>CM060926.1:1047581229-1052381229 GCA_030737875.1 Allium sativum | reverse complement strand
AAGGTGAGAAATTCTCACAGATAGCTATCCAATCATCTTGACTCTTCTTTGATAGAAATCTTCATCGTCATCGCATCTTCGTTGCTGTAGCCACTACATATGTAAAAATCGAATTTTTAGTTCGCTATTCAATATATAAAAATCGAATTTTTAGTTCGCTATTCAATATATAAAAATCGAATTTTTAGTTCGCTATTCAATATATAAAAATCGAATTTTTAGTTCGCTATTCAATATATAAAAATCAAATTTTTAGTTCGCTATTCAATATATAAAAATCGAATTTTTAGTTCGCTATTCAATATATAAAAATCGAATTTTTAGTTCGCTATTCAATATATAAAAATCGAATTTTTAGTTCGCTATTCAATATATAAAAGTCGAATTTTTAGTTCGCTATTCAATATATAAAAATCGAATTTTTAGTTCGCTATTCAATATATAAAAATCGAATTTTATACTACTATCTTGTATAGATAAAAATTATATTTTTATCACGCTATTTTCCATATAAAGATTTCGCCTTTTCTAAAATAAAGATTTCGCCTTTATAAAACATGGACTTCGCCTTTTCAAATTTAAAGATTTCATCTTTTTAAAAAATCTCATTTTTATTTTTCTACACATATAAAGATGACATTTTTAATATCCCGATCATGTAAAAATTATATTTTTAACTCTTTACATAAACAAAAATCATATTTTGACATCACCTATATAGTAAAGACTATATTTTTAATACTTTAAAAAATATAAAAATCATATTTTTAATACTTTTAAAAATATAAAAATCATATTTTTACTCACTTTCAAAGATGATATTTTTTTATTCGTTACATCCAATAAAAATCTTATTTTTAATGTCATACTTACATAAAAATTATATTTTTATCGCTCCTTCACTTATAAAAGATTATATTCCTATACCGCTACATGAATATAAAAGATATTATTTTTATCTTATCAAAAATTATTTCTTTACAAGTATAAAAATCAAATCTTTTCAATTATAAAAATCAAATCTTTTCAATTTAAAAATCGAATCTTTTCAATTTAAAAATCGAATCTTTTCAATTTAAAAATCTCTACCTATATAAAAACTATATTTTTAATCCTCTAAATACATAAAAACTATATTTTTATATTCAAAACCAAGGAGTCAATTTCATTTTATTTGTAAACTGATTTTTACAATATGTTTTAATATATACAAACTGATTTCTAACCATGAATAAAAAATCAGATTTTCATAAGAAAAATAGAAATTCATAAATAAAATAGGATTTAAAACTTACTGTTGTCGATGGAGGCTGAGGGGTGGGAACCTGCGCTAGTGGCAGTCGGAGGTGGCTCGCCGGAGTCGGGGTAGGGTGTAGGAGGCGCGGCCGATCTCCAGGTGGTCGCGGAAATAGGAGGCAGGCCACTGGGGTTCGGAGCTGTCGACTTGGGGCTTGGCTTGAGGGGTTTGAGCGTGCGCTGGTGGGCCAAGGGGAAGCGGGCGGAGGTGGGATAACCTCCGGTGGTGGAGCATAGGAGGAGGAGGGTCTTGGCGGTTTCTTGGGTGGGCTTCGACGAGGAGGGACGAAGGAGGGGAGGGCCTCGCGAGAGGGAGCGCCGGCGGCGCCTGGAGGGTGGTTCCCCTTCCGTCGATCTTTCCCTCTTTCGTTTTTTTTTCTGAACGGGGAAGAGAAATGAGGGGGGGGGGGGTTATTATAAAAGTTATATTATTTAATTTATTTTTATTTTTAATTGCAAGAAGGTTGACTTTCACAAACGACCTCTAAACGAGGTCCACCGCCTGTCGTCCTTAGCGTATTACCCTCATTCCGAACACAATGGGATATGTATCGCAAGCTGATTTGATCGTTTCGATCAGTTTCCGTTAAAATCAACATATAACTCTATATATTGAATTTGAACGCGCATTTCAATTTACCAGGGTCACATACTAACTAGAAAAATTCCCGAAAAATATTTTCTAGCTTCGTATTGACGATACGGTCCTAACAAAACTAATTTCGTCGAATTCTGAGACCGTTTGAAAAATGGCCAATTTCCAGTCGATTAAAATCAACTTAAACTGGTCAAACGCGTTTTCTTTTGCCACGCTCACATATTGATTCGAAAAATTATGAAATTTGGAATCTAGCAATAATTTAACATCTCGGACCCAACAAAAGTGGTTTCGTCGAAATCCGAGGTCGTTTGCAAAATGTCCATTTTTAAGGGCCTGAATTCCATAGCGACTATTCAGAATTTTCAACTGGACAAAACTTTTGATTCCCGCTATGAAATTTTGATTTGTTGGATTCGTTGGAAAGATCTTATCAATCAGATCCTAATGTTTTTGGTTTCACTAAAATCCGGATTGTTTTGCACCCGGTACATTCAATTGAAGTTTGAAATCGAATTATCGAACTACCGCGCCATTTTCAATTCCTTTTATAATTATATATAATTATTTATATTCTAACGACGACGTATATAATATATACGTTCGACTTATATTCAAAACAAATTTCTCGCCGATATTATTTAAAATAATTCATTTTAAATAATCAAAATTCGCTTAAATTGCCAAAATAAAAATTTTAAACTGGCCCAGATTTTCGGGTTGTTACAATCTCCCCCACTTAAAACTTTTCGTCCCCGAAAAGGAACAAAGTCGAAAGTGGTTTGATTACTCAACTCTACGTTTGATCTGGCTTTCATTCTCCAACCTTTTTGTTTCTGAGAATTTTCAAAAATTTGGCTAACTCCCTAAATTTTCGAAAAATTTCGCCATAACCTCCCCTGCACCGGGAGCATCGGGGAATTTCAAATAGCTTCCCCGGTCCTTCAGATCTCAAAAAGAAAAATAAAAAGCCAAGCGGCTAGCCAATAGGCTCACAAAATCATCATCACCCAAACAAAACAGGAAATTATGTAGTAAACATGTACCTATTTGTCGGGCAAACAAATTTTATTCTCTGCTCTAGCCTCCTTGCTATGACCTGTTCAATGTAAGTATATGTATATGCAAGCAAATGCGACCAATTTTCAATACAATTCAATATTTGGTTCAATTAGGCATAATGGTTCAAAATTATCAAACAAATGAACAAACAACACAAACATCAATCAATTAGTGAATTAGAGTTTCAAATTCATAATTTTGATACATATACAAAAAATCATGTTTTGATGCCAAATCACAACAATGAATTCTAGCTATATTAGTTTTGGTTCTCACACCAGTCTAATGGAAATATATAGAAAATCACACCTTCGAAACTCGAACATAAATGTTGATGATGCGATCGCTATCATCAATATCATCTCCGGGCGACTAGAGTGTGATGCTATATCTATCCAATATATTAAAACTTTGAATATACGTTTGCAAGGCGTATATGCAAATACTTTATATACTGAATTGTCCAAAATCAATATAAACAAATAATCAAATACGAATAGTTGATTTAAATTTTCAAAACAAAATTTTGTTTTCATTTTAAAAATATACTCTTCACACCCGTTCTAGGATACTATTGATCCCATCTCTAACGAGTCATTCCCATTGGATATTACTAATCCAATCATCTGATGAATTCTTTCGTATGGTTCTAAGGTGCCTTGTTCTCTGCTTTGTAAACCAAAGCTCTGATACCAACTGTGAAAACCCGTAACTTCCCCGTAAAGGAAAGCGTCGGATAGTTCGAGAACAAACCACAACAGAACGCATACAGAAGAACATTTCAATGTATATTACAACAGTGCATCAGATTACAAGAATATACAGAGTAAAAATGAATATTACACAGAAATATCAGAGATTTAAATTACGTTTAAATACATAGCAGCGGAAAATAATACAATACACAACTAGAAGTAGATATACGGATACAAAGCTTTCCGGATATCATTCCAGCTGTAAACCAGGATCCTGTGGATATAAATCTGCAAAACCAAAACTACTAGCTGCCCGTGTCAAAATAGGGGCACCCAGAGTTTAGGTTAAAACAATAAACTCCAGGTCAGTCATGGGACTGGTGTGAGAACTAAAACAGTTAATCTTTATTTTTAAAGTTAGGTAAATCAAGGGACCACGCCGTATAACACGGAACGGGTTTCCTCCCAAGAATACCAGTGCATAAAACAAACAGCGCAATGCTAAATAAAGAAAAATGAAGCTGTTATAAGACCCAGGTCCTATCACACAATGCAACGCAAGCCGGGGGATAGGGTTTTCCCTTATAACAGCCAAAGAATGCTTGATACGTTTTAAAACAAATTATTGATACTATAATAAGTGCATAGTGTATCAAACAACTTCAAATCATAAGTATCAATCATAGGCGGCATGGGTACCATATATCATGTCGCCATATATAGGTTTACAAATAAAACCGCAAAGTCACGTATTTGGAAATTGGATTTCCGTCTATGAACCGAGGCAAAAGATAGTCCTCAACCGATTCGAGACTGCCTAGTCCGAGCCTCAGGAACAGCCGCAACTGCCCCATGGAGCGACAGGGCCGGTCCACCGATGTGGATTATTATGCCTGAACACTACGTTTCCCCGCCCTTTGGGGCGTAAATGAGCCAACTAAATGACTCCATCGGTTCGAGAACGACCGATCAATCCGAGGCGCCTCGCAACAGCAACAACCACATAAGTCAAACTCGTCAGGGCGTGTAAAACCACTGACGCCACTTCTAACTAGGAAGAAACGCATGCCCTCCCTGAGGTCCTCTCCCGTTTTTGGTTCATACCGGGTGTGAAACTCGCGAAGTAAACGTTACACAAAGCTACGCCACAAAGGCCGTGCTTTGATCATCACCACAAGACTTTGCTTTTCAACAGAAGCCTTGATCAATTGCCACTTAGGCATGCCACACAGGCAATTCACTCCATGCGTTTGATATCCATCAATATATAACCCCTGAGCTCGTACGTCTCAGAGAAGGGCGTTAAGCAAGAGAATAAATTCTCCGCCGCCAAACAGATATATATTTAATAGAGATCAACCACATAGACTAAAATCCAATGTCAGACACACAGTCCATTTACAAGTCCGTTCTGGGTCTGAACGAAACCGGAGGCACCTAGTACCCCGCATATCCATCGATCTCCAAGTACGTCTGGACGATCACCAACTGTTTCCATCTTCTTGGGTGTACAGCCCAATCAAGATCATCAGTTATCACCCAAACGACGTGAAGACTTCCGGTCTTCGACCATCGTCTTCATCTTCGACTTATCGTCGTATCAGTCATTCAGAATGGGATAAACCCGGTCTTTCCGAATAACTCGCGTATATTTTAAATAAGTGTTACACAAACACAACATACGCCTCATTCCAATCCATTAGTCACTAACCGTAAATTAATCAAGAGAATAATTCCCCAAATATTAACCCCGAAGGCCGAAACCAACATCAGATCAATATCCAGAAAACCATTCTGCTTGGCTAACCGACAGTTAGTTTCTAAATTTCACGTTCATAGGGAAAGGTTCCCATTAATTTTATCAAAGATAAATTCCTTGAATTTATTCTTTAATCTACTTTTGAATATCAATTCAAACTAGTCGGGATTAGCGAACCTTACCGAAGTAATCATTTGTTTTAATTTCCCAATCCCAACCTATTCATCCCATGAAGTAAAACTGGTTATACTTCATATCTAACACCACGGTGTTATCGGTAAATTCAATTACCATTTCACGTTCAAATCTAATTAAAGATTTAACTATCGCCTGGAGCAAAACTGGTGGTGCTCCATTTTCGATCTTTTCAATCTAATTAAAGATTCATTAAAACTCCACTTAGTTTTAATCTTTGACTGGGTTAAAGAATCAGTGTCATTTAAAAACACGGTTCACGATAAACCCAAAATCACATTCATTAATCATCGGGTTAAAGAACGAGTGTTATTTAAAACACTGTCCACGATAAACCCAAAAATCAATATCGATTCAATTCCAATTAAATGTTATTTAATTGGTACACTTCATTAAATCTAAATAAAAAGATTTAATCTTTTCTCAACTGGGTCCAAGAACAGTGTTAATGAAGACACCATTCACGACAAACCCAAATCACATTTGATATTCAATACAAGGCTCTGAATAGAAAATATATCGGCTTATATTCAATATCAAATTCTACGATTAACAAATGTCGTATTGGAAATAACGATATAAATATATATCTTTCAAATTTCCATAACAACATCTGTATAATCACTAATTCCAACATCGAAATATTCCGAAGACAATTTCGATTCAAATCCACTCCAATGCAATCATTGGATATTCTGGTTATTTTTAAAACCCTTTTCGAATTCAATTTATTTATTTAAAAATAAATAGGATTATAATTCTAGTTCAAAACTAGTTCATTTCGATAAAAATCTATTTTTATCTTTTCAAATATGGAGTTTTTCATCCCAAATCTTTCTAAATCACTTCTTATGATTTTACACAAATTATTACTATTTTTAATAATTTTATCAAGGCCCGTACAGTCGATTTCCATCAATGGCCATCGAACTGCACTTACAGCGACCTTTTTCAAATTTGATTTGGACATAATTCCAAATCCAACCGTTAGATTTCTAATTTCTAATATTCGTTAGAAAGCTCTTTTCGATACGAACCCAACGGTTCCGGTTTTAGGAGAATCCGACGATCGGATCTCCCGCAATGTCCGTTTGAAATAAATGGTCGAAATTCACGAACTGCCGCGGCGCGGCGCGTTCTATTCAGGCCATTATATTATATTTATAATATATATAATATATATTTCGTCGATTTCTATTTAAAACGAATTATATAAATAGTTTTAAAATTCGTTTCAAAAGCAATTTCAACTTCCATTTCAATTTAAATCAAAATTGAATTGTTCTTTATAAATTCGTTTTAAAATTCATTTCTATTCAATTCAATTTGAATTCGTTTTCAATTCAATTTGAATTCGTTTTCCATTCATTTCATTTCGAAATCGTTTTCAATTCATTTCATTTCGAAATCGTTTTCAATTCAATTCATTTCGAAATCGTTTTCAATTTATTTCATTTCGAAAATCGTTTTCAATTCATTTCATTTCGAAATCGTTTTCAATTCAATTTGAATTCGTTTTCAATTCATTTCATTTCGAAATCGTTTTCAATTCAATTTGAATTCGTTTTCAATTCATTTCATTTCGAAATCGTTTTCAATTCATTTCATTTCGAAATCGTTTTCAATTCAATTCATTTCGAAATCGTTTTCAATTCAATTCATTTCGAAATGAATAAAATCGATTTAAATATCGTTCACGTCAAAATGGCGTTAATCTAATCAACACGGCTTCATAAATTTCTATTTTTAAAATAGTTGTTATTATCAAAATATTTCGTTCAACACATGACCAATCTCAATGGATGAGTACTGTCAACACATGAACTTTTATTTTATAATATTAAAGGTGCAAATTTTATTTCTAAAATATTCCGTTCAACACATGACCAATCTCAATGAATGAGTACTGTCAACACATGAACTTTTATTTTATAATATTAAAGGTGCAAATTTTATTTCTAAAATATTCCGTTCAACACATGACCAATCTCAATGAATGAGTACTGTCAACACATGAACTTTTATTTTATAATATTAAAGGTGCAAATTTTATTTCTAAAATATTTCGTTCAACACATGACCAATCTCAATGAATGAGTACTGTCAACACATGAACTTTTATTTTATAATATTCTTTATTTTTCAAATCGGAATGAGGCCCAATCAATCACCATATAATGTTAATTATATGGATTTTCATACAACACATGTATAATAGCATTGAAAAATAATCAACCATCAACCAAAGTGCACTACACTGTATAAGCATCAAATATAGATATCTAACGCTTATAACAGCCTGTCAATCAATCGATCGACATATTCAATCAATCAGGATGAGTGAACTTCAAATTTCATCCTAACACCCGTGTGGGGTTTCAAACAATCAAACACATATTTAGTTGTGCAGCTGGGCGATGTGTAAAATTTATCGTCCCAATCAATGTCCTTCAAATAGGTGTACATAAACAAACCGTTTGGTTTGTAAATGAATATTTATTTATTCACATTCACGTTAAAAATTATATTTTTTTAACGGTAAAACATTTTATTTCAACATATGAATTTCTATTCAATTCATTTCTTCGATAAAATGATATTTTTATTTTTCTAACTTATTTTAGAAAATTTCGGCGGCATAACGGCACGATACTAGGAACGGGACGAGGCCTAGCCTTATCCCCGGTCTAGTGAAGGCCCACGCCATTCACACATCAATCAAAATCACCAAACAACCAAATTCAAATTAAATCATATAACTAAGCTATGCAACCAAACAAACAAGTCCATGGTCTGTGGACGATTGTGTCGGGTGCTACTAAGCACCGTCTGCATCCTAGTATATATATATAAATAGAAATGAAATTGAAAGGTGAGAAATTCTCACAGATAGCTATCCAATCATCTTGACTCTTCTTTGATAGAAATCTTCATCGTCATCGCATCTTCGTTGCTGTAGCCACTACATATGTAAAAATCGAATTTTTAGTTCGCTATTCAATATATAAAAATCGAATTTTTAGTTCGCTATTCAATATATAAAAATCGAATTTTTAGTTCGCTATCCAATATATAAAAATCGAATTTTTAGTTCGCTATTCAATATATAAAAATCGAATTTTTAGTTCGCTATTCAATATATAAAAATCGAATTTTTAGTTCGCTATTCAATATATAAAAATCGAATTTTTAGTTCGCTATTCAATATATAAAAATCGAATTTTTAGTTCGCTATTCAATATATAAAAATCGAATTTTTAGTTCGCTATTCAATATATAAAAATCGAATTTTTATACTACTATGTTGTATAGATAAAAATTATATTTTTATCATGCTATTTTCCATATAAAGATTTCGCCTTTTCTAAAATAAAGATTTCGCCTTTATAAAACATGGACTTCGCCTTTTCAAATTTAAAGATTTCATCTTTTTAAAAAATCTCATTTTTATTTTTCTACACATATAAAGATGACATTTTTAATATCCCGATCATGTAAAAATTATATTTTTAACTCTTTACATAAACAAAAATCATATTTTGACATCACCTATATAGTAAAGACTATATTTTTAATACTTTAAAAAATATAAAAATCATATTTTTAATACTTTTAAAAATATAAAAATCATATTTTTACTCACTTTCAAAGATGATATTTTTTTATTCGTTACATCCAATAAAAATCTTATTTTTAATGTCATACTTACATAAAAATTATATTTTTATCGCTCCTTCACTTATAAAAGATTATATTCCTATACCGCTACATGAATATAAAAGATATTATTTTTATCATATCAAAAATTATTTCTTTACAAGTATAAAAATCAAATCTTTTCAATTATAAAAATCAAATCTTTTCAATTTAAAAATCGAATCTTTTCAATTTAAAAATCGAATCTTTTCAATTTAAAAATCTCTACCTATATAAAAACTATATTTTTAATCCTCTAAATACATAAAAACTATATTTTTATATTCAAAACCAAGGAGTCAATTTCATTTTATTTGTAAACTGATTTTTACAATATGTTTTAATATATACAAACTGATTTCTAACCATGAATAAAAAATCAGATTTTCATAAGAAAAATAGAAATTCATAAATAAAATAGGATTTAAAACTTACTGTTGTCGATGGAGGCTGAGGGGTGGGAACCTGCGCTAGTGGCAGTCGGAGGTGGCTCGCCGGAGTCGGGGTAGGGCGCAGGAGGCGCGGCCGATCTCCAGGTGGTCGCGGAAATAGGAGGCAGGCCACTGGGGTTCGGAGCTGTCGACTTGGGGCTTGGCTTAAGGGGTTTGAGCGTGCGCTGGTGGGCCAAGGGGAAGCGGGCGGAGGTGGGATAACCTCCGGTGGTGGAGCATAGGCGGAGGAGGGTCTTGGCGGTTTCTTGGGTGGGCTTCGACGAGGAGGGACGAAGGAGGGGAGGGCCTCGCGAGAGGGAGCGCCGGCGGCGCCTGGAGGGTGGTTCCCCTTCCGTCGATCTTTCCCTCTTTCGTTTTTTTTTTCTGAACGGGGAAGAGAAATGAGGGGGGGGGGTTATTATAAAAGTTATATTATTTAATTTATTTTTATTTTTAATTGCAAGAAGGTTGACTTTCACAAACGACCTCTAAACGAGGTCCACCGCCTGTCGTCCTTAGCGTATTACCCCCATTCCGAACACAATGGGATATGTATCGCAAGCTGATTTGATCGTTTCGATCAGTTTCCGTTAAAATCAACATATAACTCTATATATTGAATTTGAACGCGCATTTCAATTTACCAGGGTCACATACTAACTAGAAAAATTCCCGAAAAATATTTTCTAGCTTCGTATTGACGTTACGGTCCTAACAAAACTAATTTCGTCGAATTCTGAGACCGTTTGAAAAATGGCCAATTTCCAGTCGATTAAAATCAACTGAAACTGGTCAAACGCGTTTTCTTTTGCCACGCTCACATATTGATTCGAAAAATTATGAAATTTGGAATCTAGCAATAATTTAACATCTCGAACCCAACAAAAGTGGTTTCGTCGAAATCCGAGGTCGTTTGCAAAATGTCCATTTTTAAGGGCCTGAATTCCATAGCGACTATTCAGAATTTTCAACTGGACAAAACTTTTGATTCCCGCTATGAAATTTTGATTTGTTGGATTCGTTGGAAAGATCTTATCAATCAGATCCTAATGTTTTTGGTTTCACTAAAATCCGGATTGTTTTGCACCCGGTACATTCAATTGAAGTTTGAAATCGAATTATCGAACTACCGCGCCATTTTCAATTCCTTTTATAATTATATATAATTATTTATATTCTAACGACGACGTATATAATATATACGTTCGACTTATATTCAAAACAAATTTCTCGCCGATATTATTTAAAATAATTCATTTTAAATAATCAAAATTCGCTTAAATTGCCAAAATAAAAATTTTAAACTGGCCCAGATTTTCGGGTTGTTACAATCTCCCCCACTTAAAACTTTTCGTCCCCGAAAAGGAACAAAGTCGAAAGTGGTTTGATTACTCAGCTCTACGTTTGATCTGGCTTTCATTCTCCAACCTTTTTGTTTCTGAAAATTTTCAAAAATTTCAAAAATTTGGCTAACTCCCTAAATTTTCGAAAAATTTCGCCATAACCTCCCCTGCACCGGGAGCATCGGGGAATTTCAAATAGCTTCCCCGGTCCTTCAGATCTCAAAAAGAAAAAGAAAAAGCCAAGCGGCTAGCCAATAGGCTCACAAAATCATCATCACCCAAACAAAACAGGAAATTATGTAGTAAACATGTACTTATTTGTCGGGCAAACAAATTTTATTCTCTGCTCTAGCCTCCTTGCTATGACCTGTTCAATGTAAGTATATGTATATGCAAGCAAATGCGACCAATTTTCAATACAATTCAATATTTGGTTCAATTAGGCATAATGGTTCAAAATTATCAAACAAATGAACAAACAACACAAACATCAATCAATTAGTGAATTAGAGTTTCAAATTCATAATTTTGATACATATACAAAAAATCATGTTTTCCATTGTTGAAAATCAACTATCCATCGGCAGCGTGGAACTAAATCTACAACACAACGAGCATCGCGAACTGCTGTAATTTTGTTGCATGAGGAGACGGTTGCTGCTTTCAGGATATTAACTATTGTCAAGAAAGTTTCAAAAGTTATTTCAAGCAAATAGGATCTCCCTTGGTCGAAGGTATGTTTAATCAGAGAAGGTTTACACAGTTTGTGGAATGTTTCAATTTAGTTTCCATCTTAAATTTTTTTTTTTTCAATTTTCCCAAACTAATTTGTTTACTTACTGTGACAAATTAAGACATCTAATGTCCATATTAAATTATATGTAGTCGTTTGTTTGACTAAACGTAGTCAATTATTTGGATTTTGCTCAGTGCATTTTTTGTGCCAAGTTGTAAAAATCGTTCATCTGGTGCAACATACAATTGACGCTGAACAAAGAGTAATTCCCAGTATCAACATTTTCTTTTTTGCATAACATTGTACTCTCCCTGTTTCTACCCTGTTCTTGAATTTTTCATACAGTGCATTTTTTGTGCCAAGCAGTAAAAAGTCGTTCATCTGATGCAACAAACAGTTGACGCTAAACAATAAGTAATTCCCAATTTCAACATTTTTTTTGCATAACTTTGTACTCTCCCTGTTTCTACCCTGCTCTTGAATTTTTCGTACAGTTTAGATGCTAAAGTTGAAATTGACTTGGGAAATAAATAATTGAGACCTAAATGATTTAGTTGCAGCATGGAGAATTTGCTGTTTATTGTCCCTCAAATATTTCTAAGGTATTGACAGGTGAAGAATAAATGACTTGTGTCCTCATGTTTATTTATATATGATTTACATGTTAAGACTACATTACTGTCCCATTTTGATATCCCATCTTTAGTGCTTAAACCGTTGGAGTCTGCCATAAGACTATAAGAGTGCGTAGGGATATTTTTGGAGCACATGAATTATCCTAAATAAATTCAACTAATTAACATTAGGAGAATTTGAACGAATATGGTTTCATGCAGACTTTAGATCAAATTATCCATTAGAATTGGGAGACCAATACTTGTCCCTTTCCTTGGCAATGTTAATGCTGATTTTTAGGATGTCCTAAGCAATATAGGGAGGCAGACAGTTCAAGTTTCCACTCCAGTGATGGTCAATGATGAGGTGAGAGACTTGGCTGTTGTGATCGACACTCACTGCAAAATATTGCCATCCCAGAGAGTGCTATACACCCATGGGTCAAACAATAGATATGTCCTCCACATTAACTATTTCACGTTCAGTCAGGCCATTACTCCTTTTTCTGGCTCTTAACATCATTTTCTAAGTGTTGGAGGCATTATTATCCCTTGTATGATCCAGAAATTTTTATTTAAACAATATGCAATGCTTATATGTTAACCCATAAGTTATCCTGCAAAAATTTCCGAATTAATTTAATTGAGGTAGCCTTGGCCAAATCGTCTAACCTTCTTATTCCCAAACCCCCATCATAGATGGGTTTCCAGACAACATCCCATGACATATTGTGGTTCTTGGATTTCCACACGAAGCTAGAGCAGATTGAGTTTATTTTACACGCTGCTAGGAAAAATAACAACTTTTATAAGTTCAACCCACCACTTCTATTCAGCTACTTTTTTCATTGGAAAAACCATATAAAAATGAAAGAGCGGAGTAAAATGAATAAATTTGAACCCCCCTAAATCAAGTAATATTGCTCTTATGGGATTTAAAAAAAAAAAAAAAATCAATCGCAGCTATATAAAAATGAAAGGGCAAAATAAATAGAATGAATGTGAACCCCCCACCCCACCCCCCCACCCCCCTTCGAAAAGATCCTTATGCACTGAATTATTCTCTTTTATTTATCTAAATGGGAAAGGAGGGAAGATATATACATTAATATGAAATCAATAAGCAGGATAATACTAGGTTGATTTGATTTAGTTGATAAATTTATTAGAGCTCAATGTTCATTTGTCTCCTATGCTTATGAACATATAGGTAATGATATTGGTAGATGATGCTTGTGGTGCATATGGAAGGATCGACCATCCACCATGGAATGGATGCATACTTGCAGATATCGTCATGCCTTTCTTCTGTTCATTGTCAGATTTTAAATTGCTCTTGCTGTCAAGGTGTGATAACTTTAATGTTTGTACTTTATGTAACCAATTTAGCATACATGGGCTTCTTATATATAAAAAACATGAAAGTTCTGTATCTATTGACAAGTTTATAACTATTGCCCTGTATAGATATTTGTTTCATACTAAGAATTGACGTATAAAGCAACTTATGCAAAACTTAATTATATTCATAACTTTAATGTTTTGGATTCTTGTAACAATAGAATGCGGTAGATTTTTAAAATGGGCAATTTGGAAAGTAGGTTAATGTAAAATTGAAGACATTTTTTTCTTGTGGTCTTTTGGATGTATTCAAAAACAGGTATCGTGAAGGTTTCTAGTAATAGTTACCTCATAAAAGATTCAGGAGTATCTGTACTTGAGAGGGAACTATCATGGAATAGCCTAGCATGCTTGGAATTTGCTGATAGGGAAACAAAAAAAAGTTAAAATGTTTATTTAACAAATGGCTTTCTACTAGTAGCCTCACTCTACTACCTTAAGCATTGACCATACGTTTAGAATTTATTGTCTACTTTTCTTCATAGGAAATTTGTTATGTCCAAAAGAAGATCTATACATGCACGACATAGTCAACAAGTAAGTCAAAATATTCAGCAGTTTCTTATCTTATTCTTGCATTAATTCATTATTTTAATGCTATGTTCTTTTTTGTATGTACTACTACCATTAGTAATTTTACTTTTGATTCCATGCAGCTTGTCAAAATGAACCACGCTTGTGAATTTTGAAGAAAATGCAGCACACTTTTGAGCTTGTATTATGTTTTATTTGCATGTTTCCAGACTTGTGCATTGTAATTCAAGAATTATTAAGTGCTATAATATATTTTTACGGTAGTTCAAAAAAAAAAAATAAAAAAAAAAATGGTGTAGTTTTCAAGTTATTTGATGTAGTTCTCATGTTTTTTGGTGTTGTAGGTTGTTCTATTTTCAGTTTTATGAAATATTTGGTAGATGGGATAGTTTTGTGATAATTAGTAACATTTTCAATGTATTTTGTACTAGACTTTGATGTATTGTTGTAACATCCCGAGATTTTGCAACAATTTGAAATATTTAATATCAATATATTTTAATGAAATTGATTGGTGTAATCAATAATCGAAATAAAAATTGAATTTATAAATAATGAAAACTGAATTCACAATAAACGATTATTGTTTTATAGGTTTATGTGAATTTTATTTTGATTTGAATAGAATTTATAAACTTTTGAATTTAATTTAAAGGTGAATAAAAAAATGAATATTTTATTATATTAATGAACTAGTTAAATTGTCATTTTGCAAACGACCATCGAATTCGATGAAATTAATTTTATTGGATCCGGAATAATAAATTATTGTACGGTTTCAAATTTCGTAGCGCTTGGAGTTACCGTTTGTCCGTGAGAATTAAAAACGCGCAAAAACGTTAAAGTGACGATAAATTAATATTGGAAAAATAATATTTTTGCAAACGATGTCCGGATTTAACAAAAATTTTTTTATTGGATTTGTAATAGTGAAACATAGCCAGGTTTAAAATTTGAACGGTAAAAAATGCGGGTTGTAACATTTGATATCAGAGCTTTGGTTTAGCGAAAACCTTGGTTCTATTTGGGATTAACTCATTAGAGATAGGGCGGTAATATCCTGGATTGAGTATGTGTGTATATAAGAGAAGTACTTGTAATGTTGAAATTAAATGGATGGCTTATGAAACAAATAAAACTTAAGTCGCGATTATAAGTGATGAATACTTAATTTATTATGGAATTTGATGCAACTAAGTAAGCTAAACAAGGTGAACTAATTTATTAGTGAAAAGGGTTAAATAAACTATTTAATGAGACAAGGTGAACAGATTATAAGTAAATAAGTGAGTATAGTAATAAATTTTGAAATAAATCAAATTTTGGAACTATAACGACCCGAATTTTTGGTAGTAAGATATTTAATATATTTTATTTATTTTTTAAATATCGATTTGAAATTTTAAATGGATTTATAATATATAATTCGTTTATTAAATAGTATATGGATGTATAATTATAAATCGAGCCCGTAACATTGCGGTAGTTCGCAAATTTCGTTTTGAACTTCAATTGGATATACAAAATCCGATATAGGTCGGAATTATGTGAAACAAGAGGCGTTTAAGTTGATTTGATTAAATTTTCTAATGGAAGAGGAAAATGGGGATTTCAGCTTATGGATTGTTAGTTGGGGATAATTCAAAATTTCAGATAGTCGTTATGGAATCGTTTTTAAATTTATAACGATTCATTTATAATTGTAAAAGGATTTTTATATAAATAGAGTATCATTTTAAACCCAGAACGTTAATTGTTGAGTTTTGAAAACCGTACTATTTGAAATTGGAACTGTTTGTTTTAACAAATACGATGATATTAATTATTGTTAAATTTGGCATTTTCAGTATATATACCCATCAGCATTTTTATTTGGTTGCATAATGGATGGAAAACCCAAATACATTTTTATCATACTGGATCAGGCTCCATGAATCCAAAAACTAGAAACGTGTACCATGTGAAACCAGACGTATTTAATATAAAGAAGAAGATAACACACACATTCATATTTTTTGTGTGTACGAATGCACAACACAAAGGAAAACACATATATAAGGTTATCTATACAATGCAAAGCAAAGGGATAAAAACAGTTCATTTCAAATATAAATGTCAGCGTGACCTGTTCTTTCAAGAGAAAAGTAAAACGCAGATTTTTCATATAAAATAGGTAATAGAAAATAGTAGGAACAGCTAAGGAATAGGGCATGAACCGCTAAAACAAAACAGTGAAATGCATAGCAAAAGAAGTGGCTAAAACAGTAACTATATTCATGTACAACATGACTTGTTTCTTTCACGAAACAGTAAAATGAAAATATCTACATATGCATGGAAATGAATAGCTAAAGGTATAGATAAACAACTATCTATATTCGTATACACAGTTGAACAGCTAGAGAAAATAGACATTGTATAGCTAAATGAAAACAGTTGTGTGTGTGTGTGTGTGTGTGTATATATATATATTTACACATCAATTCTATGGTACAATAAACAGCTAACAGAAATCAAATCTATGTATATATTTTTACCATCAAAATCTACCGACAAGGGATTGATAATCCGTTTACACAGTCGAATTCATATGAAAATATATAAAGACTGTACCATATCTACAGTTCAAATATCTGAATGGAATAAATAAATGCATAGCATTAGCCTCATCAAATCTATACATTTCAATCACTGTACCATTTCGAATAGACCAACCGCATTGGAAATTTAATACCAAATTCATCAAATCTCTGTGAAAATGCAGTTCCATCACCTGTATGCAGATCTGAAAAGGGGAAAGGGAAACAATGGTCTAAGCTTATAGTTGCTGATCCTATATAAGATAGGCTTTAATAGACATTAATCATATCTAAAATAACCGCACTATAAATACATGTATCCACGCGTAAAGGTTCACCAATTACAGAGGCCATATGAACAAATACAGTAAACTGAAACTCTTCGAAAATCAAAATAGGAAAAAAACAAAACAGCAAACAAATGATCAAATAAAATACTTATTTGTGTTGTGAATCCAAGTATTTCTTCTCAGTATACTTCGGACGGATTCCCTGGTGGTTTTGTTTGAAACTGAAAGCCTAGGGTACGGTAAATCTGCAACGATGGAACCTCGTTTTGATGGTCTAAAGGCCTGTAGTGGATGTATAAGGAAGCTATTTTATTTTAGGAAGGTGGGGTGACCAGTGAACACTACACCAAATTGGACAATCAGCCACTACCCAGGCGGAAAATTTGCCACGGTCTTGAGCCGTGGCAATATTACCACAGATTTAGACCGTGGTAAACCATATTCCATTGTCCATAGACCGTGGTGGTATACGTACACATTTTCTAACCCCTAGCGTACAAAATACACGTCAATACACCATCCGTTCCCTGCTTGCTTTCCCTTTGAAATTTCGATCCCCAAAAAACCTTTCCCCCTCAAATTTCACGATCCCCAAATACCTTTCCCTCTGAAAAATTAAAGATCTCGCTTCCCCGTAATATCGAATCGAGCATCTCCTCCATAATTTCGAAGTGAGGTATAGAGATTTTTGTGTTTCTTACTTGCATTTGTTTAATTTCGATTTTCCTAAATTTTTTTACACTTTCTTTGTTGTAATTAGTGCGCTATAGAGATCTGTGTGGTTTTACTTGGTGGTGATACATAGATTTCGAAGTCAGGTATCAATATTCTTATACATTTTGTTTATTATACGTGTGTTGTAAAGGGTTGCAACCCTTTTTTTGTAGTCATGTCCGATAATTGTGCAATCATGTCCACCTTCCACTTTTTTGCTATTAATTAGTTTTCTTAACATGTTTGTTGACAAATTAAATAACTTAGTTGGTTGATTTATTGCATCTGGTTAATCTTTTGCATGTTTTTATACTGTTAGAAACAATGCATATAGGGTGTTTTCTTTAAGTCTTTTGTTGTTCCATCAGTTATTTCAACTTTAGTTATGTTTATGATTAATGTTGTGTATGGCCAAGTCCAACCTTTCTACAAATTAGCCTGGGACTTTTTACCCGTAATGAACTTGACAATTTTTTAAAAGGTCTGTGCCTATTATATGTTAAATTATCCATTACTGTTTATGTCATATATTATAAACTGAATTGAAGGTTTTTATTTATGATAATATGGGAGGAAATTTGTGAATTAGTTGTAATACATTTAAAGCTAATATGACAAACTTATGTCTATCAGTACGGCATAATTTTATATGTTTTTATTTAATATGTATTTTAATGTATTTTGTTATGTATGTCAAAAAAAAGAAATATATTTGATATTAGTTTTTTCCCCTTAATACCAAAAAAATTATTTTTGAATGACAATTTATATGAATTTTAAATCACTTATCATAAGCGAAATTGAAACAAATCAAAAAGATTCAAAACTATTTTATTTCAAATTTGATTCTAACACTGATAAAATGGTGTATCTGGCAGTTTACTATATAACTAGAAACTAATTGCATATATGTATTGTTATTTATGTTTGTCTTCTTTGTAATTTTTCATTTGAAAATTACCTTGATAGACTATCAATTATTGAATGCATCATTTGAAATGTTTTCATGATTTTTTCGGGTTAGTGATATGAGTAGGATACTGCTAATTAGCCAAAACATACCTCATATGCCATAGTTTTCCGAGCACTTAAATAAAAAACTGGGCAAAAATGTTGTTCTGTAAGGGGAATCAAATGATGGTTACATGTAAATAAATTCAAACTGTTAATTGCATAGATGTTATTTATGAACATAAAGGAAACCATAAGCTCAAAGAGTTACAAACAGTAGCAAAAGATCAAAGACAAATTTCGACCATGACCTTGAAAGGAACGTATAAGAAGTAAATTAACAGGAGAAAGTTGTCAGAAAACCAGTCCCCATATAAATAGTAAGCATGTTTGCATCTTGGGCCATTGGGTACCGCATTTTGCGACTGAAAAAGAGATCTGATTTGATGCTTTTGCAATAAACTTTAGGTTCTAAGTTATAGTCATTCGCTCATTATAGTTGCTAGAACGAGTAGTCCACTTTTATAAGGAAGGAGTCAATAGCTCATTATAGTCGTTAGAATGAGCATTCCACTTTTATAAGGTATGAATTTTTGAATGGCAATGGAAAGGTAGGAGTCGGCCCTGCTCTTCGATATATGACCGGTGCAAGTTAAAGCCATACGGCAAGGCAAGCTTTAACTTAAGGGATGATAGTTAGATAACTAAAACCCAAAAGATCAGGCATTTTAACTTCAATTAGGAACCACTAACTACAATTAGTGAACTTAAGGGATGATCATGTTTTCCTTATATATTACAACGACAAACAATCCAATGATGCAAAAGACAGTGTCATCTTAAATTATATCCATACACGAAATATATACGTTGTATAATTCAGTTTTAGAGAGTTACACTGAAAAATCGACACAAAGTAAAGATATGAAATTGGAACAGTTTGGAGGACGGTGCAACCCACTTCGTCAATCACCTGAAGCGCTCAACCAAACCGCCATCGACAACAGCTTATCCCAACTCCGTCCGCGCCTCAAACCAAAGCCCTCTCCGCCTGCCGTTATTCGCCGCGTCGCTACTCCCTTGCCGACTCTTACATGTAAGTTCTGCTTACGATTAAATTTATTTCGAGCTTGCTACTTCGCGTTGTTACTAGATATGATGGTTGTGGGTGTTTGCTACTATATTGTTCGTGTTAGTTTAGCCCCTTGAGCTTGCTGTCCTTAGTTGGTTCCATTTGCCTGGACACATGAGATTTGTTTTAAGTCTCCATTTTTCCGACCTGTTATTTCTCTGTGATTAAATAATAATCCACTGACTCAGCATCTATATATATATATATATATACACACACACACACACACATATATATATATATATATATATATATGTTAGGGTTGTTGTCATCATATAGTGTTGTCTTAAAGTTGAAAACATGTTTGGGCCACATTTGTATACCCTGCTGCCCTATTTGTGCCATGCATCTTACCTGTTCTGAAGCATGTGGGGTTTAAACATGTTCACACTTATGTTAGTACATGATTTTTGAAAACTTGACATTCTGTTTTGCATGCCTGTAGCTAGTATATTGAATTAACAAATGGCAGCATGGGTATATAAACATATATGCCATATGTATTCTTACTACACATTGTACTTCTTGTTTTGCACCATTAAAGGTTGGATAAGGTCAGTTTCGCCTTCTTCACATGCTTTAAACATTTACATCCTGTTTCAAAACTGAGCATGCATTTGCCTTGTTTGTAAACTTGTGGCAAAATAGTCTTCACACTTTTCTCTGGTTTATGGTGTTGAGACACATATTTATTAGTTGTGCCTATTTAACTACATGTTGTACTGATATATTGACCACGAATATGCAATATATATTTTTAACTTAAGGAGTATTAAAACTTGAACACATGTTAACATATACATTGTATGAATCCGGGGAAATATTGATAGGTAGACATAGTTTTCTGTTTACATCTGATTTTTTTTCCAACATTAAATTAATTGTTCTTTTTATGCATTTTGCGTGATCTTGTTGTAGTGTCCGTGCCGGTTTTCTCGGCACTGCCAATTATGTTTTTTTACCAATCGGTTGCTTGAGACATGAACCTCACTTGCTTGCATACTATTTGGTTGTCACTTGGGATTCATGCACCCCCTGTTGGGCTTAATTCCTTCAGTTCTTTTGTTTAATTCATGCATGCTACCTAACCAGTGGGACAAATTCCTTCATTATGTCACTTATAACCTGATCATGCGCCACTATTGCACATGTTTGTTTAAACGCTGAATTAATAATAACAATCGGTCGATTTGAATGTTATGAGTGGGTTTAAATACCGACTTAAAGCGGTTAAAGTGGCGGGTTGAAACAGTACTGAACAGAGTCTATTTGACCATGACAAAAGTACTAAATCTCTATGGTTCATTACACTGACGACGTAGGTTGAAACCAAATGAGCATTGTATATAAGCGACCACAAAACATAATCAACAAAACTTTCCGCCATGCTAAGTACCAGAGTAATTAAAGACCATGAATTAAAATCCACACAATATAATCCACTTAGCAGAAGATCATATGACCAAATGAGATATAGAAAAAATTATCTACAAAACATAATCTACAAGCCTCTTGTCATGTCTAATATTGGGGGTAATCAAAGATCGTAAATGAATTCCACGGAACACGTTATACTTAGCAGAAGACGGTTAAAAAACTGTACCTCAAATTAGATGAAACTGCCAATTGCTAAACACAATTACCCACGGATTAAGTATCCAATATTCACCAAATGTTGGACAGCAGAATCAAAGAGAAGAAAATCAAATCTTTTTGTATGAAGCACGAATATCTAATGGGATATGCAGAATTAAATATCAAGGGTCCATAACTAGCCAATGGAGCGAGGAGGTAAAATTTGGGTATTCTGAAGGAATAAAAAACGAGGGTTTAGATGGGAATAAAATCACGGCTGGAGATCAAAATAAGCAAGATAGCTGACAAAATATTATTATTAACCCAGGCACTATAGGCCAAGATCAGGCATTTTTAACAAAAATATGCACAGGTGGGTATGTGGCATGTACTAGTTTAAATGCCTATTCTATAACCAGTCACACCTATATATATATATATATATATATATATATATATATATATATATATATATATATCCTCGTGTCTTCATTTCAGCAGAACAACTCAAGATTTCCCACCACCAACCATAAAAATCAAAGCGTAGTTCTTCTTTAATTGGTACCATCGAATGAAGAAACTACACCTCCATCAACCAAAAAAAAAAAACCGAAACAATACAAGAGAAACCGCGCCTCAAATAAATTTAAAAGAAAAAAATATAGAATGAATAAATTGTTAAAGGGGTATACAGAAAACATAAGAAGGGATGAAAGGAATACTTGCGTTGAGAAGTATGCACAGGTGGGTATGTAGTCACGTGAATGGGAAGTTTTCATGGGTCCATGTTTTCAAAACACAGCAAGTGGCGGAAAATAATAGGGGTTGCGAGGCCATGCGAGTATGCTGGTGGTCAGTATGAACGATGGAGAGGGAATTATTTGTCGGATCTGGAGATTTTGATAAAGTGGCAAAGTAGGAAGATCGGATGCTCGGTGTATGGTGCCTTATGTTGACAGGGCTGGAACGGAACAGGAGAAGGATCTGGATGGTCGAAGTTGGTGCATGGGGTAGGTGGAAGCAACGGTGAGGGTACGGTGAAGTGCGAGGCTGTGAGGGTGCATGGACGACGAAGAAGAAGCTACAACAGTAAGTGGGATGAACAATATCTTTCGATTTTTCCTACTAAAATGCCTGGGTTAATAATAATATAAAACGCCTAATTGTAGTTAGTGGTTCCTAATTGAAGTTAAAAATGCCTGATCTTGGCCTATACTAGTTTAAACGCCTATAGTGAAGTTCAAAAAGTCCGGATAACTAAAACCCAATAGATCGATGGCTACATGTATTTGCATGATGATGCATGCAGCAAGCAAAGAGATATAGATGTATCTAGCTGACAGTTTGACCAAATAAATTTGTATCAGCTCGTTCAATATTTAACGTATATGGGATGACACCAAAGTCCAAACGAGCTTTTCTCTTTGCTTTGACAGTAAAGCCAAAAAAAATTGTCATCTTCTGTCTGTTGTCCGGGTGCTTTCGCACACAAGAAAAACGAGGTTATTGTTTGTGTATTTTGTATATTACACAGACCACTCATGTTAAACAATAGTCAATAGCATTGCTGTTTTGAACGGCTCAGCTAAATATTAAGTATAAAATGTTACATGAAATAAAAGATGGTACATCTGCTGAAAATAGATATTTATTTTAAGAACTTAATTTACACCAATGCATGTATTAATATAATAGAGCAGTGCTACATATACACTTTGGGTTGGAGAGTTGATCCTCTGTCCCCAAAATTTGGTGTTCCTTGTACCCAACCAATCACGATCCTTGGAACAACATCTCTGTTGAAATGAAAGAAACGATGGTTCAATTCTTCTTTCGCAAGTGCATTTGTAAGCCGTATTTGTACGGAAGCTTCATTCGGTGGGTGTTGCTGTTAAACAGTATACATGCTTAAAGCATATATAAAACTGATAGGTGCACTATTTAAAGCATATATAAAACTGATAGTCGTCTAGTATACATTATTATTTCAAAATTCACACATTATATCAAAAAGGGATGATACTCTCATATGCACTGTTTAAAGCATATATATTATTGTAAGATAGTTAAGTAAATAAAATAAATTTCCATCAAATATAAAACTGATGAAATAAAACCAGATCTACGTTTCAAACTTACAATATGCATCTAACAAATGAGAAGTACCCAATTGTAGCATGATTTAGAAACTCATTGCCTTCATTGTTACCATCGATTGAATCATCGTCAGTCGTTTTTTTCTTGCTAACCGCTAAAGAAATTGTTTTCCTTCCAAGTTCGCATGATATTGCTGCATCTCTTGTAGTGATTCTAGTTACTACAAGGCACATGTTAGACAATATCATCGAGAATCCTTCCTCAGTGAAAAATAGTTCTAGTATTAAATTTAGAAACAGGAAAGGTACTGCAAGGATAAAGAGAATTCATGCATGCTGACCACTTTCGAAAAACAATATATTATAAACATGTCAGGCCAGTGTCAAAACTTATTATAGTTGTCAACTTCTTAAGTATTTTAAAGAAAAAATACACTGGCCCCATCATAGATGCCACTGTAAACTAAAAAAACAAAAACAAAGAAAAAAGTGTCACTGTTAATCACACAAGTGTACAGTTGATCGCTATATTGAGTTGATCAAAACATATTCATTGTTAAAATAATCCGAAATTGAATGATTTATTCTTACAATTTAATTGTTGTAGAAGGTTCAATAAATAGATATATTTGATCCAAGAAAATGTTCTGCATTAGTAGGCCTATTTTCTTATGTAGGAGGCAATGTGCTTGATCTTAAACTGATTGAATCAACCTCAATATATGATATAGCAGGGCATGTTAAATTTGGGTGATACAAAATCACATTTAGATGGAACAAATATGCAAAATGGGAAAGTAAATATATTCAATATGGAATGCATAAATGCATTGATTGCATTTGCATGAGATGGATGCATGCATTATTTTCTTCCATATTTGCTATTGAGTCATTTGTTGCCATTGTAATTTGCCTCCATAATTTATTACCATATGATGGTGATTTGATAGATGACTCACATACATTTCACTGGCTATATATTAAGGGGTAGACTTCTTAGTAAACCCATCCTGGCATGGAGCCAGTGATCCCAATGGTATCTCTTCTTGTTATGCCTATTTGAGGTTATATGTAAACTCTTTTTGTGTAATCTCTTGTAATTCTCTCTATTATGTGAAATAAAATCTCTCTCTTTTGAACTGGACGTACACTATCTCGATGATAGTGGAACCAGTATAAATATTGTCTCTTTTCTTCTTTATAGTTATTTACTATTTCTTTGTAGTAATAGAATAATTGCTATCAGATTAGTTTGATGTACGATTGGCAAATCTAGATCCTGCTTATTGTTCTTCCGCAATGGCGCAATTTTGCACAACAAGTGGTATCAGAGCAAGGCGATTTGTTTTAAATTGTGCATCAATAATTTCTACAAAGGTTGTAGATTCAGTGGTGCTTATTCTATTACAATTTTGGGAGAAAAGGACGACTTTGGTGGAGGAGATTATGTTGAGAGTGAAGAGCGTTCCAATCTGGGAACTTTGACGTGATAAAGAGTTTAGTGTGCTGAAGAGACCATTGGATTTGGAAATTATATCTGATGTAGCTGATTTTGGTGACGGATTTGACGCCGTTGAGGCTTATCAACTTATGATGCCGTCTTGGAGAGTTCAGTTCATAGAGCTGATTTTGGCGAATTTGTGCCATCGTCGATTTTGTGATGCCGTCTTAAAAGAGGTGCTACATGCAGATATGTGGAAGGAGAGAGAATTTTGTTGCATGCAGAGATTTGGATTTTGGCTCTGTTTTTTTTGAATTGGTGATTGAGAGAATTATTTTTTGCCTTGGCGGTGTTGAGATTACTTTGGTGTCTGCCTTCTTTTTTATTTTGGATATTTGCAACATTTTGTTGACGGGCTGGGACGTAGTCTGAGCTCGTTAACAATTGTGTGATGGGGGGTGGCTTTGCTGGAACCCATTTGGTAAATATTCATTTTTGGTGTACCTCATTATGAGATTTTGATTGAAGGTGGAGTTCTTTTGAAGAGTTTTTTGATGTGAAGAGAATTTAATTCGAGATGGGGTGTTGCAGATATGTGATTTTGCATCAAGGTGGAGATGTTAAATTTGGGTGATACAAAATCACATTTAGATGGAACAAATATGCAAAATGGGAAAGTAAATATATTCAATATGGAATGCATAAATGCATTGATTGCATTTGCATGAGATGGATGCATGCATTATTTTCTTCCATATTTGCTATTGAGTCATTTGTTGCCATTGTAATTTGCCTCCATAATTTATTACCATATGATGGTGATTTGATAGATGACTCACATACATTTCACTGGCTATATATTAAGGGGTAGACTTCTTAGTAAACCCATCCTGGCATGGAGCCAGTGATCCCAATGGTATCTCTTCTTGTTATGCCTATTTGAGGTTATATGTAAACTCTTTTTGTGTAATCTCTTGTAATTCTCTCTATTATGTGAAATAAAATCTCTCTCTTTTGAACTGGACGTACACTATCTCGATGATAGTGGAACCAGTATAAATATTGTCTCTTTTCTTCTTTATAGTTATTTACTATTTCTTTGTAGTAATAGAATAATTGCTATCAGATTAGTTTGATGTACGATTGGCAAATCTAGATCCTGCTTATTGTTCTTCCGCAATGGCGCAATTTTGCACAACAGGGCAATATGTCTTCAAGTATTGAAAAACAATGGATGACAGAATCTGATCGAAGAACTGCACGATATGTGAAAGGAGTGCGGAAATTTATTGAATTCCTTGAGAAAAATGGTGGTAATAAGGAAATATATTCTTGTCCTTGCACACGGTGCAGAAATATGAAATTGAAAATTAAATTAATGATATTCATTATCATCTTCGTAGATGGGGAATTGTCCATACATATACCGTTTGGCATTTTCATGGGGAAGAGTTGATGAAGAAGCAAAAACAACCCATTATTCAAGACATAAGTGCTGATGAGTCTGAACATCCTAGGATGGAAGATCTGGTCAATGATGCTGATAGATTTCATCATTTTCAACCTACAATTCCATCATCTGATTATATTGGAGTTCCATTTATGGTTGATGTCGATGGGCAGACTAATCAAAGTAAGAAGTATAAATCACTTTTTGGTAGTGCAAAAGAGCCATTGTATCCTTCATGTCCAAAATGGATAACAAGTTTGTATGCCATAGTGAAACTTAATAGCTTGAAAACTCAGTATAGCTTTTCCGAAAATGGCGTGACTGCACTTCTTGAATTTATAAAGGAGTTGCTCCCTGAAGGTAACACGTTACCGACAAAGTACCCTGAGATGAAGAAGATGATTAAACAAGTTGGAATGGATTACAAAACTTATGATGCATGCATTAATGATTGCATCTTATACTGGAAAGATAATGCGAACAAAGTTTCTTGTATAGTTTGCAATCAACCAAGATATAAGACATCATTCAACAAAGAGAGAAGAGCCACCAAAGCACCTCAAAAAACATTAAGTCATTTTCCTTTAATACCTAGATTAAGGAGACTATATAGCATTCCATGGATGGCAGATGCTACGACTTGGCATGGGCGTTCCAAGTCTGATCCAACTGTAATGCGTCATCCATGTGATTTTTCTCAATGGCGAGCTGCAGATTCTTTTGACAAAGCATTTGCTGATGAGCTACGAAATGTCACGCTTGGAATAGCAACTGATGGTTTCAACCCACATGCTTCTCTATCTAACCGATATAGTTGTTGGCCATTAATTGTAGTACCATATAATCTTCCTCCATCAATGTGCATGAAAATGGAGTTCTCAATGTTGACATTGTTGATTTCTGGGCCAAAACAATCTGGAAAAGATATTAATGTTTACTTGCAACCATTGATAGACGAATTAAAGCAATTATGGGAGGGGGTCGCTGCATTTGACTCATTTAATAAATCAGAGTTCACAATGAGAGCTAGGATATTGTGGGCAATTCATGATCATCCTGCATTCGGGATATTATCAGGATGCACTACTCATGGCTATTTTGCATGTCCTATATGTGGGGAAGACACTTGTTCTTGTTATCTTCCTTCAAGTAAAAAAATGTGCTATATGGGACATCGAAGATTTCTTCCTTCCAAACATAAATTTCGAGATGATAAGATAAACTTCAATAACAAACAAGAATATAGTCGTCCTCCATGGCCATTGAATGGCTATAAGATTGAAGAGAAAGTAGCAAATATCAAGATGAAAGTTGGTAAAAACAAACAAGAGATTGGCCGAAAACGAAAAAAGAAAACCGACGAAGAAGAGTTTGCCAATGTTCCTGCGTGGTATAGGAGGTCCATTTTCTTTGATTTTCCATATTGGAAAGCAAATTTGGTTCGACATAATGTTGATGTGATGCATACGGAGAAGAATGTTACTGAACATCTCATCAACTCAATTATGAGTCATAAAGAGAAGTCTAAAGATGGCATAAATGCACGCAAGGATTTGAAAATCATGGGAATAAAACAAAAATTATGGCTAAAGGAAGATTCTGAAACAAATAAAATAACCATACCAGAGGCAACTTTCACATTAAGCAAAGAAGAAAAAACACGGTTTTTCACCGTTTTGAAAAATCTAAAAGTGCCTAGCAAATTCTCTTCTAACTTCCAAAACAATGTGAGCATCAATCCTCATGAACTAATAAATATGAAGTCGCATGATTACCATGTCATAATGCAACAGTTACTTCCGGTATTGCTTCAACATTCTTATCCACAGCATAAGGATCTGCGTAATGCTATACATCGTATAATTTCGTTCTTCAACATTTTGTGCTCAAAGGTGGTTAATAGGGAACATCTTTTAAAAGCAAAGGCTAGTTTGGTAGAAGCATTATGTGTGTTTGAAAAACATTTTCCACCAGCTTTTTTTGATATCAGTATCCATCTTATGGTTCATTTAGCCGATGAAGCGTTAACTTGCGGTCCTGTTAGGTATAGATGGATGTATCCTTTTGAACGGTAATTATTAATTTCAGTTTTGTTAATTATCGTTCGATTTAAATAGCTATGGTTATTTACAATTGACAACCTTCTTAGGTTGATGAAAACATATAAAGGATATGTACGCAATAAAAGATATATTGAAGGGTGTATTGCAGAAGGATATATCGTACAAGAAGCTAGTCTTTACTGCATGGAGTATATGCCGAAAGGAGGTGAGGGCACTCATAAACATACTCGTGAAGCATTTTTAGACGAAGATGATGAATTTGCTGATGAGATGGCTCTGGATAATGGTAAATATATAACATTAACCCAAGTGCAGTTTGAACAAGTTCGTATGTGGGTTCTTAACAAGTACGACGGATTGGATGAATGGGAGACTTAAGTTGACAATTTTTTTTTGAATTCCCATTGTTGTAAATCAATTCATACGTATATTTTGAAACATGTGTCGCAAGAGGTATAATGTCTATGTGAAAAGTACTAAATCTCAACCTCGAAGTACCATGGAAGTTTGTCCAAATTTTACTTTATGGTTACGTAATGAGGTATTATTTCTTAAGTATTTCACATGTATTTAAGTGGATCATACACCATGACCATACTTTTTACTAATTGTGTTTTTTCAGTTGGTGAATGCCAACGATGTTGATTCAACTCTTTGGCGGTTGGTGAATGGACCAAAGTTCAAAGCGCGTAGTTATATGAAGTTCAAGTGAATGGGTTTATATTTTCTCCCAAAACTTACGAAGAGCGGATGGTAACACAAGACAGTGGTGTATATATGAAAGCAATCACAAAATTTAGAGCAAGTGGGAAGGATAAAAATTATAAGGAAGCAGAAACAGTGTACTATGGAGTCATTCAGCATATAATTGAATTGGATTACATCGATTTCAAACAAACAGTTTTTTATTGTGATTGGGTAAAAGTCGAAGATAAGGTCAATGGTTGCAAGATAGATCCTGTTTCAAACTTGATAACCGTTAATTTTGGAAAATTAAAGAGCAATGATAGAGTGAATGATGAGCCATTTGTTCTTGCATCGGAAGCGGGTCAAGTTTTTTATTCCAAAGATCTAAAAAATGACGGATGGTTTGTGGTTTTGCATACACTCAAACGGTTGACTACAAGTGTTGATGATATTGATTTTCCTACTACATATCAATCGGCTTTTGAAGACAATAAAAAGCTAGAAGACCTTATCAAATGCACATGTTAATATGAAATGTATTTTAATTTGGTTCAATTGAACATCTAGTCTTATTGAATTTAGAAATAATTTGCAATGGGTATTTTGTACTATTTGTGAACCTGATCAAGGCGGCAGTTGCGTCGATAAAGATGATATTATGCTTGTTTCTTTGCGTGTTCATTACTTAGCATATATTCAAAAAACATTTTTAGATGCTACGCTAATGTATTCCTTGCTATTCCTTCTAATTATAATAATTTTGAGCTAACTTTAGTTTAAACAACAAAACACAAATATGATTTCAAAGTACTATCGCATACAAAAAACAAGTGCTTTTTGTTCAATTATCAATAAAGAAGTCCACTGCAAATAGAGTCATGAACTCACATGCTTGTGTATTTTACTATTATGAAATATGTAATATGAGATATGTGGATATTGTCTAGTTTTAACCATAAAGAAGTGCAAAATTGATCAAGCTGGAAATTGTTCCGTACATGATGTTAACTCAATTCGCTGTTGTGTACTAATTGTCTAGTTTTAACCATAAAGAAATGGCTGGCCACGCAGTAGAAGCATTTGACCCTTTAATTAGACTGTACGCAATAGAACTGTTGGGCACAGTGGCAAAGCTATGGCTAAAGTTGAAAACAAAACTGGCTATACTATCTTAATATTTTTGGTTTACATTGTGTCATCATACCTGTATTTTATACATTTATGTTGCATTTTCTTAACAACATTTGGGCTCATATTTTAGTGCTTAATTGGCATCGAATCTTTAATTAACTGCAAGACACTGGTTGATTAGTTAACAATTAAGAAACTGAGAATGCCAGAGGGTCCGGAAATTAAGGCCAGTGAATGTGTGAAAATCCATCCAACGGTGGAGTTCAAGGGGATTTTGATAATCGGACGGTGGAGGTTTAAAAGATTTAAACATAGTTTTCTTGGTTATCATTTTTTAGGCCTTACAGAATTTTAAGTAACAAAAGCCAGCATATTCAGCTAGATAGATTCCAATTCAATCAACATGCCTGTATTTTATTTAAGAAATGGTTCAGGTTCAGTTAATATGCTCATTTGATAATATTTAGTTTAACTAGCAAGAGTAGTTTCTTTAATTGACTTTTAAATGGTGAATGATTCCAAAATTCATAATTAATAACTACTGTGTTTACAAACAAAATCACCCAGTAAACTAACAACTATTAAACCAAAATTTAATGAATCTTTAAAACCGACGCATTTAGGCTAATGTATTTTGCTGAAGTGTATCGTTTAAGTAATTTTATCTTGGGTAGAATGGCTTGAATTCTAGCTACAACATAGTCTGGATTTCAACTAAAAAAGTTGATCCTTTTGCTTGCAATGACATTATTTATTTATTTAAGATAAAATAAAATATATTGATGCAATACAGATAGCTCTTTGATCTTAACATATATTACGTCAAATATATTCCTTAGTACTTTAGTTTTAAAGCTGTTGAGCACAGGTAATACAAGAAAAGGAGAGCACATGTACATATATGTTTTTTCATGCATTTGGTGCCAATGGTGGTACCATATATCATTATTCAGCTTTATTTTCTAGATACAACATAGACCACAACCTAAAGATCTTATGATGCACAACTAAAATGTTAACGAATCTGTCATACATTTTGCCTATCTCCTACTCAACTTGATCAAAAGCATTATATAATTTCCTGTTATGCGAGACCTAACCTACAGTTTCCTTGATTCCTGACATAATTAAAATTTCTTCATCCTTACAGTATCCTATCTGTGCATGTGCACATGAATTATCCCGTCCATTCCCAGGATTTGATATATTCAACACGTTTCCAAAGCATAGAAACTAAAAACCAGCTATGATCGATATTACTATAAAGGTATCTCAATCTTGTCAATATGTACTAAGTAATTTTATCATTTTCGAACATTCGAAGACATATGTGGTTCTCATAATAAAATCAGGAAATTGTTCTTGTTCTTGGAAAATTAGCTCCCTATCTGAATAGAAAAATACCAATTCTATTTCAACCGCTGCTAACATACATTTTCATGGCTTAAATTAGCGGGAACTAGTTTCTGATAGGTTTCAATGTTGGACATCTAGGATCATCTAGAAGTGATTAATGTGTTCTAATAGAGAGATGTCAAGCCTCCTTCATTTGTGCAGGCTTAAATTAAAGAAGTCCAAATAAAACGACGTTTACGTTTTTGGAAACCAATCCATCAACTGACTATGTGATGGGTAACCAGTAACCACAGTTTCTTCCTTTGTGAGATGTTTAAAACTATCAATGGTTTTAAAAGAGAGAAAAAAATTGGTTGTGGTTTAGAATTAAAAATATTTATTTTATAATTTAAGATATATTCTAAAATTATTTCCCGCTATTTACATCCAAATTATACTTAAGCCAATGGAAATGTACTAACGCATTTAAAAAGCGACCTCCGTGTATGTACTACTATTGAGAATGTGCTTGTGATATTTTCTTAACAACCCTGGTGCATTTTGAAATACTTCATATATAAATTTTAAAAATATCACATTTGAAATGTCATCGATATATTTTTTCAGCATGGTCCTAACGTCCTTCAGACCCAACGCCAACTTACATGTCTGATCTGCCTTGCCCTTGCACATGTATAAATATTTTATTGCCTAACCATTGTTTTGTACTATATAAGTGTAAATCAACATTGTTTAGTTTTTCCTCCATTTACATCAAATTCATAATGAGAGAAGTTAAAAAACTGGCTCAAGAAGATGAGTTATAATACATGCACATAGGACATGATTACTGAATCTATGGACTGTCTGTACAATAATATGATAGTTTAATGGCAACTTTCTTATGAGTAATTTTGCAAAATGCACACTATGCTTTGCTTTATTATTCTAGGTTTGTTTCAAATTAGGTTTACTACTCATTGTTCTTGGTCTGTTTCATTAATACATTATTTGCTTTAATATTCATATATGCACCAGATGTATGTAAACTTTGTCTATTATCACAAACTTGAGTCCTATTGTTATTATTTTAAGTATGAAATGCTAATCAATTGTCTTGCTTTCTCATTGCTAATTTACAGTGTACTTATCAGATATCTCATGGTCTAACATACATTATGTGTTGTATATTTTTTGATTTTATTATTTCCACAAAACTTTTTTTATACAACAACATAGTTCACTGATTGGATTTGCTCTTAATTTCTCTTCCAACTTAAAGCTGCAAATTTTTGTTTAAATATACATATGTGACTGATATCAAGGGACTTTGTCTATTATCACAAATTTATGTGTTGTATCATTGTCAGTCGGTGTTGTTTTGGAAAACTTGGAACTTGGACAGAGATGTATGCTTTCTTTGGTAAAAATTTGTGACGAAATAACAGTACCACCATGGGTTAGGTATATTAAACGGGTACGGAATATATAGCGTCAAGCAACTTCACATTCTAACTATCCCGTCCCCATCTTATTGTGTTTTTCAATAATGTTTCTTTGCTGTTGCATCAAGCAACTTTGCCTTTTCTACAAATTTTTCTTTGCTTCTTATGTATTTTTAGCACCTGATTAATAATGTTTATCAATGAACCGAATAAATAGAAGCCGGCAAAATGCATACGAAAGTATGTGCATGTATGGTAAGTTAGGTACATGTGAATGGAAAATGATAGTGATGATTAAATTAGCCAGGAGTAGAGATAAATCGAGTTTGAAAGGAATAAAATGCGTTAAATATGAAATAGAAACATACTGGTGAAAGAGGTTGACGTACAGGGACTGATCTCTCACTGTTAAATCAGCAACCGTCCTCCTAGATATCCCTCTCCCCCCAGTCCAATTTATTTGACACGAATACTTAGTCCCTGGATATCAGTCACATATATATATTTTTTTCATTTTGTTATTTCCACAAAACTTTCCATGTTCTTTACTAAGTTTACATATTAGTGCCATTGTTGATCTTTTTGGCTGTCTTTCCGAAACTAATGCCGATTGAATCAACTTTTACTTGCAGGGTACAAATATCTATCTAGTAGGCTGCAGATAAATAATAGTAGAACACGCAGAATAGTCAAATCATTCAATTACGCAGTCATCCGCGACACAACTTGAAAAAGTTGACATAAACACAAATGGTGCTCCCATTTCAAAAAATGCTGCAAAAATAAGCAGTCGAGTTGGCAAATTAGTAAGAAGTCATGTGCCGATCTCATATGAAAGTTGGGATAAGGTACCCTCAAAATATAAGGATGACATTTGGGATGAATTGCTGGTAAGTTACAATTGATATATATATATATATATATATATATATATATATATATATATATATATCGGTTGTAGTTTTCTCTATAAATATATTTTGCTATTTTTTTATGCAAGCAACTTCTATTTCTGTAGAAAGAATTCGAAATAGAGTCCGATGCAAAAGACCTTTTTCTTAAAAAAATGGCTGAGTCGTTTAGGAGATACAAGAGCGAGTTGAGGGTGAAATATTATGACAAATTCGATACTGACGAAGATCGTTTGAAAAATTGTCCACCTTGCGTTAGACAAGAAGATTGGGAGGGGTTTTTGAAAAATGAAGCAAAACCTCGTGCAAGCGAAAGAAGAGGTATAGGAAAAAGAAACAGATCGTTGTACAACTATGGTCGTCATACTGGACGCACAAGCCACGCTGTAGTAGAACATGAAATGGTATGTTTGTTTCATCTTTTTCGCAACAGTAGCAAGCTCAGTTAACTTATATAATGCATGATTTAATGATGACTACTTGCTTTTCTTCACTTATGAAATGTTAGTTCTTCACTTATATAATTCAGTAAATTAAATGATTCAATAAAGTTAACGAGTTAATGATTCTGTAAAGTTAATGAGTTTAGAGCTCCCTTTTTTGATCTTGAATTATCTCATTTGGAGCTCACAGTGACATGCATATTTAGTGTCGAAGGCATAAGATTCCGAAGTTGACATTTCCTTCTGGACTGTTAAAAGTGAACTATAAATACCAAAAAACAATTATGCAAATTAAACCTATAACTTAAGAAAGAAATCAACTGTTAAGTAACTTGATTCCATATATACCTGTTATAGTGTTTCCATGCTCTCCCTTCATCCTATCCAATGAGTCAAAAACTGCATTGCCAACCTCCACTCAAAGAGTTGGATATTACTTTAATACTTGTGTCTCATTTATAGCCTTGTGCATAGGAACTTTTGGAATGGCATGAACCGCATCAACAGTAGCCTCAGTAGGACCTCCGATTCTAACTAATGAAGATTCAAGTAGACGTCTATAAGCTTGCTTGAAAGCTATCAATTTAGTATCTGCATCATTTTATCTATTTTGTATTTGCATCATCGTCTAGTGACCCTATTACCGTAGTCAACTATACCATGCAATATCCCTGAGACCAACAATCGAGATTTCAGTCCAATAATTCTTTGCCAATTCAAATCTAACAAATTTTCATTGCTGCATTCTTACTAATTATTATGAGATAGAATTTGAATTGATTTTGTAATCTTTTTTAATTTCTTTAATTTGAATGCTAATAATATATTTCAATTACGTTAATGAAGAATGTTAACTTCAAAACTTGTTTTAAAAACAATTAATACAAACTGAGAAAAAAACTGTTTGAAAATTAGAAATTGATCCATCTTTACAACAATATCTATATGCTAACATGTTACAATGACCTGAGCAAAACGAATATTTACAGTAAATTAATCCTACGTGCTATTCTTAATGATACAATCAATATTCTTTTTCCCTTGGAGATGGAAATGCTGACATAATTAAAAGTTACAATCAATATTATGATATATGCACATTCTTTTTTTTTACTCCTCCTAAAAGGCACCAAACGTTGGGAGCTTATTCAATATGAATCTAATGCTTATGTAATAGACACCCAATGCCTGGGTGCCTTGTAAATTTGGCACCATCTGTTCAACGATCACTACTGGACCTATTGGATTAAGAAAGATTCTTGTTAGCAATATCATATATTACTATAATATAGAGATTAAGAGAGAATCTCTAGTGTTCAGTTTTTCTAGACATATCACATAGTTATATAAAATACATACATAATTATATAAAATACTTGACCACCTCATAAATATCATAAAAGTACACAATGAAACTAAAAGATACATACCTTTCCCTACTGGACCTACTTTATAAAGGTCTGCACGTCAAGAAGTATCTAATGTAAATGACACAAATATTAAGCTGTCAAAAACCATCAATAACAAAAGCAAAAAGTATAAGCTAGAATAGTCAACTATCTAAAACAGGCTTATAAATAGAATTTGATTATAGTTCTCACAAAAGAGCAGTTAGAAATCCATTACTTTAATACAACACCGGTGACATTTCTGCTGAACTACTGAAAATATTATACTTAAAATTTTTAAGGTTTGGTTATGATACCAACCTTCCATCCTCTCTCATGTTGTAGCAAACATTTTTTTTAATTCTTTGTCTTGTTCTCCTTCAGCTTCTCCTGCAAACAAGAAATAAAAAAAATGAAAACAATGTCACATATTTCGTTATCTAAAAACAAAAACAAAATTCTGAAAACACGCTGTAGTCATATTAGCCGCTGTTTTCTTTGCATTCTATCACTATGGGGTTTGCTAATTGTATTTCATGTTATTATGATACACTCCTTTTTATGTAGCAAAAATAGTCAAGAAGAGGGTAATGCAAAGAAGGATTCATATACTGGACAGAGTTAAAAATTACCAACATGTATACAATATATATCCAACAAGAATTATGCTGCACAATATATACTATACATATTATTTTTTGTTCGAGTTTGTACTGTGCTTGTACTTTAAGCTGAGTGCAAACTCATTTTTCAATGGGGACTCATAATGTTTGCAATGCTAAATGATTGAATTTGCACTCAGTTTGCAAAAAAACTGAGTTTGCACTTAGCTTGCGAAAACTCAGTATGCATTGCGAACATAGTGGAAACTGCAAATTAATTTTCACAGTTACTGTGCATTTGTTTGCCTACTTGCAGACATAACAAATCACGTGAAATCAGACTTTTATCTGCATTTTTTTTTCAGGCCAGCGCAAATCAAGCGAAGAAAATCACACGGCGTCAAGTATGGGAGAAAACTCATACGAAAAAGGATGGTACCATATCCGATACGGCTTCGGTGTACTTCGTAAGTTAAATCAATAATAATTCATATATTCAATAAATTTTCCATATTACATAATATCTCAAATATTATCATTTTCCGGGATAAAATTGCAAAAATAAAGGAAATAAAAAATGATAGTGATGAAGAAGATTTACCACTGGATGAGGATATCTTATCCCAAGTTTTTGGCAAGGATAAAAAAGGTCGGACTCGAAGTATTGGAGCCAACATATCACGGACCCGGGTTAAGGCTTCTACTGTAGCATGTAAACAAGTTAAACGGTCTCATGGAGACTCGCAAGACTTAAAATTCAGGATGGACAAAATGGAGGGTACATTAAATACGTTGGTTGATATGTTCAAGGGATACATAAGTCAAGGAAATTGTATACCAAGCAATGCTTCAAACGAAGGAGGAAATGGTACACCTCGAGGAAGTGTTGGGAGAGTGGTGAATAATGACATTGCTAATCCGGTGAATTCGTCCAATTCGAGCAATCAAAAATGTGAAATCCTAAATTTTGAACTACAGATCATTGCAACCGCAACTATTTGTAGAGATTCGACGGCACACATTATACATGGAAAACTCGTACCTCCAACACCTGAGAAATTGGTTGTGGACAGCATACTGCTACCAGAAGAGAAGACAACCAGTCAAAATCATCCTCTTGCTACGACCTTCGGTGAAGTTGGAATCGGTGGTTTCGTGTGTCATCCAAAGAACACTATTCGATATCTTTAAAAGCAAAACCAGGTATGTACTATTATTATACTTGGTAATTTCAACCTACTGGTACACTTTCAGTTTTAGGCAATAGTACTTCATTTATCTGTTTATGTCACCAACAGTGCTATGATGTATGCTGCGCTATGATATATACATTGGTAAGTTACTACTATATATAAACTGAAATATGTAGAAGTAATAGCGATATTGAAGTAATGTTGATGTAGAACCTTTCTATAAGCCCAAAATCCTTTGGATCCTCTGTTTCGAGAAGAAGTTCCGGGACAATTCATGATACACGCGAATAATCAATAGATTTGAAAAAAAAAAAATTGTTTATGAACTTTGTTGCAGTCTGCTGCAAAACTAACGTTAATGAAGAAAAAAGTTACTTCAGTTGTTTGTTTTTATTTGAGCTATGAACAAGTGCTTGGAAGTATTTGAATTGAACAAGACAGTGTCCCTCTACTGCTATAAGCAGAAGCATGCATGGTTCCTGTTAAATGCAGGAACACATAGCCTAGTAAAATAACATTTTCGATAGTGTTAGTTTACTGATCTCATTGGTGCAGCGTAGCAATGCGACTCCTTCGTTGTCTCATTTTTTTCTTGCCAATTTATCTATTACTGCATGGAACTTGCATAAATCTTTTATGTTATCCATATGGTTTAATTTATGGATTTTTTCAAACGCAATTTGAATGTTTCTAGCTTAACTAAGGAGACAATGTTAAAATTAAGGAAATTTGTATTGATGGGCCAGGGATGAAACAAATTTCATTCTAGCAGCAATTCTGTTTGCTTCATTGAAATGAAGACAAGAGTTCGGTGTAAAATTCTGAAGCTGTGTTAGATAATAATAAATAAAGCCAATTCACCTCGATTCCTAAAAGAAAACTCTATCTAAATCAGTGTCGAGCAATGTTAAAATTTGGTTCTAAATCAGTGTCGAGCAACGGAAAAATTTGGTGCTAATCTAACCAGTTCAGTTGAATTTTTTACTGCCATCTCTTTCGCTGCTATTGCAGACCCCATCCACTTGAAAGAAGCTTATGGTATTCTCTTATAATTTTTTTCTTCTTACCTTTGTCGGAAATTTGCCTTTTATAAATGCTAACGAAATGGAACAAGATAAAAGGAAAATAAAAAATAAAAAAAGAAGGATGGTAATAAATAAATGTAAGATGTTTGGTATAAATTACATAGTTTGTGCTGGAGAGCCAATTCCTTCAGGAAAAGGGGGGAAATGGAAGAATAAAGTATGTATTGAAAATTTTAGTCAACGATTCACTAAGAATTGGCAGTAAAACTGTAAAAGAGAACCCAACACTGGTAAACCTGTGGCTGGCTGAAGCTATAGCAATCAAATTAGGTACATAGCTGTTAGCAATTAGTTGAAGTTTACTTTTCAGACTTCAGAATTTGATTACTCTAGGGATAAAGAATAAAAAGGCAGACTATAAAATTTAAGAAAGTGCTAAGCTGGCTAATATTTAGCTTCTTTAAGTAATAATTCTTGTGTATGAAACTGTATATATTAGTTAGTTATCTAGTTTTTCTCACAGTGAGAAGGTTTTGGGGTAGCTTTTTTTGGGAGCGTTTATTGTTGGCATGTTTCTTTATGAAATCTAGTTGTACTGCCATTTTTTTTTGTATTACACATTTATATTTATGTCTATGCAGGAACTTGGCTAGTGGGTTTGAACATAGATTGTTGTTGACAACTGCTCGAGCGTACAACTTCTCAAGCTTGCATACAGTCAAATTTAAAATCTCCTTCGTAACTGTGGTATATTCTAGTTTAGCTTGAATTAAAAGTATGTATTGTTGAACTTGTGTAACCTGCATTATATATTGTTCAACTTAATTTGTGTGTAATATGTGTTGTTGGTGAATGTTTAATATTTACTGTTAAACTTTGTTTTGTAATGTGTTTTGTTGGTGAATGTTCAATTTTTACTGTCAAACTTTGTTTTGTAATATGTTTTGTTGGTGAATGTTCAATATTTACTGTCAAACTTTGTTTTTTAATATTGCAGTGATCATTTCAGAGTTTGTGTGGTTGAATGACATGCATTGATGCTATATTTTTTTTATATAAAATCAGTAAATTAGCCATGGGTAAAGTCCGTGGCAAAAATCAAAGTAACCACGGTTGAAAACCGTGGCTGAAATAAAATTTACCACGGTCCATGCCCGTGCTTTAATAACATTTTCCAAATGATACAGACTGAGGCTACATGAAATTTAGCCACGGTTTTTAGTGAAGTCAGCTACGAACCATGACCATGGCTAAAATTTAGCCACAGGAAATTTTACCACAGTCTTGAGCCGTGGTAAAATCCGTTTTCCACGGTCCAGAACCGTGGCAAAAATGCTTTTTTGGTGTAGTGGAAGCTTTGGGTGGCTGAACGGGATCGAGGAACTAAGTTTTTAGCGGAGCGACAACGGCTAGAAGGCGAGGGAAGGACTAGAGTGTGATTGCGTAGGGGAGTTGTGAGGCAGCTAGTTTGATTTGCTGAAGAAAAAAAAGAAGGGGAAGACGGAAATCTGATTTCGTCCATGGAAGAGTTTTTGGTGGAGGTGGTTTATTTTTGAGGTTGGGGGATTCGATGATAAGGTTTTTATGATGATATGTGGGCTGGGGGTTTAAGCAGGCCGAACGGGTAAGGTAAAAGGCCCATTTTTTTAAATTAAAATTTAAGATAATTAAATTACTTTATAAGTTTGTTATACGATATCGTGCGCATACATTAACAGATTTTTGCACAGTTAGTTTCTTTGGAACCATAGAAACGAGAATTTCGAGGTGGAGCATGATCAGTCAGGACTAGAAGCAAGGAATTTTTTCTAATTAAATTAAACGGCTGTTTAATTTGATTAAAAACCAGCGTCTAACGACCAAACCGAATCAAGGTGAGTTAAACGCACTCAGTTCTCCAACGTATATTTTTATAAGTCGGGTTTATTATTTGTTTGCCATGTTTTCTAATTATTGGTTGATCTGATTGTTGGATGTTGTTAAATATTGTTATATCGATTATTTAAATTAAACGTTGTTTAATTTAAATAGAATGACATCATTATTTTTAATGATGATTTCCAATAGAGGTAACTTACCTTATTGGTTACGTTTATAATCATATAAACGTATTTAAATTAAATTGGATGCTTGAATTATTATTATTATTGATTGGCCACTATCAGTGGAATTGATAATTTATTTGCATATGATCATTATATGAACTGTTGAACCCATATGATTGGATTATTGAATTGGTTACTGATTGTTAAACCCAAATTCAACATTTGTTTGGTCATTAACCAATGGGTGATATTGGTTGAGGAATTTAGAGCAGATGGCCAAAATACAAACTATTTTATAAAGATTGATTTACCGTCAGGTGAATCGATAGAAATGAAGTTATGAAATGTATTTTACAACTGAATATATATTTATATATATATTAATTTTAAATAAAGTTTATAAAAAAAGAAATAAACCAATCATATATATATATATTGTTTGTTTAATTATAAATCACTATTTTGTATCAAAATTGGTTGTGTGCGAAGCACGTGCCTCATCGTAATTGTTAATGAAGCTTAGATTGTTAAGCAAGTGAGCAAGGATTATGGTAACGATTTATAAATGAGATTAATTATTCTAAGAAACAATTAAAAAGATATTATTTTGAAATAGATTATTATTTATTTTAATAATAATCAAAGTAAATGGGATTATTTAAATTAATAATTTATTTATTAATTGAAAGACGAGTTTAAATTGATCAATGAGTTTGTCATGTTTTAAATAGATCAAGCTAACTGTTTTAATAGAAACTAATTTTTTAATTAAATTAGTTTTGTGCCGACTAATCTAATGTAATCATTTAACAAATAGATGTTTAACTTTATAAGAATTAAAAAGGGAATTTAATATTTATTCCAGTTAATGATCAAGTAAATTATAATTTTAATTAATATTAAATCTAAGGAGTTATTCTTAAATGAAGTTCATTTAAGCAAGTAATCGAAGTAGTACTGAAATATAACTGTATTTTAAAGGGAGTTTATGAACGGGTTTGCATTTAAACCGAGTTTTGTAAATGAAGTTATAAAAGTGATTTTAAGCGAATACGATAAGCTTAAAATAAATGTTACTTAATATTCGAATTTAGTAAAGGGAAATCGAAATGAAAAAGGGTTTGATATTAAACCAAAGTTGTATAAATGAGTTTATGAAAAGATGTGTGAAGCTAAAACATTAATTTTAAATTAATGTTGCTTAATAATGACATTAAGTGGAAATTGATAAGATTGGAAATAAGATTTCCCAGAATGGACGATTGACTGATTTTGAAAAAGACTATTGTAATTGAAAAATCGAGTAATAGGATTTGTAATAAAATCCAGATAATGAAACAAATAGTTTAAAGATGTTAAATTTTTAAAGTTGCTGTTTTATTATTCATTTACTAAATCAATAAATTTAGTAATAATAATATATTGGAAAGAAGATTTCAAAAGCAAGAAGGTTTTATAAAACCGTATTTTAAATAAAGTAGTGAAGTGATATTTGTTGGTATTAGAATGAATATGGGTTCGGAATTACAACTCATATCTATCTTAAGATAAGAATGTTGTTGATCAAGGTCTGAGAGGGAATTTAAATACCCCAACTTGAACGACTTCAGGATTATCGGAGGATGATATTAGTTGTAATGGTGAAAGTGTTAGAAGTAATTTATTTAGGGAAATCATTGTGAAGAATTTAGACATATATAAAATGGGATTCCAGAAATAAAAGGAATTAAAAAGGGGCTTGAGAATATGAAGTGATATTCCCATAATAAAAGAAATAAAAAGGGAGACTGGTGAAAATATAACGATATTTTCAAAATAAAGAGATGGGATTTGGAATAAGTTTATTCTGAAGGGAAAGTGACGATTACAGTGTTCAAATAACGAAAACAAAAGAGACATCGTAATGATTGTTTGAAATGTTAAATTGAATTGGTTTCCCAATTTTAAATAATAAGAAATGTTATAGAAAATGGTTTGTAGTTAACGAGAAAACTGAATATGCTTTTAAGATATTTTTCCAAGTATAGAAATAAGTTGATTTGAAAATATTAATATATTAAAACGGATATATTATTTTAATGCCCAACTGACGCTGTGTACTAAACTAATGAATCTATTTTATTTTTATGTTTGTTTATTTTGATAGTTAAATAACCGACTACCAAAATCATGCCAATGTGCTGTTGGTCCGGAAAGACCGAGATCGAAATTATATTCGAAAACCATTCCGATCAAAAAATACGAATACGTTGAAGATGCTGATCGAGATGGAGCAATTGAAGACCGTAGATCTTTATAAAACGGAAGAGTTACTTACAATCTCTGGTTGATCCCTAGAGATATACTATGATTCTATCGTGGTTGAATCTATGGATTGCAAGGACTACTCGCTACTGATCCATAGGGTGATTCCTAGGATGTGGTAGGAGGGTGCCTTCGATTCATCCTGTTCCTGGATGAATTGTATGGACGATGTGAACGGTGACCAGATGTTTCAAAAGTCAATTATAACCTCAAGCCTCATCAATCGGGAAATGACAAAAATCAGGAAGGCAACATGGCTATGTGGGTCGCTCCCATTACAGTGTATAATCACCTATCTAGAGAAAATCCATTTCATTCTTTAATCTATTTCGATGCTGTCCCTTTTCGGGAAAACAGTGGATAGCTCCCAACCGTTGGTGATATACATTCGATACACTCTATCGAAATGAGTGGTCGGTCATATGTGGGCCAGGTTGCAAGACGTTCTTGTTGAACCTAGTGTATTCCCCTCTAGAGATACACTATCAGCAGGTGGTTCCATACCTTGTCATAGTCAGAATCCAATCTCCAATAAGAGCCCGCGGTTTTGTTTGTATACTATATATGTGAAACGTGAGATGCAAGCGTTCTGCTATATTTTATTCATTTGTATTTAGACACTATCATAATATAAGAATAAGATGTGATTTCAAAAATGTTTTGGGTTATCGTGTCTGTATTTGTGTGTGGAGTTGGTCTTACGATTATCCTTTTCTTTTGAAAAGATTTTGAACTTTAAAATCAAGTTGGATGGTTCCCCTTAAAACTTAGTGTGTTTCTCTCACTCTGTTTCACTAGACTAACCCAGTGTTGTGATGCTCAGGTTAGACTGGGTTGTACAGGTCCAGGGTACTGGGTACTACGAAGTTCAGAAGACGTTCTGGAGAAGTTCAGACATATTAATATTTTTCCGCTGTGTATTGTATATGAGGACAGATAATTATAGTTGTCCAGATTTGTTGATGTACTCTGATAATTGTAAGTTTTTATTTCAAAGCTCTCTATAAAGTTTATTTATATATTATATTTTGTTCCGCTGCGATGTGAGACTCTGTGTTGTGTTGGTTCTACATCTTCTTCTATTCAAATATTCTTTCTTTATTATCTCATCCTCTATTTTCTTTCTAATAACGCTCCGGTGTTTTCGGTGCTTAAATGTTCGACATTGCGTTTTTGTCTCGATTTTCATGGTCGAAAATCCCTGTCCGTTACAGTGGTATCAGAGCGATAGTTTAGGGATAACCTTGGCTCTGTGGCATAACTCGATAAAGATGGGGTTAGTGATATCCTAGATCGAGTTTAGTGTATATATATAAGAGCACGTATTTGTAGATTTTGTATATAAAAATGTTTTGTATTGTATTGATTTGATCGGTTCAAGTTGGACTGCCAATTTGTACAATATTGTTTTGTAAAGAAGGTAAATGAAATAATTTTGCCTAAATTAAATTTTCATATATAAAGGGAATAATTCTATCAAACTATTGAGATATTGAATGATTCTGAATAGAATTCAAATTGAATTACAAATTTGAATAGCATTATAATCAATAGAAATTGTAAACAAGAATTCAAATATCTGATTAAATAAATCAGAAGTTAACAAAAAAATAAGTCAACCTAGAATGATTTAGTTATGTTGTCAATGGATTGTTTGGTTATTAGTTGAATAAGAATTCATCAATAACTGAATCAAGTGAAAACTAGAAAATAAATCTCAGTATAATTAATTTGAATGAATCACTCATGAAATGAAACTGGAATGATTTGACCTTGTATCTGTTATTAGCATTGGATATTGAGTTAAGTGCAGGTTGGAAGAGGAAGGGTTGTTGTGCATTGCTTCGTAATTAGAAAATAAATCTCAGTATAATTAATCTGTAGAGATACTAATGAACTTTTCGTAAATTTATACAACTTGGAATTTTGATAATAATTCCATAAAAATTATTTTGAGAATAATTGGGATTGGAACATTCCTTTGACTTAGCAATTTCAGGGACGAAATTCTTTTAATGGGGAAGGAATGTAACGACCCGTATTTTTGGTAGTCAGATATTTAATATATTTTATTTATTTTTTAAATATCGATTTGAAATTTTAAATGAATTTACAATATATAATTCGTTTATTAAATAAATATGGACGTATAATAATAAATCGAGCCCGTAACGTCACGGTAGTTCGTAAATTTCGTTTTGAACTTCAATTGTATATACAAAATCCGATATAGGTCGGAATTCTGTGAAACAAGAAACATTTAAGTTGATTTGATTATATTTTCTAATGGAAGAGGAAAATGGGCATTTTAGCTTATGGATTGTTAGTTAGGGCTAATTCAAATTTTCAAATAGTCGCTATAGAATCGTTTTTAAATTTATAACAATTTATTTATAATTGTAAAAGGGTTTTTATATAAATAGAATATCATTTTAAGCCTAGAACGTTAATTGTTGAGTTTTGAATACTGTACTGTTTGAAATTGGAGCTGTTTGTATTAACAAATACGATGATATTAATTATCGTTAAATTTGGCATTTTCAATATATATACCCATCAACATTTTTATTTGGCTGCAAAACGGATGGAAAACCCAAATACATTTTTATCATACTAGATTAACGCTGGCTCCATGAATCCAAAAACTAGAAACGTGTACCATGTGAAACCAGAGGTATTTTATACAAAGAAGAAGACAACACACACATTCATAATTTTGTGTGTACGAATGCACAACACAAAGGAAAATGCATATATAAGGTTATCTGTACAATGCAAAACAAAGGGATAAAAACAATTCATTTCAAATATAAATGTCAGCGTCACCTGTTCATTCAAGAGAACAATAAAACACAGATTTTTCATATAAAATAGGTAATAGAAAATAGTAGGACCAACTAAGGATTAGGGCATGAACAACTAAAACAAAACAGTGAAATGCATAGTTAAAGAAGTAATTAAAACATTAACTATATTCATGTACAGCATGACTTGTTTCTTTCATGAAACTGTAAAATGAAAACATCTACATATGTACGGAAATGAACAGCTAAAGGTATAGATAAATAGCTATTTATATTCGTATACACAGTTGAACAGCTAGAGAAAATAGACATTGTATAGCTGAATGAAAACAGTTGTGTGTATATATATATATACATTTACACATCAATTCTATGGTACAATAAACAACTAACAGAAATCAAATCAATGTATATACTTTTACCATCAAAATCTACCGACAAGGGATTGATAATCCATTTACACAGTCGAATTCATATGAAAATATATAAAGACTATACCATATCTATAGTTCAAATAACTGAATGGAATAAAAAAATGCATAGCGTCAGCCTCATCAAATCTATACATTTCAATCACTGTACCATTTCGAACAGACCAATCGCAATGGAAATTTAATACCAAATTCGTCAAAACTCTATGAAAATCTATCATGCAGTTCCATCACCTGTATGCAGATCTGAAAAGGGGAAAGGAAACAATGTTCTAAGCTTATAGTAGCTGATCCTATCTAAGATAGGCTTTGATAGACATTAATCCTACCTAAAATAACCACACTATAAATACATGTATCCACGCGTAAAGGTTCACCAATTCTAGAGGCCAAATGAACAAATACAGTAAAACGAAACCCATCGAAAATCAAAACAAACAAAAAAATAAAACAGCAAACAAATGATTAAATAAAATACTTATTTTGTGTTTTGAATCCATGTATTTCTTCTCAGTATACTTTGGATGGATTCCCTGATGTTTTTGTTCGAAACCGAAAGCCTAGGATATGGTAAATCTGCAACGATGGAACCTCGTTTCGATGGTCTAAAGGCGTGTAGTGATGTATAAGGAAGCTATTTTATTTTAGGAAGGTGGGGGTGATCAGTGAAGCTTTGTGTAACGACCTGGAAAAAGTCGATCTTGGTTATCCGATATACAACACATATCGAACATCCAAGGATCGAAAATACCGGTAGTTAATGAAAGAAAACAGATGGTGAGGATAGATAAGATAGAAACTTAGAATAGAAGAAGAAGAAGATATAACATCAGAGTAACACGAATCTCATAACATAATGAACAACATATTATAGATAACATATCCTTGAAATAAAATCAGTATATGTATACAATAACATTATCAGAGTACAACACTTACAACACATCGGAAATAACTATAGCTATATAATCCTGAAGCCTCCTGCTCCAAGCTCTTCCAGTATATCTGTAAATCCCGACTACTTGACTGCCTGTACAAAATTGGGCACCCAAGAGTTTAGAGAAAAACAAAACAAGATAAACTCCGAGTCAATCATAGGATTGGTATGAGTAAAACAGATTAAAACGGTTTGAACAAGTAAACGATATCTCATAAGACCACACCATATAACGGAACGGGTTTTTTTCCTTATGAGAATCCAAATTATCTTTATATCAAAACCATTTGATATTATAAAAATGTCTATCAACCACAATATAATAATCATCTAGCAGAAACGCTTTCATCTCACGTTCTACATATATAGTATACAACCAAAACCGCAAGCACGTATTGGGTAATGGATTTCCAACTATGACAAGGTATGGAACCACCTTTCGCTAGTGTACCTCTAGAGAGGAATACACTGGGTTCAACAAGAACATCTTGCAACCCATCCACACATGACCGACCGCTCATTTCTCTTGAGTGTATCGAATGTATATCACCAACGGTTGGGATCAACAAGTGTTTCCCAAATGGGACAACATCGACAATAGATTTTTAGAAGTAAATGAAAATCTAGATCAGGTGATTATACACCCTAATAGGTGCGACCTACATAGCCATGCTGCCTGGCCGATTTTTGTCATTTCCCGGTTGTGCGACTAAAGGCCACGCTTATCTCTAACAGATCACACATTTATTCACTTTGAATGTCACATCGTCATACCCGCCAAATCACAAATTGATTTCCCCAAAAATACCACGGGTATATAGCTAAGAGAAACGAATTCATCTGCCACCAAACGTAAATACGTTTAAAGAGATCAACTTAAGCGATCTATTAAATATACTCTGTCAGACATTCTTCCATACAGGTCATCCTGGGACTGGACAAACCGAAGGCACTATTCAGTACATCCATCTTAGGCAATCTTTACCTAAGATTTATACAACAGCCCTTGCACTTTACTCCGTCTACAATTATCTTTGCCATATATGATTCGCAATGCTTATGCCAATACGGAGTGGTTCTTCGGATAATAATCCAACCGGTCTCTCCATATTAACAACGTTAAATGGTCAAAACTTTGATAGTCTGTGATTTAACTATCAAAGAAAAACACGTGTGCAAACAACGATATTATTTCCAAATGGAAATTATATCGATCAATCATCATTGAAAATTTATCTCTTTAGTTCATTAATTTATTTATCTATTCTAAATTCTTATTTTCTATTATCAGAAAACATTTCTGATTCTTATTTTGAAAACATTTCCAAAGTTCCTTCATTGGATTTAAACAGTTGTTTAAATAAAACATCGCGATGCCAACTCAAACCATTTACTAAATTCACTTAACCATCATTCACTATCAAACCTTACCATTCCATAGTAAAGAAGGAAGTCAATAAAGTTGGGTATAATTACCTCTCAGACCTTAACTGAACAACATTTTAACTTTGAAATAGTCAAAGTTTTTCTTTTAAATCTTTAACAAACTTCCTTACGTAACTCTCAGATTCTATTTACGAATCCACTTCTTTATTGAAAACATTGATTATAACTATAGCGTTAAAATCCCTACTTCTGAAATATCTAAATTCATAATATAACTTTTATTCCTTAATTCGAATAATTAAACAACACCCTAATTTATTAGTGTATACTCTTGATTTATAAATCAGAAAGTAAATATTACTTTCCCGAATTCGATATAATTGAATTTGATGTATAATTCTCTTTCGAGTAATCTCTATTTGATTAACTCTTCTTCGAATAACCTATATTCGATTATCTCTCTTCGAATAACTTGTATTCGATCATCTCTCTTCGAATAACTTATATTTGAAATCTCTCTTCAAATAACTAAATTCAATTACTCCTTTCGAATAACTAAATTTGATTACTCCTTTTGAATAAACTATATTCGATTAACACCTTTCAAATAAATTATATTCGATTACTCTTCTCGAATAAACTACATTCGATTACTCTTCTCGAATACACTATTTTCGATAACTCTTCCCGAATACACTATATTCGATAACTCTACTTCGAATAAGTGATATTCGATAACTCTACTTCGAATAAGCAATATTCGATAACTCTACTTCGAATAAGCAATATTCGATAACTTTACTTGATTAACTCCATTTGAATAACTCTAATTGGTTAACTCTAACTGACCGACCCTAACTGATCAACTCTATGTAACAACCCGTATTTTGATAACGTGTTATAACCATAAATCTAGGCAGAATTAAATTTTAAAATAAGAACCAAGGGAAACGGTTGCGCCATTGCGCTCGTCTCGGAATTTTGCTTGGAAACGAGTCCGAGTTTGCAAGAATCGGAGTCCGTATGAGGGAGATATGACCCTCCGAAGTTTCAGGAATTTTCAGAATCGAAAACAGCTCGAATTCGAATTCAAAAATTCGAATTTCAAACGCAGAACAGACTGGGCGGGAAATTTCTCGCCCAGACCCAGGTCGACTGGGGAGTCGACTGGGCAGTCGACCCCCCCCCCCCCCCGACCAGGTCGACTGGGCAGTCGACCTGGGTGTCGACCTGGTCCCCGAGCCCATTTTTGGGCCAGTGTTCATTCTGATGTTTCTAGTCCGATTTCTGTCCAGATTCATCTGCCTAAACCTATTTAAAAAGCCCCAAACCAATCCTTCTCTACACACAATTCTATTCTGCTTCTACTCTGCCTCTGTTCTGAATAAAAATAAAAATGGCGTCGCTACTCTGCTGGAATCAAAACTAGAAGCTAATCAACATCAACCTAAGCAACTCAATTCAAACTAGAGATTAAAGCTTCTGCAACGATCCTACGACAATTTCTGTTCTTAAAAAACTACGATCTGTAAGCCCCAGTTACTCTTAGATCTAAACTCTAAACTTAATATGGAAATGTGTAAATTGAAGTTGAACATAAACATGATAACTACTTGAGACCTACTCTTGTATATCTTTGATCTATGACTATTCCTTTTTGATCTATTGTTTTAGATCTACTCTTGTTCACCCTAGATCTATTCACCTTGAACCTAGTACCATTCATATTGAACCTTGATTTGTGGAATACTGATAAGAACTTGATTTAGGGGCCTGTTCATGTCATAACCTAAACCCAATCATTATTTTAACATGCCTGTGATGTTGTGATGTTGAAACTATTACTAGTCACAAGTTTAGGATTATCATCTTATGTCACTTATTGCTATGTTTATCACCCTATTTCATATGCCAGTGATGTTATGATCATATCTCAAGTTACACCATGCTTGCCTTGAAATCACCTTTGCCACTTTATACCCATCCTTGTTATGTTATTCCCTAGTTACATCTATTGCCTTGATTCGAATTCACGAGCGTTGGGGATGCGATTTGGGTAGTTTAGGAAAACATGAATTTAGTATGAACTTGAAAACATGAATATTGTTATAACTTGAGCTTGGATAGGAACATGAACTTGACATGAAATTATACTTGAAAATATGAATTTGGGACATGACACTTAGATAACTTGAACGTAGCCAACTCGAGGTTGGGTTGAGTTTGCAGTATAAATATGCCCGGAACCGCCCGGCGAATCCAGTAACTGCAAACAATAGGACCCAATGTGAGTAATTGGTCATATCGCACTCGAAACCCAAGGTTAGACTAGGTTATGGTGTAAAACTGCCCGGACCCGCCCGGCACATCCAGTAACCATAACCAAGTCTAATGTGAGAGGTTAGGGGTGCATTAACTAAATTAATGCCACTGGATAGGGTTAAGTCATGGACCACTTGAATATACTTAACCAATTGGACACGTTGATTTGATAGGGTTAAGTCATGAACCGCTTGAACACACTTAACCAACCTGACACATGATTCGTAGGACTAAGTCTTGAGCTAGAACGACACACTTAGTCAATTTGACATGACACGTAGATGGGGTTAAGTCTCGATTTTAAATGACAACTTAACCTGCTGAACGAAACCCTAGTTACGCGGTCCTTTTCAGCAGTAACCCACTAGATGTATCACGGTACCCTGGGACTAGGTAGGGCGGGGCACGATTGTTGGGCTGATTGTAAGCGACCAGAACGACGGCTGAGTTGGTGCGCCATTGTAGGTTCAGGCGGACTAGGGTCGTGCAGTTTGTCCGGAGTTGAAAAAGCAGGCATTGGACATCAGTAGGATTATCTGTGCATTCTTGATTCGTGTCGGTGGTTGGCACCCTAGGGCTTGATACACCCTATGGTGGACCTAGCACAGGTGACTACATTCGTGATAGGGCCGTATGACACAGACACACGACGAGCTAGACTTGTAGGGAGCCGATCGATTAGATCATACCGTTGGACCCCGAATTGGGTCACTTCACGATATTGAGCCAAGGGATTATTTCTTGATTTATAGTTGACACGGGATTAGTATACCAGTATAGTTGGTATGGCGAACCTTGAATACGCAATGTTAGACTTAAGTTATCTTGTTAGCTTAGTTATCATGTCAGACTTATCATCATTCCTATGTTTAATTTCAGTTTATTCATGTCTTGTTAACTTTACTAGTTTCTATGCTGATAGTCACTAGGGCTTACCAGCCTTTTTAACTGACCCGTTTTCTTTTCGCCTCTTTGCCTTTCGTTCCCCCCTACAGGTTCTCAGGGAGGAGACTCTAGCTCTTAGCTTGGACTTTGCTTGCTTTCTGACAGCTCATGTACGGTTTGGTCTTGAGCTATGCTATGGCTGCACTCATGCACTTTTTGGGGAATAATATTTTACTTATGTTGTTTTAAGTACTTTGCTTCTTTAGAACTTGATGTAATGAAATAATGATTTGGCATTTTGATGTAAGAGGTTTTGAGTCTATTTTTCAGTAATGAGATTTGGTTTTAAAGTTTATATCTGCTGCTTTATACACTCTATTTTATCTATGTTCTGTCTTGTGTTATCTCTGTGCCTGTTTACTAGATAATACCCCTCCAAAACTAGGGTATTCCCTTTGTGAGTGACCCTAGCGGAGGTGGGGTGTTACATTTGGTATCAAAGCAGAAAGTTACCAGACTGGGCAAAAGTTTTAAAAACCTTATGAAACTATTTTCAAAACCGTTTATAAAGAAGCATTTTTCAAGAAAAGATTTATTTTTAAGAAGAGGCTATTCCCCAAAATCCATTAGCACTTTCCTTTGTTTCCTCGTTTGAATCTTTTTCCTTTTCGCTTTTCAACATGTCTGATCTTAACCTTCCTGAGGGAGTACCCATACCTGGCTGGTTCCGAAGATACTTGGAAGCTAGGGCCAATGGCGCGGGCCCGGCAGATATCCCTCCTCCTCCTCCCCCAGTGGCCACGGTTCCTCCTCCTCCTCCTTCGGGTACCGCCTTCGCCAAAATATGCAAGGACTTTATAGGAATGGGCGGCAAGAACTTCGTTGGAACTGAAACCTTCGTTGAGGCGCGAAACTGGCTAAAAGAGACTGAAGACTTGTTTGTTATTTTCGATATGGAGGATCATAGGAAAGTTCAGTTGGCAGCATGTTTGTTGAAAGAGGAAGCTGCATTTTGGTGGGAAGTCACCAACGCTACCAGGCCAATTGAGACTTGGGGAGACTTTAGCGAGAGGTTTGGGCTTAAGTTTTTATCATCCGCAGAAGCGAGTCTTCAGATGGAGAGGTTCTTGGCACTCAAGCAAGGGGACATGTCAGTTAGGGAATACGTGAATAAGTTTAATCAGCTTGCTCGGTTTGGTTTGGACTTAGTCAACACGACTGAGAAGAAGGCTCTACGCTTTGCTAGAGGATTGGGCGAGCCACTCCACACTATGGCCTTGACTCATGTACCCATGGGGGCGACCTTTGAAAGCTTGGTGAATATGGCCCTACTTCATGATTAAGATGAGAATGGCAAGAAGAAGGTCAAGGCGAATGAGTCTCAAGACAAGAAGGTAGACTCCGAGAAAGGAGGAAAGAACAGCAACAACAAGAATGAAAAGTCACGTGAGAAAAGAAAATGCAACTTCTGTGGTATTGACGGGCATATAGTCTAGGACTGTAGGAAGAAGAAGATGAAGATAGGAGCATGTTTTCAATGCGGTGAAACTGGACACATCAGCAAGAATTTCCCTAAGAAGCAAGGGCAAGCCCCGCAAGAAGGACCTTCTAGGGGTACATCTTTAACTTCTTTTCCCTAGATACTCTGTTTTATCTTGTATATCCTTTCGATCCTGTCTTGAGAACCTTAGGTAGAATCCTATGAATGTAAACATGTATTTGAAACATGTTATGCTTGATGTTTGTGAATGGTTGCAAGTGATTGCTCGTGGTTGCATAACACACATTAGGCACTAGATCGGTTCAGACACATTTTCATATTGCAAATGCATGAGTGTTTATACTTATTTATGAATGAAATTGAATGTGTTATCATATGAATGTTGTATATGGATGAATGTTTGTGCACACATATAGTGCTTACGTGACTAGGATTATTTGCATACATGTTGGATTCATGACACTAAACATATTTTGCATTAGAAAGATCAATCAGGCCTGATTATTTGCATTAGATAAGAAACATATACACAAACTTTCTGCATATGTTCATACAGCATTAGAAATCTCTTAAGGACAATGTTTACTTGTGGATGATGTTTTGAGTAGATGGATGATGGATGGTAGGATACGTTCTTCCTAACTTAGAGATTTCGGGGACGAAATCCTTTAAGGAGGGGAGAATGTAAAAACCCGTATTTTGATAACGTGTTATAACCATAAATCTAGGCAGAAATAAATTTTAAAATAAGAACCAAGGGAAACGGGTTGCGCCATTGCGTTCGTCTTGGAATTCTGCTTGGAAACGAGTCCGAGTTTGCAAGAATCGGAGTCCGTATGAGGGAGATATGACCCTCCGAAGTTTCAGGAATTTTTAGAATCGAAAACAGCTCGAATTTGAATTCAAAAATTCGAATTTCAAACGCAGAACAGACTGGGCGGGAAATTTCCCGCCCAGACCCAGGTCGATTGGGGAGTCGACTGGGCAGTCGACCCCCCCCCCCCAGACCAGGTCGACTGGGCAGTCGACTTGGGTGTCGACCTGGTCCCCGAGCCCATTTTTGGGCCAATGTTCATTCTGATGTTTCTAGTCCGATTTCTGTCCAGATTCATCTGCCTAAACCTATTTAAACAGCCCCAAACCTAGCTTTCTCTACACACAATTCTATTCTGCTTCTACTCTGCCTCTGTTCTGAATAAAAATAAAAATGGCGTCGCTACTCTGCTGGAATCAAAACTAGAAGCTAATCAACATCAACCTAAGCAACTCAATTCAAACTAGAGATTAAAGCTTCTGCAACGATCCTACGACAATTTCTGTTCTTAAAAAACCATGATCTGTAAGCCCCAGTTACTCTTAGATATAAACTCTAAACTTAATATGGACATGTGTAAATTGAAGTGGAACATAAACATGATAACTACTTGAGACCTACTCTTGTATATCTTTGATCTATGACTATTCCTTTTTGATCTATTATTTTAGATCTACTCTTGTTCACCCTAGATCTATTCACCTTGAACCTAGTACCATTCATATTGAACCTTGATTTGTGGAATACTGATAAGAACATGATTTAGGGGCCTGTTCATGTCATAACCTAAACCCTATCATTATTCTAACATGCCTGTGATGTTGAAACTATTACTAGTCACAAGTTTAGGATTATCATCTTATGTCACTTATTGCTATGTTTATCACCCTATTTCATATGCCAGTGATGTTATGATCATATCTCAAGTTACACCATGCTTGCCTTGAAATCACCTTTGCCACTTTATACCCATCCTTGTTATGATATTCCCTAGTTACATCTATTGCCTTGATTCGAATTCACGAGCGTTGGGGATACGATTTGGGTAGTTTAGGAAAACCTGAATTTAGTATGAACTTGAAAACATGAATATCGTTATAACTTGAGCTTGGATAGGAACATGAACTTGACATGAAATTATACTTGAAAATATGAATTTGGGACATGACACTTAGATAACTTGAACGTGGCCAACTCGAGGTTGGGTTGAGTTTGCAGTATAAATCTGCCCGGAACCGCCCGGCAAATCCAGTAACTGCAAACAATAGGACCCAATGTGAGTAGTTGGTCATATCACACTCGAAACCCGAGGTTAGACTAGGTTATGGTGTAAAACTGCCCGGACCCGCCCGGCACATCCAGTAACCATAACCAAGTCTAATGTGAGAGGTTAGGGGTGCATTAAGTAAATTAATGCCACTGGATAGGGTTAAGTCATGGACCACTTGAATATACTTAACCAATTGGACACGTTGATTTGATAGGGTTAAGTCATGAACCGCTTAAACACACTTAACCAACCTGACACATGATTCGTAGGACTAAGTCTTGAGCTAGAACGACACACTTAGTCAATTTGACATGACACGTAGATGGGGTTAAGTCTCGATTTTAAATGACAACTTAACCTGCTGAACGAAACCCTAGTTACGCGGTCCTTTTCAGCAGTAACCCACTAGATGTATCACGGTACCCTGGGACTAGGTAGGGTGGGGCACGATTGCTAGACTGATTGTAAGCGACCAGAACGACGGCTGAGTTGGTGCGCCATTGTAGGTTCAGGCGGACTAGGGTCGGGCCCTTAGTCCAGAGTTGAAAAAGCAGGCATTGGGCATCAGTAGGATTATCTGTGCTTTCTTGATTCATGTCGGAGGTTGGCACCCTAGGGCTTGATACACCCTATGGTGGACCTAGCACAGGTGACTACATTCGTGATAGGGCCGTATGACACAGACACACGACGAGCTAGACTTGAAGGGAGCCGATCAATTAGATCATATCGTTGGACCCCGAATTGGGTCACTTCACGATATTGGGCCAAGGGATTATTTCTTGATTTATAGTTGACACGGGATTAGTATACCAGTATAGTTGGTATGGCGAACCTTGAATACGCAATGTTAGACTTAAGTTATCTTGTTAGCTTAGTTATCATGTCAGACTTATCATCATTCCTATGTTTAATTCCAGTTTATTCATGTCTTGTTAACTTTACTAGTTTCTATGCTGATAGTCACTACGGCTTACTAGTCTTTTTGACTGACCCGTTTTCTTTTCGCCTCTTTGTCTTTCGTTCCCCCCCCACAGGTTCTCAGGGAGGAGACTCTAGCTCTTAGCTTGGACTTTGCTTGCTTTCTGGCAGCTCATGTACGGTTTGGTCTTGAGCTATGCTATGGCTGCACTCATGCACTTTTTGGGCAATAATATTTTACTTATGTTGTTTTAAGTACTTTGCTTCTTTAGAACTTGATGTACTGAGATAATGATTTGGCATTTTGATGTAAGAGGTTTTGACTCTATTTTTCAGTAATGAGATTTGGTTTTAAAGTTTATATCCGCTGCTTTATACACTCTATTTTATCTATGTTCTGTCTTGTGTTATCTCTGTGCCTGTTTACTAGATAATACCCCTCCAAAACTAGGGCATTCCCTTTATGAGTGACCCTAGCGGAGGTGGGGTGTTACACTCTAACTGATTAACTCTGACTTTAATTGGTTAACTCTAACTCTAACTGGTTAACTCTAACTGATTAACTCTGACTTTAATTGGTTAAGTCTAACTCTAACTGGTTAACTCTAACTGGTTTTGTCTAATCAATTACTCTAACTCGATTAACTCCTTTCCATTAACTTTAATCGATTAATTCTAACTCTATTAACTCTTTTCCATTAACTATAATCGATTAATTCTAACTCTGTTAACTCTTTTCCATTAACTTTATTGGATTAACTCTAACCGATTAATTCTAACTCTAACCGATTAATTCTAACTCTAATCGATTAATTCTAACTCTAATCGATTAACTATAATTCGATTAACTCCTCTAACTCATTTTGATTAACACATTTTGATTAACTCCTTTGATTAACTCTACGTCCATATTCAGTTTCAAATATCGATGTTCAAATCGATTCTTACTTCCCTATATAAGTCCTGAATTATATATTCCATTTATCCAATGGATAAATATTTTACTTAATTTATAAAATATTATTTATAAATTAATCTTCCCAATTTATCTGTTAAAATAGATTTCTATTTAATTACACTTTAAATAAATCTCTTCCATTTATCTGTTAAAAAACAGATTTCCATTTCCTATTCATTTTCTAAATATTCCTTTGATTAAATTCTATTTATTTCCAAATAAATATTCCCTTGATTTAATCCTATTTATTTAACAAATAAATATTTACTTTCAATTCTATTTATTTAACCAATAAATATTTCCTTTTTATCTTTCTATTTATTTTCTAAATAAATATCTCATTTATAACATTCTATTTATTCTATAAATAAATATTTACATTTAATCTATTTGTAAATGTTTTTACAAATATTTCCCTTTAAATCCTATTTGTAAATGTTTTACAAATATTTCCTTACCAATTCCAATAGTAAATGTTTTACAAATGTTTTCCTTTTTTATTTTATTTGTAATTGTTTTACAAATTACTCCTTTATATTTGTTTACAAATAATTTCCTTTATATTTGTTTAACAAATATATTATTTTTAACTCTTTTGATTTTAAAATTATTTCCTTTTTTAAAATCCTTTTCCCTTTTATATATAAAATCCATCGATTTTATATAATTAAATTATTTTGAAAATATACTTTGAAAATCCCGTTTTATCATTCTGGTATTTCTTAAAGTATTTAACATACCATATAACAATGATAAATATCGTCCAAAACCCACATAATCAACAACAAATTATATATCACATCATATATCACAATATATGAATAACCGTAAAATAAATGTTGAGGAATCCAATTCCTCTAGTTGGATTCCTCCAGCCTATTTCCCTATATCACAGAAGTTAAACAATATAATTAACATCGATTTCATTTCAATATGAAATATTCTACTAAACAGAATCAATATTTGATTAACGATTTATATCTATATCGTTATCTGAAATTTCAACCAATACATAAGCAACTCAGCCAAACAGTTAACACACAGCAATCAACAGATAATTATCAGTTCTAAGAATACGTTGCAAAAATATAACTGTTAAGAGTTGGTGAGTTTTACTCACATTGGACTAACATCGTTAATAACGATAACCATCGCTTGATTCAGATGAACAATTTATTTTGCTATAAATTGTAACGAGGTCCAATGGACTTCCAGTCAGTCCCATCGTGTAGCCACCGTCCATACGATCCCAACGGATCTTGTTTTTCTGAATTCCAATATCATATGCAATAGTTATGATATTTTAAAGTTAATACAATTATTTAAAATAGAATAACTTAACTAAATTAAATTCAAAGGCTTTACCAAACAAAACTGGCCCACTACTACCCTTAAAGCCCAAGACCCGTTCAGCCCAACTTCCCTTCTTCCCAAATACACAGACGTCCGCTCCTCAAATCCTTTTTCCATTACCGTATTTTCATGGCATCCCTCCTTCCACCATACTCCACCGAATGCAAAAAGAACACCCCCACTATTCTCCTCTTTCCGACCTCTCTCTCCTCATACCAATATCCTTCAACTCGCAATCCCTCTTTAAAACCCATCGTCGAGCCCTTTACAGGCACTCAGGCAAAACTTGTGACACCAACCACCACCGAAACCCACCAGAAATTGCATACATGTGATACTTGATACCCTCAATCCAAATCCGAACTTAGATTCAACCATTTCTCAACAAATCTCCAGAAATCACAAACCCTACCCTCATGGTTCAGAAAACCATCCCCAAAACAAATGTCGAACCTACCAAAACTGATACGGGCGCGAAGAGCAAGCTACACAGATCACCAATATATTGGTATTAACGATTTATAGGAATTTAAATGATTTTATCTCGATTTTTCCAAAGAGGATTTGTTTTCACCAAAAATGGAAAAATGTTGAAACACCCCACCCTCCATTAAGGTTACTCACAAAGGGACTGCCTTAACTTTGGTGGAGGTTTGTAAGTAAAAGTCACAGATAAACACAAGACAGATACATAAACACACATATATACATAAGCAACGGAAAACAAACAAACTTTTTATTTCATAAAAATGTGTTCATACAAAACATTTCCATAACTGTCACATTATAATTTCCAAAACATTACATCATCATTTCTGTCTGGGTTATTAAATAAAGAAGCATAAAACATAATTAAAACTGCATAAATCCCCATGATTTTGTCCAACAGCCATAGCTAAAGCAATAGAGTCCAAACCGTACATCTACAATCTTGAAGCTTGCAAAGAGTCTGACTAAGCTGAGTTGTTTCCTCCCTGTGGACCTGGGAGGGGGGGAACGGAAGAAAATAAGATGAAAGACAATAGGGTCAGACATAAAGCCTGGTAAGTCTAGTGACTCATCAGTATGAGAATAAGAATAAGGGCATGATAAGTATAAACTGGAACAGGAAAGTATCATAAACTAAGATAAGGCAGTTTTGAATCGAATATACTATCGCACCCCGTATTATATCACTGCACCTACATGCATTAGTTCTAAGCTGGCACCCCATCCTGATGGTGAAGTGATCCCCTTTTTCTAAAGATCGGCTCCTACTCGCATAATCATCTGTGTCTTACGGCCCCCAAAGATTTGTAGATACCTATGATGGCCCCACCATGGGGTGTATCAAGTCCCATGGTGGCGACCCGACACAAAACTGGAAATACATAGGTTATACTACCGGTGCCCCTAGTGCCCTGTTTGTCTGCTCCGAAGTGTGTGCACGCCCGCACTCCGTTAGAACCCACACTATTGCACCCACCGCCGTCGCTTTTGACCGCTTACAATCAGCCCAGTAATCGTGCCCCACCCTGCCTAGTTTCAGGGTTTCATGATACCTAATTAGGTTACTGCTGAAATGGGTCCTCGTTACTAGGGTTTTCGAGTCAAACATGTTAAGTGGTTAAGTGTCTGTATATACCTAACCCCACCCATCAGTTTTATTTAACATGTTGAATTGGTTAAGTGTTTTAGTTAACTTAACCCTACCATCGTGACAGTCCATCCTTAGCTTTTTAAAGCACCGACCATTCACATAAGACAGGTATTGTTACGGTTACTGGATATGCCGGTCGGTTTCGGGCAGGTTTACACCGTAACTCAGTCTAACCTCGGGTCCTTATTGGGCTCCATGCTTAACCACCCACATTGGACAGGTATTGTTGTGACTACTGGACAGTCGGGCGGGTCCGGGCAGGTTTACATCACAACTCAATCCAACCTCGTGTTAAGCATACTCGTAGTTTCTAAATTTTCAGATTTGTCTTTATTACTTAATATATGTAAATTTGTCAACAATTAAATGTTGTGGCCCACTTTCCAAGTTTAACGTTTTTGGTATAAGAATTTATACCATTCAAACGCCACCAATTTTGGCATGTGATAAACATGCCAATTTCATATATTTTATGTTTTCCCAACGTTACCCCGTATAAACATTAGGCTAACAATCTTACCCTAATTTTACGTTCGCATGATTTTCAACATATAATATTAGGCTAAAACCTTAGCCTAATTTAGCACACACAAAATTGGCATAAGGGAATTCATAAACATAAACATGACATAGGTGTAAACTTGGCATTTTTGGCATAGTCAATATGAACATCATAGGTGTGAACTTGCAAAATAGTCAACATGAATGTCATAGGTGTGAATTTGCAACATAGACTAATCATCATACATGTGAATTTACAACATAGCCTAAATCAACTTTCATATATGTGAACTTGCATTAAAATTGGGATCTAACCAAATAGGTGTCACATAAATTAGCATATGATTTAGACAACATAAGCCTAAACATGTTTTGGATCTAGGCATAACATCGAACATCACTAGCATATGACAAGAATGTGACGTTTTCATAAGGTATGTATAATTTCATCGCATGTGTGAACTAGATCTAATCATATGTCTAACTACAACATGAAACATATATTAAAGTGGATCTTGACATGGATCCAATTAACTTGCAACTTTCTTACAAACATACTAGCATGAATGTAAACATAATCGTTTAGGCATAAAGGTTCTAGCATATATATACATGAAATCTTAATCACATACAACCTATACAATCACATAAACATATAGGTGTCGATTACAACATGAACTATACAACTTGCATGTGATTCTACATGTACAATAGGATCAATACCAATTCAACTATACCACATACATCACAATACCACAATCGTTTCAGTACATATATGTGAATTAACATCGTTGTTACACAATAACACAATTCCATTTCCATTTTACATCGAATCAATTCCTAACTTTTATTCACATCGGAAAAATCACTATACTTACAACAAACGATGGTCTTGTTTTCTGAGTTCTGAATTTGATATGCTTTCCTTTGGGTAGACTAACGTTGATTTGAGTATTGTTTTAACTCTTAATTTGGCTCGTCTCTAAGCTTTTCTACAAGTGGAGGCTCCTCTCAATTTTCTACCGATAGCATGGCGGCTCCGTCTCTAATTTCTTATGTGAATTTAGGTTGGAGTCTTAGGTTGTTTATATAGAATTTCAGATTGATTTGAGCCGTCAGATGATCATAGACGAATCTAGACCATTCACTTCAAAAGGAGCTAACCAAAATGCGACATGTCAGCCCTAGTGACACAGCCAAGCCACATAAATCGACCAGAACCCGACCAGGCCAGCCAGGGCCAAACCAGGTCGACTGGGCAGGTCGACCCCCAGGTTGACCCTATGGTCGACCTGGTGCCTGGATGGGAATTTTCCTGCCCAGCCTAGTTTGGTTTGATTTTTGAATTTTTGAACTTCGTTTGAACCGGTTGAACTTTAATTTGAATTTTGAAACTTCCGGAGGTCATAACTCCTTCATACGGAGTCTTCCTGTAAACTCGGACTCTATCTCAAGCAGAATTCTGAGACGAACACAATGGCATAACCCGTTTCCCTTAATTCTTTCATTAAGAATTAATTATACTTTAATTTGTTAATATACAGTTAACAGAAAATTTGGGGTGTTACATTCTCCCCTCCTTTTAGAATTTCGTCCCCGAAATCTTTAAGTTTGGAAGAACGTAAGTCCTAACATCCAATCGTCCATCTACTCAACCATCAAACACAGGCGTCCATTGTCCTTAAAAGACCTCTAATGCTTCATGATCATATGCATAGTGTGTGTACATGTCCTTATCTAATGCAAAATCAGGCGGTCTACTGATTCAGTTGACCTCCTTAATGCAAATCATGCAAGTGCCATGAATCCATTATGTATGCAAAATTTTTCCTTATTCATAATTCTACATCAGTGCGCAACCATTCATATAAATGCGACATCCATATGACAACATATCAATTTTTCAACCACATACAAATATGAATACATATATGCATATGCAATATGAAGTGACTGAGCTGATCTAAAACCTAGGTTGTGTGTGTATATGCATCCACGAGCAACCACTTGCAGCCATCAACCATAACATGTTTCAAATACATGTTTACATCCATTAGTTTCTTCCTAAGGATAAAAGGATACTATCGAGGAAATATACCTAAAAAGATAGATTCAAGCACAACTTAAGGAAAGAGAGAGATTAAAGATGTACCCTAAAAAAGAAAAGGGTAAGCCGTGCGTATTCTGTCCTCAGTTTCCCAAGTTGCATCTTCCTCGGCGTCGCTCCACTGAACTTTGAAGAGCTTAACTTCGCGGTTGCGTAGCTTTTTGATTTCAATTCCTACGATTCAAGTTGGAACTCTCCTTACAGTTGCTTCGCGTTCCACTTCGGCTTCTTCTAGAATGCTTGGCTCCACCACTTCCGCAGATTCATGTAGACATTTCCGGAGATGAGAAACGTGAAAGACGTTGTGAATTCTGGCCAACCTTTCAGGCAGCTCTACTCTATAAGCCATTTTCCCAATCTTCTCGATGATAGGGAACGGTCCTACAAATCTTGGTGCTAGTTTTCCTGTGGATCCAAAGCGAACGACGTTCCTTAAAGGAGGTACCTTAAGGAAAACCCTGTCCCCAACCTCAAACTCAAGGTCGGTCCTTCTTTTGTCGGCGTAGGATTTCTGTCTATCTTGGGCTGTCTTCATTCTCCTCCGTATCAAATCCACTTTCTTTGAAGTCTCTCGAATCATGTTCGGCCCAAGTATAACTTTGTCAGTAGGATCCCACCAACAAGTTGGTGATCGGCACGGTCTTCCATATAGAGCTTCGAAGGGCGCCATACCGATGGTGGCTTGGTAACTGTTGTTGTAGGCAAATTCCACTAGAGGAAGATGTTCCTCCCAAGTCCCTCCGAAGTCAAGAACGCATAGCCTCAAAAGATCTTCCAATACTCTATTCACCCTTTCTGTCTGGCCATCAGTTTGGGGTTGATAGGCCATGCTCAAGCATAACTGTGTGCCTACAGCTTCTTGCAGACTCCGCCAAAATTCGCTTGTAAAGATGGGATCTATGTCACTCACTATACTGGAGGGTATTCCATGGAGTCGAACTATTTCCTTGAGATAAAGAGAAGCTAGAGACGAAGCAGTCCTTCTACTCTTGATAGGTATAAAGTGGGCGCTTTTAGTGAGCCTGTCCACTATTACCCAAATGCTAGTATTACCCCTTCTTGACCTAGGCAACCCATCAATGAAGTCCATTGAAATGCTATCCCACTTCCATTGCGGGACTTCTAGAGGATGAAGCAGTCCTCCAGGATTCTTTTGTTCCGCCTTGACCTGTTGGCAAGTCATGCACCTAGAAACGAAATCTGCCATGTCCTTCTTCATGCCTCTCCGATAGAAAACTCTCTTTACGTCCTTGTACATCTTATCCCCACCTGGGTGTATTGTCATCTTGGAATGATGTGCTTCCTCGAGAACCTTCTTTACTAACTCCCTTGCTTGTGGGACGCACAGTCTTCCATCTCACCTCAGCCAACCCTTATCATCGATGGAGTACCTATTGAGGTGACCAGAAGTTTCACCCCTAATTAGCTTATCTATTACGTCCACAAGCTGAGGGTCTTCACATTAGGCAGCCCCTATTGAGTCTAAAAGAGTGGGTCGTACTTCTAGGGATGCCAATAAACTAGGTATAAAATCAGAGGATGGCCTAAAGTCAAAACTGGCTATATACTCCAAGCTTTTCCTTTCTACAAAGAGAGGGCTTAAGGTCATTTTCTTTCGGCTCAACGCGTCTGCTACTACGTTGCCTTTGCCGGGAGTATAAGAAATTTCAAAATCATACGAGGCAAGGAATTCCATCCATCTTTGCTGCCTTAAGTTAAGATCTTTCTACGAGAAGAGATATTTCAATGATTTATGGCCAGTATATAATTCGAACTTCTCACCTAGGAGATACTTGCGCCAAGACATAAGCGCAAAGACAATGGCGGCCAACTCAAAATCGTGGGTTGGGCAGTTCTTTTCATGCACTTTCAATTGCCTTCCACCATAAGCTACTACCCTCCCTTCTTGCATTAGAACAACGCCTAGTCCCGTACCACAAGCATCAGTGTATACGGTGAACATCTTGCTTCCATCTGGCAAGGTCAGAACTGGGGCTGTTGTGAGAGCCCTTTTTAATTGTTGGAAAGCAAACTCGCAATCCAAATCCCAAGCGAACGCCAGATTCTTCTTTGTTAGCCTTGTGAGTGGAGCTGAGATTTTTGCGAAATCCATAATGAACTTTCGGTAAAAACTGGCTAACCCAAGAAAGCTTCGGACTTCGGTTGCATTTCTTAGTGTCTTCCAATCTTGCACTGCTACCACTTTCGCAGGGTCTACAGTTAACCCCTCTTTGGACACTATATGCTCAAGAAATCTGACCTCTTCTCTTCAAAAGTGGCATTTGGAGAATTTGGCTTTTAGCTGATGTGCACGGAGAGTATCCATGATCTCTTTCAGATGTCGAGTATGTTCTTCCTCATTCTTTGAGAAGATCAAAATATCGTCTACGAAAACCACCACGAATTTATTGAGGAATTCTCTGAACACCCTGCTCATTAGGTCTACAAAATAAGCGGGTGCGTTTGTCAAGCCGAAAGGCATGACAAGCCACTCGAAGAAACCGTCTGGGGTTCTGAATGTCGTTTTATCAATACTATCTTCAACTACCCTTAGCTGATGGAACCCAGTAGCTAGATCAAGTTGGGAGAAGACCGACACACCTACAAGCTGATCAAACAAATCGTCTATTCTGGGAAGCGGGTGTCTATTCTTTTTAGTCAGCTTGTTTAGCTCCCTATAGTCCACACAAAGACGTAGTGAACCATCTGCTTTGTTGGCAAACACCACCAGAGCACCCCATTCTAAGATACTTCTCCTTATAAACCCCTTCTCGAGAAGCTCCTTAACTTGCTTACTGAGCTCCTTTCTCTCCTTTGGAGCCATGTGTCTAACAGGCAGAGCTACAGGCTTTGCATTATCAACAAGATATATGCAGAAGTCTATTTCCCGCTTCGGAGGTAAGCCTTTCACCTCTTCAAAGACATCCGGATATTCCCGGACCACTCTAACCGACTGCAAATTCTCAACAGAAGCGTCAAGCGACTCTAGATAACTAAGCGTAACAGCATTCAAGGGATTACAAGAAATTTCTAGAGTGTTACCGAGCCGAGTCAAGAGCCTAACCACTCTTTTCTCACAATCAAGAATGGCACCGTTACTAGATAACCAGTCCATGCCTAAGATCAGTCCATATCCTGAGAAGCCCAAAACAAAGGCACTACATCTAAATTCAACACTTAGAATAGATATTTTCAAATCCAAGCAAACCATCGACAAATAAGCCGAGCCCCCAATTGGATTTGAAACAACCAAGGGATCTTCTACCATACTAGTGTCTAGGTGCAGAGATTCAACTAAAGCAGATGAAATAAAGGAGTGTGATGCACCAGAATCAATGAGAGTGCGAACTGGATGATCATACAGATAAACTAAGCTTTCTATAGAAATATTTCTACCTCATTCCTGTGGAGGTGCCACCAGCGCGTGAACCTGTCCTCCTGAGGTGGATCCAGTCCTTCGTCCCTGCCCCCGCTTCTTTGGGCAGTCCTTAGCCAAGTGTTCGGTCTCTCCACAATTGAAGTAGCCACCATTCATCTTTGCTTTCTTCATTCTGCAGTCTTTTGCTATATGCTCCACAATGCCACAGAAATTGCACTTTCTCTTTTCATGGGATTTGTTGTTCTTCCCGCCTTTCTTGAAGTCTATTTTCTTAGCCTGTAAACCCTCTTTCTTTTCTTGAGACGCTTCCACCTTTGTCTCTTTCTTGCCTTTATCTTCCTCGTGTAGCAGCGCCATGTCCACCAAGCTTTCATAGGTCGCCCCCATAGGTATATGGGTCATAGCAAGGTTGTGTAGAGGCTCATTCAGGCCCTTGACGAAGTGAAGGGCCTTATTGTGTTGGGTGTTTACTAAATCTATCCCAAATCTGGCCAGCTGATTAAACTGATTTACATACTCCTTGATCGTCATACTTCCTTGTTTAAGGGTTAGGAACTTCTCCATTTGCAGACTCCTTTCAGCTTGGGAGAGGAATTTCATCTCAAATCTCATCCTAAAATCTTCCCAAGTCTCCACTGGCCTTTTAGCATAGGTAACTTCCCACCAATAGGAAGCTTCATCTTTAAGCAACCACACTGCTAGCTGTATCTTTTGCCTGTCGTCAACTTCGAAGATGATGAACAAATCTTCGGTCTCCTTCAGCCAGTTCCTTGCTACCACAAAGGATTCAGTTCCATAAAAGTCCTTTCCACCCATAGCTTTGAAGTCTCTACATATCTTAGCGAAAGTATTTCCTCGAGGAGAAGGAGGAGGTGGAGGAATTGCTGCTATGGTAGGAGGAATGTCTGCTGGACCCGCACCATTGGCTCTAGCCTCTAAGTACCTTCAAAACCAGCCGGGTATCGGTACTCCTTCCGGAAGGTTAAGATCTCCAGACATGTTAGAACAAAGTGGAAAGTATTCAAGATAAAGGATAGAGGGATAGTGCATATGGCTATGGGAAATTAAGCCTTTTAAAAACAACACTTTTTCTTGAAAAAGATGCTTCTTTAAACCTCTTTTGAAAATAGTTTCAAAAATTTTTATCTAGTCTGGTAAATCTATGCTCTTATACCAAGTGAACACCCCACCCTCCATTAAGTTCACTCACAAAGGGACTTCCTTAACTTTGGTAGTGTTTTGTAAGTAAAAGTCACAAATAAACACAAGACAGATACATAAACACATATATAAGCAGCGGAAAACAAATAGAATTATTATTTCATAAAAATGTGTTCATACAAAACATTTCCATAACTGTCACATAATAACTTCACAGACATTACGTCATCATTTCTGTCTTGGTTATTAAATAAAGAAGCATAAAACATAATTAAAACTGCATAAATCCCCATGATTTTTTCCAACAGCCATAGCTAAAGCAAGAGAGTCCAAACCGTACATCTACTATCTTGAAGCTTGCAAAGAGTCTGACTAAGCTGAGTTGTTTCCTCGCTATGGACCTTGGGGGGAGGGGACGGAAGAAAAGAAGACGAACGAAAATAGGGTCAGACATAAAGCCTGGTAAGTCTAGTGGCTCTTCAGTATGAGAATAAGAATAAGGGCATGATAAGTATAAACTGGAACAGGAAAGTATTATAAACTAAGATAAGGCAGTTTGAATCGAATATACTATCGCACCCCATATTATATCTCTACACCTACATGCATTAGTTCTAAACTGGCACCCCATGATGAGTGTGAAGTGATCTCCTTTTTCTAAAGATCGGCTCCTACTTGCATAATCATCTGTGTCTTACGGCCCCCAAAGATTTGTAGATACCTATGCTAGCCCCACCATGGGGTGTATCAAGTCCCATGGTGGCGACCCGATACAAAACTGGAAATAAATAGGTTATACTACTGGTGCCCCCAGTGCCCTGTTTGTCTGCTCCGAAGTGTGTGCATGCCCGCACTCCGTTAGAACCCGCACTATTGTACCCACCGCCGTCTCTTTTGACCGCTTATAATCAGCCCAGTAATCGTGTCCCACCGTGCCTAGTTTCAGGGTACCATGATACCTAATTGGGTTACTGCTGAAATGGGTCCCCGTTGCTAGGGTTTTCTAGTCAAACATGTTAAGTGGTTAAGTGTCTATATATACCTAACCCTACCCATCAGTTTAATTTAACATGTTGAATTGGTTAAGTGTTTTAGTTAACTTAACACTACCATCCTGACAGTCTGTCCTTAGCTTTTTAAAGCACCGACCACTCACATTAGACAGGTATTGTTACAGTAACTGGATATGCCGGTCGGTTCCGGGAAGGTTTATACCGTAACTCAGTCTAACCTCGGGTCCTTATTGGGCTCCATGCTTAACCACCCACATTGGATAGGTATTGTTGTGACTACTGGACAGCCGGGCGCGTCCGGGCAGGTTTACATCACAACTCAATCCAACCTCGTGTTAAGCATACTCATATTTTCTAAATTTTCATATTTGTCTTTATTACTTAATATATGTAAATTTGTCAACAATTACATGTTGTGGCCCACTTTCCAAGTTTAACGTTTTTGGTATAAGAATTTATACCATTCAAACGCCGCCAATTTTGGCATGTGACAAACATGCCAATTTCATATATTTTTTGTTTTCCCAACGTTACCCCGTCTAAACATTAGGCAAACAATCTTAGCCTAATTTTACGTTCGCATGATTTTCAACATATAATATTAGGCTAAAAACTTAGCCTAATTTAGCGCGCACACAAAATTGGCATAAGGGAATTCATAAACATAAACATGACATAGGTGTAAACTTGGCATTTTTGGCATAGTCAATATGAACATCATAGGTGTGAACTTGCAAAATAGTCAACATGAATGTCATAGGTGTGAATTTGCAACATAGACTAATCATCATACATGTGAATTTACAACATAGCCTAAATCAACTTTCAAATATGTGAACTTGCATTCAAATAGGGATCTAACCAAATAAGTGTCACATAAATTAGCATATGATTTAGAAAACATAAGCCTAAACATGTTTTGGATCTAGGCATAACATCGAACATGACTAGCATATGACAAGAATGTTACATTTTCATAAGGTATGTATAATTTCATCGCATGTGTGAACTAGATCCAATCATATGTCTAACTACAACATGAAACATATATTAAAGTGGATCTTGACATGGATCCAATTAACTTGCAACTTTCTTACAAACATACTAGCATGAATGTAAACATAATCGTTTAGGCATAAAGGTTCTAGCATATATATACATGAAATCTTAATCACATACAACCTATATAATCACATAAACATATAGGTGTCGATTACAACATGAACTATACAACTTGCATGTGATTCTACATGTACAATAGGATCAATACCAATTCAACTATACCACATACATCACAATACCACAATCGTTTCAGTACATATATGTGAATTAACATCGTTGTTACACAATAACACAATTCCATTTCCATTTTACATCGAATCAATTCCTAACTTTTATTCACATCGGAAAAATCACTATACTTACAACAAACGATGGTCTTGTTTTCTGAGTTCTGAATTTGATATGCTTTCCTTTGGGTAGACTAACGTTGATTTGAGTATTGTTTTAACTCTTAATTTGGCTCGTCTCTAAGCTTTTCTACAAGTGGAGGCTCCTCTCAATTTTCTACCGATAGCATGGCGGCTCCGTCTCTAATTTCTTATGTGAATTTAGGTTGGTGTGTTAGGTTGTTTATATAGAATTTCAGATTGATTTGAGCCGTCAGATGATCATAGACGAATCTAGACCATTCACTTCGAAAGGAGCCAACCAAAATGCGACATGTCAGCCCTAGTGACACAGCTAAGCCACAGAAATCGACCAGAACCCGACCAGGCCAGCCAGGGCCAAACCAGGTCGACTGGGCAGGTCGACCCCCAGGCTGACCCTAAGGTCGACCTGGTCCCAGGTCGACCCCCAGGTCGACCTGGTGCCTGGGCGGGAATTTTCCCGCCCAGCCCAGTTTGGTCTGATTTTTGAATTTTTGAACTTTGTTTGAACCGTTTGAACTTTAATTTGAATTTTGAAACTTCCGAAGGTCATAACTCCTTCATACGGAGTCCGATTCCTGCAAACTTGGACTCTATCTCGAGCAGAATTTCGAGACGAACGCAATAGCATAACCTGTTTCCTTTAATTCTCTCATTAAGAATTAATTATACTTTAATTTGTTAATATACAGTTAACAGAAAATTTGGGGTGTTACAAATGTGGCGGCTGAGAAAGAGGTTATATAATGGGAACGAAAATCTTGTGAGGCTAAAAAAGCAGGATGTTGCTTGTTTAGGATCACAAATAGGTTAGGATATTTTGTTAGGTAATTTATATTATTCGTATCCGACTTCTAAAAATCCGTACGATCACATACGGTACCTAAAAATCACGAAACTAGTCATGCAGCTACAGTTCGACATTACGGTCCCAACGAAACTGGTTTCGTCGAATTTCGACTTCGTTTTCTCACACAGCATATTTTTAACCGTCAAAATATCGACTGTTTTTCACATTAAAATCCCGTACGGCTACATACTGACTTCAAAAATCATGGAAATTGAAATTTAGCAATAATTTAATATTATGGATACAACAAAATTAGTTTTAACGAATTCTGAGGTCGTTTGCAAAACTGGCTATTTTTAAAGCTCTAAATAACCCTTTTAAATATATAAATATATTTAAAAATAATATATTCACAACAGAATATCATATAGCTCTAGAATATTCCTGTATGAATTTCTAACTCGATATTTCAAATCCCGATTAAATCGATATTCGATAAAAAATGAAATTCCTTTTATAAATATAAATAAATCGTTATAAATTTTAAAGGAATTCCATAGCGGCTTTTCTGAAATTTGATTTGGACATAAATCAAAATCTACACGACGAAATCCTGATTTTTCTCTTCCATTAGAAAAATATACTTCACCAGCTCCTAACGTTTCTTGTTTCACAGAAATCCAATTTAAAACGAATCGTGTACATTCAGTTGAAGTTCAAATCGCCAAACCGCGAACTGTCGCGCCATTTCGAGCTCGATTTTTAATTATAATATATATTATACATTCAGACTTCGTTTAGATAATATATTCGTCAATATAATTCAATATAAACCGAATTATATATTTTATATCGTCTAATTCACACCATATCATGAATTCTGTTATTTCCGATTATTCCGAAAATATTTTTTTTCTATAATTTATATTAATTAAATATAAATATTATTCAATTCCAGTTATTGATATCGTTAAATCGATAACTAATAATTAAATTAATTATTCGACAGCTAAAAATGCGGGTCATTACAATCTTTCTCCCTTAAAATAATTTCGTCCTCGAAATTGCTAAGGTAGAAAACAAACCCTATTGGCTGCTTAGAACTTATGTGTTCGCTTCTTAACTTCAGTTTTCAACTGAACCAATTTAAATTCAATTAAATATTGGTTAATTCTTATCAACGAAAATTTTCAAAAATCCTGAAAATTTTCTAACGCCTTAACTTTTCGAAAAATTTCGCCAACACCTCCTTTGTACGGCTCAATCGGTACAACCACAACTCGCCTCTCTAGGCTATTCCCAATCCAAAAGAAAATCAAACAGCCAAGCGGTTTTCCAAATAGGCTCACAAAGTCTCATACCCAATATATAATATAAACTTGTACCTTTTTGTCGGGCATACCATTATATCCTTTACATCTGCTACTAATTCCGCATATACCAATATCATCCCAGTCAAACTCCAATCACTTTTATCTCCAACACAACCATTCGCTTATCCAAGCAAAATTCCACTTTGACTTGATATTATTCCATTTCAATACAGCTTCCACTTAACTGGCTTTAACTCACTTTCAATTTGCCTTCACAAATTTCTATTTAAATTTGTTTTTAATTCAACAGTCTATTCCTGGGATTTTAAAACAGTTTTGTTTTTCTCAAAAATCTAACTTCCCTTTACAGGATTCAAAACAACTTGTTTTCTCAGAACAATTCAAAAACAAAATCTTTGGTAGCAATCCGTCACTTACAACTCGAAAACTAACATTGATGATGTGGCCAGCATCATTAGAGTTATTTCCCAATAATTGAAGTGAGTTCAATACTATATCAGCTTTCAAAACCATTTCTGAATATTTCCATTTTGAAATCAGTTCAAAATATCCTTTCAATGTCTGTAAAAAATTTAAAATCTTCCAAGATTTTAAAATTTCCTTATACTTAATCCTGATTCATTTACAAACACTTTCCCCAATTCTGGGATTTTAATTCCAGTTCTGATTTAAATTCAGATTTAATTCATTTCGATTTCATATATTTCACTTATATGAATTTTGATCGGTTATTTACATAACCATTTAATTTATAATTTTACTCAATTATAATAACAACCAATATATCCAATATATTATAATTCCAATATATATCTTCTCTATATCAAGATATACTTTGGGTAAACTTATTTTAATTTACCTTCTTTTCAAAACATATCGTGTCGACCCATCGTATTCGAGTGTTTAGAAACTCCTACCGAAATAGTGGATCAAACTGATCGACCAGAACTCATAAACAACTCAACCAATAAATCACCACAATATAAAACAATTTTTATATCAATAACAAATACGCTCACTCGTATATATACACTCAACTCAATCTAGGGTATTGCTAACCCCATCTCTACTGAGTCACGCCACAAAGCCAAGGTAATTCACTTAACCTTATGCTCTGATACCAACTGTAACGATCCGGAAAAAGTCGATCTTAGTTATCCAATATACAACACATATCGAACATCCAAGGATCGAAAATACCAGTAGTTAATGAAAGAAAACAGAGGGTGAGGATAGATAAGATAGAAACTTAGAATAGAAGAAGAAGAAGATACAACATGAGAGTAACACGAATCTCACAGAGGAACGAACAACATATAAAAGATAACATATCCTTGAAATAAAATCAGTATATGTATACAATAACATTATCAGAGTACAACACTTACAACACAACGGAAATAACTGTAGCTATATAATCCTGAAGCCTCCTGCTCCAAGCTCTTCAAGTATATCTGTAAATCCCGACTACTTGACTGCCTGTACAAAATTGGGCACCCAAGAGTTTAGGGAAAAACAAAACAAGATAAACTCCGAGTCAGTCATGGGACTGGTATGAGTAAAACAGTTTAAAACAGTTTGAACAAGTAAATGATATCTCACAAGACCACGTCGTATAACGGAACGGGTTTTTTTCCTTATGAGAATCCAAATTATTTTTATATCAAAACCTTTAAATATTATAATAATGTCTATCAACCACAATATAATAATCATCTAGCAGAAACGCTTTCATCTCACGTTCTACATATATAGTATACAATCAAAACCGCAAGCACGTATTGGGTAATGGATTTCCAACTTTGACAAGGTATGGAACCACCTTTCGCTAGTGTACCTCTAGAGAGGAATACACTGGGTTCAACAAGAACATCTTGCAACCCGGCCACACATGACCGACCACTCATTTCGCTTGAGTGTATCGAATGTATATCACCAACGGTTGGGATCAGCAACCATTTCCCGAATGGGACAACATCGACAATAGATTTTTAGAAGTAAATGAAACTCTAGATCAGCTGATTGTACACCCTAATAGGTGCGACCTACATAGCCATGCTGCCTGCCCGATTTTTATCATTTGCTGGTTGTGAGGCTAGAGGTCGCGCTTATCTTTGACAGATCACACATTTATTCACTTTGAATATCACATCGTCATACCCGCCAAATCACAAATTGATTTCCCAAAAAATACCACGGGTATACAGCTAAGAGAAACGAATTCCTCCGCCACCAAACGTAAATACGTTTGAAGAGATCAACTTACGCGATCTATTAAATATACTCTATCAGACATTCTTCCATACAGGTCGTCCTGGGACTGGACAAACCGAAGGCACTATTCAGTACATCCATCTTAGGCAATCTTTACCTAAGATTTATACAACAGCCCTTGCACTTTCCTCCATCTTCAATTATCTTTGGCATATATGATTCGCAACGCTTATGCCAATACGGAGTGGTTCTTCGGATAATAATCCAACCGGTCTATCCATATTAACAACGTTAAAATGGTCAAAAATTTGATAGTCTGTAATTTAACTATCAAAGAAAAACACATGTGCAAACAACGATATTATTTCCAGATGGAAATTATATCAATCAATCATCATTGAACATTTATCTATTTAGTTCATTAATTTATTTATCTCCTGTTTCCATATATTCTAAATTCTTATTTTCTATTATTAGAAAACATTTCCAAAGTTCCTTCATTGGATTTAAACAGATGTTTAAATAAAACATCGCGATGCCAAATCAAACCATTTACTAAATTCACTTAACCATCATTCACTATCAAACCTTACCATTCTTAGTTAAGAAGGAAGTCAATCAAGTTGGGTTATAATTACCTCTCAGACCTTAACTGGAAAACGTTTTAACTTCGAAATAGTCAAAGTTTATCTTTTAAATCTTTAACAAACTTCCTTACGTAACTCTCCGATTCTATTTACGAATCCACTTCTTTATTGAAAACATTGATTATAACTATAGCGCTAAAATCCCTACTTCTGAAATATCTAAATTCATAATATAACTTTTATTCCTTAATTCGAATAATTAAACAACACCCTAATTTATTAGTATACACTCTTGATTTAAAAATTGAAAAGTAAATATTACTTTCACGAATTCGATATAATTGAATTCGACGTATAATTCTCTTTCGAGTAATCTTTATTTGATTAACTCTTCTTCGAATAACCTATGTTCGATTATCTCTCTTCAAATAAATTATATTCGATCATCTCTCTTCGAATAACTTATATTCGATAACTCTACTTCGAATAAGCGATATTCGATAACTCTACTTCGAATAAGCGATATTTGATAACTCTACTTGATTAACTCGATTCGAATAACTCTAACTGACCAACCCTAACTGATTAACTCTAACTGATTAGCTCTGACTTTAATTGGTTAACTCTAAGTCTAACTGGTTAACTATAACTGATTAACTCTGACTTTAATTGGTTAACTCTAATTCTAACTGGTTAACTCTAACTGATTTTCTCAAATCAATTACTCTAACTCGATTAACTCCTTTCCATTAACTTTAATCAATTAATTCTAACTCTGTTAACTCTTTTCCATTAACTTTAATCGATTAATTCTAACTCTATTAACTCTTTTCCATTAACTTTAATGGATTAACTCTAACTGGTTAATTCTAACTCTAATCGATTAATTCTAACTCTAATCGATTAATTCTAACTCTAATCGATTAACTATAATTTGATTAACTCCTCTAACTCATTTTGATTAACACATTCTGATTAACTCCTTTGATTAACTCTACGTCCATATTCAGTTTCAAATATCAATGTTCAAATCAATTCTTACTTCCCTATATAAGTCCTGACTTATATATTCCATTTATCCGATAGATAAATATTTTACTTAATTTATAAAATAATATTTATAAATTAATCTTCCCAATTTATCTGTTAAAACATATTTCTATTTAATTCCACTTTAAATAAATCTTTCCATTTATCTGTTAAAAACAGATTTCCTATTCATTTTCTAAATATTCCTTTGATTAAATTCTATTTATTTCCAAATAAATATTCCCTTGATTTAATCCTATTTATTTAACAAATAAATATTTACTTTCAATTCTACTTATTTAACCAATAAATATTTCCTTTTTATCTTTCTATTTATTTTCTAAATAAATATCTCATTTATAACATTCTATTTATTCTGTAAATAAATATTTAAATTTAATCTATTTGTAAATGTTTTTACAAATATTTCCCTTTATATCCTATTTGTAAATGTTTTACAAATATTTCCTTTCCAATTCCATTGTAAATGTTTTACAAATGTTTTCCCTTTTTATTTCTATTTGTAATTGTTTTACAAATTATTCCTTTATATTTGTTTACAAATAATTTCCTTTATATTTGTTTAACAAGTATATTCTTTTTAACTCTTTTGATTTTATAATTATTTCCTTTTATAAAATCCTTTTCCCTTTTATATATAAAATCCATTGATTTTATATAATTAAATTATTTTCAAAATATACTTTCGAAATCCCCTTTTATCATTCTGGTCTTTCTTATGGTATTTAACATACCATATAACAATGATAAATATCGCCCAAAACCCACATAATCAACAACAGATTATATATCACATCATATATCACAATATATGAATAACAGTAAAATAAATGTTGAGGAATCCAATTCCTCCAGTTGGATTCCTCCAACCTGTTTCCCTGCATCACAGATGTTAAACAATATAATTAACATCGATTTCATTTCAATATGAAATATTCTACTAAATAGAATCAATATTTGATTAACGATTTATATCTATATCTTATCTGAAATTCCAACCAATACATAAGCAATTCAACCAAATATAACACACAGCAATCAACAAATAATTATCAGTTCTAAGAATACGTTGCAAAAATATAACTTTTCAGAGTTGGTGTGTTTTACTCACATTGGACGATCATCATTAATAACGATAACCATCGCTTGATTCAGACGGATGATTTATTTTGCTATAAATTGTAACGAGCTCCAATGGACTTCCAGTCTGTCCCATCGTGTAGCTACCGTCCATACGATCCCAATGGATACTGTTTTTCTGAATTTCGATATCGTATGCAATAGTTATGATATTTTAAAGTTAATACAATTATTTAAAATAGAATAACTTAACTAAATTAAATTCAAAGGCTTTACTAAACAAAACCGGCCTACTACTACCCTTAAAGCCCAAGATCCATTCATCCCAACTTCCCTTCTTCCCAAATACATAGACGTCCGCTCCTCAAATCCTTTTGCCATTACCGCATTTTCATGGCATCCCTCCTTCCACCATACTCCACCGAATGCAAAAAGAATACCACCACTATTCTCCTCTTTCCGACCTCTCTCTCCTCATACCAATATCCTTCAACTCGCAATCCCTCTTTAAAACCCGTCGTCGAGCCCTTTACAGGCAGTCAGGCAAAATTTGCGACACCAACCACCACCGAAACCCACCAGAAATTGTATACAGGTGATACTTGATACCCTCAATCCGAATCCGAACTTAGATTCAACCATTTCTCAACAAATCTACGGAAATCCCGAACCCTACCCTCATGGTTCAGAAAACCCATCCCCAAAACAAACGTCGAACCTACCAAAACTGATACAGGCGCGAAGAGCAAGCTACACAGATCACCAATATATTGGTATAATGATTTGTAGGAATTTAAATGATTTTATCTCGATTTTTCCAAAGAGGATTTGTTTTCACCAAAAATGGAAAAATGTGGCCGAACGGGTAAGGTAAAAGGCCCATTTTTTTATTAAAATTTAAGATAATTAAATTACTTTATAAGTTTGTTTATACAATATCGTGTGCATACATTAACAGATTTTTGCATGGTCAGTTTCTTTGGAACCATAGAAACAAGAATTTCGTGATGGAGCATGATCAATCAGGACTAGAAGCAAGGAAAATTTTCTAATTAAATTAAAAGGCGGTTTAATTTGATTAAAAACCAGCGTTTAACGACCAAACCAAATCAAGGTGAGTTAAACTCACTCAGTTCTCCTACTGTTATTTTTATAATTCGGGTTTATTATTTGTTTGCCATGTTTGCTAATTATTGGTTGAACTAATTGTTGGATGTTGTTAAATATTGTTATATCGATTATTTAAATTAAAAGTTGTTTAATTTAAATAAAATGACATTGTTATTTTTAATGATGATTTCCAATTGAGGTAACTTACCTTATTGGTTACGTTTATAATCATTTAAACGTATTTAGATTAAATTGGATGCTTGAATTATTATTATTGATTGACCACTATTAGTGGAACTGATTATTTATTCGCATACGATCATTATATGAACTGTTGAACCCATATGATTGGATTATTGAATTGGTTATCGATTGTTAAACCCAAATTCAACATTTGTTTGGTTATTAACCAATGGGTGATGTTGGTTGAGGAATTTAGAGCAAATGGCCAAAATACAAACTATTTTATAAAGATTGATTTATCGTCAGGTGAATCTATAAAATGAAGTTATGAAATGTATTTTATAACTGAATATTTATATATATATATATATATATATATATATTACTTTTAAATAAAGTTTATAAAAAATGAAATAAACCGATCGTATTTATATATTGTTTGTGTAACCAAAAATCATTATTTTGTACCAAAATTGGCTGTGTACGAAGCACGTGCCTCATCGTAATTGTTAACGAAGCTTAGATTGTTAAGCAAGTGAGCAAGGATTAAGGTAATGATTTATAAATGAGATTAATTGTTCTAAGAAACAATTAAAAAGAGATTATTTTGAAATAGATTATTATTTATTTTAATAATAATCAAAGCAAATAAGATTATTTAAATTTATAATATTATTTATTAATGGAAAGATGAGTTCGAATTGATCAATGAGTTAGTTATGTTTTAAATAGACCAAGCTAACTGTTTTAATAGAAACTGATTATTTAATTAAATTAGTTTTGTGCCGACTAATCTAATGAAATCATATAACGAATAGTTGTTTAACTTTATAAGAATTAAAAAAGGGAATTTAATCTTTATTCCAGTTAATGATCAAGTAAATTATAATTTTAATTAATAATAAATCCAAGGAGTTATTCTTCTAAGTATAGAAATAAAATGATTTGAAAATATTAATATATTAAAACTGATATATTATTTTAATGCCCAACTGACGTTGTGTACTCAACTAATGAATCTATTTTATTTTTATGATTGTTTATTTTGATAGTTTAATAAGCGACTATCAAAATCATGCTAATGCACTGTCGGTACGGAAAGACCGGGATCGAAATTATATTCGAAAACCATTCCAATCAATAAATACGAATACGTCGAAGATGCTGATCGAGATGGAGCCATTGAAGACCGTAGATCTTCATAAAACGGAAGAGTTACTTACAATTTCTGGCTGATCCCTAGAGATATACTATGATTCTGTCGTGGTTGAAATCTACGGATTGCAAGGACTACTCACTACTGATCCATAGGGTGATTCCTAGGATATGGTAGGAGGGTGCCTTTGGTTCATCTTGTTCCTGGATGACTTGTATGGACGATGTGAACGATGGTCAGATGTTCCAAAAGTCGATTATAACCTCAAGCCTCATCAACCGGGAAATGACAAAAATCGGGCAGGCAGCATGGCTATGTGGGTCACTCCCATTAGGGTGTATAATCACCTATCTAGAGAAAATCCATTTCATTCTTTAATCCATTTCGATGCTGTCCCTTTTCGGGAAAACGGTGGGTAGCTCCCAACCGTTGGTGATATACATTCGATACACTCAAGCGAAATGAGTGGTCGATCATGTGTGGGTCGGGTTGCTAGACGTTCTTGTTGAACCCAGTGTATTCGCCTCTAGAAATACACTATCGGCAGGTGGTTCCATACCTTGTCATAGTCGGAATCCAATCTCCAATAAGAGCTCGCGGTTTTGTTTGTATACTATTTATGTGGAACGTGAGATGCAAGCGTTCAGCTAGATTTTATTTATTTGTATTTAGTCACTATCATAATATCAGAATAAGATACGATTTCAAAAATGTTTTGGGTTATCGTAAGGTAAAAGTCGTTCGTATTTACGTGTAGATTTGGTCTTACGATTATCCTTTTCTTTTGAAAAGATTTTGAACTTTAAAATCAAGTTGGATGGTTCCCCTTAAAACTTAGTGTATTTGTCTCACTCTGGTTCACCAGACTGACTCGATGTTGTAATGCTTGGGTTAGATTGGGTTGTACATGTCCAGGTTATTGGGTACTACGAAGTTCAGAAGACGTGCTGGAGAAGTTCAGACGTATTAATTTTTTTTCGCTGTGTATTATATATGAGGACAGATAATTAACTATCCAGATGTGTTGATGTACCGTGATAATTGTAAGTTTTTATTTCAAAGCTCTCTATAAAGTTTATTTATATATTATATTTTGTTCCGCTGCGATGTGAGACTCTGTGTTGTGTTGGTTCTTCTTCTTCTTCTATTCTATTATTCTTTCTTATCTCATCCTCTATTTTCTTTCTAACAACGTTCCTATGTTTTCAATGCTTGAATGTTCGACATTGTGTTTTTGTGTCAATTTCCGGGGTCGAAAATCCCTGTTCGTTATAGAAACAAATAAGTTGTATGTAACTGTCAACAAATTAAAGACAAACAACTGAACATTGATAAGAATTGGAAATATGACCCAAAAAAAGAACAATATGAATTATACACAGCTGAAATCAGCAAAATGAAATTGTGTAAACAATATACTAACAATGGAAAAAACTTGTAATTATGCTTTAATTAGATGAATGTGGTTATTTAGATGTTTTACTTATTGCTTATGTTGAAATTGCTATATCATGTATGGTTATGTTTTATACAATGTATTGCTTCTTTTATGTATATATTTTTTATTTGGTTGTTGAAAGTTTTAATAGGTATTAAGGGAAAATACTCGCTTTTGGAGTTGTTTGCACATAAAATATCGCTTTTGCATTCTCAAAATTAAGCTAAATCGCTAATAACACAAATGAAAAGTACGTATACCGAAATTATATACCGTATTTTGGCATTGTATATTGTTTCTCTATTTTTAGGATGCCTCTTCACAGAGATGACATGTACATTTGTGACTATATATATATATATATATATATATATATTGTTGTTGTTGTTTTCCCGACATAGCCGTACAAAGAAGAATATGCTGAAATTTTTTGTGAATTTATGACTTAGAAAATTTTGTGAAAATTTGAGTTTTCGTACCTATGTTATACTTTTTATATAGGTAATTGTTTCTTAGTTGAATAAGAAATTACATGATTAAATATATAAATTTACAACTTTCTTAGTACACCTTTTCGAGGACGAAAATTTTTAAGTAGGGAGAGTGTAACATCCCGAGATTTTGCGACAATTTGAAATATTTAATATAAATACATTTTAATGAAATTGATTGGTGTAATCAATAACACTACAACAAAATACCATATTACAACGGTGGTTTTACATCAGTCACAAAATGCCAGTTGTAATAAAGGTTTTTTACAACTGTGATTTCCTGAAAGTTGTAATAAAAGTATTTTTAACAATTCTTTTAATTTGCTAGTTGTAATAAATGCCTATTACAACATTTCATTTTTGTCAGTTGTAATAGATGCCTATTTTTATTGTTTTAAATGTCCATTTAAACCTTTCATTTTCAAATAATAATATAATCACTATTAAATAGTAATAATTAATTTTAAATATGAAAAAATTAGCATTAAATAATTAATAACAGATATAATAGTAATAACTAATAAATACTATCAATAATTTTAAATATAAAGTAACTAATAAATAGTAAATAACTAGTAACATGTGCATAGTAATTGATTTTTAATAATTGATATTCAATTATAACTAAGAAGAAATAAGTACTATAGCTAATAATAGCTATTATTATAAGTGATATTTAAAAAAAATATAATTCTCAAAAAATTCATGTTATTTAATATAATTTTTACTTATTAATTCTGATTTGTTATATTGATTTTATAAATTTGAATGAAATTTTCTTCATAATAAATAATTTGTAAATAATCCACTATTTAATGCTGTATTTTATAATTAACTATAAAATTTTATAACTAATGTCGATTAATTGGAGATAATTAAATAATGATTGTTAAAATTAAATTTTAATATTAAAAATGATAAAAATAACAATTCGTTTTAAGACATTTTACTTATATAAAATAATAAATGACAATAATTTTATCTATTAAATTACACGAAAAATTAAGTATAATTTTAATTGTACTCAAACGGATAATCATCGGATGCGAGTGTGATCATATCCGTATTTGTATTTATTTTTCTAATATAGGTAATTTTTATTTTTCAAATACGGATACAGTCAATTTTTGATTTTTTTAATATTTAATATATAATGCTATATGGTGGGGTATACAAATTCTCATTTAGCTCCAAATTCAAATTTCCCTTGGCTCCAACACAAATGTTTTGCGCTATAGAGCGGTATTTTATCATATACTTTTTCAGTCTCTCTCGCTCGTCCCCCTTTCCTGTAACTTCTACGCCCACTAATTTCGAAAAGCTCTTTCGCCAAACCCAAACCCGTTAAGAAACAAAACTCTAATCCCTAATTTCTTGTTTATGAATCTTGTCCATTTCTCTCCCTCATTTCCCCGTTTCCCTCTCCCCCGCCCTAGCTTTCCTCATCCTCATTAGGCTGTTGCTTTTTTCATTTTTCCAGTTCCCTTTTTGGACGATTGAAAGATTCCATTTCAGATCCAATTTTTCAGTGATATTCGCCTAAGTGGTAGTGCAATTTCCTTTTGTGACAATCTTTTACATGCCCTCTTCGCTTTCCTACCCTCGTCGTTTTGGCTTCTCCGATTTTGACCCCCACTTCAAACTTTTTAACTAGGCCACAACCCCTGTCTTCTTCACTTTGAATTTGCAAACTCTCCCCTCTCTTTTTTCTCGTTTCTTTTGAAAATCGATGTTGTGCAGAGGATCTATTCTGATTTTCCAACGATGTTACAAGTTTTGTGAAAGTAATGGGTGGATTCTTTAATGGTTTTGGGTTTAGTATGATGACGGACATAATTTTGGGGTCTGGTTTGCTCTCGATCTAGGTGAGAATATAGGCTTGGGAAAGGTTTGCTCTCGATCTGGGTGAGAATATAGGCTTGGGAAAACCATGTTCATGTTCATTTTGTCTCAAAGGTAAATGTGTTCTCAATTGCATACCACACAACTCAAAATGTTAATTGTTGTTTATAGCTAGGCATTTTCAATATAATTTAGTCCATGACGATTGTTGCTTTTTCGTGAACCAGATCTTATACCTGAAGAAATAGTTATCACCATAGATTGCTTTGTTAAAATGTCACAACAATATAAATATGCATCTACTTTCTTGAATTGTGTTTAGACTTTACTTAATTGCTTACAAGCGTAATTTCAAAAACTGGGTTTCCTGAATTGTATGAAAATAAGATAGCTTGGGATGGGCTCTAAAAAAAACCTTCAAAGTAGTTTGCTGAAGCACCCTCTTTGTCTATCTTAGAATTCTTTCACTGCATTAAAACAGTGATTAAAATGGAGTTTCATGGCATGATTCTTGTATTCTAACAATAATAATGCAAACAGTTGCACACATATGGATGGACCTTGCTATTCAAGAGGCAGAGTGTCTGGTGAACTTGCCTATTACCGAATCGGTTTACAAAGTTGTGGTCATAATATTTTTGTTAAAAATGTGCATTAAAAAAATATGTATATATTTTAGTGTTGCAAAGAAGCAAAAAGCGCCCCAGTGATCAAATTGCTAAATTTGATTAAGAATTTTCAAGAGTAAGCAAATCTGCCAAGTTGAACCTTGATCATATGCAGGACTGGAAAATGATATTCTCTCAGACACAGGATGCTCGTGCTCTCATCAAATTGCTCAAATTGTAAAAAAATTATTTTATCAATACTCGTTCTTATCAGCATTTCACGCTTCTTTCATTTTTGCATCGACATTGCCATATCTATAGGTTATTTTCATTTTATGGCCTAAGTAGATATAACTTTAGCATTAATGGAATTGCAAAAATCAGAAATTCATATAAGAAGTAAACTCATGGAGAAGTGCAAAAGAAAACTAGAGGCCAAGAGCAGTAAACCTAGATAAAGCATCATGACATGCTGAAATCTCTCCGGTTGGTCAATTAAGTTATAGCATGTATATGTTGAGCGAGACTGACTGTGTTTGATTGTCTTCTTGAATGGCATTTATTGTGTAATGGTTGATGGTTTCCTTTATATTTTCATCATTAGGTTAAGGGTATTAATTTAAACTACAAATTATGTAAGCAATGGTATAAGCTAGAGGACTGATGATTTACTATATACAATCGATATGTACTTACCAAGTTATCATCGAATTCCGACCAGCTCCCTTTGGTGTTAGGTGGCTCCTTCACACAACCATGATGTTCGATTTGATGGATGCACGGATGTGATATGAGCTAGAGGACCGATGATCAGAGGTTTGGCAATGAATGGTGGCGTCAAGGTAAGAAAATTATGTTTTTTTTTAAGTTTACCAGTGTGCAAAATTAAAATGATGCTTGAAAATTATGGTCTTTTGCAATCATCTTATAAGTTCACTAATTTATTTCAGGTTATTTGTTGCTGTAAATATGGATGAGCAGATGTCTTTCAAGCGGATGTTAGTTTTTGTAATCATCATTTGTAATAAAGAATTGATATATATATATATATATATTCACTACGATGATGTATGATTCATTAGTTTTGTATTTTGAATATAACGTTGTAACGTTCTTTGTATGAATAGATCCGATACTTTTAATTTATATCACTTTGTTTTTTTATCCAGCTCTTGTTGCACTTGCAAAATGTATTCAATTATAATTGTAATAAAGTGTATTACAATCAAAAGAAATACTTGTAAAAATTAAAAAGTCACAACAGTGCATAACAGTTATAGTAGCTATTACTACAACGGTGCATAAAAGTTGTAATAAAGTTTATTACAACAGTGGAAAACTGTTGTAAAATATAGAAGTCACAACGATGCCACAACGGTGCAAAAAGGTTGTAAAAGATTTTACCCTATTACTTCTTAATAGACGATGTTAACACCCAAACTAGGAACAATTTCTGATGAAATGAAACTATAAATGAAGAAAACGCACAATTTATAGTGGTTCAGCATTAAACAGCCTACGTCCACTTTCTACTCTTTGTATTGATGACTTGAATTTAGATACAACAATGATTCTCACTCACTTTCACTCATATCATAACTAGATTCACTCAATCTTCTTTGAAATGTACTTTAGAAGATGATTGTAATATGAAAATAGTGATGGAATTCGGTTCTCAAAGGGGTTTCAACTCTGAAAATGCCAAAAGATCCCTTGAAATGAGCCTTGGAGGTGTATTTATAGGTGGAAAATTCCTCTGAAACGGCTTCGGTTCGAGTACACGTGGCCCCCATCCCATAAAAGTCGGGTTCGGATAGAGTATGATGGTGACAGCACATCAGGTTAGTGGTGACAGTGGGGAGAACGGGAGTATAACCGCTCCGAGTCTTAAGGGAACGTGAGCATAACTACTGCAGTTTCAAGTGCCTGGGTACGGTTCAGAGGTACTTCAATTAGGGGGATGGACCGGGTTTGACCGAACCGATCTGGTTTGGCCTATGCTCCTTCCTTCTCTGCTTTGTGTTGTTCTGCCTTGACTAAATAAACTCCGACCCGATCCGATCTTTGGAGTGAGTGTTCTTCATTATTTGATCTTTTAGCTTTGTGTAGCCTAGTTCACAAAGTAGGCTAACATTTTGCCCCTCGAAGGAAGCTTCTATTGAAGATGAAGCATGCTTTGACATTATTTGCCCATTGGTTTCTGAATTTGAATCGTTAAATAGTCGCTTCCATTCGTTTATAGGGACGCGTTGTTTAAAAAAGTCGTATCTCTTTTTGCTTATATATACACCATAGAATATGCAAATTGTTTTCTTCATTTTAAATAACTCCAGTAACTCCTCTTGATGTCCAGTAGTTCCTTCAGGTAAATTTTTTGTACTTTTCTTTGAGTCCATTTCATATGTTGAGTTTGCACTGGTGGTCATGTTTGGGTTCGGATCTGATCCGAATGGTCCTTCCTGCATGTCAACGCCATCAAGTTAATGGGCCGAATACCCATGGGCTTGCTTTTTGGTCTAATCGAAATTGAGATGACACGCTGGCGCGAATACAAAGAGCCGCCTCAAATCCATATAAATCTGCTACATCTTCGCCTTTCTTCTCTTTCTTTCATTCTCGCCATCTTATATGTGTTACACAGAAAACCCTAACTTTCAAAACTCCAGAATTCTCATTTATTCTTCAAATCGAACGCGTAGGTAGGTTCACAACTCCGATTAACTCCGTTATAGCTGATTTCAATAAGAATTCATGGGTAATTTGAGTGATTCGAGCATGGTATTTATTTGATCTTGACGCCACGACCTCCTCTTCCTCGCCATCGCCGTTGATGGCCTCGTCATCATCTCAAGGGAGGAGGCTAGAGTCTAACGTCGGGCAAGCCAACACATAAACACTCGGCTTTGATTCATTTGTTGACATGAGATTGGGTTCGGTGTTGGTTAAAGAATAGAGAGGATGAAGAAGAAAAAAAGGGAAAGGCATGGGATCGGTTCAGAGTGGGAGGCACAAGAGGGAAGATTAATGGTTTCATACGACCGGGTTGGGTCGGAGGCTGGAGTGTATGGATGGAAAAAGATAAGCTGGAGATTACGAGTTTGGTTCGGTTTGGTGTCGACCGATCCGTTCCATGCCATTTCCTTCTAAGTCCATCCGATCCGATCCACTTAGATAAAACATTCAAGACTTCCTTTCGGTGGCTTGGACATCCGAACCAATCTCAATGAACATTCCCGAACCGATCCAGTTTTGTTATGAAGAAGGGACTTGAACTAATTTGATCACAACGTGCTTACCCGAACCGATCTGATTACTACAGAGACACCGACCTATCACAACGCATACACCAATCTGATCTGGAGTCATTTGACTTAACGCACAAGAACTGTCCAACTAGCTCGATTAATGTTTGTCGTGATCTACAACTTAATGACCAGTTAGGATAGCGCCTTTTAAACATGAGCAAACATTTAAAACTATTCTGAACACATTACTGCTTCGTCAAACTTTTGCATCGTGCTCTTATGTATTTACTTTGTATTTCTTGCACTTACTTCATACACTTTATTTCAGCCATATGTATGGGGGGATACGGGCAACTTTACCTTAATCCTTGCTATTGTTTCTTCAGTAGTTTATCAGATATGACCGAGAGACGCTCATCTAGACTAGCAGAAAGAAGGGAGGCTATAGGGACAGCTGAAAACCCTGCCATTGAAGATGTATCTTCTACTTCCGATTTAGGTTGGAATAGCGAAGGCCCAGATTATGAGATGGAAACTCATGGTAGTGATGCATCATCTGGAGGTGATGTATCTCTCGGTGAGGAAGAAGGAGGGATAGGGGATAACCATGCTCCCGACGAATTCAGGGATGCAGTTATCCTGGAATTGCCTAAAGATTCAGTTGAGTCGACAATTGATAACAATAGACTAATACGGATACGCCTCAAGCACAGGATTCTTTAAGGAGATACCCTTTTACCCTCAAAAACAGATCGTCCCCATAATCCATCAAAAGGATATATGGCTATTTCCAGACTAATGTGTCTTGTTGGAGCGATACCTCCATTCCCACCATTCATTGTCGATTCCTAAGACAGTTATGGATTGCCCTCATGCAGCTTCTTCCCAATTCTTACGCCTATTTGTATACCATATACATAGCCTATAGAGAAATTCTTGGTGAAGAGTTAACTTTTGAAGATGTTCATTTCTTTTACAACTTCAAACATCGAACCAATGACACTCCGTCCTTTGTACAATTCTCCTTTGTACATTTCGAATCTATGCCAAAAAGAAAGATTATCACCGTTCCGTTTAGTAGTAATGCAGGGGATCCAAAGTCTGAATGGTTTTACATTAGACATCAATCGGGGTGCACCAGAAGGTGGCTCAAGTCAAGCAAGGACATCAGTGTTTTAAATTTCAGTCCTCGAAAACATACTAACACCGCTTATCTTCTCTAGTTCCTAATCCACCGCAAGAAAAACAACCAATACAATTCGATCGCTTGAATCGGCTACTCAACGGAGACCAGAAATTCTTGACCATCAAAGAGTGTTTGGTGGATGACTATCTTCATAGGCATCGTCTTGTTGCTATAAATCGTAGCATAGGGCATGGCGAGGGACCTTATGTGTATATACCTCCTGTTGAAGGGCCAGTTGAGCCTCATCGGGGAATGGAGGTTGCCCGAAGGATCCTCCGGTGCCTCAAAAGATTCCTTCTCCTTCGTCTTCCGCAACTCAAGATGACATACTAGCGAATATACTTGCCGTTGACAGGGACAAATAAATTACTCCTGATAATGCGGCCACTCCTGAGGGGCCAATTTCTCCAAAGGGGTTGCTGTCAGTTATTCCTCTTGGATACACTCCCATAGCCGATGAATCTACATTTCGGGGCTTGGGGCACCTTCCCCTGCCTGAAACTTTTTATTCTTCAGAGGATTTCCCAACAAATCCTCTCACTTTTACTTCTGAGGAAGAGATCACTCCTGTAAAGGCCGGGGATACTATCAATCCGGGCTCTGGTCTGTTTGGGGGGAAGCATCACTTAGGATACACATGACACTCTAGCATTGCACGTCACAGCACTTGAACCTTATGCTAATATTGATCTTAATATTCTTTCATTTCTCTTTTGCAGGACAAATGGGGAGACAAAGATATCATATGCGAGATGTTCGTTCGAGCATGCCCCCAATAGGTCCCGACGATAAACACGGCCGATACGAGAGTAGGGGTAGAGACGACAGGAGGGATCGACTTCCAAGGTCTTATCGACCCTCCCGTTCTCGATCCCCACATCACCGAGACTCAGAGAAACACAAGGGTCATCCCTCAGATCATGAGAAATACAAGCACAGTGGCAAGCCTCCTGCTCCATCTAAGGGCACGATTCCCCAAGATGATAGTTCGCAAAGGGTTTCTGATCCCAAAGGGAAAACAACCAGAATCGGGGAAAGATACCGGGAAGAAACGACCTATCACGAAGTTAGCTCGTCGCACTATCAACATAACTACCACAAGACCAATCATTCTAAATGACGAGAATCAGGCAAGACTAGAAGTTCTAAGGCAGCAATTTCCCGAACACCATTTCAGGCACATGCACTTTGTCCCAAAACTCCAATCGGTAAAACTTGATTGGGCCAACAATGTCAAGGCTACCATAGACTTCGTAGATGAACAATATAAAGAAATGAAGAAGTATGCAAAGACCCTCTCTAAAATCATTAGTGATCTAGTAGCAGATGTGAAAACCTTGGCTGACGCTGCTGAGTATGATGCGAGGGCCATCAAAAACGCTGAAAAAGATCTGGAAGATTCCCAAGCTACGCTTGCTCTTATGCAGCGCGATGCAGATAACTATAAAAAGAAGTTTGAGGAATTACAAAAGCATTATCATTCCAAGCTTGAATCTCACAGCCAGGAGCGGATAGATTTAAAGAAAAAGGCCGAGGATGCCAAATCTGAAATTGCTCGTCTTGCCCAAGAGAAAGCAGATTTAGCCAAAAAGAATGCAGATCTTGAGGCTAAGCTATTGGAGGCTGAAACAAGGGCAGTTCTTGCTGAAGGAAATGCAATTACAGCTTTGCAGCAAGTTGAAGAAGTCAACAAACAACTCAAAGACGCCCAAAGGGAGATTGATGAGAGTGGTGAAACCATGGTCGGATTTTTTGCATAAGTGATTCGTCATTGAAACCTTACCTGGCTGAAAGACTATCCCACTCCCCTTGTGTATGCATGGGACCAGCTGGTCGAGTGAGAGAAAGCATAACTTGGAGTAGATTTGATTGACGAAAATAAGCTTATAGAGACATTCCTTAGAGGTGAGGAACCATTGCATTTGGCCGAAAGGCGTAGACTTATCGATACTTCTATAGAGGAAGAGAAGCGTCAAGCCAAAGGAAAAAATATCATCGGAGCCGGTTCTTCTTCTGCTATAGCTAAGATCACTGGAGTAGAGGGATACGACCCAGAAAGGCCAGGAATTCCTGAGGCTTCTCTTTTGTCTCCTATAACCGAATCTACCTCTGACGTTACTACTGCTCAAATCGAGAAGTCTGCGGAAGGTATTTCTTCCTTTTCGCCTCAATTCATCAAAGCAATCTCAACCTTTGGTCATACTATCGGACAGACTACTGAAGACCCCATGGTTTCTCCTGAATTAATAACAGTTGCCTCTCGCTCTGGAGGTACTAAGCCAGTTGAAAGGGCCGATGATTCACAAAAGACACCTCCGGGTAAAAAGTCTGCTGAAGAGACCCAGGAGAAACAAGAAAAAGTTGCTGCTACAGATCCTAGGAAGGATGATGAGGGCTAGAGAAAGGAGGTTGTTGACAAGGCTCCCATACCACCCAACACCGAAACTCCTCACGGTGATGAAATAAAAGCTGCTTTGAAAGATGACGGTGGTAATGATGGGCATGATAAAGACCCCAACGTTACTATAGCTAGGGATACAGGAAATGTTGATGATCTGACTTTGGCCGAGATGAAGGCCAAGCAGGATAAACGCATGTAATTGAAAGTTGAGGAGACAAATCCTGAGAATCTTAAACCTCTTTCTACAGTACATCCTGGGTCAAGGTTTGTAATACCCCGTGTTTTCTGTTAACACAAACTAACAAATTAAAGAATACTTAATTTTAAATGTGAGAATTAAAGGAAACGGGTTGTGTCATTGTGTTCGCCTTGGAATTCTGGTTGAGATAGAGTCCGAGTTTGCGTGAATTAGACTTCGTATGAAGAAGTTATGGCCATCGGAAGTTTCATTAAAATTCAAACAGATTTCAAAAATTCAAATTCAAACTAAGATTGGGCTAGGCGGGAAAATTCCCGCCAGGGGCCAGGTCGACCTACCCATACAGGTCGACCAGGGGGTCGACCTGTCCCCCCCCCCCTCCCGGGGTAGATTTGAAAGATGACGATTTGGTGACTATTTGCTGAGTCATTAGTGTTTCTGGATAGTTATGATCTGATCTGAATGGTTGTGGTTAATTCTAGGTTGATCGGATGGCCTAAATAAATTCTAAACTCTATATAAACACATGTAGACTCAAACCCTAAAACCTAATTAAAATTGGAACCATGGCCGTAATGTTGTCACCTTGCAACTTAGAGTAGCCGCCACCATTTAGGAGAAAGAAAAGCTAATCAACTCAATTCAAATCAAGTTTATAGCAACAACAACAACAACAACGAATTGTCTACTTCAGAGGCGAGCTAAATCAATTTCAGAACTCAAGACCTTCTTTGAGTTGTGAGTTCAATTTCTTTAATAAGATAATTAATAAGTTAATTGGGATGAGATATAAATTGGTTTATATGGCTATGTTTGTGAATCATTGGAAAAATGTAATCTTTTGTGAATATATGCTAATTGTTTATCATGATAGTTTTGTTGTGGATCCCTTTTCATATGCCAAATCATCTATGTTCAACTTGATTCACGTTTGACATCATTTTTCAAGCAAGTTTGGGTGTAGATTATATGCTAGTCTCTATGTGAATTGTATATAAGTTGACATGTGAATCAAATAAAGTGATTATATGCAAGTTTAGGTAGAGATTGGTTTCACATATATGCAAGTTTACACCTTTAGATTTAGATCTATGACATACATCATTTTATGCAAGTTTGTGATTATGGCTTATGCAAGTTTTAGGAGAAAAACTATATCACATATATGCAATTTTACACCCCTATGTTTAGATCTATGACATGAAAAGTTTTATGCAAGTTTGTGATTATGGCATATGCAAGTTTTAAGTGAAAAACAATATCATATACATGCAAGTTCACACCTTTTAGGCTTATGTTTAGATTCATGACTATACAAAGTTTATGCAAGTTATGTTGTAATTCTTATTTGCAAGATTAGATCTATTTTGGGTGTTATACAAATTTTGTGATGTTTCTTCCCTTTTATGTATTAGACTAATTTATAGTCTAGTATATATATATATATGTCATGATAAACGAACGAACAACGTGGGGACGATGGGGGTAACATTGAATACACACCTATTGAGAATTGGCATAAATAGCCTGAAAAAGGCATATAATAAATTTAAGATATTAATTGGCATAATTGGTATTTATGGACACAATTGAGACAATTATGGACATAAATGAATCTGGAATGTATTTACAAATTTGAATAGGGATAATAATCCAATTTGGGGTTAAATGAAGATATGTAATAATAAACCGCCTAAGACACGAGGTTAGACTCGTTTGTGGTGTAAGACTGCCCGGACCCGCCCAGCAAATCCAGCTGCCAGAAATGCCAATCTAATGTGAGAGGTCAAAGGCAAGAATTAAATTTCTAACAGTTGTAAAGACACGAGGTTAGACTCGTTTGTGGTGTAAGACTGCCCGGACCCGCCCAGCAAATCCAGCTGCCACAAATGTCAGTCTAATGTGGGAGGTCTTTACAAGGTTACGGTCTTAATGAATTAAGAATCACTTAACCAGATAAACATGTAGTGGGACATGAGGGGGTTAAGTGGGTGCCTTGGGTGTTATGTGGATTTTAGTGGGTGCCTTGGGTGGCATTTGAAATACGACTAGATGCACTTAACCAAGATTGAAACATGTAAGAAGACATGGATAAGAATGGGGTTAAGTGGGGAAAAACCTTAGAGGGGACCAAGCATAAGTGGAAAGCTTGTGTCATGCATGGGGGCCCTTTTCAAGCCAGTAACCCATTAAGTATCTTTGTGGGCTCGACCCAAGTCGAGGACGGGACATGCGTACTGGATTTGATTGAAAGAGGTCAAAATGGGTTAGCGGTGGCAACGCAAGTCCTACGGGTTCATATGTGTGTGTGGGCCCGGGCTGGTAGGTAAGACGTTGTTGCATCATATAGATATAAGCCGTGCATTTTTGGTGGTATCGGGTTGCCACTTTGGTGAGTGATACACCCCACTGTGGGGCCAGCATGGGTGTCTACGAGTTAGGGAGCCGATCGAAAGGGGTAGTGGGTACACCTAGTGGAGATAGGGGTAGACGGCACCTATGAATGTAGCCAGGGGTAAATGAAACTACTATTATCATTATTAAGTTCTGTAGGCGGGATCAACCTTTCGGGCGACTAGTGGTGGTGCAGTATAGTAATTATCCTATAGTGATTAGGGGCGCCTTTAACGTTATCTGTGTTCATCTTATTTCCTTTGTTTTCTCTGTCATACCCATTTGTTCACAGTCATTTCCTTATTTTCCAGCTTATGCCTTATCATAGTTACTTAATGATTATATTGTTAAAGTTATTGCACTCGCCAGACTTTATGTATGACCCCCTTGTTTCCACCTCTTTTCTTCCCTTCCCCCCCCCCAAGGTGCTCAGGGTGGGACTAGCACTAGTGGAGCTTGATTTGGACAACTTTATCTCTTTCTTTGGAAGTTGCTTGGATCGTTGAAGTAAGAGTTCAGCCTATCTTATTTATGGCTATTTTACGTTGGGGTTATGTCTTTCGTTTTATGTACTCTGATTTAGTCAAGATGAATATTGTGTACTTGACTCTAGCCTTTGGTTATTGATGATGCAATCAAACTTATCTGTTACCGCTGCAATGAATAAAGTTTTAAATTTTTAAGTATTGTTTTATATCTGTCTTGTTGTTAAGTTTCTGTTCTATACACACTTAAAACGCTCCACAGAAGTTAATGCATTCTCTTTGTGAGTGACATTAATGGACATGGGGTGTCACACGTGGTATCAAAGCCGAAGGTTACCAGAACAAATATGAATTTTGAAAAACTATTTTTCAAAAGCACTTTTAAAAAGAAATACTTTCAAAAGTACGTTTTAAGGAAAGTATTTTCAAGAGAAAAGTATATTTTGAAAACATAACCCCAAGAGCCATATATCTTTCCTTCGAATCCTTCGTTTGAATCTCTTCATTTTCTTTTCAATATGTTTTGAATTCCCGAGCTACCCGAGGGGATACCGATACCAGGATGGTTTATAAGATATATGGAAGCTAGGGCCAATGTCGTAGGCCCATCAAATGCTCCTCCTCCTCCTCCCCCTCCTATTCCTCCTCGTGTTGATACTTTCGCAAAGATATGCAAGGACTTTCGGGCGATGGGCGGAAAACCTTTTCGCGGGTCAGAGACGTTTGTTGAAGCTCGAAATTGGATAAAGGGGGTGGAAGAATTGTTTGGAATCTTTGAGGTAGAAGATGGAAGGAAGGTCCAGTTAGCTGCCTGGTTAATGAAGGATGAGGCCTCGTTTTGGTGGGAGGTCATTAATGGAGAACGTCCAGTTGATACATGGCCGGATTTCAGGCGTAGGTTTGAGGCAAAGTTTCTCTCACAGACTGAAGAGAATTTATATATGGCAAAAAATTTGGCGTTGAAGCAAGGGAATCTATCAGTGAAAGAATACGTCAACAAGTTCAATCAGTTGGCGAGATTTGGCTTGGACTTGGTGAATACACCCGAAAAGAAGGCCCTGAAATTTGTTAAGGGTTTGAATGAGCCGCTACATGGGTTAGCTATGACCCACATCCCTATGGAGGCCACCTTTGAGAGACTAGTTGACATGGCGCTTATGCATGAAAAGGAGAAAGGCACCAATGCTAATAAGGCACCTGAGAAGAAAGGAGATCAAAAGAAAACACAACATCAAAACAAGAAGGGCGGGAAGAACAATAATGGAAAAAGAAAGAAGAAGTGCTTTAATTGTGGGACACCAGGCCATCTGAGTAAAGACTGTAGGAAAAAGAAGAAGGCTGGTTGTTTCCACTGTGGAGAGGTAGGTCATCTAGTTAAGGACTGCTCAAGGAAACAGGGGCAAGGGAAAAGAACTTATAGAGGACAGCTTCAGGCTCTCATGGCACCAGGGCAGGCAAGGAAGCAGGTCCAGGCTCTAGTGGTCCCATCATTGCAAGAACGAGGTAGAAACATTTCCGTTGAAAGTTTAATTTTTCTGTTTGATCATCTTGTTCGTACTTTGTTTGACTCTGGTGCTTCACACTCGTTTGTGTCTGCTTTGTTAGTTGAAATACTGCACCTAAATACTAGTCTAGTTTCGGATCCCGTAGTAGTCTCAAATCCTATTTATGGTTCGGCTCATCTTTCTGTGATTTGTCGGGATTTGAGAGTGTTTATCTTGGGCGTTGGGTTTGAATGCAACACCTTTGTTCTTGGCTTCATGGGCTACGGCTTGATTCTAGGTATGGTTTGGCTAACTAGATATGGGGCCATCCTAGATTATGAAAGAAGGGTAGTTAGATTGTTGACTCATTGTGGAAAGACCCTTGATATTTCTTGTGACCCTAGAGGTCCAGTAGTGCTTAGCTACCTAGAATCCCTAGACGCATCCAATGATGATTGGAAATATGTTCGTGTGGTCCGCGAATATAGTGACGTCTTCGATGAAGTTCGAGGTTTACCCCCCGAGGCGTGAGATATACTTTCGAATATACTTAGTAGATAATGCAAAGCCAGTTGCATTACCAGTGCGCCACATGGCTCCGAGAGAGAGAGAGAAGAGAACTCAGTAAGCAAGTGAAAGAATTGCTTGAGAAAGGGTTCATAAGAAGAAGTATTTCAGAGTGGGGTGCTCCAGTCATTTTTGCTACGAAAGCTGATGGTTCACTTAGATTGTGCGTGGACTATAGAGAGCTGAATAAGCTAACAAAGAAGAATAGACACCCGTTACCGAGGATAGACGATTTATTCGATCAGTTGGTGGATGTTTCGGTTTTCTCACAACTGGATTTGGCTACAGGGTTTCATAAGCTAAGGGTGGCTGAAGATAGCATCGATAAGACTGCATTTAGAACTCCTAACGGTTTCTTCGAGTGGCTCGTCATGCCTTTTGGTTTGACGAATGCACTCGCATACTTTGTTTACTTAATGAGTAGGGTATTTAGGGAGTTTCTGAACAAGTTTGTGGTAGTCTTTGTAGACGATATTCTGGTTTTCTCTAAAAATGAAGAAGAGCATGCCCTACATCTTAGGGAAATCTTAGAGACCCTACGAGCACATCAGCTAAAAGCTAAGTTCTCCAAATGCCATTTTTGGAGAAGAGAAGTGAGGTTCTTAGGACATGTGGTCTCTAAGGAAGGGATAGTTGTGGATCCCGCCAAGGTACTGGCAATCCAAGATTGGAAAAAGCCTAAGAACGCAACCGAAGTAAGAAGCTTTTTAGGGCTGGCTGGCTATTATAGGAAGTTCATTAAGGACTTCGCGAAGATATCAGCCCCTCTCACTCGACTAACGAAGAAGAATTTGACTTTTACTTGGGACGTTGACTGTGAAGATGCTTTCCAACATCTGAAGAGAGCTTTGACGACAGCTCCAGTTTTAGTTTTGCCAGACGGGAGTAAGACATTCATTGTATATACCGATGCTTGCGGGACAGGGCTAGGCGCAGTTTTAATGCAAGAGGGAAGGGCAATATGCTATGGTGGAAGACAGTTGAAAGCCCATGAGAAAATTTACCCTACCCACGACTCGGAGTTGGCTGCCATAGTTTTTGCGCTTAAGTCGTGGCGTCATTATTTGCTTGGCGAAAGGTTTGAGTTGTATATAGACCATAAGTCGCTAAAGTACTTATTCTCTCAGAAGGATCTAAACTTGAGGCAACAGAGATGGATGGAGTTTTTGGCATCCTACGATTTTGACATCGCATATACCCCGGCAAGGGTAACGTTGTAGCTGACGCCTTAAGTAGAAAGAAATTAACTTTGAGTCCTTTGTTTGTAGAGCAGCGGAGTTCGGAGTATATATCCTGCTTTGACTTCAGACCCTCTGTCGATTATGTACCCGAATTGTTGGCATCATTAGAGGTGCAACCAACACTTTTGGGTCGAGTTGGAGAGGCACAACGGAACGACCCACAGTTGGTTGAGATAGTAGGTAAGCTTATAGGAGGGGAGTCCTCAAGACGTCTCGATAGATATGCTATAGATGAAAGAGATTTGCTACGTAGAGATGGAAGACTTTGCGTACCACAAGACGAAAGTATGAAGAAGGCAATTCTTGAAGACTCACATCGCTCTAAGATGACCATACATCCCGGTGGTGATAAGATGTATAAGGATATGAAGCAAGTTTTCTTTTGGGCTGGAATGAAGAAGGATGTGGCCGAGTTCGTTGCTAGATGCTTAGTGTGCCAGCAAGTCAAGGCAGAGAAAAAGAAGCCTGGAGGTTTGCTCCATCCCTTAGAGATTCCGCTTTGGAAATGGGAAAGCATTTCCATGAATTTTGTAGATGGGTTACCAAGATCGAGGAAGGGTAATACGAGGATTTGGGTAATTGTAGACCGACTTACTAAAAGTGCCCATTTTATTCTCGTCAAAAGTAGAAGGACCGCCGCATGGTTAGCATCTGTTTACCTTCGAGAGATAGTTCGTTTGCACGGCATACCCTCCAGCATTGTGAGCGATAGAGATCCTATTTTCACAAGCGAATTTTGGAAGAGCTTACAAGAGGCGGTTGGAACGCAATTATGCTTAAGTACTGCTTATCATCCTTAGATGGACAGCCAGACCGAGAGGGTGAATCGGATTCTAGAGGACCTTCTGAGGATATGCATTCTAAACTTTGGAGGAACATGGGAAGAACACCTTCCACTGGTAGAGTTCGCCTATAATAATAGTTTTCAGGCTAGCATTGGCATGGCACCTTTTGAGGCTCTTTATGGACGACCGTGCCGATCACCTACATGTTGATGGGAATCCACGGATAAAGTTTTTCTTGGACTCAACATGATTAGGGAGACTTCGGAGAAGATAGACCTGATTCGACAGCGAACAAAGACAGCACAGGACCGACAGAAGTCATATGCTGATAAGAGACGGACGGATCTTGAGTTCAATGTTGGGGACATGGTTTTTATTAAGGTGTCACCATTGAGAAACGTAGTCCGCTTTGGATCATTAGGGAAGTTGGCACCGAGGTTCGTAGGACCCTTTCCAATTACAAGGAGGATTGGGCAAATGGCATACAGAGTAAAGTTACCAGAGAAAGTCAGTGAAGTTCATGACGTGTTTCACGTTTCACATTTGCGTAAGTGTTTACACGATACGGCGGAAGTGGTAGAGCCGAGCATGCTCGAAGAAGTGAAAGTAGATCGCAATGCCACGATCAGACGAGCTCCTACACGCATTCTCGGATCGGACGTCAAAAAGCTTCGCAATAAAGAGGTCAAGTTGGTCAAAGTGCAATGGGGAGATGATCAAAGAGACGCAACTTGGGAGACGGAAGATAAGATGTGTACGTTGTACCCTTTCCTTTTTGAGGGTATGTTTTAATTTCTCTTTTTTATACCGCTTTGTTGATACTTTTCCTATCTTTTAGTATTATCTTTGCGTTGACATCTTCAATCTTTAATTAGGAAGAACCCTATGGTTGAAACATGTGTTTGAGACATGTTATGTTTGATGGATGCAAATGGATGCAAGTGGTTGTTAGTGGTTGCTCGTGGATGCATATACACACACCTTAGGCACTTGATCGGCTCAATCACCTTCATGTTGCATATAAATGTATGTGCATTTTTAAAGTTTATGGATGTATAATGGTTGTGTTATCATATGGATGCTGCATTTTGATGAATGGTTGTGCACACATGTAGAAATAATATGTATCAATAGGATTCTTTCGCATACATAATGGACGCATGACACTATCATGATTTGCATTAAGGAGGTCAACTGAATCAGTTGATCACCTAATTTTGCATTAGATAAGGAACATATACACACACTTCTTGCATATGTTCATACAACATTAGAAATTTTGTAAGGACAATGGATGCCTGTATTTGATGGTTGAGTAGATGGACGATTGGATGTTAGGATATGCATTCTCCTTAACTTGGAGATTTCGGGGGCGAATTCCTTTAAGGAGGGGAGAATGTAACACCCCGTGTTTTCTGTTAACACAAACTAACAAATTAAAGAATACTTAATTATAAACGTGAGAATTAAGGGAAACGGGTTGCGCCATTGTGTTCGTCTCGGAATTCTGGTTGAGATAGATCCGAGTTTGCGTGAATTGGACTTCGTATGAAGAAGTTATGGCCATCGGAAGTTTCATTAAAATTCAAACAGATTTCAAACATTCAAATTCAAACTCAGATTGGGCTAGGCGGGAAAATTCCTGCCAGGGGCCAGGTCGACCTACCCATACGGGTCGACCAGGGGGTCGACCTACCCCCCTCCCCCGGGCAGATTTGAAAGATGAAGATTTGGTGACTGTTTGCTGAGTCATTAGGGTTTCTGGATAGTTCTGATCTAGTCTGAGTGGCTGTGGTTAATTCTAGGTTGGTCAGATGGCCTAAAATAATTCTAAACTCTATATAAACACATGTAGACTTAAACCCTAAAACCTAATTAAAATTGGAACCATGGCCGTCATGCTGTCACCTTGCAACCTAGAGTAGCCGCCACCATTTAGGAGAAAGAAAAGCTAATCAACTCAATTCAAATCAAGTTTACAACAACAACAACGAATTGCCTATTTCAGAGGCGAGCTAAATCAATTTCAGAACTCAGATTTCAGAACTCAGGACCTTCTTTGAGTTGTGAGTTCAATTTCTTTTATAAGATAATTAATAAGTTAATTGGGTTGAGATATAAATTGGTTTATATGGCTATGTATGTGCATCATTGGAAAAATGTAATCTTTTGTGAATATATGCTAGTTATTTATCATGGTAGTTTTGTTGTGGATCCCTTTTCATATGCCAAATCATCTATGTTTAACTTGATTCACGTTTGACATCATTTTTCATGCAAGTTTGGGTGTAGATTATATGCTAGTCTCTATGTGAATTATATATAAGTTGACATATGAATCAAATAAAGTGATTATATGCAAGTTTAGGTAGAGATTGGATTCACATATATGCAAGTTTACACCTTTAGATTTAGATCTATGACATACATCATTTTATCCAAGTTTGTGATTATGGCTTATGCAAGTTTTAGGTGAAAAACTATATCACATATATGCAAGTTTACACCCCTATGTTTAGATCTATGACATGTATAGTTTTATGCAAGTTTGTGATTATGGACTATGCAAGTTTTAAGTGAAAAACTATATCATATACATGCAAGTTCACACCTTTTAGGTTTATGTTTAGATTCATGACTATACAAAGTTTATGCAAGTTATGTTGTAATTATTATTTGCAAGATTAGATCTATTTTGGGTTTTATGCAAATTTTTTGATGTTTCTTCCCTTTTGTGTATTAGACTAATTTATAGTCTAATATATATATATATATATATATATATATGTCATGATAAACGAACGAGCAACGTGGGGACGATGGGGGTAATATTGAATATACACCTATTGAGAATTGGCATAAATGGCCCGAAAAAGGCATATAATAAATTTAAGATATTAATTGGCATAATTGGTATTTATGGACATAATTGAGACAATTATGGACATAAATGAATTTGCAATGTATCTACAAATTTGAATAGGGATAATAATCCAATTTGGGGTTAAATGAAGATATGTAATAATAAACCGCCTAAGACACAAGGTTAGACTCTTTTGTGGCGTAAGACTGCCCGGACCCACCCGGCAAATCCAGCTGCCACAAATGCCAATCTAATGTGAGAGGTCAAAGGCATGAATTAAATGCATAACAGTTGTAAAGACACGAGGTTAGACTCGTTTGTGGTGTAAGACTGCCCGGACCCGCCCGGCAAATCCAGCTGCCACAAATGCCAGTCTAATGTGGGAGGTCTTTACAAGGTTACGGTTTTAATGAATTAAGAAACACTTAACCAGATAAACATGTTGTGGGACATGAGGGGGTTAAGTAGGTGCCTTGGGTGGCATGTGGAATTTAGTGGGTGCCTCGGGTGGCATTTGAAATAATATTAGATGCACTTAACCAAGATTGAAACATGTAAGAAGACATGAATAAGAATGGGGTTAAGTGGGGAAAAACCTTAGAGGGGACCAAGCATAGGTGGAAAGCTTATGTCATGCATGGGGGCCCTTTTCAAACCAGTAACCCATTAAGTATCTTTGTGGGCTCGAGCCAAGTCGAGGACGGGACACGCGTACTGGATTTGATTGTAAGAGGTCAAAACGTGTTAGCAATGGCAACGCAAGTCCAACGGGTTCATATGCGTGTGTGGGCCCGGGCTGGTAGGTAAGACGTTGTTGCATCGTGTAGATATAAGCCGTGCATTTTTGGTGGTATCGGGTTGCCACTTTGGGGAGTGATACACCACACTGTGGGGTCAGCACGGGTATCTACTAGTTAGGGAGCCGATCGAAAGGGGGTAGTGGGTACACCTAGTGGAGATAAGGGCAGACGACACCTATGAAGGTAGATAGGGGTACACAAAACTACCATTATCATTATTAAGTTCTGTAGGCGGGATCAACCTTTAGGGCGACTAGTGGTGGTGCAGTATAGTAATTATCCTATAGTGATTAGGGGCGCCTTTAACGTTATCTTTGTTCGTCTTATTTCCTTTGTTTTCTCTGTCATACCCATTTGTTCACAGTCATTTCCTTATTTTCCAGCTTATGCCTTATCCTAGTTACTTAATGATTATATTGTTAAAGTTATTGCACTTGCCAGACTTTATGTCTGACCCCCTTGTTTCCACCTCTTTTCTTCCCTTCCTCCCCCCCTCCTGAAGGTGCTCAGGGTGGGACTAGCACTAGTGGAGCTTAATTTGGACAGCTTTATCTTTTTCTTTGGAAGTTGCTTGGATCGCTGAAGTAAAAGTTCGGCCTATCTTATTTATGGCTATTTTACATTGGGGTTATGTCTTTCATTTTGTGTACTCTGATTTAGTCAAGATGGATATTATGTACTTGACTCTAGTCTTTGGTTATTGATGATGTAATCAAACTTATCTGTTACTGCTGCAATGAATAAAGTTTTAAATTTTTAAGTACTGTTTTATATCTGTCTTGTTGTTAAATTTCTGTTCTATACACACTTAGAACGCTCCATAGAAGTTAATGCATTCCCTTTGTGAGTGACATTAATGGACATGGGCTGTCACAAGGTTAGTCGTTAAACTTTCAACTAGATCGATCACTGAGGAACTTGCTAAAAAATCTTCTGTTGACCCCAGTGCTCCAATTCATGGAAGGAATTGCGTGGACTCCAACACTTCAACTTTGGAGAAGAAGAGGCAAAAATGCCTCATTAGTGAAGCTGACAAGGAGGAGAAAGAAAATCTTAAGTCTGTCAAGAAAGCAAAGTCTAAATGACAATGCATTTTGTTTTTTGTTTTGATATTTCACTATTCCGTTATTGTTGTAGCGGGTGCAACCCTCGCATCTTTTGCTTAGTCTTTCTGTGTAAACTCACGGACTTGTGAATAATGTATTTTGTTCCCTGCAATGTCAAATATTTGTGAATCTATTATTTAATTAAAAATGCAGATAAACAGCATAACATATCACAGCTATACAATAAAGTCATGACAAAGGGAGCATGTGTATGTATATGCCCCCAATCAATCTTGGATAGACTGATTAACCAAGACTTAAGCAAGATTGATTAAATTCAACATCCAGTTGCCCCCGACTCTCTAGCGGGGCTAAATTTCTGTTGTCGTTGATGCTTATTCTTCTAGCATCTTTATACTCTCTTGTCTCATAACCAGGTTAGAGTATTATTGAGGCGGTCTCTTATCGGGGTGCACCTTCACGCCTCACAGGACGTCATTTTCCCGTCCTTTATACTCTCTCTTGATTCATGAGAGTTAGAGTTAGGAATGTTGTCTTCCCATTCCTTGTATCTTATCATGCAAACGGTAATTTCGTTCGCTCCTGCACACAGATTATCTACAATTTTCCAAATCTAATTTAATGTTTTGTGTTTCATAGTCATGATAGAATAATCGTTGAAGATAGAAATAATGCAGGAAAGTAAATGACACACGATATTTTTATAGTGGTTCAGCTAAGTCGTAGCCTACATCCACTTTATAATCTTTTATTTATATAAACAGACTTTTTAAGGCAAGTCGCGCCTTTTTACCTAGTCTATAAAAGTAAGAGGAAAAGACTTGCATATTTAACCCAGATATCGCCGCAAGTGCTGAGCATTTTAGGCTCTGGGAATCTCCTCGCCATCCACGGTCATTAGCTTGAAGGCTCCTGTATCAAGTTTCCGTTGGATGGCATATGGTCCTTCCCACTTTGGACCCAATTGGGTTGAAGGCGGGAAGATTCGTTTTAACACTAAGTCCCCTTGTTCGAAAGTTCTGAAGCGAACTTTTCGGTCATAATAACATGCTACTTGGTATCGATGTCTTGAGGCATGCAGGTCAGCTTTGTCTCTTTTTTCTTCAACCATGTCAAGAGACTCGAGGAGGAGTGATCTATTCGTCATCGGGTCATAGTATGTCACCCTATGAGAGGGGACTTCTAGCTCCACCGGGATTACCGCCTTCGATTCGAAGGAGAGTGAAAAGGGAATGTGGCCAGTTGCTATCTTAAAGGTTGTTCTATAGGCCCATAAAGCTAGCGGCAACTCATCCACCCACTTGGCCTTGGCCCGTTCCAACCGCTTCTTAAGGACTATGTTAATTGCCTCAACCTGCCCATTTGTTTGCGGGTGAGCCACAGCAGTATACCTTTTATCAATCTTGTATTTCTGACAAAAGTTTCTGAATTTGATGCAGTCGAATTGTGTCCCATTATTAGTTATGATGGTCTTCGGTATCCCAAATCGGCAAATAATGTTTCTGACCATAAAACTTATCACCTTCCTTGCCGTGATCGTGGTTAAGGGTTCAGCTTTTACCCACTTCATGAAATAATCCACGGCGACGATCGCATACTTTGCTCCTCCCTTGGCGATGGGTAACACTCCAATAATATCAATTCCCCACATAGCAAATGGCTATGGACTTACCATTGACTTAAGGCGAGTTGGGGTGCTCTGGGAATTTTGGCGAACCTTTGACATTTGTCGCAGCGTCATGAATAATCAGCTGCGTCTTTATTCATGGTAGGCCAAAAATATCCATACCGCAGTACTTTCTTTGCTAAGGTTTGGACCCCGGTGTGATCTCCGCACTCACCTTCATGTACTTCCTGCAGTACACGTTTGATGTCGTCGTGTGCGATACACCTCAGTAGGGGCATGGTAAACCCTTGGCGATAAAGGACATCGTCCTGTAAAACGTATCTTGCAGCCTTTCGTGTTACAGCTCGTCTTTCGCTTTTCTTCAATGGTAAAATTCCGTTTTTGAGGAAGTTCTTGATTGGTGTCATCCATGACTCCCTCTCTGCTCGGTTTCTAAGGCTAGTTCCACCTCCATCAGGTCGAAACTTGGTGACTCCAAAGTCTTTATTGGAACCATTTCAGTTTCTTCAGGGTTGTCAGAACTTGCTAGTTTAGCCAACCAGTCCGCTTTTTGATTTTCTATTCTTGGAATGTGAGTTATGCTGTATCGCTCTAAATTACCCAGTAACTCCTTTACTTTTTTAAGATAAGTAATAAGCCGCGGTCCTTTAGTAACAAACTCCTCCCGTACCTGGCAGACAACTTTTTTGGAGTCACAGCATATATCAAGTGTCTTCGCTCCTAGTTCTTTGGCAAGCTTCAACCCAGCAATCAGGGCTTCATACTCGGAATCGTTATTGGTAGCAGCAAATTCTACTCGCAAGGCATAGTAAATAGATAGTCCTTCAGGAGTGATTAAAACAGCTCCGGCGCCGGACCTTCGATCATTCTTAGCTCCGTCCGTATATAACTTCCACAGACTAAGCTCTAACTCTTGTTCTAAAGTAACCACCTTGTCATCCACCGTTTCCTCTTCGGGAATTGTGAATTCAGCTATGAAGTCGGCCAGGGCCTGCCCTCTTATTGATCTCCGTGATTGAAAATTCAAATAAAATTGACTCAACTCGATGTTCCATTTAAGTAACCGCCGCGATGCTTCGGGTTTTTGCAACACTTTCCTTAAAGGTTGATCGGTGTATACAACTATCGGGTGAGCCTGAAAGTAATGACGAAGTTTGCGGGAAGCAATCAGGAGGCTATAAGAAAGTTTTTATATTTTTGGATAATTACGTTCTGCAGTGGCTAGCTTCTTGCTTACGTAGTATACAGGCCTTTGGACTTTGTCTTCTTCACGTACCAACGCTGTACTGACAGCATGAGATGATACCGCTAGGTAGACAAACAAATCCTCATGCTCCACGGGTTTTGACAATATTGGAGGATTCTCAAATAAGTCTAATAGATTCTGGAAAGCCTCCACACAATCAGGAGTCCACTCAAAATTTCGTTTCCCTCGTTTTATCAGATCGAACAAGGGTATACACTTATCTGTGGCTTTGGAGATAAACCTGCTCAATGCAGCAACTTTTCCGACAAGGATTTGAACATCCTTAATCTTTTGTGGTTCTTCAATATTCCTTATTGCTGCTATCTGATTAGGATTTATTTCAATCTCTCGACAGCTCACGATAAACCCAAGGAATTTCCCAGATGCGACTCCAAACGAACATTTTAGCGGGTTTAACTTCATCCCATACTTTCAAAGAATGTCGAACATTTCTGCTAAGTCTTTTGTATGGTCGGAAGATTGTCTAGACTTCACAGGCATGTCGTCCACATAAACCTCCATGGTTTTTCTGATTTGATTATAGAACATGCGGTTGACCAAGCGCTGATATGTGGCTCCTGAATTCTTTAATCCAAATGGCATTACCACATAACAATATAATCCCAAGTCTGTGATGAAACTTGTGTGCTCCTGATCTGGTATGTGCATGGGAATTTTATTGTACCCCGAATAGGCATCCATAAAGGATAAGAGCTCGTCTCCGGTCGTCGAGTCCACTAGTTGATCAATCCTGAGAAGAGGAAAGCTATCTTTCGGACAAGCCTTGTTCAAGTCAGAGAAATCAATACACGTACGCCACTTCCCGTTAGATTTTTTGACTAGGACAGGATTTGATATTCAGTCAGGATATTTCGAATGCTTAATGAATCCATCATCGTTCAATTTCTATACCTCTTCCTTCAAAGCTGTTGACCGCTCTAGGCCTAACATCTGTCTCTTCTGCTTGACCGGAGGGTGCTTTGGATTGATGCTTAAAGAGAGGCTCATAATAGCAGGCGAAATCCCACATATGTCAGCGTGAGTCCAGGCAAACACATCAAGATTTGCCTTTAAAAATTCAGCCAACTCTTTCGCTCGAATTGGATCTAGCTGCAATCCAATCTTCAGTACTTTTGTCGAATCTGCATCATCAATAGATATATCTATGGTCGTCTCATTAGGAGTCGCCTTTCCGTCCTCGGGTTCTCTATCCTCTTTGAGATCTATATCCTCGAGCACATCTAAGGGCGACTTTCCTGGGGCTGGACCCCTTAATTGCTATGCTGAGTTTTCCTTCGAAGGGGGAGAATCGTCCTTAGATCCTATATTCAGCCCCTTCATTATCATCTTCAACTCCGTCATGTAACAGGCTCGTCCCGTAGCTTGGTCGCCTCTCATCACCCCTGTTCCTGCGTCAGTCTGGAATTTAAGCAGTAAGCACCAAGGTGCAATACATGCCCTAAACTCGGCGAGGGCCGGTCGGCCTAGGAAAGCATTGTAGGGTGACTCTTCATCCAAAACTACAAATGGAAGGATTATCACTCTCTGGCGATCTCCTTGCCCTGACGTCACTGGTAATTCTACGTAGCCCATCAGAGTCTTTGACGCCCCATATCTATGTTTCGCAGGGCTTTAAATCTTTTGCTTCGAGTCTCATTTGTTCAAAAGCTTTCTTAAAGAGGATATTGACTGAGCTTCTGTTGTCCACCAACACCTTATGGACTAAGGCGGGGCCGATGGCCATGGTAATTACCAGTGGGTCTTCAGTTGGTGATTGAATTCCGGTATCATCTCTACTACGGAATATGACGTCGTCTGACATCGTCTTTTATTGATTTACTAGAGTAATGTCTTCGAGGTTACTGCATTCTTCTACCTCAAAGTGCCTGGCGGCATTCACGTACTGATCCATCGCTTTGAAACTATGGCTAGCTAGATGGGATCCGCCTATAATAGTATTGATAATGATCCCCTTACCTTTCTTCTAGGCTGTGGGTTTAAAAGTAGGCTGGTTTTGGTTCGGGGCTTGCCCTCCTTGCCCCCTGTCCCGTGAGGCAACCTTGTACTTGTCTAACTTCCATTCCCGCAGCAATTTCTCAACTACATCTTTCAAATGATGGCATTCGTTGGTAGAATGACCGTGGGTTCCATGGAACAAACAAAACTTTCCTGTTGCAACCTCTTTTTCAGTGGAGTCTTTGGGTGGCGGCTTCCTATATTGCAATATATTGTATGTGTCCAAATAAATGTTTTCCAATGTGTAATTCAATGGCGAATAGCTCTCAAAAGTTTGGAATCGAGGTCTTTTGCTGGAGTTGTTGCCTCGATTCCTATTCCTTCTATTGCATTTTCCATTCCTATTGTTATTACCTCCGTTCTGGTTGCCGACGTTCACCTCAACCTTCCCTGAACTATCACCGGATTGCTTCACAGCAACATTACTTTGGACATCTTCTCTCGAGGCCCCTTTAGACTTTCTCTTTCTATTTTCATGAGCTTCTTCTCGTCTTAAGCGGATATTGGCCTTTCCATAGAACAATTCCCTAGTGGGGGGTGGTTTCCCGGATAGATAATCCCTGAATTCTGTGTCCGAGTCAGCTCCTTCTATTAAGGCCATCAGAATAGTGGGTTCACGAGGGTCACTAACTTTGGTGACAGCCAGGTTGAAGCGATCTAAATATGATTTCAAAGATTCACTTGAAGGCTGCTTAATCCTTGACAACTCTATGACGCTTTTGGATTTTTGAGTGTGAAGTCGAAACTGGTTCATAAAGCGTTCACTCAATTCTGTGAAATTTGATATCGACCGTGGGGGAAGTCGGGTGAACCACATTAATACCACGTCTTCTAGATAAATCAGGAAGGCCTTGCATTTTAGAACATCTGGAGCTGCTGCAGCATTCATGAACCATGCATACCTCATCAGATGTTGTCCTAGGTCTGTTCTCCCTGAATACCGATCGATCTGGGGCAAATTGAATTGCTGAGGGAACTGGAAGTCCAATATATCATCTGTGAAGGGGGTGTGACTTTACTCAATGCCCCAGTACTCATTAGTGTATCGTTGGCTTTCGGGCAAGATTTGACGCACTATTGCCCATACATCGACATTTGTTAACGTTTGCACAGGTTCTCTAGGTATGATATTCTGATTACCCCTGTGTTCCGGATTAGGAGATAACCTCCTGTTTCTAGCTGCGGCTGCTATACACTACTCCCTATGCTCTCGGTCGATCTCAGGAGGAAGGGGTTGGAGAAGATGTTGTTGTGTAGTGTAACACCCTGTGAATTCTATAAAGTTAAGCTTCACAAATTAAAGTATAATTAATTATAATTGATGAAATCAAGGGAAATGGGTTACGCCATTGCGTTCATCTCGAAATTCTGCTTGAGATAGAGTTCAAGTTTGCGTAAAATGGATATCGTATGAAGAAGATATGGACGAACGAAGTTGGGCAGAAAAACCAGAAAACGAGTCAGAATGCACTGGCGCACTTGGGAAGTGCGCCAGAACAAAGTTGAACTGGCGCACTTGGGAAGTGCGCCAGTACAATTTTGGCCTGGCACACCTTCCAAGTGCGCCCAGGTCAGAAAGACCTGCTGGTCAGGTCTGGCTGGCCTGGTCAGGGTCTGGTTGAATTCTGATGCTTGGCTGAGTCACTAGGGCTTACGTGTCACCTATTGATTGGCTCTTTGAACTTTGTATGGTCTAGATTCCTCCTATCTTCATCTGACGGCTCAAAACAATTTATAATTCTATAAATACAACTCAAGCCTAACCCTAAATTCACACAAATAATAGAATACAAAAGTCGTCATGCTGTTGGAGAGGAAATAGGAATGGTCGTCAATTAGAAAGCTTGGAGACAAGCCAACACTAAAGCTTAAGAGACAAATCAAATTGAAAAGAAGATCAAAGTTTAATCAAATCAATCAACAAAAGGTTAGTCTACCCAAAGGAGCGCATCTCAGTTTCAGAATTCAGAATCCAGAATTCAAGATTCTGCGTTCGTTGTAAGTATAGTGACCTTTCAAAATATGAATAAAAACTATGATGTGATTCGAAGAAAATGAAAATAGAATCGTGTTGTTATATCGTATAAATTTTGTGTATTGTAATGGTTCTATCATGACTTGTGTATTGATGTTTGTGGCATAAATTGATTGATGCAAGCTTATTGAACAATTGTATATGAAAACATTGGCATTTGCAAGTTTGTGGCAAAAACTAGAAATTGATCCCTTTTTGTATATGCCGATGGCATGGACTATGTATATTCCCTTAGTCTATATTAGAATTTATGTAAACATGTTATAGACCTTTTATGCCTACATGACCCAAAACCTATGATATCATTCTTATGTTTATTGGCAAGTATAATTAGATCTATGTTTGCAAGTATAATTGGATCTATGTTTCTTAAACTATGCAAGTTCATGTTTATTTGCAAAATATGATTGGATCTATGTCAAACATCGTTTGGGTTTCATAAACTATGCAAGTTCATGTTGAAATAGGCTATGTGATTAGATGTAAAAATTGTACATTTTGATGAGTATATAACATGCTAATTTTGTGGTCGATATTATGCCAAGTTAAACATGTTTAAACACAAGTTTGTATTTGCCTAAACTATGCCATTTCATATGTCACCTACTTAGTCATACTTTGATTTGAATGCAAGTTCACATGACCCATGTTATATGTTAGTTGAATCGCCAAATTGCATGTTCATGCGCCACACACCTTTATGTATTACATGTTCTTGAATTCCCCTTTTCCTCACGTTTATAAATTGGGCTGAATTGTGACAAGCCCAACACATGTTATAACGTTGCGAACAAACGGGGGTAATAACGTTGGGTGTAAAATATGAAAATATATGTTGGCATGTTTGGCACATGCCAATGATTATGACACATAAGCGGTATGAACTGAAATACCCAAAAATAAAAGATATGACATTTACATATGGTTGAGAAGTAATAAAATATGTAAATTTAGAAAACACGATATGCTTAACCCGAGGTTGGATTGAGTTGTGATGTAAACCCGCCCGGACCCGCCCGGCTGTCCAGTAGTCACAACAGTACCTATCGAATGTGGGTGGTTAAGCATTGAGCCCAATAAGGACCCGAGGTTAGACTGAGCTACAGTGTAAACCTGCCTGAAATTGACCGGCACATCCAGTAACCGTAGCAATACCTGTCTAATGTGAGTGGTTAGGTGCTCCTAAGAGGCTAAGGACAGATGGTAGGGTTAAGTCAACTATAACACTTAACCAAATTCAACATGTTAACAAGAATTGATGGGTGGGGTTAGGTAAATACAGATACTTAACCACTTAACATGTTTGACTAGAAAATCCTGGTAACGAGGGACCCGTTTCAGCAGTAACCCAAAGTTAGGTATCAACGGTACCCTGAAATTAGGCAGGGTGGGGCACGATTACTAGGCTGATTGTAAGCGGTCAAACGACGACGGTGGGTGCACAGTGCAGGTCTAACGGGGTGCGGGCGTGCACACACTCCGGAGCAGACAACCAGGGCATTGGGGACACCAGTAGTATAACCTATGCCTTCTTGGATTTGTGTCGGGGCCGCCACCATGGGTCTTGATACACCCCATGGTGGGACCAGCATAGGTATCTACAATTCTTGGGAGCCGTATGACACATGTTAACGTGAGTAGGAGCCGATCTTTAATAAGAATGGGGATCACTTCACCCTCACCATGGGGTGCCAGTTAGAATAAACTCGAGTAGGTGCAGAGATATAGTATGGGTGTGATAGTACATTCAACACTTCCTTAGCTTGTGACACTTTCCTATTTTTAGTTTACATCCATCATACCCTTTTCTTATTCACATACTGAAGAGTTACTAGATTTACTCAGGCTTTATGTCTCACCCTATTTTCTTTTCGTCTTCTTTTCTTTCGTCCCCCCCCAGGTCCACAGGGAGGAAACAGCTCAACTCAGTCAGACTCTTTACAAGCACCAAGAACGTAGATGTATGATTTGGATCTTTCTTGCTCGGATAATGGCTTTGGATATCACTATAGGGATTTTTGTCACTTTATTTATGTTTTCATGCTTCTTTAATAATCAAGGCAGTTATGAGGTTGTAATGTTGGAGTAATTTGAGATAATTATGGAAATCTTTGTTTGATACACGTATTGATGAAATAAAAGTTTGTTTGGTTTTCGCTATTTAAAATATGTGTATTTATATTTGTCTTGAGTTCATCTGTGGCTTTTACTTATAAACCTCCACCAAAGTTAAGGCATTCCCTTTGTGAGTGACCTTAATGGAGGTGGGGTGTTTCACTTGGTATCAGAGCATAGGTTTACCAGACAAGATAAAAGTTTTTGAAAATTGTTTTCAAAAAGAAAGTTTAAAGAAGCATTTAGAAAAAGTGTTATATTTATAAATAGACAAAATCCCCCAAAGCCATGTGCCCTATCTGTCTCTCTCTATCCTTCGTTTTGAATCTTTCCCTTCTGTTTCAGCATGTCTGGGGACCTTACTCCCCAGCTACAGACGCTTTTACTCCTCCTCCTCTTCGCAAAAGAGCAAGCGGAAAAATCGCAGAACAAGAAGACGGATAATAGTCAAGGAGGAAAGGACCACAACAATAATAACAAGACACGTGAGAAAAAGGAAATGTTATTTCTGTGGGATTGTTGGACATATAGTCCAGGATTGTAGAAAGAAGAAGATGAAGATGGGGACATGCTTTCAGTGTGGTGATATTGGACATATCAGTAAGAACTGCCCTAAGAAGCAAGGGCAAGGCCCGCAAGCAGGACCTTCTGGGGGTACCTCTTTAACTTCTTCTCCTAAACGCTTTGTTTTATCTTGCTTATCTTCTCAATCCTATCTTGAGAACGAGGTAGAAATATTTCTGTAGAAAGCTTAGTTTATCTTTATGATCATCCAGTTCGTACACTTTTTGACTCTGGCGCATCACACTCTTTTATTTCATCTGCCTTAGTAGAATCTCTGCATCTAGACACTAGTATGGTAGAAGATCCCTTAGTAGTTTCAAATCCAATTGGGGGCTCCACTTACTTGTCAATTGTTTGTTTGGGTTTGAAAATCTCTATTCTCAGCATTGAGTTTAGTTGTAGTGCCTTTGTTTTGGGCTTCTCGGGATATGGTTTGATCTTAGGCATGGACTGGTTATCCAGTAATAGTGCCATTCTTGACTGTGAGAAAAGAGTAGTTAGACTCTTGACTCGGCTTGGTAATACTCTAGAAATTTCTTGTAATCCTTTGAATGCTGTTATGCTTAGTTATCTAGAGTCGCTTGATGCTTCTGATGAGAGTTTGCAATCAGTTAGAGTAGTCCGGGAATATCTGGATGTCTTTGAGGAAGTGAAAGGCTTACCTCCGAGGCGGGAAATAGACTTCCGCATATATCTTTTGGATAACACAAAGCCTGTAGCTTTACCTGTCAGACACATGGCTCCAAGGGAGAGAAAGGAGCTCAGTAAGCAAGTTAAAGAACTTCTCGAAAAGGGGTTCATTAGACGGAGCATTTCGGAATGGGATGCTCCAGTGGTGTTCGCAACCAAAGCAGACGGTTCGCTTCGCCTTTGCGTTGACTATAGGGAGTTAAACAAATTGACTAAGAAAAATAGGCACCCTCTTCCCCGAATCGACGATTTGTTTGATCAGCTTGTAGGTGCGACGGTCTTCTCCCAACTTGATCTGGCAACTGGGTTCCATCAGCTAAGAGTAGCTGAAGACAGCATTGATAAGACAGCGTTCAGAACCCCAGACGGTTTCTTCGAGTGGCTTGTCATGACTTTCGGCTTGACAAACACACCCGCTTGTTTCGTAGACCTAATGAGCAGGGTGTTCAGAGAATTCCTCAACAAATTTGTGGTTGTCTTCGTAGATGATATCTTAATCTTCACAAAGAGTGAAGTAGAACATGCTCAGCATCTGAAAGAAATCATGGATACTCTCTGTGCACATCAACTAAAAGCCAAATTCTCCAAGTGTCACTTCTGGAGAAAAGAAGTAAGGTTTCTTGGGCATATAGTGTCCAAAGAAGGGTTGGCTATGGACCCCACGAAAGTGGTGGCAGTACAAGATTGGAAGACACCAAGAAATGCAACCGAAGTTCGAAGCTTTCTTGGGCTAGCCGGTTTTTACCGAAAGTTTATTAGGGATTTCGCGAAAATCTCAGCCCCACTCACAAGGCTAACAAAGAAGAATCTGGCGTTCACTTGGGATTTGGACTGCGAGTTTGCTTTCCAACGATTAAAAAGGGCACTTACAACAGCCTTAGTTCTAACTCTGCCTGACGGAAGTAAAATGTTCACAGTATACACGGATGCATGTGGAACGGGACTAGGCGATGTTCTAATGCAAGAAGGAAGGGTAGTAGCTTATGACGGAAGACAATTGAAGGTTCATGAAAAGAACTACCCAACCCACGATCTTGAGTTGGCCGCCATCGTCTTTGCACTTAAGTCTTGGCGCCATTATCTCCTAGGTGAGAAGTTTGAATTATACACTGACCTTAAATCGTTGAAAATATCTCTTCTCCCAGAAGGATCTTAACTTGATGCAGCAAAGATGGATGGAGTTTCTTGCCTTGTATGATTTTGAAATTTCCTATACTCCCGGAAAAGGCAACGTGGTAGCAGACGCGTTGAGCCAAAAGAAACTGACCCTAAGCCCTCTCTTTGTGGAAAGGAAAAACTTGGAGTATATAGCCAGTTTCAACTTTAGGCCCTCCTCGGATTTTGTACTGGGTTTGTTAGCATCTCTCGAAGTACGCCCTACTCTCTTAGACTCAATAGGGGCTGTACAACGTGAAGACCCTCAACTTGTTGATGTGATTGATAAACTTATTAGGGGTGAGACTTCTAGTCACCTCAGTAGATACGCCATCGATGATAAGGGTTGGCTGAGACGAGATGGAAGATTATGCGTCCAACAAGCAAGGGAGTTGACAAAGAAGGTTCTCGAGGAAGTGCATCATTCCAAGATGACTATACACCCTGGCGGTGATAAGATGTACAAGGAAATAAAAAGGACTTTCTTTTGGAGCAGTATGAAGCAAGACATGGTAGATTTCGTTTCTAAGTGCATGACCTGCCAACGGGTCAAGGTGGAACGAAAGAAGCCTGGAGGACTACTTCACCCTCTAGAGGTCCCACAGTGGAAGTGGGATAGCATTTCAATGGACTTCATTGATGGACTCCCTGGGTCAAGAAGAGGCAACACTAGCATTTGGGTAATAGTGGATAGGCTTACTAAGAGCGCCCACTTTATACCTATCAAAAGTTGAAGGACTGCCTCATCTCTAGCATCTCTTTATCTCACGGAAATAGTTCGACTCCATGGGATACCCTCTAGCATTGTTAGTGATCTAGACCCTATCTTCACGAGTGAGTTTTGGCGGAGTCTGCAAGAAGCTGTAGGCACGCAGTTATGTTTGAGCGTGGCCTATCACCCCCAAACCGATGGCCAGACGGAAAGGGTGTATAGTGTTTTAGAGGATCTTTTAAGACTTTGCATTCTTGACTTTGGAGGGACGTGGGAGGATCACCTTCCTTTAGTGGAATTTGCCTACAATAACAGCTACCAAGCTACCATCGGCATGGCACCCATCGAAGCCTTGTATGCAAGACCGTGCAAATCACCAACTTGTTGGTGGGAGTCTACAGATAAGCTTATACTTGGGCCAGACATGATTCAAGAAACTTCGGAGAAAGTGGACTTGATACGTAGGAGAATGAAGACAGCCCAAGACAGACAGAAATCCTACGCCGACAAAAGAAGGACCGACCTTGAGTTTGAGGTTGGGGACATGGTTTTCCTTAAGGTAACCCCTTTAAGGAACGTTGCTCGTTTTGGATCCGCAGGAAAGCTAGCACCAAGATTTGTAGGACCGTTCCCTATCATCGAGAAGATTGGGAAAATGGCTTATAGAGTAGATCTGCCTGAAAGATTGACCGGAATTCACAACGTCTTTCACGTTTCTCATCTCCGGAAATGTCTACATGAATCAGTGGAAATGGTGGAGCCAAGCATTCTAGAAGAAGCCGAAGTGGAACGTGAAGCAACTGTGAGGAGAGTTCCAACTCGAATCGTAGGAACTGAAATCAAAATGCTACGCAACTGCGAAGCGAAGCTTGTTAAGGTTCAGTGGAGCGACGCCGAGGAAGACGCGACTTGGGAAACTGAGGACAGAATACGCACCGCCTACCCTCTTCTTTTTTAGGGTACATCTTTGACCTCTCTTTTACTTAAGTTGTGCTTGTATCTATCTTTTTTAGGTATATCTCCTCTATATTATCTTTATCCTTAAGTAGAAACCCCTTTGGATGTAAACATGTATTTGAAACATGTTATGGTTGATGGATGCAAGTGGTTGCAAGTGGTTGCTAGTGGTTGCTCGTGGATGCATATACACACACAACCTAGGTCTTAGATCGGCTCAATCACTTCATACTGCATATGCATATATGTATTCTTATTTGTATATAGTTGAAAACTTGATATGCTGTCATATGGTCGTCGCATTTGTTTGAATAGTTGTGCACTCATGTAGAATTATGAGTAGGAAAAAAAATTGCATACATAATGGATTCATGACACTTACATGATTCGAATTAAGGAGGTCAACTGAATCAGTAGGCCGCCTGATTTCTGCATTAGACAAGGACATGTACACACACTATGCATATGATCATGAAGCATTAGAAGTCTTTTAAGGACAGTGGATGCCTATGTTTGTTGATTGAGTAGATGGACTGTTGGATGGTAGGATTTACATTCTTCCTAACTTGAAGATTTCGGGGACGAAATCCTTTTAAGGGGGTAGAATGTTACACCCCGTGAATTCTATAATGTTAAGCTTCACAAATTAAATTATAATTAATTATAAATGATGAAATCAAGGGAAATGGGTTATGCCATTGCGTTCGTCTCGAAATTCTGCTTGCGATAGAGTTCAAGTTTGCGTAAAACGGATATCGTATAAAGAAGATATGGACGAATGAAGTTGGGCAGAAAAACCAGAAAACGGGTCAGAATGCACTGGCGCACTTGTGAAGTGCGCCAGAACAAAGTTGAACTGGCGCACTTGGGAAGTGCGCCAGTACAATTTTGGCCTGGCGCACCTGCCAAGTGCGCCCAGGTCAGAAAGACCTGCTGGTCAGGTCCTGGCTGGCCTGGTCAGGGTCTGGTTGAATTCTGATGCTTGGCTGAGTCACTAGGGCTTACGTGTCACCTATTGATTGGCTCTTTGAACTTTGTATGGTCTAGATTCCTCCTATCTTCATCTGACGGCTCAAAACAATTTTAAATTCTATAAATACAACTCAAGTCTAACCCTAAATTCACACAAATAATAGAATACAAAAGCCGTCATGCTGTTGGAGAGGAACTAGGAATGACCGTCATTTAGAAATCCTAGAGACAAGCCAACACGAAAGCCTAAGAGAAGAATCAAATTAAAAAGAAGATCAAAGTTTAATCAAATCAATCAACGCAACGTTAGTCTACCCAAAGGAGCGCATCTCAGTTTCAGAATTCAGAATCCAGAATTCAAGATTCTGCATTCTTGTAAGTATAGTGACCTTTCAAAATATGAATAAAAACTATGATGTGATTCCATGTAAATGAAAATAGAATCGTGTTGTTATATCGTATAAATTTTGTGTATTGTAATGGTTCTATCATGACTTGTGTATTGATGTTTGTGGCATAAATTGATTGATGCAAGCTTATTGAACAATTGTATATGAAAACAATGGCATTTGCAAGTTTGTGGCAAAAACTAGAAATTGATCCTTTTTGTATATGTCGATGGCGTGGACTATGTATATTCCCTTAGTCTAAATTAGAATTTATGTAAACATGTATAGACCTTTTATGCCTACATGACCCAAAACCTATGATATCATTCTTATGTTTATTGGCAAGTATAATTAGATCTATGTTTGCAAGTATAATTGGATCTATGTTTCATAAACTATTCAAGTTCATGTTTATTTGCAAAATATGATTGGATCTATGTCAAACATCGTTTGGGTTTCATAAACTATGCAAGTTCATGTTGAAATAGGCTATGTGATTAGATGTAAAAATTGTACATTTTGATGAGTATATAACATGCTAGTTTTGTGGTCGATATTATGCTAAGTTAAACATGTTTAAACACAAGTTTGTATTTGCCTAAACTATGCCATTTCATATGTCAACTACTTAGTCATACATCGATTTGAATGCAAGTTCACATGACCCATGTTATATGTTAGTTGAATCGCCAAATTGCAAGTTCATGCGCCACACACCTTTATGTATTACATGTTCTTGAATTCCCCGTTTCCTCACGTTTATAAAGTTGGGCTGAATTGTGACAAGCCCAACACATGTTATAACGTTGCGAACAAACGGGGGTAATAACGTTGGGTGTAAAATATGAAAATATATGTTGGCATGTTTGGCACATGCCAATGATTATGACACATAAGAGGTATGAATTGAAATACCCAAAAATAAAAGATATGACATTTACATATGGTTGAGAAGTAATAAAATATGTAAATTTAGAAAACACGATATGCTTAACCCGAGGTTGGATTGAGTTGTGATGTAAACCCGCCCGGACCCGCCCGGCTGTCCAGTAGTCACAACAATACCTATCCAATGTGGGTGGTTAAGCATTGAGCCCAATAAGGATCCGAGGTTAGACTGAGCTACGGTGTAAACCTGCCCGGAACCGACCGGCACATCCAGTAACTGTAGAAATACCTATCTAATGTGAGTGGTCTGGTGCTCCTAAGAGGCTAAGGACAGATGGTAGGGTTAAGTCAACTATAACACTTTACCAAATTCAACATGTTAACAAGAATTGATGGGTGGGGTTAGGTAAATATAGACACTTAACCACTTAACATGTTTGACTAGAAAATCCTGGTAATGAGGGACCCGTTTCATCAGTAACCTAAAGTTAGGTATCAACGGTACCCTGAAACTAGGCAGGGTGGGGCACGATTACAGGGCTGATTGTAAGCGGTCAAACGACGGCGGTGGGTGCACAGTGCAGGAGGGGTGCGAGCGTGCACACACTCCGGAGCAGACAACCAGGGCACTGGGGACACCAGTATTATAACCTATGCCTTCTAGGATTTGTGTCGGGGCCGCCACCATGGGTCTTGATACACCCCATGGTAGGACCAGCATAGGTATCTACAATTCTTGGGGGCCGTATGACACATGTTAACGCGAGTATGAGCCAATCTTTAATAAGAATGGGGATCACTTCACCCTCTCCATGGGGTGCCAGTTAGAATAAACTCGAGTAGGTGCAGAGATATAGTATGGGTGTGATAGTACATTCGACACTTCCTTAGCTTGTGACACTTTCCTATTTTTAGTTTACATCCATCATACCCTTTTCTTATTCACATACTGAAGAGTTACTAGATTTACTCAGGCTTTATGTCTGACCCTATTTTCTTTTCGTCTTCTTTTCTTTCGTTCCACCCCCCCTCTAGGTTCACAGGGAGGAAACAGCTCAACTTAGTCAGACTCTTTACAAGCACCAAGAACGTAGATGTATGATTTGGATCTTTCTTGCTCGGATAATGGCTTTGGATATCACTATTTGGGATTTTTGTCACTTTATTTATGTTTTCATGCTTCTTTAATAATCAAGGCAGTTATGAGGTTGTAATGTTGGAAGTAATTTGAGACAATTATGGAAATCTTTGTTTGATATACGTATTAATGAAATAAAAGTTTGGTTGGTTTCCGCTGTTTAAAATATGTGTATTTATATCTGTCTTGAGTTCATCTGTGGCTTTTACTTATAAACCTCCGCCAAAGTTAAGGCATTCCCTTTGTGAGTGACCTTAATGGAGGTGGGGTGTTTCACGTAGGATTAGTAATATTAGGATCCCTGGGTAGAACTTGGGATCCACGCATGCATAGCAACATAGGCTCTCGCAGGCTCGGGTCATCAGGTCCTAGCACACGAGCAGCATCTTCACGGGATCCTAAAGATCCAAAGGTCAATTTATCAATATTTTGAGGTCTCTCAAGCGGCCTTCTTTCACGAGGACGTCCTTCATTCGAAGAAGATGAATAGTCTGCAGCAAGGCGGCGTGTTGGGGAAGGTGTCTTTTGCCTCCGGAGCTCATTGAGTTCCCTACTCATGGTGATCATGTACTCTTGCATGCGAAGACTGTCACGTTTATGTGCTTCCAATGCATTTCTATTACTCTCCAGCATGTCAAGAAAACGCGAAAAATCCTGGTGCGTGATGGGTGCGGATGGAGCAGGTTGATCACCAGTTGTCGTGGCCGGCATTGGAGCATTGGTGGGTGCTCGAGTAGAAGTGCCAGCTTCAGCCTGGTTCGGGTCGGATCGGAGCAGGGTGGTAGTGCTAGACCGGTTCGGTGGGGGATGAGAGTGGCCTCAACACGTTTGGATCAGATTGGATCCAGTTCATCAGTTCGGTTCGGATCTTCCAGACCGAATCAGCCTGCTCCAGAATCTTGACCGCACGACCTCGTCACGACCATGGCTTGCTGATCTTCGCTAACTTCATTCTCTCGATTGCTCTGGATTTCTTTGCCTTTTCCTTTGGCCATAATTTCCAATCCTTCAGTAATTAATCAGCAAATGCTTGAAAGTGTCGAAAATAGAGGACTAACTTCTTTGAACTTGAAGGTCCAAATAGTAGAACGATAATCCCAAAAAAGCGAAGAATTCAAAGATTTCTCAGTGAAAGCACCAAAATGTTAGATCAAAAAATTGTTCTAACACCCAAACTAGGAACAATTTCTGATGAAATGAAACTAAAAATGAAGAAAACGCACAATTTATAGTGGTTCGGCGTTAAATAGCCTACATCCACTTTTTACTCTTTGTATTGATGACTTGAATGTAGATACAACAATGATTCTCACTCACTTTCACTCATATCACACATAGATTCACTCAATCTTCTTTGGAATGTACTTTATAAGATGATTGTAATATGAAAATGGTGATGGAATTCGGTTGTTAAAGGGGTTTCAACTCTGAAAATGCCAAAAGATCCCTTGAAATGAGCCTTGGAGGTGTATTTATAGGTGGAAAATTCCCGTGAAACGGCTTCGGTTCGAGTACACGTGGCCCCCATCCCATAAAAGTCGGGTTCGGATAGAGTATGATGGTGACAGCACATCAGGTTAGTGGTGAAAGTGAGGAGAATGTGAGTATAACTGCTCCGAGTCTTAAGTGAACGTGGGCATAACTATTGCAGTTTCAAGTGCTTGGGTACGGATCAGAGGTACTTCAATTAGGGGGACGGATCTGGTTTGACCGAACCTATCTGGTTTGGCCTATGCTCCTTCCTTCTCTGCTTTGTGCTGTTATGCCTTGACCAAATAAACTCCGACCCGATCCGATCTTTGGAGTGAGTGTTCTTCATTATTTGATATTTTAGCTTTGTGTAGCCTAGTTCACAAAGTAGGCTAACAGACGACGGTTGCATCACCTTTGTAAAAAGTCTTTTACAACGGTTTTCCACCATTGTAATAGTGTCAATTTGTTGTAGATCGAAATAAAAATTGAATTTATAAATAATGGAAATTGAATTCACGATAAACGATTGTTGATTTATAGGTTTATCTGAATTTTATTTTGATTTGAATAGAATTTATGAACTTTGAATTTAATTTAAAGGTGAATAAAAAAATGAATATTTTATTATATTAATGAACTGGTTAAATTGTCATTCTGCAAATTCTCTTGGATTCGATGAAATTAATTTTATTGGATCCAGAATAATAAATTATTGTATGGTTTCAAATTTCGTAGCGTTTGGAGTTATATTTTGCCTATGAGAATTAAAAATGCGCAAAAACGTTAAAGTGACAATAAATTAATATTGAAAAAATAATATATTTGCAAACGATGTCTGAATTCAATGAAACAAATTTTATTGGATTCGTAATAGTGAAACATAGCTAGTTTTAAAATTTGAACGGTCAAAAATGCGGGGTGTTACACTTGCTTTCATTTATGGTTCTGTAAAACTTATTCTACTCATTTTTTTAGTGTACTTTGTCTATGTCTATAAATTTGTTGAGCGTATTTCAATGTATTTTGTAGCAGTGACAATTTTTTGTTCTGTAAAATCGTATTCAGTGTAAAATCGATTATTCAACTAAATCAAGTTTCTTGTTGGAAGAAATATATAAAAGAGCATAGTTCAACAATTAGTTTTACCTTCATATTTTCATTTCAATTATTTCATATTTTCAAACAATGGTAGTTTAGTTTAATATTTACTTATTACATCTTATTCTTCCATTTTTTTATTTCAATTAAATATTCACTGATATGATAATATGTTTTGAGCTTATGTTTGTTTTTTATTTCTTCAAATCATAATGGTTTAGAATTGCAAAATGAATAAACCTTAAGATTACATTAATCCTACTTGATATATAATGGAAATTAGGGGTGTAAATCGGTCGGACCGGAACAGATGGAGGTGTGTTCAGTTTTTGTCCTGAATAAAATCGGACCGGATGCGAACCGAACAAAATTCTTTTTCGTACAAATTTCGTTGTCATAACTTGTGTCCTAAATGAAATCGGACGGACACCGACATGTGTGTTTCGAACATGTACACGAACGGACCCGGTCGGACATGGTTATTTATAATAAATTTTATGCTTTTCATTAGATTTTCTATCAATCATATATCGAAGTACGGACCGGACATGATTTTTTTTCGTACAAATTTCATTGTTCTAACTCGTGTCCTAAATGAAAATCAAACGGACTCGGATGGACGTATTTCGGTCATGGACACGAACAAACATCGGATATTCATACAAAATTTACAGCTCTAATGGAAATATATGTATGCGTTTGTGACTGATTCTAATCAATAGATTGATAGTTCTTAGTCTCAAGTTGGTTTGTATATAAAATTCAGTTTAATTGAATTTCCACTTTTTTAATTACTTCTATTTTCTAAGTATCCTTTAATTTTTTTAAATAAATTCTAACTTGAAATATGTTTAAACAAATAATTTATATTTCATATTAAATACATTAACAGTTGGTTTTCCCACCGTTGTACGATAATACTAGTTATTTCGTAAGAGGAAGAGACTTTATAAAGGCATATGGACAATAACGGGCTGGGCTGTGGGTTTTGGACAATATCAACCGCATTTGTCTCTTTTTATTAATTCTAAAGAAAATTTTGTTGTAACTATGTATAGGTTACGTAATAAAATCATCCAGATAGGAAATTACAATTAACATAGAAAATAGTATGCTTGCACATGTGTATATGGATGTGTTCGCGCACCACTCCAATACGTTAGACATTAGATTTGCTCAAAGAAATTTGAAAGTAAAATTATTTTTTGTGAGTTAATAATCATACGATAATTATCCTACTTAATTCTCCAACTAAACAAGGCTACTTACTACCTGCCTAGGCTTATCTTCATCATCTTCTCTATTGTGTCAACATGAACTACCTCACTTTTCCATGAAGTAAATCCATATATACATCACATAAATGTATATAAATGTAATAAATATGATAGCGAGGAATCATAAAATTATTTCCTACAGCCATAGAGCGTCTACAAAAAAAAGCGGCAAAAGAATTAAGCTCATCTCATACTTACAATTTCAGTAGACATTTTGATCCAAAATATTCCATTTGCTTAACTAATCCCATGATCCCATATGGCAATAAATGAAACATATTTATCTTATTTTGTAGTTTTTTGCTCAGTTGAAACAAATTCACATGATATAAATTGTATAAAATAGCAAAATTATATTCAAAAAAAATGTTCAATTATTTTGTTTTCTGGAAAAGCAAAAACCAATCATCACTGCTAGTCAGTGTTTTAAAGACCCAACTCAACCTCGGTTCGACTTCGGTTAACCTTCGGCCTTGGAGCGTCGCGGCTTTGATGATGAAATAACCCTGCGCGTGCACAGACCCGCAGTTTAACCTTAAAACCCTATAATACCTCTTGTCCGACCTCTTTGAACCTCACGGTTCTTCAAATTTGCGAAAAATAATAATCGCTTCACTCTTTGTTTTTTACTATAATAAATTTAATAAATAATTTCAAAGCAATTGTCATTAAATTTTGAATGATATAATTCATTATTATGTACATTTTACGAACTATCATTGAACAAACGCTTTTCACTATAAAAAATTAGTAAATTTACAATTTTGCTATGTTAAATTGTTATATAATTATTTAATTAGGTTGTTATAACACAGGTGTTTGTCATAATTCGTTAAATTTTATCTGTACTTAAAATAATTTTATGTTTAAATCAAAAAATAGGAATAAATTATCAGCGCGGTTCTCACGGTCTAACCGGTTGAACTACGAAAGCCTTGGACCTTGCACTACCATGGTTTGACATACGGTTTAGTCTTTACAACTATGCTACTACTGTAGCAATAAACTAAGACAGAAAAAGAAGATAGACAAAATAATAATGCAAGTTTTATGTAATATTCTACCTCTTCGTGGTTTGAAAACTCGATGTTACTGTGCAATTAGGAAAATCAGGATGAACAAACTTGTCGATAGATGTTGGGGATTTTGTGGTTTGAGACGCTTTTGGAGGAGAATCAATGTCGTACTTCAGACTTTAAGGATTTGCGAAGCAAATTCTTTCAGACAATAGTTCAATCCACCGGGTACAAACGGATTATCGAACTATTGACTTTCAAGATTCAATAAAGCCTTGGAACAGAGAAATAGAATTCAAAATTTATACGTCTTTGATTCGATCAAGAATACTCAAGTTTATAATTTCTGATGATGCAAGAATGTGAGTAGAACGAAGAGAAGAAGAAGAATAACAATCTGCAATGTTTTTCTGAATTTTGTAACACCTTGGAGGCGTCACAAAATCACAACGTTTGAAATGCTTGAATGGTGTTGCAGATCTGATAGAGGAAGAAGAAGATAGGTTCGAGAGTGAATATGAAACAAATCTAAGCACGGCTATTTGTATCCTGCAGATGAATACATCCTTTCATGAACAGATGCGGCTACAATAGCCATTTCCGTTACTGTTCAAAGTGTCGCATCGTTTTGCTTTGAATTCAAATCATCGCGCTCTTTCCGTTTACAACATTCTGAAGCATCACGAATATTCAAATGCGCGCCATAATTCAAAAATACCACGGCTGTGACGGCCTGGAATTTCGCTCGATCTGAATCAGTCGTTAAACCGATCTAGACCTTTCGAAATCCCTGACTGTTGAGAACAGGACAAATCAGAACACAAACAGAAGAACATTTCATTGCTATTACAACAATTCCATCAGATACAAGAATATACAGAATATAAATGAATAAATTACATTCGATAAATATCAGAGATTACAGTAAATTACATAGCAGCGGAAAATAATACAAAGCACAACTGAAGGTGATATACGGATACAGAGCTTTCCGGATATCATTCCAGCTGTAAACCAGGATCCTGTGAATATAAATCTGCAAAACCAAAACTACTAGCTGCCCGTGCGGAAAATAGGAGCACCCAGAGTTTAGGTTAAAACAATAAACTCCAGGTCAGTCATGTGACTGGTGTGAGAACTAAAACAGTTATTTAAAACTTTATTTTAAAAGAAAGTAATTCAAGGGACCACGCCGCATAATACGGAACGGGTTTCCTCCCAAGAATACCAGTGCATATCAATAGACAACGCAATGCTTTTTCGAAAAATGAAGCTATTATAAGACCCAGGTCCTATCATACAATGCAACGCAAGCCGGGGGATAGGGTTTTCCCTTATAATAGCCAAACATGCTTGATACGTTTTAAAACAAATCATTTGATACTATAATAAGTGTATAGTGTCAAAACATTTCAATCATAAGTATAAATCATAGACGGCATGGGTACCATATATCATGTCGCCATACTAGTTCTACAATTAAAACCGCGATACACGTATTGGAAATTGGATTTCCGTCATGAGTCGAGGCAAGGGGCAAGCTCCTCTCCGCGTTCGAGACACTCTAGCAAATGTCCCCGGGATTACGCACACTGGGTAACCCCTGGATGCGGCTGGGCCGGTCCTCACTTACGTTAGAGGATTAATTATGCCTGAACACACGTTTCCCGGTCCTTACAGACCTATAATCGAGGCGCCTCATTCCAACAACCACAAAGGTGAAAAGTATATATATGTCAGGGCTGGTAAGTCACTGACACCACCAAAGCTAGAAAGAAACGTGCGCTCTCCCAGCGGTCCGTATCCCGTTTTTAACTCATACCGAGGTGTGAGGCTCGCGAATACACGCTATACACAAAGCTGCCACGTAGGCGTGCTTTGATCATCAACCACAAGACTTTGCTTTTCAACAGAAGCCTTGATCCATGCAACTCAGCATGCCACACAGGCAATTCATGCCATGCGATTGATATCTATCGATATATAACCTCTAAGCTTGTACGTCTCAGAGAAGGGCGTTAAGCAAGAGAATAAATTCTCCGCCGCCAAGCAGATATATATTTAATAGAAATCAATCAACACAGAATAAAATCCAATGTCAGGCACACAATCCATTTACAAGTCCGTTCTGGGTCTGAACGAAACCGGAGGCACTTTCCTCGCATATCCATCCATCTCCAAGTACGTCTGGACGACCACCAACTATTTCCATCCTCTTGGGTGTACAGCCCAATCAGGATCGTTAGTAATTACCCAAACGATGTGAAAACTTCCGGTCTTCGACCACCGTCTTCATCTTCGACTTATCGTCGAATCGGTTATTCAGAATGGGTATAAACCCGGACTTTCCGAACAACCCGCGTATATTGAAAACAAATGTTACACAAACACAACATACGCCTCATTCCAATTCATTAGTCACTAACTGCAATTTAGCAAGAGAACAATTTCCCAAACATTAACCCCGAAGGCCGAAACCAACATCAGATCAATACCCAGGAAACCACTCTTCTTAGCCAACCTACAGCTAGTTTCTAAATTCCACATTCTTAGGGAAAAGTTCCCATTAATTTTATCCAAGATAAATTCTTTAAAATTTATCCTGTAATCTTCCTTTGGATGTCATTTAAAACCAAATTATGGTTTTTTCCAACTAGTCGAGATTAGCGAACCGTAACGAAGTAATTATTTATTTTATTTCCCAATCCCAACCTATTCATCCCATGAAGCAAAACTGGTAATACTCCATATCTAACACCGTGGTGTTATCGGTAAAATTAATTACCATTTCCCGTTCAAATCTAATTAAAGATTTAACTATCGCTTTGGAGCAAAACTGGCGATACCCCATTCTCGCTCATTTCTAAATTTGGTAATTTAGATTATCAATTCGAATTTCAATCTAATTGCAGATTCAATAAAACTCCTTTTACTGGGTTAAAGAACTAGGTGTTATTTAAAACACAGTTCACGACAAACCCAAATTAAATTCTATTTATTATCGGGTTAAAGAACTAGTGTTATTTAAAACACTGTTCACGATAAACCCATTTCAAATTTAATCAAATATATTAGAAATTCGATGATTTAAAACCCCTTTTTAAATCTAATTCATTTATTTAAAAATGATTGGGTTTTAAATTAGTTCAAAACTAGTTCATTTCGATAAAAATCTATTTTTATCTTTTCAAATATGGAGTTTTTCACCCCAATTTTTCCCAAATCATTTCTTATGATTTTACACAAATTATTGATATTTTTAATAATTTTATCAAGGCCCGTACAGTCGATTTCCAACAATGGCCATCGAACTGCACTTACAGCGACCTTTTTCGAATTTGATTTGGACGTATCTCCAAATCCAACCGTTAGATTTTGAATTTCTAATATTCGTTAGAAAGCTCTTTTCGATACGAACCCAACGGTTCCGGTTTTAGGAGAATCCGACGGTCGGATCTCCCGTAATGTCCGTTTGAAGTTAATGGTCGAAATTCACGAACTGCCGCGGCGCGGCGCGTTCTATTCAGGCCATTATATTATATATATAATATATATAATATATATTTCGTCGATTTCTATTTAAAACGAACTATATAAATAGTTTTAAATTCGTTTCAAGAACCATTTCAACTTCTATTTCAATCCAAAGCAAAATTGAATTCTTCTTTAAAAATTCGGTTTAAAATTCATTCCTATTTAATTCAAATTTCAACTCAATTTGAATTCGTTTCAATTCGCTTTCAATTCAATTTGAATTCGTTTTCAATTCAATTCAATTCAAATTGGTTTTCTATTCGATTCAAATTCATTTCCTATTCAAATTAAATTCGTTTCGTTTTCTATTTGAATCAAGTTCATTATATATTCAATTTGAGATCAAATTGGTTTTCCATTCCATTCAATTCGAAATCGTTTTATATTCAACTCAAATCGAAATCGTTATATATTCAATTCATTTCGAAATCGTTATATATTCAATTCAAATCGAAATCGTTATATATTCAATTCATTTCGAAATCGTTATATATTCAATTCAAATCGAAATCGTTATATATTCAATTCATTTCGAAATCGTTATATATTCAATTCATTTCGAAATCGTTATAAATATCGTTCGCGTCAAAATGGCGCATCACTATTCAACACGGCTTTATATATTCTATTTCAAATATTTCTTTTTGTCAACACACGACTAATCTCAACGAATGAGTATCGTCCATGTGTGACTATTTTTGGTTAAATTATTTCGTTCAACACATGACTAATCTCAACGGATGAGTACAGTCAACACATGAACCTTTATTTTATATTGATAAAGATATAAATTTTATTATAAAAATATTTCGTTCAACACATGACTAATATCAACGGATGAATATAGTCAACTCATGAACCTTTATTTTATATTGATAAAGATGTAAATTTTATTATAAAAATAATTCGTTCAACACATGACTAATATCAACGGATGAATATAGTCAACTCATGAACCTTTATTTTATAATATTCTTTATTTTTCAAATTGAAATGAGGCCCAATCAATTACCATATAAAGTCAATTATATGGATTTTCATACAACACATGTATAAGATAGCATTGAAGAATAATCAACCATCAACCAAAGTGCACTACACTGTATAAGCATCAAATATAGATATCTAACGCTTATAACAGCCTGTCAATCAATCGATCGACATACTTTATCAATCAGGATGAGTGAACTCATATTTCATCCCAACACCCGTGTGGGGTTTCAAACAATCACACACAGATTTTATTTGTGCAGTTGGGCGATGTGTAAAATTTATCGACCCAATCAATGTCATTCAAATAGGTGTACATAAACAAACCGTCCGGTTTGTAAATGAATATTTTATTTATTCGCATTCACGTTAAAAATTATATTTTTAACGATAAAACATTTTATCTTAACATATGAATATCTATTCAGTTCATTTATTCAATAAATGATTATTTTTATTTTTCTAACATATTTTAGAAAATTTCGGCGGCATAACGGCACGATACTAGAAACGGGACAAGGCCTAGCCTTGTCCCCGGTCTAGTGAAGGCCCACGCCATTCACACATCAATCAAATCAATTCGTTATGCAAACCACAACATTTGGAGTAAGAGTCTAACCTAGCCTTACTCCTTCGCCTTATAACGGCGCACGTCTAATCCTAACCAATTTATCGATTCGATTTTTCACACCACAAACCACATTCAAATCAATATCTCAATCAATTACCAAACAGCCAAACAAACAAGTCCATGGTCTGTGGACGATTGTGTCGGGTGCTACTAAGCACCGTCTGCATCCTAGTATATATATAACTAGAAAAATTAAATTGAAAGGTGAGAAGTTCTCACCGAAAGCTATCCAATACCACGCCTCTTCGTTTATAGAAATCTTCTTCGTTATCCCGTCTTCGTCATCTTCGCTGCCCGTATTCACTATATATATAAAAATCGAATTTTTACCTTGCTATTCAAAATAAAAAAAAATCGAATTTTGACTTCGCTATTCAATATATAAAAATCGAATTTTTAGTTCGAAGTTCAATATATAAAAATCGAGTTTTTATCTCAAAGTTCAACATATAAAAATCGAGTTTTTATTTCAAAGTTCAACATATAAAAATCGAGTTTTTATTTCAAAGTTCAACATATAAAAATCGAGTTTTTATTTCAAAGTTCAACATATAAAAATCGAGTTTTTATTTCAAAGTTCAACATATAAAAATCGAGTTTTTATTTCAAAGTTCAACATATAAAAATCGAGTTTTTATTTCAAAGTTCAACATATAAAAATCGAGTTTTTATTTCAAAGTTCAACATATAAAAATCGAGTTTTTATTTCAAAGTTCAACATATAAAAATCGAATTTTTAGTTCAAAGTTCAATATATAAAAATCGAATTTTTAGTTCAAAGTTCAATATATAAAAATCGAATTTTTACCTCTACGTCAAATAGATAAAAATTATATTTTTATCACACTATTTTCCACATAAAGATTTCGCCTTTTCTAAAATAAAGTTTTCGCCTTTTCAAAAATAAAGTTTTCGCCTTTATAAAAATAAAGTTTTCGCCTTTATAAAAATAAAGTTTTCGCCTTTTCAAAAATTACCACTTTATCTCAACGTAATAAAAATCAGATTTTTATTTCGCTACATATACAAAGATGATATTTTTATATTCTCTATCTTATAAAGATTATATTTTTAATACTTTAAAAATATAAAAATCCTATTTTTAATATTTCTATATAGTAAAGATTATATTTTTAATACTTTAACTAACCAAAAATCATATTTTGACATCATCTATATAGTAAGGACTATATTTTTAATACTTTGAAAATATAAAAATCATATTTTTAATACTTTAAAAATATAAAAATCATATTTTTCTTTAACTAAAAATCAAATCTTTTTTTTCTTCTAATCAGTTTTAATCCTTTTGAAAAATCAGTTTTTATTTTCTTTTAAAACAGTTTTTATAATCCTTTTTTAAAAATTCTGTTATTATTTTCCTTTTAAAAATCAGTTTCTCTTTTTAAATTTCTGTTTTTAAAACTCTTTTATAAAAAAAAAAAAACAGTTTTAAAACTTTATAAAAAAAAAACAGTTTTTATAACTTATATAAAAATTCAGTTTTATTTTCTTTAATAATTTCTGTTTTTAAAAATCTTTTTAAAAATCTGTTTTACTTTCTTTTTTAAAAACAGTTTTTAAAACTTAAAACAAACAAAAAAAAAAAATCAGAAATTAGCTTATAAATTCGAAAATAAAAATCAAAATAAAAATGAAATAGCTCACCGAGATTTCGAATGGGAGGAGTCGGCGGCAGGGTTGGTGGTCGCGCTCGAAGGTGCCGCGATGTCTTCGGGGGTTGCTCGATTGGATGTCGCGATTGGGTGTCTCGAGGGGTTGTTCGATGGTTCGTTCGGTGGGAGGAGGAGGAGTCGAGGGCGGCTCAGGCGAAGGGTTCGGCGGCGGCTTCGTCGGTCAGGCGGCGGCTCCGATTAGGGTTTTAGGTTCTCTTTTTTCTTTTTTTCTCTTTTTTTTTTTTTTTTTTTTTGTTTCTGGATAAATGATCGGGGGGGGGGGGGCCAAGGCAGAAGAAAAGGGGAGAAGTTTATTTATTTATTTTTTTATATTTTATTTTATTATTTAATTACTTAAATTATGCACAAGGGTTGACTTTTACATATGACCTCGAAACGAGGCCCACCGCCTGTCGTCCATAGCGTTTTACCCCCATTCCGAACACAATGGGATATGTATCGTACGCTGGTTCGATCGTTACAATCAGTTTCATTTAAATTTACACTTAAATCGCAATATTGAATTTTAAACGTGCATTTCAAATTACCGGGGTCACATACTAACTTGAAAAATTCCAGAAAAATATTTTCTAGCTTCGTATTGACGATACGGTCCTAACAAAACTAGTTTCGTCGAATTCTGAGACCGTTGGAAAAATGGTCAATTTCCAGTCGATTAAAATCAACTGAAATGGTCAAACGCGTTTTCCTATGCCACGCTCACATATTGATTCGAAAAATTACGAAATTTGGAATCTAGCAATAAATTGACATCACGGACCCAACAAAACTGGTTTCGTCGAAATCCGAGGTCGTTTGCAAAATGACTATTTTTAAGGGCTATATATTATATTAAAATATATATAAATTCCACAGCGACTATTTCTAATTTTCAACTGGACATATCTCATCATTTATAAAGTGAAATCTCAGTTTCTCAACTTCGTTGGAAAGATATTATCAATTAGATCCTAATGTTTTTGGTTTCACTAAAATCCGGATTGTTCTGCACCCGGTATATTCAATTGAAGTTTGAAATCGAATTATCGAACTACCGCGCCATTTTCAATTCTATTATAATTATATATAATTATTTATATTCTAACGACGACGTATATAATATATACGTCGAATTATATTCAAAATAAATTTTCTCGTCGGTATTATTTAAAATAATCTATTTTAAATATTCAGAATCCGCTAAACTTGCCAAAATAAAAATTTTAAACTGGCCCAGATTTTCCGGGTTATTACAATCTCCCCCACTTAAAACTTTTCGTCCCCGAAAAGGAACAAAGTCGAAAGTGGTTTGATTATTCAATTCTATGTTCGATCTGGCTTCCATTCTCCAACTCTTTAGTTTCTGAGAATTTTCAAAACTTCAAAAATTTGGCTAACACCCTAAATTTTCGAAAAATTTCGCCATAACCTCCCCTGCACCGGGAGCATCGGGGAATTTCAAATAGCTTCCCCGGTCCTTCAGATCTCAAAAAGAAAAAGAAAAAGCCAAGCGGCTAGCCAATAGGCTCACAAAATCATCATCACCCAAACAAAACAGGAAATTATGTAATAAACATGTACCTATTTGTCGGGCAAACAAATTTTATTCTTTGGCTCTAGCCTCCTTGCTATGACCTGTTCAATATAAGTATATGTACATGCAAGCAAATGCGACCAATTTCAATATAATTCAATATTCGATACAATTAGGCATAAATGGTTAAAATTAGCAAACAATTAAACATGCAACTCAAACATCAATCAATTAGTGGATTAGAATTTCAAATTCATAATTTTGATATATATAAAGAAAATCATGTTTTTGATGCCAATTCACAACAATGTGTTCTAACTATATTAGTTTTGGTTCTCACACCAGTCTAATGGAAATATATAGATATCACACCTTCGTTACTCGAACATGAATACTAATGACAACTAGTCAATCATCAGAATCATCTTCGGGCCACTAGAGTATGATTCTATATCTATCCAGTATATTAACACTTCGAATATACGTTCATGACGCGTATACGCGAAATCTATATATACTAGATTGTCCATATTCAAAATAAATAGATAATCAAATACGTATAGAATGGTTTATATTTTCAAAACAATATTGTTTTCATTTGAAAAATATACTCTTCACACTCGTTCTAGGATACTACCGATCCTATCTCTAACGAGTCATTCTAATTGGATACTACTAATCCAATATCTGATGAATTCTTTCGTATGGTTCTAATGTGCCTTGTTCTCGAGCTCTGTAAACCAAAGCTCTGATACCAAATGTGACGGCCTGGAATTTCGCTCGATCTGAATCAGTCGTTAAACCGATCTAGACCTTTCGAAATCCCTGACTGTTGAGAACAGGACAAATCAGAACACAAACAGAAGAACATTTCATTGCTATTACAACAATTCCATCAGATACAAGAATATACAGAATATAAATGAATAAATTACATTCGATAAATATCAGAGATTACAGTAAATTACATAGCAGCGGAAAATAATACAAAGCACAACTGAAGGTGATATACGGATACAGAGCTTTACGGATATCATTCCAGCTGTAAACCAGGATCCTGTGAATATAAATCTGCAAAACCAAAACTACTAGCTGCCCGTGCGGAAAATAGGAGCACCCAGAGTTTAGGTTAAAACAATAAACTCCAGGTCAGTCATGTGACTGGTGTGAGAACTAAAACAGTTATTTAAAACTTTATTTTAAAAGAAAGTAATTCAAGGGACCACGCCGCATAATACGGAACGGGTTTCCTCCCAAGAATACCAGTGCATATCAATAGACAACGCAATGCTTTTTCGAAAAATGAAGCTATTATAAGACCCAGGTCCTATCATACAATGCAACGCAAGCCGGGGGATAGGGTTTTCCCTTATAATAGCCAAACATGCTTGATACGTTTTAAAACAAATCATTTGATACTATAATAAGTGTATAGTGTCAAAACATTTCAATCATAAGTATAAATCATAGACGGCATGGGTACCATATATCATGTCGCCATACTAGTTCTACAATTAAAACCGCGATACACGTATTGGAAATTGGATTTCCGTCATGAGTCGAGGCAAGGGGCAAGCTCCTCTCCGCGTTCGAGACACTCTAGCAAATGTCCCCGGGATTACGCACACTGGGTAACCCCTGGATGCGGCTGGGCCGGTCCTCACTTACGTTAGAGGATTAATTATGCCTGAACACACGTTTCCCGGTCCTTACAGACCTATAATCGAGGCGCCTCATTCCAACAACCACAAAGGTGAAAAGTATATATATGTCAGGGCTGGTAAGTCACTGACACCACCAAAGCTAGGAAGAAACGTGCGCTCTCCCAGCGGTCCGTATCCCGTTTTTAACTCATACCGAGGTGTGAGGCTCGCGAATACACGCTATACACAAAGCTGCCACGTAGGCGTGCTTTGATCATCAACCACAAGACTTTGCTTTTCAACAGAAGCCTTGATCCATGCAACTCAGCATGCCACACAGGCAATTCATGCCATGCGATTGATATCTATCGATATATAACCTCTAAGCTTGTACGTCTCAGAGAAGGGCGTTAAGCAAGAGAATAAATTCTCCGCCGCCAAGCAGATATATATTTAATAGAAATCAATCAACACAGAATAAAATCCAATGTCAGGCACACAATCCATTTACAAGTCCGTTCTGGGTCTGAACGAAACCGGAGGCACTTTCCTCGCATATCCATCCATCTCCAAGTACGTCTGGACGACCACCAACTATTTCCATCCTCTTGGGTGTACAGCCCAATCAGGATCGTTAGTAATTACCCAAACGATGTGAAAACTTCCGGTCTTCGACCACCGTCTTCATCTTCGACTTATCGTCGAATCGGTTATTCAGAATGGGTATAAACCCGGACTTTCCGAACAACCCGCGTATATTGAAAACAAATGTTACACAAACACAACATACGCCTCATTCCAATTCATTAGTCACTAACTGCAATTTAGCAAGAGAACAATTTCCCAAACATTAACCCCGAAGGCCGAAACCAACATCAGATCAATACCCAGGAAACCACTCTTCTTAGCCAACCTACAGCTAGTTTCTAAATTCCACATTCTTAGGGAAAAGTTCCCATTAATTTTATCCAAGATAAATTCTTTAAAATTTATCCTGTAATCTTCCTTTGGATGTCATTTAAAACCAAATTATGGTTTTTTCCAACTAGTCGAGATTAGCGAACCGTAACGAAGTAATTATTTATTTTATTTCCCAATCCCAACCTATTCATCCCATGAAGCAAAACTGGTAATACTCCATATCTAACACCGTGGTGTTATCGGTAAAATTAATTACCATTTCCCGTTCAAATCTAATTAAAGATTTAACTATCGCTTTGGAGCAAAACTGGCGATACCCCATTCTCGCTCATTTCTAAATTTGGTAATTTAGATTATCAATTCGAATTTCAATCTAATTGCAGATTCAATAAAACTCCTTTTACTGGGTTAAAGAACTAGGTGTTATTTAAAACACAGTTCACGACAAACCCAAATTAAATTCTATTTATTATCGGGTTAAAGAACTAGTGTTATTTAAAACACTGTTCACGATAAACCCATTTCAAATTTAATCAAATATATTAGAAATTCGATGATTTAAAACCCCTTTTTAAATCTAATTCATTTATTTAAAAATGATTGGGTTTTAAATTAGTTCAAAACTAGTTCATTTCGATAAAAATCTATTTTTATCTTTTCAAATATGGAGTTTTTCACCCCAATTTTTCCCAAATCATTTCTTATGATTTTACACAAATTATTGATATTTTTAATAATTTTATCAAGGCCCGTACAGTCGATTTCCAACAATGGCCATCGAACTGCACTTACAACGACCTTTTTCGAATTTGATTTGGACGTATCTCCAAATCCAACCGTTAGATTTTGAATTTCTAATATTCGTTAGAAAGCTCTTTTCGATACGAACCCAACGGTTCCGGTTTTAGGAGAATCCGACGGTCGGATCTCCCGTAATGTCCGTTTGAAGTTAATGGTCGAAATTCACGAACTGCCGCGGCGCGGCGCGTTCTATTCAGGCCATTATATTATATATATAATATATATAATATATATTTCGTCGATTTCTATTTAAAACGAACTATATAAATAGTTTTAAATTCGTTTCAAGAACCATTTCAACTTCTATTTCAATCCAAAGCAAAATTGAATTCTTCTTTAAAAATTCGGTTTAAAATTCATTCCTATTTAATTCAAATTTCAACTCAATTTGAATTCGTTTCAATTCGCTTTCAATTCAATTTGAATTCGTTTTCAATTCAATTCAATTCAAATTGGTTTTCTATTCGATTCAAATTCATTTCCTATTCAAATTAAATTCGTTTCGTTTTCTATTTGAATCAAGTTCATTATATATTCAATTTGAGATCAAATTGGTTTTCCATTCCATTCAATTCGAAATCGTTTTATATTCAACTCAAATCGAAATCGTTATATATTCAATTCATTTCGAAATCGTTATATATTCAATTCAAATCGAAATCGTTATATATTCAATTCATTTCGAAATCGTTATATATTCAATTCAAATCGAAATCGTTATATATTCAATTCATTTCGAAATCGTTATATATTCAATTCATTTCGAAATCGTTATAAATATCGTTCGCGTCAAAATGGCGCATCACTATTCAACACGGCTTTATATATTCTATTTCAAATATTTCTTTTTGTCAACACACGACTAATCTCAACGAATGAGTACCGTCCATGTGTGACTATTTTTGGTTAAATTATTTCGTTCAACACATGACTAATCTCAACGGATGAGTACAGTCAACACATGAACCTTTATTTTATATTGATAAAGATATAAATTTTATTATAAAAATATTTCGTTCAACACATGACTAATATCAACGGATGAATATAGTCAACTCATGAACCTTTATTTTATATTGATAAAGATGTAAATTTTATTATAAAAATAATTCGTTCAACACATGACTAATATCAACGGATGAATATAGTCAACTCATGAACCTTTATTTTATAATATTCTTTATTTTTCAAATTGAAATGAGGCCCAATCAATTACCATATAAAGTCAATTATATGGATTTTCATACAACACATGTATAAGATAGCATTGAAGAATAATCAACCATCAACCAAAGTGCACTACACTGTATAAGCATCAAATATAGATATCTAACGCTTATAACAGCCTGTCAATCAATCGATCGACATACTTTATCAATCAGGATGAGTGAACTCATATTTCATCCCAACACCCGTGTGGGGTTTCAAACAATCACACACAGATTTTATTTGTGCAGTTGGGCGATGTGTAAAATTTATCGACCCAATCAATGTCATTCAAATAGGTGTACATAAACAAACCGTCCGGTTTGTAAATGAATATTTTATTTATTCGCATTCACGTTAAAAATTATATTTTTAACGATAAAACATTTTATCTTAACATATGAATATCTATTCAGTTCATTTATTCAATAAATGATTATTTTTATTTTTCTAACATATTTTAGAAAATTTCGGCGGCATAACGGCACGATACTAGAAACGGGACAAGGCCTAGCCTTGTCCCCGGTCTAGTGAAGGCCCACGCCATTCACACATCAATCAAATCAATTCGTTATGCAAACCACAACATTTGGAGTAAGAGTCTAACCTAGCCTTACTCCTTCGCCTTATAACGGCGCACGTCTAATCCTAACCAATTTATCGATTCGATTTTTCACACCACAAACCACATTCAAATCAATATCTCAATCAATTACCAAACAGCCAAACAAACAAGTCCATGGTCTGTGGACGATTGTGTCGGGTGCTACTAAGCACCGTCTGCATCCTAGTATATATATAACTAGAAAAATTAAATTGAAAGGTGAGAAGTTCTCACCGAAAGCTATCCAATACCACGCCTCTTCGTTTATAGAAATCTTCTTCGTTATCCCGTCTTCGTCATCTTCGCTGCCCGTATTCACTATATATATAAAAATCGAATTTTTACCTTGCTATTCAAAATAAAAAAAAAATCGAATTTTGACTTCGCTATTCAATATATAAAAATCGAATTTTTAGTTCGAAGTTCAATATATAAAAATCGAGTTTTTATCTCAAAGTTCAACATATAAAAATCGAGTTTTTATTTCAAAGTTCAACATATAAAAATCGAGTTTTTATTTCAAAGTTCAACATATAAAAATCGAGTTTTTATTTCAAAGTTCAACATATAAAAATCGAGTTTTTATTTCAAAGTTCAACATATAAAAATCGAGTTTTTATTTCAAAGTTCAACATATAAAAATCGAGTTTTTATTTCAAAGTTCAACATATAAAAATCGAGTTTTTATTTCAAAGTTCAACATATAAAAATCGAGTTTTTATTTCAAAGTTCAACATATAAAAATCGAATTTTTAGTTCAAAGTTCAATATATAAAAATCGAATTTTTAGTTCAAAGTTCAATATATAAAAATCGAATTTTTACCTCTACGTCAAATAGATAAAAATTATATTTTTATCACACTATTTTCCACATAAAGATTTCGCCTTTTCTAAAATAAAGTTTTCGCCTTTTCAAAAATAAAGTTTTCGCCTTTATAAAAATAAAGTTTTCGCCTTTATAAAAATAAAGTTTTCGCCTTTTCAAAAATTACCACTTTATCTCAACGTAATAAAAATCAGATTTTTATTTCGCTACATATACAAAGATGATATTTTTATATTCTCTATCTTATAAAGATTATATTTTTAATACTTTAAAAATATAAAAATCCTATTTTTAATATTTCTATATAGTAAAGATTATATTTTTAATACTTTAACTAACCAAAAATCATATTTTGACATCATCTATATAGTAAGGACTATATTTTTAATACTTTGAAAATATAAAAATCATATTTTTAATACTTTAAAAATATAAAAATCATATTTTTCTTTAACTAAAAATCAAATCTTTTTTTTCTTCTAATCAGTTTTAATCCTTTTGAAAAATCAGTTTTTATTTTCTTTTAAAACAGTTTTTATAATCCTTTTTTAAAAATTCTGTTATTATTTTCCTTTTAAAAATCAGTTTCTCTTTTTAAATTTCTGTTTTTAAAACTCTTTTATAAAAAAAAAAAAAACAGTTTTAAAACTTTATAAAAAAAAAACAGTTTTTATAACTTATATAAAAATTCAGTTTTATTTTCTTTTATAATTTCTGTTTTTAAAAATCTTTTTAAAAATCTGTTTTACTTTCTTTTTTAAAAACAGTTTTTAAAACTTAAAACAAACAAAAAAAAAAAAAAAATCAGAAATTAGCTTATAAATTCGAAAATAAAAATCAAAATAAAAATGAAATAGCTCACCGAGATTTCGAATGGGAGGAGTCGGCGGCAGGGTTGGTGGTCGCGCTCGAAGGTGCCGCGATGTCTTCGGGGGTTGCTCGATTGGATGTCGCGATTGGGTGTCTCGAGGGGTTGTTCGATGGTTCGTTCGGTGGGAGGAGGAGGAGTCGAGGGCGGCTCAGGCGAAGGGTTCGGCGGCGGCTTCGTCGGTCAGGCGGCGGCTCCGATTAGGGTTTTAGGTTCTCTTTTTTCTTTTTTTCTCTTTTTTTTTTTTTTTTTTTTTGTTTCTGGATAAATGATCGGGGGGGGGGGCCAAGGCAGAAGAAAAGGGGAGAAGTTTATTTTTTTTTTTTTATATTTTATTTTATTATTTAATTACTTAAATTATGCACAAGGGTTGACTTTTACATATGACCTCGAAACGAGGCCCACCGCCTGTCGTCCATAGCGTTTTACCCCCATTCCGAACACAATGGGATATGTATCGTACGCTGGTTCGATCGTTACAATCAGTTTCATTTAAATTTACACTTAAATCGCAATATTGAATTTTAAACGTGCATTTCAAATTACCGGGGTCACATACTAACTTGAAAAATTCCAGAAAAATATTTTCTAGCTTCGTATTGACGATACGGTCCTAACAAAACTAGTTTCGTCGAATTCTGAGACCGTTGGAAAAATGGTCAATTTCCAGTCGATTAAAATCAACTGAAATGGTCAAACGCGTTTTCCTATGCCACGCTCACATATTGATTCGAAAAATTACGAAATTTGGAATCTAGCAATAAATTGACATCACGGACCCAACAAAACTGGTTTCGTCGAAATCCGAGGTCGTTTGCAAAATGGCTATTTTTAAGGGCTATATATTATATTAAAATATATATAAATTCCACAACGACTATTTCTAATTTTCAACTGGACATATCTCATCATTTATAAAGTGAAATCTCAGTTTCTCAACTTCGTTGGAAAGATATTATCAATTAGATCCTAATGTTTTTGGTTTCACTAAAATCTGGATTGTTCTGCACCCGGTATATTCAATTGAAGTTTGAAATCGAATTATCGAACTACCGCGCCATTTTCAATTCTATTATAATTATATATAATTATTTATATTCTAACGACGACGTATATAATATATACGTCGAATTATATTCAAAATAAATTTTCTCGTCGGTATTATTTAAAATAATCTATTTTAAATATTCAGAATCCGCTAAACTTGCCAAAATAAAAATTTTAAACTGGCCCAGATTTTCCGGGTTATTACAACGGCCCTAGCCCGTTAGTCAGTCCGCGGCCCAATGGATCACGAGACCCCAAGAGCCCCAAGGCCCATATTTTGACACTTTAAATATTAACAACCATGTCATGTTCATGGCATTGCTTTATCTCTCCCTCTTCTTTCTTTTGATATAATACATTAAGCCTTTGTATATATAGAGGCATACCCATACATATTCTACAATCTGGGACAAAGAGCATTTCGCATTCCTTCTTCTTTCTTTCTTACTTCTCTTCAAAATAAAACCCCATACCCAAAACATGAATTTGAAAATTTCTCAACAATCTCCCCCAATTTTCAAAATATAGAAATAAATAAAGTGGATGGCTGAATCACTAGTGTGACTTCCTACATACACAAGTGGGATCAAGCCTATGTAATTCTAAGATCAAGTTTTGCATCATTGTGGAAACAACACATAAATAAAAGGTATCTTTTGGATTTGAACCTTTACTTAGAGTAAACCATTCAAAGTTCTATCGAGATTCTATAGTGAACGAATCTTGAACCAAGTATCCCTAAATGATAAAACCGAAACAATCACGCATGGTGTATTCCTTAGTTAGAGTGTTCTGTATTGCTCAGCACGTTAATGGCCTTGTCCTTTAATCCTGGTTCATGAATCTTCTTTAGAAAGTGGTCTTACTTTCCTAAGAAATGACCTGATTTCCATACTCATATAGGTTATTATCTTAAGGTGTTTCTGCGAGACACCTTTTAAGGTTTCTAGACTTATCAAGGATATGTATCCATCCTTTGTTCATGCAGAATCCAACACTAAGTATTATGGGATAATTGATTTAGTGTTCCATAATCATACTCTTAACTTGTTGGTATCCACTGAACTTTGTCTATCCTTTCCAAGACACGAGTTGGGTTTTTGTTAAGGATGATCAATCTTCATTCACAGACCTTAGTCCCATTTCTTTTGACTTTATAGAAACCATAGCCTTTGGAAGACCTTTTGTAAGTGGGTCAGCCAAGTTTTTCTTCGTTTCTACGTAGTCAACAGTTATAACTCTACTTTTGGGTAACTGTCTAACCATTTGATGTCTTAGACTCACATGTCTAGACTTTCCATTATATGTCTTATTAGAGACATTATATATCGTTGCATGATTATCACAATTAATCAAGACTGCTGGAGATGGCTTCTTCCACAATTGGATTTCTATTAATAGATTTCTAAGCTGTTCCGCTTCCTTTCATTCATCTACTAATGCAATCAATTTTGACAACATAGTTGAATCAAATATATAGGTCTGCTTCTTGGAAGCCCAAGATACAGCAGCGCCTCCTAATGTAAATATCCATGCAGTCGTAGAATTGGGTTTGGATTCTACGTTGTTCCAGGTTGCATCACTATATCCTTCTATCACAGCAGGATTTCCTTTATAAGATAAACCATAGTTAATGGTTCCTTTCAAATAAGCTAAAACTCTGGAAATAGCTTTCCAGTGTTCGAAACCTGGATTACTCGTAAATCTACACAATACACTTATTGCATGCGCGATGTCGGGTTTAGTGCAATGCATAACATACATAAGACTCCCAATAACACCAGAATACTCAAGTTGACAAATGGTACGCCCAGTGTTCTTTTATAACTTAATACTTGGATCTAAAGTAGTTGGTGCTGGTTTGTCATCATAATGACCATACTTCTTTAGGAACTTCTCAATGTAATGAGACTGGGTTAGTAATAACTCCTCCGCTTGCCTAATGATTTTAATTCCTAAAATCACATCAGCCTCTCCTAGATCTTTCATATCAAATTTAGAAGATAGAAACATTTTAGTTTCATTCACACAGGATATATTGGAACCAAATATTAGCATGTCATCAACGTATAAACAAATTATAACATAACCATTGTTATCCAATTTGATATAAATACACTTATCTGCATCATTAACAATGAATCCAAATGACAGTGCGACTTTATCAAACTTCTCATGCCATTGCATGGGAACTTGCTTCAGGCCAGAAAGAGATTTGAATAATATACAAACTTTCTTTTCTTGGCCTGGGGTTATAAAACCTTCAGGTTGTTCCATGTATATCTCTTCTTCTAAATCTCCATTTAGAAAAGTTGTCTTTACATCCATTAGATGTATGACCAGGTTATGAATTGATGCAAGTGCTATTAAACAACATATGGAAGATATGCGAGCAACTGGAGCATATGTATCAAAATAATATACTCCTTGTATTTGTTTATATCCCTTAGCAACTAGTCTGGCTTTAAACTTATCAATGGATCCATTTGTATTCAACTTTTACTAGAATATCCATTTACATCCTATTGGTTTAGCACCAGGAGGTAAATCAGATAAAACCCAAGTTTGGTTTAACATTATGGAATTCATTTCATCATTGATAGCTTCTTTCCAGAAATTAGAATCCCTTGAACTCATAGCTTCAGAATAAGTTTTGGAATCATCATCGACGTTCATTACATATCTTGTCACATTAAGGACTTAGTCCTTATTTCCTTCTACGAGATATGCTATGAAGTCAGGACCATAGTCCTCTATTCTCGTTCTTTTACTTGTTCTATGTTCAGTACTATTATCTGGTACTGACACTTCCTTGCTGTTCTGAGCAGAAGCATATTCATTATCACTGATATCATTAGTCTCGGTTGGTTCCAGACTAGATGATCTTAGTGGATTCTCAATAGTTTGATTTCCAAAGAATTCTACATCTACAGATTCTATGACTTCTAAGGTGTCAAGAATAAGGAACCTATTAGTTTTACTATTAAGAGAATTTCCAATGAAAACACATTTAAATGCCCTATTTCCCAGCTTTGGTCGTTTAGGGTCAGGTTTTCTAACATACAATAAGCAACCCCAAACTTTAAGTTTAGTAAGGTTTGGTTTTCTATTAAACCATAATTCATTAAGGGAAATATTATTCTTTTTAAGTTGTACTCTATTTAAAATGTAACATGCAGATAGCATGGCGTCACCCCATAGGTTATAAGGTAAATTAGAACTTATGAGCATGGCGTTAACCATTTCTACTAAAGTTCTATTTTTCCTCTCAGCAACACCATTTTGTTGTGGTGTATATGGAGCGGTACATTGGTGAATTATACAATTTGGTTTACAAAACAAAGTGAACTCATTTGGAAAATATTCACCACCGCGATCTGAATGTAACAATTTAATTTTAACTCCTAATTTTGTTTGGAAAAGCGAAATCGAATTCAAAGTTAGTACGTCTTTGATTCGATCAAGAGCACTCTAGTTTATGATTTTTGTTGATTCAAGAATGTGAGTAGAACGAAGAGAAGAATAAGAATAACAATCTGTAATGCTTTTCTGAATTTTGCAACAATTTGGAGACGTGACAAAATCGTAGCGTTTGAAATGCTTGAATGGTGTTGCACATCTGATAAAGGAAGAAGAAGATAGATTCAAGAGTGAATTTGAAACAAATCTGAGCGTGGTTGTTTATAGCCTGCAGATGAATACATCCTTTCATGAACAGACGCGGCTGCAACATCTATTTCCGTTACTATTCAAAGTGTCGCATCGTTTTGCTTTGAATTCAAACCGTCGCGCTCTTTCCGTTTGCAACATTCTGAAGTGTCGCGGATATTCAAATGCGTGCCGTAATTCAAAAATACAACGGTCCAAGCCCATTAGTCAATCTGCAACCCAATGGATCACGAGACCCCAAGTGCCCCAAGGCCCAATGCCCATCTTTTGACACTTTAATATTAACAACCATGTCATATTCATGTCATTGCTTTATCTCTCCCTTTTCTTTCTTTTGATATAATACATTAAGCCTTTGTATATATAGAGGCATACCATACATATTTTACAATGTGTGACAAAGAGCATTTCACATTCCTTCTTCCTTCTTTCTTGCTTCTCTTCAAAATAAAACCCCATACCCAAAACATGAATTTGAAAATTTCTCAACAATCTCCCCCTATTTTCAAAATAAAGAAATAAATAAAGTGGACGGCTGAATCACTGGGGTGACTTCCTATATACTCAAGTGGGATCAAGCCTATGTTGTTCTAATATCATGTTTTGCATCATCGTGGAAACAACACATGAATAAAAGGTATCTTTTGGATTTGAACCTTTACTTAGTGTAAACCATTCAAAGTTCTATTGAGATTCTATGGTGAATGAATCTTGAACCAAGTATCCCTTAATGATACAACCGGAACAATCACACATGTTGTATTCCTTAGTTAGAGCTTTCTGAATTGCTCAGCACGTTAATGGCCTTGTGCTTTAATCCTGGTTCATGAGTCTTCTTTAGAAAGCGGTCTTACTTTCCTAGGAAACGACCTGATTTCCATACTCATATAGGTAAGTCTCTTAAGGTATTTCTGCGAGACACCTTTTAAGGTTTCTAAACTTATTAAGGATATGTATCCATCCTTTATTCATGCAGAATCCAACAATAAGTATTATGGGATAACTGATTTAGTGTTCCATAATCATACTCTTAACTTGTTGGTACCCATTGAAATTTGTTTATCCTTTTCAGGACACAAGTTGGGTTTCTATTGAGGATGATCAAATTTCATTCACAGACCTTATTCCCATTTCTTTTGCCTTTATAGAAACCGTAGCCTTTGGAAGACCTTTTGTAAGTGGATCAGCCAAGTTTTTCTTCGTTTCTATATAGTCAATAGTTATATATCCACTTTTGAGTAAATGTCTAACCATTTGATGTCTTAGACTCACATGTCTAGAATTTCCATTATATGTCGTAATAGAGACATTATATATCGTTTCTTGATTATCACAGTTAATCAAGACTACTAGAGATGGCTTCTTCCACAGTGGGATTACTATTAATAGATTTCTAAGCCATTCTGCTTCCTTACATGCATCTGCTAATGCAATCAATTCTGAAAACATTGTTGAATCAGATATATAGGTCTACTTCTTGGAAGCCCAAGATACAACAGCGCCTCCTAATGTAAATAACCATCCATCGTAGACTTGGATTTGGATTCTACATTGTTCCATGTTGCATCACTATATTCTTCTATTACAGCATGATATCCTTTATAAGATAAACCATAGTTAATGGTTCCTTTTAAACAAGCTAAAACTCTAGAAATAGCTTTCCAGTGTTCGAAACCTGGGTTACTCGTAAATCTACACAATACACTTATTGCATGTGTTATGTCGGGTCTAGTGCAATGCATAGCATACATAAGACTCCCAATAACACTAGAATACTCAAGTTGAGAATTGGTACGTCCAGTGTTCTTTTCTAACTTAATACTTGGATATAAAGGATTTTGTGTTGGTTTGTCATCATAATGACCATACTTCTTTAGGAACTTCTCAATGTAATGAGACTCAGTTAGTAATAACTCCCCCGCTTTCCTAATGATTTTAGTTCCTAAAATTACATCAACTTCTCCTAGATCTTTCATATCAAATTTAGAAGATAGATACTTTTTAGTTTCATTCACACCGGATATATTAGAGCCAAATATTAGCATGTCATCAACGTATAAAATATTATAACATAATCGTTGTTATCCGATTTGCTATAAATACATTTCTCTTCCTCATTAACAATGAATCCAAATGACAGTGCAACTTTATCAGACTTCTCATGCCATTGCATGGGAGCTTGCTTCAGGCCATAAAGAGGTTTGATTAATTTACAAACTTTCTTTTCTTGGCCTGGGTTATAAAAGCTTCAGGTTGTTCCCTGTATATCTCTTCTTCTAAATATCCATTTAGAAAAGCTGTCTTTACATCCATTTGATGTATGACCAGGTTATGAATTGATGCAAGTGCTATTAAACAGCGTATGGAAAATATGCGAGCAATTGGAGCATATGTATTAAAATAATATATTTCTTATCTTTGTTTATATCCCTTAGCAACTAGTCCTGCTTTAAACTTATCAATGGATCCATTTGTATTCAACTTTTTCTTGAATATCCATTTACGTCCTATTGGTTTAGCACCAGGAGGTAAATCAGATAAAACCCAAGTTTAGTTTAACATTATGGAATTCATTTCATCATTGATAGCTTCTTTCCAGGAATTAGAATCTCTGGAACACATAGCTTCAGAATAAGTTTTGGGATCATCATCGACATTCATTACATATCTTGTCGCATTAAGGACTTCGTCCTTATTGCCTTCTACGAGATATGTTATGAAGTCAGGACCATAGTCCTTCTCTATTCTCACTCTTTTACTTCTACTGTGTTCAGTACTATTACATGGTACTGACACTTCCTTGTTGTTCTGAGCAGGAGCATATTCATCATCATTGATATCATTAGTCTCGGTTGGTTCCGGGCTAGATGATCTCTATGGATTCTTAATAGTTCGAATTTCAAAGAATTCAACATCTACAGATTCTATAACTTCTAAGGTGTCAAGAATAAGGAACCTATAAGTTATACTATTAATAGAATATCCTGTGAAAACACCCTTAAGTACCCTATTTCCTAACTTTGGTCGTTTAGTGTTAGGTTTTCTAACATACGCTAAGAAACCCCAAACTTTAAGTCTAGTAAGGTTTGGTTTTCTATTAAACCATAATTCATTCGGGAAATATTATTCTTTTTAAGTGGTACTCTATTTAAAATGTAACATGCAGATAACATAGCGTCACCCCATAGGTTATAAGGTAAATTAGAACTTATGAGCATGGCGTTAACCATTTCTACTAACGGTATGCTGTCCAGCAAACGCAAATGCAATTCGTGCTCAGAAAAAGTCTAAGGTGAGAATGAAGTGACAGCGGTTGGGATCGGGTATGAATTGACCCGTGGTGTGCTTAGCACGTCAGAGGTTGGTACAACGGTAATCTTCCTAAGGGAAGTGAGGTGACCAATCGTATCTTATAATTAGAAGCGTAGCGAAGCCAAGTCGCTGATTGAATAGGCAGTATCAACAAAGGGGTGACCATAGGTAGCGTAGCTGTAAGAACGACCTGTGCGTTGTGAACTCCGCAAGGATCAAGCCATTCCGTACTCCCTCATAGCAACACCATTTTGTTGTGATGTATCTGGAGCGGTACATTGGTGAATTATACCATTTTGTTTACAAAAAAAAGTGAACTCATTTGAAAAATATTGACTACCCCGATCTGAATGTAGCACTTTAATATTAACTCCTAATTGTGTTTCGATTTCTGCTTTGTAAATTTTGGATTTATCAAAGGCCTCATCTTTCGATTTCATTAGATATACATATGCATATCTGGTATAATCATCAATAAATTTTATACAGTACTGATTACCACCATAGGTGATATGACTTTTTAAGTCACCCACATCACTATATACAAAATCAAGCAAACCAGCATTCCTTTCAACAGATTTAAAGGATTTCCGGTGTATTTTTGCTTGAACACAAATTTCACATTTAGTGATGGAATCAAAATCACAATTAGAAATTAATCCTAATTATGCATATTTCTAAGAGATTATTAATTAACATGTCCTAATCTATAACATAATCAACAATATAACCAGAAGATTTATTCATTAGATTCAACTTAATCATGCCGTTACAAGAATATCCCTGTCCAATAAATTTTTTGTTCTTAGACATAATTAACTTATCAGACTCGTACACCATCTTGAATCCTCCTTTATTAAGAAGGCATCCAGAAACCAAATTCTTACACATATCGGTTACATAAAATACATTGACTAGTGTGAGAACTTTCCCAGAGGTGAATGTAAGTTCAATCGTGCCTTTTCCCAAACCTTTGCTTGCAACTTTGTTTGTGCCAGTAACGTCGCTGGATTCTCCATTATTCTCTTCATAAGTCTTGAACAGATTACGATATTTGCAAACATGAATGGTTGCTCCAGTATCAAGCCACCAATCATTATCAATTCCGCTAACGGAGTTCTCTTCTTGTACGATAGCCACAAGCTCTTCTTCGACCACATTCGCTTTTTGTTGTTTCTTCCGAAGATGACAGTCTCGAGCATTGTGGCCGGGTTTGTTACAGTAGTAAAAGGCACCCTTCTTTTTGTTCTTGGATTACCATTCTTCTTAAATAGTGTCTCATTCTTAGGCTTTAATTTATTAGTAATTTCAACATTATTTGCCTTAGCCGGAGACTCAGTTTGCGGATTATCATCTAGTTCGTGTTTACGAGAATCCTCTTCAATACGAAAATGACGTTGTAAATATTCTAAGTCATAATTCGTTTCCGCATGTTTAAATTTTTTCTTATAATCATTCCAAGAATTTGGGAGTCTCGAAATAATAACTCCAACAACAAAAGATTCAGGGAGATGAATACCGATATCGTTAAGTTTATTCACCAACGGTAAGATTTCACTCACTTGTCCAATTATGGTTTTGTTGGCGACTATTTCAAAATCCATAAAATTACAAATAAGAAATTTTTTATTACTTGTCTTGGATATGCGATACTTGCTCTGCAAAGCAGTCCAGAGTTCCTTTGCAGTTTCCAAGGTTCTATGAGCGTTGTAGACTGGAGTAGACAAAGAATTCAAAAAGTGCCCTCTGTATAGAAAATCGTCCTCTTTGCGCTTAGCCCATTTTGCTTTTATAGCGGCAATCCTCATTAGCGGTTTCCCATGGTATTTCTTCCAAATCATCTTCTAAGATATAGAGCAATTTCACAGTAATCAAAATGAACTTCATGGACTCTTGCCAACGAGTGAAGTTTTCACCATCAAAACGCTCCAATTTCGTCAAATGTTGATTCATAACATGCAATGCACTCAAACCTTCCATGATTAAAGATATTGTCTGAAAATTAGTTGGGGATTTTGTGGTTTGAGACGCTTTTGGAGGAAAATGAATGTTGTACTTCAGATTTTAAGGATTTGCGGAGCAAATTCTTTCAGACAATAGTTAAATCCACTAGGTACAAATGGATTATCAACTATTCACTTTTAGGATTCAAAAAAACCTTGGAACAGCGAAATCGAATTAAAAGTGTGTACGTCTTTGATCCGATTAAGAACATTCTCGTTTATAATTTCCGATGATGCAAGAATGTGAGTAGAACGAAGAGAAGAAGAAGAATAACAATCTGCAATGTTTTCTGGATTTTGCAACGCCTTGGAGCCATCACAAAATCACAGTGTTTGAAACGCCTGAATGGTGTTACGGATCTAATAGAGGAAGAAGAAGATAGGTTCGAGAATGAATTTGAAACAAATCTGAGTGTGGCTATTTATAGCCTGCGATGAATACATCCTTTCGTGAACAGATGCGGATGCAACAACCATTTCCGTTACTGTTCAAAGTGTCACATCGTTCTGCTTTGAATTCAAACCATCGCGCTCTTTCCGTTGCAACGTTCTGAAGCATCGCAAATATTCAAATGCACGCCGTAATTCAAAAATACAACGGTCCAAGCCTGTTAGTTAGTCCGCGGCCCAATTGATCACGAGACCCCAAGAGCACCAAGGCCCATCTTTTGACACTTTTAATATTAACAACCGAGTCTTGTTCATTCCATTGCTTTGTCTCTCCCTCTTCTTTCTTTTGATATAATAAATTAAGCCTTTGTATATATAGAGGCATACCCATATATATTTTACAATGTGGGAAAAAGAGCATTTCACATTCCTTCTTTCTTACTTCTCTTCAAAATAAAACCCCATACCCAAAACATGAATTTGAAAATTTCTCAACAATCTCCCCAAATTTTCAAAATAAAGAAATAAATAAAGTGGATGGCTGAATCACTAGTGTGACTTCCTACATACCCAAGTGGAATCAAGCCTATGTAGTTCTAAGATCAATTTTTGCATCATCGTGGAAACAACACATAAATAAAAGGTATCTTTTGGAATTGAAACTTTACTTAGTTTAAACCATTCAAAGTTCTATCGAGATTCTATTGTGAACGAATCTTGAACCAAGTATCTCTTAATGATAAAACCGAAACAATCACACATATTGTATCCCTTAGTTAGAGTGTTCCGCATTGCTAGGCACAGTAATGGCCTTGTACTTTAATCCTGGTTAATGAGTCTTCTCTTGAAAGCGGTCTTACTTTCCTAGGAAACATCCTGATTTCCATACTCATATAGGTAAGTGCCTTAAGGTGTTTCTGCGAGACACCTTTTAAGGTTTCTAGACTTATTAAGGATATGTATCCATCCTTTGTTCATGCAGAATCCAACACTAAGTATTATGGGATAACTGATTTAGTGTTCGATAATCATACTCTTGACTTGTTGGTACCCATTGAACATTGTCTATCCTTTTTAAGACACAAGTTGGGTTTCTGTTAAGGATGATCAATCTTCATTCACAGACCTTAGTCCCATTTCTTTTGACTTTATAGAAACCATATCCTTTGGAAGACCTTTTGTAAGTGGGTCAGCCAAGTTTTTCTTCGTTTCTATGTAGTCAACAGTTATAACTACTCTTTTGAGTATCTGTCTAACCATTTGATGTCTTAGACTCACATGTCTAGACTTTCCATTATATGTCTTATTAGAGACATTATATATCGTTGCTTGATTATCACAGTTAATCAAGCCTACTTGAGATGGCTTCTTCCACAATGGGATTTCTATTAATAGATTTCTAAGCCATTCTAAGTCATTCCGCTTCCTTACATGTGTCTGCTAATGCAATCAATTCTGACAACATAATTGAATCAGATATACAGGTCTGCTTCTTGGAAGCCCAAGATACAGCAGCGCCTCCTAATGTAAATATCCATGCAATCATAGACTTTGATTTGGATTCTACATTGTTCGAGGTTGCATCACTATGTACTTCTATTACAACAGGAATCCTTTATAAGAAAAACCATAGTTACTGGTTCCTTTCAAATAAGCTAAAACTCTAGAAATAGCTTTCCAGCATTCGAAACCTGGGTTACTCGTAAATCTACACAATACACTTATTGCATGTGTTATGTCGGGTCTAGTGCAATGTATAGCTTACATAAGATTCCCAATAACACTAGAATACTCAAGTTGAGAAATGGTACGTCCAGTGTTCTTTTCTAACTTAATACTTGGATCTAAAAGAGTTGGTGCTGGTTTGTCATCAAAATGACCATACTTCTTTAGGAACTTCTCAATGTAATGAGACTGGGTTAGTAATAACTCCCCCGCTTTCCTAATGATTTTAATTCCTAAAATTACATCAGCCTCTCCTAGATCTTTCATATCAAATTTAGAAGACAGAAACTTTTTAGTTTCACTCATACAGGATATATTGGAACCAAACATTGGCATGTCATCAACGTATAAACATATTATTACATAACTGTTGTTATCCGATTTGCCATAAATACATTTATCTTTCTCATTAGCAATGAATCCAAATGACAGTGCAACTTTATCAAACTTCCCATGCCGTTGCTTGGGAGCTTGCTTCAGGCCATAAAGAGATTTGACTAATTTACAAACTTTCTTTTCTTGGCCTGGGATTGTACAACCTTCAGGTTGTTCCATGTATATCTCTTCTTCTAAATCTCGATTTAGAAAAGCTGTCTTTACATCCATTTGTTGTATGAACGGGTTATGAATTGATGCAAGTGCTATTAAACAGCGTATGGAAGATATGCGAGCAACTGGAGCATATGTATCAAAATAATCTACTCCTTATCTTTGTTTATATCCCTTACCAACTAGTCTGACTTTAAACTTATCAATGGATCCATTTGTATTCAACTTTTTCTTGAATATCCATTTACGTCCTATTGGTTTAGCACCAGGAGGTAAATCAGATAAAACCCAAGTTTGGTCTAACATTATGGAATTCATTTCATCATTGATAGCTTCTTTCCAGAAATTAGAATCTCTGGAACTCATAGCTTCAGAATAAGTTTTGGGATCATCATCGACGTTCATTACATATCTTGTCACATTAAGGACTTCGTCCTTATTGCCTTCTACGAGATATGTTATGAAGTCAGGACCATAGTCCTTCTCTATTCTCGCTCTTTTACTTCTTCTGTGTTCAGTACTGTCACCTAGTACTGACGTTTCCTTGCTGTTCTGAGCAGGAGCATATTCATCATCATTGATATCATTAGTCTTGGTTGGTTCCGGACTAGATGATCTCAATGGATTCTCAATAGTTTGATTTTCAAAGAATTCTACATCTATAGATTCTATAACTTCTAAGGTGTCAAGAATAAGGAACCTATAAGTTATACTATTAAGAGAATATCCTATGAAAACACACTTAAGTACCCTATTTCCTAACTTTGGTCGTTTAGTGTTCGGTTTTCTAACATACGCTAAGAAACCCCAAACTTTAAGTCTAGTAAGGTTTGGTTTTCTATTAAACCATAATTAATTCGGGAAATAAAATTCTTTTTAAGTGGTACTCTATTTAAAACGTAACATGCAGATAACATTGCGTCGCCACATAGGTTATAAGGTAAATTAGAGCTTATGAGCATGGCGTTAACCATTTCTACTAAAGTTCTGTTTATCCTCTTAGCAACACCATTTTGTTGTGGTGTATATGGAGCAGTACATTGGTGAATTATACCATTTTGTTTACAAAATAAAAGTGAACTCATTTGAAAAATATTGACCAACATGATCTGAATGTAACACTTTAATATTAACTCCTAATTATGTTTCGACTTCTGCTTTGTAAATTTTGAATTTATCAAAGGCCTCATCTTTTGATTTCATTAGATATACATATGCATATCTAGTATAATCATCAATAAATGTTATATAGTACTGGTTACCACCATAGGTGATATGACTTTTTAAGTCACCCACATCACTATATACAAAATCAAGCAAACCAGCATTCCTTTCAACAGATTTAAAGGATTTCCGGTGTATTTTTGCTTGAACACAAATTTCACATTTAGTGATGGAATCAAAATCACAATTAGAAATTAATCCTAATTATGCATATTTCTAAGAGATTATTAATTAACATGTGTTAATCTACCATACCACAAATTAACATAATTAACATAATTAACACTATAACCAGAAGATTTCTTCATTAGATTCAACTTAATCATGTCGTTACAAGAATATCCATGTCCAATAAATTTGCTGTTCTTAGACATAATTAACTTATCAGACTCATACACCATCTTGAATCCTCTTTTATTAAGAAGGTATCCAGAAACCAAATTCTTACAAATATCGGGTACATAAAATACATTGACTAGTGTGAGAACTTTCCCAGAGGTGAATGTAAGTTCAATCGTGCCTTTTCCCAAACCTTTGCTTGCAACTTTGTTTGTGCCAATAACGTCGCTGGATTCTCCATTATTCTCTTCGTAAGTCTTGAGCAGATTACGGTCTTTGCAAACATGAATGGTTGATCCAGTATCGAGCCACCAATCATTATCAATTCCACTAACGGAGTTCGCTTCTTGTACGACAGCCACAAGCTTTTCTTCGACCACATTTGCTTTTTGTTGTTTCTTCCGAAGATGACAGTCTCGGGCATAGTGGCCAGGTTTGTTACAGTAGTAAAAGGCACCCTTCTTTTTGTTCTTGGAATTACCATTCTTCTTAAACAGTGTCTCATTCTTAGGCTTCAATTTATTAGTAATTTCAACATTATTTGCATTAGCTTGAGACTCAGTTTTCGGATTATCATCTAGTTCGCGTTTACGAGAATTTTCTTCAATACGAAAATGATGCTGTAAATATTCTAAGTCATAATTCATTTCTGCATGTTTCAATTTTTTTCTTATAATCATTCCAAGAATTTGGGATTCTCAAAATAATAACTCCAACAACAAAAGATTCAGGGAGATGAATACTGACATCTTTAAGTTTATTCACCAACAGTAAGATTTCACTCACCTGTCCAATTATGGACTTGTTGGCGATTATTTTGGAATCCATAAAATTACAAATAAGAAATTTTTTATTACTTGCCTTGGATATGCGATACTTGCTCTGCAAAGCAGTCCAGAGTTCCTTTGTAGTTTCCAAGGTTCTATGAGCGTTGTAGACTGGAGTAGACAAAGAATTTAAAAAGTGCCCTCTGCATAAAAAATCGTCCTCTTTGCGCTTAGCCCATTTTGTTTTCAGAGCAGCAATCCTCATTAGCGGTTTCCCATGGTATTTCTTCCAAATCGTCTTCTAAGATATAGAACAATTTCACAGTGATCAAAAAGAACTTCATGGACTCTTGCCAACGAGTGAAGTTTTCACCATCAAAACGCTCCAATTTCATCAAATGTTGATTCATTACATGCAATACACTCAAACCTTCCATGATTAAAGATATTGTCTGAAAATTTGTTAGGGATTTTGTGGTTTGAGACGCTTTTGGAGGAGAATGAAGGTCATACTTTAGACTTTAAGGATTTGCAGAGCAAATTCTTTCAGATAATAGTTCAATCCACCAGGTACAAACGGATTATCGAACTTTTCACTTTCAGGATTCAAAAAAGCCTTGGAACAGCGAAATCGGATTCAAAGTTTGTACGTCTTTGATCCGATTAAGAACACTCTAGTTTATAATTTCTGATGATGCAAGAATGTGAGTAGAACGAAGAGAAGAAGATGAATAACAATCTGCAATGTTTTTCTGGATTTTGCAACACCTTGGAGCCATCACAAAGTCACAGCGTTTGAAACGCTTGAATAGTGTTGCAGATCTGATAGAGGAAGAAGAAGATAGGTTCGAGAGTGAATTTGAAACAAATTTGAGTGTGGCTATTTATAACCTGTGATGAATACATCCTTTCGTGAACAGATGTGGCTACAATAGCCATTTCCGTTACTGTTCAAAGTGTCACATCGTTTTGCTTTGAACTCAAACCATCGCGCTCTTTCCGTTGCAATATTCTGAAGCGTCGCAAATATTCAAATGTGCGCCGTAATTCAAAAATACAATGGTCCAAGCCCGTTAGTTAGTCTGCGGCCCAATGGATCACGAGACCCCAAAAGCACCAACGCCCAAGGCCCATCTTTTGACACTTTAAATATTAATAACCAAGTCATGTTCATGCCATTGCTTTATCTCTCCCTCTTCTTTCTTTTGATATAATACATTAAGCCTTTGTATATATAGAGGCATAACCATATATATTCTACAATATGGGAAAAAGAGCATTTCACATTCCTTCTTCCTTCTTTCTTACTTCTCTTCAAAATAAAACCCCATACCCAAAACATGAATTTGAAAATTTCTCAACAATCTCCCCTAATTTTCAAAATAAAGAAATAAATAAAGTGGACGGCTGAATCACTAGAGTGACTTCCTACATACCCAAGTGGAATCAAGCCTATGTAGTTCTAAGATCAAGTTTTGCATCATTGTGGAAACAACACATAAATAAAAGGTATCTTTTGGATTTGAAACTTTACTTAGTGTAAATCATTCAAAGTTCTATCAAGATTCTATGGTAAACGAATCTTGAACCAAGTATCCCTAAATGATAAAACTGGAACAATCACACATATTGTATTCCTTAGTTAGTGTGTTCTGTATTGCTCAGCACGGTAATGGCCTTGTACTTTAATCCTGGTTCATGAGTCTTCTTTAGGAAGCAGTCTTACTTTCCTAGGAATCAACCTGATTTCCATACTCATATAGGTAAGTCCCTTAAGGTGTTTCTGCGAGACACCTTTTAAGGTTTCTAGACTTATTAAGGATATGTATCCATCCTTTGTTCATGCAGAATCCAACACTAAGTAATATGGGATAACTGATTTAGTGTTCCATAATCATACTCTTAACTTGTTGGTACCCACTGAACATTTTCTATCCTTTTCAAGACAGAAGTCGGGTGTATGTTAAGGATGATCAATCTTCATTCACAGACCTTAGTCCCATTTCTTTTGACTTTATAGAAACCATATCCTTTGGAAGACCTTTTGTAATGGGTCAGCCAAGTTTTTCTTCGTTTCTATGTAGTCAACAGTTATAACTACTCTTTTGAGTATCTGTCTAACCATTTGATGTCTTAGACTCACATGTCTAGACTTTCCATTATATGTCTTATTAGAGACATTATATATCGTTGCTTGATTATCACAGTTAATCAAGCCTACTTGAGATGGCTTCTTCCACAATGGGATTTCTATTAATAGATTTCTAATCCATTCCACTTCCATACATGCGTCTGCTAATGCAATCAATTCTAACAACATAGTTGAATCAGATATACAGGTCTGCTTCTTGGAAGCCAAAGATACAGCAGCGCCTCCTAATGTAAATATCCATCCAGTCATAGACTTGGATTTGGATTCTACATTGTTCGAGGTTGCATCACTATATTCTTCTATTACAACAGGATATCCTTTATAAGATAAACCATAGTTACTGGTTCCTTTCAAATAAGCTAAAACTCTGGAAATAGCTTTCCAGTGTTCGAAACCTGGGTTACTCGTAAATCTACACAATACACTTATTGCATGTGCGATGTCGGGTCTAGTGCAATACATAGCTTACATAAGATTCCCAATAACACTAGAATACTCAAGTTGAGAAGTGGTATGTCCAGTGTTCTTTTCTAACTTAATACTTGGATCTAAAGGAGTTGGTGTGGGTTTGTCATCATAATGACCATACTTCTTTAGGAACTTCTCAATGTAATGAGACTGGGTTAGTAATAACCCTCCCCCCCTCCCCCTCTTTCCTAATGATTTTAATTCTTAAAATTACATTAGCCTCTCCTAGATCTTTCATATCAAATTTAGAAGATAGAAACTTTTTAGTTTCATTCACACATGATATATTGGAACCAAATATTAGCATGTCATCAACGTATAAACATATTATAACATAACTGTTGTTATCCGATTTGCTATAAATACATTTATCTTCCTCATTAACAATGAATCCAAATGATAGTCCAACATTATCAAACTTCTGATGCCGTTGCATGGGAGCTTGCTTCAGGCCATAAAGAGATTTGACTAATTTACAAACTTTCTTTTCTTGGTCTGGGATTATAAAACCTTCGGGTTGTTCCATGTATATCTCTTCTTCTCAATCTCCATTTAGAAAAGATGTCTTTACATCCATTTGATGTATAACCAGGTTATGAATTGATGCAAGTGATATTAAACAGTGTATGGAAGATATGCGAGCAACTGGAGCATATGTATCAAAATAATCTACTCCTTCTCTTTGTTTATATCCCTTAGCAACTAGTCTGGCTTTAAACTTATCAATGGATCAATTTGTATTCAAATTTTTCTTGAATATCCATTTACATCCTATTGGTTTAGCACCAGGAGGTAAATCAGATAAAACCCAAGTTTGGTTTAACATTATGGAATTCATTTCATCATTGATAGCTTCTTTCCAGAAATTAGAATCTCTGGAACTCATAGCTTCAGAATAAGTTTTGGGATCATCATCGACGTTCATTACATATCTTGTCACATTAAGGACTTCGTCCTTATTGCCTTCTACGAGATATGTTATGAAGTCAGGACCATAGTCCTTCTCTGTTCTCGCTCTTTTACTTCTTCTATGTTCAGTACTATTACCTGGTACTGACACTTCCTTGCTGTTCTGAGCAGGAGCATATTCATCATCATTGATATCATTAGTCTCAGTTGGTTCCGGACTAATTGATCTCAATGGATTCTCAATAGTTTGATTTTCAAAGAGTTCTACATCTATAGATTTTATAAATTCTAAGGTGTTAAGAATAAGGAACCTATAAGTTATACTATTAACAGAATAACCTATGAAAACACACTTAAATGCCCTATTTCCTAACTTTGGTCGTTTAAGGTCAGGTTTTCTAACATACGCTAAGAAAACCCAAACTTTAAATCTAGTAAGGTTTGGTTTTCTATTAAACCATAATTCATAAGGGGAAATAATATTCTTTTTAAGTGGTACTCTATTTAAAATGTAACATGCAGATAACATAGCGTCACCCCATAGGTTATAAGGTAAATTAGAACTTATGAGCATGGCGTTAACCATTTCTACTAAAGTTCTATTTTTTCTCTTAGCAACACCATTTTGTTGTGGTGTATATGGAGCGGTCCATTGGTGAATTATACCATTTTGTTTACATAACAAAGAGAACTCATTTGAAAAATATTCACCACCACGATCTGAATGTATTGCTTTAATTCTAACTCCTAATTGTGTTTGGAACAGTGAAATTGGATTCAAAGTTTGTACGTCTTTGATTCGGTCAAGAACACTCTAGTTTATAATTTCTGATGATGCAAGAATGCAAGTAGAACGAAGAGAAGAAGAAGAATAACAATCTGCAATGTTTTTCTGGATTTTGCAACATCTTAGAGGCATCACAAAATCACAGCATTTGAAACGCTTGAATGGTGTTGCAGATCTGATAGAGTAAGAAGAGGATAGGTTCGAGAGTGAATTCGAAACAAATCTAAGCGTGGCTATTTATAGCATGCAGATGAATACAACCTTTTATGAACAGACGCGACTACAACAACCATTTCTGTTACTATTCAAAGTGTCGCGTCATTTTGCTTTGAATTTAAACCATCGCGCTCTTTCCGTTTGCAATGTTATGAAGCATCGGGAATATTCAAATGCACGCTGTAATTCAAAAATACAACGGTCTAATTCCGTTAGTCAATCCACGGCCCAATGGATCACGAGACCCCAAGAGCCCAAGGCCCATCTTTTGGCACTTTAAATATTAACAACCATGTCATGTTATGCCATTGCTTTATCTCTCCCTCTTCTTTCTTTTGATATAATACATTAAGCCTTTGTATATATAGAGGCTTACCCATACATATTCTACAATGCAGGACAAAGAGAATTTCACATTCCTTCTTCCTTCTTTCTTACTTCACTTCAAAATAAAACCCCATACCCAACACATGAATTTGAAAATTTCTCAATAATCTCCCCCAATTTTCAAAATAAATAAATAAATAAAGTGGACGGCTGAATCACTAGTGTGACTTCCTACATTCCCAAGTGGGACAAGCCAATGTAGTTCTAAGATCAAGTTTTGCATCATCGTGGAAACAACACATAAATAAAAGATATCATTTGGATTTGAACCTTTACTTAGTGTAAACCATTTAAAGTTCTTTCGAGATTCTATGGTGAACGAATCTTGAACCAAGTATCCCTTAATGATAAAACCGGAACAACACACACGTTGTATTCCTTAGTTAGAGTGTTCTATATTGCTCAGCACGTTAATGGCCTTGTGCTTTAATCCTGGTTCATGAGTCTTCTTTAGAAAACGGTCTTACTTTCCTGGGAAACGACCTGTTTTCCATACTCGTATAGGTAAGTCTCTTAAGGTGTTTCTGCGGGACACCTGAATTAAATATGAATTTAAATCAGATTTGGAATTAAAATAAGGAAATTTTAAGTTCCTGGGAGATTTTGAAATGTTTTCAAAATGGAAGTATTTGGTAATGATTTTGAAAATGATATAGTATTGAAATCACTTGTGTCGCTGGAAAATAATTCCGATGATGACTGCGCATTATCATCGGTGTAATTTTCGAGTTTCTAAGTGGTGGATTACTACTAGAGGTTTTGATTTGAATTGTTTTGAGAAAACAAGTTGTTTAGAAATTCATATGTTTTGAATTGGTATTGTAATTTCAAATTAATTTGAAAGAAACCCAGGGATTTGAAATTTGAAATTTAAATTTAACTTATGAAGTTAAATGGATTTAAATGGTGAAGGTGAATAATAAAATAGAATTTAACCTTGACTAAGTTAAATGAAAATGGAATTGATTAGCGGATAATCTGGATTTGGATTTGAAATGATAAGTTAAGAGTTTGGAATTTGAAACTCGAATTTGAAATTGAATTCGACTTGAGTATAAGCGAATGATTTGGTTTGACGATATAAAAGTGATTGAGTTTGATTGGGATGGCATTTGTATATGCCGAGTTGATAACAGATGGTAGGGATATAATGATATGCCCAACAAAAAAGGTACAAGTTTATATTTTATATGAGTTTGGAATTTATGAGCCGAATTGGCAAGTCGTTTGACGTTTTGATTTTCTTTTGGGTTGAAGAAGGCCCAGAGAGGCGAGTTGGAGTTTGAGCTATTGACCAGTACAAAGGAGGTGCTGGCGAAATTTTCCGAAAGTTTAAAGTGCTAGAAAATTTTCAAAATTTTTGAAAATTTTAGTTAGTCGGAATGAATAAATATTTTAGTCGATATTAATTGGTTCAGTTAAAATCAGAAATAAGGGGTAAACAAATCTTAGGAGTTCCAATATATAGGGTCGTCCTCTAACTTAGCAATTTCGAGGACGAAATTATTTTAAGTGGGGAAGAATGTAATGACCCGCACTGTCAGGGGTATTATAATTAATTTATTTAATTATATATATCGTGATGTAGTGAATTTAATAAAGGTTTAATTAAATAATATGGAATAATTAATTTAATTAAATAATTATAATATATTTAATTCAGAAATAATCAAAAATATTGGAAATCACAATATTCGATGAACGAGGTCGTCACTTAGATTCAATTCAGCTTAGGGTTGAATTATATTGACAAATATATTCAATCGACGATAGTTTGAACGTATAATTTTATTATAATTAAAATCGAGTTTGAAATGGCGCTGCAGTTCGCTATTTGGTGATTTGAACTTCAACTGAATGTACAGGATTCGTTTTAAGCCGGATTTCTGTGAAACAAGAAACGTGTGGAGCTGGTGGAGTATATCTTTCTAGGGGAAAAGAAAAATCGGGATTTCGTCGTGTAGATTTTGATGTACGTCCAAATCAAATTTCAGAAAAGTCGCTGTAGAATTCCTTTATAATTTGCGACGCTTTATATACGTTATAAAAGGATTTTCAATATGAACTGAATACCGAGATAATCTGAAAATCTGAAATATCAAACGGTATATTCTGATATGATATTCTGGAGCTGTACGATATCATATGTAAAGATATATGATAATATTAAATTATTAATATTTAATTATATTTAAATATATTTATATATTTAAATGAGCTATTTAGGGCTTTAAAAATAGCCAGTTTTGCAAACGACCTCGGAATTCGACGAAACTAATTTTGTTGGATCCGCAATGTCGAATAGATGTTAGATTTCCAGTTTCGTGATTTTTAGAGGCACTGTGTGGCCGTACAGATTTTTAGAGTGTGAAACAGTCAGTTTTTCGCTGTGTGAGCATACGAAGTCGGAATTTGACGAAACCAGTTTCGTTGGGACCGTAATGACAAACTCTAGCTACATGCCAATTTTCATGATTTTTAGGCGTCGTATGTGTTCGTAGTGATTTTCAGAAGACTATAACGAATATAAAATGAATATATAAAGGAGAATATACCGGGAATATTCCCTCTATAAAATATCTAGATATTTTGAAACCATTATAAATACCCCCCTAACTTTCTTCTAACCTAATTCATTCACCGAAGTCAAAAGAATTTGCGCCGCCACCCCCAGATTTATTCTCCACACAAAATTCCTACTTTTGAAATCGAAATAAAATCATTCAAAAATCCTAAAATCTCATTGTCGGATCCGTTGGAATACTTGGGAGGATGGCTTTGATTTCATGTATGAATGGTAGGGTGCGACTTCGTTTTACTGGAGCTCGAATCCTTCCAGCGTGGTCGTATGATACTAGGGTTCATCGGTTTATGGGATTTGGTGAATCGGGCGTAAGTTTGAATTGATATTCAGATTCAGGAGGAAGTATAGCATCTCGTTGTTGTGTTTTTGTTTGGTTCAGTGGAGTTTTTGGTTCGCTGGAAGTGTACAGCGCGGGTTTTAGGAGCAGGTCGGAAATCCATCGAGGTGTTTGGGAGGAGATCGAAGTGTCGGATATGTTCCTTGTGACGAGTTGCAGTCGGTTGTGTCAGTGAAGGGAACTCCGACGGCCTGAGATGAAATCGCGACAGTGGACTTCAGATTTTAGGGCTACAGGCAGATTTCTGGGATTGGTTGCGAGGCAGTGTTCGACGGAAGTACCAGAGGGGGGGTGCGTGATGTACGAAGTTGGTGCCATTTTGTGGAGAATGCAATAGAGGTTGAAATGATGGTGGTACTTTGGCATTCGGTGGTTTGTGGAGGTTGTTTGAGAGGGATGAAAGCACGGAAATGGCCATGTTTGGGGATCGAGATGTTTACTGGTGGTTTGGGAAAATGGGAGCTCGGGGCTTTTTGAATGGGTAGTGGGCCGAAAAAGGTAGAGGCCCAAATCTTTAGAAATAGGAAATTAATTTGTTTATTTTTTTATTTTATTTTAAATTTGTACAAACTTCTATCATATGTAACTTCGTCATACGATGTCAGAACCAGACGAAACAAGATCCGTTGGGATCGTATGGACGGACACTACCCAATGTGACTGACTGAGAGTGGATTCGAGCTCGTAGGAATTTATGGCAAAATAAATTGTTTGATTCAGATCAAAACAAACAGTTTATCGTTCTTTAACGATGAACTGCAAATGTGAGTAAAACTCACCAACTCTGAACAGTTATATTTTTATAATGTATTTTTAGAACTGTTAATCATCTGTTGATTGCTGTGTGTTGGTTGATTGATTGAACTGCTAGTCAGTTAGTTGAATTTCTATATTGATTCTGTTTAACAGAATATATCATATGGAACTGAAAGTGATGTTATCTATATTGTTTAACATCTGTGATGCAGGGAAACAGGTTGGAGGAATCCAACTGGATTCCTCAATAGTTATTTTACTGCGATTTATATATTGTGATATATAATGTGATATATAATCTGTTGGCGATTATATGTGTTTGAACGATATTGAACATCGTGATTTGATATGATTGGATATCATAACATACCAGAATGTAGATAAGGGAATTTTCAAAGTGATATAGAAAACAGAATATTTATAAATTGGGATATTTATAAATAAGAGATATTTATAAAGTGGAATATTTATAAATAAGGAATATTTATAAATTGGAATATTTATAAATAGGAGATATTTTAAAAAGGAAAATAAATTCAAAACATTTCTTTTTTAATGGAAAGGCCTGTGTGGCGAGTTTGGGGATTTTCCCGATGCTCCCGATAAAAAGGAGGTTATGGCGAATTTTCCCGGGAATTTAAGGAGTTAGAATATTTCAAGAATAAATTTGAAAGGGAATATTTGTAAACCATTTTCAAATAGAATTGGAAAGGGAACATTATAAAAAGGAAATCATTTTTAAAGTGTAGAACCGTTATTCAAAAGTAAATCTTTTCAAATGAATAAAACGTTATTAAAAAGGAAATCTTTATAAAGTGAATAAAGTAAATCGAATATGGTATTCGAAGTTAGTTAATCGAATATGGTATTCGAAGTTAGTTAATCGAATATAAACATTCGAAAGGAGAAATCGAATATGGTATTCGAAGTTAGTTAATCGAATATGGTATTCGAAGTTAGTTAATCGAATAAGGTATTCGAAAGGAGAAATCGAATATGGTATTCGAAGTTAGTTAATCGAATATAGACATTCGAAAGGAGTTAATCGAATATGGTATTCGAAGTTAGTTAATCGAATATGGTATTCGAAGTTAGTAAATCGAATATGGTATTCGAAAGGAGAAATCGAATATGGTATTCGAAAGTTAGTAAAACGAATATGCTATTCGAAAGGGGTTAGTCAAGTCGAGTTAGTTGAATAGAGTTAGCTAGTTCAGTAGAGTTAACCAGTTCAGTAGAGTTAATTAGGTAGAGAAACCAGTTAGAGTTAATCAGTTAGAATTAATCGATTAGAGTTAAAACGAACTAGAGTTAATCAAATATAGTTAAGTGAGACAGAGTTAGTCAAACATAGTATTCAGGGTAAGTTACCATCTCGTACGACTGCTAGCGTAATTCGCAGGGCTGTAAATAGCCTACGGCGGTCGGATGTTTCCTGAGGGAGTCAGGCGTAACCATTGTGATCGCTGCGATCTAGAGTCAAGCGCATGGAGTTTAATCGAATATTTGTTATCCGATAGGAGTTAATCGAGTTGATCGAGTTGAGAAATAAGTTAAGTTAAATAAGTTGAGTTGATCGGGTGGTTCGACCAAGTTAGTCGAGCCTAGTTAATCGAATCGAATTGGTCGAACCAAGTAAGTCGAGTTAGTCGAGTCAAGTTAAGTTAGTCGAGTTAAGTTCGTCGAGTTAAATAAATCGATGTTAGTTTCATCGAAAGGAGTTATCGATGTTGGTTTCATCGAAAGGAGTAATCGATGTTAGTTTCATCGAAAGGAGTTATCGATGTTAGTTTCATCGAAGGGAGTTATCGATTATAGTTTAGTCGAAGTGAGATTTTCAAATATGAGATATTTGAAAAGGAAGAGTTATCGAATATTAGTTATTCGAAGAGAGAGAATCGAATATCGTTTATTCGAGAAGAAGTTAATCGAATATAGGTTATTCGAAGAAGAGTTAATCAAATAGAGATTTCTCGAAGAGAGTTAATCGGCAAATTCGATTATATCGAATTCGGGAAAGTACTTATACTTTCCAGTGTTTAAATAGAGATTTATTTATTTATAAATAAATAAGTGTTAGGTTAATTATTCACTAATAAGAATAGAAATTTTAATTAAAGTTAGATAATTCGAAAGTAGGGATTATAACGTTATCGTTATAACCAGTGTTTTAAATATAGAAGTGGATTAGTAAAAATTGAATCCGAGAAAGGCGTAAAGAAGTTGTTAAAGATTAAAAGATAAACTTTGACCGTTTCGAAGTTATAACGTTGTTCAGTTAAGGTCTGAAAGGTAATTATACCCCAACTTGAGTGACTTCCTTCTTAACTAAGAAATGGTAAGGTTTGATCGTAAAGGAGTTTTGGAAATGTTTTCCAAACGAGAATCAGTAATGTTTTCTGATAAAAGAAAATAGAAAATGTTGAATATAGGGAAACAGGAGATAAGTAAATAAATGAACTGAAGAGATTTATGTTAAATGATGTTTGTTCGATATAATTTCCATTTGGAAATAATATCGTTGTTTGCACACTTGTTTTTCTTTGATAGTTAACTCACAAACTATCGAAGTTTTGACCATTTTAACGTTGTTAATATGGAGAGACCGGTTGGATTATTATCCAAAGAACCACTCTGTATTGGCATAAGCGTTGCGAATCATATATGCCAAAGATAATTGAAGACGGAGTAAAATGCAAGGGCTGTTGTATAAGTCTTAGATAACAGTGACTAAGATGGATATACTGAATAGTGCCTTCGGTTTGTCCAGTCCCAGGACAACTTGTATGGACGAAGGTCTGACAGAGTATATCCAATGGATCGCGTAAGTTGATCTGTTCAAACGTATTCACGTTTGGTGGCGGAGGAATTCGTTTCTCTTAGCTGTATACCCGTGTTATTTTTGGATAAGTCAATTTGTGATTTGGCAGGTATGACGATGTGACATTCTAAGTGAATGAAGATGACTTGTGTGGATGTATGTTTGACAGAGTATTTCCAGAAAGGTCACGTACATTGATTTCTTCGACCGTACCAAGAGTGGAAGCGGAGAAGGAAACTTCTTTAGCTAACACGTAATGTACTGTCGTAGACGTCAATTAGTGATTTTCGATGGATTTGACAATGTAGCATTCGAAGTGAATCTGATGTAATGATAAAGCGTAGCTTCTAGCCTCATCATCCAGTAATGACAGAAATCGGGCATGCAGCATGGCTAAGTCGGTCGCACCGAAGTAGGGTGTATAATCACCTATCTAGTGAATATTCATTTGTTTCTTAAATCTATCAATGTTGTCCCATATATATACGGGAACGGTTGCTGATCCCAACCGTTGGTGATGTACATTCGATACACTCAAGCGAAATGAGTGGTCGGTCATGTGTGGCTGAGTTACAAGATGTTCTTGTTGAACTCCAGTGTATCGTTCCTAGAGTACACTGATCGGAAGGTGGTTCCATACCTTGTCATAGTTGGAAATCCATTATCCAATACGTGCTTGTGATTTTGATTGTATACTATATATGTAGAACGTGAGATGAAAGCGTTTCTGCTAGTTGATATCTATTTGTACATAGACATTATTATAATATCAAAAGGGTTTTTGATATAAAGATATTTTGGATTCTCATAAGGAAAAAAACCCGTTCCGTTCTGCGGCGTGGTCTTATGAGATATCGTTTACTTGTTCATATACCAGTTTAAACTGTTTTACTCATACCAGTCCCATGACTGACCCGGAGTTTATTTGTTTTGTTTTCCCTAAACTCTTGGGTGCCTAATTTTGTACGGGCAGTCAAGTAGTCAGGAATTTACAGATATATTGGAAGAGCGTGGAGCAGGAGGCTTCAAGATCATATAGCTATAGTTATTTCCGCTGTGTTGTAAGTGTTGTACTCTGATAAGTGCTATTGTATACATAACTGTTATATTTCAAAGTTATGTTATCTATTATATGTTATTCGTTCCGCTGTGAGGTTCGTGTTACTCTGATGTTGTGTTCTTCTTCTTCTTCTATTCTAAGTTTCTATCTTATCTATCCTCACCTTCTAATTTCTTTTATTAATTACCGGGATTTTTCGATGTTTTGGTTATCGACGTCGTGCTTACGTCGATAACCAAAGCCGCTCAAAATTCGGGTCGTTACATTGACGGTAAACATTCCAGTCTCCCTAGGCTCATTAGTCTAACTATTCAACCAAATCAAGCTCTACCCTTAGTCTTTGTTTGCTAAAAGAAAGAAGGTTGGGTCCCAAGTTAACCTAGGCCAAGATCTTATACTAGACTTTGTACTACAAAACTACCAATTAAGCTCGCTTTTTCTAGTAAGTTCATCTAAAAATACATGTCACACAAAGCATTCATAAATAAGCAAAAGATGTTAGTAGGGCTTAACAACTACTCAGTTTGGAAGCTTTATTAGGGGCTTATGTAGCACCTAGTTTCCTTTCCAGAATTGGGACATGAAAGTGCTACATGTCCCGAAGTTTGGAAAATGCGAAAAGTACGGGACTTAGGACATTTACTAAAGTAATTGTCCCTTGACCTGCAATTATTGTAGTTTTCCTGAGTAGAGTTAGATGTTCCAAATCCGGAGGTTCCCTGCTTACCTCCGAGCTCGGTACCATCATTATGAAAGTTAGCAAACCTGGGTCTAGGATTGGTAGGAAAAGAAGTAGTCTCTCCTATCAGAGCACTTTCTTGAGATCAAACGACATTGGATCATTTCCTGATTAACCTCAATGAACTCTTATAGGTGTTCTTCCCGGATGAGCCCCTATATTATACCTTCAAGCACTTTGCATTTCAGTCCTGTGTCCGTTCACCTTATGATATTTACAATACCTTCCTCCCTTGATCGGTTCTAGATGATTCTTGGCTTTGAAATTTGTTGGGATGTTGACCCTCTCCTTCATCGCGGCATATATTTATGAGATAGGTTTGCTTAGGGATACAAAATTAGCTATAAGTCTTTTCTGCTTTGACTTCTACTGATCTTTACAAAACCCAAGCTTCTTGCCTTGAGATTTCCGATCAGAACAAGATTTCCCATCTTCCCCATAGTCTCTGAGTCTCTTTCTCGAATGATACAGCTCCTCTAGGAGAATGAACTTATTTTCCCAACGATAAAATTCTTGTAGGTCTTGACATCCACGCGTGTACAACTCCTTACAAAATGGAGTATTCTCGGTCAGCCCTGAATGGACGATGACAAGCTTATCTCGAGTACTCACGTCCTTGGTTATTGAAGCTTCAACGTTAAATCATTTTAGGTAATCGACTAGATATTCTTCTTATCCTTGTTTTATACTTATAACTGTAGTGTATTCCACAAGGGGATCCTTATAGCTGCAAAATTCTGCAGAGAATTTATAGGAAAACTGTTCCCAAGAACAAATGACCTTCCTTTGATAATGGTGATACCATTTAATAACTCCTACTCTTAGTGTTAACGGAAACATTCGAAATCGAACAGTTCTAGAATCATTATGGAAATCCATATAACTTTCAAAGGAAGCAAGGTGCTCTTGGGGTCTGTAGTCCCATCATATACGATACATGGTGCCTTTATACTAGACGGAGCTTCAGTCATTCTTTTCTTCCAATCTTCTGGTAGCATTAGGCTTCTGTTCTCTTCTGAACTAGTCATATCTCTTAGTACTTGGTTTCTTCTTCGCAAGGATGGACTGCTTTGTAGATTCGATAAGGATTTACTTTGGCTATCGAACTTTTGAGGCGCCATTATTCTCGACTCTGCTTCATAGGGTACTATCTCCGAAGGCCTTCAGGCCAAGTCCGCTTCAGTAAATCTTCTAGTAGTATCAATCTGCATTGTTAAGAGAAATATTTCCAAATCATTGCTTTCTTTCTTGGTTGAGGTTGAAGGCGTCACTTCGTCTCTTTTGTATGGTTTGTTTCTTTCCAAAGACTTTCACTGTTGGGTAACCTCTCAAAAGCTCTTCATTTCAAGTAGTCGTTGTTCTAGGACCTCTATCCTTTCTGCATTCTCATCTCCAGAACTCAGGATTAGAGGTATGTAAGGATGGGAGGTTTGCCTGCTCCTACAGCATTGGGTCGAATGATGGGGATATACCTTCTTCTGCATTGGTAACCTCTTTGGGTGTTTGATTGCTTCTTCGTGAAACTGAATCAATCTGCAGATTTGATGGGGATCTAGTTTGGTTATTGAATTCAGGAGGTACCTTCATTTTTGATTCTGTGTGATGGGATTCCATTTCAAAATCTCTTTGAACTGAATTCTCTTTAATAGACCTCCTAGTAGCATCAACTTACGAAGTCAAATATAATGCTTCCAACTCATCGTCTTTCCCTTTTGCTAAAATCGGAGGTTCCTCGGCTTCCTGATTTGCGGTGTTAACATTTGATAGTATGCTCGTTTCTATAACGGAGGATGCGTTGGAACCTTGCTCCTAGTTCTCGTGCAGTCTAACCATCTTCAATTGATCTGGAGAGTATTTCGTTATGATGGAATATAGGGTAAAGGCGGAATAGGAAGTATGGAAGAGGATGTGAGAGGAAAGATCGGAGGTTTAAGGTTAACAACCCTTTAATCAATGACATTCTAAGTTGCAAATTGAAGTTTATGAGGTCCTTGCCGAGACCCTTTTTCCTTGATCTCACTTCTTCAAAACTTAGTCTAACCTTGGGATGGATCAACACAGCTAGGGATGTAGTGGGTTATCCAAAGGATCGGAGGTTCAAGCCCTCCTTCTAGCGCCAAAATGTTAACGATAATTTCTGTCAAAACTGAAAATAAGGGTCTAGATGTGTTCCTAAGGGAGCTTAGGGATTATTTAGTACCCACAAGCTTGAATCAGTTCACCATTTCCTAGATATCGAGGTCTTAAGCCCGAAAATTAGTTTCTCTTTCTTCAAAAGTTGAGTATCACGCTTACAAGACTTAAGGACCAACAATTACCTTTGGATAAGGGTTCCCTAAGCGAAAATCAAGTTGGAATGCTAAACGGCTTATAGAAGGGTATCATGTTAATTTGGAAGCACAGTAGAATGCAATTAGAAAACATAGTAGAAGACAATTTAGTGTGCGGAAATAGTAAGAACACAACAATTTATAGTGGTTCAGTCCAGATTGAACCTACGTCCACTTTAAGGGCTCTAGCGTTTTTATTCATGGTGGCAGTTACAAGGAAAATCCCTAATTCGATTTAAAAACTAGGATTTGAGCTCTTTCAAATGAGTACAAAATTTTAAAATAAGGAAAAGTCTCCCCAAATGTGACCCTTGAGGTCTTATTTATAAGCAAATCGGGCCTCCTTTTGTAACTGGCTCAACATAAGCCTCTTTCAGATGCGGTAACATTCCAACCGCTTTGTACCTTTCGACTCTGGTAATCAAGTGTTTTGGCCTCTTTTCTCTCTAATTTGCATTATTACTGGGTTTGGTTTGGCTTTTGGAGTGTTGGTCTCGGCTTTAGGAGCTTAATCTTGATGTTGCTCTTCATATGTATTGATACCAAGCCAGTTGGTGTGGATAGCTTTAGGAGATGCTTTCGACTTTCGGTAATGAGTTTTGGTTTCAAATCTTCGTAAAATTTGCTCTTGTGCTGTAGGTTCTCATGGCTTTAGAACCTTCACCTCTTTCGGTATCGACGCTAAGCAAAGTAGTGTGGATAGTTCTTTTTCTTATAGGCTTGGGTTTACTTTCGATGAGTCTTTGGAATTGGTTTTGGTCTTGCGGAAGCATGCACTCTGTGCATCTCCTGATGGCCTTAGATGCTATGTTTCAGTATTGGTATCGATACCAAGTAAATTGGTATCGACAGCTCCTTGCTCCATTCTTCCTATATTTCAGATAACATAGAATCCCTTCTTGGTTTCGGGTCCGAGATCGTAGGCTTCCGGCTCTTACTCTTCTTTGCTTGCCTCCAGCTTCACGTGTCATACTTTCGAAACTGAGCCTATGCTGATGGCGTTTAATATTGGCATTGCTTTGCCACTGTAACCTTTCGTATGAGTTACCAATTCTTTTTTCCTATGTTGACATTGATAGCTCCTTGTCCAGATCTTCTCTCTTCTTCTTTCTACCTTGTCTGTCCTGGTAGTAGGGGTGTAAACGGTTCGGACCGGACCTTACAGAGGTATGTCCTAGTCCTATCCTATAAGGGATTCTGACGGACACGGACTGGACACCATATAGCTTCGGACCGAGTCGGATAATGGAATGTTCTATCCGATATAGCCTTGGATAATAGAAAAACATCGAACATTTCGGATCGGACCCAAACACTGGTGTGTCCTAGTCCTGTCCTATAAGAAAATCGTACGGACACGGACCAAACACCTTATAGCCTAGGAACGAGTCGGACAACGGACCGTCTTGTCTGATATACATCCCTACCCGGTAGCTTGTTGTCAGTTTTGCGCCTCCGAGTTATTTTCTTTGAGTTTGTTGCGGTCCGATACTCCTTCTCTGATAGCCGATTCTGGTGTTGAATTTAGTGGTGACACTAAGTACATTGATATTAATAGCCCTTTGTTTTAGCCCAAGTTGGTCTCATGCTTTCCTTTCTTGGTTCCCAATTTTGGTATCAGATCTTCTGCTCTTGGTTATTTCCCATTGTCTGCTTTTGGTTGAATGTTTTCGACGTTGAAACCGCTTTGCCGCCATCTTCCTTGTATCGGTACTAAGCTTGTATTGCTTGTGTCGGTATCGATAATATGTGAATCAAATTCTAATGTCCCTACTTTCAGCATCGGGTGTCTTGATGATTTAGGGTTTGTTTCTTGCTTCTGAAACCATCTACTGTCGCTCGTTGTGCTCCTATACCCCTTCGTCTTCATTTGTTCTCGGTATTGAAATCTTATAGTGACACTATTGCCTCCCCCAATCTTTTACTATTGGTGTTGTAGCTTACGGACCTTACTCTTTGTATTGTCTTAGCTACCTTCAAGACTTTTCTAACTTGGTTCCGGTTTCGTTGTCTAGAGCTCTTTTTTCTTCTGACTTAGGAGCTTCCGCCTCTTTATATTTGGTTATTGCAAATTTTGGTGTTAACATCATATATCTTCATCCATTGTCCAGCTAACAACTACTCGAAGCGAAACCATGTTGTGTTCATATCAGATCCCTTGAAACTGCATCTTCTAGCCAGGGATGAAACTATAGAAACTATAGGAAGGGCAAGCAGGGGCCATACCCCCACCCGGCCCCCCTCTTAATTTTTTAAAGCATGCACAGAGAGCAATAAATAAATTACGTACATTGATCAAGTAGGAAATGCATTGTTAACTTTAGTTTTCATGCATCTATGCAGTTTGATTATTATCATTTTTTACTTCTCCATCCAATGAAAGTATAATGCAGTTACCTCGTATACAAGATGAAATATCATGGGTATTTATAATATATGTGTAATATTCTAGATGTCGCTTATTATTTAAGTTCAATGATATGTGCACATCAGATTTTTCACTTAATGTTTTACGTATGCCTAAAATAACCTTAAATTGATCAATTAACTTGCTTCTTTAACCTTCCATTTTCTCATGAAATATTCTATATAATCCACTGAAAATTTTTGGTCCTCCGTTGTTTACATCCTGGCTTCTAGCATGATGATAAAATAAATAAATAAATAAAAACTTTCTGCAAAAGATAATTTTAAATGGAAATATTTTCCTTGTAACTGATTGTTGTAGTGAGAAGTTGAAGTTCGTATATGGCCTTGTAGAGGGATGTAGAAAAAAAAATATCGTTAATAGCCAACGAAAATAGTAGTTGCTTGAACAAAAGACTGATAATTTGGACGTTTGTTTAATAAGCGCCAAATCAATTATACATTCCGTACTTAGTCAATTGAATTTGTAATTGATTACAAAATGAAAACCTTCTTTCGGAAAGAGATTTGAGATTTGTAATATCTATACTATGTGCTCTAAATAATTCTAATTCTTATCCTTTATTCCATTGTCAACAACAACAACATCATATTCATATTTATCTTCACCTTATTTAAATGAAAAGAAAACAAAATCTTGCGTTTAGAGTTTATATCAGTATTATCAGCCAATGATGCAACTAAAATGAATTTCTTCCGCAAATAGCATCACACGATAGCATGAATCATTGTAATTGATTCTTTTATCACTGACAGGTTGTCTTTATTAGTTTATTGAAGAAACTTTCTCTAGTGCTTTCTCAATGCTTCATTGATGATCAGTCTGACTAGAACACTCACAATAATTTCTCCTTTTTTTACAACAATCTGAACTGCTTCTTTATTTTCAGAAATATGATTCTGGGTTTATTGCAGATTATGAAAGAACAGCAAGCAAGAAATATTTTGGTGCTGTCGCATCAAAATTTACGCACATAAAATACATGCATTACGTTATGAACAATTTATCATAGTAAATACAGGTATATTGGACATGCTTTGATTCCCAGATATGGAAGTCCTTTTCATATTACAAAATAATCACTTAACCAAACGTGCAAAATTGACCAACTCTCACGTGCCCTTCCTCTTTGAAAGAGTTAAGTAAATGCAACTGGAATGATAATATATGAATATTCTGACTGTTTCTAAGCTTCAAATATTACTGCTTACGACTTGGGAATCAATGATATTACATCATGGGTCAAAAACAATAACAAAGAAATTACACTCTTGTTTCCTTCTATGTTGATCTGCTGCTAGTATAAATACCTTCCTATCTCTCATTTAATCTTCACACTTTCAATTATTCTCACAAAGATATATATTTTTTCATCATCATATATATCAATATGTGCAGCATGAAAAATAAGAGAGTGCCAAAAGGATATTTCCCGATTGTATTGGTAGGTTCAAAAGAAGAAGAAGAAGAGAGATTAATGGTGCCTTTGAAGCTGTTAAAAAGCCCTAGTATGAGTGGTTTGCTTGAGTTGGCCGTGCAAGAATTCGGTTACAAACAAGAAGGAATTTTGAGGATTCCATGCAGTCGCCATGAATTTGATTTGACTGTAGGAAGAAACATTAATGAAGCAGGATGATATATTTGTACGTGTTGTATATTATACATATTCATTCATTATATAAACAAATTTTCTTCCCTGGTTATATGTATATCAGCATAAGATGACATGGACACTGATATATGAACTGTACATCTGTGTATCTTTATACCCTTATGTCTTCTTTGATATGCATTTCGTACGCTTCAATTGAATCCGCCGTGCAGGTCTGTATCCATGCACTGTATTCATAATAATTTTCAAATATCAAATATCTGTATCCATGCACATGATCAGGTATCCATGCACATGATCAGATATCGAATAATTATCACATCCGCTAACGACATTAATGTAAAAAATTAGTTCAACATAAGTTTTTTTCAATTCCATTATTTATTAAAGTATTAAAAGTCAATAAATACAATAATAATAAATAGTTTTTAGCGATTAATTTAATATACATTATGTGTATGTCATGAACTTTTAACTTAATAAAATAATAAATAATTTTCTTTTATTCAACTGAAATGTAAATAATTTAATCTTGAAAACCCGAACGGATACTTTTGTATACGGATATTTTCATATCTTCGTCTAGTTATATCTCTCTGCGTCTGGTTTTTGAATGCGGAGAAGGGCTTATTTTATGCATTAACTGTTCTACTGTTAAGTTGCCAATAAGCCTGCATAACCTGAAAGCACGATCAGTTCAATATCTGAGCATTCAACAAGGAAACCAATTACAAGATCTGATAGCTCATTGTATTTGCCTAAGAAGTTCAAATTCATGTCCAGAATACTACTGTTAAATTACTAGCAAAAAATTATTCATACATACTTCCTTGACTTTCCTTGACTTATGTCATTCACGAAATCACTTTATAGTATGTAAGGACGGAGCTAGCCCCGGACGGGCATGTGCTGCAGTCCAGTACCGAAAAAAAAAAATGCATTACTACTTGCTCAATGTCAAAATTACAAAATGCATTATTATTAAACAGTATATTAGTCAAACTATAAATCAGCTCATCCCTTTATTAATTTCTGGATCCGCCCTTGTATTATGTGTGTTCTTTCGTTTATTTTACATCAAGGGTGGGGCTATGGACAAACAAATTTTATTCAAATTAATTATGCCACTTGGACATGAGGTAGAAAGTCACGGTTTCAATTTCCATATTGTGGGTCAATATATATAGTATTTTAAAGACTACTTAAAATTTGTGCATGAAGTACCAATATAAAAAATAATAAACAATGGTATTATGTTAATTAAGTAGGCATTAATTTTGGAGAATTGATGGAAACATTTGACTGACGATAGTTACAACAACCAGTAGTTTGGCTAGGGAAAAACATTGGAGGAGTCGAAGCTTAAAAATATGGGGTTTGACACGATAGTCACCGAGTTTCTTTTTGGACGAAGTATTTTTTTTTTTTCATAATCAGCCATTACATAACCAAAAGTAACTATGGATAGAATAATATTTTATTATAAAAATGATCTTTTGAAGCCCAACAACAATTACGTAATAATATTTTATTACCAAAAGTAACTTTAGATCCTTTGAAGCCCAACAACAATCACATAATAAATAATAATCTAAATTGTCCACGTTTGTTCTCAAGTTTTGAAACCATTGTATCATCAAATGATCTTTTAAAATATCCTCACGGATCTAAAATAAAAATTAAAAAATGTGAATATTAGGCTTAATTAGTCTTTAAAATCAAACCTAATAGACAAAAATTTCTTGCTCAAAAAGATAGCAAAATAAGGTTGCTATAATTTAATTACTGAATAATTTGCAAAATTATGCAATTATTCAAAAAATAATTGCAAATGTTTATGCAATTATATAAAAAAAAAATGATAAATATGTGCAATTTTTCTTTGAAAATATACAAATATCTCTGCAATATTTGTTTTCGTAAATAATAGTTGCCGAAATTTTCATAAATTTTTGTTGAATAATTGGGGAAATATTCCATAAATTTTTGATATATTTTTGCAATTATTCACCGAATAATTGCAAAAATTTATACATTTATTAGATAACTTAATTACAAGGCATTATTTACATACTTTTTTTTATAAGAATGTTTTAGCTATTTTAAAACTTAATAGGAACTTTAGCTAATCTGTTCCTTAAACTTTTAACAGAACTTATAGTTTAAACTAATAATCTAATTTATAAATTTATAAACATTACAAGGAAGGCTAGCCTTACCAACGGTAAGTATCGTTAGCGACCATCGCTAGCCATCCCTAAATGTCGTAATAAAACACCCTGTCATCAGCTCAATAACGACGGCTGCGTTGCCACACATTAGCAATGGTTAGTAATGGAAATTCGAGACCACATGGCTATTTGTAAGAGATCGATAGGATGCGGGGCACAAACCGTCGATATCTTAGAACAAACCAGCCGATGTTGGTCGTTGTTAATCTGAAACCAAACGAGCCGATGTTGGTCGTCGTTAATCTGAAACCAAACGAGCATCGCTATTCGTCACAAGTTGAGAACTCAATTTTGCAATGCAACAAACTTTAAGCAGTACAACGAACAAATAACATAATATCATTGTTGACACACTTTTTAGTTGAAGCTGTCATACGTCAAGAATATCATCGAAAAGCACGAAGCGACTCGATCGAAGTCGCGACATATTCGAAAAAAGATTGGAAATGGCGTCAATTCGTAAAATCGTCGTTGATGGACTTGGAAAAACTAACGCAGTGAAAGTACGTGGTCAACACTGTCTGATCAGCTCAAAATGGTCGAGCACGTAGATTCAATCACGTGGCAGAACTCATCACGAAAAAAAAATATGGATTCAGTAAAAACAGTGTCGTACAACAAAAAACAGCTGATCGACACGCGTCGATCATGAAAAATGGTTCACGCCACTCTCAGCGTCAAAATATGGTAAATTAGCAAAAGCTGATTCGGCACGTCGAAAACAGCTGATCGACACGTAAAAATCATGAAAAATCACATGTTTTACATTGGTCGATAAATATGATAAATATGGCAAGCTCGGGGTTGCCATAGTGAAAAACAGTCAAAAAACGTGGTGGATCACTCAAAAACCACGTGTGCACACTTGCTAGATCACTCTGGCAACATGGCTGATTTGGCAATTTGGAAAATACATGAAAAACACGGTGGATCAGTGATAAACCACGTCTCGCACTCGGACTGATCACACCAAAAAACTTGGCAAAAAATCATAGCACACTTACCAGAACTTCGAATCCCTTAGGGGATTCAAAATTTTCATGGCACGCACTCGGCCCCGGCTAACAAAATCTCGAATCACACTCAGGGATCAAAAAATTTGGTAAAGTGGAGGGATTCAAAATTCTTGGAAAATGGATGGTCATTCTGGCATGGTCCAGAACTTGTGGAGATCACTGTTTTTCACGTATGTAACACGTGATTTTTGGGATACGAATTTCTGGATTTGGCAAATGTTTAAGAAAATGGCAGAACATTTTGGCATGGCCCAGAGCTCGTGCAGATCACCAAAATCACGATGCACAACACGTGATTTTTCGGATACGAATTTCTAGATTTGGCAAACGTTGTCGAAAATGGTAGATCACTTTGGCACGGCCCATAACTCGTGTCGGCCACTGTTTTTTACGTGTGCAACACGTGATTTTCGCATATTTTGGGGATTCGAGTTTTTCGAACCTAGGGATATGAATTTTAGATGAATACGCTGATTTTTCGAGCCGACTTTGGGTTCCGAATTTCGTACCCTCCAGAGATACGAAATTCTGTTGTGTGGGTCTCATTTCTCACCTACTCCACTACAAACTCACCTATAAATAGCCCCTTACTTGGCATTCAAAAGGGTTGGTTTCCACTTGGTATTTTGGATTTTTTGGAGCTCCAAGCATCATTAATGGCAGTCACCTTCTTTCCTATGATCATTGAACATGACACATGAAGCTCTAGAACGTTACATAAATGTTTCCCATCAACTTTCGGACATCTACAAGCATAAAAACACCACTACCGGGTTGTTTTGGATATCTTCGATATTTCTTGGATTTCTTCGACATTGCAGCTACTTTTTGGATATAGTTAACCAAGTCAACATATTTTTTACTCAACAAAGAAGAAAAAGGGAATTTTGGTCAAAGTTTAGAATTAACAAACATTTTGTTATTCTATTGTAACGCTTTCCACTTAATATTGTCCAAACTTATACAATTTTATAATCAATGAATATATGGTGAATAATTACTATAAAGTGGACGTAGGCATTAATGCCGAACCATTATAAAAGGCCGTGTCTTCCCTACATTACTTTTGAATTTCCGTGTTGCTAATACACATTCACATCGGGTGTTGGCGTGCGTTGAGTCCACGACAACTATCTTTTGTCAACATTCTGGCCCGCCAGGTAGGGGACGTACAGCTTTGACCTCTGCTTCGGATTAGTTCCTCGGATTCGTCTTTAGATTTCGTCTTCGACTTCGGTTTCAGTCTTCGACTTCGCTAATCTCTTTTCATCATGGTTAAGCGCAAGAAACTCGATGTTATCGCTGAAGCCTAAGGTACTAAAGGAGGAGGAATGTGGCGACCGTCCACAGTCCCTTGCTCTTAAACAAGAGGAATAATATGCTGAAAGGTGTGCCAGGCAGCTATGAACGATTATTAGAGTAGGATAACACAAACGAAATCTGTTGTATTACTCACAATGCAAGGATGAAATATAATAGAACATATATAACAAGTAAGAATAGTGAAGCATATATGAGTAGAAAACTCCAAACTTTCATAACAAGTAGCTAGAAAGTATATCCAAATGCCAGGATTACAACATAAGTCTACACAAATTTGTTTCACTACAGCACTCAGAGAAGAATAACAAACAACAAAAACAAAAATACTAGATAGTAATGAAACTGGTACATAAGCCTCCAATTTGCCACCGAATTGCAACATCGTCCTTACCAAGATATCACCTATCACCTGCCACCTAGTCTGCCTATCCCCAATCAGATAAACAGCCTAAGATAATAAGAGGGAAACATAAAACCTTGAGTCATACAACAGTCTTAGTGAGCAATAAAATAGCTAACAAACATCATCAACAAAGTATATGAGAATATGCAGATTGACCCTCAATCTACCAATCACAATACTAGAGAAGAACTCCAAGCCCAACTCCCCCACTCAACAGCGATAGCCTTTATAACAAACATTTCAACCATACATCCTTAAAAACCAGAATGACCGTTCATTCCTAACATTTAGAAGCAGCCAAACAATAACACCTACAACATCCAGATTATACATCTCACATGAACCATCCTAATCGAATTCAACATCCCTCAAGCTCAAGACTTAGAGGCCTAAACCAATATCAGGCAGGCACCCAAGAAACATCTCCTTCGACGTTGGACAATCAACGTGAAACGGTATAAACAAAACAAACAACCTACATGACTGACTCTGGCTATCACCGCCAATCCTGCTTTGAAACCATCGTTAATCGTATGTCTGGCTATGTCACCATGTCATCCGTCAAGGGCTAATGGTAACCCCAGTTCTAACCAGACTACCGCATGTCCAACGTACATTTGCCTCCCATAGACAACTAGGCCCATCCAATGGGTCCAAGGTATTCAACTAGTCCAACTAGCCTTTTAGGTGCCCCTATTATACCCTTGCTTCGAGCCCATTAGAAATTATGACAATGATAATCCCTTCATAACTCTAGTTGGCATCTTTGGCGACTATCCACAAACTTAGATCTAGTCTCGAGTATCCATTATCCACAAACTCAAGTCCAATTTGAGTCGTCTTCCTATTCGTTACATCTCCACGATCAACGAACGCATCACTTCACTTCAAGCATTCGTACTTGAACTCTCTTCGAAGTCACAATCATTACTGAACCAAAATAACATCAATATAAGGTTCAACACAATTCATAGCGTTACATCTATTTGCTACGAAATAAACTACAACGTACATGCAATCAACCACAACGTTTTCAAATGCTGCTAACAACCCCTCACACATGACCCCTGACCGACTCAAGCGCACACTTCTGGTCAAGCGCACACATTTCTGGTCAAGTGCACACACTTTTGTTCACTTGTTCCGGTCAAGCTGACACACTTTTGGTCCAGCGGACACACTTCTGGTCAAGCAGACACACTTATGGTCAAGCACTCCCTGGTCGGGCATACCCTGGTTGAGCACACACTGGTCTAGCATACCCTGGTCGAGCACAACCTTGTCGAGCACCCCCTGGTCAAGCGAACACACTTCTGGTCAAGCGGACACACTTTTGGTCAAGCGGACACACTTCTTGTAACAACCCGGAATTGTTGAACCAATTTAAATTTTTTATTTTAGAAATTTTAGTGGAAATTTAATATTTAAAATGATTTATTTTAAGTAATAACGACTAAAAATTTATTTAAATCAAAGTTAAAACGAATAATTTTAATTTAATTTGAAAAGGGGTTAGAAAAAGCACGGTAGTTTGAAAATTTGAATTTGAACTTTGGCTGACTGTACAGGATGCAAAATAAATCGGATTTTAGTGAAACCAAAAATATTAGAATCTATTTAAAAATATCTTTCCAACGAATCCAAGAAATTGAAATTTCATTGCGGGAATCAAAAGTTATGCCCAGTTTAAAATTCAGAATAGTCGTTTTAGAATTTATATATATTTTAATATTAAAAATAGCCATTTTGCAAACGACGAAACCACTTTTGTTGGATCTGGAATGTCAAATTATTAAAGGATTCCAATTTTCATAATTTTTGGAATCAATATGTGAGCGTGGCAAAAGAAAATGTGTTTTGACCATTTCAGTCAAATTGGATCGACCAGAAAATGGCCATTTTTCAAACGGTTTCGAAATTCGATGAAATTAGCCTTGTTAGGACCGTATCGTCAAAACTTAACTAAAATTATTTTTTTTGGAATTTTTAGAGTCAGTATGTGGCCCCGGTAAATTAAAATGTACGTTTAAATTAAATATAAATTGATTTATATTTTAATTTAAAGAAAACAGGCCGAAGATCAAATGGGCAGGCAGGACCTAGTCCATTAGGTCTGGGACGGGGTATATGCCTAGGGACAACTTTCATTGGGCTGAAATTGGATCTGAAAAGAATTTATGGAATTGTAAATTTGAACATTTAATAATTTATATTATAAATAGAAAAACAATCCAAACCCTAATACCCTAAAAGACAGCCGCCACCCCCTCCTTTTCTATGGCCGATATGCTCCCAACTTCAACCGTTAATTTCTTCACAATCCATTCGAAGTAAAACCCGATTCAAAAACAAAATCAAAGAGAATTTCATGGCCTTTCAATCCATACGGGTATGATGATTTATAGTGGCGGATTTTGCTCGATTTCTGTGCATGAAGCATCGACGGTTAGGGGTGTTTTTCGAGGCCAGGCAGAGTTCGAAGGGGGCGTGGTTCTTGGCTGGATTGGTGAGCTCGTGTAGGTCGGAGGGGTGCTCGCAGATCGGATTCTGGTGCTCTGGTTGGGCGGGCGCAAGGAGAGAGAAGGATGGAAGTTTGGGTTCGGTTTTTACGGTAAACGATAGAAGAGGAAGAGGATTAGCGGCAAGAAGTAATTGAAAAAAATTTATTTAATTATTTAATTTAATTATTTATTTAATTATAAAAAGTTTAAAATCATCATAACTTCTACAAACAGAATCAAAATTCAATGATTCAAAGTTCGTTGGAATCGCAGAAAAGAGATTTACGCCATGAGGCTGACTAGATATGAAACTGAGCACTTTGAAATTTTAGAGGAAATTCAGATCTGAACTGTACAGAAATGAAAATCAGAATTCAAAACCCCTAACGTGAGATTTCTATTTTCAATAATTAATTAAAATTTAATTATTTTCTCGCTATTTGATGTATGAATGAAATCGGATCTGCGATGTTGAGATTGAAATTTTCTGTTTGTTGTTTGTGATTGATTGTGATGTTCATGTTGTTAGTTCCCGATCTATAATTAAAAATTCTTTCTTTCAATTGAATTTATAGTTTATTGTTAGATCTGATTTGAAATAAAAATCTTATTGTTAATCTAGATCTATGAATATTGATTTGATTTATAATATAAAGTTTCTTCTTTTATCTGATCTATTTGATCTTGTAATAAAAGTTCCATCTTTTATTTTAATCTATGAACATAGATTTGAATTTATAATAAAGTTTCATCTTTTGTTTAGACCCATAAACATAGAGTTGTTTTTAAAATAAAAACATTATCTTTGTTTAATCCATGAACATTGAGATTAGATTTACAATAAAATTACATTTTTATTGTTTAAATGAACATGAGTTTCTATGACATTGAGATTTGTAATAAAATTACATTTTTGTTGTTTACATTAAAATATCATTATATTGGTTTACATTAAATATGGTTTTTGCTTAAATTTGTTTCAACCAAAAAGGAACATATTCTAGGATCAATTTGTTCAAAATAAAAAGAAAACATTTTTATTTTCATTTAGTATAAATGAAATGATTATGATGAAAAGATCATATTTTTGTTATCGATTAGTTACAATAAAAAAGAATAGTTATAAAAGATCATATTTTTATTGTCAATTAGTTACAATAAAAAGGATAGATTTAAAAATATAACATTTTTATTGTCAAGTTGGTTACAATAAAAAGAATTGATACAAAGAAACATTTTTATTGTCATTTTAGTTGTAATGAAAAGAGTAAATTTTAAAGTTGCATTTTTGTTGACATTTTATATGCAATAAAAATAGAAGATTTAAAGGTATCATTCTGTTGACATTTTATATGCAATAAAAATAGAAGAGTTGAAAGTATCATTTTTGTTGCCATTTTATATGAAATAAAAATAGTCACTTTGTCAAAAATGTTAGTTGAAATAAAATAATCATTTTTGTCAAACATGTTAGTGAAATAAAAATAATATTTTTAGTTAGAATATTTTTGTGAAAACAAAAATAACATTTTTGGTTAGAATATTTTTGTGTAGAATAAAAAATAACATTTTTGTTATAAATGTTACACTAGAATAGAATATAACATTTTTATGTTGCATTAGGGTAAAATAGCATTTTTATTATAAAATGTTGCATGAGAATAAAGATAAAAGTTTATTATAAAATGTTGCATTAGATCAAAAATGCCATTTAGTCATAAAATGTTACATTAGAACCAAATTGTCACTTTTGTCAAATCATTGAAACCAAATTGCCTTTTTGTCAAATAGATTTGTGTTAAAACAATAATATCATTTTGTAAAATAAAAATTGTAAACAAATAAAATTATCATTTTCGTTTGTTTTGTTGAATTAGAATTGTCAACAAAACAAACATATCACTTTCATTTGTTTTGTTGAATTAGAATTGTCAACAAAACAAACATATCACTTTCATTTGTTTTGTTGAATTAGAATTGTCAACAAAACAAACATATCACTTTCATTTGTTTGTTGAATTAGAATTGTTGACAAAAACAAATATATCACTTTTCATTTGTTTTGTTGAAGTAGAATTGTCGATGAAACAAATACGTCACTTCTATTTGTTTTGTTGAATTAGAATTGCCAACAAAACAAAGTTATCCTCTTTATTGTTTTGTCGAAATAGATTTTTCAACAAAACAAAGTCACTTTCTTTATTGTTTTGTTGAAATAGATTAGTTGAATCAAGATATACATCTTGTCGAAATATTCATTTTTGTCAAAATAGATCAGTTGAATTAAGCCATATATTTTTGTCAAAATATACACTTTTGTCAAGATAGATTAGTTGAATCAAAATACACATTTTTGTCAAAATGAACATTTCTGGCCAAATAGATTAGCTGAACCAAAATAGTTATTTTTGTCAAAATATAATAGTTGAAATAAAAATTACGTTTTGTTGGATATGATGGTTGAAAACAAAAATCACATTTTGTTAATTAGATTTGAAATGAAATAAAAATTACATTTTTGGTTAAATAAAAGAGTTAAACAAAAAATAGCAATTTTATTAACAAGATTTGTGTTACAACAAAATATTCATTTTGATAAAATAGAATTGTCAGCAAAATGGATGTATCACTTTTCATACATTTTGTTGAAATATAATTTGTACGCAAATATAAGAATTACTTTTATTTGCATAGCATACATTAGAACTGATATGCAAATATAAGAATTCTATTATTGGTCAAAACATACATAAGAATTTGTACGTAAATTAAAGTGACATTTTTATATGTTAATGTATACATTAGAATGTTTATGCAATTTGATATAGACATTTGTATGTGTCATGTTATATACTGAAAACATATACAAATAAAACAATTTCTTTTTATTTGTTAAAATTAAAGATAGGAATTGCATACAAATAAAGAAAATGAAAATTATCTTTATTTGTCGTCAGTAACAAGGCCATGTAAATAAATTACCATTTATTAGACATTAGAAATGTATAGGGAAATTATACGACTAAATTACATTTTTATTTGGCATTAGAAATAAAATAGCATGTTTTGTTCATTATCATCAACATGTTAGCAGAATTAAAATTGGTTAAATTCATTAACTGATTATTTACTTATATGAACTGTGGCTGAAAACCCCACGCGGGTATGGGATGATATTTAACATAAACTATTCCCAATATTTAATTGAATGTCAATCGATGGATTAACAAACTGCGATGAGCGTTATTTATTTATTTTAATGCTCATACAGATACAAATTTCACTCTGGATGTGAATGGATGATTTAATGATTATTTATTATTATTGTTCATATACATGCAATGTATGAAATCCATATAACCAAAATTATATGGTAAATGATTGAGTCACATTCCGATTCAAAATATCTTTTAAATAAAGAATATTTTTAAAGGACATTGCAATATAAAGATTATTTTAAATTAAGGAATATTATACTATAAAGAATATTTTACATAAAGAATCTTTTATATAAAGAATATTTTAAACAACGAATATTTTAAAATAATATCCAACAAAGAATAAAATGATGATTTCTATGTCCGTTTTGAATGGACACAAAAAAATAAAAATATATTTTTATCAAACAAACTAGTTATTAACTAGAATAAATCTCTTAAATTAAGGTTTAATGAAGTCTTCTAATTAATTAGTATTTGGTTGGAATTAAATAAAAGAATTGGATTTTGGGTTGTCGTGGATGGTGTCTTAAATAACACTGTTCTTAAAACCCCGCATGAAAGAATAAATCTTTAAATTAAGAATTTTAGAGTTCTAGTTATATTTAGTAATTGAAATAAAACGATATGTGAATTTGGTTTATTGTGAACAGTGTTTTAAACGACATTTGTTCTTTAACCCAATTAACAGTTAGAATATGATTTAGAATTTATAAATCTTTTTATTAAGATTTAAAAAGGAAATTTTCTAAAGTCAAGTTTTCCAATCCTATATTTTGAAAGATGATTTTGGGTTTATCGTGAACAATGTTTTTAAATGACATTAGTTCTTTAACCCAGTTAAAGACAAGATTTACTTGTTAAAAGTTGAAAAATCATTAAGTCATGATTTTTTGATATTAAAATCAAATTGGAGTTTTAATGAATCTTTAGAAAGAAGATTAAAGATTAAATTCAAAGGAATTTATCTTTGATAAAATTAATGGGAACTTTTCCCTAATAATATGAATATTCTATTAAAAGAATATTCTGAATTAGAATGAGGCGTATAAGGTGTCTTTATAGCACTTGATTTTTAATTATAAAAATACACGAGTTATTTGGAAAGACCGGGTTTAACCCATTCTAGATAATTACTACGACGATTAAGAGTCGAAGATGAAGACGGTGGTTGAAGACCGACGAGCTTCACATCGAACGGACGACTACTGATGCCCGACATTGGGTAGCTCCCAGTAAAGGGCTAAAAGTGGTAGTTTGTCCGGACGCACTTGTTGATTGTCCAAATATGTGAGCACCTCTCTTCCGTATTGGACATACGGGACGAGGAATAAGGTGACTCAGGTTTCGTTCAGACCCAGAACGGACTTGTAAATGGATGTGTGTTTGACATTGAATTTCATTCCATGTAATTAAATTGATATCTATTTAATAAATATCTGTGGTGGCGGAGAATTTATTCTCTTGCTTAATACCCTTCTCTGAGACATACGAGCTCAGAGGTTATATATTGTTAGTTATCGATCGCATGACGTGGATTGTCAATGTGGCACACGGAGATGCAAATGATCAAAGCTTTTATTGAAAAGAGGAGTCTTGTGGTTGATGATCAAAGCATAGCCTATTTCAGCATAGCTTTGTGTATATGTGACCTCGTGAGCCTCACACCCCGGTATGAGTCAAAAACGGAGCAAGGGAACGCAGGGAGTGCGCATGTTTCTCTTTAGCTAGAAGTGGTGTCAGCGACTTGCCAGCCCTGACATTTTACTTATGTGGATGATGGAATTTTTGAGGCCTCGGATTTTTCGGTCGCCAATGGACGTATTATTGGTTCAATAGGATCGGGAAACTTGTGTTTAGGCATAACTAATCCACTAACTATTTGTGGACCGGCCCTGTAGTATCCAAGGGTTCACTGCGGGGGATCCTAAGACTTTGCTAGAGTGTTTCGAATCGGTAAGGAGATCGTTCCTAGCCTTGACTCATGATGGAAATCCAACATCCAATACGACATCATGCGATTTTTGATTGTAGAACTAGTATGGCGACATAATAGGATGGGGTATTATGCCGTCTATGATTGATGCATTATGATTGAAATGTTTTTGAAACTTATATACACTAATAATAATATCAAATCCGTTTTTATCGTATCAAGCATTTTTGACCATTATAAGGTAAAACTCTATCCTCCGTTTTGCGTTACATTGCGTGATGTTACTTGAGTCTTATAATAGTTTCATTTTTATAAAAAGCATTGCATTGTTTAACAATGTACTTTATTTAAATTATGCACTGGCAATCCAATGGAGTAAACCCGTTCCGCGTTAGCGGCGTGGTCCTGTGATTAGCCTTATTATTAGATAAGTTAGGAAAAATTTCTCATACCAGTCCCATGATTGACCCGTAGTTTGTTTCACTTTGCAAATTCGGGTGCCCTCTTTTCCACACGGGCAGTTGAGTAGCTTATTTTGTAGATATATTGAGCAGAATTCTAGATCGAAGCTTAGAGCTGTGTCCAGAGCATTGGTAGTCTTCCGCTGTGTTAATTTAATTGTTTTGCTGAAGTGTATTACATTTATTGTAATTTAATCTTCCGCTGTATTTTTATATTCAATGTACTCTGATATATTTTGTACTCTGATGTAACATTATTATGATGTAATAAAAGTCTTCTGTTATTTGTTCTGATGTGTTGTATTCCAGAGTTAACGTATTCGGGTTTTGAACGGTCTTGGTCGAATTAGCGATCGATTAGGTTCGGGCAAAATCTGTATCGTTACACTTCTGGTCAAGCGGATACACTTCTGGTCAAGCAGACAACTGTCACAATGACATTTTCGTAATTATGACAGGCCTGATCCGAACCTTCTCCAAACTTGACCAAAACTTTTTCAAACAATTCTAATGACGAAATCAACTTATCCAATCCATCCAGTACGATTATAATCATGTCATAAAATTGCTAACACTATGGAAATAATAACTATCATGTAAAATTCACCAAAATCATGTTAAATGATCATATGAACAAAAATCATGGATCTAACTTGCATATACGTATGGAATGACATAGAAATTACCGGTTTTAAGTTGCTAAATTAGATGCTATGGCGATTCATATGAAAATAAACTTACCATGATGTAGATCTAAGGAAAACAAATTGAAAATGATGAAAATTGGATCATATAACTCATATGCTTGATTGAATCTGTATGAGAGATGAATATCACTCACCAATTCTCCAAACAACCTAAAAACACTTAGATCTAAATCCGAACAGTGAATAATTTGCTCTAAACTCTTCGATTCGATGAACTCTCCCACGGAATGGCGTAGATCTAGCTTCAAACAATGAACATCTTTGATTCTCTAAGCCTTAATGGTGGAAAGGTGTAGAAAATGGGGAAATGGATGTCTGTGATTGGTGGATGAGTAGATGGATGATGGATGCTAGGATATACATTCTTCTTAACCTGGAGATTTCGGGGACGAAATCCTTTAAGTAGGGGAGAATGTAACACCCCGTAATTTTAACAAACACTATAATAATAAACTTAAGAATACTTAATTAAATATTAGGAATTAAGTAAGATGGACTACGCCATTGCGTTCGTCTCAGAATTTTTCTTAAGATAGACTCTGAATTTGCGTAAAATGGACATCGCATGAAGAAGATATTAAATATTGAAGTTTGTATACATTTAAGCAATATAAATATAGATAAATCATGTCCAAAAAAATCAAAAATCAAAGAGTGGGAACAGGGGGAAATTGGCCCGTTAGGGGTCTACCCCATACCTCATGGATGTCGACCCATGGATCGACCTCTGCACGGAGGTGTCGACCCCTGGGTCGATCCCAGCCAAATCTGGGGCAGATTCCTCCCCTACACTTGGACGCATTTCTGAACGAGATTCGTTGACCTTAGGCTATAAATATGACCTCATTTCTATTGTTTTATTCATCAAATGGAGATAACGAGGTGCTTCCCCCAACTCAGATTGAATTGGCCTATTCTTCTACAAAAACAACTTATAAGAATACAAAAATCTCTGCTACAACATCAACAGTCAATTCTCTATTCTTTAGATCCAGTCATAGAGATTTTATGTTATTTTTAGATATAGACAATTAAATAGTAATCTTGACATGTTTATAAGTTTGGATCTAAACCTGTGCCTGTTGATAACTTAAATCAAAACAAAACAGATCTGCCACTACTTGTACACCTAATCTACTGTTTAGTTCTCATATGACCATTCTTGATATGCCTATTATGTTATTATGCCTAATCATGTCACCATATACCTATTTTGTTAGTACGCCTATTTCTACCATCATATGCCTATTTTGATTTTATGTCTATTTCTGTTCTCTTCTCTCCCTCCTTCCTTTTTATTTTTATAGACAGGCTACCTTTGAGCCTAGGCCTATCGCTGAAATATTCAAATGCATGAAATTGGGAAAGGTTGGGAATGATAAATTGGGGAATAACTTATATTGTAACCGCACTTAGATATGAGGTTAGATTACACTTATGGTAGAAGTCTGCCCAAAGCCGCCCGGCAAATCTAGCATCCACAAGTGGTAAATCTAATGTGAGGGGTCTAGTGCCACTACACCATACAGGAAGATTTGCAACCCCCAAAGGCAGACATTTTGCAGCAGCTTTGGGCTGTTGCTATTTAGCAATGGCTGTAACCCATTATAAAACTAAGTACAACGGCCTTAGCCCGTTTTACCTTGTAAAACGGCTCAAACCCGTTCCCCAGTTTCGAACGCCCTACAATACACTCATCCGTACCCAGTACACTTTTCATATCTTCTCTGTTTGTTCTTCCAACAAAGAAAGCTTCTCGCACTTGAAATAACTAGATTCAATCCTCTTTCCAGAATTGCTTTTGTTCCAGTTCAACCATCAAAGAAATTTCCTAATCAAATCTCGATCGAATCAGGTGCTTTTTTCCAGACCGAAAGGCTCACGAGATCTCGATTCGAAGTCAATCTCTTTTAGGTATGGAAAAAATGATTTTAGTTGTTTTATCGTTGATTTAATGTTATAGAAATAGAATCGGTAACTAGATTTCAATACTGAATGATTTTTTGTTCAATCTCGAATGAATTCGAAATACAACAAATTGCAAACGATTGTTATATCGTTTATTTATTGAATCTTGCAAGCAACTACCTATAACCAATTCTTCATCTCCAAATATTGTATGCTATACGTTTGAATCATGTACCGATATACTTGATATGTTGGGTTACATTTATGTAGATCTCGTCGTTGTGAAACCCAATTCGTAGAAATTCATGTGCTTTGACTTGCTTAATCTCTGCAGCCCCAATTCTTCATCTCCACAATATTAATTAATGTAATATTTTTCTTCTTCTTTTTTGTTTTATAAAAAAGAGTCATGGTTTTGTACATGAAAGTGAATATTGATGATACACTGCTTCTTTGTTCAAGTTATTTGTAGTGCTGACTGTTGTGGGAAGTAATTCTCAAATATCACTAGGGATGAATTAAGTCTAATAGGTTCTACTCCAATGTGACATTTTTTTTTCTTGTAGTTACTTTAGGGTGTTTTGCCATCCATCTATAGGCATGTGTATTTTTGTTGTCATTGAGAAAAATCTTCTAATTTTAATTAGTGAGCTATTTTGCAGATCGATCTGTTAATATTTATGTTATTTTAGTCAAAATGATTGTTTCTGGACAAACATAGAAAGTAATAATAAACCACCTCACATGCTACCAGCCAAGAATGTATTGCAATCACAGAATGCCTAATCATTGCATGGATTAGCAGGGGTGAAACTGACAATACACTTAAATAACGGAATTTCTTTTACTTTTTTAGATAGGTATCTTGTTCACCGAAAGTTAATAAGATATAGAGTCTACAACATATAAAGAACAAAATTTAGTACACTCAAAAGAAATTTCTTCATGTGGATGCTTTTTATTTTGTTTAGGATCTGAATTTGTTTTACTGTGACCATTAGAAATTAGCATAAGGTTTCAGATTGCAAATAATTTTTCTAAATATCCGTCAAATTTTGATCATTCTAATTTGGTCTGTTAACCTCTAAACTGAGTCTTGCTGGAATACTTATATTTTGTATCATGTTTAGCAACGTTTGTTACAAATGAATGATTTTTAAATAAATAATGTAGCTAATTACAAATTGAGTGAGCATATATTGTTTACCTCGTATTTTAACACAATGTGAAGTTTCAGTCCAATCTATTATTACTGTTTGATCCTTTCATTGACTACATAAGTGGATAATAATTACCTATGCTAAACTGCGATGCTTCAGTCTAATCTATTATTATTGTTTGATTCTTTCATTGACTACATAAGTGGATGCCAATTATTCTAATAGTATACACCAGAAAATAACGTATTGAACTCTCATGTCAATGAACATCTATGTTGTTTGACCTATTCCTTAATGTCCAATAGCTTCTGACATTCTATAAAGTACATACAGATTTTACCAGCCTTTTTTGCTTTTGTCTTTATTTCCATTTCTCAATGCAAACGATTTTGTCTACTTGATTTTTGTGGCTTAAACTTTGGGTAAATAGGATAATGAACTACCAAAAGTTGTTTCTCTATGTTTGGTTTATCTCTCAAACGTATTGGATCATACTAATTCAAATTTCCTGCATGGACCCAAAAGGATATGCAGTGGATACTTGAAAAATCTTCAGAGTTAATAACTTAATGATATAACTTTAGCTTCATGTAATTTTTGTGTGTAACTCTGGACCACTTATAATTAGGATGTGAATTTTATAAAGATTGTTATATACTGCACCACTTATAATTTTTGATTGTTGAGCACAATGTAACTCTGGACTCTGTAATTCTGGATTGCCATTGTTTGTCGATATCTCATTTATTGAATTACTTTTTCCCCTCTAAATGTAAATTACTCATATCATACTCGTACATAACATTTGTTTGCTTAGCAGTAAATTAAAAGAACAAAAATAAACCATATTTTTTTTAAGCAGTAGGGAGCATTTACCCAAACGGTCAAATATAGATATTGTGAGTGTAATAAAAATGTGATGATATTTTGAAAAAGATGACAATAATATAAGGTTAACCCAATAACCCATGATGGTAATGTAAAGCTTTCTCATAATTCAATATTAGTCAAGTTTAAATTTCAAATGATGGAAGTAATTAAAAAAATTTGAGATAAGTAACGACATAAAATTCAAACCAGAGATTTAATCTTAAACACAGTACAACGCAAAAACAATAAGTTTCCAAGGAAAGTAAATAAATGTAAAGAAAGAAGGCTGAGATAAAATTATATGGAGTTTAATTTAAAATTATGTCTTCTGCTGACTTGTTGTAGTTTAATTTAAAAGATTGTGGTCAGTCACTCAAATCCTTTAGTGTTTAACTAACATTCATGTTTTCACCCATAAATAAAAGGACTAATAAAATTTTCCAATAATGTTATGTTATTCAAAAGTGTTGTGCTTTGAAGTGAAATTTACAAATATTTGCAATTTCCTATGTTTTATCCGTGACTCAATGCATAAATCCCACATTTACGAGTTGTAATATACAAAACTTCAAAGCATATAACATATAAATTTTCTTAAAAAGAGAAAAACTTCAGTGAATTGACCTAAAACAACCTTTTTTCTCTAGAGTAAGATACACGTAGTTTTGTTTGCTAACATGACAGCAAGGTTAACTGCATGATACGTAAACATATGGACTTCTGATCCTTTCACATATACATAATACATATACCCGCAATGTCCACATAACTACCAACTTTGCATTTACACTTTGCTTGAAACTAAATAAGATATAGAAAGAAAAGAAGAAAAACAGTTTCATGCAACAGTTACATCGAAGAAAGTCTGAAACCTGAAATACACCACTTTTACACAAAATATGAAATTTCTATCCGACATAGAGCACCCAATCCAAATGAGATATTGACAAAACTCAAAATATTGTTGATGAAGAAGTCTTTTTACACCAAATTCACATGTAACATTAACTGACTGTAGAATTGTCTGAGTTGTCGGATGTTGGCTGCAGTGGTTTGATTCTTATATTATGCTTCTTTGAAACACCAATGCTACTTCTAGAACTCGTGTCCGAGTTATCCAAAGCACTTGACAGTGCTCTCTCCTCATAAGCCTTACCTATATACTTCCCACATTTTCTGTATAGAAGTTTGATTGTTTTTCTGAAAAGACCTCATAGGTCTTTAAAATGAACTGGGATGTAATTCAGTTCATCAGTCTGAGAAAATCGACTTTCGTCTACATTGTAGAAAGTTATGACTCCCTTCTTGATCGAATTTCTTCTGTATTTGGATGCTAATTTTGTTGTGTCTCGGTTTGACGAGTTAAGGTTAAGTGCATAGCCACAAGATCGACAACTGCATAATCAAGACTGTCATGATCAAGTCGTAATAAACATTTGGTATCTTGTACACATGATTAAGACGGTTTTAAAAGACAAATTATAATCGGTAATTCCATAATCTAATGAACACAATTTTGAAATTCAGATATGGATTTGGTAAGCTTTAATTATGATTTTCTTAGTTGGATTGTTAGAAGTAAGAGATTAAAGTATTTCATAAATGAATCAGTTTAGCCTTTTCGCAAAGCAGACACAATAGATAATGTAAAGAATTAAGATGCTTTACAGCTTATTCTGTATATTATAATTTTTTATATAATCAAATATTTATAAAGCTGTCGATTCCTTTAAAAAGAAGGTTGTAAACACACTGTCAACATCTCTCTTCCCTTTATAATTTCTTTCAAATAATAGAAAATAAGATATGAGTATATTTATAATTTTCTTTCTAACAAGTATCTTAATCCAATTTTTTATTAGCTGCACTCTAGCATTTTTATTTTCTTTCCTTTAAGGTTTTCTATATTTTACCTAAATAAGATATAAATACAGACCTCTTTCTTGTATAGATAGACAAGAGGCCAACATTTTGAACACTGAACTCTTGGATTATATTAACTTTAACTACCTAGACTCTAGAGTATTTGCCTTGAAATAAATGCAACAAGTAAAATGTTATTGCCAAAGGTTAATGTTCTAGCAAATATTGCTGCAAAATAGTTTGTCAGCATTAAGCAATGTAGAGGCTCGTTTTTCTACTTTGATATGTAGTGTTAGACAATGTCTTTTCCATCATAGTCTATTGATACCTTGCATTTTCTTAAACACAAATAAGGCTTGGGAAAGTAACAATGAAATGAACGTGTGCTTTTTTGTTTTCAGAACTACTGTATTTGCCAACTACAATATTTATATATTGCTGTAGAACAACAAATGTGTCTTCCTAGTTGGTGAACAGACAAGGACTGGCAATGTGTACAATCACACGCAAATTAATACTCCTGTATACAGTAACCATTTCGGTCAGATCACCTAAAGTTCATTTCATTTCAATACAGCAAATCTATATAATATCAAACTATGAGTAGTATACTTATTTGTGAGAAACTCAACCTTATGCAATCACCATGCTGACTTGTGCCCTGTTCTGTTTCAGCGATACCCATTCCATGGATCTCCCCACTAGTCGAACACTTAAGATAGCTCCGTCAAGTTTCTTACTAATGTTCTTATCTGAAAATATATATTGCTCCTGGAATAGGGTTAAGTTTATTTATTTACTATGGCGTGCAATGTTTGTCCAGAATAAAAGTATTATATGCAAAAGATATAAACGAATGCACTGATATAAACGGAAGCACTGATCTGCAAATGTGTGCAATTAAAATTATCTTTATCAATTTTTTTAACTACGTTATATCATAGAGTGGATAGAGTGGTTGTCTTAAAGTGAATATAGTGAAATTAGACCCATTAAGGGAAAAAAATTGCATGGTATGTATCTGTATCTACATGTGATCGCTTCCATTAAGGAGCACCATAAATTTGATTTTTATTGTTGTATGCATATTTAATATTACATATCTTTTCATTAAATGCAGTTTGACTATGATTCTAAAGTTACTTATAGAGAATGGAACTTGTATGCTCAGCTTGGTACAAAATTTTGATATTACAAGTTATCTTCGTGTAGTTGTATATTATTGTTATCATATTTAGGCATGCACTCACACATCATATTTAGCCACAGATTTTGGTAAGCAAATTTAGCATACTGCTATTATTAGCAATCTAATAGTACTGTTTGGAACCATACTCAACATTATAGCCTTTCAAAATTGTTCAAGTTGTCATCCATGGATGCCTTACTTATAATGCTTTCTCCTTGCGCAACATTAGGTTAAGCCTTATTAAGGATTCAATCATGCAACATTGTTGTTATCTCACTGATCATATACCCGAGTTTGACAGTCTATGACTTGTTCATTGGACTTACGCTTTTTCCATTGTTGGGTTACATTTATGACATGTTCATTGGACTTACGCTTTTGCCATTGTTGTTATCTCACTGATCATATACTCGAGTTTTTTTTGTTTTACCTTAAATTTATTTGGTGTACCTGCGCAACTAGCAAAACGTTAACTATAGTTCGACAGAATAGCTTTCAGCATCTTCAGAGTTGCATGCCTGGCTAGATAATTAACTACTTAAAATGAGCATGTACATTAATTCCAGTTATGCACTTGATTAGCGACTATAAACCATACTAGTTTTGGATCATGCATTGTTTTCCAACTTAATGAGTCAGAAATAACCATTGATCTACTGTACTATTTTTCTAAATTAGCTCCTTTTTTATGCTTTATAATACCTTTATAGGTGAATCAAAATACACATTTCTTGTTTACTATAGATACCATAGTTGAAATTAAAACATGGAGAAGACATGAAGTTTTGATAGCTTAGTTACCCAATTCAGAACTCTTTTATCTTGTACTGAAGAATTCTTTGAATTTCATCCTAAGTACACTAATCTTTTTAATGATCGCTTGCTTATAATTTTTTCGGTATTGTTTTTTTGGTAATATCAATTATATCTATTGAGTTTCAAAGTGGACATTACTGCAGTCTTTATTATTATTTGTTCTTCAGTTTGATATTTATTTTTTATTGAGTTTATTTACTTGTATTAGTTATTATTATTGTACGTTTAATGTCTTTGATCCCTTATGTGGATGCTGTGCACTAGGGTTCTTCAAGTAAGACAAGTCTATGTTGCTATTCTCCTAGGTTGTAACTTGTATATATAATTTGTGCCCAAAATTGACTTCGAACCTAGTTAATGAATGTTTTAGGCAGATGGGTTTAAGTCCAAAAACCATTTAAATAACAGTTACATATGATAAGGTGGCAGCTTTGGGGAACTCAATTGAAGTAATGATACTGAGAACCACATTTTTGGATGCGTGATAGTCAAGTGAAAATATAATATGCACTTGTTTTGCATATATTGACAATTCCTGTATTAGTTAGCTTATACATCCGGATACAGTTTGATACTTCGATCACTATTGGTTGATAATGGAAATTCAAATGAATTTTGAAATATATTGCCCTTTTTTAATGAAACTTTGGTTTTCCATGTAGAAAAGTATCGGTCAAATATATTGCTAATAAATCTTTGGATTATGCAGCTGTAGACAAAGCCCGTTGACATAGAGTGCTAGCTCAAATAGCTATTGATATGGATGATGCTCTTGTAAGCTTGACTACATTACTCGTTCCTTATCTCTGTATTAATTTAGCATATGTATTAATATGAATATGCTTTAATAAATCTGAAAATTTGTCTTTCAACAATGTTAGATTGCTTATTCCGGTGATGATAGAGGTTTGCTCAAAAAGAAATTAAGCAATAATACTGTTACATAATGTATGAGATATATATATATATATGTATATATATATATATATATATATATATTGAACAATTAATATTGTAATATTACATTGGTGAAGTTGAAATGTACCGTACCATTATTTTGGCTACTGCTATTGAACTTGGAGTGCATGGTAATATTATTTTTGGTGCTTCAAACTGTTAGACTTTTAAGTTTGTAATATATTGTCGAACTTTAAAATTAGTTTGTTGTGGAATTTGATCTTTATGTTGAATCTGTTGGAAGTTTTCAGATTATTGGTATTTCTTTTGACATATTATGCTAATCTGTAACCGCTTGTACTGAATAGGATCTACCAAAGTTGGGGGAAAATCTAATTTTTTTTTTTTGAATAATGTCAATTTGCAACAGGTAAAAGCCATTGCTAAAGAAAAATATGCAACGGACTTTAACCGTTGCAAAATTAAATAATGCAACGGCTTAAGGCCATTGCAAAATCAAGTAATTGCAACGGCACAAGGCCGTTGCAAAATTTTAGCAACTCCAAATTTTGCAACGGCTATGAGCCGTTGCGAAATCAATTTGCAACTGCCTAAAGCCATTGTAAATCATCGTTTCTGGTGTAGTGTGCACAAATGTACACGTAACGATGCTGAGACAAGAGGTTAAGTCCGACTTGTAGTTGAAGTGTGCCCGGAACCGCCCGGCATATCCAGCATCCACAAGGGGTAGACTTAATGTGAGAGGTCTAGTCCATTAATAGACATGAATGGAAATATGGTAATAACTTATTAACCTAAAATACTTAACCTGTTTAAATCTGTGGAGGTTACAAGAACCTGTCAAATTGAGCAGGGGTTAAGTAAACTTGCTTGAATCAGTGGGGGTTAAGTTAATCTTGTTAAATCTATGGGGGCGGGTTATATATATATATATATATATATATATAAACCCGACAAACTTAACCTATTTTACATGTTGGGGTTATGCAACCTTGTTAAACTGTTCGGCATAACCTATCAAAATCTAGTAGTAGGGATGTAAGCCTAGGAGGAAGCTTGTATCATCTGTTGTGTGGAATCTGTATCAGTCAGTAACCCATCTTGGTATCAAACGGGGAACCCCGAACTAGGTCGGGGTCTGGGCACGCTTACTGAGTTGATTGTAAGAGGTTCATTTAAGTGAGGATGTTGACGGCGCACTCCGTCGGATTCATGTGCGTGCATGAGTTTGCTTGCGTTGGGATAATAAGATGTTGTGACATCAGTAGATGGTTGTGCATCTCGTTAATAAAGGGGTTTCCACTTTAGAAAGTGATACATCCTATTGTGAGGGCAACACATGGTACCTACGGGATAGGGAGCCGATCGATTGTGGTAGTAATGAGGGTACGTCTAGTCATGCTTGTTTAGGTGCCTGTTTTTATCGTTGGGGGTAAACCCTGTCATTTCTGTTGAGCTACCTATTATTATTGTACGGGGTAAAACCCCTCACTAGATGTACACCTAAGTCTACCATCTTGTTCGTGTTGGTATCATCTTGTTTCTGTTATACTAGTATTGGTGTTGAAAAAAGTACTTAAGAAGCATAATATATTCTGTTCTGTTTATCCTGTTATGTCTGTTATACCTACCTTATGATATTGTTATCTCTCTCATCCAGTTTATATGCCTATCATCATGCTTTTATTTATTTATATGCTAAAAGTGACTGGACTCGCCTGACTTTATGTCTGACACGTTTTGTTTCCTTTTCTCTCTCTTCCCCCTTAGGTTCTCAAGGTTGGAATACTCAGGCTTGATTAGGATTCTCTCTTTCATTCTGCTAAGAGCTGCTTAGATGTATCGCTTTGATTTCTCGTCTTCTCTAATATGGCTATTACTTTTGGGGACTATGCTTTTATATTACTGTACTCTGATGACTTTAATACAAGGCAGATGTTTTAATTTGATGTAATGGTTTTCTGTATTTCAGACTTATGTTGTAACTGGATTTTGGACCACGATATTTTCTAACTGAAAAATAAAATTTTAAATTCCATTGTTATTTTATATATTATGCCTTGTGATGTTTCTATTTCTATCTACCTATAACGCTTCATGAAACTTAATGCATTCTGTAAACGAGTGACATTAACGGACGTGGGGTGTTACACTTGGTATCAAAGTGAGGTTACCAGATCAGTCAAAAGTTTTGAAAATTGTTTTCAAAAAGGTTTTAAAAGAAAGCATTTTTAAAAGAAAAGTTTGTTTTGAAAAACATATTCCCCAAAGCCATATAAAATATCTCTTGATTCTCCGCTTGAGTCCCTTTTCCTTTTCATTTTCAATATGCCTGGGAAACCGATTCTTCCCGAAGGGTATCCCCATTGTGGCATGGTTCCGTAGGCATGTTAAAACAACGGCACATGTCGAAGGGCAAGGAAGCGCCTAACCTCCATCTGTAGCCGCAGTAGTTTCACATGTGGCTAATTTTCTCTCAAGCTTAGTAAGGATTTCTGTGCGATGGAGGCAACTTTCGAGGGACTTGTTAGCATGTTACACAAGGATGGTAAAAAGAAGAAAAGTGAGTTAGGGCTAAGGAGAACAGCCCAAGGATGAGAAAAATGGTGGCCCAAGAAGGGAACATAGATGAAAGAAGGAAAGCCTGATAAAGTTCAAATAAAGACAAGAAGAAGTGTCAAGAAGTGTCATGGTTGTGGGACACTATTCTGAGGAGTTCCCGAAGAAGCAAGGATAGGGCCAAGGGGCAGGATCTTCAAGAGGGCAGGTGCATACTCTCGTGATCGGTGTACCGGATAGTGGTAGGAAAGTTTCTGTTGAACGTTTGATTTCTCTTTCCAATCATCCTGTTAGAACTCTTTTTGATTCTGCCACTTTGCATTTTTTATATTTGATTCTGTGGTTGAGTCTCTGCACCTTAGTACTAGTATGGTTTTTGATCCCGTTGTTGTCTCAAACCCCATTGGAGGTACGATTCATTTTTCTATGATTTGTCGAGGTTTGAGAATATCTATGTTAGGCATCGAGTTTTAGTGCGACACATATGTGCATGGTTTCATGGGCTATGATTTGATTCTATGGATGGATTGGCTAGCAATGTATGGTGCCATTCTGAATTGTGAGAGGAGGGTCGTTATACTTTTGACTTTCCATGGGAGGACCCTCGAGATTTCTTGTGACCCTAAAGGGTATGTCATGCTTAGTTTCCTAGAGTCACTTGATGCATCTATCGATGATTTACGATCTGTATTAGTAGTCTGTGAGTATTCTGATGTTTTTGAGGAGGTTCTGGGCTTACCTCCGAGGCGCGAGATTGATTTCTGTATATATTTGGTGGACAATGCAAAGCCAGTTGCATTGCATGTGCGCCATATGGCTCCGAGAGAAAGGAGGGAGCTCAGCAAGCAAGTAGGTGAGCTATTTAAGAAAAGGTTTATTAGGCGAAGCATATCTGAATGGGGTGCTCCTTTAGTGTTCGCCACTAAGGCGGATGGTTTGCTTCGCTTATGCGTGGATTACAGGGAGCTGAATAAGCTCATTAAGAAGAATAGACACCCACTTCCGAGAAGAGGTGATCTGTTTGACCAGCTTGTTGGTGCATCCGTTTTCTCCCAGTTAGACTTGGCCACTGGATTTCATTAATTGAGGGTGGCCGAGGACAGTATAGACAAGACTGCCTTCAAAACTCCAGATGGTTTCTTCGAATGGCTCATCATGCCTTTTGGGTTGGCGAATGCACCCGCCTATTTTGTGGATCTGATGAGTAGGGTGTTTCGGAAGTTTCTAAATAAGTTCATTGTGGCCTTTGTTGATGACATCTTGATTTTCTCAAAGATAGAGGAAGAGCATGCCCTACATTTAAGGGAGGTTTTGAAAACTCTCCGTGCACACCAACTTAAGGCAAAATTATCCAAATGTCAGTTTTTGAGAAAGGAAGTGAGATTTCTAGGGCATGTGGTCTCTAAGGATGGGACAACGGTGAATCCCGCGAAAATAGTTGCTGTTCAAAATTGGAAGATTCTAAAGAATGCAACGGAGGTGAGGAGTTTTCTTGGTTTAGCAGCCTATTATAGGTCATTAAGGACTTCACAAAGATATCAGCCCCACTCACAAGACCGACAAAGAAGAATCTGACATTTTCTTGGGATATAGACTATGAAGATGCTTTTCAGCGATTGAAGAGGGCTCTGACAACAGCCCCAGTCTTGACTTTGCCTGATAGGAACAAAGTGTTCACAGTATACACTTATGCATGTGGTACAAGGCTTGGTGCGGTTCTGATGAAAGAGGACAGGGTAGTATGTTATGGAGGTAGACAGTTAAGAGTTCATGAGAAGAACTACCCTACCCATGACTTAGAGTTAGCTGCCATAGTATTCGTGTTTAAGACTTGGTGCCATTATCTACTTAGAAAGAAGTTCGAGTTGTACACCAATCATAAATCTCTCAAGTACTTGTTCTCGTAGAAGGATCTCAATTTGAGGCAACAAAGATGGATGGAGTTCCTAGCGTCCTATGACTTTGAGATTACTTATACTCCCGGTAAGGGTAATGTGGTGGCAGACGCACTGAGCAGGCAGAGGAAGACCTTGAATCCTCTATTTGTAGAGAGGTAGAGCTTGGAGTATATATCGACTTTTGATTTTAGACCCTCTACCGAGTTCACATCTGGTTTATTGGCATCATTAGAGGTGCGGCCCACTCTTTTGGATCAGATAGGAACTTCGCAGCAAGAGGACCCACAGATAGTTACATCTTAGATAGGCTCAGTAGAGTGGAGACTTCCAGTCACCTCAATAGATATTCCTCGAATGATATAGGGTGGTTGCAAAAAGATGGAAGACTTTTTGTTCCCCGAGTAAGGAGTTTGTTGAAGATACTCCTTGAGGAAGCCCATCATTATAGGATGACTATTCATCTAGGTGATGATAAGATGCATAGAGATATGAAGAGGGCTTTCTTTTGGCCTGGGATGAAGAAAAATGTAGCGGAGTTTGTTTCTCGATGTTTGATTTCCCAGCATGTCAAGGCTGAGAAAAGGAAGCCCCGTGGTTTACTTCATCCTTTGGAGGTCCTATAGTGGAAGTGGAGAGCGTCTCTATGGATTTCAATGATGGTTTTCCTAGATCAAGGAAAGGCAACACCAGTATATGGGTTGTAGTTGACCGGCTTATTAAGAGCGCTCAATTCATTCCTGTTAAGAGTAAGAGCACGACAACATGGTTGGCAGCAGTTTATCTTCATGAAACAGTCCGTCTATATGGAGTATCTTCCATTATTGTGAGTGATCGTGGCTCCATATTCACCAATGAGTTTTGGAGGAGCTTGCAAGAGGCATTAGGAACACAGTTATGTTTGGGTGCCGCTTATCACCCTCAGACCGATGGACTGATGGAAAGGGTGAATAGAGTTCTTGAGGATCTTTTAATTCTGTGTATCCTAGACTTCAGAGGGACTTGGGAAGAGCATCTTCCTTTGGTAGAATTCGCCTACAACAATAGTTATCAGGCTGGTATTGGCATGGCACCCTTCGAGGCATTGTACGGACGACCCTGTTGATCACCGACTTGTTGGTGGGAGTCTACAGAAAGGCTTCTACTTGGACCTGAGATGATTAGAGAAACTTCAGATAGGATGGATCTTGTCCGCAGATGCATAAGACAACTCCGGACAGGCAGAAGTCCAACACAGACAGGAGAAGGACCGATATTGAGTTTGAAGTAGGAGACATGGTTTTCGTCAAAGCATCACCTTTGAGGAATGTGGTTCATTTTGGATCTGTAGCGAAATTGGCGCTAAGATTTGTAGAGCCATTTCCCATAACATAAAGGATTGGTCAAATGGCTTATAGAATGAAGTTACCAGAGAGACTGGCTGGTGTTCATGATGTTTTCCACGTTTCTCATTTACGGAAGTGCTTGCATGATACCGCAGAAGTAGTTGAGCCGAGTATGCTTGAGGAAGTAGAGGTGGATTGGGAGGCGACAGTTAGACGAGTTCCAACCCGTATTATTGGATCAGAGGTTAAGAAGCTTTGCAACTGAGAGGTCAAGTTGATGAAAATTCAATGGGAGAAGACCTCGAGAATGCAACTTGGGGGACTGAAGACAAGACTCGCACTTTGTACCCTTTTCTTTTCAAGGGTATGTTCTTAACTTATTTTCCAAAGTTTTTATTCGCACTTGTTTCCGTCATTTATTATATCCTATCGATCGAATCTTCGACCTTTAGGTAGAAATCCAATGGATGTAAACATTTGTTTGACACATGTTATGTTTGATGGATGCAAGTGGATGCAAGTGGTTGCTAGTGGATGCTCGTGGATGCAAATACACGCACTAGGAACTAGGTCGGCTCAATCATTCTCATACTACATATTGATACATGTGCATTTTTTTTCTTTTATGGATGGAAATGGGTGTACCATCATATGGATGTTGCATGTGGATGGATGATTGTGCACGCATATAGCATTTACATGATATGTTTGGATTATTTGAATACATGTTGGATTCATGGCACTAACATACATTGCATTAAGAAGGTCGACCGAATCAGTAGACCGCCTAATCTTTCGCATTAGTATATGGACATATACACACACCTTTGCATATGTCCATATAAGCATTAGAAATCTTTTAAGGACAATGGATGTCGGTGACTGGTGGATGAGTAGATGGATGATGGATGTTAGGATATACATTCTTCTTAACCTGGAGATTTCGGGGACGAAATCCTTTAAGTATGGGAGAATGTAACACCCCATAATTTTAAATAACACTATAATGATAAACTTGAGCATACTTAATTAATTATTGGGAATTAAGTAAAACGGACTGCACCATTATGTTCGTCTCGAAATTCTGCTTAAGGTAGACTTTGAGTTTGCATAAAACGAACAATTTATGAAGAAGATATTAAAGTTTGAAATTTGTACACATATAAGCAATATAAATATAAATAAATCATGTCCAAAAAATCAAAAATCAAAGAGCGGGAATAGGGGGAAATCGACACGTTAGGGGTCGACCCCATGCGGATCTGTCGACTCCTGGGTCCACCCCGGGGTCGAACCTAGCCAGATCTGGGGAAGATTCCTCCCCGCACTTGGACGCATTTCTGAACGAGATTTGTTGACCTTAGTCCATAAATAGGACCTCATTTCTATTGTTTTATTCATCAAAAACAATGGAGACAACGAGGTTCTGCCCCAACTCAGATTGAATTAGCCTGTTCTTCTGCAACAACTTATAAGAATACAAGAATCTCTGTTACACCATCAACAGTCAATTCTCTGTTCTTTAGATCCAGTCATAGTGAGTTTATGTTATTTTTCGATATAAACATTTAAATAGTAATCTTGGCATGTTTATAAGTTTGGATCTAAACCTATGCCTGTTAATAACTTGAATCATAAGTAAAGAGATATGCCACTACTTGTACGCCTAATCTACTGTTTAGTTCTCATATGCCCATTCCTGGTATGCCTATTCTGTTATTATGCCTAATCATGTAACCATATACCTATTCTGTTAGTATGCTTGTTTCTTCCATCATATGCCTATTTTGATTTAATGCCCTTTTTGTTCTCTTCTTTCCCTCCTTCCCTTTTCATTTTTATAGCCAAGCTACCTTCGAGCTTAGGCCAATCACTGAAATATGCGAACGCATGAAATTGGGAATGGTTGGGAATGATAAATAGGGGAATAACTTATATTGTAAAACATGATTGGGATTTAGGGGCATAATCTATGCCTTGATCTAAAACTTTAATTTGGGCATAACTTGTATCGTGGATTAGACTGGGATTTGGGGCATTACCTTGGATAAATAAGAGAATTTGTTTAATAATGAACATGCCTAGATTTACAGCAATTAGAAACTGTAACCGCGCTTATACACGAGGTTAGATTACACTTGTAGTAGAAGCTTGCCCGGAACCTCCTGGCAAATCCAGCATCCACAAGTGGTAAATCTAAATTGAAGGATCTAGCGCATAAACGTACACGTAACGGTGATGAGGCATGATATTAAGTCCGACTTGTGGTAGAAGTCTACTGGAACCTCCCGACATATCCAACATCCACAAGGGGTAGACTTAATGTGAGAGGTCTAGTCAATTAATAGCCATGAATGAAAATATGATATTAACTTGTTAACCTGAAATACTTAACCTGTTTAAATTTGTGCGGGTTACATAAACCCGTCTAATTGAGTAGGGGTTAAGTTAACTTACTTGAATCAATCGGGATTAAGTTAATCTTGTTAAATCTATGGGGACGAGTTAAATATATAAACCCGACAAACTTAACCTATTTTATATGTTAGGGCTATGCAACCTTGTTAAATTGTTCGGCATAACCTATCAAAATCTTAGTAGTAGGGATGCAAGCCTAGGGGAAGCCTGTATCATCTGTTGTGTGGGACCCGTATCAGTCAGTAACCCATCTTGGTATCAAACAGGGAACCCCGAATTAGGTCGGGATCTAGGCACGCTTACTGAGTTGATTGTAAGAGGTTCATTTAAGTGGGGATGTTGACGGTGCACTCCGTCGGATTCATGTGCGTGCATAAATTTGCTTGCATTGGGATAATAATAAGTTGTGACATCAATAAATGGTTGTGCATCTCGTTAATAAAGGGGTTTCCACTTTAGAAAGTGATACATCCTGCTGTGGGGGCAACATATAGTATCTACGGGATAGAGAGCCGATCGATTGTGGTAGTAATAAGGGTACATCTAGTCTTGCTTGTTTAGGAACCCGTTATTATCATTGGGGGTAAACCCTGTCATTTCTGTTGGGCTACATGTTATTACTGTACGGGGTAAAACCCCTCACTAGATGTACACCTAAGTCTACCATCTTGTTCGTGTTGGGATCATCTTGTTCCTGTTATACTAGTATTGGTGCAAAGAAAAGTACTTGAGAAGCGCAATATATTTTGTTATGTTTATCATGTTTATCATGTTCTATCTGTTATACCAACCTTATGATACTGTTATCTCTCTCATCTAGTTCATATGCCTGTCATGATGCTTTTATTTATTTATATGCTAAAAGTAACTGGACTCGCCTGACTTTATGTCTGACACGTTTTGTTTGCTTTTCTCTCTCTTCCTCTTCCCCCTAGATTCTCAGGGTGGGAACACTCAGGCTTGATTAGGATTCTCTCTTTCATTCTGCTAGAAGCTGCTTAGATGTACCGCTTTGGTTTCCCGTCTTCTAATATGGCTATTACTTTTGGGGACTATGCTTTTATATTACTGTACTCTGATGACTTTAATACAAGGCAGATGTTTTAATTTGATGTAATGGTTTTTTGTATTTCAGACTTATGTTGTAACTGGGTTTTGGACCACGATATTTTCTAATTTAAAAATAAAGTTTTAAATTCCTCTATTATTTTATATCTGTCTTGTGATGTTTCTGTTTCTTTTTACCTATAACGCTTCATGAAACTTAATGCATTTTGTTAAAGAGTGACATGACGTGGGGTGTCAGAGTTATCCTTTCCTTTGAATGGTTTCCCTCCCATAAGTGTATAGTCCTTACAAAGCTTCGCAAAATCCACTATCCTAGTAACTTGCACACCTACATCTACCATGGCTACCACTAGAGCGGGTATCCTTCGCATGAATGTTTCTGTCACGGCCTCAAACATGGTTGGGTTGTCTGGTGCACCGCCATTACCCCTCCAGGCACAACCCCTCCCAAGTAGTATGTCTTAAAGCACGTAGACTCATTCTAAGTCTGCAAATTAGAATGATTAGCCACTTGTAAGAAAAACTGCTAAAGAAGTACAAACGCTACTATACTATAGTACCATATAGTATACAACCAACTGAAATCTACAAATACGTCTCTCATATGTTATTACGCCTCAGAACTTTGGCTAAAATCGTTAACCAGAGCTCTGATACCAAATGTGACGACCGCCTACAACCCCTTGCTCTTAAACAAAAGGAATAATGCGCTGAAAGGTGTGCCAGGCAACTATGGACGATTATCAGAGTAGGATAACACAAACGAAACCTGTTGTATTACTCACAATTCAAGGATGAAATATAATAGAACATATACAACAAGTAAAAATAGTGAAGCATATATGAGCAGAAAACTCCAAACTTTCATAACACCTAGAAAGTATATCCAAATGCCAGGATTACAACATAAGTCTTTACAAATTTGCGTCACTACAACACTCAGAGAAGAATAACAGACAGCGGAAATAGAAATACTACATAGTAATAAAACTGGTATGTAAGCCTCTTGCTCGCCACCAAACTGCAACATCGTCCTTACCAAGATATCACCTGTCACCTGCCACCTAGTCTGCCTATCCGCATTCGGATGAACAACCCAAGATAATAAGAGAGAAACATAAAACCTTGAGTCAGACAACAGTCTTAGTGAGCGATAAAACAGCTAACAAACATCATCAATAAAGTATATGAGAATAGGCAGATGAACTCTCAATCTACAAATAACAATACCAGAGACGAACTCCAAGCCCAACTCCCCACATTCGACAGTGATAGCCTTTACAACAAACATTTAAACCATACATCCTTAGAAACCAGAATGACCATTCATTCCTAATTGTCAGAAGCAACTAGACAATAACACTCACAACATCCAGATTATAAATCTCACATGAATCATCCTGATCGAATTCAACATTCCTCAAGCTCAAGCCCTAGAGGCCTAAACCAATATCAGACAAGCACCTAAGAAACATCTCCTTCGACGTTGGACAATCTACATGAGATGGTACAAAATAAACAAACAACGTACATGACTGACTCTGGCTATCACCGCCAATCCTGCTTTGAAACCATCGTTAATCGTATGATTGGCCATGTCACCATGCCATCCGTCAAGGGCTAATGCTAACCCCAGTTCTAACCAGACTACAGCACGTCCAAGGTACATTTGCCTCCCAGAGACAACTAGGCCCATCCAATAGATTCAGGGTATTCGACTAGTCTAACCAGCCTTTTAGGTTCCCCTATTATATCCGTGCTTTGAATCCGTTAGAACTTACGACAACGATAATCCCTTCATAACTCTAGTCGGCATCGCCAACGACTAACCACAAAATTAGACCCAGTCTCAAGTATCCATTATCCACAAACTCAAGTCCAACTTGAGTCGTCTTCCTATTTGTAACATCTCCACGATCAACGAACACATCACTTCACTTCAAGCATTCCTACTTGAACTCTCTTCGAAGTCACAATCATTACTGAACCAAACAACATCAATACGAGGTTCAACACAATACATAGCGTTACATCTATTTGCTATGAAATAAACTATAGCGTTCATGCAATCAACCACATAATTTACAAATGTTGCTAAAAATCCCTCACACATGAGCCCTGACCGACTCAATTCCCTTTGTGTACACAACCGATCCGAATAAACTTCTGGTCAAGCGCACACACATTTGGTCAAGCGCACATAATTTTGGTCTAGCGCACACACTTGTGGTCAAGTGTTCCGATCAAGTAGACACACTTCTGGTCAAGCGGACACACTTCTGGTCAAGCACCCCCAAATCGAGCATACACTAGTCGAGCACACCCTGGTTGAGCATAACCTGGTCGAGCACACCCTGGTCGAGCGCCCCCTGGTCGAGCGCACTCATTTCTGTTCAAGCGGACACACTTCTGGTCAAGCGGGCACACTTATGGTCAAGCAGACACACTTCTGTTCAAGCGGACAACTGTCAAACAGCTGTCCCAACGGCATTTTCGTAATTATAACAAGCCTAATCCGAACCTTCTCCAAACTCGACCAGACTTCATCAAATGATTCTAATGACGAAATCTACTTATCCAATACGATTATAATCATGTCATGAATTTGCTAACACCATGGAAATAATAAATATCATGTAAAGTTCACCAAAATCATATTAAATGATCATCTGAACTAAAATCATGAATCTAACTTGCATATACATATGGAATGATATAGAAATTGCCGGTTTTATGTTGCTAAATTAGATCATATGGCGATTCATATGAAAATAAACTTATCATGATGTAGATCTAAGGAAAACAACTTGAAGATGATAAAATTAAGATCATAGAACTCATATACCTGATTGAATCTATATGAGAGAGGTATATCACTCACCAATTCTTCAAAACAACCCAAAACCACTTAGATCTAGATCCGAGCAGCGAAGAATTTGCTCTAAACTCTTCAATTCAGTGAACTCTCTCTTGAAATGGCATAGATCTATCTTTAAACAATATAGATCTTCGATTCTCTAAGCTTTAATGGTGGAAAGGTGTAGAAAATGGAGGAATGGAGGACCTCTAGCTCTTCCAAATGAGAGAATGGAGAAATTAAACTATTGTCCATGCCTCATACCCCCTATTTACAGCCTTCCACCAGCCCACTAATGGGTCTCTCCAAATCTACCCATTAGGGCTTTATAAACCTGAACATCCAACTGTGAAACCTTAAAACAACGATTCCTCCCAAATCGCTGAGCCAAACCTTTAATGTGACCACTTTACGGAATGAGAATCGTCATTTCCTTTCCAATGAGACCAATCTCAGCACCTGAATTGATCCGAGTCAAAAGTTATGCCTTGTACAAGACTGATAGGGAAAAATGGTTATAAACGAAAATGGTAATAATTATGTACATGTCTCACATCCCCATAAACAACATATTAAAATATGAGAATGATCCAACCCTCAGGAAATAAAATAAAAATATTTTATGATCCTCCGATACGTAAAATGTAGGCCGTTACAAGGAAGTCAAGAACTTTCTTCGACATGAGTCACTCGAGAAGAAGTCGATGGAATGATTAAGAATCTATCTATGGATTTGAACCCTCGACTCGAGCAATAGGAAGATGCTTTTAGCACCTTTCTTGCTTGAATTGGAGACAAGATAAGAAGTGCTTCGAGGTCGACTGGGCAGGCAGACATTGTTGGAACTAGTACCAATGTTCATCCACTTGCGACTCGAGACTAAGGGGCAACCCCACAAACTAATCAGCCAGCCGATGCTGCTTCTTGAAACGGTGTCGGTCCGGCTACACTCGGGGACACCTCTAATCCCAACATCGCTTGAGCCTGGGATTCTTTGGTAGGTCAGGCTGTGGGATCCGTTGTTGATAATGTTGCTCAAGCGCCGATGTGCGCAGATTTGGATGGTAGTGCTCCCACGGTTCTTCTGAGAGTCAGAATTACGCCCGATATGGTTCCTCGGTTTGGAATTCAACCAAATATTCTTCTTAATCAACTGATTCCAAATTTTGACTTAAACACTGGGGGCACCAGTGTCTCTTTGGATAACCTTAACCAGTTGCTTTCTTTCGGCAATGGTTCTCAAATCGTGGATGTCATTCGTCGATTCACTCGAGGCAGTTCTTGTTCTTCTGATTTGGATTTTATAACTCGCAATCCTCTCAAGAACTCTCGTAACCCACTGGATTTCAAGCTACCGGTGTTGGACCCCTATGATGGTCGGAAGGACCCGACTTCCCACTTGATGAGATATATTCGCCACATGGAAGTCCTCTGTTCTTCAGAAAATGTCATAGCGAAGTGCTTTTCGCTCTACTTAACAGATATAGGTGCAATGTGGCTCAGGCAGCTAGAGGCGGACTCCACTACTTCTTGGAATTCTTTGATTACCATATTTGTGGAACAGTTTAGAGTCAACATCACTCGTCCGAAAAGCGTAATGACTCTCAATGGAATCAGGCAGAAGTCCAGCGGGACTCAGTGAAAATTCCTGAAATGGTTTAATGCTGCGGTCGCTTTAGTCGACTGGCCAGAACCTTCTATGGTTTTAATGGCCACAATATCTGGAGTTCAGGATAAATCTGACTTCAAGACTACTCTACACCGAGACCCGCCGAGGGATCTCGAAGAAGTTTATTTTGAGATTGAAAGATCCCTTCGGGAAAAGGATGCGAAAACTGATAACAAAAAGATTCTCGATGTTAATGTCGTTAAGGGCGAGAGGCCGTCTAACTTACTCATAACCTCAAGGAGATTTTTTGGAATTTTATCCTACATCCCGTTCGGGAGCCTACTCAGAGAGAAAGAGGTTCAGGCCGACACTGCATATACCATAACATTGATGGTCACAATACAAACGAGTGTCGACATCTCAGGAATGTGATTGAAAGGCGTGGAAGAAGTTGAAAACTGACACGATTTGTTCAAACTCGGGTTATGGTGCCAGGACAGGCACAACCCCCTCAAAGAAATTAAGACCTGGGACTAGCAATCATCCCCACGACATCGTTATCAACTGAACCTCTCACTGGCTCTGATGTCTTGGATGCAAGTTCCGTGGGCATCAATATCTTATGACTTGCAGATTCTGGTCTTCCTATTTTCTAGTCCTAAAGGCTCTCAGATAATGAGCCCCTCACTTATGGATTTCTCCTTTGTTGGCTTTCTAGCTTTCGGAATTCTCAAGCCTCATGATGTTATCTCTTTTGGCTTTTTGGAATGCAAACGGTTGAGTCGACCTACCTATGCACGGGAGCTATTATAATCCCGAAACAGGCTCTTTGATTGACAACATACTGTCTGGTTATTGATGAAATAGATTTTCTGAAATTTCTTGGTCGTTTTACTAAAGTAAGGCCACCTTAAACCCATCTACAAATCTTAGTCATCTTGCCTCGATAAGACCGCCTTGAGAAAATTATGATTTTGGAACTGGAATGTCTAAGCTTGCTTACTTCGCGAATGATAAACCATCCATTTTCTTTCCCAAATGAACTTGAAATCAAAAATGGCTAAGTCCGCATACCCATGTACGGGAACTAAAGAGATCCTTAAGCATGCTCTTTACGGACAATGAGCCGTTAAGTTTTCCTTCCGATTTTAATAAAAATCCAAACCTTTTATAACTTTAATAAGATTTCTTCGCACGTCGAATGCCTGTGCAGTATGAAATATGAACCTTGGTTAATCTTGCCTCATTTAAGATCGCTTGAGATTCTCCCTAAGCCTTGGTTGGTCTTGCCTCGCTTAAGATCACATAGGATAAACCTTGGTTGGTCTTGCCTTGCTCAAGATCGCCTTGGATAAACCTTGGTTGGTCTCGCCTCACTTAAGATCGCCTCGGATAAACCTTGGCTGGTCTTGCCTCGCTCAAGGTCGCCACGGATAAACCTTGGTTGGTATTGCCTCGATTAAGATTGCCTTGGATAAACCTTGATTGTCTTGCCTTGATCAAGATCGCCTTGGGTAAACCTTGGTTGACCTTGCCTCACCCAAGATCGCCTCGAGTAAACCTTGGTTGGTCTTGCCTCGCTCAATATCTCCTTGGGTAAACCTTGGTTGATCTTGCCTCGCTCAAGATCGCCTGAGATCCTATACATGCCTTTGTCGTCTTGCTAAAGCAAGATTGCCTTGGAAAAATATGATGGTCTCATCGAAAAAACGACAAGATCGCTTATTTCTGTCTATGCGGATTCTTTAATTACATAGGTTACTGGACTCCTCCGGTCTCTCGGATTCTCTGGCTATTCTAGTTATCTCTAAGCGATCTGAAGCGATCGTGTACTTCTTTTAATATGATCCAAAGCGATCGTTGCGTTCTATTTAATATGATCCAAAGCGATCGTGAACTTCTATTTTATATGATCCCAAGCGATCGTGGTTTTCTGAATAATACAATCCAAATCGATCGTCGACCTTCTTGAAAGTTCAAGCTTCCTGGTTTTCCAACTCACAAATAATACGATCCGAAGTGAACGTGAGTTTCTAGATTTCTCTTCTAGCAAAACACACCTTCCTTGAATCAAGCCAGATATGTCTTGGGGTGCAAATGTTGACAAGATTTTTAGTTGAAGTTGTCACACGTCAATAATATCGTCGAAAAACATGAAGCGACTCGATCGAAGTCGCGTCATATTCAAAGAAGATTGGAATGGTGTCGATTCGTAAAATAATTGTCAATGGACTCGAAAAAGTTGGTGCAGTGAAAATACATGATCAACATTGTTCGATCAGCTCAAAATGGTCGGGCGTGTCGGTTCAATCACGAGGCAGAAATCGTCATGCAAAAATATATATATATTCGGTAAAAAACTGTGTCGCGCGCTCAAAAACAGTTGATCGACACGCGTCGATCACGAAAAATGGCTCACGCCACTCACGGCGTCAAAATATGGTAAACTGGCAAAATTTGATTCGGCACGTCGAAAACAGCTAATCAATGCATGAAAAATCACATGTTTTACCTTGGTCGATCAATCCGGTAAATCTGGCAAGTTTAGGGTTGGTATAGTGAAAAATAGTCAAAAAATGTGGTGGATCACTCAAAAACCACGTGTGCACACTTGCCAGATCAGCTTGGCAACTTGGCTGATTTGGCGAGCTGGGAATTTGACACGTTGGAAAATACATGAAAAACACAGTGGATCAGTTAAAAACCACGTCTCGTACTCGAGCTGATCACACCAAAAAACTTGGCAAAAAATCGTGGCTTGAATTTCAAATCCCGTAGGGGATTCAAAATTTTCATAGCATGTACTCGGCCCCGGCTAGCAAAATCTCGAATTGCACTCAGGGATTAGAAAATTTGGTAAAGCAGAGGGATTCGAAATTCTTGGAAAACGGCTGATCATTCTGGCACGGTCCAGAACTCGTGCCGATCACTGTTTTTCACGTGTGCATCACGTGATTTATAGGATACGAATTTCTGGATTCGGCAAATGTTCCAAAAAATGGCAGAACATTTTGGCACGGCCCAGAAATCGTGCAGATCACCAAAATCACCATGCGCAATACATGATTTTTCGGATACAAATTTCTGGATTAGCGAATGGTCCAGAAAATGGCATATCACTTTGGCACGACCCAAAACTCATGTCAATCACTATTTTTCACGTGTGCAACACGTGATTTTGGCAGATTTTGGGGATTTGAGCTTTTCAAACCCAAGGATACGATTTTTTTACGAAACACTGATTTTTCGACTCTGACTTTGGGATCCGAATTTCGTACCCTCCAAGGATACGAATATTCTGTAGTGTGGGGTCCCATTTCTCACCTACTCCACTACAAACTCACATACAAATATCCCCTTACTTGGCAGTCAAAGGGGTTGGTTGGCATTTGGTATTTTGGACTTGTTGGAGCTTCCAAGCATCATTAATGGCAGCCACTTCCCCATGACCGTTGGACATGGCATTAACCTCCAGAACGTTTCCCATCAACTTTTGGAGATCTACAAGCATAAAAACTCACTTTTGGGCTGCTTTGGATATCTTGGATTTCTTCGGCATTGAAGCTATTTTTTGGACATAGTTGACCAAGTCAACATATTTTCACTCAACGAAGAAGAAGAAGAAGAAGGGCATCTTGGTCAAAGTTTAGAATTAACAAATATTTTGTGATTCTATTGTAATGCTTTGCACTTGAGTATTGTTCAAACTTGTACAACTTTGTAGTCAAAAAATATATAATGAATGATTAGTATAAAGTGAATGCAGACATTATTGTCGAACCACTATAAAAAGCTGTGTCTTCCCCGCATTACTTTACATAACTTTTGAATTTATGTGTTGCTAATACACATTCACATCGGGTGCTGGCGTGCGTTGAGTCCACGACAACTTTCCACATCAACAATCTTTATTGACTTCATCTACATCATATATGAACTTAATTTCATAGGTAGTACCATCATATGCATCGTATAATCTCATGTATATCACAAATAATTACATATACAACGCAAATATAAATATTTGTATAAATTTTTCATCAAACAACACCAATATTTCATCAACCAATATAACCATACCATCAAATATTCATGTATGTCAAACAAAATATTCACAAATCCATCAAGCTCCACAACCAGCAATCAAATGTCAAACCCATTAACACATGTAAAATAATTACAAAAATAAAATGATCAAAATCCATCAGAGAAACAACCATACCTACTCATCGTCATCATCTCCCGACCCTTTCTCCTCCGACCCTTCCTCCTCAAGCATTCTACTATGCTCTGCTAAATACGATGTGTCCTGTTCATCTAGAAGATTCATCAATACTCAGCTTTTCCATCAGTCATTGAATTTTATCATTTGTGTTTCAACGGAACTATCTCATATTCGACATATGATCTCCTATAAATCGTCTAGGTCGTGATGATTTGTAAATTTGTTGATTTCGAATTATAACTTATGCTCAAGAATTAAAAAAATAAATAAATTAGTTAATGAAGCAATTTAACTCCTGATTTCCATAACCGTAACGCGTATTTCATGAAGGTGGGTCAATCAGAGTATCACGTATTTGCCCGACTCCTCAAGGGGTGCACTGTTATTATATTTTTTAAAATAAATTAAATTCATTTGGGACTAAAGGATTTCATTTTTTATTTTTGTTGTATTTGTTAAAATAATACATGATGCGTGTTTTCAAATAATCAACGTATTCACTTCTTAATACTTTAGAAAATCAACTATAATAGAATATTTGTTCTTGTAAAATTCCTTTTTTCAAACTTTAAAAAAAAAGTTTTTTGTATAATATTTAATCTTGTTATAACCAATTCTCAACTTTTTAGAAAATCGATTTAGTAGAATATTTCTGGTTGTTTTATTGACTTTTTAAAAATTGATTTTTGTAGAATATTTGTTGTTATCATATTCATTTCTTAATTTTTTAATAGAAAATTAATTTTAGTAGAATATCAGCTATTGTTATATTCATTTTAAAATATTATAATTAATTCTACTATTTAATATTTTATTAACTAAATTTGAAAATTTAGAACGTATATAAAAATTAATTTAATTATTTAAAATTTTAATTTACTGGTTTTGTATACTAAAATAAGAAGTTAGAACTTGTAATAATAAATATAATATTGTTGGAAACGTTTTGTATGTATGGTGAATTTATTTAAAAAAATAGTTACTAAGAATTTATTATTGATCCATTATTGCATTGAAGTTGTTGAAAGTTACAATTGTAATATATATATATAATTATATATATATGGGCCATTAATGTGATTGAGCAGTTATACTAGCACAAACGTCATATATTTATGTGTCCTTTTATCGAGCTGTTATAAAAACAAATGGTATTAAAATATTGTTACTAATGATAATTACTGTACAAAAATATACATCAGAGGATAATATCAGAGTTAACAACATCACAGGATCATAATTATACATAATGGTTCGAAAAGTGAATAAGTACACAACGGAATAAAAGGTAGTAAACATAATAAAGTTTGGAAGTGTCCAAAATAACATCCACTTCTGGCTCCAACTCCAAAACCATCTTCCATACACATCCAAAAAGATCTAAGATAATAACCTGAGAACTAGGTTCCCCGTGTGAATATAGGCCCCCGAGTTTGCAAGGGAATAACAAACTACGAGTCAATCATGGGACTGGTATAAGAAACCCTACAGTTATTCTTAACTTATATTTAAAGTGAGGCATATCATGGGACCACGCTGTATAACATCGAACAGGTTTACTCCACACAAATGTCAGTGCATAAAACCACGTAATGCTTTTTGAGAAATGAAGCCATTATAAGACTCAAGCCCCATAATACAATGCAAACGCAAACCGAAGGATAGAGTTTTACCTTATAATGGCCAAACATGTTTGATACGAGAAAATCCTTTGATATTATTATTAGTGTCTAAGTGTTGAAAACAATTTCGAAAACAAATGCATCAATCTTAGAAGACATAATATCCTATCCAATTATGTCGCCATATAGGTTTACAACTGAAAACGTAAAGTCGCGTATTGGAAATTAGATTCCATCATGAACCAAGGCAAAGGATCTTCCTTATCCGATTCGGGATACTCTAACATATGTCCTAGGACCCAAACATTGGTAAGCCCTCGGAGCGACAGAGCCGACCCACCAATTCCTGGTGGATTAGGGTTACTCCAGAACATAACGTTCCGCGTCGTATTTGACCGTCGTCTTGGTCATATTTGACCATCATCCGAGGCCTCGATTCCATCATCCACATAAGTAAATTGCCTGGGCTCCATACCATGGCATCACTTTTAGCTAGAAGGAAACGTATGACCTTTCTCTATTGTCCTTCATCCTGTTTTTGGCTCATCTTGGGGTGTGTGGCCCGTGAGTCAACGTAGCACAAAGCTTTGCTTTTCAACAAAAGCTTTGATCTATCTGCCAGCAGCACTCAGCATGCCATATTATCAATTCACACATATGATCAGTTTCTACTAATAATATCACCTTTGAGCTCATGCGTCTCAAAAAAGGGTGTTAAGCTAAGAGAATAAATTTTCCGCCTCCATAGATATATTATCAAGCAACTAGTCAATTATGTTATGAAATAAAACGTCAAACGCACAATCCATTTACAAGTCTGTTCTAGGTCTGAATGAAACCGAAGGCACCTTATTCCTCATCCAAATAAGGAGAGAGGCCCTTGCATATCCCGATAATAAACAAGTACATTCGGACCACTACCACTATAACCCCTTCAATGGAGTTACACATATCTAAGGCATCAGCAAGCAATCCATTCGATGTGAAGATTCTCAGTCTTCAATATCTTTGACTTTTAATCATCATATAATTATTCGAAATGGGTTGAACCTGATCTTTTCGAATATTTGTCGTTAAAACAAAAATCCTTATCAGATTATTAATCCACCGACAAAGTCTCCTTTAATTGGTATCCTTTCATAAGATTTAAAATCCTATTCTCAAACTTGGATAAGCTATTTGGATTCTCAAAATCATCTTTTAACCTTATAAAATGGTTTACTTAAGGATTAGATTCAATTATGAATTAAAATCCCTATTTCAAAACATTACCCAAAATTCATTATAAAAGCTTTTAAACAAATAGCCAAATTTCCATTTACCTAGTTTTATCATTCAAAACTATATATAATTGGTTTAAACCCTTTTCAAATCATTTATAATAATTTAAAATGATTTTTCACTATTTTTATTTAAATAAAAATAGTCTATATTCACTAATTTCAATTACAGGCCTTTATAGGTCGTGGTGTTGTTTTTATTAAGATTTAATTTGAACATTTCTCAAATTATTACTTCTACATTTCAAAACTCTTATTATCTTGCGAAAAATCTTTTCATTACGAACCCACCGGTTCTAGTTTCGGGAAAATCTGACGGTCAGATCTCCCGGTACATCAGTTTAAAGTTATAGGTCGAAGTTCGCAAACTACCACTGCGCGATGAGTTCTATTCTTAACATAACTCGATGTATAATATAAAATACGTTGAATAGCTTCACAAATATTTTATTTATCATATAAAATACATATAATAATTTTCCAAAGCTATATTTTAATTTTTCCAACTTCAAAATCAATTATTTCAATATTTAAGTATTATAATAATATTTAAATTTTCCTGACATTCGTTATAAAAATAAATAAAAAACTTTTGTAAAGGAAATCATTGCAAAACATTCCTTAGATATCCTAACCGAACTTCACTTTTATCTGTTACTATCCATTTTAAAAATAAAACTTGAATAAGCCGTAACTACATGAAAATTACTTCAAATCAATTTGTTTCAGTAACGAATATTCATCGTAATTTCATAATCTTTGTGTCCATCCAAAATCGAACATCAAATTCAAACTTTTATTTTTAACCTATTATTATATTAATAAAATATTCATTGAAATCCATTTTAATTGAATGAAGACTTAACCAATGAAAAAATAATCACATCTATTGGTCATATTCAATCAGTGTATCTTATAACACTAAATCAACCATCAAAAAACATCCAATCCACATATACAATGGAATTTACCGTATAAGCCTTAAATCAATAACGCTTATGCGGGTTTGTCAATCAACAGATTAACTGCAAACTCAATCAATGGATATATATATATCAATCAATTAACATATTAATACTCAAATGGGGTTCCCATATCGTTAAGTAACCGGTACTTGGTGAACTAATTTATCAAGACCATTTAAGGTTCAAACTTGTTTTCAAATCAACATTGTTTGTGTTCAAGTGTCACATACCCAAGCAATTTCACATATATCAAGTAAAAATGATATTTTTAACATACTGCACATTATTTAAGATCATAATAAACTTGCATCATTAACTAGTAATCATTTCAGAACTCAAATTAATTAACTAACTAACTAACTAACAGTGAATTGCTAACTAGCCCTTATTGGGTTTTAGTTTCTCATCATGGGTTCTACTCCATCAATCTTTTGTGCAAACGAAAAGCAAACACTCACGTACATCTTCAGCAATGTTCCGGTGACTATAAAAATTACAGAAGTTAACTAGACTAAGATTTTGAGGCTATGGGTTTTCAGAACTTGACAGACGCACACATGCTCACGGATCTGGGTATACGGAGCAAACAGGAGGGAGACGGGGTCCAGGGTGGTTCGGCCTAGGGGTGGGGTCCACGGTGGGGCTGGAGCAGATCAGAGACAGGTGTGTAGGGCCCTTGCATGCGGTGTAGGGGTGGAAAGTAGGGTGCTTTTGGGTATAGCTTAGGTGTAATTGCAAATTTAGGTCAAAATTGGGATTTTAGCAGTAATAGTGTTCTATCTACTGAGCGCATCTGCTACCCCATTGGCTTTTCCTGAAGGGTAAAGAATGTGCAAATCGTATGCTGCTAGAAACTCCAACCAGCGTTGTTTCCTCATATTCAAATCTTTCTAGGTAAAGAGATACTTCGATAATTTATAATCGGTATATAGCTCAAACTTCTCACCCAACACATAGTGCCTCCAAATCTTCAAGGCAAACACCACAGCTAACAATTCCAAATCATGAGTGGCGTACCTCTTTTGATGCGGTTTCAATTACCGAATTGCATAAGAAATCACTTTGCCTCTTTGCAATACCGCACCAACTCCTTCACCAGAAGCATCTGTATAGACAGTTAAATCTTGATTGCCATCTATAGTTGTCAACACTAGGGCAGTGGTTAGCCTTTCCTTCAATTCCTCGAATGCCTCCTCACACTCAGGAGTCCAATTAAACTTAGTATGCTTCTTCGTCAGCTTTGTCAAAGGAAAAGATAGCTTTTAAAAAACCTTCACGAACTTCCTATAGTAACTGGCCAATCCAAGAAAACTTCTTACTTCTGTGGCGGTCTTTGGTTGTTTCCAATTTAAGGTGGCAGAAATCTTACTCGGATCTGCCGAGATTCCTTCCTTCGATACCACATGCCCATGAAACTTTACTTATTCTTTCCAAGATTGTCATTTGGAAAACTTAGCCTTCAATATATTTTTTCTTAGAATTTCCAATACTTGTCCCAAATGCTTCGTGTATTCTTTCTTTGTCTTAGAGAAGATAAGGATCAACAATGACCAACACAAACTTGTTTAACACATCTCGAAACACCTTTTTCATTAAGTCCACAAAGTAAGCAGGGGCGTTGCGCAGCCCGAAGGTCAATACTAACAATTCGTAAAATAAGTCCGACCCCTAAAATTTTTCAAAGGAACATACTCTTCTGCAATCCTTAACTGATGAAAACCTGTAGCTCAGTCCATCTTGGAGAATACTCGAGCTCCATTCAAGTGATTCAACAAATCATCAATGAGGGGAAGCGTGTACTTATTTTTGAGTGTTTTCTTGTTGTGGTCACGTTAGTCCACACATAATCTGCGGGTACCGTCAGACTTTGAAACAAATACCACTGCTGCTCCCCAGCTCGAGAAATTTAGCCTGATCAGACCCATCCACAAAAGTTGTTGAGTTCGGTTGCTCAACTCTTCCTTCTTTTTTATCGACATCCTCCGAATTGCATGCACAACCAGCCTTGCATTCAGAACCAAATCAATCCTAAAGTCAATCTCTCTCTGCGGAGGAAGACTCTTTACTTCTTCGAACACATCTGGATATCTTTTAATCACTGGGATGGATTCTAGGGCAGTGGGGGAATATCTAGGGCAGACAAAAATCCATTCCTATCTGATTTTCGACCTTTTCATGGTATTGATATAAAAAATTTAAACTTAGTTTTCGCTCTTATGGTTCTTTCAACGTGTTTAACTTCGGCTTTATATTTGGTCAACCAATCCAATCCAAGTACAATATCAAACTCGTTGAAATCCATTACAATTAATTTGAATGGGAACTGGTAATGGGAATAAGAGATAGGCACTCTATAGTGTAAGCAAAGATTGATAGAACCTCCAATCGGATTTTTAACGCAGATGGGACGTTCTTCAAGATAATTGAAGTATAGAATTAATTTCCTAGGAAAATTACTCGAGATAAAACTACGTGATGCACCTGGAATATTCTGAATGGTAAGCGTACCTTCTAAAACATCTGGCCTTCCCCTACCAGCCAAGATTACTGAAGTATCTACCACGTTATAGACATGAGATACTCCAGACTTCTTCTTTAGAGGGAAATGCTTTGCTAGATGTCCCGTCTTATGCCAATTGTAGCATTCCCTATTTTCTTGAAATTTCTGGCTCGATTCAGATTCACTCTTCGTTTTCTTCTTCGGAGGTCTACAATCCTTTGACAAATGCCCTTTCTTATGGCAGTTGAAACATGTAACATCCTTTAACTGTTTATTTTTAGGCATTTCTCTTTTCTTACTTTTTTCTGGCTTCTTATTTGCGAACTTCCTCTTTTTGCCAGAATTCCCTTTCTCTTTGTCTTCTAAAGCATTCCGTTTATCCACATCTTCGTAATGACACGCCATTTCCACCATCTCAGCAAATGGAAGCCTCACATGAGCAGTCACTTTGCTTCTGTACCTTTAAAGACCCTCAATAAATCTTATGTTCTTCTTTAACGGAACTTGAATCATCTTCGGACCAAAGCAGGAAACCTCGTTGAATTTGTTCAGATATTCTTGGATTGTCATGTCTCCTTGCTACAGGTTGGAGAAATCATAATACATACGCTTTACTACTTCTGGAGGAATGAATCTTTCTTCGAAAATTTCTTTAAATCGATCCCAAGTGATATTTCCTCCAGGATTGCCATTGTAATTGTTTCCCGACATATCAAAGCCTCGTCCTTGAGTAACAAGGATGCCAAAAATCTTTTCTTATCTCCGTTCAGTCTTAATCCTTCGAAAATTCTTTAACAAGAATGCATCAATGACTTTGCTTCAATAACGAATTCTTTTCCCAAGAATGGTACCCCTCCCAAATTCTTGTGCCTCTTAGTTAAAACTTCCAAATCAAGTTCTGTTTGTAGGGGTATAACTAGCTCATTTGGTGCTCCTATGGGGTTAGGTTGCAAAACTTCAGGTGTGTATTACTCTTTCCTCTTCCTCTACCTCTTCTGCCTTTTCCACTCATTTTCTATTATATCTGCAAATAGGAAGAAAAGAGTTGGGCCTATAAAAAAGATATCCTAAGGAAATTGAAAGAGCATAGAGATATATACATGAATAGAAATGTGTTTACTAGAGTGTGTGATATTCTGCTGTACTCATTCCAGAATTTTACTGATCCTATTTCTAATGAGTCACTCATTCTACAATTCCATTGATTTTATCTCTAATGAGTTGTTTAATATGTTATACTCTAGAACTAAGGTTAACCCTCAGCTCTGATACCACGTTGTGACAACCCTTTCTCCTAAACCCCGAAAGAACAGATAATCAGTGGAATATAACACATTAAGATAATAGCAGAACACATAACATAGCATTACATCATATAATAATGTACATAAATATACATTAGAGGACAATATCAAAGTTTACAACATCACAAGATCATAAATACATAATGGTTCAATAAGTGAATAAGTACACAGCGGAATAAAAGGTAGTCAACATAAAAAAGTCTGGAAGAGTCCAAAATAACATCCACTTCTAACTCCAGCTCCAAAACCAACTTTCATACACTTCCAAAAAGATTTAAGATAATAACCTAGGAATTAGCATGCCCGTGCACCCGAGTTTGCTAGGGAAAATAAATCTACGAGTCAGTCGTGGGACTGGTATGAGAAACCCTACAGTTATTCTTAATTTATTTTTAAAGTGAGGCATATCACAGAACGACGCCGTATAACACAAAACAGGTTTACTCTATCGAATGCCAGTGCATAAAACCACGTAATGCTTTTTGAAAAATGAAGTCATTTTAGGACTCAATCATACACTATAAGCACAGGCCGGAGGATAGAGTTTTACCTTATAATGTCCAAACATGCTTGATACGAGAAAATCATTTGATATTATTATTAGTGTCTAAGTATTGGAAACAATTTCGAAAACAAATGTATCAAACTTAGACGGCATAATACCCCATCCTATTATGTCGTCATATAGGTTTACAACTGAAAACGTAAAGTCACGTATTGGAAATTGGATTCCATCATGAACTAAGGCAAAGGATCTTCCTTATCTGATTCGGGACACTCTAACATATGTCCTAGGACCCAGATGCTAGTGAGCCCTTGGAGCGGCAAAGCCGTCCCAACAATTCCCGATGAATTGGGGTTACTCCTGAACATAATGTTCTCCGGTCATATTTGACCGTCGTCCTAGTCATATTTGGCCATCATCTGAGGCCTTGATTCCATCATCCACATAAGTAAATTACTTGGGCTTCATACCATGGCATCACTTTTAGCTAGAAGGAAACTTATGTCCTTTCTCTGTTGTCCTTTATCCTGTTTTTGGCTCATTCCGGGGTGTGAGGCCCGCGAGTCAACGTAGAACAAATCTCTGCTTTTCAACAACAGCTTTGATCTATCTGTCGGCAGCACTCATCATGTCACATTATCAATTCAAACATATGATCAGTTTCTATAAATAATATAACCTTTGAGCTCATGCGTCTCAAAGAAGGGTGTTAAGCTAAGAGGATAAATTCTCCGCCACGATAGATATATCGTCTATAACAAATAATCGGTTATTTTATGAAATACAACATCAAAAACACAATCCATTTACAAGTCCGTTCTAGGTCTGAACTGATTAACGTATTCCTTTACTGAAAGATCACCCTGCCTCAAAACTAGGAATTTCTCCAACGCATGCCTTCTTCTGCTAGAAATAGAAATTTCCTTCCAAACCTCACCGTAAAATCATCCCAAGTCTGAAAACCACGCTCTGCCTCAGCCATCTCCCACCAAAACAAAGCTTTTTCCTTCAATTGCCATGCATCCAATTGAACTCTTATCCTATCATCAAGCTCCAAAACCCAAATATGCACTCGGTGTTCCTGAGCTAAGCGCGGGCCTCGACAAAAGTTTCTGAACAAAGAAAAGTCTTTCCTTTAAGAGCAGTAAAATCCTTGCAAAGCTTAGAGAAATCATCCACTGGAGGTGGGTCAGGAGGAGCCACCACGGCTGGAGCAAGTTTGGGCATTTTCTTGCCCTCCAGTTGGCGTCGTAGCTTCTACGTATCTACGAAACCAAACCAGAATGGAAATACCCTCCAGAAAATTGGGAGTTTCGGATATGCTGCGAATGTAGAAAAGGGAAGGGATTAAGAATGGAATCAAGGGAATTTTGTAATTGACTTAAGGGGATACTTTTCAAAAACAACCTTTTTATTTTAAAAGCACCTTTCTTTAAAAGAATTTTTCTTTTACAAAACTTTATATTGATCTTGTAACCTTAGGCTCTAATTCCAAATATATTTATCTTGTAACCTTAGGCTCTAATACCAAAGATAACACCCAACATTTCTTAACCTTTCCCCGTTAAGAATTATGAAGCAATTTAGGTACAAGATAGCATCACAAAGACTAAAATTCACAAAACAGCATAAAAACACAGCAGAAAAATTAAAATTCCATTTAGAGCCAAATAAACATCATACACCATAAAAACCATAGTTATCTCATAAAAACCACATAATCAGAGTATCACAATAAACATCCTTCTCAATGCCAAATACAAAAATAAGAAAAACATGGAACAATACATGTATAGATAGAGAACAAGACAAATAAAAATCTCTAATGGACTGAGCTGGGCCAAAGCTCTTTCGATCACTAGATCCACCACCTTAAGAACTTAGGGCGGAAAAGGAAGCAAGAAGAGACAAAGAAAACTATTCAGACATAAAGCCTGGTGAGTTCAGTAATTACTAGCATGAGTGATAAAAAGAGGAAATCTAGACAGGATAATAATTTGAAGTCAATATAGAAAATAAGAGCAAGAACACACATCCATGAATATAGTCGATTGTCAAATCATTTAATTTCTACACCAATTGACATAACTTATAAATTTTCATATAACCTAATTCAATCCATTGATCAGCTCCTAATTGTGATAAACTATCTGTGACAACCCATTCTCCCGAACCATGAAAAAATAGATAATCATTGGAATATAACACATTAAGATAACAACTAAACACAGAGCATAGCATAACATCAAATAATAATGTACAAAAATATATAGCAGAGGATAATATCAGAGTTTACAACATCACAGGATCATAATTATACATAATGGTTCAACAAGCGAATAAGTACACAACAGAATAAAAGGTAGTCAACATAATAAAGTCTGGAAGAGTCCAAAATAACATCCACTTTTAGCTACAGCTCCAAAACCATCTTCCATTAACACCCAAAATGATCTAAGATAATAACCTGGGAACTAGATTCCCCGTGTGAAAATATAAGCATGCGAGTTTGCAAAGGAAAAACAAACTATGAGTCAATCATGGGACTGGTATGAGAAACCTTATAATTATTCTTAACTTATATTTAAAGTGAGTCATGTCATGGGATCACACCGTATAACACGGAACAGGTTTACTCCACACGAATGCCAGTGCATAAAACCACGTAATGCTTTTTGAAAAATGAATCCATTATAAGACTCAAGTCCCATCGTACAATGCAAGCGCAAACCGGAGGATAGAGTTTTACCATATAATGGCCAAACATATTTGATATGAGAAAATCATTTGATATTATTATTAGTGTCTAAGTGTTGAAAACAATTTCGAAAACAAATGTATCAATCTTAGAAGGCATAATATCCTATCCAATTATGTCGCCATATAGGTTTACAACAGAAAACGTAAAGTCGCGTATTCGAAATTGGATTCCATCATGAAGCAAGACAAAGGATCTTCCTTATCCGATTCAGAATACTCTAGCATATGTCCTAGGACCCAAACACTGGTGAGCTCTTGGAGCTGCAGAGCCGACCCACTAATTCCCGGTGGATTAGGGTTACTCCTGAACATAACGTTCCACGGTCGTATTTCACCGTCGTCTTGGTCATATTTGACCATCACTCGAGGCATCGATTCCATCATCCACATAAGTGAATTGTCTGGGATTCGTACCATGGCATCAGTTTTAGATAGAAGGAAACGTATGTCCTTTCTATGTTGTCCTTCATCCTGCTTTTTTCTCACCTTGGGTATGAGGCCCGGGAGTCAACGTAGCATAAAGCTTTTCTTTTCAACAAAAGCTTGGATCTATCAGCTAGCAGCACTCAGCATGTCTAATAATATAACCTTTGAGCTCATGCATCTCAAAAAAGGGTGTTAAGCTAAGAGTATAAATTTTCCGCCCCACAGATATATTATCTAGCAACTAGTCGATTATGTTATGAAATACAACTGCAAACACACAATCCATTAATAAGTCCATTTCAGATCTGAACGAAACCGAAGGCACCTTATTCCTCATCCAATTAAGGAGAGAGGCCCTTGCATATCCGGATAATCAACAAGTACATCCAGACCACTTCCACTATAACCCTTTCAAGGGAGCTACCCGTATCTAGGGCATCAACAAGCAGTCCATTCGATTTGAGGATTCCTGGTCTTCCACTGGCTTCAATGTTTTTGAATTTTAATCATCGTATAGTTATTCGAAATGGGTTGAACTCGGTCTTTTCGAATAATTAGTGTTAAAACAAAAATCCTTATCAGATTATTAATCCACCAATTAAGTCTCCTTTAATTGGTATCCTTTCATAAGATTTAAAATCTTATTCTCAAACTTGGTTAAGTTATTTGGCTTCTAAAAATCATCTTTAAACCTTATAAAAAGGTTTACTTAAGGATTAAATTTGACTACGAATTAAAATCCCTATTTCAAAACATTACCCAAAATTTATTATAAAAGGTTTTAAACAAATAGCCAAATTTCCACTTAACCAGTTTTATCATTCAAAACCAAATATAATTGGTTTGATCCCTTTTCAAATCATTTATAATAATTTAAAATGATTTTTCCCTATTTTTTTATTAAAATAAATATAGTCCATATTCGCTCATTTCAATTACAGGCCTTTATAGGTCCTAGCGCTATTTTTATTCAAATTTAATTTGAACATTTCTCAAAATATTACCATTAGATTTCAAAACTCTTATTATCATGTGAAAAATCTTTTCATTACGAACCCAATGGTTCCAGTTTCCGGAAAATCCGACAGTCGGATTTCCCGGTACATCAGTTTAAAGTTATAGTTCGAAGTTCGTGAACTACCGTTGCGCGATGAGTTCTATTGTGACCATAACTCGACGTATAATATAAAATACATCGAACAGAATCAAAAATATTTTATTTATTATATAACATATATATAGTAATTTTCCAAAGCTATATTTTATTTTTCCAGCTTCAAAATCAATTATTTTAATATTTAAGTATTATAATAATATTTAAATGATTAGAATAATATTATATTTCAAACTTCATTTATTTTAATCCGAATTTTCCTGGCATTCGTTATATAAATAAATAAATAAAATTTGTAAAGGAAATCGTTATAAAACGTTCCCTATATATCCTAATCGAACTTCACTTTTATCGGTTACGATTCATTTTGAAAATAAAACTTGAATAAGCCGCAACTACATGAAAATTACTTCAAATCAATTTGTTTCATTTACGAATATTCATCATAATTTTATAATTTTGTGTCCATTTGAAATCGGACATCAAATTCAAGCAATTACTTTTAGCCTATTAATATATTAATAAAATGTTCATTAAAATCCATTTTAATTGAATGGAGACTTAACTAATGAACCAGTAATCACATCTATTGTTCATATTCAATCATTGATTCATATAACACTAAATCAACCATCAAATAACATCCACTCCACATATACGGTGGAATTTACCATATAAGCCTTAAATCAATGACGCTTATACGAGTTTGTCAATCAACAGATTAATTGCAAAGTCAATCACGGGAAATATATGTATGTCAATCAATTAACATTTCAATACTCAAATGAGGTTCCCATCACACTCAATAACTAGTAAATAATTAATTACTTTATCAAGACTATTTAAGGTTCAACCTCGTTTTCAAATCAACACTGTTTGTGTTCAAATGTTACATACCCAAGCAATTTCACATATATCAAGTAAAAATGATATTTTTAACATTCTACACATTATTTAATATCATAATAAACTTGCATCATTAAACAGTAATTATTTCAGAACTCAAATTAATTAACGAACTAACAGTGAATTGTGAACTATCTCTTATTGAGTTTCAGTTTCTCATCGTGGGTTCTACTCCTTCAATCTTTTATGTGAATGGAAAACAAACACTCACGTACGTCTTCGACAATGTTCCGGTGATTGTAAAATTTCCAGAAGTTAACTAGACAAAATTTTTGAGGCTATGGGGTTTCTGAACTTGACATACGCACACACGCTCACGGATATGGGTATACGGAACAAACGGGAGGGGAGACGGGGTCCTGGGTGGTTTGGCCTAGGGGTGGGGTCCACGGTGGGAATGGAGCAGTTCAGGCGTAGGGGTGTGGGGCCCTTGAGTGGGATATAAGGATGGAAAGGAGGGTGCTTTTGGGTATAGCTTAGGTGTAATTGCAAATTTAGGTCAAAAGGGGGTTTTTGGGATTTTAAAGGGAGGAGAAGGTCACGACAAGTGGGAGGAAGAGGGTGCTGGTAAGGGGAGAAACTGGGTTAGGGGGTTCTAGGTGGTGGCGGCCAAGGCTAATGGTGGTGGAGGAGGAGGATTTAAGAGAAGAAAGAGTAAGAAAGGAAGAAATAGGGAATGTTTTATAAAGAAGGTGATGGACAAGGATCTTTGAGTTGTCAAGGCAAGGAAGAAGGTGGATAGTTGACACCTCAATTTGTGTTAGTTACCTTAAAGGCTTAAGGAAAGTTATAACGTGTTTTAGTTCCATCCCGCGTCTATCGCTAATGCGATCAAACGGTGAATCCGTTTAACATGAAATTTTGAACTCTAACATAATTCATAATTCTGAATCCAACGGAATATGTTTCATTGAGTTTGGAGTTTGTTTGACCATTCGTTTTATTTTTTTATTTCATTTTCTCTTAATTTTGATTGGTTGATCAAGTACGCATTTTTTTCGTATGCTCACATACTAAATCTAAAAATTATGAAATTTGGAATCCTACTATTTTTCGATGCTACAAATCTGATAAAATTGGTTTCGTTGAATTTCGAGATTGTTAAAAATGTTCCTTTGTAAGCCATTGAAACAACATTAAATTATCAAAAGTTTAAAATCGACTACAAATCCTTGTAAAATTAATTTAAAAATAAAATTTAAATTGGTTTCAAAATTTCAGGTCGTTACAATCACCCCCACTTAAAAGAATTTCGTCCATGAAATTGGATGAAAGTAAAGCTAAAATCGAAATGATAAAATAGAAGTACGTTTACCTTATAGAAGAGTTATTCAGAGATATCCACTCTACACATGTGATAACCTTTTTAACTTGTCCTCCGTTTCGCATGTACACTCTCTTGGATCTCCGCGCCACTGCACTTTAACTAGCTTGATCTTCTTATTTCTCAGTTCCCTTATTTTTCTGCCAATTATCACTAAAGGCTCTCTATGAACTACTAAACTTTGGGTGATTTCCAAGTCTTCTTATGTCGCTTACTCAACAATTAAATCAGGATCATGCACATATCTTCGAAGATGAGAAACATGGAAAATGTTATATATCTCTGGAAACCAATCTGGTAACTGTATCCTCTAAGCTATAGTTCTGACTTTTTCCAATATCGGGAATGGACCAATATAATTGGGTGATAACTTTACCGTTTTCCCGAATCGGAAAACTCCTCTCAGGGGAGAAACCTTCAAATATACTTGATCGCCAACAGCAAAATCCAAATCTCTTCTTCTAGAATCTGCATAATTTTTCTGTCATCTTTGAGTTGCCTTTAATATCTTCCTAATGAAGTCCACTTTATTCGATGCTTCACTGATCATGCCCGGACCCAATACAAGTCGATTTCCGGATTCTATCCAACATGTAGGAGATCTGCAAGGTCGACCATATAATGCTTCAAACGGTGACATCTTCAGACTTGCTTGGAAGCTGTTATTATATGAGAACTCCACAAGATGCAAGTGATCTTCCCATGATCCTCTGAAAATAAGGATACAGGCTCGTAACAGATCTTCCAGCACTCGATTAAGTCTTTCAGTTTATTCATCTAGCTGGGGGTGGTAAGCAGTGCTAAGGTTCAACTTCATCCCCAACTCTGACTGAAATGCCTCCTAGAACTTACTGTGAAGATCAGATCTCGATCACTAACAATGTTGCTGGGTATTCCATGCAATTGAACTACTTCCTTCACATACAACTGAGCAAGACTCTCACCTGTTCTATTTACTCTCACTGGAAGAAAATGGGCGCTCTTTGTCAGACGATCTACTACAACCCATATACTTTCATTGCCTTTCTTGATTCAAGGTAACCATCTATGAAGTCCATTGATATCTAGTCCAACTTCCATTTAGGAGTCTCTAGCGGTTGAAGTAAACCAGAGACCTTTTGCTGATCACTTTTAACTTATTGGCAAGTTAGACGCCAGCTAACGTATATCGAGAAATCTCTCTTCATCGACTTCCACCAAAATGTGCGATTTAGATCTCGGTACATCTTATGTACTCCTAGATGGATACTTAGTTTAGATTTATGGCACTAATCCAGTACTTCTCTGTTGAGCTCCAGAATATCTAGAACACAAATCCTACCATTCAATCTCAGAACCCCTGTATTTTCAATCTGACAGTTCGAGACCTTACCCTATTGAGTCCTCCTGTTAATTTTCTAAATAAATTCATCATCTTTTTGTTAAGTAGAAAACTTCTCTATCAATGATGGTGTAACGATCAGATTAGCAATAATAGCTTTCTTTTTACTGAGCGCGTCTGCTACCACATTGGCTTTTCCTGAAGTGTAAAGAATATCCAAATCGTATGATGCCAGAAACTCCAACCAACGTTTCTTTCTCATATTCAAATCTTTCTGGGTAAAGAGATACTTCGACAATTTATGATCGGTATATAGCTCAACCTTCTCACCCAACAGACAGTGCCTTCGAATCTTCAAGGCAAATATCACAACTAAAAATTCCAGATCATGAGTGGCATACCTCTTCTCATGCGGTTTCAATTGTCGACATGCATAAGAAATCACTTTGCCTCTTTGCTTCAATACCGCACCAACTCCTTCACCAGAAGCATCTGTACAGATGGATAAATCTTGATTGCCATCTATATAATTGTCAACACTAGGGAAATGGTTAGCCTTTCCTTCATTCCTCAAATGCCTCACACTCAAGAGTCCAATTAATCTTAATATGCTTCTTCATCAGCTTTGTCAAAGGACAAGACAGCTTTAAAAATCCTTTACGAACTTCCTATAGTAACTGGCCAATCCAAGAAAACTTCTAACTTCTGTGGGGCCTTTGGTTGTTTTCAATCTTAGGTGGCAGAAATCTTACTCGGATCTACTAAGATTCCTTCCTTCGATACTACATGCCCATGAAACTTTACTTATTCTTTCCAGGATTGTCATTTGGAAAACTTAGCCTTCAATATATTTTTTCTATGAATTTCCAATACATGTTCCAAATGCTTCGTGTACTCTTCCTTTGTCTTAGAGAAGATAAGGAAATCATTAATAAAGACCAGCACGAACTTGTTTAACACCTCTCGAAACACCTTGTTCAACAAGTCCACAAAGTAAGCAAGGGCGTTGCGTAGCCCAAAGGGCAATACTAACCATTCAAAAATAAGTTCGGTCCCTAAAAGCTATCAAAGGAACATACTCTTCTGCAATCCTTTACTGATGAAAATCTACGGCTAGGTCCATCTTGGAGAATACTCAAGCTCCATTCAAGCGATCCAACAAATCATAAATGCATGGAAGAGGGTACTTATTTTTGAGTGTTTTTTTGTTGAGGTCACGTAATCCACACATAATCTGTGGGTACTTTTGGACTTTGGAACAAATACCATTGCTGCTCCCCAGCTCGAGAAACTATGCCTAGTCAGACCCTTCCACAAAAAATGTTGAGTTTGATTGCTCAACTCTTCCTTCTCCTTTATCGACATCCACCGAATTGTATGCACAACCGGCCTCGCATTCGAAACTAAATCAGTCCTAAAGTCAATCTCTCTCCGTGGAGGAAGACTCTTTACTTCTTCAAACACATCCAGATATCTTTTAACAACTAGGATGGATTCTAGGGTAATGGGGAAAATATCTAGAGTACACCAAAATCCATTCCTAATTGAATGTTGACCTTCGCATGGTATTGATATAAAATTTACAAACTTAGTTTTCACTCTTACGATTCTTTGAGCACATTTAACTTCGACTTTATATTTGGTCAACCAATCCGATCCAAGTACAATATCAAAGTCATTGAATTCCATTAAAATTAATTTGAAAGGGAACTAGTAATGGGAATAAGGGATAAGCACTCTACAGTATAAACAAAGATTGATGGAGTCTCCAATCAGATTTTTAATGCAAATGGGTTCTTCAAGATAATTGAAGTCAACAATTGATTTCCTAGGAAAATTACTCGAGATAAACGACGTGACACGCCTGGAATATTCTTAATGGTAAGCATACCTTCTAAAACATCTGGCCTTCCCCTACCAGCCGAGGTTGTTGGAGTATCTGCCACGTTATAGACATGAGACACTCCAGACTTCTTCATTAATGGGCAATGCTTTGCCAGATGTCCTGTCTTATGCCAATTGTAATATTCCCTGTTTTCTTGAAATTTTTGGCTAGATTCAGATTCACTCTTCGTTTTCTTCTTCGAAGATCTACAATCCTTTGACCAATGCCCTTGCTTATGGCAGTTGAAACATATGACATTCTTTAACTGTTTATTTTTAGGCTTTTCTCCTTCCTTACTTATTTCTGGCTTTTATTTGAGAACTTCCTCTTTTATCCAGAATTCCCTTTCTCCATGTCTTCTAAAGCATTCTGTTTATCCACATTTTCATAACGGCACGCCATTTTCACCATCTCAGCAAATGGAAGCCTCACATGAGCAGTCAATTTGCTTATGTGCCTTCTTTGAAGACCTTCAATAAATCTTGCATTCTTGTTTAATGGAACTTAAATCATAATAAACTTGCATCATTAACTAATAATCATTTTAGAACTCAAATTAATTAACTAACCGTGAATTGCTAACTAGTCAATATTGAGTTTTGGTTTCTCACCGTGGGTTATACTCCTTCAGTCTTTTACGCGGATGGAAAGCAAACGCTCACGTACATTTCCAGCAATGTTCCGGTGACTACAAAATTTCCATAAGTTAACTAGACTAAGTTTTTGAGGCTATGGGTTTTCAGAACTTGACAGACACACACTGACGGATATTGGTATACGGAGCAAACGGGAGGGGAGACGGGGTCCAGGGAGGTTCGGCCTACGGATGAGGTCCACAGTGGAGCTCGAGCAGGTTAGGCACACGGGTGTGGGGCCCTTGCGTGGGGTATAGGGGTGGAAAGGAGGATGATTTTTGTTATAGCTTAGATGTAATTGCAAATTTTGGTCAAAAGATGGGTTTTTGGATTTTAAGGGGAGGAGGGGGGTTGTGCAAGTGGGGGAGGGTATTGGTAAGGAGTGGAACTAGGCTGGGGGGTTAGGGAAGCGGCTATGGCTAATGGTGGAAGGAAGAGGAGGGTTTAAGAGAAAAATGAGAAGAAAGAGTAAGAAAGGAAGAAAAAGGGGATGGACAAGGATCATTGAGTTGTCAAGGCAAGAGGGAAGGTGAAGAAACACACTTTAGAGCGAAGGATAGTTGACACTTCAATTTGTGTTAGTTGCGTAAAGGCTTAAGGAAAGTTATATCATGTTTTAGTTCCATCTCGTGTCTATCACTCATGCGATCAAATGGTGAATCCATTTAACATGAAATTTTGAACTGTAACATAATTCGTAATTCCAGATCCAATGGAACAGGTCTCGTCGAATTTGGAGTTCGTTTGACCATTTTTCATATGCTCGCATACTAACTTCAAAAATTATGAAATTTGGAATCCTACCATTTTTCGACGTTACGGATCGAATGAAATTGGTTTCGTCGAATTCTGAGGCCGTTTGAAAAATATTCCTTTATAAGCCATTGAAATAGCATTAAATTATCTAATTTTTAAAATCAACTGTAAATCCTTGTAAAATTAATTTAAAAATAAAATTTAAATTGGTTTGAAAATTTCAAGTCGTTACACAATCCGATTGTGACCCCAGGTTAATACCAGCATCACAACGTTTTATCTTCTCTAATCGGCGCGATCCACGCTCACCGCCCAGCCGGAACGCGACCGTACCCACACCACATTTGGATCCTATACTACCGCTACAGCATAAGCATGCCTCCGCCTCCTCATGAGACCTCGGTGTAGTGTGATAAAAAGGAATACCAACTGATATGGATCCCCAACCAAAAATGCAAATTGACATGAGTCACTATTAGGCTTAATCCTCAATAACTATTCTAATTTGCCTCTTATTTTTCCTAATTAGCCTACCCTTACTGCCGGAACGGACCAATACTATGAGCTTCTTATTTTCCCTAATCAGCCATCGCAACGGACCCCTAATACACATACTTATTAATTTGTTTTTTTTAACTTAACGTTAATCTTAAGTTTACTAATAAGTCTATATTCTTCATAAACTTCAATTTATAGGTTGTCTATAAACATATTTTGTAATGACCCGCAAATCCGTAACATCCGAGTTGACTATATACATCATACGTCCAACCCAAATATCACGAAAATACGAAACATTTTTTTTAGAAGAAAAAGGTAGAAGAAGAACAGAAACAACAACACAGAATCTCACATCGCAGCGGAACAAAATATAATATATCATATCTTTTGAAATACAAACTTTGTACTGTATACACATACACTTATCAGAGTATAACACTTACAACACAGCGGAACAAAACTCTATATAACTAACGCTGAAGCCTCCTGCTGCAAGCTCCTTTAGATAGATCTGTAAAATCCTGAACTACTTGACAGCCCGTACAAATTTAGGCACCCAAGATTTTAGGTAAAACAAAACAAATAAACTCCGGGTCAGTCATGGGACTGGTATGAGTAAACAGTTTAAAAACAGTTCCAGAAAACTAAATGATATCTCATAAGACCATGCCGTATAACACGGAACGGGTTTTTCCCTTATGAGAATCCAAACACTTGATTTAACTTTCAAAATCCCTTCGAAAGGAACGATAATCTTTATATCAAAACTCTTTTGATATTATAATAGTGTCCAAATCAAGTAAATAACAATCTAGTGGAACGTTTGCATCTCACGTTCTACATATATAATATACTATCAAAACCGTAAGCACGTATTGGGTAATGGATTTCCAACTATGACAAGGTATGGAACCACCTTCCGCTGGTATATCTCTAGAGGAGAATACACCGAGTTCAAAAAGAACATCTTGCAACTCAGCCACACATGACCGACCACTCATTTCGCTTGAGTGTATCGAATGTATATCACCAACGGTTGGGATCAGCAACCGTTTCCCGAATGGGACAGCATCAACAATAGATTTTTAGAAGTAAATGAAACTCTAGATCAGGTGATTATGCACCCTAATAGGTGCGACCTACATAGCCATGCTGCCTGCCCGATTTCTGTCATTTACCGGTTGATGAGGCTTGAGGTTACGCTTTATCATCACATCAGATTCACTTTGAATGCCACATTGTCAGATCCATCGACAATCACTAATTGACGTCTACAACAGTACATTACGTGTTAGCTAAAGAAGTTTCCTTCTCCGCTTCCACTCTTGGTACGGTTGAAGAAATCAATGTACGTGACCTTTCTGGAAATACTCTGTCAGACATTCATCCATACGAGTCACCCAGGAACAGGATGAACCTAAGGCACAATTTTTATTAATAGAAAAAGTCCTTGCACTCTACTCCGTCTTCGATTATATTCATATAATCTGATTCGCAACGCTACTGCCAATACGGAGTGGTTCTTCGGATAATAATCCAACCGGTCTCTCCATATTGACAACGATGGTCAAAAACTTCGATAGTCTGTGATTTAACTATCAAATAAAAATAAGTGTTTCGATAGTCGATGATTTAACTATCGAAGAAAACAAGTGTTCATTCAACATATCAAACAATCACTGAGCCCTTAATTAATATTCCATTAATTAAATCACTTTTCCATTTCTTTACCAATATTTGTTAACCAAATATTTTCAATAACCATACTGGCCTTTTTCGCTATTTGGAAAACATTTCCGAATATTACCTTCCTTTATTTTCTAAACTTAGAAAACATATGCTAGTTATAATTGGAAAATATTCCAATTACTTATCTCTTTTTCGATCTCGTTTATTTTTGTACTTATGAAATATTCTTTATTATATTTCCAAGCTTACACTTATTTGGGTTAAAACGGATGTTGTGTAAAACATCGTTACGACAACCCAAATACTATATTCAATTAACTCTTATTCAAAATTGATCTTCAAGCCTGAAATCTTACTATTTATTTGTTAATAACGAAATCAATCAAGTTGGGGTATAACTACCTCTCAGACCTTGACTGAATAACATTTATAACGTCAAAACAGATATGACTACTTACTCGAATAATCAATACCATACAACTACTTATTCACTTTTAAACACGTATACACTTTCTCTTTCTATGCTTACTGGATTGTATTCTTAGACTTCCTTTTTGATTTTTACTATTCTATTTTTAAGTTCGTTTCGTTATCGACTTCTATACATATCGATACGTTGATTTCTAACTATCAAATTATCTTAAAAATATTCTAACTCCTTAAATTCCCGGAAAAAATCGCCATAACCTCCTTTGTACCGGGAGCATCGGGATATTTCAAATAGCCTCCCATGGCCCTCACCAATCCAAAAGAAAAAAGAAAAGTCAAGCGGCTAGCCGATACGGCGCATAAAATTTCATATATAAATTAAATACATACCTTTTTGTCGAGCATTCTATTTATATACCTTCATTAACCTTATCCCATACCTGTTTAACATATATCTAACTATTTCCAATTCATTTTAATTCAATCTAGTCGTTCTTAACTCAATTTGTTAATCTATTTGTTAACTGGCACTTTTTCTTATTTCATTTAATTATTGAACATAACATGTTCAATATATTTTTAAACTTGGTTATAACTCTTTGAATCTCAATTTCAATCTAAGTTTCATATTCGATTTCGAATATGAATTTATAATCTCTTTCCTTGTTTAAAGCCCAATTTCGATTCAAACTCCATTTAAGTTTCTATATTCAAATCTATTTTCTAACTTCATTTGAATTATATATTCCAATTCCCATTTCAATTCTATTTGAATTCTATATTCAAATTCCCATTTCAAATTCTATTTTCAAATTCCATTTCAATCTATTTGAATTCTATATTCAAATTTCATTTCAAACTATCTGAATTCTATATTCAAATTCCATATTTAAACTTCTTCATTTTAAATTCCATATTTAAATCTCCATTTGAATTTCTATATTCAATCTATTTGAATTCTCTATTCAAATTCCATAGTTTAAATTCCATTTTAAATCTCCATTTGAATTTCTATATTCAAATCTATTTTCAAACTTCATTTATTCATTCTTTAAACAAGTCTCGATTTCAATTCCTTTTGAAATTGATATTTCTACTTTTGGAAAATAGATTTCCCTTTTCAATTTCACACTTGTATTTTTATTTCTGAATTATCAAATGAAAATTCTTTTCACTTCGTTTATAAAAGAACTATTTATAAACTTTGTTTATAAAAGAACTATTTATAAACTTCGTTTATAAAGAAGCCACTTGTTTTATTTTTCGAAACAAGTTTATATTTCAAATCTATTTAAAAATTCAAATTCTATATTTGAAAAATAGAATTTCTCTTTTAAATCTCAAATACCCCTTTCAGGGTATTTTTATAAATTATCACTTAGGCCCAGTGATATTCAAACAACCAATTATTTATTTCAGGTTTTCTAACACATCATATATAACAGTATATATGCAAACAAATAAACAAACAGATAATATATTTTTGAGGAATCCAGTCGGATTCCTCCAACTTGTTTTCCTGCATCCACAGACGTTAGTCAACATAGTTATACCCATCCTGCTTCGAGGCAAGATATCGCGGTATGAAGGTCATCCACTAATATATATTTGTGGGGCGCATAGGGAAATCATCCGCTATGAAACTGCGGGCATCCGCTAATGAGACTGCGGGAATCCAACCAATCACCAAACCAATATATATATAATAGCAAGCCTATATAACTATATATATTTTTAACAGGCATAGTAATATTTTCAATGCATCTAACAAGCAACACACAATTATTTTTAACTGATAAAAATAATTCTAAATGAAGGTGAGTGAGATTTACTCATCGTTTATTTTAGTTGCCGAAATAAATCGAAGACGTATGATTTAAATTCCATCTGACTCTGGGAAAATCCAAATCCATTTTCCTGCTATGATTCCAACTCGACTTTGCGTTCACATTTTGCACCTAAATTCCAAACTCTTTCCAAATGAATCCCATCATGTAGTCTAGGTCCTTATATGACCAAAGCAAATGGACAATACCCCGAACGGATCTTAATCCCTTTACTAAATGTAAATTTGTTTGATCTTCCAATTTGCATACACCATCATAGATTGGTGTCCACCACCACTTGATTGAAAACAACACCGGACGCACCTCGGAAACCTTCTTACCAACACTGTTACCACTCGAACTTGCTTCTCCAGTCGCACAAGTAGCTCCCAGCATCATTCACGTCTCCACTACTGTCGACCTTTGCATTTGACTGCCGATCCTCCTAGGAAGACCTCGCAACTCCAACTCGAGGCACCACAAAGAATCGCGACTTCCTCCAGAACACTCAGCCCTACTGCTCAGCGCTGCCACAAACTTTCGAACACCCAGAATCTGATCCCTACTGTCGATCCCTCCCTCAATCACCACAGTTTAAAACTCGCACCATCCCAAATTGCTTCGCACCTCTAACTTCATCCATTAGCCCCACCGAATGCGCGCACATCCTTCCCCCATGACATCGAGTTCTAGAGAGCATCGCGAGTTCTACAGTTCGCGATTTATACGAGGCGGCTTTTGATTTTCGATTAAGTGGAAGAAATTCCGTTCGATTTCAGCCTTGGAGGAAATAATGGAAATAGAAACGAACTGGAATAGATTAGAGGAGAACTCGATTTTTGATTCTGAGGTTTTAGGAGTTAGAGCGTGGTTCGGTTTTTAAGGGATGAACGAATGGGAGAAAAAGGCCACCACAATTTATACAGAAGGATTTCATGGTTGAGTGGGAAAAAGGAAGGCCGCGTTTCCTTTCTTCTTGGGGTTTTGAAATGAACAACACGCCATTTTTAGTTCTCCTTCTTGTTTTGTTTCAAACCACAAATTAGGATATTTGTTCTAATTATAATTAGCTTTGAATCGGTTGTCCTTTAATTAAAATCCCTATGATTCTGAACCCCTTTCTAAGCCCAACCACTGAAAATTCTAGGGTAATACCACTATTCCGGACACACTGAGATAGGTCACAAAGTCCGATTCGATCATCTGGAGAAGATATTAATTTAAATCGATATAAATTAAATTTCAAACCATTTAAATTCTTCGATAATAATTTAATATTATTATTCGAATTCAAAAAGAAGTCTGAACTGTATTCAATTTAGTTGTAAATCTCGAACTGAATTATATTTTCGCACTACGATGATTTAATATATTCGATATTTAAATCGAAATTGATTATTAAATTAACAACTTAATAAAAAATACCATTTATATTATCCACCCAATATTTAAATCCGTATTAAATATTTAAAATTAACCCATAGGAATCCGGGTCATTGCATCTTTTTTGTTTAATTTTACTGTATAACCCAACCTCTGCCATTAGCGTCTATCCAAATTTTATTTATTCAGTTTATCAAAGTTACAGTTCATTATCTTTTAATTGCATAATTTCAATAAGCTCAATTTATCCTTTTTATACATATTTTTTATTTTTCCCAAATGCGCTTTTATTGTCAATTTAATATTTTAATTCAAACAACGCATAAACAAGATGAAATAAATGGTTTAGGCTCTTAAAGGCCTAAACTCAATGTCAAAATAAAAAGAATAATGGCCTAGGCTTTCGCATGACCTAGGTTAAGATAAATAAGAAAAAAATCTGAAATAATAAAAGGCTGAAACTGAACTGTAATGAAATCATATACGATGAAAAAAAGGTATAGATGAACTGAATAAAACTACAACAACAAAATAGATTACTGAATCAGATAGAAGAAAGGATAGAACAGTAATCAGATTACATAGATTATTGACAGAAAAGAAAATAGAAATCAAAAGGAATCTACAACTTATTATACTGTCAAGAAAAAACTCAATTTGTACCGAATCTTGCAATTATTGAAATAACGCACAATTTTTAAAGCAATCCAATTTAGCCCCGTTAGTTAAATCTCTATCTATGAATATTCTCCAAAGTATATGCAAACCCAAGCCTCGGTACTCCATTAAGAATATTTAAGAAGAAGGTTATTTGAGATGGAGGCAGAAAATAAAGTAGTGAGAATTATGTTAGGTTTGGAGCATATTTATAATATAGCTAAGGTGTTTTAAATCATTGGATTTTAGATTAAGACTTCAGACCATCAGATCTAAGAATTCTCCAGGAGAACGCACCTTGAAATCCAACCAAAACGATTGAAGGTGTGCGCACCAGGTTGCGCATGTCGCCTAGGTTAGTCAATCCATATGGGGTTTAGGTCGACCCCGGAATCGAGCCAGCTAAGGGCTAGGTCGCCCAGCTGATCGTGATTTACGCTTTAATTAATTTCTGTTTAATTTGTTGTTTGTTGCTATTTCAAATTCGAATTTCAAACTTCTTTCTTTAATATATTTTTCGTTATAAGTCCGATATTAACAAATCAAATGTATATCTTAAGCAGAATTTCGTAACGGATTCAATGGTGGACCCCCCGTTGTTTGTTTCCTAATATTTTTCTGATTAATATTTATTTTCTTAATCTTTTAATTTAATCGCTTTATTAAAATTTTGGGTTGTTACAAGAAGAAAATGGACGTTTGATGGAAAACAGAAGGGCCAAAAGGATTCTAACACTATACACCTCTCCTCCCCCGATAGGATCAAGTACACCCCAAATAGTGCAGCATTTCTTTATCCCTCTAATTTTCATCACATAAGCATCTTTCTCTCTCCTTCCACTAATTCTCTCTTCTTCCACTAATTCTCTCTTCCATTCACACGTTATTTAAACATAGCTGGTCCAAAGGGGAGTCGAGTTCTGAAATGACCAAAGTTTGACTCTCTTTGCTAATACTTACCCAATTTTTTTGTTTTTTTGTTTTACCACCTTTTTTTCTCAAGCCTTGTCTAAGGCAACAAACATGATCGACGCACACTGTATTTAAACATCAATGAGTGATAAACGTAGAGGTGCAAAGTAGATGCTACAAAAAAGTGCCATATAATAGCTTCTATATATAAGAACATGGAATCCACGGCAGAGACGGTTGTATTCTAGTTCTAGTAAAAATAGAAAGTAGCTCATGGACTTTCCGAATGAGACGGTAATAATACCGTAATAATCCAATAAAACATGCGCTGTCCGCTCCGATTCCACAGCTAAGATTGACGGTATTACTCGCTCCGTCACCCAATTGCAACCAATTTAAGCCCAACCTAAAACCGTTCCTGTCCGAAAATAAATTCAGAAGGAACTCATAGTTTTCTTTATTATTTCTGGTTTTTAACTTCGTTTTCCCCCTTTTCTTCTCTCTCGATTGCTTGTTGCTTTCGAGAAAGAAGGAAGTGGATCAATAACCACATACATTTCTTCCGCTTAGCGATTTCCTTGATTGTGCGCTTCTCACATAGGTATCGTAATTTATTTATCGTCTCTTAATTTTGTATTAATTATGCTTTATTGTTCGATGATTGGCCTTTCTGGAAGCTACATTTTTGTTTTCTTTATTTCGTGTGCAAGAAATCTTTGGATTGTGTTGTGGATCTGAAAGAATTGAACATTAGGATTTCGTTTGCTAGAAAATAATTAAAATGAAATCCATTTATCTGGAAGATTTCTGTTTCGTTATATGATACAGCATATGAATTGCATCATAGATTGATTGTTACCGTTAAAGTTGGAGATGTTGGTTTGTTGCTGTGGTAGGAGTTGTTCTTTCATGCCTCAGCTAATCTTCCTGAATGTAGTGGCATGTCCCATTAGTGAATGATAACGTTGGTTGATAAAGTTCGATTGGTAAATATGACTGTTGTTGAACAATTAAAGTGTGGATAATGAATGGGTTGTTTTATGTTGTTATGACATGGTTAGTGATGTTTGCGTTCATAGACAGTTGGAGGTAGCAAAAAATATTGTGTAAGACATGATAAACCAATATGATTTACATTCATGGAACAAACACCAAAAGTCGTTGAGGCATAAATGATAAAACTGAATTGATTAATTAAAGAGAGGACTTCATCTTATGCAAAGCTGAAATGAAAAGAAACTTTGTGTGACCTTAGTTAAACTGGAAAGGTTCAGTACAGTTTGTATTGCTGATGTATTATACAACCTTTTGCATCCACATACAAGCACCTTGTCCAAACTCATTAAGACATTTGGACATGGTGCAAGAGGTCATGAGTTTGATTTCCGCATTGCAGGACCACCTAAAACTTGTATATAGAATACCAGTTTCAAAAAAAGGAAGAAAACATGTTGCATTTACTTTTGTATTGCATCAATCTTTGAGTACTCTAATGATAGTGTACATGTCCATTCGAATGATTCTTTTCTTTCTTTTTGCGTGGCTAGGCCAAGATGGTTGCGAAGCAAGGGTTTACTGTAGACTTGAACAAGCCTCTCGTCTCTCAGGTATATTAATATCCTACTTGTAATTTTGTGTACTATGATGCATATCCTTGGTACATTCATTGTAATTAAATTAGAATATTTTTTCCTTTAGTTAATTTTTTTATTTTTTGTTTTTTGTTTTTCTTTACCAATTCACATAAATAGAATTAGTCTCCACAGTTACCTTTTAAGTTCGTTCAATTTGCCATGATGTTTAAAACAGAATAAATGCAGTTTAAATACCAATAGATGTATTTATTCATAGGCATAACTTTACTTGTCTCATTTAATCAATATAACATACAACCCATCCAAATTTGTGCATAATCTATTGTGTGAATTTCGTTGATGCCAAGGAATTTATGTTCCTTCTACTGTTAATAATATATCATTCTTGATTATTACGTCAACTAAAGAGCATATGATGTTTGCTGGTCTATTCCATTTGATATTTGTCCAACTAAAAAAGTACATTATTTTCAGGTAGGATACCTTGGGGAAGCATATCAAGAATGGGTTCACACACCCATCGTTAGCAAGGATGGTCCCCGTTTTTTCGGAAATCCTATTCTGGAGGTATTTGTTCCATTTCAATCAGTAGAAGTTTTACCAGTGGCTAAATTCCCAACATTAAGCAATGTTCAACTTTTTAGACCAGATTAGTTATTTGTTGTTTCTAGGTTATAGCTGCATGCTTTGTGCTTTTAATTTGCCGAATACATGGCTGTGCTTCTCTATAGTGCTAGAATTACATCACCTCTATTTTTGTTAATAAATACAACTTATGTAGCTCAGCCTAGATTTTAAACAGATTGGCTGAATCTCCGTTTCCATACAACTTCATTGCTCCAGCTACCTACCATCAACGTCCTCCCATCAAAATGATTTGATTTGAGCTAAATTTTTGTACACCTATGTTTTTATTATGTGGATCTTCTCTACAAAGTTTTGGATCATTTTGAAACCTCTTACCCTTCAAAGTCAGTAGCCAAAATGAATATTTTGATAACTCAAGTTAAATTAGAATTTTCAAAAGCGAATGGTTTTGCATATTTTTATATATATTTAGTGCAACATGTTGTCGATCTCTGCAGCTTTTCCAACACTAATAATGATTTATTTCAACCTTGATAGTTCTTGACAAGGACAAGATGGTGGGTTATTCCAATAGTATGGATACCAGTTGTATTTTGGCTTGAGAGTGTAGCTATGCACAAGGGGCACACTGCACCACAAGTTGCTTTTATGCTTGGTTTTGGACTGTTGATTTGGACTTTGTTGGAGTACACTCTGCATCGCTTCCTTTTCCACATAGACACAAAGAGCTACTGGTAAGCGTCTATTTAATTTATTCCAACTCAGTTATGTTTTCTATTTATTGGTTGATTTTATTTTAATTTTGACTTGCAGGGCAAATACAGCTCATTATCTCCTTCATGGATGCCATCATAAACACCCTATGGATCATCTACGTCTTGTTTTTCCTCCTGCAGCAACTGCTATTATTTGCATTCCGGTATGTTTATAGTTAGAATTTCAATTTTATTTTATTTTAGTATAATAAGAAAGCTATGTAGAAAAAAGGTTTATTATCTGCATGCCTGATTATTCCGTGAACTTTCTTATAGTTGTGGAACCTGCTTAGACTCATTGCAACTGATTCCACTGCCCCTGCTATTTTTGGAGGAATTCTGCTTGGCTATGTGATGTATGATTGTACTCACTATTATGTTCATCATGGCCAGCCAACTACAAATCCATTCAAAAAACTCAAGGTAAAAAGTCATATAGTTATTATTAGTGGAGGCTTCTATGTTTTAACTGTTTTGCTAAACCTCTCTCTTTTCTTTTTTCCCTTTTTCAGAAATATCACCTAAACCATCACTTTAGGATTCAAGATTTAGGGTTTGGAATAACTTCGTGTTTATGGGACATTGTGTTTGGAACTCTTCCACCGACCACTGGGAAGAAATTATGAAGTGAAGAAGTTTATGGGTAGATTTTTCAAATACGAATTTGTATATCGAATTGTATGTAATTACTCATCTCATGGTAGCTGTATTATCGATGAATCTGGTTGTGATTGACTGTATTCTTGATCATGATAGTGTATTCGGCGGTTTTGTTGGGATAAAGAATTTTACAGGTTAAACTGTCTTTGTTTTACTGTTATTAACTCATATTTATTTTTGTGATTCAGTGATAACAAAGAGATGCACATTATGAATCATCTATGGCTTGTTTCCTCCTCTGCAGCAGAATTGCATGTTATTTTAGAATTTGAATGTTAGAAACATGTAAATACCAATATGAGTTTTGTCTATTATATAAGTTGCGTGGATCAGCAGTCCTTGAAAAATGATGGGCCGTGTGCCAGTTTGGATTTGAAAGCATGCACCCACGAACGGAGCAACATTATAAGCCCTGTTCTTATAATAAAACTTTGCCCAACTAGAAAATGTTTTAATTATAAACCAGGCCTAGGGAGTGTTTGATAATGGCTAAGTAGCACTTTTGAATTGTAAGTGTTTGGTAATAACTTAGGTAGTGTTCTGTGTTGTGAGTTTTCAAAATTAATTTCAGGAGTGAAAATTTAAAGAATATCGGAGGTGAAGGACTAAAGACGTTGAGAATGATGGAGGGGGTGGACAGACGGTGAATGGACGAATGCTATCGTTGTCTTTTAAAATATGCAAAATAATAAAAAGTTTCTTTATGTTTTGTGTGTTGACATCGATTTGTAAAATGATCTTTTCCCACGATATGTATGCATTGTTCGTAGTTTTGTATGTACGAAAACTAAAAATTATAAAATATAAACCAAACGCACCTTTAAGTTTTCGACATAAAATAAGAAGATAAATAATAATGTCAGGTGATTCTATACAAATATTTTACACCCTTGTCTTTGTTTTCTCTCTTTTTATCGTTTATACTTTATTTTCTTCTTAGGTTTATATTTTATTTTCTTCTTAAGTGAGACTTTTGTCCAAACTTAAGATGCGTCTGGGGGTCCTATTGGAAAAGATTGCAATAAATATTTGTCACACATCGGCAAATATCATGAACCATCTCATCATATATATCAATAGTTGGAATAGGATATTGTGAAACAAAACAGCTCGAGTTTGGAGATGGACACAATGACTTGGACTAAAAGGGTTTGGAGCCTATAAAATATTATTATGGATCAAAGATGGGCACTTAGGGTTCGACTGTTCCGAACAGTCATAATTTTAAACGAATGGACACATCTCGTGCGCAACTGCCCTTAATGGTCATGTCCGGTCACCTTCTATATATACTGCTCCTTCTACAAACTCAGATCCCATCCGAATTTCTCTTCTTCCCTTCCTTTATTTTCTTCTGTAATCTTGTTGTATCCTGAAGGAATCTCGTTGCCATTTGAGTGCCCCTCTGAGAGGTCTTTGGTTTAGTGCCCCTGCTTGGAAGGTCTTATATTTTTGCACAATATTTGTCGCAATTAGGCCGAGTAAATAAGGCACTGGCGATCTTATTGGGTGCTCCTCTGGGAGGTCTTTGGTTTATGTGCCCCCGCTTGGGCGATCTTATATTTTCGGCGTCGTCCGGTATTCCCATAGTGCAAGCAGCAGCTCATCTATCCAACCACCTTTAGTCTTTTCCAGATGCTTTTTGATGGTTTACATGATAATTTTATTCACTGCCTCCACTTGCCTGTTTGCCTAGAGATGGGCCGCAATTGTGAAGCTTTTCTAAATTTTGTACTTTGCACAAAAATTCTTGAATTCCTCACTCTCGAACTGAGTTCCATTATCTGTCATTATCTTTTGAGGTACACCAAACGTACAAATAAAATTCTTCAACCTAAAGTTAATAACCTTCTTTCCCTTAATAAGCATATCGTTGACATAAACTTCCATGAGCCTACCAATTTGTGACTTAAACATTGCGTTAACAAGTCGATGGTTAGTTGCAATAGGTATTATGATCTTTACGGGCACTACTCGGTTATCCCATGAACTGTTTTTTCGAGGATCCATTACTTTTTTAGGTCCACTATGCTCACTAATGCAGGGGCCATGCTTTGGTTGCTATAAAACGGGTTCAGGAATGTAGAGAGGACTCTCCACATTATTTTCCTTATCCTTCTTCTTGGCTTCCCTTAATTCAATGACGTAACGTTCCCTGGCACTATTCTGATTTCCTCTTACCACGCCAACACCTTTCTCTGTGGGAAACCTCATTATTAAACACCACGGTGCTAGCGCAACTTTGAAATCAACCAAAGCGAGCCTTCCTAGGAATGCATTATAAGCCGAGACTTCATCCACAAGCACAGAAGTTTGCTTCAGAATAGCTTTCCTCTCTCCTTCTCCTAATTCTACAAGCAAGTCAATCGTTCCAATTGGCTGTTTTGACTCTCCCGTGAACCCTTGGATTTTTGTTTGACAAGCTTGCAATCGGTCATTGGAAGATTCATCAGAATGAATGTTTTTCGGAAAAGGACATTAACAGAAGCACCACAATCAACTAGCACTCTTTTGACCGTTGCTAGACCTATTCCGACTGGGACCACCATTGGGTCAAGGGTTGGAGTTACCACGCCTTCTGAATCCTTCTCTCCGAACACTATGTCGTCATAAAGAGTTTTCTGTTGTTTTACGGGAACGATATTGTTGAGGATCAAGCATCTTTCTTCTCTCAGAGTGTACTTCAGGGAATTTTCATATCTCTCCATCTCTCCCCAACTTTTATCCGTTGGATGAGGACCACCAGATATAGTGTTTATTGTCGGTCTCCCATTATTCTGCGTTGGAGCTCTATCACTTGGGACTGGTTGATTGGTGGGTACACCTTGCTCCTGAGGGGTTGGAGGAGGATTTGTCGTTTCTGGTTTTCCAATGTATTGTTGCAACTTATTCTGCCTAATCAACTATTCAATCAAGCTCTTTAAATGTCAGAATTCGTTAGTACTGTGACCAGACTGATTGTGAAAGCGATAAAATTTTCCAGAATTCGTTGCCTTGTCCCCTATATTCAACGGTGGTGGTTTCGATAATATCATGCATCTTTGGTGGCAAAGAAGAAGTTTTCCAGGGTATCACTCAAAGGGGTCAACTCTTCAGATCTGAAAAAGTGAAGTCTCTTGCCATTCTTATTTTCTTTCCCTTTGTTTTCCCATTTCTGCCTCCCGGCATCCTTCCTAATTCCCTAAGCATCATCACCTTTCTTATCCTCCACAGCATTGCTTCCAGCAACATTCTGGGTAGTGAGGGGTCGTCTTCCAACCTCATGAACTCATCGGCCTTATTGTAGAACTTCTTGAGTGTGTTGGGCTCTTTCATCTTTACCCACTTTCCAAACTCGGTGCTCTTATCCACAGCTCGAGCCAATGCCATTAATATTATCCTTGGCTCCGGATTACCAACCTCTATCACAACGGTATTTAAGAGATTGAGTAAAGCTTTCACCGACTCTCCTGGGTTTTGATCCAGCCCTGACAATGACATAATATCCTTGGCCTTCGAGGTGTACAATCTGAATTGTTCTCAAACTTCTTCGCCAAATCAGAGAATTAATCTACGGATTTTGATGGCAGCTTAGTGAACCATAACGAAGCTACTCCTTCTAGATAGATGGGGAAGTAAAGACACTTGATCTCGTCTGTCGTCCTCGCACCATTCATATGCTAGTCATATTTGAACAGAAATATATCGGGATCGCTGACTCCATTATATGCTGGCATGGTTGGAGGGACAAACTTTTTCGAAAATTCAGCATATCGAATCCTTTCAGTGAAAGGAGTCTTGCTCGGCGCAAAGTTCCACTCATTTTCGTCTTCCTTTCTTGTCAAACTCTCTTTCATAATTTGTTTGATCAACCCTGAAATGTACTTCTCGTCATCACATTCTTCCACGTGGCAGACGCCAGTCCTTTTCTCGGATGATTGTCTAGGCAAGCGATCACGGTTAGCGAACTAAAGCCCTATACCTCCAGCTTGGAAAGGTGCCCCTTCGTTGGGTCTTGCAATTCTTTGAGGAGCACGTTTTTCAGAATGATTCTCTCTTGATCGGGATTGCTTGAGCACATCAGCTTTCGCCTTGGAGTTTTCAACATCGATGCCATTCCTGCCACTTGACACCGACATTTTGTCTGACTCATCTACTTCCTCGACATGGAAACCGCGATTCTCTTCTTCTCCCAAGTTCCTTCCATGAGTAGCTCCAGGATTCCTCTTGTGACAATCCGAAGCAGAGGAATGTGCATTTTCTTCCTAGTCAATTTCAACTCTACGATTTGGAGGATTAGTTTGGGCGGCTAGGAGAGCATCCAGCTTATCCATTAAGGCTTTATTTGATGCCTCCATTTGCTGATTTAAACCGGCTACCACAGCATCAAGCTCTCCCGAATTACACCACCTCCCGGAGTTTGAGCAACGGTCGGATTGTTAGTTAGAGGAGAGGATGTGGTATCATCGGCAGCATTTCCGGAAAGTCTCGCGGATTTACTATTTTTCCTCGAACGTACCATAATGTCAGATAACCTTCTAGTATTTGAAGATGTCCTTTCAACGAACCTGCCTTTTAGACCTTACGAATCTATCATGAAAGAACAGAATTCAAAACTTTCAAATCAAGGCTCTTAACCTTGTGGTCGTGGGTTCGAGCCCCACGGTGGGCGCCAAAAATGTTAACACCATAAATAGGCTAACACCCGATGCAGTGTGAAAACACCTCCTAATTGCAGAAAAACAAGATTAAAAGCAGTAATCAATAGAAAAGTAAAGCAGACAGTAGAGTTTATAGTGGTTCAGACGCTGATTAGGCCTGCACCCACTTTGAGTATGCATTTCATTGATTTCTCCATATTGAATTACAATATTTATCTTCAATTACAACGATTCTCTATTGATTTAAAATTGATTTTATAACTCCATAGTAGAAACACACTCGAATTCCACGAATAGCGATGATTATCGGACTTGATCTCGATAATCGAGCTCTGGGAAGAAGTTCTGTAGTTTTTTGGGGAAGAGTGATGCTTGAGAAGCTTGAGATCAATAATGGCTGAGTTTCGGCGGAAGAAATTCTGACCCCTTTAATGTGAGAAGTGGCTGATATTTATATGCGAAGGTAGGAGCGTTCGGAAGCTTGTAGTGATGCGTATCGATCCACTCATAGTGACCAGTGATCCATGAACACAGGTGACTCGAGAACTAGCTATGACATGCGCTCCACCATTCCAAAGTAGCAAGTTAACGCATCACTTCCTGTATGGATCGCATGTGATCCATATCCAATGTACATGGTGCATGCTCAAACGCTCCACGGCTCATGACCAACACTCCGCGTAGACCGGCGCTCCATGAAGGCCAGCGTTCCATGATCTGATATGATGTTGTTTGCATGCATGGATCGTGCTTTTCACTGCATTAGGCTGACCCATTGCGTGCATCACTTGCATTTCAAGAAGGCTACTTTATGCGCTCTCCGCTTTGTTGATACCACAATTCATCATTTATATCATGTCCCATTAGATACATTGCGATGCAACAGATATACCATAATTCGAAGCTTCGTATCGGTCCATTATTGGTGCCACGATCCATGCTTGAGTGCCACGATCCATGTAAGTGTGCCACGATCCATGCATGATGATCGGCGGTCCATGCTGCCCTGATTCAACCGATCCATGCTCTCCATTATCTTTGTCGAACCAACTCACGCTTCTTGTCCCTAAATCCGATCTATGTTACAAGATTGAGTTGATCCATTGCTCTGTATCGTCGATCCATGAATGCTCCTCACGCTCCATGCCTTGAATCAGCGGATTGATGTGCCAACGTTCCATGAATCGTGTGTGATCCATGAGGTTAGAGCTTCAGGTTTACACGTCTTCTTTGTGCATGCATACCTGAAGTTGTGCTTGTATACTTCTGCACTTAAAAAAGAACCCCCATGACATGTATTATATATATGTATGTATATGTATATGTATATGTATATATATATATATGTGTGTATATATATATGTGTGTGTGTGTATGTGTGTGTGTGCATGTGCGTGCGCGCATGCATGTGCGTGCGTGTGTGTATAATTTGATTTGCTTGTGCATTGCTCCATTGTATTCTTTTATATGAGCTGCACCACTTGCGCTTACAGTGTACGACATAATGGCTGAGTGGGCTGAAGTTTCAAACTGAATGTTTATACCCATCTAATAATGTTCCCAATTTCCATGGCAGACTTCAATGTGTCTGCGCTTTGTATAAGCGAGGCATCAATATGCTATACGACTTCTTTAAATCGTGCATTTTACTATATTTGGACCGAGGGTTTTTAAACCAAGTTAACAGATCTAAAGAAAAATAACTTAGCAATTTTCAAAGATTTGAAGAAAGCAAAGTAGTATTTTTTTTTTAGGGTGAGAAAGAAGAAATATAGCATTGTAAATTGATAGTATTATTTCTTATGTAATGATACGCAGTCAACATACCCTATATTCATAATAGACTATAAGCCCATATTTATTATATGTAGCTATATAAACAATGTGATTCATGTACAAAAGTTATATATCAATAATACAATCACTTTCCTCTGTTTGTTTTCAATATACAATTGCTGAATATTATCGGATACAGAAACAGATCAAATCATTAATATATGAAAATCAAATATATCCAAAGCACATTAAGTGACAGTTAGCCTCGTTTGATGAATGATGTGCTTACCATGACTGTTTTTATGTAGTGTATTATGGATAGGGATATCTAAACACATGGACATTGTACTTACGATGGAGCACACCTTTATACTGTTAGTAGAGTCGCATATTATTGGTATTATTTGCTATTTTTTTTATGTAAGGGCAGGCCAGATATAATGTTATCGCTCATACAAAACCCTTTTTTTGACGTGAGGTTTCACATTTTACTTAATGTTACCTTGATTGCTCTTAAATGAGTAGAACAGATAGCATGTGTAAGTAGCACATGAAACGTGCAGATGAACTAGCAAGGAGCACCATTTTTTCATACTTCTATTTTGGGCTTTTATAGCACATTCCATCATGACATATGAGGCCTTAACGGTGGTTGGCCTACTATTGTTAGAGATAGTTTGTTTAATAGTTTTATTTTGGTAAGACCGACTGGATTTTAAAGTGATCTGTAACACTTATTATTATAACAAATAATAATTGCAAATATTACAGAAGATTGGCAAATTATCAACCTACTGCTATCGGTTTTTAAGGTGGACCGTCCACCACAGATGGTTTTTATAGTGGACCGACCACTTCAACTACGTAAGCTTATAGCGCTGGAGCTAGACAAAAAGGTCTAGACTACAAATTTACACTCCACACACGGAGTAATAATTACACAACGAACCGACGCAGGGATTCAAATACAAAAACAGATTACATGGAGATTAAATTACATAAAGTACGGACAGACCTAAAAAAGTAGGTACAACATACAAATTTCATTGAGCCACGCAAAGAACTGTAACAAAACAGCAAGCTAGACATACAAATACACCGAGCTAGCACTGGACATACCAAAGCAAAGCTATATGACATAACAGAATTCCTGGAGATGTCTTCACAAAAGATGGTTAAAAGTCATTATCTTGACAAGCTAGGTGAATGAGAAAATAGATGTCCAACGAAATGAATAGTATATTTAGTTTCAGATATGAGTGCTCTTTACATAAAATCATTGCCTTGACAACGTAAGTGAATGAGAAAAGAGAAGCAGGCTTCATCAGAAACGACCAAAGCAAAGACATGAAAAAAACAGAAACCGTTCGCTGAGAACGTGAAACGACCCGAACTTCCCCGTGAAGGAAAGCACGGATAGAGTTGAGGACAAGACGAATCAGAACACAGACAGAAGAACATTTCATTGTTTATTACAACAATTCCATCAGATTACAAGAATATACAGAGTAATGAATAAATATTACACATTATAAAATATCAGAGATTACAATACATAGCGGCGGAAAATAATACAAAACACAACTGAAGGAGATATACGGATACAAAGCTTTCCGGATATCATTCCAGCTGTAAACCAGGATCATGCGAATACAAATCTGCAAAACCAAAACTACTAGCTGCCCATGCCGATATAGGGGCACCCAGAATTTAGGTTAAAACAATAAACTCCAGGTCAGTCATGTGACTAGTGTGAGAACTAAAACAGTTATTGATCTTTATTTTAAAGTTAGATAAATCAAGGGACCACGCCGTATAACACGGAACGGGTTTCCTCCTAAGAATACCAGTGCATAAACAACAGCGTAACGCTAAATAAAGAACAATGAAGCTATTATAAGACCCAGGTCCCATCACACAATGCAACGCAAGCCGGAGGATAGGGTTTTCCCTTATAATAGCCAAATCATGCTTGATACGTTTAAAACAAATCATTTGATACTATAATAAGTGTATAATGTTTAAAACAATTTCAATCATAAGTATCAATCATAGACGGCATGGGTACCATATATCATGTCGCCATACTAGTTCTACAATTAAAACCGTAGAGTCACGTATTGGAAGTTGGATTTCCATCTATGAACCAAGGCAAAAGATAGTCCTCTACCGATTCGAGACTGTCTAGCCCGAGCCTTAGGCAAGTACTCAGTCAAGCCTTGTAGCGACAGGGCCGGTCCACCGATGTGGATTAAAATTCCTGAACACTGCGTTTCCCCGCCCTTTAGGGCGTAAATGAGTCCACTGACTCCATCAGTTCGAGAACGACCGATGTATCCGAGGCGCCTCGCAACAGCAACAACCACACAGGTGAAAAGTATATAAATGTCAATAAGTTTAAGCACTGACACCACCTAGCTAGAAGAAAACGCATGTCCTCCCTGAGGTCCTCGTCCTGTTTTTGGTTCATACCGGGTTGTGAGGCTTGCGAATTAACGCTACATAAATCTACGCCACAAAGGTCGTGCTTTGATCATCAACCACAAGACTATGCTTTTCAACAAAAGCCTTGATCATTTGCATCTCAGCATGCCACACAGGCAATTCACGTTATGCAACCGATATCAATCACACAGAATGAAATCCGATGTCAGACACACAGTCCATACAAGTTCATTCTGGGTTTGAACGAAACTGGAGGCACCACGTACCTCGTATATCCATCGATCTCCAAATACGTCTGGACGACCACCAACTATTTCCCTCCTTTTGGGTGTACAGCCCAATCAGGATCATCAGTAGTTATCCAAACGATGTGAAGACCTCTGGTCTTCGACCACCGTCTTCACCTTCAACTTATCGTCGTATCAGTTATTCAGAATGGGATAAACCCGGTCTTTCCGAATAACTCGCGTATATAATAAACAAGTGTTACACAAACACAACATACGCCTCATTCCAATTCATCTGTCACTAACCTTAAATTAGTAAGAGAAAAATTCCCCAAATATTAACCCCGAAGGCCGAAACCAACATCAGATCAATACCCAGGAAACCATTCATCTTAACTAATCTTCAGTTAGTTGTTAAATTTCACATTCTTAGGGAAAGGTTCCCATTAATTTTATCAAAGATAAATTATTTAAATTTATTCTTTAATTTTCTTTGAATATCAATTCAAATCAAATTATGGTTTATCCAAACTAGTCGGGATTAACTAACCTTACCGAAGTAATCAATTGTTAAATTTCCCAACCCCAACCAATTCATCCCATGAAGTAAAACTGGTAATACTTCATATTTAACACCACGGTGTTATCGGTAAATTCAATTACCATTTCACGTTTAAATCTAATTAAAGATTTAACTATCGTCTGGAGTAAAACTGGTGGTACTCCATTCTCGATCATTTCTTGAATTTGATAATTTTAATTATCAAATTCACTTTTCAATCTATTTAAAGATTCATTAAAACTCCACTTAGTTTTAATCTTTAACTGGGTTAAAGAATCAATGTCATTTAAAACATGGTTCACGATAAACCCAAAATCACATTCTATTCCATCAGCCTTTAACCGTAAATTAGCAAGTGAACAATTCCCTAAGTAATAACCCCGAAGGCCGAAACCAACATCAGATCAATACCCAAGAAACCATTCAACTTAACTAATCTTTAGTTAATTTTTTATTTTCTTAACTCCATTGGGTCTAAGAACAGTATTATTAAAGATACCATTCACGACAACCCAAAATCACATTGCATTAATTATCTAGTTAAAGAACAAATGTTATTTAAAACACCGTTCACGATAAACCCAAAAATCAATTCCAATTAAATATTATTTAATTGGTACACTTCATTCAATCTAAACAAAAAGATTTAATTTTTTTCTCAACTGGGTTTAAGAACAGTGTTAATGAAGACACCATTCACAACAAACACAAATCCCATTTGATATTAAATACAAGGCTCTGAATAGAAAATATATCGGCTTATATTCAATATCAAATTCTACGACCAACAAATATCGTATTGGAAATAACAATATAAATATATCTTCCAAATTTCCCTAACAATATTTGTATAATCACAAAATCCCACATCGAAATATTCCGAAGACAGTTTCGATTCAAATCAACTCCAATTCAATTATTTGAAATTCTGGTTACTTTTAAAACCATTTCAAATCCCATTTATTTATTTGAAAATAAATAAATTATTATTCTAGTTCAAAACTAGTTTATTTCGATAAAAATCTGTTTTTATCTTTTCAAATATGGAAATTTTCATCCCAATTCTTCCCAAATCATTTCTTATGATTTTACACAAATTATTACTATTTTTAATAATTTTATCAAGGCCCGTACAGTCGATTTCCATCAACGGTCATCGAACTGCACTTACAACGACCTTTTACAAATTTGATTTGGACATAATTCCAAATCCAACCGTTAGATTTCTAATATTCGTTAGAAAGCTCTTTTCGATACGAACCGAACGGTTCCGGTTTTAGGAGAATCCGACGGTCGGATCTCCCGCAGTGTCCATTCGAAGTCAATGGTCGAAATTCGCGAACTGCCGCGGCGCGGCGCGTTCTATTCAGGCCATTATATTGTATATATATTATATATAATATATACTTCGTTGATTTCCTTTTAAAACGATTTCTATAAATCATTTAAAATTCGTTTTCAAAACGATTTCAACTTCCATCTCAAAATTCAAATCAAAATTGAATCTTTCCAATATAAATTCGTTTTAAATTCATTTCAACTCGATTTCAATTCAAATCCATTTCAATTCAAATCGGTTTCAATTTAAATCGATTTCAGTTCAATTTCAAAACGTTTTAAATTCAATTCAAAACGATTTCAATTCTATTTCAATCTAATTCAAATTTCAATTCTTTTCAATTTAATTCGAATTTCAAATCATTTCAATTTAATTCGAATTTCAAATCATTTCAATTTAATTCGATTTTCAATTCATTTCAAAATATCCGATTTTGAGGTCACTTTCGATATTCATTATAAAATGAATAAAATCGATATAAATATCGTTCACGTCAAAATGGCGTCAATCTAATCAACACGACTTCATATATTTCTATTTTCAAATATTCCATTTCAAATATTCTATTTCAAATATTTCTATTTCAAATATTTCTAATTCAAAACTGGAATGAGGCCCAATCAATTACCATATAATGTTAATTATATGGATTTTCTGCAACACCTGTATAAAATAACAACGATAAATAATCAACCATCATCCAAAGTGCGTTCTACACTGTATAAGCATCAAATATAAATATTTAACGCTTATAACAGCCTGTCAATCAACCGATCGATATACAGCTAATTATTGGGACTAGTGTATGTCATATATCATCCCAATACCCGTGTGGGGTTTTCAAACCATCAAACACAGATTTTATTTGTGCAGTTGGGCGATGTGTAAAATTTTTCGTCCCAATCAATATCAGTCAAATGTGTGTGTATAAACAAATCGTCCAATTTGTTTATATTTATTTCATGTTATATACACGTTAAAAATTATATTTTCAACTATAAAATATTCTTAACTATATAAATATTTTATTTCATTTCACATCACATCACACAATCAACTACACATCAAAATCAAACAAACAAGCATACAAGCCGTCCATGGTCTGCGGATGACGGGTGTCGGGTGCTACTAAACACCGTCTGCATCCTAGTATCTATTATTAACTAGAAAAAGAAAATTTAAGGTGAGAAGTTCTCACAGAGGGTTCCACTCCGCCGTGCTTTGATGTTGAACTACTGAACCTTTTCGATCTGCTTGAAACTCTAATGTAGTTCTTTTCACGCTGTTCAAATAAAAAGTATATTTTTATTGCTTCATTAAATAAATAAAAATCATATTTTTATTTCTACTTCATATGTTTTGGTTTCACTAAAATCCGGTTTATTTTGCACCCGGTACATTCATTTGAAGTTTGAAATCGAATTATCGAACTACCGCGCCATTTTCTATTCCTTTTATAATTTAAAATAAATATATATATTCTAACGACAATCTATATAAATATATACATTCGAATTCTATTCAAAATAAATTTCTCATCGTTATTATTTAAAATAATTCATTTTAAATAATCAAAATTCGCTAAAATTGCCAAAATAAAATTTTAAAATGGCTCAGATTTCCGGGTCGTTACAATCTCCCCCACCTAAAACTTTTCGTCCCCGAAAAGGAGCGAAGCCGAAAGTTGTTTAATAAATCAACTCAACTTTCACTATTTTCACTACGGCTTAAGTTCTTCAACTTTTCAGTTTCTAAGAACTTTTCAAATTTTTCAAAAAATTTGACTAACACCCTAAAATTTCGAAAAATTTCGCCATAACCTCCTCTGCACCGGGGACTTCAGGATATTTCATAAAGCCTCCCATGGCCTTCTTCAATCCAAAAGAAAAAGAAAAAGCCAAGCGGCTAGCTAATCGGCTCATAAAATCACCCAAAACTCAAGAAATACAATAAACATGTACCTATTTGTCGGGCAAACAATTTTATTCCTCTTCTCTAGCCTCCTTGCTATGACCTGTTCAATGTAAGTACATGTATATGCATGCAAATGCGACTAATTTTCAATACAATTCACTATTTGGTTCAATTTGGCTAAATGGTTCAAATTCTATTTAATCAACCAATAATCAAACAACACAATCAGCAATCAATTAGTTGATTAGCTTTTCAAATTCATAATTTTGATACATAGTCAAAAATCACATTTTTGGTGCCAAATCACAACAATAAGCCCTATCTAATTTTTGTTCTCACACCAGTCTATGGAAATATATAAATATCACACTTTCGGCACTTGAATATAAATACTGATGATGCGGCCACATCATCAGAATTATCCCCGGGCTACCAGAGTGTGACTCTATATCCATCCAGTATATTGGAGGCTTCCAATACACGTGGATCAGACGTATATTAAAATCTCTATTTACTTGATAGTCCAAATCAATATAAATAAATATTCAAATACGAATTATTGAATTAAATTTTCAAAACAAAGCTTGTTTTCACTTTGAAAGCAACACTCTTCACACTCGTTCTAGGATGCTACTGATCCTATCTATAACAAGTCATTCTCATCGGATATTACTAATCCAATCTCTGATGAATTCTTTCGTATGGTTCTAATGTGTCTTATTCTCGAGCTTTGTAAACCAAAGCACTGATACCAAATGAAACGACCCGAACTTCCCCATGAAGGAAAGTACAGATAGAGTTGAGGACAAGACGAATCAGAACACAGGCAGAAGAACATTTCATTGTTTATTACAACAATTCCATCAGATTACAATAATATACAGAGTAATGAATAAATATTACACATTATAAAATATCAGAGACTACAATACATAGCAGCGGAAAATAATACAAAACACAACTGAAGGAGATATACGGATACAAAGCTTTCCGGATATCGTTCCAGCTGTAAACCAGGATCCTGCGAATACAAATCTGCAAAACCAAAACTACTAGCTGCCCGTGTCGAAATAGGGGCACCCAGAGTTTAGGTTAAAACAATAAACTCCAGGTCAGTCATGTGACTGGTGTGAGAACTAAAACAGTTATTAATTTTTATTTTAAAGTTAAATAAATCAAGGTACCACGCCGTATAACACGGAACGGGTTTCCTCCCAAGAATACCAGTGCATAAAACAACAGCACAATGCTAAATAAAGAACAATGAAGCTATTATAAGACCCAGGTCCCATCACACAATGCAACGCAAGCCGGAGGATAGGGTTTTCCCTTATAATAGCCAAAGCATGCTTGATACGTTTAAAACAAATCATTTGATACTATAATAAGTGTATAGTGTTTAAAACAATTTCAATCATAAGTATCAATCATAGACGACATGGGTACCATATATCATGTCGCCATACTAGTTCTACAATTAAAACTGCAGAGTCACGTATTGGAAGTTGGATTTCCATCTATGAACCGAGGCAAAAGATAGTCCTCTACCGATTCGAGACTGTCTAGCCCGAGCCTCAGGCAAGTACTCAGTCAAGCCTTGGAGCGACAGGGTTGGTCCACCGATGTGGATTAAAATTCTTGAACACTGCGTTTCCCCGCCCATTGGTGCGTAAATGAGTCCACTGACTCCATCGGTTCGAGAACGACCGATGTATCCGAGGTGCCTCGCAATAGCAACAACCACACAGGTGAAAAATATATAAATGTCAGCCAGTTTAAGCACTGACACCACCTAGCTAGAAGAAAACGCATGTCCTCCCTGAGGTCCTCGTCCTGTTTTTGGTTCATACCGGGGTGTGAGGCTTGCGAATTAACGCTACACAAAGCTACGCCACAAAGGCCGTGCTTTGATCATCAACCACAAGACTTTGCTTTTCAACAAAAGCCTTGACCATTTGCATCTCAGCATGCCACACAGGCAATTCACGCTATGCAACCGATATCAATCACACAGAATGAAATCCGATGTCAGACACACAGTCCATACAAGTTCATTCTGGGTCTGAACGAAACCGAAGGCACCACGTACCTCGCATATCCATCATCTCCAAATACGTCTGGACGACCACCAACTATTTCCCTCCTCTTGGGTGTACAGCCCAACTAGGATCATCAGTAGTTATCCAAACGATGTGAAGACCTCTGGTCTTCGACCACCGTCTTCACCTTCGACTTATCGTCATATTAGTTATTCAGAATGGGATAAACCCGGTCTTTCCGAATAACTCGCGTATATAATAAACAAGTGTTATACAAACACAACATACGCCTCATTCCAATTCATCTGTCACTAACCTTAAATTAGTAAGAGAACAATTCCCCATATATTAACCCCGAAGGCCGAAACCAACATCAGATCAATACCCAGGAAACCATTCATCTTAACTAATCTTCAGTTAGTTGTTAAATTTCACATTCTTAGGGAAAGGTTCCCATTAATTTTATCAAAGATAAATTATTTAAATTTATTCTTTAATCTTCTTTGAATATCAATTCCAACCAAATTATGGTTTATCCAAACTAGTCGGGATTAACTAACCTTACCGAAGTAATCAGTTGTTAAATTTCCCAACCCCAACCAATTCATCCCATGAAGTAAAACTGGTAATACTTCATATTTAACACCACGGTGTTATCAGTAAATTCAATTACCATTTCACGTTTAAATCTAATTAAAGATTTAACTATCGTCTGGAGTAAAACTGGTGGTACTCCATTCTCGATCATTTCTTGAATTTGATAATTTTAATTATCAAATTCACTTTTCAATCTATTTAAAGATTCATTAAAACTCCACTTAGTTTTAATCTTTAACTGGGTTAAAGAATCAATGTCATTTAAAACATGGTTCACGATAAACCCAAAATCACATTCTATTCTATCAGCCTTTAACCGTAAATTAGCAAGTGAACAATTCCCTAAGTAATAACCCCGAAGGCCGAAACCAACATCAGATCAATACCCAAGAAACCATTCAACTTAACTAATCTTTAGTTAATTTCTGATTTTCTTAACTCCATTGGGTCTAAGAACAGTATTATTAAAGATACCGTTCACGACAACCCAAAATCACATTGCATTAATTATCGGGTTAAAGAACAAATGTTATTTAAAACACCATTCACGATAAACCCAAAAATCAATTCCAATTAAATATTATTTAATTGGTACACTTCATTCAATCCAAACAAAAAGATTTAATCTTTTTCTCAACTGGGTTTAAGAACAGTGTTAATGAAGACACCATTCACGACAAACCCAAATCCCATTTGATATTAAATACAAGGCTCTGAATAGAAAATATATCGGCTTATATTCAATATCAAATTCTGCGACCAACAAATATCGTATTGGAAATAACGATATAAATATATCCTCCAAATTTCCCTAACAATATCTGTATAATCACAAAATCCCACATCGAAATATTCTGAAGACAATTTCGATTCAAATCAACTTCAATTCAATCATTGGAAATTCTGGTTACTTTTAAAACCATTTCAAATCCCATTTATTTATTTGAAAATAAATAAATTATTATTCTAGTTCGAAACTAGTTTATTTCGATAAAAATCTATTTTTATCTTTTCAAATATGGAAATTTTCATCCCAATTCTTCCCAAATCATTTCTTATGATTTTACACAAATTATTACTATTTTTAATAATTTTATCAAGGCCCGTACAGTCGATTTCCATCAACGGTCATCGAACTGCACTTACAGCGACCTTTTCCAAATTTGATTTGGACATAATTCCAAATCCAACCATTAGATTTCTAATATTCGTTAGAAAGTTCTTTTCGATACGAACCCAACGGTTCCGGTTTTAGGAGAATCCGACGGTCGGATCTCCCGCAATGTCCATTCGAAGTCAATGGTCGAAATTCGTGAACTGTCGCGGCGCGGCGCGTTCTATTCAGGCCATTATATTATATATATATTATATGTAATATATACTTCATCGATTTCCTTTTAAAACGTATTCTAAATCGTTTAAAATTCGTTTTCAAAACGATTTCAACTTCCATCTCAAATTCAAATCAAAATTGAATCTTTCCAATATAAATTCATTTTAAATTCATTTCAACTCGATTTCAATTCAAATCCATTTCAATTCAAATCGGTTCAATTTAAATCGATTTCAGTTCAATTTCAAAACGATTTCAATTCTATTTCAATCTAATTCGAATTTCAATTCTTTTCAATTTAGTTCGAATTTCAAATCATTTCAATTTAATTCGAATTTCAAATCATTTCAATTTAATTGGAATTTCAATTCATTTCAAAATATTCGATTTTGTGGTCACTTTCGATATTCATTATAAAATGAATAAAATCGATATAAATATCGTTCACATCAAAATGGCGTCAATCTAATCAACACGGCTTCATATATTTCTATTTTCAAATATTTATTTCAAATATTATATTTCAAATATTTCTATTTCAAAACTGGAATGAGGCCCAATCAATTACCGTATAATGTTAATTATATGGATTTTCTACAACACCTGTATAAAATAACAACGATAAATAATCAACCATCATCCAGAGTGCGTTCTACACTGTATAAGCATCAAATATAAATATTTAACGCTTATAACAGCCTGTCAATCAACCGATCGACATACAACTAATTATTGGGACTAGTGTATGTCATATATCATCCCAATACCCGTGTGGGGTTTTCAAACCATCAAACACAGATTTTATTTGTGCAGTTGGGCGATGTGTAAAATTTATCATCCCAATCAATATTAGTCAAATGTGTGTATATAAATAAATCGTCCTATTTGTTTATATTTATTTCATTTTATATACACGTTAAAAATTATATTTTCAACTATAAAATATTCTTAACTATATAAATATTTTATTTCATTTCACATCACATCACACAATCAACTACACATCAAAATCAAACAAACAAGCGTACAAGCCGTCCATGGTCTATGGACGACGGGTGTCGGGTGCTACTAAACACCGTCTGCATCCTAGTATCTATTATTAACTAGAAAAAGAAAATTTAAGGTGAGAAGTTCTCACAGAGGGTTCCACTCTGCCGTGCTTTGCTGTTGAACTGCTGAACCTTTTCGATCTGCTTGAAACTCTAATGTAGTTCTTTTCACGCTGTTCAAATAAAAATTATATTTTTATTGCTTCATTAAATAAATAAAAATCATATTTTTATTTCTACTTCATATATTTTTGGTTTCACTAAAATCTGGTTTATTTTGCACCCGGTACATTCATTTGGAGTTTGAAATCGAATTATCGAACTACCGCGCCATTTTCTATTCCTTTTATAATTTAAAATAAATATATATATTCTAACGACGATCTATATAAATATATACGTTCGAATTCTATTCAAAATAAATTTCTCGTCCTAATTATTTAAAATAATTCATTTTAAATAATCAAAATTCGCTAAAATTGCCAAAATAAAAATTTTAAATTGGCTCAGATTTCCGGGTCGTTACAATCTCCCCCACTTAAAACTTTTCCTCCCCGAAAAGGAACGAAGCCGAAAGTTGTTTAATAAATCAAATCAACTTTCACTATTTTCACTATGGCTTAAGTTCTTCAACTTTTCAGTTTCTAAGAACTTTTCAAATTTTTCAAAAAATTTGACTAACACCCTAAATTTTCGAAAAATTTCGCCATAACCTCCCTTGTACCGGGGACTTGGGGATATTTCATATAGCCTCCCATGGCCTTCTTCAATCCAAAAGAAAAAGAAAAAGCCAAGCGGCTAGCCAATCGGCTCATAAAATCACCCAAAACTCAAGAAATACAATAAACATGTACCTATTTGTCGGGCAAACAATTTTATTCCTCTTCTCTAGCCTCCTTGCTATGACCTGTTCAATGTAAGTACATGTATATGCATGCAAATGCGACTAATTTTCAATATAATTCACTATTTGGTTCAATTTGGCTAAATGGTTCAAATTCTATTTAATCAACCAATAATCAAACAATACAATCAGCAATCAATTAGTTGATTAGCTTTTCAAATTTATAATTTTGATACATAGCCAAAAATCACATTTTTGGTGCCAAATCACAACAATAAGCCCTATCTAATTTTTGTTCTCACACCAGTCTATGGAAATATATAAATATCACACTTTCGGCACTCGAATATAAATACTGATGATGCGGCCACATCATCATAATTATCCCCGGGCTACCAGAGTGTGACTCTATATTCATCCAGTATATTGGAGGCTTCCAATACACGTGGATCAGACATATATTAAAATCTCTATATACTGGATAGTCCAAATCAATATAAATAAATATTCAAATACGAATAATTGAATTAAATTTTCAAAACAAAACTTGTTTTCACTTTTAATTTTGAAAGCAACACTCTTCACACTCGTTCTAGGATGCTACTGATCCTATCTATAACGAGTCATTCTCATCGGATATTACTAATCCAATCTCTGATGAATTCTTTCGTATGGTTCTAATGTGTCTTGTTCTCGAGCTTTGTAAACCAAAGCTCTGATACCAAATGAAATGACCCCAACTTCCCCGTGAAGGAAAGTACGGATAGAGTTGAGGACAAGACGAATCAGAACACAGACAGAAGAACATTTCATTATTTATTACAACAATTCCATCAGATTACAAGAATACACAGAGTAATGAATAAATATTACACATTATAAAATATCAGAGATTACAATACATAGCAGCGGAAAATAATACAAAACACAACTGAAGGAGATATACGGATACAAAGCTTTCCGGATATCGTTCCAGCTGTAAACCAGGATCCTGCGAATAAAAATCTGCAAAACCAAAACTACTAGCTGCCCGTGTCGAAATAGGGGCACACAGAGTTTAGGTTAAAACAATAAACTCCAGGTCAGTCATGTGACTAGTGTGAGAACTAAAACAGTTATTAATCTTTATTTTAAAGTTAGATAAATCAAGGGACCACGCCGTATAAAACGGAACGGGTTTCCTCCCAAGAATACCAGTGCATAAAACAACAGCGCAATGCTAAATAAAGAACAATGAAGTTATTATAAGACCCAGGTCCCATCACACAATGCAACGCAAGCCGGAGGATAGGGTTTTCCCTTATAATAGCAAAAGCATGCTTGATACGTTTAAAACAAATCATTTGATACTATAATAAGTGTATAGTGTTTAAAACAATTTCAATCATAAGTATCAATCATAGACGACATGGGTACCATATATCATGTCGCCATACTAGTTCTACAATTAAAACCGCAGAGTCACGTATTGGAAGTTGGATTTCCATCTATGAACCGAGGCAAAAGATAGTCCTCTACCGATTCGAGACTGTCTAGCCCGAGCCTCAGGCAAGTACTCAGTCAAGCCTTGGAGCGACAGGGCCGGTCCACCGATGTGGATTAAAATTCTTGAACAATGTGTTTTCCCGCCCTTTGGGGCGTAAATGAGTCCACTGACTCCATCGGTTTGAGAACGACTGATGTATCTGAGGCGCCTCGCAACAGCAACAACCACACAGGTGAAAAGTATATAAATGTCAGCCAGTTTAAGCACTGACACCACCTAGCTAGAAGAAAACGCATGTCCTCCCTGAGGTCCTCGTCCTGTTTTTGGTTCATACCGGGGTGTGAGGCTTGCGAATTAACGCTACACAAAGCTACGCCAAAAAGGCCGTGCTTGGATCATCAACCACAAAACTTTGCTTTTCAACAAAAGCCTTGATTATTTGCATCTCAGCATGCCACACAGGCAATTCACTCTATGCAACCGATATCAATCACACAGAATGAAATCTGATGTCAGACACACAGTCCATACAAGTTCGTTCTGGGTCTGAACGAAACCGAAGGCACCACGTACCTCGCATATCCATCGATCTCCAAATACGTCTGGACGACCACCAACTATTTCCCTCCTCTTGGGTGTACAGCCCAATCAGGATCATCAGTAGTTATCCAAACGATGTGAAGACCTCTGGTCTTCGACCACCGTCTTCACCTTCGACTTATCGTCGTATCAGTTATTCAGAATGGGATAAATCCGGTCTTTCCGAATAACTCGCTTATATAATAAACAAGTGTTACACAAACGCAACATACACCTCATTCCAATTCATCTGTCACTAACCTTAAATTAGTAAGAGAACAATTCCCCATATATTAACCCCGAAGGCCGAAACCAACATCAGATCAATACCCAGGAAACCATTCATCTTAACTAATCTTCAGTTAGTTGTTAAATTTCACATTCTTAGGGAAAGGTTCCCATTAATTTTATCAAAGATAAATTATTTAAATTTATTCTTTAATCTTCTTTGAATATCAATTCAAACCAAATTATGGTTTATCCAAACTAGTCGGGATTAACTAACCTTACCGAAGTAATCAATTGTTAAATTTCCCAACCCCAACCAATTCATCCCATGAAGTAAAACTGGTAATACTTCATATTTAACACCACGGTGTTATCGGTAAATTCAATTACCATTTCACGTTTAAATCTAATTAAAGATTTAACTATCGTCTGGAGTAAAACTGGTGGTACTTCATTCTCGATCATTTCTTGAATTTGATAATTTTAATTATCAAATTCACTTTTCAATCTATTTAAAGATTCATTAAAACTCCACTTAGTTTTAATCTTTAACTGGGTTAAAGAATCAATGTCATTTAAAACATGGTTCACGATAAACCCAAAATCACATTCTATTCCATCAGCCTTTAACCGTAAATTAGCAAGTGAACAATTCCCTAAGTAATAACCCCGAAGGCCGAAACCAACATCAGATCAATACCCAAGAAACCATTCAACTTAACTAATCTTTAGTTAATTTTTGATTTTCTTAACTCCATTGGGTCTAAGAACAGTATTATTAAAGATACCGTTCACGACAACCCAAAATCACATTGCATTAATTATCGGGTTAAAGAACAAATGTTATTTAAAACACCGTTCACGATAAACACAAAAATCAATTCCAATTAAATATTATTTAATTGGTACACTTCATTCAATCTAAACAAAATGATTTAATCTTTTTCTCAATTGGGTTTAAGAACAGTGTTAATGAAGACACCATTCATGACAAACCCAAATCCCATTTGATATTAAATACAAGGCTCTGAATAGAAAATATATCGGCTTATATTCAATATCAAATTCTACGACCAACAAATATCGTATTGGAAATAACGATATAAATATATCTTACAAATTTCCCTAACAATATTTGTATAATCACAAAATCCCACATCGAAATATTCCGAAGACAATTTCGATTCAAATCAACTCCAATTCAATTATTGGAAATTCTGGTTACTTTTAAAACCATTTAAAATCCCATTTATTTATTTGAAAATAAATAAATTATTATTCTAGTTCAAAACTAGTTTATTTCGATAAAAATCTATTTTTATCTTTTCAAATATGGAAATTTTCATCCCAATTCTTCCCAAATCATTTCTTATGATTTTACACAAATTATTACTATTTTTAATAATTTTATCAAGGCCCATACAGTCGATTTCCATCAACGGTCATCAAACTGCACTTACAGCGACCTTTTCCAAATTTGATTTGGACATAATTCCAAATCCAACTGTTAGATTTCTAATATTCGTTAGAAAGCTCTTTTCGATACGAACCCAACGGTTCCGGTTTTAGGAGAATCCGACGGTCGGATCTCCCGCAATGTCCATTCAAAGTCAATGGTCGAAATTCGCGAACTGCCGCGGCGCGGCGCGTTCTATTCAGGCCATTATATATATATATATATATATATATATATATATATATATATATATATATATATATAATACTTCGTCGATTTCCTTTTAAAACGTATTCTATAAATAGTTTAAAATTCGTTTTCAAAACGATTTCAACTTCCATCTCAAATTCAAATCAAAATTGAATCTTTCCAATATAAATTCGTTTTAAATTCATTTCAACTCGATTTCAATTCAAATCCATTTCAATTCAAATCGGTTTCAATTTAAATAGATTTCAGTTCAATTTCAAAACGTTTTAAATTTAATTCAAAACGATTTCAATTCTATTTCAATCTAATTCGAATTTCAATTCTTTTCAATTTAATTCGAATTTCAAATCATTTCAATTTAATTTGAATTTCAATTCATTTCAAAATATCCGATTTTGAGGTCACTTTCGATATTCATTATAAAATGAATAAAATGGATATAAATATCGTTTACGTCAAAATGGCGTCAATCTAATCAACACGGCTTCATATATTTATATTTTCAAATATTCTATTTCAAATATTCTATTTCAAATATTCTATTTCAAATATTTCTATTTCAAATATTTCTATTTCAAAACTGGAATGAGGCCCAATCAATTACCAGATAATGTTAACTATATGGATTTTCTACAACACCTGTATAAAATAACAACGATAAATAATCAACCATCATCCAGAGTGCGTTCTACACTGTATAAGCATCAAATATAAATATTTAACGCTTATAACAGCCTGTCAATCAACCGATCGACATACAACTAATTATTGGGACTAGTGTATGTCATATATCATCCCAATACCCGTGTGGGGTTTTCAAACCATCGAACACAGATTATATTTGTGCAGTTGGGCGATGTGTAAAATTTATCGTCACAATCAATATCAGTCAAATGTGTGTATATAAACAAATCGTCCTATTTGTTTATATTTATTTCATTTTATATACACGTTAAAAATTATATTTTCAACTATAAAATACTCTTAACTATATAAATATTTTATTTCATTTCACATCACATCACACAATCAACTACACATCAAAATCAAACAAACAAGCATACAAGCCGTCCATGGTCTGTGGACGACGGGTGTCGGGTACTACTAAACACCGTCTGCATCCTAATATCTATTATTAACTAGAAAAAGAAAATTTAAGGTGAGAAGTTCTCACAGAGGGTTCCACTCCGCCGTGCTTTGCTGTTGAACTGCTGAACATTTTCGATCTGCTTAAAACTCTAATGTAGTTCTTTTCACGCTGTTCAAATAAAAATTATATTTTTATTGCTTCATTAAATAAATAAAAATCATATTTTTATTTCTGCTTCATATATTTTTGGTTTCACTAAAATCCGGTTTATTTTGCACCTGGTACATTCATTTGAAGTTTGAAATCGAATTATCGAACTACCGCGCCATTTTCTATTCCTTTTATAATTTAAAATAAATATATATATTCTAACGACGATCTATATAAATATATACGTTCGAATTCTATTCAAAATAAATTTCTCGTCGTTATTGTTTAAAATAATTCATTTTAAATAATCAAAATTCGCTAAAATTGCCAAAATAAAATTTTTAAATTGGCTTAGATTTCCGGGTCGTTACAGAACGCACCCAAAATGACATGAAAAATACAGAATTTTGTGGTCTGCTTAGTTGTTATCGTCTTGTCAGATTTATATTTGTAATGATTATTCTATTTTACTCAATGTGATGTGAGGTATACGATATGTTCCACGACTGTCTAATGTTTCATTTCTCTTCTCTTCCGCCTTTTACTCTCATCTTCCCCTTGTTTTTTCTTCTTCTAGCCATCATCCGATCGGATGCTCCGGGCGGTGCACGATCAGGTTATGTATAGAACATGTAGGGCGGTCAACACATTCTTCCTCTTTTGACTTCTATTCACCGTATCTCAAAGCCTTAAATAACAAATCAATGGAAACCAAAAGACGACAACACAAATCTTGACGAATTAATAAAGTTTAAGGCGGTTACCAACTGACTGATTAAAATAAAAATTCATTCATCTGGCTTTTCCATTGTGAAATAGATGGTGAATCTTCGGGTTTTTGATCGGACGAGGAATACAAAATGAAATAAAGCAGAGATTTTTTTTTTACTTTAGAGCATCTCTAACCACCCAAATTTCTTTTGGAAGATGGATGCCAACTAAGCAGATGACAACAATTATTAAATTTTCTCTCTCCAATGGGACTATGTATACAAAGTTAAAGAAGAAATTATGGAATAAAATGTCTACTTCTAGACATTCAACATCACATTTTGAAAGTTGCCACTCATTTTTTCTGTTACCACTACTCTCTCTTCGCCATCTTGAAAAATTATTTCTCTCATCACCGATGAATAATTAGATGCGCAAAATACTATGATTCTCCCCGCAATTATTATTTTTCAACGATTAAACTATTTCCTTCGTTGAAAACTTAAAAGCTCAACCACATATTTCTTCTACTGCAGCAAATTGTATCTGTAATCTGTTCCTTTATATGGTAATGAAAGTCGCACTATTGCACATATTTATATTTCAGATTTAATTCACATGGATATAACTCTTGTTTATTCCTAGTGTCAACTTCTGTTTTTCAGCCTCAAAATTTTGATATAGATTTCTTCTATATGTTAATTACGCTTCAGTTCTTCTCCGGAAGTCTTTTCACTTATTTCCTAGACCTGAATTACGCTTCAGTTGTTTCTACAGTTTCATAGATTTTGATATAGATTTGGTGGGAAGGGGGAAATTTTAGCGGGAGTAAGTTAAAAGGGTAGTGGACAGGTTTTAGGATTGGAGATAAATTTTAAATTGACATTTTTAACTCAATTAACATTTTGAAAAGAGGGATGACACGTAGGATACACAAGACTTTACAGGCAAGAGGCATTGAAGATGCTCTTAGAGATTTAAATACGAAAAGTTGTGGATCGGTTAAGGATTTGGAAAGGGGTTTGTTATTGACACTCCATTTTATATTAAAGGGGGGCCAAATTTTAAGGATACTCCACTTTTTTTAAATTGTTAAGGGGGGATTAATGTAGGTAGCTAATTCTTTTTAACTTCTTACAATTTTACCCTTACTTTTAAAAGCTTACGCACGGTAAAATCATCAAACCCCTAAATCAAAAACTTAAAATGTTTAACTGCAAATAACGTTAGAGAATACTTGATATCATATGCATAAGATTTCATAAACTGAAATTAGATCTTAGCCCTAACAACATGTGCATACGATCTAATAAACTGAAATAAGACCTTACCATCTCATCACTCTGATCAATTTCAATATAATGCTCACTCTTCTGTGTCAATATCGTATTGTTTTCTTTTTCGATCATGTTTTTTGGTTAGGGTTTGATTTCTTCTGAACTAATGTTGTTGATTAACCATTAAAAATTAGATTAATGAACAGAAGTGTGAAATTAAGCCTAAATGAGTAATAAGATAAAATTAGCTTTATTTGTTAAGGGGCTACTTCCCTCATTGCTACTCGCCTTAACATTTTTATTAAAGAAAATTCCCCCTCCCCTAACAATATTTGGAGTGTCAATAACAATGACCTTTGAAAATAATACGAATCGGATATATACCAAAGTATACCGTACAGGAAGAAGCCGGTTCAACCAATCCAAACTGCACCATTATAACCTAGTCGTACCAGCATGTAATGCGCAATGCCAAAGTTAGTACCAAACATCATACTACATGGGCCCCCCAGACAAAGCACTTCAACTTAGGGCTGTAAATTTTGTACGAATGTCCGTGAACGAAATACGTCCGTCCGACTTCGTTCGATTCTCATTTAAAACACGAGTTAGGACAACAAAATTTGTACGAGAAAAAATCACGTCTGGTCCATGTTCGTTCGAATTCGTCTGATTACCTTGTAATTCGGTATATAGTTGAGAGAAAACCTAATAAAAGTATAAAATATGATATAAATAGCTATGTCCGACCAGATCCGCTCGTGTGCATGTCCGAAAAACGTATGTCCATACCCAACCGATTTTATTTAGGACACGAATTAGGATAAGAAGATTTGTCCGAGAACGAATTTCCTTCGATCTGTGCTCGGTCCGAATTTTTCTAGAACGAAAACTGAACACGTCCTTCCGGTCCGGTCCGACCGATTTACATCTTTACTTCAACTTTGTTTCCACTGCCATCTAAAGCTACATCAATAACTAATCTGCAAACATTTAAATGACCAAATAGATGAGGGGCATGCGGCAGCATTCAACGGTGGAGAGATTACCAAGATACGGCTTGAGAAATCTACATAAGATAGCCTCTGCTGTGAAAGGGAAGATCCTGTAACAGCAGAGGAGGTCCCACTTTTGATTTCCTAGAAGAAATGTAAAGGTGGATACCCAGTGCCAAAGGCTCCCGTACTCGAGCGCGAGAGGACTTCCGAGGTCAGTCTCCCGTCCTGGTACTATTCTCACGACTTTCCGGGCTCCGGGGGTGGTCGATTTGTGCACAGAGCTTTTCCCTCACATATGTGAAGAGGCCGGGACTCGAATTTCCTAGAAGAAATGTAAAAAAAAAAAAAAAATGGTTTCTACGCTCTAACCTTGTAAAGTACAACGTATGGCAATCTTTAATAAGCTATGTTGTTTCAATTATGGTTGTCAATGTAAATACATGAACAATCCAAAATTCGTCCGCATCCATATTTAAAAAAGGGATAAATATCCGATATTCAGAAGAGCGGATGCGGATATTGGCATATTCGCATCTGAAAATTATCCATCCGCTTTTTTCATAATTATAATTTAAATAGTGCATATTTTAACATAATAAATTATATAAAGTTATTAATTTATAAAGTTGAAATTCTACTAAACATGTTCTAATTGCTCAAATTATATATTATTATCATATGTATTTATTTTTATCACTTTAGTAATCAATTGAATTGAAAAAAACTTCATATTAAACTAAAAAAATTCATTTATGTTCCTTGATTTATCGATCATTGGCAAAGCAGATAATTATCCAATATCCGTCTGTATCCACGAATACAAATATCCGATATCTAAAAATGATTTTGAATGCATATATAGCATTATCTGTATCCAAAAGCATCCGTTGACAGCTCTAGTTTCAGTTTAGCGTTATGAAACAGTATACCCGCTTTAATCCACGGTATTGCGATTACATTCTGTAAATCGTAGTGTGTTTTTAATATCAACTTTATCAACATTAACATATAAAGTTCAATTTGATTGGTTCTCTTCTTAACGAAATCAACAAAATTAGAGTAAAAACCTAATTTTAAGATATAGATGTTCAGTGTAAATAGGGTGACAATTAGACCCGATCCGACGGGTCTCGGTTCCAGACGGGTTGAGTTTTGTCGAGTGTGAACTATACATCGCAAAAAAACTAGATCAGGTTCGGCTCGGTCTGGATCAGTTCAGGTTCAGCTAGAGGTTCAGCTAGATAGTAACACTAAAAATACATATATTTCAATGTTTTTTTGTCAGATCAAATCGGGCCGGGTTTGATCGGATATTAATTGTATTTTTCATCATCTAAACCCAACCCAAGATTCATCGGATTCGGGTCGCTTCGAGTTTTGTCGGGTCGCTTCGAGTTTTTGGTTCTTGATTATAATAACCAGTCCTAAGTATAAATTAAAAACCAATTGTAGTTATCATATCTAGTTTGCATGATCATGATATTCGTTAGTTTTTCATAATGTTAAACAATAATTCTTTTTCCTGCATAAATAGGTTGCAATAAAAATAAATAAATTTTAAATATTTAATTCTATATATAATAAAGCTTTATACATCTTTACCATTTTCCGCAGTATCCCTGTTATCTTTTTTATCACTTTCTGCACATCCACGTCTATTGTATTGATGGCAATTAGACCTGAGGATCCACGCCAAAACCCAATCTAATGGACCTGGACTATAGCGGATCAGGTTTTCTCAAATCCAGACTTAACATTTCTAAAATCAAGACCTAGCCCAACTCGGTCTTGGATACAAGTCAGCTTGGATCTAAATGGTAATTTTCAATCATTCGAACCAAACATGAAGCCCATCAGGTTTGGGTTTCCGATGATTTTCGATAATAATTGTTAACTCTAAGCTATAGGAATGCTAAGCACTTAAACTGCATAGACGTATAAAATTGTATTATGGATGACTAATAAGAAACCTTAGCATTTTCCTAAAATTTATACCATGCATGCCTCTTTACGTTATTGCAACTACTCCCGTTCAGTATGCTTTATTTTGTTTGAATTACATCAAACGGATAATAGAATCAAAATTGACATTTTATGAGCCAATTAAAGTGCAACTAACTACATGAATATGTAAGCCTCCAGCGAAATAGCTACCACCACACTAACACGATATATCACTCCACTTTGTAGATCCACAATTATGAAAGCATCCAACACTGTAATTACTTCATAATTAAATCAGTACCATGAAAGGAAAATCTCACTAACAGTGCCATTAACTATAGCTCAGGAAGTTGCTGCAAAATTTAATCATACTGTCAATTATAAAAGTTGCGAGAAGCAAAGCTACAATATGATACAAAATGCGACTATAACATGACATCTACCAATGGTTACGGAGTTGACGACATAGCATGTGATTTAGGAAGTTGCCACATGTTATGAATCAGGATGCAAGTTATGTTATTAAAGCTATCGCATGATGCAAATGGTTATTACACTGTTTTATTTGGAGATCGTTGGTAGATTTCGACTTTAAGAGCCACTACATTCTTTTGATATTGTCACAAATCATCAATAGAACGTCTTTCCATTGTGCATGTCCTGTTGGATACTAGACTGCCACCATACCTGCACGATAACATAAAGGGTTATTAACACATAGGTACAGGACTAATGGCAATCAAACTAACATTATGCTATATTTGATGGCACCACCTGTAGACAGTCCATACATAGACGAAACATTCAGCATTCTAAGTGTATATGCTACTATTCTAGGTGCTTCAGCTTTCGACCTTGTGCACTTCTCTGTTAAGGATATACAAGTTTTGTCTTACATAATCGTTGAGGCATGAACATTCGTTGAGGTAAAACAAAGTTAACGATTTTACAACTATTCAACTCAACGATAGGTAGCGGATATGGTAAGCAAAACTAAGTGATTATTGATGATGGCATTTATGTGTGTTTTAATTTTGAAGTACCTTCACTGAACCCTTGGTTGAAGGGAAAAAGGAAGCAACCATGTGTTGATAAGAAAAAAAAAGGTGTTTCGAGGTCTAGAAGACCTTGTAAGTTGATACCAATATATTGCATGTGGATTAGCTCATCCCTATCGTTCAAATTAAAATTTAGTTATTAAGGTTCCAACAGCAACAATGGGTAGAAGACAAATCGCCAAGGATCAATACCAACAAACCAACACCACCACTCCACACCCAAAACGAAAAAGAAAAAATTATAGTTTAACTCCTATGTCACCTTGTTTAATTTATGAATTTTAAGTAAATTTTGTAACTTGATGGTACGGTAAATATGCCTATGATAGGTAAATGTTGTATTAATTTGAATTGCATAACATTATGCAAGGAAAATATACCCTATTCTTACAATCCTCTTCATCATATCATGAAACACTTTCAGGTGTGCCTTAGATTCAAGAGATTTTTGGACTTAAGATAAAAAGGCAGTCCATAGCAGATAAGTAGAAAATAGTGCAAAGCTTGCGGTAGTGCTATATCATTAACTATTTTGTCCGCATTCGTATATTTGGCAACTTTTAATATTTTACTAAATGGAATTAAAGTAGCCACGGTCCATGGTTACATATATAATAAACCACTTATTTATGATTGCCACTAAATTTTCCATGTAATTAAAATGACTGGAACTTACGGTGATTATTCAGAGATTATTAGTTGACGACTCCTCCTCATGTCAAATTAGAAACTCTAAGAACACACTTTAAAAAATTTAACATTGTATCCTGAAGTAGATCATTCAACAAATTCTTTGTTGTTCAGGGATTTTTATCATCCTCATCCTCTCTTTTTTTCTTTGATTGAAATCAACTTATATAAATTGTTATACTAAATTACATGGAAAATTTTGCAATCTTCTTTTCTTCTAATATTATTTAGAACTAATGTAGACGAGGTCCATCTTTACATAAATATTAAATCACTTATGTCTAGTGATTATTCTATAAATTATTAGTTAATGTCTCCTTTTCCAATTAGAAACTCTAAGAGCATGCTTAAAAGTTTAAATGGCGTTTCGTTTTAAGGCTTTTAGTTCTGGATTTTTGTTCATATAAAAATGCGAACGACGCACGTATATCATGAAAAATGACCGTTTTAGAAAATGAAGTTAACACACAAAACAAAATTAACTTTTATTTATTTTCCATGTTTTGTGGAGTGATGAAAGAACAAGAGACAACCACTCCCTTCGCCGTTCCTTCATTCCCTCCAACCCTTCCCTCATTCTTTCATTCCCTCCGTCAGCCCTCAACTCTTCTTATTTTTTGTGGTCTCAACTCTTCTTATTTTTTGTGGTTAATTTTGAAAACATAAAACGCAAAACAAAATATAAACGAAACGTCAAAATTCTTAAAGCTGTATCCTAAAGTATATCGTTCAGCAAATTATTTGTTTTTCAGGGGTTTTTATCATCCTCGTTGTCTTTGCGTCGTGGTAACAACGGCTAAGTGCTTTGTGTCGTGGTAACAATGACGCAGGTTCAAAACCTCAAAAGTTATACTAAAAGCTTACCATGTGCATGTCAAGATCAGTCACTTATGTGGTGCTCGCGAACTAGGCTAGATGCACTAGGGAGGTTTTACGACTCCGACGGATTCCCCCCTAAACAAATTTAAAAAACTGTTAATTTTAATATAATTTAACATTATTTTTAATATAATTTTTCAATGTTGATTTCAAAACTCTTGTTTTTAATATAATTTTTTTGTTTGTCTCAAGATTTTGATATTATAAAAACTATACTTTATTGTTTAGTTAGTCGGAAAAAAAAAAGATACATAATATATTAATATAGACACATACGTACATTCACATGCTTATTATAACTCAAGAGACATGAATGTGTTTCCATTTTTAAATCTTTCATCTAATTAAGTTGGTATGAAAAAAGACTCGAGTCGTATATGAATATACAAAATAGAATCACAATACTTGATAAAGTATATCATAAATTAAAAACTTTTGTTACTAAGCTAAATGGTTAGTTTTTCAAGGAAAATAAATTAGAAAATAGCATCATTGATTATGCACCTAAATTTGGTATCTCGTACGGAATAATTTGCCTTTTAATGCATCGAAAATAATAAACTAGTCCAAAAGGCAATTTCAAAATATTTATTAAACTTTTGATGTATGGCGGATGGAATATTATAGTGTTATATCAAATGATGAACTTTGCTTTTGAATTACGAATGTAAGTAACATCACTAGCAGACTTAAAACCAACTCCATAAGGTTATAATTAGTATAGCTAGATAAAAAAACAGAAGTAACAACTTTTTCCGCTCACCCTGCTCATGAGTACTTCTACAGAATACAATAATTATAATGTGATCGTACAACCAAAACAGGGTTTAAATTTTAAATATCGAATCACTAAGCTTTATGATTAGCTTCCAAGTAGAAAGGAAGAGGAACACGAATATGTTTTAAACACTTGCAAAATGGCCAAATGGTATAGTGATTGAAGATTGGTGTGGTTACTAATCTAAAGTTGTAAAACGCATTGACAGACTATTTGAATAGATTGCAGAATTTGTTTACCTACTTATTAGAGATACGGACTCATTTACTACTTCACGAAAAGATGACATGTTACTAAAAGATAAATGCATTTATCTTCTTAGTATAGAAATGAATGAAATTATCGTTTCACTTTAAAGATAACTGCAATTTTCCTTTTACCATAACGATATATGCATTTATTTTATAGGGAACTGTTGCTCAACGAAAAAAATGTATTATTTCTTTTACTAATACAGATGAATGTGGCGTTTAACTAGATTAAAGGAATTTGATTTTGTGGAAATTCAGATCACATCACTATTTTCAACTTACTGTGCCAAAAGTAATACACCAAAAGTTGCTAGCAACCACACAAGTTTCAGATCCCTAATCTGATACTGTCACCCCTTGTTTAAACATAACTTCACATACTATTTTCGACTAAATCCATAATTTAAATGTTTCGGTGAAGTCTCATTTTTACGAATATTTGCAAAAATAAATAAGATGCGAAACGCAAATGCAATTTGCATGCAAGCTCAAATATTTGCACTTTTCTCAAATTTGAAATACCTGACTAGAACTTTATTTCCACCATTAAATCAAAATTTATAATTTTCCCAACATTTTCCATATGTCATATATAACTTGATAAGATTAATTGGTGTAAGGATTAGAAATAGAAACGGCAAGTTATCACTGCAATGTTTAGGTACAAATGTGTGTGTGTAAGGCGTGAAGTGTAAATGCAAATATTTGCAATATCCCAAGACTGAAATACCCAATTGGAATTTTATTTTCATCGTTACATTTAGAAAAATAAAAAATCTTTCCAGCAATATTCATGTCATATGATTTGGATATTTTATACGTATAATACTACAATTCAAAGCAGAAATCGCAATTATTTGCAATTTATCTGCATTTTGAAGTAATCACTACCAAGTTTATATAAATATGTATGTGTATGTGAAGGCACCATTGTTATCACGTCAACGACAAGTCGACCAGTCGGTCGATCGAGTTCGACGACAGTCGACTTGTCCAATTCGACGATAATGGGCTAAACCGGCCCAAATACCCTAGATCGACATCGATAAAACCCAAATTTGCTCCTCGTCGCACCTCGATAACAGACGAGTCGATAGAAAAAAATCTAATTCTCCTCGCACCTCGTCACCGCCGCCACTGCTCCTCGTCGCTGCCAGGTATGTATATTTAAAACTTATATATACTGTTAATTATATTGTACCCTAATTAATAATTAACTGATTTGTTTTTAATTATATATGCAGCACTTGAAATGGAGAGTAACACAGAAAATGGAGATGATATTGAGATAGATGATTTTGCTTGAGTTCATACTCATTTTATGATCTATTATGGATATTATGGGTATTATTATGTTGTAACTAGGATCTATTATGGATATTTGTTGAATTTGAACCTATTATTATGTTATCTTTGTTGAATTTGAACTTATTATAAATTTATAATTATATCTAATTATATTACATATTTAAGTCTAATAAATATATGTATATAAAAGACTTGTCGACTAGTCACGATTAGTCGGGCGATTTGTCGACTAGTCTTCTAGACGGTAGTGGCTCGACTTGGCGTCGTGATAACCTTGGAAGGCACACACCCCACACTTGAAGCACTTTTTTTGGACTTCTATCGTTACATAACAAATTCCACAATCCTTCCAATAAGATTCTCCAGTTTAGTTTTTGGATAAAAATTTGTTAGTGCAAATATACACACAAATTACACATATGCACAAACATATACTGGAGAAGTCTTCAATTTTATCTGTAAAAAATGTTTCTAATTAAAAACATGTAACGCGACATTCAGCAGTTGACTTAAAATAATAATCGATTTATAATTTTTAGACAGTACAAGCTTTAGCTCTATGTTTAAAGACCTTAGACCCAAAAAAAAAAAAATCACAGAAAAGAGAGATGAGTTCATCTTTTCTAGCTTTTACTGAAAGAGTATATCTGATCTAAAGGTAAACAGAATTATGATTTTCCACGAAAAGATAAATTTGTTTCCATCTTTAACATGAAGATTACCCATTTATTTTACCGTAAGAAAATTATATACCACTTCTCATTAAAAATTAATTAGAATGTCCTTTCATGTGTAAACATAAATGGAGTTACCCTTGAGTAGAATATCATCTTTTATCAAACAGAAACTATTTTCTTGCTGTAATTTTTTTCTAGGTGTGCACCTAAAAGTGCAAAAGAGCACAAGATGAAGCCTCTACATTTATTGACACATTAAGGCATTGGTGATGCACAAGGCACCAAAAAGATGTAAAAAGCCCCAAAGTACACAAGACAGAAGGATTAGAAAAGTGTGCCTTTGATTTAAAATAGAGTGGAGAAAATTACTGGGCTTTAAACCAAAACATAGTTACCCATATACCAGTTGAATTTCTTAGCCAATACAAATTAAGGCATAGATAAGAAAAGAATTCATTTGACAAACAAGGAAAAAACTAGGCTAGACTATCACCGATCTCCCAGACAAGATTGCTGCTAACTACAGCACCTGCTGCTGCTGATTTCAGCCCCTGCCGACTTCCAGAACCAAAATCTGAAGCCTAAAGGGCACTGAAAGGTACAAGGCACAACACACTAACACAGTGCAATGAATTTTTGCATTTTTTTTTTTTTTTACTATAAATATATGGATTTATTAATTCTTTTGCTAAAGTTATTTATCTTAGGCTAATATATCTAATTTATGGATATGGTCAATAAATTATCAAAGACTTTCAATGAGTAATATTAATATAATTGTCAAAAAGCTAATTACCTAGGTGTTTATACCATAACAGCCCCAAAACATTCTTCAATAGATCCAAAAACAATTTTGACATGTATCTAGTGCTGCTTTTACTTATCGCTAGGAACTTTATGTTTCATAAACCTTAAAGAAACATATTGCTCCATGTTCTTCATTTACCATTAATTACTAATTTCTGAAAGAAACTCATATTTGTGCCCAAACTAAATCTTTATCAACTGGTTCTTTCAAAAAAATAGATTGATCCACAGCATTCAAATAACTTGTTTTTTGTAAATTGTGTGCAATGATACATTGATCTATCTTTTACATTCCTCCTGTTGGTAGTTAACTGGATTTGATTACAAAATAGAAGCGAAAAGAAATTGGCTTCCTTTTTGCGTTTTGAATTTGCTTTTAGTTATGATTTCACAATAAAAGAATATTGGGTATGACCGAGTGAAAAGAAAAGGAAGAAGCGCATGAAAGAGAAAAGGCAGCACGAGATGAAGAGAAAAATGTGTGAAAAAGAAGCTGTGAGCATGATATGAGTTAAAGAGGTATCAATGTAGCCATAAGCATGCCCACAATGACAGATACAGAAGTATGTGTCCCCGTAAATACATCAAGTTTTATAGCAAGCCCTTTATCCGAAATCTCCCTATTGACATTTCGAGGGGAAAAAAAATCAAATCAAATCCTGGTCACGCCAATATAAACCATTCTCATCAAGGTTTGTCGGTCTGCCATTGAATGCGTTCACATCTAAAAGTAAATCCACGTTAAGCAACGGTTTTTACTACAAAACATTGGTCACCAACAAGATGTCGGATTCTAAGGGACCCAAACCCAGTAACAAATAGCATCTTTCAAAATTCAGAAGATTACCTTGCCGTTGCGAGCTTATTGTTTTGTACCATCCATTGACGCATCCAATATAAGACCGCTACAATATATTTAGGATAACATCAGATATATGTATACATACACACATATATATATATATATGTGTGTGTGTGTGTGTGTGTGTATATATATAGAGAGAGAGAGATGATCTCTCTCTTTAAGATAATCCATTTCAGAGAAACGAAAAAGTACCTTTCTGCAGCTTCTATTCTAAGCTGCTCTATACGATTCTGAATCTCAGAACACACTGTCTCTATTTCAATATTTTTCTCACAAAGTTCCCTCCACTCGGTAGCCAGAGCATTAAGCTGACCACCTGTATTTTGCTGATACCACGTGGATAATATTCGGATTAGAATCTTCCAGTTAAAACTGGAAAATGCAACATATTTTGTTTCAAAAAAAAAAAAAAAACTCACTTGGTGGAATTTCCTTTCTCGATTCACAGCTTCTATCCTTGCATTCTGTTCTAAGGCTAGGCCCTGCACCCTAATGCATAAACAGAATAAATATAGTTAAGAAACATAATTTTTAAGACTTCAAATAATGTGGTGTGCAATTCTCAAAGATAGACATGAATCAATTTAACAGACTGGTTGTTATAGTTATGAATATGTCAAAGTCATTTATGAAAGGTTTTTTGTCCCCATTTAGTGTTGGGATAGCTAACAGGTTAGATTTGCTAAGATATTATATAGATAGCCAAAATACACTATATGTCCACTGGTTCCTCTAAGGCTGATCAAGTATGCAATTCAAGCTAATTCTTGAAAAAAAAAAAAAAAAAAAACTATTTCATTCAAAGCAAGATTTTAAGTTTTGAACAGAATACCGAGATTCCAATCGTTCCCTTCTGATTTTAGTAGGGACTAAAACGAAATGAAATCTAACTGAAATAGCATTTCAAATTTATAGAAAAAACTGAAAAGTAACTAAATTGAGTTTCAAATGTATAAATACTCAAAATCTAAGGTATTAACTTCGAAAACATACAACAAAATATATACGAATAGCATAACTGAAAAGGTTAAATACAAAGTTACACACAAATATTTGTCAGTACTATAAATATTTAAAATTAATCAATACTGTGATTAATTACAAATCTTGTTTCAAAAAATTAAACAAATACGTGTAATTATATGAAAAATAAATAATAGAATCTGAAGCCTAAAGTTCCCAGAATTCATGAATTCCGTGGAAATTCCTAATATTACATAATACCAGAATGGAGATTAACATCCCCAAACTTGTTCAAAAGTATATATCTACAGATGCCTTAATGTAACATACATTAAAATGGATGACAACTGAAATGAGAAGAAAAAGGTTACCTAGATACCAGAGATTCCATTTGTTTGTTGTGAAGTTTCCAGACATCAGCTCCGTGCTTTAGCATTAGCTCAAGATTTTCCATTCTAATATATCATGTATAATAAGCCATCAGCATAGGTGCAACCATTGGAAGTATAAGAGTAGTCACAGCTTGTAGTTTTTAATATTTTTTTTAAATGCAGATCATGCTAATTAGAGTGTCAGAATATATTTCAGGTGGCCTCCAGACAGCAACAAAAAGAAATAACTGAATATAAAGCGTTCACTTCCACCGTACATAAAGGTTGAGCAGCAGGAAAACTTTCAGCTTACCTAGACACAATTTGACGTTTCTTTCTACAAAAGAAACTGGTTATAGCTGATTATTCATAATTGAGTATGCCAAATATAAATAAAGAATCTAAATAAATAATGTGATTTAGAGTTTATAATCAAATTTACAATTTATGGCATGTGCATTTCAATGGTTTTCATGCATGATCAACCTTTCTTGTACAAAATTCAAGTGGCCGATAACCGAAAGTGAGTTTAATTTCACAATTGTTTGCTGTCAAATTTTAGCAAACTTCTGAAGATCAAATATTAACAGTGTTGTAAATAAAAATGAAGATTACATCTAGGACTGTTATGGTAATGGTAATGTTAACAATACAAGAAAATTGTTGCCATGCCGATATTATTGATAATGTTAGTATCTTAAGGCTACTCAGGCACTAGAAAACTAAGATTGATAAATTTAACAAAGGAAAAGATAATCTAGAGAAATTATTATTTGCATCTAAACACAATAGGAATAAGCATGGACTTGGATATACTCCTAAGGCTAAATCAAAGAAAGATAGTACTCAATGTACTAAGTTTGTTAAAGCCACCAAGTTCAAACCAAAACCTAGGAAATTAAAGTTAGATCCTCCAAATAAGTTCATTAATTTATGGATTCCAAAATGGTTAGATAATACTGAAAAAGAACAATATACTGATAATTTTATTAATAAGGTTCATTTATCTAATAATTATATTTTGAAAGGGCATTCAAACACTTCATGGGTTTGGCATCCCAAAACTTAACCCCATGGACCCCGAAATAAAAAGGGTACCAGAATACATATTTTATAAATTTTCAGGTACCAAATAGTCGATGCTCAAGGCATATATGACAAGAAATTTATTGAACCTTGGATAAATATGAAAATGATTTGTTATTGGCATCAGCAAAGTCGGTAACTCTAAAACTCATCTGATTATTTAGTTTATTTCATGTTTTGATTTCCCCACTTGTTTTATTTATAAGCAAACTCCACATATTGTCCAGAAGTTAATTAAACAATTCTTTTTTTACCTTTTTGTTGATGACAAAACGGGAAAAAAGGTACAAAAATACTAGACAAAATGATAGGGGGAGTGCACAGAGTTAGGGGGAGTCAAATATAAAAAGTATTATATTTTATATCTTAAATATTTATATGGTTGTCAATTTGTCATCATCAAAAAGGGGGAGATTGTTAATACCCTAGGTACCCTAGGTATTGATTTTGATGACAACAACCATATAAACATTACTACTAACATATCTTTGAGTTGTGTAGTTACATTAGATATATTATGAAGATATTTATAAAGATAAACAAGAATACAAAAGAAGAATTACAGAGGAAGGATAATCAATGCGATTGAAGACTAAAAGCTATTAGAGAAGAATGCTGAAGAACGGCGGTGTTTGAAGTGATGAGGAGTTGGTTGAACCTTAGAATATCTTGTTACAGATCTCATGGCAATTATACTTGAAGATAATCAACCATTGACCTCAACCGAATCACCAAAATCCACAAATATAAGGAAATTTGAAGTGCAGAAAATTTGCGACACTTATAAGTGCAGAAAATCACCAAAATCCAATTGGTTATATAATTAACCAATATAAAAATTCTGGTGTTATTTACTTTACTGCATTTAATTTTATTACGTATTTCTTTTTGTTTGAATTTGAATAGATATAGTTTATATCTCTAGTGTCTGAGTAGCCTTAAGATCCTAACAGATAAGTCAAATATAACTATCAATACTTTACTATTACCATTGGTAGAACGATAACTGGCAGGTCGATAAATCAATGTAACCATTGACTGATAATAGTTCGTTTTTCACAATGTAAAACGTTAAAAACTCATTGCACTATAATTTTGATAACGATATAAAATTGTTAAAATTTTGTCCTTGATTCTAACTCCAATAACACTTATATCAACATTATGATTTATTTTAGTCGACATGGAAAAAAAATTCATCACAAATTATTTACAATAATATGAAACGACCACTTTGCTACTCTTAGACTGAAGCTAATAAACTGAAAAAGAAACATCATCGTAAATAATACTGCGAACGTCTTTTTAAAAACTGATATGCATTCACAAATGTATACGGTTAGGATTAATTTAAATAAGATTTTTTTTTATTATGACTGATAAATTTATCATTATCACTTATTTCGATGTCTCTTTACCATTATCTTTTACCATGGATAAAGATAAGTTTACCATTATCATACTAATATAATTGGTACATATGTAGCTAAATACTTATGATTAATTCAGAATTGATATGATAATGGTAAATTTACCATCACCATAACAACCCTAGTTATAGTTGTTTGATAAGTTCTGTAAATATACATAAAGCGAAGTATTAAAGATGGAATCAAAAAGGACATCGATGAGCTAATTTTTATGCAAACCATGAAGAGTACTCAATACGTAATCTAATAGTGATACTATATATATTTGTGAAAGTGAAATATAAATAAAACAAGTTAACTGCATCAGTAAAAAATTCAAAAAAACAATAAACAGTGTAGGAATTCTCTATTGCATCATGAATCCTATGGAAACCTTAATCAAGAGTACATAGCTCCAATACATATACATCAAGGTTTGATAACTCCATTTCAATTATTTAAAATTTCAAATTTTTGATTAGTTTCGTAAATTTGAATTTCAGTTTCAATTTCGGTACTTTTCACTAAAATAAATGACCAAGTATAAACAGTACATTAAATTCTGAAAGATATACAAAAAATAAATTTTAAAATTAAACTAAGTGTATTAATAATTGGTATAATAAATAAAGAAAATACCAAAGGTTTTACCAAATATTTTAATATAACTAAATCGGTGTTATTAAGGTACTCACTTATACACGCCTAGGCACCAAAAAGTCATAGGCACCGAAAAGCTCTAGGGTTTTCTCCTAATCAAGGTACCGATGATACGCGGGATGATGAAAAAGCGCTTCAACCATTGAAACATCGAAAAATCTACGCATATGAAAAGACGTGCTTCACTATCCGTATAGAAAACATGGGTTTCAACCATAATCGAGCTCGTTTGAGGCATATTCCGCAATTATCAATCTCGATTAGAATCAACTCGCGTAAAAAAAACATCAGCTCATGATCTCAACTAAGCGGTATGCCATCAAAAGACGACCCAGATCTACCATCATCATTTAACTTGAGTACTGCTGCCGTCTAAGGTCACAAGATGAGATTCAAATCGTAATGTTTAAATTTCAAATCAAAACAGGATTTAAATTGCGAATGGTAGATTTAAAAGTTCCATATTGTAAAGTTTGTATACCGTTTGAAATTGCTTTTGATATTCTAACTTCTACATTTAAACCTAAAATTCAATTTTTTTTATTTTGCTCCATTTTAAATTTGTTCAGAAAAACTTAGAATTGAAATTGTAGACTCCAATAAATATATTGAACATATCGATGTATATTGAATGAATTGTGTCTACCGTGGTTTCGACTGATTTGAATCGGAAAATAAATAAAATTGTTACCGATGAGATTAGATCTGAATGAACAATAACATTGTTGTCGTCACCTTGTCACATCTCACATCATCGCAATCTATGTCATTAATCATCTAAGGTAAAATTTAACTTTTTACCTCTATCTTGAATATTATATGTTCAACAATATATAACATTTCAAATCGATTTGAATTAGCTATTGAAGTTGGTTTAGTTGTAATTTTAAAACTTTACGAAGTATATAAATTGAATTACGTTCTTTTGAGCTAGATACTTGAATTATTTTAGAATATAATTTTAAATTGAAGTTAAAGTTAAAGTTTAAATTTTAAATTGAATTTTTTATTTTAAAATTTTAAAGTTTTAAGGTAAAATATTAAATTAATTAAAAGTTTGAAGTTTTAATTTTAAAATGAAATTTATTTTTAAAATCTCAAGTTCTAATTTCAAACTAGATTTCTAGGTTTTAATTTTTAATTGAATTCTAAGTTTAAATTTAAGGTTCTAAGATAAATTTTCAAATTGAATTCAAAACTTTAAGTTCTGATTTTAAATTGAAATTTAATTTTGAGTTTTCTGAAATCTAAAATTTAATTTTAGTAGCACTCAAGTGAGGGTTTTTTTTGGTTGAAGTAATGCTTAAGTGTGGAAAAGACAAACCTTATGCACAAAAGAGTGCCAGGCGCTAGCCTGGGTTTTTTCGTCTTGACAACATAGAAATAAATCAAACCCAACATTGATACAACACAAGTTTAAAATAATGATGTTGAGGCAGAATATAACAAAATGTGCTTTAATAATTGAATCTCATTGTGTTTACATCAGTCCAATAGTTGAGACTCATCGTGTCATCGATTTGCGTTCCAAGTGACTTTTCCCGATAATCTCAAAACTTTATAACACAGCCTACCAAAATAAAGAGATTTTATCAATACTGTTATCCCAACCGCCAACAAATTAAGGATTTGGGAACAATTGCTTCTCTAGCACAGTAACAATGATAAGCTAATTTGAATTGAGATCAATGGAAAGGAAAAAAAATGGATATGTAGAAGTTAGTTTCAGATTCGATAGTGCAAAAGGAAGCATGGTTCGAGATCCCATCCGACAAGAAAACATAAAGCGTAGGTAGAGAGAGAGAGAGAGAGAGAGTGTGTGTGGGGGGGGGCAGAGAAGGATATAAACAAAGGAGAAAATTAGGTAGAAGGAAAGTGACTTTTAAGAAAGTTGATTTTAGAGTTGAAGTAAATGATTTCAGGGTTAACAGCAAAGTGCGAATTTACTTAAACGGCCTTTCTTATTAGTAGGCTTTGCATCGCTTAATTCATTCTTGTAAAGGAATTCGATGGATTAAAAAAGAGAGTACAACCAACTGTTAACCCTACTAAATTATAGTTACAATCTAATGAGTTTTTTTTATTTGTTGACATATTGATATGCAAAAGGTTTCAAAATGCTAGACTTCAAAATCAAAATTCAATGGAATTTACATAATTTTGAAACAGAACCAATATTTTAGAAAACTTAACGACCAAAACCGGAAATTTGAACCTTGAAAGAAAGTCACGAGAAAAATTGTTCAATGAAATGCTAGGTATATATTTTACTGTTTTATATTATATTCTTCAAAAAAAGTTCATGAACCTTCCCTTTTTGGTTTTTTACAATAACCAAAACCTGTTTTCCCTTTATTATTGTAATTTAACTTCAAATTATTGCTATGTCTTATTATTTTTGGATTTTTTTGAAAAAAGAAAAGGCACTGAGATCCATCAAAAAGTATTAGATCTTACATCTTTTTCTCCTTCCAACCAACAACGGTTTTTTTCTAGGGTTTCATTTTGGAGTCACCTAAAACCGAATTGAGATTTTGCTATGGCTCCATCATGGAGTCACTTGGAACTGAACCGATGTAACAGGATTTCTGAAGTTCCAACGGGAAACTCAAACTATAATAAATCCAACACCAAGTTTATGTTACACAACAAGTGTACATGCTTCAATGCATGTTCATGTTACAACATGCAGCAACAAATCGTAAGTCAAACACTGTATTTAGCTACTTTTACTATCACATTACTAGCTCAGCTTGTTCTGCCAAATTGACCAGTATAAATACTGATGTCTACAAGACTACTGACATACAATATCATACTTCACTGCACTTGAACATTAAGATACTCATAAGAGTACATAGTTACACACTCATGAAAGATCGGCTAATCTTCCTCATTTCATCAAGACATTCTGATTTATAAAATATAATGAGATGAGATGGCAATGAAGAGAAAAGTATGCTATTTAAATTGAAACGTATGGTTGAAATCAAAGGGGGATTGAGTTGGAGCAAAAATGCGAGAGTTGATCTTTGCCTATACATGATAAGCTTGAGATATCGTAGGATGCATTGTAATAAATTAGCCAGTCCCTATGCCCATGCAAGTCTTGCAAAAGAGAGTATCTAAATGGACGCATAGTTATGAAAGGTGTGTCATGGCGCATATAGCGGCGATTACGCCCCTTGAACCCATATCGGGGAAGACAAGGGAAACACACTAAATGGCACATATAGCACAAAGTTGCACGTGCTGCACGACACAAAAAAGACATACCTATCTTTTTTTGGCATTTTTTCTTTGAATTTTTGGTTTTTTAACCTATCTAAACATGCATAAAAATAGGTATTGTAAATGCGTGTATAAAGTTTTTTTTTTTTTTTTCAGATTACAAAGAGTTTATTTTCCATAAATTCTCTTTGTTTTAGCCAAACAAATGTGACTTCTTATATGCAAAAACTTCTTTTTTTGGGTTCAATATTAATGAATCAAGTTAAGATATAACATTGGTCATGTATTCACAAACTAACGGTTAAACAAATAATAGAGCACACCGTGCAGTATAAAATAAACATACCAGAGCAACACCAAACAAATTAATTTTTACCAAAATAACACAGCACGCAAAACGTATAGTGAAATATAACATATTCGTCTTTTTCCTCTCACTTACAAAATCAGCAATTGAAGTACAACACTAAAAAATAAATTAACACAGAACAATGTAATAATAAGTGTGACATCATGTTGACAATATTATTGCAATAAAAGAAAAAAATTATATTTGTAAAATAAACAAATTATATCAGCCTTGCTTAATTGATTATGATGTGTAATAGGTGAACTATTTTTTAGCAGATGCGCGGTAAATAAAAAAAAGAACTTATTTGTCGTACGGAGCATCAAGAATTTAGAAAGGGTTTGTACTTTTTTGTGCCATTGATAATTTTGATTAAATGTATTTTTGAAGAATTATTACTAAAGTCGCTATCAGATGTATATTTTTCTCTTAGTTATAATGAAATGAAATTAAAATCTCTTTCAGACAACTATGGATGTTGGTTCAAGTTTGTAACCCTTTGAATCAGAAAAAAATAACATCCTAAATTTTTGATGATGCAAGGAAGAAATGTGTTTATTTTGAAAATACGATTGAGTTATTCTACATGTCTACATGCATTTCTTGTATATGGAAGTTGATAACAATTCACTGTCCAGATGCAACTAACTGTTTCCAAACAATCAGGTTTGTTAGGGAAACTGACATGGTTATTACAAGTCATAGCCCAACTGTTTTTTTTTTTTTTTTTCATTAAATAATTTTTCCCTAAAATTTTGTAAAGCAGGGGAGTTGCCTTTTTAACCCTTTAAAGGGCAGAATCCACAACCATAACAGCCAACCACGAGGATATTTTCATCCTAACGGCGCTCATAGACATAGAATATTACTTTAAAAAGATTCATAAAATAGTCCAACACTGGCCACTATATCATTGTTGCATGGTACGAGATTCCGCCCAGCATGCCGGAATTCCGTCCATTTCGGCCCGGTTCCGGCAATGAACGGGTCGGAATCTCACGAAAAATTCATTTTGGAAAAAATAGAGAGAATATCTAAATTTATACTTACAGGCTACAGCGTGGAGGAATAAACGGGAGATCTTGAGGTGGCAAACATCAAGCTTAAAGACAGATTTAGAGGTGGCTACTTTAGAACTGAGAAGCAGGGCAGCGGTGTAATTATGGTGATGAATTGGGCGCTGGCAATTTAGGGTTTCTGTTTGCTATAATGGAAGTGACGTGGATTCATCTTTTGTGTGTGAGCATTCCTTATTGGGCCAATTTGGACTTTTATTATATTTTGATGAAGTTTTCAGGCATGCTAGTCATTTCTGGGCTAATTAGATTTTATATTTTATCCAGCATCAGGTTTAAAACTATACATACTCACTAATTAGCTGATAAGAAGTCTTTAAGAAGCTATAAAATCCGGAACAGAAACTAAAATGGAATTTCCGAAACGAAACCGAAATCTAAAAAACTTCAGATGGCCGAAACGGAACCGGATACCGGAATTTCAAACCTTGCATTGTTGGCTTCTGTATATGAATCTTGTACTGGATCCTAAATCAGATGTCACTCTGTCCACATAAAAGCACATATATGCAATGCAAAACTACTGCATTATTTGCCTATTTACATTTGATAATCGGAAAACAAGAAATAATCAAAATTTGATTTTGACCAAATGCAGAAATCAAATGTAATGTTCAGTTCTTCTATGATTCATGCATCAAACCTAAGTAGCTTGTAGTTATTTGGAACATGCATGATTGACAGCCATAGGTAGTACAAGATTGAATGCACAATCATAATAAGCAATTAACCTGGGAGACTGAATAAATGAATGAAAATCAAATGTAGAAACTATTAAGTAAACAAACTGCAAAACTGAAAATTGCCAAGGACAACGGTCTTATAAGGATTCAATAAACATTTAGAAACATCAGATTAACATAACCAATAGAACAAAAATATTTGTAAAACTGCACCATCATGTTCGATGTGATGTTATGGAGTTACCGTATTACTTGATGCTGCAGCTGACTTTGAGCATGTTTAAGGGCTGCCCTCCATGCAGTAACATCATTACGTTTATTTAAAGGAGGTGGTTCTACTGCATAGTGTGATCTTTCAAGAAGTATAGGTGGTTTGCCAGCTCTAATACGTTCATATTCCTTTGCAAGCATAGGGTGGTTCTGACATATAGCAGCAAGAATATGAACAAACCAAAAAATAAAATGGAAATTTATGAGCATGTATTCGCCAGAAGTACATGATGTGATATGATTTTCATTACAGAAGCAACTTAAGTATCATAATTGAAATTTCAATGAGCATGTGTTCGCCAATTCGGACATAAAAAGGATACTTAATATCCATAGAACTATTAGCGCGCACACACACAAAGTAGATCATCAACTAGGACCAACATATTGATTTTGATATCAAGATATATATGATTCAAATTTAACTGCACATGAAACGTCAATTGATAACATTGTTCAACCCACGTATCAAGCAAATCAAGTTCCAATTGCACTTCTAACTCAATGAATTCATAGTTATGTGATGCACGCAGCAAAACCTCCCTAGAGCCTTGGTACATGGCATGGAAAATGACATGCGCCTTTTTGATTGTTTTTCTGCGTGCATCTGTGAGTGCAATTAAACAAGACTATATAATTTATATTCTTTTTCTCTAACAGATATCAGAAACATTTTGTTTTTGCTAATTTTGCAAAAATATCATTAAACATAATGTCATAAGCATAAAATATCATTGAATTATATTACACCCAAGGTCCGAGAACTTGGTTTTCATTTTGATTTCGGTCCATTACTTTTTTGGAAGTTTTGGCTTGTTTCGTCGGTTTCGAAAAAAGTTTGGGTTTCAGGTTTCCACGATCAATTCCATAAAAAAAATGAAAAGAGATACATACATACATATATACATATATAAATGTATGTATGTATGTATATAATAATACAAGTTATAAACATAAATTTATCAGTATTTTGATACTGAGCTAATTCTCAAGCACTAGTCTTCACCAAACCAGTTTAAAACCACCAAAATAAAACTCAATTATCAATTAGATTGGTCTTTTTAACTTGCACTTGATTAAGTTCAAGCACATAGCAGCCCTTTTATTTATCAATTACATTTTAACCATTAAGTGCCAAAGGAGTCATTTTCTTTCTTTACATAGAGCCTATTTGAGAACTGAGCTCTTCCCATATACTGGGATTAATTTTTTGGGAATAAAAATAACTGTAACTCCGTTTCATTGAGCCATTTTCTTTGTTTACATGGAGCTTATTTGGAAACTGAGAATTTCCATGTGTACTTGCATAAAGCTTTTGGAAAAAATATCTGCGACTTTCTTTGAAAGGAAGTGATGATAATGGTGATAGTGATGATGAATCCGTTTGCTGTATTTTATCCCTAAATCTACCCAACACTGGCCCATGAATGCAAAACAGCCTCATGATTAGTTCTTAAAAATGTATATACAGCATAAGCTACCTCAAACTTAAATTTGGGCATTGGAGGCAACTCCTTGAGAAAATCGGAGGGTTTCTTGACGCTCTTACGCATCTCTTCCTCCACTAGTCGGTCAACTTCGGCTTTAACTCGCGGATTGCCATAGTCGTCATCGATATATGGAAGGGAATCGATTATGACGTCATTCTGGTGGTTAGAGACTGCCCATCCTTCTCTATTGGGGTTTGCTGGTGCATCCAGCATCAGAATCTCTCCACTTCTTCCCGCCATTGCAAACAAAACCCTAGGACGAAATTTATATTTTCAGTGCCTCTGAGTAAAAGTGAAAAGGCCGCTTGTATTGGAACCACGTTTATTGATAGGCCGTTTAAACACAAAAACTTACCGTGCGTTTTCACTAACGGTAACAGACTATCAAAGCATTTGAGCATAGCTTGTGAAGGGAATATGTTTTTTTCTACGGTATTTGAGTGTGATATTTGAACGAATCATTTATTTGTTAATTTATTTGTTTTGAATTAATTTATATATTTAATTTTAATTTATGTTTCATATTAGTCTCACATTGTCAAAAAATATAAACGTCTTAATATAAGAGTGTGCAAGTTATAGTATTAATTAAAATAAAACCAAAGAGCTTAAATACGAAGGCTTGATACTCATACAAATATATTCAATGTCAAAGATGGGCACTTGGGCAGTTAGGAATTGGATGTTGCGTCCGACGCGTCGGAAGCGTTAGAAATTGGACCGTTAGCCTCCGACGTGCTGGACGCAACGTCTGATGCAACGGTCCAATTTCTAACGTTTAGAACCATCTTCTATATTACACCTTCCCTCCTTCCACCTCTCCACACTTCCAAACTACACAAACCTCCTCTTCTTTTGTTTTCTTCCAACCATCAAAACAGGGTTTTTTTATTAACGTTTTTTTTTCCAGTTATTCTACATACTGGTTTTCTGTGTTTTTTGTTTTTTTTATTCAATTTGCATTTTTATTTTCCAGCATGGCCAACCGAAAAACTGCACATCACTGGTCATTCGACGCAACTCGGATTATGATGCAATGTGTTGTTAAAGCCTGTGGTGCTTGTGATTAGGCCCGTCAAACTTGACTCTAACCCTTTTACCCGACCCATCAACCCTAATATTAAAAGGGTTGGGTCTGACCCATTTACAATTTCTATTTTTCTGACCCAATCCGTTTAACCAAAAAAATAAGCGGTTTTATATCAGCCCAAACCGTGTAACCCGACGTAACCCATTCTACTCTATTCTGCACGTAAACCCTAGCTGTGGTTTTTCCTCACATCACGGTAAAAAAAATGGTGTTTCCTCTGATTTCAAGAAAAGTGAGGCTATATTTTCCCAGCTAGCTTGGTCGATTTTGTAACCCTTACTTGGTCGATTAATTTCCTCAGATTTCGACTTAGTAACCCTTATCTTGGTCGATTTTGCCTGTAGATCCGATTCATGAAGCATCGCTTCTCAGCTAGCTGCATCTCTCTTCCCTTATCTTGGTTTCTTGTATTTCATTACTAAGTCGAAGACTGCTCCAAAGCTTACTCTCTTTGGTTTCTACTTCTTTCTTTACTTTTGTCGCTGCTATAGGTAATATGCTTCTGTTTTAAACTTCTCTTTGGTTTCTAATTTTTATCTTCTCTTTGGTTAGCAACTAGATGATATGAGCACTATTTTGGGTGTTGTTAGTGTATCACTTATGTTGTAAGCACATTTAGTGCATTGTCCTGTTATTGAAGAGGAGAAAACTGCAATAGAACCCAATTGTTATACATCTATTATATCCATGATGGGTAGAGGGGTGTCACTCCTCATTTATTTTTATCTAGTAGCTTCTTAAGCCGATTCTTGTTACATCACTAGCCTTGTATGCATTCTCTGTCTCTGAGTCTACCTGAACATGTTCATTATTTTCTACGTAGGTTGTTGTTAGTAGTACTAGGAAATTCAATATGTAAATATGATTGTGATTTTAAAACAAGCATTAGCAATATTATTTTATTTCAAAAAATAAAATAAATATGTAAAAGTGATTAATGTGCTAAAACTAAGATGATATAAAATCTTATAAGTTTGCCGGTTAGCAACCTTCTATAATGAGGAGGTCGATATTGCAACTAAATGTATACTTTGGTAGTCAGTGGCTCATCGGTATTCCTCTGTGTTCTATCATAGGGTAGTTCGCTAAATTAAGCAGCTTTGTGTCAATCCATCCTGCTTCCTGTACCCTCCATCAATATGTGTCAATTCATCATAGGATAGTTTGCTAGATAAAATAAATTTAGCTTATATGGTATCTACTTTTGTTATTTCTACTCCCAGGCAACCAATCCACGTAATACAGTTGCGCCTGTGTGAAATACATATCTTAGGACAACTTGCACCCATGTCAAATAAATGGATGTTAATGTTATTGCAAATGTTACCTCAGTTGTACCCTAACAGTAACACCTTGAATGATGAATTTTTAAGACTCCGTCTTTGAAAATTAATATACGGTATTGGTAAATCCTTTGTCGCATATACCGTACTTAAGTCCGGATGTGACATAAATACATATACACATTGAAAATTAATGTGTTTTATGGCAGCTGAGACTCCGTCTTTGCATGATTCACATTGAAAATTAATGGTAAATCCTAATTGGGTATATTTCAGATTTCTTGCATCATATTTAGTTTAGGCTTTCGGTTTGTTCATTATGTGCATTGCATAGTCTGATTTCCAGAAGTCTCTTTTTTTTTTCACTTTTGTTTGATATAACAGTGAGTATACTGAATATACCTGTAACTGCTGATAAAACTAGCCCTCTTCTTGATTGGAGGACCTTTCTCACTATTAGAAAATATTTATTGACGATGAAATAGCAATCACATTGATTTTTTATTGCAAACCTCATTTGATTTTCTATTTGGTATAGATAAAGATATTGAAATCAAGTATCAATACGAAGAAGTGAGAGACTTGAAGCTTCCTATACTGTAAGTTATGACTTTAGAAATATTTTACTTAGTGATATTTATGGCCTTAGCCTATATCATCTTATTTGATCAAATTTGTCATTTTGCTGGTCCTTCTTATGTATGCACGTATTTTGATGTTAGTCTACATCTGTATGTTGTTGTACATGTTGTTTTCATGGCAATATGACACATTGTTATGAATTTATTTAGATTTTAATAGAAAAAGGGGTTATGCAATAAATGGCAGTAGCATGTACATGATTGAGACAAAAGTGATGGTGAGAGGAGAATGATCCAAAATTCTAGGCAAAAGAGATTAAACATGTTTAGGCCCACTTAGATGAAGCAAGGGAGTTGAAGAAATCTCTGTTAATCATGTTATAGGTTTAAACATCACTTATGAACTTATAATTTCATGTCTAGTACAGGCTGGAACTAGGAGTTTCAAATAGGTCAGCTTAATGGTGGCTTGTTGAAGAGGGATTAAGTCATTAGCATTCAAAGGCTTGCCACCCAACTTATTATCTGAGGAGGTCAGCATAATGGGGTTCCATTTTTGTTTCATTCATAATGGGCCAGTTTTGCTGTTTTGCAGTAGTACTTCCAACAACAAAAATTGTGTTGTCTTTTTCCCTTAGGTTGCAGAGGAACGTGAGCCTTAAGTTTGCCTTTAGCCTTGTCTTCATCATTAACCATTATCGCATTTTCAACTTAATTTGTGCATGTTTCGATAATATGTCTGAACACCATGCAACCTGTACATGTATCATGTTTCCAATGATACTTAAACATTCACTGTAGCCAGATTGACTTAATGTCATCCTTAATACAGTTAATAACAGGATGCCACTTAGATTTATAAATTTGTTTTACCTCTGATTATTATTGAGTCAAATTCTAGAACCTTTCAATGATCTTCTTCATCAGAAAAATAAAAAATGAACATGTTACCAGATGTTTAATCAAAATACCCTCTAGGCCATGCTAAATGAGTTTTTGGTGTTGAACTAACAAATGTGACTATTATCAGTCTTCTACAGCGATATTTGCCAATTTGCTAGTTATGTTTACAAGGAACAATGAACCTACACTAACATTTGTTAGTGCTATTGTAATGACCCGAAAATCTGGACCAATTTGAGCTGACCAAATAACACAAGTCCAACCCCAAATTGCATTGGAAATTCAAGAAATTAATAGAAAGAAGATAGAGGGTGAGGAAAGATAAGGTAGAACTTATAGAATAGAAGAAGAAGAAGAACATCATCGTAAGAGTAAACAAGAATCTCACATCGGAACGAATAAAATATAACATAGCTTTTGAAATACAAACAGTATATATACAATACCACTTATCAGAGTACAGCACTTAAACAACAACGGAAATAATAATAGCTATAGAATCTTGAAGCCTCCTGCTTCAAGCTCTCCAAGTGTATCTGTAAAATCCCGACTACTTGACTGCCCGTACAAATTTAGGCACCCAAGAGTTTAGGGAAACAAAACAAAATAAACTCCGGGTCAGTCATGGGACTGGTATGAGTAAAACAGTTTAAAACAGTTATACAGGTATATGATATCTCACAAGACCACGCCGTGAATACGGAACGGGTTTTCCCTTATGAGAATCCAACATCTTTGACAAGCAATATCATTCTGATATTATAATAATGTCTAAACACAAATAGATATCAATCTAGCAGAAACGCTTTCATCTCACGTTCTACATAAATAATATACAATCAAAATCGCAAGCACGTATTGGGTAATGGATTTCCAACTATGACAAGGTATGGAACCACCTTCCGATCAGTGTACTCTAGGAACGATACACTGGAGTTCAACAAGAACATCTTGCAACTCAACCACACATGACCGACCACTCATTTCGCTTGAGTGTATCGAATGTACATCACCAACGGTTGGGATCAGCAACCATTCCCGTATATATATATGGGACAGCATTGATAGATTAAAGAAGCAAATGAATATTCTCTAGATAGGTGATTATACACCCTACTTCGGTGCGACCGACTTAGCCATGCTGCCTGCCCGATTTCTGTCATTTACCGGATGTGAGGCTAGAAGCTACGCTTATCTTTTCACATACCACATCTTCATTCACTTAGAATGTCACATCGTCATACCCTCTAAATCACAAATTGATTTTCCCAAAAATACCACGGGTATAAGCTAAGAGAAACGAATTCCTCCGCCACCAACGTAAATACGTTTGAAACGATCAACTTACGCGATTCATTGGATATACTCTGTCAGACCTTCGTCCATACAAGTTGTCCTGGGACTGGACAAACCGAAGGCACTATTCAGTACATCCATCTTAGGCACTGTTATCTAAGACTTATACAATAGCCCTTGCACTTTACTCCGTCTTTAATTATCTTTGGCAAATATGATTCGCAACGCTTATGCCAATACAGAGTGGTTCTTTGGATAATAATCCAACCGGTCTCTCCATATTAACAACGTTAAAATGGTCAAAAACTTCGATAGTCGGTGAGTTAACTATCGAAGGAAAATACGTGTACAAACAACGATATTATTTCCAGAAGGAAATTCTATCAATCAATCATCAATCTCTACCATTCCATAACTATCAGACTCTAACTGTAAACTAGTAAGAGAACAACTTCCCAAGTATAAACCCCGAAGGCCGGAACCAACATCAGATCGATACCCAGAAAACTATTCAACTTACTAATCTCTAGTCAGTTTCTAATCTTGTTTAACTCTATTTCTTAACTCTATACGATTAACTCTAGTTCGTTTTTAACTCTAATCGATTACCTCTATTTGATTTCCTTTAATTGGTTAACTCTATCTGATTAACTCCTTTCAAATAAACTATATTCGATTTACTCCTTTAACTCTAACTGATTAATTCTAACTCCTTTTATAATATCGTATTTATTTTCTAAATAAATATTTACTTTATTCTATTTATTTTCTCAAATAAATATCCCTTTATTCTAATTCTATTTATTTCCTAAATAAATAAATAATCCTTTATAATCTATTTGTAAATGTTCAACAAATATTTCCTTTATAATTCTATTTTATTTGTAAATGGTTTACAAATATTTCTCTTTTTATTTGTTTGACAAGTATTTTCTTTTATATTTGATTTACAAATAAATCCCCTATATTTGATTTACAAATAAATCCCTTTATATAAATCCTTTTCCTTTTATATAAACATATATATATATATATAATCCAGTGATTTTATATAAATAAATTATTTTCAAATTATACTTTAAAAAAATCTCTTTTTATCTTTCTGTTATTTCTTATGGTATTTAACATACCATATAACAACGACGAATATCGTTCAAACACACATAATCAACGTCAGATTATATATCACCTTATATATCACAATATATATAAATCACAGTAAAATAACTGTTGAGGAATCCAGTTAGATTCCTCCAACCTGTTTCCCTGCATCACAGATGTTAGACAATATAATTAACATCGATTTCACTTCACTGTGAAATATTCTGATAATAGAATCACATATAAATATTTAACGGTTTATATATATATATATACATATATATATATATATATAATTTCTACTAACTAACTAACAGTTCAATCAAACAGTCAACACACAACAATCAACAGATAATTAACAGTTCTAAGAATACGTTGTAAAAATAGAACTGTTCAGAGTTGGTGAGTTTTACTCACATTGGACGATCATCGTTAATAACGATAACCATCGCTTGATTCAGACAGACAATTTAATTTACAATAAATTGTAGCGAGCTCGGATTCACTCCCAGACAGTTCCGTTGGGTAGCTCTCGTCCATACGATCCTAACGGATCCAGTTTCGTCAAATTCTAATTACGTACGAGCAAGTTATAGATTTTACAATTTCGAATACTATATAAATTAAATAAAACTTGAGTTATTTAATATATACTTGGGCTTTAACCTTTATTTTCCCTCCGACCCTTCAACACTTCTCAGGCCCAACAGAACTTAACCCGACCCCAAAATATCTCCTCTGATCCAAAGCTTCAACACCAGCTCCTCCTTCTTTCTGATTTTAAACCATCACTACTAAAATTTCCCCATTGACCGCTCTGTCTTCCCCTCCGGCGTCATCCACCAAAGTGGTGCACCTGCACCTTCCAGGCAGAACGCGACAGTACCGCTTTCCCCTTCTTTTTTCGATTCTGAAACTCCTCCATCCCATAAACGTACACACAGTTTGCTCAAGAGCTCCTCCATCAGCAAATCACGCACTTTCCTTTCACTAATTAATCCCAAAACTAATGCCACCGTAATTACTCTCTCATGTTTTGCCATGCACTCCTCTATGTTCTCAGGTAAACTTCGCCCTTCTTGTTCACCAAAAATCCAACTGAACAGTGCCATACTGCTCCCTTTCGAACCGGTATCCCACCAGCACAGTTCGCGAGGCACCGCCGCTCCACCAGGAATTGAAAACCTTCCCATCCCTCTTTGACTTCTTATTGAAAGTTTAGCCCAGTTCTAGAAGAACGGTTTGGAGGTGATTTTCTCGTTTGAGTTTGATTTTTGTTTAGATCTAGTGTTTTCAGATCTTGCTTACCCTTTAAATACTATTTTGATGAAAGGAAGAAAAAGGGGGGCACGTACTGGTTAAAAAGTAATGGTTGTGAGATGCAAGATATTTTGAAGTGACGAGTGAGAAAATTGTGCAGGACGTGGAGTCTTCCTTAGGCACATAGTATGTACAGTGTTCTACGTTTTGAAATGGAAACTAAGTACACTTCCTTAGCAACCAAGCAATTGTGTATACAAATATATATTATTAGATGTTGATCAACTCTCGTATGAATATAGTGTATATGCGATTTGCTGGGAACCTCTGGCACCGAGCGGACTTCAATTACATACCACTATATACCAATATATAGTTCATTAATATGGTTGTCCATCTTATTTATTAGTTATTTACTAATTTTGTTAACCAACACCTATCGTAAGAACATACTCAAGGTTATACGTGATCGTGTATGTCTTTGTATATGTCTTCATCATTCTAGGTAATAATTATGCTCTTACTATTTACCGTTAACCAAATTTCATCATTTTTATGGACCGCTATAGACAAAAATAAAAATACCATTGTAGTGAGCGATGTGCCGCAATCTCAAAAATATAATAATACCGGTAGATTAACTCATATTGTGAAACCCCAAAATCGCTGATTAAGGGTGCAAAATACTCCAAATAAAAAGTTGCATATTTAATAAATTAAAAATTTCCATAAAATTCTATAAATTAAATCATCACTATGTCTCCAAAGAACCTTGTCCAAATTCGAATCCAATATTTAAATATACTCAAATAACCGTTATGGCCATGAACGAATATGCCGCTGCTTTTCTGAATATTTGATTTGGACATAAATCAAAATCTACACGATGAAATCCCGATTTTTCTCTTCCACTAGAAAGATATACTCCACCAGCTCCACACGTTCCTTGTTTCACAGAAATTCAATTTAAAATGAACACTGTATATTCAGTTGAAGTTCAAATCGTCAACTAGCGAACTACCGCGCCATTTCGAGCTCTATTTTAATTATATTAAAATTCTACGTTCAAACTGACGTCGATTGAATATACTCGTCAATATAATTCAACTCTAAGCTGAATTAAATCCTAGGGATGACCCAGTTCATATTATATTGTCAATTCACTATTTCTGGTTATTTATGAATTAAATATATTATTTAATTATTTAATTAAATTAATTATTCAATATTATTTAATTAAACGACGATTTAGTTCCCTATATCACTATGTATATAATTAAATAAATTAATTATAATACCTCTGACAATGCGGGTCATTACATTATTTCCCACTTAAAATAATTTCGTCCTCGAAATTGCTAAGTTAGAGGACGACCCTATCTATTTGGTAAAAGCTTATCGGTTTACCCCTTATATCTTGTTTCTCTGAACCAATTAATATCGACTAAAATATTAATTCCTTCCGACTAACTAAAATTTTCAAAAATTCTGAAAATTTTCCTAACACTTCAAAATTTTAAGAAAATTTCGCCATAACCTCCTTTGTACAGCCCTATCGGTAAAACTCCAACTCGCCTCTCTGGGCCATCTCCACCCAAAAGAAAATCAAACAGCCAAGTGGCTTGCCAATTCGGCTCATAAATCTCATGCTTATATCAGATATAAACTTGTACCTTTTTGTCGGGCATATCAACTCTACTACTTTCAACCTGTTATCAATCCAACATATACCCATATCAATTTAATCAAACTCTGATCACTTTATCCTTAACACAACCATTTGCTTATCCAAGCCAAATATCATTTCAAATTCGAGTTTTATTCTTGATTCCAAATCCATAACTCACCAGTCCAATATAATTCCAGATTATCTCTAATCAAGTCTAATTCTACTTGACATCAATCTATTTCAATACGATTTTTACTTAACTGGCTTTTAATTCAATCCCAATTCTATTGGATTTTACAAATTTTACTTTAATTTGTTTAAATTCAAACAACCTTTTCTTCTTGGGAGCCTTTAAACAGTTTACCCTCTTTCAAGAATCAAATTTTCCTTTTTTGAAATTCAACACAACTTGCTTTTCCCAGAACAATTTTAAAAACAATTTCTTTGGTAGCAACCCATCACTTAGCAACTTGAAAATCACACCGACGATGTATCGATCCATCCTCGGAATTATTTTCCAGTCATCAAGATGAGTTCAATACTATATTTATTTCAAATTGAAAAACATTTTCAAAATCTCCCAAGAACTTAAAATTTCCTTATTTTAATTCCTAATTCTGATTTAAATTCAGATTTAATCCATCTTATTTCATATACTTTGCTTATATGAATCTAATTGGTTATTTATAACCATTTCACTTTATAATCTTACTCGATTATAATTACAACCAATATATCCAACATATATACTATAATTCCAATATATGTTTTCTCTATATCAACATATACTTCAGGGTAAAATTATTTTCATTTACCCTCTTTTCAAAGTATATCGTGTCGACCCATCGTATTCGAGTGTTTTTAAACTCCTACCGATACAGTGGATCAAACTGATCGACCAGAACTCATCAACAACTCAACCAATGAATCCTCACAATATAAAACAAATTTTTATATCAAATACGTTCACTCGTATATATACACTCAAACTCAATCTAGGGCATTACTAACCCTATCTCTACCGAGTCACGCCACAGAGCCAAGGTAATTCACTTAACTTAAGCTCTGATACCAACTGTAATGACCCGAAAATCCGGACCAATTTGAGCTGACCAAATAACACAAGTCCAACCCCAAATTGCACTGAATATTCAAGAAATTAATAGAAAGAAGATAGAGGGTGAGGAAAGATAAGGTAGAACTTATAGAATAGAAGAAGAAGAACATCATCGTCAGAGTAAACACGAATCTCACAGCGGAACGAATAAAATATAACATAGCTTTTGAAATACAAACAGTATATATACAATACCACTTATCAGAGTACATCACTTAAAACAACAACGGAAATAATAATAGCTATAGAATCTTGAAGCCTCCTGCTCCAAGCTCTCCAAGTGTATATGTAAAATCCCGACTACTTGACTGCCCGTACAAATTTAGGCACTCAAGAGTTTAGGGAAACAAAACAAAATAAACTCCGGGTCAGTCATGGGACTGGTATGAGTAAAACAGTTTAAAACAGTTATACAGGTATATGATATCTCATAAGACCACGCCGTGAATACGGAACGGGTTTTCCCTTATGAGAATCAACATCTTTAACAAGCAATATCATTCTGATATTATAATAATGTCTAAACACAAATAGATATCAATCTAGCAGAAACGCTTTCATCTTACGTTCTACATAAATAATATACAATCAAAATCGCAAGCACGTATTGGGTAATGGATTTCCAACTATAACAAGGTATGGAACCACCTTCCGATCAGTGTACTCTAGGAACGATACACTGGAGTTCAACAAGAACATCTTGCAACTCAACCACACATGACCGACCACTCATTTCGCTTGAGTGTATCGAATGTACATCACCAACGGTTGGGATCAGCAACCGTTCCCGTATATATATATATATATATATATATATATATATATATATATATATATATATGGGACAGCATTGATAGATTAAAGAAGCAAATGAATATTCTCTAGATAGGTGATTATACACCCTACTTCGGTGCGATCGACTTAGCCATGCTGCCTGCCCGATTTCTGTCATTTACCGGATGTGAGGCTAGAAGCTACGCTTATCTTTTCACATACCACATCTTCATTCACTTAGAATGTCACATCGTCATACCCTCTAAATCACAAATTGATTTTCCCAAAAATACCACGGGTATAAGCTAAGAGAAACGAATTCCTCCGCCACCAACGTAAATACGTTTGAAACGATCAACTTACGCGATTCATTGGATATACTCTGTCAGACCTTCGTCCATACAAGTTGTCCTGGGACTGGACAAACCGAAGGCACTATTCAGTACATCCATCTTAGGCATTGTTTTCTAAAACTTATACAATAGCCCTTGCACTTTACTCCGTCTTTAATTATCTTTGGCAAACATGATTTGCAACGCTTATGCCAATACAAACTGGTTCTTTGGATAATAATCCAACCGGTCTCTCCATATTAACAACGTTAAAATGGTCAAAAACTTCGATAGTCGGTGAGTTGACTATCGAAGGAAAATACGTGTACAAACAACGATATTATTTCCAGAAGGAAATTCTATCAATCAATCATCAATCTCTACCATTCCATAACTATCAGACTCTAACTGTAAACTAATAAGAGAACAACATCCCAAGTATAAACCCCGAAGGCCGGAACCAACATCAGATCGATACCCAGAAAACTATTCAACTTATTAATCTCTAGTCAGTTTCTAATATTGTTTAACTCTATTTCTTAACTCTATACGATTAACTCTAGTTCGTTTTTAACTCTAATCGATTACCTCTATTTGATTTCCTCTAACTGGTTAACTCTATCTGATTAACTCCTTTCAAATAAACTATATTCGATTTACTCCTTTAACTCTAACTGATTAATTCTAACTCCTTTTATAATATCGTATTTAATTTCTAAATAAATATTTACTTTATTCTATTTATTTTCTCAAATAAATATCCCTTTATTCTAATTCTATTTATTTCCTAAATAAATAAATAATCATTTTTAATCTATTTGTAAATGTTCTACAAATATTTCCTTTATAATTCTATTTTATTTGTAAATGGTTTACAAATATTTCTCTTTTTATTTGTTTGACAAGTATTTTCTTTTATATTTGATTTACAAATAAATCCCCTATATTTGATTTACAAATAAATCCCTTTATATAAATCCTTTTCCTTTTATATAAACATATATATATATATATATATATAAAATCCAGTGATTTTATATAAATAAATTATTTTCAAATTATACTTTGAAAAATCTCTTTTTATTTTTCTGTTATTTCTTATCGTATTTAACATACCATATAACAACGATGAATATCGTTCAAACACACATAATCAACGTCAGATTATATATCACCTTATATATCACAATATATATAAATCACAGTAAAATAACTGTTGAGGAATCCAGATGGATTCCTCCAACCTGTTTCCTTGCATCACAGATGTTAGACAATATAATTAACATCGATTTCACTTCACCGTGAAATATTCTGATAACAGAATCACATATAAATATTTGATGGTTTATATATATATATATATATATATATATATACATATATAATTTCTGCTAACTGACTAGAAGTTCAATCAAACAGTCAACAGATAATTAACAGTTCTAAGAATACGTTGTAAAAATAGAACTGTTCAGAGTTGGTGAGTTTTACTCACATTGGACGATCATCGTTAATAACGATAATCATCACTTGATTCAGACATACAATTTAATTTACAATAAATTGTAGCGAGCTCAGATTCACTCCCAGACAGTTCCGTTGGGTAGCTCTCGTCCATACGATCCTAACGGATCCAGTTTCGTCCAATTCTGATTACGTACGAGCAAGTTATATATTTTACAATTTCGAATACTATATAAATTAAATAAAACTTGAGTTATTTAATATATACTTGGGCTTTAACCTTTATTTTCCCTCCGACCCATCAACATTTCTCAGGCCCAACAGAACTTAACCCGACCCCAAAATATCTCCTCTGATCCAAAGCTTCAACACCCGCTCCTCCTTCTTTCTGATTTTAAACCATCACTACCAAAATTTCCCCATTGACCGCTCTGTCTTCCCCTCCGGCGTCATCCACCAAAGTGGTGCACCTGCACCTTCCAGGCAGAACGCGACAGTGCCGCTTTCCCCTTCTTCTTTCGATTCTGAAACTCCTCCATCCTATAAACGTACACACAGTTTGCTCAAGAGCTCCTCTATCAGCAAATCATGCACTTTCCTTTCACTAATTAATCCCAAAACTAATGCCACCGTAATTACTCTCTCATGTTTTTCCATGCACTCCTCCATGTTCTCAGGTAAACTTCGCCCTTCTTGTTCACCAAAAATCCAACTGAACAGTGCCATACTGCTCCCTTTCGAATCGGTATCCCACCAGCATAGTTCGCGAGGCACCGCCGCTCCACCAGGAATTGAAACCCTTCCCATCCCTCTTTGACTTCTTATTGAAAGTTTATCCCAGTTCTAGAAGAACGGTTTGGAGGTGATTTTCTCGTTCGAGTTTGATTTTTGTTTAGACCTAGTGTTTTCAGATCTCGCTTACCCTTTAAATACTGTTTTGATGAAAGGAAGAAAAGGGGGGGCACGTACTGGTTAAAAAGTAATGGTTGTGAGATGCAAGATATTTTGAAGTGACGAGTGAGAAAATTGTGCAGGACGTGGAGTCTTCCTTAGGCACATAGTATGTACAGTGTTCTACGTTTTGAAATGGAAACTAAGTATGCTTCCTTAGCAACCAAGCAATTGTGTATACAAATATATATTATTAGATGTTGTTCAACTCTCGTATGAATATAGTGTATATGCGATTTGCTGGGAACCTCTGGCACCGAGCGGACTTCAATTACATACCACTATATACCAATATATAATTCATTAATATGGTTGTCCATCTTGTTTATCAGTTATTTACTCATTTTGTTAACCAGCACCTATCGTAAGAACATACTCAAGGTTATACGTGGTCGTGTATGTCTTTGTATATGTCTTCATCATTCTAGGTAATAATTATGCTCTTACTATTTACCATTAACCAAATTTGATCATTTTTATGGACCGCTATAGACAAAAATAAAAATACCGTTATAGTGAGCGATGTGCCGCAATCTCAAAAATATAATAATACTGGTAGATTAACTCATATTGTGAAACCCCAAAATCGGTGATTAAGGGTGCAAAATACTCCAAATAAAAAGTTGCGTATTTAATTAATTAAAAATTTCCATAAAATTCTATAAATTAAATCATCACTATGTCTCAAAAGAACCTTGTCCAATTTTGAATCCGATATTTAAATATACTCAAATAACCGTTATGGCCATGAACGAATATGCCGCTGCTTTTCTGAATATTTGATTTGGACATAAATCAAAATCTACACGATGAAATCCCGATTTTTCTCTTCCACTAGAAAGATATACTCCACCAGCTCCACACGTTTCTTGTTTCACAAAAATCCAATTTAAAACGAACTCTGTATATTCAGTTGAAGTTCAAATCGTCAAATAGCGAACTGCCGCGCCATTTCGAGCTCTATTTTAATTATATTAAAATTCTACGTTCAAACTGACGTCGATTGAATATACTCGTCAATATAATTCAACTCTAAGCTGAATTAAATCCTAGGGATGACCCAGTTCATATTACATTGTCAATTCACTATTTCTGGTTATTTATGAATTAAATATATTATTTAATTATTTAATTAAATTAATTATTCCATATTATTTAATTAAATGACGATTTAATTCCCTATATCACTATGTATATAATTAAATAAATTAATTATAATACCTCTGACAATGCGGGTCATTACAACTATAGAATGTGTTTGTTTTAGGGAAGAATGATTCATTAACTGTACAGAGCATGTTAAGAATAAGGATCTATATGCTTGATTAACTAACATTTTAAATTACAATTTCTTACTGGTATACCATTTGGAAAAACAAATATGGTTTTATTTGTCTGTAGTATTTATGCTTGCTGAATCCTTAGTGCTAGTATCAGCATTCTTCCTATTATTCATGTTGTCGTTGCCGCCTGTTGCTATTGCTTGGAGCATTGGAGAAATTGTATTTATGTAATATTGTTTTAATAGTAATTGGTTCTGCCTATGATAGTTTCTATATGCTCTGGTTTGTAATCATACTCAGTAGGACCTTCAAACATTTTCTACTTTGTGTTATTTTGTTCATTTTTGTTCAAGCTGTAGCCTTTTATTACTATATCAGTGTTGATTCTTGTTTATAGCCATATTTTTCTGTTTTTCGTGCCTTTTTTGATAAGCAGGTCAGGTTGGGTCGGGTTGACCCTTTAACTAATTGGGTCGGGCCTTTTATTATATGGGTTAAATGGGTCGGGTATGTTTATGCCTTGAATGACTCGGGTCAAATTCTACCCGACCCTTTTATTACCCGACCTGACCGATTTGACAGGTCTACTTGTGATAGCAACAAAAAAGGTGTGCACAAAGCAATAACAAAAAAGTTCAACAACGCCGTACAGAACGATCGGAACATCGCACCAATAGACAAAAGCAAAATCTGAAACAAAAATGATAGTTTTCGACGAGAGTGGCTCAAATGGGATGCACTGATGAACAAAGTTATTGCTGGTTGGGACCCTGATAAGGGAACAGTTTCTGGAAGCGACGAATGGTGGGAAGATCGTGTAAAGGTCTATGAACTTGATTTTTATGGTTTATTTATAAATAGTTACTTATTTTATTTTGTTTTTTTAGGAATTTGGACCAATTGTTATAAAATATTGGAAACGTCTACTTGATCATTAGGAGATGATGCAACAATTATTTCGTTCTATTGGAGAATGGAGTTTTGATGACAACAACCTTTTTTCAATATTAATTGATTATAAAATATATACTAACATCTCTATCTAGAATATATGTGCACACATATATGCAGGATTTGTATACAAGAATTAATACTGAAGACTGTATAGTTTAAGAGTTCAAGAGTTTTAGAGATTCAGAATTCAGAGAAGATTCAAGACTCATGAGTAATTAAGATTTCAAGAGTTCTAGACAAATATAGTAATAGAGTGTAGTTTATATGTAAGACTCTGAATAGCACTCCAGGTTCAAGTTCAAATTCTGTTTTCCAAGTTTTGATTTTCAAATCTCAAATTCTATTTTCAAATTCTATTCAAATTTTAATTAAGTTTTTCTATCTTACTTTTGATTTTAAACTTGAGTTTTAAAGTTTATATATATTTATATACTTTTTATTTATATAGTTTTAAACTTTATAATTTTATAGATATGTTCATATAGTTTATATTTATGATTTCATATGATTTTCTACTTATAATACTTATTTATATCACTATGTTTTAATCCAAGAATTTCTAGAATTATATATATATATATTAAAACACTTGAAAAATACTCAAATTTGAAATTTGAACTAACATATGTCGACATACATATGTGGCTATGTCGACATATAACCGTCATATTTTCAATTTTGAAAGGAAGTGTCTTTTCACCATTTGTAACGTTCCAGAAACGTTGCAACCTTTCAAATCTTATAAATAGGGGTTGATTTCGAATTTTTTAACCATTCTTCTTCTCCATCTTCATCCCTTTTCATTCCTCCATTATTATTTCATATTATTATGATTTCTACACTTATACTCGACCGATTTCAATTCTAATTATATAAAACTTCTTCTCTTCTCACTCTCTACTCATTACTCTCTGAATCAAAGTGCTATTGAAGAGTTATAGGGCTGTTGCAATCATTTGGGGTTGTTTGGGAAACGGTGTGTTCCTTGTAGCCGTGAAATCAAGGAAGGAAACAGTGGTAACCGTGTAGCCGGGGAAATCAAGGGTGGTGTGGAAACGGTGGTAACCTTGTGGCTGTGAAATTAAGGGTGTTGTACTTAAATATTGATATAGTAATAAAACTTTGTGCAATTCAGCGTCGCATGGGACTAGACGTAGGAGTAATCCGAACCAGTATAAAATCCAGTGTGTTGTTTCCTTTTCTGCATTTATTTTTGTTATTTTTGTGTTTGATTTTGTGTTTGTGATCATCTCTATGGTGTGTGATTCATATAGTAGATCATATAAGTTTTAGATTTTCTTAAATTCCTTGAAAACACTATTCACCCACCCCCTCTAGTGTTAGTTTTGCCTTAACGATCCATTCTGCATTTCCTAACAATTGGTATCAGGGCAAGGTCTTTCAAAAAGTTCATAATATGATTTTTGAAAATTTTTAAAATGACGAATTTTGAAATGATTGTTAACACTAGTGTCAATTCATGTATTGTATCAATGTTGAAAGAGTCTGCATTCAATTATGTTAAAAATTCAAGTGATCTACTGAAATGTTGTCCAATACAGGAAAAGATATGTTATATGGCTTTTGAAAATTCAAAATTTTAAAAGATGGGTGAAGTGGCTGTTGAAAATTCAAATTCTGAAATGATGTGTTACACGGTTGTTGAGAATTCAAATTCTGGCAAACAAATGGTGGAGATCAAAAAGGATAAAATAATATTGGATAGTGGTTGTTCGAGACATATGACAGAAAATCTAGAAATACTAAATAATCTAGTCTATGAAAATGGTGGAATGGTGAACATCAGAGATAACTCTAAAGGATACATTATTGGAATCGGCAATGTCGGTAAGTTTGAAACTACTACTATTTCTGATGTTTTATTAGTTAGGAATCTAAAATACAGTTTACTAAGTATAAGTCAATTTTGCGATAAGGGTTATAAAATAAACTTTGAAAAGGATAAATATTTTATAGATGATAGGAATTCAAAAGTAATATTCGAAGGAGATAGAAAGAAAAATATTTATATATTGAGTATGAAAATCTCCAACGATAATCGATGTCTTATGGCCAACACAAGTGACCCTTGGATCTGGCATAAGAGATTTGGTCATATAAATTTCAAACACTTCTCTAGGATTTCTAAATTAGATTCAATTAGACGATTACCCAAAATGAAGTTTAAAGTTAATAATTTATGCAACACTTGTCAGTTCGGAAAATTAAAAAGAAGTTCATTCAAATCAAAAGAAGAAATTACGACCTTGAGACCATTAGAGTTAATTCATATGGATTTATTTGGTCCATCTCAAACCCAATCAATAAACCATAATAGATATGTTTACGTAAAAGTCGACGATTTTTCTAGATATACCTGGACTTTATTTCTTAAAAATAAAAGTGATGCTTTTGATCAATTTAAAACTTTTGCTAAAAGAATTCAAAACTTATTATCACTAAAAATCAAAACAATACATAGTGACCATGGCGGAGAATTCGAAAACGAAAATTTTGTAATAAAAAGGGAATAACCCATAATTTTCGGTCCCTAGAACCCCCCAACAAAACGGAGTAGTCGAACGTAAAAATAGGACGATACAAGAGTGTGCGAGAACTATGTTATCTGATAGTAATTTACCAAGAAATTTTTGGGCTGAGGCAGTTGCAACAGCTTGCTATATTTTAAATAGAATATCAATCAGACCCTTAACTCATAAAACACCATATGAACTTTTGTATAGTAAGAAACCAAAAGTATCATATTTTAAAATATTTGGAAGTAAATGTTTTATACTTAATACTAAAGAAAATTTAGATGAATTTGACTTGAAATCCGATAAAGGAATATTTATTGGATATTCAGAGAAAAGTAAGGCATATAAAGTTTTTAATTCAAGAACTAATACTATAGAAGAAACCTTAAACGTATCTTTTGACAAAAAATATAGAAGTATAACCCAACATAACGAGGATGAATGTGAAAATGAAGTTAATAAAACAAATCATGAAGATAGTCAACCAAATAAACGAATTAGATTACTAAGGGACCATCATGTAGATAACATCTTAGGTGATATTGAATATGTCGTAAGGACTCGTAATCAATTAAATAATATGAGTAACTCTGCATTTATTTCAACTATTGAACCTAAGAATCCAAAGGAAGCATCTTCCGATGATTCATGGATCCTTGCCATGCAAGAAGAACTGAACCAGTTTACTAAGAATGATGTATGGTAACTTGTTCCTAGATCGGAGGATAAGACTATAATAGGAACTAAATGGGTTTATAATAACAAAATGAATGAACACAGTGAAGTCGTAAGAAATAAAGCACGATTAGTAGCACAAGGTTATACTCAAGAAGAAGGAATAGATTACGATGAAACTTTTGCCCCCGTAGCAAGATTAGAAGCAATTAGGATATTACTAGCCTTTGCAAACCATAATAATTTCAAATTATATCAAATGGATGTTAAAAGTGGTTTTCTAAACAGATTTGTTAAAGAAGACGTATATGTAGAGAAACCACCTCTTTTTGAAGATGAAAAATTATCAAATCATGTATATAAGTTAAAGAAAGCGTTATATGGATTAAAACAGACTCCTAGGGCTTGGTATGATAGATAAAGACCACAATCCAACTTTGAAATAGGAAAACTAGATAACACCTTGTTTATTAAAAGGAATAATAAGGATATACAATTAGTACAAATATATGTTGACGATATAATTTTCGGATCGATAAATAATAAGATGAATAAAGAATTTTCATATATTATATATGACTCAAAAATTTGAGATGAGTCATATGGGAGAACCAGCATTCTACTTGGGCTTACAAATTCGTCAATTAAAGAATGAAATATTTATTAATCAAGAAAAGTACGCAAAAGATTTAATTAATAAATATAATTTAACAACTAATAGGAGATCAACACCAATGGCAACTAATATAGCATTGAGTAAAGATGATACGTCTAAAGACGTTGATCAAAAATTACATAGAGGAATGATAGGATAGCTGTTATATATAACCGTTAGTAGACCAGATATTATGCGTAGTGTATGTAACGACCCGTATTCTACGCATCGAAGGATCGTAGAATGTTTATTTCATTTACATATGAGGTCGTATGGTTGTGTAACTTTGGGGAACGACTATTGGGGTCATTTCCCATGTTCACGATTTTTGTCGATTTTTAAATGACCGTTTTGCCCCAGCGAATCTTGTTTTGCCTATAACTTTTGATTGGTAAGGAGTTTTGTCTTGAAACCACTTCCATTGGATTCGGATGATGGTTTACCTTTCCGTAGAGTGGTCACATTAGCCAAACGGACTTACCGTTTGGGAGATATGGCTGAAATAAGGTTTGGAATGTGAAAAACAGCTTAACCGGGCCTAATTAAGGTGATTAGCAGCTAGGCCCATAACCCATTTCAGGATTCGGGTTATGGGAGGGCTGATAGGTTTAGGGAATTCAGTTTTTATTCATTTTACAGCAGCCATTTACATCCTAGGAGCCCTAACAATGGCCTCCACCTTCTAAAATCATCCCAAATCGCTTTCTAATCGAGGATTAAGCTAAGCTGCATCAAATCAAGGCAAATCAACACCAAATCAGAGTTGGAGCTGTTGTGTTACATAGGAATTCAACCCAAAACAGTAGGGTTTTAGATCTAAAGTTTTATTTGTGAATAAGGTGAGTGATTTGCATTGTTTTCACTAATTACGGCTAATTAGGGGTGATTAGTGTGAATTAGAAAAATTATGCATGCTAAAATTCTGGAAAAATATGTAAAAATTCTTAAATATTATTTTAGGGCACTGATAAGATTTGGGCTAATTTGGACATGTTTTTCTAATCATATGGTTAAGTCATGTTTGTGGGGATTAAGGGAAAAACATGGGTTTTGGGTAGGTTTGATCCATATTGGCATGTTAAAATTGTTGTTTTAGTGTTTGTGGTTGATTATACATGTTGCTATTACTGTTTGGAATGTTTTGTTGCTGCTTAGTGAGGTTAGATTGGTCGAAAACGCCGTCGTATGGCGTAAACACTTGCTGGAAAAGTCGTAGGAAACAGTGCAGGAAATGAGATCGGATCGGGTTCCCCAAACCCACCCGCTCGTGGAGCACCCCATGACTCCGACCCGCTCGCCAGAAGAAGGAGTGCACGGATCGATCTAGGTGGAAATCCCCGACCCGAACCGATGGGGTCATCACGAACCGACCCGCTCGAGTGAAGGAGCTGACCCGAACCGCCTGATGGCCACGAACCGGAAGAGTTGCCAAGCACAACCCGACCTGAAGAGAAGACCACTACCCGACCCGGAGAGAAGGTCACGACCGAACCGAACCGCCAGGGAAAGTTAGTCACGACCGAACCGAACCAAAGATGAGGAGAAGGACCGAACCGATCCAGAGTTGACCAAACCCGAGATGCAAAGGTAGTCCATATGAGGAGTTGTAGCTCAGGATCCAGATGGGAACCAACGAGTTAACTCCATGATTGGGCTTTGCTGCGGGACATGTGCAAAGGGGTTATCGATGTCTATAGCTTTGACTCACCATTGAGAGACGAATATTGGCTATGGATCAGTGCAGTGGAGTTGTCATGACTCCATGGGGCTAGGTGATCGTAGCAGGGATATGAGCTAGTGCAGTGGAGTTGTCATGACTCCATGGGGCAGAGTGGACATAGCAAAGTATTAGTGGTTACAGATCAGTGCAGTGGAGCCGTCATGACTCCATGGGGTAGAGTGATCGTAATAAATAACTGGGTGATCAAAGTGGTGGATATCATATACTTTACGCACTGAGAGAGAGATGTGAAGATGATTGCTATGTTTGATGTTTGCTATCACCATGACATGCACACCCCCTCCCCATTATTTTCACACCATGAGTTAGTGTCACCTTAGAGTATTATACATCCTGTTGTGCTAACTCTTTGGTTGCAGGTCCAGGTTCAAGTATGGTTATGTATACCTGTTATTGTTCTGTTTTGCTTTTTATCGCTCATACCAGACTTTTGTCTGACCCAGAGTTTTATGTCTCTTCTTATTACTCTTGGTGCTCCTAAATGAGCAGACTAGAGACAGGTTAGCTGGTTATGCACGAGTAGCTGTCCGAAGACGAGCAAAAGGATTACACGTATTATTCTCATATATTCTCCCTATGTTGTTGTTGGTCACTACTTTGGGCATTAGTAGTGTACCTTCCTATTTTGCTTTAGAGACAGTTTTAAAAGTTGTAATAATGATGGTTTGGATCATAAGCTGTATTATGAATTTTTCCGCTGGTATGATGGTTTAGTTTTCAGCTTATACATTGTCTCGCCTATTTTATATCAAGTTATGTTATTATTATATTTTGTTTCATGCGCTGTGAGATATACTACAGGTTCCTTGATGATTCATCACCTTCTTCTTTTTTTGAAGACCGTCCTGTGCTGGTCGGGCATTGGCACAACGCGCTTTCATTGGAAATGTCGGCTGGTGCGGGCGGGCCGTCACATTTGGTATCAGAGCTCTAGGTTGCGTAGTTAACCTTGGGAAAGACGGGAGAGATTGTATACGTATATGAGAGCGCGTATTTGTGATATTTTGGTTTTCAAAAGCTATATATATACTATTAGTATATCTAAGGATGGAGTCGCACTGCACTAGCACCACTGAAGAGATGGTTAATTGTTTTCTCTTTACAGATTGAACGATGAGCCGATATACGAGAAATACTGGTTCAAGGGCCAATAATAGGAATGCTCCTGATATGAGGACGATGTTCACTGACTTCATGAGAGAGATGCTTAGGGATGTTCAGAGGGCAGTTCCTAATGCTGCAAATGGTGGTGGTGCAGTAGTGCAGGCGCATAGGGCCGATTTCGCCAAGCTTTGTAAGGACTACACTAGTCTTGGTAGGAAGTCGTTCCACAAAACAAAATCGACTGCAGAAGTTCAAGATGGTTTGATAGCTGTGAGCGCATCTTCGAGGATCTGGGAATCGAAAACGCGATAAAGAGGAAGCTAGCATCCCGTCGGCTGCAAGGACGGGCTATGAATTGGTGGAACGCTATTAAGGCAGCTACCCCTGAGGATCAAGTTACTTGGGATCAGTTTAAGACCCGATTCAGTGATAAGTTTATCCCAGCTGCCCAGAAGTCAGAGTTGTTTAGAAAGTTCTTGAAGCTTAAACAGAATGGTAGGGCAGTCTCGGAGTATATTGATGAGTTCAATACTTTATTGAAGTATGGATTATCCCTTATTGACACTACCGAGAAGAAGAACGAGAAGTTCATAACTGGTTTAGATCAGTACTTGGGAGAAAGGCTTATAAATCATATTGATGAGACTTTTGAATCGATTGTTGGGAAAGCATTGAGATCAGAGAGCCTTTATCCTAAGCCCAAGACTGAGGTCGCTGTTACATCTGCAGAGGGGCCAAAGCCGCAGGCAAGCGGTGGAGGCAAGAATAATTCTCAGAATAAAAGGAAGCAGAGTCAGACCAAAGATGGTCAGAAAAAGAAAGACAGGAAAGATGTAGAGTGCTTTAGCTGTGGCAAGAAAGGCCATTATGCTAAAGAATGTCGAGCAAAGCCAGCGGACAGGAAGTGCTTCAACTGCGGCCAAGTGGGACATCACAAGGATAAGTGTCCACAACCTCCCAAAGAGAAGCAGACTGTGAAAGCATATGTTATTAATGTTGTTCCTTCTTCGTCGAATGTCCCAACTGCGACGGAGAAAGGAAAGAATGTCGTCATTCAAGGTATGCTTTCTATTTATGATGTTCTTGTTCGAGTATTGTTTGATACCGAGGCTTCCCATTCCTTCATATCTAGTGACCTGGTAGATAGGTTAGGATTGGAACCCGAGATAGTCGATAGACCTTTAGTTGTGACGAAACCGATTGGTGGTTCGACTAGCCTTAGTATGATTTGCCGAAATTTGGTCTTATCGATTCGTGGATGTATGTTTGCTTGTGATTGCTTTGTTTTGGGCTTTACTGAGTTTGGCATTATTTTGGGAGTCGATTGGCTTCAAAGGTACGGGGTGGTGGTAGGCTGTGAGTGATTTTCGGTGACTATTAGGGCGGATGATGGGCGGAGGGTAGTGTTTGGTGGCCTACCTAGTGATGAGGTGATGATTAGTTTTCTAAATTCCCTCGACATTCCATAGGACGAGTTATCAGGGGTTACCATTGCTGGCCAGTATCTGGATATCTTCGAGGAAGTGACCGGCCTTGCACCATACCGAGAGATTGAGTTTCGTATTGATTTAGTGAAAGATGCCAGACCTATAGTGATGCCACTTCGTCGTATGGCACCAAGGGAGCAGCGAGAGCTTGGGGGTGCAAGTAAGCGGTCTTTTGAAGAAGGGATTTATCAGAAGAAGTGTTTCCGAGTGGGGAGCACCAGTTGTATTTGCCACTAAGGCAGATGGTTCCCTTCGTTTATGTGTGGACTATCGCGAGTTGAATAAAGTGACTAGGAAGAATAAGTATCCTCTCCCACGGATAGATGGTTTGTTTGATCAACTGGAAGGAGCAAGAGTGTTCTCCCAGTTGGACCTCGCGACAGGATTTCATCAGCTCCGAGTAGCAGCTGAGAGTATTCCTAAAACGACCTTTCGGACGCTGTCTGGATTCTATTAGTGGTTGGTCATGCCATTCGGGTTGACCAATGCACTAACATATTTTGTGGATCTTATGAATAGGGTATTCAGGGATCAATTGAATAAGTTTGTTCTTGTGTTCGTGGACGATATCCTTGTTTACTCGAGGACAGAGGAAGAACACAAGGAACATTTGAGGATAGTGATGGAGGTGTTGAGGAAACACCAATTGAAAGCGAAATTTTCTAAGTGTCACTTCTGGAGGAGAGAAGTGAGATTCTTGGGTCATGTTGTTTCAGAGAATGGTATTGCTGTAGATCCTGTGAAGGTGGCTACGGTACAGGATTGGTCTACGCCCAAGAATGCAACAGACGTAAGAAGTTTCTTGGGATTGGCTGGATATTATCGTAAGTTTATCCAGGACTTCTCCAAGATAGCAACACCGTTAACTCAGTTGACCAAGAAGAGTCAAGCTTTTGTTTGGGACGAAAAGTGCGAGAATGCATTTAAAAGTCTAAAGGAAAAGTTGATGTGTGCACCAGTGTTAGTTATTCCTAAGGGGAATGAAGAGATGACGGTATACACGGATGCCTGTGGTACCGAACTAGGTGCGGTATTGATGCAAGGAGGTAGGGTCGTAGCTTACGCTAGTCGACAACTGAAACCGCATGAGAAAAGATATCATACCCATGATTTGGAATTGGCATCGATCATGTTCGCGTTGAAGATGTGGAGACATTATCTCTTAGGGGAAAGATTCGAGTTGTTTACTGATCATAAATCGTTAAAGTATCTTTTCTCTCAAAAGGATTTAAATCTCCATCAGCAGAGATGGTTAGAATTTTTGGCTTCCTATGATTTCAATATCGCATATACACCAGGAAAGGGCAATGTGGTAGTTGATGCATTGAGTAGGAGACATGCCAGCTTAGGGGCTATGTTTCTTGAATGGAAGCAACTAGAGTATATCGCAGGGTACGATTTCAGAACAAAATGCGAATTGGATCCAGACATGTTAGCAAGTTTGACGATCAAACCCACTTTGATTGAGCGAATTGGTTCCAGTCAGAGGGACGATCCTAACTTATTGGAAATCATCTCCAAGTTAAAGATGGGTATCGATGAGGAGATGAACAAGTATGGGCTTGATAGAGATGGATGGCTTAGAAAGAATGAGAGACTAGTTGTACTCAATGTCAATGGATTGAGAGATGAAGTGCTTAGAGAATGTCATCACTCAAAACTGACTATACATCCCGGTGGTAACAAAATGTATCGGGACATGAAGCAGACCTACTACTGGGAAGGGATGAAAAGAGATGTTGGGAAGTTTATATCCAAATGCATGAATTGCCAGCTAGTTAAAGCTGAGCAAAAGAAACCTAGTGGTTTGCTGCAACCATTGGAAATTCCAGAATGGAAATGGGAACAAGTCTCAATGGATTTCATTGATGGGTTACCAAGGACTAGATCGGGCCATGATAGCATTTGGGTGATTGTGGACCGATTAACCAAGAGCGCAAGGTTTGTACCCGTCAAGTCGAATAGAACAACAGTTAAGTTAGCAGAACTGTATATGAAGTGGGTAGTGAGATTTCATGAAGTACCATAGGCATTGTGAGTGACCGAGATCCGTTGTTTACTAGTGGATTTTGGAAGAGCTTACAAGAGGCTTTAGGTTCTGAATTACATCTCAGTACCGCGTACCATCCTCAAACTGATGGTCAGACGCTTAATTTGGACCGTTCATCTTTCCAAGCTTGAAGACTTTGTGATGTATGGCTTGGAACCTCTTATCTTTGGCTGTGGCTTTGGACACACTACACTTGGGGATTTATGCAGTTTTACTTATGTTTTATGCTTCTTTATGTTTTAATCAAGACAGAGATTTTGATGTAATGATTTGGAAGTTGTTTTGAGACAGTTTGCTGTAATGCTTTTGTTATGAACCACGTATGAAATAAATGTTGTTTTTTTCGCTGCTTATTTGTGTCTGTCTTGTAAATTATCTGTGTCTTTTACTTATAATGCTCCACCAAAGTTAAGGCATTCCCTTTGCGAGTGACCTTAACGGAGGTGGGGTGTTTCACTTGGTATCAGAGCAAAGGTTTACCGGATCAGATAAAAATTTTGAAAACTGTTTTTCAAAAAGAAGTATAAAGAAGCATTTTTCAAGAAAAAGTGTTATTTTTAAAAGGCATAATCCCCCAAAGCCATATGCACTATCTTTCTATCCTTTATTTTGAATCTTTCCTTTTTCGTTTCAGCATGTCTAGGGACCTTAACTTTCCAGAGGGTGTACCGGTACCTGGCTGGTTCAGAAGGTACCTAGAAGCTAGGGCTAATGATGCGGGCCCAGCAGACATTCGTCCTCCCCCAGCTGCAGTGGTTCCTCCTCCTCCTCGTACAAATGCTTTCTCAAAGATATGTAGAGACTTTAGAGCCATGGGTGGAAAGAACTTTAGTGGAACTGAATCATTCGTGGAAGCAAGGAACTGGCTCAAAGAAACTGAGGATTTGTTCGTTGTCTTTGAAGTGGACGATAGGCAGAAGATACAGTTGGCGGTGTGGTTGCTTAAAGACGAAGCTTCTTATTGGTGGGAGGTTACCAATGCTGAGAGACCAGTTGAAACTTGGGAAGATTTCAAAATGAGGTTTGAAATGAAATTCCTCTCACAAGCTGAACGAAGCCTACAAGTGGAGAAGTTCTTAGCTCTTAAACAAGGAAGTATGACGGTCAAAGAATACGTCAACCAATTCAATCAGCTGGCCAGATTTGGACTGGAGTTAGAAAACACTCCACATAAGAAGGCTCTCCGCTTTGTTAAAGGATTGAATGAGCCATTACACAACCTAGCTATGACCCGTATACCCATGGGTGCGACTTATGAGAGACTGGTGGACATGGCACTGTTACATGATGAAGACAAGGATGGTAAGAAAGTGACAAAGGTGGAAGAATCTCAGGATAAGAAGGTGGAGGGATCACAGAACAAGAAGCTGGATTCAAAGAAAGGCGGGAAGAACAACAAACCCCGTGAAAAGAGAAAGTGTAATTTTTGTGGCATTCCTAGACATATGGTTAAGGACTGCAGGAAGAAGAAGAGGAAGATGGGTGGTTGTTTCCATTGCGGTGAGACGGGACACATGGCTAAGGACTGCCCAAGAAAGCAAGGGCAAGGGCAGAGGACTGGGTCTACTTCTGGAGGGCAGGTTCACGCTCTCATTGCACCTCCGCAAGACGAGGTAGAAATATTTCTGTTGAGAGTTTAGTTTATCTTTTTGATCATCCTGTTTGTACACTCTTTGATTCTGGCGCATCACACTCTTTTATATCTACTGCTTTAGTTGAATCTCTGCACCTAGACACCATTATAGTAGAGGATCCCTTGGTTGTTTCAAATCCAATTGGGGGCTCAGCTTATTTGTCAATAATTTGTTTGGATTTAGAAATTTCTATACTAAGCGTTGGGTTTAGATGTGATGCCTATGTTTTGGGCTTCACGGGCTATGGGTTGATTCTAGGCATGGATTGGCTATCCAGTAATGGTGTCGTCCTCGATTGTGAAAAGAGAGCGGTTAGACTCATGACTCGCCTCGGTAACACTCTCAAAATCTCTTGAAATCCCATGAACTCTGTTATGCTTAGTTATCTAGAATCTCTTGATGCGTCTGTTGAGAATTTGCAGTCTGTTAGAGTAGTCCGTGAATACTCAGATGTGTTTGAAGAGGTGAAGGGTTTACATCCGAAGCGGGAGATAGACTTCCGCATATACCTTGTTGATAACGCCAAACCCGTTGCTTTACCCGTTAGACACATGGCTCCTAGGGAGAGGAAAGAGCTCAGCAAGTAAGTTAAAGAGCTGCTAGAAAAGGGGTTTATAAGGCGGAGTATTTCTGAATGGGGTGCTCCAGTAGTATTCGCAACCAAAACGGATGGTTCGCTTCGCCTGTGTGTTGATTATAGGGAGCTAAACAAGCTGACTAAGAAAAATAGGCACCCACTTCCAAGAATAGATGACTTGTACGATCGGCTTGTAGGTGCATCGGTTTTCTCCCAACTAGATCTAGCTACCGAGTTCCATCAGCTAAGAGTGGCTGAAGACAACATTGATAAGACCGCGTTCAGAACCCCGGATGGTTTCTTCGAGTGGCTTGTCATGCCTTTCGGCTTGACAAACGCACCCGCTTATTTCGTTGACTTGATGAGCAGGGAGTTCCTCAATAAGTTTGTGGTGGTCTTCGTGGACGATATTTTAATTTTCTCGAAGAGTGAGGAAGAGCATGCTCTGCATTTAAAGGAAGTCATGGATACTCTCCGTGCACATCAGCTAAAAGCCAAATTCTCCAAATGCCAATTCTGGAGAGAAGAAGTAAGATTCCTTGGACATGTGGTGTCCAAAGAAGGGTTAGCTGTGGACCCCGCAAAAGTAGTTGCGGTGCAAGATTGGAAGGTTCCACGGAATGCAACCGAAGTCCGAAGCTTTCTTGGGCTAGCGGGCTTTTACCGAAAGTTCATTAAAGACTTTGCGAAAATCTCAGCTCCACTTACAAGGTTGACGAAGAAGAACCTAACTTTCACTTGGGATTTGGATTACGATATTGCTTTCCAACGTTTGAAGAGGGCTCTAACAACAACCCCAGTTTTGACATTGCCTGATGGAAGCAAGATGTTTACCGTATACACGGATGCATGCGGTACGGGACTAGGCCCTGTCTTGATGCAAGAAGGGAAGGTAATAGCTTATGGTGGAAGACAGTTGAGAGTACATGAGAAAAACTACCCAACCCACGATCTAGAGTTGGCTGCCATCATTTTTGCGCTTAAGTCTTGGCGCCATTAACTCCTAGGTGAGAAGTTTGAATTGTTTACTGACCATAAATCGTTGAAGTATCTTTTCTCGCAGAAAGATCTCAACTTGAGGCAGCAAAGATGGATGGAGTTTCTTGCCTCATATGATTTTGAGATTTCCTATACTCCTGGCAAGGGTAACGTAGTAGCAGACGCCTTGAGTAGAAAGAAGTTGACCTTAAGCCCTCTCTTTGTAGAAAGGCAAAGCTTGGAGTACATAGCCAACTTTGACTTTAGACCCTCCTCTGAATTTGAGCCTGGTTTGTTAGCATCGCTAGAGGTGCGGCCTACTCTTTTGGACTCAATAGGAACCGCACAACGTGAAGACCTCAGCTAGTTGATGTGATAGATAAGCTAATTAGGGGTGAGACTTCTAGCCACCTCAATAGATACTCCATCGATGATAAGGGTTGGTTGAGGCGGGATGGCAGACTATGCGTCCCACAAGCAAGGGATTTGGTGAAGACGGTTCTCGAAGAAGCACACCATTCCAAGTTGACCATACACCCCGGTGGAGACAAAATGTACAAAGACATCAAAAGGGTTTTCTTTTGGAATGGCATGAAAAGGGATGTAGCTGAATTCGTTTCTAAGTGCATGATATGCCAGCAAGTCAAGGCGGAGCAGAAGAAGCCTGGTGGTTTGCTTCATCCTCTAGAGGTCCCACAGTGGAAAAGGGATAGCATTTCGATGGACTTTATTGATGGGTTGCCTAGGTCAAGAAGGGGCAATACCAGTATTTGGGTAATAGTGGACAGGCTCACAAAAAGCGCTCACTTTATACCTGTCAAGAGTAGAAGGACTGCCTCATCTTTAGCATCCATTTATCTTAAAGAGATAGTTCGACTCCATGGGATACCCTCCAGCATAGTGAGTGACCGAGATCCTATCTTTACAAGCGAATTTTGGAGGAGCTTGCAAGAGGCTGTGGACACACAGTTATGCTTAAGCACGGCCTATCACCCCCAAACCGATGGTCAGACGGAAAGGGTGAACAGAGTACTGGAAGATCTCTTGAGACTGTGCATTCTTGACTTTGGAGGAACATGGGAGGATCATCTTCCTTTGGTGGAATTCGCTTACAACAATAGCTACCAAGCCACCACAGGAATGGCACCCTTAGAAGCTTTATATGGAAGACCGTGTCGATCACCAACTTGTTGGTGGGAGTCTACAGACAAGCTCATACTTGGACCAGACATGATTAGAGAAACTTCAGAGAAAGTGGACTTAATATGAAGAAGAATGAAGACTGCCAAGATAGACAGAAGTCCTACGTAGACAAGAGAATGACCTACCTTGAGTTTGAGGTTGGAAACAGGGTTTTTATTAAAGTATCTCCTTTAAGGAACGTCGTTCGCTTTGGATCTGTAGGAAAGTTGGCACCAAGATTTGTAGGGTCATTTCCTATCATCGAGAAGATTGGAAAGATGGCTTATAGAATAGAGCTGCCCAAAAGACTGGCTTGGAGTTCATAATGTCTTTCATGTTTCTCACCTACGGAAGTGCTTACATGAGTCTGCGGAAGTAGTGGAACCAAGCATACTAGAGGAAGTAGAAGTAGAACGAGAAGCAACTGTAAGGAGAGTCCCAACTCGTATCTTGGGAACAGAAGTCAAAAAGCTACGCAACCGCGAAGTCAAGCTTGTTAAAGTCCAATGGAGCGATGCCGAGGAAGACGCTACTTGGGAAACTGAGGACAGAATACACGCAGCCTACCCTTTTCTTTTTGAGGGTACATCCTTGATCTTTTTCCTTAAGTTTATGCTTGTATCTATCTTTTTAAGTATATCTCCTCGGTCTTATCCTTTATCCTTAGGTAGAAACCAATGGATGTAAACATGTATTTGAAATATGTTATGATTGATGGTTGCAAGTGGTTGCTAGTTGTTGCTCGTGGATGCATATACACACACATTAGGTGTTAGATCGGCTCAGTCACTTTCATATTGCATATGCATATATGTATTTGTATATGATTGAAACTTGATGTGTTATCATATGGACGATGCATTTGTATGAATGATTGAGCACTCATGTAGAAATATGATTAGGGATAGTTGCATACATAATGGACTCATGACACTGACATAATTTGCATTTAGGAGGTCAACTGAATCAGTAGACCGCCTAATTTTGCATTAGATAAGGACATGTACACACACTATGCATAGGGTCATGAAGCATTAGAAGTCTTTTAAGGACAATGGATTTCTGTGTTTGATGGTTGAGTAGATGGACGATTGGATGGTAGGATATACATTCTACTTAACTTGAATATTTCAGGGACGAAATCTTTTAAGGAGGGGAGAATGTAACACCCCGTATTTTCTGTTAACATTAAAATAACAAATTAAAAGATACTTAATTTCAAATGTGGGAATTAAGGGAAACGGGTTACACCATTGCGCTCATCTCGGAATTCTGCTTGAAGCAGAGTCCGAGTTTGCGTAAATCGGACTCCGTATGAAGGAGTTATGGCCTTCAGAAGTTTCAGAATTTAATTAAAATCCAAACAGCTCAGAATTAAAGTTCAAATTTGAATTCAAAAGCAGAAGCGGGCTGGGCGGGAAATTTCCCGCCCAAGGCCAAGTCGACCAGGGGGTCGACCTCCCCCCATATAGGTCGACCTGGGGGTCGACCTGAGGGTCGACCTACCCCCTCGGGAAGATCTGAAAACTGACGATTCTGACTCTTTGCTGAGTCATTTAGGGCTGATGTGACTATTCTATCTTGTTTGGATGGTCTTGATTGCTTCTAGGTTGATCTGACGGCTCTTATTTAATTAAAATTCTATATAAGCAACCTTAACCCTCAACCTAAAATCACAAATATTCATACCAAGAGCTGTTATGCTGTCAATAGTGAACCTAGAGTAGCTGCCGTTCTCTTTCAACTCAAAAGCAAGATAGAAGCAAGAATCAAATTAACTCAAACCTAATTTAGAACAACGATTAGTCTACATCAAAGGCGAGCAATTCAGTTTCAGAATACAGATCCCAGAAATCAAGATTTTCCTTTTGTTTGTAAGTGTAGTTATCTTTCATATGTGAATAAATTAAAGACATGGTTTGTAATGAATTGTAAAATAGAATTGTACCAAGTTGTATGTGATGCTGATTCATGTCTATTCTATCATGTATGCCTATGAACTATTGTGGTTTATCGAACCTATCATGTTATGTAGAAATGGGTGAATAAACCTATTATGTTGAATAGAAATTTTGGGAGTAAAATTATCATGTTATATGTAAGTTTGGCAATGCTATCGTGTTATGATACATGTAAGTTTATAGGCTAAAAACAGGATTATGTAAACCTATATGTTTAGATCTACAACCTATTATGTTAGATCCATATGCCTCTATGTTAGATCTATGTTAACTTGATTCAATCCATATGTAAGTTCATAACTACATGTCTAATTAAGTTTTGGGTAGTTCTATGTAAAACTCTTATTTTATGATTCATGTTGCGTAGATCTAGTTTGCAAGTTCAAAATTTAAAGTATATTGTTCTATGCCAAATTCATGTGACACATGCGTAGTTAGACCCATATCTTGTATGATGTTGGAATGTTGCAAGTTCCTCTTTTCCCCCTTTTGTTTTATAAGTTAGGCTAAATATCGAGCCTAACATTCTATGTAATTTTGTGAACGTACAACGGGGGTAACGTTGGGAAAAACTTGAAATTACATGTAATTGGCATGTTTGGCATAATCATGAGAAGTGGCATGAAAATAGTATAATTTTTATACCTAAAATTATGAACTTGATTTAGAGGGAAAGTGGGCCATGACAATAAATTGTTGACAAATTTACATATAAACATAAAAGGACAAATATGTAAATTTAGTAAAAGACGAATATGCCTAACCCGAGGTTAGATTGAGTTACGGTATAAGACTGCCCAGAACCGCCCGGCAAATCCAGCAGCCGTAAAAATATAGATCTAATGTAGGTGGTTAGCGCATTGAGCCCAAAAGGACCCGAGGTTAGACTGAGTTGCGGTGTAAAGCTGCCCGGAACCGACCGGCACATCCAGTGACTGCAACAATACCTGTCTAATGTGAGTAGTTGGTGCTTTAATGAATAAATTAAAGCTAAGGAACAAGCACGTCAAGATTGGTAGGGTTAAGTTAATTAAGGTAACACTTAACCAATTCAACATGTTAACTAAACCGATAGGTGGGGTTAGGTAAACTTGGACACTTAACCAATTTAACATGTTGATTAGGAAACCCTAGTGACGGGGACCCATTTCAGCAGTAGCCCACACAGATGTATCATGGTACCCTGAACTAGGCAGGATGGGGCACGATTACTGGGCTGATTATAAGCGGTCAAAACAACAGCGGGTGGTGCGGTAGTGTAGGTTTCGACGGAGTACGGGCGTGCACGTACTCCGAAGTGGAAAAAGCAGGCACTGGGCATCAGTAGTCATACACTGTGCATCTTGAATCGTGTCGGGTTGCCACCATAGGATTTGATACACCCCATGGTGGGAACAACACAGGTATCTACAATCAAGTGGGGGCCGAATGACACACGTGATAAATGCATTCGAGTAGGAGCCGATCGATAGAAGGGGATCATTTCACCATGAACACCTGGTACTAGTTGGACAAGTATAAGTAGGTGTAGAGAAATAGACATGGGTGCGATGTATATTCGGTTTATCCTGCCTTATCTTGGTTTATGTTAGCCTGTTATTCTGGTACTGTCCTATTTTCAGTTTATTCCTATCATGACCCTTTTTCTTGTTCACAAACTGAAAAATCACCGGACTTACTCAGACTTATGTCTGACCTATTTTTCTTTCGCTCTCTTTTCTTCTGTTCCCCCCTCTGTTAGTCAGGGAGGGAATAGCTCAGCTTAATTTGGACCGTTCATCTTTCCAAGCTTGAAGACTCTGTGATGTATGACTTGGAACCTCTTATCTTTGGCTGTGGCTTTGGACACACTACACTTGGGGATTTATGCAATTTTATTAATGTTTTATGCTTCTTTATGTTTTAATCAAGACAGAGATTTTGATGTAATGATTTGGAAGTTGTTTTGAGATAGTTTATTGTAATGCTTTTGTTATGAACCACGTGTGAAATAAATGTTTTTTTTCCGCTGCTTATTTGTGTCTGTCTTGTAAATTATCTGTGTCTTTTACCTATAATGCTCTACCAAAGTTAAGGCATTCCCTTTGTGAGTGACCTTAACGGAGGTGGGGTGTTTCAAAAACAGTGATGGATAACCTTGACCTTCGAATTGATGACTAAAACAGAAGCTATATCGTGAATAAGTGAGGTCGCACTTTCGTTCGGACACGCTTGTTCGATACCACTTCTACTACTTTGTGATTGATTTGGGGCCCCTTTAATATTAGAGTGTGTTCCAAGATGGGCGGTAGTTGCGACTATGCATTACCACCAGTCCAGAGGTGCAAATAGTAGAACCCTACCCTGGGAATTGCCTCATATGCCCTATCATATTATCCTGATCGAGCCCATATGATTTTGATTTGTATTGTACCAATGAGGTGCCCTTTGGTAGTCACTAGTTTACGGTGTACTTTACGGTATCTGTATAGACTACGTATTGTAAATAGGGTAAGGGTAAAAATGTAATTCTACTTACGCTATTTTCAATAATTTTACTTACTGAATAAACAATATAATAATAACGTATTATTATATGTATTAGTTTTACTGATCCTTTAAGGATGTAATACCAAACATTCTTTAAGTTACTTATGCATTCCATTTAAACGTTTTGCATAAGTTGATTCACTTATGTGAGAATGTTAGTCCTGACTCGAGTATTTTGTTTTGCTTAATGCTTGGGTCAGCCCGAGTATCACAACTATTTGTGACACACCTTTATAGCGTGGTATCTTATTTTGGACCTCGTTCAGTTATCATCTATCTTGTGGTCTCAGTTGTCCAGCTTTTTTTAAAGTCATACATACATACATACATACATATATATTACATCTGCTTTGTATGAGCTTATGATTCTTTTTGTGTACATATGTGGAGCATGTATTGGGTTATGAATTATGTACTGCTATATTTTGTTTTTCTTCCACTATGAGTTAATCTGCTTTTGTGTCCGTGATTCTGTGTTCTGATTTGTATTTACCTCAAATAAAATTAACAATTCATTATTTTGAATGATTCAAGTCTGACATATATGGTTTATTGTCGATTGGAATAATTCGAAATAGTTGGTCACTACAGATGTGGTATCAAATCTTTGGTCGAACCTTAGCTTTTGGGGTAAATAAGTCGTTAAAGATAGGGTAGCGATACCCTATAATGAGTAAAATCAGTATCAGAATCAAATCCTTACGAAAGAACATATTTTAAAGGTATAAATAGTTTTGAAAAAAAAAAACCTTTCTTAAAGATTTTTTTGAAGTTTCATTTTCAGTTAGGGCTCTTTTGGGATCAAAGGTCTTTCGGAAGGTTTAAATGTATAAAGGAGTATTAAGAATCTAGGGTATTTTCTAAACGATTTTTTAGATTGTTGGCCTTAATTGTCCTTTAAGGGATTATCTCTTTTTTTAAGGCATCATAATTAGGAATCAATCCGTATACCTAGTTAAACTCTTTTGATGAGGATTTTCCCTTAAAAAGTTTGAATTGATCTTTAGATTCATTCTAGATCTATTTCAGATGACTACCAGATGTAATGCCACTAGAGGTAGAGGAAGAGTGTATAGGGGTACCCCAGCTTACCCTAAACCACCAATCGCGCCAGTTGAGCCAATTCAGCCCGTTAAGTTCACACAGCTATGCAGGGAGTACATCCAGCTTGGGCATACCAAGTTTTCTGGTTCTGAGTCAATTATTGAAGCCCAAAATTGGCTGAAAGATCTAGAAAGGATATTTATTGGCCTCAGGATAACAGATGCATAGAAGCATCAGATGGCAACTTCAAGATGCTGTACAGGACTGGTGGGAGTCCATTACTGCTCATTCGATTGAGACTGACTTTTCTTGGCATCAATTTAAGTACAAATCTTAAGTGAATTGTATCTCGTTTAGTGTCTTTTCCTTTGAATCTATTATAAACTCGAAACTTTAGGGAAGCTTTCACAGCAAAATGAATGTCGGAAGTAGGAAAATCCCAATTGTATCGAGAATTCATGGATATCAAGCATGACAACATGAATTTCGCTAGAATATGAGAGAAAAATTTAATGAGCTATTCATGCTTGGCCCAAATTTATCCAAACACTGCTCTACAAAAATGAGAAATCCATGCTTGGTGCACATCCATAATTCTACGACAATTTAATGAACCATCTCTACCGACCTTTCTCTGAACTCATGAACTATGCCACTAGATATGAAAATTCTCCAAATATCAAAGGAAAGCAAACTATTCACGTGCCCCAATCTCATGGATCATGTAGCAATTTTGTAACACCCTACCTGGAGATCCACCCTAATAAAGAGCATTAACAAGTAATGTCATCTATTACAACGGAGAATAGGGATGGTTGAGCGACCATCCGTAGTTCTACATTAGATTAGTATCGAATACGCCGATTGGGTATATTTTTTACCATAAGTGGAACGACGTACTCGATTCATCTAATACAAAACTATAATGGTTAAGGATCGTATTCAGAAAGCAGTACATACAGATACACAATTAACATATCATAGAACAGATTATAAATAATTACAACATATAATTACAACAACATAATACAACATATACATGTGCTACAAACTCAAATGGTTATATATAACCATATACAACTACAACATACCTCAAAGAATGAGTATACAACAACTCAAATATATAAATACACAATTAGAAAATGTCTTCAAGAGATATTCCAAGAGGGATCAGCTAACTACGAATCAATTGTAAGTTTCAACCTGAAACAACTTGGTATGACCCGAGTATTACATACACAGATCAGTCTAGTTTACAAATCAGTTATAAACGACATAAAATAAAGCATCAAACAGACATAAATTACTTTTCAAAAGAAAAGTAATCCCAAGATTATGGTTTTACATTAGAACCAAGATGCAACAATCCCTTCACATAAGAAAGGAATGTTATACACACAGGATAACAAGATGCTTTGCTTACAAGTCTGTATGATATAACTTTATATAACTGGGTCAGAGAAACATGATCATGGACCTAAATATTTCTCCAAGCACGAATGATCTGAATACTATGATTAGGGTATTAAACACAGCGAACCCCTCCTCATCGGAAGGAAAACTCAGAAATCACCGGAATCATAAAGAACACCAAAGTCCCGGGAATCACCAAAATTGCAAAAAATACTCAAAGTTAAGACTCATCTAGAGTCCCATCCACAAAATGAAATCACCATAAATACATATAAACACCCGAGTCTTCGAATAACTCGTTGCATTACATATTCAAATAATAATAAGCATCATGAAGCAGTGAAATCATCAAAATCACAAAACACCAAAAATCACCAAATGTTGGATCCAACCACATGAGTGGCAAGCCGAAGCTATGCTTGCACATGCTAATATATGAGAATGCACCAGTACTAATAACTCATGAAAGATACCTAATACTATGACCAAGTAGATCATTATACATCAGATAACAACATGATCACCGAATTGACCTGAAGATCTACCAAATTTACCCGAAGGTCTGAGACCTAATAGCCCCAAGTACTGGTGATAACACCGGAATGTGTCACAGACTTACAAACAATAATCCAAAGTAGTGATAACTATGCATCCAATACCACACGTTCTCAATACTGGTTTACTAACCGCTCATCCATTCTACACGAAAAACACAAAACATGAGAAAACACGGAAACCCGGAAAAATTCGAAAACATAGGAAAGCACGAAGCACGAGAGAACACCAGAAATAATAGGTTCGATAAAACGAGTCTGGAAATAACCGATCTCATATACCTTCGTGTCCTATACCAAAAGGTTTACGATATCGTTTAATCACAATCACGCCTTCTTGAAGGGTATGAAAATGCATGTTTGTATATACAAAAAAATACTTGGATTTGAGAAAATGAGTTTATAAAACAATTCTGTAAACATTTTGGAAATCCTTCACTTTGCAAATCTCTTTATATAATAAGAAAAATGTATAAGGATCTGAAAATGTTGATAATATAGAAAATTATTTTCTTAAACAATTTTTATTTATGTCTAAAACCTCCTTTAAAACGGTTTTATAAAGCACATGTGGTCGTGCACTCAAAATCTTAGAAATGTTGTGAAAACAACATACGAAAATCAACTCGGAAATTCACCAAACTCAAATTATAGATTGGTGATAATTCTGGCTTCTCCATTATAAAAATAAGCCAAAATAAAACTCAAGAATCACGGCTTAAAACTAGATCAAGAGACGTATGAAAACACTTAAAAAAATTTCCTAAATCAACACTAAGGCATGAAAATGTACCTAAAAATCAATTCTAGTTGCATCTTTCAGATAAGTTTAGAATGATCGAACGACCGCAGAATGGTCAAAAAACATATAGGCACAGACTAGAACAATATATCTTTCCATTAGAAAAAGAATCATTTGATTTCCACTTGATAGAATAAAAATTATGCGGTCTCAAACTTGGACTCGGGCCATGCTGAATTCTAGCCAGGTCCGAAATCTTCTCCAGGTTCAGCCTTGAGACCTGGTTTGAACGAACAAACGACCTCGAATTGGTCTAAAATTTTGCATGCATGGAGAAAATTTTCAAACTTTATAATGCAAAAATAATCATGTAAATCAAACCAATATCGAAGGAGATTGAGTGCCTCAAAGTCGGACCTGGGCGTTGTTTCTACATAACATAAAAAATCCAAGTCTTGGAGCAAATATAATGAAAATAAATGGATAGGTTTACCTCTGAAGAGCGTGAATCGACCCCTAAGAGGGGTGGGTCTACACATAGGTTGACCCCATCTTGCTTGGGTCAAGCTTTGTGTCTACCCTAGCTACGGGATTCACTACAAGTGAAAATCTACCTCAAATGCAACTTTGCCGAAAGATTTCATGGCCTTAACCTGGTCGGAGCGACCTAAATTTTGCAGGAACATAAACAAGAAATTAAAGTTTAAGTTACAACAAAACCACCCAATTTCATCAAGTATTGATCAAGTTATAGCAGTTCAAAGTAGCACTTTGGTTGTTTTTTCACAAAGAGAACAACCAGAAAACAAACGTACAGGTTACTACGTATTTTGACATACTTAGCTCAAATAAACCCAAAAATATTGTAAACTAGAAAGCATGAGTCACGCAACTCACCTGATATAGGATTATTTACTGAATTCCACGTTTCAAGCTAACAAGCGATGAATTTGAACATCGAGAGCTTAAAAAAACACGAAACGCTAACATGCAAGCTTCATGTAACTTACTATGAGAACCATTCTTATTTGATTTATATTTGATGAATGGATCCTTGCTTTATAGAGTAATTTTTTATTGCAAGGCTAGAGATTTGCGTTATTTCTCTTTTGCAGTTGAATTAGAATTTTACATTTAAGGATAAAGAAGAAGGCATTCATTCTTTTTCTTAGAGAAAGCTTCAGGAAGGGGAGGAATTAACTGAGCGGAGAGGAAATATATGTATATTCAGGCCTGACAATTAGAATCGAGAACCGAAGAACCGAACAAAACCGACTTGAAAAGACCCGAACCCGAACCGAACCCGAACTGGGTCTATGTGATGAAAAATACATTATAGACCCGATCAAACCCGACTCAAACTGATCCGACCCGAAAGACCCGACCTAAAAGCATTTAAATATATGTGTTTTTATTGTTACTATCCAACCAAACCTGAACCGACACGACTGAATCAAAGCTCGGGTCGGGTCGGGTCAGATTTTTAAAATGTATAGTTTAAACCAGATAAAATCTGACCCGCCTAAAACCAAGACCCGTTGGGTCGGGTCCACGTCCATCGAGTCCGGTCTAATTACCACCCCTACGTATATTTCATTTAACCTATTTCTAGAAGTATCCATGGCCTTTGGTTTTTAGGATCCAAACCCATAAAGTTAAAGTGTTGCAAATTATTTAAGTTAGGCTACACACGCAATCTACACAAGTTCACACCTTTTAACACAAAATTTCCAATCCACGACATACTCCAACGTTGTTTAAACTTTAAATTTTGTTTGCACAAACACGTTATGCCGTCTAATTAATAATTTTGACATAAACATTTTAATATAAACATGTTTGTCAAAACGTTTATTTTACACTTCTTTAATATAAAACTTATTTGTATTACTACCAACAAGGTTTACAACCAAATTAAATTTATCAACTTTATGAAAATATTCCAAATCCTCAAATATTGATTCTCAATCAATATCTGCATTTTTATTATGATAGCAACTCAGTTAATTCACAAATTATTGTTTTTAATGGTACCAACTATTTATAATTTTATTTCTATCTTAACAAAATCCAACATCATACTTAAAGTTCACATAACCATTTCCATACATAGTTTAAAACATGAAATCCGTACTTTATTTTGTCAAGAAATACGACTTGTATGTAAACACACATCCACAACTTATTAATTATCCATTTAAAATAACTTAACACTTATATTGAAAATATATTTCCACTTAAATATTGATTACACATCAATATTTTATATTTTCAATATTCACTTTAATCATCAAGTTATAATTTACAAGCATAGGTTTGGAATAAATTCCGTATTATATCAAAGATATTTAATTTATTCCAATACACACAATTTTGAAAATCACCAATCCTTTATTTTCTCATTTAACATATTACACGAGTCAGAATTCGAACTCATATTCACATCCTTCTTAGATTTAAAATAAATAGAACACACTGCAATCTGTTTATCCCGATACCCAAAAACTAGGTTTTTGTAGACTCCTCCACTTAAATAAATTACATCCATGCTATTTACTTAAGATAGCATATATAAAAAAATTCATTTTTAATAGCTCATCCCAAATTTTATTTGTTTGAAAAAGATTTAGCTTATACCAACAGCTAAGAAAATTCAAACTCTTTCCATTAACAAACCACTTACTTATCAAAGTTTGAAATTTTTTAAATACTCGGTTCTCCCTAACTTTACATTCTTATCCTAATAGCATATCATGATAGTTCAAAACATATAACGTATCATTCACATAGCTGATAATTTAGAATACACACCCATCTCCATCCGATTTTAAGTCAATGAAAATGCCATCACGCCATCACTTTTATATTAATTTCTACAAACAATTGCTGCTAACTTGAATGTAATGTCAAATAGCCTTGCCATTAACCGTTTTATATTACCAATCTTTGTGGCTGCAACCATTCCTTAGCTCGATTATAAGAGGGGGCATTCTCAAAATACCACTTATGTTCAAGATTGTTTTAGATTTCCAAACACTTCTAATTTATGAAACCTTAATATTAAGCATAAATTTTCAAAAAATAATTCTTTAATTCATTTAAATAATTTTTAAAAAACCCATTCGTCATAATTTATCACGTTAACAAGCTGCAATGTCGACACAGAATCGCTATCGCCTCACAATCCAAATTTATTATTCCCGTTTAATATAGTGATCTAATACCATTCATACGAATATTTTCCATTATTATTCTCAAAAACTTATTTTATCCCATAAAATATTATGATCAGTCATCTCATCTAAGTGTTTAAGAAATCGATATCGTCGATTAGATGTACCGATCAACACTCCTTAAAATACCCAACAGACAACCCAACACGAGAGATAATTACCAAATTTCAGTTCATCCATGGTTATTTCTATTATCTATTATCATCATGTTCTTTCTTCAATTAGAAACAACCCAATACTAAGTTTTACTAAATATTCACCTGGTTTATATTCACAACTCAAATAACTCTTAAGAAACACGTAACCATCAACGTTTCCCATCTCTTATTTCCTCTTATCGGTCTATTAAATTTTGCATAGCCGAAATAATTCACCTGCGCGACTCTGATTTATCCTCAAATTAATGCACTTTTACCCTAACATGAGTTTTACTTTCTATCCTGGGTTTTATTCATTTACCCCTTCCAAATAATTTTCCAGTTCCAAAATCAACTCAAATACAAAAAGGATGGAGTTTAAATTTTTCCTCAAAAATTCTAAACCCAAGCATTAAGCATCGAAAGGATCAGAGAATGAAATTTTTTCCATCAAGATAGACTACAAATAAAAGGATACCACTCATGGAATACTACAGAATGAAATACCTTCCCAGGCATATTTCGAGAATTAGGATTACACACAACTTGACTAATAAGAATCAAGAGAAAAGGATAATAATGAAAGTGATAAAGTATATACAAGTGTTATCCTTCTGCATTGTAACACATGTACTATTCTAGTTCTATTAAGTGTTTATTATATCTTGTTCTGAACTTTTGCTCTAATACAAATGTAACGCCCCACTCCGAGACTCACCCTATTAAAGAGCATTAATAAGTAATGTCGTCTATTAAAGCAGAAAATAAGGCTGGTTGGGAGCGATCATCTATAGTTATACATTAGACGAGCATCGAATACATCGATTGAGTATATAAAAATTTCTTTCTTACCTTGGGTGGAGCGACGTGCTCGATTCATCTAATATAAAGATATGATGATTAAGGAACCTATTCATAGTAGTACATGTAGATACAAAAATAACGGATCACCGAATACAACATATACATGTGCTACAAACTCGAATGGTTATATATAACCATATACAAACACAACATGCCTCAAAGAATAAGTACACAACAACTCGAGTATATAAATAACAAATAGAAAATGGCTTCGAGAGATAGTCCAAGGGGGATCGGCTAACCATAAATCAACCATAAGCTTCATCCTGAAACAACTCGGTCTGACCCGAGTATTACATACATGGATCCATCTAGTTTACAAACTAGTTATAACAGACATGAATTTAAACATCAAGTAGACATAAGTTCCTTTTCAAAAGAAAAGGAATCTGAAGATTATGGGTTTACACTTAAACGCGGATGCGACAATTTCTTACCAAAAAAAAAGAATGCCATATACATAGGATAGCAAGATGCTTTGCTTATAAATCTGTATGATATAACTATATATAACTGGGTGAGAGAAACACGATCTTGGTTTTAAATATTTCTCTAAGCACGAATGACTCGAATACTACGACCATGGTATTAAACACAAGGAACCACTCCTCACCAGAAGGAAAATTTAGTAATCACCGGAATAATAAAGAACACGGAAATCATAGGAATTACCAAAATAAAAAAAAACACTCAAACTATAGACTTATCTAGAGTCCCATCCACAAAATGAAATCACCATATATACACACACACCCTCGAGTCTTCGAATAACCCGAAGAATTATATATTCAAATAATAATAAGCATCATGAAATAACGAAATCATTAACATTACAAAACACCAAAAATACCAAATGTTGGATCCAACCACCAGAGCGGTAAGCCAAAGCTATGCCTGCACATGCTAATACACCAGAATGCACGGGTACTAATAACACTAGATACGTACCTTATAAGATGACCAAATAGGTCATTATATGCTGATAACAACATGACCACGTGATTGACCCGAAGGTCCACTGAATTGACCCGAAATTCTGGGACACAACATCCCCAAGTATTGGTGATAACGACGGAATGTGTCACATCCTTACAAATAGTAACCCAAGTAGTGATAAAGGTGCATCCCATATCACTCGTTCTCATTACTGGTTTACTAACCGCTCACCCATTCCATATAAAAAACACATGAAAACATGGAAACACGAAAAAACTAGGAAATATGGGAAAGCAATGGCTTTGATAACGAGTCTGGAGTTAACCGATCTTATAAACCTTCGTACCTCATACCACGAGGTTTACAATATAATTTAATCACAATAAGCCCTCTCGAAAATGTGTATTTATATATACATAAAGTACTTGGATTTGAGAAAATGAGATTATAATACGGTTCTGAAACATTTCAGAAATCCTTGATTTTGCGAATTTCTTTATATAATAAGAAGCTTATATGTTAAGAATCTAAAAATGTTTATAATCTAGATTTTTTGTTGGCATAGCCGACCAGTTTTTAAGGTGATCGCAAACACCTTTTTATTATAACTAATAATAAAAATATATTATTGTACAATGATTGTGGTTACAATCAACTAATTCGATTTTTAAGGTGGACCGTCCACCGCATACAGAATTTATGGTGTTCCGTCCACTATACCAATCAGACTTACAACACTGAAGCTAGCTAAATTGCTAGACTACATTATTACATACTCCACACAGGGAGTGATATTTCATACACTGTTACAACAATTTATATATTTTACAATCTAGGGTAATAGACAATTACAAGTACATAAGTACAAGAAGAGCATGGCAACATCCATAAGTCCACATTGGATTGGGATTGTCCCAAAGATTCAGCCATTTTGAGATTACATTAAGCAGTAGCAAGGCACTGGAAGTAGTGAGACATTACTGCAAAGGACTGTCTTGAGCTCCAATTAAGCAGTACAAAAGTACTAAGTAAAGCGTAGAACAACACAAATAGTTCACATGAAGGGACACTGCATACGCGAAGAGGACCAAGGCTTCCCATCACGTGGTGTTACTTTGCTTGAACCAGGCGGTCAAACCATTGACAAAAACGCAATAGCATAGAGTGCTAAATGTAGTTTTCCATGACCATGCTCACATAGACAATGCTTGATGAAATGATTGAAAGATGCATAAAGACAATAAGAACTAGCAAACAGTTGACAAGGAGGCTTAATGACCTGAAATGCTCGCTCCGTTGAGAGCATCGCTTCATCTGTGGAACGGAGCGAGGCCGTGGAGATAATACAGAGAGCAAACCAACAATACTAGCTCCAAACACCCACATGACCAATGAACATATAAGCATACAAAAAGCCAAGAGGATTGATCACCAGAGAAAAGGAAGCTATCACTATTACTCTGACAATTCCATGCCTAAGCATCCATAGCGCCAGAGCAACATCATAGGCAGATACACAGGCTGATGATCAAGCCAACCACCAACACTAGAAGGGGAAAAACAAATCCAAACTCCACAAACTTAACACACTCCACTCCTTCCCTAAAACCAAAAGTCTGTTTAGTTCGTAAAGACGAAATACACTAAATATATGGCCCCCATATGAACCATCCTAACCAAGAGGCAAGACACGAATCACACAACAAACCAGAAGTTACTGCAAATCACCAAATGATTGCCAAACCCTACTCACCTAGAAATAGGTGAAATTCGATTACGTGGAAGAAATAGAGTGGAAATTATGGAGCGGATTAAAGAAATACAAGAGGTGCGATGGTTAGAGGGCTCAGATCCGAAGATTATAATAAAGAAGCTTCTTCTAGTCCACGCAGGCGAAAGCAGAATGGGGAAGAGAAGTGAAGAGAGGGAAAAGTGAATAAGGAAAGGAAAGGGAAAGAGGGTAGAAAGAATCGAAAGGGAAGGCGGAAAGATAAAAGATGAAGTTTATTCTATCGCTATTAACAGACTAAAAGAAGCTATGTAGAAAATTAATTTTCTTAAACAATTCCTATTTATATCCTTCTTTTGAATGGTTTTATAAAACATGTTTTCATGCACATTAAATCTTAGAAAACTAGAGAGAAGAACACAATGGAATCAACTCGGAAATTCACTAAACTCAAATTGTAGATTGGTGATAATTTAGGCTTCTCCATTATAAAAGTAAGCCAAAATAAAACTCAGGAAACTCAAAACTAGATCAAGAGAGGCATGAAAACACTTAAGGAAAGTCGTCTAAATCAACACTAAGGCATGAAAATGTACTTAAAAATCAATTATGGTTGCATCTTTCAGATAAGTTTGGAATGATCACATGACCTCAAAATGGTCTAAAAATTGATAGGTACAAGCTAGAATAATATATCTTTCGGAATCATCAATTCTAACTTGATAACAAAAATATATAAAGTCTCAAACTTGGACTCAAGCCATGTTGAATTCTGGCCTGGTCCGAAATCTTCTCCAGGTTCAACTTTGAGACCTGGTTTGAATGATCAAACACTTCGAAAATTGGCCCGAAAATTTGCATACATGGAGAAAAACTTTCAGACTATACAACGAAAAAAGAAACATGCAACTCGAACCAATATCGAAGGAGATATAACGCCTCAAAGTTGGACCTGGGCACTATTTTCACGCAGCATAAAAAAATCGAAGTCCTGGAGCAAATAACATGAAAACAAATGGATGGTAGACCCATAGAAAGTGCAGCTCGACCCCTGAGAGTGTGGGTCAACAGATGGGTCGACCCTAGCTATAGTATTTGCTACAGGTGAAAAGCTCACTCGAATGCAACTTTGCCGAAAGATTTCATGGCCTTAACTTGGTTGGAACAACCAAAAATTTTGCAGGCACATAAATAAGAAAGTTAACTTTAACTTGCAATAAAAATCACCTAATTTCATTAAGGATTAATCAAGTTATAGTAGCTCAAAGTAGCACTTTGGTATTTTTGCACAATAGAGCACAACTAGAGAATAAATTTACATTTCACTACGAATTTTAGCATACTTAGCTTAGATAAACCCAAAAATATTGTAAACTAGAAAGAGTGAGTTGCACAACTTACCAGAGATTGGATTATTTACCGAATTTTCATGTTTTAGTATTAGCAAGAGGTGAATTTGAACATTAGGAGCTTGAAAAGCCATGAAACACCGACATGCAAGCTTCTTGTAACCTTCTCTCAAAACTTTACTTTTTTGATTTCTGCTTGAATAATGGATCTTTGGGTTACAGAGTAATTTAGTTTTACAAGGCAAGAGATTTTCATCATTTCTCTTTTGCAATTGAATTAGGATTTTAGATTTGAGGATAAAGAAGGACTAGTCATTTTCTCAGAGAAAGCTTTAGGGAGGAGAGAAAATAATGTACATATATTTCCTTCAAACCTATTTCCAGAAGTATCCATGGGATTTGGTTTTTAGGATCTAAACCCACAAAGTAAAATGTTGTAAATACAAAGTGCTGCAAATTATTGAAGTTAGGCTACACACACAATCTACATAAGTTTACACCTTTTAACACAAATTTCCAGTTCGTGACACACTCCAACATTGTTTAGACTTTAACAAATATTTTATAATGTTTCAAACTATTTAATTGTTAATTTTGACAAAAATATGTTAATATACACATGTTTGTCTAAATGTTTATTTTGCACTTCTTTAATTTAAGACTTATTTATATTACTACCAACAAAGTTTACAAACTTCACATCTTAAACAAATTAAATATATCAACTTCGTGAAAATATTTCAAATCCTATATTATTGATTCTCAACCGATATCCGTGTTTTTATTATGATAAAAATCCCAATACTTGACACACAATGAGAAGTGAGTCCGAGTAGATTTAGATTGCCTTGATGTTAAGTTCAATTGCAATTTTGAGTCCATCAATCAAGGCTTCATACTCAGCATCATTGTTGGTTGCAAGAAAGTCGAGTTTTAGAGCGCATCATATCGGGTGCTCCATAGGAGTGATGAGTACGACTCCGGCACCATAACACTAATCGTTAGACGATCTATCCACAAAGAGTTTCCATTGGAATTATGGAGTTTTGGTGTCCCCTGGAGGAGGGTCTTTCGGAATGGGGAACTAGATGATGAAGTCGGTGTGGGCTTGTCCGATGATGGCCTGACGAGGGGTGAAAGTTATCTCAAATTGGCTTAGCTCTATGCTCCACTTCAGAAATCATCCAGATGCTTCAGGTCGCTGCAGAACCTGTCGTAGCGGCTAGTCAATGTAAATTTGATGGGATGAGATTGGAATTAAGTCCGTAGCTTCCGGGAGGATATCAACAAATAGTATGCCAACATTTCAAGCCTAAGATAGATATTTTCTTCCCCAGTCAGCCTCTTGCTGATGTTGTAAACGGGTCGTTGGACACGATCTTCAATGAGCACGAGCACAGAGCTAACCGCCTGCATGGAAATAGCAAATAAATGTATAAGTCCTCGTGATCCACGGGTTTGAACATGATAAGTGGTCGTTCTAAGTGATTTAGGAGGTCCTAGAATGCGGCAACACATTCCGTTGTCCATGAGAAATTGCGCTTCCCATTTCTGAGTAAGTCGAAAAAGGGAATGCACTTATCAATAGCTTTTGCAATGAATTGACTTAAGGCGGCAACCTTCCCGTTTAAACTCTGAGCATCCTTGATGCTCTGAGGGGTTTGGATGTCCCAGATTGCTTTGATCTTATCTGGTCTGGCTTCAATGTCTCGTAAATTGACAATGAAACCCAAGAATTTTCCCGATCCAAAAGAGCATTTCGAGGGATTGAGGTTCAAGCCATATTGGCAGAGGACACTGAATATTTCAGAGAGGTCGCGGACGTGTTCGTTCGATACCCTCGATTTTATGATCATATCGTCCACATATACCTCCATGGATCTCCCAATCTAGTTCTTGAAAATGAAGTTGACCTGTCATTGGTAGGTGGTTCCAGCATTCTTGAGACCTAAAGGCATAACGAGATAACAGTAGAGTTCATGGTTAGTTATGAAAGAAGTACAATCCTAGTCGGGGAGGTACATCGGAATCTGATTGTATCCTGAGTAGGCATCCATGAAGGACATGAGCTGGTAGCCTATGGTTGAATCGACAAGCTGGTATTTTCAGGAGTGGGAAATTGTCTTTAGGGCATGCCTTGTTCAAGTCAGAGAAGTTGACACACGTTCGCCACTTGCCATTTCCTTTCTTGACCATGACTGGATTAGAGACCCATTCAGGGTAATATACTTCTCGGATAAAACCATTGTTGAGTATCTAATAAACCTCTTCTCTAAGTGCTCTTTACCTGTCGATCCCCAAGATTCGGCGCTTTTGTTTGACTGGAAGTTGCAAGGTATTGATGACGAGCCTATGGCAATAGACTCCTGGGTTAATTCTACACATGTCGGAGTGTGTGTAAGCGAAACATGTTGAGGTTGTCCATTAAGAATTCCACGATCTCTTCCTTTATTACAGGGTGGAGTTGCGACCAAACTTTCAAGACCTTCGTCGAGTCGTCGGTGCTGATCGGAACATCCACCGTTGGTTCTACCGGGCTAGCCCTTTCAGAATCGGGATCTTCGTCCTCCCTTCAATCAAGATCATTGGAAAGACGAAAGTGGCGCCTGAGCCAGGATTCAAACGCCTTTGATTGCTATGCGGAGACGGTCTCGGCGCAAGAAGACGAAAGCACGGTCTTGCCCTTATCCTTATTACACGCATTCCTCCACTCTATGAGGTAGCAATCTCTAGCTGTGGCCTGATTGCCTTTAATAGTGTCGATCCCATTTTCTGTCGGAGATTTCATCAGTAGGTACCACAACGACATGCAAACTGGGAATTCTTTGAGGAAAAGTCGTCCAAAGAAAACATTTTATGGAGAGATGACGTCAATGACCACAAATGTGAGGATGCAGACCCGACTCCTATCTCCTTCTCCAAGTTCTACGGGATGGTCCACCACGCCAATTAAGTGATTGGAGGATCCGTTAAACCGTGGATCGTTGCATGGCAGGGCTTCAAGTCTTTAACCTCCAACTTCAACTGTTCATAGGCCGCCTTGAAGATGATGTTGACCGAGCTTCCTGAATCATTAAGGATCCTTGGGACGAAAGATGGGCCAATCTAGGCAGAAATGACGAGAGGATCTCGATTCCCGTGGACTCCCTCTCTTGGAAGATGATATCGTCCCGCATGGTCTTCTGAAGTTTGGCGGGGACTGATTCGTCCAGGGTAGAACAAGCTTCGTATGTGGCATGCTTGATAGAGTTGGCATATTCTTCCATTTTGTAGAAGTTGTCATGTGTGGGATGAGGTCCACCACAGATAGTGTTGATCACGATGCCATGTGACCTTTGGTTGGACGGCCCTGGGGCCGCATTAGCAGGAGCCGAAAGTGCGGGCGTTGGAGGGCCCGTAGCCTCCTCGGGAGGAGTGTATTTCCTGAACATACTACTCTAGGCATTTCTCGTGGATGAGTTTTTCGATTGCGCCCTTGAGATACCGGCAATCGTTGGTATTGTGCCCATACATGTCGTGGAACCTACAGTACTTGTCGGGGTTCTTCTCGCGATCAGTGGATTCCTTCGTGTTGGGCTTCTTGTATTGGAGGGTATTGCAGGTTTCTAAGTAAATGGTCTCCATGTCTCGACTCAGCGGAGTGTGGTTCCTGTAATTTTGATGGCGGTCGTGCTTCTTGGGATCCGGCGAGTCTGGTTGTTGTTACGACTACTTTGTTTGTCGATGTTCGGCTTTGGCTTGTAGTGGGTTGCTCCTCTGCCCTTGTCATAGGATTCTCCGACCTGTTTTCCTTTGACATTGTCGTCGACAGTGCTAGTGTGTGGGTTGTTAGAGTGATTAACCCGTGAAGCCCTGTTACGTCTTGCTACCTCCTGGAACAGGAATTGCCCCACCTTTTCATAGAACGCTTCTAAGGTCTTGGGAAATTTTCGGTTGATCCAGGCACCGAACTCGAAGGTAAAAATAACACCTTTTGCAAGCTAGAAGAGTACTATGCGAGGTTCGGTATCATCGACCTCGGTAAGGGCGATACTGAATCGCTCGAGGTAGATTTTGAGAGATTCTACAGGACCTTGGTACAGGTTGGAAAGAGTGAAAGCATTTTTTGGAGTCTGTAGGTTCATTCTGAACTTCCTAACCAACTCTGTGGCCAGTTATATGAAGATGTTGATGGAATGGATTGGAAGGCGAGAGAACCAAAGCAGAGCTATGCTTGACAAGAATGGAAATTATTTGCATCATACCACATTGGTGGCATGACTAGGGTCCATCTACCATTCATAGCGGTTTAGGAAAGCGTAAGGATCAATCGTTCCATCACAGGATGCCATCTGTGGCATGTTGAAGCGTCAACGCCGCTCGACTTCATGTACGATCCTAGTCAAAGGGTTACGTCTCAAGTGGGTTTCCTACGAGTCGTTGGAGTTTTCCCGCATATCCCTTATGATCCTTCGGACTATGTCGGGGAGATATGCTGGATGGACATCTTCTGGTGGAACCCACTATTTTCGGCGAACTTTGGAAGTTATGTTTTGTGGGCGTCTTTTGTAGTGTACATCCGGCTCATCCTTTCCATGTCGTCGACATCGATGGCCTGGTTTTGGTAGGGTTGATGAGGCTAAGTGTGCTGACGATCAATCTGATCCATAGGAACTTGGTCATGTTGGGTTGCTGGGAGCGTGGGCCCCAAGTTCTGAGCAGAGACAGTTGGGTTCTGTTGAGGAGGGGATCGGTTACTCGGCCACGGTTCATCACTGGTAAACAAATGGGAGTGGTCGTGGTGATGCGTTCCCCCATTGTAAGTGACAGTTGTCTTATCTCTGTTTCCATTTCTGTTTCCGGGGCCATGACCATTAGTGTGGGCATTTGAACGGACAACGACGCTGTTGTTTAGGCTATACTTCCTTCGCTAATGTAGGCCCCAAGATTCGGAGGAAGAGGATTCCGATATAGCGCGCCTCACACGGGGGTTGTTCTGAGCAAGCAGAAGTTGAGCAACGATGCGTTGACTCTATTGAAGTTGACGCATCAGGTCAATGTTGTTTTTCAATACTTGGTTGAGTTCAAGAGCCATATTTTCATACTTCTTATTCAACGCGTAGATATGCGCTTGAGTTGCAGGGGCTTTGGGATCCGCATGAGGAAGGATGTCCATTTCGGTCGGGGTATCCGTCGGTTGAGGTTGCTGAGATGCTTCAGCTTCGGTTGGAGCAGAGGAGCAGATGAGTGTGTTGTTTGATCGCTTGGCCATCGTAAGCAGACTTGGCGACAGGTTAAGGAAGGAACCTAAAGCAAGTCGGGTCGAGATGGAGATGCGCGACAAAGAAGCTAGTCTATGTTCTCAATGAAAGCACCACAATGTTGACGCTAAAAATTGTCGTCAATACCCAAGATTCTTAATTACTCAATAATATAGTTTCGCGTAAGGAAAGTAAGTGTAGAAGAGCATGAAAACGGTAAATAACACTAGAGATTTATAGTGGTTCGGTCCCGTGAGGGGTCTACGTCCACTTTGGAAGAGCTGCTGATACTTTATTGATATTACAAGCTATTGTCCCCTTCTAGGCGTCAAATTACAAGCATTTTCATGTAATTTGAAGTCATAGTCATCATATGTGATTATTGGAGAAAAGTCCATTTTATCCTTCTTCTTCCTCAAAGTAAAGATGCCATTAAAGAGGTCCCTTAGAGCTCTAAAGAGATGTCAAATCAGTTAATTTTCAACCATTGTAACAAAAAAGCTTGGGGGTATTTATAACGGAGTGGTTAGGTAGGAGTGGGTAGGGTTTGGGGACCACAAAACAGAAAATCGCATCACTGGCTCGTGCGCACCAGGAAATCACATCACATATGGTTGATGGAAGGAGAATCACATCCCATTCATGGGATTCGATTTTCGCATCTTACAGGATGTGAAAATTGCATCCCAGTGGGATGCGCTGTGTACCCCGGGGGTGCCGCATCGTTAGGATGTGATGACGTCGCATCGAGTGGATGCGACAAAATCGCATCCGGTTGATGTGATGGCTTCGCATCCCATAGGATGTGAACCCATCGCATCTGAGGGACACGATTTCCATCGCATCTCGATGGATGCGATGGCATCGCATCTCGATGGATGCGATGGCATCACATCTTGAGTGATGCGATGGCATCGCATCGCGATGGACGCGATGGCATCACATCTTGAGTGATGCGATGGCATCGCATCCTGGAGCATGAGGTTCCATCGCATCCGAGGAATGCAATTGCCATCGCATCTCGAAGGATGCGATGCGAGGGAAACCATGGGAGGCGTGATACGATTCAGATGTGCTGAATCGAGTGTTTTCATGATGCGATGTGGATGTTATGAGGAGTTGTGAGGCCATTGCTTGCTCGATCCTTCTTTGGTTTGAACCTTCAGTGACTTGGCAACACTTCGAGCTTTGGTGCCAGACGACGTGTAGAGTCGGGTGGGTCTTGTGTACTTTTGGAAACCAGACGAAAATGCCTGTTAACAATGGCCTAGCCAACCTTAGCAAGATTTGTAATGGGATAAAACTCCTATTTGACCTTCATTATTTCACTGGCGACTTCAATATTCTTGGCTTTGATGCTTTCGATATTATTCTTGGCGGTGACTGGTCGGAGAAGTATGATGCAAATATCCCATGCAAAACTAGAAATATTTCCTTAGTTAATGAGAAAGGAAATTCTTTAGTGATCAAATGTCGTATGTGATGGAGTATGTAGGCAGCTTCATCTTTTCACTCGATCCCTATCTTAATGAACTTAGTTCAACCCCTATCGTTTAGAAATTTTTTGAATGTTTTTGTTGAAGTCACCTCCCTTCCATCTAAGCAAAAAACTGAATTCTGCATCAATCTGGTCCTTGGAGAACATCTAGTTGTCCTTCCACCTCAAAGAATGGCACCAAAGGAGAAAGCTGAAATTGTAGGCGCAAGTCGAAGATTTATTCTTAAAAGGGCTGATTAGGCTGAGTTATTCAAAATGGGGAGCTACTTTAGTGTTTATGACCAAATCTGATGGGTCATTAAGGATGTGCATCAATTATCGGGAGCTGAACAAGCTCACTCTAAAGAACAAATACCCATTGCCTTGAATTAACGATATGTTCGATCATCTCCATGGAGCTAAAGTTTTCTCCTAGCTCGATCTTGCTACGGGTTTGCACCAACTAAGAGTAGCTGAGGAGAGCATTCCCAAAACTGCTTTCCGAACAGAGAATGGCTTCTATGAGTGGATAGTTATGTCTTTCAGCTTAACCAACATTCTATTCTTCTTTATTGATCTCATAAATCATTTGTTTCATTGAGGTTCTCAACAAATTCGTTCTAGTTTTCGTTGGAGATATGCTTGTTTTCTCGAAAGTATAAAAGAAGTACACTGAACACTTGATCTATGTCCTTGGAAATTTGAGAAGCCAACAATTGAAAGACAAGTTTGCTAAATGTCATTTCTGGCAGAATGAAGTTTGATATTTGGGACATGTTATTTCTGAAAATGGGGTATCAGTTGATCCTACCAAGATCGCAATGATCAATGTAAGTCATATATCCTTCTTCTTTTCGTATCAAAATCTTTTTATGCCTTGTTGAGTCTGAATTCCCGTTCTATGTTCGTGGATTGGGAAAAACCTAAGAACCTGACTGAAGCTCGTAGCTTCTTAGGCCTCGCCGGATATTATTGTAAACTCATAGAGAATTTTTCTCACATCGCAGCACCTTTGACTGCTTTGACAAGGAAGTAGGCGAAGTTTGATTGAAGCGATAAGTGTAAAGCCGCTTTTGCAGAGTTGGAGCAAAACTCACTTCAGCACCTGTTCTTACCATTCCAAATAGGATCAAATGATTCAAGGTTTATACAGATGCTTACAAAGAGGGTCTAGGAGTCATTTTAATGCAGAAGGGGAAGGTGATCACTTACACTATTCGACAGTTGAAGAATTATGAAGTCAATTATGCATCCCATGATTTAGAGTTGCTTGCGATGGTATTCGCCTTGAAGTTAAGTAGACATCACCTCTGGGGAACCAAGTTTGAGTTATTCACAAATCATCAGTCTCTTTAATATATTTTCTCTCAGAAAGATCTCAATTAGAGACAAGTTAGATGGCTCGAGTTTCTTGCTTCTTATGATCTCGATATTAATTACACTCCTGGAAAGGCGATTGTAGTAGTTGATGCATTAAGTTGGAAGAAGAAGATGTTACGTCAGATCTCAATTTCATTACCTCTTATGTATCGCATCGCACCCAAGCAAAGCAGCATGAGGACAGGATGATTAGGATCGTTAAGGAGAAGTTTTGGAGTAGTGAATAAGGTAATCATAGCAAGATGGATGCACAAATTGATGAGAAAGGACTCTTATGGATTAGGAACATGATATGTGTTCCAAATGTCGATGGCTTAAGACAAGAAGTATTAAGAGAAAGTCACCAGTCCAAACTCTCTATCAATCCAGGCGTAAGTAAGATGTTCCAAAAAATGAAGAAATTATTTTGGTGGTGTGGTATTAAGCGAGATGGTTCTCTTTATGTTAGTAGATGTGTGAGATGCAAGCAAATTAAGACCAAACATCAGAAGTTAGCTGGATTACTACAACTACTTGAGATTCCTAAGTGGAAGTGGGATCAGGTTTCCATGGATTTTATTGACGGTATCCCTAGGATAAGTAAAGGAAACGAAAGCATATGGGTGATGGTTGACAGATTGACCAAGTTTGCTCCTTTCCTTTCGGTCAAAGATAATCGTATTGCTTCCACTTTGGCTGATCTATGTATGAAATAAATCGTTATATTGCATGGCATTCCTTCTAGTATTGTTTGCGATCGAGATCCCATATTTATGAGTAGATTTTGGAGTGCATTCCAAGAAGCTTTCGGCACTCAATTGAATCTTGGTACGATATACCATCCATAAACAGATGGTCAAACAAAGAGATTGAATCTAATTTTGGAAGATCTCCTTTGTGCTTGTATCCTTGATCATGATGGATCTAGGGAAGATCATATCCATCTCTAAAATTCACATATAATAATATATATCAAGCGAGCATTGAGACATCTCTGTTTGAGGCTTTGTATGGCCGACCATGTAGATCTCCTGCCAGTTGGATTGAATCTAAAGACGGTCTTGTTCTTTGGCCAGATTTCATTTTAGAGGCATAAGAGCAAGTCATAGATATCAGGAATAAGATGAGAATTGCTCAAGATCATCAGAAGAAGTATGCGATAAGAGGAGAAGAAATATGAAGTTCTCAATCAGTGATCAAGTCTTCTTAAAGATCTCACTACTGAAGAACGTGATTCGATTTGGATGGAAAGAGAAGCTAGCACCAAGATTCATTGGCATATTTCGTATATTTTAGAGAATATGACCCGTGGTTACTTTATTGAGATTCCCTAGAAACTTGTTAGGGGTGCATAACATGTTTCACGTATCCCATCTTAGTAAGTATTTGCAAGATCCTTCTGCTATGCTCAGCCTGCTGCATTAGACAATATGTATATCGAGCGACCGTCGATAGGAGACCACTTGTATCATTGATTATGGTACGAAGCAACTTAGGAAGAAATCAGTCAATTTAGTCAAGGTGCAGTGGACTGCAAATGATCGAGATTGTACTTAGGAGACGGAAAAGTGCATACGTGCTTCGAATCTGGGATTATTCACCCTAGGTATTAATCGTTGCATTTATCTATGTTATCTATATTGGTTGTTTGTTGATTTGTTATCCATTCTTTATCTAATTCCTTTTCTAGAATGAAAAGCTTTGAGTTGGGGAGAGTGTAATGACTTAGGAATCTAAATGATTTAACTTTGAATTTAAATTAGAAGTTTAAAAGGTTTTAATCTTAAATAAAACTCTTTTATTATAATTCTGAATTAAAAGTCTCAACGACCTAACTTTTTCATTTCAATAAAATCTGGTCTCATTTATCTGTAATTCACATTTCATAATATTGGAAAGAACACACAGAATAAACAAAATTCATTTGTGCATCTGATTTGTATTTCATTTGTGTCCCTCCTACATTTGTATATATACAAATCGATTACAAATTTTAAAATTAAAAAAAAGGAGAAAAGAAATTTAAATAAAATATAGTTGGAAGCACACTTGTTTTAAATTTACAAGACATGTTACACTTGTCGATAAATTAAAGCCTAAGTTGACACTTGTACCTTATTTTGGACTTTAGGCAACATGTGTCCTTTTGGTTCTAAACTATTCTTCCACATTGTTTTATCTTCTTGTACATCTCCTTCTTCTTCTTTCCAACAAAAGGATTTTGAAGTTATCTTAGTAAAACGTTGAATCAAAAATTGAAAGGGAGAAATGATAATCCAAAGGTATATTAAAATAATTTAATTATACAATACTTTTTCTTTAAACACAAACAATTGATCCCCAACTCCACCCTTCAGCAACCGCCACTCATCCTTAACATCCGACACGATTGTTGGAAGGCACGTCGCTCCGCCACTATCGAACTCCGACCCTTCTCCTTCTCTTCGGCTAGTGAATCTCCCTCCTCTTTACCCTCTTATCTTCTGAACTTAAAACCCGTACGAAACAAAAGCTTCTGAATCTGAAACCCATGCAGTAGTAGAACCAACTTTCAGGTGTCGTAGCTCCAATCATCTGCCATCTATCATTTACCCTCTTTGCTCTGGCCGAGCTTTAGCAAAAAAACCAAGTCCATCACTGGAAAAAAATAGAGAGGGTGGAAGTCGGTGTTTCTCTTTCTGTCAGTCCACTAACGACCACCAACATGTTGACTGTGCACCTCTAGTAGCTTCGGAAACTCTCCAGTGAGATAAACCTTGGTTGCCATGTCTTATCTTGTACCTTTTACTTTTATTGTTATGACAACATATATATGTATATATACTTGGATATATACATTTTGTTCGCTCCAACACACTTTGGCTTCATGAAGAAGAAGAAGGACATTTTGGTCAAAATTATGAATTAACAAGATATTTGTTATTCTATTGTATATCTTTGTATTCAAATTATCCGAACTTGGATAAATATATTAATCAACAAAATTATAATGAATAATTGCTATAAAGTGGACGTCGGCATTTATGCCGAACCACTATAAAAGTTTAGCGTCCCTTTACATTTCTTGTACTTTGGTTATTTGGATATCGAGTTTACTTCTAAACGCACTCTTGGGGGTTGACGTGCACAAATAACCAATTTCTCGCGTTAACAACAATTATCTACATGGTTTGTATTAGGATAATATAAAGACACATACATATTTTTGTGGTGCAAACCTAATGAAGTTAATTTTATCTCTTGAATATTAATAACTATGATATATGCACACACTTGCATGCATGCATATTTTATGCAAATAGAAGTTTACATTTTTTTAGTCTTTCTTTCAATTTTTATTTTTTAAATAAAAAAAATGAAATCTTATTTTGACATGCACAAAATGAGAATGGTGGATATAACTATTTGTTTCAACATAATTCTCTCATTGTGATTTATAAATTTGTCTTCTCTTCTCTCTCTAGTACTTTGATGGGATCATGTTATATTTTGGGAGAAATATTTGAATCTAATCCCTAGGAAGATTAGATTAGAGTTCCAAAGAAGACAAAAGTGGAACAAGTATAATAATATCCTGTGCTATATAACATATATGATAAAGGTAGAGAATACTGTTGGTTTAAGTTTGTACCAACCTTCAACTTATTTCTCACATCATGAAAACTATGCTTCATTGAAGTTCACGTGTTAAAGTGAGCATGTAACTAACAATTAGTGATTAAGATGCTAAGCATGTGTTTCCATTAGGTTAGCTGTTAGCTAAGGGATCTTCATTTCTTTAATCTTTTTAAACATGTACACATATAGCCCAATCTTCTACATAATATTCTTGTACATAATATTTGCTAGATATTTCGTGCTAAAAATTGAGCATCCATACTTTATTCAGCTTATGTTTCTCATATTTAGTTTCAACTTATATGTAGATATTAGTTTAAACCGTTTCTCTCCATTATTTATTTCAAATTATGAAAATGTATTACTGATCAGTTTATAATTTAATTTTATAAAGTGCTAAGTGTCTAGAGGATACTCTTACTTTGTTATAAGTGTATCACCTTTACTTAGTTATCCATAAGAAATGTCTATACGTAGTTATAGATTATTCTTTTATAAGTTATATGTTAACTGGCCTTTTGGCCTGGCTCCCAAAAACAGTTCATGACCACACGACTCGACCCATCGCATGGTTCAGTAGCCCAGAAGCATTTCTGTGACGTTTAGATCCCGAGCCCGGATGGAGTCGTCCAAGAATAGTCCTTCCGGCTTGATCAAACTGCTCAACGATGAACCATCACTTCGGGATCGGCATTGAGCCTCATCACTAACTCGCATCTCGACCTCGTAACTCCTTAAAACTACCACTAACCCAGATTACGTATCCTTCGGGATGCAACCCCCATGTTTCATATCCCACCAGAACTTTGTATCACCATCCAAGCCTATTTTTGTATCCCTCCATAGCCACATTTTGTATCCCACCTCCAGAATACGAAATGGCCAGGCACTTAAGGGATACAAAAATAAACAAGACCTTGGAATATAAAAGTCATAGACAAACCTCAAAGCAAAGAAGATATGAAGTGAGGCGAGTCGAGGGATTCAAAGTAACAGGAAGCGGAGGATTAAAATAAACCAACTCTTCGGGAATCGTATCGATCCCTGGGATATGGAATGTTGGGGTTGGTCCCATTTTCGCATCTACTCCACCTACTTCGCCTTCCTACCTTCTCTTATAAATACCTTGGGTTCTACGGCGTGAAGATCGTTAGCTCCTTGCTTTTATGGCTACCGAGGGGAAGATAATCTTCCTACAACCTCCCAAGCACGTTCCATCACTCTAGGAAGAAGAAGAACCATCTTCTTGGACACTTTGACCGTATTAAGCTGCTTTGGCAATTCGAGAAGAAGGGATAAAACCCATTGTTGGACCTCCTTGCCACCATGGCCATGGTAGCTTCATAAGAGGATACTAGACTCTTGATCCCCACTTGACTTGACTTGGTTTCATGAACTTGTGAAGGCTCCTCATTCTACTTCCAAGTACTTGGATCACGAAGAATAACCTATTACCTCCTCCTCTAAGCATAGCTCACCGGATCACATACTATGGCAATTGGAATTACCATAACTCTTGTCTATTTGGAGATATACCGATTCCATATTGTAACTTGTAAAAGTGAAGTAATAAAATATTAAACTTCCAGAGTGGACGCATGCTCGAGGAGACATCCTTCGCCTTCAAACAGAATTAGGCATTCGACCTCCTCCTAATTATGTATCTTCGAGCTCCATTCCTATTTCTCTACCTAATAGCCATCATCTCGGCCATTCCCAGCTAAAGTTTAATCTCGACCAAAGAATTAGCGCTCAACCCCTCATCCGACATGATCCACTTGTCACAAACCAAAGCTTGTCGTCTACGCCTCGCACAACAATCCAGGCCCAAGTACCCATTAATCGACTTCCACGAGCTTAAAAGTTTGAAGTCGAAGATTCTCGAGATGAAGACGACATCCACCCGAGAAGGCGTCCTAGGCCGCGCACCGCGGAGTCAAATTAAAATCACTAGAAATTAGTAGATATTTGAACTCCCATCCTCACCAATTTGGTTTGCAGGGTCATAAAAGAATTCCGAGGTCATGCCACTAACGACTGGAAAACCAGTGCGAGACGTAACCCATTCATCGAAAGTATACTTAATGCTGAATTACCTACACATTTCCATATGCCACAAATCGAAGACTACTCAGGGGAGTCTGATCCTCGAGACTTCATAAACTGATATGGATCATCCAAGGATTCTGCCCATGCCACTGGCGCAGTGAAGTAAAAGTGCTTCCTCATCTTTCTAGAAGGTGCGCATCTTTTATGGTTCACTCAACTTCCGTTAAGAACCATATCAACCTTTAGCCAGCCAGTCAAGGAATTAATTAAGCAATTCAGCTCGCACATCTGCCAAGGCACCGACAAAACTCCAACAAGTTACCTCAAGTGATTTAACAATGCTTTAGTAGATGTCAAAGACTTCAGTCCTGGGGCTATCCTAGCCCAACTCACTAGGGGCGTACTTCCTAATTCTGAATTCGGAACATGAACAGATTGAATACAGCCTCAAACTTTGGAAATCTTCTACGAGAAAGCCAACTATTTCCTACACTAAGAAGAAGCGCAATGGAATCAAGATTCTTGCTTCGACAACCTACTTCAAGATGAAGACAAAATCTCTAACAATTCTGTCCTAATGTTCCGCATAAACCTTCTCAAACAAGAAACAATGGAGGTAGTCGCAACAAGGTGAGGAAATTTTCCAGACTTCCGTATTTACACAACAACACTCCACTCAACGCCACCCTTGAGAACATTTATCTCGAGATATGCAATGTCCTGCAGTACAAGAAGCCAAAGTTCAGAGGTCTGTCAGACGAACCAAGAGAATCCACAAAGTATTACTAGTTCCATGGCGTCCGTGGGGATGACATGAATGAATTACATCAGTTGCAAGAAAAATTTGAAAACTTGTCCGCAAGGAAATGCTCGAGCAGTACATGAGATCCCCCGCATAAAATTTCTAAGACGTGCAGTGCTTACCAAAAATTTCAACCAACTAGGACTTTGCCTAGCAACTAGATCCCTTGGGATCATCCTTTTGACTTAGCAATACTACTACAACAACAAGAACCTTGGACATCAACGCCACATTCCACGACTCATCTTGCATGAGTTTCACCTTGTATAAATGCAGTTGTGCTCACATATAAATTATTTCTCTTTCGTGTTGTAATTTCAAAAGGTAGCTTAAGTTGTCTTGTGACCAACGTAGTTGTAAACCTTGTACGAAATATAAAAACATTTTCCACATCCTTCGAGATTCATTAATGGATCACCGAAGCACCGCTATTGAAAATACACTAAGACCAAGGGATTGAGCCTGGCCTACCTACGCTTTGACGTACTCCGGCGACGATCTGTTGGCTCCCCCACAAGTCCATTGGATTTAGCCTGAAATTGACGGCTCAATGATATATCCATATCTCATGTGGATATCCGAGTGGTCAATTCAAACATGTCCGACTCTCGAGCGTCACGCCAGCTAGCCGCATAACGTTCGACCCTAATCCTAATCCAATCGCACAACGTCGTGTGACAATCTAAGCTCGCAAGCTCAAATTCGGGATCGAAGAAAACAATATAACTTTCAAATCCCTAAAAAAGGAAAAAAGGAAAATTGGATAAGTCCCCGGGATACGAAGTTAAAAATGCATATCTCCACGCACACGCCATAAATTCTCACATTTTCCAAGTCCATCTTCGATTTCCCAAAGCTTCGAGACTCCTCAAACAAATTCAAGTCCAAGTGTAACTCTAAGTTAATATACATGAGTGTAGTATTGGAGAATGTGGAGATTGTTTGAACACTTAGAATGATATTTGATGAAAGAAGACAAACTTTTATTCACATGTCAAAATTACAGCTTTTATCAATGATACAATGTACATCACAACCACATCATGACTCAAAAATGCGAGGGCCATACTCACATATTTCATCAGCCTGCAAAAACAAAACCTATCTGTAGCCATCACTTGGACGAGTCACCTTTCTTCCCTTTCTTCTTCTTCTTCTCAGATTCAGTCTCGGGTGGCTAATCCTTCTTCTTCCTCTTCGACTCCGTACTTGTGGACTTCTGCTCTTTTGGTAGAGTTTTAGAGAGGCGAGGTCTACACTCACATCTACTATCCAAGGTTGCCGGGAGGATCTGCTCTTCCTCTTCTTTGCTCGGGATACCTATGGTCCCAGACCTGGGGTGGATCGTCTTCAGCGGAATAGGTAAAGCTTCGACGATGGATCCCGAGGCTATAAACTTCTTAGCCTTGTTTTGATATTTCCTGGCTTCCCTCTCAACCTTCTTCATCGTGATCCGACCCGCCTTTAGCTTCTCTTCTTCCTGAGCCTTCATCTTCTTCATTTCCTATTCGACTCCCTTTTGAGATGCCTTGCGCTCTTCTTTCTTCCAAGCCTCCTCTTGTGCCTGGGCCTTCTGTACTTTTGCTTGGGCCTCCTCCTCGGCTTTCTCCCATGCCTCCTCTTGAGCTTTGAGTCTGGTCTCCTCATCTCGAGCTCCTCAGACTTCATTAACAGTTGAGCTTTCTGTGTTTCGACCAGCTTATGCATTTTTTTTCCCGGCTACCTCAATTTATCCTGTCACTTGGACGCCTTCCCGTCCTTCTCCTCCTCAAAGAACTTCGGGTAGCCTATCTCTCCAATCTCCAGGTCAAAGCCCTCGAGGAGCCCGTTCTTTTCCTCAATCTACCTCTTGTAGATATCCGCATCTGCCCCAATCGCGGTGGCTGTCACCATAAAATCCCGACTGTTGTCCCTTCCTCAAGGATACCTACTGTTGGAGATAAACAAATCAGTTTACTTCTACCTCATACTATCATATTTTTTGAGCATCTTCAAGTAAGTGGATGTACCTTCTAACATATGTTGTGTGACACCCCCTGACGTTGACCCTTCGATGGTAGACGGAAGGACACTTGGAGCTGGTACGAAAGGACCACTAGCGGAAGCAGTTGGAATGGCTTGCTGCTTTTGGCAAATGGCCTCGTGAGTAACTATAATGCTCTCAGTAACGATCATTTTTCCTTTTTCAGCAACACGTCTTTCTGCATCTTCCACCTTGGTGTCTTCCTCATGTAGTTTCCTTTCTTCCGCCAACACCCGATGTTCATCCTCCGACAGGTATAGGTCCATCAACCGAGCCTTATCCACGCTCTCCACTCTCGGGGAAGCAGCTTCATCTTTAACTAGCTTCTCCCAAGTCAAAGACAGGTTTCGAGCGTAGTCACCGACCTATGTGAGCCCACAGTGTCGAAGTGTTTTGACATAGAAGCCCCAGACCGTCGGCTCCATGTCCCTCTCTACCTCTTCTTGAGCCATCATGACTTATTATTTCAACTGCTCTAGCCTAGAAACATATTCGGCTCTGATCCCATCTGTTTGGCTAAGCACTTCCTTATTCGAATCTTATACTGCCTCCTTATTATTCTTGTCCTGATCGAGCTCGCACGATGTGTCTCAAGCGCTTGCCTAAGCTCCTGGTTCTCCTTCCTCAGGCATTTTGGCTCTTCATTCTTCTTTCAGACTCTTTCATTTTCCTTGACCAACGCCTGGCTGTCCACCTTAAGCTGCTCCACTGTTTCATTCTCTTCCCGCAACTTACGATTCTCCTCAGTCATGGCTTTATTGTCCTTATCTAGGTTTGTGGCATAGGTTAACATAAAGGCTAGCATGTCTTTGTAATGTGCACTAGTCGTTGCCATCGCCACCTTCGTCTCCTCCAAATCCTTCTTCATCGCATTTGTTTCGGCAATGGAGAGTTAGCACGTTAAAGTGTAACTCGAATACATAGAAATAAATGTAGCCCGACACATGTTTTACCTATCTTTTTATCTCGAGTCGCGACACTCTCTCGTTCAAGCTTGAATGTGATCCGTAAGCGTTGAATTTATGTGTTCTTCTTCATAATCCACTCAAAGAGTCTACTCACGTATTTATACATCTCTTGATACTAATAGCAGACAGCGTACACCTGCTTCCAAACAACTTCAACATTATGGCGTGGGATCAAATTAATATTGGGTAACCATAGCAGCTCCTCGAAGTAGATACCGAGGAATGATTTCTTCAGTATCGCCTTCCTCTCTTCGGGACTTAACTCTGGGATTGCTGACATGTTAAGTAGTACCAATCCCTGGCCTCTTACATCCCTTCCTCCACTTCCTGACCCTAATTCACTATTTCTGCCCCTGGCTATGGCTACCGCCACCGGTGCGGGGGTTAGTACATAAGAAGGTGGGACAGTCGCAATTTGCTGCCTCATGCTAAATAATTCAGCCCTATCCTTGCATATGTTAGTCTCATGCCTACTGGCAAAGGCTCCGAGTATGGGGGAGTGTTCTCAGTGGAGACAGGTACTTTCAAATCCATGCAATTTCTTCTTTATGTGCAATTTTGTGCTTGCATAGAAATCACCCATAACATCTTTCTTCGACCATCGAGAATATCTCTGATCGCGATCCTTGTCACCGTCCGAAGACGTAGTACCTACGTGGAGCAAACTTTGAGTCAGAATTGAGCATCCAACACACACGATTCAAGTGCCGAGTTATGCGGTGCTAGTCAGTGTGTGTATCCCAAGTGTTCCCCAACGGACCCGTTGATAGCTTACTTGAAGTGGTAATCTTCGACGCTCGACAATAAGCTTTCAACATCATATTTGCTTAACCTAAACAAAGATGTCTCTATCGGGACGCTATCTAGTCCTCTGAATTGATTCTCAACCTCCATCAACATGGCGATCATAGAGGTCATAGTTAGATAACTTGGTTCAAAATCCACTCTCGGCCTCGTCTCCTCAATCGAAGAGGGAACAGGAGTGGGTTGTGAACCATGCCCTCCGGCGGGCTCCTCCTCACCACCGTTGTCGCCTCCTTCATCCCCTTGAGCTTCTGCAACTTCTTCCTCTACCGAGGGAATGTCATAAGACATGATAGAGGGCACTTCTTCTTCATACAGACCCGGAGATATCCCTTCTCCCTCAGCTTCGGCCGTCGTCTCTTTCTCATCCTCGTCCTTGCATTATTGAGCGACCTTGGGGAAGCAAGTCCAAATGGTGAAGGAAACAATCTATTAGTAGAGTCCAGGCATCGCGATTCCCACTTGGGACATCTCTCAAAGCCATGACTCACTCTAGATATTGACTACTCTTCGAAATTGATGGTATACCTACCACATGAAACTTCAAGTTAGTTTCGAGATTATGAATCAATTGACTTAGGACACTGTAATTTTTAAAGTACTTACGACCTACAAGCCACCTCCTCGCAAATCTTGGTGGGCATCGAACGTAAAACTAATCATCCTTGAAGTAGTTGATGTTGGGAATGCGTATTTAGGATCTTAAGGAAAGTAAACGCTAGAGGGGGGTGAATAGTGTTTTATAAATTTTATTAAATTTCTTGAAATCTTTTAGGATTAAACACTATGCAAATCACAGATACCAAAAATCAAATAATCAATCACAGATGCAAAAAATAAAATAAAAGGAAGTAAAAGAAAAGTACACACCGAGATTTTATACCGGTTCGGGACTCCCCTATATCCAGTCCCATATAATGCTGGGTTGATGTGGATTTTTATTCAATAAATCCAATTACAATTCTTGATTTCAGTGCTACAAGGGCACACCCGAACTGATTCCAAGTACAGTGAAACTTATATTGATTTTCTGGGCCACTACTTTACACCCAATCAATTTCCAGGACACAATCGAACCTATAGATTTATACGGGATGTTACAACACCCTTCTCTTATCATTTTTTGTGGTATTGACTCGATAGGACTTGATCTTACGATCTTTGATTACAAACAACCTATAACTTTTGAGTAACACTTGAATTTCAAAGAGAGTTTGATGTTGAATTGAAAGAGAAGAAGAATGGTATAAAATCATTGGAAATCGGCAGAGTATCAATGCGAAAGTTTAAGAAATTAAGGAGAATAATGGTAAAATGAATAGGGAAGGAGAAAAAGATGAAAAGTAATTAATAATTTCGAATTCTGAAGCCTTTATATAGTTATCCAACATCCACATCCTTTTAGAAAAGATTTAAATTAAAAAGACACAACTTTACAAAATAAAAAAAACAGTTTAACGACATCTATGTCGACATACATAAAGTTCTTTGTCAATATCCCTCTATAAAAAACCAAAAAATAAAATTTTAAACCAAATCAAATAATGTATAAATAAATTATGGAAATTCTTGAGTTAAAACAAACTATTTTCCTTTGTATTGAAATATAGTATATTAGTAAAAATATATTTAAAAACATATATTAAATTGACTATAAAAAATGATTAAAAACTAAATATTAAATTATATAAAAGTATTTATATAAAACTATGAAAATATTAAAACTGAATATAAATGCGGAAATTGAAAATATAAGTAACTATAATAAAATTAGTAATAAATTTGTAAGTAAAACTTATTTGAATTAGGAATTAAAATATATTAAGTATAATTTTAAAAACAGGAGTTAAAATAAATTTCACGAATTAAAATATTTCTAAAAATAAAGAAGTATAAATTAAAAATAAGGAAGTAATTCCGAAATCATTTCAAAAATCGATTTAAAAACAAGGAAGTAATTTTGAAATCATTTGAAAAATAAATTTAAAAAAAGTAAGTAATTTAGAGATCATTTGAAAAGGAGATTGAAATCAGAATTCAATGCTAACTAGAGTTTTAACACGATAACTAGACACAATTAGTCTTTAATTCTTAAACTCTTGAATTCATGAAACTCACGAATCTTGAATCTTGAACTCTTCTACTTTGAAATATTGATTCTCTAAACTATACAGTCTTTAATTGTTACTACCAAAATTCAACACCGAAACAGGCTATTTGTTAACGGGTATCGAACCGCCACCGGCATAAGGGAATGATCCGAGAGCATAAACCCGACATTAGAATAAAACCGAAAGCATAAGAGAAACAATGGTGACCATAGACAACTGTCATCATCCCGGAAGGGGAGAGCGTAGAACCGGCAAGAAAAAGGGATACCGAAAGGGTAGTTCGATAACAGAAGATAAATCATGTGAAGTTAATTCTTAAAGCTAATTACCTTAAGCCGGAAGCAAATAATAAAGAAAAGACGATAACTCACGATCCAAGACCACAGACTTGACAAAGAACAAAGCATACCAAAGGGAAGCGATAAGGCTATCGACATTAATTTACTTAATGTCGATACAAGAAGAGGGGAAGACAATAAAGGAACAAAAGTTTGAAACACAAGAATCCCAAAGGCCAACTATCGAACTCAAAGCTTGCCGGCTAGTTAAAAGCAACTTCAACAAGAAGTATACCGAAAACACCCTTTTGAAAGACCAAAGATCCACCCCAGAGACTCACCGAGAGCAAGCCAAAGTCTCTATGAAGAAGAGCTATCCACACTAACATGCTCAGTGTCGATACCGAAAGCGGTAGCGGCTCCAGGAATGTAAGAGATCAAGGCACAAAGGCAAACATTATGAAGACTTATAGACAAGACCAAAGCTTATCTCCGAAAGCCGTATGTCATGCCCGATGCTATCCATACCTACAGGCTTGGCATTGATACAGAAGGTAGAAACAACTTCAAAGAGAAGCACCGAAGATCAGAACCATCTTTCCGAAAGCAAAGGCCGATACACTAAAGGTTATGTCATATCTCTCAACAACAGCCGAGACCCAGGCAACCGAAATCAAAAGGAGAAAAGCGGTCGACGCACAGCTGCTGCACCCAAAGAGGCCTTTGCTGACCCAGTGTCAAAAGGGGTCCCGATTTGTTTATAAATAAGACCCTAGGGGTCACAATTTAGGGGCCGAATTCTCATTTCTCAATCTTGTAGTATTTTCTTCTAGAGTAAACCCTAATTTCTATATCAATTTGGGGATTCTATTTGTAAACACTTGTAACAAATCGATGAGCAATAAAGAGTGGATCGGCACTTAGCATAATTTTCATGAGTTGTTTAACTTCTTTCATATCATATTACCTTATGCTTCCTACACAACAATGGGTTCTTACCTAAGTCCTAACCCTTCCTCAAGATTGTTGAAAAATCCCTTTCTACTAGCCATTTAGCTTTCTATCTTGTGTTGTGCTTAGGAAACCCTTATCCCAAGGTAACTATTGGTTCTTAAGTCCCGTAAGCGTGATACTCACCCCTTGAGGGAAGAGTAACTAATCTTCAGGTTTAAGACCTTGACATCTAGGAAACGATGAACTAACGCAAACTTGTAGGAACTAAATAGTCTCATTTTCCTCTTAGGTCCATTTCCTTGGACCTATCTCCGGTGTTGACGACAAATACCATTAACATTTTAGCGCTAGAAGGAGGGCTTGAACCTCCTACCTTGTGGTTAACAACCACAAATCTAACTATGTAGTTCTATCTCGGATTGGACTAAGCTTTGAAAAAACAAGATTATGGGAAAAAGGTCCCAACAAGAGTCTTCTGGATCTCAAATGGCTATGTCAGGTACAACTGACCCAAGAGTGATGGAAGAACAAAGTTTAAGGATGGAAGCCTTGCGATTAATCGGGTGGAAAAAGGAAATAGAACGATACGATCGTGATTATTGGAACAACAACCCTTCCTACCCAGGTCAAACCCCAACTTTTACCCTAGGTGGTTTTATATCAAGGGAGTATAACCTATTTTCTCATTTAAGAGAAGCTATCCACGAACAAACCAAAGGAATGGTATTCGAACAAGGAATAATGGAGGATTTTAACCATTTTGTTTCCAAATGGACTGAAAGGGTAGTATTTCAATCTCAATACACCTTGAAAAGAAGAAACAAGGATATGGATGAAGCAACAAAGCCAAATGGCGAAAGAGATAAGTTCCCACAATAGGAAAAGAACTTTATATCGAGGTTACCTGATGGATACCACCTCAATGTAAAATATCTACTTCTTAAACAAACATGAGCTTAACTTTTGGCCATCCACAAAGAAGAAGCCGATGTATGAAAGAAAACTAGGAGGATCTTACTGCCACTATCATATGATGAATGGACATGAAACCAACCACTGCAGAATTCTTGAAGGGATGACTACCAAGTTCTTTAATCAAGGCCAGTTACAAGGCTTTGTAAAAGAGTCAAACTAAGATCAATGAAAGTCCTTCAGAAAAGGATTATCTACATAAGCTAAGGGTATGGGAACCCACTCAAACTTTGGAAAAAGTATGGAAAGGGTCAAATAACAAATGGAATAGAATCCTTGTCATCGCCAAGTTGGCCGAGGCAAGGCACCCCTGGGGGGATGATGTGTAAGACTTTAACATCTTCCAAATAAAAAAGGACCGGGTTAAAGCATCGAAAGCGTAAGCCTCCGATCCACACCAAAAATGGTCAGGACGGAGCAACTAATTAGCATGCCCTACCTCTGCTCGTAGAAAAGTACGCCATGCCTTTGATATGAACTAAGCACGTCCTACCTCTACTCATACAAGAGCACGTACTACATCTTCTTATGTTCCTTGTATCCCGCAGAAGGGAACGAATAAGCACGCCTTGCCTCTGCTCGTAGAAAAGTATGCTCTGCCTCTGCTTTGACTAAGTACGTCCTGCCTCTGCTCGTAGGAGAGCATGTTCTACCTCTACTTAAGTCTCCTCCTGCAAAAGGGAGCAAAAGCGCAGAGAGTGGCTCACAAAGCACGTCCATCTTCTGCATCGACAATAAAAAGCCCAGAGAGTGGCACAAGCAGCACGTACATCCTTTGATTCATAAGTCAAACCCAAATAGGGTAACAAAACTAATTACCAAGAGAGGGTTTCTGGTCTTCTATTCAAATTACCCGAATCTGGGTTGATTCAATACTTCTATTATAGCCAGGAGTGGTTTCTGGTCTTCTATTCAAAATACCCGAATCTGGGTTGATTCGGTACTTCTATTATAGTTAGAAGTGGTTTCTGGTCTTCTATTCAAAATACCTGAATCTGGGTTGATTCGGTACTTCTATTATAGTTAGAAGTGGTTTCTGGTCTTCTATTCAAAATACCCGAATCTGGATTGATTTGGTACTTCTATTATAGCCAAAAGAAGTTTCTGGTCTTTTATTCAAACACCCGAATCTAGGTTGATTCGACATTTCTATTATTACCAAAAGAAGGTTTCTGGCCTTCCGCCTTCAAATACCCAAACCGGGGTTGGTTTGGGACTTCTATCATTATCAGAAGTGGTTTTTGAACTTCTATTGGCTACTTAAATCTAGGTTATGGTTCAAAACTTCTAATTGTTGCTAAAGGAAGTACCCTGGTCACGACTTGTAAATTCCCTAACCCAGGTCACAAGATTCTAATTCTTAACATATAAGGAAGGGATTAACTACCAGTACTTGGAGTAATGACTTGGTTCTGCTACCTAGAAGCCTTCAAACGAAGATTGTGATCTTCCATTTTGATCAAGGAGATTTTCTTAACCGATTTACGTGTCAAGTCATTACTCATCATTCCAAATGAATATGTGATGCGAGTGACCACATTACACAGAATCATAAGCTCAAGTAAGTATGTTAAGCTTCTCTAATAAAGGCTTATGACGGAGGCTACACTTTTCTCAAACACCTCATAAGGGGAATTCCTTTGAGGATACCCATATGGGGTTGTTGTCCTTAATATGTAAAATGCGGATAAGTCCATCATCTCATCAGGCATTCATTTGTTACATAAACATAGTCTAACAGAAAACAAACAAATCATCATATATATCCTTGAAGGTTAACTTAAGATGGTGTGTTTTAAGTTTTTATAGGATAGTACAATAGGATTCTTAGGAAAGAGCGTCCCCATCAGACTACACATATCGTGATATCTCTATAATTCATAACTCTAAGTATGGTACTATTGCCACAATTCATCGCATATGAAGTATAATAACATCAAATACCCTACATTTTCATGTTTATTTACTAGAGAACTTTTAAAAGTAAGTATGTCTCCAATAGGAAAAACAATTTAGTTTCGACATCATGACTAAAAGGTGACCATAACTAAATTCGTAAAAGAACAATTACAAGTTGTTGGTATAACTTTTAAGGCAAGAAGCAGCTCTCTTAACTCTATTCAAAGTATTACTAGAAAGAGTCAATGAGAATCAAATGGAATTCTGAATCCTTCGGGTGTGTAAACCGAAGGACACTTGTGGTAGTTCCATTTCCCCGCAGGAGGACTGACGTAACCTCGGGTCAGTCTCGACGGATAAGTGCAAATTTCTCTTAGAAAGTGGTCCTTTTCTTTGCCTATAAAGTCAAGAAGGATCCGAGGATGTTGGATGTAAATCTTCTCAAGGTCCCAGAGGAAGCAGTACCACGCCAATTATGAAGACTTAACGAGAAAATATTTCTCGCAATATTCTCTTTTCAACCTAACGTAATCCCCTTGGAAATCCCTAGAAAGCAGACTTGTAGTAGAAGACAAAATCCGAAGGAAATATTAAAGGAATTAGGAGAAGGACAATTCATTACATTAGAAATTGAGAAAATGCACATATTACAAACAGTCCTATTGCTCATACAAAATAGATCTCTTAAAAGTTTCCGATACAAACCGATGCTTATTAAACTTAAGTTTGTCTAATGGAAGCTCTCTGAGAATGGAGATAACTCATGGAAGATTCCAGCAATCACCCGGAAAGAGGTCAACACCATGTTCATCTAGGCATCTTCTATGGAGACGTCAAAGCAATCCCCCGCTATGATCACCTAAAAAGGAAAAATCCATGGTTTCATATCTAATATAAGTTTGGTACAGAAAGTTTACTGGTATGTCCCTATCTTCGATCAACATCCAGAACAAATTTGCGAGCTCGGCATTTTCTTTCCAAAGTCTTTCGCATCGCAACCAAGCAGACTTTAGCCTAGGGTCGGCTTCTCTCTCTTTGAAAAGCAATAATTTTGTAGCACTTTTTTTTAAAAAATTGGGTATAATTTTATTATGGGCATATACAGCCGAAAAAGAGGGATGCTGCTGAATGATCGACAACACAGTTACATTGCCAATGTACAACCGACAACGCACACCGCACCCATTTAAGTAAATTCTCACTTACAATTAAACATTCCCAAAATAAACAGAACAATCCCTAAAACCACGGTGAATGGCGGCTTCGATTTCTTCACCTTCGAGTTCATGGAGGCCGCTGGTTTTCAGCTGCAATTGATCGTACCAGCGAGTGCAATGAACCCCCAGCTCCAGTTTCAAATAGTCATGCTACTGATGATGGCGTAAGTTTATTCCCTTGGCATTTAATAATTAGTTTTACTTCCTCTTCAATTAGCTTGCTAATCTCACCAACTAATCAACGTTTGTTATGAAAAACCCTTCTATTTCTCTCTTTCCAAGTCCACCAACATGCAGATACAATGCTAACGCCATGTATTTTTATTTCTGCGTCTACACGCGCCCAATTCCTAACCAGGTAATCCATAGCATCTTGTAATCTTGATGTTCGAGCATTTATTTTAAGCTTTTGTTGGATGTTACTGATGATTTCGGTAGAGAACTCACACTGAAAAAAAAATGGTGATGGTTTTCTTCACTATAAAACACATGTGCCATTTGGGATGATACCCCATTTGTGTAATCTTTCTTTTGTTGGAAATCTAAACAGTAAGGCTTTGTACACCATATGTGATATTTTGGGAGGGAACAGTCTATCCCAAACTACACAATTCCATTCTACTTTGCTAGTCACTTGTCTGCATGCACTCCATGCTTCTTTTAAAGAAAATTCATTGCTTGATGTCAATCTCCATTTGTCAAGTTCTCTGTCAATAAATAGTGGCACTTTTATCGAGAGGGTGATATCTATGGGATAGAGTGTTATGTATACTTGTCTGTTTAGCTCTCTGGTGAGACGAGTCACTTCCGGTCGAGCCTTTCCTAAGAGGGAACGACTAAGACTTACTCTTCTCCTTTTTGTTTATGCGGGAAGGGAAACAGTTATTGGAAGTAAAAGCAAAAGGAGTACCATAGAAGTTACCATACCTCAAAAACATGAGTAGTAACTTGTAAAGACTTAACGGAGTTAGCAATCTTGGAGCTCGAACTTCTTCCCATCTTTTGTGATCTAGGAAGGTTAGGGATCTCAACCTGAACCGAATCATGTCCAGAATTTTCAGGATTTTCGTCAAACACTTTATCTTGACCATTGAAAATTATAGTGGTACCATGAGCACATGTGGAACCACCGTTGGGATCATTTTCAAATTCAACAACGTTTGTTAACATAGGAGCATCATCACTAACATAAACAGCCATTGACACCCCGATGAAACCTCCTTCATTACCAGCATGTGGTTCTTTAAAAAAATGTCCTCTATAAACAAAAGTTTGGCCACGCCAGGTTCTTTTCTCATGGTAGCAGCATCCCCTTTCTTCATACAAGTTATTTTGGACATAAATCTTCCTACTAAGGACGGGTCAAGAGAATAAAAATCTAGGTCCGGGCATCTGTTTATGTTATCTGCGTAGAGAAGAAAAAAAGCATCATCAAAAGAATTTATCATAATTTCATCCAGGGTGGTCTGGAGGAGACAAGAAACTCTCTGCTTAGCATCCCTTACTACCTCCATAGCCCTGATCAGTAAAGCCTTCTTCATCAAGCTCGGCCTTGAGAGAATCACTATTTTCATCCAAAAGAGAATTTTTCTTTGGTAAAGAAGAACAGTGAGCATTGAGTAAGGAAACCTCTTCTTTGGACTCTTCCAACGTCCCCTTCAGAACCTGAATTTCTTCGGACAAGACCAAGTTGGATTCCTTTTCCATAACAACTGAATTTCTCACTTCAGCAAGAGCAGACTCCAATCTCCTTCGCTCCCTAACTGCATCTTCTTTAATGTGAATCAAAGCGTCGTATTCCATCCTCAAAGACAAGTTCTCTTCTTTAAGCCTTGACAAATCAGGAGAAGAGTTGGAGACATCATTAAGAACCATCGCTTAATAGCCTACGAAAAGTAGAAAATACAACAATCGCTAACATAACAAGTAGAAAAGTTCGGGAAGACGAGAAGAGGTAAGACTCATACCAAGAGTAACTACTCCACCAGAGTAAGATAATGGCTAGGAAAATCAGGCAGAAGGTCAATGTTGGAAAATGTGGAAGAGGAGATAATTTGTTTAACCAGTTCACTAAAGTCATCACTGGTAGGAGGGTTAAGATCTTCGGAAGAGGAAGAAAACCACATCACATGGTGTAGCCTGTTTGAAAGTTCAAAAGACCCAACAAGGTGAGCATTCAAGTAAGAAACCATCCTCGGGGAAGTAGCCATGGGAGAATCAGTAATAACATAAAGACAAGGAGTTGAGTCCACCGCATCTTTGGAATTTTTTAACAAGGACCCCTCTGAGTTCATATCCAAAAGTTCCCTTTTTACGTTTTCTCTAGACTTGAAAAAATCATCCCTAAGAGAGGAAACTCCAGCCCTGGGAACTAGAGAAGACAAATCTGTTTTAATGGATTTAGTACGAATGGCCCCTGACGTATGGTAAAAAGCTAGATCAATAAAAACTTAAGTGCTACTAAATTTCGGGTTATCACGCAAGGAGAATACCTGGGTTGTCAAGAAATAAAGGAGAATTGGGGGAAAAAGGGGCATCCCTTCCTAGTGACAAGGAAGGAATCCCTTTACTGAGTGAAACTAGGGGAGGTTTCATAATAATAGATTGACCAGGTGGCAAAAGGGACGCCTTCGAAGGATAACAACGGTCAGTAACGAGGACCTGTTGCCCAACTTTTCAGAAGCAGCGCCAAAAAGATCTACCAATTCCTTATCTGAAAAACCCAGAAGTTTGGGAGAAGCATCTACATTAAAAACGAACATGGAATGAAGGTTACCCATCTATGATAAAAACAAGAAAAGAATGTACTTGAGTTTAATACTTAGAGAGTGGAAGCTTCTAGAAATGCCAGAAGGACATCATACGAAGAAAAATTGGGTTTCCCGGTCTTTGAACTTCACTGTTCCTTCAGATAACAATTTATTTGTAGGGGTTGCATGGAAAATCTGATGGTTCACATCATTAAGCTAGGAAGGGCGAACTAGGTAATCAAGAAGAGAAGGATTTAAAGAGGGATTACCGAACTCTAAGGATAAAAGTTCTAAGGCTAGCAGGTAAGTATAAGTATTTGGAGAAAGCTAGAGAGGAGCAATTCCTAAGTACTCTAAGATGTGGGAAATGAAATTGGGAAAAGGGATAAAACCCCCATGCCAAATATTAATAGAAGAGTAGGCAAAGTAGCCCTCACGGGGAGAAGATATAGTATCCGTTTCATGCAGAGGAATGACTTCAACACCAGAGATGTTAAAATCCTGAAGAATAGCGTCGACTTGATCTTGCGATGAAATCAAAGAACGCTATTCGACAGACTAACCTTCTTCGGAGAAGAAAGGTCACTCGGCAAAGGGCAACTTCTATCAGGTTTGGAGGCAATATGTTTCTTCCCCATGCTGCCAGGTATAATCTGTATATTTTATAAAACAAGGTAAAAACAATGCGGGAAGAAGCAATCTTTGCTACTCCGAAAGTGTTTTGACAAGTAGCGATAAGTTATCCCTCATACATCCTTGGGTGAGTAGAAATAAATGAAAAACGATATGTTAAGTTTTTGGGTCAACTCAAAATTGTTTTCCAGGGATTTAGTGTAGCTGTAAAATTGAAATCAATTTGCGACAAGCAAATTTGATAATTACATCAACTCTAGTTGAACGAGGAATAATATGTAGTTTAACTATATAATCAATGTAATGAGTTTACACCATTAATAGAGATTACAAGGTTGATTGGATAGAATCATTCCAAACAGTTTTAAGAGAAACAAAGTTGACACAACCCAAACCCACGAGCCATGGTGGCAAGGTCTGTCTATGGAATATAATGCATTAATCACATCATCAGATCACATAATATAGCATAATACAAATATCATAAAATAATTTACGTCATATCATAACAGCGGAATCATAAGCATTATCATCTGAGTTACACAAATACAGAATTCTACTTAGTACACAACATAGTTTCATCAAACAGACAATAAGTCTACAGCGGAATCAAATATAATTATACATAAGATAGTGTTTAAGAGTTCAAAAGAAAGATAAAAAGACAAGTCTTCATCTTCAGCCAAAATAGCACCCAATGCTATGGTGCATATCCAAAAGAAAGCCAACCACCTGTTCACTTGGCTGCCCATGTAAAAATATAGACACCCGAGTTTGCAAGAGAAAAACAAACTACGAGTCAGTCATGGGACAGGTATGAGAAATCCTATAGTTACTTGACTTATTTTAGAATAAAGCGAATCACAGGACTTACGCTGTATGACACAGAATAGGTTTTTTCCATCGGATTGCCAGTGCATAAAATAATGTAAATAAAATAAACAACGCAATGCTTTATGAAAAATGAAGCCGTTATAAGACTCAGTCCCATCACATAATGCAACGCAAGCCAGAGGATAGAGTTTTACCTTATAATGGTCAAATATGCTTGATACGCTGAAAACAAAAATCATTTGGTATTATTATTAGTGTCTAGATGTTTTAAAAATAATTTCAACATAAATATATCAATCCTAGATGGCACAGGTACCATATATTATGTCGCCATATAAATTTATAACTAAAACTGTACAACGTCGTATTGGAAATTGGATTTGCATCATGAGTCAGGGCAAGGGATGTCTCCTTATCGAATTTGGATCACCTCTAGCAAGATGTCCAGGATCACATCTATGGGCAACAATTGGATCTTCAGGGCTGGTCCACACCTAACGTTTGTGGATTAGTTATTCCTGAACAATACGTTTCCTGGTCCTCTCGGACCTGTCACCTGGTCAGTATGTCAACCAATCTGGGACTTTTTCAGCCATATCTGAGGCACCTCGCAATCCATCATCCACATAAGTAAAAATGTATGGGCTCCATACCATTACATCACTCTTAGCTAGAAAGAAACGCGTGCACTCCCTACAGTCCCTAATCTCGTTTTTGACTCATACGGAGGGTGTGAGGCTCGCGAACTGACGCTACGACACAAAGCTATGCTATATCATAGCTGTGCTTCGATCATCATCCACAAAGCTCTACTTTTCGAAAAAACCCTTGATCATTGCATCTTTGCATGCCACACAATCATTCCGGACCATACAACTGATAACTACTAATACATAACCTCTAAGCTCAAACATCTCAGAGAAGGGTGCTAAGCTAAGAGAATGAATTCTCTGCCACCAAACAGATATATATTTAGCAGAAATCAATCAATATAGTTCAGAATACCGTGTCAGACATACCATCCATTTACAAGTCCATCCTGGGTCTAAACGAAACCAGAGGCACTTTATTCCTTATCCCATATGTCCAAAACAAGAGGGAAGTCCTTGCATATCTAGACAATCAACAAGTACGTCCGGACAACTACCACTATAACCCCTCCAAGGGAGCTACTTATATCCAGGGCATCAGTAGTAATCTACTCGATGTGAAGATTGCCGGTCTTGCACCATCTTCAATATCTTTGACTTTTAATCGTCGTTTAATGATTTGAAATGGGATTTACCCTAGTCTTTTCAAATAATTCCCACATATATATAAATTAAATCAATTTCTTATTTGAATCATTGATTTACCAATTAAATCTCTTTTCAATTGGTTCTTTTTTAAGATATAAAATCTTATTCTTTTCTCTGGTTAAATCATTTGGCTTTCGTTAATCATTCCATTACTTTTTACAAAAAGGTTTACACGAGAATTCAATTCGAGTTACAAATTAAATTCTCATGTCAAATATTTTGCCAAAATCTATCTTATTAGTTCTCATGCCAAATCGCATTTAACCATATTTATTTTATAACCCAAGTAAAATTGGTTTATATGCATTCCAAATCATTTATGATAATACAAAACAATTTTTCGCTATATATATATATATATATATATATATATATATATATATATATATATAGCTCAACTCAGTCGAACGACGTTTCAGGTCATTCAACTGCACTAGCGTTGTTTTTATTCAGTTTTGAATTAAACATTTTAAAATCTAACCATTGGATCTTAACATATTTATTATCATTGGAAAGATTTTTTCAAAACAATTCCAATGGTTCTAATTTCAGGAAAATCCGATGGTCGGATCTTTCGGTATACTCATTTAAAACCATGAGTCGAAAATGCGAACTATAGCTCAGCGATTCGTTTTATTTAATTTATATTTAACGTATATAAATATTATTCGTTAAATGGCTTCCAAACTATTTAATTTACTAAATATTTGGCTGACGACTTTAATTTTTGGAAAAAATCACCATAACCTTCTTTGTACGGAGTGCTCGGAAAAACCATAACTCGCCTCAACAGGCCCCAATAAATCACCATATATTCATACAATAAGTGCACACTGGGAGATGTGTAAAACAAATTATCCCAATGCCCGTGTGGGATTTAAAAATCATTGTGAACAACCATTGTGCCACATATTTATATACCAAGATAGACATGTACATTTTTGTCATCTCAAGACCCGTGTGGGGTTTGTTATTAAATACTACAAATTTCATTATATGTTTACATTAGTCCATATCAAGTCCTCCGTTAAGTCTATATCTGGGAATCATTATGCCATTTACCTGATCTTCGATCATTCAGTTCTCGTCGTATAACATCCATAATTACATGCTATATGGTTCACAACATATAAGCATCAAGCAGCTACATGCTTATATGGGTATGCTGCTATGCTATGCAGTGTAGTCCAATACATGTTTACTATCCTATGGTGTATGTTCAATTCATCCAAGAAACCATCACAACGCATCCAAATCACACACAATATTAATAAATAAATAAATCATCCAATACCGTTTAAGGCGCAACATATTAAAATAAACTGAGTGTGCAGTTCAAGTGTTGTACTAGAAATATAGTACATAACTGATAAAAATGGTATTTTTATCTGACTAATCAATTTCTAATATAAAAATAAACTGGTAATAGCAGTGATAAACATAATTAAATGATTCTGATCAACAACTGACAATCAAATTAAGTTCACTGCATTACTACGCAAATTATAGTTTAGCGCAAACTTAAATAGCCACTTGCATATTGATTAAAAATAATATTTTTATAACGCTAATCGCTAACTAACATCATAATAAATTATTATTATTATTATTTCATACTCATCGTATAACTTCGCAGTTAATTTTATTATTAACTACTACCAATCAATGCTTAACCGTTAATTTTATTTAACCAATTCAAGTTGCAATTCCATGATATCGATATGGTTTTATTTATATATTTCACGTATCTAATATACGTCGCATACACTAGTTAAAAATGATATTTTTAACAAACTAAAAATTATTTCATCACTTAATGAATTTTATTCATTACCTAATACTAACTCTTTAACTTGACAATTAACTTTCATACGATATATTTTATAATCTAGCCCTTTCAAATGTGAGTTTATAATTTCCACTCCACCAAATCTTTAAAGCAGAGGAATGCGACCTTGCCGGGCTCCTAAGCGGCTTCATAGAGGTCAACGGTGCTCGAATCTCGTGTCTACACTCTCTAACACTCATATGCTAGTAGATCCAAGAGTATTAAGCTTATCGGAGGCGGAAAGAGACACGAATGTGGGGTTTTAAAGCGGAACCTCCGTTGTTTGAATTTTAAACAGTGAAAGGAGGGAGATTTAGAGAGATTAGAGGAGTTTAGAGTGGTGTAGAAGAGGTAAGAGGGTGTATAAAGCTTCGGGGAGGAGAAATGTGGAGTTTTTGCTCGAGAAGGGGGTTTGGGGGTTCAGCCGTGGGCCAGGGGGTGCACAGGAGGCAGAGGTGAGGGAGGTTAGAGGTAGGGTGGGGCGGTGGTAGTAAGAAGGAGGGAGGTGGTCACCATTTTTGAGGAGAAAGGAGGAGGAAGGAAGAGAGAAAGGAAGGAAAAGGAAAGGAAAAGAAGAGTTTATTTACAAAATTCACCGCTCTCGTGGATCGCTGACGTGGCGCGATCCCGTGCATCCAAACAAAACCACTTTGGTCCGTCGGATGTCCTTCGTTTTAATTTAAATTTAATAGCTTCAAGTTTATAAAAGTTTGCTAGTTAGCCTCTACTTCTTTTGATCGAACGATCACAAATTAATTTCATTTGCCACGAAATTTTGGATTACGGTTATAAACAACGGAACTGATCTCTGTCGAATTTCTAGTTTGTTTGGCCTTACGGTTTTTCGATCAATTTTTAACTAGTTTTAAAAATGTGATTTTAGCGTACATTTTCTTCTTGCATGCCCACAAGCTAACTCCAAAAATTATGAAACTTTGGATTCCACCATTATTTGATGCTATGGATTCAATAAAAAAGTTTCGTTGAATTCTGAGGTCATCTCAATAATGTTCCTTTGTAAATTGATCATGAATATTACCTTAAATAGTTTTATCGTGCACAGCCAAATAATAACTTCATTTGGCGTGAATTTTGAAATCTAGCCTTGATTTATTATTCTGAATCCAATAAAAAAATTCTCATTGGATTCTGAGGTCATTGGCGAAATTTCACTTTTTAAGCGCTATGCGATGATTTAGATTTCAGATTTTTAAATTCTGACGTATTTTCTTATAAAAATATATTAAAAATAAATTTTAAATTGGTTGTGAAATTCCGGGTTGTTACATTCTCCCCTACTTAAAAACTTTTCGACCGCAAAAAGGAAACAACAGTAAAGCAAGAAATAAAACAGTAACATATCATTAGTTTACCTCACACAATAGATAATTAGAGATATCCATTCTGCACTTGGGTTAAGCCAGCTTAATTTTATCCTCTGTCTCCCACGTACAGTCTCTAGGATCTCCGCTCAATTTCACTTTGAGTAAATGCACTTTCTTGTTCCTTAGAAATCTAGTCTTTATGCCATTAATCTTTATCGACTCTCTTCGCACTGCCAAATCTGGAGTAATATCCAGGGTTTCCCGTGATGACTCCTCAACAATCAAATCAGGATCATGAATATGCTTGCAAAGCTGAGAGATGTGAAATACAACATGAACACCGGATAACCAATCTGGTAACCGAACTCAGTAAGCTAGAGTCCCAATCTTTTCAAATATAGGGAGTGGACCAATATATCTAGGTGCCAACTTTACTATCTTCCCGAATCGAATCACTCCTCTCAATAGAGAAACCTTCAGATAAACACGATCTCCAACAGAACATGCTAATTCTCTTCTTCTAGAATTGGCATAACTCTCCTGTTGGCTCTGTGCTGCTTGCAGTCGCTTCTTAATGAAATCCACCTCATCTGAAGCTTCTTGGATCATATCTAGACCCAATACCAGCCGATTACCAGACTCTATCCAACATGCAGGAGATCTACATGGTCTACCATACAATACTTCGAACAGTGACATTTTTAAACTTGTTTGGAAGCTATTATTATATGAGAACTCAACCAAATGTATATGATCTTCCCAAGATCCTCCAAAATCGAGAATTCAAGCTGGTAATAAATCTTCCAAACACGATTCAGCCTCTCAGTCTGAATGTCGGTCTGAGGATGATATGCAGTGCTAAAATTAAGCTTCGCTCCCTACTCAGACTGGAACGCTTCCCAGAACTTACTAGCAAATATCAGATCTCGATCACTGACGATTCTACTGGGAACTCCATGCAATCTGACAATCTCTCTCAAATATATCTGAGCAAGACTCTGAGCGCTTCTAGTCGATTTCACTAGAATAAAATGGGAACTCTTCGTAAAACGATCAACTATAACCCAAATACTATTGTTGCCTTTCTTGGTTCTAGGAAAACCATCAATGAAATCCATAGAATTCTGATCCCACTTCCATTTTGGAACCTCTAATGGTTGCAACAACCCAATGTCCTTATTCTGATCATTCTGAATCTGTTGGCAAGTTGGGCACCTGCTAACATATATAGAAATGTCTCTCTTCATTGACCTCCACCAGAATATGCGCTTAAGATTGTGATACATCTTACTCGCTCCTGGATGAATACTAAATTTGGACTTATGACATTCATCCATCACTTCTCTTCTAAGCTCGGGAATATTTGGAATACATATTCGGCCTAGCAATCTCAAAACTCCGTTGCTATCAATCTGGACTTCACCTTCCCAAATTCTCTTACTAACCTTCTGAATGAAATTATCGCCTTTCTAAAGAACAGAAATCTTCTCTATCAATGAGGGCGTAATAATAATATTAGCCACTACTGCATTCTTCCTGCTTAGTGCATCAACTACAACATTGGCTTTTCCTAGAGTATTCAAAATATCAAGATCGTATGCTACAAGAAATTCTAACCAGCGGTGCTGTCTCAAATTCAAGTCTTTTTGGTGAACATATATTTTAATGATTTATGATCTGTATATAATTTGAACTTCCCACCCAAAAGATAATGCATCCATATCTTCAAAGCAAATACCACAGCTAACAGCTCTAAACCATGAGTAACATACCTCTTCTCATGCGGCTTTAGCTGACGGCTAGCATAAGCAACAACTTAGCCTCTTTGCATTAATACCGCACCTACTCCTTCATGAGAAGCATCTGTATAGACAATCAAATCCTGATTGCCATCTATAATAGTTAACACTGGAGCAGTAGTCAACCTTTCTTTCAGCTCTTGGAAAGCTACTTCACATTCCGTCATCCAATTAAACTTTGCATGCTTCTTTGTAAGCTTCATCAATAGACTAGATAACTTCGAAAAATCCTTAACGAATTTCCGATAATAGCCTCCCAATCCCAGGAAAATTTTGACTTTCGTGGGAGTGTTAGGTTGCTTCCGATCTCGGGTGGCTGCAATCTTGCCTGTGAAGGGTACTCCGCCCAAGTTCTTATATTTCTTGACGATAACATCAAGATCAAATGGTTGCTGCGGCGGCTGCTATGGAAATATAGGCTCATTGTTAGCTGCCGATTCTACTTCATTGAGGTTGAGTTGATTATTAACAGTGGGGATATCACCCCTTCCTCAACTCTACCTCTTGTGCCTCTGCCTCGTCCACTCATTTTTCTTTACTCCTGCGAATAATAAGAAAAGAGACAAGCCAAAAGAAAATATATCTTAAGGAATTGTAAAAGCATAAAGACATATGCATGAATAATGCTGTAATGATCAAGTTATATGCTATTCTGATGTACTCATTCTAGGATATTGCTAATTCTATATCTAATGAGTTACTCATCCTAGAATACTACTGATTCTATCTTTGACAGGTCGTTTAACATGTTATATCCTAGAACTAAGGTTAACCAAAGCTCTAATACCACCATGACACAACCCAAACCCCCGATCCATGGTGGCAAGTTCTGTCTTTAGAATATATCACGTTAATCACATCAGCAGATCACATAATATAGCATAATACAAATATCATAAAATAATTTACATCATATCATAACAGCGGAATCATAACAGCATCATAAGAGTTACAAAGATACATGATCCTACTTAGTACACAACATAGTTTCATCAAAAAGACAATAAATCTACAGCAGAATTAAATATACTTATACATAAGATAGTGTTTTAAGAGTTCAAAATAAAGATAAAAAGACAAGTCTTCATCTTCAGCCAAAACAACACCCACTGCTACAGTGCATATCCAAAAGAAAGCCAATCACCTGTTCACTTAGCTGCCCATGTAAAAATATGGGCATCCGAGTTTGCAAGGGAAAAACAAACTACGAATCAGTCATCGGACTGGTATGAGAAAACCTACAATTACTTGACTTAGTTAAGAATAAGGCGAATCATAGGACCATGCCGTACGACACAGACGGGTTTACTCCGTCAAATTGCCAGTGCATAAAATATAGTAAATAAAATAAACAATGCAATGCTTTTTGAAAAATGAAGCCGTTATAAGACTCAGGTCTCATCACATAATGCAACGCAAGTCGGAGGATATAGTTTTACCTTATAATGGCCAACTATGCTTGATACGCAGAAAACAAAAATCATTTGGTTTTCATATTAGTGTCTAGATGTTTTAAAAACAATTTCAATATAAATGTATCAATTCTAAACGACATAGGTACCATATATTATGTCGCCATATAGATTTACAACTAATACCGTACGATGTCGCATTGAAAATTGTATTTCCATCATGAGTCAAGGCAAGGGATGTCTCCTTACTGAATTCGGATCACCTATAGCAAGATGTCCAGGATCACACCTATGGGAAACCCTTGGATCTTCAGGGTCGGTCCATACCTAACATTTGTGGATTAGTTATTCCTGAACAATACGTTTCCCGGTCCTATCGGACCTGTCACCTGGTCAGTATGTCGACTAATCTGGGATTTTTTTAGCCATATCCGAGGCACCACGCAATGCATCATCCACATAACTAAAAATGTCTGGGCTCCATACCATACATCACTCTTAGTTAGAAAGAAATGCATGCACTCCCTACAGTCCCTAATCCCATTTTTGACTCATACGGGGGTGTGAGGCCCACGAATTGACGCTACGACACGAAGCTATGCTATATCAAAGTTGTGCTTCGATCATCATCCACAAATCTCTACTTTTCAACAAAAGCCTTGATCATTGCATCTCTGCATGCCACACAGTCATTCCAGACCATACAATAGATAACTACCAATATATATCCTCTAACCTTATACGTCTCAGAGAAGGGTGTTGAGCTAAGAGAATGAATTCTCCGCCACCAAACATATATATATTTAGTAGAAATCAATCGATACAGTTCAGAATACCGTGTTAGACATACCATCCATTTACAAGCCCGTCCTAGGTCGGAACGAAACCGGAGGCACCTTATTCTTCGTCCCATATGTACAATACAAGAGAGAGGTCCTCACATATCCGTACAATCAACGAGTACGTCCGGACAACTACTACTACAAGCCCTTCAAGGGAGTTACCCATATCCAGGGAATAAGTAGTAATCCATTCGATGTGAAGATTGTCGGTCTTGCACCATCTTCAATATCTTTGACTTTTAATCGTCGTTTAATTATTTGAAATGGGATTTACCCCAGTCTTTTCAAATAATTCCCGCATATACATAAATTAAATCAATTTCTTATTCGAATCATTGATTTACCAATTAAATCTTCTTTCAATTGGTTCTTTCTTAAGATATAAAATCTTATTCTTTTCTCTGGTTAAATCATTTGGCATTCGTTAATCATTTCATTATCTTTTATAGTAAGATTTACTCGAGAATTCAATTCGAGTTACAAACTAAATTCACATGTCAAATATTTACCAAAGTCTATCTTATTAGTAGTTCTCATGCCGATTCGCATTGCACCATATTTATTTTATAAACAAAGTGAAATTGGTTATATGCATTCCAAATCGTTCATAATAATGTAAAACTATATTTCGCTATTTATTTGTATATTATAATATATATATATATAAATAGCTCAATTCAGTCGAATGACGTTTTAGGTCGTTCAACTACACTAGCACCGTTTTTATCAGTTTTGAATTAAATGTTTATTAAAATCTAACTGTTGGATCTTAATATATTTATTATCATTGGAAGATTTTTTTCAAAATGAATCCAATGGTTCTAATTTCAGGAAAAACCGATGGTCGGATCTTCCCGTGTAGTCATTTAAAATTACGAGTCAAAAACGCGAACTACCGCTATGTGATTCATTTTATTTAATTTATATTTGACGTATTTAAATATTATTCGTCAAACGACTGCCAAACTATTTAATTTATTAAATATTTAGCTAACGCCTTTAATTTTAGGAAAAAATCGGCATAACCTCCTTTGTACTGAGTTCTCCGAAAAACTACTACTCGCCTCAACAGGCCCTAATAAATCACCATATATTCATAGAACAGGTGTACAATAGGAGATGTGTAAAATAAATCATCCCAATGCCCGTGTCTGATTTAAAAATCATTGTGAACAACCATTGTGCCACACACACACACAAACACACACACACACACACATATATATATATATATATATATATATATATATAAAGAGACATGTATATTTTTCCATCTCAAGACCCATGTTTGGTTTGTTATTAAATCCTGTAGATTTCGTTAAATGTTTACTTTCGTCCATATCTAGTCCTCTGTCCAGTACACATCCGGGAACCATTATGTCATTTACCTGATCTCTGGTCATTCAGATTTCCTCGTATAGCATCCACAATTACATGCTATACGGTTCACAACATATAAGCATCAAGCAGCTACATGCTTATATGGGTATGCTATGCTTGCTATGCAGTGTAGTCCGATACATGTTTACTATCCTATGGTGTATGTTCAATTCATCCAAGAAACCATAAAAACGCATCCAACTCACACACAGTAGTAATAAATAAATAAATCATCCAATGTCGTTTAAGGCGCAACATATTAAAATAAACCGAGTGTGCAGTTCAAGTGTCGAACTAGAAATATAGCATATAACTGATAAAAAATGGTATTTTAATCTAACTAATCAATTTCTAATATAGAAATAAATCGGTGATAGCAGTGATAAACATAATTAATTGATTCTGATCAACAATTGGCAATCAAACTAAGTTCACTACATTACTACACAAATTCTAGTTTAGCGCAAACTTAAATAACTACTTGCATATTGATTAAAAATAATATTTTTATATCTCCAATCACTAACTAACATCATAATAAATTATTATTATTATTCCATACTCATTGTATAACTTCGCAGTTAATTTATTATTAACTACTATCAATTAACGCTTAACCGTTAATTTTATTTAACCAATTCAAGTTGCATATCCATGATATTGATACAGTTTTATTTATATATTTCACGTATCCAATTTACGTCGCATACACTAGTTAAAAATGATATTTTAAACAAACTAAAAATTATTTCATCACTTAATGAATTTTATTCATCAACTAGTACTAACTGTTTAACTCGACAATAACTTTCATACGATTTATTTTCTAATCTACCCCTTTTAAATGTGAGTATATAATTTCTCACCGAGAGTTCCACTCCACCAAATCTTTAAAGAGGAGGAATACGACCTTGTCGGGCTCCTATGCGGCTTCACGGAGGTCAACGATGCTCGAATCTCGCATCTACACTCTCTAACACTCGGATACTAGTAGATCCGAGAGTATTAATCTCATTGGAGGCGGAAATGAACAAGAACAAGGGTTTCGAGCAGAGTCTCCGCTGTCCATATTTGAAACGGTGAAAGGAGGGAGCTTTGGAGAGTTTAGAGGTGGTGTAGAAGTGGTAGGATGGTGTATGAAGCTGCAAGGAGGAGAGATGTGTAGTTTTTTCTCGAGGAGGGGGTTTGGGAGTTCGGCCGTGAGCGAATGGGTGCGCTGGCGCCATACGACAGCGGGAGAAGGAGGAGAGGGTGGTCAGAGTTGGGGAGGGGCAGCCGCACTGAGGAGGAGGGAGGTGGTCACCATTTTTGAGGAGAAAGGAGGAGGAAGAAAGATAGAAAGGAAAGAAAGAAAAGGACGGGTATATTTACAAAATTCACCCCTCTCGCGGATCGTTGACGTGGGGCGATCCCGTGCATCCAAACAAAACCACTTTGGCCCGTCGGATGGCCTTTGTTTTTAATTTAAATTCAATAGCTTCACGTTTATAAAAGTGTGCTAGTTAGCCTCCACTTCTTTAGATCGCATGATCACAAATTAATTATGTTTGCTACGAAATTTTGGATTACGATAATAAACGTAAGTCCGAATCCAACGGATCAGGTTTCGTCGAATTCCAAGTTCGTTTGACTTTCCGTTTTATTTTTCATTAAGTTTTAACTAGTTTTAAAAATACGATTTTTGCGTACATTTTCTCCTTGCACGCCCACGTGCTTACTCCAAAAATTATGAAACTTCATTATTTGATGGTACGGATTCAATAAAAAAAATTTCGTTGAATTCTGAGGTCATCTCAATAACATTCCTTTGTAAACTGATCATCAGTATAACCTCAAATGGTTTTATCGCGCATGACCACACACTAACTTCGTTTGGCGTGAAATTTGAAATATAGCCATGATTAATTATTCCGAATCCAATAAAAAAATTCTCATCGGATTATGAGGTTGTTGGCAATATTTCACTTTTTAAGGGCTATGCGATGATTTGAAAATCAGATTTTTGAGTTCTGACATATTTTCTGATAAAATTGTATTAAAAATAATTTTGATAATTGGTTGTGAAATTCCGGGTTGTTACAAAAGTAATACTTACTTCTCTAAGAAAAATTTCAAATGTAGGCAACGATGAAGAAGATGAAAGGAGCTAATAAAAAGAGGTGAAGAGGGTACATATAGGTGGGAATAAGCGACTACTTAATCCAAAGTTTGACTTAAATAGTCGAAATTACCCCTTCACAAGAGGGGGAACAAATGTTACTGCCAAAATTCAACACCGAAATAGATTTAAAAACAAGTAATTTTGAAATCATTTGAAAAATAAATTTAAAAACAAGTAAGTAATTTTGGAATCATTTGAAAAGGATTTTGAAATCAGAATTCAGTGCTAACCAGAGTTTTAACTCGATAACTAGACATAATTACTCTATAATTCTTGAACTCTTGAATTCATGAAACTCATGAGTCTTGAATCTTGAGCTCTTCTACTTTGAAATCTTGATTTTCTGAACTGTACAGTCTTCAATTGTTACTACCAAAATTCAATATCGAAACAGGCTATCGGTGAAGGGGTATCGAACCGCCATCTGCATAAGGGAATGATCCGAGAACATAAACCCGACACTAGAATAAAACCGAAAACATAAGAGAAACACGGTAACAATAGACAACCGTCACCATACTGGAAGGGGGAGCTTAGAACCGACAAGGAAAAAGGATACCGATAGGGTAGTTCCATAACAGAAGCCAAATCATGTGAAGTCAATTCTGAAAGCTAATTACCTCAAGACGAAAGCAAATAAGAATGAAAAGACAACAGCCTACGATCTGAGACCGCAAACTTAACAAAGAACAAAGAAAAGAAAAGGGAGGTGATAAGGCTATCGGCATTAATTTACTTAATGCCGGTATAAGAAGAGGAAAAGACAATAAAGGAACAAAAGTCCGAAACACAAGCATCCCGAAGGCCAACTATTGGACTCAAAGCTTGCCGACTACTTAGAAGCAACTTCAACAAGAAGTATACCGGAAGCACCCATAGACCTATCTCCGGTGTTAACAAAAAATATCGTTAACATCAGTAATCATTACCTGCATAGATTTCCTTTATATATATATTCTAAATAACAGTGTTAGTATATATTTTATAACAATAATAATCGAAACAAGGTTGTTGTCATCAAAATCATTACCATCAACATCTCAGTCTCTAATAATCTCCCCTTTTTTATGATGACAACCTTGGTTATAAATTATTCATTCTTGATCATATCCAATGTCTTGATTCTCCAGTTACTCCACTTTACTCCATTATCTTGTTTTTAAAACAACTAAACCCCTTTATACTAAGCCCTATTTTATAATTCTCCCCCATCAACAAAAACTATAATCCTAACTAAACTATAATACTTCCCTAAAACTAAGGCATATTTCTAAAACTAAAACTAAAATGATTTTACCGATACTATTCTAACTAAAACCTAATATAATAACTAAACTACAAACTATAATATTCTAACTATTTTAAGTAATGACTTGAATGAATATAATCTATAAACTATAATTCAATACATACAAATCAAACCAATTCAATATATGTCAATAAAATCAATCAATCAAATCCAAACCATACCAAACTTAAAGTTATTTATTTACAAGTTTAAATTCAGAATAATTCAATCAAACCACACAAATGAAGATAAATTCATACATTTCGAGGAACTTCTTGTTAGGGAACGGGGTGTCTATAACCCAATGTTAATGGATCTTAAGGCTATTCAGACACTAAAGAGATAAATTGTATTTACTATATGTAACGACCCGCAAATTCGAGCCCTTTGAGTCGACCAGATACCATACAAGTCCGACCCAAATTGCACGGAAATAGGAATCATTAATAGAAAGAAATAAGAGGATGAGGAAGAAAAGATAGAACTAATAGAATAGAAGAAGAAGATGAAGAACACAACTGAACATAATCAGAGTAATCACGAATCTCACAGCGGAACGAATAAAATATATTATATAACATAACTTTGAAATACAAAACTGTATTGTATATACATATAATTATCAGAGTACAATACATCATATCACAGCGGAAATAATCTCTAAATAACTAAGGGTGAAGCCTCCTGCTTTGAGCTCCTCCAAGTGAATCTGTAAAGTCCTGAAACACTTGACTGCCCGTACAAATTTGGGCACCCAAGAGTTTAGGGAAAACAAACAAAATAAACTCTGGGTTAGTCATGCGACTGGTGTGAGTAAATTCCAATCATACTGTTTAACTTTTGAAAATCCTTTGAAATCAAAAGGATAATAGTAAGACCAACCCACACATAAACATGGACGGTTTTTACCTTACTATAACCCAAACCATTTTGATATCAAAATCCAGTGATATTATAATAATGTCTAATCAAATAAATAACCAAATAGCAGAACGCTTGCATCTCACGCTCTACATACATAATATGAAATCAAAAACCGCAGGGCGCTTATTGGAGATTGGATTCCAACTATGACAAGGTATGAGACCACCTGCCGCTCGTGTATCTCTAGAGACGAATACACTAGGTTCAACAAGAATGTCTTACAACCCGACCCACACATGACCGACCACTCATTTCGCTTAAGTGTATCGAATGTATATCACCAACGGTTGGACTCAAACCACCGTTTCCCAAAAAGGGACAGCATCGATAGATTAAAGAAACAAAAGGAATTTATCTAGATAGGTGATTATACACCCTAATGGGAGCGACCCACATAGCCATGCTGCTTGCCCGATTTTTGTCATTTCCTGGTTGTGAGGCTTGAGGCTACGTCTATCTTTTAGAACATCTGGCCACCATACACTTTGAATGCCACATCGTCAAACCCATCAAATCACTAGTTGATCTTCCCAAAAATATTACGGGTATAAAAGCTAAGAGAAACGAATTTCTCCGCCACCAGACGTAATACCTTGACAAGATCGTCTTATGGGACCGTTAGGGATACTTTGTCAGACATTCATCCATACAAGTTGTCCTGGGACTTGACAAACAGAAAGCACCATTCTGGAACAGGACGACCCTTGCATTTCACTCTGTTTTCAATTGTCTTTAGCATAATCAAATTTGCAGCGCTTATGCCTATACGGAGTGGTTCTCGGATAATATATCCAACTGGTCTCTCCATATTGACAACGATGGTCAAAACACTTCGATAGTCGGTGATTTAACTATTGAAGTACAAATAAACATCCACTCTAAACATCACACAACCACGAGCACTTTTTATTCAACATTCGTTTTTATTATTCAAATTCCCATATATTACCAAATATTTCTCAACCCCGTCTTAGCACTTTCACACTTCTTGGAAACATTCTCAGTTATTAAAAACTCTTATTCTTATATTTTCTTTGGACTAACATCGTTATTCATTACTTCCGAATAAGTGGATTTCGAACCAAACTGTTTCCATACCCTAGGGAGTAGTGCTATATATAAAAATCACTCTTAAGTTTGGTCAACATCGCTAATTAATCGTTATAGTTTAAAAACTTGTCATATGCTGTAATATTCTCCTTTATAACTAATTTCGACATAATAGTAACACTTAAGCCTAGTCAACAACGTTATTTTATCGGTATAGTTCACAGACTTGCAATACGCTACTATATTCCACTTTATAATAAATCTCAACACCTCTTTCCATTACAAAAATTTTGACATCTCTTTCCGTTACAAAAATCTTGGCATCTCTATTTCAATAACATTTTAAATGAGGTCCACTTAAGAAACAATTATTTAATTAAAAATAATTAACTAATATTTTACTTTATAAAATGAGCCATAAAGTACCCGTTTATAATAGAATTCCTATTACAGTTTAAAGCTTCGCTTTTATTATAAAAATCCTATTTTTTTATAATCGACGTCATTGATTTGCCTGACGACCAATCAACTTTTTACCAAATGATGTATTTATGGTCGACTATTGCCACTTTCTAAATCGATCTCATTTATTTATCAAAACGAATGTTAAATTTTCATTCAACACGGTTCAAACAGTGCATATATAAAACAAACAACAGTACATATAAATATTGAGGAATCCGGTCGGATTCCTCCCACCGGTTTCCGCATCCACAGATGTTAGTCAAGCAATTATCACCGATTTCCTACTATGGAATATTAAAATCGATGGAATCAGTATCCAACCGGTGATGTGTACATATGCAACGATATATAATAGTTCAACCAATTTAACCATAATCTGCCTAAACATCCATCACACAGCATTCAACCACTATTTAAAATATAATTATAATATTTTAAAATAGATTAGAGTTAGTGAATTTACTCACTTTTGCGCTTTAACCGTTAAATAACGATTTGCGTCGGTACATCGGATCAGACGTTATAATTTCCAACGATCTCTAAATAACTCCAAACTAGTTCCAGTGCGTAGCCTGTGACTTTACGATTCCAACTGATCTGCTATAGTGTGTCTAAACCATCCGCTCTAGTAAATATTTCGAACACTTCATCCTTCATATATTATACAAATAGTTTTCGTCGCTCCCCTGAAAAGCAAACTTCACTAAAATATCGCTCAAGTTCCCATCCTTTTCCCGGAACCGTGCCCCATTTTGACTTGCATACACCCTTCATCGCTCAACAATATTTGCCACCGTCCTAAATCCGCATGGTTCCAATTTTCACCACGTTGGCCTTCAGAAATCACGAGCTACTCCATGCTTCATTTACAATTTCAACCCACTTCATGAACGCAAACCCGATGTATTATTCACCACTTCGAAACTTGGACTGATCTCGCGTGCAAATCCATCCTCCAACGCATGTACAAACATGCAGTGCCACCACCCTCGATCTAAACCAAGACAAACACCACGCCCTCTCCTATCACGTCCAGACTCACACCGCATATCCTTGCCATCACACTTGCCTACCCTTTGACCGACACCGGCTGCCCCCGACCGCTGACGAACTCCTTACCACAGCCTTCTCCACACCTGAACGACGTCCTCACTGCAGCAAAGAACACCCCGAGCTCCATCATCCAACTCAGTCCTCCAACATGTTTCCAGTCACCCACAACAACCTCCGCTTCATTGAGCATCCTTACCAGCCTCTGACAGTTGCCAACACCGGTCTCCTCACATCTAGACTCGAGTTTACCCCTCCTGACTCGTTCACACCTCCTTTGTTTTATTTCCAATATCTTTCCTTTACACGCTTTCCCTCCCACCGCATATTTTGAACCATACACAACAGCCTTGGGTTTGAAGTGGAAACGCATTCGAACGCAAGGAGATTTGTTGTGAATTATTCTTCTTTACTGAGAAGTTGAATGTATTTTATTTTGTGAAGCTCTAGTTTACCGAGGGTCTGAGATCATTTGGGTGCGTATTTATAAAGAAGGTTTACTTGGCAGTGAAGGATTAGGTTGTTGTAGCTTTAGGGTAGATCGAGATGAATTTTCATTTCAAAGTCTCGTACACTATAGACTGGGTAGGCTAGGGTAGGAGCATGTATGATTTGATAAAAGTAAATTTTTGTACATTTTTCCTTTACTGCAAGTTGTATACTAAACTCGACTCTCACGTATTAGCGTCATAGTAGAATAGGGTCAATGCAGAACTGTGATGCATTTTCTTTTCTCAGTACCTGTTGATTTCGAAAGCTTCTTGCATTGAATTGTCTTGGTTAGTTCAGAGTAGGATTTGATTTTATGTGTGGTGTTATCAGATTGATTTTACTATACAAGTAGTAGCTGTGTTTTAGTCCTTCGCCCTATACAAGTACTATATATTTCCTTTTTCTACACGTGATTTGATTTTTCAATTCACATTGCCTGCTTGAGATTTTGAGATTTTCATGGGTTCATTTGGTTTGTTTGAAAAGGCATGGTCATTGTTTAGGCAGGTCGTAGGGTTCTAAGGAAATAGCTATAAATATGTACTGTCTTGCTTACTTAAGGACTAAGGAAATAGGGGATGAGACGCATGCTTTCAATGAAATAATAGGAAATATATTCCAATGGATAGGTTCGCAGCTTTAGAGATTGTGATTAGTCTTAACATGGGTTTTGTAGCTCACATGCAGCACTGTGCGTGAATGGACTTTAAGCTGTACCATTCCTTTGTTGTCAAGGAACCATATATGTCTATTTTATTGTGGTTTATATTTAAGCGTACTGTGTTACATAGAATTTACATTCACGTCCGAGCCGTTACAGACAGATATAAAAATACGGCCATGTCCAGCGAGGTGTCACGATCTCAAAAATATAATAATATCGGTAGGTTGACTCATATTTAAAACCCCAAAATATTGATATAGGGTGCAAAATACTCCAAATAAAAAGTTGCGTATTTAATTAATTAAAAATTACAGTAAAATTCTAAAAATTAAATTATAATTATGTCTCAAAAGAACCTTGTCTAAATTTGAAACCGATATCAAGTTATATCGAATAAACCGTTACGGTCGATAAACGATTCTACAGCGACTAATTGAAAATTTGATTTGGACGTATCTTGCAATATATAATTCAAAAATTCGATTTTTCACCTCTATTAGAAAAATACAGTTCGACAGATTCCATCATTTCTTGATTCGCAGAAATCCGACTTGTAACGGATCCTGTATGTTCAGTTGAAGTTCAAAACGTTAAATTACGAACTGCAGCGTCGTTATGAGCTGGATTATATTTAATATATATTTTTATACGTTCAACTTTGTTTTTAATTAATATATAAATCCACTTATATTACGATTTCAATATTTAAACTGATTTAAATATTGAAATACAAACCGATAAAAATGCGGGATGTTACATTCCTTCCCGCTTAAAATAATTTCATCCTCAAAATTGCTAAGGTAGGGAAAATGATATGAATCCTATTATACTAGATTAAAGATTTTTTGTTTTATTTCTCGATTACAGTTCCAACTGAATCATTTTACTTTAATTAGAGTATTAATTTCTTATTAACGAATATTTCCAAAAATTTTGAAAATTTCTAACGCCTTAAATTTTCCGATAAATTTTGCCAGCATCTCCTTCGCATGGCTCAACTGATACTACTACAGCTTTCCTCTCTGGGCTTTCTCCAATTCATCAGAAAATAACACAGCCAAACGGTTTGCCAAAATTGCTCATAAATCTCTTACCCAATATAATTTAAACATGTACCTCTTTGTCGGCATTCACCTCTTTCGCTGCCGTTTGCTATCAAACCAACATATATCCAAGCATTTCCAACTTTGGTCTCCACTCGCTTTATCCTCAAATTTAATCATTCGCTTACCCCAACCAAAATCCATTTCAAATTCTAAATTCTTACTTGGTAAACCAAGTTCGGTTCCATTCCGAACCTCAATTCACAATTTCAACCACTTTGCCAAGTTGAATCCTATTCCATTACGATTTCCACTAACTTGGCTTCAATTCAACTCCACTTTTATTTGACTTATTTAAATTCTCTGTTTATTTACTTCATAAGTAAATTTTAAATTTCAGAATTCAAATTCCTGAGGTTTTTATTTCAAATCAGTTTGAAATAATATATACTATTCATAATACAGCAATTCAAAACTTTTGAATTTTCGAACAACTTATTTCAAAACAAAATCTTTGGTAGTAATCTGTCACTTAGCAACTTGAAAATGAATACCGATGATGTCCGAATCATCATCGGAATTCATTTTCCAGCCATTGAAGTGAGTTCAATACTATATTATTTTAAAAACTCATTGATCAACACTTCATTTTGAAATTATTTTAAATACCTTTCAAAATGTTTGGAAAACATTTTCAAATTTCCCCTCAGGATTTAAATTTCCATATATTTAATCCTTTTAATTTCACAAATTACATTATACACGTTCTGATGGGTCATTTACGTAACCACTTAACCATAGTCTTAGTCAATCATAATAATAACGAATATATCCCATGTATTAAATAATTCCAATAATATATACTTTCTTTATATCAAACTATATTTCGGGTAAAATTATTTAATTTACCCTCTTTTCAAAACATATTGCGTCGAATTGCTCTGTTCAAGAATTTAGAAACACCTATCGACACAGTTTGCATTACTGTTTCGACCAGAATTTATAAACCACTCGACTGACAAGTCAACACAATATAAAACAATTTTTATATTAATTTACAAATACGTTTACTCATATATATACACTCAAACTCAATCTAGAGCATTACTAACTCCATCTCTATTGAGTTACGCCACAGAGCCAAGGTAATCACTTAACCTTTAGCTCTGATACCAACTGTAACGACCCGCAAATTCGAGCCCTTTGAGTTGACCAGATACCATACAAGTCCGACCCAAATTGCACGGAAATAGGAATCATTAATAGAAAGAAATAAGAGGATGAGGAAGAAAAGATAGAACTAATAGAATAGAAGAAGAAGATGAAGAACACAGCTGAACATAATCATAGTAATCACGAATCTCACAGCGGAACGAATAAAATATATTATATAACATAACTTTGAAATACAAAACTGTATTGTATATACATACCATTATCAGAGTACAATACATCATATCACAGCGGAAATAATCTCTAAATAACTAAGGGTGAAGCCTCCTGCTTTGAGCTCCTCCAAGTGAATCTGTAAAGTCCTGAAACACTTGACAGTCCGTACAAATTTGGGCACGCAAGAGTTTAGGGAAAACAAACAAAATAAACTCTGGGTTAGTCATGGGACTGGTGTGAGTAAATTCCAATCATACTGTTTAACTTTTGAAAATCCTTTGAAAACAGAAGGATAATAGTAAGACCAACCCACACATAAACATGGACGGTTTTTACCTTACTATAACCCAAAACATTTTGATATCAAAATCCAGTGATATTATAATAATGTCTAATCAAATAAATAACCAAATAGCAGAACGCTTGCATCTCACGCTCTACATACATAATATGAAATCAAAAACCGCAGGGCGCTTATTGGAGATTGGATTCCAACTATGACAAGGTATGGGACCACCTGACGCTCGTGTATCTCTAGAGACGAATACACTGGGTTCAACAAGAACGTCTTGCAACCCGGCCCACACATGACCGACCACTCATTTCACTTGAGTGTAACGAATGCATATCACCAACGGTTGGACTCAAACCACCGTTTCCCAAAAAGGGACAGCATCGATAGATTAAAGAAACAAAATGAATTTCTCTACATAGGTGATTATACACCCTAATGGGAGCGACCCACATAGCCATGCTGCCTGCCCGATTTTTGTCATTTCCCGGCTGTGAGGCTTGAGGCTACGTCTATCTTTTAGAACATCTGGCCACCATACACTTTGAATGCCACATCGTCAAACCCATCAAATCACTAGTTGATCTTCCCAAAAATATTACGGGTATAAAAGCTAAGAGAAACGAATTTCTCCGCCACCAGACGTAATACCTTGACAAGATCGTCTTATGTGACCGTTAGGAATACTTTGTCAAACATTCGTCCATACTAGTTGTCCTGGGACTGGACAAACAGAAAGCACCATTCTGGAACAGGACGACCCTTGCATTTCACTCTGTCTTCAATTGTATTTAGCATAATCAAATTCGCAGCGCTTATGCCTATACGGAGTGGTTCTCGGATAATATATCCAACCGGTCTCTCCATATCGACAACGATGGTCAAAATACTTCGATAGTCGGTGATTTAACTATCTAAGTAAAAATAAACATCCACTCTAAACATCACACAACCACAAGCACTCTTTATTCAACATTCGTTTTTATTATTCAAATTCCTATATATTACCAAATATTTCTCAACCCCGTCTTAGCACTTTCACACTTCTTGGAAACACTCTCAGTTATTAAAAACTCTTATTCTTATATTTTCTTTGGACAAACATCGTTATTCATTACTTCCGAATAAGTGGATTTCGAACCAAACTGTTTCCATACCCTAGGGAGTAGTGCTATATATAAAAATCACGCTTAAGTTTGGTCAACATCGCTAATTAATCGTTATAGTTTAAAAACTTGTCATACGCTGTAATATTCTCCTTTATAACTAATTTCGACATAATAGTCACGCTTAAGCCTAGTCAACAACGTTATTTTATCGGTATATTTCACAGACTTGCAATACGCTACTATATTCCACTTTATAATAAATCTCAACACCTCTTTCCGTTACAAAAATTTTGACATCTCTTTCCGTTACAAAAATCTTGACATCTCTATATCAATTACATTTTAAATGAGGTCCACTTAAGAAACAATTATTTAATTAAAAATAATTAACTAATATTTTACTTTATAAAATGAGCTATAAAGTACCCGTTTATAATAGAATTCCTATTACAGTTTAAAGCTTCGCTTTTATTATAAAAATCCTATTTTTTATAATCGACGTCGTTGATTTGCCTGACGACCAATCAACTTTTTACAAAACGATGTATTTATGGTCGACTGTTGCCACTATCAAAATCGATCTCATTTATTTATCAAAACAAATGTTAAATTTTCATTCAACACGGTTCAAACAGTGCATATATAAAACAAACAACAGTACATATAAATATTGAGGAATCCAGTTGGATTCCTCCAACCGGTTCCCGCATCCACAGATGTTAGTCAAACAATTATCACTGATTTCCTACTAGGGAATATTAAAATCGATGGAATCAGTATCCAACCGGTGATGTGTACATATGCAACGATATATAATATTTCAACCAATTTAACCATAATCTGCCTAAAAAACCATCACACAGCATTCAACCACTATTTAAAATATAATTATATATTTTAAAACAGATCAGAGTTAGTGAATTTACTCACTTTTGCGCTTTAACCGTTAAAAAACGATTTGCGTCGGTACATCCGATCAGACGTTATAATTTCCAACGATCTCTAAATCACTCCAAACTGGTTCCAGTGCATAGCCTGTGACTTTACGATTCCAACTGATCCGCTACAGTGTGTCTAAACCATCCGCTCTAGTAAATATTTCGAACACTGTATCCTTCATATATTATACAAATAGTTTTCGTCGCTCCCCTGAAAAGCAAACTTCACCAAAATATCGCTCAAGCTCCCATCCTTTTCCCGGAACCGTGCACCATTTTGACTTGCATACACCCTTCATCGCTCAACAATATTTGCCACCATCCTAAATCCGCATGGTTCCAATTTTCACCACGTTGGCCTTCAGAAATCACGAGCTGCTCCATGCTACATTTACAATTTCAACCCACTTCATGAACGCAAACCCGATGTATTATTCACCACTTCGAAACTTGGACTGATCTCGCGTGCAAATCCACCCTCCAACACATGTACAAACATGCAGTGCCACCACCCTCGATCTAAACCAAGACAAACACCACGCCCTCTCCTATCACGTCCAGACTCACACCGCATATCCTTGCCATCACACTTGCCTACCCTTTGACCGACACCGGCTGCCCCCGACCGCTGACGAACTCCTTACCACAGCCTTCTCCACACCTGAACGACGTCCTCACTGCAGCAAAGAACACCCCGAGCTCCATCATCCAACTCAGTCCTCCAACATGTTTCCAGTCACCCACAACAACCTCCGCTTCATTGAGCATCCTTACCAGCCTCTGACAGTTGCCAACACCGGTCTCCTCACATCTAGACTCAAGTTTACCCCTCCTGACCCGTTCACACCTCCTTTGTTTTATTTCCAATATCTTTCCTTTACACGCTTTCCCTCCCACCGCATATTTTGAACCATACACAACAGCCTTGGGTTTGAAGTGGAAACGCATTCGAACGCAAGGAGATTTGTTGTAAATTATTCTTCTTTACTGAGAAGTTGAATGTATTTTATTTTGTGAAGCTCTAGTTTGCCGAGGGTCTGAGATCATTTGGGTGCGTATTTATAAAGAAGGTTTACTTGGCAGTGAAGGATTAGGTTGTTGTAGCTTTAGGGTAGATCGGGATGAATTTTCATTTCAAAGTCTCGTACACTATAGACTGGGTAGGCTAGGGTAGGAGCATGTATGATTTGATAAAAGTAAATTTTTGTACATTTTTCCTTTACTGCAAGTTGTATACTAAACTCGACTCTCACGTATTAGCATCATAGTAGAATAAGGTCAATGCAGAACTGTGATGCATTTTTCTTTTCTCAGTACCTGTTGATTTCGAAAGCTTCTTGCATTGAATTGTCTTGGTTAGTTCAGAGTAGGATTTGATTTTATGTGTGGTGTTATCAGTTTGATTTTACTATACAAGTAGTAGCTGTGTTTTAGTCCTTCGCCCTATACAAGTACTATACATTTCCTTTTTCTACACGTGATTTGATTTATCAATTCATGTTGCCTGCTTGAGATTTTGATATTTTCATAGGTTCATTTGGTTTGTTTGAAAAGGCATGGTCATTGTTTAGGCTGCTCGTAGGGTTCTAAGGAAATAACTATAAATATGTACTGTCTTGCTTACTTAAGGACTAAGGAAATAGGGGATGTGACGCATGCCTTCAATGAAATAATAGGAAATATATTCCAATGGATAGGTTCGCAGCTTTATAGATTGTGATTAGTCTTAACATGAGGTTTGTAGCTCACATGCAGCACTGTGCGTGAATGGACTTTAAGCTGTACCGCTCCTTTGTTGCCAAGGAACCATATATGTCTATTTTATTGTGGTTTATATTTAAGCGTACCGTGTTACATAGAATTTACATCCACGTCCGAGCCGTTACAGATAGATATAAAAATACGGTCATGTCCAGCGAGGTGTCACGATCTCAAAAATATAATAATATCGGTAGGTTGACTCATATTTTAAAACCCCAAAATATTGATATAGGGTGCAAAATACTCCAAATAAAAAGTTGCGTATTTAATTAATTAAAAATTATAGTAAAATTCTAAAAATTAAATTATAACTACGTCTCAAAAGAACCTTGTCTAAATTTGAAACCGATATCAAGTTATATCGAATAAACTGTTACGGTCGATAAACGATTCTACAGCGATTAATTGAAAATTTGATTTGGACGTATCTTGCAATATATAATTCAGAAATTCGATTTTTCACCTCCATTAGAAAAATACAGTTCGACAGATTCCATCGTTTCTTGATTCGCAGAAATCCGACTTGTAACGGATCATGTATGCTCAATTGAAGTTCAAAACGTTAAATTATGAACTGCAGCGTCGTTATGAGCTCGATTATATTTAATATATATTTTTATACGTTCAACTTTGTTTTTAATTAATATATAAATCCACTTATATTACGATTTCAATATTTAAACTGATTTAAATATTGAAATACAAACCGATAAAAATGTGGGATGTTACACTATATCTATTCAAATTCAAACAGAAAGAAATAAGTAATAAAATAAAGTGCAGTAAAGTAAATAACACCAGGATTTTTATACTGGTTTGGAATAACCAATCCTACATCCAGTCCTGCACTTCACTGGGTAGAATTTCACTATAATCGCTTGCTTTCCAAGGGTGGCAAGAACATCTTTACAATCTTGATTTCACGGGCTACAAGATACACCTTCTCCTTATCAACAGCAACAAACAATGGCAAGTAGTCGTATCTTCAATGCAGATTCTTGCAGATTTGCTACAATGATCCTATATACCTCCAATGGCAATATATCTTTGAATTCTTTGAGGAAAAAGGATAAAATCAGAGAGAGAATGAATGAATTCAAGTACAACTCTTTGATATTATGTGGCTTGCAAATCAATTAAGAATAAGAGTGAAAGAGAGTGGATTTTCAAGAATAATAGGATAGTATTCAATGGATTTGTATAGAGAATAAATGGAGAAGAAGGAGTAGAAGAAAATGTGAAAACTCATTTCCAACAGCCTTTAAATAGTGTATGAAAGGATGTGTCTTTTGGTGAAAGGGTGGAGGGAAATAAATTCTCATTTTTAATTTAAAAATCTGGAAAACCGTTATATGTCGACATGTCAAAATCTACCAAAATAGGTATGTCGACATATAAGTGTTGCAAATAAGCTGTACAACACTTATAAGTGTTTCAAATTTTCTACACTTCAAATTTCCTTATATTTGTGGATTTTGGGGATTTGGTTAAGGTCAATGGTTGATTATCTTCAATTATAATTGCCATGGGATCTTTAACAAGATATTCTAAGGTTCAACCAACTTCTCATCACTTCAAATACCACTATTCTTTAGCATTATTCTCTATTGCGCTTTGATCATCAATTGTTCTTATTATCCTTCCATTGCTCTGATTAAACTTCTTATATAATTCCTCTTTTGTACTCTTGTTTATTTCTAAAAATATCTCCATAATATATCTTACGTAACTGCAGAAGTTGAAAGGTATGTTAGTAAAAATGTTTATATGGTTGTTGTCATCAAAATCAATATCTAGGGTACCCAGGGTATTACCACTTCCACCCAACCATCTCCACCAAAGATTGGATCATCCTTTATAGCATACCAGTCTTCATTGTCTTTGGTGAGAGGTGCTTCGATGATGTTATTGTCTTCATCTTTTGAAAGAGAAGCGATCGTTCATCGAATTGCATCAAAATGCTTTTCTTGTTGTTTTATCATCTGCATTTGACTTAATTTTAGTTAACACTGATTTTAGAGAATGATAGAAAGAATATTCTTAAAAGAATTAAGGATTGGTTCAAGATTCTCTATTAGATTATGGATTTGAGTAGCCCATATATTGCGATTTGCTAAGAAATAGTGAAAAGAAACGAGGAAGGAATAAATGAAGAAGTTTTTCTGGAAGAAACAGGTACAAATAGGCTCTAAAGTTCGTTAGAATTGAATAGACACTTGTTGGTTAAAGAAATTTTCAAATTTAAATAAATCTGAAATTTTGACCTATTATATGTTGGCATATAACAAGTTGTATATCGATATACATATGCGTTTTTCAATATTTTGAAGTGTTTTTTGATTTTTGATTGTTTTGGCTTACATAAATTGTTTTACTTAATGTAATAACTATTCCAGAGATATTTAAACAAGAATTAAAAGAAATACGAAGCTTCATTTCAAACTAATGATAATGATACATGAAATTAGTAAATAACATAAGATAGAAATAGGGAAAGTGAAATACAAGCTAATACAACAAGGAATAAACTTAGAATTCAACGGAGGAGGAGGTGGGTAACAATCCAAGTTTTCTTTCAATTTTCCCAAATAACTCACTCATTTTAGTAGACATCTTTTTGAATTTCTTACTAAATGATCTCTTAAGTGTATTTTTGTTCTTCGCTAAAATAATTTGGTTTTTGAGAAGGATTTTCTTGGAAGGGTTAGTGGAAAATTCAATGCTTTCTAATGAAGTGTCTTCTTCCTTTTCTTTGATATCCATATGATCGATTTCTTCTTCTTGTTCCAATCTCGCTTGTTTTTCCTTATATGTTTCATATGGATGAAACACTAACCGAATTTTCATAAGAGAAAAATTTCCAGAATTGAAAACTTTTCTAGAAACAAACTCATCTCCTTTGGTATCAACACCAAAATATTTGAAAATACGTGTAGGATAAACTCCATGATATAACGTATTTTCTTTTGGAGAAATATCCTTTGGAAGAAACTAACTTAATATTACTTGAGTCCAATTGATGTCATAATTTCCAAAAATAGCAAAGATATCTTTATTAACTTTCGTAGTAGAGTTGTTGAAATTTCCGAAACAAGAGGTGACGGTATGTTGATGAAGTAACAATTCTTGCTTTCAGATGATAAAAAAGATTATTGAATTCCATATTTATATCTTTTCAAAGATACGGTGAAAAGCTTTTAAATCATTTTTGTTGATTTTAAAATCCGCAAGATCCATTCCCAAATCCTTGCAACCTAAAATGTCATTTAAAACTTCACAATTCAACATGATTTGAGTGCCTTTAATGCTACTTCAAGTTTCGTTTTCATTTCCTTAATAAAAATTATGATTCAAGCTTGCATTAAACATTTTAACAAGATTTAGATAGCAAACTTTTTCGCTTTCCCGAGAATCAACAAAACTTAAGATTTCATTTCTACGAAAAAGAGGTTTAAGATCATAAGTAGAAAAATAATCAAAAATTGCAAAATTTCCCATATCGACTTTACCAAAGTTTACATAGCAATGTAATCTTTGATAGCACCCAGATTGTTGTAGAGGAAGGCTTTCGTAGACTTGGTCAGCCTCATTGTGTTTGGAGTACTTGAGAAAGCCGTTAGAGAATAGTTTTGAAGAGTTATAGAAATATGGAGAATAGTTTGAATTTTGAAATAAAGGTAGAAATAGACGACAAGAATAGGTAGATAAATAATCAAAGGACATGTCTACTGGTAAAGGGACACTTTTTCAGTACATTGGGTTTGCTGAAAAGGTTGGAGGGAAATTCAAGAGTTTGAAATTCAAAATTTTGAATTTCAAATTTCAAAATGCATATACATCGACATGCACAAATAGGTATGTTGACATGTCTTTTGGTTTTTGAAGTGATGTTTGATTTTTAATTTCTTGATTTATTTATCCTATATTTCTTATTTTATTATTATATTATTAAGTAATTATTATTTTAAATTTCAAATTTCATATTCTATTTTTTGTATTTAAAATTCAAATTTTCAAACAAAGCAAACAAGCAAACAACCATTCAAACAAAAATTTAAAATTATTATAAAGGCATACCTATGTTCAGATGGAGTCTCGACAGGAAATTTTTCTTATAAAGATTTAATTCATCATTTAAATGATTTAACTGAATCAGTTGAGAATCTCAAATCTAAAAATAAAATTCTGAAATCTGAAAATTTTGAGTTGATGAGCAAAAGTAAAATTTTGGAATCAAAACTTGAGAAGGTCAAGAGATCTTCAAACTCTAGTTGTAAAAGTTGTTTGGTTTTAGAAAATAATCTTGTTCATCAAAATAAAAATATTCAAAAGATTGAAAATGAAATTGTGATTTTAAAAGAAAACAAGATTGAGCTTGAAAATACAAACAACTTTTTACAAAAGGAATTTGAAAATTTTAAGACTATCAAAAATTCCGAATTTGAAATTTTTGAAAAAGAAAATTCGTTGAAAACAGATCTGGTTTTGAAAGAGCTTGAAAATGAGATTGAGAAGATCAAAATTTTTAAATCTAAAAAACAAAAATGCTTTGAAAATGAAATTTCTGAATCTAAGGTCAAAATTGAGATGCTTGAAAATGAAAATTCAATCTTAAAGCGAAAAGATGACGAGGAGAGAGAAATTTTGACCAATCATTGTTCTAAGCTGACAAATGAGAACAATATTTTGAAATCCAAAATCAATGATCTTGAGTTGAGTTTGAAGCGCTTTTCAACTGGAGAAAAATCTTGGAATATGCTGTTGAAAAATCATTTTCCTTCTGGTAATAGGAATGGTCTTGGTTTAGGGAAAACAAATGATTCTGAAAATACGATTTCTTGAGATTTTAAAAATCCTTCAAACTATTTTTGAAAAGATTGTTTTGAAAATTTGAACTTTGATAATTTCAAAGGATTTTTAAATCATAAATGAGATGTGAATTTGTTTTATAACAAACCATTTAAACAATCTTGGATCTCAAAAAGAAACAAAACAACTTGGACTAAATTCAAACAGATTTGGGTTCGTAAGGGTACAGAAGTTAATTCTGATGGTTTGTTGTACAAACAAGTTTGGGTACCGAAAGACGTGAACAAAACGAGAGTGGTTTTACTGTTTTGGTTAAACCACTCAATCCTCTGAATAGTTAGGTACCAAATATGGCTGAGGAACTGCTTTGCTAAAATGAGATTGAATTCAAGTTATTCCATATTTCTGTATCATTCAGAGTTCCTTAGCTAAGATGGATTGAGTTAGAGATTCATTTGCTTACATCGATTTCAGGTATAATCTCTAAACTCATCTTTGTAAAGATTATCTGTTTTTATTTTCTTTGTTTATTTCTTCTTCTACCCCTTCTTTTTCTATTTTTGATTTGACACTGCCATATTATTTTCTTTTATTCTGGGCTTCCTTAAACTTCCAATTGTAGAATTCATATTTTCTGGAAATTCATTTCATGTGTATAATACTCTAATGTTTTAATCATTTCCAGATCTTGAATTTAAACTTGTAGATTTCTGCAATTGTTTTGAAGTTTATTTTCTGTTTTCTGAATTCATAACAATGTTGATGTATTCATATCAGATCTTGAACACTGTTAATTTGAATTCTAAATTTTTGAAGATATGAAAAACAATTGAAATTTCACACATCTCTGCTGTTCTGAGTTTCTTCTAATTCATTTTAGAAAGGCTTGAAAAATACACATTACAACACACTGCTACTTCTCAGTTGTGATAATTTCTTTAACTTTCAGATTGGCTTGAATTTTTTGAATTGACTTGAAACTCATTGTTTACATCTTGAAATTCACTGTTATTCATGGTCATCTGGTTTAGTTTTCTGTTTGTTTGAGATCATTTGAAATTTCTGATATTTTGAATCTCACACACCACCCAGATCTGAAATTATTAATCCTGTGTGATTGGTTCATTGTATCTCATGATTTACATTTGTTTCAAGTGATTTCGAATAAACCATTATTTTTGGATCATGAATTATTACTCAATCTTGATGTAATTATCTGAAAATTTTCTTGTGTAATCGCCAGAAAAATTTGTGGAAAATTCTTTTGAAAAATGGTCATTAAAACTCACTGCTATTTCATGATGGTTTGATTTGAATATTTGTTTGTTTAAAATCATTTGAAATTATTGATTTATTGAATCTCACACATATCCTGAATCTGAAATTTATAATCTGGTGTGATTGATTCATTGAATCTTGAGATTTTCATATTTCCTCAAATGATTTCAAATAAATGGTATTTTTAATCCTGGATCATGAATCGTATTCTGTGACCATCAGAAATGTCATGACAATTGTGCTTTGAAACTAATTTTGTGCTGCTCTGTTACTGTTTTTTGAGAAATGTTATCTAATGACTGCTTCTTTGATGAAATTTTGTTGCTGCTCGGGTAAATGTGATAAATTTGTTAGTTGTGTCTGCTTAGGCTCTGTGATTAAAATTCTATTGTCTGAGATATCCTTGTTTGTCTCCAGTGTCATGATAAAATCCTCATTAATTGAGACATCAAGGGGTATCAGTTTAGATGTGCTGAATTTGTTTTTTTTTTTTTTGGTATATATTTTTTAATCCCTCTTGTCATGTATAGATTTTCATTTCCCTCTTGTAATTGATTTTCAATCTTAAAATTATTTATTGATTATTCATTCAGAAATTGAAATCTGTAACCAAATTGAACTATATTTATAATTCATCAAAATTATTGTTAGATTTGGAAATTGTGATGAATTGTGACTACAGTATATTTCACAACAAGACGAAATTTTATTTAGATTTTCATGATGGTTGAACAGTTATTATAATATCTTTGAATTGGCGATTATTTCACGACCATCTTCATTATCTATCATATTTCTGCCATCCATTGTGATTTTATATTAATGTGGAGAGTTTAATATTTTTTAAATCATCCTGAATAAACAATGGAAATATTTGTGATAGAAATGGGACTATGTTATTTTTCAGAATTAGTGATAATTAAAAAAATTCAATGATCTCGGTACAGTTGATCATATTTCATAATATGATTAATTTAGAAAATTTATTTCACAAACCATTTCTGTACCTACCACATTTCTATCATCTGCTTTGGTTTTATATACTGAGGAGTTTTCTGGAACAAGAAATGATAAATATGAATATAATTAATATATAAGTGTTTCTCTAACCTCGTTTAAAAATCCAAGCTCGGGTCATGCATGGTTATGAGATAACTTATGATTTAAGCTACAACTGACCTCACTTAAAAATCCAAGCTCTGGTTATGCGTGGTCAGTGTGCTCTTAAACAAAAAGAAAAGAAAAAGAAATAAATGTGCTACAAATAGAAATAAATATGAAATTCTCCTTTGTGTAAAAAAACCTGACTATCGATCCTTTTTCTAATTTGTGAAATGTGTTATTATTTTATGAAATATTATAATTTGTTGATTGATAGCTATTGGGATTTGAGATTATTCGATTTTGTCACTTAGATTGAATTATTAATTATTGTCCAAATCCATAACTGTTTTTGTGCTCAATTTTAAAAAATTCTTTTGGAAAATATTTGGAAAACATTCATACTTTTAACTCTCTCCATTATATATAAATTTCATCGTAAATCCGTCAATCTCTATAATGTGAAATATGCCACTTGTTCTCAGAATATTATGATTTTTGTTTGACTGGTTGAGATTTGTGATGACCGTTCTTCCTCTTAAGCTAAAATTATTTTTTTAGTCATTTTTCATCTGTATTTTAAACTCTGTACACTACATCAAAAAAGGCTTTTTATAGCATTTAAAAATGCTATTATAAGCTTCCATAGCATTTCAGAGAACGTCGTGTTACGACATGCTATGTTAGACCTTCAGTTTTTAATAGCAGTGACAAAAACGCTATGTAAAAGGTAGTTTCTATAGCGTTTTATGTCAGTTAGACCTTTATTTCAAGAGCGTTTTATGTTCATGTACTATAGCGTTTGTATATTATTTCTATAGCGTTTGGCAATTCAATTGTATAGCGTTTATTAACATGATCATATAGCGTTTTTTGTATATTTTCATAGCGTTTACTTAGTCATATAATAAAGTTTTTCAAGATCTGATTCTATAGCATTTTCAGTCAACAACGTTTTTCAAACGCTATAATATGCTATATAGATTTTGTTTGCCCTCATTTCACCTCTTTCACATCCATTTCTTATATGTATATAGATATAGCATACTTTCAGAGATAACAAATATGTAAATTACAACAAAATATCTCATATATATTATTCAAACAACTTTCATATATCCAAATTTAGTATTTAATACATCATTCAAACAACTTTTCACATGCCAAACTTAGCATTTCATACACACTGTTTACAAATTACTTACAAAGTAGTCCAAAGAATGATTTAAACTTGTTTTGCTTCTGATATTTCCTCCGTAACATAAGCAACATTAGTCCTGTAACTGTCAAATAAACAATCAAGGTGTTAGTTCAAACTATAATACATAGTAGCAACATACCACTGTAAACATGAAAAGAAAGATTACTATGAATTTCGTTGTCATAGTTCAAACTATAATACATAATAGCAACATACCTTCTCTAATTGAAAAAAAAAGATTCATAGAAGAGATGCCATCATAAATGTGATTTGTGTTTCTTGTAATGTTCAACTACAAAACAATCTACATCTATTTTTACAATGTTCCTAGATGTTTACTTTATAGGAAATTCTTATGTCTAAAGCTGTAAGAAATGATGTAAACAAGAATAATATAGGTGAGTGGGACATGTTACACAGAGCCACAAAGAAGAAGGATAGTAAGTCATATGTCATTATATGTGTTGACGAAATTTGCCAGAATTGTTTGGATGGAAAGGAATGATCAGGTTTTTAATGGCCAACGTAGGACGAGAATTCAACTCAAAGCTTTCATGTTACATAAATTAGAGAAGGTTTGCGACATTCACAGTTCGAATTTGACTATAAAATAATTCAGTCCTCTGGTTAAACCATCAGTTTTCCTATTTTTGTTGTCGTGGTACTCTTTCAATTTTTGTTTTATGCTCTCCTCGTGGTTTTAGTTTTACTCTCTGTTTTGTCCAAATTTTCAGTTTACAAACATCTAATTGCTGATATATTTTCTTCTATGCATTTTCAGTTTCAACTCTAAACGTTACAGCCAGTTTCTGTTTCTTTTTTACATTGCAGAATTTACACTTATGCAAAAGAAAAACATTTTATTCACTGCTTAGTTTTCGTTAAATTTTGTTTTGTTTTTATCAAACTACTACCTTCACATTTTATTTTGACAACTGATCCACATATACGCAAGCAGCATCACTTGAAGCCACAACCAAATATGTCAACTCATCCTCAGAATCCACTCTGCTACTTCATTATCAATCGCCACAGGCTATTCTTCCACAGCCATCTCCTATCATCTCCCATCCTTTACCACACAGCTCACCAAAGTTATAATCAAACTCCAACAACGGCTCAAATAGCAACTCCATTCACAAGCCTGCAATCATCATCCTCTCTGACTCTGCCTGCCTGCAACAATAAGCCATCAACCTCAAACAAACTTCTCCTTGCCAAAAGCAAACAAGCGCTAGTTTTTTTAGTATTGTGAAGGTTTAGTTTAATTTTGTGTTGATAGTTTTGTCTGGTCGTATTATAGTCTTGTGAGTTTTCTTCATGACTTCGTTCCTTGTTCTCTATTTAATTTTGTTTCATTTTTCCTTCTTTAAATTAAAAAAATAAATACATTTCTTTGGTTGACATTTATGTTTATATCAAATTATGTTTTCTAGTTCATCTGCCTTCACACTTTCAGTCATGTTGTTTAGTAGATTTCTATTTTTTCACTTTAGCTATTACATTTTCCACAACCTTTGCAAAAAAATTACCGGACTGATGCACAATTTACAAACTGTTCACATTCAAATTTCATTTGTGCGGTTACTCAAAAACTGCCAATTTATCAAACAACTGATTCATTTCACTGTTTTACATTACAAATTTCAGTTCTGTTCATTGTTTACGATTTTCTTATTACATTTACTACTTTGTTGCACTTCTTCTCATTATCACATAATACTACTTCCTTCTCATTTCAATCATCACATTCTCTATTAGCGTAGTCATATATATCAAGTACAATCTAATTTCCACCTTAAACAAATCATCATTTCCACCTCCAAATGAATCCGTGATTAGTCTAGAATGACAATGACAAAATGTCCTTTGTTATTTTAATTTTGATAAAAACTTGAAAATGGTATGTCTCTAATTTCAAATGCTCCATCCCAAGATTTTCCTGTTATATATGGTAAACAATATCCATAAGCTAATTAATTTTACTGATCATATTAGATATTTCTCTAGTTGTAGATATATAGGAATTTGGGTATAGTGGGTTGTTCATAAGATGTTTTTTCATTTCGGTTTAATCAACGAAATAAATATTTTCAGGTGAATTCGACATAAATGTCTGATAAGATTTTATCGGATGTATGCAGGCTGACCTGCTTGGCAAGTCGATTATCAGACCTGTAGACGTAGAGACCACAGCTCTGGGAGCAGCATAGGCAGCGAGTTTAGCCATTGGTGTTTGGACCGAATTCAAAATATTTGGATCAGCCCAAAATGAAAAGGATACAATGTTCATTCCCAAGTTAGAAGAGACTCAAAGAAAGAAGAGGTGTGAATGCTGGACCAAAGCAGTATCAAAAACTTTTTACTTGCAGGCTTGTCCATTTAGGCTTGAAACACTGTTTATGCCTTCAGCTTCATTTTTTTTAATAAAGGTTTCAGTTTGATTTCTACAGTTCCTGGGGTATAGTAAATGATTCACTATTTGAAACTGTATGTGACTCTTATTTGAATTATAGAATTGATGTACATGAATTGACAGCGTCCAGAAATTACTGATTTATCTCTTACAGTCTTGGTAGTCTGATTTCTACTTAGGCTGCTTAGCATTAGAAGGTGATTGGCTTAAACTGGAACAATATACTATTGTTGATACTTGGTATTGAATCCAAGGGAACTTTGTTATTTTCATAGAAATGGATGTAATTTATGGTACATGTGACTATTTTAGTTCTTAGTTATTATCATCTTGGTTAAATGCTCATATGGAAATTTTTGGAATGAAAAGTTTTAGATTCATATGGAAATTCTTTACATACTTAGAGAGAATACTACTTATTTCAAAGTTAAGAAATTAGGTGGGTACCGTTGGACGATTAAATAATAGATTTCTACCACTTCCCATCTCTTTTCTTTTGTTTTTCTTCTTTGATTTTTTTTTCCTTCCTTTTTTTTCTTTCTAAATATTTCTCAACTTACTACCATGTTGTAAGGCATGACTTTGCAAATTCCAGAGTTACGATTTAGCGGAGCTTACCATTTGGGTATAGTGGGTTGTTCGTCAAATGTTTTTTCATGTACATAGTGGATAGAATATTTTAAATGATAACAATGACGTTAATATTATGGGAAATGTGTTAGTAAATAGTGGACAAATTTTTTTAAATGATAACAATGACGTTAATATTATGGGAAATGTGTAAGTGAATAGTGGACAGAACATTTTAAATGATAACAATGATGTTAACTATTATACCTTGACGTAGTGTCCATTCAAGGAAGGTTCTGCCTGCTATAGCCAAGACTTGATCAATGCCTTCTTTAACTATGTCATTAACTTCTCTAAGAGGATTAACCAAATTATTAGGCCAGCAGAGTAAGAACCAATTATCTGTAGCAATCTGCATCTATGATTTTAAAACTCCGACAGACTATCAAGAAACATAGGAAAATAATAATAATTGAATTTCAGTTACCTGAAAGAAATGCAGCAAAACAGGGTATTGTAATCGATTCATCTCTCAATGGACCAGTAACATATTCACCAACTTTAGAACAACTCATTATTTCTGCAGCTGCTTCTCAGATGCTATACAAAGCTTCTCAGATGCTACACAAAGCTCCTCGGCACAACCAAGTTGCTCAAAATATCGAAGCTTAGGAGAACTTGCTACTGCAGATACAAGCACAAGATGATGAAATTGTTGTTGTCTTCAACTTGGAGGACTACACAGTGTAAAAGGGTGATGCTACCAACAAATAGCTGCAGTAGTAGCAAAATACAAGGAGAACAAAGATAACATCAATGAACGTTTGAAGTTCTACGTCATTATTTAGGATGTGATAACAAATGTAAAACAACAATGCAACGACTTTATAATGACAAGAAATATCCAATGCCATGAAATGATGGAAGACGTGCAACACAAAATTTTGGGTTTGAACTTCAATACATGTGCCCAAACAAACTACAGTGCCACCCCTATGAAGTTCATTTTGGTAAACGATCAAGTTAACAACATAAAAAAAGGGGAAGAAGACATCTTAACAAAGGAATTTAAGCTATCTTAGCTTCCAACGTTCCACTATTTAAAACGCACTGCTAATTAAGTCCGACTAATAATTTGGCGCATAGCAGGACTAAACTAGTAATGATCATAAGTATAATATGTAGCAAACAATCCTACTTTATGAATCAGTAATCAAATTAGCTTAGCATAAGGTATAACCATGTAAAAATCAGCATATTTGAGATTTATTATAAACAAACACATGCTACTGAATGGTTTATAGATTGATAATCATGTCAGGACTCAGTCAATATAAGCTTTACACTATAATAGATATAAGATTGTTTTCCCTTAAGGTCCCTCAGTAACCTGACTTGAAAATCAAGTGAATTTATTTAGACCTCTATAGGTGTACGTTTTCCCCGTAAAATATATACATGCATGTGTTCTTACCCCTACTGTTGATAGATACGAAGTAGCAACTCTGTTGTGCAATACATAAATTAATAGCGGTATGGTTTATATGTTTATACCCAAGTTTGCATAACTTGACTGAAACCATATATTCATATAAAGCAATTAAAAAAAGAGCAAGCTGGTGGTAGTTGCAGCAGCAGGCTGCCGCAGCCACCAGCAGCAGCAGCTGTGGAGGGGAAACAATCCTTTGAATTTCCAAACGTAATTTCACAAATAAAAGAAATTAAAATATGAACTTTCTGGTTGCGGTGGCAATTGTTTTCTCTCCATCTGTAGTGGTTCGGTTTTGGGGAATTGGAGTGGCCTGGTTAAATTTTTGTAGCATATAGATTTGGGAGTGATGCTTGTGCCGTTGCAATCGCTTAAAGGGATAGTTGTGTGCATATTTGGGAGTTCAGTTTTGTGGTGGACGGTTTGTTCATGCTGCAGGAAATTTGGTAAGCAAATGATGATTAAGAAGTCACCTGAGTAGTCGGAGAAAGCATCTCAACTTGAGAGTCAACATCGACAAGAGCTTTCATAAATTTCCTGATGTCTAGTGGGCCTTTGATAGGATTGCCTTTGGCATCTTTCAATAAATCCAGGACAGTTTTCATACGTTTGGTTTTCAGGTAAAGCTCGACTTGAGGATACCATCAATGATGTCATCCAAATCCAATGCTTCTTTCATCTGATCAGCTGTTAAAGTTCCAGTATTGGATTTATCAGCCTTCTTAAAAATTACAGATACATCTTCCTGCAAACAAACATTGCATTTTAGCATGTTAATATAATAATTTCATTTGAAGATTCCACATGGGTAACTAAATTGCAGTGATGTACGTATGCAGTAAAACATTTCAACTCAACAATATGTACCCTTCCAGGATCAGCAATAAATACTTTATACTTGTGGATATGTTCTTCATTTTGCAACACAAGCTATAAATAATCACTTGTTGATATCAAATTAGAAGCAAAACGTCCACTTTTAGACCTTGGGCGAAGTCTCTTTGTGAAAAAAGGATGCCTCAGAGCTTCAAGCGCAGTCAACCGCCCTGATGGTTCATATTCGAGTAAGCCTTCTAACAGATCCATATGGTCACCGATTGAGTGATCAACGTGTTGCAATAATTGGGTCTGATCGTATCTAAAAATACATATATCACCCAAAACAGCATTACCATAAAATAAAACCCAAGATATAATACCGCAAGGTGATGCAATTTAAATACTGCTTTTATACTGTCCCTCGAACCAGCACCTTCAGGTCAGTTCAACCGGCCTCTCCTAATATATTTTTTGGCATGCCCCAGGCCAGTTCAAACAACATTTTTGTCCTACACGAATAATCGGTTAGTGTTATAGCATTATTACAGATCCACTCATTTAGGTACCTTACAATTTGATACTTTTATGTACTCAGGAGACACAAAAGGAATTTTTTCAGGCTTCAAATCAGTATGAATAAAATTCAAATCATGCATAACTGCAAGGTACAAGAGAGGCAGAAAAAAATAGATTAGAGTAAACAAGTTGTGAATATCAGATGTTAAGAGAGCTGCATCAGGCAAGACATGTAGATGAAACACGCAACACAAGCATGTAATCACTGAGCTAAATAAATAAATAAATATATATATATACCCTAATACAGATCTTTAATGCCATTTTTAGGACTACCAGCTTCTAGCTAGTGTATGTCCCAACCACCCAAAAATAACATTTTCCTCGATATCCCCATCACACGTACACAAGAACATAGAGGATTCCTAAATATAGCATGAAAATGTGGTGTTAGATCGCCACAAAAAATTCCTCGGGCCCAAGTGAAGAATCTTTAAAAAAAAAAAATAGCCTCAACAATGATATGCAATTAAAGCGATGTTTTACGTGCCTTCAAAAAAAATTTGGTACACGCTCATTTCACTAAAGGTGAACACACTACTTTTTGGAAGCTCATACAATTCTATGGCTTTATTATTAAACCTAAGGCGACATATGCAAAACGGTTAAGAAAACAATTTTGCATTATTATGGTCACAGAGACTAGATATAAAACTTAGAGATGAGCAAAAAATTAAAAATATTATGATATATATATCAAAATGATAGATTTAAGAGTAGTGTCTACACACATGCTATCAATACCAATAGTTGTTTTCCAAGATCTCGAACTAAATCAATGGGAAATGGTCGATAATCATTTCTCTTTAGGAAATCATAAAAACTTGGTCCAAGCTTCTCAAGTACCTGTTAATATCAATCAGTAAATCAAGCACACTCAGACACCCATTTTTTTCAACTGCATGTGAGGGAATATTATCATGAATCAGTTACGAGCTTACAATTACAATACAAATAGGATTACAATAGTCAAAACAGATCGATATTTGCACACAACTGCAAAAATAAGCAGCATGGAGATATAGTTTATTCCAATCAATACAACGATAAATTGAGCAAACAAAAGTAATGGGTATAAAGAACTAACCAGACAGAAGAATTGCTATGCTACTTTAGCTGTTGAAGCACATCAATCTCGATCATAGCATCCTCATGATACTTGTCTACAACTCGGACAAAATTTATGGCTACCATTTCTTCGCTTTCCCTGTCCCAACGCTCCAATACTTGACCAAGCGTGCCTTCTCCCATCTTATATATTAGAAGCGCTGCAATTGAAAAATCAAATTAAAACTTATTGTATGTCTTCAAAACTTAAGTAGTAAAAGAAACAGAATAACAAACATTAGCAATGCTCATTTACTTGCAGCTACCTTTCCTGGAACCAGTATAACAACAACCTACTCTTTTTTTATATAAAGAAAACATCTAAAACGTTGTGTATCCATTATTCTAAATAACAATACCTTCTAATTTATTTATTTTTAAAAAATATTTTGGAGTTTGTAGGTAACTAATATTAGTACAATAAACATACCATGAATTTTCGCTGATTTATCGATGAACAATCACCTAATGCATAAAACACAATCAGTCCCAAGTACTCGAAGTCATTCATCGGTTGCTAATACATGCCTATTGGCCTGATCACAATAACGACATAAGTCGTTTAATTGACAATAATATCTCATCAACAGGTACAAAATAACATCAATGATTTACAAACAAGATATTAACAGCTACATACAGGACATTGTGCCTTCCTCACAATAACTAGTTTACTACTTGATTTTTCTTGCAAGCTAATGGTGGTGTCAAAGACAACTTAACGACCACTCTACCAAGTGAAAACAAAAGGGGGGACATGTATTCATATGCATAATCATGAAAATAATATTAAGAATTTCAAATGATTTAGATCAGCATAATTATTAAAATTCACAAGTTGTAATGATTTCTTACGGAATTTAGACGGCTAATTCAGAGTCGTTCTCATTGCATTCCAAAATCCCTGACAAGATAAAAAAAAGTATATTATAAAAGACTAGAATTGAAAACCATAAACATCAAGGTGCTCAGGGATTCATTAATTGGGAACAGATATCAAGTAACTGCTGTTTAATATTATATACTAAAATGGGTGTGCATGCACATGATTTAACATTGTGATAGAATACCAAAAAAAAAAAGAAAAAAAAAATGTGTTTATGAAATTTGGTGATGTACGATGAATCTTATAGTAAATCTCTGCTATCACCAATGGAAAATTAACTGGCTCACCGCTGGTGAGATTATACCAATGCAAACTTTGTGCTTCTGGGTGTCGATTAATTCAAAGCCTTGACCCAATGTCAAGGTAACTGCTAGTGGAGTATACACAAAAGAAAGAGAAAGAGAATATGGCACTAAAGATAAATTTACAATGATGCACCAACTATTCTTGACCTGGTACCTCCAAAAAGGTATATAAATCACTCTATTCAGGTCATAGTTATAACTAACGTATACGATATAAATATTGCTAGTAGCAACTGATAAAAGACAATGATACATCATTGATAACTCATTCGTTTACATTCTTCTTATTTTTGTTACACTACAGAGAAATCATTGATACGTCATGGAGAAATTATTCACCCTCACTATATGCTATAGTATACTATTATAAGCAAAGTTAATCTCACTTTGCTTTGAATTTATGAATTTCTAACTTGAAACTGAATTTGAAACGACAACCTTATTATGCATCTTGATTACCATTATTTATATATGAAATTTTCTTAAAGTGCCTAGAGTATTTATAATGATCAAGTAGAAACCTACAAGCATTTAAATGTATGTCAATAACATGTTAGGACATCAAAGTATCAACAATAATTATTAGTCTTGAAAATACCACGTGTTAAACTCTCAACTTATTTTACCAAGTCTTATAAATTCAGTTGATAGAATATATCTCTAAATCTAGAAAAAATGCTGTTAATTTCGATGTTAGGTACATAACGGTTAATTAACAATTTACAATATATAAAAACGTGGGGATAATAACATATAATATCAATATTGGTTAAAATTCAATCAAGTATCTATATGTTATTAAGAAGCGTTTGGATAATATTGGATAATACCAAAAAATCAGTCTACATGTTAAGTAACAAATGCAATAAAAAAATCGCAAAGACATCACAAATATGAACACTAATTGTCATTCATTTGCAATCCACAAATGCTAGTTGCCTGAGCCCTATATACCTTGTTTTAAGTTTTAACTATTCCTAATTGTGTTTGACCCTTCACCGAATCATGTTCGTTTAGATTCACCAAAAAGGACATTTATTTGAGGAAAATAGTTATAAGTTGCAACAATATGTTTTCTAATGACTTAAAATTTGGCAAATGCACATATAGATTTAAATCGTTCACGTCAAACAACATTAAAATTACCTAAATGTCAAGCAAATGAGATGATGCTCACTGAGCATCAAATAATCTAAGGTAATCTTCGACAAAACCATGAATGTGCTTCAAAAGATATTATTTCTAGTAATCGAAGGAGCGGTTAAAGTGAAAAGTTGGTAACCTGTAATCTCACAAGGTAGAATGAAGTAGGCAATATATAATCAATGCATCTCTGTACACCTAGTAAGCATACTCTCAACACCAACATCATTCTATATCAAAATGTTTATAGTAATACAAAATACATCCAGGAAAACGAAACTCCGTTTGATGATAACTGACATCATACATTACCAAGCACAACTTCCTATGACTCTACATCGTAAATCTAGAGGCAAAATATAATCATGTTATCTTGCTTGCAAGTAGATGAACAAATTAGTTAAACAAATCTTCCTTGCATGGAGAAGGGTGCAGAGTCTATTTTCATGAAACTACACATGGAGAAGGATGCAGAGTCTATCAAAACCAAAGTGATGTTGCAAGGAAATTACTAAATAGTGTTGAAATTATAGGCTGAGTTCTTGACAACAAAACTTAACATTGCAAAGTAAGTTGAAATACATTAATTCAGGTTGGAGATAAATTCTCATGAAATAGTTTTTTTTCGCTTAACTAATATGTTAATTCAGAATAGTTAACTAGATATTTCTGGAACACGTTAACTTCATGCCAATTTCGATCAAATAATTCAAACAAAAAATAAATTTAGAATCATAAGCACCAGCAGTAAAAAATGTGTAACAAAGCTTTTAGTACCTCTCATTGGCCTTCAAAATAGTGAGATGAAGGATCGCCTTTTGATGATAGGGGAGATTCGACGATTTAGGAATTTGTGGTTTAGGGATTTTTTGATTCAATGTTGGGATTAGGGATCGTTTTCTTTCCAGAGGCGGTGGAGTGGAAAGTGTTTTCAGAAAAGGGATTTTGTCGTGTTCTGTGGCAAAAAGTAGAAGTGTTGATTTTTCGTTCAGCAAAAAATTCCCGCCTTTCTCGTTGAATAGCGTTGAGTACCTAGCCAAATAGCGTTAGCAATCCCGCATTTCAGAACCTTGAAAGAGATTAAAGAAGAACGCTATTTATTTTTGCTATTAAGTCCCCATTTTGGTGTAGTGGTATCCTTTTGATGATAACAAAAGGGGGAGAATAGATTGAGATTTTGATTATTGAGTGAATATTTTATAAATATTTTTAATTTTGAAAATTCATCCAATTTTCATTTTTCATTCATTCACAGTTATAGGGGAGTATTTGTTGTAGGGAGAGCTTTCAAAAGGGGAAGTCCAGTTCTTCACTGTCAAACACATTTATTGGATTCAAAATCTTGTTATTTGTTTGTCATCATCAAAAGGTGGAGATTGTTGTATATAACGGTGTTGTATACACAATTAAATGATTTTTGTTTGATGATAACAATCAAATATATATTATTATAAATGTGTTTGTTGTTGTACAGTTTCATATATACATCACAGACTAGAATATAAATTTTATATCTAAATAGAATACTTCTATACATAATTTCAAATATTCACAGTATTTTATTTAAATATAAATATTTTATTCCAACACTTAAACAGTACAGATTTACAACTCCTCTATTTGTACACTTCACTAATATTTCATTTCTTTTATATACAATTTCATTTATTACACAGTTTCTCAATACAACACTCTATCACTCAGTTTATACATTTTCATATATACATTCTTTTCACTGCTACTGTCTTATGTCTTCAGTCTTCTGTCTTCACTGCTCATTATCAGTCCAGTCGTCTGCTTACTTATCACATGAAATACACACACACAGTACACTACAATAGAAATAAAACTGAATACATGTGAATATAAATTTTATTTGCCTTAGATTTATGGTGTATTTCTCATCATTTTTCATGACTCGATATGATTTGTATATATCCATCTAGTACTCACTAATCAACCTCAACATGCCATACTGGTTTGTTGATCAGAACCAGCGTCAAAACTAGCTGATTCTGAACAACCACAACAGAGTGCAGCAGTCTGCTGATAAATAAATTACATGTGCACAATATATGTATACACACACTGTTGTGTATATATACACATATGTACAGGTGAACATGGTAAAGACAAGTTACAACATTGGTCGAGGCAGCTCAATGTCAGGGGGAGACATACAACAAGCAAATGTGATCATGGCCGCAATAATAAGTACATGGCTCAATCAAACTCAAACCAAAATGGTCATGCAAATAACAAGCAGCCAAACAAGTGTTGATGGTGCAACATGGATAAAACTGTTATAGTCGAGCCATGCACAAATAAAGAGCAGAATCACATTCAAGTGCAAGGATGCCAACTCATGGTTTACTCAACTATAAAGTGGCAAAACAGCAATGTGCAAGTCAGGTCTACATGCACCAACACATGTCAATGGACATACAAGCAGCAATTTAAGTGCACAAATAATACAAATCAAAGCTAAAATGGTCAAGCACATGTCTCTATGGTGCAGCCCATTTCTACATTACATGGTTTAGCTCAATTATGCCGTGCTGCAGCACGATATCAGATATTCATACAGAAATCCCAAAATATGGCACAATACAAAGATCAGCATGTTCATATTCAAGACAACTCAAGTTTCAAGTTACATGTACATGAAGCAAATACAACTACATGATCCAAGCATATATCAAGTTCAAATATATGTACAGTGTTTCATCATGGACATTATAACAACGATCATGAACATACATATGTATGCTAATATATATGGTTCACATCAGCTAATGGCAGTATATACATGGCTGAACAGTTCAAGAAAGACTCAAGGTGCAAATACACAAAAATGATCAGGTCAAAACAAGCATGTGCACTTCAGTATGGTTAAATTGATAATGCCAAAGTATGACACAAGTGCAAAGTACAAATGTGTTGTTTTCATCCTCAAGCATTGTTGAACGGGACAAGCTAGTGTACAGCAAACAACAGTGGGATGCAAGAATTTCACAAACACAGATTTACATATAGAAGCATGATACAAGATGCAAGTTTCAAGTGGGAGCACGACTCAACATGGATCAAATAGCATGGTGGAGTCAGTATAGCCGAAGTGGTCGAGCTCTACATACATGAAGCATCAACATTAACACAAGACATCATATATATTAAGGGTAATGTATTTCGGAGCAAATACATGTGGCATGAAATTCTTTTATGATCAAGAACATGTACATGGACCTATGTCAGTATCTATACATGGATAACATGCAAACAGGATAGTGCTTTTAGAAAATGCAAAATATTAAATTGCATATTGGTTTTGTAAACCTCAGTAATTCATTGCTAAAATCAAGCTGATCCAATTTTGGTGCAAATAGAGAAACAAATCAAGCATGAATTCAAAGCAGAGGACAAACATATGTATTCAAACAAAGAAACAGTTAATGAGTTTCCAGAAATGGCAAAATGTTCACACAGGCAAGAATTCAATCAAGGTTTTCAACATGAATAAGGTGTATGATAAACATGGCAAGAGTTTAAGAAGCAAGAAATCATTTTCAATTTGATTCCTGTTTTTTTAATCACGGAAATCACTTGAGCCTTTTGTAGTGGGACATACATGTTTAATGGGATGAAAACATTTTCGGTAAAACATATATGGAAAGATCAAAACAATTTCCAGAAATGATATCGTTCAAGAATAAGACTAGATTCAATCAAGCTTTCATACGTGTCTTTTATTCACACATGTGGATTCAATCTCGCAAATCAAAAGAGGAACGCAATACAAAATCATATCAAGCCATTAGTCGAAATTAGAGGCAATTAAGGATTCTAAAATCCTATTTAAACACCTTCACATCACCGACAATTAGCATCGAAAACAAGAGCATAATCAAATATAAAATCCAAAGAAACTCACATGTTTATCCATCGTTTTTCGATCAACACAAATTCCCCAAATCAGAGAAAGCCAAATCTATCTTGAAGCAAGCAGTAGGAATTCGAAGCACAGGAGAATCAAATCATCGATTGATTGAACATGATTTGGGGATTTAATAAAACCCTAGCCACTGCCATTTTTTCTCCAAAAGTGGAAGTGATCGGATAATAACAAAGAAGGGTGGACACAAATCAAAAGGGGCCGGCCAACTTCAAGTGGTTAAAGGGAGATTATTTTTCCTTTTAAATATCAGGTTTTGATTTATTTTTTGTTGTAATTTCAATTTCTTTTTGTAAACCGTCTGAACAGTTTCTAGAGTCTGTAAAATTCTAGGGAAACCAGTTAGGGTGTTAACCGGCAGTTTACTAGTGTCTGTAAAAACTAGGGTTATTGGTTACATGATTGTAATCAGGGGAAATCTGATCTAGGGGATTAGATCGGTCTAGGGTTTTGAATGTAAGATTAGAATAGAAGCGAGGGGTTCGCGAGTTTACATGGTCTTGTAAGCGGGATCTGTTCTATTACCTAGTAGAAACCTTAGGAATGCAGCAGTAGGCAGGATTTTGCCGAAGCTGGGTATATCTTGTGTCATTTACCTTTCTGCATTTATTTTCTGCTGCATTCTGTGATCTGATATTTTTTAATCTCACTTAATTTTCAATAAACCCTATTCACCCCCCTCTAGGGTTAATCTAGATCCAACAATGTGGACCCCCAAACCTCGTCGTCGACCAGAATTTCAATTGGAACCCGAAAACCATTGAACTGCGAAATCGGCCACCACACACCTTCGACCGCCGCGCCACTTCATCACCAGCTAGGTCTCATCCCCAGATACCTTTCTCCAGTTCATCACTTCGCCTGAATCGGCCTCCACCGCTGCAGATTTGCCAAAATACGAAACTAACACCCCTTCGCAAAAACCAAGATCCACGACACCATAGAGTTCCGATCAACATCATTACCGTATGAATCGAAAGAGGAGAGATAGAACTTCAAGTTTCATGTTGTGAGTTTTTGCTAAAAGCTTACGGATTGTGAGAGATTAACAAAGGAAGCGAAAACAATTTTCGGCCAGTGGTAACGTTAGTGGCGGCTGGTAGGGGAAAATAGGGTTAGGGCATGGGTTTGAGACCTTATATAGGCAGGGTTTAGGACATTATATTATTATTTTATTCACGTTATGACCCGAAAACTTTACACACTCCAAACGAGGCCCAACGAGTGTTGTTCCCAACCAAATACTCCTATTATGAACATAATGGAACATGTTTCGAAAGCCAATTCGATTATTTTCATCATTTTTTCTCAAAATTAAATTATACGCTATTATTAATTTCAAATCAACTTTCCGACATGCGTTTATATTGGGCACGCTTGCATACTAACTCTGATTGATACGAAATTTTAAATCTTACAATAATTTAACGTTCCAGATCCAATGAAACTAATTTCGTCAAAATCTGAGATCGGTTGAAAAATGGCTATTTTCCAATATCCAATTAAATCGATAAAATATAAATAAATTCCAAAATAATTAAATCCATTTGAAAAGTAATTTATAATCATCACATATATTCAAATAGAATTTTACGTAGCTTCAAAATAAACTAATTAGGACTTTAAACTCGATATTCCCATTTCTAAGTAAATTGACGCTTAAATCCTCACTTAAATAAATTTAATATTCCTTTATAAAATCTGGGTTGTCACACAAATAATGGGAAATAAGTGCAAAATTTTGTCATATATTGAAAAAAATGATTGACATTAAAAGTTAAATTGTGACAACAAATGACATATTATTTTCCAGTAATGGGAAGTAGGCAAAATAAATCATAGAGTATATTGTGATAAACTTCTTTATGATTAATCCCATTGCGGAAGGATACCATTCTAAGTCTTTCTCGAGCAAATTACTCAATTGATGTAACCTTATGTATGGATTTTCGGTGCAGAAGGAGTTTGCATTTGGTACTGTCGATACGACAAATTTCCCTGTACTTCAATTATAGATATATATCAAGTCAATTTTCTAATCATAAATAAAGTAATACTTCTTTTTGCACTCTTCGTAATTCAAATATTAAATGTTTTAATCTCAGTGCAGTTGGATCAGTTAGAAATAGACATGTATAGACTATCTTTTATGTAAATTTTTATTCTACATGTCCATGATTGATCTATGTCTTTTGAATATATTAATATACGTGACCATTGATCAGTTTAGTTACGATAAATGTAATGAATACTACTTTGACCCTTGTCAACATAACTAAGGGACGAGATAATTTTGGATACACCACATGTTATAAACATTAATTTTTAGAGCCTATAAAGTCAAACACATTTTTAATGTTATTACATATGTGGCATAGGGAGAGATTGCACGTGTAAAATAAAGCGTGTAACGCTATTTCATTGTAAAGCCTAATAAAAGTTGTAAAGATGTATTTGGCATGGATGGAATAAGCAAAGAATTAGGTGATTTTAAATTTGTTGGAAGGACAAACTGGAAATACTACACTATAAACAAAGGGTTATGGTCCTCGGATTATATAAGCTATGTTTATTCTCCTAATCTCTTCTGTGAAAACATTTCAGATCTACATTTTATGTCAATTTGGAAGATGATATTCAACTCTTGACTTTTAGATCCACTTTTTTCCCTTAGTCAGTTTATGAAGGCAACAATTGTGCATTTAGATCTAGCATCTGATCTAAAGCTTATGTTAATTCGGTATACCTAAACCAAATCAAAAATAGGTTAATCTTCATTCAATAAACACCAGTAGATTTATGTATGGCTTCCGTTAGTCTGTTTACCTTTTTTTTCTCAGTTAAATCAATATGAGTCGTCTTTCGAATCTATAGTTTTATAATTAATCAGTTCTAAAGTATATTGAAATCTTAACATATGTTGACAAGATTAATTTCTATATTTATGGAAAACAAATCACTAAGTCTAAAGGAAAATCCAAAGTTGTCAAAATGAGGATTTGAAAACAATTTAGAGAAAATGAGAATCAAAGAAGGTACTATAGAGCGATTATGAGCCGTATGATTAAATATTACTCTAACCTTACGTCTAGATATATACTAATATAACAGAAGGCGGAGTGCCTTATTTTGTATTGAAACAAACAGTTCTATGCAAGTAAGAAATAAAAGTGGGAAGAGAAACAATGTTTATTCTTTTCTTCAAAAAAAAAAAAAATCATCTCTCTCAGTTTTTTCAAATTGGCTACACTTATAAACTTCCCGATAATCGCAACATTTCAACATAGCAGATGGGAATTAGAATGCCTAAGAACAAATATGTCCACCATTTGAACGATCTTAACTTGCATTTGAGATTGCACTCTTGCATTTGAGATTGCACTATACTGAAAGAGAAATATAAGAGCCACTGAAAGCAATGAGATAAAGTTGAAGTACTGACATGATGCATGATAAATACAAAAAGAATAGTTTAAGATACGACCAAATTACCCCTTTTATTTCCAGCAAGACATGACTGTTTACATGACAAATTTTCAGTCAAATAACATTGAATATAGTAAACATATGAAGCGGTCACCCTTCATTCTTTCAACCTATTAAATTCGACCTAACGCCAGCATATTCCTATGAGGCAATTTTGTCCGAGATAATGAAAAAAAAATCTAGCTTGAGACCCCTTTAACAATTTAATAGTGAGCGATGTGCCCCTAAAAAAATGACCATTCTTATCTATAATTGGAGTGTCATTAGCAATGCTTAATATGTATTAATTGGTTGTACGTTATATATCTTCGGTATAATTTTCCTCCATTTAATGTGTTTGGACTCTGAACTGAAACATTTTATTTCTTTTATTCATAATGAATATTCCATTTCATGTGTAAATTCACGATACTTATCTAAAATATTTAACAAATACTAGTGCGAACTCGTGCTACGCACACAGAGTACGCCAATTTTTTGTTTTTAGATTATCAATGTGTCTTCGTTTTTCTTGTACATTCGGTTTATTTTTCTTCACTAAGATTTCTCCTCGTCCCTATAATATAGATTTAAACTAATAGAAACAACTTCATCTATAGTACTCTTTAAATGTTAAGTTTATCTTTATTTTGTTTGGAACAATCCTCAAAGCAATTTGTTTTGCTTGCTTATATGGGTTTGTTAAATTGCACATATTTATAATGTGAATAAGTGCTATGTACATATTTCTCATTTAGTAAGTAGTGTAAACTAGGTGATTATTTATATCTTGATAGATTTCACATACATCATTTAGCTGTTAGCTTGAAACTTTGATTTGATGCATTGAAATTGTTGTTCACATTAAAAAAGTACATAAAAGCAAGCAAACATGGACTATACGTGTTTGCAGTAATGCCCCCTTTTAATGTATGAAAATAATTAGCCAATGCAGAGTCTATTGAATTTACCATGATTCAACATGTAAATCATACAAAAGAATATTGTTATGTTAGAATACACGTTGTTGGTACTTACATCACAAATAAGGAAGACTACCGAATTATATTACTCCACCTTGAAACTTATATTAAAGAATTGAACAAAAAAGTGTTGAAATAAAAATAGTGCAACGAACGTTCCATAAGCCTAAATTTATAAAAAGTCCTTTTGTTAACAATGCGAGTCAATTTAGTGTATTCGGCAACCAACGCACTAATTCATTAAAAAAAAGAAAGCATTCAAAAAAAAAATGTACGATGAAATAACCTATAATTGATTAATTATTGGTTTTAAACATCCACTGAACGAAATTATTTACATCTATTAAGGAAACAACAAAAATAAAAGAAATCTGACTTCACAAATTTTTGTTATGGAAACAGACCTTCACAAAAGTCATTCATTGCGATACTCCAGTTTCAAACACATTCCTTTTCCTTTTCATTTCTCCATATTAAGGTCATGGTTGTATTCAATCTTATTCAAAATTATACCATATCAGTTCAGGTCAGTTTGTGTGCCCAAGACATCTTCATCTTTAGACTGTTCCTTATTCGGGTGGAACGCATTTGATTCAAACCTTGACTTGCATTTCATGTTAAAACAGTTTAGTTCTGCATCTACTCATCAAGCCAAAAAAAAAAAAAAATTGAAATTTAATTCGGTACTCTTCTTATCTCGATTCAGCCAAATAAATTTCAGCTCTTTATTTAAATTAGGGTGTGACATACCATTTTTGCACTTAAACTGATGTGCATTTAATAGTTCTTCCATAGTTGAAAAGATTACTCTTTCATTTAAAAAAAAAAGTAGTATACTTTTAATGTGAATAAGAAACACATTAAGTGTTTAACTAACGTTTATCCAAGCATCACGAACCACAAATCTCAAATGTTATGTAGTCCAAAGACAGCAGGTTGGGATCAGAGCAAAAAGAATCAAAGTCACAAATACTCCAGTATTAGAGGGAATGATCCATTAAATATTCTGTTATAATGAATGCATGATATAAAAGGAATAAAAAATCCGCTAATGAATATGAATAAAATTCTATGTTAGTATCTTAACTTTAAACTAAAACATTTGGTTAAAAACTATACCATAATTATTGTCTTCAGTATAATAGTCATTAGGATAAAAATGAAATAAATATTGTTTTTAATAATATTAATGACTGAAACGTGAAGAATTAAAACCTAAAAGCTACAAAACGCTAACTTATATAAATATTCATAATAATTTTAAGCGAAAGTAAGGCATCATATTCAAAAGCAAATTGATATGACTTTGAGATATAGTCAGATTTAAATTGAACAAAACGATCTTAGACGTCCGACTTGTTAAGAAAGAATCTAACGAAAAAATTGGTTAAGTAACACACCTGCGTAAAACAACCACTTAAACATACAAAATAAGTAAAAAAAATAACAGCTCAAAATTATACACATACAAAATATTTCAAAAAACTAATATTTTTTAATTTGAATTTCAAATAAGTTTCTTAGTGCACTAGTCATCAAAATTGAAAATTAATGCACAAATATCAATTCACGTGATATTTTTTATTTATTAAATAACCGTGTTGACTGTTTTTTATAAAATAAATTGAAAAGAAAAATCTCACACGTATTCATTCCTTGGGGCCGTAGGTGTTCTTATCAGCAATGAGGCGTGCTTCCAAAATAATTCCAATTGCTTAGGCCGATTTATGATTTCATTTCAGTCTTCTATAGCCAAATGTTTATGATTTAAAAATGTTCCAAATAAACTCTAATTAATAAAATAGCAGAATGGTAAGAGAATCCATGATTTCAAAGTGTGATGATGTTGATTTCAAAAAAATGAATCGAAAAACTATTTTTTCTTCAAACTTAAGACTAGAAACATCTAATTTTGAGTAAAATACCAAAAGCAAGGGTTGTACTCGAAACAATGGATGTAAACGACACTGGATATTATATTTCCACTCAAATGCATTTTCGGATACAACCACTGAACCACATGGCAATATTCCCTTTCTAGACTTAGGCAGAGATCCATAATAGTATGTGGCCTAGGTTAAGTTAGCTAGCTTGTAATTTAATTTTGAATCTTCTTATTTTTTAGCCATGAACCATATCGGTATGTTAAGCCTGGTTTTTTGGTAGGCCAAAACCCCAACAACAACAGGCTCAAAACCCAACAACAGCCTCATAAATATCGGAACATAAAACTTTCTGCTCCGCATATCATCATGAAAACCTAACCGGTTGCCGCCTCTTTCTCTCTGCAAGCTTCAAAATCTTTCGCCGGACAATCTATCATCTGAGGTAATTATGTAAGATTAGGTTTTCTTTTGTTAACTGCCTTCGCCTGAGAACCAGTTATTAAAGAAATTTTGATCCGATATAGCGCTGAAAGCGGACCCCAATGGCTAGGAACTTTCATATGACAGCTGCATTATTTTCTTTGCCTTAATACGGTATTATAGTAAATAGGAGTCAGGCGAGTGCTAAGTGCTTCTACTGTAATATGTTAATGGATACAAAGTAGTAAGGACGAGGTTAAAGAATACCACAATTTATGGATCACCGTTGTGTATATGTATGTAGGCAATACGAGTTTGTTCACACTATTTTCAACAGAGAGCAAAACTCTAACCCGTGATTTCCACCAATATGTGCCGGTGTTTTGTACAGAATGTTGAAAACAGCGTGTACAAACTCACACTCGTTTGTAGAGACTAATTTTTTTGCATATGCTAGAACAAATTAAGGTCACATTATGGCCATTAAAGATGATGGAAAGTTTAAAGTGCAGGCACTGTAACATCCTGGTACTAAAAAGTAAAAACATCGCAACACTGGAAGGAACAACACATTAAAGTACACCTTCGTTTCTGTCTGAATTTTAATTTCAGTTTATTTGTATTTCTTTTTTTGGGTTGCAAATTAATTGATATGTAGTAAATAGGGGAATTCACGTAGCAATGCTGTGAAATTGAACAATATATTTGCTGATACTTGTCTAGCAGATATAGCATGAATCACTTGTGCTTATGATCAGCCATGGTTTGTCTTTTCTTGTAAAAAACTGCAGAGGGTTTCATGACTTCTGCTTGCTTTTTAAAATATTTTGTTTGGGCATTGAACGTTAACCCATGGGAGCTGAAAAACTTCTCAAAAACCTTCCTTGTTTGAGTGGATAACAGTGCAGCATCATATATTTGTTCTATATTTTATATGCTTAGTTTGCAAAACCATGTACATTTGTGGAGTTGCCATGGATTCCGAAAACGAAATCTAGTGTCATATGTACAAATAGTTTCCAGTGTATTAGGCAGATGTGTACCCTTTTCAGACACTTATATGCTTGAAAGGACAAGCTTTGCATGCACAAGTTAGCATTTAAGTTGCAGGTTAATTTAGTTGTTTAAGCTCTTGATACATCTATCTATTAATTCCTACACTCAATTCAAATTTGGTCCTCTATTATTTGGTTAGGTTATCTTTGTTACTTCAATCTCTCATATGAACAAGCAAGCCAGTGGAGAAGATCGAATCAGTGCTCTTCCTGATGATGTAATATGTAATATCCTTTCTAATCTCTTTGTGGAAGAATCAGCAAGGACGTCCATCCTGTCTAAACGATGGCGCAATATGTGGCTCTTTTCCCCAATTATCATTTCTGATGAATCCATTGTCAAGCAATCTTGCATGTATTGTAGAATTGAAGAGGAATCCTCTTCCCCAATCTTCATACCCAAGGAATGCCTGTGTTGTTTTACGAAAGAGGAATCCTCTTCCCCAACCATTAAATCCTTTGTTGAACAATCTTGCATGCGTTGTTTTACTGAAGTGGAATCCTCTTCTTGGATCGTAAATGCTATGTCCTGTATTATTTTCAGCCACCCTGGATCTATTCCTACCTGCCATTTCATTCTACCTGATTGGTATAATTACCTGGAAACCTTAAAAAATCTCTTAAAAGCCTTGACCCTGAAAGGCATCAGAAATCTCCTAATCAATGTTGATTTGGAAGTTCCTTCCTTTGTTTTTAAATGTGATTCCCTTGTTAATGTCCACTTGAAGTATTGTTCAATGCCTACTCAATTACCAGCCCGCAAGGATATCTTTCCTAATTTAAGAAAATTGTCGTTGATACATTGTAATATCAATAATGGACTTTTGGTTGACTTAATATCTTCAAGACCGATCATTGAGTTGAAAATTAAACGTTGTAGCGATTTAAAAGAACTTGTCATTGAATCTCAGAGCTTAGAGAGATTATATATTGGCTGCTATGGTTATTGTGAGCTTACCATTAAAGATGCTCTAAATCTTGAGGCATTCAAGTATGATAACTTTGAGAGTTATTCTTCAGTGGAGATTTTAAATGCACCTAACCTTAAGGTTCTGGACCGTATAGACATGAGGATGTCGGAACTCCAATTAGGGAATTATCAGTTTGACATCAGCTATCGTGGCAGGTACATGAAGATAAGAGGTGAAATCACTTACATGCCTTCCTTACACTCGTTAGACATTGCAGTCCATTTTAATCGTGCTTATGAGCTAAGATCAGTTCCACACTTGTTGATGTGTTTTCCATGCTTAGAAACTTTAGAAGTCCACGTAAAAGATAGACCTTCCGTTGATGATGATGAAATTTACTTTGATGAATATCTTTGGGATAGCAATGCACATGTTACTGATGCTGCTGCTATTGTTATTCGTAATGATTATGATGGTTATGTACACCTATTGTCTGACATTAATTGTCTCAGCCATCATTTAAAAATTGTCAGAGTAAGTAATTATCCTGGAAGAAATGCCCATTTGGATTTTGTCAAACTCATTACAGCCAACGCCAAAGCTCTGGAGACATTAACTATAGTTTATGGTGATGAATTTGAGGAAAGAAGGATAAAATCTCAAAAACATTTCCTAATGCAGGATAGAGCTTCTAAGATGTTGCAGATGGAATTTATTAAGAGCAAGTAGAGGCAACATACTTTTATTTGGATGAACAAGCCATCCATTTTTGCATCTTCTAAGTTGATTTTCTTTACTTTGTGCTATGTAGATAATAAAGTGGATGCATGTTTTCATTGATGAGTGATTATGGATTATGGTCCCTGTCAACTCTTCTGGTCTTAGAGTGTAATTCACACCTTGAGCTATCACCGAATTTTGTCTCAAATGTTTTGAAAAGCTTTAATTCACTTGGACTTGCAACATCGGTAGAGGAAAGATTATCCTGCCAATGAGTATCAAAATTAAAAGACCACTTCTTTTTGCACGTGTATATGGATGAAAGTGAAATTTTATATACACTGAAGTTTGTTAATTCTACTCATTTTACTGTGGTTTTGTTTAGAAGCTTGAATGAAAAGGTATTTTTGAAAGTCTTAGTAATACTTGTGGCTAAAGCAAGCACGTTTGTTATCAAAGTTTTATAAAAATTTCTTATGAATGTTGCTAACGTAGAGGAGTACCTGCAAAATACGCCTTGCTTTTGCCTATTTAAAGAAAGTGAAAATCTCCTATCTTTTGCTTTTGCCTATTTAAAGAAAGTGAAAATCTCCAGTTTTCCATTACATATTTTGTACTATCTTTGCCATTTGCTATTCATTTTTGGATCATACACAAACTTATACTAGTAGAATGGTTCAAGTATGCATTTTTAGCTAAATTTACTACATGGAAATACAATATTTGTTTTGCTGCACACAGTGCTAGTTCTGTACGAGAAGTATGATGATTAAATTGACCAGTTTGCAAAGATGGTGATTACAGAATTGAAGAAACAGCATACGGTGGCCTATAAGATGGATAAGAGCAGGACTTCAAGAGCTCCATCAATGGATAACAATGTGCTCTAAATTGTTTTGAAGATTTTTTTTAGCTGGCGCTTGGTTATGTTGGGTTTTGGATTTTGAAATAGAGTCTGCAAACTTTTTTTTTTGTTTTAAACTTTCTTTCATCATTGCTATATCAATAAAAGGAATTATATATGGTTGGATATATGTACGTGTGTGTGTACATATATATACATACACAGGGGCGAAGGCACATATGCCCTAGGTAGGGCTGGCGCCATAGCTGAAATTTTGGAAGTCTGGCTAAAAACAAAGAAACGCAGTGGCCTGCCCTAGCTGGAACAGGGATTTTGCCCCACCTGGGCTCTTCAACAGCCCTTATTTGGCAATTTAGTGCTACTATTAGTTGGTTTTGCACTGCTTGAATACTTATTTATATATATACAGATAGACTCTACAGAATTTTTGCAGTGTGGGACAAAATTTTTTTGGTTTGGCTCCAGCTGACTTCATAGCCTAGCTCTGCCCCTGTACATACACACACTCACACACACAAAACTTATTTATATATATGGTTGTCAAAATGTGCTTGCCTATTTACCAGATATAGATGTTTGCTGAATCTTTTACATGCAGTTGATGGTTTATTAGCTTGTAAAGGATTCAGAAATCCCTCTAATATTTCCTTTATGCATTCCTTGTGTCAGAGAGAGCTGCAAATGTATTTGCGTGTAAATTTAGTCCAAAAGAATAATTCCATGAACTTTCGGTTGCATATTCGAAGTTACATCAATGGCTTGTGGGTTATTTTCTGATTATGTTTAGTTATCTTGGAGCTGAAGCTTGAAAGCTAAGTATGATAATTTTCATAATGGCAAATTTGGTCTTGTATGTTGCTCCGGTCGTGTGTAACCAAATACCTACCCTTTATTTTTATTTTTTGCATACGTTGAGTGATAGCGATACGCTATCCAGATACATTGGTAAATATTGTTATATTTGTAGGGGATTGTTAAAGGGACTCCACATTTGGTTAAGGGGAGAACCAATTTTTATTTATTGTATAATTGTTATGGGGAGGACAAAATAAATCAGCCTCCCCTTAAACATATAAATTAAAATTCCGATGTTAACCCCCTATAATCCTCATTAAAATAAACCATGTAACTTAAACCTTAATTAATGCTAATAATTTAATAATGCACATAAAAATAAAAAGGCTAATTCTATTTATACACCAAAAATTGCTAAACATAAACAAAAAAATATAATAAACTACCATACATCATATATTATTTTACATACACCGTTTCTTTTACTAAATTATCAATGTTCTCATCTTATTTTTCTTTCCTCTTTCAAACTTAAAACACAATTACCCAAAATTAGAAATTCTGCATCAAACTGAGTAAAATTTAATAAAATGAAATTTATTTCTTTTACTAATACTGTAATTTTTATAAACTTTTTGAAAAAATATTCAATTTCAACAAAATTACTGTAATTTTACAAAATAAATCAACACTTCTAAATTAGACATTATTTCTGAATGTTTTCTTAATTGAAATTTTAGATTTCATGATTAACTAATTCATTAACATCTTTGTTAACATATATTGTTTGCATCAAGTTTTAATACTTTTAAGAATAATTTGACTTTTTATATGCAATTTTTTTTAAAAAGCAACTATGAGAAAAGAGTAATTTAGTAATATAATTTATAGAAAAATAATGGTGTATGTTAAGTCGTTTTCGGTGTATAAATAGAATTTGCCAAATAAAAAATAGATATATTTAATGTAATGGAGACACAAGAAAGCTTCATGGTGATCAGAAGGCATCAGATTAGGTAATTAATTTTAATTTCATATTAGAATTGGTATGGTTAATTTAAAATAAATGCAAAAACAAAATTTTTAATCTAATGTGTTGTATCTAATTTGAGTAATTGATATGTTTAGTAATTTCCAAGTTTGTTATTTGCGTTGAATTTAGTAAGTTAGAGTTTAACATAAGTGACAAGCCTTGGGTAGTTTGGTCTCATTTTCTTTTCTTTTTCAAATAAACCAAACCCCCCTTAACAACAAAAAAATAAACTAGAGTCCCCTTAAAATTATCCTCCCCTTAACCAAATGTGGAGTCCCTTTAACAATCCCCTATTTTTATTCATGGTCACATGTACATTTCCATTATTTATGTTGATCCAAATTTTAGTTATCAATTAGTTGGCCATCAAACTATGTATCTATGTCTTACTTATTGTACTATTCTTACTGATTCAACCTAGGCCAACATAATAAAATATTTCACTAAATATGAAGCAGTGCATTTTGTTTTCTTCCATTATACTCTTTTCAGTATTGTTTATTTCGTTCATTTGTCAAGTTTGATGTTGTTAGTGTAGCAGCTTCAATTCACACACATGCGCACACACGCTTACCCCATCAGTTATTTTTTACGACTTCTTACTTTTTAACCTTCCCGAATTAACTGTGTAATTCCACCTTTGCCTCAAGAATACATAATTTTAGGTGTAAACCTTCTTCGCTGATGCTAAATGGCCCGACATAAATATGCCCGAATGTGTGCGGGAGTTATATTCGCCACACAATTTTCAACAGTCCGTGAATTACACTTGTCAGATTAAAAGTCGCACGTTTTGACATCCTATTTTTCTGGCTTGGTAGCAGTATCCAACCTTCTTAGATTGTTTGTACAAAATAGAATAGTCGAGTTCATCACCGAGCTCGATTATCGAAGATCAAATCCGATAATCATCACTATTAGTGAGGTTCGAGTGTTTCTACTCTGGAGATCGAAAGGGATAGAGAATTATTGACAAATTGTAGAGAAAAGAGAGAGAGAGAATCATTGTAAAGCATCATAATAAGTGTAAATTGAGATCAATATGTACCTTGTAATGGAGAAATCAATGAAATCCTCATTCAAAGTGGACGTAGGCCAAAATAGAGGTTGAACCACTATAAATCCGTTCTCTACCTTGCTTTTTCTGCTATTTTCTGCTTTTACTACAATTGAAAGGCGTTTTCATTCCTCTTTGGGTGTTAGTGTCATTTGTGGTGTTAAGATTTTGGCGCCCACCGTGGGGCCCGAACCCACGACCACAAAGTTAAGAGCCGTGATGCGAAAGTGTTGAAGCCTGTTCTTTTACGATAGATCCACAAGATCTAAAAATCAGGCCCATTGAAAGGATTTCTACGAAATTTAAAAAGTTGTCCGATATCATGGCACCTTCGAAGAAAGGTAGTAAATCCGCAAGAGTTTTTGTAGATGCTGCTAATGACACTACAACTACTCCCCAAACTAATCATCCGACTATTTCTCAAACTCCGGGAGCTGGTGTGACTCGACGAGAATTGATGAAATTGTGGCTAGATTGAATCAGCAAATGGGAACCTCGAATAAAGACTTAATAGATAAGCTAGATGCTCTTCTCGCTGCTCAAGCCAATCCAACAAATAAGAAAGTTGAAATTGACTTGGATGAGAATGCACATTCTTCGTCTTCAGATCGCAATCGTGATTACTATGTAGAGGAAGTGGATGAGTTGTCAAGTGGTAGGAATGACGCTGACTTCAAGGACTCCAAAGCAAATGCTAAGAATCATTCCGGAAAGTATACTTCTCACGAAGTTGCAAGTCCCACCAAAGGGGCACCTCCCCAAGTTGGAGGTACAGGGCCTTGGTTCTCTAGCCGTGATCGCTTGCCAAGATAAGCATCCGGTAAAGGAACTGGTGTCCTCCCCGTGGAACGATGCAAGGACGAGGAGTATATTTCGAAGATGATTAAGCAGATCATGAAGGAGAGCATGGCTAGGAATGAAGATGAGAATGAGTGGGACTTTGCTCCAAGTAAAACTCTGTTCACAAAAAGAATTTGGAAGGATGAATTTTCGAAGAAGTTCGTTCCTCCAATCATGCATGCATATAACAGAACCAGTGATCCCAATTTGGTCTTGTCAAGTATAATTGTCACATGGATGGTGCAAGGGCAACAAATGAGATCAAGTGTCTTTACTTCCCCTAAATCTAGAGGGTGTAGCTTCGCTATGGTTCACTAAGCTACCGCCGAAGTTCGTAAATCAATTCTCCAGTTTGGCATAGAAGTTCAAGGATCAATTCAGGTTGTATGCTTCAAAAGCCAAATATATTATGTCATTATCAAAGATGGAGCAAAATCCGAGAGAGTAGGTGAAGGCTTTTCTTACCTGTTTCAATGCTGCTGTAACAGAGGTTGGAAATCCGTAGCCCCAGATGATATTAATGGCACTAGTCCAAGCTGTGGACAAGAAGACCGAGTTTGGAAAATGAGTGAAGATGAAGGAGCCCAATACACTCGACAAATTCTATAAGAAGGCTGAGGAGTTCATCCGGTTGGAGGCAGATGCTTCTACCCAGAATGTTGTTGGAAGCAATGCGGTGGAAGATAAGAAAGGCGATGATACTCAAGGCGATAAGAAGAATGCCGGTGGTCAGAAGTGGGAAAACGAAGACAAAGGAAAAGGGGAGAATAATAACAAGAGATTTTGCTTTATCAGATTTGAAGAGTTGAATCCTTTAAGTGATACACCGGAGAACATCTTTTCCACCAAAGATGCAGGATATTATCCGACTCAACAATGGATACAAGTAGGCGTTAAGGCAACTAATTCGGGACGGTTCTGTCGCTTCCACAACCAGCCCGGTCACAACGCAAATGAATGCAGATACTTAAAGAGCATGATTGAGAAATTGATTAGGAAGAATAAGATACAACAACATGTAAGAAAACCGCAAGCAATAGATACCTCTGCAGTCGCCGAAGGGAAAATTTAAACTAATAACGGTTGATGATGTTCAAATGCCCAGAGCATGGAATAATGACCGTTTACGTCAAAACTTTATTTAAAGCGTTGTTCTGTTCTTTTGAAAAATTATTGTAGTTTTCCTTGCAAGTATAAACCACTCATGCTTAAAAGGGGTATTCTAATTGAGCATTTTCTACATCATACTTATTTACAATAGTCTGCACCTGCTTATCTCGATTGTATATTTACAAATTTTTGTTGAATAATTCAAAAAATTGCTTAAAATCGATTTAACATCGCAGGCTATTCAAAGACTGTGTTATCAAAACGCGCGCTATAGCGTCGAATAGCGCATAGCGCAAGCACTGCGCTATGGAACCTAAAATAGCGCAGGGGTTCCTTATAGCGCATAAATAGCGCGCTATTTTATCGAAGCGCAAAATAGCGCATAGCGCAGTATAGCGCGTTATTTGATTTTTTAATTTTGTATAGTAATTAATGCCCAGACCCATTGAGATGCAACCATATCTACAACGTTTTTTGATTCTACATGCATGCTTTTTTCCTTCTATGGTTTGCATATTGCTTTAGCAAGTGTTCCATCAAGTTTTATCAACGCATTTCACAATTATTTTTTTACTAAGAACTTGACTTGGTTGGACCGTTATCCAGATACACCATTCTATATATATGTTCTTTGGTTTAGGCTATTAGATCTAATATCTAGAAACGATAGTGACTCTTTTGTTCGTTTGAGCATCATCAGAACAAAGATGCATGCAATATCTAAAAGCAACTCCAATATGTCTAGTATGCTGGACAACAATTTTTTTTGTTACCCTTAAAGTATCAAAATATTTCCTTCTCTTCTAAGTGAGATCTCTAAACACAAAATAACTTTCTTATAATTATAGTTTTTTATTTTATTTTTATTTTTACTTCGTTGTTTTTTGTTGTTTATATTCTTAATTCTTGTTATTAGATTTTTTTTTACAGTTTATGCAAAATGTGTTTTTCATGCATTTTGTTTGTATAATTTTATCATCATTACTCACAAAACAAGAATAAATTTTATTATAATTCACACAAATAAGGCTAGATTTTAAATTCTATAAGACAAATATATTATAAGCCATCAATTATTTTTAATGTATAATATAAAATTATTAAATTTTCTCTAACATATAAACAAACATTTAATACATGCATAAAGTATAATAGTTTTTGTGCTTGGAGTATTGAAGGGTTTGGATATGGCATGAAATATGCAAAAACATAGAATTAAATTTCAATTAGATATAATATACTTGATTAGTTATTAAAAATGCAAAAATAAGTGGACCAAATAGCGCGTGCTATAGCGCATAGAGCAAGCCTTGCGCTATTTTGTGCTATTCGTTGTTAACTACACTGTTCAAAGAGTGCTTGCTTGATCACAGTCTGATAAGATCTGGTGACCCTAACAACACATCCCGACAAAGACATCTCAAGTGACGAGTGCCACAAACATCATTTTGCACATATGCGAGGATGTAATGCACCCCTTGTAGATCGAAAGAGGGAATCACTAAGAGTCAAGCGGCGAAGGGGTTAAGAAGTGAAAATTCCTCCTTATGCGAAGGCACCCATTCAAGTCTTTGATGCCAAATTTACTCGGTCGGATGAGACGAACGTTGGGCTAAACCAAAGTCCTCCTTACGCGAAGACACCCAATCAACTCCCCGACGCCTGATTTATTCGGTCGGATGAAACGAACGTCGGGCTAAACCAAAGTCGTCCTTATGCGAGGCACCCAATCAAGTCTCTGAGGCCTGATTTACTCGGCCGGATGAGACGAACGTTGGGCTAAACCAAAACCCTCCTTACGCGAAGGCACCCAATCAAGTCTCTGACGCATGATTTACTTGGCAGGATGAGGCAAACGTTGGGCTAAACCAAAGTCCTCCTTACGCGAAGGAACCTAATCAAGTTTCCAACGCCTGATTTACTCGGCCGGATGAGACGAACGTTGGGCTAAACCAAAGTCCTCCTTACGCGAAAGCTCCCAATAGAGTCTCCGACGCCTGATTCACTTGGTCGGATGAGATGAATGTTGGGCTAAACCAAAGTCCTTATGCGAGGCACCCAATCAAGTCTCCGAGGCCTGATTTACTTGACCGGATGAGACGAACGTTGGGCTAAACCAAAGTCCTCCTTATGTGAGGCACCCAATCAAGTCTCCGAGGCCTGATTTACTCGGCCTGATGAGACGAAAGTTGGATTAAACCAAAGTCCTCCTTATACGAAGGCACCCAATCAAGTCTCTGACGCCTGATTCACTCGGTCGGATGAGACGAACGTTGGGCTAAACCAAAGTCCTCCTTACGCGAGGCACCCAATCAAGTCTTCGAGGCTTGATTTACTCGGTAGGATGAGACAAACGTTGGGATAAACCAAAGTCCTTACACGAAGGCATCTAATCTAGTTTCTCTAAGGCCTGATTCACTCGGTCGGAAGAGACGAACGTTGGATTAAGGAAAAGTCCAGTCTGGTGAGATCCAATCTCATCTCCGACGCCTGATTTACTCGACAGGAAGAGACGAATGTTGGGTTATAAGACTTTTCCTGGGGTATCCAATCTAGTTTCTCTGAGGCCTGATTTACTCGGTTGGCTGAAATGAACGTTGGTTTAAGAGAAAGACCTGCCTGGGGGCACTCGGTCACTTCTCTGATGCCTGATTTACTCGGCTGGCTGAGACGAACATTGGGTTAAAGACCAGTCCGGGGGCATCCAATCAAGTCTCTGATGCGTGATTTACTTGGCTGGCTGGGACGAATGTTGAATTAAAAGAAAGACCTGCCTGGGGGCACCCGATCAAGAATTTCCGACGCCTGATTTACTCGGCTGGCTGAGAAGAACATTGGGTTAAAGACCTCTCCGGCGCCACCTAAGCCAAAGACTTCCTTACCAGGGTCCATCTCATGAAGTCGATATACATTGATTCGCTCGATACGTCGATGAAGTTAGGCTAAACTTTCCTAAGTAGTGGCACAAGAACTAAAGAATCCCAAGAGGCAGCATAAGATCAATAAATAAAGCCAGATTTCCTAACACATTGGCAAGCTCAGAAGCTCTTAACACACTGGCAAGCACAAAAAAATTTCACCGACAAAGTTGAAGCTTCTAGCGCGTCAATCAAAATTAAAGAAACTCGGCAAATTGATCACATCTAGCTTTTGCAGCTCGTGACGACCCATGGTATGGGCACAACAAAACCACATTGGGAACGGATGATGCTTCAAAAACATACCACGGGTTCATCACGACATCGCAATAAGCGAAAACCAACTTGCACTCGATAAAGAAATAAATGCACTTGGGCGTATATAAGCTAAAGTGTACAACAAACGGAAGAACTCGCCTTAAAAGCTTGGCAAAAAGACCTCGCTTTCAAAGTGGGGCATCTAAAAATTTGACAAAATCAATATGGTCGACACGTCAATAAAGCTCATTGCACCAATGAAATTCAACCTTGGAAATTTAACTAGTTAATGTCGACTGGTTACTGGTTGCAAGCCTCAGAAAGGAGGAGAGGTAAATACATCGGTTAAATCGAATTAAAAGCAATCTCCTACGAGAGTGAATTCCTTCATTGGGAAAATCTAGAGTCTCTCAACGCAAAGGCTTCCTCGTCTGCAAAACTCCAACCGTAAAAAACTCAAAGAACCCGACGACATTCTGCTTCAAAAGGAAAAGACCTAAGGACAAGAGACTATGCGAACATGGCATAGCTTGAATCCAATAAAGCAATAACACTTCCCAAGGAATTGAATCTAATAGCCGTCAATGGTGTCATCATGGGATATAAGATCGGTGATATCGAGCAATAGTCATGCAGTAGGGGTAAGATGTCATGAAGATTAGGATCAAATTTTATATTGCCCAGGATAATCCATGGTATACGAGTAACACACCCAAAACGGTATCAAACACCGTTGGAAGAGATAACATACCATGAGGCTACAATGTACAAAAGTCATCCCAACATAAAAATGAGAATGTCATAAAAGAATAAAAGGCATTCCCAAGTATGGAGAAAATCAGTACGTGCTAAGATAGGAATAACGCAAGAAGCGATTCATTTCCGCTCAGCATTTAATTGCCAGACCTAGTTCCTAGGCTCATAATTCTCAGAATGGAATCTGCAAAAGCACAACGCAAAATGCCACCTTAGTGCAACTTATTAAGCATTGCACATAAGCCACTCGATTTCCTGGGAAATCCTGCGGTCATCACTACCTAAAAGGATCAACGGAAAATATAGGTTATGCTAACTGGGGCATCACTAATTATCATATGAGTCTGACTTGACCCAAAATTTTCATCACCTAAATGGTCAGGTACACACCTTTCATAAATATTGAATGATGTGCAATGACAGTTCAAAAAGATGATGCTTAGAATTCATAGTCCAAAGTTTAGACTGATGAATCTCAAGTGTCGTCGACAAGCAAACTAAGTGCATTACTAGCGTGGACTGTTTCTAGCGAGTCATAAACTCTTAAATAGAACAACTTCACATTGATAACACATTTATGATTGAAAATGATTCCCATGATCTATTTCCTCTTATTGGACTAACACGTTGTCGTCTTAAGCAACTGACAATGAATTCGCCGTCAAATGAGCGCAAAAGCTCTTCATTACAGTTTCTCTAGGCGAGCATACGTGCCAAAAGAGGCTTTCGAATGTCAAGCTCATGCACTTACTGTTCAGTCATCCTGATTGGATCTAAAATAAAAATGTATGCACCCAAAAGCATAACAGATATGAACTAGTAGCTTCTCAAATTGCTGAAGTGCGAAGATTGATGACTAAAAAAGAATTGGCAGTTTGGCATCCATTAAGCTCAAAGTCCAAAAGGACCAACTAAGCTACTACAACCGAGCCGAAAGGCGGACGATTAGCAAACTCCTCTTTTCCCCGACAATTTCGCGTCAGATTCAGGAATGCCAAACTGAATGCACGCTTAATTAAAAGCACACTGACTTAGCACAGAAAGGCATTTCTCCGACAGATTGTCAAGAGGACATGGAAAAACCAAAGACTGATTTGTTTCCGACCCAGGAGCTGCAGCTGCTCTAGCCTCAAAAACTTGAATTGAAGCTCTAATTTGAGCAGAAGTGATTTCCTCTCCAGAATGATAATTAGCCGTCTATCTGATATTCATTATAAACATGGAACCTTGGTTTTTAAACAAATTACAGGTGCACGTTTCATAAAACATGAACCGTCGTGCAAAATTATTAAAATTATTAAAGACGAAGCTTGAAATTTGTTGTAGGTGCGTGATGGCTAGCAAATCTCAAGCATCATCGAGAATTCAAATTAGAATGTTGCGTTTATACAAACAGCGTTCAACAAGTCAACGCGTTCAACAAGTCATAAATACATGAATGAATCAGCTTTGTATAAATACTCCATTTAAGACAAAAAATTCATTGTATTTCAGTTTTAATAAATGAGCTAAATCCGTCATCGACGTGGACAATCGACGATGAAATATTTTCCTAAATCGGTGCAAAGTTTCTTGTTACAGGACAATTGGCAAAGATAAGAAAGTTCATTTTACAAGTTACACATTCAGAATGATTGATCATTTTCAAAGTGGATCAACCGCGATGACTTCAACAGTCAAAATCAACACTCTATTGGCCATTTGCAAATTGAAATCGGATAATGCACATAAAGTAGGGCCTAATAACCCTCGACCAAAACAAGGTCAACAACCATCTTGAAGGCAAACTCTGACGATCAATTTCAAATTGAGGCCGCTCGATGCATTGCAATGTCAGGTCTAGCAACCCACAATCCGAGCGAGATCAATAATCAAAAATTACAAATCTCGATCCATTGTCTGATCGAGACGTGCGATCCACCAAAAATTATGACCAAGTTCCATTGCCACAATTTCAAAATCACCAAGTTCAAATTAAAGCACGATCCATTGAAAACATGCGACTATCCGAGGAACTCACATATCAATCTACATATCCTGAGTCATTAAAACAATTCAAAAACCCCAACCGACGTGCCAACGAACCAATTCAACTTGAAATTTGAAAGAGATTGACACCTATAATGATCAATGGTGGATGGAAACAATCAAATCTCAATGGAGAAGGTGTTTAGAGAGTTGGCAGAGCTGTCTTGGTTCACGATCCATCGAGAACCATCTAAGCCGTTTCATTTCAAAGCACACATTCTCTTGGACAACGTATGCTTCAAGGGGAAAACGTTAATCTGGTTTAACAACCATCGACTTGAGTATAATGAAGCATGAATCAAGATGAACAGAAACACCAATGCTGATGTAACAAACAAGCATACATGGTTCATGCATCAACATATGATTCAAATGGTCAAGCCAAGAAAAAACGACACAGTAGCATCAAGTTCAAGTGACATACACACAAATGCTTACATGAATATACATTTTCATGTATGGACAACAAATACATAGAGACAAGTGTGCACAACAAGATAACATGATCAAATTTAGGTGCACAAGGTCAAGACATGTTTAAGGTAGCTTGCATAAAGACATATAAGTCTGAAGTACTAACTCCATGGATCAAAACTCCATGGATCGCACACAATTCGTGGAGTGTTGGCACATCAATTCGCCGATTCAAGGCATGGAGCGTAAGCAGCACTCATGGGTCGTGAGTCACCAATGAAGTACTGGCAGACATGGGTCGTGCCAGTTCAGATAAAGCATGCATCGTATATGTATGAAGATCATGGGATGCGCCAGTTTATACGGATCATGGGTTGTTTCACTTGCAGACACGTGGATCCCGGAGAGTTTAATTTGTACGGATCGCCTAAACAATGGGTCGGTGATAGTATGTGCATGCATGGATCGGTTGTGCTCATTTCTTAGACAACTGTACTCATGTGTATACAACATAGGTTGTTGGCATAGTATAAATTATGTGTGGACCGTGTACAAGCACAAAGTGATGGATAGTGACTGGGCATAAAATATGGATCGCACGTGGTTTCATGGATCATAGGTGTTTTATATAAAGATAATGGATCGTTCATTCATGCTTGGACTGCAAGACAACGTACATGGACCATGTACGCTTCACCACAAGCTCCCAAACACTCCAATCTCCATCTATTAATACTAGACCACCTCATTCATAAAAGGAGGATTGATTTTCTCCTCCCGAGAGGCTGCCATTAATGATTTCCAATATCACTCAAACTTCTCCAATATCATTAAAGCTTCTTCAAGCATCATTCAAGCTTCTCCAACATCGCTCTTCTCTAGAAATCATCAAAGTTCATCACCGACCTCGATTTTCGAAGATCAAATCCAACAATCATTGCTACTAGTGAGATTCAAGTGTTTCTACTCTGGAGATCGAAAGAGATAGAATTATTGAGAGATTGTAGAGAAGAGAGAGAGAATCATTGTAAAGCATCATCAAAGTGTAAATTGTGATCAATATGTACCTTGTAATGGAGAAATCAATGAAATCCTCATTCAAAGTGGACGTAGGCAGAAATAGAGGCTGAACCACTATAAATCTGCTCTCTACTTTTCTTTTTCTTCTTTTAACCTTGTTTTCTATAATTGAAAGGTGTTTTCACACCTCTTTGGTTGTTAGTGCCATTTTCGGTGTTAACAATGTGCGTTAGAGAATCCATGCGTCAAACACGCGGTTTAACTGGAACAATCATTAATGGAAGGCTCCTATAATCATGCTTTGAGTGCCAGACAGACTGTTCAACATGATATATACGTTTATTTCATGGATTTGCTTGCAAGGACAGTGAGCTATTCCTTTAACAGGCTATTTGCATTTTTTCCTCATGCTTAGCGTGTAAGTTCATCCCTGGAATTTTATTGATTGTGTTGCATTAAAAAAAAAATTCAATGTTTTTTCTAGACTCCAAGTTTTTTGGGTGTGTTTAACTGTGTTGCTATACATGAGTTTTAAGAAGTAAAACTTAAATCATAGGCAGTTTTGTGTAGTAAACTCTAGTTTATGGGTATAAGGTACTTTTATATATTAATTACCATGCTGAGCTTACTTAATGTTTCCTTGTAGAGATGAGATTACTGGTTGTAGTGAAAAAGCCAATGACTATCTATCAATCAGGGATGCGAAAGAGATTTTAATGTTCACTGCAGATGAAGAGCCTATGGGTACATTTTTAAAGTATAATTTTTGATGGATCATTAATGTTTAACTTAGATCATGTCTGATATTTCCTTATATAAGTTGTCAAAACATATAAGTAGCCATTGTATCTTATAAGTAACTTATTTCGCATTTGAATATTCTCAAACTAGTTAAAAGAACATAACATAAGTTGCTTAGAGTTCAAAATGACAATAACCATTTTCAAACTAGCATAAGGAAGAATTTCACAAGTTATTTTGACATTGTAAATAAATTAAAATATCCTTGTTGTTGGTTAACACTATTTAGGTGCATGTCTTTTGTGATTTGTATTTTTTTTTTGAAACCAAAAATGTGTGATCTTCTATGAGGAAGAGAGCACACATATATAATATATAACCAAAAAGCTACAAAGTCCAACTACAGATCCAGAAAGAAAACAATACAAAGACACACGGCTATATATGAGAGCATGGAAAAGTAGATGGATGAGCTCCGGATAAACCACCGCCCATCATACTCTAATATCGAATTTCGGCAAAGCCACCACCCGATATTGAGTATATCTACTCCAATACAATTGTTAGCCGTTACAATAAAAATAACTAAAGTAGAATGGACACCCAATAATCACTACATCATCCGCAGAAAAAAATATCTACAGTATTACTGTCTCCAAATCTCCAGCTATCCACTAAACTCTTCCTCTATATCAACAACCTGAAATCTGCACAATACTAGACAAACTATTAGTTTTTCAACACATATATATGATTATATATATGTATATATATATCAATTAGTGTATATATATATATATATATAAATATACATACACTTAATCATACATATATGTGTAGCAGAGAAATAAAAATAGACAAACAAGCATTATCGACAAAATGAGATTAACAACAAAGTCGAGATCTATTGCTAAAATAACTGTTAATTCTAATAAATAACCTCAAATTAGGTCTAAACTTAATCAAAAAACTATCAAAGTAAAATTCTCTAAACAACTTATAGTGTGAATTGGACATCCAATCCAGACAGTAATGAACTATCCTAATAATTAAATTATCCGGGGTAACTAAGATAGAATGAAAAAATCTCTGATTTCTCTCCAACCAGATAAACCAACTTATAATAATGATTAAAGAGTCAAGCACATATCTCTGTTTAGGCTTATAAACAAACCTATAAGAGTCCCAATAGTCAACACAACTACTATGAGAATTATAACAACTAAACACAAAAATCCTTAAAACCATATTAAAGACAAAATTTGTAATTTTACAAGTAAAAAATAGATGGTCAACATCCTCATACAAAAGATTACAAAAGCAACACATAACATCAAAAATGATATTCTTTTTCTTTAAAAGCTCTACCGTATTTAGTTTCTTATGAGTAATCAACCACATAAGAAACTTAGCTTTAGGAGGGGAATTGGATTTCCATATAAACTCGAAATGACGAAAAGAGACCCCCGAAAAATTAATGAAATTATACATAGAATTAGTAGTGTAGACTGAACTTTTATCCCAACACCAACTAATAAAATCACTATTCTCATCCATATGATATAAAGCCAGCTTAGCTTTAAGTAAGGCTAATTGTCTTAACATTTCCCCTTCCAAAATATTTTCAAATGAAAACTCCCACGGGGGATCTGAATCCCCTCTATAGATATCTTTTATCAAAGCATCCTTAAAACTGCTGTTATTATAAAGCTCGCTAAATTCAATTTTAAGCGGTAAGCGAGAAATCCAAGTATCATGCCAAAAGTAAGTAAGATTTCCTGAATGAACGATCACCTTACACCCTAAGTTAAAAAAATCAAAACAATTCAAAACAGACTTCCAAAAGTAAGACAATTTATTTGACCCACTTAAACTAGGTTCTGCAATAAAATCACCTCCAGAATAGTAAAATTTAGAAACTAAAATCTTCCACGTAGCCGACACATCAGGACACCTAAATCTCCATAACCATTTGGCTAACAAGGACGAATTAAAATTATATAAGTTAATGATCCCCAAGCCCCCATCTTTCTTTGGCTTACAACATACCTCCCAATTAACTAAGCATTTATACCCTCTACAAATTGAAACACCACTCCAAAGAAAATTACGTCTTATTCTGTCAATTTTTTCAATAACCCATTGAGGAAATCTATGCATAGCCATCCAATAGGTAGGAATAGTCGATAACACCAAATTAACGGGTACTAATCTACCAGCTCTAGACTGAAATCTATTATTCAGGATTTTGGCCATCCAATCAGTGATTTGTAGGTTTATCAACGGTACAGATTTTGGCCTGAGTCACCCGCCCATTAGGGTGGGTATGGATTTTGCCTTTACCACCAAGCCCGACCGAGACCATACTCGGTTACTATTAGGGTTGGGTACGGTTTTACCGGCCCTATTAGAGTTCACTTTGTTTATTAATTTCTCGTGGTATCAAAACATGAGTGTGTTATTTATTTACTATTTTGTTTGTATGTATATGTTTTTACATATTTTATTGTAAACTTGGCTACTTCACCATTGAATTTACATGTTAACATTGTTTTTATAATAATTTTACAAAACAAATTCAATTTAAATTATGGTTTTAATGTAAATATTATGAGGTAGTACCCAATGAGCTTGAAAAGTCCAACGGGCCGGACTTGGGTACTGATTTTGGTATGCATGTGAGTTCGGGCTGGGATTGGATTTTAGTTATTGCAATTGGGCTTGGATCCGGATTTTATAATACCCGGACCGTTCCTGATCCATTAACAGGCCTTGTGATTTTGTATAAAATGATTCCTTAGTCATAATGACCAAACGCCAATATTATCTTACAAGTTGAATTATATTTAAACACTTAAACAAACTAGTATTCATTTGAAGCTGCTTAGAGGTTCACATGGAAAATTACTTGGAGTTATAAACTAAGAAACCGCCAAACTTCCGTAGCATCACAGCAAATCTAAGAGCTATGAATGAAATGTACGTAAATCAGAGTGAAAGATAGAAGAATGTATGTGTTTATTTTCAGAAACAAATTAAGTTTCCAGAGTGTTCATAATGGCGGTTTAACCCTAGAAGTGTCAGTTGTTGTGATTCGATTGGAGTTCGGAACCCTGAATTATATTATTATAAAATTCAAGTAGATAAGTACTAAATCAAATCGCGGTTAAATCAAAATCAAATTGTATTTAACTCCATTGTACCTTATGCGGACTATATTTCCTTAATGCTTAAGTTTCATCTGTATAAAACAACGATTCCTCTTCATTCTTTTCTCTTCTGGTTGAGCAATAAAAATCCAAAGGCTTCAGTAATAAAATGGCCGTCCTCCTTAAAAATTAAAAGTCCTAATACTCCTCATCCATAAACCCATTTGTTCCCTTTTACTTCCGTTTGCAAAAGTTAAATGCCAGAGCTTTAGATAATAAAAAAAAGGAAAATGAAATTTGCGGTTCAATTCACTATCGCGACCGGAGATCTCGAGTTCTTCAAAGCTCGCTCGAGAGCTCGCAAATCAAGCGGAGACGGGCTTGTCTGCAATAAGGAAGAATAACGGTTTAAGACTAACGAGGGTAATTAGTTTATTTTAATGATTTTAATTAAGTTTAAAGTTAATTTTATTTTAAGTTGAAGCTTATATAATTTACATCTCGATAGTACGATAGTCGGCTGTAATGAAACAAGCAGCTGTGGGATCGTATCATCAAAATATACGAGCTGGAATGGGTCAGGGATTTTTTTTGGGTCAGCGATAAATTTTTAATTAAATCGACCTTGTTCAGTTTAATTTAAAATTGGAACGGATTGCAATAAAAATCACGGTGAGTAAAATTTCACTCATACTTTTATTTAGAATTATTTTATTCGTTAAAATAATTGTTCGTTGGTTGTTTGCATGCATTGAAATATTATTGTGGCTATTGAATATATATTAGTTATTTAGGATTGGTGTTTGTGGTTATTATATATGTATATATATAAGTGAAATGTTTCCAATTATAAATAGAAGATATTTCCTAAGTATAGAAAATAAAAGAAGACGATATATGAAATTGTTTTCCAAATAGCGTAAAAGGCCAAGAGGATGATATTCAAACTATCGGGTTAACAGATATTGATAAGAAAATGGAAAAGTGATTTAATTGATAAAATATTAATTAAGGGGCTCAGTGATTGCTTGATGCTATGAGTGGATGTTAGTTTCTCTTTAGTCAAATAACCGACTATCGAAGTGTTTGTCAATATCATTGTCAATATGGAGAGACCTGTTGGATTATTATCCGAGAACCACTCCGTATTGGCAGTAGCGTTGCGAATCAGATTATATGAAGATAATCGAAGACGGGGTAAAGTGCAAGGGCTTTTAGTGTTGAATCCTAGGTAGAAATTGCCTAAGATGGATTAATGGAAATTGTGTCTTCGGTTTCGTTCAATCCCAGAACAAACGTATATGGACGAATGTCTGACAGAGTATTTCCAACGATCGCATATGTTGGTTTGTATAAATATATATGGTGGCGGAGAATTTATTCTCTTAGCATAATATGCAGAATATATTTTTGCAAATCAATTTGTGATTAACGGGTCTGACAATGTGACATTCAAAGTGATTGTGCTATCAATGAATGGTAAGGAATCATAGCCTCAGGCCTCAACAACCGGTAAATGACAAAAATCGGGCAGGCAACATGGCTAAGTGGGTAGCTCCCAATTAGGGTGTTATCATCTATCTAGATAAATTCATTTCATTATTTATTTTATTCGATGCTGTCCCATTCGAGAAAACGGTTGCTGATCCGAACCGTTGGCGATATACATTCGATACACTCTAGTGAAATGAGTGGTCGGTCATGTGTAGCTGGGTTATAAGATGTTCTTGTTGAACCCAGTGTATTCTCCTCCAGAGATACACTATCGGAAGGTGGTTCCATACCTTGTCATAGTTGGAAATTCATTACCCAATAAGTGCCCGCGGTTTTGATTACATATTATGTATATGGAACGCCAAATGCAAACGTTCCACTAGATTTCTATTTATTTGATTTTGACAATATTATAATATCAAAAGAGTTTTGATATAAAGATTATCGTTTCTTTCAAAAGTATTTTGAAAGTTAAATCAAGTGTTTGGGATTCTCATAAGGGAAAAACCCGTTCCGTGTCATACAGCGTGGTCTTATGAGATATCGTTTATTTTCTCAAACTATTTTAAATTATTTACTCATACCAGTCCCATGACTGACACAAAGTTTATTTTGTTTTGCCTAAACTCTTGGGTGCCCAAAATTTATACGGGCAGTCAAGTAGTTCAGGATTTTACAGATCTATTGAGACACCCCACTTCCGTTAATGTCACTCACTAAGGGAATGCATTAAGTTCCGTGAAGCGCTATAGGTAAACAGACACAGAATAATTACAAGACAGATATAAATAAGGCAGCAGCGGAAATTTTAAATTTTTATTTCAACATAAATCATAATACCATAGTCCACAATTCCATAATCAAAAAAATCATTACAAGAGAAATACTTCTGTCTTGCACCATCAGAGTACATAAATAAATAAAAAGCATAATTCCCCAATTAAAAGAGTTAAGCCATAGCAGAGACAAGAACTTGAGCCATACATTAGAAGTAGCTCCTAGCAAGATGATATCTGAATCTGGACTAAGCCTGGGTGTTTCCTCCTTGAGAACCTGGGGGGGGGGGGAAACGGAAGAAAGAAGGAGAAACAAAGGGTCAGACATAAAGTCTGGCGAGTCTAGTTACTTTTAGCCAGTAGATAAATAAAAGCAACATGATAGGCATATAAAGCGGACATGAAAGATCACTACATAAATGGCAAGTGTGACAAGGAAAGCAAGATAAGGTGTGAATGCTTCACTAATGATTACTCTGCACTATTACTAGTATAACTAAAATAAGATGATCCCTTCCACAATAAGTTGGTAGACTTAGGGTATATGTCCGAGTGTACCCTAACCACTACCCTAATCGATCGGCTCCCTACCCCGTAGATATCCTGTGCTTCCCTTATAGTAGGAGGTATCACTCCTAAAGTGGCAACCCAAGAGGTGTACAACCATATCTACTGGTGTCACGGTCGTCTTAGCCCCCTCTGCCCGACCCATGCACGCATATGTCCCCGGTCGGTTTGCGCCGCCCACACCATTCGTCCCGTTTAGATCTTTTATAATCAATCAGTAAGCGTGCCCTTATCTCCGCCTAGTACAGAGTTCTTTATTTGATACCTACTCCGGGTTACTGACTGAAATGGGTCCCACACAATATGATACAAGCTGTCCCCTTTGTCTTGTATCCCCACTAGTTTTTTCACTGACTATGTATACCCCTAGGTGTCTTTAATTACATAGTCCTACACCCGTTATGCTTACCCTAAAGGGTGTCTTTAATTACATTATTATATTTTCCACTGGTTATGTATACCAGTAGGTGTCTTTAATTACATAACCTTATTATATTTTCCACTGGTTATGTATACCGCTAGGTGTCTTTAATTACATAACCTTATTGGGTTAAGTTCGTGGGCCTATATATCTATATATATTACCCACCCCCTCTAATTTACTTAACCTACCCACTACCCATCCAGTTTTACTTAACCCTAACTTAAGTTCATAGTCATACAATCTTTATGCATTAAATTAGGTTAAGTAGTCCAATTCTATTACCATGTCCAATTAGGTTTCATACTGGGCTAGACCTCCCACATTAGGCCTACAACTTGTGGATGCTGGATATGCCGGTCGGGTCCGGGTAGTCTTATTCCACAGTTGGGCCTAACCTCGTGTCTTAGCCCGATTCGTATTTACGTACTTAGACTTCCCACATTAGGTTCAACATTAGTGGCTGCTAGATATGCCGGTCGGGTCCGGGCAGACTTCCACCACTAATGTAACCTAACCTTGTGTCATAAGTACAATTACAATTCCTAATTGTAATTACTAACATTCCATTTTAATTAATTTACCAATTAATTAATCCTTTCCTTTTATAGGTGTCAATACCTATTTTACCCAATAATTTGTATTACATATCCAAAGATATTCATATTCAAATTATGCCATTTTAACCCTTTTTCCCCCGTTCCTTAACTAATGTATTCGCACATATTTTGGCGGCATCTAGGCTATACAGTAGCCTAGCCATAATAAAACGGGAATATGACGAAGGTGATAGTTTCAACATATCTTGGCATAAGCATAACTAGCATGATAACAAGGTGATTGGACATGTGATTATCATCATAACATGGTGTACATAAAGCTGATGACTTGTGGCAATTACTACGATGTCAAAGCAACATAATGAGATCTAAATTAACCTTTTTAGGTGTCCAACTATTTAGATCTAGCATAATTAGGGTAACATAGCAACATGTTTAGATCTATGAATGGTTTCACATGTCAAGTTTACAACATATTTAGATTGATCACAATATGACAGGTGAAAGGTAATTTTCATAAGGAACTAGATCTAGCAAATGTTACAATTGTCGAGTTTAATAATTATATATTCACCATAACATGGTTACAAGTCAAGATCCACATAGGCAACATAATAGAATAACCACAATTGAATTAGATCTAGGAAAATAGATCTGTCACGACATAGTATAGGATTTAATACTTGCACAAAATCATATTTAACAACATATCCAAGTCATAGTTTTTCACTATTTACTTTTGATTATCTAAACCTAAAAATAACTAGAAACTCACAGCATTAGGTTTAGAGAGAATAGAGAGAAAGAATAGATCTTGAATTTTGAATTCTGAATTTGATTAGCAAAGCACGTTGTAGTAGATAACTCGGTTCAGTTCAGCCGCCGACAGAGTTTGGCCACCATGAATCCTCAAAATAAAGAAAACAGTAGAAATGACCACGTATATATAGCTGCTATGGCTTCTGAACCGAATGCCACGTCAGCCCTAGGGGTGTCGACACCCCTGTGGGTGGGTCGACCCCTGGGTCGACACCCCTTAAAGTGGGTCGACCCCGGTGTCGACACCCCTCTAAGGGGGTCGACCCCCTAGAGCAGGAATTTGACCGCTCAGAGGAATTTTTCGAATTTGAATTTCTGGATATGATTCTGACTCACCTCTGACTCATGCGTGTATATATAATTTTTTCTACGCGTATACAAACTTAAAACCCTCATAACTTCTTCATACGGTGTCCGTTTTACGCAAACCAAATGTCTATCTTAACTAGAATTTCGAGACGGACGCAATGGTGCAGTCCATTTCCTCTAATTCTGAATATTAAATTAATTATTAATTAATTTATTCTCTTTAATGTCGTTAAAAATTCAGGGTGTTACATTCTCCCCTACTCAAAGGATTTCATGCCGAAATCTCTAAGTTGAGAAGAATGCATATCCTACCATCCATCATCCATCTACTCATCCACCAATCACAGGTATCCATTGTCCTTACGAATTTCTAATGCTCATATGGATATATGCAAAGGTGTGTGTATATGTCCCAACACTAATGCAAAGATCAGGTGGTCTACTAATTCAGTTGACCTCCTTAATGCAATGTATGTTAGTGCCATGAATCCAATATGTATGCAAATAATCCTCTTATATCATATAAGTTCTATATGTGTGCACACCCATCCGTCCAAATGCAACATCCATATGTCAGTTCATCCATTTCCATCCATAAAAGAAAAGAAAATGCACACACATTCATATGCAATATGAAAGTGATTGAGCCGGTCTTAGTGCCTAACGTGTGTGTCTATGCGTCCATAGGCAACCACTAGCAAACACTTGCATCCGTCAAACATAACATGCTTCAAACACATGTTTACACCCATAGGATTCCTATCTAAAGGTCGAAAATACTATTGATAAGATATACTCTATTGATAGAAGCAAGCAGTGATAAAACTTAGGAAAAAGGAGTTAAGAACATACCCTCGAAAAGAAAAGGGTACGAAGCACGAATCTTGTCTTCGGTCCCCCAAGTCGCATCTTCTGGGTTATCTCCCCATTGAACCTTTAGCAATTTGATCTCCTTATTGCGCAACTTCTTAACTTCTGACCCAAGAATATGGGTAGGGACTCGTCCGACTGTCGCCTCCCGTTCCACCTCGACTTCTTCCAACATGCTTAGCTCAACAACTTTTGCGGTGTCATGAAGGCACTTCCGCAGATGAGAGACATGGAAAACGTCATGAACACCGGATAGATTTTCTGGGAGCTTTACTCTATTGGCCATTTGGCCAATCCTTTCGGTTATGGGAAATGGTCCCACAAACCTAGGTGCCAACTTCCCTACTGCTCCGAAGCAAACCACATTCCTCATAGGTGATACTTTGATAAAAACTAAGTATCCCACTTCGAATTCGATGTCAGTTCTTCTTTTGTCTGTATAGGACTTCTGCCTATCCTGAGCTGTCTTCATTCACTGTCGAATAAGGTCAATCTTTTCGGACGTTTCCCTAACCATATCTGGTCCAAGTAATAATATTTCTGTAGATTCCCACCAACAAGTCGGTGATCTATAGGGTCGCCCGTACAGTGCTTCGAAGGGTGCCATACCAATGCTAGCTTGATAACTGTTATTATAGGCAAACTCTACCAAAGGAAGATGCTCTTCCCAAGTGTAACACCCCACCTCCGCCAATGCCACTCTAGCAAGGACACTAGCTTTGGAGGGGCGTTAAACGAGGTAAACATGCATGCAGATATCACAAGACAGAACATGTAAGTAAAACAGAGTAAATAAAGCAGCAGATCAAACTAGCATTTCAAAACCATATTCAAGTTACAACAAAGTACTTGGTCATTATTTTCCAACAAACAAAGTCTAGAGAAAAGCATAAACTGAAAAACTGAAATACATAAAGTACTATCCCCAAAGTGAAGTGATAAACCATAGCTAGCTCAATGTCCAAAACCGTACATGAGCAAATCCGGTAAGCAAGCTATAAAGATCCAAGCTAAGCTCCAATGTTCCCACCCTGAGGACCTGAAAGGGGGGGGGGGGGAAACGGAAGAAAAGAGGCGAAAGAAAACAAGTCAGTCAAAAAGACTGGTAAGCCCTAACTACTATCAGTCCATGAACTAGTAAAGTTAACTGGCATGAGAAGCTGAGATGAACATAAGGATAACAACATAATGGCATGATGATTAACAAGATAGATAAAGGTGTCATCGCATAATCAAGGTTAAGTTTTGCACCACGGGTGTACTAGCATTCTAACATGTCAAGTAAAAACAAGAATTGATCCCTTGGCCCAAGCTTGGCCCAATATCATGAGTTGACCTAAATCAAGGTCCAACTACATGGTCTAGTTGATCGGCTCCCTATAAGCCTAACTCGTCAAGTGTCGGTGACATACGGCCCAAACATGAAATGTAGTTAAACTGCGCTAGGTCCACCCTAGGGTGTATCAAGTCCTAGGGTGTCAACCTCGGACACAAATCAAGCATGCACAGTCTAGATCTATTGGTACCCGTGCCTGATTTTCCAACTCCGGACTATGTGCACGACCATAGTCCGCTTGGACCCACACCGGCGTACCTACTCAGCCGTCGTTTTGGTCGCTTACATGTCGGCCCAGTAATCGTGCCCCACCCTAGCCTAGTCCCTAGGGTATCATGATACTATCAAGAGGGTTACTGCTGAAAAGGACCACGCAACTAGGGTTTCTTAACGGGTTAAATGTGGTTAACCCGATCCAAACGTGGATTAAATTGGTTAAGTGTACCCAAGGTTCATGACTTAACCCCGATTAACCCATCAATCCCAAATTGGTTAAGTATTAAGTGGACCATGACTTAACCCTAATCAGGAGGCATTAATTAACTTAATGTGCTTTAACCTCTCACATTAGACCTTGTTGTGGTTACTAGTTATGCCGGGCGGGTCCAGGTAGCTTTACACCACAACTTGGTCTAACCTCGGGTTCGAGCACAACATGACCAACTTCTCACATTGGGTCCTATTGTTTGTAGCCACTAGTTAAGCCGGGCGGGTCCGGGTAGATTTATGCTACAAACTCAACCCAACCTCGAGTTGGCCACACTTATATTTTCTAAGTGTCATGTCCATTATGTTTCCAAAACATAATTACAAGCTAACATATCATGTCATGTTATAAAAACCATGTTTATGTCATAATGTTACCCAACCCCAACGTAATCCCATCGTTTACATAATCGCAACTACGCATAAAGGATAAAATAGGGAACTTGGCATAATCATGACAAAAAGGTGTTGAAGCCACAAGTTTAACATGGTGGCATATGAAATGTACATATGTTCATATACTTGCATATCACATTATTAGGCTTCAAAAGTATGCATAAAACCAAACTTAGCATATAAGTGATACATGGTGATAAATGACATGTAGAAGTTGCTAGAAGTTCGCATTTAGCCTCACATACAAGTTATCATAAGGGATATGATAACTTCCATGTTGCCAAAATGCAACCTTTAATATAAAGCTTGAAGCTTTAAGCTCACAAACTCAAGTTTAACTTGCATAACATGATAACATGTATATAATGATCAACCCAAACTTGCATAACATAGCAACATGTGTCATATATAATGATTAAACCAACTTGCATAACATAATGATCAACCAAACTTGCATATCATAATGATCAACCCAAACTTGCATCATTCATTTAACTTTATAGTTCAAAAAGGAAGTAGAAAAGGGCTTACAATGCTTATGAAGACACAAATGAATATTTATTATAAAGATTGAGACGAAGCCCTTATGCAATCACCAAAAACCCAAATATGAAAGCTCCAAATGAAAAAACCCTTGAGCCAAATCAATAAAAACCCTTGCTTTGTAATAGAAATGTTGCAACTTGACTTGAATGCAAACTAAGAACACTCATACAAGCTTGGAAAACACTTGTATGAACTCAAAATCTCTCATATAAATGAACTTAGAAATTTTAGCATGAGAGTGGAGGCCATGAGAGGAACGAATTTGGCATAGTTTAGTTGTAGGGTTGAATAATGGTGATTTAGGCTAGGCTTAGGGGTCTTTTTATAGAAGATTAGGATAGTATTAGCCATAGGATTAACCCTAGATTCAATCCGAGCCATCAAATCCCGTCATTAGCCACCAGACCTGACCCAAACTCAAAGTAGGCGCACCAGGCCACTTGGCCACCCGGGGGTAGGGGTCGACCCCTGGGTCGACATGGGTGTCGACCCATTGGGGGGGGGTCGACACTGGTGTCGACCCTGCCTGGGGAGGGAAAAATCCCGCCTATCTGTTTTGGTTTGAATTCGAATCTGAATCCGAATTTGAACTGTTTTCGGGCCTTGAAATTCTGAAAACTTCGTCGGGCTTTTTCTTGGTCATACGGACTCCGATTTACAAAATTTCGGACTCTATTTCGCGTATTTTTCCGTGACGAACGCAATGGCACAGCCCGTTTCCCTTGATTCAGATTTTATCATTTAATTCTGCCTTGATTTACCTTATAACATGTTATTAAAAATACGGGTTGTTACATTCTCCCCTCCTTAAAGGATTTCGTCCCCGAAATCTCTAAGTTAGGAAGAACGTATCCTACCATCCATCATCCATCTACTCAAAACATCATCCACGAGCAATCATTGTCCTTAAAGGATTCTAAATGCTGTATGAACATATGCAAAGGTGCGTGTATATGTACTTATCCAATGCGAAAATCAGGCGGTTACTGATACAGTAAACCTCCTTAATGCATATGTATGTTAGTGAAATGAATCCATATGTATGCAATTTCCTAACATAATTCATAACATCTATATGAGTGCACATAACATTCATCCATATGCAACATCCATGTGATAGCACAACAAGTTTCAACCATGAATAAGTGTAAGCACTCATGCATATGCAATATGAAAGTGTGTGAGCCGATCTTAGTGCCTAATGTGTATCATGCATCCACGAGTATCCACGTGAAAACACTTGAAACCACTTGCACACATCAAGCATAACATGTTTCAAACACATGTTTCATCCAAAGGGTTTTCTACCTAAGGTTCTCATGACAAGATTTACGAAACAAGATAAACTAGATAAACATGGATAAACATGGATAGCAAAAAGAAAGATATGCTAATTAGGAAAGAGGTCGAGAATGTACCCTAAAAAAGAAATGGATAAAGCCCACGCATATTCTCCTCGGTTTCACAAGTTGCGTCTTCATCGGCTTCACTCCACTGAACTTTCACCAATTTGACTTCTTGATTCCTTAACTTCTTGATCTCTGTTCCCAAGATACGAATCGGAGCTCTTCTCAAGGTTGCCTCTTTCTCTACCTCCACGTCTTCAAGAATGCTTGGTTCAACCACCTCAGCGGACTCATGTAGGCACTTTCGGAGATGCGAGACATGAAAGACATTATGCACTCCGGCTAGCTTCTCGGGCAATTCCACCTTATAGGCCATCTTTCCAATTCTATCTATGATAGGGAAGGGTCCTACAAACCTTGGTGCCAGCTTCCCAATTGCTCCAAAACGTACCACATTACGCAAAGGAGAAACCTTCACGAAAACCATGTCTCCCACTTCGAATTCCAAATCTGCCCTTCGCTTGTCAGCATAGGATTTCTGTCTATCTTGGGCCGCTTTCATCCGTCTTCTCACCTATTCAACTTTCTCGGATGTGTCCCGTATCATATCGGGCCCAAGTATAAGCTTATCTGTTGTCTCCCACCAACAAGATGGTGACCTACACGGCCTCCCATACAAAGCTTCAAATGGTGCCATCCCTATGCTGGCTTGATAGCTATTATTATAAGTAAACTCCACTAGAGGGAGGTGGTCTTCCCAAGTACCACCAAAGTCAAGAACACAAAGCCTCAAAAGATCTTCTAGCACTCTATTCACCCTTTCGGTTTGGCCATCCGTCTGGGGGTGATAGGCTGTACTCAGATTCAACCGCGTACCCATCGCTTCTTGCAAACTATTCCAGAACTGGCTAGTGAAAATTGGGTCACGATCGCTAACTATGCTAGAAGGAATTCCATGCAACCGCACTATCTCCCGAAGATAAATAGATGCTAGCCATGATGCGGTCCTCTTGCACTTTACAGGAATGAAATGAGCACTCTTCGTAAGTCTATCAACTATGACCCATATGCTTGTATTCCCTTTTCTTGACCTAGGCAATCCATCCACAAAATCCATAGAAATACTCTCCCACTTCCTTTGCGGGACCTCCAACGGATGTAATAGCCCACCTGGTTTCTTCGACTCGGCTTTCACTTGTTGGCACACCATGCACTTTGAAACATACTCTGCCACATCTTTCTTCATTCCGGCCCAAAAGAAAATGCGCTTCATATCTCTATACATCTTATCTCCACCAGGATGTATAGTCATCTTCGAGTGATATGCTTCTTCGAGAACTTTATGCACCAAGTCTCCTACTTGTGGAACGCATAGCCTTCCATCACGCCTTAGCCAACCTCTATCATCAATAGTATATCTAGCAAGGTGACTAGACGTCTCACCACGAATCAACTTGTCCATGACCTCGACTATCTATGGATCTTCCTTCCGCGAAGCCCCAACTTGATCAAGAAGTGTGGGTCTAAGCTCAAGGGATGCTAATGAACCCGTCATCGACTCAACAGCCGTTGTGAAATCAAAGGTTGCCAAGAACTCTAAGCTCCTCATCTCAACAAACAAGGGACTCAAAGTCAACCTACTTCTGCTTAGTGCATCTGCCACAATATTACCCTTGCCAGGGGTATAAGCTATCTCGAAGTCATAAGATGCCAAGAATTCCATCCACCTTTGCTGCCTTAGATTCAGATCCTTCTGCAAGAAGAGGTACTTGAGTGACTTGTGATCAGTATACAACTCAAACCTTTCGCCTAGAAGATAGTGGCGCCAGGATTTGAGAGCAAAGATGATCGCCGCTAACTCCAAATCATGAGTGGGATAGTTCTTCTCATGAACTTTAAGTTGCCTACCCCCATAACATATCACTCTTCCCTCTTGCATCAGAACAACACCTAACCCCGTGCCACATGCATCTGTGTACACGGTAAACATCTTACCGCTATCGGGTAATGCCAAAACAGGAGCTGAGGTAAGGGCTCTTTTGAGCTTTTGAAAAGCAAGCTCACACTCCAAGTCCCATGCAAAGACTAAGTTCTTCTTCGTCAACTTAGTAAGAGGGGCCGAAATCTTAGCGAAGTCCCTGATGAACTTCCTATAGTAGCCCGCCAGACCGAGAAAACTTCTTACTTCGGTTGCATTCCTAGGAGTCTTCCAGTCTTGAACCACAACCACTTTCGCGGGATCCACCGCTATGCCTTGCTTAGAAACTATATGTCCAAGAAACCGAACTTCCCTTCTCCAGAAATGACATTTGGAGAACTTGGCTTTCAACTGATGTGCTCTAAGCGTATCCATCACTTCCTTGAGATGCCTAGCATGCTCTTCCTCATCCTTTGAGAAGATCAGAATATCATCCACGAAGACAACAACAAACTTGTTAAGGAACTCCCTGAACACCCTACTCATCAAATATACGAAGTAGGCGGGTGCATTAGTCAAACCGAATGGCATGACAAGCCATTCAAAGAATCCATTTGGAGTCCTAAACGCAGTTTTATCAATACTATCCTCAGCCACTCTAAGCTGATGGAATCCGGTGGCTAGATCGAGCTGAGAGAAAACAGAAGCACCAACAAGCTAGTTAAAGAGATCATCAATCCTCGGTAACGGGTGCCTATTCTTCTTTGTCAGCTTGTTCAATTCTCGATAATCAACACATAGACGAAGCGAACCATCCGCCTTAGTAGCGAATACCACAGGCGCACCCCATTCAGAAATGCTTCGCCTAATAAAATTTTTCTCAAGTAGCTCCTTGATTTGCTTACTGAGCTCTCTTCTTTATCGTGGGGCCATATGCCTAACGGGCAATGATACTGGCTTGGCATTATCGACTAGATAAATGCGGAAATCTATCTCTTGTTTAGGGGGTAACCCCTTAACTTCTTCAAAGACATCGGGATAGTCTCGGACCACCCTTACAGATTGCAGATCATCGATGGACGAGTCAAGAGATTCAAGATAACATAACATGACGGGACCTCTAGGGTTACAAGAAATTTCTAGGGTATTACCGAGGCGAGTCATGAGCCTCACCACCCTATGCTCACAATCGAGGATGGCTCCATAAGTGGATAGCCAATCCATGCCCAAAATCAACCCGTATCCCGTGAACCCGAGAACATAAGCATTACACGTGAATTCTACGGTCAAGATAGAAATCTTCAAATCCACACAAATCATAGATAGATGGGCGGAACCCCCAATCGGATTTGAAACACAAACGGGATCCTCAACTAGACTAGTACTTAGGTGTAAACTTTCAACAATGTCAGAAGAAATAAAACTATGCGATGCGCCAGAATCAAATAAGGTGCGAACAGGATAATCAGAAATATAAACAAGACTCTCTACAGAAATACTACCTCGGTCCTGAACTGGAGCAGCGTTGAGAGCGTGTACTTGCCCTCCAGAAGGTCCTGCACGCTGATTCTGCCCTTGCTTCTTGGGGCAATCCTTGCTAAAATGTCCGGTCTCTCCACAATGAAAGCATTCGCCCAACTTCCTCTTCTTCTTCCTACAGTCTTTAGCTATGTGCCCAACAATCCCACAGTAGTTGCATTTTCTTGGGTCCTTTGCCTTGGCCTTGTTGCCCTTGTTGTTCTTGTTGTTCTGATTGCTCTAATTTCCTCCCCACTTGGAGTCTGTCTTCTTGGCTTGAGTCTCATTAGGCTTGACTTCTTTCTTGCCATTCTTATCGTCTCCTTGAAGCAATGCCATGTCCACTAGGCCTTCAAAAGTGGCCCCCATGGGTATATGAGATAGGGCTAAACCTTGTAATGTCTCGTTCAACCCTCGTGCAAAGCGCAAAGCCTTCTTCTGGGGAGTATTAACCATGTTCAAACCGAATCGGGCGAGCTTGTTAAACTCATTCACATACTCCCTCACTGTCATGTCCTCTTGCTTCAAAGATATAAAATTCTTCAATTGCAGATTTGCCTCAGCTGATGATAGAAACTTAAGCCCAAACCTTGTCCTAAAGTCGGCCCAAGTCTCTATAGGTCTAGTAGCATTGGTGACCTCCCACCAATAAGCAGCTTCTTCTTTTAATAGCCATGCTGCCAATAAAACCCTTCTATGGTCTTCCACATCAAAGATAGCGAAAAGATCCTCAGTTTCTTTCAACCAATTTCGTGCTTCCACAAAAGTTTCCGTTCCAATGAAATTCTTGCCCCCCCATCTCCTTAAAGTCTTTGCAAATCTTAGCGAAATCTGCTTGCGGATTCTGAGGAGGAGGAGGAGGTGGAACCTCGGTTATATCGGGGGTATTTGCTGGGCCCACATCGTTGGCCCTAGCTTCCAAGTACCTCCGGAACCATCCGGGAATGGTCACTCCCTCGGGAAGGTTAAGATCGGCCATACTGAAAAAGAAAAAGATAGATTCAGAACGAAGAAACGAAGGATAGTGCTAATGGCTTTTGGGGAATAGCCTTTTAAAATAACTAGAATTTTCTTTGGAAAATACTTAATTGGTTTGAAAATGGTTTTTCAAAAGGTAAGTTTTTAAAAACACTTTTGCTCAAATCTTGTAAACCTTATGCTCTGATACCAAATGTAACACCCCACCTCCGCCAATGCCACTCTAGCAAGGACACTAGCTTTGGAGGGGCGTTAAACGAGGTAAACATGCATGCAGATATCACAAGACAGAACATGTAAGTAAAACAGAGTAAATAAAGCAGCGGATCAAACTAGCATTTCAAAACCATAGTCAAGTTACAACAAAGTACTTGGTCATTATTTTCCAACAAACAAAGTCTAGAGAAAAGCATAAACTGAAAAACTGACATACATAAAGTACTATCCCCCACTACACCAAACAGGCCATTTTGTAACATTTTCTCGGATCCTATTAGTAACGGTTATATGTGTGACTAATTTATAACATTTTTTACCGTTACATTCGTTTACAATAGTTATTACCGTTACAACATAGACTAATTTTGAACGCGAGGGTTGAGATGGTAATTTTACGTCCAGTAAGTGTCTAACCCTACCTTTCCTTTTTCGTTATTACCATAACACTTGCAATCCCCAAATTTTCATCGTCGCTGCCTAGGTTTACTCCCTCCTTCACTTCTGACGGTTTCGATCGCCTTTGCCACGCTGATCGCCTCTTCCACGCTGATCGCCTCTGGTATTATTACTCCATCAATCTTATTTGGGTTCTTGCTGTGGTAAATTGGTGTTTTCGAAGAAATGTTTTGTCTGAAAATCCTTCCATGTTTACCGATTCAATATGTGGGTATCTTATGATTTCTCGGTTTAATGGATTTATTCATGTAGTTATTTTGTTTAATTACCCAGCGCACTTGTATTTCTGGGAATTGAATACACATTGAGGATTGGGTTTTCAGTTTGTGTTCCGCATGTTCTGTTTGTGGGACTACTTTGTCAAAAGAAGCTTTGCTAGAACTGGTAGAAAAATTCTTACTGCACGCTTCAAAGTTCAATTTTAGCAACTTTATTCACTGGAACTCAATGAAAAAAAGTAGACTAACCACGCCAAATGGGTTCAATTTTTGAAGATAAGAACATGATCAGTAAAATCAAAATAATACCATGTACAAACTTCTTAAATTCTGTTGACATTGGTGGTAATCTATGTTATATAGTAAGACAATTCATCATACATATCTTTACTCTCCCTTCCATCCACAACCAAATGGGTTCAATTTTTGAAGATAAAAACATGATCAGTAAAATCAAAATAATACTATGTGCAAACTTCTTAAATTCTATTAATGACATTGGTGGTAATCTATGTAAAATAGCAAGACAATTCATCATACGTATCTTTACTCTCCCTTCCATCCACAACCATTTTCATCAACTCTGCGGCAACCATTTTCCGAATTCATTGCAACGCTATTTTATTACATAATCTAATATAAAAAACTTTTTTTTAGACTGTAGCTGAATATCATTAGCTTGTGCATTGACGCTATGAGTTGTTAATTAACTATATTGCTTTTTTTATAACAAAGGTGGTTGGTATGATAAATTAAAACATAAAAATAATAGACAGGTTGTAGTTATGTTAATTTAGGCTAACTGAAAAAACAGTGTGAATTATTTTGGCTATTTAAAAACACATTAAAAATAGAGAAACTGTAGTTTTTGGAAGTGCAAATATGTTACTGGTAATAAATCTATATGTATACGTAACAAGCTATTGACAGAAGATTCCCATGTATTATCATTAAATAAGGCCATATTGCTATTTTCCAGATTTATACATCCCCATTTAAATGAAATGACATGGGCAGCACTATTACTAGCTGAGGTAATCTCCTTAATTTGTTAATGGATAATAAATTACCTCTTATACAACTTAATGGTGTACATGTAAACAATGTTTTCTGCTAATTTTCCCTATGCTTTCTTATTACTTGAAAGCAACACTAAATTCCAAGTATACTGTATGAACTTAATAATGTTTGATAAGCAATTGTTTTGTCATGTACTGTTCGTTACATGCAATTTCCATTTTTTAAATAATTTTTCTCTTTCACCTGCAGATCATGGTTTATGTTTAGCTTTTAAGCATTGGTTTGCATAATTTCATCCAGTCAAGGTCAGCTTGGTTCTCTACCTCTTGCTATTATTTTGCACTACCCCGATATTGTTGTTTGAAATTCCACTAATTCTCTTCCGCATCGCATTTCATGTACCAACTTAATCACAAGCTGATTTCATGCACTCCATGCAAGTCAACAATACCTATGGGATTCAAATTTATACAAAAATTACCAAATTTTGTACATTGCAAATGTGGTTGAAAATAAGTAAACCGATATTGACTTAATATTATTCTTAGTATTTTCATCCATTCAACTTCTATTTCAAAATTCCTACAAGAAGAAATGTTCTTGATATTGAACTGTTTTACTGTAGAATGGAAAGGTGGCAAGATAATAATTACATGTTTTTCTTTCACAATTACACACTGGTTTATTTTCTTAGATATTATATTTGTTGTCCTACTATGCTATTATATTTTTGAATGTCTAATCATTTTTAATATGTTCCAATTAAATTTTTGTATATGTAGTAATTAGTAACCAATTTCCTGCTTGAGAATTATATTTCGAAATTAGTAACCAATTTCCTACTTGATTTGATAATAAATCTCTTTATTTTTTTAATTGTTCAAATCTTCCCCGTGTTTACCCTTTTATCCTTCTAGATCGATCTCCGTCCTCTAGCCGTTGAAGCCGATTAACATCTGCTTGGCTTTTGTGGATTCTTCGTCTACGTCGGTGTTTGTGATTTTTCAGGTACTCGATTGTCTGATTGCTATTTTATGGAATTCAATTGTTCAAACTAACTCCATTATTACTGCTTGTGCTGGCTGCGGATACGTTTGTTTCGCTGCATCAACATTTTGCGAAATTTTGATTACCTTCATGTCTTCCCTTCGCTGGGGATAATCATGTTTCGTAGATTAACTTCCGGATCCACAGCTTTCTTTTCCAGTTTCCTGCATCCTATACCTTGGCAGTCTAATTCAATACATGGTCGACTTTTACGCCTCCGTCTGATCAGTCCATACTTGCTTAGGTATGTCGTCTGCTAATTTCAGTCCTAGATTTTGTTTCATTTGCCTGCACAATTTTCAAGACCTATGGATTCAGAAATTAACTAATTTTTTTCATCTATTCTTTCTGTGTATGCATGGTGCTTTGTTGAATCAAAATAACAAAACCAAAATCAAATTACATAGATAATCGTCACTTCTGTATTTTGAATCAGGTAATTATTTATACTTTTAAATTTTTAAATATTTTTCCTTAATCAAACATTCTGTTGTAGTTGTTGAATATTACGATAAAGTAAGGATTTTATTTGCATATTTTCTTTTCCTTGACACTAATCTAATGTGCCAACTGAAATAGGCCGAAGCACTAACTGATATAGTGTGCTACTAAATTAAGTATTTTAACGAGTGCTAATATGTTACGCTCAGCAAGTTTTAACCAATGTAATGTGCTAATATAGTTTGCATATTTTCTTTGCCCTGAGACTAATTTAGTGTACCAACTGAAATAGACTTGACACTAACCGTTGCCTTGCAGGAGTGCTAATTTAGTGCGCTTAACAAGTTTTAGCTAATAACGACCAAGTGCTAATATAGTGTGCCAACTAAAGTAGGCCTTGCCTTGACATTGGTTGACCATAACTTATAAGGCAAGCTTCATGATGCATTCGTCGCTATTCAGTACTGGGGTAGACTGAGCTGACTGAAATCAGCTACGTGAACTGCAACCAATGGCATTTGCGACTGGAGATGGGACCTTGAAAACAAAGACCATGTTCTGTACTGAGGTAAAGACCACTTTTGGTTATATTTGTCTTTATGATTCTGATTATTGATAAGTCAGTTATAGACAATTAGATTTTCCCACTAATTCGTCCAAACAAAGCTAATTGGTACACTAACTCTAAGGTACATGTTTATTTGTGTCAATTAATACACACACACTCTCTCTCTCACACACACATACACACACTCTAAGCTGAATTTAAGAAATGCTATTAAGTTTGTATGGAAGTAGCTTGTCACATATTTTCTTGTTTCAATGGTCTGTGAACAAGTTCAGTATTTTTCTATATTCTTTTGTTACGATGATTATCATGTGTATTCAATTTAATACAGTAACAGGTAAGTTTATTTTCATGACCTAAGAGAAGGTAGTCTGTTAGTTGTGTGATTAAGTGAGACTAATTTGTCAAAGTTCCCACCATTTCCCTTCCCATTTATACTAAAAAGAGATAATTATATATCCATTTTCTTTGGTCGAAAATAAAAATTTGCATGTATCCTCCCAACATGCACACCTAACTAAATTTTTTCACTGTCAAACATCATACAAACACCGCCTCTAACTGGAGGACTACTTGTATATAACTACCATCCAACAACAAAAAGTATTTAAATTAAGTATTGACAAAAAAAAATTGTCGATGCTAAAATAAATTCGCCAAACAACAATTCATATATCTTTCAAATATGTGATTTTTCTCACGTTTTGTTCTTTATGAGCACTCAATTGACAGTCCTAAATTCCTTATCCTCTGACGTCATTTTGCTTTCAAATTTGGTATAACCTTATATCCTTGGCCTTTTCTAAAAATTGGTTGGCACAATCCAAACAGATGTTGGATTCTACTACTTTCAAACAAATTTAATCAAATGTTTGTTTTACATTATGTCGAATTTTGGTTTTGTGCAAATATCATGATAATCATGTGTGGCTTTCATTTTAAATTCACCACAAAGTTGCAAGCTAAATCGATAAGTACAGTAGCATTCATAATTTTTTGACGTGTTATTGCAGATTTCTGAAATAACCAGATCATTGAGTAGTCTTGAAATTTATTGTATAATAGTAAACGAAACATGATGTATTCTCTTCGCACAAAGAGTATTTTTGTATGATCTCCTTATTTGTTTACTAAAGCTAAATAAATATTTATTTCTGGTCCAATCTTCATATCACTCCTGTTTGCAATGATATTCAAGTATGTATTGTATCATTTCCTTCCCAATTTTAATAGTTCAAAATAATATATCATATTCCATTAAAATAAAAGAAAAACAGGCATTAATGTTTGCAACTATAGCTTAGATTAACATGTGAATTTGTGATACATTGGGCAAAATCTGAGTGATCTTTTTATTATTTTGTAGGCAGATAGAATTTGATGAGACTAGCTTCCTAAAACTATTTTTTTGGATTCTAGAATTCAGTTGAGCAATGCACCAATAATGAAAGAAAAACAAAATGATTTCGAGATAGTTATTATTCGTTTCTCTTATGTGTTCACATGACAGTTAGTTTAAGAAGCTTCATAGGGTATTTTTAAGTTTAGATCCTAAATTGTGGACGCTTTAAAATACAAAGGATATTAGTGTCATTATTACATAACTATAATGTGCATCAAAGAAAGCATATCTAATGCAAGAAGCAATAATTAATATTATATTGTCCTAGACACTTATTACTAAAAAAGATAAAATAAACGTGATTAGTTAACTAAGTAGGTATGCAGATGATAAACATTACTATGTGTACTATAATGTGCATCAAAGGAATCATATTTTATGCAAGACGCAACAATTATTATTTTATAATTCTTATGACAACACTATATTTTATGACAGAAACACAGGTCCAACTAAAATATTTTTGGCGATCCAATTAATAGAACTTTTAGCTCTTCCCTTACTTAAGTAAAATAGTTTTTCTTCAAACTTGATGTTTTTCCCTCTCGAAAAGCTAAAAGTATTTGCTAAAACTCTGTAATACTTACATGCTACCAATCTGTTCAATCATTTGGGTATCGCTCTATTCGTGAGATATGATACAAGTTCAATCATTTATGTACCCATTGTCAGTGGTTTTTTTTTTTTTTTTTTGAAACTTCGTGTTGATATTTAAATTTGACAAAGTTCTGCGTCCAAGTGCAATTCCAGAAAATAGAAATGAAAAATAAGTTCTACAGTTATCAGCAAGCTGAGGATATTAGATTAATCTTTTTTTAATGAAGTAACTGTTTCATTTTCTAGACATTAGATTTGGACAGTTTGGTGCTTTGTGAAAAATTTGTTGATTTTAAAATTTTGGCGAATGGTGTTTTCTTCGAAATGTCTTAAATTTTGATAGTTTGGGAGCAGCACAAGACCATCACCAAATAGCTTTTTAGGCATAGAGTTTCTTGCTGTGCATCAAATCTCAAGCATTGATTATTAACAGGAGGGTCAAGCGTACTACCGAAAAAGATCATGACCAAATTTCACCGAAATTACTCTAAATTTCAAGCACCGATCAACACCGAAGAAAGTTGAAACTTAATGATTGTATCATCGATATATAGCAAGCCGGTCAAAAGTCTTTTATCTAAATGTTGATTCTATATAGAGGGCCTATTATAATGCTATCATACATAGGTGTAGTTGGTCCTAATGCTCATGGAGCATTTGCAATGAGATATTCTTTCACAGTAGTTTTTTTTACATTGCAACAGGGTGATATACACCTATTTTTGTTCAAACTGCTGCTTGAACACAAACACTACATATGTTAGTAGAAACCAAAGGTATTATACTCATCTTCGGCATAAGAAAAGTATCTTTCACAAAATATTTATAAATTAACATAGGCAATGAAAAATAGCAGTGGGTGGAAGAGTTGGCTGAAAGGATAACCAACGGTGATTAGTAATTTTGTTAAATTTTTAATATATAGGAATTAGAAACGATAAGTAACTAAGCTGCTTCCATTGAAATATAAGTAAGACATTTAACCAACAATGATTACTAATTTTTTTAAATATTAATACAATTATGTAAAGGATTAGATTTAATTTATTATATTAACTATCCATAGTAAGATCGGATGATGTCTCAGTAAATTCTCGCTGTCTGTATTATTTCTGTTCGGATTACAAATCTGTACATTTTCGGTGTGTCTTGCAGGTGAACAGCCACAAAGCAGAAAGGTTGATATTGAAAGTACATACAAACAGTAAACTAATCATTTTAACTCTTCGTCTTTCAATAATGATATCGTATATTTGCAATTTATTTTAATTTTGTCAATAATGACTAGCATATTATTAAGGATTTATGTTGTTAAACTTATAAGGCGCATATTTTAGAAATACCATCATTTACTTTTGATTCATGAAGAAATACTTGCATAGGCAAGTGAAGCGTATGGCTTCTTTCACATTAAAGTTCCAAAATATTAATTTATGTGTTGTATGTCTTGCATTGCTACGTGTCTGCCTGTATTCAAAATTGATATGTTTTTATTTCTTCTAGCATACATATTATATCTGTCCAAGGCTAAAATTCTTGCCATTCTCTAGAGCATTCTTTCTATGATGCATATTAAATATGTCAACTTGTGAAAGACATGTGAAATTATATATTAACATGTATACCTTTATTAACAGCTGGTTTAAATTATTTCATTTGATAGGGATCTCAAATGCAAAATACATATGCTGAACATAACTGAATCATGCATACTGCCTTAAGATTTAAATTATGGCTTAATTACAAGGCTATTATTATGGCTCAGTTACACTATTATTATGGCTCAGTTACAAGGCTTAGTAAACTGAGCCAAGGTATGGTGCATGCTGATAAATTTTATTATGTATTCTTACTTCTTTTTCTTAATTTAGAAACTGATGCACTGTTATTATGAGGGATAGTAAGGCAAGCTCTTAACATCTTCATCTATGACATACGCATATTAGTTTATTACAATTGGAAGCAAGTTTATATGAAGCTAGTTCGAAATTTACTTCTTGAAGCACAAAGTTGACAGTTTCCAGTTCCCACCTCCCATTTCTTTTAGTTGATTTGTTGCCTTGATGCTTATTATTTCAACATGTCTACTTTGCAAAAGTTATGTAGTGTAGAAGTTTTAAATTATGTGATGTCGTTTGTATAAAATTTGAAAAATACAGTTTTTTGTGAAGTGTTAGAAAACCTAATACTGGAAACAAGCTCCTAGGCGGAAGCCTGGACCATTGTTCGAAAGGCAAAAACACAAGCAAGATGTTTTTGGGTTTACTGAGACATAGGCTCAGTAAAGCTGAGCCGAGTGGCTTATTTACACCGAGCCTACAAGGCTCTATAAACTGAGCCAGGCTCAGTAAACAGAGCCACTCGGCTCAGGTTTACTGAGCCATATGCTCAGTTTACACTGACCCTCAGCCGAGTGGCTCAGTTTTACTGAGCCTTATAGGCTCAGTAAAACTGAGTCACTCGGCTTAGGCCTTGGTTTACTGAGCCATAAACCCAGTTTACACTGTTCTTTGTTTGTTTTTTTAATCAGACTGGCTCGGTAAACTTTCTTTGTTTTTTAGTCAGGCATGGACTCATATCATTATATTTTTTGAACATCGTAGGCTTTGGTTCAAGAAGCGGAAGCAAGACAAAGATTAGAAGGTGGCGATGATACTTTGAGTCTAGATAATTTTGAGAAAGATCCCACTGCTGAAGTTTTTGGAGATGATAAAAGAAGAAGTTATTGTTGTGCTATCAGCTCTACGTGCAATGGAAAGCAAGAAAAAATAGCACAAGCTTCAAAAGCAATTACCGAGGCAAAAGAGAATGCAACTAAACAACAGTTACCTAAATTGGAGAACGACCATAATCAAATGCATGAAGACATCAAATCAATGAGTTCAGCGTTAGCGTACTTGCAACAATCTATGAAGCTTCTTATCAAACAACATGGAGGAAATACGACATCACGAGAAGAAGTTGCTTTCGATGGAGGGCAAGGTAATAACAATCTAAATAGTCCTTCTAATGATGCCATTGGATCATCCACGAGAGATAAACAATCGGTAGTGTTATTATCGTCAACATTAAAGGTGGTAGCAAATGGATATGTAGGAGTGCAAAAAGTTTGTCATCATAGAGCTGTACTAAAAGGAGAGAAAGCCATTTGGATGGAGGAAGTTCTGGATCCGGATGCATCAATTTTTGACGCACCCCAAAATGGTATGCATACACTATCTGATCTTATCGATGGTGGGTTTGTAATTTAGACCACTTATCGTTTGCGTTTTGTGCAATGGTTGTATGTTAAATTATGATATTTAGATGTTATTTGATATTTGTTTTGGATGATGAATGATTGCATGTTAAATTGTGATAGTTTGATGTGTGTCAAAATGGAATTTGTTTTAGGATGCAAATTGTGATATATTGTTGTATTTGCTTTGAGATATTGTTATTATATTTTCCATATGCTTATTGATATATGTTCTACGAAAGTAGTTGAAGCATATTATGATTGTTAGTTGTTTAAAGGAATTACGTACTGTAGGGCTGGTATAATATTCGCATTTGTAACAGTTATAATTGTTATTAAATTTATTGTATGATATAGTTAGCTTTATATACTAACAGTAATAACTGTTACAAGTTTCATATTTGTAACAGTAATTACTGTTGTAAAAATAAATTTTATAACGGTTATAAGTGTTATAAATTTTTCAGTATCAACGTTTATAAGTGTTACGAAATAATAAGTTAATAACGGAAATAACCGTTACAATATACATTCTTTGTCACAGTTAAAACCGTTATAATATTCGTGACAACAGTTTGTCACGTATGTTGTAGTAACGGTTATAACTGTTACAAAGTTGATTAGTAACGGTAATAACTGTTATTAAAACCATTTTCTGGTGTTGTGCCCAAAGTGAAGGGATAAACCATAGCTAGCTCAATGTCCAAAACCATACATGAGCAAATCCGGTAGGCAAGCTTCAAAGATCCAAGCTAAGCTCCAATGTTCCCACCCTGAGGACCTGAGATGGGGGGAACGGAAGAAAAGAGGCGAAAGAAAATAGGTCAGTCAAAAAGACTGGTAAGCCCTAACTACTATCAGCCCATGAACTAGTAAAGTTAACTGGCATGAGAAGCTGAGATGAACATAAGGATAACAACATACTGGCATGATGATTAACAAGATAGATAAAGGTGTCATCGCATAATCAAGGTTAAGTTTTGCACCACGGGTGTACTAGCATTCTAACATGTCAAGTAAAAACAAGAATTGATCCCTTGGCCCAAGCTTGGCCCAATATCATGAGTTGACCTAAATCAAGGTCCAACTACACGGTCTAGTTGATCGGCTCCCTATAAGCCTAACTCGTCAAGTGTCGGTGACATACGGCCCAAACATGAAATGTAGTTAAACTGCGCTAGGTCCACCCTAGGGTGTATCAAGTCCTAGGGTGTCAACCTCGGACACAAATCAAGCATGCACAGTCTAGATCTACTGGTACCCGTGCCTGATTTTCCATCTCCGGACTATGTGCACGACCATAGTCCGCCTGGACCCACACCAGCGTACCTACTCAGCCGTCGTTTTGGTCGCTTACATGTCAGCCCAGTAATCGTGCCCTACCCTAGCCTAGTCCCTAGGGTATCATGATACTATCAAGAGGGTTACTGCTGAAAAGGACCACACAACTAGGGTTTCTTAACGGGTTAAATGTGGTTAACCCGATCCAAACGTGGATTAAATTGGTTAAGTGTACCCAAGGTTCATGACTTAACTCCGATTAACCCATCAAGCCCAAATTGGTTAAGTAATAAGTGGACCATGACTTAACCCTAATTAGGAGGCATTAATTAACTTAATGTGCTTTAACCTCTCACATTAGACCTTGTTGTGGTTACTAGTTATGCCGGGCGGGTCCGGGTAGCTTTACACCACAACTTGGTCTAACCTCGGGTTCGAGCACAACATGACCAACTTCTCACATTGGGTCCTATTGTTTGTAGCCACTAGTTAAGCCGGGCGGGTCCGGGTAGATTTATGCTACAAACTCAACCCAACCTCGAGTTGGCCACACTTATATTTTCTAAGTGTCATGTCCATTATGTTTCCAAAACATAATTACAAGCTAACATATCATGTCATGTTATAAAAACCATGTTTATGTCATAATGTTACCCAACCCCAACGTAATCCCATCGTTTACATAATCGCAACAACGCATAAAGGATAAAATAGGGAACTTGGCATAATCATGACAAAAAGGTGTTGAAGCCACAAGTTTAACATGGTGGCATATGAAATGTACATATGTTCATATACTTGCATATCGCATTATTAGGCTTCAAAAGTATGCATAAAACCAAACTTAGCATATAAGTGATACATGGTGATAAATGACATGTAGAAGTTGCTAGAAGTTCGCATTTAGCCTCACATACAAGTTATCATAAGGGATATGATAACTTCCATGTTGCCAAAATGCAACCTTTAATATAAAGCTTGAAGCTTTAAGCTCACAAACTCAAGTTTAACTTGCATAACATGATAACATGTGTATAATGATCAACCCAAACTTGCATAACATAGCAACATGTGTCATATATAATGATTAAACCAACTTGCATAACATAATGATCAACCAAACTTGCATATCATAATGATCAACCCAAACTTGCATCATTCATTTAACTTTATAGTTCAAAAAGGAAGTAGAAAAGGGCTTACAATGCTTATGAAGACACAAATGAATATTTATTATAAAGATTGAGACGAAGCCCTTATGCAATCACCAAAAACCCAAATATGAAAGCTCCAAATGAAAAAACCCTTGAGCCAAATCAATAAAAACCCTTGCTTTGTAATAGAAATGTTGCAACTTGACTTGAATGCAAACTAAGAACACTCATACAAGCTTGGAAAACACTTGTATGAACTCAAAATCTCTCATATAAATGAACTTAGAAATTTTAGCATGAGAGTGGAGGCCATGAGAGGAACGAATTTGGCATAGTTTAGTTGTAGGGTTGAATAATGGTGATTTAGGCTAGGCTTAGGGGTCTTTTTATAGAAGATTAGGATAGTATTAGCCATAGGATTAACCCTAGATTCAATCCGAGCCATCAAATCCCGTCATTAGCCACCAGACCTGACCCAAACTCAAAGTAGGCGCACCAGGCCACTTGGCCACCCGGGGGTAGGGGTCGACCCCTAGGTCGACATGGGTGTCGACCCATTGGGGGGGGTCGACACTGGTGTCGACCCCTGTGTCGACCCTGCCTGGGGCGGGAAAAATCCCGCCTATCTGTTTTGGTTTGAATTCGAATCTGAATCCGAATTTGAACTGTTTTCGGGCCTTGAAATTCTGAAAACTTCGTCGGGCTTTTTCTTGGTCATACGGACTCCGATTTACAAAATTTCGGACTCTATTTCGCGTATTTTTCCTAGACGAACGCAATGGCACAGCCCGTTTCCCTTGATTCAGATTTTATCTTTTAATTATGCCTTGATTTACATTATAACATGTTATTAAAAATACGGGTTGTTACACCAAGTCCCTCCGAAGTCTAGGATACACAGTCTCAAAAGATCTTCTAAAATTTTGTTCACCCTCTCTGTCTTCCCATCGGTCTGAGGATGATAAGCGGTGCTTAAGCGCAACTGTGTACCTAATGCTTCTTGCAAATTTCTTCAAAACTCGCTGGTAAAGATGGGGTCAATATCGCTTACTATGCTGGAAGGTACTCCATGGAGGCGAACTATCTCACGAACATAAATCGCTGCCAATCACGATGCCGTCCTCTTACTCTTAACTGGAATAAAGTGAGCACTCTTAGTGAGTCTATCTACTACCACCCAAATACTGGTATTGCCTTTCTTCGATCTAGGCAACCCATCTATGAAATCCATAGAGACGCTCTCCCATTTCCACTGCGAAACTTCCAACGGATGAAGTAATCCACCGGGCTTCTTTTGCTCAGCTTTGACTTGCTGGCAAACTAAACATTGAGAAACAAACTCAGCCACATCTTTCTTGATTCCATCCCAAAAGAAAACCCTTTTCATGTCTCTGTACATCTTGTCACCGCCTGGATGAATGGTCATTTTAGAAAGGTGGGTTTCTTCTAGGACTGCCTTTATCAAGCTTCCAGTCTGAGGAACACAAAGCCTTCCATCTCGTCGCAACCACCCCTTTTCATCTATGGCATATCTACTGAGGTGACTAGATTTGTCTCCCCTCTTCTAAGCTTATCCATAATGTCTAGAATCTGTGGATCACCTTGTTGCGAGACTCGTATCTGATCTACAAGAGTCGGTCGTATCTCTAAGGATGCAAATAAATCAGGCAAAACCTCAATGGAGGGTCTAAAATCAAAAGCTGATATGAAATCCAAGTTCTTTCTTTCCACAAATAGAGGACTCAGAGCCACCCTCTGCCTACTTAGTGCGTCTGCCACCACATTACCCTTGCCAGGGGTATAAGAAATCTCAAAATCATATGAAGCTAAGAACTCCATCCACCGTTGTTGCCTTAAGTTGAGATCCTTCTATGAGAATAGATACTTGAGAGATTAATGATCGGTGTATAACTCTAATTTTTTTCTAAGTAAATAATGACGCCACGTCTTTAACGCGAACACTATGGCAGCTAGCTCTAGATCATGGGTGGGGTAGTTCTTCTCATGAACTCTCAACTGTTTACCCCCATAACATACTACTTTCCCTTCTTGCATCAGCACCACACCAAGCCTTGTACCGCACACATCAGTGTAAACAGTAAACACTTTACTTCCATCGGGCCAGGTCAAGACTGGGGCTGTTGTCAGAGCCCTTTTCAGTCGTTGGAAAGCAACGTCACAGTCTATGTCCTATGAGAATGCCAAATTCTTCTTTGTCAGCCTGGTGAGAGGGGCTGATATCTTCGTGAAGTCCTTAATGAACTTCCTATAATAACCTGCCAACCCAAGAAAGCTTCTCACCTCGGTTGCATTTTTAGGGATCTGCTAATCTTGCACTACAACCACCTTTTCGGGATCTACAGCTATCCCTTCTTTGGAAACTACATGCCCCAAGAATCTTACCTCCTTTCTCCAGAAATGGCGTTTGGAGAACTTTGCTTTTAGCTGATGGTCACGGAGAGTTTCAAAACTTCTCCCAAATGCTGGGCATGCTCTTCTTCACTCTTGGAGAATATCAAAACATCATCAATGAAGACTACGACAAATTTGTTTAGGAACTCCCGAAACACTCTACTCATCAAATCAACAAAATAAACGGGTGCATTACTCAACCCAAAAGGCATAACTAGCCATTCAAAGAAACCGTCTGGAGTTCTGAATGCAGTCTTACCTATGCTATCCTCAGCCAGTCTCAATTGATGGAACCCCGTAGCCAAGTCCAATTGAGAAAATACCGAGGCACCAACGAGATGATCAAAGAAATCATCAATTCTCTGAAGCGGGTGCTTATTCTTCTTGGTGAGCTTATTTAATTCTCTATAGTCAACACACAAACGGAGTGAACCATCCGCTTTAGTTGCGAATACTACTGGAGCACCCTACTCGAATATTCTTCGTCTAATAAACCCCTTCTCAAGTAGCTCCCCTACTTGCTTACTCAGCTCCCTCCTTTCCCTTTGAGCCATGTGGTGCACTGGTAATGCAACTGGCTTTGCATTATCCACCAGATATATACAGAAGTCGATCTCGCGCCTTGGAGGTAAACCCTGTACCTCTTCAAAAACATCGGAATAATCCTGAACCACTGGAACAGATTGCAAGTCATCTATGGATGCATCTAAAGACTCTAGGAAGCTAAGCATAACAGACCCTCGGGGGTCACAAGAAACTTCGAGGGTCCTCCCATGACAAGTTAGGAGCCTAACAACCCTCCTTTCACAATCTAAAATGGCCGCATATGTGGTAAGCCCATCCATTCCTAGAATCAGCCCATAGCCCATAAACCCGAGCACATACGCATCACATTTAAACTCGACGCCTAACATAGATAATTTCAAACCCCTACAAATCATCGATAAATGAGCCGAACCACCAATGGGGTTTGAAACAGCTATGGGATCTACTACAATACTAGTAACTAAGTGCAGAGATTCAACCACAGAACTAGATATAAACGAATGTGAAGCACCAGAATCAAAAAGTGTTCTAACTAGATGGTTTGAAAGAGAAACTAAACTTTCTACGGAAATTTTTCTACCTCTTTCAGGAGCACTGATAGTGAGAGCATGCACCTGCCCTCCAGAAGTTCCTTCCCTCTGACCCTGTCCCTGTTTCTTCGGGCACTCCTTTGAGAAGTGTCCGACCTCTCCACAAATAGAGCAATTGCCCTTCCTTCTCTTACAGTCCTTGATCAAGTGACTTTCCTTCCCACAATTGTGACATTTTCTCTTATCCTTGCCTTTGTCATCTTTCCCCCCTTTCTTTTGTTGTTGCTGCTGTTGCTGTTGTGGTTGTTGTTGTTGCTGCCCTTTCTTGGGCCACACCTTCTTATTCTGCGACGTCCCCTCAGTCTTTACTTCCTTCTTCTCTCCCTTATCCTCCTCATGCATCAGGGCCATATCAACAATCTTTTCGAAAGTGGCCCCCATTGGAATATGAGACATAGCTAAACCATGCAGAGACTCATTCAACCCTTTAGCAAACCGCAAAGCCCTTTTTGTGTGATATATCCACCAACTCTAGCCCGAACCTTGCCAGCTGGTGGAACTTGTTCACATACTCCTTCACTGACAAATTTCCTTGTTTGAGTGTTAAGAACCTCTCTATCTGGATGCTCCTCTCAGCTTGGGAAAGAAATTTCAATTCGGACCTCTGCCTAAAATCTTCCCAAGTTTCCACCGTACGTCCAGCTTGGGTGACTTCCCACCAAAATGAGGCTTCGTCCTTTAACAGCCAAGCAACTAACTGAATCTTTCTTCGGTCCTCCACTTCAAAAATTACGAATAAGTCCTCGGTCTCCTTAAGCCAGTTCCGAGCTCTCACGAATGTCTCATTCCCATGGAATGGCTTCCCTCCCATAGCATCGAAGTCTTTGCAGATCTTGGCGAAGTTATCTGCTCTTGGAGGGGGAGGAGGAGGATTGACTGGTGCAGCTGGGGGAGGAACATTTCCTTGGCCTTCGGCAGGCGCCGTGGCCTCCAAATACCTGCGGAACCACTCGGGTATTGTGATGCCCTCTGGGATATTTGGGATGTTTTATTCCCCAGACATGCTGAAAAAGGAAAAGGAAGAGATTTAGGTAGAGGACCGAAGGATACTACATATGGCTTTTGGGGAATGTTTTTCAAAACAAACTTTTCTTTTGAAAATGCTTTCTTTTAAAACCCTTTTGAAATTAATTTCCAAAAACTTTTTATCTAATCTGGTAACTTCAGCTCTGATACCAAGTAAGACACCCCACTTCCGTTAATGTCACTCACTAAGGAAATGCATTAAGTTCCATGAAGCGCTATAGGTAAACAGACACAGAATAATTACAAGACGGATATAAATAAGGCAGCAGCAAAAATTTTAAATTTTTATTTCAACATAAATCATAATACCATGGTCCACAATTCCATAATCACAAAAACCATTACAATAGAAATACTTATGTCTTGCACCATCAGAGTACATAAATAAATAAAAAGCATAATTTCCCAATTAAAAGAGTTAAGCCATAGGAGAGACAAGAAATTGAGCCATACATCAGAAGTAGCTCCTAGCAAGATGATATCTGAATCTAGACAAAGCCTAAGTGTTTCCTCCCTGAGAACCGCGGGGGGGGGGGGGGGGGGGAACGGAAGAAAGAAGGAGAAACAAAGGGTCAGACATAAAGTCTGGCGAGTCTAGTTACTTTTAGCCAGTAGATAAATAAAAGCAACACGATAGGCATATAAAGTGGACAGGAAAGATCACTACATAAATGACAAGTGTGACAAGGCAAGCAAGATAAGGTTTGAATGCTTCACTAATGATTACTCTGCACTATTAATAGTATAACTAAAATGAGATGATCCCTTCCACAATAAGTTGGTAGACTTAGAGTATACGTCCGAGTGTACCCTAACCACTACCCTAATCGATCGGCTCTCAACCCCGTAGATATCCTATGCTGGCCCCACAGCAGGAGGTATCGCTTCCTAAAGTGGCAACCCAAGGGATGCACAACCATATCTACTGGTGTCACGGTCGTCTTAGCCCCCTCTGCCCGGCCCATGCACGCACATGTCCCCGGTCGGTTTGCGTTACCCACACCATTCGTCCCGTTTGGATCTCTTATAATCAATCAGTAAGCGTGCCCTTATATCCGCCTAGTACGGAGTTCTTTATTTGATAACTACTCCGGGTTACTGACTGAAATAGGTCCCACACAATATGATACAAGCTCTCCCCTTTTTTTTGTATCCCACTAGGTTTTTCACTGACTATTTATACCCATAGGTGTCTTTAATTACATAGTCCTACACCCGTTATGCTTACCCTAAAGGGTGTCTTTAATTACATAAATTTATTATATTTTCCACTGGTTATGTATACCACTAGGTGTCTTTAATTACATAACCTTATTGTATTTTCCACCGGTTATGTATACCACTAGGTGTCTTTAATTACATAACCTTATTGGGTTAAGTTCATGGGCCTATATATCTATATATATTACCCACCCCCTCTAATTTACTTAACCCACCCACTACCCATCCAGTTTTACTTAACCCTAACTTAAGTTCATAGTCATACAATCTTTATGAATTAAATTAGGTTAAGTAGTCCAATTCTATTACCATGTCCAATTAGGTTTCATACTGGGCTAGACCTCCCACATTAGGCCTACAACATGTGGATGCTAGATATGTCGGTCGGGTCCGGGCAGTCTTATTCCACAGTTGGGCCTAACCTCGTGTCTTAGCCCGATTCGTATTTACGTACTTAGACCTCCCACATTAGGTTCAACATTAGTGGCTGCTGGATATGCCGGTCGGGTCCGGGCATACTTCCGCCACTAATGTAACCTAACCTCGTGTTATAAGTACAGTTACAATTCCTAATTGTAATTACTAACATTCCATTTTAATTAATTTACCAATTAATTAATCCTTTTCTTTTATAGGTGTCAATACCTATTTTACCCAATAATTTGTATTACATGTCCAAAGATGTTCAAATTCAAATTATGCCATTTTAACCCTTTTTCCCTCGTTCCTTAACTAATGTATTTGCATGTATTTTAGCGGCATCTAGGTTATACAATAGCCTAGCCATAATAAAAAGGGAATATGACGAAGGTGATAGTTTCTACATATCTTGGCATAAGCATAACTAGCATGATAACAAGGTAATTGGACATGTGATTATCATCATAATAAGGTGTACATAAAGCTGATGACTTGTGGCAATTAGTACGATGTCAAAGCAACATAATGAGATCTAAATTAACCTTTTTAGGTGTCCAACTATTTAGATCTAGCATAATTAGGGTAACATAGCAACATGTTTAGATCTATGAATGGTTTCACATGTCAAGTTTACAACATATTTAGACTGATCACAATATGACAGGTGAAAGGTAATTTTCATAAGGAACTAGATCTAGCAAATGTTATAATTGTCCAATTTAATAAGTATATATTCACCATAACATGGTTACAAGTCAAGATCCACATAGGCAACATAATAGAATAACCACAATTGAATTAGATCTAGGAAAATAGATCTGTCATGACATAGCATAGGATTTAATACTTGCACAAAATCATACTTTACAACATATCCAAGTCATTTTCTTTCACAATTTACTTTTGATTATCTAAACCTAAAAATAACTAGAAACTCACAGCGTTAGGTTTAGAGAATAAAGAGAAAGAATAGATCTTGAATTCTGAATTCTGAATTTGATTAGCAAAGCACGTTGTAGTAGATAACTTGGTTTAGTTCAGCCGCCGGCAGAGTTTGGCCACCATGAATCCTCAAATAAAGAAAATGGTAGAAATGACCACGTATATATAGCTGCTAGGGATTCTGAACCGACTGCCACGTCAGCCCTAGGGGTGTCGACACCCCTCTAGGGGGTTCGGCCCCCTAGAGCGGGAATTTGACCGCTCAGGGCAATTTTTTCGAATTTGAATTTCTAGATAAGATTCTGACTCATCTCTGACTCATGCATGTATATATAATTTTTTCTGCGCGTATACAAACTTAAAACCCTCATAACTTCTTCATACGGTGTCCATTTTACGCAAACCAAATGTCTATCTTAACCAAAATTTTGAGATGGACGCAATGGTGCAGTCCGTTTCCTCTAATTCTGAATATTAAATCAATTATTAATTAATTTATTCTCTTTAATGTCGTTAAAAATTCGGGGTGTTACATCTATCTAAAGGAGCTTGGAGCAGGAGGCTTCAGTGTTAGATATATAGTATTAATATTTCCGCTGTGTTGTAAGTGTTGTACTCTGATAATTGTATGTTATACAGTTAAAATTTTGTATTTCAAAAGTTATGATATATTATATTTTGTTCGGCTGCGATGTGAGATTCTGTATTGTTATCTTTGTTCTTCTATCTTTTTCTTCTTTATTAATAATGATTTGTATTTCTATGATATTTGGGTTAGATGTGTGGTGTATTTAGTCAACTCAGATAGTGCGGATTTATGGGCCATTACAGTCACTTTCACCCCCTCTTCACCGCAACTCTTCACCACCAACCAAAGCAACTCTTGGATCAATAGCAATGCATATTACTCCTTAGATACAACTTCACAACAATATTTAAAGGACCAACACTCGAAGAGAAAAATAACATTGATCACCCTGTTCTCTATTATTTTTATTATATATTCTATCAGCAATAAGGAAATTACAACCATATCCTACTCTTCCATATACTTCTTCACTTCAAACAAACTCTTACATGAAGATAGTTTGGAAGATCGTACATTCAATAGTCAATATCTGCGTTATACTAGAACACAACTTTGACAAGAAACTAATTTGTAATCAATCCTATTCCTCTAGGCAAAGCAAGAGTTTATTGATAATAGAATTCCGAAGGGGAGCTTCGGGACTGGACGTAGGAAAAAAGGTCTGAACCAGTATAAAACTCTGATGTGCATTTTCCTTTACTTGCTTCTATATTATATATGTCACACTTGGTAGCATAAGCTCATATTTACCATATATACACTACACGATCCTCCTATTAGACTTTCAATTGGTATCAGAGTAAGGTTTTGATCAAATTATAGTAATACTTATTTGTATCACACTAATATGGAAAGTATGTTTCAAGAAGTTCAGTCCACACAACATCCCCGACTCTTTAATGGTTCCAACTATGCTTACTAGTTAACCCATATGCGAATTTTATGGAAGCTAACGGTTTAGAAATTTGGTTTGCAACTCAAAATAAGCATATTGCAACTGCCACTGAAATTAGTACATGGAACGATGCTAAAAAAACCATAGCTTCAAAGAATGCAAAAGCAATGAATGTTTTATTTTGTTCTCTAGATAAAAATGAGTTCTCACGTGTCATGTTATGTGACACTGCGTATGATATTTGACGTACCTTACAAGTAACACACGAATGTACTACCAAAGTTAAAGAAACCAAAGTTTCAATTAAAATAATAATAATCAATTTTCATCTTTTAAAATGAAACAAGTGAATTTATAGTTGATATGTATTTAAGATTTCAAATTATTCAAGATTTCAAATTATTCAAGATGATGTAACACCCCGAATTTTCGGTTAACATTATAATAACAAATTAAAGAATACTTAATTTAAAACATGAGAATTAAGTAAAAGAGAGATCACCATTGCGTTCGTCTCGAAATTCTGCTTGAGACAGAGTCCGAGTTTGCGTAAAACGGATAACGTATGAAGAAGATATCTTTAAATTTAATATTGCAGCAAAACATGAAAAAAAGAAGAATGGGAAAAGAATAATGTTTAGCATTGTTCTAAGGTTTGTAAACAAAAGACTTAGTAGCTCATTTGGTTAGAACATGTGACTTGCATACAGGAGGTACATAGTTCGATCCCCGCCAGCGCCATATTTTTGTTTTAGGGGAATGACTAGAAAGTGGCTTAGTGTGAACGCAGTTCAAAAAACTGGTTTAGTGTGAAAATGGTTAATTGGAAAGATAGAAAAAATATATATATACAGAATATATATATATATATATATATATATATATATATGACATGTACGCATCATATGGCGCACATGGCACATTTTTGTTGGTCAAAGATTGTTTTTTTACGTGGCTTTTTATGATTGGTCGGGTGACGATTAGTGCTGACATGGCCTTCTCTGATTGGCTTTATGAAAAATTCTAAGGTGTTAGGGCATACGTGGCATCATACGATTGGCTGAATGACATATTAATTGGTTTAGATGGCTATGATCATTCCTAGGTTGATCTAACGGCTCTAAATTAATCAAACATCTATAAATACAACCTAACACTCAACCTAAATTCACACAAAAAAATTAGAACTTGAGCCGTCATGCTGCCGGGAGATAAGCAAGAGTAGCCGCCGCTTGGAGAAAGCTTAGAGACGAACAAAACTAAAGTAAATACTAAATTCAAACAACGATTATCTACCCAAAGGCGAGCATTTCAAAGCCAGAACTCAGAACCCAGAAATCAAGATCATCGTTTGATGTAAGTCAGTTACTTTGTAGATTTGAACGCCTAAGATCTATTTGTGACATGAAATTAAATGAATATGAGAAAATGACTAATCCTTCCATTTGAATCTGTGCTTGTATATGCCTTTGGATCTGATTCTCGATTATGGCCTAAGACTATGACTATGAAACTGTGGCCTATGAAACTATCGCCTATGACTATGACTATAAGACTGTTGCCTATGACTATGACAATGACTCATAATTTTGAGACTATTGCCTATGATTCATGACTATGAGACTACTACCTATGACTACGATTGAGAAACTATCGTGGTTAGTCGTACATGACTATTGTGGTTAGCTACCTATAACTATTGTAGTTAGTTGCTTATGCCTATTCCCCTTTAACTTATTATGTTGTACTTCGAACTGGCATTATGTTGGACCAAATCGCCTATGCCTATTCCCTTAATTTTGCTGGATCTTATATTTAGGATGTAACTTGTCTAGTTTATTCCTATTCACTGTTATGTACATTCAGCCTATTGGAACCATTATTTTTGTATTTGGTTCATTTTTGCATGTCTATTCTTTCATGTCAATTCTCGTGCTTATCCCCTATTCCTTTGGTTAGTTTCATTTCATGAGTACTTAGAAACTTGTGAAATCATGTTATACGGACGATTACGGCGCGTGAATTTGGGCGTAGCTTAATTAAGTTAATTTGGCATAATAAATATGTTGGTATAATCTGAATTGGCAATAATAGTAAATAATTTACATGCATATTAGACTTGAGTGTAAATGGTAAATTGTTAATTGGCCGCAAAGTATGTAATTGGCATGTAAACCAAGTTTTGGGCATAAACTGTAAACTAGAATATTAAATCAAGTTTTAACATGAACCGTAAATTTGGACATTTAATCTAGATTAGGCTTAACTATTGATTTGGAACGCCAAATATATGACATAGTGATTTTAGGCATGACTGTTATTGCGAGTTTGGGAAGGTGGGGGTATAGCCTATTCTGATTTATAACTTGAAATTACATGTAATTGTCATGATTAGCATAACCATGGTTAGTGACGCATAATTGGTATAATTTACATACCAAAAATTATAAACATGATTTAGAGGGAAAGTGGGGCATAATAATAAATGTTGATAATGTACATTAAAAGAGTAATTATGGCATAATTAAATTGGGAATAAGTTACATATAGAATTTGTCATAAATGAGAAATATGTAAATTGTAGAAAATATGAATATGCCTAACCTGAGGTTATATTGCGTTGTGGTGTAAAACTGTCCGGACCCACCCGGTTGTCCAGTAACCACAACAATACCTATCTAATGTGAGAGATTAAGGCATTGAGCCTAATTAGAACCCGAGGTTAGACTGAGTTGCGGTGTAAAGCTGCCCGGAACCGACCGGCACATCTAGTGACCGCAACAATACCTGTCTAATGTGAGTGGTTGGTGCTTTAATAAATGAATTAAAGCCAAGACAAGATTTGTGGGGTGTTAAGTAACTAAGAAAACACTTAACCATTATAACAGGTTGACTAGACAGGTGGGTAAGGTTAAGTAAATATTTAACCGTTATAACATGTTAACTGGACAAGGTGGTAGGGTTAAGCAAAACTAGAACACTTAACCGATCTAACATGTTAACCAAACCAGAAGATGGGGTTAAGTACACTTAGAACACTTAACCGTTATAGCATGAATAGGGTTAAGTTAATGAGAAACACTTAACTAATATTACCTGATAAACGAGTAAGGTTAAGGAACACTTAACCAATTTGACTTGATATATGGGTGGGTTAAGTCAACGTGAACTGCTGGATAACACTTAACCAATCTAACATAACGAGAAAGAGAACTAAGTAGTAAACCTTAGTTAAGAGGGCTAAGTAGTAAACCTTAGTTAAGAAAACGAACGATTCAGGAAACTAATTGGTAAACCTAAGTTAAGAGAACTAAGTAGTAAACCTTAGTCAAGAAAATCAAACACGAGAAGGAGCGAACGTCCGTCTGATCATGAAGAGGGCTCCAATGAACTTGGTTACGAAGCACGTGGCTTCGAGGGGACGTGAGGATACTCTTGGTATCCCTCTATGAGGCTGCAGATGATCCTCCTGGGCACACGGAGGTTAAGGTTTGCGTTAGAAGAACCAAGGGTATGCCTTGGTTGCAATATAAGGCAACCTAAAGACTAGGATGGACCAGCGTGATTCGGCGAGACCAGTTTGCCCTGTGATAGCAACTCGTCGTCTACCTACCATCTTGACTCAGTCAAGATACGTAAAGAGGAAAGGCGGAGAACTCCAAAAGACCATATACTTGCTATCTAGTTATGGGTGAGGATGGCCATAGGATAGTGGGGCATAGGGGGCCTGCGTATAGTTCTCATTCTAGTTTTTCAAGGGTGCCTTTCATTAGTTGAGGGAGGGGTCAGGTGGTACCATAGCCACTGAAAAAAACAGACCTTAGCATCTGCATCGGTAGATATCTGAAAGCTCCCGACCGAGTTCTGTGTTACTTGATTAGCCCTTCCACGGGACTCGGGTCGCACAAATAGAGGACATGTGTGTAACGACTCGGAAAAATGCGATCTTGGTTATCCGATATACAACACATATCGAACATCCAAGGATCGAAAATAACCGAATAGTTAATGAAAGAAATTAGAAGGTGAGAATAGATAAGATAGAAACTTAGAATAGAAGAAGAAGAAGAACATAACATCAGAGTAACACGAACCTCACAGCGGAACGAATAACATATAATAGATAACATAACTTTGAAATATAACAGTTATGTATACAATAGCACTTATCAGAGTACAGCACTTACAACACAGCGGAAATAACTATAGCTATATGATCTTGAAGCCTCCTGCTCCAAGCTCTTCCAGTATATCTGTAAAACCCGACTACTTGACTGCCCGTACAAATTTAGGCACCCAAGAGTTTAGGGAAAACAACAAATAAACTCCGGGTCAGTCATGGGACTGGTGTGAGTAAAACAGTTTAAAACAGGTATATGAACAAGTAAACGATATCTCATAAGACCACGCCGCATAACGGAACGGGTTTTTCCCTTATGAGAATCCAAAATATCTTTATATCAAAAACCTTTTGATATTAATATAATGTCTATGTACAAATAGATATCAACTAGCAGAAACGCTTTCATCTAACGTTCTACATATATAGTATTCAATCAAAATCGCAAGCACGTACTGGATAATGGATTTCCAACTATGACAAGGTATGGAATCACCTTCCGATCAGTGTACTCTAGGAACGATACACTGGAGTTCAACAAGAACATCTTGCAAATCAGCCACACATGACCGACCACTCATTTCGCTTGAGTGTATCGAATGTACATCACCAACGGTTGGGATCAGCAACCGTTCCCGTATATATATGGGACAGCATTGATAGATTTAAGAAACAAATGAATATTCTCTAGATAGGTGATTATACACCATACTTCGGTGCGACCGACTTAGCCATGCTGCCTGCCCGATTTCTGTCATTTACCGGATGTGAGGCTAGAAGCTACGCATATATTCTCACATACCACATCTTCATTCACTTAGAATGTCACATCGTCATACCCGTTAAATCACAAATTGATTTCCCCAAAAATACCACGGGTATAAGCAAAGAGAAACGAATTCCTCCGCCACCAAACGTGAATACGTTTGAACAGATCAACTTACGCGATCTATCGGATATACTCTGTCAGACCTTCGTCCATACAAGTTGTCCTGGGACTGGACAAACCGAAGGCACTATTCTGTAAACAGGATAGCCCTTGCATTTTACTCCGTCTTCAATTATCTTTGGCATATATGATTCGCAACGCTTATGCCAATACAGAGTGGTTCTATGGATAATAATCCAACCGGTCTCTCCATATTAACAACGTTAAAATGGTCAAAACTTCGATAGTCTGTGATTTAACTATCAAATGAAAACATGTCCGTGTACAAACAACAATCTAAATTCCAAATGGAATGTCAATCGATCAATCATCATGTATATCTATACATATTTCCTTATTTTCTATATTTAGAAAATATTTGTTATCAACGTTGGAAAACATTTCCATTGTTTATTTACGTATCACTATCCTTCCACAACTATCAGACTCTAACTATAAACTAACAAGAGAACAACTTCCCAAGTATAAACCCCGAAGGCCGAAACCAACATCAGATCGATACCCAGGAAACCATTCAACTTAATAATCTCTAGTCAGATTCTAATTTTGCTTAACTTTATATTCTTTAACTCCATTCGCTCAACTCTAGATCGCAGCGATCACAATGGTTACGCCTGATTCCCTCAGGAAACATCCGACCGCCGTAGGCTATTTACAGCCCTGCGAAATACGCTAGCAGTTGTGCTAAATGGCGACTCATCCTGAATAACTATGTTTGTTTTAACTCTAACTGGTTTTACTTGGTTTGACTAACTCAATTTATTTACTCGACTGACTAATTCAACTCGATTACCCTAACTTGATTTACTTATCTCGATTAACTGAACTAATCACTTTGATTAACTCGACTAATTCACTTTGGTTAACTTAACCAATTCACTTAACTAATTCACTTAGTTTAACCTAACTATTCACTTAACTCCTGTCGAATAAACTATATTTGATAACTCCTCTAACTCTATTCGAATAAACTATATTCGATTAACTCCTTTACTCTATTCGAATAAACTATATTCGATTAACTCCTTTGATTTAACTCTAATCGATTAACTCCCTTCGATTGAAACTAACATCGATACTCCTTTCGATGAAACTAACATCGATTAACTCCTTTCGATGAAACTAACATCGATTAACTCCTTTCGATGACCATATTCGATTTACTTTATTCACTTTATAAAGATTTCCTTTTTAACAACGTTTTATTCATTTGAAAAGATTTACTTTTAAATAACGGTTCTACACTTTAAAAATGATTTCCCTTTTATAACGTTTCCTTTTCAATTCTATTTGTAAATGGTTTACAAATATTCCCTTTTCAAATTTATTCTTGAAATATTCTAACTCCTTAAATTCCCGGGAAAATTCGCCATAACCTCCTTTGTATCGGGAGCATCGGGAAAATCCCCAAACTCGCCACACAGGCCTTTCCATTCAAAAAGAAAATGTTTTGAATTTATTTTCCCTTTTTAAAATATCTCCTATTTATAAATATTTCTTATTTATAAATATTCCACTTTATAAATATCTCTTTTTCAATATCACTTTGAAAAATCTCCTTTATCTACATTCCGGTATGTCATGGTATTCAATCATATCAAATCACGATGTTCAATATCGTCCATACACACACAATCAACAACAGGTTATAATTCACATCATATATCAAAATATATGAAAAACAATAAAATAACTGTTGAGGAATCCAGTCGGATTCCTCCAACCTGTTTCCCTGCATCACAGATGTTAGACAGTATAGATAACATCACTTTCAGTTCCATATGATATATTCTGTTAAACAGAATCAATATAGAAATTTAACTAACTGACTAGCAGTTCAATCAAACAGTCAACACACAATCAATCAGTCCATATTTAACAGTTCTAAAAATATAACATGAAAATATAAACTGTTCAGAGTTAGTGAGATTTACTCACAGTTGCGCGTTAGCCGTTAAATAACGGTTTGCGTTTATCTGATTCAGTCGGACAATTTATTTCGCCATAAATAGTAACGAGCTCGGATTCGCTCCCGGTCAGTCTCATTGTGGAGTGCTCGTCCATACGATCCTAACGCAACTTGCGGTTCTCGATTCTGACCTCGTATGGATGAGATATTTCTTTTACAAGTTCATACATATTTGGATTTAAACTAAACTTTAAATAAATAACCTACTGGGCTTTACCCTTTTATTGTCGGCCCACTACCAACCCGTGAATACCCAGCCCAGCACGTTCAGCCTCCCCCTTCTTCCCAAAAGCTTGAAACCCGATTCCTCCAGACATTTAACACCGCCGCTTTCATCACTTCGATCCCAACCATCTCCTTCTTTGCTTGATCGAACTAACAACTCCAATGGCCTTCTCTTCAAACCCTCTTCACAATCATCTCCACCCCTTCCTCCTACTAACACCCAGCTCGCACCTCCATGGTGATTTCCGTTCGTCAGCCAATACCCACGGCTCACAGCAGCATCCGAACCTTTTGACCCAAATTTCCACAAAATTACAACGCAAGGTGTTAAACTCCATGCTAAACCTAAATATGATACTCAATTCGTTAATGGGTGCCTAAATCCAACGATGTTCCCAACCCTAGGTTGCGCACTGTCTTCGTTCACGCACAGAGAAGGGTATCGAACTCGGCAAAACTCCTTTCAAAATGAAGAGCAACCTCACAGGAATCCAAAGACATAAGCTTGAGATTTACTGGAATTGTTTTTTATTTGTTGTGGATTTTTTGAAATCAACGTTTTCACGTTTATGGTTTACAGAATATTCGGTGGCGGCTGCGATAATGAAGACCACGGAAATAATCTGTTTTGGGTTTTAAAAATGTGAGGGGGGTATTTATATACATTAATCTTGTAGACGTGGACGTTGCTTACCCAGGAAAGAAATGGGTGGTACACGTTGTATAAGAAGTAGCCATTTATATATAATATATATCGCTGCCGATATCAACAGTATCTATTTTTTTCACTTATACATAATAACTTGCCTACCATATTTTATCCAACCTCATGAGTGTAACGACCCGGATTTTGAGCGACTTTGGTTATCGACGTAAGCACGACGTCGATAACCAAAACGTCGAAAAATCCTGGTAATTAGTGAGAGAAATTAGAGGGTGAGGAAAGATAAGATAGAAAATTAGAATAGAAGAAGAAGAAGAAGAACACAACATCAGAGTAACACGAATCTCACAGCGGAACGAATAACATATAACATATCTTTGAAATAAAAGATTTATATGTATACAATAACATTATCAGAGTACATCACTTACAACACAGCGGGAATAACTATAGCTATATGATCCTGAAGCCTCCTGCTCCAAGCTCTTCCAGTATATCTGTAAATCCCGACTACTTGACTGCCCGTACAAATTTAGGCACCCAAGAGTTTAGGGAAAACAACAAAGTAAACTCCGGGTCAGTCATGGGACTGGTGTGAGTAAAACATTTTAAAAACAGTTCGAACAAGTAAACAATATCTCATAAGACCACGCCGCATAACGGAACGGGTTTTTCCCTTATGAGAATCCAAAATATCTTTATATCAAAAACCTTTTGATATTATAATAATGTCTATCAACCACAGTATATATATAATCATCTAGCAGAAACGCTTTCATCTCACATTCTACATATATAGTATACAATCAAAACCGCAAGCACGTATTGGGTAATGGGTTTCCAACTATGACAAGGTATGGATCCACCTTTCGCTCGTGTACCTCTAGAGAGGAATACACTGGGTTCAACAAGAACATCTTGCAACCCGGCCACACATGACCGACCACTCATTTCGCTTGAGTGTATCGAATGTATATCACCAACGGTTGGGATCAGCAACCGTTTCCCGAATGGGACAGCATCAACAATAGATTTTTAGAAATGAATGAAACTCTAGATCAGGTGATTATACACCCTACTTCGGTGCGACCGACTTAGCCATGCTGCCTGCCCGATTTCTGTCATTTACCGGATGTTGAGGCTAGAAGCTACGCTTTATCATCACATCAGATTCACTTTGAATGCCACATCGTCAAATCCATCAAATCACCGATTTACGTCTACAACAATACATTATGTGTTAGCTAAAAGAAGTTTCCTTCCTCGCTTCCACTCTTGGTACGGTTGGAGAAATCAATATACGTGATCGTCTGGAAATACTCTGTCAGACATTCATCCATACAAGTCACCCAGGAACAGGATGAACCGAAGGCACTATTCTGTAAACAGGATAGCCCTTGCATAACTCCGTCTTCAATTTCTTTTGGCATGTATGATTCGCAACGCTTATGCCAATACAGAGTGGTTCTTTGGATAATAATCCAACCGGTCTCTCCATATTAACAACGTTAAAATGGTCAAAACTTCGATAGTCTGTGATTTAACTATCAAATAAAAACAGGTGTGCAAACAACGATATCATTTCCAAATGGAAATTTATATCGATCAAACATCATTCAACATTTATCTCTTTAATTCATTAATTTTACTTATCTCCTGTTTCCCTATATTCAATATTTCTTATTTTCTAAATTTGGAAAATATACGTTATTAACAATGGAAAACATTTCCATTTCTTGTTTTCTTTATTAGAAAACATTTCTGGTTTCTTATTTGGAAAACATTTCCAAAGCTTCTTCATTGGACTTAGACAGATGTTTAAACAAGCCATCGCGATGCCAATTCAAACCATTTCCTTTACTACCGAACCTTAACTATTCCTTAGTTAAAAACGAAGCCAATCAAGTTGGGGTAGAACTACCTCTCAGACCTTAACTGAACAACATTTCTAACTTTGAAATAGGCAAAGTTCACTTTATATTCCTTAACAAACTTCCTTACTTAACCCTCCTTCGAATAGCTATATTCGATTGACTCTTTTCACTTAACTCCATTCGATTAACCCCTATCAATTAACTCTATTGGACTAACACTATTGGATTAACTCTATTTGACTAATGCTATTGATTTACTCATTTCACTTAACTCCTTCCGAATAAACTATATTCGATAATTCCTTTTACTTTCTATTCGAATACCTATATTCGATTAACTCATTTGCTTTAACTCTAATCGATTAAACTAACATCGATTAGTTCCTTTCAATTTTATTCTCTAATCGATTAACTAACATCGATTAACTCCTTTGACTTTCTTCGAATAAACTATATTCGATTAACTCCTTTTACTTTAACACTAATCGATTAAACTAACATCGATTAGTTCCTTTTACTTTATCACTAATCGATTAACTAACATCGATTAGTTCCTTTTACTTTAACACTAATCGATTAAACTAACATCGATTAGTTCCTTTTACTTTAACACTAATCGATTAAAACTAACATCGATTAACTCCTTTGATAAACTACGTTTCCGTTACAACTATTTCCTTTTTATAACGTTTACTTACCGTTACAAATATTTCCTATTTATAACTTCTATTTACCGTTACAAATATTTCCTATTTATAACTTCTATTTACCGTTACAAATATTTCCTATTTATAACTTCTATTTATTTTCTAAATAAATATCCCTTTTCTATTTCTATTTATTTTCTAAATAAATATCCCTTTTATAAAACCGTGTTCGTTTTATAAATAATTCCTTTTATAAAATCCTGTGATTTTATAAAATTCCTTTATTTCAATATACATTGAAATACTTCTTTTTACATCCCAGGGTCTTTTATGATATTTAAAATATCGAATAAAAATGATCAACATCATTCCAACACCCATAATCCATAACAGATTATATAACACATCATATATCACAATATATGAAAACAGTAAAATAAATGTTGAGGAATCCAGTTGGATTCCTCCAACCTGTCTCCCTGCATCACAGATGTTAAACAATATAGATAACATCACTTTTCAGTTCTATATGATACATTCTGTTAAACAGAATCAATATAGAAAATTTAACTAACTGACTAGCAGTTCAATCAAACAGTCAACATACAGTATCAGCCAATATCTAACAGTTCTAAAAATATAACATGAAATTATAAACTGTTCAAAGTTAGTGAGATTTACTCACATTTGCGCGTTGACCGTTAAATAACGGTTTGCGTTATTTGATTCAGTCGGACAATTTATTTCGCCATAAATTGTAACGAGCTCGGATTCACTCCCGGTCAGTCTCAGTGTGTTGCTCCCGTCCATACGATCCCAACGCAACTTACGGTTCGTCAATCTGACTCCGTATGACGAAGATATTAGCATTACAAGTTAATACGTTATATAATTAAGCAAACACTTGAATTATAATAACCAAAATTCTATTGGGCCTCACCTCAAACTCTTGGCCCACCTCCCCTAATTAAAACCCGTCTGGTATCTCTTCTTCCCCAATTGAAAATCGGCCGTGACCTGCTACATGAAACTCCCCCATTTCAACCACTTCGTCGATCCCATTCTCCATCAATACTTCACGAACCCCCCTTCTGACTTCACCATCATTTTTCTCATCTCCTCCTCTCTCTAGCCATGTGAATTTCTCCCAACTCGCAGGCCCTTTCAGCGCCGCGACATTGGCTGCTCCAGCGAGACCATCGACGTATAACGGCGTCGATTTCCACAAAATGAAGCATGCCGAAGCTAATCGACCCTCTGAACCCGAATCCACCCTTAAATTTCCCAAACGATGCACCAAAATCCCACAATACCTAACCCTAAGCTCGCTGAGCAAAACGCAGGCCCTCAAAACTGACGTCGAACATCAAAAGAAGGGTACGAGACTGAAGCTCACACCAATTCGAACTCAGACATATATATTGTACAATTTATATGATTTTATTTCAGTTCCTTTTGATTTTACTTCTCTCGATTTTTGTTGCTGTGATGTTAGAAAATGTGGCGGCTAAGAATGTGGTTGACTACAGAAGTGAGAAATTAGGTTTAGGAAGTTGTTGAGATGTTTATATAGGAATTTTATATTATTTTTATATTGAATAAAATATTAAATATAAGCAAATGCTATTTCTATCCGTCCTCTAAAATTCCTGTGATCACACGAAATACCCAAAAATCACGAAACTGGACATGCAGCTACAGTTCGACATTACGGTCCCAACGAAACTGGTTTCGTCGAATTCCGACTTCGTATGCTCACACAGCGTATTTTTAACTGTCAAAATACTGACTGTTTTACACTCTAAAAATCCGTACGACCACACAGTGACTCTAAAAATCACGAAACTTGACCTCTAACAACTATTTGATATTGCGGATCCAACAAAACTTGTTTCGTCGAATTCCGACTTCGTATGCTCACACAGCGTATTTTTAAAGCTCTGGATGACCCATTTAAATATATAAATATATTTAAATATTATTAAATTAAATATTAATAAATTAATATTATCGTATATATATCCATATACGATGTCGTCCGGCTCCATAATATCACCTCAGATTTTATGACTTGATTTCCAGACTCCAGATTATCCTGATATTCAGTTCGTATTGAAAAATCGATTTATAACCTATATAAAGCGTCGCAAATTATAAAGGAATTCTACAGCGACTTTTTTCTGAAATTTGATTTGGACATATCTCAAAATCTACACGACGAAATCCCGATTTTCCTCTTCCACTAGAAAGATATACTCCACCAGCTCCACACGTTTCTTGTTTCACAGAAATCCGGCTTAAAACGAATCATGTACATTCAGTTGAAGTTCAAATCGCCAAATCGCGAACTGCAGCGCCATTTCAAGCTCGATTTTTATTATAATATAATTATACGTTCAAACTGTCGTCGATTGAATATATTCGTTATTCAATATTCATTTCTAAACTGAATAAAATCTTCGGGGTGACCCAGTTCACAGAATATTGTGATTTCCAATATTTTTCGATTATTTCTGAATTAAGTATATTATTTAATTATTTAATTTAATTAAATATTCCTTATTATTTAATTATCGACCATTTAATTTCTTAAATCACCATTTATATAATTAAATAAATTAATTATATACCCCGGGAAATGCGGGTCATTACAATGAGATTCCCAAACAACTACTTGTTCCAGTGGCATATTCACGAGACAAAATTTCAAGTTTTATGTATGTTTTATTTAAGTTTTAAAGAAGTTTATCATGCTCTGCTACTAAAAATTCCGCTCTCTTACGGACTGTTATTGACACAAATATAAATACCATTGAGATCAACAAGGTGTCATGATCCCAAAAATATAACAATACCGGTAGATTAACTCATATTTTGAAACCTCAAAATGTTGATTACAGGGTGTATAATACACCAAATAAAAAGTTGTTTATTTAATTAATTAAAAATTACAGTAAAATTCTAAAAATTAAATTATCGTTATGTCCCAAAAGAACCTTGTCTAAATTCAAACCTGATCTCTAGTTATATCGAATAACCCGTTACGGTCGATAAACGATTCTATAGCGACTATTTTAAATTTTGATTTGGACATATCTCAAAATCTACACGACCAAATCCCGATATTTCTCTTCCACTAGAAAGATATACTCCACCAGCTCCACACGTTTCTTGTTTCATAGAAATCCGGCTTAAAACGAATCCTGTACATGCAGTTGAAGTTCGAATCGCCAATTTACGAACTGCAGCGCCATTTCAAGCTCTATTATAATTATATTATAATTATACGTTCAAACCGTCGTCGATTGAATATATTCGTTATTATATTTCGAATCGAAACTCAACCAAATCTCGTATGCTATTCAATTCACACGATATTGTGAATTTCACTATTTCCGACTATTTCGACATTATAATATATTATTATATTATAATTATTAATTAAATATTCAATATTATTTAATTGAACGATCATTAACTTCTCTAAATCACCAATTATATAATTAAATAAATTAATTATATATCTCTAAAAATGCGGGTCATTACATTCTTCCCCACTTAAAATAATTTCGTCCTCGAAATTGCTAAGTTAGAGGACGACCCTATCTATTGGAATTCCTAAGATTTGTTTACCCCTTATTTCTGATTTCAACTGAACCAATTAATATTGACTAAAATATTTATTCATTCCAACTAACTAAAATTTTCAAAATTCTGAAAATTTTCTAACACTTTAAATTTTCGAAAAATTTCGCCAGCACCTCCTTTGTACTGGTCAATAGCTCAAACTCCAACTCGCCTTTCTGGGCCTTTTTCAACCCAAAAGAAAATCAAAATGCCAAACGGTTTGCCAATTCGGCTCATAAATTCCAAATTCATATAAAATATAAACTTGTACTTTTTTGTTGGGCATATCATTATATCCCTACCACTTCCATATGCTATCAACTCAGCATATACCAGTGTTATCTCAATCAAATTCCAATCAGTTCATATCCTCAAATCCAAACCGAATTTTTATTCGAACCCCAATATCAAATTTCAAATTCTTAACTCATCAACCCAATTCCATAACAGATTATTCTCTAATCCAATTCAATTCTATTTAACTTTGTTCAAGTTAAATTTCAATTTATTTTTACCATCTCATTTTATTTAACTTCATTAGTTAAATTTTTAATTCCAGAACTTAAATCCCTGGGTTTCTTTCAAATCAATTTGAAATCATACTGCCAATTCAAAACCTTTGAATTTCTAAACACTTGTTTTCTCAAAACAATTCAAATCAAAATCTCTGGTAGTAATCCACCACTTAGAACTCGAAAATCACACCGATGATACTGCGCAGTCATCATCGGAATTATTTTCCAGCGACCCAAGTGATTTCAATACTATATCATTTTCAAAACCATTACTGAATACTTCCATTTTGAAAACATTCCAAAATCTCCCAGGAACTTAAAATTTCCTTATTTTAATTCCACATCTGATTTAAATTCATATTTAATACATCTTATTTTATATACTTTACTGATATGATTCTGATTGGTATATACTTAACCATTTCACATGTTATAATCTTACTCGATTATAATCACAACCTATATATGACAATATATCACATATCCATACTGTGTCGGTCCATCGTATTCAAGTGTTTATAAACCCCTACCGATACAGTGGATCAAACTGAACGATCAGAACTCATAAACAACTCAGCCAATGAATCTCCACAATATAAAACCATTTTTATATCAAATACAAATATGCACTCGTATATATACACTCAAACTCAATCTAGGGTATTACTAACCCTATCTCTACCGAGTCACGCCACAGAGCCAAGTAATTCTTAACTTAAGCTCTGATACCAACTGTAACGACCCGGAAAAATGTTCAAGTAGGCTTTCCAACCATCCTCTCCCATCCTCCCAAAGCAGCAGGTAACACCCCACTGTGGCTTACACTGGTACCCCAATACCATATTTTACGGCCAGCCTTTCGACTTCACAACCAACCCTACCAAAGGGACATGTAGGAGTAAGAGTCTCCCGTTCGCTACCTAACGAAAAGCGAGAACCCCCTATCATGCGACACATGCCTAAGCACGCAACATGGACTGGTGTGAGTAAAACAGTTTAAAACAGGTAAACGATATCTCATAAGACCACGCCGCATAACGGAACGGGTTTTTCCCTTATGAGAATCCAAAATATCTTTATATCAAAAACCTTTTGATATTAATATAATGTCTATGTACAAATAGATATCAACTAGCAGAAACGCTTTCATCTCACGTTCTACATATATAGTATTCAATCAAAATTGCAAGCACGTACTGGATAATGGATTTCCAACTATGACAAGGTATGGAATCACCTTCCGATCAGTGTACTCTAGGAACGATACACTGGAGTTCAACAAGAACATCTTGCAACTCAGCCACACATGACCGACCACTCATTTCGCTTGAGTGTATCGAATGTACATCACCAACGGTTGGGATCAGCAACCGTTCCCGTATATATATGGGATAACATTGATAGATTTAAGAAACAAATGAATATTCTCTAGATAGGTGATTATACACCCTACTTCGGTGCGACCGACTTAGCCATGCTGCCTGCCCGATTTCTGTCATTTACCGGATGTGAGGCTAGAAGCTACGCATATCTTCTCACATACCACATCTTCATTCACTTAGAATGTCACATCGTCATACCCGTTAAATCACAAATTGATTTCCCCAAAAATACCACGGGTATAAGCTAAGAGAAACGAAGTCCTCCGCCACCAAACGTGAATACGTTTGAACAGATCAACTTACGCGATCTATCGGATATACTCTGTCAGACCTTCGTCCATACAAGTTGTCCTGGGACTGGACAAACCGAAGGCACTATTCTGTAAACAGGATAGCCCTTGCATTTTACTCCGTCTTCAATTATCTTTGGCATATATGATTCGCAACGCTTATGCCAATACAGAGTGGTTCTATGGATTATAATCCAACCGGTCTCTCCGTATTAACAACGTTAAAATGGTCAAAAATTCGATAGTCTGTGATTTAACTATCAAATGAAAACATGTCCGTGTACAAACAACAATCTAAATTCCAAATGGAATGTCAATCGATCAATCATCATGTATATCTATACATATTTCCTTATTTTCTATATTTAGAAAATATTTGTTATCAACGTTGGAAAACATTTCCATTGTTTATTTACGTATCACTATCCTTCCACAACTATCAGACTCTAACTATAAACTAACAAGAGAACAACTTCCTAAGTATAAACCGCGAAGGCCGAAACCAACATCAGATCGATACCCAGGAAACCATTCAACTTATTAATCTCTAGTCAGATTCTAATTTTGCTTAACTTTATATTCTTTAACTCCATTCGCTCAACTCTAGATCGCAGCGATCACAATGGTTACGCCTGATTCCCTCAGGAAACATCCGACCGCCGTAGGCTATTTACAGCCCTGCGAATTACGCTAGCAGTCGTGCTAAATGGCGACTCATCCTGAATAACTATGTTTGTTTTAACTCTAACTGTTTAACTCTAACTGGTTTTACTTGGTTTGACTAACTCAATTTATTTACTCGACTGACTAATTCAACTCGATTACCCTAACTTGATTTACTTATCTCGATTAACTGAACTAATCACTTTGATTAACTCGACTAATTCACTTTGGTTAACTTAACCAATTCACTTAACTAATTCACTTAGTTTAACCTAACTATTCACTTAACTCCTGTCGAATAAACTATATTTGATAACTCCTCTAACTCTATTCGAATAAACTATATTCGATTAACTCCTTTACTCTATTCGAATAAACTATATTCGATTAACTCCTTTGATTTAACTCTAATCGATTAACTCCCTTCGATTGAAACTAACATCGATACTCCTTTCGATGAAACTAACATCGATTAACTCCTTTCGATGAAACTAACATCGATTAACTCCTTTCGATGACCATATTCGATTTACTTTATTCACTTTATAAAGATTTCCTTTTTAACAACGTTTTATTCATTTGAAAAGATTTACTTTTAAATAACGGTTCTACACTTTAAAAATGATTTCCCTTTTATAACGTTTCCTTTTCAATTCTATTTGTAAATGGTTTACAAATATTCCCTTTTCAAATTTATTCTTGAAATATTCTAACTCCTTAAATTCCTGGGAAAATTCGCCATAACCTCCTTTGTATCGGGAGCATCGGGAAAATCCCCAAACTCGCCACACAGGCCTTTCCATTCAAAAAGAAAATGTTTTGAATTTATTTTCCCTTTTTAAAATATCTCCTATTTATAAATATTTCTTATTTATAAATATTCCACTTTATAAATATCTCTTTTTCAATATCACTTTGAAAAATCTCCTTTATCTACATTCCGGTATGTCATGGTATTCAATCATATCAAATCACGATGTTCAATATCGTCCATACACACACAATCAACAACAGGTTATAATTCACATCATATATCAAAATATATGAAAAACAATAAAATAACTGTTGAGGAATCCAGTCGGATTCCTCCAACCTGTTTCCCTGCATCACAGATGTTAGACAGTATAGATAACATCACTTTCAGTTCCATATGATATATTCTGTTAAACAGAATCAATATAGAAATTTAACTAACTGACTAGCAGTTCAATCAAACAGTCAACACACAATCAATCAGTCCATATTTAACAGTTCTAAAAATATAACATGAAAATATAAACTGTTCAGAGTTAGTGAGATTTACTCACAGTTGCGCGTTAGCCGTTAAATAACGGTTTGCGTTTATCTGATTCAGTCGGACAATTTATTTCGCCATAAATAGTAACGAGCTCGGATTCGCTCCCGGTCAGTCTCATTGTGGAGTGCTCGTCCATACGATCCTAACGCAACTTGCGGTTCTCGATTCTGACCTCGTATGGATGAGATATTTCTTTTACAAGTTCATACATATTTGGATTTAAACTAAACTTTAAATAAATAACCTACTGGGCTTTACCCTTTTATTGTCGGCCCACTACCAACCCGTGAATACCCAGCCCAGCACGTTCAGCCTCCCCCTTCTTCCCAAAAGCTTGAAACCCGATTCCTCCAGACATTTAACACCGCCGCTTTCATCACTTCGATCCCAACCATCTCCTTCTTTGCTTGATCGAACTAACAACTCCAATGGCCTTCTCTTCAAACCCTCTTCACAATCATCTCCACCCCTTCCTCCTACTAACACCCAGCTCGCACCTCCATGGTGATTTCCGTTCGTCAGCCAATACCCACGGCTCACAGCAGCATCCGAACCTTTTGACCCAAATTTCCACAAAATTACAACGCAAGGTGTTAAACTCCATGCTAAACCTAAATATGATACTCAATTCGTTAATGGGTGCCTAAATCCAACGATGTTCCCAACCCTAGGTTGCGCACTGTCTTCGTTCACGCACAGAGAAGGGTATCGAACTCGGCAAAACTCCTTTCAAAATGAAGAGCAACCTCACATGAATCCAAAGACATAAGCTTGAGATTTATTGGAATTGTTTTTGATTTGTTGTGGATTTTTTGAAATCAACGTTTTCACGTTTTGGGTTTACAGAATATTCGGTGGCGGCTGCGATAATGAAGACCACGGAAATAATCTGTTTTGGGTTTTAAAATTGTGAGGGGGGTATTTATATACATTAATCTTGTAGACGTGGACGTTGCTTACCCAGGAAAGAAATGGGTGGTACACGTTGTATAAGAAGTAGCCATTTATATATAATATATATCGCTGCCGACATCAACATTATCTATTTTTTTTCACTTATACATAATAACTTGCCTACCATATTTTATCCAACCTCATGAGATTCCCAAACAACTACTTGTTCCAGTGGCATATTCACGAGACAAAATTTCAAGTTTTATGTATGTTTTATTTAAGTTTTAAAGAAGTTTATCATGCCCTGCTACTAAAAATTCCGCTCTCTTACGGACTGTTATTGACACAAATATAAATACCATTGAGATCAACAAGGTGTCACGATCCCAAAAATATAACAATACCGGTAGATTAACTCATATTTTGAAACCTCAAAATGTTGATTACAGGGTGTATAATACACCAAATAAAAAGTTGTTTATTTAATTAATTAAAAATTACAGTAAAATTCTAAAAATTAAATTATCGTTATGTCCCAAAAGAACCTTGTCTAAATTCAAACCTGATCTCTAGTTATATCGAATAACCCGTTACGGTCGATAAACGATTCTATAGCGACTATTTTAAATTTTGATTTGGACATATCTCAAAATCTACACGACCAAATCCCGATATTTCTCTTCCACTAGAAAGATATACTCCACCAGCTCCACACGTTTCTTGTTTCATAGAAATCCGGCTTAAAACGAATCCTGTACATGCAGTTGAAGTTCGAATCGCCAATTTACGAACTGCAGCGCCATTTCAAGCTCTATTATAATTATATTATAATTATACGTTCAAACCGTCGTCGATTGAATATATTCGTTATTATATTTCGAATCGAAACTCAACCAAATCTCGTATGCTATTCAATTCACACGATATTGTGAATTTCACTATTTCCGACTATTTCGACATTATAATATATTATTTTATTATAATTATTAATTAAATATTCAATATTATTTAATTGAACGATCATTAACTTCTCTAAATCACCAATTATATAATTAAATAAATTAATTATATATCTCTAAAAATGCGGGTCATTACAATGTGCATCTAGACAGCGATAACGATTTGCGACACATACGTGGGTAAAGTCTAGGAACATATACCGCTCTAGGTAGTGTGTCCTAGACTAGGGGGCATCGTTCGAAAGGTAGCATAATCCCTAGTTGGACCTAGGTCGCATAAACCCTGAATACCGAGAAGCATTCAATAGGTAGCATAAACACTAGTTGGACCTAGATCGCGTAAACCCTGGTTGAATCTAGGAAGCGCTCGATAGAAAACCCTAGATTAGATCTAGGTAATAAATAACAGATGTACACCTGAAAGCAACCACAATTTCGGGGATTGGGATCACGTTATCATTTTATCATTTTATACAGATTACTAGTTGGGACACTAGTTAGGTGGTGCAGAGATATAGAAACCAGAATAACAGGGTAATACCGAAGTAGAGAAAGTATTGAAGCATATCCAGTTTATCTTGCCTTAGCATATCTTGCGTTAATCTTATGTTATCTTGTTAGCCCTATCATCGTGGTGTTGTCTTATACTCAGTTAATTCATGTCATGTTGTTCTTACTTGTTCACATGCTGAAAGTAACTGAACTTACCAGGCTTTATGTCTGACTCTATTTTCTTTCGTCTTCTTTTATTCCGTTTCCCCCCTGGTAGTCAGGGAGGAAACACTTCTGCTTAGCTTGGATTCTTGTTGCTTCAAGATCATCATCTGTTGCTTTGGACTCAGTCCCATTTCAGCTATGGCTTGCTTTGCTCTATTGGGGAATATTATTGTCATTTATGCTTCTTTATTTTATTAAACAAGATAGATACTTTGGTATTGTAAACAATCTTTGTACAAGCTGTTTTATAATAAAGTAAAGTTTCATTTTCCTCTGCTTTATTTGTCTGTCTTGTAATTGATCTGCATCTTTTACCTAAAGCGCTCCACCAAAGTTAAGGTATTCCCTTTGTGAGTGACCTTAACGGAGGCGGGGTGTTTCACTTGGTATCAAAGATGAAGGTTACCGGATCAGATAAAAGATTTGAAAAATTACTTTCAAAGCGGTTTTAAAAGAAGCATTTTCAAAAGAAAAGTTTTGTTTTAAAGGCATATTCCCCCAAATCCATATGCACTATCTTTTGATCCTCTATTTGAATTCTTGTCTCCTTCCTTACTGAATCTTCGGGGCTCCTGGCTTTCTGGGAGGTAACCTCATCGCGGCATGGTTCCGTAGACTTGACGAGACTACGACACCTGTCAAAGGGAGAGGTAGAGCCCAACTTCCATCTATAGCCGCAGTAGTTTCACATGCGGTTAATTTTTCTTTCAAGCTTTGTAGGGTTTTCCGTGCGATGGAGGTAGCTTTCGAGAGACTTGTCAACATGATTACACAAGGATGGTAAAGATGAGAATGAGGGAGCTTGGCTAAGGAGCGCAACCCAAGGATGAGAAACTCATGGATATGGACTTGGGAGGAAGGAATAGTAAAACCTAGATTAAGAGGAAGTGCCTTTATTATGGTATAACAAGTAATGTAATTAAAGGACAAGGGCAAGAACAAAGGACAGGATTTTCAGGAGGACAAGTGCATGCTCTTTCCGCCAGCGTACCTGAGAGAGGGGTGGAGCTTAGTTTATCTTTTTGATCCTCCTGTTAGTACTCTTTTTGATTTTAACGCTTCACATCCGTTTATATCTGCTTCCATAGTTGAGTCTCTGCACCTTAGCACTTGTATAGTAGAAGATCCTATTTTAGTCTCAAATCCAATTGGTGGTTCGACCCATTTATCTTTGGTTTGTAAGGATTTGAGAATAACTATAATTAAGTATTGGGTTTAAGCGTAATGCTTATGTTTTTTGGTTTCATGGGCTATGGGTTGATTCTAGGCATGGGTTGGTTAGCTAGTAATCGTGAAGGGAGGGTAGTTAGACTTATGATTCGCCTCGGAAATACCCTCGATATTTCGTGCGATCCTAAAGGATCAGTCAGGCCTAGCTACGTAGAATCACTTGATACATCTATTGACGGTTTGCGATCCGTTAGAGTAGTCCATGAGCACGTAGATGTTTTTAGTTAGGTTAGGGGTTTGTCCCGTAAAACGCGAGATAGACTTCCGCATATATCTAGTTGACAATGCAAAGCAAGTTATCCGATCAACGACAGTTTTGGAAATGGAGATCAAGAAGCTTCGCAATCGTGAAGGTTAATTAGTTAAGGTATAGTGGAGTGAAGCACAAGAAGATGCGACATGGGAGACTGAAGATAAGACACGCATATCATACCCTTTTTCTTATGGATATATCCTTGATCTTTTTGTAGGAATGTCATGCATACTTGTTTCCCATCTTTTAAGTTATGTCCCCGACGACATATCATTGATCCTTAGGTAGAAGCCAATGGATGTAAACATGTATTTGAAACATGTTATGACTAATGGTTGCAAGTGGCTACTTGTGGATGCATACATTAGGCACTAAATCAGCTTAAACACTTTCATATTGCATATATGTATCTGTTTATGAATTGAACTTGATGTGTTATCATATGGATGTTGCATTTGTATAAATGATTGTGTACTCATGTAGAAAATCTTGAGTTGGAAAAATTGCATACATAATGGATTCATGACACTCTCATAATTCGCATTAAGGAGGTCAACTGAATCAGTAGACCGCCTGATTTTGCATTAGATAAGAACATATACACACACTATGCATATGAACATGAAAGCATTAGATTTTTTTTTAAGGACAATGAATGCCTGTGATTGAATAATTGAGTAGATGGACGATTGGATGGTAGGATATACGTTCTCCTTGACTTGAAGATTTCGGGGACGAAATCCTTTAAGGAGGGGAGAATGTAACACCCCGAATTTTCGGTTAACATTATAATAACAAATTAAAGAATACTTAATTAAAAACGTGAGAATTAAGTAAAACATACATCACCATTATGTTCGTTTCGAAATTCTGCTTGAGACAGAGTCCGAGTTTGCGTAAAACGGATAACGTATGAAGAAGATATCTTTAAATTAAATATTGCAGCAAAACATGAAAAAAGAAGAATGGGAAAAGAATAATGTTTAGCATTGTTCTAAGGTTTGTAAACAAAAGACTTAGTAGCTCATTTGGTTAGAACATGTGACTCGCATACAAGAGGTACAGAGTTCGATCCTTGCCAGCGCCATATTTTTGTTTTAGGGGAATGGCTAGAAAGTGGCTTAGTGTGAACCCAGTTCAAAAAAACGGTTTAGCATCATATGGCGCACGTGGCGCATTTTTGTTGGTCAAAGATTGTTTTTTTTACGTGGCTTTTTATGATTGGTCGGGTGACGATTAATACTGACATGGCCTTCTCTGATTGGCTTTATGAAAAATTCTGAGGTGTTAGGGCATACGTGGCATCATACGATTGGCTGAATGACATATTAATTGGCTTAGATGGCTATGATCATTCCTAGGTTGATCTAACGGCTTTAAATTAATCAAACATCTATAAATACAACCTAACACTCTACCTAAATTCACAAAAAAAAAAAATAGAACTTGAGCCGTCATGCTGCCGGGAGATAAGCCAGAGTAGCCGCCGCTTGGAGAAAGCTTAGAGACGAACAAAACTAAAGTAAATACTAAATTCAAACAACGATTATCTACCCAAAGGTGAGAATTTCAAAGCTAGAACTCAGAACCCAGAAATCAAGATCATCGTTTGATGTAAGTCAGTTACTTTGTAGATTTGAATGCCTAAGATCTATTTGTGACATGAAATTAAATGAATATGAGAAAATGCCTAATCCTTCCATTTGAATCTGTGCTTATATATGCCTTTGGATCTGATTCTCGATTATGGCCTAAGACTATGACTATGAAACTGTGGCCTATGAAACTATCGCCTATGACTATGACTATAAGACTGTTGCCTATGACTATGACAATGATTCATAATTTTGAGACTATTGCCTATGATTCATGACTATGAGACTACTACCTATGACTATGATTGAGAAACTATCGTGGTTAGTCGTACATGACTATTGTGGTTAGCTACCTATAACTATTGTAGTTAGTTGCTTATGCCTATTCCCCTTTAACTTATTATGTTGTACTTCAAACTGGCATTATGTTGGACCAAATCGCCTATGCCTATTCCCTTAATTTTGCTGGATCTCATATTTAGGATGTAACTTGTCTAGTTTATTCTTATTCACTGTTATGTACATTCCGCCTATTGGAACCATTATTTTTGTTTTTGGTTCATTTTTGTATATCTATTCTTTCAGGTCAATTCTCGTGCTTATCCCCTATTCCTTTGGTTAGTTTCATTTCATGAGTACTTAGAAACTTGTGAAATCATGTTATACGGACGATTACAGCGCGTGAATTTGGGCGTAGCTTAATTAAGTTAATTTGGCATAATAAATATGTTGGTATAACATGAATTGGCCATAATAGTAAATACTTTACATGCATATTAGACTTGAGTGTAAATGGTAAATTGTTAATTGGCCGCAAAGTATGTAATTGGCATGTAAACCAAGTTTTGGGCATAAACTGTAAACTAGAATATTAAATCTAGTTTTAACATGAACCGTAAATTTGGACATTTAATCTAGATTAGGCTTAACTAATGATTTGGAACGCCAAATATATGACATAGTGATTTTGGGCATGACTATTATTGCGAGTTTGGGAAGGTGGGGGTATAGCCTTTTCTGATTTATAACTTGAAATTACATGTAATTGTCATGATTAGCATAATCATGGTTAGTGACGCATAATTGGTATAATTTACATACCAAAAATTATAAACATGATTTAGAGGGAAAGTGGGCCATAATAATAAATGTTGATAATGTACATTAAAAGAGTAATTATGGCACAATTAAATCGGGAATAATTTACATATAGAATTTGTCATAAATAAGAAATATGTAAATTGTAGAAAATATGAATATGCCTAACCCGAGGTTAGATTGAGTTGTGGTGTAAAACTGCCCGGACCCGCCCGGCTGTCCAGTAACCACAACAATACCAATCTAATGTGAGAGGTTAAGGCATTGAGCCCAATAAGAACCCGAGGTTAGACTGATTTGCGGTGTAAAGCTGCCCGGAACCGACCGTCACATCTAGTGACCGCAACAATACCTGTCTAATGTGAGTGGTTGGTGCTTTAATAAATGAATTAAAACCAATACAAGATTTGTGGGGGGTTAAGTAACTAAGAAAACACTTAGCCATTATAACAGGTTGACTAGACAGGTGGGTAAGGTTAAGTAAATATTTAACCATTATAACATGTTAACTGGACAAGGTGGTAGGGTTAAGCAAAACTAGAACACTTAATCGATCTAAGATGTTAACAAAACCAGAAGATGGGGTTAAGTACACTTAGAACACTTAACCGTTATAGCATGAATAGGGTTAAGTTAATGAGAAACACTTAACCAATATAACCTGATAAACGAGTAAGGTTAAGGAACACTTAACCAATTTGACTTGATATATGGGTGGGTTAAGTCAACGTGAACTACTGGATAACACTTAACCAATCTAACATAACGAGAACTAAGTAGTAAACCTTAGTTAAGAGGGCTAAGTAGTAAACCTTAGTTAAGAAAACGAACGATTCAGGAAACTAAGTGGTAAACCTTAGTTAAGAGAACTAAGTAGTAAACCTTAGTCAAGAAAGTCAAACACGAGAAGGAGCGAACGTCCGTCTGATCATAAAGAGGGCTCCAACGAACTGGGTTACGAAGCACGTGGCTTCGAGGAGACATGAGGATACTCTTGGTATCCCTCTGTGAGGCTGCAGATGATCCTCCTGCGCTCACAGAGGTTAAGGTCTGCGTTAGAAGAACCAAGGGTATGCCTTGGTTGCAATATAAGGCAACCTAAAGACTAGGATGGACCAGCGTGATTTGGCGAGACCAGTTTGCCCTGTGATAGCAACTCGTCGTCTACCTACCATCTTGAGTCAGTCGAGATACGTAAAGCGGAAAGGCGGAGAACTCCAAAAGACCATATACTTGCTATCTAGTTATGGGTGAGGATGGCCATAGGATAGTGGGGCATAGGGGGCCTGCGTATAGTTCTCATTCTAGTTTTTCAAGGTTGCCTTTCATTAGTTGAGGGAGGGGTCAGGTGGGACCATAGCCACTGAAAAAAACAGACCTTAGCATCTCCATCGGCAGATATCTGAAAGCTCCCGACCGAGTTCCGTGTTTCTTGATTAGCCCTGCCACGGGACTCGGGTCGCACATATAGAGGACATGTGCATCTAGACAGTGATAACGATTCGTGACACATGCATGGGTAAAGTCTAGGAACATATACCACTCTAGGTAGTGTGTCCTAGACTAGGGGGCATCGTTCGACAGGTAGCATAATCCCTAGTTGGACCTAGGTCGCATAAACCCTGAATACCGAGAAGCATTCAATAGGTGGCAAAAACCCTAGTTGGACCTAGGTCGCGTAAACCCTGGTTGTATCTAGAAAGCGCTCGATAGAAAACCCTAGATTAGATCTAGGTAATAAATAATAGATGTACACCTGAAAGCAACCACAATTTTGGGGATTGGGATCACGTTATCATTTTATACAGATTACTAGTTGGGACACTAGTTAGGTGGTGCAGAGATATAGAAACCAGAATAACAGGCTAATAGCGTAGCAGAGAAAGTATTGAAGCATATCCAGTTTATCTTGCCTTAGCATTTCTTGCATTAATCTTATGTTATCTTGTTAGCCCTATCATCGTGGTGTTGTCTTATACTCAGTTAATTCATGTCATGTTGTTTTTACTTGTTCACATGCTGAAAGTAACTGAACTTACCAGGCTTTATGTCTGGCTCTGTTTTCTTTCGTCTTCTTTTTTTCCGTTTCCCCTCCAAGTAGTCAGGGAGGAAACACTTCTGCTTAGCTTGGATTCTTGTTGCTTCAAGATCATCATGTGTTGCTTTGGACTCAGTCCCATTTCAGCTATGGCTTTCTTTGCTCTATTGGGGAATATTATTGTCATTTATGCTTCTTTATTTTATTAAACAAGATAGATACTTTGGTATTGTAAACAATCTTTGTACAAGTTGTTTTATAATAAAGTAAAGTTTCATTTTCCGTTGCTTTATTTGTCTGTCTTGTAATTGATCTGCATCTTTTACCTAAAGCGCTCCACCAAAGTTAAGGCATTCCCTTTGTGAGTGACCTTAACGGAGGCGGGGTGTTTCTGATGATCTAATGGCCCTAAGAGAAAAATTAACTAATTTTGATTCGTCTCTTAAATACTCAATTCTTTGAAATCTGAGCGGGAAAGGAAGGTATTACCCATAAAAGAAGCTAATGACCTTTCGACACTCAAAGTTGAGGAATTGATATAAAATTTAATGTCCTTTGAAGCTAACCTACAGGCAAGAAACGAGCAAAATAGTGAAAAAAAGAACATAGCCTTTCCGACAAATAATGAAGATTCCGATTTAGATGAGGATGAAATTATGTTCAAAGCCAAAAACTACAACATGTTTAAGAGTTTCAAAAAAATGACAAAGTTCCAAAAGAACGGAAGTTCAAGCTCAGCAAATCAAACCTTAGTCAAGTGCTTTGAATCTGACGAATTCGTGCATATAAAGGAAGACTGTCCTAAGATCAAAAACGAAAAGAAGAAATTTAAAAATGAAAAATTCAAAAGGAAACGAAGAGCTTTTCAAGTCTGGGATGATTTTGGCTCTTCTTCATCAAATAGTGATAGTGACATCGACACAAAACAAACAAATGTGTGTTTTGTGGCAAACACAGATGAGTTATGTCCTGAACTTACTTATAATGAAATCTTAGAAATTAGTATGGATTCGATGATAAATATATAAAGCAATAAAAATCGAACAAAGAACATATTACTCGAATAAATAGAATGGAAATTGAGATAAGATTATTAACAGATGAGGATGTCATTCTAGAAGAAGAATTAGAAAGTGCTCAAAATAGTTGTAAAAAGTTAACCTCTGAAAATGATTTATTATCAAAGGAATTAGGAAAACAAGTGTACTTGGAGGAAGACTGTAAATGGCGTCAGGGTCACTCCACTTTTCTTCTTAATCGCTCCTCAAACTCTCTCCCCTCTTCCGTCTTCTCAAAAATCTCATCCCCTCTCGACCCTGCTTTCGCCAAGCGTGGAATTCCTCCTTTCTTTCATTGTCTATTTATTATCTAAGCCACTCCATGCCTACAAATCTGAGCTCTTCTCCCCAATTTTCTTCGCCTTATCAACAGTATTCGCAACCCCTGTTACCGATTCTGTTACCCCTCACTCATACGGCGTGGACCATTTCAGGAAACTACTTGCCACAGTAGGCTATTCAACTGGCTATCTTCTTTCTTGTGGGTGTTTGGCACTAACGTGGAGCCTACTTGCAGAGTAGAAACTCCCAACTGTCGATGTGTTTTGCGTTTCAACTGCGGTTTGTGATGGTACGTCTTGATATTTTGGGTCTTCAATGTTCTTCTTGTTGGTAGTTCACGTTAACAGTAGTATGTTCTTGTCTGTTGCAAAGTGTTGTGTGGTATTTGGTTATTCTCTGGGATGGAGCTCATCTCCCATGGTAATTTTAGCTCAGATCTGTTCGGATGCGATAATTTGCGGTTATGTGATTGTCACTAGTCTGTAATTGAGTCTCTTTTGATGGTTTACTCTGCTTGAACAATGGAAACACACGAGATGCGATTGCACCGATCGTTGCTTTTTGTTTGATTGGAGTTTTTGACTGTGTGAGCCTTCTTTTACTGTTAGTGTCGCTTATGTAACTATGTTTAGAATTTACATGTCAAAGCTCTGGATTAGTTTGGATCTCTTGTGCTTATTGGCGTTCCGGTCCTCTGTAATACATTGGTGTAGCAATAATACTGGTGAAGTCGCATGCATGACTCTCGGAATTTGTTGTTACCATGATGTTCATTTTTCTATTGACTAGGTCGCCTGACAAGTTGGTTCATGCTACAGTATGTTTCTCTTGTAATTTGTACCGAGGTCTATTCCCTTCTTTTGGGTACTCCTGTGTACTTTTTTCACAAGGTATGGTGGTAAGGTTGGCGGCACTATGCTTTGCGCGTCTCGAGATGTAAGGTTTTGTAGTGTTTCTTGTCTCACTTGCTTTTGAGATTGGCTCAAGTTAACTCTGATGTGATGCTGTCCATACAGCACTAGCTAACTATTCGTTATGCATGTAATTCACTGATTTTCAGTATGTAATTTGGTCCCTGCATGGAGAATTATTTTGTAGTCCAGTAAATAGCTAGCTCCAGTGTTCTAATCCTGTTAGGTAGAGTGGATGGAACACTTAAAATTCCGTTAGTGGTGGACGGTACACCTTAAAAACCGAATTAGCTGATTGTAACCACAATCACCTGTACTATACTGTATTTTTATTATTGGTTATAATAAAAAGGTGTTACGGATCACTATCAAAACTGGTTGGCCTTGCCAAAAATAAAATAATAAACTAGAAAATAATGACATTTTGAATCAAAACATAACTTTAAATAGTAATCTTGAAGTTTCACTTTCTGAAATTTCAAAACTCAAAAATGTTAGAAAAGATTACTACAAATGTTTCAAAATTTAACAAAGGAAAACAAAATTAAGAAAATCTAATTAAAAGTTCCAAACCTTCTAGAAACAAATTAGGTTTAAAAAAGGATTCAAAATCTAAAAACTATAATTTTCTATAAAAAGGTCAAAAAGAAATCTTTCAATAAAAAAGTATCGAAACCTAACGGGGTGAAAATATGGACTCCTAAATCACATAATAAACTTATTAAACAAAAATATATTCAAAATTTTCTACAAAATATAGTTTATAATACAAACTATGTTTTTAAATGTCCCAAACCCACTTGGGTTTGACTGCCTTCTCCACCTATCATATAGGACCATAACGGAGGAAGTGGGTACCAATTAAAATTTTCTTATCTTGCAGGTACCCAAAACAAAACAAAACGAGAATTAGATATTAGATAGTGGATGCTCCAAGCACATGGCGGGAAAAAAGAGCATGTTATCAAACAAAACATACATGGATGGTGGCACAATAACTTTTGGTGACAATTCAAAAGGATACGTCATTGGCATTGGTGAAGTCATTAATATCGGTATATCTAGTTCTTCTATTATTACTAATGTTTTATTAGTTGAAAACTTAAAGCATAATCTTCTAAGTATTAATCAATTATGTGACAAAGAGTTTCAAATAAATTTTGAAAAAAAAAATTGCAACATACTTGATAATAATAAAAAAAATCGAAGGTTTAGAAAAAGAAACATCTATATCTTAAAAATGAATACACAAAAAATGATTTATGTTTAACTGTTAAACACGATGATCCATTGTTGTGGCATAAACGATTTTGTCACATAAATTTCAGGTATATTAACAAATTAGCTATATTAATTGGTAAGAGGTTTACCAAAATTTAATTATTAAGTTGATAATATTTACGATGCATGTCAATTTTATAAATTAAAGGAGTGTTCTTTCAAATCTAAGAATAATATTTCAACAAACTACCTTTAAAACTATTACATTTGGACTTATTTGGTCCTACTCAAATTCGTTCATTAAATCATAATAAGTATGTTTTTGCAATTATAGATGATTTGAAAATGTGGTTAAAATATTTTCTAAACGAATAAGAAACCTTATGGATTTGGAAATAAAAATATATGTAGCGATCATGGTGGCGAATTCGAAAATGAACTATTTGCTGATTTCTGTAATAAAAAGGGAATAAGTCATAATTTTTCATTTTTAAGAACACCACAACAAAATGGAGGAGTTGAAAGGAAAAATCGAGCATTACGGGAATGTGCTAGAACCTTATAAATACTAGTGGTTTACCTAAGCAATTTTTGGCTGAAGCAATAGCAACGTCATGTTACGTGCTAAATAGAGTAACACTACGACCAATGAAAAAAAAACTTGTTATGAAATGTTATATGGAAAGAAACCTAAAGTATTATATTTTAGAACGTTTGATTCAGAATGCTTTATCTTAAACACAAAAGATAATTTAGGAAAATTCAATCCGAAAGCCAATGAAGAAATATTTATTGGTTATTCAGATCGAAGTAAAGCCTATAGGATTTTTAATAAATGAACTAGCACTGTAGAAGAAAGTTTACATGTATCCTTTAATGAATTTTTTTAGCTAATAAATATAATGATGAAGAAGAAGTTATAAAACAATCTACTGAAAATAATACGATTTCCAATAATGAGTCAAAAAATACACTAAGATCACCTCCACGTATTTTAAAAGATCATCCTTCTCATAACATCATCGGAGATATAAATACAAGAGTATCTACTTAAAGTCAACCAAATCAAGTAAGTGATGTAACATTCATATCAAACTTCGAACCTAAAAATTATAAAGAGACAGCTAATGATGATTTTTGGACATTAGCAATGCAAGAAGAATTAAATCAGATTAAATGTAATAACATATGGGAATTAGTTCCACCACCGGGTAATCAATCCATCATTGGAAAAAAGCGGGTATATAAAAACAAATCAGATGAAAACTGGAAATATTGTTAGAAATAAAGCACGTTTAGTAGCTTAGGGCTATAACCAAGAAGAAGGAATCAATTATGACGAGACATTTGCTCCTATAGCTTGGTTAGTAGCTATACGGACTTTATTAACTTTTGCATGCCATCATGAATTTAAATTATACCAATTGGATGTTAAAAGTACCTTTTTAAATGCATTTATTAAAGAAAATGTGTATGTAGAACAACCACCACTCTTTGTTCAAGAAAAATATTCTGATCACGGTTTTAAGTTAATAAAGCCTTGTATGATTTAAAAACAAGCTCCTAGAGTTTGGTACGAACTACTTAGAAATCACTTAACCTCTTTTGGTTTTCAAATAGGAAAAATAGATACTGCCCTTTTCATTAAATGAGAAAATAATGATATCTTAGTAGTACAAATCTACATTGATGATATCATCTTTGGATCGAACAATGAAAGTTTGTGTGTTAAATTTTCAAAAATAATAAAAATGAATTTGATATGCCACACATGGGAGAATTAAACTTTTTCTTGGGTTTACAAATAAAATAACTTAAAAATGGAATTTTCATACATCAAGAAAAATATTGTAAAAATTTATTACAACGTTTGGCATGGGTAAAACATCAAACAAACCAACACCAATGAGTACTAGTGTTCATTTAGAAAAAGATGGTAATGGAAAAGATTTTGATGAAAATTTATATCAAAGTACAATAGGTTCTCTATTATACTTAACGGTTAGTAGTCCCGATTATGATGAACGTTTGTTTATGTGCTAGATTTCAAGCTAAACCAAAAGAATCTCACCAACATACTGTTAAAAGAATTTTATGATATTTATCTAATACAAGAGAATATGGCTTATTTTATCCTCAAGGATCATCACTCTAACTAGTTTCTTATAGCGATGTTGATCTTGGCGTATGAAAACAGATCAAAAAAGTACAAGCGAGACATGTCGTTTTATAGGGCAATCGTTAATATCATGGTTTAGTAAAAGAAAATTATGTATCTTTATAAACGTGTGAAGCCGAATATATTTCAATCTCTCTAGCATGTGCACGAGTAATATACATGCAACTGACGCTTAAAAATTATGGAAAAATCATTGATAAATCTCCGATTTATTATGATAATACAAGTGCTATAAACTTTTCAAAGAATCCAGTTAATCACTCTAGGACCAAATATATAGATATACGACACAATTTTCTACGTGACAATGTAGAAAAAAGTATTATTACTCTAGGGTATGTAAATATTGAAAAGCAATAGCAGATATATTTACCAAACCATTAAACGAACAAACCTTATAACGAGACCTAGGAATTTGTTCCTTTTTTGAATTGACATAACAAATCTCAATATATTACCTAAAAATAAACATCATTACTATACAAACAAATAAAGTTGACTAACCATTCAATTCTTCAAGAATTTCTACTCCACAACTTTCCAACAAACTTAAATACTATAACTAACAATACAATACAAAACAGTGGATCCTCTACACATCATGAATTCTAAGAAAATCATCTCACCCGACTCAAGTCCAATTAGTACTCTCCCTCACCTCCACGATATCTTCCATCACCAGATTTTCCAAAACAAAAATAGGGCTTATCTCCGCTACTTAAATGACTCAAAAGGAGCGATAAGCTAACAACCGAAGAGAAGTTAGACGAAATATATCATTATCAACGCGAAATGATGGATGTACAAATATAAATTTATTATAAGGAAGAAGGCACCATACAACATCTAAATTTTCTTGAAAAAACACTTTATGCAATGGGCAGTCATTCTCCAACAAAAAGATGTCTGCAAAAAAATCTCCTCGTCTCTGTGAAACTACAAAAAAAGAGCTTACATTCACGAAAATGCATGACGACGGACCATCATCTGCTTCTCCAAAACGACCACCTTGTTCTCCAATAAACTAAAATAATTAGTTGATATAAGCTTGTTGTAAGATTCAAAAAATAAGAAGTATTGCAAATATGTATCTGTACTCTTATAATATAAGATATGTTATCTTATTTTTACAAATGTTAAAAATTGTCTCTTAAATATAATAATAAACATGAAAAACGGACATTTGAAAAAGATAAGTAAATGTTTGAAAAGAGTCTCTGTTAAAATAAAAACAGATATAACATATATCAGGCATCTAAAAATTACCCCAGACGTCTGAAAATACTTTCGATTTAAAATAATACAGACGTCTGAAAATGCAATTTCAAACATCTAAAAAATGTTTCAGGTTTGCATCTGACCCCATTTCAGACGTCTGAAATCCAATCCAGACGTCTAAAGGACAAATCGTCAATTTTTTTATATAACCGCGCATATTTCTTCCTCCTCTTACTTTTTCATCCAAATCAAAATTACCCTAACACTAAAAATCTGATTTCACTCAAATCCTAGCCCCAAAGTCTAAAAACACATCAAAACGAAAGAAAAAAGAAGAAGGATCATCGAATCCCCCTCCAACTATTAAGGATACTTCTCAAGCTGTCTCACAATCACTAATCGATAAATGGATGAACAAGGCTCTGAGACAACCCCAAATCCCGTTTCTGACGAAGGCAAGGGTTATCTTTGGAATATAACACAGAAACAGATAATAGCAGAACAGAATTAAATAAATACACCAGATAATGAACATTAGAATATACCGGATAAAAGTAATCATCAGAGTTACACAGTATACAGGATCTTACTTAGTACAAATACAGTTCAGCTATACATAAATGTCTACAGCGGAAAACAAACAAAATATGTACAATAGGAGCTGAACAGCATAAAAAGAGATAAATGATAGAATCCATCTTCAGCTCCAGCTAAACCTGAATACAAGGCTGCCCGTGGAGAAAAAGGGGCACCCGAGTTTGAAAGTGAAACAAACTACGAGTCAGTCATGGGACTGGTATGAGAAATCTATTCAACACATATATAATATGGCTAATCACAGGACCACGCCACTTTCGTGGAACGGGTTTACTCCATTGGATTGCCAGTGCTTTAAAACAAATCTTTCTTTTAAACAACGCAATGTATTTTATAAAAATGAAGCCATTATAAGACTCAGTTCCCATCACACAATGCAACGCAAACCGGAGGATAGATTTTTACCTTATAACGGCCAAAATATGCTTGATACGAATGAAACAAAGGCACTTGATATTATTGCTAGTGTTTATATGTTTTGAAAACCATTTCAAATCATAACTATCAATCATAGACGACATGGGTACCATATATCATGTCACCATATATATATATACAATCAAAACCGCACGATTTCGTATTTGGAAATTGGATTTCCGTCATGAACCAAGGCAAAAGATAGTCCTTACCGAATTCGTGACTCTCTAGCCCGAGCCACAGGACCCAGACTCAGGTGGACCCTTGGATCGTCAGGGCCGGTCCACCGATGTGGATTAAAATGCCTGAACAATACGTTTCCCCGCCCTTTGGGGCGTAAACGAGCCAACGAATGACTCCATCGGACCCGGATCGTCCGATCAAACCGAGGCGCCTCGCAACAGCAACAACCACATAGGTGAAAAGTATATATAAATGTCAGGGCTGGTAGGTCACTGACACCACCCTAGCTAGAAAGAAACGCATGCCCTCCCTGAGGTCCTTCTCCCGTTTCTGGTTCATACCGGGGTGTGAGGCTCGCGAATTTACGTTATACACAAAGCTACGCCACACAGGCGGTGCTTTGATCATCACCACAAGACTTTGCTTTTCAACAGAAGCCCTGATCACTGCATCTTAGCATGCCACACAGGCAATTCATGCCATGCGACTGATGTCCATCGATATACAACCTCTGAGCTCGTGCGTCTCAGAGAAGGGCGTTAAGCAAAAGAATAAATTCTCCGCCGCCAAACAGATGTATATTTAACAGAGATCAATCAACACAGAATAAAATCCAATGTCGGACACACAGTCCATTTACAAGTCCGTTCTGGGTCTGAACGAAACCGGAGGCACTAAATACCTCGCAAACCCATCGATCACCACGTACGTCTGGACGATCACCACTCATTATCCATATTTCGGGATGCCTCCCAATCAGGACCTCGGTTACCATCCAAACGAGGTGAAGATCTCCGGTCTTCGACCCCCGTCTTCATCTTCGACTTTCAATCGTCGGTCAATCATTTGAAATGAGAATTAACTCGGCCTTTTCAAAAAATTCACGTATTTAGAATTTCGAATCAATTTATTTTAATGGTTAAATCATTCGACAACATCAATTTTGTTCTTTAATGTATATTTTCACACCAAACACATTCAACCATCAAATACCACATAAATCGAGCAAATTTAGTTTATTTCCAGTCCATATTGTTGATGATATTTTATAACGATTTATCGCTATTTTTATTTATTTTAAAATAGCCTATTTATTCAAAACGACGCTTCGGGCCATAGAGCGGCCGTGGCGCTGTTTTTCTTCAGATTTGATCTACACATATCTGAAAATCTAACCGTTGGATCTTCACCAAATTTACATCATTAGAAAGGTCTTTTCAAAACGAATCCAACGGTTCCAGTTTCGGGAAAATCTAATGGTCGGATTTCCCGCACTAGTTGTTTGAAATCACGGTTTCAAAATACGAACTGCACGGCCACGTTTCGTTTTAATTTTATTTATATTTATATATTTATATAAATATAGTTCATTCAACCATTTCAATATCGTTTTCACTTCAAATATTTCACTAACGCCTTAAAATTTTGGAAAATTTCGCCATAACCTCCTTTGTACGGGAGGGCTGGGAAAATTCCCAAATAGCCACACGGGCGTCTCATGTCAAAAAGAAAAAGAAAAAGCCAAGCGGCTAGCCAACAGGCTCATAAAATCATCACCCAAACAAAACAGTAAATGTGTACCTATTTGTCGGGCACAAAATTTTATTCCTCTTCTCTAGCCCCTTTGCTATAACCTGTTCAATAAATATGCATGTACATATATACAGTTCTTATCATTTATCATTTTCTATTCAACTTCATATTTGATTCCATTTGGTTTAAAAACACCATTCATTCTACTGTTACCTGTATAGGCAAAAATCATATCATTAGCTAATTAATGAATATTTCAACTCGTATATATTTATTTGAACGAGTTGCTATTTTTAACACTTCACATCTCAACGATTCATGTATATAATAGAATGTGATTTTTATTGTAAAACAATTCATTTCAAAACACTATTACTTTATATAGTGTATATATATGTGATAAAAATAGGATTTTTCTTATAAAACAATTTCTTTTAAAACGAGATTATTTTACATCGTCCATATAGTTGATAAAAGGTGATTTTTATTATCAAACAATTTATTTCAAACTATGAATACCATTCAACACATGAATTTCAAATCAACAAATGAATATCGATTCAACACATGAAGGTTTTCTATAGTTTCTATATATAGATAAAAATGTGATTTTTATATTTAAAACGCGAATACCATTCAACACATGAATTTCTAATCAACGAATGAATATCGATTCAACACATGAAGGTTTTCTATAGTTTCTATATATAGATAAAAATGTGATTTTTATATTTAAAACGCGAATACCATTCAACACATGAATTTCTAATCAACGAATGAATATCGATTCAACACATGAAGGTTTTCTATTCAATTAATAAATATAGTTTTAGCAAATGAAAATAATTCAAACACATGAATATTATTCAAAATTTCGGCAGCATAACGGCAGGGTAGTTAAAACCGGGACCGTCCCTAGTACGGCTCCTCGCTCTACCTTAAAACCTCGCGGTTTTTGACAATGGGGATCATGCATCTAGTTCGCACGCAGGCGACATGTATATATTTATTTCATTTCCACAAACTAATCCTAAGTGGTTTCAACCAAATATTTCTCAACCACAAACAATCCCAAACAACCATTTGCTATCAATCAATTTTCACAATCAATAAATATCGTCCATGGTTTGTGGACGAGGGGCGTATATATATATATATATTTATATATAGAAATTTACTTTTATTTCAACACATATATAATTTTTACAACGCATATACAACTTATACATCGAACGTACAACTTATACAACGCTTATACATGAGGTGTACAACGCATATATAACTCATACATCGACTATATAATTTATACATCGTCGTTTTCCATATTGTTTTTAAATCAGAAATCTCACATTGGGTTCCACTCCACCAAAAATAGCAGAAGGCTCAGAAAAATATGCGGTCTCTTCTAAAATGTAGAAGGCGCCCACACGGTCACGATGTTTCCTGTTTCATCGAATTTCGTTAACATAGCAAAAAGATATGATTTTTCAAAGTTTGCAACGGTTTTAAACTGTTAAAATCAGTTTTAAATTAAAACAGTCGATACCTTTCAAAACTGTTCGAAACTAGGTTTCGATTTTTCGATCAATCCGCTGATTGTTGCTTCGATCGGCCAGCGCCACCTTGTCGGGCTAGGAGAGGCGCACGTGCGCCATGGAGGGGGTCGAGCTCGGTGGTCCCCAGGCGGCGGAATCGGGGTGCGAATGGCCGAACTTCTCGAGGGTGGTTCTCCCCCTACAGGCCACGAAAAAATCCAATACTTATATGGATTTGAAGATCATGAGATGTACTACAAAAACCTTAACTGTGGCATTGGATTTCACTGAGCGGATCAGAAGAAAAAGAGGAGAGAAGGAAGCGGCCAATTTCCGCCGTCGTTCGAGTCGGGGAGAGAGAAAAGCGGGGGGGGGGGGGGGGGTTTCTGAAGTGGCCCAATCATATTTTTTATTTATTTATAAAGTTTTAAAATCCGAAAATACCCCTTGTCACACACGAACACGAATCCAAGCCCAACGACTGTCGTCCCTAGCGTTTTACCCCCATTCCGAACACAATGGGATATGTTTCGTAGGCCCATTCGACTGTTTCAGTCAGTTTCCATTCAAATCAAAATATAAAACATTCAATATTTAATTTGAACGTACATTTCAATTTACCAGGGCCACAAACTGATTCGAAAAATTCCAGAAAAATAAATCTAGCTATGTTTTGACGATACGGTCCCAACAAAACTAGTTTCATCGAATTCTGAGACCGTTTGCAAAAAGGCCCTTTTTTGGTCGATCCAATTTAACTGTAATTGACCAAAATACGTTTTCCTTTGCCACGCTCACATACTAGCTTCAAAAATTATGAAATTTGAAACCTAGCAATAACTTCACATCCCGGATCCAACCAAAATGGTTTCGTCGAATTCCGAGGTCGTATGCAAAATGGCCAATTTCACGGGCTATATAAATTCCATAGCGACCGTTCTGAAAATTCATTTGGCCATAACTTTTGCTTTCCGCTATGAAAATTCGATTTTTCAGATTCGTTAGAAAGGTATTCACTAACAGATTTAAATATTTTTGGTTTCACTAAAATCCGGATTGTTTTGCACCCGGTACTGTCCGACAAAGTTTGAATTCAATTCTTGAAACTACAGCGCCATTTCAGGCCTTGTTTATAATTATAATTAATTATATTCGTTTTCAATTGTCGATTCAAACTCACTTTTCATCCCAATTATTTAAAATATTTATTTTAAATACTTAAAATCCATTATTTTAGCCAATTTAAAATTTTTAAATTGGTTCAGATTTTCTGGGTCGTTACAGGCTCCTTTGGAGATTGATCTATATAAAGAAATACAGAAGAAAATTCTTCATACTGGTCCATTCTATAACCTTCTTGATTTTCCTTTATATGAAATTAACAGTCTACGCCAAGATGTCAGGCTTGTGTCACTTCTTTCATTTTCACCCAATAAGATACAAATCGACCAACTATTTATATTTCAGTTCGATGCTAATTTAGATAGTATTGGTTTTTGGAATCCTAATACGGAAAATGATTGGGTATGGTCTAGTGTATGTGGGGTTACGGTTCGATTTATCACTAAGGACATAGGTGAAATTTTACAATGTTCTAATTCTGAAACAAATATATATGAAATTCCAGATATGCGATTTAAGCCATGAGACAACATCACATACCATATTTGGGAAGATCACATGCCCAGATTTACTACTAAGTATTTAAGGCCAAAAGCGAGACTCTTAACCTGAATCTTGATCAATACTACTTTTCCTCGTTTTGGTAGCCACGAACAAATTCATGACCTTGAACATAGAGCCTTGTATGCTATTTTCAGTGGTACTCAAATCAATTGGGATCAATTTGTTTTGATGAATTCTGGAATTGTTCTCGACGATCAATCATATATGCACCATATATTATGCGATTATTGAAAGCAAAGGAAGTTCCTACCTATTTATCGACATTTGAGGAAGTGCCAGTTAAGGAGACAACTAAAAAATTCTTTTCCTTAATGCGTCTTCCACAAGAATGACCAACTTTTTGTACTCTCGATGAATGGAAAGAGAAACATCAAGGACAACAAGCCTCGCAACAAGAGCATCAACAAGAAAAACAAGAACATGATAAACCAGAAACCTCCTCCCAACGTGCTTTTTAATACCAAACAATTGAAGTATTAACTCCTTCTAAGACACAAATTCTTCCAAATGAATCGTTCCGTGAAATTGCGCTTCATAATCAACAAATTCTATATCACCATCAAGTTACCTTGGGAAATCCCATTTCAAACATGGAATTAACTTTAGCTTCTCGCCTTGTGACAATCGAAAAAATAACGAGTACGGTTGCGCTATCCTTAAAGGAACTTCTACGCCGCACTCGACTACGGACACTATCTCCACCATCCTCATTCTCCTCACCAGAAAAAAATTCTAAAGAAGAAGACTCAAAGAAATCTGATGACAAGGATGAAAAAGTGGAAAATAAGGAGGTGGAGAGAAAATAGAAAGACAACAACGTTTAATTATTAGCATATTTTAAAAAAACATCTATTTACATCTTTTGGACTTCTTTTGTTAAAATACGGTTATGATGTATATGACTGCATGACATGATTATTTGTTTTGTGGTTGTGATTTATATGACTTCACGGTATGGTTATTTGTTTTGTGGTTGTGATACATTAGTTTTTGCTTGAATGTATTTAAAATAGTGACATTAGTCTATATGAACTATGAATTCAATGTTTAATCATTATAATATGTTATACATGCCTTTTTTATACTCCTTAAAAGTGTATAACCATATTACCCAATTATGCTCGGATATATTCTTGAATATTGGTGTATACATGATTTATAAAGCTAATTAGTTTACATATACTCCTTGAAAGTGTATCCAATTATGCTTAGATATATTCTTGAATTTTGGTGTGTACATGATATCTAAAGCTAATTAGTTTATATGTACTCATTTTCGACTCTATCAAAGGGGGAGAAAATTGTATAGTGTATTTTCAGGGGGAGATCATATATTAATGGGGAGTTGTATAATTTATTTTTAAGTACATTGTGTTGTTTTCATCATCGAAAAATGGGAGAATGTTAAGAATCCAATCTATGGTTTTGATAACAACAACTACACAATGGAAATCATATGAATTTATATAATAAGCTCATGCAGGATATGTTCAAAGATCGACTCAATATAAAGCAAAAAGTGTGGTTCGATAACAAAGAAAAGAAGTACAAGTTGAAGAAAGATGGGGCAAACTATACAAGATATGCACTGAGAAAAGAAAATCTGATACAAGTGTATCAGACGTCTGGATTTAAAATTATACATCTGATTACAACCTCTGTAAAATGTCTGAAGTAGCACTCAGACGTATGGCTTATTTATCCAGACATTTGATCCATTGCTCGGACTTCATAGAATATGTCTAAAGATAATATCAAACGTTTGGTTTATTTTCCAAACGTCTAACCCCAGGTTCTGTTTACAATCTGAAGAGGTTTCAGATGTCTAGTTTTAGACGTCCGATCTGAAGGTCGCATTGAATAAAGGAAAAGCAATTGTCACATATCCAAAAGACATTTTCACCCTTCTTTACCACAACTCTTGGATCAATAGCAATGGCTATTACTCCTTAGATACAACCCCTTAACAATATTTTAAGGATCAACACTCAAAGAGAAAAGCTACTTTAATCACTATGTTCTCTATTATCTCTAATACATATTCTATCAACGATTACAACCGTACCCTACTCTTCCATATGATTATGCACTTCAAAGAAACTCTTACTTGATGATAGTTCGGAAGATTATGCATTCAATAGTCAATATCTGTGTTATAATAGAACACAATTTTGACAAGAAACTCTTTTGTAATCAAGCTTACTCCTCCAGGCAAATCAAGTGTTTATCGATAGTGGAATTTCAAAGGGAAGCTTCGGGACTAGGCGTAGGACGGAAGGCCCAAACCAGTATAAAACTCTGGTGTGAATTTTTCTTTACCTGCTTATATATATATATGTATATATATATACATATATATATATATATCACGCCCAATAGCATAAGCTCATATTTTCCATATATACACTACACGATCCTCCTATCAGACTTTCACTTTCTACAAGTTCAAAACGACTGAAATGGATCAGAATCAAAGCAACTGTACTCGACCAAGCAGATTCAGATTGATTATATATATTCTCAGGAATAAAAACATATTCTGATGACGGTTTAACAAATCTCAAGCTTTGACTATTTGATGAAACAGGACCTTGATTTCGATTATCTTTTGAATTTGCAAAAGTAGTATTCGAAGACGGAATTGCAGGGAGGAGGAGCTTTGGCTGAAGAAGAAGTATTATATCGAGGAATAGTGAATCAAGAATTTGATTCGTGGGCGGGACCCGCCATGAAAAAGAAAAACCGTTAGAAAGTATAAGTTCCTATATATATAGACAAGTGCTTGATGTTTTAACACTTTTTTTTACATTTAAACTTGCTACGCGCCTCCTGCGACTGTCTATATATATATAGGAACTTATACTTTCTAACGATTTTCCTTTTTCATGGCGGGTCCCGCCCACAAATCAAATTCTCGATTTACTATTCCTCGATCTAATACTTCTTCTTCAGACAAACCTCCTCCTCCACCAACATCTGCAAATCCGTCCTCGAATGCTACTTTTGCAAATCCAAAAGATAATCGAAATCAAGGTCCTGTTTCATCAAATAGTCGAAGCTCGAGATTTTTTAAACCGTCATCAGAATATGTTTAAACCGCCATCAGAATATGTTTTTATTCCTGAGAATATATATATATATATAATCAATCTGAATTTGCTTGGTCGAATACAGTTGGTTTGATTCCGATCCATTTCAGACGTTTTCAATATGTTTTGATTGCCTGCATATATCCACGACACTTAAGCTACTACATCCACCTTGATGTTGCCTTTCTTTACCACTTGCACCGGGGCTCAACTGGGCTACATTTTTCAGCTACATGCAATGCAATAAATCACATAATGTTCAACCATCTCCAACACTATTTGGCTCCGTAATTTGCAACCAGCATTTTCTAGATTACAGCCTGCTCCTATCCTCTGCCTTTCTCATGCGATCAATTCCTTCGCTACTTCTTTGCTCTCTGTGCTGTTTTACCAGATTTGAAAATAAAAATGTTCATGAAGGTTTGAAAATTATTGGTTTTCAGCTGAAAATGGTGGCATGGAAATTTTAAGCCGACAAAGACAAACAATGGTTATGCTACACCAGCTGTTCAATATCACTTCTATTTCGCTTGTTGGTCTTGTTATGCACTGCAATGCTTCATGTAACGACCCGAATTTTTCAGTCATTTGAATTTGAATATTTAGACTTGTTTCAAATATTATATTTGGATATTAATGGATTTTCATTATATAATTTGTTTATTAAACGACGAATGAATGTATAAATTTATATTTATATTAAAAACGAACTCGTAAGTCGTAATGGCGTGGTAGTTCGTAATATTGAGTTTTAAACTGCAGTTGAATATACAGAATCCGTTTTAAGTCAGAATTCTGTGAAACAAGAAACATTAGAATTTTATTGATTATAATTTCTAACAAAGTGTGAAATTGAGATTTCAACTTATAAATTGTAAGTTATGTCCAAATCAAATTTTAAAATAGTCGTTATGGAAATCGTTTATAAATTATAACGTTTTTTTACTAATATAAAAGGAACTTAATAGAATTTGGATATCATTTAACACGAAATGTTAATTACGAGTTACAATTTCATATTAGTTCAATTTGAAGTGATATATTATGATATATTCGATAACAATAATTTATTATTATTAAATTTAATTGTTTTGGTATTTATTAATATTATATCGTTATTATATAAGCCTTATAAATAGCTATTTTCCAAACAACCGCCGTTTTTTATGAAACAAATTTTATTGGAAAGCGTATAACTAGTTATTGTCAAATTTCCAGTTTGGAGCCAATTGGAGTTATTTTGTGAGCGGACGCTAATTAAATTGTGAATCAATAAATAAATAGAAATTAAAATAATGTCTTTGTGCACAGGAAGTCGGTTTTCAACGAAACTAATTTCATTGGATCTGAAATGTCAAGACGTAGCAGTGTGTCTTGTTTCATTGCGTTTGGAGATTTTGTGTGACAATCGTACATATAACGTGCAATGTGAACAGTGGTAGATTTATTTTTTTAACCATATTAAAGTAAAATTTTAAAGTCTCTAACCTTAGTAAAATATATAAAATATGTACGATACCCCATCTCAATTCCTTTCAGCTAAAGTAAAAGAGCAGCCTATCCTATACTATCTATACAAATGCATTGCCTACCCTTAAATATGTACAACCTATTATTTGCATTCTAACACCCTAGTATGTACCGCTTGCAACATTTCCCCATCCTATTTCTTCCTCCCAAAGTAAACACAGACCTGTAATCTATGTACATAAGTATGCAGACCTAACACCTAAGAAGCTTGAAGTATAGGCCTCCTACCCTAAACCGTACCAGCTTACCTAATAGCTAACGGTCCTTTAAATGGCCAAGCACCAAAGAAAATGTACACCTGCTATGCCGTTCAAATCAAAGTCATGGCCATTGATATCGATGGAAGAACACAACTACATAGAAGGAATAGCGACCCTACAATTACTTGATGACTAAACTATTAAAACCTTTCATGCCAAGGATAGCAATATTTTAAATATTGCATCTTCCTCTTACATCTTTCATTTGTTTACAGTGTATAAAAAAAATGTCCATCAACCTTCAAAATTTTATTTCAATCAGTATACGCAACTTAAAATCGTGAAACCAGTTGCATTTAAATCCAAAAATCTATCTCGACCGTTTCACTGTATCCATTTAAATTTCGACGTTGTTCGATGTGAGCAGTCATGAGCTAGTTCTTGGATTAACCCGAGATTGGAGGAACGATGTACGATTTCATGTGTGAAATGGTGATCAGCGACAAATGGAGCACACACTAGATTTTTTCCGTGAATTTTGGCATCAACTTTTGTTGCACCTAGAACATGCAGCTTCACGTCGGTCGGCGGTTGGAGCTATCGGAGTGGAGGGGAATGTAGTCGGCGAGATGAGCTGGGGTTGGGGATCGGATCGGTGAAGTTTGTTCAAAGATTTGTGAAGAGCTGGGTGCCATAAATGGCATGCACGAGTGATACGAATGGAGAAAGTTTCAGGAGAAACCATCGGGGAAGAAACATGTTGTAGCGATTGGGTGCGGGTTTTGCTTTTGGCGTGGTCATGGGCTGAACTGGAACGGGCCGCCACTTATATAAAAAACATTGGGACATTTGGGCCTTCGAAAAAAGAAAAAAACCTAGAAACAAAAACATGGGAAGATAATGGGACTGGGAAAAGAACAGTGCAGGTCAGAAAAATTTGTAGGGAAGGGAAACGTAGATTTAAAACCTGGACGTGGGCCAACAGATATGGGTAAGGCAAATTTTAAATTAAATTAGAGTTTAAATCAATTTAAAGCTTTTATAATCGTATTAAGGCCATAACTCACACATATATTATCAGATTTACGAACCGTTAGTCACGTTGGAATCGTCTCGAAAAGGATTACAGTTTGAAGCAAGTTTGGTCAGCATCGGAGGCATTTGTAATTTTTAATTAAATTAAAATTCAATTTAATTTAATTAAAAAAGTTGTTTTGGAAACAGAATGAAATCAAGGTGAGTTAAACTCACTCAGTTCTCCCACTTATATTTATGTAAGTCGGGTTTAAATATTTGTGTGCTATGTTTGCTAGTTGTTGAATGATTGGATGGTTGTTTACATATATATTGAATATTTTTATACAACTGATTCGAATTAAACATTCGTTTAATTTAATAGAACCTAATTGTTATTTTTAACGATTATTTACAATGGAGGTAACTTACTTTATTGGTCACGTTTATAATGATATAAATGTATTAAATTTAATTTAATGCTTATATTGTTATTATTAGTTGTTGTTATCAGTTGAATTGATTATTCATGTTTATTATAGCAAATAATATATTATCGTATGAAACAGATTGTTTTATTTGATATAACCTATTTGGATGTAAATAAGAACTGGTTGGAGGGATCCAACTGGATTTCTCAAATTTATTGTTTATTTTCATATGATCATTATATGAACCGTTTAACCATTATCATTGGATTATTGACTTGGTTACTAATTGTTGAACCCATATTCAACGTTTGTTTCGATATTAACCAATGGGTAGTATTGGTTGAGAAATGAATAACAGATGGCCTAAATATGCATTGTTTTATAAAGATTTCTTTACCATTAGGTAAATCGTTAGAGATGAAGTTATGAAATTTATATTATAACTGAAGATAGAATTTGAAATATATTATTTTGAATGGAAGATTATAAAAAGAAAATAACTATTAAATACTTATTATTTAAGTTTTAAGTAATTATTACATGATTTTATAAAGCTAATTCTTATATGTTAATAAGACTTGATAAGCAAGTAAGTAGGAATTAACGTAACTATCAATAGCTGAGATTAATTTTTTTTAGAACAACTAAAATAGGATTATGTTGGAATTGATTATTATTTATTTAATAATAATCGAAGTAAATGGGATTATTTAACTTAATTATATTATTAATTTAAATGGAAAGACTAATTAGAATTGATCAACAAGTTAATCATGTTTTAGAGTTGACCAAGTCAACTACTTTAACTAAAATTGTTTTTTTAGTGAACGGATATGCAGCGTGGCGCTGCACAAGTGATGAAATTGATTATTAAATTAAAATAGTTTGTGCCAATTAATCTAATTGGAATAGATTAATGAATATTTATTTTATTTTAAAAAAAGAAATTACTATTTATTTTAGTTAATAAAAGTTAATTACTTCTACAGTAGTTTATGATGAAGTAATTATTATTTAAATATAATAATAATTTAAGTGATTACTTTTTAAATGAATTTCATTTAAGTAATTGTAATGAAATGAAATCAAGTCGAGATTTTGAAAAAGTTTATGAATGCATTTTATATTAAACCCGAGTTGTATAAACGAGGGTTATAAAAAGACATGTAAAGTTAAAACTTTAATTTTAAATTAACGTCACTTAATAATGGAAATATGAAAAGATGGATGAAATAAGATTTCAAAAAGGAATGGTTAAAGAGATTAGTAAAGGGGATCAGTAATTAAATTTGGTAAAGGATTTTGTAATGAAATCTGAGTTACAGAATGAATTGTTAAAGTTAAAAGGAAGTTCTTTGGTAAGTAATTAATTGATTAACTAATTATAATTATATTGAAAAGAGATTTTCAAAAATAAGAAGATTTTATAAAACTGTATTTCAAATAAAATAGTTAAATGGGATTAATTTTGATATTAGATTGAATATAGACTTTTGAATTATAACTCATATCTATCTTAATATAAGAACATTGTTAATCAAGGTCTGAGAGGTAATTAAAATACCCTAACTCGAACGACTTCAGGATTATTAAAGGATGATATTAGTTGTAATGGTAAAGATGTTAGAAGCGATTTATTATGAGAAATAATAATGCAACGTTATTTGAAGAATTTGAGGATATATATAATGAGATTTCAAAACAAAGGAAATAAAAGAGTTTGAGGAAATATATATTTATATTTCCAAAGTAACGGAAATAAAAAAGGTCTTGAGAATATGAAATGATATTTCCATAATAAAAGAAATAACAGGAGATTTTAGGAAAATGTAACGATATTTTCGAAGTAAGGAGATGAGTTTTAAAATATGTTTATTCTAAAAGGATAAGCGACGATTATTGTTTTCAAATAACGAAACAAAAGGAGATTTCATAACGATTGGTATACGAATGATAAGTTGAATCGATTTCTCAATTTAAGTTAATTAGTAATGTTGTAGCAAATGATTTGAAACGATAATTAAATGGAAAATTTGATATGATTATAAGATATTTTTCTAAGTATTAAAAAGAAATGGTTTGAGAATATCTGTATATTAAAATAAGAAGTGAATACTGTGTTGAAAGATTTAGAAGTTTTAATTAACCACTCGTTAATTATTTTTAATTAAAAAGGCCAAGTGACGATGTGTACTAAACTAGTAAATCCATTTTATTTTTATGATTATTTATTTTAATAGTTAAATAGCCGACTATCAAAATCATGCCTAATATGTTGTTGGTACAGAAAGACCGGGATCGAAATTATATTCAAAAACCATTCTGAATCAGCAAATCCGTTATTGTCGAAGATGTTGATCGAGATGGAGCAATTGAAGACTGTGATCTTCATAAAGCGGTAAAATTACTTAAAATCTCTAGCTGGTCCCTAGAGATATATTGTGATTCTGTCGTGGTTGAAATCTACGGATTGCAAGGACTACTTGCTACTAATCGATAGGGTGATTCCTAGGATGTGGTAGGAGGGTGCCTTCGTTTCATCCTGTTCCTGGATGACTTGTATGCATGAGTGTCTGATAGAGTATTTCCAAAAGAGTCACGTACATTGATTTTTACAAACGTTTTTCTGTTGGTGGCGGGGAAAACAATTTCTCTTAGCTTCACGTCTAGAATATTTTTATGGACGTCAATTAGTGATTTTCTAGCGGATCTGACGATGTGGTATTCAAATTGAATGGTGGCCAGATGTTTTAAAAGAATAAAAATAAATAACTAAATAAATAAATCTTGACCTTAAGCCTCATCAACCAGGAAATGGTAAAAATCGGGTAGGTCGCATGGCTATGTGGGTCGCACCCATCAAAAGGGTGTATGTCACCATCTAGAGAAATTCCTGTTTGTTCTTCTTTCGCTTTTGTATCTCCCGGGAACGGTTATGTTGCTAAAAACCGTAAGATGACAATACGTTCGGTACTCTCAAGCGAAGTGAGGAGTAGGTCATGTTTAGCCTTGGTTGTAAGATGTTCTGGTTGAACCTGGTCTATTCCTGTCTAGAGATACACTATCGGAAGGTGGTCCCATACCTTGCAATAGAAATCCATTCTTCAATAAGCACCCAGGTTTTGATTGTATACTACGTATGTGGAGCGTGAGATGCAAGCGTTCCGCTAGATTGCTATTTATTTGTATTAGACACTATTATAATATCAGAAGAGATATGATTTCAAAAAATGTTTTGGGTTATCGTAAGTTAAAAACCGTCCGTATTTATGTGTGGATTTGGTCTTAATTACCCTTTTCTTTGAAAGGATTTTAACTTAAAAATCAAGTTGGATGATACCCTTAAACCTAATGAGTTTTCTCATGCTAGTTCACCAAACTGATCCTGGCGTTTGCAATGCTCGGGTCAGACCGAGTTTTACAGGTTCAGGTTATCGAATGCTTTGAAAAGACGAGCTGGAGAAGTTCAAACGTATGATATCAAGTATTATTCCACTGTATGTTGTATATGAAGATAGATTATTATAACTGTCCAGATGTATTGATGTACTCTGATGATTGTAAGTATGTTTCAAAGCTCTCAATAAAGATTTATTTGTATATTATATTTTGTTCCACTGCAATGTGAGATTTTTATTCTATGTTGGTTCTTCTTCTTATTCTTTTATTCTTAACTTTATTTCTTTCTTATCTCACCCTCTAACTTCTTTCTTTTAGCTTTATGGGTTCGATACTTGAGTTTGGACATGAGATGTATTAGTGTCAAAATTCGAGCGTCGAATTTCCCGGGTCGCTATAGTTGGTATCAGAGCCAGGTTTAGTAATAACCTTGGCTCTATGGCGTACCCTGATAGAGATAGGGTTTATAATACCCTAGATTGAGTTTGAGTTTGAGTGTGTGTGTGTATATATATATATATATGAGAGTGTATTTGTAGATTTTATATAAAAATGTTTTGTATTGTGTTGTTTGATCGGTTCAAGTTGAACTGGTAACTGAGGCGATATTGATTTGTAAAGAGGGTAAATGAAATAATTTTGCCAAATTATATTTTTATGTAAAAAGGAAATAATTTTATCAAATTATTGATATTGGTATGTTGATTGATTTGAATGATATTCAAATAGGATTATAAATATGAATAGTTAATATAACAAGAAAATTTTCACACATAGAATGTGTGAATAAGAATTTTAATATGGAATTAAATGATGTAGAATTTAACCTACGATAAGTTAAATAAAATTAGATAGGAAAATGAATGACTTGGTTATGTTGATAGTGAATTGTTTGGTTGTTGGATGCTAGATTAATCAAATTCATCAATAGTTGAATGAATTGGAAGCTGAAGAAATAAAATCCAGTAAAAATGAATTCGAATGAAATCACTTATAAAATAAAACAAAATGATTCAACCTTATATTTTTTATCTGCAATGTATATTGAGTTAATGCAGGTTAGAAGAAGGAAAAACGGGCGGTTGTCTTGGTTCGTGCTTAGAATATTGGTTGCCCGACAAATAGGTAAACCTTATTACTATTGATTTGGGTGACTGATTTTATATTCCTGAGTTAGGTTGCCACTTGGATTTACTTTCTTTTGATCGATGTGAGGCTCAGAGCAATAAGTTGTAGTTGTTCGGATCCAACAGTACAGAGGAGGTGCTGGTGAATTTTTCGTAAAAATTTTACGACTTGGATATTTTTGATAATATTGTAATATTATTATTTTGAAAATAATTGGGTTTGGAGCATTCTTCTTACTTAGTAATTTTGGGGACGAAATTCTATTAAAGGGGGAAGAATGCAACGACCCAGATTTTTCAGTCATTTGAATTTGAATATTTAAACTTGTTTTAAATATTATATTAGGGTATTAGTAGATTTTCATTATAGAATTTGTTTATTAAACGGAAAATGAACGTATAAATTTATATTTATATTAAAAACGAACTTGTAATGGCCCGGTAGTTCGTAATATTGAGTTTTGAACTTCAGTTAAACATACAGAATACGTTTTAAGTCAGAATTTTGTGAAATAAGAAATGTTAGAATCTTATTGATTATAATTTTCTAAGAAAAGAGAGAAATTGAGATTTCAACTTATAAATTGTAAGTTAGGTCCAAATCAAATTTTTAAATAGTTGCTATGGAAATCGTTTATAAATTATAACATTTTTTAATAATACAAAAGGAATTTAATAGAATTTAACTCGAATGTTAATGATGAGTTATAATTTCATATTGGTTCAATTTGATGTGATATATTCGATAATAATAATAATTTATTATTATTAAATTTAATTTTTTTGGTTTTTATTAATATTATATGGTTATTATGTAAGCCTTATAAATAGCTATTTTCCAAACAACCTCCATTTTGGACGAAACAAATTTTATTGGAAAGCGTGTAGCTAGTTATTTTCAAATTTCCCGTTTGGAGCCAATTGGAGTTATTTTGTGAGCGAACGCTAATTAAATTGTGAATCGATAAATAAATAGAAATTAAAATAACGTCTTTGAGCAAACAGAGTCGGTTTTTAACAAAATTAATTTTATTGGATCTGAAACGTTAAGACGTAGTAGTGTGTCTAGTTTTGTTGCGTTTGGAGATTTTATGTGACGATGCGTACATATAACGTTCAATGTGAGTAGCGGTAGATTTATTTTATTAACCATATTAAAGTAAAATTTTAAAGTCTCTAACCTTAGTAAAATATATAAAATATGTACGCTATCCCATCTCAATTCCTTTCAGCCAAAGTAAAAGAGCAGCTTATCCTATCTTATATTCCTACCTATACAAATGTGTCGCCTACCCTTAAATATGGATAGCCCATTCTTTCCATTCTGACACCTTAGTATGTACTTCCTGCAACATTTGCCCATCCTAATTCTTCCTCCCAAATTAAACGTAGACCTGTCACCTATGTACATAAGACCTAAGAACCTCGAAGCACATGCCTACTGGCTACTATCCTAAACCGTACCAGCTTACATAACAGCTAACGGTCCTTTGCATGGCCAAGCACCTGCCATTCAAATCAAAGTCATGGCCATTGATATCGATGGAAGAACACGGCTACATAGAAGGAATATCTACCCTACAATTATTTGGTGACCAAACTATTGAATCAACGCGTGCCAAGGATTGTAATATCATAAATACTACATCTTCTTCTTTCATGTTTCGTTTATTTACAGCGTATAAAATAATGGCCATCAACCTTCAAAATTTTATTTCAATCAGTATATGCAACCTAAAATCGTGAAACTGGTTGCATTAAAATCCTAAAATCCATCTCGACCTTTTCACTGTATCCATTTAAATTTCGACGCTGTTCGATGTGAGCAGTCGTGAGCTAGGTCTTGGATTAACCCGAGAATGGAGGAACGATGCATGATTTTGTGTGTGAAATGGTGATCAGCGACAAATGGGGCACATGCTGGAGTTTTTCCGCGAATTCTGGCATTAATTTTTTCGCACCTAGAGCATGCAGCTTCATGCGATTGGCGGTTGGAGCTATCGAAGTGGAGGGAAATGTAGCCGGCGAGGTGAGAAGAGGTTGGGGATCTGATCGGTGAAGTTTTTTCAAAGATTTGTGGAGAGTTGGGTGTCATGAATGGCGTGCACGAGTGATACGAATGGCGAAGGTTTCAGGAGAAACCATCGGGGAAGAAACATGCTGCAGCGTTTGTGTGCGGGTTTTGCTTTTGGTGTGGTCTTGGGCTGAATTGGATCGGGCTGCCACTTACATATTAAAAAAACGTTAGGCCAGTTGGGCCTTCAGAAAAAGAAAAAAAACCTGAAAACGAAAATATGGGAAGAGAACGGACTGGGAAAAGAACAGTGCAGGTGGAAAAAATTTGTAAGGGAGGAAAATGTGGATTTAAAACCTGGACGTAGGCTAATAGATATGGGTAAGGCCCATTTTAATCTAAATTAATTTAAAGCTTTTATAATCGTATTAAGGCCATAACTCGCACATATATTATCAGATTTACAAACTGTTGGTCACGTTGAAATCGCCTCGGAAAGGATTATAGTACGAAGCAGGTTTGGTCAGCATCAGAGGCATCTGTAATTTTTAATTAAATTAAACGTCAGTTTAATTTAATTAAAACAATCTGTTTTGGCCATAGAACGAAATCAAAGTGAGTTTAACTCACTCAGTTCTCCCACTTATATTTATATCAGTAGGGTTTTTAAGTATTTGTGTTTTATGTTTGCACGTTATTGAATGATTGGACGGTTGTTTGCATATATACTGAATATTTTTATACAACTAATTTAAATTAAACATTTGATTAATTTAATCGAACTCAATCGTTATTGTAACGAATATTTCCAATGGAGGTAACATGTTGGATACGTTTATAGTAATATAAACATATTAAATTTAACTCGATGCTTATATTGTTATCATTAGTTGTCGTTATCAGTTGAATTGATTGTTCATATTTATTATTGCAAATAATATATTATCGTATGAAATGGATTGTTTTATTTGAGATAACCTATTTGGATGCAGAGAAGAACATGTAGGAGGGATCATACTAGATTCCTCAAATTTATTGTTTATTTTTATATGATCATTATATGAACTACTTAACTATTATGATTGGATTATTGACTTGGTTATTGATTGTTGAACCCATATTCAACGTTTGTTTTGATATTCACCAATGGGTAGTGTTGGTTGAGAAATGAATAGCAGATGGCCTAAATATGCATTTTTTATAAAGATTTATTTACTGTTAGGTAAATTGTTAGAGACGAAGTTAATAATTTATTTTATAACTGAAGAGAGAATTTGAAATATATTATTTTGAATGGAAGGTTATAAAAAGAAAATAACTATTAAATATTTATTATTTAAGTTTTAAGTTTTTAGTAATTATTACACGATTTTATAAAGCTAATTCTTATATTTAATAAGATTTGATAAGCAAGTAAGGAGGAATTAATGTAACAATCAATAGCCAAGATAAATTGTTTTTAAGAACAATTAAAATGGGATTATGTCGGAATTGATTATTATTTATTTATTTAATTATAATTGAAGTAAATGAGATTATTTAAATTAATTATATTATTAATTAATTTAAATGAAAAGACTAATTAACTGAAATTGACCAAGTCAACTGCTTTAACTGAAATTGATTTCTTTTTGAGTGAACGGATATGGAGCATGGCGCTGCACAGCCGATGAAATTGATTATTAAATTAAAATAGTTTGTGCCAATTAATCTAAGGAAAATAGATTAATGAATATTTGTTTTAGATTTTCTAAAAAGAAATTACTATTTATTTTAGTTAATAAAAGTTAACTACTTCTGTAGTTGTTAATGATGAAGTAATTATTATTTAAATAGAGTAATAATTTAAGTGATTACTTTTAAATGGATTTCATTTAAGTATATAATTGTGTGGAAATGAAATCAAGTCCATATTTTGAAAAGAGTTTATGAATGCATTTTATATTTAACCCGAGTTGTATAAACGAGGGTAATAAAAAGACATGTAAAGTTAAAATGTTAATTTTAAATTAACGTCACTTAATAATGGAATTACGAAAACATGGATGAAATAAGACTTCAAAAAGGAATGGTTAAAGAGATTGGTAAAGGGAATCATTAATTTAATTTGGTAAAGGATTTTGTAATGAAATCTAAGTTATAAAACGAATTGTTAAAGTTAAAAGGAATTTTTTTTAATAAGCAATTACTTGATTGTAACAACCCGTTATTTAATTTTTAACAATTAAAATTCCGATTTTAATCAAATTTTTATTTTGAAAATATTCTATAATTTCTTGAAATGGGAATTTGGAATTTTAAATACGTTCAGTGAGACATAGCCGCTGTGAAAATTTTGTTGGAAAATTTGAATGTTTGTTATTCGCGCAATTTTCAGTGTAAAGCTACACATAACAGTTTAAATTTTAGCCACTGCAAAATCTTTTCGAAACCAGTTCGGACAAACACAAAAATACCCTATTCGTTGTCATGAATCCAATGCTGCAATCGGTTTCGTGAAAATCGGAAGTTTCGAACTCCATAAAAATATTTTCCGGTACGAAATTTTCACCGATAAAAATCTTTTTGAAACCAAAATGTCCCAACATAGAAAAGTTTCCCTCTTTGTTCTATTCTTTATTCTACAATTCGTTTCGCAAAAATTGGACATATTAACCTCCATTTAGTTGTTTTTCCATGCGAATTTATCGTTTAAAAGGCGTCCGTAACGCGTTTTTAAATGAAGCACCGTGACACTGCAAACTGTGTACCGTTGCGTTAGTCTCGTTGAGCTGATTACCGCAATATTTTCATTTGTCAGTTTAAATGATCGGTTCGCGACGAAATTACGAGTTCTGACGTGTCCTTATTTCGATTCAGCATATTTTTCTAACTATTTAGGTCTGCAAACCCTGTAACGTTTCGCACATATTTAACACCATGCCTTTTCATTCATGCGTTGGTTCCATCCATTCCATGTCATTTTTATTTAAATGTACGTTACGCTTTCATTTGAAATTCTATGTCCGTAACCTATCGTCTTTCTTTCCTTTCATGCTTTTTCCTTCTTTTCTTGTTTCAAAACCATGCATTCACCCTTCCAATCTATGCATGCATGCGAGACTCATCTTCCAACCTATGCATGTGTTACTTGCATCTCAACCAAAGACCATGTTTCAAATTTTTTTTTTTTTATTTTTTTTTGAGAAAAGGCATAACGTGCCTATATAACGAAATGCAATGAATAATATATATTCAAATAGATAAAGCTATTTTTAACACTTTCGGCCTAGCCTGGTTTGTTTTGACCAGAAGTTTACACAGAGTAATCGAGCAATGAATAAAATACATAATGAAACATATATTTGGATTTGAAATTCTAGATCACGCGTGAATGGTTGGTTGTGTGGAATGAGAAAAATGGAGTGAACGTAAATATATATTAACATTTATCGGGCTCATACACTATTCAAATTGGAAACCAGCCTTACCTATTCTCTCTCCAACCTTTTCTCTGTCTCATTTACGAAACACGTTATATCTATTCAGTATTCACAACTCCACACCGCTATCCTCCTTCTTAAAAATTTCGAAGCCAGTGTTATTATATAAAAAAATGGTTCCTGAAAGCAAACCGATCGCTCACTGCCCCGCGCCCTCGCAAGTCGTACCAACTCCATCACGTCTCCAACTGCATCGGATCTAAAGTCCAGTCCTTTCGTGAACAGCGCCGCCATCGCATACTTCACCACCTGAGCCCCACATAATTAGCCTCTGCCCTCCATTGCCTGAGGCCGACGTAGCCGAAGCCAAGCTCTTCCACTTCAACGCAACTTGCGCTGACCATCTTGGCATGCTACCTCGCACAAGAGAGGTGTGTAGTAAGCTACTCACGACATTATATATTTCACCTACCGAGTGCATGATCATGTTGACTTCTATCTATAATAGGTTATGAAATGATGAAATTTCCTGAAAAAGGGTTTAAGTTGTCGGGTAGTATAGTACATATATGATAAACATATATGTTTTCTTGCTGGGAAAGTTTTGTTTGCTAGGTAGGGTAATATATATATATATATATATATATATATATATATATATATATATATATGTATGTATATATATGTATATATGTATATATATATGTTAGGCGAATTATTTTGCATGGGAAATGGGGAAGATATAATATTAGATACATTAACTTGAATGACTACTGTCACAAGAGTTACTGAAAGTTATAATACTAGAGATACAGGTTGTGATAATTTTCCCTTAGTCTCGTGTTAATTGTTTACAAGATAATATGAGCTTTCACAAAAAAATTGTAATAGCGACAAATAAGTGGAGTAATACACTAGTAGACAAATTACGAATGTAACTGAAGCTGAGAGGATGTGAAACATGTAACATAGAAGCGAGTTTCCATTGGGAATAAAAGAACCTAGCTACAAGATCAAAATTTAAAATTATTTAACCTTACGATATTCGGTTGACTACCTTTTATTATTTTTATTATTTTTGTTCCCAGCGATGATATTAGGGATGAAAAATATTGAAATAAAGCTGATACTATATGATATAAACCGTCAGTTTACTTCATTCCACGTCCACTTTAATCACAGGTATGAAAAGATGTTTGTGATGATCATAACAGAAGCTGTAATATTGTTTGGGTTGTTATAATAATTAGATATGTTAACTGTTTGCATGAAATATGTATATGTATATGTTGTGACGTGTATATATCCGTATAAACGAATGAACTTAAATTTTCGTGTTGTTGCCTACGAATGTGTAAATGATGAAATAAACCCATGATTGTTCATAATATACGAAATTTTAGTTAATCAATGTTTTTCTTCTAGAATAGGTTAATCTTGAATATAAAATATGTAACGAAATTGAGTATATTATTATTTTAAGGGTTTTGAAATAAACTAGTATTTAATTTGAAAGGACTATCATCGGAAAGACTAAAAATTTGAAGTATTAAGTAATTAGACTTCGTCTGTGTTGACCTCAAAAGTACTGCATCTTTACTTTTGATTTTATTTGACTAACATAAGAATATATAGTCCTGATCCGAGTTTTGTTTGACTCGGGTGAGACCGAGTATTTCAGTTATCAAAGATGCTTGTTTCTGAAGATGAAGATGGAGTCGAAGACCGTATCTGCTATTTTATTCCCACTGTAGTACTGATATATTATGTCAATGTATACTATGAAATTTATATAAAATTTATTTCGTTGTGTAAAAATTTATTGTACAACTCAGATATTTTGTGTAAAATGCTTCCACTATGAGATATTAAAGTTTATTTATTCTGTGATTTCTGTGTTCAATTCTGTTTAAACCCTGTAAGCCAAAACAATCTGTAGTTTTGAACGTTTCAAGTTGGTTTGATTACCAACTTGGAGCGGTCAAAAGGGCGGGTCGTTACATTGATTAACTAATTTCGTAATTATAGTAATATTGAAAAGAGATTTTCAAAAATAAGAAGATTTTATAAAACTGTATTTCAAATAAATAGTTAAATGGGATTAGTTTTGATATTAGATTGAATATCGACTTTTGAATTACAACTCATATCTATCTTAAAATAAAAACGTTGTTGATTAAGGTCTGAGAGGTAATTAATATACCCTAACCCGAACGACTTTAAGATTATAGAAGGATGATATTAGTTGTAATGGTAAAGACGTTAGAAGCAATTTATTATGAGAAATAATAATGCAACGTTATTTTAAGAATTTGACGATATATATAATGAGATTTCAAAATAATGGAAATAAAAGAATTTGAGGAAATATATTTTGATATTTCCAAAGTAACGGAAATAAAAAGGGCTTGAGAATATGAAATGATATTTCCATAGTAAAAGAAATAACATGAGATTTTAGGAAAATATAACGATATTTTCGAAGTAAGGAGATGAGTTTTAGAATGTGTTTAATCTAAAAGGATAAGTGACGATTATTGTTTTCAAATAAAGAAACAAAAGAAGAATTCATAACGTTTTTTTACAAATGATCAATTAACTCGATTTCTCAATTTTAGATAATAAGTAATGTTGTAGCAAATGATTTGAAATGATAATTAAATGGAAAATTGAATATGATAATAAGATATTTGTCTAAGTATTAAAAAGAAATGGTTTGAGAGTATCAGTATACTAAAATATGAAGTGAATACTGTGTTGAAAGATTTAGAAGTTTTAATTGACCCCTCGTTAATTATTTTTAATTAAAAAGGTCAAATGACGCTGTGTACTAAACCAATAGATCCATTTTATTTTTGTAATTGTTCATTTTGATAATTAAATAACCAACTATCAAAATCATGCCTAATACGCTGTTGGTACGGAAAGATCGGGATCGAAATTATATTCGAAAACCATTCCAAATCAGCAAATACATTATTGTCGAATATGTTGGCCGAGATGGAGCAATTGAAGACCGTCACGTTCATAAAATGGTAGAATTACTTAAAATCTCTGGCTGATCCTAAAGATATATTGTGATTCTCTCGTGGTTGAAATCTACAGATTGCAAGAACTACACGCTACTGATCCGTAGGGTGATTCCTAGGATGTGGTAGGAGGGTGCCTTTGGTTCATCTTGTTCCTGGATGACTTCTACGGATGAGTGTCTGACATAGTATTTCCAAAAGAATCATGTACATTGATTTTTACAAATGTATTGCTGTTGGTAGGGAAGACACCTTCTCTTAGTTTCACACCTAGAATATTTTGGTGGACATCAATTAGTGATTTTCTGGAGGATTTGATGATGTGGCATTCAAATTGAATGGTGGCCAGATGTTCTAAAAGAATAAAAATAAATAACTAAATAAATAAATCCTAATCTCAAGCCTCATGGGAGATGGTAAAAATCGGGTAGGTCACACCCATCAATAGGGTGTATTGTCACCATCTAGAGAAATTCCAATTTGTTCTTCTTTCGCTTCTGTATCTCCTGGAAACGGTTATGTTGCTAGCAACCTTAAGGTGAATATACATTCGGTACTCTCAAGCGAAGTGAGGGGCTGGTCATGTTTAACCTAGGTTGCAAGATATTCTTGTTGAACCTGGTGTATTCCTCTCTAGAGATACACTGTCAGAAGGTGGTCCCATACCTTGCCATGGAAATCCATTCTCCAATAAGCGCCCGCGGTTTTGATTGTATACTATGTATGTGGAGCATGAGTGTAACAACCCGTATTTTTAATAACCTGTTATAACATAAATGGAGGCAGAATTAAACTGTAAATTATGAATCAAGGGAAACGGGCTATGCCATTGCGTTCGTCTCGGAAAAATACGCAAAATATAGTCTGAGTTTTCGAAAATCGGAGTCCGTATGACCAAGATATGGCCTCGCGAAGTTTCACGAAAAATTCCCAAATTAAAGTATACTTAATTAAGTGAAATGGGTTGCGCAGAGAAATATATATATATTGATATATATATATATATATAATTGAAAATTTAATAAATAAATATGCAAAAATGTTCAAAACAGCGAATTGGGAGAGGGGAATAACCGAACCGGCCGATTTTTGAGGTCGACCCGAGCCCGCTGGGTCGACTAGTGGTTAATCCAGGGTGTTTGGCTGTCAACCCGTGGGCCGATTCGCTCAAATGCAGATTTTGCATTTGGATGGTTCTCATGGTTCATCTTTAATCTAAAGGCCCTAGATGGTTCCTACACTTGACTTCTTCCCCAAGACATGCTTTGATGGCTTGGATTGAATCTAGGTTTAATCCTATGGCCTAAAACACTTGCCTAATCTATAAATAAGACCCTAACCTATCCTAAACCCTCATTATTCATTCATGCAACTAAACTATGGCAAAATTGCTACTCTCATGGCCTCCACTCAACTATCCTAGCCTCCACTTCATTTCTATGAGAGGTTTCATGATCATGAGAGTATTAGAGAGTCCCTATGTTAGTATGAGAGCTTCTCAAGTTGTTCTCAAGGCTAAAGCTTTGATCTTTGTTCATAAAGATGGGGTTTTTATTGATTTGGAGTGTTCATCTTTGGGTTTTTGGGTGATGGCATGCATAGGCTTCATCACAATCTTTGTTTTGCATTTCGATTTGTGCCTTCATAACAATGTAAGCCCTTTCCCTACTCTTAGATATTAACTATGAAGTTAAATGTTCATGTTGCAAGTTTGGGTTTGATCATTGAGAATGATACATGCTATCATGTCATGCAAGCTTATGAAGTCATTATCTTGATCTTATGAGCTAAAAGCTACAACCTTTATGTTGAAATGTTGCATTATTCAACATGAGAACCTTCATAATCTTTATGTCAACTTGCATATGAAGTCATAACCCTTATATGATGATACATGCGAGTTTCTAGTCATCATTCCATGTCTTTTGTCACCATGATTCGTTTATGTGCCAAGTTTGGGTTTATGCATGATTTTGAGGCTTAAGAATGTAACATGCAAGCTAATGAACACATTTGTGCCTCATTTGCCACCATGATTAACTTGTGGCTTAATATCCATTTTTCTCATGCCTTTGCCAAGTCTCTTCTTTTAATCCATTAAGTTGTTGCGAACGTATATGCGAGTTTAAAAGCGTTGGGTTATGTTATGGGTAATTTCTAATGACATGAAAATACAACTTGAAAACATGACTTGAATCATAACATGGAAGTTGACATGTAAGTATGCATAAAAACATAAGCTTGGGAATTTACCTATTAAGTTAGGTCTGCCCATTGGGAATTTACCTATTAAGTTAGGTCTACCCAATTGCTTGAAAACTTGACTATGAACATGACACTAGACTAAACATGAAAGTGGCCAACTCGAGGTTGGGTTGAGTTTGCAACGTAAAACTACCCGGAACCGACCGGCCTAAATAGTAGTTGCAAACAATAGGACCCAATGTGAGAAGTTGGTCATGTTGTGCTTGAACCCGAGGTTAGACCAAGTTGTGGTGTAAAGCTACCCGGAACCGACCGGCATAACTAGTAACCACAACAAAGTCTAATGTGAGAGGTTGGGGTGCATTAAGTAATTAATGCCACATGATAGGGTTAAGTTAATTTGATTAATGACTCTTAACCAAATATGACATGGGTAAATGGGTTAAGTAAATTGGTTAGGCTAATGATACTTAACAAAACATGACAAGGTTGGGTAAGTTAAGTGATTTGATTTGCCTAATGACGCTTAACCATTTTTATACGACTAGTGGACGGGGATTAAGTTAACCAACACTTAATCAATCCAACATGATAATTTGGCAAGGTTAAGTAAGTTTTCTTAATGACACTTAACCATACAAGATGATTAGGGGATGGGGTTAAGTAATTTGCACCTAACTAATCCGACACGGTAATTAGATGGGGTTAAGTAATCCACACTTAACTAATCTAAACACGGTAATTCGATGGGGTTAAGTTAAACACTTAACCAATTTAAACTCGGTAATTCAATGAGGTTAAGTAACCAATACTTAACCAACTTAACGTGATAATTTAATGGGGTTAAGCAACTTATACTTAACCAATTATACATGATGATTTGATGGGGTTAAGTAACTTACACTTAACCAATCTAATACGCGGACCTGATAAGGTTAAGTCACAAGACCTTTTTAGAATATACTCAACCATTGTAGTACGATTAGAGGATGGGGTTAAGCCAACCTATACTTAACCAACCCGACTCGATAATTTGATGGGATTAAGATAATCTATGCTTAATCGATCTAGCAAGATAATCCGATAGGATTAAGGTAAGCTAGTACTTGACCAATTTGACTTGATAGGGTTAAGTCATGAGCCTCTGGGTACACTTAACCAACTTGTGGGACTAAGTCTTGAACTTAAATACTTAGCCAATCTTTGACGTGATTCGTGGGCGGGTTAAGTCATGGACTTGAATGATAACACTTAACCCAATAGACAAACCCTAGCTAGAAGAACTAGGTAGAAAACCGTGGTTAATCAAGGATAACGGGAAAGGAAGCTAAGTGGTAAACCTTAGTTAAGGGTAACTAAGTAATAATTCTTAGCTAAGGACATAGGACTAATTCTCAAAACGATGAGTAACCTGATACGGTAGGTCATCGCTTAGTATACGAGGGGGAGCAAGTTATCTGACTTGGATAAAAGCTCCAGCGCACTGGGTGCCGAAGTGGAAGCTTCGGGGGACGTGAGGATATTCTTGGGATCCCTCTGTGGGCTGCCAGGTAATTATACTAGGCCCATGAGAGGTTAAGGTCTGCGTTAGAAGGACCAAGAGTATGCCTTGGTTGCTATGCGAGCAACCTAAAGACTGGGATGGATTAGCGTGGAGTCGACGATTCTTGTTTTTGCCCTGGATAGCACATCGCCGACTACCTACCATCTTTAGTCAATCGTGTACGTGCGGAAAGGCAGGGAACCCCCAACAGACCATGTGCTTGCTATCGAGTCATGGGTGAGGTTGGCCCGTAGGAAAGTGGGCTATAGTGGGGCCGTGGAGTGGTTCTTATACATGATTTTTCTTGGATTGCCTTTCAGTAGTTGAGGGAGGGGTCACGTGGGACCATAGCCACGGGTACAAAAACAGACCTTGATATCTGCATCGGCAGACGATTTAAAGCTCCCGACCGAGTCCCGTATTTCTTGATTTTCCCTGGCACGGAACTCGGATGGCACATTGGGGAACATGTGCATCTAGACATGGAAAACGATTCACGATACATACGTGGGATCAAGGGCGCGGTTGACGGGTGGCGTAATCCCTAGTGTTCCTAGGTGGCCAAAACCCAAACCGAGACACAGAAACATTCATTAGGTAGCATAATCCCTAGCGGTCCTAGGTGGCATAAATCCTAAGTGGACGCGCGATAGTTCATGGTAAGGAAACACAACTAGATCAAGGGTTGCAGTCCAAAACAACTTCAAGGATAAACCGTTTACATGGGAAAGCCCGTACAGCCTACGGCAAAGGACTGAACTTATACATGGAAAGAAACATATGAGTTGAGTAACCTATATATGCGGCATATTAGGTTGACATGGACCATTACACGACTTTTGAGTAAGGGTCATTCACGGATAACACGTAATACAGTTGGGATACTAGTACGGTAGGTGCAGAGCGGATATACAGGATAGATGCCATGGGACGTTATACGCGATAGATATCTTGGGATATTATACTTGATAGGAACCTGACAATGTGATACCTTGTTTTATCTTGACATCGTAGTTTATCACGACACCCTAGTTTATCTGAGTTCAGTAGTTCATCCTGTTATTTTGATTTAATTGACCTATCTTGTATCATGCTTATGTTCGTCTCAGTTTCTCATGACAGTTAACTTTACTAGTTTTTATACTAATAGTAGATAGGGCTTACTCAGTCTTTTTGACTGACCCGTTTTGTTTCGCCTCTTTTCTTCCGTTTCCCCCCAGGTTACAGGGAGGAAACACTGCTGTTTAGTTCGGACTTCTTCTGCTTGAAGGTCATCATGGATGGCTTGGACTTTTCCTGGCTATGGCTACTTTACTGTTTTTATTTGGGGAATAATTTATGAAAAAGTCTTTATGCTTCTTTACTATTGCAAGACATGTTTTGATGTACTCTGATGTAAAAGGCTTTAGACCTTATGTATTCATGTTTATGAAAGTTCGATTTTACTTCCGCTATTTTATATGTTCTGTCTTGTGATATTTCTGTGCATGTTTACCAATAATGCCCCTCTAAAGCTAGTGCATTCCTTTGCGAGTGACCCTAGCGGAGGCGGGGTGTTACATTTGGTATCAGAGCAGAAGGTTACCAGATTGGGCAAAAGTTTTTAAAGACCTTCTGAAAACTATTTGAAAATCGTTTATAAAGAAGCATTTTTCAAGAAAGTTTTCTTTTAAAAAGAAAAGGCTATTCCCCAAAGGCCATTAGCATTATCCTTGTTTCCTTAATTAAATCTCTTTTCCTTTCTTTCCTCCATCTGTAGTCACAGTGGTTTTAACTGCGACTAGTCTTTTCTATCTACGAAAGTGCTTTCCATGCGATGGAGGTGGTTTTCAAGAGACCAGTGGCCGCGTTATAAGAAAGGATAGTGAGAAAGAGGATAAAGGATACGAGCTTAAGGATGAGCAACTTGTTGGTATGGCTTAGTCCTCAAAGGAGGGAGAAAGATGAACAATGAAACCCATGACGAGAGAGTACCTTTGGCATGGTAAAACGGGGCGGATAGTTAAGTATTATGGGACAAGGACAAGATCATCGGGAGGGCAGTAGTATGCTCTCATTTCTAGAGTACCTCGGAAGGAGGGTAACGATCTTGTTAAAGGTTTAGCTTTTCTTCTCTATCATCCCGTTAGGACTTCGTTGTTCGTATCATTTAAGTCTGCTTCGATAGTTGAGTCTCTGCACCTTAAGTACTAGCGTAATAGAGAATCCCATTTTTGTCTCAAAGTCCTATTGGAGAATCAGTCCATTTATACATGACTTGTTTGGATTTGGGAATGTCTATGCCAAGTGTTGAGTTTGGAAATAATGCTTATGTTTATAAGCTATGGATGGATTCTAGGGATGAAGTGGTTATCCAGTAGGGGGTGCCACTCTCGGTTTTGATAGGAGGGTAGTTAGACCTTTTGACTAGCCTTGGTAATGCCCTCGAAGTACCGGGTAACTTTTTTGAGGTTCTGTCATGACTAGTTACTTAGAATCCCTTGATGCCTTTATTGGAAATTTGAAGCCCGATCGAGTGGTGTTCGCCGATAAGACGGATGGTTTACTTCACTTATGCGTGGGTTATAGAAATCACCCTAGTAAGTGCGCTTGATAACCTGGTTGCATCTGTTTACTTTCAAGAGAAAGTTCTTCTACGTGGAATACCTTGTGGTACGAGGTCCGAGATTCACTAGTGAATTTTGGAAAGCTTGCATGAGATCATGAGTACGCAGTCATGTTTGCGCCAAGTGTGCAAGTGGAACGAGAGGCGACGAAGAAATGAGTTCCAGCTCATGTTATGGAAACAGGAAATAGGAAGCTACGAAATCGCGAAGTTAAAAGACGGTCAAGGCACAATGGAATTAAGCTCGAGGAAATACGACTCTGATGGTCAAAGACTATATACGCGCATGATATCTCTTTTGGGAGTATATCCTTGATCCCTGTTTTCTGTAGAGCTTACTTGTAGGCTATCTTTTGTGGATATCCTCTCGGTCCTATTTTCTGTTACAAACCCCGTAAGGAGTTTGTCTTGTTTTTCTTCTCGACCCTATTCCAGGGAATCCTAGGTAGAACCCTATGGATGTAAACATGTATTTGAAACATGTTATGATTGATATGGTTGCAAGTGGTTGCTCGTGGATGCGCGAATACACATTAGATACTAGCTCGACTCGGTCACATTTCATATTGCATATGCATGAGTATTTATACTTGTTTATGGATGAAATCGAATGTATTATCATGCGGTTGTTGCATATGAATGAATGATTGTGCACGCATATAGTACCTATATGGCTAGGACTATTTGCATACATGTTGGATTCATGGCACTATACATATTTTGCATTAGAAAGATTATTCAGGCCTGATCATTAGCATTAGCTAAGGAACATGTACACACACGTTTTGCATATATTCATACAGCATTAGAAATCATCTAAGGACAATGGTTGCTTGTGGATGATGTTTTGAGTAGATGGATGATGGATGGTAGGATATGTTCTTCCTAACTTGGAGATTTCGGGGACGAAATCCTAAAAGGTGGGGAGAATGTAACAACCCGTATTTTCAATAACCTGTTATAACATAAATGGAGGCAAAATTAAACTGTAAAATCTGAATCAAGGGAAATGGGCTATGCCATTGCGTTCGTCTCGGAAAAATACGCAAAATAGAGTCTGAGTTTTCGAAAATCGGAGTCCGTATGACCAAGATATGGCCTCGCGAAGTTTCACGAAAAATTCCCAAATTAAAGTATACTTAATTAAGTGAAATGGGTTGCGCAGAGAAATATATATATTGATATATATATATATATAATTGAAAATTTAATAAATAAATATGCAAAAATGTTCAAAACAGCGAATTGGGAGAGGGGAATAACCGAACCGGCCGATTTTTGAGGTCGACCCGAGCCTGCTGGGTCGACTAGTGGTTAATCCAGGGTGTTTGGCTGTCAACCCGTGGGCCGATTCACTCAAATGCAGATTTTGCATTTGGATGGTTCTCATGGTTCATCTTTAATCTAAAGGCCCTAGATGGTTCCTACACTTGACTTCTTCCCCAAGACATGCTTTGATGGCTTGGATTGAATCTAGGTTTAATCCTATGGCCTAAAACACTTGCCTAATCTATAAATAAGACCCTAACCTATCCTAAACCCTCATTATTCATTCATGCAACTAAACTATGGCAAAATTGCTACTCTCATGGCCTCCACTCAACTATCCTAGCCTCCACTTCATTTCTATGAGAGGTTTCATGATCATGAGAGTATTAGAGAGTCCCTATGTTAGTATGAGAGCTTCTCAAGTTGATCTCAAGGCTAAAGCTTTGATCTTTGTTCATAAAGATGGGTTTTTTTATTGATTTGGAGTGTTCATCTTTGGGTTTTTGGGTGATGGCATGCATAGTCTTCATCACAATCTTTGTTTTGCATTTCGATTTGTGCCTTCATAACAATGTAAGCCCTTTCCCTACTCTTAGATATTAACTATGAAGTTAAATGTTCATGTTGCAAGTTTGGGTTTGATCATTGAGAATGATACATGCTATCATGTCATGCAAGCTTATGAAGTCATTATCTTGATCTTATGAGCTAAAAGCTACAACCTTTATGTTGAAATGTTGCATTATGCAACATGAGAACCTTCATAATCTTTATGTCAACTTGCATATGAAGTCATAACCCTTATATGATGATACATGCGAGTTTCTAGTCATCATTCCATGTCTTTTGTCACCATGATTCGTTTATGTGCCAAGTTTGGGTTTATGCATGATTTTGAGGCTTAAGAATGTAACATGCAAGCTAATGAACACATTTGTGCCTCATTTGCCACCATGATTAACCTGTGGCTTAATATCCATTTTTGTCATGCCTTTGCCAAGTCTCTTCTTTTAATCCATTAAGTTGTTGCGAACGTATATGCGAGTTTAAAAGCGTTGGGTTATGTTATGGGTAATTTCTAATGACATGAAAATACAACTTGAAAACATGACTTGAATCATAACATGGAAGTTGACATGTAAGTATGCATAAAAACATAAGCTTGGGAATTTACCTATTAAGTTAGGTCTACCCATTGGGAATTTACCTATTAAGTTAGGTCTACCCAATTGCTTGAAAACTTGACTATGAACATGACACTAGACTAAACATGAAAGTGGCCAACTCGAGGTTGGGTTGAGTTTGCAACGTAAAACTACCCGGAACCGACCGGCCTAAATAGTAGTTGCAAACAATAAGACCCAATGTGAGAAGTTGGTCATGTTGTGCTTGAACCCGAGGTTAGACCAAGTTGTGGTGTAAAGCTACCCGGAACCGACCGGCATAACTAGTAACCACAACAAAGTCTAATGTGAGAGGTTGGGGTGCATTAAGTAATTAATGCCACATGATAGGGTTAAGTTAATTTGATTAATGACTCTTAACCAAATATGACATGGGTAAATGGGTTAAGTAAATTGGTTAGGCTAATGATACTTAACAAAACATGACAAGGTTGGGTAGGTTAAGTGATTTGATTTGCCTAATGACGCTTAACCATTTTTATACGACTAGTGGACGGGGATTAAGTTAACCAACACTTAATCAATCCAACATGATAATTTGGCAAGGTTAAGTAAGTTTTCTTAATGACACTTAACCATACAAGATGATTAGGGGATGGGGTTAAGTAATTTGCACCTAACTAATCCGACACGGTAATTAGATGGGGTTAAGTAATCCACACTTAACTAATCTAAACACGGTAATTCGATGGGGTTAAGTTAAACACTTAACCAATTTAAACTCGGTAATTCAATGAGGTTAAGTAACCAATACTTAACCAACTTAACGTGATAATTTAATGGGGTTAAGCAACTTATACTTAACCAATTATACATGATGATTTGATGGGGTTAAGTAACTTACACTTAACCAATCTAATACGCGGACCTGATAAGGTTAAGTCACAAGACCTTTTTAGAATATACTTAACCATTGTAGTACGATTAGAGGATGGGGTTAAGCCAACCTATACTTAACCAATCCGACTCGATAATTTGATGGGATTAAGATAATCTATGCTTAATCGATCTAGCAAGATAATCCGATAGGATTAAGGTAAGCTAGTACTTGACCAATTTGACTTGATAGGGTTAAGTCATGAGCCTCTGGGTACACTTAACCAACTTGTGGGACTAAGTCTTGAACTTAAATACTTAGCCAATCTTTGACGTGATTCGTGGGCGGGTTAAGTCATGGACTTGAATGATAACACTTAACCCAATAGACAAACCCTAGCTAGAAGAACTAGGTAGAAAACCGTGGTTAATCAAGGATAACGGGAAAGGAAGCTAAGTGGTAAACCTTAGTTAAGGGTAACTAAGTAATAATTCTTAGCTAAGGACATAGGACTAATTCTCAAAACGATGAGTAACCTGATACGGTAGGTCATCGCTTAGTATACGAGGGGGAGCAAGTTATCTGACTTGGATAAAAGCTCCAGCGCACTGGGTGCCGAAGTGGAAGCTTCGGGGGACGTGAGGATATTCTTGGGATCCCTCTGTGGGCTGTCAGGTAATTATACTAGGCCCATGAGAGGTTAAGGTCTGCGTTAGAAGGACCAAGAGTATGCCTTGGTTGCTATGCGAGCAACCTAAAGACTGGGATGGATTAGCGTGGAGTCGACGATTCTTGTTTTTGCCCTGGATAGCACATCGCCGACTACCTACCATCTTTAGTCAATCGTGTACGTGCGGAAAGGCAGGGAACCCCCAACAGACCATGTGCTTGCTATCGAGTCATGGGTGAGGTTGGCCCGTAGGAAAGTGGGCTATAGTGGGGCCGTGGAGTGGTTCTTATACATGATTTTTCTTGGATTGCCTTTCAGTAGTTGAGGGAGGGGTCACGTGGGACCATAGCCACGGGTACAAAAACAGACCTTGATATCTGCATCGGCAGACGATTTAAAGCTCCCGACCGAGTCCCGTATTTCTTGATTTGCCCTGGCACGGAACTCGGATGGCACATTGGGGAACATGTGCATCTAGACATGGAAAACGATTCACGATACATACGTGGGATCAAGGGCGCGGTTGACGGGTGGCGTAATCCCTAGTGGTCCTAGGTGGCCAAAACCCAAACCGAGACACGGAAACGTTCATTAGGTAGCATAATCCCTAGCGGTCCTAGGTGGCATAAATCCTAAGTGGACGCGCGATAGCTCATGGTAAGGAAACACAACTAGATCAAGGGTTGCAGTCCAAAACAACTTCAAGGATAAACCGTTTACATGGGAAAGCCCGTACAGCCTACGGCAAAGGACTGAACTTATACATGGAAAGAAACATATGAGTTGAGTAACCTATATATGCGGCATATTAGGTTGACATGGACCATTACACGACTTTTGAGTAAGGGTCATTCACGGATAACACGTAATACAGTTGGGATACTAGTACGGTAGGTGCAGAGCGGATATACAGGATAGATGCCATGGGACGTTATACGCGATAGATATCTTGGGATATTATACTTGATAGGAACCTGACAATGTGATACCTTGTTTTATCTTGACATCGTAGTTTATCACGACACCCTAGTTTATCTGAGTTCAGTAGTTCATCCTGTTATTTTGATTTAATTGACCTATCTTGTATCATGCTTATGTTCATCTCAGTTTCTCATGACAGTTAACTTTACTAGTTTTTATACTAATAGTAGATAGGGCTTACTCAGTCTTTTTGACTGACCCGTTTTGTTTCGCCTCTTTTCTTCCGTTTCCCCCCCAGGTTACAGGGAGGAAACACTGCTGTTTAGTTCGGACTTCTTCTGCTTGAAGGTCATCATGGATGGCTTGGACTTTTCCTGGCTATGGCTACTTTACTGTTTTTATTTGGGGAATAATTTATGAAAAAGTCTTTATGCTTCTTTACTATTGCAAGACAGGTTTTGATGTACTCTGATGTAAAAGGCTTTAGACCTTATGTATTCATGTTTATGAAAGTTCGATTTTACTTCCGCTATTTTATATGTTCTGTCTTGTGATATTTCTGTGCATGTTTACCAATAATGCCCCTCTAAAGCTAGTGCATTCCTTTGCGAGTGACCCTAGCGGAGGCGGGGTGTTACAATGAGATGCAAGCGTTCCGCTAGATTGCTATTTATTTGTATTAGACACTATTATAATATCAGAAGATATATATGATTTCAAAAAATGTTTTGGGTTATCGTTAGTTAAAAACCGTCCATACTTATGTGTGGATTTGGTTATACGATTATCCCTTTCTTTGAAAGGATTTTTAACATAAAAATCAAATTGGATGATACCCTTAAACCTAGTGAGTTTTCTCTTGCTGGTTCACCATACTGATCCTGACGTTTGCAATGCTCGGGTCAGACCGAGTTTTACAGGTTCAAGTTATTGAATGCTATGAAGAGGCGAGCTGGAGAAGTGTAAATGTATGATATCTAGTCTTATTCCGATGTATGTTGTATATGAAGACATATTATTATAACTGTATAGATGTATTGATGTACTCTAATGATTGCAAGTATATTTCAAAACTCTTAATAAAGATTTATTTCTATATTATATTTTGTTCCACTACAATGTGAGATTTTGATTTTGTGTTGGTTCTTCTTCTTACTCTTATATTCTTAACTTTCTTTCTTATCTCACCCTCTAACTTACTTCTTTTAGATTTATGGGTTTTTGATACTTGAGTTTGGACACGGGATGCATTAGTGTCGAAATTCGAGCGTCAAATTTCCCGGATCGCTACACTTCATTTAACTTGCTTGGGAACAACCGCGTATGGCATGCACATTCACTTCCTACACTTCTTCCTTGAGTTTCTTGATGTTTACACAGGTCCCATCTCATTACTTGCTGCCTCAACTCAATCATGATTGCACTGACTACCTTCATTGAAAGTAACTAACAGAAGCATCGCGGCTCACTTTGATTCTAGCTCCCATGCGTTTGTGATGATCTCCTTTGTATTTTTTATGTTACAGCATATTAACAAGGTAACTATATGGCATATGCTTGTGTTAAATATATATCATAAGATCATCAATGGGATGATCTCATTTGATTTTTTTAATGTAATCCCATAGAAAACTTGTGGGTAGGTATTCAGATCAAATATTAATAAAAAGGCCTTTTAACTATGTTAGACCTGTTTATAAAGTATATAACATGAACAACCTTGTTTGAAAAGTAATTACAGGAATAGACCTGTTTTGAATCAACAAAGGCGCGTTTTCGAAACTCGCACGAAGACTGTAATGACCCGGATTTTGAGCGACTTTGGTTATCGACATAAACTCGATGTCGATAACCAAAACATCGAAAAATCCTGGTAATTAGTGAAAGAAATTAGAGGGTGAGGAAAGATAAGATAGAAAATTAGAATAGAAGAAGAAGAAGAAGAACACAACATCAGAGTAACATGAATCTCACAGAGGAACGAATAACATATAATATATATAACATAACTTGAAATATACATCTGTACTTGAATATACATCATTATCACAGTATACCACTTACAACACAACGGAAATAACTATAGCTAGATCATCCTGAAGCCTCCTGCTCCAGTTCTTCAAGTGTATCTGTAAAATCCTGACTACTTGACTGCCCGTACAAATTTAGGCACCCAAGAGTTTAGGGAAACAAACAAATAAACTCCGGGTCAGTCATGGGACTGGTATGAGTAAAACAGTTTAAAAACAGTTCGAACAAGTAAACGATATCTCATAAGACCACGCCGCATAACGGAATGGGTTTTTCCCTTATGAGAATCCAAAATATCTTTATATCAAAAACCTTTTGATATTATAATAATGTCTATCAACCACAGTATATATAATCATCTAGCAGAACCGCTTTCATCTCACGTTCTACATATATATTATACAATCAAAACCGCAAGCACGTATTGGGTAATGGATTTCCAACTATGACAAGGTATGGAACCACCTTTCACTAGTGTACCTCTAGAGAGGAATACACTGGGTTCAACAAGAAAATCTTGCAACCCGGCCACACATGACCGACCAATCATTTCGCTTGAGTGTATCGAATGTATATCACCAACGGTTGGGATCAGCAACCGTTTCCCGAATGGGACAGCATCAACAATAGATTTTTAGAAATAAATGAAACTCTAGATCAGGTGATTATACACCCTACTTCGGTGCGACCGACTTAGCCATGCTGCCTGCCCAATTTCTGTCATTTACCGGATGTGAGGCTAGAAGCTACGCTTTATCATCACACCAGATTCACATTGAATGCCACATCGTCAAATCCATCAAATCACCGATCGACGTCCTCAACCATACATTATATGTTAGCTAAAAGAAGTTTCCTTCTCCGCTTCCACTCTTGGTACGGTTGGAGAAATCAATAAACGTGATCGTCTGGAAATACTCTGTCAGACATCCGTCCATACAAGTCATCCAGGAACAGGATGAACCAAAGGCACTATTCTGTAAATAGGATATCCCTTGCATAACTCCGCCTTCAATTTTCTTTGGCATATATGATTCGCAACGCTTATGCCAATACAGAGTGGTTCTTTGGATAATAATCCAACCGGTCTCTCCATATTGACAACGTTAAAATGGTCAAAACTTCGATAGTCTGGGATTTAACTATCGAAGAAAACAGGTGTGCAAACAACGATATTATTTCCAAATGGAAATTCAATCAATCAATCATCAATCATATATATATATATATATATCTATATATATATATTCATATTTTCCTTGTTTCAATATTTGATTACGTTTCTGATTCTATTTGGAAAACATTTCCAAATCTTCTATACTTGGATTTAAACAGTTGTTTAAATCAACATCGCGACGACAACTCAAACCACTTTACTTATTTACTAAATTCACTTAACCACTTTCACTCTCGATCCTTACCCATTTCTAAATTAGAAACGAAGTCAATCAAGTTGGGGTATAACTACCTCTCAAACCTTAACTGAACAACATTTCAAATCTCGAAAAAGGGTAAGTTCATCTTTTAACTCTTTAACACTTCCTTATGAAATTCTCTTTCGAATAATCTCTATTCGATAACTCCTCCTTTCGAATAAACTATATTCGATTAACTCCTTTAATTCTATTCGAATAAACTATATTCGATTTAACTCCTTTCGATTTACTAAATTCGATAACTCCTTTTATTTAACTCTATTCGAATAAACTAATATTCGATTAACTTAGTTTGCCTAACTCGATCTCAATTAACTACTATCGAATAACTAATTCGATAACTCTAATTGAATAACTGATATTCAATTAACTCTACTTGTCGATTTACCCTTATTCACTAACTTTATATGCTTTATAAAGATTTCCTTCTACAGCGTTTATTTACTTATAATGATTACCTTCTACAGCGTTTATTTAGTTATAATGATTACCTTCTACAACGTTTATTCAGTTATAATGATTACCTTCTACAGCGTTTATTTACTTATCTATTTGTTTACTTAACAAATAACTACTCCTTTTTTTTCATTCTATTTATTTAACAAATAAATATCTCTTTTATCTCTTTTATTTATTTAACAAATAAATATCTCCTTTACTTTTATTTATTCTATTTGTAAGTGGTTTACAAATACTTCTCTTTCTATCTGTTTGACAAATATTTTCCTTTATATTTGTTTTACAAATATAATCCCCTTATATTTGATTTACAAATGTAATTCCTTTATATTGATTCCACAAATGTAATTCCCTTATATTGATTTCACAAATGTAATTCCCTTATATTAATTTCACAAATGTAATTCCCTTATTCATTGATTTACAAATGTAATTCCTTTATTCATTGATTTCACAAATAAATTCCTTTATATTTGTTTTGATAAATAAATTCCTTTATATTTGTTTTTTCACAAATAAATTCCTTTATATTTGTTTTGACAAATAAATTCCTTTATATTTGTTTTGATTTTATAATTTCTTCCTTTTATAAAATCCTTTTCCTTTTATATATAAAATCCCCTGATTTCATATAAACAATTTATTTTCAAATATACTTTGAAAATCCCCTTTTATCGTTCTGGTATTTAACATACCAAATCAAATGATCGGTATCATTTAACCACACATCATCATCAACAGATTCTATATCACATCATATATCACAATATATGAATCACAGTAAAATAAATGTTGAGGAATCCAGTTGGATTCCTCCAACCTGTTTCCCTGCATCACAGATGTTAAACAATATAGACAACATCACTTTCAGTTCCATATGATATATTTTGTTAAACAGAATCAATATAGACATTCAACTAACTGACTAGCAGTTCAATAAATCGGTCAACACACAGTCAATCAGTCAATATTTAACAGTTCTAAAAATACAACATGAAATTATAAATTGTTCAGAGTTAGTGAGATTTACTCACATTGGACTATCATCGTTAATAAACGAAAATTGTCGCTTTGTTCAGACGGACAATTTATTTTGCAATAAATTGTGACGAGCTCCGATGGACTTCCAGTCAGTTTCATTGTGGATTGCTTGTCCATATGATCCTAACGGTTCTTGTTTCATCCAATTCTGACACCGTATGAAATAGATATACAGTTTTAAAGTTTGAACCAATTTAAATTAAAATTAAACTAATTTTTAAAGAACAAGTGGGCTTTACAAATCAATACCGGCCCACTATCTCCTTCAAAACCCAACCCGCACGTGATGCCTTCTTCCTCTCCAATCCAATCCGCTCTTGTACAACTCAAGCCAGAAACCATTGTCGCCGGTTTGAACTTCCACCGCTCATCCCTTCTCAACCGAAAACAAAAACGAAAATCACCAAACTCATTCTCATCAAACCCTCTTCCAACTCATACCACCACCATTTAACTCAATGTCAGGTAGCAAAATGCGATCTCCGTTGAACTGTACAGGTCGCGACCTCATGATGCTTCGATCCTCCCCAAATTTGCACACTAGGTGCGGAATCTCTCCTTGATCCCAAAAACAACATTAACCAACTGAATCGAAGCTCCTACACTCTGCTATTATCAACCCTAAGTCGACTGTTGCTAGCTGAGTGCCGCAAATTTTGGTCGAACTGCTTGAAAACTATACCAGGCTGAAGAGCAATGATACACGAGTTCAGCTATATATATATATTGTGATTTATTTGATTTTATATGAATTGTTCTTCATTTTTGAAAGTGGCTACTTTGCTGTGAGGAAACAAAACACGGCGGAATCAATATGGTTGACTGAGGAAATTGAAAAATTAGGTTTAGGAAGTATAGTGGCGTATTTATAGCCCTAACAAATATCTAGATATTTTGTAGAAGGAATATTCTCGGTATATTCTTTTGTAAATTCGTGTTTAAAAATCCCTGCGATCACACACGATACCCAAAAATCACGAAACTGGACATGCGGCTACAGTTCGACATTACGGTCCCAACGAAACAGGTTTCGTCGAATTCCGACTCCGTATGCTCACACAACGTATTTTTAACCATCGAAATACTGACTGTTTCTCACTCTAAAAATCCATACGGTCACACAGTGACTCTAAAAATCACGAAACTGGAAATCTAACAACTGTTTGACATTGTGGATCCAACAAAATTAGTTTCGTCGAATTCCGACTCCGTTTGTAAAGGTGGCTATTTTAAAGCTCTGGATGACCCATTTAAATATATAAATATATTTAAATATAATTAAATTAAATATTTATAAATAAATATTATCGTATATATTCACAGTGGAATACCATATAGTTTAGAAAACTCCTATATGAATTTCTAACTCGATATTCACTTCTGGGTCAACCCGATATTCGATTTATATTGAAATCCCTTTTTAAAATATAAATAATTCCTTTATAAATTATAAAGGAATTCCATAGCGACTTTTCTAAAATTTGATTTGGACATAAATCAAAATCTACACGATGAAATCCCGATTTTTCTCTTCCGCTAGAAAGATATACTTCACCAGCTCTACACGTTTCTTGTTTCCTCGAAATCCGATTTAAAACGAATCATGTACATTCAGTTGAAGTTCGAATCGCCAATTTACGAACTGCAGCGCCATTTCGAGCTCGATTTTAATTATATTATAATTCTACGTTCAAACTGTCGTTTATATAATATATTCGTTATTCAAATTCAATTCCAAGCTGAATTAAATATCACAGATGATCCAGTTCACACCATATCGCCATTTCAACCAATTCTGATTATTTCAGAATTAAATAAATTATTTAATTTATTATTATAATTAAATATTCACCATTATTTTATTCCACGACCATTAAATCCTTTTTATCACCTTTTATATAATTAAATTAATTAATTATAATACCTTTGCCAATGCGGGTCATTACAGTCTTCACCACTTAAAATAATTTCGTGCTCGAAATTGCTAAAAGGTAGATAACGACCCTATCGACTGGTATGAACATATTTGTTCACTTCTTAACTTCAGTTTCAACTGAACCAATTTAATTTCAATTAAATTATTAATTAATTCTTATCAACGAAAATTTTCAAAAATCCTGAAAATTTTCTAACGCCTTAAATTTCTTGAAAAATTTCGCGAGCACCTCCGTTGTAATGGTTAATAGCTCAAACTCCATCTTGCCTCTATGGGCCATCTCCATCCTAAAAGAAAATCAAACAGCTAAGCTGCTTGCCAATTCGGCTCATAAATCTTATATGCAATAGAAATATAAACTTGTACCTTTTGTCGGCATATCATTATATCCTTTCCACCTGTTATCAATTCAGCGGATACAAGGTCATCCCAATCAAATTCCAATCTGCTTTTATCCACAACACAACCATTCGCTTATAACCGAGCCAAATATCATTTCAACTCGAGTTTCTTCTCGATTCCCAACTCTTAACTTGATTATCACATTCCACTTCAAATTTGAATTTCACAATCCAATTTGTCTTGATATCATTTTAATTCAATCTCAGTTACCACTTTACTGGCTTTACTTTAATTCAAATTTTTCTTTCACAAAATTCTGTTAAATTTGTTTTTAATTCAAACAGTCTTTCCCTGAGAGTTTTCAAACAGTTTACTCTTTTCAAAAATCAAATTTTCCTTTTGAACATGTCACTAAGCCCTTAATTAATATTTCATTAGTTAAATCACTTCTCTATTTCTTTATCAATATTTGTTAACCAAATATTTTCAATAACCATATTGGCCTTTTATGTTATTTGGGAAAACATTTCCAAATATCGCCTTCCTTTATTTTCTAAACTTTAGAAAATATAAGCTATTTATAATTGGAAAATATTCCAATTACTTATCTCTTTTCCGATCTCGTTTATTTCTATACTTAGGAAATATTCTTTATTATATTTCCAAGCTTACACTTATTTGGGTTAAAACGGATGTTGTGTAAAACATCGTTACGACAACCCAAATACTATATTCAACTAACTCTTATACAACATTGATCTTCGAGCCTGAAATCTTACTATTTATTTGTTAATAATGAAATCAATCAAGTTGGGGTATAACTACCTCTCAGACCTTGACTGAATAACATTTATAACGTCAAAACAGATATGACTACTTACTCGAATAATCAATACCATACAACTACTTATTCACTTTTAAACACGTATACACTTCCTCTTTCAATTCGTACTAGATTTTATTCTTAGTCTCCCTTTTGATTATACTATCCTATTTCTAAGTTCGTTTCCTTATCGACTTCTATATATATATCGATACGTTGATTTCTAACTATCAAATTATCTTAAAAATATTCTAACTCCTTAAATTCCCAGAAAAATTCTCCATAACCTCGTTTGTACCAGGAGCATCGGGATATTTCAAATAGCCTCCCATGGCCCTCACCAATCCAAAAGAAAAAGAAAAAGCTAAGCGGCTAGCCGATACGGCGCATAAAATCTCATATGGAAATTAAATACATACCTTTTCGTCGAGCATTCTATCTATATACCTTCATACCTTATCCATACCTATCTCATATATATTTATACATGCCCAATCTATTTTAACTATACCTGATCGTTTTAACTCAATTCGTTAATTAATTTGTTAATTAACTTTTTAGTCTATTCCACTTTTATATTTGAACATGAGATGTTCAAATATATTTTAACTTGCTTATTAACTAATTTGAATCCAAATTTCAAATTTAAGTTCTATATTCGATTTCGAATATCCATTTACAAATCCAATTCACCTTTCAAAGTTCAACTTCAAAATCAAAACTCGATTAACTAATTTCTCTTCGACTTGGTTAAATCTATTCAATTTCTATTCAAATTTTATATTATAAATCCCATTTGAATTTCTATATTCAAATTCCATATATTCAAATTCTATATTTGAATTCCTTTTGAATTCTATATTCAAATTCTATATTTGAATTCCTTTTGAATTCTATATTCAAATTCTATATATTCAAATTCTATATTTGAATTCCTTTTGAATTCTATATTCAAATTCCATATTTGAATTCCATTTGAATTTCTATATTCAAACCCCATTTGAATTTCTATATTCAATTTCTATTTCAATTCCATTGAATTTCATATATTCAAATTCCTTTGAATTTCTATATTCAACTTCTATTTCAAACTTTCTTTATTTATTCTTTATTATAAATCCCATTTGAAATTCAACACAACTTGTCTTTCCTAAAAAAATTCAAAACAGTATCTCTGGTAGTAATTCGTCACTTACAACTCGAAAATGAATACTGATGATGCAGCTGTCATCATCAGAATCTATTTTCCAGCGATCGAAGTGAGTTCAATACTATAAAACCATTTCTAAACATTTCCACTTTGAAATTCATTTCAAAATATAATTCACACTGCTTGTAAAACAATTTTAAAATCTCCCAAGATCTTAAATTTTCCTTATTTTTAATCCAAATCCATTTACAAACACTTATCCAATTTTCCCGAGTTTTAATTCAATTTCTGGTTTAAATTTCAGATTTAACTCATCTGATTTCACGTATTTTACTTATATGAATTCTGATTGGCTATTTACATAACCATTTAATTTATAATCTTTCTCGATTATAATAACAACCAATATATCCAATATATTATAATTTTGATATACATATCTTCTCTATATCAAGATATACCTTAGGTAAACTTATTTTAATTTACCCTCTTTTCAAAACATATCGTGTCGACCCATCGTATTCGAGCGTTTAGTAACTCCTACCGATACAGTGGATCAAACTGATCGACCAGAACTCATAAACAACTCAACCAATAAATCACCACAATATAAAACAATTCTTATATCAATAACAAATACGTCCACTCGTATACATACACTCAGTCTCAGTCTAGGGTATTACTAACCCTATCTCTACCGAGTCACGCCACAGAGCCAAGTTAATCAATTAACCTTCTGCTCGGATACCAACTGTAATGACCCGGATTTTGAGCGACTTTGGTTATCGACATAAACTCGATGTCGATAACCAAAACATCGAAAAATTCTGGTAATTAGTGAAAGAAATAAGAGGGTGAGGAAAGATAAGATAGAAACTTAGAATAGAAGAAGAAGAAGAACACAACATCAAAGTAACATGAATCTCACAGCGGAACGAATAACATATAATATATATAACATAACTTGAAATATACATCTGTACTTGAATATACATCATTATCACAGTACAACACTTACAACACAGCGGAAATAACTATAGCTAGATGATCCTGAAGCCTCCTGCTCCAGTTCTTCAAGTGTATATGAAAAATCCCGACTACTTGACTGCCCGTACAAATTTAGGCACCCAAGAGTTTAGGGAAACAAACAAATAAACTCCGGGTCAGTCATGGGACTGGTATGAGTAAAACAGTTTAAAAACAGTTCGAACAAGTAAACGATATCTCATAAGACCACGCCGCATAACGGAACGGGTTTTTCCCTTATGAGAATCCAAAATATCTTTATATCAAAAACCTTTTGATATTATAATAATGTCTATCAACCACAGTATATATAATCATCTAGCAGAACCGCTTTCATCTCACGTTCTACATATATATTATACAATCAAAACCGCAAGCACGTATTGGGTAATGGATTTCCAACTATGACAAGGTATGGAACCAACTTTCACTAGTGTACCTCTAGAGAGGAATACACTGGGTTCAACAAGAACATCTTGCAACCCGGCCACACATGACCGACCACTCATTTCGCTTGAGTGTATCGAATGTATATCACCAACGGTTGGGATCAGCAACCGTTTCCCGAATGGGACAACATCAACAATAGATTTTTAGAAATAAATGAAACTCTAGATCAGGTGATTATACACCCTACTTCGGTGCGACCAACTTAGCCATGCTGCATGCCCGATTTCTGTCATTTACCGGATGTGAGGCTAGAAGCTACGCTTTATCATCACACCAGATTCACTTTGAATGCCACATCGTCAAATCCATCAAATCACCGATCGACGTCCTCAACCATACATTATGTGTTAGCTAAAAGAAGTTTCCTTCTCCGCTTCCACTCTTGGTACGGTTGGAGAAATCAATATACGTGATCGTCTGGAAATACTCTGTCAGACATCCATCCATACAAGTCATCCAGGAACAGGATGAACCGAAGGCACTATTCTGTAAACAGGATAGCCCTTGCATAACTCCGCCTTCAATTTCCTTTTGCATATATGATTCGCAACACTTATGCCAATACAGAGTGGTTCTTTGGATAATAATCCAACCGGTCTCTTCAGATTAACAACGTTAAAATGGTCAAAACTTCGATAGTCTGGGATTTAACTATCGAAGAAAACAGTTGTGCAAACAACGATATTATTTCCAAATGGAAATTCTATCAATCAATCATCAATCATATATATATCTATGTATATATATTCATATTTTCCTTGTTTCAATATTTGGTTACATTTCTGATTCTATTTGAAAAACATTTCCAAATCTTCTATACTTGGATTTAAACAGATGTTTAAATCAACATCGCGACGACAACTCAAACCACTTTACTTATTTACTAAATTCACTTAACCACTTTCACTCTCGAACCTTACCCATTCCTAATTTAGAAACGATGTCAATCAAGTTGGGGTATAATTACCTCTCAGACCTTAACTGAACAACATTTCAAATCTCGAAAAAGGGTAAGTTCATCTTTTAACTCTTTAACACTTCCTTATGAAATTCTCTTTCGAATAATCTCTATTCGATAACTCCTCCTTTCGAATAAACTATATTCGATTAATTCCTTTAATTCTATTCGAATAAACTATATTCGATTTAACTCCTTTCGATTTACTAAATTCGATAACTCCTTTTATTTAACTCTATTCGAATAAACTAATATTCGATTAACTTAGTTTGCCTAACTCGATCTCAATTAACTACTATCGAATAACTAATTCGATAACTCTAATTGAATAACTGATATTCAATTAACTCTACTTGTCGATTTACCCTTATTCACTAACTTTATATGCTTTATAAAGATTTCCTTCTACAGCGTTTATTTACTTATAATGATTACCTTCTACAGCGTTTATTTAGTTATAATGATTACCTTCTACAGCGTTTATTCAGTTATAATGATTACCTTCTACAGCGTTTATTTACTTATCTATTTGTTTACTTAACAAATAACTACTCCTTTTTTTTCCATTCTATTTATTTAACAAATAAATATCTCTTTTATCTCTTTTATTTATTTAACAAATAAATATCTCCTTTACTTTTATTTATTCTATTTGTAAGTGGTTTACAAATACTTCTCTTTCTATCTGTTTGACAAATATTTTCCTTTATATTTGTTTTACAAATATAATCCCCTTATATTTGATTTACAAATGTAATTCCTTTATATTGATTCCACAAATGTAATTCCCTTATATTGATTTCACAAATGTAATTCCCTTATATTAATTTCACAAATGTAATTCCCTTATTCATTGATTTACAAATGTAATTCCTTTATTCATTGATTTCACAAATAAATTCCTTTATATTTGTTTTGACAAATAAATTCCTTTATATTTGTTTTTTCACAAATAAATTCCTTTATATTTGTTTTGACAAATAAATTCCTTTATATTTTTTTTGATTTTATAATTTCTTCCTTTTATAAAATCCTTTTCCTTTTATATATGAAATCCCCTGATTTCATATAAACAATTTATTTTCAAATATACTTTGAAAATCCCCTTTTATCGTTCTGGTATTTCTTATGGTATTTAACATCCCAAATCAAATGATCGATATCATTTAACCACACATCATCATCAACAGATTCTATATCACATCATATATCACAATATATGAATCACAGTAAAATAAATGTTGAGGAATCCAGTTGGATTCCTCCAACCTGTTTCCCTGCATCACAGATGTTAAACAATATAGACAATATCACTTTCAGTTCCATATGATATATTCTGTTAAACAGAATCAATATAGACATTCAACTAACTGACTAGCAGTTCAATCAATCGGTCAACACACAGTCAATCAGTCAATATTTAACGGTTCTAAAAATACAACATGAAATTATAAACTATTCAGAGTTAGTGAGATTTACTGATTTACTCACATTGGACTATCATCGTTAATGAACGAAAGTTGTCGCTTTGTTCAGACGGACAATTTATTTTGCAATAAATTGTGATGATCTCCGATGGACTTCCAGTCAGTTTCATTGTATTGTGCTTGTCCATATGATCCTAACGGTTCTTGTTTCGTCCAATTCTGACACTGTATGAAATAGATATACAGTTTTAAAGTTTGAACTAATTTAAATTAAAATTAAACTAATTTTTAAAGAACAAGTGGGCTTTACAAATCAATACCGGCCCACTATCTCCTTCAAAACCCAACCCGCACGTGATGCCTTCTTCCTCTCTAATCCAATCCGCTCCTGTACAACTCAAGCCAGAAACCATTGTCGCCGGTTTGAACTTCCACCGCTCATCCCTTCTCAACCGAAAACACAAACGAAAATCACCAAACTCATTCTCATCAAACACTCTTCCAACTCAAACCACCACCATTTAACTCGGTGTCAGGTAGCAAAAAGCGATCTCCGTTGAACTGTACAGGTCGCGACCTCATGATGCTTCGATCCTCCCCAAATTTGCACACTAGGTGCGGAATCTCTCCTTGATCCCAAAAACAACATTAACCAACTGAATCGAAGCTCCTACACTCTGCTATTATCAACCCTAAGTCGACTGTTGCTAGCTGAGTGCCGCAAATTTTGGTCGAACTGCTTGAAAACTATACCAGGCTGAAGAGCAATGATACACGAGTTCAGCTATATATATATTGTGATTTATTTGATTTTGTATGAATTGTTCTTCATTTTTTAAAGTGGCTACTTTGCTGTGAGGAAATAAAACACGGCGGAATCAATTTGGTTGACTGAGGAAATTGAAAAATTAGGTTTAGGAAGTATAGTGGCGTATTTATAGCCCTAACAAATATCTAGATATTTTGTAGAAGGAATATTCTCGGTATATTCTTTTGTAAATTCATGTTTAAAAATCCCTGCGATCACACACGATACCCAAAAATCACGAAACTAGACATGCGGCTACAGTTCGACATTACGGTCCCAACGAAACTGGTTTCGTCGAATTCCGACTCCGTATGCTCATACAACGTATTTTTAACCATCGAAATACTAACTGTTTCTCACTCTAGAAATCCATACGGTCACACAGTGACTCTAAATATCACGAAACTGGAAATCTAACAACTATTTGACATTGTGGATCCAACAAAATTAGTTTCATCGAATTCCGACTCCGTTTGTAAAGGTGGCTATTTTTAAAGCTCTGGATGACCCATTTAAATATATAAATATATTTAAATATAATTAAATTAAATATTTATAAATAAATATTATCGTATATATTCACAGTGGAATACCATATAGTTAGAAAACTCCTATATGAATTTCTAACTCGATATTCACTTCTGGGTCAACCCGATATTCGATTTATATTGAAATCTCTTTTTAAAATATAAATAATTCCTTTATAAATTATAAAGGAATTCCACAACGACTTTTCTAAAATTTGATTTGGACATAAATCAGAATCTACACGATGAAATCCTGATTTTTCTCTTCCACTAGAAAGATATACTTCACCAGCTCCACACGTTTCTTGTTTCCCCGAAATCCGATTTAAAACGAATCAAGTACATTCAGTTGAAGTTCGAATCGCCAATTTACGAACTGCAGCGCCATTTCGAGCTCGATTTTAATTATATTATAATTCTACGTTCAAACTGTCGTTTATATAATATATTCGTTATTCAAATTCAATTCCAAGCTGAATTAAATATCACAGATGATCCAGTTCACACCATATCGCCATTTCAACCAATTCTGATTATTTCAGAATTAAATATATTATTTAATTTATTATTTTAATTAAATATTCACCATTATTTTATTCCACGACCATTAAATCCTTTTTATCACCTTTTATATAATTATATAAATTAATTATAATACCTCTGCAAATGCGGGTCATTACAAAGACGAGTTTTCAAAATTCTCCTGTATACTTTATGGCATTAAATTCCATTGTGACTTTCTTTAAATTTGATTTGGACATAACTCAATATCTATAATATGAAATCTCCATTTTTCTATTACATTATTGCATTATAATTCTATAGATTCGAACATTTTGTGTTTCAATGAAATCCGACGTATAACAATTCCTATATATTCGAATGAAGTTCAAAACGTTAAATTATGAACTACCACGACATCCAAATAGTATATATAGCTTAACCAAACAACATAAAACAAATACTAGATTCTAATATTCAAATATAAGAGAGATACATAGTCTGATTAAGGACAGATAAATTCGAAACATAAGAAATATAGATACACGAAATGCAACACACCGACGTCGCTTCAACAAACATACGTCTCCATTTTAGGCTACTAAAGTACACCACTTTCTGTTATGGTCCTGTGATACATATTTGTTGCACCTGTTTGTTTTGGGTGTTTCATGCTCGCCTATAACATTTTTGAATCTCGTTGATTTTGGTCGTCCGACTTGTCTTCTGACAGGCGGAGCCAATATTCGTGGACCGTTGTACGGGTCCCAGTATTTCTTATCGCGTATAGGATTAAACTCTGGCTCGTATGTAGCTCTATAACTTTGGACGGAGTACCATTCAGAAGAAAAATCATTGTGGCGACCCGAACTTCCCCAATCTCCGAAGAGAAGAGAAAGGATGAATTACCGTGAGGACAAGACGAATCAGAACACAAACAGAAGAACATTTCATTGTTTAATACAACAACTCCATCAGAATACAAGAATATACAGAGTATGAATAAATATTACACATTTTACAAATATCAGAGATTTAAATTACATTTAAATACATAGCAACGGAAAAATAATACAACACACAACTGAAAGAAATACACGGAACAGAGCTTTCCGAGTATCGTTCCAGCTGTAAACCAGGATCCTGTAAGAATAAATCTGCAAAACCAAAACTACTAGCTGCCCGTGCGGAAAATAAGGGCATCCAGAGTTTAGGTTAAAATAATAAACTCCAGGTCAGTCATATGACTAGTGTGAGAACTTAAACAGCTATTAATTTGGTTTTAAAGTTAGGTAAATCAAGGGACCACGCCGTATAACACGGAACAGGTTTTTACCCCAAGAATACCAGTGCATAAACAAACAGCACAATGCTAAATAAAGAACAATGAAGCGGTTATAAGACCCAGGTCCCATCACACAATGCAACGCAAGCCGGAGGATAGAGTTTTACCTTAAAACAGCCAAATAATGCTTGATACGCGAAATCTAATCTTTTATTATTACTATAAGGGTATAGTGTTAAAAACAACTTCTATCATAATGTATAAATCATAGACGGCATAAGTGCCCCATACCACTATGTCGCCATACTAGGTTCTACAATCAAAACCGAAATGTCACATATTGGAAATTGGATTTCCGTCATGATTTGAGGCAAGGGACTAGCTCCTCTCCGTTAGAGACACTCTAGCAAATGTCTCAGGACCACACACAGCGATCCTGGTTCTTCAGGGTCGGTCCTCTCTTGCTTTTGAGGATTGGCAATTCCTGAACACACGTTTCTCGGTCCTATCAGTCCTATATCCGAGGCGTCTCGCATTCCAACAACCACACAGGTGAAAAAATAATATATATATGTCAGGGATGGTAGGTCGTTGACACCACCCATAACTAGAAACAAACGTCGTGTTCTCCCTGCAATCACGATCCCTTTTTTAACTCATACCGAGGTGTGAGGCTCGCGAATTAATGCTATACACAAAGCAATGCCACGCAGGCCGTGCTTTGATCATCAACCATAAGACTTTGCTTTTCAACAAAAGCCTTGATCCATGAAACTCGGCAGACCATACGGACAATTCATGCCATGCGATTGATATCTATCGATATATAACCTCTAAGCTTGTACGTCTCAGAGAAGGGCGTTAAGCAAGAGAATAAATTCTCTACCGCCAAACAGATATACATTTAATAGAAATCAATCAACATAGAATAAAATCCAATGTCAGACACACAATCCATTTACAAGTTCGTTCTGGGTCCGAACGAAACCGGAGGAACCTTGTTCCTCGCGTATCCATCGATCTCCAAGTACGTCTGGACGATCACCAACTGATTCCCTCCTCTTGGGTGTACAACCCAATCAAGATCATCAGTAATCATCCAAACGATGTGAAGACCTCCGGTCTTCAACCACCGTATTTATCTTCGACTTAACGTCGAATCAGTTATTCAGAATGGGTATAAACCCAGCCTTTCCGAATAACCCACGTATATAATTAACAAGTGTTACACAAACACAACATCGCCTCATTCCAATTCAGAGTATTCTTTTATTCAAATATTCACATTCTTACGGAAAGGTTCCCATTAATTTTATCAAAGATAAATTCTTCTAAATTTATTCTTTAATCTTCCTTTGGATATCATTTCAAACCATGTTGAGGTTTTCCAAACTAGTCGGGATTAGCGAACCACACCGAAGTAATAATTATTTTATTTCCCAATCCCAACCTATTCATCCCATGGAGCAAAACTGGTAATACTCCACATCTAACACCACGGTGTTATCGGTAAATATTAATTACCATTTCACGTTCAAATCTAATTAAAGATTTAGCTATCGCTTTGGAGAAAAACTGGTGATACTCCATTCTCGATCATTTCAATCTAATTAAAGATTCATTAAAAATCCACTTAGTTTTAATCTTCCCAAAAATCAATATTAATGATTATTTAACTTGGCAAATCATATCCTGTCTTTAACTGGATTAAAAAACCAATGTCTTTTAAAACACGGTTCACGATAAACCCAAAATCACATTCCATTCATCAGTCTAACCGTAAATTAGTAAGAGAACAATTCCCTAAGTATTAACCCCGAAGGACGAAACCAACATCGGATCAATACCCAGGAAACCATTCGACTTAGCTAACCTTCAGTTAGTTTCTAATTTTCTCACGGGGTTTAAGAACAGTGTTAGTGAAGACACCGTTCACGACAAACCCAAAATCCCATTTGATATTAAATACAAGGCTCTGAATAGAAAATATATCGGCTTATATTCAATATCAAATTCTGAAATCAACAAATATCGTATTGGAATAACGATATATATATATATATCTTCCAAATTCCTCCATAATGTCCGTATAATCACGGAATCCAATATCGAAATATTCCGAAGATAACTTCGATTCAAATCCATTCCAATTCATATATTGGAAATTATGGTTATTTTAAAACCATTCTCAATCCATTTCATTTATTTAAAAATAATTGGATTTTAATTCTAGTTATAAACTAGTTCATTTCGATAAAAATATATTTTTATCCTTACAAATATGGAATTTTTTCATCCCAGTTCTTTCCAATTCATATATTATGATTTTACACAAATTATATATATTTTTAATAATTTTATTAAGGCACTTACAGTCGATTTCCATAACCGGTCGTCGAACTGCACTTACAACGACCTTTTCCAAGTTTGATTTGGACATAATTCCAAATCCAACCGTTAGATTTCAAACTTCTCATATTCGTTGGAAAGCTCTTTTCGATACGAACCCAACGGTTCCGGTTTTAGGAGAATCCGACGGTCGGTTCTCCCGTAACATCCCTTCGAAGTCAATGGTCGAAATTCGCGAACGGTCGCGGCGCGACACGTTCTATTCAGGCCATTAATATATATATTTCGTCGATTTCAATTCAAAACGTATTTTATAAATCGTTTTAAAAACGATTTCAACTTCATATTCAATTTTAAATCAAAATTGAGTATTCCATATCATTAATATATAAATGATAATATTTTCAAAATATTAAATTTTGAAATCACTTCCTTTTCTATATTCATTATAAAAACGAATACAATCGATATAAATATCGTTCACGCCAAAACGGTGCATATCTAATCAACAAGGCTTTATATATTTCAATAACTTCGTTATTCTATTCAACAAATGAATATTTTCTTCAACACATGAATATATATTTTATTCAACACATGAATATTTAATAATTCTTACTTACAATAAAAATTAGAACTTTATTGTATAAATATTTCGTTCAACACATGAATCGTTTCAACACATTAATATTCTCAACACATGAGTATTGTCAACACATGACTATTTTTGTTATTTTATATATTTGATGAAATTGTGTTTTATATCGTTTAATTCTTAATCAGCCTCTAACCGTAAATTAGTAAGAGAACGATTCCCTAAGTATTAACCCCGAAGGCCGAAACCAACATTAGATCAATATCCAGGAAACCACTCATCTTAACTAGTTTCCAGTTAGTTTCTAATTTCATATATGATAAAGATGTGAATTTTATCATTTAGAGATTTTTCTCAATACATGAATTTTCTTTTATTCAACACATGAATATATATTTTATTCAACACATGAATATTTATTCTATTCAACACATGAATCTTTATTTTATAATATTCTTTATTTTCCAAATTGGAATGAGGCTCAATCAATTACCATATATTGTTAATTATATGGATTCCATACAACACATGTGTATAATAGCAAAGATAAATAATCAACCATCATCCAAAGTGCACTACACAACTGTCTGTCAACCTATCGATTGACATACAACTAAACCATCGGGATTAGTGTACGTCAAATATCATCCCAATACCCGTGTGGGGTTTCAATCAACAAACATAGATTTTTATTTGTGTAGTTGGGCGATGTGTAAAATTTATTGTCCCAATCAATATCAGTCAAATGGGTGTACATAAAAAAATCGTCTGATTTGTAAATGAATATTTTATTTTATTCATCTATCTAATAAAATAATATTTTTATTTTTCTAACATATTTTAGAAAATTTTGGCGGCATAACGGCGCGATACTAGAAACGGGATAAGGCCTAGCCTTACCCCCAGACTAATAATGGCCTGCGCCATACACATACCAATCTAATCTATTCCATTTTACCCAAACAACCAAATTCAAACCAATAATCCAATCAACTACACAACCAAACAAACAAGTCGTCCATGGTCTGTGGACGACGGGGAACAGTTTATATATGCAGTTGCATGATAAATAACTGTATAGAAAAATTATAGTGAGGAGTTCTCACCTTTGGGTTCCACTCCGCCATTCTTTATTTCTGAACGGTTTGAATTTGTTAGAAATTCCAACACATCCTTTTCACGCTGTTCATATATAAAAATCACATTTTTAATAACTCTACATGTACATAAAAATCATATTTTTATTTCCACTTCATATATATAAAAATCGAATTTTTAACGCTACTTCATATAAATAAAAATTATATTTTTATTATCATACGTATATAAAAATCATATTTTTATTATCTCTATAATATAAAAATCATACTTTTACTTTGTTAATCCATATATAAAAATCCTACCTTTCATGTATGATAAAAATCTTATCTTTTCTATAAATAAAAATCATAACTTTAAACAAATAAAAATATAATCTTTTCATCGCTACATATATAAATCGCGTTTTTATTTGTTGTTTACATACATAAAAATTGGAATTGAAATGGAAAAATAAAAACTCACAAGGCATTCGGGGGTGGGGATGGCGTCGCTGGTGGTCCGGCGGGCCCTGGGGGTGCGGCAGGCGAGCGGTGGCACGGGGCTAGCTCGTTGGTGTTGGCGGAGGGTTGTTTTTTGGGGTGAAGAAGGCTTGTGAGGCATGGCTATTCACATCGTAGGGAGGAGGAGGCTCCATCATCAGAGTTGGTGCCATCGGGGGACGGCGTGGGGCCGGTAGCGGCGGCAGAGGGCTGCGGCCTGGTGGTGGAGGGTTGTTTTCATCGATTTGGGGTTTGGAGCTCTCAATTGGCCGAGAGGAGACAGGAGAGAGCGGGGGAGGCGATGGAGGGGGCGCTTGAGGCGATGGAGGCCGGCGGTGGCGCAGATGGGGAGGCGGCGTGTCTAGAAGAAAAGGCGACGGGTTTCTCACGATGGAGGGGTGCGGGTTTTGTCTTCAGAGAAAGGGAGGGGTAGGGGTATAAGGGAATAGATATATTTAATGAATTAATTTATTTTCAAAAAGTCAACTTTTAAATTCGATCTCCTAACGAGACCCAACGACTATCGCCCCTGGCTAATTATCCCTATTCCGAACACAATGAGATATGTTCCGTAAGCCAATTTGGCCGTTATGATAGGTTTTCATCAAAATCAAAACATAAATCAGTATATAATCAATTTAAACATACATTTCAATTTACTGGGGCCAAATACTGACTCTAAAAATTCTAGAAAATTTATTTCTAGCTTCATATTGACGATACGGTCCTAACAAAACTAATTTCGTCAAATTCTGAGACCGTTGGAAAAATGGCCAATTTCCAGTCTATCGAATTTGACTGAAACTGTTAAAACACGTTTAACCTCGCCACGCTCACATATTGATTCAGAAAATTATGCAAATTGGAATCTAGCAATAATTTGACGTCCCAGATCCAACAAAAGTGGTTTCGTCGAAAATGAAGGTCATTTTCAAAATTTCCATTTTTAAGGGCATTATATATATAATATATATAAATTCCACAGGACTTTTCCGAATTTTAAACTGGACATATCTTTCAACTTCTAGAGTGAAATCTCAGTTTCTTACATCCGTTAGAAAGATTTGATTAAATAGATTCAAATGTTTCTTGTTTCGTTCAATTCTGACTTATATTGAATTCTGTATATTCATTTGAAATTCGAAATCGAATTTTCGAACTACCGCGCCATTTCAGGCTCGTTTTATAATTAAAATAAATTTATTCGTTCTAACTTCGTCGAAAATAAATTTTTAGTCGTTATTATTTAAAATAAATCATTTTAAATATTCAAAATTCATTAAAATCGCCAAAATAAAAAAATTAAATTGGCTAAGAATTTCCGGGTTGTTACATTCTCCCCCACTTAAAATCTTTTCGTCCTTTAAAAGGAACGAAGCTGAAAGTTGTTTAACTAACCAACTCAACTTTCATTATCTTCACTATGGCTTAAGTTCTTCAACTTTTCAGTTTCAAAGAACTTTCCAAATTTTGAAATTTTTCAAAAATTTGGCTAACACCCTAAATTTTTGAAAAATTTCGCCATAACCTCCGCTACATCGGGAGCATCGGGATATATCAAATAGCCTCCCAGGGCCCTCACCAATCCAAAAGAAAAATCCAAGCGGCTAGCCAATCGGCTCATAAAATCATCAAATCCCCAAGAAATACAATAAACATGTACCTATTTGTCGGGCATTCAATTTTATTCCTTTGCTCTAGCCTCCTTGCTATGACCTGTTTAATGGATATACATGTATATGCATGCAAATTTCAAGCAATTTTCAAAAGAGCTCGATATTTGCCTCAATTTGGCTAAGTATAACTTATTGGTTTTATTAGTTAATGAATAATCAAACAACACAACCATCAATCAATTAGTTAATTAGCTTTTCAAATTCATAATTTTGATATATATATACATAAAATCATGTTTTTAATGCCAATTCACAACAATAATCCTATCTAGTTTTGGTTCTCACACCTGTCAATTGTAAATATATAGATATCCTACTTTCGAAACTCGAAAATAAATACTGATGCTGGCGCGCCATCATCAGAATCATGTCCGGGCGACTAGAGTGTGATTCTATATCTATCCAGTATATTAAAACTTTGAATATACGTTCATGACGCGTACACGCGAAATCTTCATATACTAGATTGTCCAAATCAATATAAAATAAATATTCAAATACGAATAATTAGATTGAATTTTCAAAATTAAAATCGTTTTCATTTTTATTTTTGAAAACAACACTCTTTCGACTCGTTCTAGGATACTATTGATCCTATCTCTAACGAGTCATTCTCATTGGATATTACTAATCCAATCTCTGATGAATTCTTTCGTTCGGTTCTAATGTGTCTTGTTCTCGAGCTCTGTAAACCAAAGCTCTGATACCAACTGTGGAGACCCGAACTTCCCCAATCTTCGAAGAGAAGAGAAAGGACGAATTACCGTGAGGACAAGATGAATCAGAACACAAACAGAAGAACATTTCATTGTTTATTACAACAACTCCATCAGAATACAAGAATATACAGAGTTTGAATAAATATTACACATTTGAAAAATATCAGAGATTTAAATTACATTTAAATACATAGCAGCGGAAAAATAATACAACACACAACTGAAAGAAATACATGGATACAGAGCTTTCCGAGTATCGTTCCAGCTGTAAACCAGGATCCTGTAAGAATAAATCTGCAAAATCAAAACTACTAGCTGCCCGTGCGGAAAATAAAGGCACCCAGGGTTTAGGTTAAAACAATAAACTCCAGGTCAGTCATATGACTGGTGTGAGAACTAAAACAGTTATTAATTTGGTTTTAAAGTTAGGTAAATCAAGGGACCACGCCGTATAACACGGAACGGGTTTTTACCCCAAGAATACCAGTGCATAAACAAAAATCACAATGCTAAATAAAGAACAATGAAGCGGTTATAAGACTCAGGTCCCATCACACAATGCAACGCAAGCCGGAGGATAGGGTTTTACCTTATAACAGCCAAATAATGCTTTATAAGCAAAATTTAATCTTTTATTATTACTATAAGGGTATAGTGTTAAAAACAACTTCAATCATAATGTATAAATCATAGACGGCATAAGTGCCCCATACCACTATGTCGCCATACTAGGTTCTACAATCAAAACCGAAATGTCACGTATTGGAAATTGCATTTTCGTCATGAGTCGAGGAAAGGGGCAAGCTCCTCTCCATTCGAGACACTCTAGCTAATGTCTCAGGAGCACACACAACGATCCTGGATCTTCAGGGCCAGTCCTCTCTTGCTTTGGAGGATTGGCAATTCCTGAACACACGTTTCCCGGTCCTATCAGACCTATATCCGAGGCGCCTCGCATTCCACCAACCACTCAGGTGAAAAAATAATATATATGTCAGGGCTGGTAGGTCGCTAACACCACCCATAGCTAGAAAGAAATGTCGTGTTCTCCCTGCAGTCACGATCCCATTTTTAAATCATACCGAGGTGTGAGGCTCGCGAATTAACGCTATATACAAACCTATGCCACGCAGGCCGTGCTTTGATCATCAACCACAAGACTTTTCTTTTCAACAAAAGCTTTGATCCATGCAACTCAGCATGCCACACAGACAAGTCATGCCATGCGATTGATATCTATCGATATATAACATCTAAGCTCGTATGTCTCAGAGAAGGGCGTTAAGGAAGAGAATAAATTCTCCGCCGCCAAACAGATATACATTTAATAGAAATCAATCAACATAGAATAAAATCAAATGTCAGACACACAATCCATTTACAAGTTCGTTCTGGGTCTGAACGAAACCGGAGGAACCTTATTCCTCGCATATCCATCGATCTCCAAGTACGTCTGGACGATCACCAACTGATTCCCTCCTCTTGGGTGTACAGCCCAATCAAGATCATCAGTAATCATCCAAACGATGTGAAGACCTCCGATCTTCAACCACCGCCTTCATCTTCGACTTATCGTCGAATCAGTTATTCAGAATGGGTATAAACCCGACCTTTCCGAATAACCTGCGTATATAATAAACAAGTGTTACACAAACACAACATACGCCTCATTCCAATTCAGAGTATTCTTTTATTCAAATATTCACATTCTTAGAGAAAGGTTCCCATTAATTTTATCAAAGATAAATTCTTCACTACACCAGAAATTCCTTTTGGTAGCGTTGAAAAAACGCTACCATAACTTGTAGTAGCGTTTTAGAGAACGCTGCGATACGACATGCAACTAAAAGTCTGAAAGTTTTTGTTGCGTTTTAATAAACGCAACCAAAAATAAACATATTGTAGCGTTTTAGAAACCCTACAAAAGGTTTTTATGGCAGCGGGTTAAAAATGCTACTAAAGTGATACTTCCATCATTTCCTAATTTTTTTGTAGCGGTTTTTCACTCCTACTATATGTTTTTTGTTGCGTTTTATTTCAGCTACAATATCTTTTGTAAATTACATTTGTAGCACTTTTTCAACGCTGCTAAAACTTACTGATGCACACCACATTTTAATTGCGGTTATTTACTGTTAATGGCTTGTAACATTTCCATCAATCGCTTATATATAATAGAAATATTAAAACAAATAATCATACGAGTATCGTTTTCAAACTAAAATCAATAACATCATATTTAAATACTTAAAAAAACACATTACTCGTAATATCAAATATAACACCCATAATCATTTCAATGGCAATATTTCGACAAGATAAGTGAATCCACATACGACAACTGCTTACAAACAAGTCTACACGACTAGTACAAACAAAATAATAGTTAAAGTCTTGTTCATTGCTTAATTACCACTGGTTCTTTGATGCGGCTTTTCTTCACTTCGGAAATCAAATTACCTGTACATAAGTATAGCGGTCAACGGTAAGAATTACATACAAGTATAATGGTCAACAGTCAAAATTGCATAAATGTGCAAAATGCATAAATTATATATAACAGAGCACACCAATTGCCTAGGTATTCATCTTGTGCGCTAATATATTAGCTTAAATTTAGTATATTAGCTTAAATTTGTAAATGGACTAAAGATGCACTTTTATTCACATATGGAAAGGTATGCCTTATATTACATATAAATTATTTATATAATCATATTTTCGGCCATGCTAACATTGATAAGGACCTTAGTGCTAATTCTTCCAATGGAAAGCAAACTATTTTTGCAAAGGATTGAAGATGCACTTTTATTCATATGCAGAAAGGTTTGCCTTATATTACATGTAAATTATTTATATGTTTGAAAACCAACATATTGTTAGAGCAATTTTCATAACCAAAACCATAAGTGGACGCATTTATTGGGGATAAAGAATAAGATGAACGCTTAGTCAAAATATAAGCTTGATAAAATAACACTTTAGTCATAATGAATTCATGTACCCATACCAGTATATGTTGTACTGTGACTTGTGCATAATACACACACTTGCACTCCAAGTTTCTTTTAGAACTCTAGTTATAATTCACTACATAAGAGGTATAAACAGAGGATGGTTTGAACTTTGAACTTTGCGGAATGCACATGCATAAACATGCATATCATCCGGAAGAAACATAGCATGCTTGACTGTTGAACGTTTTTAATGGGCCTAGCCTTCTGATTTATAAGGCCTTGGACCTGGAATCCTAACCAGGCAACAAGTATCACACCACTTCTATCAACGGTGTGGCTACTAAAATACATAATCAGTCTACATAGTTTTGCAGCCTTTCATATTGCAAATATGTTGCTAATGCAGTAAGACTACTAATTGAGCACTAGCGCATAAGATAAGACCTGTGAAAGCATAAATCATGATACAACCTAATAAAAATCATACCTCATTGAACTCAACTTACCCTTGCAATTCACATAAGGCATAGAAAAATGTTAAGAAACTAATAGATGGAAGAATTTGCAGTAGAGCCAAAATATTGAACTCACCTTACCCTTGCAGCCACGATTTTTAGAACAAAGGTTGTGTGAATCTTTTTTTCCTCCAATAACATAGAAAATGATCATCTTCATTTTGCAGTGCAAATTCACATGTTGTTAGCATTGTATAGTCAAAATTTTGCTGCATGTACACCTGCAGAGATGAGCTGTTAATTTTACATAATATAGAACTACAAAGCAGTTAATCATCAAAAAATGAAAACTGGTTATAGTGCAATTCGATGATTCCATTAAATTTGTCAAACTGATTATTGCTTTAATAAAATGCGTGGCTTTGATAAGAGAGCACACTTAAGGCATTAATTTTTTTTTACCATGGAGAGAGGATGAACCTTCATGTATTCTCTGAGAAAATATCTTTTTTTTAACACCACATAAGTTACAAACCATGCTAACTCTAAATACAACCACTGAATATAAACACCACGTAGGTTACATACCATGGAGAAATGACTCAGTGTAGCTGAGCCTTCGACTCAGTTTAACTGAGCCGGAAGGCTCAGTTTAACTGATCCCATTAGGCTCAGTAAAACTGAGCGTTAGCCATAGGGCTCACTGTAACCGAGCCGAAACAACTCAGTGTAACTGAGCCATTTCGGCTCAGTAATACTAAAATATTACCTGCACAGAAATATTACACCAAGTATGGGAAGGGGATCATGTTACCTGCACAAGCACTCATAAGCTCCTTGGTAAACAGACATCATGCCCATGAGTTCCAAGCCTGCACGCTGAAATATACATTTGAGTAAAAATAAAAATCCTGAAACATGGTCAATTTCTTGTGAACAACAGTTGCAAGCATTTTATCTATCAACAATGCTAGAAAAACTATTGAAAACTTTACAGACTTCTTCGTTAGAAAGCTGATAATCATGTAGAAAGCATGATACAATTTCTTGGCGCTGGGTAGTTAATTGATTTTTGCAAGGATTTGTACTTTTCGGTTTATGAGATGTCCAGATGTTTTCACGTGAGCAGTTGAAGTACCTGATTTACTATGTAAATAATGATAATACTATGAGAAACAAACAATTTTTTTTTTTTTTTTTTTTTTTTTGCAGTTAATGAGTAATGATAATGGTGGCAAATAGAACACGCAGTACAAGTCCAAAAACCAGTCATGCAGTATCAGTAATTCTGAAACCTCATTTTATAGTTCCAAAAAAATACAAATTTTAACCTTGAATACATCCAGATTTTCCAACAAATCACCAAACAAATTCTTTTAAGGGGTATAAACTATACAATTATTGGCAAAAGATGCTGTAAAATTTTCATGAACCAGCTTGCATTTTTGGTTAGTGATCAAGGGTATAATTAAACATTAGGCTTTAATAGCATAAGCCAATCACATTAGCAGTTAGCAGTTAAAAATCATATAACCAATACTGCAGTACTTCTCACGGCGATTCGAATTGGAGGAGATCAGATCTAGGGTTTCGGTGAGTGGCAGTGTGAAGATCGATAACATGAGCAATTGGAATATTTTTAAGGAGGGAAGATGGTAGCAATTATACTAAAAGCAGTATACAGAACAATAAATGGTGCAAGAGAGTATTGTAAGAAATAAAAATTGCTGAAAAGAAACATAAGAACTGGAATATAAACTAGTATTACCGCATAATGGTGGGAAAATCGACTTTGCAATAACATATAATTAATAAAAGAATTTATTTTATTGTAATTTTTTAATTATTTGAAACTATATACGAGTAAAAATATATAAAAGAAAATTTATATGTATTATTAGAAATAAAAAATAATCATTTTAACCAATCATGCAAGCGCAAAGATTAAATACGCAAATAAATATTCATAAAAAAAGGTCAAAAAAATTGGTTTCATATCATATCATAATAGATTTTTATTTTGAATTTTATTTCCCAATATGTGAAATTTGTTGTAGGACAGTTAATTTGTTTTGAGATTCAAATTAACCAATTTGGTTTCATATCATTACTTTTACACTCATATAGTTGATAAATAGTCAAAAAGTATGCTTAATGTTTTATGTATATAGTAAAGATAATGATCTATAAACTTTACTAGTTTTTTGCAGAAGAATAACATGAAAAACTAGAAACAAAACTCTTCAATCAATTTACTCATAAGAGCTAATATTCACATAAAACACTACAATAGACTCACGTTATTTGTATATTAAACAAATGTTCATTTTATACGTATATATCTAACTGACAAGTATTTTTACATATAAATCAAACATTACTCATATAAGCTTCATACATGACGTAACATACATTCACCTGTACAAGAAATAGTAATACTATTAGTTTAGTTTATAATAACAATAATATAGTATTGACAAAACAATATACAGTAGCTTATACAACTTGATTATTAAAATAATAAGGTCTAAACTTAATAACTCACAACAATATAAATTACTATAAACAACAAAATTATCAATATTAATATTTTTTTCCTTATATTATTAACAAATATTTTCTTCTTCTAACTCTGTAGTCACCGTATTTTTCCGATAAGTCTTTTTTTAAATTACCAAATGCAGATTATCAATTTCCCCTAGATTTCAATTATCACTCAGATCTACTTAACTTCAATCATTTGCACACCAGCTAATCCTCTCATACAGTGGAGTTCATACACATATTCCAGGTATGTACCAATTCAGTCATTTGCGCTTTTCATGATTTGTTAATTGCATTCTCATATTACTATTTTTCTTGATAATTATGCATTTATATTTACTAAGGCTCTTAACCTGACTTGTTTCACTTTGACTGCTGTAAATTTGAAGACCTGACAAAGCCTAGATTTAATGTTATATGTTCCAATAAAACCAAGAGCAGGGTTGTTTGTAAAACATGAAATGATCATTATCAATAATTCATCTTTAACAGTCAATAACTACTCCATTCCACTGTCAATAAAATCAACCATAAAATAAAAAAAATCTAAGTGGTAAGCCATAAAACCAGCTCCAAAATTAAAAAAAAGGTCAAAAAGCAAATCATTAAAATCCAAAAATTTTAAAGGAAAAAGAGACACAACACGTTTGCAGTACATCACTTCACAAGAAGCACATACTCATTGCTTTCTTTCACAGCTATGTCAGGATCTCTCAATTCAAACAAACAATCTAATTTCATGCCTTTTTTATCTAGCTCCCCAGATATATAAAAAACAAATAAGTATAAAAACTACTGTATTCTAAATGATGCACAGAAGTATTTTTGGTTTAAATGATAATCAACTTTCAATTTCACTCTATCAATCATTTTCTCAAGTCTAATACATTTAATGAACATTAACGCTGTAGCTATTCATCTTGTCTATTGGACACTTTTGCTTTCATTTTTGGTATATAAAAATGATAAATGGCATGTTAAGAGGTAGTGGCCAAAACTGATATGAAGAACAAAACAGCATAAACCTGGATTTCTTTAACTTACTACAGAATAAATATAAAGTATAAACATTACTAGCTTTAGTACGATTTGTTCCAACTTTAGCATAATAAAGAATATACAACTAATTTTATATTTCCCTTAAATATTCATAAAAAAACTTGTTTTTTAAAGCAAAAGCAATTTTTGATTGCTGGGTTGTCTTTGGTCCTATGATGTTATAAAATTAAGATTGATTCCAAGACAAAGACAAATTATAAGTCAAGCTGCATTCATTCAGGTGAACATTTTCCTACTAAATCGAATATTAAGGAAAATGCAAATATGAATAATTTGTTAATACTTCAAATCTGAATCAATTTATAGCAGTTATTCAAATCTGAATCAATTTATAGCAGGAAAATGCAAGTATCTATAGTAGGAAAATGCAAGTATTTATAGCAGGTATTCAATTCTGAATGAATTTCAAACACTGGGACATACTTCAAATCTGAACCAATTTATAGCAGGAAAATGCAAGTATTTTAGCAGGTAATCAAATCTGAATCAATTTCAAACAGGTTGAACATACTTTAATTCTGAATCAATTTACAGTAGGAAAAGGCAAGTATTTATAGAAGGTATTCAAATCTGAGCGAAATCAATTTATACTTCGCATAATTTGTCAACGATTCGCATAATAAGAATCAATTTATACTTTGCATAATTTGTTAACAATTCGCATAATGATAATCAAAATATGTGATTTTGAAAAGAATACATACCCATACCCTTTGCAGGAAATTTCAATCGATCGTAACTGAGATGCGGCATGTGAGTCAGAGGACGGCGCGGTAGCGTTATCAGAAGAGGAAGCAGAATGCTCCTCGAATTTGTCAGTTTCGTAGAGGTAGAAGTGGATTTGAGGTTGGATAATCAGTTTCGGAGAGGATCAAGTCCATTTGAGGTTTGATAAAAATAGGTGAGTATGATGAAACATATAGGGTGCGAGAAATCAAACGAAGAAACATTTTTTGAGAAGAAAAGGTCACCTGTGGAATTTGAAGAAACATTTTCGGAGAAGAAAAGGTCATCTGCGCAAGACTACGGAAGGATTTGCAGAAGAAATGGTTCATGCGACATGGGTGTGTTGTGAAGAAGAAAATAAAGATATATGTCCGCTTCAGATGGACGGAAGTATTTCTAGGCAGCACTCGATTTAAGAGAACCGACAAAGTCGGTATGATAAGCACATGCTATAAATTCAAATACAAGTACCTGATCATAACAAACTTGAGGGCCACGAGGAAATTTACTTGGTCCTAAATCTATTTTTAAAAAAAAGACACCACCGTGTTAAGTAATATGGAGAGCATTTAGCGCTAACCAGGGTGAGCTTAAATTAACTCAATGTCAAAAATAGCAACACTGTGTCAAGGGTATGTTTACTGGAAATGTATGCATGTTTCATTTATCAAACAAAATGTAAAATGTGTTGCAGGAAAAAGACAAAACTTTGATAAATTGATATACGAACTCAAAATTATCTACTTGTTACCTGAGAAAGTACATTCATGCATGAAAACATACCTTATAAACCGTGATGACGTTTATGAACAGAAATTATTGATAAAGGTTAAATGGAAGATGCTGATGATTTTTGTTTAATTCATATGTATGGTGCGTGTGTACAACATACCTATGCTATGTGTACATGCTTGAGATATTATTAATATTATCTAGCTATTAATTAAGGTGGGCCAGTAATGATTTTTGAGATCTTACACTTTTGACTGGAAATCCTAAATGCTTAGCTAGTAAAGTTTCTGCTTTCCTATTTAGTAGGTTTTATATATACAGGAACCAATTTGAGATATTACACTTACCGAGTTTTGCAGCAATAATTGTATTTAATAAGTTTCATGTAGGTTTTGAATGTTTTGAAACATCCAATGCCCATGGTTTTCTAAACAACTTCTCAAGCTATATGCAGGAACCACTTCTTTATCTTTTGCAGCATCATTGTCGTGGAAGATGATGTAGTAGATGAGTAAAAGGACATGATATTTTTAAACGTGTATGTATAATTGAAAATCTAAAATTGTCGAATATATGCCGCAAATTACATAATTATTAATCTAAGAATTAGCATTCACCTTAACATATGCCTGCACCTTAGCATTCATCAAAACCTGTTTTACTCGACAAGAAAACAATATCTTTCATAGTATATTTTTATTAGATTCACTAATTAATAGATGAATCATTTGAAAGATGATTTAAATGTCATTTTTTATTGGATATGAATTAGGAAAGAAAACAGCGAGGTTGGGATGGAAAGTTTCTGAAGGGAATTCGAATCAAATGGATTTGTATCTTGCTTAAAAAATATAACAGTGTTGCTTGTTAATAGTTTGTATGAAAGGAACCTTAAATGACTACTGTATTATCTATTAGCTTGTAGTTTCTTTGATAGTTAGTTTTGCCGAGTCGGCTTGCTTGTATTACCTAGCAGTGTTGGTTGTTAGTTTTGAATTTTGATGAGTTGGTTTTCTTGTTAATAGTTTAATAGTATTGCTTCTCACTTATGTAATATGTATTTTAAATATTTTTCTTTCCTGCAACATGTGTAGTTCTATTCTTCTATATTGTTTGATTCCATATGTCTTCTACTATGTCTTACTCCGTTTTTAATATTGTATATTTTTTTATTTGAGCTTAAAAATTTAGCTGTCAACAACTATTTACAATGAAGGTAATAGTCACTTAGCAATACCATTTTTTCAGATGTATATACATTTCCTAATATTCCACTGATAAAAAATCTGCTAAGAATATAGAGAAAACAAAGTGAAATTAAGACTGACTAACCTCATTAAACTTGGCCAACCATCAAACACCAAGCACAATAAACACAGAAGCTCCAACCATATTAAACTTGGCTAACCATCGAACACCAACCTCTTCCAACCACAATACTTTCCTGCTCCAACTTTAGTTCCAATCCCATTTTGTGTAACATTGAAAACATATTAAATGCTTATGTCATGTACTCAAGAGTAGCATGGAAATATGGAAGCAAACATATGAAATGCTTAATAAAAAGTTCCCTGCTTATATATAAGTTGCTTATTCAAACATTTTCAATGCATTGTTCTCATGAACATCTTCTTCTCTAATAAAGCATATTCCAAGAACAACTCCTACATCATTCAACTAACACTAAATTATTCTAACCATTTTTACAAGAGACAATGCTTAACCCTTAGTTGATGTCATCTCTACCAACAATAGCTCTTATATCATCCCAAACAAGGATTTCTTAAGATCATATCATATCAGAGGCATTACACACCTATCAATCCAGAAGTGATTATGTAATAAAGTTTAGTTGACGTAGGTTCACTTAATAAATAATTAGGTTGCATTCATAATTCAACTATTTGGTGCCAATTATCCTAATTAACCGAAGTTCTATACCTGACTCGGTTTGTCTCATATAACATTGTTAAGTCATCCTAATCCAACAATTTCAGCTGCTAGAGTATCTTAGGATGTAGTTAAGTTGTCAGAAAGTTAGGTTGGTGAAGAACCAACTAAATTAAAAACTAGATATCTCGCATGAGTTAAATGACAAATGAGAGCAGCTTATGCAATCCACTATTCTTAGACAATCATATCACAGCTTCAAAAAAGCAGATAAAGAAGCAAAGATTAGATTAAACAATAATGTGACCTGGTAGCTGGCTATGCGTCAACTAATGCATCTTGAGCCATCATTCCCCGAAAAGGCCTGAGAAAACAAAGTAAAAACATGAACACTCTCTAAACAGGCATATACCTATTCAGGTTCAAAGGGACTTTCTCAGCCAAAACACGGCAAAACTAAACAAAACTTTACATAATTAAAACTCAGTTACAGTTACATTCAATTATAAAACTGAACATAGCTCAGCGACAAAAACCGAATTCAAACTCAGTTAAAAATTCTAAACTTGGTTTTATATCTGAGCTTAAGCTCATTTTTATATATGACATAGCTCTGTTTTAAATCTAAGCTTAAAGGCTTAGATTAAAAAAACTGAGCATTAAGCTTTAAAGCTCAGTAAGTAGAACCGGGGTCAAAATTTTGAGCTTAAGCTCAGTTTTAACCGAGCTTTTGCTCAGTCTGTAGTACTAAGCTTAACGTTCAGTTTCAAAAAAAAGAGCCTAAGCTCTATTTTGATTGTGCTTTCGCTCAGTTTGTAGAACTGAGCAACACTCTGTTTTCGAACTAAGCAAGCTCAGTTTTCTAACTACGACTGAGTGTAGCTCAGTTTTCTAACCGAATGAAACTCAATTTTTGAACCGAGCAGAGCTTAGTTTTACAGCCAAGCGGAACTTAGTTTTTTATTCAACCTGACCTCGGTCCTTTTAAAAAAAATTGAAACTCATTAACAATCAAAGAAACCACAAATTCTAAACACATACATTTGAAAAGGAAAATGCAAAAATGAGCAGAGAAAGCATATATGCAACTAAAGAACAACAACTAAAATTCATCCCAGAATGAAAATGACATCATATAACCAAAAACTGGCTCGCCACAAATATCCGGACCTGCCGTATTTTGAAAATGGAGGAAAATGAGCATTATCCATCGATACACAGGAGCCAAAGGCAGACTGAAAGAATCGCGACTTCTGCTCATACCACAACCTAAGACGTTGTCTTCTGGTCAACATAGAAAAACCACCTGCAAAAATGAGCCCACAAAATCCTCCATTAAACAAAAACACAAGCCCGAACCACTACTGAATAACACATCACAAGACAATAACCCCCTACTTCCTCCAAATGTAGCTATCGCCTATCAGTAGCTGACAAGACGACCCTGACGACTTCAAAAACAAGTAGAGAAAACAAGATCTGAAATATCTCAAAGTTCACCATCAACGACATGATAAGAAATAAGATGACTAGAAAGTTAATGAAGCGCCGCAAGCAAACGGGGAACAATGCGAAAATGAGGTGGAGAGTGGAGATCGAAAGAGGAACTCAAAAGTAGGTGAGGTTGGATAGCCGAAAAGGGTGGATCAGCCGAAATGCAGAAGTACAAAAACAGATCCAGAGTACGAAGGGTGAGACCAAAAGAAATTGGCGAAGGGTAAAATCTGCGAATGGGGAAATGGTAAATAAAAAATAAAAAAGAGGCGGATAGATATGTAGTTTGAAGCCGAGAACAAAGAAATTGCGGAGCGAAAGGCCAAGGAGCGAAAAGAAGACTAGAAAGTGGAAAGATGAAGGCAGATCTGTAGAATTGAGTTCGACGGAGTGTCGTGCTTCGGCGATTGTCAGTATGACAGGTATGCTTGGTTTGGAGGGACAATACATCACAAGACAATAACCCCTACTTCCTCCAAAGGCAGACTGAAAGAATCGCGACTTCTGCTCATACCACAACCTAAGACGCTGTCTTCTGGTCAACATAGAAAAACCACCTGCAAAAATGAGCCCACAAAATCCTCCATTAAACAAAAACACAAGCCCGAACCACTACTGAACAACACATCACAAGACAATAACCCCCTACTTCCTCCAAATGTAGCTATCGCCTATCAGTAGCTGACAAGACGACCCTGACGACTTCAAAAACAAGTAGAGAAAACAAGATCTGAAATATCTCAAAGTTCACCATCAACGACATGATAAGAAATAAGATGACTAGAAAGTTAATGAAGCGCCGCAAGCAAACGGGGAACAGTGCGAAAATGAGGTGGAGAGTGGAGATCGAAAGAGGAACTCAAAAGTAGGTGAGGTTGGACAGCCGAAAAGGGTGGATCAGCCGAAATGCAGAAGTACAAAAACAGATCCAGAGTACGAAGGGTGAGACCAAAAGAAATTGGCGAAGGGTAAAATCTGCGAATGGGGAAATGGTAAATAAAAAATAAAAAAGAGGCGGATAGATATGTAGTTTGAAGCCGAGAACAAAGAAATTGCGGAGCGAAAGGCCAAGGAGCGAAAAGAAGACTAGAAAGTGGAAAGATGAAGGCAGATCTGTAGAATTGAGTTCGACGGAGTGTCGTGCTTCGGCGATTGTCAGTATGACAGGTATGCTTGGTTTGGAGGGACGTGAAAATTTTGGCCTAGGTTTTGAGAGTGAGAAAAAAGGGAGAGGAACTAAAATCAGGTGTCATGATAAGCGGGAACAGAAAAATAATTCCCACTTAGTAACTTTCAAAGGCTAACACGCAACTATTTCAGTGAGGTAAACAAAACAGTTTCATTTAATGTTTAAACGCTGCTGTATAATGTAACTGAAAGCACAATTTCTTGTAGTGCTTCTAAATTTATTCTTTAATCTTCCTTTGGATATCATTTCAAACCACGTTGAGGTTTTCCAAACTAGTCGGGATTAGCGAACCACACCGAAGTAATCATTTATTTTATTTCCCAATCCCAACCTATTCATACCATGGAGAAAAACTGGTAATACTCCATATCTAACACCACAGTGTTATCGGTAAATATTAATTACCATTTCACGTTCAAATCTAATTAAAGATTTAGCTATCGCTTTAGAGCAAAACTGGTGATACTCCATTCTCGATCATTTCAATCTAACTAAAGATTCATTAAAACTCCATTTAGTTTTAATCTTCCCAAAAATCAATATTAATGATTATTTAACTTGGCAAATCATATCCTGTCTTTAACTGGATTAAAGAACCAATGTCTTTTAAAACACGGGTCATGATAAACCCAAAATCACATTCCATTCATCAGTCTCTAACCGTAAATTAGTAAGAGAACAATTCCCTAAGTATTAACCCCGAAGGCCGAAACCAACATCAGATCAATACCCAGGAAACCATTCGACTTAGCTAACCGTCAGTTAGTTTCTAATTTTCTCACGGGGTTTAAGAACAGTGTTAGTGAAGACACCATTCACAACAAACCCAAAATCCCATTTAATATTAAATACAAGCTCTGAATAGAAAATATATCGGCTTATATTCAATATCAAATTCTTAAATCAACAAATATCGTATTGGAATAACGATATATATATATATATCTTCCAAATTCCTCCACAATGTCCGTATAATCACGGAATCCAATATTGAAATATTCCGAAGATCAATTCGGTTCAAATCCATTCCAATTCATATATTGGAAATTCTGGTTATTTTAAAACCATTCTCAATCCATTTCATTTATTTAAAAATAATTGGATTTTAATTCTAGTTATAAACTAGTTCATTTCGAAAAAAAATATTTTTATCCTTACAAATATGGAATTTTTTCATCCCAGTTCTTTCCAATTCATATGTTATGATTTTACACAAATTATAGATATTTTTAATCATTTTATAAAGACCCTTACAGTCGATTTTCATAACCGGTCGTCGAACCACACTTACAACGACCTTTTCCAAGTTTGATTTGGACATAATTCCAAATCCAACCGTTAGATTTCAAACTTCTCATATTCGTTGGAAAGCTCTTTTCGATACGAACCCAACGGTTCTAGTTTTAGGAGAATCCGACGGTCGGATCTCCCGTAACATCCCTTCGAAGTCAACGGTCGAAATTCGCGAACGGTCGCGGCGCGGCACGTTCTATTCAGGCCATTAATATATATAATATATATATTTCGCCGATTTCAATTCAAAACGTATTATATAAATTGTTTTAACTTCGTTTTAAAAACGATTTCAACTTCATATTCAATTTTAAATCAAAATTGAATATTCCATATCATTAATATATAAATGATAATATTTTCAAAATATTAAATTTTGAAATCACTTCCTTTTCTATATTCATTATAAAAACGAATATAATCGATATAAATATCGTTCGTGCCAAAATGGCGCATATCTAATCAACACGGCTTTATATATTTCAATAACTTCGTTATTCTATTCAACAAATGAATATTTTCTTCAACACATGAATATATATTTTATTCAACACATGAATATTTAATAATTCTTACTTACAATAAAAATGTGAACTTTATTGTATAAATATTTCGTTTAACACATGAATCGTTTCAACACATGAATATTCTCAACACATGAGTATTGTCAACACATGACTATTTTTCTTATTTTATATATTTGATGAAATTGTGTTTTATATCGTTTAATTCTTAATCAGCCTCTAACCATAAATTAGTAAGAGAATGATTCCCTAAGTATTAACCCCGAAGGCCGAAACCAACATCAGATCAATACCCAGGAAACCACTCATCTTAACTAGTTTCCAGTTAGTTTCTAATTTTATATATGATAAAGATGTGAATTTTATCGTTTAGAGATTTTTCTCAATACATGAATTTTCTTTTATTCAACACATGAATATATATTTTATTCTAACACATGAATATTTATTCTATTCAACACATGAATCTTTATTTTATAATATTCTTTATTTTTCAAATTGGAATGAGGCCCAATCAATTACCATATAATGTTAATTATATGGATTCCATACAACACAAGTATATAATAGCAATGATAAATAATCAACCATCATCCAAAGTGCACTACACAACTGTCTATCAACCTATCGATTGACATACAACTAAACAATCGGGATTAGTGTACGTCAAATGTTATCCCAATACCCGTGTAGGGTTTCAGTCAACAAACACAGATTTTTATTTGTGCAGTTGGGCGATGTGTAAAATTTATCGTCCCAATCAGTATTAGTCAAATGGGTGTACATAAACAAATCGTCTGATTTGTAAATGAATATTTTATTTTATTCATCTATCTAATAAAATGATATTTTTATTTTTCTAACATATTTTAGAAAATTTCGGCGGCATAACGGCGCGATACTAGAAACGGGATAAGGCCTAGCCTTACCCCCAGTCTAATAATGGCCTGCGCAATACACATACCAATCTAATCTATTCCATTTTACCCAAACAACCAAATTCAAACCAATAATCCAATCAACTACACAACCAAGCAAACAAGTCGTCCATGGTCTGTTGATGACGGGGAATAGTCTATATATGCAGTTACATGATAAATAATTGTATAGAAAAATTATAGTGAGGAGGTCTCACCTTTGGGTTCCACTACGCCATTCTTTATTTCCGAACTGTTTGAATTTGTTCGAAATTCCAACACATCCTTTTCACGCTGTTCATATATAAAAATCACATTTTTAATAACTCTACATGTACATAAAAATCATATTTTTATTTCCACTTCATATATATAAAAATCGAATTTTTATCGCTACTTCATATAAATAAAAATTATATTTTTATTATCATACATATATAAAAATCATATTTTTATTATCTCTATAATATAAAAATCATACTTTTACTTCGTTAATCCATATATAAAAATCCTACCTTTCATGTATGATAAAAATCTTATCTTTTCTATAAATAAAAATCATAACTTTAAACAAATAAAAATATAATCTTTTCATCGCTACATATATAAATCGCGTTTTTATTTGTTATTTACATACATAAAAATTGGAATTGAAATGGAAAACTAAAAACTCACAAGGCATTCGGGGGTGGGGATGGCATCGCTGGTGGTCCGGCGAGTCCTGGGGGTGCTACAGGTGAGCGGTGGCACGAGGCTAGCTCGTTGGTGTTGGCGGAGGGTTGTTTTTGGGGTGAATAAGGCTTGTGAGGCACGACTATTCACATCGGAGGGAGGAGGAGGCTCCACCATCGGAGTTGGTGCCATCGGGGGGAGGCGTGGGGCCTGTAGCGGCGGCAGGGGGCTGCGGCCTGGTGGTGGAGGGTTGTTTTCATCAATTTGGGGGTTGGAGCTCTCAATTAGCCGAGAAGAGACAGGAGAGAGAGGGGGAGGTGATGGAGGGGGCGCCTGAGGCGGTGGAGGCCGGTGGTGGCGCAAATGGGGAGGCAGCGGGTCTAGAAGAAAAGGCGATTGGTTTCTCACGAAGGAAGGGTGCGGGTTTTGTCTTCAGAGAAAGGGAGGGGTAGGGGTATAAGGGAATATATATATTTATTTAATTTATTTATTTATTTTCAAAAAGTCAACTTTTAAATTCGATCTCCTAACGAGACCTAACGACTGTCGCCCCTAGCTAATTACCCCTATTCCGAACACAATGAGATATGTCCCGTAAGCCAATTTGGTCGTTACGATAGGTTTTCATCAAAATCAAAACATAAATCAGTATATAATCAATTTAAACGTACATTTCAATTTACTGGGGCCGCATACTAACTCTAAAAATTCTAGAAAAATTATTTCTAGCTTCGTATTGACGTTACGGTCCTAACAAAACTAATTTCGTCAAATTTTGAGACCGTTTGAAAAATGGCCAATTTCCAGTCGATCGAATTTGACTGAAACTGTTAAAACACATTTAACCTCGCCACGCTCACATATTGATTTAGAAAATTATGCAAATTGGAATCTAGCAATAATTTGACATCCCAGATCCAACAAAAGTGGTTTTGTCGAAAACGAAGGTCGTGTACAAAATTTCCTTTTTAAGGGCTTTATATATATATATAATATATATAAATACCACAGCGACTTTCCTGAATTTTAAACTGGACGTATCTTTCAACTTCTAGAGTGAAATCTCAGTTTCTTACATCCGTTAGAAAGATATGATTAAACAGATTCAAATATTTCTTGTTTCGTTCAATTCTGACTTATATTGAATTCTGTATATTCATTTAAAATTCAAAATCGAATTTTCGAACTACCGCGCCATTTCAGGCTCGTTTTATAATTAAAATAAATTTATTCATTCTAACTTCGTCGAAAATAAATTTTTAGTCGTTATTATTTAAAATAAATCATTTTAAATATTCAAAATTCATTTAAATTGCCAAAATAAAAATTTAAAATTGGCTCAGAATTTCCGGGTTGTTACAATCATGATGTGCTCTATTACTACCAAAATCCCGTGCTGAACAAGCCGCCATCACATGAACACACAGTATCTTCTGTAGAAGTGGGATGTTTCATGTACAGGTGTAATGAGAACCGTCGATCACAACATCATATTCATCTCTGTAACCGTGAATCACTGTCGTCGTATTCATCTCCGTAACCGTACAAATCAGACAGTCGTATTCATCTCCGTACTATATGTCCTTATGAACCCAGATTGCGTCTTTTTATATCCACAAAATACTGAGGCAAATACGAATACGATTCAGCCCAGTCACCATATATTTTTTCCAATGCTTTATTCAACGTTCGCCAAGCTTTCATGTAACTGATTTTGATGAAGAGTTGCTCGTCAACAAGCACTTGCACCGTCCCAGCTGAGATATCCAAATCGGCCTTCACCAAAGCCATGATTTTGGATATAAGAAACCCAGAGTGGCTTGCTTGTGGTTGGAATTAATCATAGGGTTGGCACAATTATGTTTGTGAGGCAACTTTCTGATTTCCCACCATCCAGTTTGTGATTTCTTCGACATTATAGCATGTATTCGCCGTGGACAAGTATCATCAACATTACATACAACGGTGTATATTGTTTTATTTGACTTGATTGGCTTGTACGAAACACTGTGCAGAATAGACCATTCCGTAAGTTGGTTGAGAAACTGTTATTTGCTTTGGAATACCATCCCAACAGCAAAACTATTTTGTACGCACGCAGCCAAGAATTTTTCACCAGAAAACTCTAGATTAGCCATTACGGATCTGGCCATCATTTGCGCCGTGCAGAGATCGTCATCCATTGGTATTTCCATTTGAACCTCATCACCATCTTCTTTGGGATCTACTATGTTTGGAAAGTCATAGTTTAGTGGTTCATTGTTGACTTCGGTCCAACTTGTATCATCAACAGTTGTCGTGGCAACCGCCATGCTATCAATATGTTCGGCCTGTTGTGAAGGACCTACACCCCAGTCTTCTTCGGGTTCTACAGTCAATCTATTAATAAATACATTTCAGTTAAATCTTACATTTCAATGAGTAGTTATAAAACTAAATTGATGTGCAACACATACCTTTGGCTCATATCTAACAGTTCTGACTAATCGGTTTGTTGTTCTTGTTGCTGCTCGGCCACATTTGGTGGAAAATACGGATTGGTGTACAAAGGAGAACTTAGGATGAGTGAAGAATCATGAGTTTGCAACATTTCTGTGAAATAATCTAAACCTCTACTCACGATAGGAGGCGTGATGATTTCTTCCACGACATCTTCCACAATTTCTTTTGTTGTTTTTCCAATAAACAACTCAATCGATTTCTTAACAGCGGAAAACATTACTTGTACATCTGCATCTTCTGAAAGTGCTACGGTTCTCGTCCCCGAATCAGTAGGCCAGTTAACTGACAACCCGATATCATATTCGAGAGGGTTAATTTGGATTGCGTTGAAGACTGTTTCTTTCAAAGCATCAAGTATGCAACCCTTTCGAACTCTCCCTGGTTTGCAGAATCCTCCCACATAACTTCCATTTTGGTGCTCATGCATGACCAGTTCACCATCGTGATAATAAAGTGTAGGAATAAAAGTAGGCGCCATTGTTGAGTGAGTATATTTGTCTTGAGGTTATTTGAAGATAGAATTGAAGTGTATGAGAAATAATGTGCTGAAGAGCTATGAAATAGGGAAACCATCTAAGAAACGTCATTGCCAAATTAACTTTAATCAACTCGGTACGGTCGTTGTCAAGTCAGAATTGGAAGTGCTTTAATCATGTCATCGATTTCAAAGTAAAGTAGAATCAATTGTTATATGCTCGTCCTGATCACAAAAAACAAGCCTTGAATCAGAATTGGGAGAGCTTTAATCATGTCATCAATTTCGAAATAAAGCATTGTCATTTGTCCTTACAACGGCTTTACCACAATGGACAAACATTGGGTCAAATTTGGCAGATGCTTGTCAACTCAACTATTTCTGAATATTGGACCAACTTTATCTGTGTCTAGTCAAATCACCTGAAATTCGACAGATCGTACTGTACAGAAACAGACTGACCCAGCTTTAATTTATGGGAGCTAGTTGTCAATTCATCTTTATGTCATAATGTGTACTGTACGAACCAGAAAACATACAAAGCTTTGATTTAAACTTCAGAAATTTAAAAAAATTTATTATAAAACATAAACATACAATACTTCATATTAATCTTCCAAGTCCTACAAACACACAAACAATAATTCAAACTAAACTTCAATAACTTACAACGACTACGGATAATAGAATAACTCACACTAAAATTTAGAAACCTACAATGACGACAGATAATAGAAACACTAATGGTTATGGTTAAAATGCAAGTCCTCTAGGAGTTTTTTGAGATGTCTAACTTCTTGCTCCAGCTCTTTCGCATATGTTATGCCCCTTGGACAAAGCGGTTCGTCAATCCATTCTAAAAAATTGCATTCGTGGGGATAATTGGAACAAAGAAGACTTCGACGACCAATGTTTTCGCCATCATCTGATACAACAACTTCAGCCATATATCCACAGTGGTAGCAAACTGGGTACGAGTTAACCTCTTGCTCCACCATTGTTTGAGAAGTCATTTTGAAAATATATATAGTTGAGGCGAGTTTTCAAAAGGCGCCAATATGCCTTCCCAAACAAAACACACTACAAGAAAAAAGATTGTTTGGGACATCATAGTACAGTCCTAAAACGCAAGATTCTGTCTCAAATTTACACTTAAGACGCCATTGAGATAAAAGATATTATCTCTAAAATAAGGTCCCAAAATAAAGAGAGACCACAGGTATGGGTCCCTAAATTATTAAAGACATACATTGACAGTATCAAGTATGTCACAAATTTAAAGACATTTCAAACAATACAGCCGTCTCTAATATTGCATTTGGAACCTTCTGTGATGTCTCAAATCAATCTACAAATGAGCTATTTAACTGTTCCAATTCCTTACAGACGATGAAACAAGAAACAATATCAAATCTAAAATGTGAAAATTCACAACAAATTGTCAACATAAAATGGACAATAACAGAAATAATACATTCATCCAATGACAACAAAATCCATAATATCCAAATGAAATGAATGTCACAATATCAGAAGTACATAACATTAGACATAATTTTTGTAGATCTAATACATACAGCTTAGAAGAAACGCAGTTTGCATCTGATTCTAAAATAAGCACAAACTATCATGACAAGTAAATTATACAAAAGCAATGCAAAAGAAAAATATTGAAACTTAAGTCACAATGCATATGTACTCTTAATTTGCATGACCCGCTATCAAGTTGCAATAAGGACTTCATTGCAGTAAATTAAGTACTTGTATTGACACATTGTGCTTTGTAGACTCGTCTTCTAACCTCAACGTGACTCGTCCTAAATGTTCAAATTCAACATACATTCATTTTCCTGGCACTAAGCACTTTCATGTCCTCGTCTCCTGAAAATAATGTTCAAAACAGAATTTAGACAATAAAGAGTAAGGTTATAATAACTGAAAAGTTACTTATTGTCTGCTATATAGAAAGGTAACACAAGGGTCTAAACATGCTATAGATTCCACCTGGTCAAAAAATGGTTTCTGTGACTATAGCAGGAATACTCCATTTTGAAGCTTTTGAAACTAGAAAAATGCCACTATCATTTGAATACCTATTTAAGAACATTAAGGCCTTTTTTCATTTCAGGCGTCCATATTCATTTTTCCTTTTTTAATCCATTTTTATTTATCGTTCACCCTTTTCATTTTCTGTAATACCATTTCCACTTGCCATCTTGCTATCTCTCTTTTTGCCTTCTCAACGGTGATAATAACTAACAGCTAACCAGCTCAAATCAAAGATACAATTGAGTAAGTTGACATATATAAGAAAAAAAATGCAATTTTATTTGTAAAAGAAATGTTTCAAGCTAGCAGACTGCATATGAAATGATAGCAGAGCTCTTAAAATATTGTACATATTACATGATAAAACAGTGAATTATTTAGCCTTGTATTGAGAATATTGCATAAAAACAATTTAAAATTTTCATATCAATTTCCACGCACGATAGTCTTTAAGTTTAAGAAGCCACCTCCAATCTTTTCCCGTCAGTGTACAATAAAGAATGAAAATCAATTTAAAAGCATACCAATAAGAAATACTAATAAAAGGGGAAAATGATCAGATATAAAAAATCAGATGCTTTTTCCCGTGTTGTGTATCACGTAAGCGAAGTACACCACTTACTGTGTTTTATATGTTTATCATGCCATGGAACAAAACATGCTAATGACATGTCTTGCTTTGCATGTGCTACAACACATATTTAACGACGATGGTTGTGATGGAAATGTGTCCAGTAACATGACAATAACATAAAGGAGAACACATTTTCTAAACAATTGCTGAATTTTTTTGTACATCTTTAACCGTCTAAATGTGAGAATAAAAATTTAGGACTCTTTATTTTATATATGAAATATATTTCTGAAGTTCCTTCAACGATTTGCACGTAATGCTAGTGGACTAAGATAATAGAAATATGCTTGGATTGAATATCGAATAATAACTAGTTTACATGTAAATATACCATCAACAAAATATTATGTATGTTAAAGCTTTAATGAAACCTCACAAGCATATTGGTATTTTTTTTTTTTTTTTTTTTTGTCATAATGTTCCCATCTTGATACCAATGAGAAATTTAACAAATGGTCATGTCCAAACCTATTTCTATGACCAATATCATTATTGCTTTACCTTCTGAGTTGGAGGCTACGTGCGTTTGAAGTACAAACAGTGAAAACAACTCTGAGACAACAATATCAAAAGGCCTTTTGTCTTTCGGACATGTAAGCACCCGAGAATGGGTAAAATATAGTGAAATTAAAGAAAAGTCATAAGAAAACAAGACAAGTGGACAATGTCCTCGAATAAAAAAGAAAGCAAAACTTGAATATTAACCTCATGGTTACGTATACCCTCAAAGATATTAACCATGTCCATATCCTACTCACTTTCCAAAACGACCTATACAAAAGGCAAAAAGAAGTTATATTTTTATTATGAAGCTTAGCTTTGTTTGTTGATGCTTGGGACCAATGTTGTACTACAGTTTTTTATTACTTCAATACATCCATACAATGGTGCCACAGTAATTTATTTTTAAAAAGAAATGTTTCAGAAATGAATCCATGTCTTTTTCCTACACTTGCTAGGGACAGTGTCTATAATCATTTCTCTAAAAGTTTCCAAGAACTTTCAAACATAAACCAAAACAATTTTTATCATAGGATTTATGTTGTATGCTTAAAGACACTCACGAACCATTAAGGACAGCGCATTACGAGTAGCAAGTTTTGTGCAAAAAAAAAAGGAAAAAAAAAAGAAAAAAAGAAGAAGAAGAAGAAGAAGAACCCATGACGATGATGACTAAAAGGAGAGCATTTCCTGAAACCGCTATAGATAATAATTTTTGAAAGGAATAGCTTGAATTCTTGAAAGATCAATAATAAATATCATTAAAAAAATTACCTCAGCACGAATATATATCACATAATGCTTCTAGGATCACCACACAAATGGCAGGCTCAAGAGTCTTGCACAATTCAACTTTCTCTCTAAATGCCGACATTTAGACTATCAACTAAAAACAGAGTATTAATTTCTTAGTAGTATGGTATAAGAGAACTTACCCATATGCTGCAATAATTAGTATATCCTTATCTTCAACCTGCAACTAGAAGACAACTATGTTAGCCCCCGAAATTCGGAAGACCGGAAAAGATTGAAAGTGAAAAACATACCCAATACCACTAGTCTTCTCAACTTTCTCCATGAGATTGTATCCACGCTCCTAGGCCTACAGCTATATGTATGACAGGAGGGTTTACCTTTAAAATTAGAAAATTTTCCAGTATAGAGAATAATTTAATCAATCAGATATCATATTAACCATCGTTATGAAAGGAAATGAAAATTGTAAAAGGTATTATTAGGAGCACAACCAATACAGAAGTTGGGCTAAAAGTTTTTATACTGAAACAAATTATCTATTGGCTTCTGTATCCTAATGTAAAACATGGTAGATTTTAGTATGAATTAGCCCACAATCAGTTTTCTCCAATAATCAAATAAAATGGGGAAGTATTAGGGTAAACGATATGTTCAATTGTTAAATAATAGAAAAATGTATCAATTAATGTCGATTAAATCAAAATAATCTTTGTAAATTAGATCGAATCAGTAGTGGTACGTTAGTATGACTAGAACAGCAAATTAGAAACTATGAATCAAATGGATTTACAAAAAAAAAAAAAAAAAAAAAAAAGGGAAATTAACCTAGAATACCAATTCTGTTATGCATCTGCAGCTTCAGACTTGAAGAATCGAATATAGTTGTAAAGATCTAGGAAGACTAACCTTTTATTTCTTCCACACCATCTATTGTATCGCCTGTTTGCCATTAACGAGACCATTTTTTTTTTTTCCGTTTCTATTCATTGTTTTAGTCGGCAGATAGGAGGAGAATCTCACGTGAAAAAAGAAAGAGAGAGAGAGAGACGTGAATGAGGAAATGGGCAATCAACCATGTTAAGACGCATCAGACACCACTAATTGGGTCTTTTACATCATATTTGAGACAAAATATTTTTATCTCTAACTGGTCCATGTATAGAGACAAAAAAACAAGAAGTCACAGATCTTTGTCTTAAATTTATCTTTTTGTTGTAGTGACATGCCTATATTTGTTATTATTCCTGAAACATGACTATGCATGTAATACTTTCTCCAAACAAGCCTACATTTGTGAATTTTCCAAATAAAAATGAATGCTCTCCACTTTAGAGGATCTCTTCCATGAAAAAACTAATCAACTACATGATTTTACGTACATCACCATCAGAGCAAAAGTTATGACAAAATTATCTAAACCATTGAGGATTTAATTTCCATCATATAATCATGCACAAGTAGTAAGGAGATGAAAACTCAAGTTTGGGCAAGCATAAAAAGCATGAAGAATAGAAACTTAACTTCCAGCCATGCCGAACTAACATAACAAGCATGAAGAAAGAATAGCTCATAACATAATTACGCACTGGGACGAACGTGATTGATCCAGAACAAGTAGCCATACTCTATAGGGCGAGCGGTTAAACATCACATAAATATTAATATGACCCTGAAGAATGCAGGGCTAGTCCTTCTGAACCAAAAACACTGGACCACTAGTGGTGCCGAATTCTCTCATCTTCTGAAACAAGCCCGATTTCTATTGATGTGAGATTTCAAATGATCACTTTACGTCAGAAATTGCAGGCATGAGCAGGGCAGATACATATAAACACAGGCTTCAATATCATTGCCAAGTACATCAGAAATTTCCATATACAGAATGATTCTAACTTCATAAAACAACTCAACAATCAAATGCTGGTTTCAGAAAAAAAACATTCATCATCAAATGCTGGACAACCAACTACGAAAACTCAAACATAAAACTTCAGTGAGACAATTTCATCAAGTACCTCGACGACACAGAATCAGATCCACATGAGACATTTAGGCTAACGATGGAAAAACTCTCATCTCATTGGCTATAGCCGCAAAGTCAAACCAGGCATCCAGGAAGAGGAGATTGGGAAAAATACCTATTTTTAGTCCAGCATTGAGTATAAGATCTCAATGGTCACATCTCCTAGTCGTGCCTCCTAAACATACCGAATAGATAAGGGAGCTCAGACTCCTTCATCGTTGGGTAGTCCAATACCGACATATACCAAATCAACCAACAACGTTCCAAACATTAGTTGTAAGTAAAATTGATTTTTTTACTGAGATTAGGGTATTTGCTTGGCTTGATAACGAAACAGAACAACAGGTTTGGGTATTTTGCTATATTTTGTTAGTGAGAATTTAGGGAAAAGGTTTACCGCCATGAAATGTTGGGGCGAACGTTCTAACAAAAAAATACGTGAAAACACCGAGTATACTTACTAAATTATGGTATTTAGATGCCTGTTTGATGAGTAAGATTAGCTTTTATACTTGCGTCAGTCTACTATTTAAGCAGTATGTGATTTTACAAGGATTATTGCTAGGCATGCAAAAGACATTTCCATCCCAAAATCAAATGCTTAAATTATGTAAAAAATTCTAATAAATAAATCATAACAAAATATATTTTCCGCCTAACCAAAAGAATAACAATGCATAGATTTTCTGAAATTTTGAATATTTTATAAAATTTTAAATTTATTTTTAAATTTGAAGAGATTTTAAAAAGTTATGAAAATTTCATTTTTTTTCAAAATATTAAATATAATCATCAGTTATAATTATTAAATAGTAAAAAGTAAATATTACTCCTTAAATCATTGAAGATCATTTATTAATTATTAAATAGTAAATACTGACATATGTTCACAATCGTCGGACTTCAAACCATGGAAATGGCGGATAGGATTAGATTTCAGCCGCCTTAAATTTCTTTTCCAACCATTTTCTCTCTGCATCCCTTCACCGCTTCGTTCCATGCCCTTTAACCCTAGTTTTCGTTGTGCCTTTGGTTTTGTTGTTCACAATCCACTCAATCCCCTTTTTTATTTTCATATCTAAACTGGATTACTTTTTCCCATGCTTTTCAAGCTTCGATGATCCTTGGTGTTCAGATCTAGCGTGAGCCCATCATTATGCTTATATTACTACTCGGCCGAAAGATCCTCCACACGTGATTGTTTTACAGCTGATGAGGATCTCTTTCTGGCTATTTAGTTTTCTTTGTCATCCGTTGGTTCTTGTGTATTGCGTTTGTTGTGGTTTGCGTCCCCTATATCGTTGGGTCTTTTTATGGTTGTGTTTTTGGGATCTGACATTTTGGAATAAGTAGTGCGGTTGGGGTGGACTGAGCAGAACTATGCTTTTCTTGGTGGTGTTGCTTTCAACTCGACAGTAGCCATGGATAGCCCCGGAACAATAGCTATCAGGTACGAGTTCGCTGTGCTACTTTTTATCTCCTGCTCTTTCCATGGTTCTTGCATTTGGTGATATCTAAACGTGTGATGTTGCGCGTGCAATCGATTCTCAATATCTTTGTTTGCGATGGTTCTTTGTTCCATGTAGGAGACTGGTTGGTTATTTTCACTTTGGTTGTTGGTGATGTGTTGGGTATTGTTTCTGCTATGGTGAAGGATTGGCCTATGTCATTTTCTACTCATTGTCATGCTTCTTCATTGATGCTGGGAAGCTATCTGCTTTTATGGAGCATGTCATTTTTATTTTGCCTTTAGGGAATGAGGTACATGTTTTGTATTTCTATTTTCCATGTAAAGTGAAACAGTGCTGGTTGTAGCAGTTGCTTTTGAGATATTTTCACCCAAATGTGGTGCATGTCAGTGTTTGTAGTTTCATATTTGTGACACCTCATCTCGAAACCCACCCTAATAAAGATCATTAACGATTAGTTTTGTCTATTAGAGAAGAAAATATGGCTAGTTAAGGGCGACCATCCGTAATTTTGTATTAAACGAGTATCCAATACGTCGATTTTAGGGTTTAGTTTTTTGTTTCTTACTTCAAGTGGATGATGATACTTGATCTATCTAATATAAAATAAAACGACGATGGCTAGTAATAAAAAACTATGATGGCTAAGGATTGTATTCAGAACAAATTACAACACATCACAAATCATATAACATATACATATAGATACAATCGTAGAATACAACATATACATGTGCTACAAATCCGAATGGTTAAATATGAACAATACAGAAATACAACATCTCCAAATGAAAGAATATACAATGACTTAAATACTTGAATACAACTAGGAAATGGCTCCAAAAATATATTTCAGGCTAGATCAACTAACCCGGAATCTACAGCAGACTATTACCTGAAACAATGCGGTCTAACCCGAGTATTACATGCATGGATCAGTTTAGTTTACATATCAGTTATAATGAGAGACGAAATAAAGTATCAACTAGACATCAATCCCTTTCTATAAGAAAAGGAATCTCAAAATACAGAATTACACGAAAACACAAAAGCGGTAATTCCTTTTCATCAGGAAGGAGTCCTATATACTTAAGAAATCAACTTACATTACACAACCAAGCAGGACACAAGTGAGGATAGGAACATAAGCTTAGATATTACTCTTAGCACGGGTTACTCCAAAATCAACATTTTGGGTATTAACATAAGAAGTCACTTGACACTAGATGAAAGACTCGAAAAACACTAAACCACAAAATTTACTAAAATCACAGAATTCACGAGAATCACTGAATTGCTAAAATCACAAGGATCACTGAGATCATATGAATCACTAAATCACGAAATCACTGAACTCTGCTGTTTACACCAAAATTGGTCTAAACACTCAAGGTACTAAAATTGTACTTCACCAATACGGTAAGAAATAAATGGAGCCGTGTTTAATCCACAATTAAAATTTTAAAATGCAAGAAAGATAAGGTAGAGACAAGATTTAGAGTGGTTCAGTCGTTAATTAGGCCTACGTCCACTATGGAGATGATTTCCACTCTTATAATGAGGATTACAAAATACATCAATTCTCTCTTTTCATACATCTCTATATTCACTCAATATACCCTCGTTTATATATTTCGATCTTGGAATTATACAAGAGAATGATAGAGTTTGAGGAGGAGAAGGATGGATGAATGATTGAGAAGGAGGATGTCTTTGTTTTCCTTGATCATAAAATGGTACTTGACGCCATGGCCAGATCAGTGATTGAGGATAAAATTTAGCAGAACCTCGTGATTTCAAAGATAGGATCCCCTCTATGTTGGCAGTCATGGTGTATTTACAGGTGAGCTTCCCTCGGGAAATAATCTGTGATCCGTTTATGCAGGCTACAGATCGTTCATTCTATTAATTACAATCATGCCATCGGCTAGCTGTAGCCAGCTGTCCGTATCTGTATTCAATTATCATGTGCGAGCGACTCGATGGAGCGAGTGTCTTGAGTAGCTGAGCGAGCAAATTTGGTCGGTGTTCTCCGGTCGCAACTATTCCTAGCATTCGACGAGCGGGTATCAGATTTGCTTGATGGTGAAATGAAGGAACAAACGATCATAGTTCCTTAATGTGGTTATGTCTGATTCCGAGTGGGTAAGCAACGATCTTTATTAGTCTAGAGGTAGCCGACTGAAAATTGCGACTTTGAGATGTGAATGCGCTCTTTCTAGGAACTGGTGTACGACCGACCGGTAGGCTTCTGATCCAAGTGACGGTGTTCGTCTGGTAAGAACACACGAGCGGTAGGAGTTGCGATTCATGAGCAATTGTTAAATATATGAGAGACCTTGACTCCTGTTCTGATACGTGCGACCGAGCTTTAATATTAGATCAAGCGTCTTCAATTGTTGTAAGCGACTTTACAGAATATACGATCTTTATCTCTATTGAGCCACACTTCTCATAGCATATCGTGCCATCATCTTCTGTTGTACTGGTTGATTTGACTTGTCTTAGGTTTGATGTTTGGGTCTTGCTCTGTGCGGTTGCATCCTATCCATTGTGAGTCGTTTAAGAGTCTCGGATAACATCGTGCACGACCGACCCTGATGATGTTCGTTCCGTATCTTTTGCTCAATGTGCATATGGATTTTTTAGGAATTAACACTTGCCCCTAGAAGTCTGTGATTTCTTTTTAGCAAGGAATTACTGGCTTCTTCATGTTTGATCGCAACATTGTTTTGCAGGCTTATTCTGGCTCATCGAAGGGTCGTTCGTGCGAAGATTAAAATTGCTTCATTGTAGCCGACGGGTGTCGTTTCCTTCGGCCGAGACGTTTGAACTATTTTGTCATCATTGCAAACAGTTAAATCATGGGGAAGTGAATATGCCAACTGGATTCTGATAGGACACCTGTTTCAATACTTGAGTATTGGGCTGACATGGCGAGAAATTCTTTGTATGTATTTTAATCTCCCCCCTTTATTTTCTTATTTCTCATTCGACTTTGCTCTCATTTTTCTTCGATAGGGTTTCTCAACTGGGAAAGAAAAAAAACTTCGTATTTCTTTCTATTGCTATTCAGGTTTGTTGATTCTCACTTATGTTCATTCTTTCTATGGACCTCACGGTTATTCCTTGATCCGTTTGCAGGATGGTTCCATCTCCAGAACAATGTCGAAAGGAAACCTTCATCGATTTTGATGTCTTAATAGGCGAGATTCAATCAACTGGTCAACCATCCTAAACTCTCCCTCTAATCCCTCTTATACAGAGCTTCAAGCTACCATTAATAGGCCGCGCCATGCTTTTGAGCCTTGCAGTCCTAGGTTTGCAAAGTGGTTTCATGGTTGGAGCTTACAGGGAGTACCTTCAAATGTGGATATATCTCCGACCGACTCTCAGATTTTTTCTTACGACATGACTGCCGCAAAAGGTCATATGTTGGCCTGCCTCGAGACCGCTGTGCATCAATTTGGAAAACAGATGGATTTGCTGAAGAACCATTCTGCGAAGCGGATGAATGGCTGTCATACATTGGCTTGCAACCTCCAAAGGCTTCACAAGGACAATCTCGAGTGCATCTCTGTTCTGGAAAATGATAAAGCAAAGTTGATCCGAGCTCTCAGGTCCAAAGATAGCGTGGTTGCTTCTTTCGCCCCTGGGGATGTTGAGTTGGTGGTTTCTACACATGCTGATGAACTTCCATCTTGTTTTGCTTCGACTAAGAGGAAGGTAGGCAGGCCAAGGAAGGTTAGAGATCTGTAATCTCCTTCTCTTTGGTTATTTTTCTTTTTGGACTTTTAAGATCGGTTGTGTAAGCGGGTGCCGGTCCTCGCTCATGATATTATGCTTGTTGTGACTTGTGCTTGGTCCGTGACACTTCTGCAGTCCTGATGAATGGTTGTTTGGCTGGTTTTATGATATTCTTCGTGTCTTTGTCATGCCATGCCTCTTTTCCCTAATTAACAATATATTATTTTAAAATTTTCGCGGCGATCGTGCGTTAATATCGTATTACGGGGCGTTCGTAAGTTAATATCGTATTACGGGGCGTTACTAATACGTTATTACGATTAGTTTTATAACGGTTTTATTAAACTGGGATCATCTAGTTTTAGCATTTGTCTTGATGGGTGAGTTTCTCGTTGTTTTTAACTTTGGCAAATTAGCCATTTAGATTTTTTATTAAATGTCCTGTTTATACGTTTGGGGTATTTTTGTGATGCATTTTTGATGCGTGCCCCTATGGGAGGACTTTGGATCCAATGTTGTAATCCAATCCTGGCTGTATTTGACTTGGTTAACAACAAAGAACAAGAATAGATACCCCCTTTCGGCTAGGATTTTTGCTTTGCGCTGGTCCTTCCAGCATGTTTAATCCTTCCCCTTTTTTATGCTTCATCCCGAGGAGCGGACACTAATTCATCTCATCGAGTTTTGACTCAGAAGGGATAAAGCTCGTGTCCTTCACCTAACAAGGTGCCCCTCGTTTTTTTTGGATTAGCATTTTCCGTTTTTGGGACATGTCGGTTTTTTCCGACTTTATGCCTTGCCCTTGGAAACAGACACTAGTTCACCTCATCGAATTTTTTTTCAAGTTGGAGAACCCGTGTCCAGCACCTAAGAAGGTGTTTCTTTGATGGGTTCACCGACTTTATCTGTGGGACTTTATCCGTGGGACTTTTTGAGTTGCTTTCACCTCAGCATTGACTCCTTTAATCTGGTACCAAGCCTTTTGTTGGTTGTGTATCCAAAGATTCAGTTTTTCCTGATGAAAGTCGGAACTCCTCGAGTTGGTGTCCCCTGCTCACTCTTTTGCCTACACAAGGAAGTCAACTTTTAGTAGGAGCCTGTGAATAAGTGACCTGTACATGTAATCAGAAATCCATATCCATCCATTTTATGTACATCATTCAAAATGCGAAAATTTTATAAATCTTTACAGCATTTTCTACGTATTCGAATAACATGTTATAAGAAATAACGACGAATATGCTCGTTGTTCCATGCTCGTGGAATCTGGTTCCCATATGTGGTAGCCAATTTGAAAGTACCGTCCTGGAATTTCTGACTTATAACGTAAGGCCCTTCCCAATTGGGTCCGAAAACTCCAGTACTGGTCATTATCTTTTTCAGAACGAGGCCTCCAATCTCAAAAGTTCTATGTTTGACTTTTGAATTTAAGTGCCTGGCCACCCTTCTTTGATGTGCGGCTACTCTGAGTTCCGCTTCTTTTCTTCTTTCCTCAAGTTGGTCGAGGGCTTCGAGCTGTAGTTTCTCGTTTTCTTTGTGGTCAAAGTGTATCCTTCTATGGGTAGGAACTTCCAACTCCACTGGTATCATAACTTCAGAGCCATAAGATAAAGAAAAGGGAGTATGCCCTGTTGCAGTTTTGTGTGTGGTGCGATATGCCCATAATGCCAGCGGGAGTTCATCTACCCAACCACCTTTAGACTTCTCTAGTCGTTTCTTAATGGTAGTCTTGATGATTTTATTTACTGCTTCCACCTGCCCGTTCGCTTGTGGATGAGCGACTGTTGAAAAGCTTTTCTGGATTTTATGTTTGGCGCAAAAGCTTTGAAACTCTTCACTTTCAAATTGGGTCCCGTTGTCTGTGATTATGTTTTGTGGTACCCCAAACCTGCATATGATATTTTTCAAGACAAAGTTAATAACTTTCTTCGAAGTTATAATGGCCAATGGCTCTGCTTCAACCCATTTTGTAAAGTAATCAACGACAACAATTGCGTATTTGTCGGTAGGAAGGGCTCCTATGAGGTCGATGCCCTAGATAGCAAATGGCCATGGGCTGATCATGTGGGTTATAGCTGTGGATGGCAACCTTGGGATCTTGGCAAATCTTTGGCACCTATCACATTTTTTAGTGTATGTCGTGGAATCTTTATTGATATCTGGCCAGAAGTAACCGTATCGTAGCATTTTCTTATCCAAAGTTTGTCTACCGGTATGTCCTCCGCATTCCCCTTCGTGTAATTCCGCCATGATTGCCTTAGACTCCTTTTCTGTAACACAACGAAGTAAAGGTGTAGAAAATCCCCGTCTATATAGTCTTCCATCCTGAATGTAACACCCCGTAATTTTATAACATTAAAATTCACAAATTAAAGTATACTTAATTTTTAGAAAAGAATTAAGTGAAATGGGTTGCGCAGAGAAATATATATATATTGATATATATATATATATATATAAATTAAAAATTTAATAAATAAATATGCGAAAAAGTTCAAAATAGCGAATTGGGAGGGGAAATAACCGAACCGGCCCATTTTTGAGGTCGACCCAAGCTCAGCTGGGTCGACTAGGGGTTAATCCAGGGTGTTTGGCTGTCAACCCGTGGGCCGATTCGCTCAAATGCAGATTTTGCATTTGATTGGTTCTCATGGTTCAGGGTTAATCTAATGGTCCTAAATAACTTCCTACACCTATAAATACATCCTAATGCTAACCCTAAACCTAATTAAAATAGAATAGTTACCGTCATACCATCGCCATGGAAATCAATGGAGCCGCCGCCAACTAAGAAAGAAGAAAAGCAAATTCAATTCTAATTCTCTCAACCCTAAAGCAAAGCAAAACTCTCTCTCTTTTCTTCTCTAAATTGTGAGTATGATGATCTTAACAAGATTATTATCATTTTAATTAGGTTGAGTTATGAATGGATTATGAGTAGATGATGTGAATTATCATATATGTTGTTGTAAACCCCTTTTGCTATCATGTATATTGTAAATCCAATGTTATGTGATGATGATATCTTATATATTGTAAATCATGTTATGATGATGTTATGTATGTTGAAAGTTTCTATGCTAAGTTGTGATGAATCATACATGTTAAAAAGGCCATGATGTTACCATCTATGCTAGTTAGTTCATATTAATTAAATCATCATGTTTGGGTTATGTTGATCTATATGACAAGTCACATATGCAAGTTAGATTGATTAGAAAAGTTATGAACATATGCCAAGACATCTATTATGACATCTAGAATTATGCTATGACATATGTGATATCCTATGCTAGTTCACACCATCATTATGTTGCCTAAAAACCCCATATGCAAGTTTATGTATAGATTTGGGCTATGATCATATCATGTAAATTGAGACATTTAACAAGTTGACACCTTTTGATCCTTAACATGTGTAGTTTATGCAAGTTTCACCCCTATTATGATTAGATTTATTTTAATTGTCTATATGTTGTGATAATTTATCTTTGTGCTAGGTGTTAGACTATACAAGTCTAGCCTATATTATGCATTGAATAAGCGAACGTATAAACGTGGGGTAGGGGTAATATTAAGGATTTAATATTAAAAAGTTGGGGGTGCAATTGATATGATTTTGCATGCCATAAGTGGATGGCCATAATTGAGTCAATTATGGACATCATTAAAAGTTGACTTAATTAATAATTTGAATAGGGAATTATTAAAACTGGGGTAAAAGATTTTAAGTGTTAATCAATGCTTAGGACACGAGGTTAGACTCGTTTGTGACGTAAACCTGCCCGAACCCGCCCGGCAAATCCAGTGGTCACAAATGTCAGCCCAATGTGAGAGGTCCTAGGCCTAAACTAAAGCATAACGGTTGTAAAGACACGAGGTTAGACTCTTTTATGGTGTAAGACTGCCCGGACCCGCCCGACAAATCCAGCTGCCATAAATGCCAGTCTAATGTGAGAGGTCTTTATGAGGTTATGGCCTGAATGAATTAAGAAATACTTAACCAGATAAACATGTAAAGTGGGACATGGGGGTTAAGTAGGTGCCTTGGGTGGCATGAGGAATCTAGGGGGTGCCCTTAGTGGCATGTGAAATACGATTAGTAAGACTTAACCAAACACACATGTAAATAAACATGACTAAGAGGGTTAAGTGGGATATACTAGTGACAAGCTTAGGTGGGTAGCTTGTGGGGGCCCATTTCGACCAGTATCCCAAACGTATCTTTGTGGGCTCGACCCAAGTCGAGGACGGGACACACATGCTGGGTTCGACTGTAAGAGGCCAAAACGGGGAGCGGTGGCAACGCAAGTCCAACGGGTTTCGTATGCGTGTGTGGACCCGGGCTGGTAGGTAAGACGTTGTTGCATCGTGTAGGTATAAGCCGTGCATTCTCAAGTTGTATCGGGTTGCCACTTTAGGGGAGTGATACACCCCACTGTGGGGCCAGCACGGGTATCTACGAGTAGGGAGCCGATCGAACGTGGGTAGTGGTGTACACCTAGTGGAGATAGGGGCAGACGACACCTATGTAGTCAACTAGGGGTACGTAAGGCTATTTATAAAGTTTCTGTGTGAACCAAGTGGGATCAAACAATAGGGTGACTGGTGTGGTGCAGTGTAGTAATGTGCGGTGCAGTGTAGTAATCATTCGTTAGTAATTAGGTGTGCCTTTACCGTTATCTTTAACGTTATCTTAAACGCTATCTTTATCTTCCTAAGAGTTCATAGACATTTACTTGTCTTCCAGCTTATGCCTTAGTCTAGTTATTTTGATAATAGTATTTTTAGAATTATCATACTCGCCAGACTTTATGTCTGACCCCCTCTATTTCTATCCTTTTTCCCCCTCCAGGTCCTCAGGTTGGGCCCAGCTCTAGTGGAGTTTGATTGGATTGCTTTATCTCTCTTGGAAAGCTTGGACCGTTGAAGTAAAGTCCAGCTTGTTATCTTCTTTAATGGCTATTTGTGTAATGGGATTATGTATTTTGTTTTTATGAAGATGGATATTGTACTTGACTCTGATTTATGGTTTTTATGATGTAATAAACATGTTTAAATTCCGCTGCAATAAAATGAAGTTTCAGTTTTCCAAGTACTACTTATTATCTGTCTTGTTGTAATTTTTCTGTTCTATATTCACTTATAACCTCCATGGAAGTTAATGCATTCCCTTTGTGAGTGACATTAATGGACGTAGGGTGTTACACTGAATAAGGTATAAGGAGCTTTTCGCAAAATCTTTCTTCGGAGCCAGGAGTGCTCCAGTTACGAGGTATTATTTAATTAGCAACATCCACGAATTTGACTCATCAGTTGTTTCCATGATCCAATCCATTTCAGTCTGCTTTGTGCTCGGGCTGGAAAGGACTTCCACTAGAACTAACCCCATTAGTTGTGCATCTTCTGTGCTTGCGTATTTGGCCAATAAATCAGCTTTAGTATTTTCCTCTCTAGGAATATGAGATATGGTGTAATGCTCGAAAGCTTCCAATAATTCCAAGGCTTTGGAAAGATAATCTGGCAAGTTTCCCATTTTGGCTTGGAATTCTCCCAAAATCTTACATACTACGAGCTGAGAGTCACTGAAGATTTGTATAATTTTTATTTGCAATTCTTTCGCTAGCTTTAATCCTGCGATAAGGGCTTCATACTCAGCTTCATTGTTGGTTGACGGAAATTCTAGCCTTAGTGCATAGCATAAGGATCTTCCCTCAAGGGTTTCGAGAACTACCCCTGCCCCAGAACATCGATCGTTTGACGCCCCATCAACAAATAATTTCCACTGGATATTAGTTTCAATATCACCTTCCTCCTTTACCTCCCCTCGGTCGGTAAATTCTGCAATAAAGTCAGCAAGCGTTTGTCCTTTGATTGCTTTCTGAGGATGATACGTAATGTCGTATTGACTGAGCTCTATATTCCATTTTAATAATCTCCCGGAGGTTTCTGGTCGGGACAGAACTTGCCTCAGAGGCTGGTCTGCGAGAACCTTGATGGGATGAGCCTGAAAGTAGGGATGAAGTTTCTTTGATGCAATGAGCAAACAATAAGCAAGTTTTTCAAGTTTTGGATAATTAAGCTCTTCTCCGGATAACCTCTTGCTGATGTAATAGACTGGTTTTTGTACCTTTAAATCTTCTCTGATTAATGCTGCACTTAAGGTATGGGTAGAAATCGCCAGGTATAGAAACAAGTCTTCTCTGTCACTAGGCTTCGATAGCATAGGTGGTGTTGCCAAGTGTTGGATCAATTCCTCGAAGGTTTTCTGACATTCAGGGGTCCACTTTATCTTTTTCTTTCCTTTTCTAAGGGCATCGAAGAATGGTAGACATATGTCCATCGCTCTAGATATAAAGCGATTTAAGGCTGCGATCTTCCCATTCAAACACTGAAATTCCTTCTTGGTTCCTGGGGCACGCATTTCTCTCAAAGCTGATATTTTGGCTGGATTAGCTTCTATACCTCTAGCTTTGACCATGTACCCAAGGAACTTTCCCGAACCGACTCCAAAAGAACATTTCAAGGGATTCAACTTCATGCCATATTGGCGTAAGATATCGAACATTCAGACTAGGTCCTCTAAATGGTTTATTGCTCTCTTTGACTTAACCAACATATCATCGACATAAACTTCCATCGTCCTACCGATTTGGTTTTTGATCATAGCATTTACCAGTCGCTGATAAGTTGTCCCTGCGTTTTTTAGACCAAATGGCATCACCTTATAGCAGTATAGACAGAGAACAGTAATGAAGCTTGTGTTTTCCTGGTCCGGACCATACATCATGATTTGATTGTAGCCGGAGTATGCATCAATGAAGGATAACAACTCATGACCAGCCGTGGAATCCACCAATTGGTCGATTCTGGGAAGAGGGAAACTATCTTTCGGACAAGCTTTATTCAGGTCTAAATAATCTACCCAGACCCGCCATTTACCGTTTGATTTCTTCACGAGCACCGGGTTGGATACCCATTCCAGATAGGTAGACTCCCTAATAAAACCATTCTCCATTAATCTATCAACTTCTTCTTTTATGGAACGCAACCACTCCAGCCCCTGGGATCTTCTTTTTTGTTTAATAGCTGGAACGCGCATGTCAATGTTCAGCTTGTGGACCGCAATGTCCGGAGATATGCCACACATGTCGGAATGGTTCCATGCGAACACATCTAAGTTAGCTCTTAGAAAGGCAATCAATTGATTTTTTAATTCGGGGCTTAACCGAGATCCTATATTCAACACACGGTTTGGGTCCTTCGGAATTACAGCTATAGGAATTGTGTCTTCGGCCGATGTCGCCCTTTCGTCCTCTGCACTGGCTTCTCTAGGATCGATCTCTTTTTGCACTCCACTATGCTCGCTAGTGCATGGACCCTCCTTTAATTGCTATAAAGGGGGTTTTTGGATGCGGGGAAGAGCCTCCGCATCCTTTCCCGAGTCTCTTTTCTTAGCCTCTCTCAGTTCAGTCACATAGCAATCTCTTGCAGCGATTTTGTCGCCCTTAATTACTCCAGTTCCCCTTTTAGTTGGAAATTTCATGGTCAAGCACCATGGAACTAATGACACCTTGAAACCAAAAAGAGTCGGCCTCCCAAGGAATGCATTGTAAGACGAAAACTCATCTATTAGGACAAAAGTTTGTAACATGGAAACCCTATGTTCCCCATCTGCTAATTCCACGGGCAAATCTATCGTTCTGATGGATTGCGTAGGTTGACCTGTAAAACCGTGGATCTTATTTGGGTATGCGCGCACCTTCGCCATAAGGAGATTCATTTTTTGGAAGGTGTTTATAAAAATCACATTAACTGATGCCCCCGTGTCGACAAGGACCCTTTTTACAACCGCAGGTCCGAGACCAATTGTGATCACCATGGCATCGATAGTTGGTGTAATTAAGCCTTCCGCGTCTTTATCTTTGAATATCACATCATCGGTCGAGGTTTTGAGCATTTTCATCGAAAGCTCGTTGTTCAAGATCATGCATCCTTCCTCTTCCTTGGTGTCCTTCAATTCGTTAGCGTATCTTTCCATATTTGTCCAACTATTCTCAACCGGGTGGGGCCCTCCCAATATCATATTGATTACTAGCCTCGAGTCAACTGGTATTTGCGCTTCTTCACTCAAGTTGGGCCGGCTAACCGCACTGTTATGTCATTGCACAGCTGGAGTACTTTGGGGATTTTTCACATATTGCTGGAGTCGGTTCTTCCTGATGAGTTCTTCAATTAAACTCTTCAGGTGCCAGCATTCGTTGGTGCTGTGCCCTGGTTGGCTATGAAACCGGCAGAATTTTCCGGAATTTGCCTGCTGCTCAGTTACCTTCTGCGGCTTCATCTAAGGAAAGATGCCTGAATCCTTTGCGGCTTGGTAAATTCTTTCTAGGGTTTCGTTTAGGAGGGTTAGCTCGTATGGTTTGAACAACCGCGTCTTTTTATAAGCTTTGCTATCCCTCTCATCGCTTCCCCTCTTTTGTCCTACATCGCTCTTCAGCTTAACCCTGGACTCGTTGCTCTTTCCTTCTCTGGCGGCGTTACTTTCTATAGTCTTCTGGACACTTGGAGTTTCATCCTCCACACTCATGTACTCCTCATCTTTTTTGTAAAACTTCTTCAAAGTTTTTGGTTTCTTCATCTTGAGCCACTTTCCAAATTCTGACTTCTTATCGATGGCTTCTTTCAGGGCTGCCAATAAGTACCAAGGCTCTGGTTCCATGACCTCCGCTGCTGCAGCATGGAAGCGTGTAAGGAAAGCTCTGATGGTTTCCCCATGCTTCTGTTCCATTTCGCATAGTGACATTACATCCCTTTCCTTGGTGGTTTGTAGTCGGAATTGATCTTGAAACCTTCTGCCCAAGTCAGCAAACTGGTCGATACATTTAGGTGGAAGTCTGGTGAACCATAGTGAGGCCACACCTTCCAGGCACACGGGAAAGTACAAGCACTTGATTTGGTTAGAGGCTTTAGCTCCATTCATGTGTTGGTCGTATTTGAACAGTAAAATGGTTGGATCTCCAACTCCGTTATAAGGTGCTATCGTTGGGGGTATAAATTTCTTCGGGAACTTCGCTTGACGGATTTCCTCTATGAACGGATTTTTGCTGGGGGGAAACTCCCATTCTTTCTCTTCATCCTCTTGGGTCGCCTTCTCCTTCATTATTCACTGGATCATGTCCGTGATGTGCCCCTCGTCACCTGTTTGTTTATCGGGATCGACACTGATGTCCTTATCAGCGCGACCACGGTTTGAGCTTCGGCGCCTTGCATCTTCTCTAATGGATGTTAAGTTGGTGGGACTTGTGACAACCCGAGTCGCACGTTTTTCTTTCCGCTGTAGAGATTTGGCCTTAGGATCCTCAACACCGGCCTCTCCCCTCTCTCCTACTAGGTTGTGAGGTCGTCCAGGGTCTAAGGCTGATGAGTCCTCTTTTTCACCAGTATTAACCACAGTATTTGGCGGTAACAAATTGGCTTGAACATTAGTCAGGACATCAAACCTTTCCATTATCATCTTCGTTGTATTATCCATTTTTTCGTTCAGGCCGGTTACAACCACAATCAATTCATCTCGCGTTATAGATGGCCTAGGGGTGTCCCCAGCCCTTTGATTCAAGATCTGAGGTGTAGCTTCATTAGCATTATCATCCTTATTGACCGTAGTAACTTTAGTAGATTTGCCGCTTTTCTTCGATGCGACCATGGTTTCAAAAGAGAAAGCGTTTTTTGGATATTTTTTTTAGATTGCTGAACTATGAAAGGGAATTATGAACACGAGCCCCACGATGGGCGCCAAAATGTTTACACCAAAATTGGTCTAAACACTCAAGGTACTAAAACTGTACTTCACAATACGGTAAGAAATAATTGGAGCCATGTTTAATCCATAATTAAAAATGAAAAATGCGAGAAAGATAAAGTAGAGACAGGATTTAGAGTGGTTCAGTCGTTAATTAGGCCTACGTCCACTATGGAGATGATTTCCACTCTTATAACGAGGATTACAAAATACATCAATTCTCTCTTTTCATACATCTCTATATTCACTCAATATACCCTCGTTTATATATTTTGATCTTGGAATTATACAAGAGAATGATAAAGTTTAAGGAGGAGAAGGACGGATGAATGATTGAGAAGGAGGATGTCTTCATTTTCCTTGATCATAAAATGGTACTTGACGCCATGGCCAGATCAGTGATTGAGGATAAAATTTAGCAGCACTTCGTGATTTCAAAGATTGGATCCCCTCTATGTTGGCAGTCATGGTGTATTTATAGGTGAGCTTCCCTCGGGAAATGATCTGTGATCCGTTTATGCAGGCTACAGATCGTTCATTCTATTAATTACAATCATGCCATCGGCTAGCTGTGGCCAGCTGTCCATATCTGTATTCAGTTATCATGTGTGAGTGACTCGATGGAGTGAGTGTCTTGAGTAGCTAAGCGGGCGACTTTGGTCAGTGTTCTCCAGTCGCAACTATTCCTACCATTCGACAAGGGAGTATTTGATTTGCTTGATGGTGAAATGAAGGAACAAACGATCATAGTTCCTTAATGTGGTTATGTCTAATTCCGAGTGGGTAAGCAACAATCTTTATTAGTCTAAAGGTAGCCGACTGAAAATTGCGACTTTGATATGTGAATGCGCTCTTTCAAGGAACTGGTGTACGACCGACCGGTAGGCTCCTGATCCAAGTGCCGGTGTTCGTCTGGTAAGAATACACGAGCGGTAGGAGTTGCAATTCATGAGCAATTGTTAAATATAGGAGCGACCATGACTCCTGTTCTGATACGTGCGACCGAGCTTTGATATTAGATCAAGCGTCTTCAATTGTTGTGAGCGACTTTACAGAACATACGATCTTAATCTCTATTGAGCCGCACTTCTCATAGCATATCGTGCCATCATCTTCGGTCGTACTGGTTGATTTGACTTGTCTTGGGTTTGATGTTTGGGTCTTGCTCTGTGCGGTTGCGTCCTATCCATTGTGAGTCGTTTAAGGGCCTCGGATAACATCGTGCACTACCGACCCTGATGATGTTCGTTCCGTATCTTTTGTTGAATGTGCGTATGGATTGTTTAGGAATTAACATCTGCTAAGAGTTTAAAACCACTAATAATAATATTAGTCAAAATAGAGAAATCAACAATAAATCACATTACACTAAAACAACATGATTTGGGTCCAACAACTTGATTGGCAAGCCGAAGCCAAATCTTGCATGTAACAACCCGTATTTTAATAACATGTAATAACCATAAATCAAGGAAGAATTAAATTTTAAAATAAGAAACAGGGGAAACGGGTTACGCCATTACGTTCATCTCGAAATTCTGCTTGGAAACGAGTCCGAGTTTTCGAAAAATGGACTCCGTATGAGAGAGGTATAACCCTCCAAAGTTTCAGAAATTTTTAGAGTCAGAAACAGCCTGAATTTCGAATTCAAATTTTGAATTCAAACCCTAGGGAAGATTGGGCGGGAATTTTCCTGCCTTGGACCAGGTCGACCTGGGGGTCGACACTATGGTCGACCTCCAGAGGCCAGGTCGACCCTATGGTCGAGCTGGGGGTCGACCTGGTGATAGAGCCCATTTTTGAGTTTGGGTTCGTTCTGATGTTTTTGGTCTCGTTTTTGTCTAGATACGTTGGCCTGACCCTATATAAACAACCCCTAGCCCCCTTCTCTCTACACATATTGTCTCTGGCCTTATGCTGCTCAAATTCTGGTTGAAAAGTTAGAGAAAGGGACTACTCCTTCTACGTTGAAACTACGTTTAGAGATTTGCTGATTTAGGGATTTTTGTTAGGACTCGACTAAGCACATAAAGATTCAACATTGACTTTCTTTTTCTAATTCTCGAACCACGCTCTGTAAGCCCCAGTTACTTTTAGATTTAAACTTTAAACGTAATATGAACATGTTGTAAATTGGAGTTGAACTTTTGTATGATAGTTATCTCATATCTATGCCTGTTCATCATGATCTTGACTTGTGGGAATATTGCTATGAAATTGATTTGGGGCCTATTCATGTTGTAAACCTATACCCCTCATGTCCATAATACTATCATGCCTGTGATGTTGAATCAGTTGTTATTCACAAGTTGGGACTTTTACCTTATGCCTACTGTTATCATGACTATCACCTTATTATGCTAGAGGCCAAAATTCCATATGCCAGTAATGTTGTAATCATTTGTCTCAAGTTATACCATGCTATTCTAGTAATCACTTTAGTCACCTTATGCCCATCCTTTTTATGTTATTTCATTATTAGTCTTATTAGTAATTTTAATATATTCGAGTTTACGTGCGATGGGAATACGATTTGGGTAGAATAGGCAAAACATGAATTGGTTATGAACTTGAAACATGAACGTTGTTATAACTTGAACCTGTATATGGACACAAACTTGACATGAAATTTACATGAAACCTGACATGAAACTCGACATGAAATTTGACACGAAACTTGAACTTGGACATGACACTTAGAATAAACTTGAAAATGACCAACTCGAGGTTGGGTTGAGTTTGAAGTGTAAATCTGCCCGGAACCGCCCGGCGAATCCAGTAACTGCAAACAATAGGACCCAATGTGAGTAGTTGGTCATATCGCACTTAAAAACCTGAGGTTAGACTAGATTGTGGCGTAAATCTGTCCGGAACCGCCTGGCATGTCCAGTAACCACAACAAGTCTAATGTGAGAGGTTGGGGTGCATTTAGTAAATGCCACTGGATAGGGTTAAGTCATGAACTTGAAAGACAACACTTAACCAACTTGACACATGATTTGATAGGGTTAAGTCACGAATTTAAATGACAATACTTAACCCATTAGACATCCTAGTTACGCGGTCCATTTCAGCAGTAACCCACTTAGATGTATCATGATACCCTAGGACTAGGCAGGGTGGGGCACGATTACTGGGCTGATTGTAAGCGACCAGAACGACGGCTGAGTAGGTGCGCCATTGTAGGTTCAGGCGGACTATGGTCGTGCACTTAGTCCGGAGTTGAAAAAGTAGGCATTGGGCACCAGTAGGTTTACACTGTGCGTGCTTGATTCGTGTCAGTGGTTGGCACCCTAGGGCTTGATACACCCTATGGTGGACCTAGCACAAGTAACTAAATTTGTGATAGGGCCGTATGACACAGACACATGACGAACTAGAACTTGTAGGGAGCCGATCGATTAGTGAATCGTTCCGTAGGACCCCGAATTGGGTCATTTCATGATATTGGGCCAACGGATCATTTCATGGTTAATACTTGACATGGGTTAGGATACTAGTACAATTGGTGCAGCGAGCCTTGAACATGCGATGCTATACTTGAGTTATCTTGTTATCTTAGTTTATCATGCCAGACTTATCATCATCCTTATGTTTACTTTCAGTTTATACATGTGTTGTTACCTTTACTAGTTTTTATACTGAAAGTCACTAGGACTTACCAGTCTTTATAACTGACCTGTTTTCTTTCGCCTCTTTTTCTTTCGTTTCCCCCCAGGTTCTCAGGGAGGAAACTCTAGCACTTAGCTTGGATTTCTCTTGCTTTCTGTTCAGCTCATATACGGTTTGGTCTTGAGCTATGCTATGGCTGCTTTTCTGCTATCTTTGGGGAATAAATTACTTTTGTTATTTTAAGTTTATGCTTCTTTATTTAGAACTTGTTGTAATGGAATAATGACAGTTGGTATTTTGGATGTAAGAGGTTTTGACTCTATTTTGAAATAATAAAAGTTGGTTTTTGATTCTTCCGCTGTTTTAAATTTATGTTCCGTCTTGTGATATTTCTGTGTTTGTTTACCTAGATAGAGCACCTCCAAAACTAGTGCATTCCCTTTGTGAGTGACACTAGCGGAGGCGAGGTGTTATATTTGGTATAAGAGCAGAACGTTACCATACTAGGCAAAAGTTTGAAAAACTTTCTGAAACTATTTTCAAAAACCATTTATAAAGAAGCATTTTTCAAGAAAAGTTTTGTTTTAAGAAAAGGCTATTCCCCAAAAGCCATTAGCACTTTCCTTTGTTCCTTCATTTGAATTCCTTTTCTTTTCGTTTTTCAGCATGTTTGGGGATCTCAACATGCCTGAAGGCGTGCAAATACCTAGTTGGTTTCGTCGGTACTTAGAGGCCACAACACCAGCCGCGGGGCTAGCTAATGTTGCTCCCCCAGCCGAGGCTGCTGCTGCTCCTCCTCCTCAACCTCCACGAGTAGACCCTTTCGTGAAGATTTTCAAAGACTTTAAAGCGATGGGCGGCAAGAATTTCATCGGAACTGAAACCTTCGTTGAAGCGAGAAACTGGCTAAAGGAGACTGAAGACCTATTTGTTATCTTCGACATAGAGGATCGTAGAAAAGTCCAGTTGGCAGCATGGTTGTTGAAAGAGGAAGCTGCATTTTGGTGGGAAGTCACCAACGCTACCAGGCCAACTAAGACTTGGGCTGACTTTAGAGGGAGGTTTGGGCTTAAGTTTCTATCGCCAACAGAAGAGAGTCTTCAGATGGAGAGGTTCCTAGCACTAAAGCAAGGGGACATGACCGTTAGGGAGTACGTGAATAGGTTTAATCAGCTTGCTCGGTTCGGATTGGACTTGGTTAATACGGCTCAAAAGAAGTCTCTACGCTTTGCTCGAGGACTGAATGAGCCACTGCACGGTTTGGCCATGACTCATATACCCATGGGGGCGACCTTTGAGAGCTTGTTGGATATGGCCCTGCTTCATGAGGAAGATAAGAGTGGCAAGAAAGAGGTTAAGCCTAATGAGACTTATAATAAGAAGGTGGACTTTAAGAGGGGAGGCAACAAGAATAACAAGAATAACAAGGGCAACAACAACAACAATAATAACAAGGCTCGTGAGACAAGGAAGTGTAACTTTTGTGGTATTACGGGGCATATAGCCAAGGACTGTAGAAGGAAGAAGAGGAAGTTGGGTGAATGCTTTTACTGTGGGGATACTGGACACATCAGTAAGGATTGCCTTAAGAAGCAAGGACAGGGGCAAGGGCAGGCCCAGCGAGCAGGACCTTCTGGAGGGCAGTTGCATGCTCTCAACACCACTCCAGCTCTTGACCGAGGTAGTAATATTTCTGTAGAAAGCCTTGTTTACATTTCTGATTTTTCTGTTCGAACCTTATTCGATTTTGGCGCATCGCATACTTTTATTTCTTCTGATATTGTTGAAAGTATGCACCTAAGTACTAGCCTAGTTGAGGATCCCGTTATAGTTTCAAATCCAATTGGGGGCACCGCTCATTTATCTATGATTTGTGTGGATTTGAGGATTTCTATCTTAAGCGCAGAATTCACGTGTAATGCTTATGTTCTCGGATTTATGGGATACAGTTTGATTCTGGGCATGGATTGGCTGTCCAATTATGGAGCCATTCTTGATTGTGAGCAAAGGGTAGTGAGACTCATGACTCGCCTTGGTAATTCTCTTGAAATTTCTTGCAACTCTATGGGTCCGGTCATGTTGTGTTATCTAGAATCTCTTGACTCGTCCATCGATAATATGCAATCTGTAAGGGTGGTCCGAGAATATCCCGATGTCTTTGATGAGGTGAAGGGGTTACCCCCTAAATGCGAGATAGACTTCCGTATTTATCTTGTTGATGATGCTAAGCCAATTTCTTTGCCCGTTAGGCACATGGCTCCGCGAGAGAGAAAAGAGCTTAGTAAGCAAGTTAAGGAGTTGCTTGAGAAAAATTTCATAAGACGAAGCATTTCTGAATGGGGTGCTCCGATGGTATTCGCTACTAAGGCGGATGGGTCGCTTCGTCTATGCGTAGATTATCATGAGTTAAACAAGCTGACAAAGAAAAATAGGCACCAACTACCAAGAATCGACGATCTTTCTGACCAGCTTGTAGGAGCGTATGTTTTCTCTCAACTCGATCTAGCCACAGGATTCCATCAGCTCGGAGTGGCTAAGGATAACATTGACAAGACTGCGTTTAGGACTCCAGATGGTTTCTTCAAATGGCTCGTCATGCCGTTTGGTTTAACAAATGCACCCGCATACTTTGTAGATTTGATGAGTAGGGTGTTTAGGGAGTTCCTTAACAAGTTTGTAGTGGTTTTCGTGGACGATATTTTGATCTTCTCAAAGGATGAGGAAGAACATGCTAGACATCTCAAGGAAGTTATGGACACGCATAGAGCACACAGGTTAAAGGCTAAGTTCTCCAAATGCCATTTTTGGAGAAAGGAAGTTCGGTTTCTTGGACATGTAGTTTCTAAGCAAGGCATAGCCGTGGACCCCGCAAAGGTAGTTGCGGTGCAAGACTGGAAAGTCCCTAAGAACGCAACTGAAGTGAGAATCTTTCTTGGTTTGGTAGGCTTTTATAGGAAGTTCATTAAGGACTTCGCTAAGATTTCAGCCCCTCTTACTAGGTTAACGAAGAAAAACCTAGCTTTTGCTTGGGACATATAATACGAGATTGCTTTTCAAAGACTTAAGAGAGCCCTTACCACAGCTCCAGTTTTAGCATTACCCGACGGAGGTAAGATGTTTACGATGTACACAGATGCGTGTGGCACGGGATTAGGCGTTGTCCTAATGCAAGAAGGGAAAGTGATATGCTACGGGGGTAGACAACTTAAAGTTCATGAGAAGAACTATCCCACACATGACTTGGAGTTGGCAACAATCGTTTTTGCACTTAAATATTGGCGCCATTATCATCTAGGTGAGAAGTTCGAGTTGTATACCAATCACAAATCGCTTAAGTACCTCTTCTCACAGAAAGATTTGAATCTAAGGCAACAAAGGTGGATGGAATTCTTGGCATCGTATGACTTCGATATAGCTTATACCCCTGGCAAGGGTAACGTGGTGGCAGATGCGCTACGTAGGAAAATGTTGACTTTGAGCCCCTTGTTTGTTGAAAGGAAAAGTCTAGAGTTTATTGCAACCTTTGATTTTACACCTGTTGTTGAGTCCTTGACTGTTACGTTAGCATCTCTTGAATTAAGACCTACACTTCTAGACCAAGTAGGGACTTCACAGAAGGAAGACCCACAGATAGTCGAGATCATGGACAAGTTGATTAGTGGTGAGATGTCAAGTCACCTTGGTAGGTATGCCATAGATGACAAGGGATGGCTAATGCGTGATGGAAGGCTATGTGTCCCACAAGTGGGAGACTTAGTAAACAAAGTTCTCGAAGAGGCGCATCACTCGAAGATGACCATACATCCCGGAGGGGATAAGATGTACATGGATATGAAACGCATTTTATTTTGGGCTGGAATGAAAAAGGACGTGGCAGAATTCGTTTCAAAGTGCATGGTGTGCCAACAAGTAAAGGCCGAGTCGAAGAAGCCCGGTGGGTTATTACATCCTTTGGAAGTTCCGCAATGGAAATGAGAGAGTATCTCGATGGATTTCGTGGATGGATTGCCTAGGTTAAGGAAGGGAAATACTAGCATATGGGTCATAGCAAGAGGACCACATCATGGCTAGCATCTATTTACCTTCGAGAGATAGTACGGTTGCACGGGGTTTCTTCTAGTATAGTTAGTGATCATGACCCGATTTTCACTAGCCAGTTTAGGAATAGTCTACAAGAAGCAATGGTTACACGACTGAGTTTAAGCACGGCCTATCACCCACAGACGGATGGACAAACCGAAAGGGTAAATAGGGTACTAGAGGATCTTTTGAGACTATGCATTCTTGACTTTGGTGGTACTTGGGAAGATCATCTTCCTCTCGTGGAGTTTGCATATAATAATAGTTACCAAGCTAGCATAGGGATGTCACCATTCGAAGCCTTGTATGGAAGACCGTGCAAGTCACCAACTTGTTGGTGGGAGACGACAGACAAGCTTATACTTGGGCCCGACATGATAAGGGACACTTCCGAGAAGGATGAGTTGATACGAAGGCGGATGAAAACGGCCCAAGATTGACAGAAATCCTATGCGAACAAGAGAAGGACAGACCTAAAGTTCGAAGTCGGAGACATGGTCTTTGTAAAAGTCTCTCCTTTACGCAATGTGGTTCATTTTGGAGTGGTTGGAAAGTTAGCACCGAGGTTCGTAGGACCGTTCCCCATCACTGAGAAGATTGGGCAGATGGCCTATAAGGTAGAGTTACCCTAGAGGTTGGCCGGAGTACACAATGTCTTTCACGTCTCGCATCTCCGAAAGTGCTTACATGAGTCTGCCGAAGTAGTTGAGCCAAGCATCCTTGAAGGCGTAGAAGTGGAAAGAGAAGAAACATTGAGGCGAGTTCCGATTCGTATCTTAGGAACGGAGATCAAGAAGCTAAGGAATCGAGAAGTCAAGCTAGTTAAAGTACAGTGGAGTGAAGCCCAAGAAGATGCAACTTGGGAAACTGAAGAGAAGATACGCGCGCTGTACCCATTTCTTTTTGAGGGTACATTCTCGATCTCTTTTCCTATAAGTTTGCATACCTTTCATATCATGCTTTTGCTATCCATGTTTGTCTTGTTATCTTCTAGAATCCTATCTTGAGAACCTTAGGTAGAACCTTATGGATGTAAACATGTGATTGAAACATGTTATGGTTGATGTTTGCAAATGGTTGCAAGTGTTTGCAAGTGGTTGCTAGTGGTTGCATGACACACATTAGGCACTAGATCGGCTCAGTCACATTTTTCATGTTGCATATGCACGAGTGCTTATACTTGTACATGGATGGAAACTTGATATGTTTTCACTTGGATGTTGCATATGAATGAATCTGTGTGCACTCATGTAGAAAATATAAAGTATGTTAGGAATTTGCATACATATTGGACTCATTACACTAACATATTTTGCATTAAGGAGGTCTACTGAATCAGTAACCGCCTGATCTTTTGCATTAGATAAGTACATATACACACACTTTCTGCATATTTTCATACATCACTAGAAATCTTTTAAGGGCAATGGTTTCTCGTGAATGATGGTTGAGTAGATGGATGATTGGATGATAGGATACATTCTTCCTAACTTAGAGATTTCGGGGACGAAATCCTTTAAGGAGGGGAGAATGTAACAACCCGTATTTTAATAACATGAAATAACAATAAATCAAGGCAGAATTAAATTTTAAAATAAGAAACAGGGGAAACGGGTTATGCCATTACGTTTGTCTCGAAATTCTTCTTGGAAACGAGTCCGAGTTTTCGAAAAACGGACTCCGTATGAGAGAGATATGACCCTCCAAAGTTTCAGAAATTTTCAGAGTCAGAAACAGCCCGAATTTCGAATTCAAATTTTGAATTCAAACCCCAGGGAAGACTGGGCGGGAATTTTCCCGCCCAGGACCAGGTCGGCCTAGGGGTCGACACTATGGTCGACCTCTAGAGGCCAGGTCGACCCTATGGTCGACTTGGGGGTCGACCTGGTGACAGAGACCATTTTTGAGTCTGCGTTCGTTCTGATGTTTCTGGTCTCGTTTTTGTCTAGATACGTTGGCCTGACCCTATATAAACAACCCCTAGCCCCCTTCTCTCTACACATATTGTCTCTGGCCTTATTCTGCTCAAATTTTGGTTGAAAAGTTAGAGAAAGGGACTAATCCTTCTACGTTGAAACTACGTTTAGAGATTTGCTGATTTGGGGATTTCTGTTAGGACTCGACTAAGCACATAAAGATTCAACATCGACTTTCTTTTTCTAATTCTCGAACCACGCTCTATAAGCCTCAGTTACTTTTAGATTTAAACTTTAAACATAATATGAACATGTTGTAAATTGGAGTTGAACTTATTAATGATAGTTATCTCATATCTATGCCTGTTCATCTTGGATCTTGACTTGTGGGAATATTGCTATGAAATTGATTTGGGCCCTATTCATGTTGTAAACCTATACCCCTCATGTCCATAATACTATTATGCATGTGATGTTGAATCAGTTGTTATTCATGAGTTGGGACTTTTACCTTATGCCTACTGTTATCATGACTATCACCTTATTATGCTAGAGGCCAAAATTCCATATGCCAGTAATGTTGTAATCATTTGTCCCAAGTTATACCATTCTATGCTAGTAATCACTTTTGTCACCTTATGCCCATCCTTTTTATGTTATTCCATTATTAGTCTTATTATTAATTTGGATCTATTCGAGTTTACGTGCGATGGGAATACGATTTGGGTAGAATAGGCAAAACATGAATTGGTTATGAACTTGAAACATGAACGTTGTCATAACTTGAACCTGTATATGGACACGAACTTGACATGAAATTTACATGAAACCTAACATGAAACTCGACATGAAATTTGACACGAAACTTGAACTTGGACATGACACTTAGAATAAACTCGAAAATGGCCAACTCGGGGTTGGGTTGAGTTTGAAGTGTAAATCTGCCCGGAACCGCCCGACGAATCCAGTAACTGCAAACAATAGGACCCAATGTGAGTAGTTGGTCATATCGCACTTAAAAATCCAAGGTTAGACTAGGTTGTGGTGTAAATCTGCCCAGAACCGCCTGGCATGTCCAGTAACCACAACAAGTCTAATGTGAGAGGTTGGGGTGCATTTAGTAAATTCCACTGGATAGGGTTAAGTCATGAACTTGAAAGACAACACTTAACCAACTTGACACATGATTTGATAGGGTTAAGTCACGAATTTAAATGACAATACTTAACCCATTAGAAACCCTAGTTACGCGGTCCATTTCAGCAGTAACCCACTTAGATGTATCATGATACCCTGGGACTAGGCAGGGTGGGGTACGATTACGGGGCTGATTGTAAGCGACCAGAACGACGGCTGAGTAGGTGCGCCATTGTAGGTTCAGGCGGACTATGGTCGTGCACTTAGTCCGGAGTTGAAAAAGTAGGCATTGGGCACCAGTAGGTTTACACTGTGCGTGCTTGATTCGTGTCAGTGGTTGGCACCCTAGGGCTTGATACACCCTATGGTGGACCTAGCACAGGTAACTAAATTTGTGATAGGGCCGTATGACACAGACACATGACGAGCTAGAACTTGTAGGGAGCCGATCGATTAGTGAATCGTTCCGTAGGACCCCGAATTGGGTCATTTCATGATATTGGGCCAAGGGATCATTTCATGGTTAATACTTGACATGGGTTAGGATACTAGTACAATTGGTGCAGCGAGCCTTGAACATGCGATGCTATACTTGAGTTATCTTGTTATCTTAGTTTATCATGCCAGACTTATCATCATCCTTATGTTTACTTTCAGTTTATACATGTGTTGTTACCTTTACTAGTTTTTATACTGAAAGTCACTAGGACTTACCAGTCTTTATGACTGACCTGTTTTCTTTCGCCTCTTTTTCTTTCGTTTCCCCCCATGTTCTCAGGGAGGAAACTCTAGGACTTAGCTTGGATTTCTCTTGCTTTCTGTTCAGCTCATGTACGGTTTGGTCTTGAGCTATGCTATGGCTGCTTTTCTGCTATCTTTGGGGAATAAATTACTTTTGTTATTTTAAATTTATGCTTCTTTATTTAGAACTTGTTGTAATGGAATAATGACAGTTGGTATTTTGGATGTAAGAGGTTTTGACTCTATTTTGAAATAATGAAAGTTGGTTTTTGATTCTTCCGCTGTTTTAAATTTATGTTCTATCTTGTGATATTTCTGTGTTTGTTTACCTGGATAGCGCTCCTCCAAAACTAGTGCATTCCCTTTGTGAGTGACACTAGCGGAGGCGGGGTGTTACATTGCACATGCTAACAACATGATGGCTCAATGCCATAGCCAACACTTATAACAACATGAGGGGCACCCTATCCAAATGATGGTCGAAGGTCGCATAACAACAAGATCGACCGAAAGGTCGCATACAGGTCTAGTACTGGCTTTAAACAACATGAATGTGTCACAGACCCTCAAGTAGTAGCCCGAAAAGTGGAAGGTCGCATACAGGTCAGCTTCACATTAGAAAACACAAGAAAACATGCAGAATTACTAGAAAAAACAGAACATAAAAAACACGAAATACAAGAGAACACCAAAGGAAACAACTTCGATAGTCGAGTCAGGAATTAACAAATCTTGTATACTTTCGTGTCCTATACCACGAGGTTAATGATACTGTCTAATCGCCGTCATGCCTACTCGAAGAGTGCAAAAAGAGTGTGATTTTTATATATAGAGAAAATACTTGATTTCGCGAAAAAGGAATTGTAAAACGATTTCAAAACCATTTAGTTTATTTCTTTAAATCTGTATAATTGGTATGTATACATTATAGCCTTGAGATCACTTCCAAAACTGAAACACAAAAACTTATTTATCTCAAGGCGATAGGAAAAAAACACACACACACACACACACACATATATATATAGTTGCTTGGAAACCACTTAATAAAATGTGCATGTGTAACAAATTTACCAAAACTGAACAAGAAACACTGTCCAAAAATCAACACGAAGGTTTGAATTTGAAATATGAATTCGATGATAGTATAGGCTTATATCGTAACGATTGAAGCCGTAGGATTTCATCACCAAAAACAACATGGAATATCTTCAACAAACCAAGAATCGACCACCAAAAACTACATAGAATCACCGAGCAAGCCCTGGAGTTGCTTGCGCAACTCCAGATAACAGGTCGACTTAGCTTCCAGGGCGGTCGATCGCACGTTCGATTTGGGGGTCGACCTGGGTGTTGACCCTTAACATGAGGTTTATACAGGTTGCATAACCTATTTCGCTATAACTTTGGCTTATATATGAAACAACTGACAATGAAATTTTAAAATGCAAAGGATATAAATGCAAGAGTATGACTATGGCAACATACTGAGACAAAGATTGCACAAATACATCAAGAATCGAAGATGATAGGAGTTCTCAAATTTGACCCAAACAAAGGTAGGCTACTGTAAAATTTACTACTACTTTTCTAGGTATAGAGAACGATTTCAACAGATATAATGAAATCAAAGCCAACAAATTAAACATCAAAACATTGTAAACTAAATTGTGTGAGTTTTACAAATTCACCTTGCTTGGATTTGGATGATTCTAGCTTGAATTGGCTGCAAGGCGATGAATCGGTGCCTTAGAATCTCAAATCAGCCAATTTCTCAGGCATGCAAGCACTAAGAAGGCTACTATAAATTTCTCATTCTTCCGACCCAGAGATGGGAGATTGAATCTACAATTTGTCTCATGAGAAATTTGATTTGATATAGAATTTGTATAGGTTTAAGGTAATTTTGAAGGGAGTAGGAAGCCATGAATTCACTTTAGAAACTCAGCCTGAAGAAGAAGATACTGGAAAAAATAAGTGTCGTACCCCTCTCAAACTTTTTTCCAAATATTTCTCAAAAGGGTAAATAGGCTTAAGGAGTGATTAAAGGCCAAAAATATTCCCAAATTAATTAAACTAGGCCCAATGCATAATTAAAACACAATTAACACATTATTACTTCGTTTAACACACACTTGGTAGATTGTGAAATATTTTAAAAACACTAACACAAGTTTAAATAAATTTTAAAACATTTTAAACAACATTTTAATGTAATACACAAAAATTTATATTTTACACATTTAATCATTCAAACATCTTTTCGAAGTAACATACCCTTAAATTCACATTTCTTGACAAAATGAACATTATGCCTTATCAAAATATCTCAACATACCCAAATATTGATTACTACCCATTATTTTTACTTTTATATTTTATTTACAACATACTTAAATTTAAAAGTACACATTGCAATAAAATCAACCATTCACAATAGTTCACAAAAGTATTAAATGAGTACTTATTAAAATATTTTATAACCAAATTTCCATATAATTGTAATACGATCTTCGAACATAATTATAAAAACCGTTCCAACTTTATTTTCTAATTTTAACAACTTATATTTTTACAATACAAAAGTCCCCAAATTATCAATCATCGTGTTAAAACAACTTAACACTGAATGTTGAAAATGTATTTTCACTTAAATATAGGTTGCTACTCAATACTTTATGCTCTCAACATTCATTGGAATTATCAAAATATAATTTACAAACACAGATTGAAATAAATTTCTCATTATAACAAAGATATTAAATTTTCAAGAATATAGCGTCAAGGGCAAAGTTAGGGGCTTTTCAGCCGTAAGGACGACTTGCTGAAATCTTATTCTAAAGGACAAAACATCGGATTTTAGGTATTATTTTTACAGTGTGCATGGTATCAGAATTTCACTACCAGTTTTTAAGTATCGGTTTTACAGCATGTATGGTATTAGAACTTAACTATCAGTTTGTTAGTATCAGTTTTGCGGTGTGTATGGTATCAGTATTACAGTGTGTATTATCCTTGAGAATAAATATTTGGTGGGTTGTCCTTGGGATTGAAAAAAATTATGAAGTTTGTCCTTCACAATAAAATCCTCTTTAATTTATTCCAAAGCACATTATTCTGAGGACCGCAAATTTTTTATTTCATATTTTAAAATGTCATACGACTTAAGCTCATAGACTTGTATTTTATTCTTCTCAGCCTTAAAAATATAGAAAACACATTAGAATCTATTTAGCCTGGGTACCCAAAACCCGGGTTATTATAGACTCTCCCTCTTAAGTAAATCGCGTCCTCGTAATCTACCCAAGATACATTTTTTCTTACCAATTGCCGAAGGCATCGCCAATTTATTTACTTATATAATAGTTTAGCTTACACCCACTACCACCCAAATTTCAGGCTCTTCCAATTCATAACCACTCTACTTATCAAAATTTGCAAATTTTAAATTCATGGTTACCCTAAATTTAAATTCCTATCCTAAAAAGCATATCTCGTTAATTCAAAACTTATAACCAATCTTTCACATAGCAGATTATTTAGAATACACACCCATCTCCATCTGATTTCAAGCCAATAGAAATACTGCTACGCTATCACTTTTATATTAATTTCTCTCAAAAATGGCTGCTAACTTGATTTTAATATCAAATAGCCTTGCCCTTTATTGTTTTATATTTCCAACTTAATGACTGCAATCATTCCTTTCCTCGACTATAAAAGTGGGTATTCTAAAAATACCACTTATGTTCAAGACTGTTTTAAAATTTCAGTAAACTTCTAATTTATGAAAAACTAACGTTTATGCCGATACATTCCAAAGCACAATTTTTTCACAAAATGATTTCTTAATTTGTTTCGAATAATATTAAACCACTCATTCATCATTATTTATCACGTTACTTGGCTGCAATGTCGACACAAAATCGCTATCGCCTCACCATCAATTTTTATTATTCCCGTTTAATGTAGTAGTCTAATACTATTCTCACAAAAAATTTCATTATTATCCCCAAAAACTTATTTTATCCGACAAAATATTACACTCGATCATCTCATCTAAGTGTTTAAGAAGTTCTTATCGATATCGTTGATCCGACTGTTGATCAAAATTCCTTAAAATAGCAAATGGATAACCAAGCACAAAAGATAGTCACCAAATTTTCGGTTCATCAATGGTTGTTTCCATTATTTATCATCACCAACATTCTTTAAATAGAAACAACTAAATACTAAGTTTTACTAAATCCTCACCAAGTTTATTTTCACAACTCAAACAACTCTTAATCTACACGTAATCACCAACATTATCCATCCCTTAATCCCTCTTATCGATTTATTAAACCAATATGTATAGTCGAAATGATTCACATGTTTCCATTGCGCGGCTCTGATTTATCCTCAAATTAATGCTCTTTTCCCCCAACATGAGTTTTGCTTTTACTATATTGGGTGTTATCCATGTAACATCCCGTATCTTTCAATCATTTAACTTATTGAATTGACTTTAATGATTGAATTTAAAGTGGTTTATAATAAGAATTAAATGATAAATATAATTTAGAACGTATATATTTGGAAACTAAAATAAGAAATTGATTTATAATGAAATGTTTATCTTTAAGATTCATTATTTTCATGTAGAAGTGATTTAAACAATTTTATATTGAAAACGTCAAAGTTTAGTCGCTCCTTTTGAATCGGTTTTTGACGATTGTTTGCGGTAGCGACAAATGATATAACATAAATAAAAATAGAAATGTAAAATTAAGATAAAATTTTGAAATTTAATGCTTTAGATACGTCTAACGAGACATAATAGTGGAATAAGTTTCATAGAAAAATACGCAAGTTGTTCCATTCGTGTTAATTTAATTAAAGATTTAATAAAATCACTAAGAATAAAACGTTGTCGGAACATGAGCGAATTTGAACCAAAAATACAAGATTGATACTAAGAATAATGCTATTTTTTGTTTCGTGTAGCAGACTTTTTGATTTCTGTTTAATTATTTTTCCATGCGAATTTTACATTAAAAGAGGTCCATAACGCGTTTTTGATCAGAGCGTCATGGCACTTCAAACTGTCTACCGTTGCGTCCATCTCATCAAGATGATCTCCGTTGTATATTTATTTGTTAGTTTGGTACTTGTGTCCCACAGAATTGCGAAAAAGGCTAGCGCAGTTCAGTTTGAAACAAAGTAATTTGAGTTGGACGTGTCCCTATTCGGATTCAGCATATTTTTCTAGCCATTTTGGATCTGCAAACCTAGTCTGTAACGTTTGCATGACGCTTGAAAGGACAAAAATGCGAATAGACACATATGTTTTCATTTTTTTAAAACTATTCCAACCTGAAGCATGCATGCATGTGTTTCAATGTATGTCTTGCTTATCTCCGAGAAATTCTTTTCCTAAAGCCACGTAAAAAAAGACATTCTTAAAATATATATACTTATTAACACGTTTACCCTATATTTTATGCATGTTGGAACGTGCGCATGCAACCTTTCCAACTTCCAGATTCTAAGATTCTTGCATGCGTTTGTTAAAAAAAATTGAAATAAGAGAAGCATTGTAAACAAAATATCAAACGCATGTGCATGTATGCTTTCCATTCTTCTAAAACAAAATGAATGGCATGACATGAAGATGTAGCAAGCAACGTTTTACTAAAGATTTACCCATTCCTTGATTTCTTTTCTATTTCATCAGCGCAACCAAACAGGAGAGTAATTCAAACTAAAATATCTGACTTTGAATCGTTACTTGAAATGGATACAAGGGGGCTTGGTAAACACGTTCCAAACTTAAACCCAACATGGTGTACACATGCACAGTTTAACCCTGTTTTTGTTCGTTTATATCTACTGCTACCCATTCATTCCCTTGAACTGCACATCTCCTTCAAGTTGCAAGCCTCCTTCCCAACTACTTCTCGTTCAGAAATCATGAAACCTACGTCCTATTATATATATATATATATATATATATATATATATATATATATAAAGAGATCGAAATCTCATGTACCTGACCAACCGCAACAAGATCTGCGCCGTACCTCGTCACCGCAAATCATCTGAAGTCCAAATCTTCACGCGCGCCATCGTCAAAGACTCCACTCCAACTGCAAGTGGTTGTATTTCAATCGAAGCCAAGCCTGCGCCACCAAAAATGATCACCTGTTCCTATTTCTTCGCTGTTTTAAAGGTGGGTTTTTAGCTCACGATTTACTTGCTTCAAGGATCTAACTTTGGTATTAAACTGAAATATCATTGGTTCACTTGTGGCTTGACTGCCGTGATTATATGGATTTGTTTATTGATTGTTTGGCACTTCGATTTATTGTTTCTTGCTGCCTTGCTTTGGGATAATTGAGTTGAGCTTGTTTCTAACCTGTGAACATAACTTACATGGAAAAGATTATATTTTTCCTTTATAAACCATTTCAGTATCTACCTCGTCCTCTTTACACATATGTTTATACATCTTTATATGTATGTGCATATATAGTGACCACTGTGTACCTTAGATGCTAGCATGATACCTTTTGCACTTTGCATCGGGCTGATGCGAGATCTCGCATCGTGGCGGTGCGATTTCTCACGTCTGAGCGGTGCGAGGTTTCGCATTACGGTGATGCGAGGTTTCGCATTATAGTGATGTGAGATCTCGCATCACAGAGATGAGAGGTCTTGCATCGCAGTGATGTGATCTCGCAACACCCGGGTAATGCGAGATCTCACATCCAGGTGATGCATTTCGCATCACTTGGGTGATGCGAGATTTCACATTCTAGTTGGTGCAAAATCTCGCATCCAAGTGATGCGATCTCACATCACAATGATGCGATTTTCCACATTTGTTTGATGCGAAATGCTCCGTCTCATGTTGTTTCCGCGACGTTTCGTGATCGGAAGGGATTTGAACTTTGCATGTAGGGTTTAGAGCATATAATTCGAATTATGGACAAGGATTTGGAATTTTGGATTTTAGGTTGTTTCCCAATTCCGATCACGATGTGCCCACGACACATCGCGAGTTCGACGATGTCCATTGACGACGACGATGGTTGTAATTTAAAGAAACAGTGATCGCCGCCGTATCCCCAATCTGTGTATTTATAATTGTATTATCATCGCACTTCACTGCACGTACATGCTAGTTTGCACCAACACGAGGGGTACAGGTTTTCAATACGACATCTAATGCAACTATATTAAATTATAGCTAGCAACGGAGACAAGATACAAAACAAAGCAGAATTTGGAAGTCGAAGCTTCGCAACACTCGTCGTCCCCATCTAGATCAACTACCAGTTCCGGGGACAACAAGCTTGAGACTTCTTTGGAGTCCACCTCTTCTCAGCATACAGAATTGTTGAATGCTACCGACCGTGGTCTGCAGTTCGGAGAACAACAACAGACGGCTGAGCACTTGACCGAACCGTCGGTGCCGGGAGGGGCTATTGTACTCGAGGAAAATCCATAGGATGAGAACGTAGATATTGGGGGGATCGAGGCCTCGAAGCTCCGGATACGATGGAAGATGTCGTTGTAATTGAGAGTCTATCGGATTTTGGTGCTTCGAGTTTGGATGAAGGTGCATTGAGGCGCATCTACGCAAGGTTCAACATCCCTTGGACCGAGGTTCGTACTCCATTCTTGGAGGATAGGGTGCACGCTCCTCCGGAGGGGTGCACTGCCTGGAATAGGCATATGTGCATCTCTGGGTGCGTGCCTCCGTCATGCAGGTTCATCCGAGACATGCTGCACTATTTCTACTTAGCATCGACGCAACTTCATCCAAACGGGTACACCTTCCTCCTCGGTACATGTACTTTGTTTCGGGAGTACCTACAAGTAGAGCCTACCGGAGAAGACATTTTGTTTTTGTTTCAGATCAAGAGAAGAGCTTCTAGTGCACCTTCTTTGTATCATTTTGAGGTAATGCATAATGCTCAAATTTTCGAAGGGTCGTGGCCCCATCTTGGTCTGTTTAAGCATGAGTGTTTCTTCGTCCGCTGTCCCCCGGGGTTTGCGAGGCGCTAGATAGAAGGGAGTGGGTGCCTTCTGCTGCCCTAAGTTTGAAACGGGTTAAGTTGTGGAATATGGTTTTGACCTTGATTTCATGTGACAGGGATTCCTCCTCCGGTTAGGGATTATCCTCGGGTGATGGCTCGGACATGGGAGAGGCTAGTGCCGTTTGAGGATCGGTTGTGACAGGTGGAGACATTAGATGAAAACCATCTCATGGTAGAGCTCTTGACTGAGCCTAAGCGTAAGGTGCTGGAGGAAGGGAGGACACTATTGAGGGTGGATGCCGAGAAGGCGAGACTGGTGGAGCTTGCTGCCGAAAAGGGAAAGTTTATGCCTATCGAGAATGTGTATTTCACTCCCGCATTTGCACAGGGGATTTCTTACTAGCCACAAGCTATGCTATCTGCTACAGTGAGCGATCCTACAGTCCTAACTCACGTTACAACTGCGTACCATCCTGATTTCTCGGAGTTTGGGCCGTAGGGCTCCTCTCTTGCCACAACAATGAGCACTCTCCCTATTATCCTTGCGCCTCACGCCTCTGGGGGTAAAGACTCGTTATCAAGAACACTTGAATAGGACACGTACACTAAGTTAAAAGAGACTAAGTAGTCTTCTTTCTTGTTATTCAGCCCCTTTGGAGCGGAAGTGACAACGAGCGTTGCCCCCATATACCCTCAACTGCCTGAGTCTGGACTTGGGTTACAAGGGATACCGTTTGGAGAGGGAGTTGGCCTAACATACACTCTAACCGATGCTGACTACGCTTTTCTCTGGGAGTTTATGGGAAAAGGTGGAAATGAGGAGGAAGTGGAGGTGGCTAGGCACGCAGAAACGGATGAGCGCACGATGCGCGAGTCGGCTCAAGAGAAAAGCGCTTAGTTGAATGCCAAGTCTGAGGCGGTAGAGGAGAAGAAGGTGGCCGACAAGATGGCTCGGCAGACAACATTGGTCGAGGCTAGGAAGAAATCTGAGAAAGAGGTTGTGGACAAAATTCGTGAAGCTAAGGAAGCTGCAGCCAGGAAGCAAGAGGAAGCAAGAGGAAGCGAAGAAAAGAGCCGTGCTTGAGATTGATAAGAAGAAGGCTGATGACACTTAAAATAAGCTGCATGAGGAGGAGGTTAAAAAGCTTAAGGCAGACAAGGAAAAACAACAAAAAGTGGTTACGAAGACCGGCCAAAAGATAGTCAAAGGTACACCAGTGATACAGGGTCTTTCTAGCGAGGTCACTCCGAAACCCCTGAAACAGATCCTTCCCGAAGGTGAGGAGGTCACAAAGATTTTGATCAGCGACGAAGAAGTGGAAAACATCCCACTAGCGAACCTTATGTCGACTCCTCCAGGGAATGGGAGAGCAGGGAGCAACTCTAGGAAGAAAAAGTGGAAAGGTGACGATCTCTTGAATGGCGACTCCGGCAAGAAGAAGAAGCCGAAGGAGAAAGAGCGGGAGGAGGAGAAGGAAAAGGATGACGCGTAGGAGGGTGAACTTCCCAAGTGATTGTTATATAAAAGTATTTTGGTCATGTAGGCCGATAGGACATGCGGGTATGTCCCTCGCTTTTGGAGGTATGGTGTGGTTTTCATGTACACAATGTCGTTAAAAAGAAAGATATATAGATGTAGTTTGATTTTGAATGTGAATGAAAGTATTAGTTAACTTTCCTTACATCACATTTTATGTTAAGTGTTCAAATCTTCGCCATACGTTTCCAGTTTCTCATACTTGCGCAAGCATACTTGTCGTTACACTTAAGCAAACGTGATCGGAGGCTACGCGCTTGAGTTGCCCCAGTCGTGTGGAGGTCATGTGTTGGATCAACTCCTGGGTTTTCCCTCAGTCAGGAGTCTCGAGTTGTGCGGAGTTCAGGTTTGATGCCTTCTCTCTTGGGATCTCCCGGAGGTCACTGGTCCTAAGTCGTGAGATGGCATGGACGTCGACGATTCGTCCTTTAGACTTTCCCGTCATTTTGTTTGGGTTAGAGTTTGAGAGTATCGTTGGTTCACCAAATGATTCCCGGACACAAACCCAGTGGGTCGGATGGAGCCGTGTAAGTGGTCAATGTCAGACTTGTTTGGCTGACGGATTGCCCCAATCCCAGAGGCTTGGGAACAGGATTATTTATATTAGGCCTCGTTGTTGATTTGAAACTCGAGTGGAATTATTTATATTCGATCTCGTCGTTGTTTCGAGACTCGAGTGGAGTTATTTATACTCGGTTTCGTCATTGATTCGAGACTCAAGTGGAGTTGTCTATACTCATTCTCGTCGTTAATTCGAGACTCGAGTGGAATTGTTTATACTCGATCTTGTTGTTGATTCGAGACTCGTGTGGGGTTGTTTATACTCGGTCTCGTCGTTGATTGGAGACTCATATGGAGTTGTTTATACTCGGTCTCATCGTCGATTCAAGTCTCGAGTGGAGTTGTTTATAATTGGTCTCGTCGTTGATTCGAGACTCAAGTGGCGGGACCGACCCCCGTGCTCGGGATGTCAATCCAATATTGTGTGTTCGTGTGTGCAAGTTAGTTATGGTGGTTAATCAAACATACTATGCAAAAAGTAAACACAAAAAGTGCACAGAGAATTGAACACTATCTTTACTAATAACTTTGGTAGTAACAGCCTTTACAATGCCTTCAATTTAAAGAAAACAAAACGTTGTTGGAAAGTGGTAAATCTATACACTAAGTTATGTGAAGTAGCGACGAAGATGTTCACTATTCCATTCCCTCCCGAGTTCGGCGCCATCAACGATCGGTAGCTTGAAGGTTCCATCTCCAAGCCTCCGTTGTATGATGTACGGACCATCCCAGTGAGGACTAAACCAGTTAGCATGGGAAAGATCCGTTTCAAGACGAGGTCGCCGACGTTGAGGTCCTTGCTGCAAACTTTAGAATTGAAGTATCGGGTGACACGTTGGCGCTAAGAAGTAGCTTTAAGTTCGGCTTCGTCTCTTTTTTCTTTGAGCAAGTCAAGTGATTCCAAGAGGAGATCTTGGTTGGTCTTTGGATCATAGTACATGACTCTATGAGGTTGAAGCTTGAGCTCAATGAGATTGACGGCTTCAGATCCATAGGTGAGAACGAAAGGAGTATGGCCAGTCTCTGACTTGTGTGTGGTCCAGTAGGCCCAGAGGTCCAGAGGGAGCTCATTTACCCATAAGCCTCCTGCTTTTTCCAGGCGCTTCTTAATGATTGATTTGATCACTTTGTTGATAGTCTCGACTTGCCCATTGGCTTGAGGGTGGGCCACTGCGGAGAACCTTTTTCGATGTTGTGTAGTCGGCAGAAAGTCTTGAACTCAACGCTCTCGAATTGGGTCCTATTGTCGGAAATGATCGCTTGAGGGACTCCATATCAAGTGATAATGTTGCGGACAATGAAGTTGATCACCTTCTTGGTAGTGATTGTAGTGAAGGACTCAGCTTCGGCTCACTTGGTGAAGTAATCAACTGCGACAATAGCATAACGTGCACCACCTCTGGCCATCGGAAGGGCTCCAATAATGTCTATTCCCCACATGGAGAACGATCAAAGACTGACCATTTACATTACCTCGATAAACGGGGCCCTTGGAATCTTTGAAAGTCTCTGGCATCTATCGCACTTACGGGCATAGTCCATGGCATGTTGATCGAGTGTGGGCCAGAAATAACCATATTTGATAATCTTCCTTGCCTGAGTTTTCCCCCCAGCATGGTCACCACATTCGCCTTTGTGTACATTCATTAACACGCGGTTGGCATCGTCGTGGGCTACACACTGGAGTTACAGAACAGAAAATCCATTTTAGTAGAGTACTTCATCCAGGATGATGTAGCGAGATGATTTGTAGGTGAGTGCTCGTCTTTCCTTGTAGATCTTAGGGAGGATTCCATGTTATAGGTATCTCTTGATCGGCGTCATCCAAGACTCGGGCTTGGGCTCGACTTCCGTCATTGCAAATGAATCAGTCTACATCTTATCAATGCTCGAAGAGTCGAGTACTTCGGCGGGGGCAAGTCCCATAAGCTGCGCAACCCCGAAGCTTGCTAGTTTGGCTAGGGAATCGGCTTTCTCGTTCTGCTCCCAAGGAATATGAGTGATGATGTAGTTTTCGAAGTTTGTGAGTAGCCCGCGAACTCAGGCCAGGTAGGGAGTGAGTCCTGCCCTCTTGGCTTGATACTCACCCTACACTTGTCGAACGATGAGCTACGAATCGGAATAGATCTTAATAGCCTTGATGTTGAGTTCGATTGCAATTATGTGCCCCACGATCAAGGCTTCGTGTTCTACATCGTTGTTGGTAGCAGGAAAGTCAAGCTTCAAAGTATAACATATCGAGCATTCCTCAAGAGTAATGAGCACGACTTCAGGGTTAGAACACTGATTGTTAGAGGATCCATCCATGAACAACTTACATTGAATGTTTGGAGTTTCGATGTCTTCCGAAGGTGGATCATCCGGAGCGGTGAACTCCACTATGGAATCTGCGAGGGATTGTCCGAGGATGGCTTGACTGGGAATGAATGCGATCTCAAATTGGCTCAGTTCTATATTCCAGTTCAAGAGTCATCTAGACGCCTCAGGTCATTGCAGGACCTGTCGTAGCAGCTGGCCGGTGTAGACCATGATGGGATGAGATTGAAAGTACGACCCCAGCTTCCGAGAAGAGATCAATAGACAATTGGCTAACTTTTTAAGCTTTTGATAGTTCTTTTCTGCTCCTGCTAACCTCTTGTTGATGCAGTAAATGGGTTGTTAGACACGGTCTTCAATACGCATGAGCGCTGAACTAATTACCTTCATAAAAATAGGCAAATAACATATAACTCCTCGTGATCCGCGAGTTTGGACAACATATGTGGTAGCTCTAAGTGATTCTAAAGGTCTTGGAATGCGACGATGCACTTCGGTGTCCATGTGAAGTTGCGCTTCCTTTTTCTGAGCAAGTCGAAAAAGGGAATGCATTTGTCAGTAGCTTTGAAGTGGATTCGACATAGGGTGATGATCTTCCGTTTAAACTTTGAACATCTTTGATGATTTAAGGGGCTTGTATATAGCTTTATCTTATCTGGATTGGCTTCAATCCCCCATGAATTGATAATGAAACCCAGATATTTTTCCGATGCAACACCAAAAGAGCATTTTGAGGGATTGAGTTTCATGCCATATTGGCGGAGGACACTGAACATCTTAGAGAGGTCATGGACGTGGTCGTTTGATACCCTCGTTTTCACGAGCATATCGTCCACGTAGACCTCCATGAATCCCCCGATCTGGTCCTTGAACATGCAGTTGACCAGTCGTTGATAGGTGGCTCCAACGTTCTTAAGACCGAAGGGCATGACGAGATAGCAGTAGAGACCGAGGTCAGTTATGAAAGAAGTATGATCCTGGTTTGGAAGGTACAACGAAATCTGATTGTAGCTTGAGTACGCATCCATGAAGGATAGGAACAGGTAGCCGGCGGTTGAATCAACAAGCTGATTGATCTTTGGAAGTGGGAAGTTGTTTTTATGGCATGCATTGTCCATGTCTAAGAAATCAACACACGTTCGCCACTTGCCATTTACTTTCTTGACCAGCACTGGGTTGGAGACCCATTCGAGGTAGAAGGTGTCACAGATAAAGTCATTATTAAGTAGCCTATCCACCTCCTCTTTAAGTGTCGTCGATCTTTCGGTTCCCAAGATTCGACGTTTCTGTTTGACTAGAAGTTGTCGCGGATCGATATCGAGCCTATGACAAGCGACTCCTGCATCGATGCCACACATGTCAGAGTGGGTCCAGGAGAATGCGTCGAGGTTGGCCCTTAATAATTCCACATACTTTTCCTTTATTATGGGGTCGAGTTGCGATCCAACTTTCAAGACCTTTGTCGGGGAGTCGGGGCTAATCAGAACATCCACCGTTGGTTCTACCGGGGTATCCCTCTCGAAATCGAGCTCTTCGTCCTCCCTTAGATCGATATCATCAGAAAGACGACACTGTCGCCTAAGCTAGGACTCAAACGCTTTTGATTGCTATACAGAGACGACCTTGGCACAAGGATGCGGAGGCACCGCCTTTGCCCTTGTCCTTATTGCGCACGTTCTTCCATTTTGTGAGGTAGCAAGCTCTCGTGGTTGCTTGGTCGCCTTTAACTATGCCAATCCCATTTTCTATCAGAAACTTCATCGGAAGGGACCACGGTGACATACAGACTCGGAACTCTGCAATGAAAGGACACCCAAAGAAGACTTTGTATGTGGAGATGACATCTATGACCACAAAGGTGAGGATTCAGACCCGGCTCTGATCCCCTTCTCCGAGTTCTACAAGGAGGTCGACATGCCCACGGGTTGATTGGACAATCCGTTGAAGCCGTTGATCGTGGTATGGCAGGGCTTCAAGTCTTAGTCTCAAGTTTCATTTTTTCGTAGGTCATCTTAAAGATGATGTTGACCGAGCTTCCTAAGTCGATAAGAATCCTTCAGACGAAAGCTGGGCCAATTTGGGCAGAGATGACGAGAGGATCTAAGGTTGGGATCTCGATTCATGTAGACTCTCTTTCATGAAAGACGATATCGTCCTGCATTGTCTTCTGGAGCTTGGTGGGGACGGATTCGTCCAAAGTAGAGCAAGCTTCGTAGGTGGCATGCTATACAGAGTTGGCGTACTCCTCCATCTTGTAGAATCTATCATGTGTGGGATGAGGTCCGCCACAAATAGCATTGATCACGATGTCACGTGATCTTTGATTGGACGACCCTTGGGCCGCATTAGGTGGAGCACGAGTGGGCGTCGAAGGGCCCGTGAATGTTTTGGAGGGAGTAGGATCCTGAACATGATGTTCTGAATTTTTTGATCACATCCTTTAGGTGGCTACATTCGTTAGTGTTGTGCCCATACATGTCATGAAATCTGCAATACTTACCGGATATTTTTTGGCGGTCGGTGGGTTCCCTTGTGTTGGTATTCTTGTATTGGAGAGTATTACAAGTTTCTAAGTAGATTATCTCCATAGCTTGATTCAATGGAGTGTAGTTCCTATAATTTTGATAGGGGTTATGCTTCTTAGGATCCGCAGGAGCTTGGATATTGTTACGACCGCCGAGTTTGCCACTGTTCGGCTTTGGTTTGTAGGGGGTCGTTCCTTTTCCCTTTTTCGAGGATTTCCCGACCTACTTCCCCATGACACTGTCGTCGATGGTGCCGGCATGTGGGTTGCTAGGATGGCTACCCCGGGATGTGCCTTGCTTCTTCCTGGCATCGGAATTGCCCGACCATTTCATAGAAGGCCTTAAATGTCTTAGGTTGCTTTCTGTCGAACCAGGCTCCAAACTCGAAGATAGGGAGGATACCTTTTGCAAGATGGAAAAGGATGGTGTGGGGTTCATTATCTCAACCTCAGCGAGGAAAGTATTGATTTGCTCGAGGTATCTCTTGAGAGATTCAACAGGGCCCTAGTAAAGGTTGGAAAGGGTAAGGGAGTTCTTTGGAGTCGGGACGTGCATCTTGAACTACCTAATCATCTCTGTGGCCAGCTGGTCAAAGGTGTTGATAGATTAGAGTGGAAGGCAAGAGAACCAAAGCAAAGTCATGCCTGCCAAGAAGACTGGGAAGCATTTGCATTTGATGGCGTTAGTGGCCCGACTAGAGTCCATCTTCCATTTGTAGCGGTTTAGAAAACCACAAGGGTCAGTCGTTCCTTTGTAAAATGCCATATGTGGCATTTTGAAGCGTCGGAGCCACTCAGCTTCATGCACATCCCCGGTGAAGGGATTACTCCTCAAGTGGGTTACCCATGAGTTGTTGGTGTTCCCTCGCATATCTCTCATGATCCTTAGGACCATGTCGGGGAGATACGCTGGATGGACATCCTCCGGCGGAATCCATTGGTTTTGATGAACTTAGGAAGTTTTGTTCCGTGGACGCCTTCTGTGGTGCATATCAGGCTCATCCTCATCCACGTCGTCAACATTGATTGGCTGGTTTTGGTATAGTTGATGACATTGAGCGGGTTGATGTGCATTCTGATTCGGCAGAGCTTGGGCATGTTGGGTTGTCGGAATCATGGTCCCCATGTTCTAAGCAGCGACAGTTGAATTCTGTCAAGGAGGAGGTCGGTTACTCGGACCCGGTTCATCATTTATAACCAACTAGGTGCGATCACGATGATTCATTCTGCCGTTGAAAGTGACGGTGGTTCTGTCACCGTTTCCATTTTTCGTTGCCGGTTCCGTTAGTATAAGCATTAGAGCGGGCGACGACGTTATTTTTTAGGTTGAACCTCCTTCGTTGAGGTAGGGCCCGGGTTTGAAAGAAGAGGTTTCAGAGAATTGCGCCACGATCAGGTGTTGTTTTGAGCAAGTTGTTGTTGAGCGACGAGACTTTGGCTTTCTTGAAATTGCCGCATGAGGGTGATGTTGGTTTTCAACGCTTTGTTGAGCTCGAGAGACCTATTCTCCAACTTTTTATTAAGCGCGTAAATTGCGCTTGAGCTGTGGGGGCTTCAAAGTCCATAGGAGGAAGGATGTCCATTTCGATCGGGTCTCCCGCCGATTGTGGTTGTTGAGAAGTAGCAACTTCGGCGGCTGCCGACGTTCTGATTATCAGGTTCTTTGCTCGCTTAATCATCGTAAGCGGACTCAGGCAACATATTAGAGAAGAAACCGAAAGAGCGTCGAAGTTGAGATGGAAACGTGCGATAAAGAAGCGAGTCTTCATCCTTCTCAGTGAAAGCACCAGAATGTTGACGGCAAAAAAATGTCGTAACACCTAGGGATTCTCCATTGTTAGAGAATTATGTTTCGCATCGGGAAAGTAAGTTCAGAAAGCAGTAAATAACACAGTGGATTTGTAGCGTTGGTCCGTGAAGGGCCTACGTCCACTTTGAATGATTTTGCTGATATTTTATTCACCGCAATGAGTTACAAGCATAGAACTTCGTCATGGCATTCATTTATAAGTGTTTCCAAGCATTTTGGAGTCATTGTTGTCATATATGAATCTTGGGAAAAAGTAATTTTTATGCTTCTTCTTCCTCAAGCATGAGGCTGCCATTAATGATTTCTTGGAGCTCTAAGAGATGTCAAATCAACAAAAATCCAACCCTTTTAAAGTCTGAGCAAGGGGGTATTTATAGTGGAAGGTTTAGGTGGGAGTAGGTAGGATTTGGGGACCATATGGCAGAAAATCGGATCACAGGGTAATACACATCCGAAAATCGCATCAAACTGAGGTACTTAGTGGAAAATCGCATCCTTTGTGTGGGATACTAACTTTCGCATCCAACGGATGCAAAAAATCGCATCCTAGGGGGATGTGATGTAACTTGTGCTAGGGGGTGCCCTGCATCCCTTAGGTGTGTACGCATCACATCCCATGGATACGATATCACTGCGTCTGGTGGGTACATGATATCGCATCTGGTGGGTGTGATATCATCGCATCTGGCAGGCGCGATGTCATCGCATCGGGTGGATGCAATGGGAAGGGATGCGGCACTACATGGCCTTGTGTGGGTGATGTGTAACAACCCACATTTTATGTATCGGAAGATCGTAAAATATTTTTATTTTATTCCCTGAGGCTTGGATCAATTTCATATTTTGATATGTTGGTTATGGAGATGTGAGACATATCCATAATTTTTACCAATTTTATTTACCCCTACCAGTTTTGTACAGGGTATAACTTTTGACTGGGATCGGATCAGGTGCTAAGATCGATTTCATTGGAAAGGAAGTGGTGTTTCCAATTTCGTAGAGTGGTCACATTAAAGATTTGGTTCAGCGGTTTGGGAGGAATTGTTGTTTTAGTGCAGCACAATTTCTATACAGGTTTGGGTAGCCATAACGGGCTGGTTTGGTGTGGCCCATTAGTGGGCTTGTGGGAGGCTATAAATAGGGGGTTAGAGGCATAGAGAATAATTTACTTTTCTTCATTCTCTCATTTGGTTAAGCTTGTGATCCTCCTTGGTCGATCAAATACACCTTTCCACCATTAAAATCTACATCTAAGAAAGAAGATTGAAGATCTACATCAATAAAAGCTAGATCTACATCAAGTGAAGGTAGATTGCATCAAATCGAGAGGTTTGAAGTTCATTCTTCGCGGTTCGGATTGGGAATTTAGTGATTTAAAGTTAATTCGAAGAATTGGTGAGTGATAAGCATCTCTCACACAGATTCAATCAAGTATATGGGGTTGTTTGATCTTATTTCCATCATTTCTAGTTATTTTCACCAATATCTACATCATAGTAAGTGTATTTTAAGTTGAATCACTATAGGTTCTAATATAGCAACTTAAAACCAGTAATTCTTATGTTCATTCATATGTCTATGCAAGTTAGATCCATTGTTTTAGCTTATTCATCGAGTTATCATGATTTGGTGAATTTTATATGAATGTTGACGAATAATCGTCATTTTGATGTTGTTGATGATTTCATAAAGTGTTGATTGTTGATTTGGATGATTTGGATGAGTTTTTTGAATCGATGTTGTCGTTTGGTGATGATTTAGTCAAGATTGGAGCTATTTTGGTCAGATCTGGAGTCGGGTCGTTTTTCTTAGGTCGCTGGTGATGTGGCATGAAGCTTGGGTCGTGTGGCCTTTTGCTCAAGAAATGAATGGATGGAAGGTTGGGTCGTAAGTTCCAGATCATGGGAGCCTTAGGTCGTAGGTCGTTGTAGGGAGTTTCTGGAGTTAGGACGTTGTGAAGCATCGAAGTCGGGTCGGTCGGCTTTGGTTCATTGATTTGCCTAGCCCGTGGATTCCAGAATGCTGAAAGAGGAGAGTTAGGTCGATGATGATAGGTCAGGTCGTTGGTGAAGGGTCGTGGAAGGAAGGACGTGGCTTGGGTTGAGTCAGGTCGGTCAAAGGCATGGCATAAAGCCTAGGTCTTAGTGGGTTAGGTCGGGGAACGACCTAAGTGTTAGGTCGTAGAACGACCTAAGTAGGATATGATAGCGTTTATAAACGCAGTGAAAGAGGTTAAACATTGTGGCTTGTTTCCGTGGAAGAAAGGATGAAAATGCTATGGAAAGGAATGTCGACCAAACGATGTATACTTTTGGTTCGAGAATGAATGTGACTTCGAAGTGGATTTAAGCAGGAATGTTCGAAGTGTTGAAATGTGTTCGTTGACCGTCGTAACGCAACGAATGTAAAGACGACTCAAGGTGGTGAGTTTGTGTATAATAGTTGCTCGAGAAGGTTGCTTGAGCTATGATTCAAAGTGATGAGTTGATGGATAATGGTTGCTCAAGAGGGTTGCTTGAGCAATGAATAGCCGTCGGGGAGGACGACTAGAGCTATTGAAGGCTAAGAGATTATCGTTGTCGTAGTTTCTAGTTGGCTCAAAGCAAAGGTATAATAAGGGCACCTAAAAGACTGGAAGGTTGTTGGTCGAGTACCCTGGGTATCATTGAAAGGCCTATATATGTATCGTTGATAGGCGAATAGAGTTTTTTTCTAGAACTGGGGTTACCATTTTCCCTTGACGTATGGCATGGTTGGCCATCATACGAATTAACGATGGTTTCGAAGCATGATAAGCGGTGATTGCCAGAGTCATGAATGTTGGTTGTTTTGCTTGTACCGTCTCATGTAAGTTGTCTGACGTCGAAGGAGATGTTTCTTGGTTGCTTGTCTGATGTTGGTTTAGTCCTTCGAGGCTGTACTTGAAGGATGTTGATCTCGATTAGGATGGTATACGTGAGATATAACTAGTAGCTATGATTGCTATTGTCTGGTCACTTCTTCTTGCCATGAATGTACCGTTGTTTTCAAATGCTTGTTGTAAAAGCTATCACTGTCGGATGTGGGGAAGACGAATTTGGGTTCTTCTCTTGTGTTTTGGTAGATTGCTTGGTTAATCTTCCTATTCTCATATACTTTATTGATGATGTTAGATAGCTGTTTTATCTCCCACTAAGACTGTTGTCTAACTCAAGGTTTTATGTTCCCCTCTTATTACCTTAGGTTGTTCATCCGATTTTGGATGGGCAGCCTGAGTGGTAGGTTATAGGTAGCAGAGCTTATTGAGGTGAGGATACAGAGCGATAACGAGCAGGAGGTTTGCATATATGTTTCCCTATTATACATATTGGATGTTTCCATTGTAATGATGATGTCTACTCCGAGTGTTGTAGTGAGGCAAATTTGTACAGACACATGTTGTAATCCAAAGATGTATGGATATTCTTTCTAGTTGTGAGGATAGCTCAAGTTTCTGCTCGAATATGCTTCATTATTATAGCCTGTTTTATATGTTCTATTATATTTTATCCTTGCACTGTGAGTTGCTTGTGTTAACCTACCCTGATGATCGTCCATAGCTGCCTAGCACGTCTTTCAGCGCACTATTTCCCTTGTTAAGTGCAGGAGTTGTGGGTGGTTGTCACATTTGGATCAGAGCCAAGTTATAAATTTTAACCAAAGTTCGAGGACGTAATTACGTATGAGAGACGAATTTATAGATTTCTAATGGATGTATAATATATATTTGTGTATAGTATAATAGCATTTGAACTCCATTTGCAGTTTTTCTCGTACATGGACTAATCATTCTATATTACAGATTTAGAATGAGTCGTAGACCATCGAGACATGCTGCTAGGGAGGAGGCTATTCCTGGAGTGGGAAATGGCGGAATACCAGACTACCCAACTATATTCGAGGCCATGATGTCAGCGATTATGAGGAGAGTACGTGCTCAGGAAATAGCCGCGGTATATGTAGGAGTTCAAGTGTAGGTGCTTAGAGCTATGAATTTTGCGGAGCTAAGTAAGGACTTCACATCTTTGGGTGGAAAGCCATTCAAGGGGATGGAGCTGAGTAAAGAGGTTCAAAGGTGGTTAGATGCTTGTATTAGGATTTTTGGAGACTTAGGTATAGATAATGCAATGAAGAGGATGCTTTCATCGAGACAATTGCAAGGCAGACCATGGATTGGTGGAACTCTGTCACTTTGGAGACTCGGAAGATGAGATCACATGAGAACAGTTCCAAGTCAAGTTTGAGAAAAAGTTTATTTCGATCTCTCAGAAATCCGTTTTGTTCAAAAAAATTGTGGAGTTGAAGCAAAATGGTTGACCGGTGTTGGAGTATGTTTCTGATTTTGAGGCCTTATCCAAGTATGCTCGTTCGTATATTGACTCTACTTATCAGAAATACGAGAAGTTTGTAATGGGTTTGGATGCCTATATTGGGAGGCCATTGGTTGATCATTTAGATGACCCGTATGAGAAAATAGTGGAAAAAGCTGTGAGACATGAAAGCTTGTTTCCCAAAGGAGAAGAAGTTGTTGTTGTTGCGACCAAGGAAGCCTCGAAACCACAACAGGTTGGTAATAACAACAAGAAGAGGAAGCAGCAACAGCAAAAAGGCAAAGATGGCAAGAAGAATCCTATAAGTGAGGTGGTTTGCTACAACTGCCAACAGAAGGGCCATTTTTTTAATGAATGTCAGAATCCAAAAGCTGAAAAGAAGTGTTTCAAGTGCAGAAAACCTGGGCATGATAAGAAAGAGATTCCGGATCTAGTGAAAGGGAAGAAGATAGTAAAGGCTTATGCATTAGTAGTCGTGCCATCTTCTTTAAGGGCTCCTACTGCAGAGGAGAAGGGGAAGAGTGTCGTCGTCCAAGGTACTCTTTCCTTAGAGGTGTTTCCCTTCGTGTGTTGTTTGATACTGGGGTATCGCATTCTTTCATTTGTAATGAGCTTATGTGCCATTTGGGTTTGGAACCTGAGATTTGTGATAGACCTTTGGTTGTGACTAATCTGGTTGGGTGTTCGTCCAGCCTTTATATGCTTTGTCGTTGTCTCATGTTATCGAGTCATGGTTGCTCCTTTGTGTGTGATTGCTTGGTTTTGAACTTCGCTGGGTTTGGGATCGTCTTGGGAATGGATTGGCTCAAGAAGTATGCAACAAGAGTGAATTGCGAGAAGCTTGAGGTGAGAGTCGGGGATATGGAAGGCCGAAGGGTCGTGATTCGAAGTAAGCCTGAAGATGGCGTCTTCGTGAGCTTTTTATATTCACTTGTGATTCCACAGGAAGACTTGTCATCTATGCTGATCGCTAATGAGTTTGAAGATGTCTTTGAAGAAGTCAAAGGTTTGCCGCCGTATTGCGAGATCGAGTTCAGAATCGATTTGGTCGAAGGTGCTAGACCTGTCGTTATGCCTCTTAGGCGGATGGCGCCTATGGAACATCGAGAGTTAGAGGTGCAAGTACGTGACCTTTTGGGAAAAGGATTTATTCGTAGATTCATGTCCGAATGGGGTGCACCAGTTGTGTTTGCAACCAAGGCTGATGAATCATTGAGATTGTGTGCGGATTATCGTGAGCTGAACAAGGTGACCAAAAAAACAAGTATCAGTTGCCTATGATAGATGATTTGTTCTATCAGATTCACGAGGCCAAGGTGTTTTCTCATATGGATTTGGCAACGGGATTCCACCAGTTGAGAGTGGTGAAGGATAGTGCATCGAAGACTGCTTTTAGGACACCATCAGGTTTCTTCGAATGGTTGGTGATGCCATTTGGGTTGACTAGCGCGCCAGCGTATTTTGTGGATCTTATGAATAGAGTTTTCAGAGATCAGTTGAACAAGTTCGTTCTTGTGTTTGTGGATGATATTCTGGTTTACTCCCGGAAGGAGGAAGAACATAAGACACACTTGCGAGTTGTTTTGGAAATATTACGAGAGCATCAGCTGAAGGCTAAGTTTTCGAAGTGTCACATCTGGAAGAGCGAAGTGAGGTTCTTAGGCCATGTTGTTTCTGGAAATGGGATAGTAGTTGACCCCGCTAAAGTGGTAGCAATCCAGGACTGGGATAGACCTAAGAATGTGACGGACGTGGGAAGTTTCCGTCGGTTGGCGGGATATTATCGCCATTTTATCAAGGATTTCTCTAAGATAGATGCACCATTAACAGGATTAACGAAGAAGAATCAAGTGTTCACATGGGATGCAAAGTGCGAGCAAGCTTTTGGAATCTTGAAAGAGAGACTGACGAGTGCACCTGTTTTGATCATTCCAAGTGGGAATGAAGAGATGGTGGTGTACACCGATGCATGCAGTACTGGGTTTGGAGCAGTGCTGATGCAGAAGGATAAGGTTGTGGCCTACGCGAGTCTATAACTGAAGTCGCATGAAAGGAATTATCCAACTCAAGATTTGGAGTTGGCAGCGATTGTGTTTGCTCTGAATATGTAAAGACATTACCTGTCGGGAGTTCGATTCGAGTTGTTTACGGATTACAAGTCGTTAAAGTATCTTTTCTCCCAAAAGGATTTGAATCTTCGGCAGCAACGGTGGTTAGAGTTTTTGGCATCGTATGATTTTGGTATAGCATATACTCCTGGTAAAGGTAACGTAGTGGCAGATGATTCGAGTTGAAGACACACAAGTTTGGAAGCGATGTTTTCGGAATTGAAACACCTCGAGTACTTGGCGGGATTTGATTTCAGACCACGGTGTGAGTTAGAACCTAAATTTTTTGCAAGCTTATCGATAAGACCTACTCTCATCCAAAGAATTGGCGAGAGCCAAAAACATAATGTAAAGCTTGTCAAGATTTTCCAGAAGTTGGAACCAGAGAATAAAGAGTTCGAGGTCGATCGAGAGGGTTGGCTTCGAAAGAAAGGACGATTGGTTGTTCCTGATATGGACAAACTGAGAGATGAGGTTCTAAGGCAATGTCATCACTCGAAGTTGACGATTCATCTTGGTGGTAATAAGTTGTATTAGGACATGAAGCGATCTAACTACTGGGAACAAATGAAAAGGGATGTTGGAAAGTTTATTTCCAAGTGCATGAACTGTCAGTTGGTGAAAGCTGAACAGAAGAAGCTAAGCGGATTGCTTCAGCCATTGGAAGTTCCTCGTGGAAGTGGGAGCAGATATCGATGGATTTTATTATGGACCTAGAACCAAGGCAGGAAACGAAGGAATTTGGGCCATTTTGGATCGCTTAACCAAAAGTGCAAGGTTTATTCCTGTCAGATCGATTATGACAACGTCAAAGTTGGCTGAGATTTATATAAAATGGATAGTTCATTCCTTGGTATTCTGAAGAGTATAGTCAGTGATTGAGATCCATTGTTCACGAGTGGATTTTGGAAGAGTTTGCAAGAATCTTTGGGAACCGAGTTGTGTTTGAGTACGGCTTATCATCCCCATATTGATGGTCAAACTGAGAGGGTTAACTGAGTTTTGGAAGATCTCCTGAGGGCTTGTGTATTGGGCTTCGAAGGATCATGGGAAGACCATCTCCATCTAGTTGAGTTTTCATATAATAACAGCTACCAGTCAAGCATTGGGATGACACCATACGAGGCGTTGTATGGTAGATTGTTTAATTCTCTGGCTTGTCGGTTAGAAACTGGAGATAAGTTGATAGTTGGGCCAGAAATGATAAGAGAAACATCAGATTGTATTGATATCGTTCGGCAACGAATGATGACAACCCAAGATCGTCAGAAAGGTTATGCCGATAAACGTCGACAAAATTTAGAATTCAACGTTGGTGACATTGTTTTCGTGAAGGTTTTGTCGTTAAAGAAAGTTTTTCAATTCAGAAGTAAAGGTAAGTTAGCTCCAAGATTTGTTGGACCATTTCCGATACTTGAACAGATCGGAAAACTCACATATAGATTGGAGTTACCCAAGAAGATGTTGATTGTACACAAATATTTTCCATGTGTCATTTCTATGGATGTATGTGCATGATTCAAATGTGGTGGTATCTTCGAAACAATACGAAGACCTAGAAGTCGAGACCGTAGTTACGAAACCTCGTAAGCCGCTTCGCGTTGTGGGGAATGACACGAAACAGCTTAGGAGGAAGACAGTTAAGCTAGTCAAGGTGCAATGGAGTGAGGATGATGACGATTGGTCGTTGGAGACTGAAGTGAATATGAAGACGGCCCATGTATAACTCTTCGTTGGTATGGACCATAAGTGTCGTGTTATTCTTACCCCGTTGTAACTTGTACTATTATTGTTGATGATGATGATAGAATTTTAGTACTAGGTTAAGGCTATGGATGTATGGCTTGATGGATGCTAGTTTGGATGATGAATTGGCCGCTTATGGATGATAGGCATGCATAATTGTTTTGGTTGCTCGTGTTTGCTTGGGATTTCGGGGGTGAAATTCTTGCGGGGGGGGGAGGGGGGGGGGGGGAGAATGTAACAACCCACATTTTACGTATCGTAAGATCGTAAAATATTTTTGTTTTATTCCTTGAGGGTTGGATAATTTTCATATTTTGATATGTTGGTTATGGAGATGTGAGACATGTCCATAATTTTTACCAATTTTACTTATGACTATTTTTCCCCTGTCAGTTTTGTATTGGACATAACTTTTGACTGAGATCGAATCAGTTGTTGAGGGCGATTTCATTGGAAAGGAAATGGTGTTGCCAATTCCATAGAGTGGTCACATTAAAGATTTGGTCAGCGGTTTGGCAGGAATCACTATTTTAGTGCTGCATAATTTCTGTACAGGTTTGGCTAGGCATAATGGGCAGGTTTGGTGTGGCCCATTAGTGGGCTGGTGGGAGACTATAAATAGGGGGTTAGAGGCATGGAGAATAGTTTACTATTCTTCATTCTCTCATTTGGTAGAGCTCGTGATCCTCCTTGGTCAATCAAATACACTTTTCCACCATTAAAATCTACATCTAAGAAAGAAGATTGAAGATCTACATCAATCAAAGCTAGATCTACATCAAGTGAAGGGAGATCACATCAAATCGAGAGGTTTGAAGTTCATTCTTCACTGTCCGGATTGGGAATTTAGTGCTTTCAAGTTAATTCGAAGAATTGGTGAGTGATAAGCATCTCTCACACGGATTCAATCAAGTATATGGGGTTGTTTGATCTTATTTTCATCATTTCCAGTCATTTTCACCAAAATCTACATCATAGTAAGTATACTTTCTTTTGAATCACCATAGGATCTAAACTAGCAACTTAAAACCGGTAATTCTTATGTTCATTCATATGTCTATGCAAGTTAGATCCATTGTTTTAGCTTATTCATCGAGTTATCACGATTTGGTGAATTTTATATGAATGTTGATGAATAATCGTCATTTTGATGTTTTTGATGATTTCATAAAGTGTTGATTGTTGATTTGGAAAATTTGGATGAGTTTTTTGAATCGATGTTGTCGTTTGGTCATGATTTGGTCAACATTGGAGCTATTTTGGTCAGTTCTGGAGTCGGGGCATTTTTCTTAGGTCGCTAGTGACATGGCATGAAGCATGGGTCGTGTGGCTTGTTGCTCAAGCAAAGAATGCATGGAAGGTCGGGTCGTTAGTCCCAGGTCGTGGGAGGCTTAGGTCGCAGGTCATTGCAGGGAGCTTCTGGAGCTAGGACATTACGAAGAATCAAAGTCGGGTCGGTCGGCTTAAGGTCGTTGGTGCCTAGGCCGTGGGTTCCGGAGCGCTGAAAGAGGAAGGCGGGATGGTTTGTTGGAAAGTTAGGTCGTTGATGATAGATTGGGTCGTTGGTGATGGGTCGTGGAAGGAAGGACGTGGCCTGGGTTGAGTCAGGTCGGTCGAAGGCATGGCTTAAAGCATGGGTCGAAATGGGTCAGGTCGGCCGGTGCTATAAGTCGGGGAATGACCTAAGTGTTAGGTCACAGAACGACCTAAGGAGGATATGATAGCGTTTTTTTCCTTAGCAGAAAGGTTGGAAACGCTATGGAAAGGAATATCGACCAAACGATGTATACATTCGGTTCGAGAATGAATGTGACTTCGAATAGGATTCAAGAAGGAATGTTCGAAGTGTTGAAATGTGTTCGTTGACCGTCGTAATGCAACGAATGTGAAGACGACTCAAGGTGGTGAGTTCGTGTATAATAGTTGCTCGAGAAGGTTGCTTGAGCTATGACTCAAAGTGATGAGTTAATGGATAATTGTTGCACGAGATGGTTGCTTGAGCAATAAATAGCCGTTGGGGAGCACGATTATAGATATTGAAGGCAAAGAGATTATCGTTGTCGTAGTGTCTAGCTCGCTCAAATCAAGGGTATAATAGGGGCACCTAAAAGACTGAAAGGTTGCCGGTCGAGTACCATGGGTATCATTAAAACGCCTAGATATGTATCGTTGAAAGGCATATAGAGTTTTCTGCTAGAACCGGGGTTACGTTTATCCCTTGTCATATGGTAAGGTTGGTCGTCATACGAATTAACGATGGTTTTGAAGCAGGATAAGCGGTGATAGCCAGAGTCAAGAATGTTGGTTGTTCTGCTTGTACTGTCTCATGTAAGTGGTCTAACGTCGAAGGAGATGTTTCTTGGGTGCTTGTCTGATGTTGGTTTAGGCCTTCGGGGCTGTGCTTGAGAGATGTTGATCTCGATTAGGATGGTTTATGTGATATATAAGTTGTTGCTATGATTGCTATTGTTTGGTTACCTCTGATTGCCATGAATATACCATTGTTTTCAAATGCTTGTTGTAAAGGCTATCACCGTCGGATGTGGGGAAGACGGGTTTAGGTTCTTCTCTGGTGTTTTGGTAGATTGGTTGGTTAATCTGCCTATTCTCATATACTTTATTGATGATGTTAGATAGCTATTTTATGGCTCACTAAGACTGTTTTCTGACTGAAGATTTTATGTTTCCCTCTTATTTCCTTAGGAAGATCATCCGGTTTTGGATGGGCAGACTGAGTGGTAGGTAGCAGAGCTTAGTAAGGCGAGGATGTGGAGCGATGACAAGCAGGAGGCTTGCGTATATGTTTCCCTATTATGCATATTGGATGTTTCCATTGTTATGATGATGTCTACTTTGAGTGTTGTAGTGAGGCATATTTGTACAGACACTTATGTTGTAATCCAAAGATGTATGGATATTCTTTTTAGTTGTGATGAAAGCTCAAGTTTCTGCTCGAATATGCTTAACTATTATAGCCTGTATTATATATTCTATTATATTTTATCCTTGCGATGTGAGTTATACGACAGGTTCCGCTTGTGTTAACATACCCTGATGGTCGTCCACAACTGTCTGGCACGTCTTTCAGCGCACTATTTCCCCTGTTAAGTGCAGGAGTTGTGGGCGGTCATCACGTGATGCGACATAGTTATGCAAAGGTGGTGGATGCAGACTAGTGTGATGTAAAGATGGTGGATGTGGGCTAGTGTAGGCAAAGGTGCCTGATGCGAGGAGGTTTATGCGAAGTATGTGATGTGATACTTGCATCGAGAGGAGTTGTGAAGTTATCACTCGCTCAATCTTTCTTTGGCTTGAATCTTTAACATCTTGGCGACACTTCGGGCTTTGGTACCATGCAACGTGTTGAGTCGAGTGGGTCTCATGTACTTCTGGGAACCGGACTAAAATGCCGATTAACACTAAATTTGCCAATTGAACATCAGTGAATCTAACATTAATTATTCTATTACTTCAAATAAATAGTAAATAACTATAAACAAGAAAATAAAGACACATAGTATTTCGTTAATGGCGACTGTGACAACCTAAGCTTTCATTAATGGCGACTATGACAACCACTCTCCCTTCTTCTTCCACCTCCTCCGCCTTCGACACTGTAACAACCCGAATTTTGATAACATGTTAGAACAAGAAATCAAGGCAGAATTAAATTTTAAAATAGGAATCAAGGGAAACGGGTAGCGCCATTGCGTTCGTCTCGAAATTCTACATGAAATAGAGTCCGAGTTTTCGAAAATCGGAGTCCGAATGAAGAAGTTATGGCCTGTAGAAGATTCAGAAAATTTCAGGCAGAACTGAACCAGGGGGGTCGACCATAGGGTCGACCTACCCCCCCCCCCCCCCCCAGGTCGAGCATAGGGTCGACCTACCCCCCAGGTCGACCATAGTGTCGACCTCCCCCCTTACAGGTCGACCTGGTCAGCCTGTTTTGGCCCAGAACCCATTTTCTTAAGCCCGGGACGAGTTTTGATGGTCCAGATTGGTTTTAGGGTTAATCCGATGGCTGAAATGAATTGTTACACCTATAAAATAACACCTAGACCTAGCCTAACTCACACAAATTCATATGACACCAAAATGCTGCTGGAATCTCTCTTGAGCCATGGCCGCCATCTCCAAATTAAAGCTTAAGCACTCAAACTCAAATCAATTCAAAGAACAAAGCTTCAACAACGATTCAAGACACTAAGTCGGCAAACGCTACAACGTTCTACGACAAACTTCAGTTCTTAATTCGCTAGCCATGCTCTGTAAGTTCTAGTTACTTTTTAGATTGAAATGCTTAATTATAATATGGCTATGGAATAAAGTGTAATTGGATGTAAGCATGTTCATCGATTCAAGTCTATTTCTATTTCCTCTTGAATCTTGAGTTTTGGGCTTTTCTATCTTTATTCTTTTGTCAAGTTCATGATCTATTCAGCCTGTTGTAAATCAGTTCATGTTAATGTTATTCTCAAGATCTATCTTTTATGCCTGAGATGATGTTTTTATGCCAGTTTTCTCTCTATACCTATTGTTATACAAATTCTACCTTCCTCTATTTATTTTCTTTGATGAACCTAGATCAATTTCGGATCTAGGCCTAAACGGCGATTTGCGTACGATTGAATACGGGGAAAAATATGGGAATATTACCTAGCTAAATATATGTGTTTGGTGGAATCGAAGGCATAATACGAAAATTTGATATTTGGGTATTACTACCATTAACATGAAATTGAATATTTGGGTATTGTCATTATAATAGTAATTGCAAGAATGGGGATTGGCATATAAAATATGACATGGATCTTGATATATGTAATTTGGCTAGAACTCGTTATGGGTAAATTGGTGTAAACATGTTATACATGTAATTTTGGGTATAAAACTGGATCTATGTAAACTGAGCGTAGCTTTGTAAACATGTAAATCATGAATCTTGACATATGTAAAACGGCATGAAACTTGGTAATTATGTAAATCGGCATAAGTTGAACATATGTAAGTTGCCTAGAATTGGGCATATGTAAATCAGCATGAGAAATTAGTACTTGGGCATATATGTTAATTTTGTAAGATTAGGAGTTGAAACATATAAGATAATTTATGACTTGGTAGAGGTTTAATATGAACGCGCCTAAGTTGGGTTTTGGGTAATTGGCATGTAATGGCCTTAAAAGAGGCATATATGTTAATTGAGACATTATTGGTAAAGTTGATATATGGGCATAATTAATGTAAATTATGGACATGAAGATAATTGGGATATATTGACATATTTGATTAGGGATAATTAATCCAAATATGGGGTGAAAATATTATGTATAATAATAAATGTCTATGACACGATGTTGGACTCATTTATGGTATAAGACTGCCCGGACCCGCCCGGCAAATCCAGCAACCATAAATGGTAGCCCAATGTGAGAGGTCATAGGCCCAAATTAAATGCGTGACAACTGTATGGGCACGAGGTTAGGCCCGTTTGTGGTGTAAGACTGCCCGGACCCGCCCGGCAAATCCAGCAACCACAAAAGGGTGGCCTAATGTGAGAGGTCCTACAGGGGTGCGGTAGTAATAAATTAAGTAACACTTAACCAAAGACAACATGTGGTGGGACATGGGGGTTAAGTGGGTTACATGTGGGTGACATGTGGAAATACGAATAGTAATACTTAACCAACGTAACATGGTAATTAGACCAGTGGGTAGGGTTAAGTAAACTAAGGATGTTTAACCAAAGTAACGTGTTAATCAGACAAGTAGGTGGGGTTAAGTAAATAGAGAACACTTAACCAATATAACACGTTAATTAGGTAAGTGGGTTGGGTTGAGTAAAGTGAGAACACTTAACTAATACAACGGGTTAATTAGACAAGTGGTTGCGGTTAAGTAATAACACTTAACCAACATAACATGACAAGTGGTGGGGTTAAGTTAACATGCACTTAACCAACCTAACGTGACACGTGGTAAGATTAAGTAAACATAAGAGAGTAACACTTAACCATCATAACATGATAAATGGACGGGTTAAGTAATATGACTGGATTAATGACACTTAACCGATATGACATGAATGGGTGGGTTAAGAAAACCTGAATTTGATTTCTTGTGAATATACTTAACCAATTTGACACGATGACTTGCTAGGGTTAAGTTACGAACCGCTTGAATATACTTAACCAATTTGACACGATGACTTGCTAGGGTTAAGTTACGAACCGCGTGAATATACTTAACCAATTTGACACGATGACTTGTTAGGGTTAAGTCACGAACCGCTTGAATATACTTAACCAATTTGATATGATGACTTGCTAGGGTTAAGTCACGAACCGCTTGAATATACTTAACCAATTTGACACGATGATTTGGTAGGGTTAAGTCATGAACCGCTTGAATATGCTTGACCAACTTGACACATGATTCGTAGGGCTAAGTCATGGACTTGAAACGACAACACTTAGCCAATTTGACATGACACGTAGATGGGTTAAGTCACGAACTTGAATGACCACACTTAACCAACTTGACATGCTAGACTGATCGGGTTAAGTCTCGAATTTAAATGACAACACTTAACCTGCTGGACGGAAACCCTAGTTACGCGGTCCTTTTCAGCAGTAACCCACTAGATGTATCGTGGTACCCTGGAACTAGGCAGGGTAGGGCACGATTACTGGGCTGATTGTAAGCGACCATAACGACGGCTGAGTTGGTGCGCCATTGTAGGTTCAGGCGGACTATGGTCGTGCACGTAGTCCGGAGTTGAAAAAGCAGGCATTGGGCACCGGTAGGTTTACACTGTGCGTGCTTGATTCGTGTTGGTGGTTGGCACCCTAGGGCTCGATACACCCTATGGTGGACCTAGCACAGGTAACTACATTCGTGATAGGGCCGTATGACACATACACATGAATGAGATAGGACTTGTAGGGAGTCGATCGATTAATAGATCGTTTCGTAGGACCAAGTAATGGGTCATTTCATGACATTGGGCAAGGGATCATTTTATAGTCAATACATGACACGGGTTGGGATACTAGTACGGGTGGTGCAGAGCAAATAGATATCATAGAAATATTTTAATGGTAAAGCAGATAAATCTTGCGATGCTTGATAGAAATCTTGCGAATTTATACTTAGTTTATCTTGAATGGGAACCTTGCAATGTTATACTTGACAAAAGTCATATGAGGTTATTCTTAGTTATCTTTCCTGTAGCTTATCTTGTCATCATGCTTATGTTTACTTTCAGTTTATTCAGGTCATGTTATCTTTACCTGTTTCTATGCTGAAAGTCACTAAGACTTACTCAGTCATTATGATTGACCCGTTTTGTTTCGCCTCTTTTTCTTCCGTTCCCCCCCGGGTTCGCAGGGTGGGAATACAGCTTAGTTCGGATCTTACCAAGCTCCAAGGCTCTTTCTTGTACGGCTTGGATTTCTCTTGGCTATGGCTTGCTTTGCTTTATTGGAGAATACTACAACTTATTTTTATGCTTCTTTGTTTTTGAGCAAGACAGATATTTTAACTATGTAATTGGGTATTGGAAGTTGATGGGCTTTCATTGTAAACAATTATATTTAATAAATGATTTGAATTACTTCCACTTTACTTTCCGCTGTATTATATATGTCTGTCTTGTAATATTTCTGTTCCAGTACCCATAATGCTCCATTGAAGTTAAGGCATTCCCTTTGTGAGTGACTTAACGGATGTGGGGTGTTACAGACACCGCCTTCCCTCCGGTTTCCTCTCGTAATTCACCACTTGTTCCCTCAAATCCACCACCCTCTAGTGATAATTCCTCCACAGCAAACCCCTCTTTGGAAAATCCTGGATCCCGATCCAATAATACTCATCATTCTCATGTCAATTCAGTGTTTCCTCCAAATTCTGATAATCATAATTCATCAAATGCCTCTTTCCCGTCCTTCACGAAAATGGACTACGCATCGCTTTTCAATTCATTGTTGAGGAACGCTACTGTTTACATGCCTCAACATTTTGAAATTCCTAGGGATGGTTTGCCGAAAAAGATACCTAGCATTGTTAAGATCGAAGGCTTGAAGTATTGGAGCAATTTCTTGGTAGGTTTCTTCTTGGACGGTACCCTTCCTTATCCATCGGTGATAAATTTTATTTATCGTTTTTGGAAATTAGAAGGTCACGTGAATATTAAATAAGATGGTGTACACTTCTATTTTGATTTTTCTAGCAACATTGATAGAGACAAAATCCTTAAAGTAGTTCCTATTTTTATAAGAGGTCGTATGTTTATCGTAACTAAATGGGATCCCTCAATTGGTAATGCTCAATCACAGATCAAGAAAGTCCCTGTTTGGGTTCATTTTTATAGGATACCTATCATTCTTTGGACACTTTTAGGAATTAATCGGCTTGCATGTAATATTGGGAAGTTAATATGTTTAGATAGCAGTACAGAAAGATTGCAGAGATTTAAATATGCTAAGGCTTTGATTGATGTATCTACAGATTTTGAACATCCTGAGAAAATTGTTGTTGATGGTTTGGGTGAAAATTGCCCTCCTATAAAGGTTACATATGATTGGAAACCATGTATATATACAATATGTAAGGTGTTTGGTCATGATTCTTTTAAATGTGATTTTAATACTAAAGTACAGGTGGAAAATGAGGACACAGAAGATGATTGCTTCTAGGATTCTCATGTTAGGGCTAATGTTTTTACTGGTCAACATAACAATAAGAATTTCTTCCAAGTTAAACACAATAATTGGAATACTGTTAAGCCTAGGAAAATTTGGAGGAGGAAAAATGAGAATATTAGTAAACAAAATGAAGTTGAACAACCTATTGTGGTGAATGTGAATTTAAATCCATTTGATGTGTTAAACACTGAGGCTGATGATGGTAGTATAGTGGTATATCATGGTTTAAATGATAAAGTTAATAATGTTGGTAAAAAGGGTAATTGTGGTGATGATACTGGCAGGAATGTATAAGAAAATGGAGTTTATGAGAAAGAACAAGAATCTACAATTAATATGAATGCACAATTCAATGAGAATGTTAATGAGGTCAATTACGTTAACGAAGAAAGTAAGAGTAAAAAAATTCATTTTGGTTTGGATGCATCATTAAATGGAGATGAAACTATGTTTGGCAATTTATACGACGATATGTCAGGGGATATAAATAACACAACAGCTTCTTTTGCAAGTTTTTCTTCTACAACTTCATTATCTTTTACAGCATGTCATTCTTCTTCCGCTGTTAAATCCTTTACTGCCAGTAAACCATCTAGTAATTCTAAAGTAGCTGGTAACTCTAATGTATCTTTGTCTTGTTCTTCTACATTTAGCAGTCATGATCATTCTTCTTCTAAATTTACTGGCAAGTTGAGCAATTCATCTGCATCTCCTTATGTTAAGAAAACCCTACCTCCTCAAATTATTCTGCCTCCTCCTTGTAATACTGCTTCAAATTTTTCTGCTTCATCTACTATGTAACTGGTTCTGGTCTTACTTTTCCTAAAGTTAATCCTGCTTTGGCCTCGTTATCTTCTGTTGGCCTACAAGTTCTATCCCCTCGTCTAAATCCAAGAGTAACAAATTGAAAGGAAAATTCTAGGCTAATTTGGACGAGTGAGTAGAGTTCAATCAAAAGTATGTGATGCCATTAAGTAGTAAATTGAAATTACTAAGAGGCATACGATAAGGAATCCAGCTCCACTTTTCAACCCTTTCATTACATGATTATATTTTATTATGTGTCCTTTAGGAGCTTTGATAATAACTGAATTGAATCTTTCACGGGCTATTTTGACTTGGCACAAGTCATTGATTTGTTATACATTAATGGTGGTATTGCAGTTGTGTTACAGATTTTCTTATTTGGCATGGTTCATGTATATAGATACTATGAATTGGATATGTGCACTATGGTTAATCTGAAGCTAATTACGAATGTTAGTGCAGTTGTTGACTGTAGATGCTGTTATTTTGTGGCAATGGATAAGTTTGAGGTGCTTCTCTTCTGTTGAAGCTAGTTATACTGAAGCAGGCAGATGTTATGTGGCTTCTTGGTTATTCATGTTGGCTTGCACTTTGGATAAGAATTCATGTGGAAGTTGTATATAGTCACATGGGTTATGTCTTTTTTTATATAGAGTATGAATTGTTATTTTGTATGGTCTGGAGAGTTATTGATGTGTGAGTGTTATCTCGGGTAATAACCGTAGATCGTAGGTATGGGGTAGTTTTGAAAATTGTTGTGTTGTTGTTTATATTGTAATTTTCATATGAGTAATAAAAAATTTGCGCATAACGTTCAAAATGACACAAAGTATTTATACCGGTTCCACTATCACCAGATATTGTACATCTAGTCCAAAGGAGAGAGATTTTATTCTGCATAAGAGAGAGATATAAGATATTACAAGATAACAGTTTACAAGACTGCTTCTATCAGCACTAAACATGAATAGCTTCTATCAGCCCAATTCCTTGATTAAAGAGACACTCTATTTGGGGATCTCTGGCTAAACATCAAGATGGATTTACAGTGAAGTCTACCCCCAATATATAACTAGTGAAATATATGTGAGTCATCAATCAAATTACCAAGATATGGTAAGAAATAATGGAGGCCAATTGCAGAGGAAACAAATGGCGCAAACACAGCAAGTAAATCAACCAATTCCTTTTCTACGCAAAGACGGAAGAAAATAATTCCAACATTAATTTCTTTGCCATTTCATGCAAAATGCAATCAATAATTTATGCATATATGTGACACCCCATGTCCGTTAATGTCACTCTTTATCAGAATGCATTAAGTTCCGTGAAGCGTTATAGGTAAACAGAAACATAACATCACAAGACAAATATAAAATAGCAGCGTAAATTTAAAACTTCATTATTTTGCAGAAAACATCGTAGTCTCAAAGCCAGTTACAACATCAGGCATAAAATACTGAAACTTAGTACATCAAAACAAAACATCTGTCTTGCGCTTAAAACCGTCAGAGTACAGAAATGTAAAATTATAATCCTCAGTAACAACCATAATAAGGTAGACAAGCAGTCAAAGTGATACATTGAAGCATATACAAATCCAAGCGAAAACAGAAGAGACAGAGTCCTTATCAAGCCCGAGCGTTTCCACCCTGAGAACCTGGGGTGGGAGGAAGAGAGATAAAAGGAAATAAAATAGGTCAGACATAAAGTGTGGCAAGTACAATGACTTTTAGCATATAAAGAAGTAAAAGTATATTGACAGGCATATAAAACTGGTTGAGTGATAACAGTATCATATAACAGATATAAATAGGATGAACATGATAACAGAATAAACAGGATAGTACGAACCAATCTATGCTTCTCATTTACTATTCTCTCCATCCGTACTAGTATAACAGATGTAGGACATGTTTAGGTGTACCCTATTATCGGGTTTTACCCCAAACAGAAATAACAAGTACCTAAACAGGCAGGACTAGATGTACCCTGATTACTTAACATAAATAGAATGATCCCAATAGACATATAATGGAAGTATTAGGTGTAATCCAGTATCGGGTTTTACCCTAAACAGAAATAATGGGTACTTCGACAGAAATAACGGGTGTTACCCCAAATAGAAATAGCATGTACCCCAACCGAAACAGGCAAGACTAGATATACCCTAAATTCTACCCCGAGCGATTGGCTCCCTATTCCGTAAATACTCTGTGTCGGCCCCACAATAGGGTGTATTACTTCCTAAAGTGGCAACCTATAGAAGGACATAGACCTATTTACTGGTGCTACATCGGCTTATTATCCCAGAGCAAACTGTACTCATGCACGCACATGATTCTGTTGGAACGCGCCAGTACACACAGATGAACCTCTTACAATCAACTCAGTAAGCGTGCCTTGACCCCTGCCTAGTGCGGGGTCCCCGATTAATACCAAAATGGGTTGCTGACTGATACAAGCCCCTCACACACAACAGACGACACAAGGCAACCCCCCACAGATCTTGTGTCCCCAGTAAACTAGGATTTTGACAGGTTATGCCTAACAGATTAACAGATTCGCATAACCCCCTACAGGTTTACGGGTTAAGTTTTACGAGTTAACAGGTCCATATAACCCCTACAGATGTAACAGGTTAAGTCTTCTAGATTAACAGGTTTGTATAACCCCCATAGGTTAACAAGTTTACTTAACCCCATAGATTTAACATGTTTACTTAACCCCACAGATTTAACAGGTTGACTTAACCCCACAGATTTAACAGGTTTACTTAATTTATAATTAAGTGCAACTTATTGTATTTCATAAGTTTTCCCTCTTTTCTCTACTTATTACAAACAGCAGATTTCAGGTTTCCAGATTTACAAATTACTTGGTTTATAATTGAGTACAACTTATCTTATTACATAAGTTATCTCGCCTACTCTATCGTTTATTGTAGCCTAAGTTATAATTTCCATTTGTCCCTAGGACAAGCTTACCTATTTTCTTTCCTTTTTCCCATTCAGGTTTATTCATTATAGGTTATTATCATTCCCTGTTCGTGTATGTTAATGAACCAGACCCCTTACATTAAGTTGACCACTTGTGGATGCTGGATTTTCCGGGCGGTTCCAGGTAGGCTTCTACCACAAGTTAAACTTAACCTCGTGTCCTCGAGACGTTATTTCTAATTTCTTAATTACTGTAATTGTGCTAACAATCATTTTGGCCTAATATTCCTATTTGGGCAATACTCATGTTCATCGTAGGTTTTCCAATTACAGTATTCAATTTAAATAGATTTCAGCAGTTTAAACATTTCAGCAGATTAGTCATTTTAACATATTAAACATTTCAGCAAGTTATGCCAGGTTACTTAAAGTTTCATTAACATGTTCCGCTTAATTTTTGAATTAAGCCTACAAATTCATATGCCCCTAAACTTCCAGTCATAACTCACAGTACAATATATTCCCCCAAATTCCAGTCATATTTCCCAGTAAAAGATATGCCCCCAAATTCTAGTAATAATATTATCATTCCCAATCATTCCCAAGTTACCCAATTTCGTTCATATGCATGTTTCAATGATATTAGCCTAGGCTCGAAGGTAGCCTAGGCTCGAAGGTAGCCTAGGCTTACAAAAATAAAAAGGGAACCAGAGAGGGGGGAGAACAGAAAATAGGCATATAAGAACAAAAATAGGCATATAAACAGCAGAAAAGGTGTATACATGTAATCAGAACTGTTTAGGTATAAATCAGTTTACTAACAGGCATAGGTTCAGATCCAGGTTTATTAACATGTCAAGGTTACTGTTAAACTTTATATCTAAAAGTAACATGAACTCACACAGATTGGATTTAAAGAACAGAGAAAAATTTGTTGACGTTGCAGAAGAGATTCTTGTATATGCTAGGTAAGAATTATCTTGATTCAATCCAAGTTTCGGCAGCATCTCCCCATTTTCATTTTATATTTTCAGAACAAGAGTTTGAGTAAGAAGTATGAAGAAGTGTGATTTATTTGCTATGAGTGCATGCCTTTATGTATAGTTTACAAGAAATCCTTGACCGTCAGATCTCTGTTTTTAAATCCAACCGTTCAGAAAATAATGAATCTGGTTAAAAAATACGTCCAGAAACAGAAAAATGTACTGCGATGGATCTGAGATGGGTCAACCTACCTACCCCTCGGGTCGACCCACTTGGCCTTGGGTCGACCCGATCCAAGCATGGGTCGCCCCATCTCACCAACTTTTCAAGCCTACTGATTTTTAACGTGTTTTGAATTCTAGTTTGATTATGTATATATATATATATATATATATATATATATGTCTTGGTTATATGCATACAAACTTCCAACCTTAATACCTTCCTCATACGGTGTCCGATTTATGCAAACTCAGAGTCTATCTTAACCGGAATTCCGAGGCGAACGCAATGGTACAATCTGTTTTACTTATTTCCTAATATTTAATTAAGTACTCTTTAGTTTATTGTTAATAATGTCTTTTAAAATTACTTGTTGTTACAGTATCCATATTAAAATATTTAGTTTCCATTTTGCATACCACCTATTTGTAATTTTGTGTCCCCAAATTTAACACTCCACCTTGATGCTAAATCACATATCTCCAACACCCCATCTCGAGCCAAATTCTCTACACAACATAAAACTCTTCTAAAAAGAAATCCACCTTAATCCCAAATCTCATAGTGATAAAAACTGAATATTTACCAAATGGGTTCCAACAAGGATACCCTCCATCACACCATGTTAACGAGCTCACATTACGTCCCCGCCCGCCAACAAATGTTGTAAATATTCAAAATCCAAATAAGGTAGATTCCAAAGTAATCTCAATACCACTAAGGCCAACAAATCCTCTCAATAACCAATCCAAATATAGAGCCAGAAACTAATGCCAATTGACAACAAAAAAAGCTAATCCAAATCTTTGTACATACAAAAAAATTCTTCTGCCAGTTAATCTCAATCAAAACCATTACAAACTTCATCACAGTCTACAAACGATGTATCTTCCTCATGAAATGCACTACGCAAAAACCAACGGTCTAAAAAATGTTTGTAATACCACAATGATCATCGTCTCAACACCCGCCTATCACTAGACTTGAGCTCCTTTCCTGATCATCTTGGATCCCTCAAGCATTATCAACGTGAAGACCCTGTCTGAAACATGATCAAAAGTTCCCAAATCCAATGGCCCCTTCAACTTAGTAAACTACTTATCACGTCAAAGTTGTCAAAATTGGAACACTCCTCACTCTCAACATAATCTCCTCCACCAAAGTATTTCTCCCCCCCCCCCAAAATAGTAGTAGAATAATTAACAACAAATTTGCTTATCTTTCTTGAAGCCGTGGATGCACAATCTAAACAAATCGCCTTGCTCCGATACCAATCTGTTGTGCAAAAATTGCACAAAATGCTCTGATACCAATCTGTTGAGCGAATAATTGCACAAATGAGTAAGCAAAATAAACAGGATCTAGATTTTCCAATTGAACATCAATGAATCTAACATCAATTATTCTATTACTCCAAATAAATAGTAAATAACTATAAAGAAGAAAACAAAAACATAGTATTTATACTGGTTCCACTATCATCAATAAGATAGTGTACGTCCAGTCCGAAGGAGAGAGATTTTATTCCACTAAGAGAGAGATGCAAGACATCATAAGATAAGAGTTTATATTACTGCTTTTATCAGCATTAAACAAGAATAACTTCTATTAGCCCAATTCCTTGATTGAAGAGACACTCTATTTGGAGATCTCTGGCTGAATGTCCAGATGAGTTTACAGTGAAGTCTATCCCCAATATATAGCCAGTGAAATATATGTGAGCCATCAATCAAATTACCAAGATATGGTAAGAAATAATGGAGGCCAATTGCAGAGGAAACAAATGGCGCATACATGCAAGTAAATCGATAAATTCCTTTCCTTGGCAAAGATGGAAGAAAATAATCCCTGCAATAATTTCTTTGCCATCTCATGCAAAATGCAATCAATAATTTATGCATATCCATATTAAAAATATTTACTTTCCATTTTGCATATTTGTTTCCACCTATTCGTGATTTTGTACCACCAAATTTAATATGAGATTGTTTTTTTTGACAAACGTGTTTAAAAATTAGAGAATTTTGGGTTCTTAACTTACTAATTATATGGTTACTGAGATACTAAGTGTAATGCTGTATGTGAATATTTTTAATATTTAGTAATTTCTGTACATAATTTGTACCCTTCAGGTGTAACTACGGTAAAGGTCATGTCTTACATATCTATATAACGACAGTGAATGAAACACGATTGATGAATTTTCTTTTTTTTAAAGATGAATATAGAGTTATTTCATAGTTTCTAATGATTTTTTTACATGAGAATGATCCTGCTAATGGACAACTAGTGATATTTAATAAACTTAGCATTTTGATGTAATTATCAAGGACCAAGGATTTTTATCAATTTTCGTTTGTTTTATGAGTTCAATTTCCATCTCCCTTAAGGTTTATTTAAAATTTTCACAACTACATTTTTTTGTTGCTATTCCAATTTCGAATTTTAAGTGTTTTTACCGATGAAAATAGATCAATATATAGTGCGTTCTTGTTATTATGTATGTATTATTGTATTATACTTTTGAAAAGCCAACGAAGTTATTGATTTTTCTGCTGAGTTTAGTTTTATTTGACACATGTATTATATTTTTGAACTTTTTTTGCACACTTTGTATTATCTTATATGATTTGTTATTTTTTGTTCTTTCACATATTTAATACATTTTCTTATATATTCTGCTGTAGTTATACTATCAACTTTTTCTTTAGCATTTGAAGATAATAACTGTAATGTAGAAAAAAGGAAAGATTAAAATGGGAACTGATTGATACAAATGGAATTTTTGCATCCAAGGGACATTTAGATCCATCGAAGTTATGATAAACAGTTAAGAAGTTGAAGTTCAACTAATATATCCTAAAATTTTAAACCAAATTAAACATATTTTTGTTTATATATTGAATTTAAAGTTTGATTTATTTTTTAAAAAACTTTAGAATTGTTACAATTAAGTTACAAGTAAAAGAATAATTATGTTTTCTTTTACATGTAGATTTAAGGCAATTCACATGCAATTAAATTATAATCCAAAAAAATATTATCCAAATTCGAACTAATGAGACAGAAAAATTTATTACTTAAAAAAGATAAAAGGAAGAAACTATTTTTGTTTTACAAGTAATCTTTTGACTTAAAAAGGTGAAACGAAGAAAGTGCTTGTGTTTTTGTAAAAATCACGCGTAGTCCTCATTATCATCTACCCGATGTAGAAGGCTTCCGCTTGAGTGGGATCTAGTGTAGATAAGGTATACCACGAGTAATATAGATTTCACATCAAGCAGCAATACATATTATTACCTTCGAATACAAAACTACCAACAGATAAATACCATAGGAAATATACCTATCGTATTCTCAAGTGCATTTCTTATGGTATGTTAACCATGTTTATTATTTTATTCTGCACAATGTTTTTCTAGTTCCATTTTTCAATATATTTTCTGGAGAATAAAAATCTGAAAGAATTCCCCACCTAGCCTAGCCTATTAATATATTGCTACCAAGAAATATTACACCATCCAAGTTCGACTAGCTATATTATGTGTGATTATAATACTAAAGCATTTAGATGGAATAAGGTAGAGAAAGGTAGCATTATGCAATACTAAATATATGTTTTTCACTTACATATGCAATATGTAAGCTAGATACTGTAGTACTTCATATTGGATGTCACTTTATGTGAAACCAATTCTGGTTCTATTTTGTTTGAGTATGAGTTATGATTTATTAAATATTAATTTATCTTCGGAAATTTCTATCTGTTTTGTCGTAAACTGAAGTGCACCACAGTTTTTAAGCTTCAATATTCAGTTTTTAAACTAAAGCGCGTTTTAGTTCGCTTCTGGTTTTAAAATACATTCACTTCAATATTTATCATCGAGCAAAATTAAATAATTTAGGTATGTTTTTTCTTTTTAATTTCTATTTTATTTTTCGATTTGCTTCTATCAGTTTTCCTTCAGCCAATTTAGTTTACACTTGGCTCGTGTTGTCATTACGAATTTCTTTCCACCACATGCTTTAGGTCTTTCATATTCCCAACTGTTCTCATGTTTTTTTTTTTTCATTCAACCATGTTTTTGTTTCTGTCTATATGGTTTTATTTCTTTGCCCTAAATCAATACTTTTTTATATACTATTTGTACAATTTCCTGTTAAAGGGTGCTAAATATTTGACAGTGGTATATGATTCTGCAAGTTAGTTTATTATGCAATGCATAGCAAAAATTATAAAATAATTCGTCCAAATGTCTCTTATCATGTATTAGAACTTAAATATAACTTGTTTACGAGTAAATAAACTGCATACCAACAAAAATAATAATTTATATTGCACTTTTTTAATTTTTAAACCTATCTTGTCTTTAATTTGATAGTTTATTTCAATACATTTTCACATATAGTAATCATGTTATAAGTAAAATCAAGTGAAATGCTGATTACTTTTTGTGTGAGAGAGAGACACCACTAGACTGGTTTGAATTATCCGGTGCAGATTAAGAGTTTAGCTTCAGAAAGGGGAAAGAAGTTGAAGATTAGCTATATCGAATGTTTGGAGCTGCTCCTATCAAGCTGAGTGTTTTTTATTGTTACTTTTACATTTTTAATTTGTTTTTTAATGGTTTGTAATTTATGATAGGTTATGATGATAATGGTTTAGTCAATCAACAAAATATTATAAGTTTTATATCATTAGACTACCTCTTTGAAATTTTTGATAAAAATAAACTAGACAAAAATTTCCCTCGGTGCATAGTTGCTTAATATAGTTACTTCATCTTAAGTAAAAAAATGTTGAAAAGTTACATGTGGATGTTTGATATTCTTAAAAAAAAGATATATTGTAGATTTGTTAATATTAAGGAAATGCTTGATATTATGATTAAGATATGATAATGTATATGATCTATTCCTTAAGATAATGCTATGGGTTTAGTCACCATTAGTATCAAGTGGAATGAATACCACACATCCCCCAGTTAACAGTTAGTAAAATAGTTAGTGGGAATGAATATCGCTCTTCCCCAGTTAATAGCTAATAAAATCAATTTCGATTCTAATTAAGAGCATACCAATAATTACTTATTCAATTCAGAAAAATCACCAAAAATGAAATCGTGCAGCTAGGTGTGATTAGTTAAAGTGGATGTGAGTAGTCCCCTTGCCAACAGAACAAAACTGAATGACGAATTATGAAAACTGTAAAAAAAAAATTAGTAATTATACTTAAAAGGGCAAATAGTAGTTAAAGTGGGTGTTAAATATAACCCAACATTTTTACCCAACCTATTTACCTTATCCATAAATGGGTTGGGTTAACCCATTTATGTATTTTATTAAATGGGTAATGGGTTGGGTTGATCCATTTTTAAAAGGGTCATAAATGGTTAACCCATTTATAAAAAACCTTAAAATTTACGAAAATGGGTAATGAATTTTAAAGCTAAAAGGACCAAAATAACGGAAATGCCCTTTATATTGGAAAAAGTGAAAAAAAGAAAAAATTTCAGAAAATCCAGAAAATTACGAAATGGAAAATAAAAACCAATTATTTGAAAATAATAAATTTTAAACTTAAAAAGGCCAAAATTACGAAAATACCCTTTATTTTGAAAAAGTGAAAAAAAAATTAAAAAATCCAAAAATTACGAAATTAAAAGTAAAAAAGGAATTATTTGAAAATTACAATTTCTAAAGCTAAAAATATAAAAATTACGAAAATACCCTTCATATTGGAAAAAGCGGAAAAAATCAAAAAAATTCAGAAAATTATGAAATGAAAAGTAATAAAAGAATTATTCAAAAAAAAAAATTTCTAAAGTTAAAAAGGCCAAAATTACGAAAATGCCCTTCATGTTGAAAAAAGTGAAAAAAACAAAATAAAAATTAAAAAATTCAGAAAAATACGAAATGAAAAGTAAAAAAAGAATTATTTTAAAATAACGATTTTTAAAGCTAAAAATACGAAAATACCCTTTATTTTGGAAAAAATGAAAAAAAATAAAAAAATCCAGAAAATTAGGAAATGAAAACTTAAAAAAGAAGTATTGAAAATAATGATTTTTAAAGCCAAAAAGACCAAAATTACGAAAATGCCCATTATATTGGAAAAAGTGAAAAAAACTATTATTTTTTATAATTTTCTGGATTTTTCGATTTTTTTTTCCACTTTTTTCAACACGAAGGACATTTTCGTAATTTTGCCATATTTAGCTTTAAAAATCGTAATTTTCGAATAATTCTTTTTTTACTTTTCATTTCTTAATTTTCTGGATTTTTAAAATTTTATTTTGTTTTTCTCACTTTTTTCAACATAAAAGGCATTTTCGTTATTTTGACATATTTAGCTTTAAAAATCGTAATTTTCGAATAATTCTTTTTTTACTTTTCATTTCGTAATTTTCTGGAGTTTTAATTTTTTTTTTGTTTTTTTTCATTTTTTTCAACATGAAGGGCATTTTCGTAATTTTGGCCTTTTTAACTTTAAAAATTATTATTTTCAAATAATTGTTTTATTACTTTTCGTTTCATAATTTTCTGATTTTTTTTCCACTTTTTCCAATATGAAATGTATTTCCGTAATTTTTACATTTTTAGCTTTAGAAATCGTAAATTTCGAATAATTCTTTTTTTACTTTTCATTTCGTAATTTTTTGGATTTTTTAAATTTACTTATTTTTTTCACATTTTTGAAAATGAAGTGTATTTTCGTAATTTTGGCCTTTTTAACTTTAAAAATTATTATTTTCGAATAATTCTTTTATTAACTTTTATTTTCAAATATTTCAACACTTGAATTTCATATTTTGAAAATTCAAAATTTTATTGAATATTTTGAAAAAAAAAATAGCATTTGTTTTTATTAGCTAAATCAAATTTAGAAACTTAAGTGGGTTAAATGGGTAACCCGCTTATTAGAGGGTTGGGTTATAAACGGGTTGGGTAATAAATGGATCAAAGAGAATAGGTCATAAATGGGTTTGGTCAAAACTCGACCCTACCCATTTCACACCTCTGAATAGTACTATCGTTTTAATAACAATTACCACTTCTTAAATCATAATAGAAATTCACGACTAGAAAATACTGTTTAATGAATTAAAGTATATTGGTATGTAGTTAATAAAAGCATATTAGTATAAGCAAATAAATTTTCATGATGTTACAGAAAAATACTGCTAATAAATATAGTTTTCTAATTTTTCATTGCTTTATAATTGTTTATCAAAGCGTTCATTGTTCAGCATCTCCGAGCCACATTTCCGCTTCAAGTGAATTTCCCTTTTCTGTTAATTGAGCAAATAAATAACATGACATCTTTGCATGGACTTGATTAAAACATTAACCAAGGTGAAAGTGCCATGTATGGGTCCAACACCACTTTTTTCAATATTCTTTATAGTAAGTTGGATCATATATTATTGTATGCTTACGAGAGTTCATGTCAAGGGAAGTAGGAATACAATAGAACTTTACTTTAAGTATATCATCCAGTGATGTTTTATAAGGCATGGATATAAACGTTTCCATATGAAAAATTGTCCAAATTTTGATATGCCTTGATTAAAGTATGTTAATATATTATACATCATGGCATCATTACATTATATTTACCTTTGCAAATCCATTATCAATCAACTAATTCACGTCTTCTTCAAAAGGCATCGTTTTTGCTACCAACATTTAATCTTTTTTGCTTTCTTTCACAAGCTTTGGTTTTCTCACAATCGTTGGTAGAGTCACCTATATTAGAGGCATCCTAGTAACAATGCACTGATTTCTAACATATATGATCCTCAATGCCTTTGACGATCTTCTTTCTACCCTATATGAAGGGGGAAAAAATAAAAACTTTCAGCTTAGAGATGGGACTCAGCGTACTGGAAATAAATTAAAGGTCTATGTCATATGAGATGTTATTCGACAAATATCTGTAAATAATAGGGAAAAAACGTTTGTACCACCTGGGCACTGCCATGCTTAACACAACAAATAATGTTAGGTTTAAAACATTTCTTGAACAAGTCATTCCAAAAAGTAATTTAATTTTCATTCAAGGTTTCTTGTTTTAATCCATTGTAAATGTGGGTATAAAAAGAAAGTACATTGTAAATTACTTTTATCTATTGACTCATGTTATCATATTTGATAAACATTGTGGGTGTTCATGGAAGCATCAGTAGCAACAAGGGCGTAGCTGGCCCTGAACGGGCCAGGGCTGCAGCCAAGGCCAGAGGAAAAATAATTTATTAGTTCTTTGGTTTATTTAAGCATTCATCTCTTTCTACACTTCAATGTTGGCTTTCAAGTTCCCATCCTGAAGTCTTCAAACATATGTCCATGATTATTGTTTGATAATTATAATGTTTGCTCCTTTAGAATTGAACTGAATCAACATATCCAAAGAAAAATATTGACATCAATGCGGTTGTAATTCCAAACTTTAATTCCGTTATCTACAGTTGGTACTTTGACACTAGCTTTTGTCAGAGAAAAAATAATCAGCCCACCCCTTTGTTAATTCCTGGATCTGCCCTTGGGTAGAAAGATAAAAATTAGAAGCTAACCTTTGTTGTGAGACTTGAGTTTAAATTTTTATGCTTCTTGGCTTGTTTTTAGGTTGTGATACCTTAAAGTTAATTCGTATTTTGATGTTTGTTGTGAAACGAGAAAGAAAGAATGTATGTTGTATTGTGGTATTTTGGTTTTTGTTACATGAGAAGAATTATTATATGTTGAATTGTAATATTTTGATGTTGACTGAAACGAGATTTGTTTTGGCAAAGTTATCATATGTTTCAGAAAATGAATTGTGACCTATTTTATATATACATCTGGAAATTATTATATGTTGTCTTATATTATTATGTCATATGCTTTAGAAAATAAAATGCAATATCAGTGGGTTTCATATTTGTCATAGTAATTAGCGTTTTAAAACGATTTAATATAACGATTATAAATGTTACAAATTTTTAAGTACCAACGGTTATAAGTGTGACAGAATTATATTGTTGTAATAGTTATAACTGTTGCAATATACACACTATATCACAATTATAACCGTTACAATATTAGTGACAATAGTTTGCCATGTATGTTGTAGTAAAGGTTATAACTATTACACACTATATTTTTAACAGTAATACCTGTTAAAAATACCCTTTCTAGTGTTGTGTGCATTTAGTTTCTACTCCTTTACTAGCCTTAAATTAATAGTAATCGACCAATAGATGGTAAAATTACGAAAATTTCATACTAAAAACTTGGACTGAAACATTGTAAATATATATTGAACATCAAGATATCTCCCAAAACAAAGTATTGGCAACCATTTCAAAATAAATAAACCTATTGAAAGTCAATGATTGTTTCTCAAGTAGCAATAACGTTCGACTCTTTATTGACCCAAGATCACGTATCAGATACTTGTGCATGCCCAAGCATGAACCATAGATTAATTAAACAATTTATTCATTTAGTGTTGTTCAATGATTTAAGATATTTTAGTGATTAAAAAACTATCATATCCTACTTAATTTCATGTGCATATAGCTATTTAAAATTGCATATTGTCTTATCTCTTTTGGCAGGTTGTCTATATTTTTATTTTCGTCCTTTATATTGAAATGTCACATTCCCTATATGAATAATGTAATCCTGCCATATATGAAACCTGCATGACATTTATTTATAACATAACCATGTCATTGGTTATGTTGAACCTGTATGCCTCTATTCTTGTGCTTTGTGACATGTAATATTGGGTATTGAATTGATCATTTCCATTTTTACCTGTCATGTAAAACTGTTCAGTACTTGTTCACTATGTTATTTTTCTGAAAATATGGAATTAATATACATTCTACTCGGCATATATGTTGTAACAACCCGAATTTTCAGAACCAATTTAAAATTTTTATTTTAGCAATTTTAATGGATTTTAAATAATTAAAATGATTTATTTTAAATAATAACAACTAAAAATTTATCTAAATCGAAGTTAGAACGAATAAATTTATTTTAATTATAAAACGAACCTGAAATGGTCCGACAGTTTGAAAATTCGATTTTAAATTTCAAATGAATGTACATAAGTCAAAATAAATCAGATTTCAGTAAAACCAGAAATATTAGAATCTTTTTAATAATATCTTTCTAACGAATGGAAGAAACTGGGATTTAGTTTTATAAATTGAAAGTTATGTCCAATTTAAAATTCAAAATAGTCGCTATGGAATATATATTTTTTTATATAATATATAGCCCTTAAAAATAGCCATTTTGCAAACGACCTCCGTTTTCGATGAAACTATTTTTATTGGATCTGAAATGTCAAATTATTGCTAGATTCCAATTTTCATAATTTTTGGAATCAATATGTGAGCGTGGTGAATTTAAACGTGTTTGGCAATTTCAGTTTGAATTTAATAGACCAGAAAATGACCGTTTTTCAAACGGTCTCCAAATTCGACGAAATTAATTTTGTTAGGACTGTATCATCAAAACATAGCTAGATTTATTTTTCGGGAATTTTAGGAGTCAGTATGTGGCTCTGGTAAATTAAAATTTGCGTTCAAATTCAATATATATTGATTTAGATTTTAATTTTAAGGAAAACTAATCGAAACAGCCTAATCGGCTTGCAGGACATATCCCATTATGTCCGAAATGGGGGTAATTAGCTAAGGGTGACAGTCGTTGGGTCTCGTTTGGAGTTCGAATAAAAAAGTCAACTTTTTGGGGAAATTAAATATATAATAAATTAATTTATAAAACCCTAAATCCCTCCCCCTTTATTCCCCATTGAATTCAGTTCAAAATATAAAAAAAAGCCCTCGTCGATGCCGCGTCGCCCCCCTCCCCCCCACCCCAGGTCTTCCGCCGCCGCTTCCATGCTGCCGACACCAACCGCACCCCTCCTCTCCTCCTTCCTCTCCCTCTCGCCTCTAAAAACCCTCATGCCCAAAACCCCCAAATCGAGCCGCCGATCGCCTGATCCTCCCCCTCTTCTCTAGACCCGCGTAACACCACCAGCCCCTCCTCCAGTCGAAGACACAGTGAGTTTTTATTTATTTATTTTTATTTTTATGTAGACAACATTGGAATAAAAATATGATTTTTATTATCTAGGGAGCGAAATAAAAATATGATTTTTATTACATAGAGAGCGTTATAAAAATATGATTTTTATAAATAAGAACATAGCATAAAAATATGATTTTTATAATTAAGAACATAGCATAAAAACACGATTTTTAATTATATACAGCAATGATAAAAATTGGATTTACACACACACACACACACACACACACACATATATATATATATATATATATATAACGATGATAAAAATATGATTTTTATACATATAGTTTTGGAATAAAAATTTGATTTTTATATATGTATCGATGATTAAGAACTTGATTTTTATATACGTGTGGTATTAGAAATGTGATCTTTATAATGTAAACATCGTTATAAAATTTTGATCTTTATAATGTAAACATCATTATAAAAATATGATCTTTATCATGTAAACATCATTATAAAAAGGTGATTTTTATATATATGACATTGAAATAAAAATGTGATTTTTAAATATATTATCGTTGATTAAAAATATGTTTTTTAATATATATATATATACCGCGTGAAACAGATTGCGATGGAACTGTCTGGGAGCAGAACAGAATCCAAATCGTCCTTTAAAGAATGATGGAGTGGAAACCCAAGGTGAGAACATTTTCTCACTCAACTTTTAATTAAGTAAATATATACTAGGATGCAGACGGTGCTTAGTAGCACCCGACACCTTTGATCGAACCCATGGATGTTTGGTTGTTTGTTTTATTTGATTGATTGTTAATTAATAGGGTTTGGCAACTCTATTAAGAAATTGGTTGAATTTGGTTTGGGATGTTAATTGAATTGATTGGAATTCATATGTGTATGGCGCGAGCCAGTATTAGGCGAGGGACAAGGCTAGACCTTATTCCAGTTCTAGTATCGCGCCGTTATGCTACCGAAATTTTCTAAAATAAAATGTGTTAGTTAAAAATAACATTTTTAATGTGTATATAAACTACTAAAAATATTCATCTGTTGAATAAAATATTTAAACAATAAAAATATCATTTTTATTGAATGTATGAACTATTAAAAATATTTATGTTTTGAAATAAATATTTTATCGTTAAAAATATAATTTTTAACGTATATATGAAAGGCAAAAATTCTCCTAAAATGAAAATAAATATTCATATACAAATCGGACGATTTGTTTATGTACACTCATTTAACTAATATAGATTGGGACGATATATTTCACACATCGCCCAACTGCACAAATAATATTCAGTATTTGTTGGTTGAAACCCCACATGGGTATTGGGATGATATTTGACGTAAACTAATCCCAATTGTTTAGTTGTATGTCAATCGATTGGTTGACAGACTGTTGTAAGCGTTAAATATTTATATTTAATGCTTATGCAATTGTGTAAGGCACTCTGGATGATGGTTGATTGTGTATCATGGTTGTTGTATACATATGTTGTCTGAAATCCATATAAATAACATTATATAGTAATTGACTATGTCTGAATCCAATTCAGGAATATTTTAAAATAATATTCAGTAAAAGATCAAAATATGATTTTGATATCCGATTTTGGATGGACACAAAAATATTGAAATGTGTGAAGCCGCGTTGATTAGATTTGCGCCATTTTGACGCGAACGATATTTATATTGATTTTATTCATTTTTATAATATCGAAAAGGAAATGATTTCAAAATCTGATGTTTTGAAAATATTATCATTTATATATTATAATGATAAGGAGTACTCAATTTTGATTTAAAATTGAAAATGAAGTTGGAATCGTTTTTGAACCGAATTTAAAATGATTTATAAAATACGTTTTAAATGGAAATCGATGATATATATATAATATATATCATATATATTTAATGACCTGAATAGAACGTGTCGCGCTGCGACCATTCGCCAATTTCGACCATTGACTTTGAATTGACATCGCGGGAGATCCGACCGTCTGATTCTCCTAAAACTGGAACCGTTAGGTTCGTATCAAAAAGACCTTTCCCATGAATATAAGAGATTTGAAATCTAATGGTTGGATTTGGAATTATATCCAAATCAAATTTGGAAAAGGTCGTTGTAAGTGCAGTTTGATGACCGTTTATGGAAATCGACTGGAAGGGCCTTAATAAAATTATTTAAAATATTAATAATTTGTGTAAAATCATAATAAATGATTTGGAAAGAATTGGGATAAAAAAATTCCACGTTTGTAATGTTAAAAATATATTTTTATCAAAATGGACTAGTTATTAACTAGATTTGAAATCCAATAATTTTTAAATAAAATAAATTGGATTTATGAATGGTTTTAATATAACCAGAAATTGCCAATGAACAAATTGGAATAGATTTGGAATAAATTTGGAATGGAAATAATCTTCAGAATATTTCGATATTGGATTCCGTGATTATACGGAAATTGCTATGGAAATTTGGAAGATGTATATATATATATCGTTATTTCCAATACGATATCTGTTGGTTCCTGAATTTGATATTGAATATAAGCCGATATAATTTCTATTCTGAGCCTTGTATTTAATATCAAATGGGATTTTGGGTTTGTCGTGAATGGTGTCTCTAGTAACACTGTTCTTAAACCCAGTTGAGAAAAGAATAAATCTTTTAATTATGATTTAGAGAAGTTTACCAATTAATTAATATTTAATTTGAATTGAATTAAGAATTGGATTTTTGGGTTTATCGTGAACGGTGTTTTAAATAACACTTGTTCTTTAACCCGATTAACAGTGAAGTTAAGATTTGGAATTTATAAATCTTTTATTAAGATTTAATGGAATTTTCCAAAGTAAAATTTTTCCAATTTAAAATAAATTGGAATGGAATGGAGTTCGATTTGGTAATAATCGAAGTGAACTTCTGTGGCGGAAGACGGTTAATATATATGTAATTTAAAAGGCTTTTTCGTTATTCCATTTATATTGTTAGTCGGATACGGAAATTGATATCGATTATATATTGATCTATTTTCCATGAAGATTCCATGTCCAACATTGTATTTCGAACTTCTGTGTTTTAAATGACATTAGTTCTTTAACCCAGTTAAAGACTGGATTACATGTCCAACATTGTATTTCGAACTGTATTTTTTGATCTCTGCTAAATATATATTTATTTGGTGGCGGAGAATTTATTCTCTTGCTTAACACCCTTCTCTGAGATGTACGAGCTCAGAGGTTTTATATCAGCAAAGATCAATGGTACGGTGTAGAATGTCGATGCGACATGTTTGATTTCCCAAAGTTAAATAATCATTAATATTGATTTTTGGGAAGATTAAAACTAAATGGAGTTTTAATGAATCTTTAATTAGATTGAAATGTGAATGTGATAGTTTAAATTATCAAATTTGGGAAATGATCGAGAACGGAGTATCACCAGTTTTGCTCCAAGCGATAGTTAAATCATTAATTAGATTTCAATGGGAAATGGTAATTAATTTTTACCGATAACACAGTGGTGTTAGATATGGAGTATCACCAGTTTTGCTCCATGGGATGAATAGGTTGGGATTGGGAAATTAAACAAATGATTACCTCGATAAGGTGTGCTAATCCTGACTAGTTTGGATAAACCTTAATTTGGTTTGAATTGATATCCAAAGGAAGATTAAAGACAAAACTTAATAGAATTTATCTTTGATAAAATTAATGGGAACCTTTCCCTAATGATGCGGATATTTGAATAAAAGAATATTCAGAATTGGAATGAGGCGTATATTGTGTTTGTGTAGCACTTGCTTATTATATACGTGAGTTATTCGGAAAGGACGGGTTTATACCCATTCTGAATAACTGATTCGACGATAAATCGACGATGAAGACGGTGATTGAAGACCAGAAATCTTCACATCGTTTGGATGATTACTGATGTCTTGATTGGGCAGTACACCCGAGACAAGGTAATAAGTGGTGATTGTCCAGACGTACTTGGAGATCGATGGATATGCGAGGACCTCTCTCCTGTATTGGACATATGGGACGAGGAATAAGGTGCCTCCGGTTTCGTTCAGACCCAGAACGAACTTACAAATTGATGTGTGTCTGACATTGGATTCAATTCTGTGTTGATTGATTTCTATTAAATATATATCTGTTTGGTGGCGGAGAATTTATTCTCTTGCTTAACACCCTTCTCTGAGACGTACGAGCTTAGAGGTTATATATCGATAGACATTAGTTGCATGGTGTGGTTTGCCTGTGTGGCATGCTGAGATGCAAATGATCAAGGCTTCTATTGAAAAGCAGGGACTTGTGGTTGATGATCAAAGCACGGCCTTAAAGGGCGTAGCTTTGTGTATAGCGTTAATTCGCGAGCCTCACACCCACTATGAGTCAAAACGGGATCGTGACTACAGGGAGTGCACGTCGTTTCTTTCTAGCTATGGGTAGTGTCATGGTATGAAGCCCAGACATTTATTTATTTTTACCTATGTGGATGTTGGATTGCGAGGCGCCTCAGATATATCGGTTACTACGGAGCCGATGGATAGGTCCGACAGGACTGGGAAACGTGTGTTCAGGAATAACCAATCCACTAACGTAAGTGTGGACCGACCCTGAAGAATCACGGGGTTCATGAGAGTGTGTTCCCTGAGGCATTTGCTAGAGTGTCTCGAAGCCGGCGAGGAGATGATCCCTTGCCTCGACCCATGATGGAATCCAATTTCCAATACGTGACATTTCGGTTTTGATTGTAGAGCCTAATATGGCGACATAGTAGCATGGGATATTATGCCGTCTATGATTGATACATTTATATTCACTACAACAAAATGACCCTATTACAACGGTGGAAAACAGTTGTAAAAGACCTTTTACAACGGTGGGACAACCGTCGTCTATCAAGAAGTTGTAATAGACTAAAATCTTTTACAATTGTTTTGCACCGTTGCAACACCGTTGTGAAATGTTTATTTTACAACTGTTTTCCACCGTTGTAATAAAAGCTATTACAACTATTTTGCACCGTTGTAGTAAAAGCTATTACAACTGTTATGCACCGTTGTAACTGTTAAATATCACAATATGATTTTTGTTTGATTATACATTACAGCTCATATAGAAATAGATATTTATATTGAATAAAATGTTATTGCATAGAATTTAATACTCAAATGATTACTTTATTCAATTAAATATTTTATTTCAATATTAGAAATAGTACAAATTTCTGACCTCATTATTATACAACTCACTACTACATAATACAATCAATCACATATACATTCCTCACCATAGACTGATAACTCCGTACACTCAATTACATATACACTACCATATAAATATACATACACACTTTCATATAAATATACATACACACTGCACACACACCGAGTTTTTATATGCTTCAACATCATGTCTAGTCACCTGTATGGATGAAAAATCTAACTATGTATTATATGATAGATTAATGCCAATATCCCATACGAAGCATAAACCAACAAAATCGAAAAAAAAACATGATATCACAGGTCACCTGGTTAGTTTTTTGCCAAAGAAGAATCGCCACCGACCCCCTGGTCCAGTTTTCGACATAAGAATGAAATTAGTTTGCTTTCTTAACCTTCTTCTTTGATTTCTGAAATGATAATGTTTGCCTTCCTAAATATACATGCCAAATACATGTTAGAAGAGTGTATTGTAAACGTATCAAACATTTAAGAAAAAGTCAAAATCAAGGATAAGAGAAAATGATACTCTCGAACACTTTCAAACCTGGGAGAAGATCTTGAAATGTTACTTCAGTTTTATATGCCGAATCCAAAATGGATTGTATTTTATTTCTTCCACCTGCAATTTTTCCAAATACAACAAGAAATTCAAATCAAAATCAACCATTACAAACAATATACATGTATTAGCAACTTCTGCGAAACCTTTCCCACATTCAAATCAAAAATTATTTGATAAATCTTCTTACTGCTGCTACAACAACAACTTCTATCTAATGGCAACAGCCATGCTGTTGCATCTCTTACCTTTAGAAAAGTTCATACATACACACAGAAATATTTTTCCGTGCAATTTGCAGCTCAAAACTTTTATATATAAGAAAACCAAAAAGCATTAGAGGTTCAAGAATTTGATAATCGTATATTATCCTGATGTAAGGAAACAAAAAATCTTAAAAACTATGTTAGACAACACGTGTGTGGTTAGTAGTATCAACTAACAAAAGAATGTAAACCTTTAAAAGTGCCAGTTTTTCATTGGATTCAACTTCATCCAGCTTCTGAGCACTCAGTTCCTCACACTTGCTCTTGTACACAGCATTAACCTAAAATAGATAAATGTTACCCAAATATTTACATAATTTGAACAAATCCGAGCTTTGACAACATAACTTACATGGAAAAACTCAAAAGTACACGGTAGACAGTTTAGCTCTCAAGGCAATCAAAAACCAGAGCAAACAAATTAACATCTATTCCTCTAATTAAGGACAAGGTCGCGACTGACAAATGAATTATCTCCACCAGTCCAAAATTGTTATATATAATAAACTCATCTCCCGTTAATCTTTAAACAAATTACCAAGATATATTAATACTTTTGGAAATTAGCAATAATCATAAAAAGAAATAAGTATAGAAAACAGGGTGACCAAGACTAAAACTAGGCAGCAAAGACTCGAACAAGAAATAAGTACAAGAAATTAGTAATAATTCAAGTAAGTAAAGACTAAGACAAGACAGCAATGAAAAAAGATGACCAAGATTCACACGATAATCGTACAAATAAGTATAGAAATTGAACAAGAGTGAATTCAATTTATATTAAATCGAATATAAGAAATTACCCGATATTTAGATGATGCCCGAGATTCACATGACAGTTTAGACTCGGAGGATGCTTCAAATTCAAAAGGCAGTCAGGATTCAACTTGAAATTTGCTAGCGTGAATTTCAGGAGAATGTAATTGATTTCGAAAGATAGAATTCGGCAGCGGGAACTGTTTTGGGAAAAAGGAAAAACCCTAGCGTTGAGTAAATCTGTAAAGTGAAAACACACTATTCATTTCTGGGTGAGTGTGGGAACATAGCACGTGAGTTGCTTTTTGTAGCTAAATTTTGGCTTCCAGCTTAAGTTTTCAGCCGCTTGGGTTTCCTACCGCATACAATTAATTTTTCTTGGTTCATAGCACAAAATTGATGGAAATGAATATTATAAGTTATAATTAATAAGTATAAATTTATATTAAATATAATATAAATTTCTTGAAAACTATTTTTTTACTAAAGTAATAAATATTACTCTTAGTTATTATCACCTTTTTAATTCTATGTTATAATTTAATATTAATTATAAAATAATAATTAATTTTTTATTGTATTAATTAATGAATATTTATTACGAATATGAATTATTTCATATTTCCAATTAATTATTATTTAATAGTGATTATTATTTTTAATTAATTATTCAAATAGTAAGTATTAAAAAAATTAATTAATTATTAAAATGGACAAACAAAAAACTTTGTAATAGACTTCTATAACAACTAACAAAAAAATATTTGTTTAAAATAGACATATATTACAAACGAAAAAAGGAAGATTGTAATAGACATGTATTATATGACTAGCAATAAAATAGTTGTAAATGAAAAATGGATTAATTAATTATTAATTTTAAATAATAATCATTTAAAATTAATTATTAAACACTAAATATCACTTCAAAATTATTAATGTTTTGATTAATTATGACTCTTAAGTATTAATATTGAGTATGTATTATTATGTATTCATTTTTATTAAAAATTATTACCATTAATAATTATCAAATATTAATGAATAATAATAATTTTGTAATAGTAACTATATTTTTTAATTATTCTTCTTAATTGCTAAGTATTAAATATTATGGATTGATTATTAATTATTTCTTCCTAATTGATTATTAATAGTAATTATTAGTTATTAATTATAAATAATCAATATAAATGTATTAAATATTAATTATTAGTTGTTAATTATATTAAAATATAGTCATATATTACAACAGTCAAAAAATAAAAGTTGTGATAGGCTTTTATTACAACTGTCAAAATAACACAGTTGTTAAAAATAAGTTTATTACAACTTTTCTGGAAAAAAGTTGTAAAAAACATTTATTACAATGGTGCTTTTACTACCGTTGTAAAATTAAAGTTGTAATATGGTATTTTTGTTGTAGTGATTGGAAGTGATTTTGACACTATATACTTATAGTAATATCAAAATGATTTGTTTTAAACGTACCAAGCATGTTTGGCTATTATAAGGGAAAACTCTATCCTCCGGCTTGTGTTGCATTATGTGACGGGACCTGAGTCTTATAATAGCTTCATTTTTCCAAAAAGCATTACGCTGTTTGTTTTATACACTGGTATTCTTGGGAGAAAACCCGTTCCGTGTTATACGGCATGGTCCCTTGATTTACTTTATTTTTAAAGTAAAGATTTAATAACTGTTTAGAGTTCTCACATCAGTCACATGACTGACATGGAGTTTATTGTTTTAACCTAAACTCTGGGTGCCCATATTTTCCGCACGGGCAACTAGTAGTTTTGGTTTTGCAGATATTTCTTTTCCAGGATCCTGAATTTACAGCTGGAAATATATTCGGAAAGCTCTGTATTCGTGTATTTCTTTCAATTGTGTTATGTATTATTTTTACGCTGCTATGTATTTAAATGCAATTTAAATCTCTGATATTTTTTTGATGTGTATTATTTATTCGTACTCTGTTATATTCTTGTACTCTGATGTAAATTGTTGTAATAGCAACGAAATGTTCTTCTGTTTGTGTTCTAATTTGTTGTGTTCTCAACTCAATGCGGGCTTTCCCGTAAGGGCGAGTTTGGGTCGTTTCATATGCCTTGCTATGGTGTGACCTATGACTCATGTTGCCTTGTTTGTCTTCATGCCATGCATGTGTTAGATGTGTTGAATTTACCTCCTAGATTTCGGTGCTTAGCACTTCATTTGCACTGATCCAACTTACACTTTGCACTGTCTTTGCACTTGTAGATTTTACCATGCACATATATATTTAAATATATGTGTGTACATTTGTAAGTGAACGACTTTAACAACTTTATTGTTGTTGCACTGTCCCATACTAGGTCATTGCAACCTGAAAAATAATTGTGTACATGCCGCTTTGATTTTTCTATGCCTTGAAATCAGGGTGATCTGGTTTTATGCCAAATATATGTTGGTAGTGGTTGCTTATATATTTTGGCACACATTCGAAATTTAGAAATCACATATATGTTAGGATTAACTATTACATTTTGGTGTTTTATTGAACTTGATTTACTGGAAATAAGTAATCCTGACTCAAGCGTTTTTTGTTTTACATGAAATGCTCGGGATAGACCCGAATTTTGCAGATTTAAATATTTCAGCTATCGAAGTTTGAGGCACATGAAGATGCACGTGCACTATCTTGACAAATCCGTAAAATCTATAAATTTATTTTCTTTTAAAATCTATGTATTTAAATTCCACTGTAAAAATATTTGCATAAACTCTAATACTTTTGTAATAAAATTCCGCTATGAGATATTATCTATTTGTTATTTAGTGTTGTGATTCTTTGTGATTATTCTGCTAAAACATATAAGCAATGACAATTTGTCTTTTTGAACGGTTGGAGTTGGTTTAATTACAAACTTGAAGTGATCAAAAAGGCAAGTCATTACAGAATGGTATTAGAGCTTTGGTTTGACAAAGCTTAGCTTATCGGCTTTAAAATTCATTACAGATAGGATAGAAATATTATAGAATGAGTGGAATCGTCACTAGATTCACTTTAAAGAGAGAGAGAGAGAGAGCATATTTTGAAAAGAAAAAATATATTTGAAAATATAAAATGTTTCGGAAAATTTAAAATTCCTTTTCAAATCCGTGTTTCTGATAACTCTTTTCGATAAGGCCTCTTTAAATTTGAATCTCGATTCCAGTAAATTAACGAATTGGTTATTCAACCAAGTATTTCGGAAATTTTCCAAGTAATTTTGAAAAGGAAGGATATTTGACTTTATGAATCGTAAATGATTTCATTGATTCAAGCTCTTGAAAGATTTTATCTTACGCGAATATAGAAATTATTTGGAAATCTTGAAATATTCAAAATGAAATTTGATCTAAAGAAATTTAACATGACTTCTAAAGATTTTAAACAATTTTCTGAAGCTTTTGATTTGGAATCTGAAAAGCTTGAATTTATATGATACTTGTTTTGAAAGATATATAGAAAATCATATTGATAAAATTTGGTTTCCAATTATTAAAAGGAAATTTAATTTTCCAAGTTATTTGGACATGATGAATAATTTATAAAAAATGATTTATAAATAAAGAATTTCGACGACTGGTATCCCAATATTTGAAAGGTTTGAAAAGACAACAATACTATGATTGAAACTGTTTGTAATTATTGTTGCGAAATGATTTAGATCTTCGGGATATGAAACGATTTGAAATGTTATCAAGGATTCAGGTAACCCATTACTAAAGGATAGGGCTGGCAATTAGAACCGAGAACTGAAAACCCGAATCGACTCGAAAAGACCCGAACCGAACTCGATGGGTCTTGGGTCAGGTCTTGGTGATGAAAAATACCATCAAGACCCGATCCAACCCAACCCGCATAGACCCGATCCAAAAGACTCGACCAAAAAGTATTGAAATATATGTATTTTTAGTGATATTATTCAACTGGACCCGACTCGACCCGAACTTGACCCGACCCGAAGCTCATGTCGGGTCGGGTCCATATTTTTGAAATGTAATAGTTTAGACCCAACAAAACCCGACCCGCCTAGAACCGAGAACCGACGGGTCGGGTCCGGGTCCATCGGGTCGGATCTAATTGCCACCCCTACTAAAGGATAGGTGTGTGATTAAGGTTTGTAAGATCCCTTGATGATGGTATGCTCTGGGGTTCATAGAGACATCACTTATCGATATTGAATGCATGTAATAGGTCGTCCTTAGGCCTTGTCATCGAAGGAGAACCTTTCAAACGGGTGACATATGCGTTGATATGATTTTATCATAGAATATCTGAAATTTTCTAAAGCGATTTTATTTTGAAATCCCAAAGTAAAGTATGATTCGATATGAAAGAAAAATATAATATAACAAATGATTTGAAAATAAAACTGGGATCTTAAGTCGAAAATATTATTTATAGTTTGATTTCAAGTTTTATTTTGTTTTAAACTAAATTTTGCATTAGTATTTTATCGTACACATAAGAGTGATTTTTACAACCTCTCCTTTTCGAGGACGAAAAGCCTTGAGTGAGGGAGATTGTAACAACCCAAGATTTTTGACACTTCAAAATCTGTATTTAATTTAGAATTAGTATTAAAATTTATGTTTATACTTCAAATTTATTTAGAATTTTAAATCTCGTCTATTTTTATTTGGTTTTTGTAATGTTCCGTATTTTTGGTGGTTAGATATTTAAATTATTTTATTATTTTAAATATTATATTTGGAATACTAATGGATTTTAATATTGAATTTGTTTATTAAAACGAAGTTTGAACATTAAATTTATATTTAATATAAATCGAGCTCGTAATAGCGCGGTAGTTCGTAATATTGAGTTTTGAACTTCAATTGAATATACATAATCCGTTTTAAGTCGGAATTCTGTGAAACAAGAAATGTTGGAATCTTGTTGATTATAATTTTCATACAAAAGAGAAAAATCCAGATTTCGGGTTATAGATTGTTACTTATGTCCAATTCAATTTTTTAAATAGTCGCTATGGAAATCGTTAATAAAGGATAACATTTATTTAACAATTTAAATGGGTTTTAATATGATTTGGGTATTGTTTTAACTCGAAATTGATGATATCGAGTTGTATAATCCATATTATTTATATGTGAAGCTATATGATAATTTTATTTGGATAAATACGTTAATAATAATTTATTATTATTAATATGGAATTATTTTGGAATTTTATATTATTTAATCGATATTTTATAACCCTTAGAAATAACCAATTTTAAAACGACCTCCGTTTGCAATGAAACGAATTTTGTTGGATCCAGAACGTCAAAATACAGTGTGTTGCAAATTTTGAGGCCAAACAGAGTTTATATGTGTGCATGCGAAATTTAATTGTTGTTAGACCATAGAGTGGTTCTAACACCGAAATTAGCAATAATTCTAATGAAATGAAATCAAAAATCAAAGAGAAACACACGATTTATAGTGGTCCGGCGTTAAAGAGCCTACGTCCACTTTCTACTCCTTGGATTATTGATTTAAATACAAATACAATAGTAGTCCTCACTTAATTTCATTCATACAATGCATAAATTCACTCAATCTTCTCTAATATATACTTTAAAAGATGATTGTGATCTGAATAAGGTTGTGAAATTCGGTTGTAGAGGAAGCTTGAGTTGAGAATTTGCCAAAAGATCCCTTCAAATGAGGCTTGGAGGTGTATTTATATGTGGAAACTCTCTCTGGAACGGCTCTGGTTCGGATATACGTGTGTTTCCTCAAAATTTAGGATCAAACACCAAAGATGTAAAAGTTACACTTCACCGATTCGATAAGAATATAGAACCGCGTAATCACAAAATAAACGAATAAAAGCAAGCAAAAAACACAAAGCAATTTTATAGTGGTTCAGTTCAATATGAACCTAGGTCCACTTTTAATCCATTTTCATTACGATATTTGAGATTACAACATATGAAATTTCCCTCATTACATTCATTCCTTTCTCTTATTCTCTTTTCACTCTCTTTATGGTCGGATTTCACTTGAATTTGGCGAAGGAAAGTGAAGAAGCCTTAAGCTTTGTGATGAATATCCAATCACTTAGGTGCTTTCGTCCTTCTTCATGATCTCCATAGATTTCATAGTGAATTAACAACCGATTTAGGCTTTGGAGAGGATTAGAGATGATTAGAGATCGTGTGAATTGTGTTTGATAGATTTATCTTGTAGCTCGAAGGAGATCCAAGGCCCTTAGCTCCGATTGGAGAAAGCTTTTATGATCATTGGCATAGATTTGATCTTCATGAGGTTAGCAAAGTGTTCATGAATCCTTAGAAGCCATTAGAGAAGTTATAAATGAGGTTTCAATTTGATAGAATCTCCCCCTTGGAATGAATTTTCGGCCCCCCCTTCAAGTGATTTATGAGGGGTATTTATAGGTGATTTTAACCCAGGTGGCAATTCTGTAATTATGCAGAAAAACGCCATGACTCAACCTGCCATGACTTGGAACGCCATGACTTGCTTGCGGCATGAAGACTTGCGCCTTGAGTTGCAAAGCGACATGGATAACTCAAATAGTTGGAGCGACTTGACTATGCTTTGCGGCATGAAATGGAGCCACGGCTTGCTTCCCTGGCCAGCTGTACATAGCTCTATTCCATTTGTCTTTACGTGTTGACACACATTCTATGGCACGTATACTTGGTTTTAGTGGCATAAACCATGGAACCGACATGAATTGATCACCACACGACATGAATTAAATTATTTTCAGCAACTTCCATGGCGTGATGACCTTATTCAAACGACCAGATTTTTTTCAGATATAAATGACACAGATCGCTTTATAAAGGAATCAAACCAACCTTCCATATGCCCTTAACCGGTGACAGCTAGCAGTTCACAATTGGGTTTCGTTGATAAATCACATCTTGCTTTAAGCCGTTAACGATATAAACTATGTCGTGCTGACACCCTGTCCGATAATCATTCGTTCATACTTGCGCCATGTGGACCGAATCAAAGTAATGGCTTGGTATGAACACAAACCATTTGTTGCTTAGCACATATATGCCACGTGACCTTCCTTTGCAGACATAGTCCAAAATATGCCATATAATACACGTTACATGTCACCTCAGTCTGAATCTTCCTGGAATCCCGGTCCTCACGGCATGGCGTTGCTTTATACCCAACGACATGGATACTATACCATGCTAACGACATAGTTATGATGCCATGAAATGGATACAGGATGACCTCAGCGGCATGATCGTGTTATATGTTTGCACTTAACGACTTGAGCCTGTGCTTACGCGATTCTGCTTTGTTGAGGGTGGTCAGCGACATGAAAGCGTAAACGACATGCTGGTTTTGGCTACGACATAAATAGCTTTATGGCTTGAACAAACATCACGACTTGAACACTTTTGCACTCCCAAAACGATCCACGTGTCTTCATGGTTATTGTTGATCCATGCACTCGCTTACGTGGCACCGACTTGTATGCCATGCTTATTTGCCCAAACTTGTTCCAGAATAGCGGACGACATGAGGGCGAGGATGGTCTAATGGCCTACGACCTGGTTTGTAACAGCTTTATCTAGAAGGAACGACTTGAGCAAAGACGTTAGTATGACTTGATGAAAGCTACTAGCATGACATGAATGAACTTGAACGTGCAACGACATGAACACAATGGCACGACGATATTTACGGCATGGTTTCTCGCGGCATAAATACTTGACGGAATACGACATGGACCATGTCGCGTTGAACGGTTTTTCACCGAGTCGTATCAACGACTTTGAGTCATGTCACCAGTGTGAAACTATCTAGTCCTTCGTGTATTATATCATCACCATATTTTTTCTGTACCACGTTTTTATAACAGGGTTAATATTTTCCCCTCAAAGCTTGTATTTTTCGCTTGCGAGAAATGCGGGCTTCGAAATGAACATAATTTGCGTTGAGATTCCGTCATAGCTTTCTGTTTGCTATGGCAAATTGTGCTTTGAACTTCGCGATACCTGCTCCGTGTTTGGGCTAAAATTTAACACTTGTTGTGTTTGAGATTTTCGGACACCATGTAAGTTAAGCGGTTAATGTCCAGACTCTGTTTACAATCCGACTTGGTTAATTTAGTCATTGGAGACTTTTGCCGCTCAATTATATTGATTAATCCAAGCGGTGGTTTGCTCAGAAATAGTGTCTTCATAAAGGACTTTGGTTAGAACCCCAATATTTGTCGTTATCGCATCAGGTATTTCCTGATTCTGACGATCAATTGGGTGCCCCCGGAGAGGACTTTGGCTGAAACCCCAATGTTTGACGTTATCGCATCAGGTACTTCCTGATTCTGACGATCAATTGGGTGCCCCTGGAGAGGAATTTGATTGAAACCCCAATGTTTGTCGTTATCGCATCAGGTACTTCCTGATTCTGACGATCAATTGGGTTCCCCCGGAGAGGACTTTGATTGAAACCCTAATGTTTGTCGTTATCGCATCAGGTACTTCCTGATTCTGACGATCAATTGGGTGCCCCCGGGGAGGACTTTGACTGAAACCCCAATGTTTGTCGTTATCGCATCAGGTACTTCCTGATTCTGACGATCAATTGGGTTCCCCGCGGAGAGGACTTTGACTGAAACCCCAATGTTTGTCGTTATTGCACCAGGTACTTCCTGATTCTGACGATCAATTGGGTGCCCTTGGAGAGGACTTTGACTGAAACCCCAATGTTTGTCATTATCGCACTAGGTACTTCCTGATTCTGACGATCAATTGGGTACCCCTGGAGAGGACTTTGATTGAATCCCCAATGTTTGTCATTATCGCATCAGGTACTTCCTGATTCTGACGATCAATTGAGTGCCCCCGGAGAGGACTTTGATTTGTACTGGTCCTTCCAGCGTGTTTGCCGGTCCTTCCGGCCTGATGGTTGTACTTCCAACATCAGGTTTGTCGGTCCTTCCGGCCTGATGTTGGTACTTCCAACATCAGGTTTGTCGGTCCTTCCGACTTGGTGCTGGTTCTTCCAGCTCTGTATTGGCCCCGATTCCCTTGTTAGCCAGTTGACTTGGCGGGTTGTTTCAGATTGGGGATCGAAGCTTTGAAACTTTCACTTAGAGGAGTGCCTCTTCGATGAAAGTTATAATATTCTTGTTTATTTGTTGTGGCGCTTGTTCATTGTTTGAATCTCTGCGACTTTTCCCATTCACTTCTCAAGGCGATGCTTTTCTATTCTAACATTTACGCAGGTTGATATATGCAGCATTTGGTACTTGAGTTAGTGTTGTTATGGTCGCTATGCTTCGTCAGATTCTGAAGGAACAAGAGCTCGATAGATGGCCTGTAATATGAAATCACCTTTTAAGCAAGTTTTGATTTGACATATAATTCTACAAGCTAGAAATCCATTTAGACAGATATGCTCTTTATCATAGAGCTAATGTTCAGTGCATCACTTGCAGATTATTACATATTGTTTACAAGAAGTTTTGAATACAACAGAAAGTAAAACACGAAGTAGAACATGAACTAAAGCAGGAAATAGAGCTTGAAGTAAAGCGGTGCGATGTTGATCGCTTATTCTGAGCCATTGGAATTGAAGCACAATCAGCAGTTATCAGTTGATGATCAGCCTTGGCATGGTCTGAACAAAAGCTTCATTGTTTGTTGCCCCCCGTCCCTGGGGATTCGGAACAGTGTTTGAGGACTATGGATTTTTCACGTATTGTTGCAGACGATTCTTCGTAATCAGCTCTTCAATCAATGATTTCAGATGCCTACACTCATTGGTGTTGTGGCCCGACTGATTATGGAATCGGCAGAACTTTCCAGAGTTCGCTTGCTTGCCGCTTACTCTCTGAGGCTCTGGAATCAGATAATCCTCGGTATCTTTCGTTGATGCGAAGATGTTTTCTAGAGTATCATTTAAAGGTGTTAGCTCTGATTGGTTAGAGAAGCGAAGCTTCTTGCTGTCTCGATTTTCCTTCCCGTCGCTTCCCCTTTTCTGACCACCGGCATTCTTCAGATTGTACTGAGCAGTAGTATTTTTAGGAGCTTCCTGGAGTGGGTTAGCATCAATAATCTAAAGAGGTACTGGACCGGTTTCAACTCTCATGTACTCCTCGGCTTTTTTATGGAATTTCTCGAGTGTGCTTGGCTCTTTCATTTTAATTCATTTACCAAATTCACTTTTCTCGTCTATAGCGCCGATTAGATACATTAAGATCATGCGAGGTTCGGGGTTGCCCACTTCAGATACAACATCATTAAACCTTTTAAGGAAAGCTTTAACAGACTCTCATGGATTTTGTCGCATTGATGTAAGAGAAATAACGTCCTTAGCTTTTGTTGCTTGCAACCTGAAATGCTCTTTGAAGTTCAGAGTCAAGTCATCGAATAGGTCGACGGATTTGGGTGACAGCCTTGTGAACCATAACGTTGCGACACTTTCTAGGTAGAGCAGGAAGCACAAGCATTTGATCTCGTCCGTTGCCTTGGCTGCATTCATATGGCACTCGTATTTGTATAGGAAGTGATTCGGATCAGAATTTCCGTTATACGGAGGCAAAGTAGGATGAGTGAACTTTTTGGGGAATTCAGCTTTGCGGATCCTTTTGGTGAATGCTTTTTTGCCGAGAGAGAAGTCCCATTCTCTTTCACTATCCTTGCGGGGCATGTTGTCTTTCATGATTTGATTTACCACATCCGTGATATATTCCTTCGAATTGTGTCGTTCCGGGGAGGGCACTTCGATCTCTTTTCGGGATGCTCGTCGTGGTGAGCAGTCGCGTTTAGATGATTTAGGTCTCTTACTTCCGCTATGAGAAGGTGCCCCAATGGCGGGTCCCGCAACTCGTCGGTTATTTCGATCGGAGTGGTTTACAGCATTCAACTTTGAGTCTTCGACATTAGCATCGTCTTTGCCAATAAATCCTTCTAAGTTGTCATTATGAGGATCGGAAGATGACAAGTTTGCATTCTCTTCAAGGTTAACATGGATTTCCGGAGGAGGAGCGGGATTTGCTTGAGTGTTTCGGAGAGCTCTCATTTTATCCATCAAGGCTTGATTAGAATCAACAAGAGTTTTGTTAGCATCGATTAAAGCTTTGTTGGAGGCTTCCATACGTTGACTCAAGTTAGCGACGGCGGCGTCTAATTCGGCTTTAGTCACTCCAGCCCCGGACACTGAACTTTCTCCACCTTCAAATCGGTTGGTGATTTGAGTAGGTTCGTGATTAGCAACATTGTCGTTTTCTTCAACGACTTTACTAGCGGTCTTCTTTGATTTGGCCATGATCCCGAATAAGGTCTTGAATCTTGATGACAATTCGTCGACTGGCCTAGATCTTATATTTGCAAGATCTATGGTAAAGGTAGGCTTAGAGTTTCAAGGCGAAGGTAGGAAATGCGAACACGGCCCCACGTTGGGAGCCAAATGTTTGCTCCAAATTTGGGATCAAACACCAAAGATGTAAAAGTTACACTTCACCGATTCGGTAAGAATATAGAACCGCGTAATCGCAAAATAAACGAATAAAAGCAAGCAAAAAACACAAAGAAATTTTATAGTGGTTCGGTTCAATATGAACCTATGTCCACTTTTAATCCATTTTCATTACGATATTTGATATTACAACATATGAAATTTCCCTCATTACACTCGTTCCTTTCTCTTATTCTCTTTTCACTCTCTTTATGGTCGGATTTCACTTGAATTTGGCGAAGGAAAGTGAAGGGGCCTTTAGCTTTGTGATGAATGTGCAATCACTTAGGTGCTTTCGTCCTTTTTCATGATCTCCATAGATTTCATAGTGAATTAACAACCGATTTAGGCTTTGGAGAGGATTAGAGATGAATAGAGATCGTGTGAATAGTGTTTGAGAGATTTATCTTGTAGCTCGAAGGAGATCCAAGGCCCTTAGCTCCGATTGGAGAAAGCTTTTATGATCATTGGCATAGATTTGATCTTCATGAGGTTAGCAAAGTGTTCATGAATCCTTAGAAGCCATTAGAGAAGTTATAAATGAGGTTTCAATTTGATAGAGTCTCCCCCTTGGAATGAATTTTTGGCCCCTCCTTCAAGTGATTTATGAGGGGTATTTATAGGTGATTTTAACCCGGGTGGCAATTCTGCAATTATGCAGGAAAACGCCATGACTCAACCCGCCATGACTTGGAACGCCATGACCTGCTTGCGGCATGAAGACTTGCGCCTTGAGTTGCAAAGCGACATGGATAACTCAAATAGTTGGAGCGACTTGACTATGCTTTGCGACATGAAATGGAGCCACGACATGCTTCCCTTGCCAGCTGTACATAGCTCTATTCCATTTGTCTTCACGTGTTGACACACATTCTATGGCACGTATACTTGGTTTTAGTGGCATTAACCATGGAACCGACATGAATTGATCACCACACGACATGAATTAAATTATTTTTAACAACTTCCATGGCGTGATGACCTTATTCAAACGACCAGATTTTTTTCAGATATAAATGACACATATCGCCTTATAAAGGAATCAAACCAAGCTTCCATATGCCCTTAGCCGGTGACAGCTAGTAGTTCACAATTGGGTTTTGTTAATAAATCACGTCTTGCTTTAAGCCGCTAACGATATAAACCATGTCGTGCTGACACCCTGTCCAATAATCATTCGTTCATTCTTGCGCCATGTGGACCGAATCAAAGTAATGGCTTGGTATGAACCCAAACCATTTGTTGCTTAACACAGATATGCCACGTGACCTTCCTTTGCAGACATAGTCCAAAATATGCCATACCATACACGTTACATGTCACCTCAGCCTGACTCTTCCTGGAATCCTGGTCCTCACGACATGGCGTTGCTTTATACCCAACGACATGGATACTATACCATGCTAACGACATAGTTATGATGCCATGAAATGGATACAGGATGACCTCAGCGGCATGATCGTGTTATATGTTTGCACTTAACGACTTGCGCCTGTTCTTACGCGGTTCTGCTTTGTTGAGGGTGGTGAGCGACATGAAAGCGTGAACGACATGCTGGTTTTGGCTACGACATAAGTAGCTTTACGGCTTGAACAAACATCACGACTTGAACACTTTTGCACTCCCAAAACGATCCACGTGTCTTCATGGTTATTGTTGACCCATGCACTCGCTTACGTGGCACCGACTTGTATGCCATGCTTATTTGCCCAAACTTGTTTCAAAATAGCGGACGACATAAGGGCGAGGATGGTCAAATGGCCTACGGCCTGGTTTGTAACAGCTTTATCTAGAAGGAACGACTTGAGCAAAGACGTTAGTATGACTTGATGAAAGCTACTAGCACGACATGAATGAACTTGAACGTGCAACGACATGAACACAATGGAACGACGATATTCACGGCATGGTTTCTCGCGGCATAAACACTTGACGGAATACGACATGGACCATGTCGCGTTGAACGGTTTTTCACCGAGTCGTATCAATGACTTTGAGTCATGTCACCAGAATATGTAATGTGAAACTATCTAGTCCTTCGTGTATTATATCATCACCATATTTTTTCTGTACTGCGTTTTTATTATAGGGTTAACAACGTGGCAATCATCCCATAAGAGTCAGGTTCAGATAGAACAAGATGGTGACAGCGCATCAGTTTATTGTGTGAACGTGGGTAAACGTGGGAGAATTGGTTCACAACCGGTCCGCATTTTCTGGGATCGTGGGTGGTAGTTGTTGCCGCTTCTAGCTCTGGTCGGATGTGTAGAGGAGAGGAGGAGCGGATCTGGCTCTTCCGATCCGATCCGATCCGGTCTGTGCTCCTTTGCTTTCTACCTGCACTGTTTTGCCTTGGCCAAGAATCTCCGATCTGATCTGGTATTTGAGAGAGTGTTCTTCATCAATTGATCTTCCAACTTTGTGTAGCCTAGTTCACAAAGTAGGCTAACATCTTGCCCCCTCGAAGTACATTCCTATTGAAGATAGAGTGCTCTTTGAAATTGCCTATCCATTGGTTTCTAAATTTGAATCGTTGAGTAGTCGCTTCCATTCGCTTGCAGGGTTGTGTCGCTCCGTAAAGTCACATCTCTTGTTGTCTATATATATAGTAAAATGTAAAAATTACTTCTGTTGCTTAATATAATTTTGAGAACTTTGTTTGACGCCCAAGCAGCTTCTCCAGGTTTACTTTAATAATACATATTTATTAAATTGCTACTTCTTCTTTCGGTGTTGTCTTGTATGTTGAGTTGACCCTCGTATATCGCATGCTCATCTCATCCGCTCCGACCTTAATTTGCGTAACATCATAGGTCTGGAAGGGCATGGGCTTAACGGGTTGGCCTAGTCATTGGGGGCCCACGAGGAAGATAAAAAGCCTCCTAGCTTTGTATGTATTTGCTAAAATCCTCCTTTCCTTTTACTTTAGATCGTTCTCTTCTTCGTTACTCAGCAGAAAACCCTGGCCCCCCCCCAATTTTTGTGATTCCCTTCAATTTTCAAATTGAATTAACAGGTGGGGTTTCAATCTTTGATTAGCTCTTCTTTAACCGAATCTAGTTTGGATTTAGGAGTAACTTAAATAGTCTCGCTCGCCGTCGCCTCAATTTTAACACGTCGTTTCCCATCCCCTCACCATCGTCGTTGGAAGTCTCATCGCTACCTCGAGATGGCTGTGGAGGAGGTTGGAGCTAACGTTGGATATACTGGTTTATGGGTGCTCGGTAGCGAGTGGGTTTTTGAAGGAAAATGGGTTATATGGCGTTGAAGAAGCAGGAAGTAAGAAGAAAGGAATGGGATCGGTTCGAAGTGGGAAGTACAAGAAGGAGGAGAAACGGATTTTTCCAACCGGATCGGAACAGAGTAAAAAGCATGAGCACATAATAGATCTGGGTATAACATATGTTATTGGATCGGATCGGATCAGACCTGTGAAGAGCGCTGGACTTTAGCGCCTTATACGTCTTTCGTCCGATCCAGATTATAAAAATGTAAACTTCTACCATGGGTATCCGAACCGGATTGCTCAGCGTGCTAATTTCCGTCTCGAACTGAACTGTCTATATGACATGAATTTCTGTCTTGCACCACATGAGGCCTTAACTTCCGATCCGAAACTTTAACTCGTGGATGTCCGATCCGAACCGAACATTCAAACTGGAATATAAATACACTTAATCCGATCTAACCGAGACTAAGCATTACTTGCCAAATCAGGGACAGTTAGGATAGAGCCTTATGATCATGCCTAAGTCTTCGAGGCTGTCATAAACACATAACTTCTTTGTCATTTTCTTGCTTTGCACCTTTATATACTTTCTTTGTATTATCGTGTACACTCTTGCACGCTTTAGTTCACACACACGCACAGGGGGACACTGGCAACTTTACTCTAATCCTTGATATTATTTCTTCAATAGTACATCAAACATGACCGAGAGACGTTCGTCCAGACTAGCAGAGAGAAGACAAGCCGTGGGGACATCTGAAAATCCTACCATTGAAGATGTGACTCCCACCTCAGACCCAGATTGGGATAGTGAGGGCCCGGACTATGAAATATGTACTCGTGATAGTGAAGTATCATCTGGGGGTGACGTTTCTTTAGGCAAAGAAGAGGAAGGAGGGGTAGGAGATAACCACGCTCCCGACAAATTTAGAAGTGTCGCTATTTTGGAATCGCCTAAGGATTCAGTTGAGTCAACAATTGAAAATGACAGACTTATACTGATACGTCTAAAGCATGGGATTCTTCAAAGAGAACTCAGTTGCCTTTCAAAACAGATCGTCCCCATAATCCACCGGAGGGATATATGCCTATCACCAGATTAATGTGTCTAGTTGGGGCAATACCTCCGTTTCCGCCTTTTGTTGTTGATTTTCTGAGACAACTGCGGATTGCCCCATGCAACTGCATCCCAACTCCTACGCTTATTTGTACACTCTGTATATAGCCTACAAAGAGATTCTAGGTGTAGAGCCTACCTTTGATGATGTCCATTTCTTTTATAATTTCAAGCATCGGACCCAAGAGACTCCGTCCTTTTCATACTTTGAATCAGTTCCAAAAAGGAAAATCATCACCATCCCATATAGCAGCAAAGCTGGTGACTCAAAACTCGAATGGTTTTACATTAAACAGCAACCTGGGTGCGCCAGGAGATGGCTCCAGTCAAGTAAGGCACTAACTTTTTGAGTTTCAACTTCAAATACTTATGTCGGCACATTAAATGACTCTTATTTTTATTCACAGTTCCTAATCCAAAGCAAGTGACGGGTCAGGTATACTTTGATCGTTTGCATCAGCTACTTACCGGTGATTAAAAGTTCTTGACCATCGACGACATCCTTAAAGATGAGTACCTCCATCGTCACGGGTTGCTATCCATCACCCGCAGTATAGGCCATGGGAAAGGCCCTTATGTATACATACCCCCAGTCGACATTATTCCTGAGACGGGTGGAAGCTCAAAAGGTCCAACGGTACCCCTTAGGGATCCTCCCTCTCCATCTTCAACTCAGGATGACGAGCTAGCAAACATTGCTGAGAAAGACAGAGATAGGTACATCACTCCTGACGATGTTGCTACTCCTGAAAAGTCAATATCTCCTAAAGAATTGTCGTTAGATGCTCCTTTAGAAGATGCTCCTACTGTGGATGACTCTACATTTAGGGGTTTAGGAAATCTTCCCTTACCCGAAACTTTTTATACTTCAGAAGATTTCGGAACGAATCCATTGACCTTTACTTCTTCAGAAGAAACTACTCCAGTGAAAGCTAAGGAGACCACACACGCTAGCCTAACTTTAGGCTCTGTTCGGTTGGGGGAAATATCACTTAGGATGCACACAACACATTAGCACCGCACGTCACAGCACTTATACTTCGTATAAATACTGGTTCTGAACTCTACTCATATTGTTTTGCAGGTACAATGACACGCCCTCGTTACGATATCAGGAAAATTCGCACTAGCATGTCCAGACTTGATTCTGACACCGAGTATGACCGTCGTGAGAATCGTGGCAGGGATGACAGAAGGTATCATGACTCCCAGCGACCTCATTCTTCATGTTCTCGTTCTCCCATTCGGTCGGACCCGGACAAATACAAGAGCCGTCAAGACCGTCGTTAAGGAGATAAACCACAATCCAAAGACTCAATCCACCCTAAGGATAAACACCCTCAAGAGAGGTTGCCGCCAAAGCATATTGATTCGCAGGATAAACGCAAGGTTTCTAAGAAACAATCTGGAAAGGACAATACATCCATCGTTCCGTCCAGGCGAAAACATGTTGAACTATCTTACTCCAAATCTGTGTCACTTGATTCTGATTCCAAAGCAAGATTGGCGTATCTGAGGAAGCATTTCCCGGATCATTACTTTGAACACTTGCAATTCATACCTGCCCTTGAGCCTATTTCTTCAAAGTGGGCAGATGACGCTAAGGGAAAGATCAACGCAGTGGAGAAACAATATTCAGAGATGTATAGATATTCACGCAACCTCTCCAAAATCATCCTGGACCTAACTACTGACATTGATCAAATGAAGAAAGTGGCCGATCTCGATGAGAACGTCCTGAAAAATTTAAAGAAGGATCTGGAAGATACACAGACCCAACTTTCCCTCGCTCAACGGGATGTCGATAACATCAAGAAGCAGTTTGAGGAGTTACAAAAGCGTTATCACAGCCTACTAGAATCTCACAGTCAAGAATGCTTAGACCTGAAAAAACAGGTTGAGGATGCAAAGTCAGAGAGTGTTAAGGCACAACTAGCTTGCACTACTCTCAAGCAGGAAAAGGCCGAGTTAGCGAGGAAGAATGCTGAGTTGGATAAGCGGAATGCTGAATTAGAGGCCAAATTGATGGAGGCTGAATCCAGAGCAGTCTTGGCCGAGGGGAATGTGAATAGCGCCATCAAATCTGCCGAAGAGGCCCACATACAGCTTTCTGAGGCCCAGAAAGAATTGGATGGTTATGGTGAACCGATGATAGAATTTTTTGCTCAGATAATCTGTCGCCGAGACATTTCTTGGATCGAGGATTACCTGACAACTCTAGTTCACGTATGGAACCAAATCATCGAGTGGGAAAAGAAAGAACTTAAAGTAGACTCCATTGATGAAGACAAACTTATGGAGAAGTTCCTTAGGGGTGATGAACAGGCATGTCTGACCGAAGGGCGTTGACTTATTGCTGCCGCCATGGAGGAAGAGAAGCGTCAAGCCAAAGGAAAGAATATCATTGAAGCCGGTTCTTCCTCTACTGCCCCCGAAGCTACTACAGTAGAACAATATGATCCCGAGAACCCGGGGATTCCTAAGGCGCCCCTTTTGTCCCCTATACCTGAATCGGCGCCAGAGACTTTAACCACTCTAGTCGAGAAATCATCCGAAGGTATTTCTACCTTTTCACCCCAATTTGTCAAAGCTATTTCCACTTTTCGTCACATTATTGGGCAATCAATTGAAAATCCCACGTTGTCTCCTGAGTTAATAACTATTGCTTATCATTCTGTAGGTATTGAGCCAACTGACAAGACTGATGGCCAATAGAAAACAGCCATTAGTGAGAGGTCCATTGGCGAGACTCAGGAGAAACGGGATAAAGTCACTACTACAGACCACGCAGGAGAAACTGAGAGCAAGGAGGAAGAGGCTACCGATAAATCTTCCGTGCCACCTGTCACCGAGACTCCTCAGTATGGAGATATGATACTTGCCTTGAAAGACGATGGAGATGGGCATGAAGAGGATGATGATGCTGTCGTGATTGGGGATTCAGGGCATAATGACGACATGACCTTGGCGGAGATGAAAGCCAAACAGGATAAGGATCTGAAAGCAAAAACTAAAGAAGTAGAACTCGTAGATCCTAAACCTATTGCCATGATTGACTCCTAGTCTAAGATAATTATCAAATTATCAGGCAGGTCGATCACCGGGGAAATTGCCGGTAAGACTTCTGTTGATCCTACCCCTCTGGCTTCAGGGAAGAAGAAACCCAAGCTCATCATGACTGATGTTGAAAGAGAGGCACAGGATGCTCTCAAGGCCTCCAAGAAAGCTAAGACTACTTCGAAGCAGAAATGAAAACGAGTTTTGTCTTTTTGTTTTGATATTCCACTGGTCCGCTATTGTTATAGTGAGTGTGGCCCTCGCATCTTTTGCTTAGTTTTCCTGTATAGACTCACGTGTTCGTGAGTAAAGTAGTTTATTCCTTGCAATGTCAAATGTTTTGCAAAGCCATCATTTAAATAAAGATGCAGATAAACAACATGTCATATCACTATTATACAATATACATTGGAGACATGTGTAGAGACATGTGTATATGTATGCCCCCTATCAATCTTGAATAGACTGACTGGCTAAGGCTTGTTTGAGATTGATTAATTTTAGCGTTCAGTTGCCCCCAACTCTCTGGCGGGGCTATCTTTCCTTTGTCGTTGATATTTATTCTCTTAGCATCTTTATACTCTCCTGTCTTATAACCAGGTTAGAGTATCGTTGAGGTGGTCTCTTATCGGGGGTGCACCTTCACGCCTCGGAGGACGTCGTCTTCCCATCCTTTACACACTCTCTCGTTTCATGAGAGTTAGAGTTAGGAATGTCGTCTTCTCATTCCTTCTATCATGTTACGCAAACGGTAGTTTCGTTTGTTCCTGCACGTGAATTGTCCTCAATTCTTTAAGCTTAATTTAAAGTTTAGCATTTCATAATTAGGACAGAACAGTCACAAAAGATAAAAATAATGCAGGAAAATAAATGACACACAATATTTTTATAGTGGTTCAGGTAAGTCGTAGCCTACATCCACTTTATAATCTTTTGTTCATATAAACAGACTTTTCTAGGCAAGTCGTGCCTTTTTACATAGTTTATAAAAACAAAAGAAAACACTACATTTCTAACTCAAATATCGTCGCAAATGCTGAGCATTCCAAGCTCTAGGAACTTCTTCACCGTCTACGGTCATTAACTTGAAGGCTCCCGTTTCAAGTTTCTGTTGGATGGCATATGGTCCTTCCCACTTTGGGCCTAGATGGGGTGGAGGTGGAAAGACTCGCTTCAGTACCAAGTCTCCTGGTTCGAAAGTCCTAAAGCGAACCTTTCTGTCATAATAACGTGCCACTTGGCGTCGATGTCTTGAAGCACGCAAGTCTGCTTCGTCCCTTTTTTCTTCCAGTGCGTCAAGGGACTCTAGGAGGAGTGCTCGATTCGTCATGGGGTCATAGTATGTCACCCTATGAGAGGGGACTTTAAGCTCCACAGGAATCACCGCCTCTGATCCGAAGGAGAGTGAAAAGGGAGTATGGCCAATAGTCGTCTTAAAGGTTGTTCGATAGGCCCACAAAGCTAGCGGCAACTTATCCACCCACATGACTTTGATTCACTCCAACCGCTTCTTAAGAATAGACTTAATGACTTTATTTATTGCTTCCACCTGTCCATTCGACTGCGGTGAGCTACAACGGTATACCTCTTATCAATCTTATATTTCTGACAGAAGTTTCTAAATTTCGCACTGTCGAATTGGGTTCCATTATTAGTCATAATGATTTTCGGTATCCCAAATCGGTAAATAATATTTCTGACTTCAAAGCTTATCACCTTCCTTGCCGTGATCGTGGTCAAGGGTTCGGCTTCCACCCACTTTGTAACAACCCGGATTTTTACAACATGCTAAGACAAGAATCAAGGCAGAATTTAATTATAAAAAAATCTGAATTAGGAGAAACGAACTATGCCATTGCGTTCGTCTCGGAAAAATACGCGAAATAGAGTCCGAGTTTTCGGAAATCGGAGTCTGTATGACCAAGTTATGGGCCGTCGAAGTTTTCAAAAAAAATCAAGTTCAAAAACAGTTCAAAATTCAAATCTGGAGCCAAACAGACTGGGCGGGAAAAATTCCCGCCCAAGCCCCAGGTCGACTGGGGTGTCGACTAGGGAGTTGACACGCCCAGGGGGCAGGTCGACTGCCCAGTCGACACGGGTGTCGACCTGGGTGGTCCGGCCACTTTGGCCTGGTTGCACCTGCTGCTGTCTTGGCTCGGTTTTATGGGCCTGTGACGGATTTTGAGGGCTCAGATCTATCCTAGGGTTTATCCTACGGCCTAAACTACTCCTAATCTCTATAAAAAGACCCCTAGACCTAGCTTAAACCCTCACAAATCACTCTTGCAACGAAGTGCTACCCAAATCTCCATTGATCATGGCCTCCATCTCCAACTCCAAGAGACTATGCACTCAAACAAGATCCGAATCAAAGGTGCTAGCTTGCTACATCAAACCAAGGGAGTGGATCAACATTGCTAGGCCAATTTCATGACGATTCTTCAATAAAGGAGCCACCTTTCTTCGTCAAGACGATTCATGCTCATAACCCCTTAGCCACGCTATGTAAGTTCTAGCTACTTGTAGATTTAAACGATAAATCTAATGTGACATGGAATAAAATGCGATGAACATGAGTATGTTAATCTACATGAAACCTAGTTTGCCCCTTTTGCTTGAACCTATGACTTTGGGCTATGCTTAGTGACTAGATCATGCCACTTATGTTATGTTTAACTTAGTCCATCATGAAAGATTGAACCTTTACTTGCGGAATGTTGGCATGAATACTTGAAACCACTTTGACTTGTGAAATATGTACATGAATATGACTTGGGGCTTATGCATGTAAATGAACCCAAACCCCCTTATGATATAATGCATGTTTGTGGCTAATCCCGTTGTGACATTATGCATGTTTGAGGCCAAAAGACCCTTATGATGCTATGCATATTTTGAGGCCAAACCCCTTATGATACCATGCATGTTTGTGGCCAATCCCCTTTTGATATCGTGCATGTTTTGAGGCCAATATGTAGCATAGTATCCTTACTATGTTGACTCGCTTTTACTTGGGTTGGAAACACGATTTGGGGTAGGTTAGACGAGCGTGATTACGACATGATAATTTGACATGGGATTTCATGAAAATATGACACTCATGATACACCTAAATGTGGACATGACATGTGGGGTTAAACATGGGACTTGAAACTAGACACGTATGGGTTGTAAGTGTAATATGACACTAGACCAAACATGAAAGTGGCCAACTCGAGGTTGGGTTGAGTTTGTAGCATAAATCTACCCGGACCCGCCCGGCTTAACTAGTGGCTACAAACAATAGGACCCAATGTGAGTAGTTGGTCACATAGCACTTAAAACCCGAGGTTAGACTAGGTTGTGGTGTAAAACTACCCGGACCCGCCCGGCTTAACTAGTAACCACAACAAGGTCTAATGTGAGAGGTTAAAAGTGCATTAATTTAATTAATGCCACATGATAAGGTTAAGTAAATTTGACTAATGACACTTAACCGATATGACATGAATGGGTAGGTTAAGTTAAACCGGACTTGATTTCTTAATGATACTTAACCGAAAAATACAGTTAGGGGATGGGGTTAAGCTAATTCATGCTTAACTAATCCGACATGATAATTAGATGGGGTTAAGTAACCTACACTAACTAATCTAAACACGGTAATTTGATGAAGTTAAGTTAACCTAGACTTAACTAATCTAAACACGGTAATTCGATAAGGTTAAGTTAAACACTTAACCAATCTAAACTTGATAATTCAATGAGGTTAAGTAACCAATACTTAACCAATTTAACATGATAATTTAATGAGGTTAAGTAACTAATACTTAACCAATTATACATGATGATTTGATGAGGTTAAGTAACCTATACTTAACCAACCTAATATAAGAACTTGGTAGGGTTAAGTCACAAGACTGTTTAAATATACTTAACCATTGTAATACGATTAGTGGGTGGGGTTAAGCTAACCCGTACTTAACCAATCCGACTCGATAATCTGATGGGGTTAAGATAATCTATGCTTGACCAATCTAACACGATAATCTGGTGGCGTTAAGGTAATCTATGCTTGACCAATCTAACACGATAATCTGATAGGGTTAAGACAAACTAATACTTAACCAAATTGACTTGATGATTGAATAGGGTTAAGTCATGAGCTTCTTGGTATACTTAACCAACTTGTAGGGCTAGGCCTTGAACTTAAATACTTAGCCAATCTTGACATGATTCGTAGGCGGGTTAAGTCATGAACTTGAATGACAACACTTAACCCATTAGACAAAACCCTAGCTCAGGGGACTAGGTTGAAAATCATAGTTAACAAGGGTAGCGGGGAAAGAAGCTAAGTGGTAAACCTTAGTTTGGGATAACTAAGTGATAATTCTTAGCCAAGGGAATTAGACCAGTTCACGAACGGATAAGTAACCTGATACGGTAAGTCATCGCTTAAACAAATACATGAGGTGGAGCAATATCTGATCTAGATAAAGGCTCCAACGAACTGGGTAACGAAGCAGAAGCTTCGGGGGACGTGAGGATACTCTTGGTATCCCTCTGTGAGGTTGCAGATGATCCGCCTGGGCTCACAAGAGGTTAAGGTCTGCGGTAGAAGAACCAAGAGTATGCCTTGGTTGCTATGCGAGCGACCTAAAGACTGGGATGGATTTGCGTGGAGTCGTCGATTCTTGTTTTTGCCCTGGATAGCGCGTCGTCGACTACCTACCATCTTTAGTCAATCGTGTACGAACGGAAAGGCAGAGAACTCCCAACAGACCATGTTCTTGCTATCGAGTCATGGGTGAGGTTGGCCAATAGGAAAGTGGGGCATAGTGGGGCCGGGATGTAGTTCTCATACATGATTTTTCCTTGGATTGCCTTTCAGTAGTTGAGGGAGGGGTCACGTGGGAACATAGCCACGGATACAAAAACAGACCTTGATATCTGCATCAACAGATGACTTAAAGCTCCCGACCGAGTTCCGTATTTCTCGATTTGCCCTGGCACGGAACTCAGATGGCACATTGAGATACATGTGCGTCTAGACAAGGAAAACGATTCACGATTTATACGTGGGACAAAGGGCGTGGTTGATGGGTGGCATAATCCCTAGTGGTCCTTTGTGGCTAAAACCCAAACCAAGTTACGGAAACGTTCATTAGGTAGCACAATCCCTAGCGGTCCTAGGTGGCATAAATCCTAAGTGAGCACGCGATAGTTCATGGTAAGAAAACATAACCAGATCAAGGGTAGCAGTCCAAAACAACATCAAGGATAAAATGGTACTACGTTGAGGTGGTATAGATTTACATGGGAAAGCCCGTACGGCCTATGGCAAAGGACTGAACTTATACACTTGGAAAGAAATATACGAGTTGGGGAAAACCTACATATGCTATATATATTAGGTTGACATGGACCATTACATGACATTGGGCAAGGGACATTCATAGTTAACACATGATACGGGTTGGGATACTAGTACGGAGGGTGCAGAGCAAATGTACAGGTTAGAACCATGAGAAATGTACTTGATAGATACCCTGCGATATTATACTTGATAGAAACCAGACGACAAGATACCTTGATTTATCTTGACACCGTAGTTTATCATGATACCTTAGTTTATCTGGATACAGTAGTTCAGCCTGTTATCTTGGTTTAGCTTATCTATCTGGTAGTCATCCTTATGTTTACTTTCAGTTTATGCATGTCATGTTACCTTTACCTGTTTTTATACTGGAAGTAGATAGGACGTACCAGTCTTTATGACTGGCCCCGTTTTGTTTCGCCTCTTTGTCTTCCGTTCCCCCCCCCCCCAGGTTTTCAGGGAGGAAACACTGTTGTTTAGTTCGGACCTCTTCTGCTTGAAGGTCATCATATATGGCTTGGACTTCTTTTGGCTATGGCTGCTTTACCGGTTTGTTTTGGGGAAATAATTTATGAAAAGGTTTTATGCTTCTTTACTAGTGCAAGACAGGTTTTGATGTTTTCTGATGTAAAAGGCTTTAGACCTTATTTTATAAGGTAATGAAATTTGTTTTACTTCTGCTGTTTTATATATTTTCTGTCTTGTAATATTTCTATGCATGTTTACCTCGATAATGCTTCACCAAACCTAGTGCATTCTCTTTGTGAGTGACCCTAGCGGAGGTGGGGTGTTACATTTGGTATCAGATCAGAAGGTTACCAGACTGGGCAAAAGTTTTTTTTTTTTAAAAAAAACCTTCAGAAAACTATTTGAAAAACCGTTTACAAAGAAGCATTTTTCAAGAAAAGTTTTTAAAGGCTATTCGCCAAAAGCCATTAGCAGTATCCGTTGTTTCCTTGACTGGACCTCTTTTCCTTTCTTTCCTCCATCTGTAGTCACAGTAGTTTTAACTACGACTAATCCTTGTCTAGCTACGTAAGTGTTTTCCCGTGCAATGGAGGAAGTTCTCGAGAGACCTGTTACCGAAGTTATAAGAAGGGATAATAAGAGCAAGGATAAAGGACATGAGCTTAAGAATAAGCAACTTGTTGGTATGGCTTGATCCACAAAGGAAGATAAGGACAAGATCAGCGAGAGGGCAATTGTATGCTCTCATTTCTAGCTTTCCCAAGAGGAATGGTACCATTTCTGTTAAAGGCTTAGCCTTTCTTTTCTATCGTCCCGTCTAGACTTTGTTTTGATCATCGCATCATTTAAGTCTGCCTCGATAGTTAAGTCTCTGCACCTTAGTACTAGCATGGTAGAAGATCCCACTTTAGCCCCAAAATCTGGTTGGAGAGTCGGTCCATTTATTCATGACTTGTTTGGATTTTAGAACGTCTATGCCAAGTGTTGAGATTAGAAGCAATGCTTCTATTGTGGAGCTATGGATGGATTCTAGGGATGAAGTGGTTATCCAGTAAGGGATGCCATTCTCGGTTTTGAAAGGAGGGAAGTTAAACTCTTAAATTGCCTTGGTAATACCCTCGAAGTCTCGTATAACCTTTTGGGTTTTGTCATGGTTAGTTACCTAGAATCTCTTGATGCATTTATCGGAAATCTCTGATCCGATCGAGTAACGTTCGCCAATAAGGCGGATGGTTCATTCCGCTTAAGCATGGGGTATAGGAATCACCCTAGTAAGTGCACGTGGTAACATGGATTGGCATCGGTAAACGAGATCCAGAATTCACTAGTGAATTTTGGAGAGCTTGCATGAGTACGCAAATATGTTTGGGCCGAGCATACTAGGGAAAGAATAAGTGAAAGTGAAACGAGAGGCGACAGTGAAATGAGTTCCAACTCATACCTTGGAAATAGGAATCAAGGAGCTACGAAATCATGAAGTCAAAGGCGGTCAAGGCACAATGGAATTAAGCTCATGGAAATGCGGCTTAGACGCGTGCATCATGTCTCTTTTTAAGAGTATATCTTTGATCCTTGGTTCTCCTGTAGAGCTTACTTGCATGCTATCGCTTGGTGGATGTCCTCTCGGTCCTGTCTCTGTTGCAAACCCCATAAGGAGTTTGTCTTGTTTATCTTCTCAATCCTATCTTGGGAACCTTAGGTAGAACCCTATGGATGTAAACATGTATTTGAAACATGTTATGATTGATATGGTTGCAAATGGTTGCAAGTGGTTGCTCGTGGATGCGCGAATACACATTAGATACTAGATTGACGCGGTCACATTTCACGTTGCATATGCACGAGTATTTATACTTGTTTATGGATGAAATTGAATGTGTTATCATGCGGATGTTGCATATGAATGAATGTTTGTGCACACATATAGTACTTATATGACTAGGACTATTTGCATACATGTTGGATTCATGGCACTAAACATATTTTGCATTAGAAAGATCATTCAGGCCTGATCATTAGCATTAGCTAAGGAGCATATACACACACGTTCTGCATATGTTCATATGGCATTAGAAATCGTCTAAGGACAATGGTTGCCTGTGGATGATGTTTTGAGTAGATGGATGATGGATAGTAGGATACGTTCTTCCTAACTTGGAGATTTCGGGGACGAAATCCTTTAAGTTGGGGAGAATGTAACAACCCGGATTTTTACAACATGCTAAGACAAGAATCAAGGCAGAATTTAATTATAAAAAAATTTGAATCAGGAGAAACGGGCTATGCCATTGCGTTCGTCTCGGAAAAATACGCGAAATAGAGTCCGAGTTTTCGGAAATCGGAGTTCGTATGACCGAGTCATGGGCCGTCGAAGTTTTCAGAAAAATTCAAGTTCAAAAACAGTTCAAAATTCAAATCTGGAGCCAAACAGACTAGGCGGGAAAAATTCCCGCCCAAGCCCCAGGTCGACTGGGGTGTCGACTAGGGAGTCAACACGCCCAGGGGGCAGGTCGACTGCCCAGTCGACACGGTTGTCGACCTGGGTGGTCCGGCCACTTTGGCCTGGGTGCACCTGCTGCTGTCTTGGCTCGGTTTTATGGGCCTGTGACGGATTTTGAGGGCTCAGATCTATCCTAGGGTTTATCCTACGGCCCAAACTACTCCTAATCTCCATAAAAAGACCCCTAGACCTAGCTTAAACCCTCACAAATCACTCTTGCAACGAAGTGCTGCCCAAATCTCCATTGATCATGGCCTCCATCTCCAACTCCAAGAGACTATGCACTCAAACAAGATCTGAATCAAAGGTGCTAGCTTGCTACATCAAACCAAGGGAGTGGATCAACATTGCTAGGCCAATTTCATGACGATTCTTCAATAAAGGAGCCACCTTTCTTCGTCAAGACGATTCATGCTCATAACCCCTTAGCCACGCTATGTAAGTTCTAGCTACTTGTAGATTTAAACGATAAATCTAATGTGACATGGAATAAAATGCGATGAACATGAGTATGTTAATCTACATGAAACCTAGTTTGCCCCTTTTGCTTGAACCTATGACTTTGGGCTATGCTTAGTGACTAGATCATGCCACTTATGTTATGTTTAACTTAGTCCATCATGAAAGATTGAACCTTTACTTGCGGAATGTTGGCATGAATACTTGAAACCACTTTGACTTGTGAAATATGTACATGAATATGACTTGGGGCTTATGCATGTAAATGAACCCAAACCCCCTTATGATATCATGCATGTTTGTGGATAATCCCGTTGTGACATTATGCATGTTTGAGGCCAAAAGCCCCTTATGATGCTATGCATATTTTGAGGCCAAACCCCTTATGATACCATGCATGTTTGTGGCCAATCCCTTTTTGATATCGTGCATGTTTTGAGGCTAATATGTAGCATAGTATCCTTACTATGTTGACTCGCTTTTACTTGGGTTGGAAACACGATTTGGGGTAGGTTAGACGAGCGTGATTACGACATGATAATTTGACATGGGATTTCATGAAAATATGACACTCATGATACACCTAAATGTGGACATGACATGTGGGGTAAACATGGGACTTGAAACTAGACACGTATGGGTTGTAAGTGTAATATGACACTAGACCAAACATGAAAGTGGCCAACTCGAGGTTGGGTTGAGTTTGTAGCATAAATCTACCCGGACCCGCCCGGCTTAACTAGTGGCAACAAACAATAGGACCCAATGTGAGTAGTTGGTCACATAGCACTTAAAACCCGAGGTTAGACTAGGTTGTGGTGTAAAACTACCCGGACCCGCCCGGCTTAACTAGTAACCACAACAAGGTCTAATGTGAGAGGTTAAAAGTGCATTAATTTAATTAATACCACATGATAAGGTTAAGTAAATTTGACTAATGACACTTAACCGATATGACATGAATGGGTAGGTTAAGTTAAACCGGACTTGATTTCTTAATGATACTTAACCGAAAAATACAGTTAGGGGATGGGGTTAAGCTAATTCATGCTTAACTAATCCAACATGGTAATTAGATGGGGTTAAGTAACCTACACTTAACTAATCTAAACACGGTAATTTGATGAAGTTAAGTTAACCTAGACTTAACTAATCTAAACACGGTAATTCGATAAGGTTAAGTTAAACACTTAACCAATCTAAACTTGATAATTCAATGAGGTTAAGTAACCAATACTTAACCAATTTAACATGATAATTTAATGAGGTTAAGTAACTAATACTTAACCAATTATACATGATGATTTGATGAGGTTAAGTAACCTATACTTAACCAACCTAATATAAGAACTTGGTAGGGTTAAGTCACAAGACTGTTTAAATATACTTAACCATTGTAATACGATTAGTGGGTGGGGTTAAGCTAACCCGTACTTAATCAATCTGACTCGATAATCTGATGGGGTTAAGATAATCTATGCTTGACCAATCTAACACGATAATCTGGTGGGGTTAAGGTAATCTATGCTTGACCAATCTAGCACGATAATCTGATAGGGTTAAGACAAACTAATACTTAACCAAATTGACTTGATGATTGAATAGGGTTAAGTCATGAGCTTCTTGGTATACTTAACCAACTTGTAGGGCTAGGCCTTGAACTTAAATACTTAGCCAATCTTGACATGATTCGTAGGCGGGTTAAGTCATGAACTTGAATGACAACACTTAACCCATTAGACAAAACCCTAGCTCAGGGGACTAGGTTGAAAATCGTAGTTAACAAGGGTAGCGGGGAAAGAAGCTAAGTGGTAAACCTTAGTTTGGGATAACTAAGAGATAATTCTTAGCCAAGGGAATTAGACCAGTTCACGAACGGATAAGTAACCTGATACGGTAAGTCATCGCTTAAACAAATACACGAGGCGGAGCAATATCTGATCTAGATAAAGGCTCCAACGAACTGGGTAACGAAGCAGAAGCTTCGGGGGACGTGAGGATACTCTTGGTATCCCTCTGTGAGGTTGCAGATGATCCGTCTGGGCTCACAAGAGGTTAAGGTCTGCGGTAGAAGAACCAAGAGTATGCCTTGGTTGCTATGCGAGCGACCTAAAGACTGGGATGGATTTGCGTGGAGTCGTCGATTCTTGTTTTTGCCCTGGATAGCGCGTCGTCGACTACCAACCATCTTTAGTCAATCGTGTACGAACGGAAAGGCAGAGAACTCCCAACAGACCATGTTCTTGCTATCGAGTCATGGGTGAGGTTGGCCAATAGGAAAGTGGGGCATAGTAAGGCCAGGATGTAGTTCTCATACATGATTTTTCCTTGGATTGCCTTTCAGTAGTTGAGGGAGGGGTCACGTGGGACCATAGCCACGGATACAAAAACAGACCTTGATATCTGCATCAACAGACGACTTAAAGCTCCCGACCGAGTTCCGTATTTCTCGATTTGCCCTGGCACGGAACTCGGATGGCACATTGAGACACATGTGCGTCAAGACATGGAAAACGATTCACGATTTATACGTGGGACAAAGGGCGTGGTTGACGGGTGGCATAATCCCTAGTGGTCCTAGGTGGCTAAAACCCAAACCAAGTTACGAAAACGTTCATTAGGTAGCACAATCCCTAGCGGTCCTAGGTGGCATAAATCCTAAGTGAGCACGCGATAGTTCATTGTAAGAAAACATAACCAGATCAAGGGTAGCAGTCCAAAACAACATCAAGGATAAAATGGTACTACGTTGAGGTGGTATAGATTTACATGGGAAAGCCCGTACGGCCTACGGCAAAGGACTGAACTTATACACTTGGAAAGAAATATACGAGTTGGGGAAAACCAACATATGCTATATATATTAGGTTGACATGGACCATTACATGACATTGGGCAAGGGACATTCATAGTTAACACATGATACGGGTTGGGATACTAGTACGGAGGGTGCAGAGCAAATGTACAGGTTAGAACCATGAGAAATGTACTTGATAGATACCCTGCGATATTATACTTGATAGAAACCAGACGACAAGATACCTTGATTTATCTTGACACCGTAGTTTATCATGATACCTTAGTTTATCTGGATACAGTAGTTCAACCTGTTATCTTGGTTTAGCTTATCTATCTGGTAGTCATCCTTATGTTTACTTTCAGTTTATGCATGTCATGTTACCTTTACCTGTTTTTATACTGGAAGTAGATAGGACTTACCAGTCTTTATGACTGACCCCGTTTTGTTTCGCCTCTTTGTCTTCCGTTCCCCCCCCCCCAGGTTTTCAGGGAGGAAACACTGTTGTTTAGTTCGGACCTCTTCTGCTTGAAGGTCATCATATATGGCTTGGACTTCTTTTGGCTATGGCTGCTTTACCGGTTTGTTTTGGGGGAATAATTTATGAAAAGGTTTTATGCTTCTTTACTAGTGCAAGACAGGTTTTGATGTTTTCTGATGTAAAAGGCTTTAGACCTTATTTTATAAGGTAATGAAATTTGTTTTACTTCCGCTGTTTTATATATGTTCTGTCTTGTAATATTTCTGTGCATGTTTACCTCGATAATGCTTCACCAAACCTAGTGCATTCCCTTTGTGAGTGACCCTAGCGGAGGTGGGGTGTTACACACTTTGTGAAATAATCTACGGCGATGATCGTGTACTTTGCTCCTCCTTTGGCGATTGGTAAAACTCCAATAATATCGATTCCCCACATGGAAAATGGCCATGGGCTTACCATTGACTTAAGCTGAGTCGGAGGCGCTCTGGGGATTTTAGCGAATCTCTGACACTTGTCGCAACGTCATGAGTATTCAACCGCATCTTTATTCACGGTAGGCCAAAAATATCTGTACCGCAATACTTTCTTTGCTAGGATTTGACCCCCGGTATGATCTCCACACTCACCTTCATGTACTTAGTATACGCTTGATGTCGTCGTGTGCTATACACCATAACAAAGGGATAGAAAATCCTTGGCGATAAAGGACGTCGTCCTGTAAAACGTATCTTGCAGCTTTACGCATTACAGCTCGTCTTTCGCTCTTCTTCGATGGGAGAATTCCGCTCTTGAAGAAGTTTTTAATTGGTGTCATCCATGACTCCCTTTCTAGCTCAATTTCTAAGGCTAATTCGATTTCCATTAGGTCGAAGCTTGGTGACTCCAATATCTCTATTGGAACCATTTCGGTTTCTTCAGGGTTGTCAGAACTCACTAGCTTAGCCAGTCGGTCTGCCTTCTGATTCTCCGCACGTGGAATGTGTGTTATACTGTAATGTTCCAAGTTGCCCAGTAACTCCTCTACTTTTCCAAGATAAGTAACAAGTCGAGGTCCATTGGTCACAAATTCCTTCCGAACTTGGCAGACAACTATCTTGGAGTCACAAAATATGTTCAGTGTTCTTACCCCTAATTCCTTGGCGAGTTTCAGCCCGGCAATCAGGGCCTCATACTCGGAATCATTATTGGTGGTAGGGAATTCTAATCGCAAGGCGTAATATATGGATCGTCCTTCAGGAGTAGTTAAAACAACTCCAGCTCTAGATCTTCGATCATTCCTGGCACCATCTGTATATAATTTCCACGGACTGATCTCTAATTCATGTTCTAATTTGACAACCTTGTCATCCACCGTCTCCTCTTCGGGAATCATAAATTCCGCTATGAAGTCTGCTAAGGCCTTCCCCCTTATTGATCCCCATGGTTGGAAATTCAAATCAAATTGACTCAACTCAATATTCCACTTAATCAATCGCCCCGATGCTTCGGGTCTTTGCAATACTTGTCTTAGAGGTTGATCAGTGTATATGACTATCGGATGAGCTTGGAAATAGTGATGGAGTTTTCGGGAGGCAATCAAGAGGCTATAAGCAAGCTTTTCTATTCTTAGATAATTGCGTTTTGCGGCCGCCAAATTCTTGCTTATATAGTACACCGGTCTTTGGACCTTGTTTTCTTCACGCACTAAGGTTGTGCTGACAGCATGAGCAGACACTGCAAGGTAGACAAACAATTCTTTGTGATCTATTGGCTTTGACAATATCAGGGGTTTTTTCCGGTAAGTCCAACAGATTTTGGAAGGCCTCTACACAGTCGGTAGACCATTCAAAATTGTGCTTTCCTCGCTTGATTAAATCGAAGAAAGGGACACACTTGTCTGTAGCTTTGGAAATGAATCTACTTAAGGCATCCACCTTCCCTGCAAGGCTCTGAACATCCATAATCTTCCGTGGTTCTTCTATGTTCCTTATTGATGCTATTTGGCTTGGATTAATTTCGATCCCTCGGGGACTTACGATGAATCCAAGTAATTTCCCTGACACAACTCCAAACGAGCATTTTAATGGGTTCAACTTCATCCCGTATTTCCATAGGATGTCGAACATCTCTGCCAGATCTTGTGTATGACTAGAAGATTGTCTGGACTTCACGAGCATGTCATCTACATAGACTTCCATGGTATTTCCTATCTGATTATAGAACATCCTATTCACCATGCGTTGATAAGTGGCCTCGGCATTCTTTAGTCCAAATGGCATCACTACATAGCAATATAATCCCAAATTTGTAATAAAACTTGTGTGTTCCTGATCTGGCACATGCATGGGAATCTGGTTATATCCTGAATATGCGTCCATAAAAGAGAGAAGATCATGCCCGGCCGTTGAGTCTACTAGCTGGTCAATTCTAGGAAGTGGGAAGCTATCTTTTGGACAAGCTTTGTTCAAATCCGAAAAATCAATACACGTTCGCCATTTCCCATTTGATTTCTTAACTAAAACGGGATTCGATATCCAGTCGGGATATGTTGAGTCTCTAATGAACCCATTATCCTTCAACTTTTCTACCTCTACTTTTAAGGTTGCTGACCTCTCTGGGCCCAACATACGCCTTTTCTGCTTAACTGGTGGATGTTTTGGGTTGATACTTAATGAGTGCCTCATGACGGAGGGGGATATCTCACACATGTCGGAATGGGTCCAGGCAAACACATCCAGATTTTCCTTTAAAAAGTCGGTTAGTTCTTTTGCTCGGAACGAGTCCAGCTGAGATCCAATCTTCAAAACCTTGGTTGAATCGACAATGTCAATGGAAATGTCCACAGTCGTTTCATTAGGGGTCGCCTTCCTGTCGTCGGGTTCTTCATCCTCTCTGGGATCTATATCCTCAAACAGTTCTCTAGGCGATTCCCTCGGGATTACTTTCTTTAATTGCTATGCTGAGCCCTCCTTCATAGAGGAGGGGGCATCTTTAGTATCTATGCTCAAACCTTTAAATAATGTTTTGAACTCTGCAATGTAGCAGGCTCGCCCAGCAACCTGATCACCTCTCATCACTCCCACTCCTGCTTTGGTTAGGAATTTTAACAGCAAACACCATAGCGCTATGCAGGCCCTGAATTCTGCAAGGGCTGGTCCGCCTAAAAAGGCATTGTAGGGTGAGTCGATGTCCAAAATCACAAACGGGAGAATTCTCACCCTCTGACGATCTCCATGCCCCAATGTCACCGATAATTTTACATATCCCATTGGTGTTGTCGAGGCCTCGTTAAAGCCTCGTATCCATCCTTCGCATGGATTCAAGTCTTTTGCTTCGAGTCTCATCTGATCAAATGCTTTCTTGAATAGGATATTAAATGAACTTCCATTATCCATCAACACTTTGTGAACTAAAGCCAGACCGATAGTGGTAGTGATTACCAGAGGATCTTCGGTGGGCGATTGAACTCATGTATCATCTCTGTAATGGAATATGACATCATTTGACATTGTCTTCTACTGCTTTACTGAGGCGGTATCTTCGAGGTTGCTGCACTCTCCTGCTCCAATATGTTTGCCTGCATTGACGTATTGGTCCATTGCCCTAAAGCTATGGGCTGCGGGATGAGGACCACCTACTATTGTATTGATAACAATTTCTTTACCCTTCTCCTGGGCCGTCGGTTTAGAAGCAGGTTGATTTCGATTTGGGGCTTGATTTCCTTGCCCCCTATCTCTCGATGCGACTTTATACTCATCCAGCTTCCCTTCTTAAGTAGCTTTTCGACAACATCCCTTAAATGACGACACTTGTTCGTGGAATGATCATGTGTTCCGTGGAACAAAAAGAACTTCTCCGTTGCAATCTCTTTCTCAGTGGAGTCTCTAGGAGGAGGTTTCTTGTATTAGAGGACGTTATATGTATCCAGGTATATATTTTCCAAGGTGTCGCTCAATGGCGAATAGTTCTCAAAGGTTTGGAATCGAGGTCTTTTACTGGAGTTGCTTCCTCAGTTCATATTCCTTCTATTGCCATTTCCATTCATATTGTTACTTCCTTCATTCTTATTACCGACATTCACTTCGACCTTGCCCGAGCTACCACCGGATTGTTTTACAACAATGTTACTTTGAATGTCTTCTTTTGAGGCTCCGTCAGATTTTCTTTTTCGACTAGCGTATATCTCTTCTCGTCGTAAATGAATATTTGCTTTTTCGTAGAATTCCTCTCTAGTCAACGGCGGCTTTCCAACTAAATATCAGCCAAATTCAGTATCCGGATCGACCCCATCTATTAAGGCCATCATAACGGTTGGTTCATGGGGATCGCTTACCTCAGTAACCGCTAAGTTGAAGCGATCCAGATACGACTTCATGGATTCTCCCGGAGCTTGCTTAATTCTGGATAATTCAATGACACTTTTAGCTTTCCGAGCATGGACTCAGAACTGTTTCATAAAAAGCTCGCTTAATTCCTGAAAATTCGATACTGATCGTGTGGGAAGTCGAGTGAACCACATCAATGCTATATCTTCAAGTTAAATGGGGAAAGCTTTACATTTCACAACGTCGGGTGCGGCCGCGGCGTTCATGTACCACGCATACCTCATCAAGTGCAGCTTTGGATCTGTTTTTCCGGCATATCGGTCCATTTGTGGTAGATTGAATCGTCAAGGAAATTGGAAGTTCAAGACATTGTTGGTGAATGGAGTATGACTACACTCAATACCCCAATCTTCACTAGTATATCGACTGCTGTCGGCCATGACTCGACGTATCATCGCTTCTACTTCGACGTTAGTCAGTGCAGGCGCAGGATCTGCGCTCCTTTCTCTTATAGTACGTCTTGGGCCTACGTCTGGCGATGTACGTTGGTGTTGAACTACGGCTAAACTTCCCCTCCTTCTGCGATCTCGGTCGTTCACGGGATGATCTGGATGGTGAGGTCGGCCTTGGGTAGGATTGACAACATTAGGACTCTTAGTTTAAACAGGTGATTCCCTCGGGCTTAGGTTATCACTTCCAAGAGTTCGGGCTACGTCTTCACGTGTTCCCAGCGATCCAAATGTTAACTGATCCAAATTATCCAGCCTCTCGTATGGCCTCCTCTGGCACGGGCGCTCTTCGTCTAAAGAAAATAAGTAATCGGCAACAGGGCGATGAACTGGAGAGGGTACTCTTTGTCTATGCAGCTCACTAATTTCTCTTCTCATGGATACCATGTCATCTCGCATTAGGAAACCTTCATGCTTATAATCTTCTAAAGCATCTCTAGTACTCTCTAGCATATCGAGCAAACACAAAAAGTCTCCTTGTGTTACGTGTTCGGAAGGTGTAGGCTGATCACCATTTGCCACTGCTGGTATTGGAGCATTTGTAGGAGCTCGAGTAGAAGTACCACTTTAAGTCGCGTTTGGACCGGATCAGAGTAGGGTAGCAGAGTTGGATCGGTTCAGAGGGGGGTACGAGCAGCGTCAGAGCCTCTGGATCAATTCGGGTTTGCGTCATCAACTTGGTGTGGAGCGCCCGGTTCGGACCGGCCTGATCCAGAGCCCTGTCCTCGCGACCTCGTCATGACTATGGCCTGCTGATCTTCGCTAGCCTCATTCTCCCGAGCGCCTTGCACTTCTTTCCCTTTTCCTTTGGCCATAATATCCAATTCCTTAGAGATTAATCAGCAAATACTCGAGAATGCCGAAAACAAAGGATTAACTTCTTTGAACTTGAGGGTCCAAATAGTAGAATAATAATCCGAAAAAGCAGAGAATTCAAAAATTTCTCAGTGAAAGCACCAAAATATTAGACCAAAAAGTGGTTCTAACACCCAAATTAGCAATAATTCTAATGAAATGAAATCAAAAAGTAAAGAGAAACACACGATTTATAGTGGTTCGGCTTTAAAGAGCCTACGTCCACTTTCTTCTCCTTGGATTGATGATTTAAATACAAATACAATAGTAGTCCTCACTCAATTTCATTCATACAATGCATAAATTCACTCAATCTTCTCTGATATATACTTTAAAAGATGATTGTGATCTGAATAAGGTTTTGAAATTCGGTTGTAGAGGAATCTTGAGTTGAGAATTTGCCAAAAGATCCCTTCAAATGAGGCTTGGAGGTGTATTTATAGGTGGAAACTCTCTCTAGAACGGCTCCGGTTCGGATATATGTGGAAATCATCCCATAAGAGTCGGGTTCGGATAGAACGAGATGGTGACAACGCATCAGGTTATTGTGCGAACGTGGGTAAACGTAGGAGAATTGGTTCACAACCATTCCGCATTTTCTGGGATCGTGGGTGGTAGCTGTTGCAGCTTCTAGCTCGGGTCGGATGTGTAGAGGAGAGGAGGAGAGGAGGAGCGGATCTGGCTCTTCTGATCCGATCTGATCCGATCTGATCCGGTCTGTGCTCCTTTGCTTTCTGCTCCGCACTATTTTGCCTTAGCCAAGAATCTCCGATCCGATCTGGTCTTTGAGAGAGTGTTCTTCATCAATTGATCTTCCAACTTTGTGTAGCCTAGTTCACAAAGTAGGCTAACAATTGTAAACTGACAAACAATTTAAATTATAAAATATCATCGTTTTCCAAACAGAGTCGTATTTCGAGTAAATGAGTTTTATTGGATCTGTATTAGTAAGTTGTTATTACGTTTCAAGTTTGGTAGCAATCCGATTAACCATGTGATCGTGGCAGCGTCAAACGCCCTTGTTTTTATTTAGTCGTTTATTTTATTTTAGCCATTTTAGGCAATGGTAACTTTAAGGGAATAAACGACTGGCCAAACCAATTTTGATTTTAACGAAACAAATTTCGTTGGATCTGTAAGGAAAAGGTCTAGTAGAATTTCAAATTTTCGAGTTGATTGGATTTATTTTGTGATCGTAGGAAATTTAAAGGCATGATTTTTAGCCTATGATTTATAAAAGGATTTTTACAAATGACCTCGGAATTCGACGAAACCTATCCCATCATGTCCGGAATAAATTTTTATGTTAGGATTTGGCGTTTCATCTCGATTGGGGGTCATTTGTTGTGGTTTTTGTCTGTTACTTCAATGCGAAGTTTTGTTAAAATTAAATATAATATCATATATTCTACCCTCTCCTATATAAATGTCAACCCATATTCTAACCCTAAGACTTTCTATCGTATGGTCAACAGAAGTGTTTGCGCCACTTAAACAATGGATGGCAGCGAACTGCCTTGTCTTCCTCTCGATTTATCTCCGCATTCTTTCATCGATTTACAAAACCCTTAACTACACTAATGTTCACCATGTCGAAATCTCAATAGTGATCAGTGGTGATCTGTTATGGAGCAACATGGGGGTGTGTGATGAACTGGGAGCCTGTGGCGTTCAATGAAGATCTGGCGGTGGCTGGGATGATCGGGATGCGTGGGATTCAGAGCATAGGACGACGACAGTGAGGCACGGCTTCCTGTGACCTCTGATGAGGTTCCGATCGTCAAAAAGGGAGGTGTGGTGGAGGATTTTTATGCGTGGTGAGGGTTCTGAAAACATTTCGAAGAGCAGGGATTGAAGTCATCGGGGTGAATGCCTTTGTGAATGATGGTAATGGGTTCGGACCCGATATGAACGTTATTAAAAAGTATACTTTATAGTGATAAGTGAATTAATAAAACTTGTTAATATAAAAATCATAATTAACTTAGAACGATATTGCTATTGCAGGTGTTTTATGAGATGTCTGGAGCCTGAGAAAAACGTGAAGAAGGATAAGAACACCTACCACGTTTATAAAACATAATTAGTTTACTTTTAATTAGTTAAGTACAATTAATTTAAATTAAGAGTTAATTTATAATTAAAACCACGATTACTTTAAATATTAAATTTATAACGTAATTATCTTATAAATTTTATAATTAAGGTTTAGTGGTTTTAATCAATGTGTGTTAACTTATAATAATCATAACTCATTCATATATTGTCAGAATCGGACAAACTGAGGACCGTTGGAATCATCATGACAAGTACTTCATTATGGGACAAATCTGGACGCGTTTAGAAGGAGCCATATTTTCCAGTTAAATTAAACTTCAGTTTAATTTAATTGAAACAAACCGTTTCAACAGCGAATCAACTCAAGGTTAGTTAAACTCACTCAGTTCTTCCCACTTATATTTTATATAAGTCGGGTTTTATAATCGTGTGCTATAGTTTGCTAATGGTAGATTGTTTGTTAAATATATATTCATCTATTGATTGAATCAATGAAATTAAACGTTGTTTAATTTTAGTAAAAAAACCAAATCGTTATTTTCGCGTTTGGAACCAATGGACGAAACTTACCTTGTTGGTCACGTTTATAAAATAAACGTGTTAAATTTATTGAATTGATTTGTTAATTGGTTGATGTTAAATAACCGCTATTTAATGTTATAGAAATAATCAGTTAAATTGAATTGAATGAATTTATGTGAGATAATCCATTTTGATGCAAAGAAGAACAGGTTGGAGGGATCCAACTGGGTTCCTCAAATATATTAATGTTATTTATTTTCATATTATCATTATATGAACTGTTCTGATTGAATGATTGATTTGGTTGTCGACCGTTGACCTGAAATTCAACATTTTGTTTTGCTTAAACCATTGGGTAATATTGGTTGAGTAATTGGCAGTATACGGCCTATAAATCAATCATTTTATAAATATTGATTTACCGTCAGGTGAATCGATAGAAGTGAAGTTATAAAATTTATTTTTATAACTGAAGATAGATTTTTAAATATATTATTTGTATAAAAGTTTATTAAAAGAAAGCAAATATTTATTATTTAAATTTATAAGTGAGTATTAAACTATTTTATAAAGAAAATTCTTTTGTTAAGAAGATTTATAAGCAAATGAGCAGAAATTAACCTAACGGTTAAGAGTTGGATAATTGTTTTAAGAAACAATTTAATGGAATTATTTAAATTAATTATATTATTAATTAATTTAAAGGAAGGACTATAATTGGAACTGATTAACGAATTAATTGTATTTGAGTTGACTAAGTCGACCGTTTTAACTAGAAATGATTATTAAATTATTTTGTTTTGAATTAATTTAATAAAATAGTCTAACGAATACTTGTTTTAATTTTAATAAGATTTTAAAAAAATTACTAATTGTTTTGGTTAATCAAAAATGATAACTATTTATATAGTAGTTAATGATGAAGTAAATTATTAATTTAATTAATAATAATTTAACTGTAGTTGTAATGAAATCTAATCGAATTGTGAAAGGAATTTATGAACGGGGTTTATATTTAAAACCCGAGAGTTTTATAACGAAGTTATAAAAGAAGATTTTAAGCGAATACGATAGCTTAAAATAAATGTTTAATTAATATTCGAATTAAGTAAAGGGGATAAAGATAAAAGAGGTTTTATATTAAACCTGAATTCTGTAAATAAAGTTTATAAAAAGAATGTGAAGTAAAGCGTTAATTTTAAATTAACGTTATTAAATAATGGAATTGAGAGAAATGAATGGAATCAGAATGAGATTTTCAAAGAGGAATGATTAAAATGGATTTGTAATTGAGTAATGGATTTAGTAATGGGATTTGGTAATAATAATTCGAGTTGTATAATGAACTCTTTGAAAGAAGTTAAGGTTAAGAAGTGAATCTTATTAAGAAATTACTTAATCAACATATTAAGTAATAATAAGTTATATTTATAAAGATATATTTATAAAGAGATATTTTCAAAAGTAAGAAGGTTGTATAAACCATATTTTTAAATAAAATAGTTTAAATAGATTTGTTTGATATAAAATAAATATCGGTTTTTGAATTATAGCTCATATGTATCTTAAGATAAGAACGTTGTTGATGAAAGTCTGAGAGGTAAATAAATACCCCAACTTGAATGACTTCAGGATTATCTGAGGACGATATCAGTTTTGATGGGAAAGAGGTCAAGAATAAATTATATTTCCATATGAGAAATAATAATGCAACGTAAATTGCAAAATTCGAGAATATATAATGAGATTTCCGAAGTAACGGAAATGGAAAGATTTGAGAATATATATATATATATATAATGAATTTCCGAAGTAAAGAAATAAAAGGAGATTGTGTAAAACTATAATGGTATTTTCGAGGTAAAAGAAAACGAAAAGGGAATTTTGAAATGGATTATTCTAAAAGAATAAGAGTTGGTTATGGTTTCCAAGTAATGAAACAAAAGGGATTTCGTAGCATTATTTTATGAACGATAAGTTGAATTGATTTTCCCAGTTACAAAAAATGAATAATGATGTAGCAAATGCTTTGAAAATGGTAGCAGGATAGAATATTGGATATGATTATAAGATTTTTCCTAAGTATTAAAATAAAAGAGTTTTTGCAAATAATCTTATGTGAAATATGAAGTGAAAAGCTATATTCGTAATACTGAAAGATTTAAGAGTTTTGAATTAACCTTTGTTAATTATTTTTAATTAAAGAGGCCAAGTAATGTCGATTACTGAATCAGTGAACTCATTTTATTTTCATGCTTGTTTATTTGATAGTTAAATAACCGACTATCAAATCTGGCCTAAACGATTATTGGTACCGAAAGACCGGGATCGAATTTATATTCGAAAACCATTCCGAACCAGCAAATACGGGGAAGATATGGATTTAAGATGGAGCACTTGAAGAACGTTGATCTTCATAAGCGGAAGAGCCACTTATCGAATTTCTCTGGTGGCCGCCAGAGATATTATGACTTGTGATTCTGTCGTGATTGAAATCTTCGGATTGCAAGAACTACTCGCTACTGATCCATAGGGTGATACCTAGGATGTGGTAGGAGGGTACCTTCGGTTCATCATGTTCCTGGATGACTTGTATGGATGGCTGTCTGACGGAGTATCTCCAAAGGGTTTACGTAAGTTGATTTACCATAGTTGATGGTGGAGAAAAGGCTTTTCTCTAGCCTAATAACTAGAGTATTTTTGTGGACATCAATAAGTAAATTCCTGGCGGATTTAATGATGTGGCCAAAGTGAATGATGATATGATGTTCTAAAGGTAATTTTAACCTCAAGCCTCATCAACCGGGAAATGGTATAAAATTGGGTAGGTCGCATGGCTATGTAGGTCGCACCCATTAGGGTATATCATTACCTGATCTGGAGAAATTAAATGCCTTCGGTTGCCCTTTTATTTTTATTTTTATATGCTTTTGGCGGTTGGTTGTCCCCCAACCGTGGTGATGATATATTCGGTACTCTCAAGCGAAATGAGGGGTCGGTCATGTTTAGCCTGGGTTGCAAGATGTTCTTGTTGAGCCCCAATGTATTCATCTCCGGAGGTACATTTTCAGAAAGGTGGTTGCCCATACCTTGCTATGGAAATCCATTCTCTAATAAGCGCCTGTGGTTTTAATTGCATACTATGTATGTGGAGCGTGAGATGCAAGCGTTCCGCTAGATTGATATTTATTTGTATTTAGGCACTATCACAATATCAGAAAAGATATTTATTTCAAAAATGTTTTGGGTTACCGTAAGGTAAAAACCGTCTGTACTTATGTGTGGATTTGGTCTTATGATTATCCTTTTCTTTCGAAAAGATTTTAACTTTAAAATCAAGTTGGATGATAGCTTTAAACGTAGTGTGTTTTTCTTACTTTGGTTCACCAGGCAGAACCGGCGTTTGTAATGCTCGGGTTAGATTGGGTTTTACAGGTTTAGATGTAAATGCTGCGAACTTCAGGAGACGTGCTGGAGGAGTTCAGACGTATGATATATTTGGTGTGTATTCCACTGTGCGTTGTATATGAGGACAAGTTTTTATAACTGTCCAGATATGTTGTTGTACTCTGACGATTGTAAGTATATTTTCAAAGCTCTCAATAAAGAATTATCTCTATATTATATTTTGTTCCGTTGCGATGTGAGATTGTGTTGTGTTGGTTCTTCCTCTTCTTCTATTCTAGTATTTCTTTCTCATCAAACCCTTTAACTTATTTCTAATAACGTTCCTATGTTTTGGAAGCTTGAATGTTCGACATAGTGTTTTTGTGTCGATTTTCAAAGTTGAAAATTCCTTGTTCGTTACAGTTTTGAACAAGATTTGTAAGTATAAATTAAATTTTAGATTTTGAATCTAAATAATTTAGTTAAATTAAACATTATTAAAATTGCTTTTTTGCAAAGCCGTCCGGTTTTTAAAGTGACCGGAAATACCTTTTATTATAACTAGTAATAAAAAATATGCATGGTACAGGTGATTGTTAGTAGACAATCAGCTATTCGGTTTTTAAGGTGGACCGTCCACCACCAACGAAGTTTAAAGTGGTCCATTCAATCTACCTAACTGGAATACTGCACTGGAGCTAGCTAAATACTAAACTACAAAATTACCTAACACTACACGCAGGGAGGTAAAAATTACATTTCATATTTCTATAACACATGTAAAAATATACATACAGAAATTGTACTGAACAAATACAAGATACTTGCACAGGTTCCATTGCACAGGGCTCCAAAAAATGGTACATAGTAATAGGGGAGACCCGAAATTACATATCAGTATGACGTATAATCTTTCACCTTATTGCCAAGATCTAGCGTGCTAAAACTAAAGACAACCCATACAGGCGTGACAGCTCGAGAGCAGGCTCTTACATTATTCCATATGCAACGATCTGCATTTTACGTATCGATGGATCATAAAATATTTTTATTTAAATCCCTGAGGGTCGGATTATACTCATATTTTGATATGTTGGTTAAGGGGATGTGAGGCATGTCCCTAATTTTTATCAATTTTATTTGTGACCATTTTTCCCCTGTCAGTTTTGTACATGGCATAACTTTTGACTGGAATCGAACCAAGTGCTGAGATCGATTTCATTGGAAAGGAAATGTTGTTGTTAATTCCGTAGAGTGGTCACATTAAAGATTTGGTCCAACAGTTTGGGAGGAATCGTTGTTTTTGTGTTACACAATTTCCGACCAGGCAAAATAGTCATTAGTGAGCTGATTTGTGGGGACCACTAAGGCTTGGGCTTTTGGCTATAAATAGGGGTGGGGACATAGAGAATAGTTTAGCTTCCTCATTTCTCTCATTTGGTTGAGCTCATGATCCTCCTTGCTCAATCAAATTCATATCCACTTCATTTGTTTCATAGATCTAGATTAGAAGATTGAAGATCAACATCGAAGAGAGGTAGATCGCATCAAAGTGATTGATTCGAAGACCGTTTTTCATCATTCTTAGTTGTCCGCATTTGTAGATCATCGTTTTAAAGCTAATTTGTGGATTTGGTAAGTGACAAGCATTTCTCGCACGGATTCAATCTAGTATATGGATGGTTTGATTTTATTTTCATCATTTCAAGTTGTTATCACCTAAATCAACATTATGGTAAGTATATTTTCATTCGAATCACCATAGGATCTAATCTACCAACTTAAATCGGTAATTCATATGTTAATTCGTGTGTTTATGCAATTTTAGATGCATTTGTTAATCCATTCATTGTTTTATCATGATTTGGTGAATTCATATGGTTATATGATGATTTATTGTTGTGTTAATGTGTGTTGATGAATTCTATTGATTTTGGTTCCAAAATTGGTCGATTTTGGATGAGTTGCGTGTGTGGATGTTCATTGTTGAAGCAGTGATGGATGGATCGTTCGGAAGCTTGGCATGAAGCTCGGGTCGCCATGTCTTGTTGCGCAAGAAAGGCTAATTGAATTTAGGTCGTTCGACTATAGTGAAGTTAGATCGTTCGGCAATGGTGAAGTTAGATCATTCAGCCATGGTGAAGCTGGGTCATTCGCAGATCATGTTGATGGATTGAGTCGTTAAAGTTTAGGTTGGGCCGTCGATGACGTGGCAAGAATTGGTCGGACTTAGTATGAGAAGCTTGGGTCCGGTCGTTGGTGGCTTTGGGTTGTTCAAGACCCGATGAGTAGGGTCGTTCAAGACCTATTGAGTCGGGTCGTCCAAGTTGGGTTGGGTTGCTTAGAGTTGGGTCGGTCAAGGCAGCGTTTGATGGATTGGTGACAGTGGCTTGCAACAGTTCAATGGGTCGCTATGATTAATGGGTTGTCATGGGAGCGGACTAATGGGTTGTGGAACTACCCGAGAATGGTCGCAGCATTTGTGAAACACTGTGTATTGTGACTAATGGAAAAAGATGATACACTATAGTAAAGAAGAGTGAAATGATGTGTATCAACTATTGACCAAACAAAGCTTGTTATTGGTTCGATGATGGTCGTGTCTTCGACATGAGTTCAAGGTGGGATGTTCGAAGTGTTTTGAAGTGTTCGTTGATCGATGAAACACAACGAATGTGAAGAAAACTCAAGATGATTTGAGCTCGTGGATACTGGATGCTCAAGATGGTTTGAGCTTATGATTGGTCGCCGATGATGACGACTAGAGATATTGATGTCCGAGGAATTATCATTGTCGTAGGTTCGAGCGGACTCAAAAAAGGGATATAATAGGGACGCTTAAAAGACCGGTTGAATGGTCGAGTACCCTAGGCAGTCACGATGGACCTAGAGATACGAGTCACGATGGCGTATATGGTTTTTGCTAGAACCCGGGTTACCATTAGCCCTTGAAAAATCGCGCGTCGTAGCTAGTCATACGATAAACGATGGTTTTAAGGCAGGATTGGTGGTGATAGCCAGAGTCATGGATGTTTTTTGGTTTGCTTGTATCATCTTGTTTAGGTTGTTCGACATTGAAGGAGACATCTCTTGGGTGCTTGTCTAATGTTGGTTGTACTCGGGGGAATATTGATCTCGATTAGGATGGCCTACACTAGTTAACTGGTTGCTATGTATGCTATGCTTTTTCTTTGGTTGTTGAAAAGGACATCACTGTTAGATGTGGGGAAGATGGGTTTGAGTTTATTCTCTGTAGATGTTGGTAGATTAGATGGTTGATCTACATATTTCTCCTATACTTTATTGATGATGTTCGATAGCTGTTTTATTGCTCATTAAGACTGCTGTATGACTCAAGGTTTTATGTTTTCTCTTATTACATTGGGTTGTTCATCCATTGTGTAATGGATGGGAAGACTAGGTGATAGGTGATAGATCTTGATGAGACAATGTTGCAGAGCGATGACGAGCAGGAGGCTTACATATTACTTTCTTTTATACATACTAGTTGTTTTTTCCGCTGTTTTGCTTGATGAGTGTTCTCTGAGTGATTATAGTGAGACATTTTGTACAGACTCTTATGATGTACTCCAGTGACGTATGGATCTTTCTAGTTGATATGAAATTTTAAGTTTCTGCCCAAATATGCTTCACTATTATATGCCTGTTGTATATGTTCTATTATATTTTGTCTCTGCGCTGTGAGTTATATGACAGGTTTTGCTTATACTTATCTTACCTTGATGATCATCCATGGCTGTCTGGCACACCTTTCAGCGCATTATTCCTCTTGTTAAGTGCGAGAGTTATGGGCGGTCTTCACATTTGGTATTAAAGTGAGGTTAATCGATTTTTGCTAAATTCTGAAGACGTAATAACGTATGAGAGACGTATTTGTAGATTTTAGATGGATGTATACTATATTATAGTGTATAGTACAGTAGCGCTTGAACTCCATTTTTAGTTTTCTCATGTGTGGACTAATCATTCTATTTTTTTGATTTAGAATGAGTCGTAGAACATTGAGACATACTGCTAGGGAGGAGATTGTTCCTGGAGGGGTGATGGCGGTACACCAAATTACCCAGCTATGTTCGAGGCCATGATGGCAGCGATCACGAGGAGGGTGTTCGCTCTAGGAGCAGCCGTGATAGATGTAGAGGTTCAGTTGCCTAGAGTTGTGGACTTCGCGAAGCTATGCAAAGACTTCACTACTCTAGGAGGAAAGTCGTTTAAAGGGACAGAGCCGAATGTAGAGATTCAAGGGTGGCATGATACTAGCATTCTTATATTTGGAGACTTGAGTATTGACGATGCAACGAAGAGGAAGCTAGCATCGAGAAAGCTACAGGGCAGAGCTATAGATTGGAGAAACTCTGTCACTTTAGAGACCCTAGAGGATGAGATCACATGGGATCAGTTCCAAGTCAAGTTTGAGAAGAAGTTCATTTCTACCGTTCGGAAGTCTATTTTATTCAAAAGGTTCGTTGAGCTGAAGCAGAATGGTAGACCAGTGTTGGAGTATGTTTCGGATTTTGAAGCTTTGAACAAGTATGTTCGTTCATACATTTAGACTCCCTGCGAGAAGAGTAAGAAGTTTGTCATGGGCTTGGACAAGTATCTTGGAAATCAGCTAGTTGATTATATGGATGATACTTATGAGAAGATCTTGGAGAAAGCTTTGAGGCACGAGAGTTTGTTTCCTAAGGAAGAGACTCTTCTTGCAGCTAAAGAGGAACCAAAACCACAACAAGATGGTAATAACAAAAGGAGGAAGCAACAACAATAGAAAGGAAAAGATGGTCAGAAAAAGCAGAAAGGCGAAGTGACTTGCTAGAACTGCCAGAAGAAGGGCCATTATTCCAAGGACTGTAAGAATTTGAAAGCTGAGAGGAAGTGCTACAACTATGGCAAGCCTGGGCATAACAAGAAGGATTGTCCAGAACCAGCTAAGGGAAAGAAGATTATGAAGGTGTATCCTTTGGAAGTTGTGCCATCTTCTTCGATAGCTCCCACGACCGAGGAGAAAGGGAAGAGTGTTGTTGTTTAAGGTTCGCTTTCTGTTGGAGGTGTTTCATTTCTAGTGTTGTTTGATACTGGAGCATCGCATTCTTTCATTTGCAATGAGCTTGTGAACCGTTTGGATTTGGAACCCGAGATATGTGATAGACCTTCGGTTGTGACTAATCCAGTTAGGGGTTCGTCCATCCTTTGTTTTCTTTGTTGTGGTCTTGTGTTATTGAGTCATGGTTGCTCTTTTGTGTGTGATTGCTTTGTTTTGAACTTCGCTGGGTTTGGGATCATTTTGGGTATGGACTGGCTCAAGAGGTATGCGACAAAAGTGGATCGCGAGAAGCTCGAGGTGACAGTAGGGAATGTGGAATGGTTGTGATTCAATGTAAGCCAGAAGATGGGGTCTTCGTAAGCTATTTATATTCGTTTGTGATTCCATGGGAAGACTTGTCATCGGTGCCGATCGTTAGTGTGTTCAATGATGCCTTTGACGAGGTCAAAGGGTTGTTGCCGCATCGTAAGATTGAGTTCAGGATCGATTTGGTCGAAGGTGATAGACCTATCGTTATGCCTCTTAGGAGGATGGCGCCTAAGGAACAACGAGGGTTAGAGGTGCAAGTACGTGACCTTTGGCGAAAAGGATTCATTCAGAGGAAGGTGTCCGAATGGGGTGCACCATCTGTGTTTGCAACCAAGGCTGATGGATCTTTGAGATTATGAGTTGATTATCGTGATCTGAACAAGGTGACTAAAAAGAACAAGTATCTGTTGCCGAGGATAGATGACTTGTTCGATCAGCTTCATGAGGCTAAGGAGTTTCTCAGATGTATTTGGCAACAGGATTCCACCAGTTGAGGGTGGCAAAGGATAATGTGTCGAAGACTGCTTTTGGGACACCATCCGGCTTCTTCGAATGGTTGGTCATGCCATTTGAGTTGACTAACGTGCCACCGTATTTCGTGGATCTTATGAATAGGGTTTTCAGAGGTCAGTTGAACAAGTTCGTGCTTATGTTCGTAGATGATATTCTTGTTTATTCTCGAAATGTGGAAGAGCATAAGATGCACTTGCGAGTTTTTTAGGGAATTGTTCGACGCTTTCTAGGAATTAGAAAAGCGCAAATTTATGTAAACTGCAAGCGCAAAGATTGTGTAGTATGCAGGTCGAACACAGGGAGGAATTTTAAATTTATTATTTATGTAATTTCGTGGGCGAGTTAGACAATATTTGGAGATGAGATTTGAAATAATGCTATTGAATTTACTATAGATTTGAATCTAATCGGATCAATACTAAATTCAACAACTAAAACAAAGAGAACAAATTACTAGAAAAAGGAAATAACAAACAGAAACAACAATAGAAAATTAAAATTAGGATTTCAGTTGAATCTAATCAAACGGCCAATCATTAACATGCAATAAAATAATAATAATTTGTGTTCGACCAAAATTAATTGAGTAGACAACACGGATTGTTGTGAAAGTAAAGAACAATAAACTAGAATGAAGAAAAACTTTATTAAAGACAAGAAGAGAATACAGAAAATGGAACAACTGTTTACATTGGGTACAACGTATATTTATAAGTAAGATTGTCCAACCCTAATCAAATCTATGAATATATGGGCCTCTTTACTCAAGAGTTATTATCATATCTCATGCCTTTTCTTGACTAAGTTTGTTTGGATATAATCTTGAGGATATCTGAGAATATCACGGCGAAAATCTTCCATATCTCCATATCTTCCATGTGGCTAATTGATTGGAGATAAGATTGCATATGATTAATTCTTCCAACATGAATAGATATTAGACACCAAAAGCAGCATAAGATAAAATCTTCATCTGCAGGTCTTCAGAAATGAATAAATTGATCTTCTTCTTGTGCGATATCTTTGCTTTTAGGAGTGTATGAGGATTGATTGATAATCTGTAAAATGATGAAATAATACCCAATGTAATATTATTTATATACAAAAAAGATGGCATATAAGTGTATAAAATAAACATATTTCTATGTTTATCAAATAACCCCATACTTATCTTTTACTCATCCACGAGTAAAATAGAAATAAAAAACTAAACTAGGTAGGTCACACTTTCGTAGGAAACACGATTGCATTGAGCGTATGCAACAAGCCATTAAACATCTAGGTGTCCCTAGTAGGACGAGTGGTGTCTTGTGAACGTTTCCAGCGGATACTACCCACAAAATCCAAATGCAGTATGGTGTGGTTCTAATGCAACTACATGAGTGTAATGGACATATGCAAATGAAAACATGACTTGTTTCTGAAAAGTGGTACAATAAGGTAAATTAACAATTTCTAGTCAGTTGATTTTATTTTAGATACCTCAACTTGTCACAAATTTTCAACATAATTCAAGTTTTTAAATTCTAGTCTGGTCAGTTGGTTCGGTTGATAAAATAGTGCAGCCATGAAATAAATTCTTAATTTGCTAATCACAGTTCGCAAAGCGGTATTCTAATTTCCTTGTGTATGACTAGTCAAATAAATAAGGTCAAGTAGAGCTTAGGCATCATTGCTTATTCTCTATCTCTATAAAAAATAAAATTTATGATTAATTACACATACCTAACTAAAAAGACCAAAGTATACCACCCATGCACTGCCTCGCGAACTGACGGAGAGTTGGGAAAGAGCTTGGAAGATTGTGCAGACCGACGCTGACTTTGTCAACAAGATGTCGGTAATCCTTAAGTGTCTAACTCGTAAAATGAGACCAAGGTATACCGACGTTGACTTTGTCAATAAGATATCGGAAAGAGCTTGGCGGGTTTGCACACCAATGCTTGATTTTTACAAGCAATGTTGGATACCCTTGGATTACTATTATTATTGAATATAAAAAGAAGAGAGAGTTATGCAATTTAGCTTAACACAACTTAGTTTCAATGGTTCGAAAAGCCAATATAAGTATTTTAAGTCCTCCACTGATTAAACAAAGACTACAATTTAAAATAGACTTCATAGCCATCACCTAAGAATCTTCCTATGTACCGGTTACATTATTATCGCTTGTAATTCAACTTTTCATTATATATCTTATTCGATCTTAGTTGAGAGAAAAAAATACTATCAACTAACTAACAATTATTAACCTATTTTGTTGTATCAATCTAAATGAGTCATATTTCCAAAAAAATGACATGTTACTACAGCCTAAAATGCATGATGGTCCTATATGAAAAGAACCTTTATTAAAGAAAAATGAAAAGAATGCCATGAAGACTCCCCCACACGTGGACAAAACAATATCCACACTGTAAACACGTTTCCTAAATTTGAAAGATAATACCCAAAAGTGAATGAGATGCAAAATGATTTGTAAAATGAAATGAAATTTAACAACTATATGTGAACGAAAATTATATGCAGAATGAAATCTATGATGATGATATGAAAAATCAGATTTCCTTTTCCCCTAATACTTGCCTCTATCGAAAATGATGTATGATGATTTCATATCTGATTTATAAGGTACAAGAGGCATGTCAATAACTTCTGAATTCGAAATTTTCCCTATGTAAATTTGGTTGTGACAATGATTTATACCTTCAGATGAAAATTACCATAATCACATAAATTTGAGTGCTTAACAACAATTTCTTTCGACGAAATGGGCTTAAGGTTATCTTCGAGGCATTCCCTAAATTCGTCCTTTAAAAATTTAGGTTCATCTTCAAAACTCTCTTCAAAAGATATAGTAGATACATTTATTGAAGTATGAGAGGCTTTCTAAATTAGTAAATCTGTCGTGTCATCAAAAACGGTTTCTACCATGTCGGCTTGTCCTATTTCGAAATCTTGGTCATTCGAAGAAGAAGGTGTCGACAAGGGAAGTGAAGGATGTAAAGGTATAGAGGTTGGGGTGTTGGTGTTACCAACATTAGAGGAAGATATATTGTCGGGGTTGCTGACATTAGAAGAAGAGATGTTGGGATTGCCAACACTCGAAGAAGATGGAGATTTGAAAGGTTCAGAAGACTTGGCCTTGGTTTTCGTCTGAAGAGTGTTAATCTTTTCGATTGGAGTTGGGATCGAAGGATTATCGGAATTTTTGACATTATTGTTAATCATTTTTCCGGATCTAAGGGTGGTGACAGCGTTAATCGAATTATAGTTTCCATCCTCACAAGAAATCACATTACGAGAATTAAATTTTGGTTTCACCTTGGGTTGACTAGGCAGTTTCTTATTACTTTTCATTAATTCCTTCATCATATTCATGATTTGTTCGAGTTAAGCATCTTGATTATATATTTGTTTCTCTAATCGAACAATTTCCTTTGAAGTTTCAGAAGATGAAGGAGACTAAGTTGGCGATTGAAAGTTAGTATGCCTATATGGTTGACTCGAAGGCTTAGATTGAGGTGAAACTTGAGAAGTTTGAGGACTAGAAGAAAATGGAGCTTGGTAGTTCGAATTAGGAATCATATGAGATGGATTCGCGATATTATTGGGATTAGACCATGAGAAATTTGGATGATTTCTCCAACTAGGGTTATACGTGGAAGAGTAAAGACAATTTTGGGCTATCGCATTGACTTGGTTTTGAGGGTAATGCAGGGTTTTCCTTCTACGATTTGAGGAGTTTGAGTTTCTAAGGGAAAAAGAATTGGATCCATGACATGCACTCCTCCAGTAGAAGCACGGATGGGAACACGAATTGACTCTCATTGCATGTCCTTTTCAGAATAATCTTCTAAGAATTCCCAAGCTTCAACGGCTGTTTTAGACATAAATTCTCCTCCGCACATTGATTCAAGTTGTATTCGAGTTTGATATCATATGCAATTTGACATAAGTGATGTTTTGGAATTGCATGATGAGGACAACTATATAAAAGTTGGTTGAATCTTTCAAAGTATTTTGAAAAAGTTTTCCGTTCGTTTTGAGAATTTATTTCAGTTCGGATTTTTTGAGTTTTATGGAAAGGGATAAACTTCTTTAAGAATACAGTGACAAATTCATCCCAACTTCTTATGGAATGTTTTGGAAGAGAATTTAGCCATCCTTTAGCACTTTCAAGTAATGCAAACGGAATTAGCCTTAGCTTGATTGATTCGTTAGATAATTGTTGCATTTTAGTTGTGGATGAATACAATTCAAATTCACTTAAAAAATCCTAAGCATTTTCAAAACCAGTAAATTTTGGTGCCCCTTGAATAAAAGAATGCTTAAGCTTAAAATTTCCTTCAACGGGTGGAAATACTATGACAGAAGGTTGAACAGTCCTAGTTGGGTAACATCGATCTCGAAGGGATAAGAGTTTATCCATTCCAACATTCTGATTTGGACAGTTTTGATTAATTCGAGTATAATCCTTATTATTCGGAAAAAATTGGTTTATATGAGAACCCCTAGGAGAATTATGGTGGCTAACACTATTTTTACTCATCGTTGTCGAATATAGAAAATCCAACACTTAAGGGTTGACGCAAGTTGTGTTAAATAACATACTCAAGTATAACTTATAAGTTGATAATCTCGATTTGAAGGAGGAAGAGGGTCTTATGGCCGTTCACGTATAGTGTAAATACTAAGGGTTACGATCAATGTTTTACACGTAGTATGCAACCTCTTTCGCTAGAAGTTCAATAAATTGAACTAATATATATCCGCTATCAAATCCTTGAGAGAATCGATTTCATAAAATACACTCTTGTAGTTAAATATTTTGAAATATCTAATCAGATTTTATAATTGAAAATCGACGAGAGTGATGATTTCAGTTATGGAAATTCGTTCCTAAACTTGATTCAGAAAATTTCAGCAACACAATAAACAGACAAGAATAGTAGCATAATTAAAAAAATGTACAAGCAAGCCGCTACCCTTGCAGATTTTTTTTACATGCAATGTCTATATATTTTTCAGTAGCTGCAACCCCTGTAGAGTTCAGAAAATTTTACAATGGGGTATGACAGTCCGTCTAGAGCAGTTAAATAGCGCTAGAGATTTGAACTATACTCTTTGCAATCACTCGATCCCTGAAATTCTTGTTTTATTGCTTGAACACTTCTCACTTTTGATATTTGGTTTTGAGTGGTTTTTTTTGTTTTTGTTTAAAATAAAAGAAAAGCAAATTGAAAAAGAAAATTAAAATAAAAAAATAAAAAAAACTCAATTAAAAATAATTAAGCACGCGGACTTTCTCACAAATGGAAAAGAAAATGGACCTACCTAAAAAAATCAAAGGCTCGAATGAAAAGAGCAATCCAAAATCATATGCCCTGAAAACAAACATGCACGCCACTTTATTCTCAGAGTAAAAATAAAAGATCCATCCATGTCAATATAAGGAAGCCGATTTCCAAACCCAAAACACAACAGAGGAAAGAAAAAATCAATGCATCCCCTTTGTTATTTTCAGGAACAAATCACGAAATCTGGAAACAATCGATCCCGCAAAACAAATTGGCTCGAGTTGTTAGAACCCTATTCAAAACTAAAGTCAAACTTTGCGCGTTCACCACAATTTAAACCGCTAAATTCCAAATGCCTGTATACCCAAGTCAAACATGCTTCTTTGCTTCAGAAAACTTATGCCGAATCCCATTTATTTTATTATTTTCAAAATCGATGTGGATTCCAATTGATTCACTTTGGGTTGATCGAGTCCGAGGTCCCAAATTGGTTTGAATTGTGGATTCTGAGATGGTATAGGGTATTCGGCTTGGTGGAGGATGGTTCAAAGGTGCGGGCGAGAGTTTCCTGGTATGATCATGATGATCTTCGGAGGTGATTTGCAGCGGAAACGAGTGAATATGGTTTGAGGGTTTTGTGTTGAAGACAGGAAGGAAGAGTTGAACGTGGTTTAAATGAAGTGGTGTTTGTATTTTATTGATGGGGTTTTTCGAGGATGTTTGGAAGAATGGAACTGTGATGGTCATCTTGGCTGCGGTCAATCGGTATGAGCAGTGGTGTTGAATTGGACTTCAAGGGGTGGGTGTTTGATGATGCTACTGTGTTTATGTGGACATGTAGCACCCCATATTTTCTAAGAATATTAAAATAACAAATTAAAGGATACTTAATTTTTAAAGGGATAATTAAGAGAAATGGGTTACGCCATTGTGTTCGTCTCGGAGTTCTGCTTGGGATAGAGTCCGAGTTTGCGTAAATCGGACAGTGTATGAAGAAGTTATGAAGCTCAGAAGATTTAAGGATTAAGCAGAATTAATAATTAATTAACAAAACAGATTCAAAAATCAAATTCCGCCAAAACTGGGCAAGCGAAAATTTCCCGCTCAAAGGTGTCGACCCCCTCCCCCCTCGAGGGTGTCGACCCCCCCTAGGGGGTGTCGACAGGGGTGTCGACCCCCCTATAGGGGTGTCGACACCCCCTCCCCCCTAGCCCAGATCCGAGCAGGTGCGTTTCTTCGTTTCTGGACTGTTTTCTGGGCCTGGTTCATGACTCCTATGCTATATAAAGAAAACTAGACCTATTGTTTTCACCACACAAATTCATGGCGTCACCATGCTGCTCAAATCTAAATTAAAATAAGTCCTTCTTCTTCTTCATGTCAGATTAGAATTAAAAGAGAATAGATCTACAATTGAACACCTATTTCTTTTAGAACCAACCATGGTGAGTTCATGCTACTTTTAGAAATGAAATTTAATTTAATTGTAATCCTGACATGTTAATAAATCTGAATCTGAGACCATGCCAATTTCTGTTTATCAGATCTGTTCTTACATGCCTATTTCTGTTCATCAAATCTGTTCTTATATGCCTATTTCTGCCATTACATGCTTGACTTGTTATTCTCTTCTCTCCCTCTTTTTTCCTTTTTATTTTTATAGCCAAGCTACCTTCGAGCCTAGGCCTAACGCTGAAATATGCGAACGCGCGAAATTGTGAATCGTTGGGAAAGATAAATTTGGGGGCATAATACATGTTGTAATTTAAGACCTAAATTTGGGGCATAACCTATGTTTGGGTAATTTGGGGCATAACCTATGTTTGGGAATTTGGAGCATAACTTGTATTTGGATTGTGGACATAATATGTGTGGGGATTGGATTGGTACATGCTATAACTTAGGGGCATAATCTATACCTTGATCTAAAAACTTTAATTTGGGCATAACATGTATGATGAATCATGACTGGTGTTTTTTGGCACTACCTGTACTGTACAAATTGACTAAAATTTAGGGCAAATGTTATATTGCGAATTATGACCGTAATTTGGAGTATATAAATCTGTAGGCTTAATTTAAGATTTAGCAAAACGTGATAATGGAACTATGGGTAATCTGTTGTAACTTGTCGAGGTGTTTAATCTGTTAAAATGACTAATCTGCTGGAACCTGTTGAAAACCGAACACTGTAATTGAATAGGGATGAATACACCTAAAACTGAACCACGCCTAGGCACGAGGTTAGATTGCACTTGTGGTATAAGTCTGCCCGGGACCGCCCGGCATATCCAGCAACCACAATTGGTGAATCTAATGTTAGGGGCCTAGTGTGTACATATGAATTAGTACTCAGACACGAGGTTAGATTACACTTGTGGTAGAAGTCTGCCCGGAACCGCCCGACATATCCAGCATCCACAGGTGGTAAATCTAATGTGATAGGTCTGGTGCATTAACCAGAGATAATAATTTGTCAACTTGGAATACTTAACCTAATTGGATCTGTAGGGGTTACATGAACATATTAAATTGAGTAGGGTTAAGTAAACTTGCTTGAATAAGTGGGAGGGTTTAAGTTAATCTTAATAAACCAATGGGGTGGGTTATATGTATATAGACCCGACAAACTTAACCTATTGTATATGTTGAATATGTACAATCTGATCTGTTAATCTGTAAATCTAATAATCCATACATATGATCCATTAATCTGCGAACCTGTTAATCCGTAAATACGTAAATTCGTAAATCTACTATATTAATCTGTAAACCTATGAATATGTAAATCTTCTCTGTTAGTATGAAAACGTGTTAATCTGAAATCTGTACATCTAAAATCTATTAGTCTGGGGACACAAGTTTAGGAGGGGTATTTGCTTGTGTCATATGTTGTGTGGGACCCATATCAGTTAGTAACCCTTTCTGGTATCAAACGGCGACCCAACATGAAACGACCCGAACTTCCCCGGTCTCCGAAGAGAAGAGGAAGAGAGGATTGTTTTGAGAACACGACAAAATAGAACACATACAAGAGAACATTTCATTGTATATTACAACAATGCATCAGATTACAAGAATATACAGAGTATGAATAAATATTACACAGAAATATCAGAGATTTAAATTACATTTAAATACATCGCAGCGGAAAATAATACAATACACAACTAGAAAGAGATATGCGGATACAAAGCTTTCCGGATATCGTTCCAGCTGTAAACCAGGATCCTGTGAATATTAATCTGCAAAACCAAAACTACTAGCTGCCCGTGTCAAAATAGGGGCACCCAGAGTTTAAGTTAAAACAATAAACTCCAGGTCAGTCATGTGACTGGTGTGAGAACTAAAACAGTTAGTAATCTTTATTTTAAAATTAGGTAAATCAAGGGACCACGCCGTATAACACGGAACGGGTTTCTTCCTAAGAACACCAGTGCATAAAACAATAGCGCAATGCTAAATAAAGAAAAATGAAGCTATTATAAGACCTAGGTCCTATCACACAATGCAACACAAGCCGGGGGATAGGGTTTTTACCTTATAATAGCTAAGAATGCTTGATACGTTTAAAAGAAATCATTTGATACTATTATAAGTGTATAGTGTATAAAACAACTTCAAATCATAAGTATCAATCATATGCGGCATGAATGCCCCATACCACTATGTCGCCATATATAGGTTTACAATCAAAATCGCAAAGTCACGTATTTGGAAATTGGATTTCCATCTATGAACCGAGGCCAGGGATCGTCCTCTACCGATTCGAGACAATCTAGCCCATGTCTCAGGATCAGAGCTCGAGTGACCCTTGGAGCGACAGGCCGGTCCACCGATGTGGATTAAAATGCCTGAACACTACGTTTCCCCGCCCTTTGGGGCGTAAATGAGCCAACGAATGACTCCATCGGACCCAGATCGTCCGATCAAACCGAGGCGCCTCGCAACAACAACAACCACACAGGTGAAAAGTATATAAATGTCAGGGCTGGTAGGTCACTGACACCACCCTAGCTAGAAGGAAACGCATGCCCTCCCTGAGGTCCTCTCCCGTTTTTGGTTCACAACCGGGGTGCGAGGCTCGCGAATTTACGTTACTCAAAGTTGTGCCACACAGGCTGTGCTTTGATCATCACCACAAGACTTTGCTTTTCAACAGAAGCCTTGATCATTTGCATCTTAGCATGCCACACAGGCAAACCATTCTATGCAACCGATATTAGTCATAGAGAATGAAATCCGATGTCAGACACACAGTCCATTTATAAGTCCGCTCTGGGTCTGAACGAAACCGGAGGCACCTAGTACCCCGCATATCCATCGATCTCCAAGTACGTCTGGACAATCACCAACTGTTTCCATCTTCGACTTATCGTCGTATCAGTTATTCAGAATGGGATAAACCCGGTCTTTCCGAATAACTCGCGTATATTTTAAATAAGTGTTACACAAACGCAACATACGCCTCATTCCAATTCATCAGTCACTAATCGTAAATTAATCAAGAGAATAATTTCCCGAATATTAACCCCGAAGGCCGAAACCAACATCAGATCAATATCCAGAAAACCATTCTGCTTGGCTAACCGACAGTTAGTTTCTAAATTTCACATTCATAGGGAAAGGTTCCCATTAATTTCATCAAAGATAAATTCTTTATATTTATTCTTTAATCTATCCTTTTGAATTTCGATTCAACTAGTCGGGATTAACGAACCTTACCGAAGTAATCATTTATTTTAATTTCCCAATCCCAACTATTCATCCCATGAAGTAAAACTGGTAATACTTCATATCTAACACCACGGTGTTATCGGTAAATTCAATTACCATTTCACGTTCAAATCTAATTAAAGATTTAACTATTGCCTGGAGCAAAACTGGTGATACTCCATTCTCGATCATTTCAATCTAATTAAAGATTCATTAAAACTCCACTTAGTTTTAATCGCTAACTGGGTTAAAGAATCAGTGTCATTTAAAACACGGTTCACGATAAACCCAAAATCACATTCATTAATTATCGGGTTAAAGAACGAGTGTTATTTAAAACACTGTTCACGATAAACCCAAAAATCAATATCAATTCAATTGAATATTATTTAATTTGTACACTTCATTAAATCCAAATAAAAAGATTTAATCTTTTCTCAATTGGGTTCAAGAACAGTGTTAATGAAGACACCATTCACGACAAACCCAAATCACATTTGATATTAAACACAAGGCTCTGAATAGAAAATATACCGGCTTATATTCAATATCAAATCTACGACTAACAAATATCGTATTGGAAATAACGATATATATATATATATATCTTTCAAATTCCCATAACAATATCTGTATCATCACGAAATCCAATCATCGAAATAATCCAAAGACAATTTCGATTCAAATCCACTCCAATGCAATCATTGGAAATTCTGGTTATTTTTAAAGCCCTTTTCAAATTCAATTTATTTAAAATTAAATAGAATTATAATTCTAGTTCAAAACTAGTTCATTTCGATAAAAATCTATTTTTATCTTTTCAAATATGGAGTTTTTCATCCCAATTCTTTCTAAATCATTTCTTATGATTTTACACAAATTATTACTATTTTTAATAATTTTATCAAGGCCCGTACAGTCGATTTCCAACAACGGCCATCGAACTGCACTTACAGCGACCTTTTTCGAATTTGATTTGGACGTATCTCCAAATCCAACCGTTAGATTTCAAATTTCTAACGTTCGTTAGAAAGCTCTTTTCGATACGAACCCAACAGTTCCGGTTTTAGGAGAATCCGACGGTCGGATCTCCCGTAATGTCCGTTTGAAATAAATGGTCGAAATTCACGAACTGCCGCGGCGCGGCGCGTTCTATTCAGGTCATTATATTATATATATAATATATATTTCGTCGATTTCTATTTAAAACGAATTATATAAATAGTTTTAAATTCGTTTCAAAAGCAATTTCAACTTCCATTTCAATTCAAATCAAAATTGAATTCTTCTTTATAAATTCGTTTTAAAATTCATTTCTATTCAATTCAAATTTCAATTCAATTTGAATTCATTTCAATTCGCTTTCAATTCAATTTGAATTCGTTTTCAATTTAATTCAATTCCAAAGTCGTTTTCTATTCGATTCAATTCAAATTGGTTTTCTATTCGATTCAATTCAAATTGGTTTTCTATTCGAATCAAATTCGTTATATATTCAATTAAAATCAAATTCGTTTTCTATTCAATTCATCTCGAAATCGTTTTATATTCCATTCATTTCCGTTTTCTATTCAATTCGGTTTCATTATATATTCAATTGAAATCCAATTCGTTTTCTATTCCATTCATTTCGAAATCGTTTTATATTCCATTCAAAGTCATTTCTTTTCAAAATTTCAGATTTTGAAATCACTTTCGATATTCATTATAAAATGAATAAAATCGATATAAATATCGTTCACGTCAAAATGGCGTCAATCTAATCAATACGGCTTCATATATTTCGATTTTCAAATATTCTATTTCAAATATTTCTTTTTCAAATATTTCTATTTCAAATATTTCTATTTTAAAACTGGAATGAGGCCCAATCAATTACCATATAATGTTAATTATATGGATTTTCTACAACACATGTATATATCAACAACGATGAATAATCAACCATCATCCAAAGTGCATTCTACACTGTATAGGCATCAAATATAAATATTCAACGCTTATAACAGTCTGTCAATCAATCGATCGACATACAACTAAACAATCGGGATTGGTGTACATCAAAAATCATCCCAATACCCGTGTGGGGTTTCAAACAATCAAACACAGATTTTATTTGTGCAGTTGGGCGATGTGTAAAATTTATCGTCCCAATCAATGTCCTTCAAATAGGTGTACATAAACAAACCGTCCGGTTTGTAGATGAATATTTATTTATTCACATTCACGTTAAAAATTATATTTTTAACGATCAACCTATTTTATTCAACCTATGAATATTCTATTCGGTTCATTTATTAAATAAAATGTTATCTTTATTTTTCTAACTTATTTTTAGAAAATTTCGGCAGCATAACGGCACGATACTAGAAACGGGACAAGGCCTAGCCTTATCCCCGGTCTAGTGAAGGCCCACGCCATTCACACATCAATCAAATCAATTTCATTTCACCAAACAATTCAATCCAATCAATTAATCTAACTAATTTTTGCAATCAAACAAACAAGTCCATGGTCTGTGGACGATTGTGTCGGGTGCTACTAAGCACCGTCTGCATCCTAGTATATATATATAACTAGAAAAAGAAATTGAAGAGTGAGAAGTTCTCACCGATAGCTATTCCATCTTCACGACACTTCATTTATAGAAATCTTCGTCGTTTTCGCCCTTTAGTCATCTTCGTTGCCCGTATTCTCTACATATGTAAAAATCGAATTTTTAGTTCGTTATTCAATATATAAAAAATCAAATTTTTATTATGCTATTTAATATATAAAAATCAAATTTTTATTATGCTATGTTATTCTCTATATAAAGGTTCCGCCTTTTCAAAAATAAAGATTTCGCCTTTTCGAAAATAAAGATTTCGCCTTTTCGAAAATAAAGATTTCGCCTTTTCTAATATTTAAAAATCCGAACTTTTAGGTATTAAAAATCCGAACTTCACGGACGCAAAAATCCTATTTTTCTCTCTAAAAATATACCCTTTCCTATTTAAGCAAAAAATCATATTTCTACCTTTGCAGTTTTAAAAATCCTATCTTTACTGATTTAAAAATATTATCTTTACTGATTTAAAAATCCTATCTTTACTGATTTAAAAATCCTATCTTTACTGATTTAAAAATAAAGATCACTGCCTTTACCGCTATATATATATATATATATATACATATAAAATCACCTTTTTATACTATAGTTAATAACTTAGAAAAATCAGTTTTTTTTCCTTTCAGCATTTATAGAAATAAAAACTGGAAACAAAAAGAATTAAATTCGAATTAAAAACTGAATAAAATCAATGCTATTACCCTTTTTTTTCCTTATCGCAGGGGGTCGGGGTGTGCTGAGTTGGACGGAGGGGCTCTGCAATCGCCAGGCGCCGGCGTCGGGGGGGGAGGGGGGGGGGTGGAAGGAGCGGCGGTCTTGTCGGGGTTTTTGGGCGTCAGTCTTGGATCCAGGGGGACGCCTGCAGGGTTCGTCGGAGGTGGCTTCGGTGGGGTGGAGCGGCGCTGCTTCGATGGCGTCGGGTTCTCCTAGGTGGGCGCGGTTTAACAGAGGAGGGAGCACGATTGGAGAAGGAGGAGGAGGGAGAGGTAGCAGTGGTGCCTGGCGAGGTGGAGGGGTGTCGGGCAACGCGACGGTGGCCAACTCGGCGGTGGAGGAGGCGGCTTCGTGGTTGTCGAGGGTTTTTTTTCTTTTAATTTCTGAATCGAATGAAGAAATAGGGGGGGGGGGCAGAATGAAATAAGGGGGAGGGGAGAGAGAATGATTTCTTTTTTATTTATTTATTTATTTTAATTCCTAAATGTTGACTTTTACATACGACCTCAAAACGAGGCCCACCGCCTGTCGCCTCTAGCGTTATACCCCCATTCTGAATACAATGGGATATGTATCGTAGGCTGATTTGATAGTTACAATCAGTTTCTGTCAAAATCAACATATAACTCTATATATTGAATTTGAACGCACATTTCAATTTACCGGGGTCACATACTAACTAGAAAAATTCCAGAAAAATATTTTCTAGCTTCGTATTGACGATACGGTCCTAACAAAACTAGTTTCATCGAATTCTGAGACCGTTAGAGAAATGGCCATTTTCCAGTCGATTAAAATCAACTGAAACTGGTCAAACGCGTTTTCCTCTTCCACGCTCACATATTGATTCGAAAAATTATGAAAATTGGAATCTAGCTATAATTTGACATCACAGACCCAACAAAACTGGTTTCGTCGAAATCCGAGGTCATTTGCAAAATGTCTATTTTTAAGGGCCTGAATTCCATAGCGACTATTCAGAATTTTCAACTGGACATATCTTTTGATTCCCGCTATGAAATTTTGATTTTTCGGATTCGTTGGAAAGATATTCCCGAATAGATTCTAATATTTTTGGTTTCACTAAAATCCGGATTGTTTTGCACCCGGTACATTCAATTGAAGTTTGAAGTCGAATTATCGAACTACCGCGCCATTTTCAATTCCTATTTATAATTATATATAATTATTTATATTCTAACGACGACGTATATAATATATACGTTCGATTTCTATATTCAAAATAAATTTCTCGTCGATATTATTTAAAATAATTCATTTTAAATGTTCAAAATTCGCTAAAATTGCCAAAATAAAAATTTTTAAACTGGCCCAGATTTTCGGGTTGTTACACAACACTAGGTAGGGGTCAAGGCACGCTTACTGAATTGGTTATAAGAGGTCCATTCTGATAATGGCGAGGGGTGTTGATGGCGCGTTCCAACCGGGTCATGTGCGTGCATTGATCCGGTCTTCTCTGGGGAAGTTAAGACGCCATGACATCTGTAAATAGGTCTGTGTCTTTCTGTAGGTTGCCACTTTAGGGAGTGATACACCCTTCTGTGGGACTGACACAGGGAATCTATGTATTAGGGAGCCGATCACTTAGGGTAGAATTTAGGGTACATCTAGTTCTGTTTGTTTCTGTTGGGGTACCGTCTGTTTCTGTTGGGGTAGTAACACATGTCTGTTTCTGTGTGGTACCGTCTGTTGGGGTGGTAAAGGCCCGTCACTAGTGTACACCTCATTCTAACATTCTATTTCCGTAGGGATTATTCTGTTTCTGTCTCTGATTCAATTTCTGCTTCTGTTTCTATACCATCTGTCTCTGTTGGGGTGGTAAAGGCCCATTACTAGCATTCTATTTCTGTAGGGATCATTCTGTTTCCGTTTCTATTTAGGCATTAGGGTAACACCTAATCCTGTTATACTAGTATTAGTGCAGAGAAGTGAAAAGTAAGAAAGAAGCATAGCTTGGTCTATATCATTTTGTTTCCTCTTTTTAACCTATGTATACCTGCTACTCCTGTTACTGTTATCTCTCATCCAGTTTTATTTACTTGTCATGATACTATTATCTGTTTGTATGCTGTAAGTCACTGGAATCGCCGGACTTTATGTCTGACCCTTTTTGTTTTTCCTCTTTTCTTCCTCCCCTCCCCAGGTTCTCATGGTGGGAACGTAGAAGCTTGATTCAGATGTCTTTCTGCTTAAAGTGCTTGGAAGTGCTGAAAGTAATGCTTAGCTTTGTTTCTCTTACATATGGCATTTTGAAGTGGGATTATGGTTTTAAAAATTATGTACTCTGATGGCTTTTGTACAAGATTGATATTATGTACTTGATTTTGGTGTTTGAAGATGTAACCAAACTTATTTCTATTTCCGCTGCAATAAAGTTATAAATTTTTCAAGTACTACTTTATGTATTTTCATGTACTATTCTATTGTGTTTACTTATAACGCTCCACGAAACTTAATGCATTCCCTTTGTGAGTGACATTAACGGACGTGGGGTGTCACACTTGGTATCAGAGCTGAAGGTTACCAGATTAGATAAAAGTATTTGAAAACTATTTTCAAAAACGTTTTTAAAGAAAGTATTTTCAAAAGGAAAGTTTATTTTGAAAAACATAATCCCCAAAGCCATACATCTATCTTTCGATTATCTATTTTGAATCTCTTCCTTTTTCCTTTCAGCATGTCTGGGGAACCCGTTATACCCGAGGGTGTACAGATACCAGGCTGGTTCAGAAGGTATCTGGAGGCTAGGGCTACTGCCGCAGGCCCAACAGACGTTCCTCTTCCCCCAGCTGCAGCCGCTTCTCCTCCTCCTCTGGGTGTTGATGCTTTTTCAAAGATATGTAAGGATTTCCGTCCTATAGGCGGGAAAACCTTTAATGGAACTGAGACGTTTGTGGAAGCTCAGAACTGGCTCAAGGAAATAGAGAATTTGTTTGATATCTTTGAAGTCAACGATAGAAGAAAGATTCAATTAGCTGTTTGGCAACTGAAGGACGAAGCTTCTTTTTGGTGGGAGGTTACTAATGCTGAACGTTCGGTAGAGATTTGGGTGGATTTCAGATAAAGATTCGAGCTGAAGTTTCTTTCGCAAGCCGAGCAGAGTTTGCAAATGGAGAAGTTTTTGGCACTCAAACAGGGAAGCATGTCTGTTAAAGAATATGTTAACAAGTTCAACCAGTTGGCGAGATTCGGGTTGGAGTTGGTAAATACTCCACACAAGAAAGATTTATGGTTTCCTAGAGGATTGAACGAGCCGTTACATGGATTGGCTATGTCCCATATCCCAATGGGCGCAACTTTTGAAAGGTTGGTTGATATGGCGTTATTACATGAGGAAGCCAAAGGTGAGAAGAAAGAGGAGAAGCTCGAAGAACCACAGAACAAGAAAGTGTGGCCCAGGAAGGAAACAAAAAAGAAGGAGGAAAAGACAGAGAATAAGAAGGAGAAAAGTGCTTTACTTGTGGGAGTTCAAGTCATCTGAACAAGGATTGCAGAAAAAGGAAGGGCGCTTGCTTCAACTGTGGTGAAATGGGACACTTTACTAGGGACTGCCAGAGGAAACAAGGACAAGGCCAAAGGGCAAGATATTCTGGATGGCAGATGAATGCTATTGGAACCAATAGACCGAACAGAGGTAGGAAAGTTTTTGTAGAAGGTTTGATTTTCCTTATCTAATTATCCAGTAAGAACTCTTTTGATTTTGGCACTTCTCATTCTTTTATTTTTGATTCTATGGTTGAGTCTCTGCACTTAAATAATAGTTCTGTTTCTGATTCCATTATTGTCTCAAACCTCATAGGGGGGTACGGCTCATCTGTATAATGACGGGATTTGAGGATATCTATGTTAGGCGTTTGAGTATATCCTATCGATCGAATCTTCGACCCTTAGGTAGAAAATAATGGATGTAAACATGTGTTTGAGACATGTTATGTTTGATGGTTGCAAGTGGATGCAAGTAATTGCTAGTGGTTGCTCGTGAATGCATATACACACACTAGGCACTAGATCGGCTCAAAAGCACTCTCATATTGCATATGGACGTGTGTGCATATTTTTGTTTCTTTTATGAATGAAATTGGATGTATCATCACATGAGTGTTGCATTTGTATGAATGATTGCGCATGCATATAGTACTTATATGATGCACTAGGATTGTTTGCATACAAGATTGGGCTCATGGCACTGACATAAAATTGCATTAAGGAGGTCAACTGAATCAGTGGACCGCCTGATTTCTGCATTAGCATAGTGGCATATACACACACCTTTGCATATGTTCATATAGCATTAGAAACTTTCTAAGGATAATGGATGCCTGTGATGGGTGGATGAGTAAATGGATGATGGATGATAGGATATACATTCTTCTTAACTTGGAGATTTCGGGGACGAAATCCTTTAAGGAGGGGAGAATGTAACACCCCGTATTTTCTAAGAATATTAAAATAACAAATTAAAGGATACTTAATTTTAAAAAGGAGAACTAAGAGAAATGGGTTGCGCCATTGTGTTTGTCTCAGAATTCTGCTTGGGATAGAGTCCGAGTTTGCGTAAATCTGACACTGTATGAAGAAGTTATGAAGCTCGGAAGATTTAAGGATTAAGTAGAATTAATAATTAATTTACAAAACAGATTCAAAAATCAAATTCGGCCAAAACCGGGCGAGCGGGAAATTTCCCGCTCAAAGGTGTCAACCCCCCCTCGGGGTGTCGACATGGGTGTCGACAGGCGTGTCGAAACCCCCCCCCCCCTCCCCAGCCCATATCTGGGCAGGTGCGTTTCTTCGTTTCTGGACTGTTTTCTGGGCCTGGTTCATGACTCCTATGCTATATAAAGGACCCTAGACCTATTGTTTTCTCCACACAATTTCATGGCGTCACCATGCTGCTCAAATCTAAATTAAAATAAGATCTTCTTCTTCAAGTCAGATTAGAATTAAAAGAGAATAGATCTACAATTGCAACACCTATTTCTTTTAGAACCAACCACGGTGAGTTCATGTTACTTTTAGAAATGAAATTTAATGTAATCCTGACATGTTAATAAATCTGAATCTGAGACCATGCCTATTTCTGTTTATCAGATCTATTCTTAGATGCCTATTTCTGTTCATCAAATCTGTTCTTATATGCCTATTTCTGCCATTACATGCTTGACTTGTTATTCTCTTCTCTCCCTCTTTTTCCCTTTTTATTTTTATAGCCAGGCTACCTTCGAGCCTAGGCCTTACGCTGAAATATGCGAACGCGCGATATTGGGAATCGTTGGGAAAGATAAATTTGGGGGAATAATACATGTTGTAAATTAAGATCTAAATTTGGGGAATAACCTATGTTTGGGTAATTTGGGGCATAACCTATGTTTGGGTATTTTGGGGCATAACCTATATTTGGGAATTTGGAGCATAACTTGTATTTGGGATTGTGGACATAATATGTGTGGGGATTGGATTGGTACATGCGTACATGCCATAACTTGGGGGCATAATCTATACCTTGATTTAAAAACTTTAATTTGGGCATAACGTGTATGATGAATCATGACTGGGGGTTTTGTGCACAACCTGTACTGTACAAATTGACTAAAATTTGGGGCAAATGTTATATTGCGAATTATGACCGTAATTTGGAGTATATAAATCTGTAGGCATAATTTAAGATTTAGCAAAACGTGATAATGGAACTGTGGGTAATCTGCTGTAACTTGCAGAGGTGTTTAATCTGTTAAAATGACTAACACTACAACAAAAAACACTTTTTGCAACAGGCGATATCTGTTGCAGTAGACCTATTGCAACAGGCTTGCGCCTGTCGGTATAGCCGAAGTTGCAAAAAGTCTGCAACACTTTCTGCCTGTTGCAATAAGATGTTGCGGTATCCTTTTTTGCAACAGGCTTTTGCAAAAGATCATTTTGCAATAGTATATGCCTGTTGCAATAGATCCATAAATCTGTAAAAAAAAATATTACAGCTTATAGATATTATATATTAAATGTATTCGTTTTAGTAACAGTGTATATCACAAAATAAAATAAACAAATAAATTTTTTATTTTAACAAAGTTTTAATACTACAAACAATTACAACAAAAAAATTTACAATTTTCATACACCACTCATGTATAACAATATCTTCTCTCACACAACACATTTTCTTCGAATAGAATATTTTCTAATCATATTTCTACTCTATCATCTAGTGTATATCTGGGACATCAGCAAAAGGCTTTCAGCTTGCTTCACCGTACTGGCTAGGTCCATACTAGTGTTTAGGCTGCTCTTTGAGTAATCTCCTTGATATTTTTTCCCTGTAACATGTGAAGCATAAGTAGCATCATTCATTTGAAATGAATTAATGCAGTTTTCTTTCTAAAATAATTTTTAGATATGTATCCTCTCCTGCAACATGCGGGTTACAGTGTTATTCAAATTATTTGCATAATCTCACTTATCTTATTTACATTAGGACAATCTCACTTATCCATATCGCCATATAGATTTTGGATTAGTTGCTGAGATAAGTCTCAATTACATTAGGTATTTAGTCATACACAATCTCACTTACCTGTAACCATTAGGACAAACTGAATTGCTCCACGACAAAGAAATGATGATTGTTTAAATACAAAGAAACTTGTCCTTAAAACAAAAACACAGAACACATTTACTTGTGCCTATTTTTAAACATAATTCGTTCATTAAATCATTTCTCCATTACATTTCCATATATTAAAAGTTATTTTACAAAATGGCCATTTTCTTCTTTAATGCATTTTGGAAACGAGAATAAAACTTTGTTTTCAAAAGCAAATGAGATCCACACACCTACTATGACGATTACATCTCCCCTCGTGGGTAAAAACACATTGTATACGGTTCACAAGTAAATTCCCTTAACATAGTGGCAAACCAGGGAGGGATTTAACATCAATAAAGGTGTTATAAGGAAATATATGTACTGTTCTTTTCAAACCCCTATATGTATAAGTTATTCGAATATAAATACCATGCATAGTAAATCAAAAGCATTTTTCCGCATATATTAATGGTCTGAGTACATGAGCAGGTATGCATGCTTATTCAGAATTGATTATATCATAATTAATTAAATTTTCTACAACATAAGCAACTAAAGGCCCTGTAACACCAAGTTCTATCTAAGTTTTGTCATCAGAAGTTATGGTACCTAAATAAACTTGAACCAGTAAAAGGAATGTCAAATTTATGGTTCGAAGTGAGCCTAACAGTTCTACATGCAGTCGTGACGGGAAGGACACACTTTATATATATATATTATACATATGCTTTTCCATTTAGAAACTCTTTATACAGAGTAAGATCAACAGCCAGCTACATAAACAAATACAAAGTAAAGATATTGATTAATCAACAGCCAGAAGCTTAATTCAAACTCTTCAATTTAATAATGGTAAAGCTTTCATAGATTCCATTTCATCTTCATGCAAACTATTGCCAGCCGTTTACTTTCTTTTGTTGTGCATACATGGCGCTTTTAAAATACAACAATCAATTAATTTTTTTTATTTGAGTTTGTAGCAAATAGATTAGACGCAAGATAAGGTACCAAAATCACAAATTTTGATGATACAAGAGTTGTATGCAGTTAAATAAACATAATTTATTACCTCAAGGTTTCAGGATCGTCCTTCAGGTTTTTAAGTAACTCAAGAAGACGATTTTAATTTTGCTGTATCGCGATTCCAGTAACTCGACAAGACGATTTTAATTTTGCTGTATCGCGATTCCAGAAACTCGACAAGACGATTTTAATTTTGCTGCAAGTTGGACCGAATGTCTGTTTGACGTTGGGTTTGTGCAAAGGGATATGGACAACGACGCGGTTTAGGGTTGTACGAGGGGAAAGCGCTGGCGATCTGAAGGTGATGGTCGACGGAAACTATTGGTGGAGAGGTTGAAATAGGTGCGGTGGTTTGTGCCATCGAGGATTAGGGTTAGGGTTTTTTCAACGGAGGGAGTTTGATTCGGGATTGGGTACATGAAGCTGGTAGCCTGGTAGACGAGGAGGAAGCGGAAGGGTTGATGAGGTCTAAAAGTAGGGATGGGTATGAGATTTGTTGAGGGGTTGAGATGGACACTGTTTTGAGTAGGATGATTAATTAGCGCGGAAATTTCAGAATTTCGAGCCAAAATTTCAGGAAAAATTAGGGTTCGCGCCAAACATTATGACGGTGGAGTGTTCTAAGTTTCACTGAATAACGACATTTTTCATTTATACCTTAACATTAATTTCGATCTACTTACTCCGTTTGTCACCCACCTATTCCCCTTCTTATGGAATAATATTTCATAAAATTTAGAAAATTCCAAGGAAAAAGAAAATGCGTTGATTCGTTAGAAGGGTGCTAGAAGACGATGGGTATGTCTGAAATTTTAAGGCCGGTATCTACTACTATTATTATTTATGACTAGGGTAATACTTTTGAAATTTAATATTAGAGTATGCTAGTTGCATGTGATTGTTTTATTAAGTCATGATAATTTTTAAAATTAAAGTGTAATAACTTTTAAAATTTAATGGGAACTAAATTATAATTATCAAATGTCATACATTATTAAATATATTATTAGTCCACATTATTATCGTTATATATAAAATAATAATCATTTATTATATTATGCTAATTATTAGTTATTAAAATATAACTCATTATTTACTAATTATTATTGGTTTCTTATTATTTCATGACTACAACAGAATGTTAATCAAACATATATATTGTTTAATTATCAATAATTGATAGTCATTACATATTTATTATTAAAAGTTATGTCAATTATTAAATAATTACTTCATATTTATTAACTATTAAAGTATTAAATCATATCAATTAACTATTATACTTAATACTTCTTATATTATAATCTAATATTACCTAGGGAAAAAATAATTTTTAAAAGTACATTTTTCACAACTGGCTTTATTAGTTGCAAAAAATTACAGTTATCGCAACTGGCTTAAACAGCTGCTAAATATATATTTTTTGCAACTGGTTTGGAAGCGTAGTTGCAAATAATATGTCTATTGCAACAAGAATGAATGTGCAGTTGCTAAAAGTATATTTTTGCAACTGGCACAAAAGCGTTGTTGCGAAAATATGCTTTTCGCAACAGGAAGGAAAAGTCTGTTGTTAAATCATATCTATTGCAACAGCTACGAAAGGTCTGTTGCTAAATATCATTTATTGCAACTGACATTTGAGGCCTGTTGCAACAGCTAGAACCTGTTGAAAACCGAACACTGTAATTGAATAAGGATGAATATGCCTAAAACTGAACCGCGCCTAGGCACGATGTTAGATTGCACTTGTGGTATAAGTCTGCCCGGGACCGCCCGACATATCCAGCAACCACAAGTGGTGAATCTGATGTGAGGGGCCTAGTGCGTACATATGAAATAACACTCAGACACGAGGTTAGATTACACTTGTGGTAGAAGTCTGCCCGGAACCGCCCGGCATATCCAGCATCCACAAGTGGTAAATCTAATGTGAGAGGTCTGGTGCATTAACCAGAAATGGTAATAATTTGTCAACTTGGAATACTTAACCTAATTGGATCTGTAGGGGTTACATGAACTTGTTAAATTGAGTAGGGATAAGTAAACTTGCTAGAATAAGTGGGAGGGGTTAAGTTAATCTTAATAAACCCATGGGGTGGGTTATATGTATATAGACCCGACAAACTTAACCTATTGTATATGTTGAATCTGTAAAATCTGATCTATTAATCTGTAAATCTAATAATCCGTACATCTGATCCATTAATATGCGAACCTGTTAATCCGTAAACATGTTAATTCGTACATCTACTATATTAATCTATAAACCTATGAATATGTAAATCTTCTCTGTTAGTCTGAAAACGTGTTAATCTGAAATCTGTACATTTGAAATCTGTTAATCTGGGGACACAAGGTTAGGAGGGGTATTTACTTGTGTCATCTGTTGTGTAGGACCCATATCAGTCAGTAACCCTTTCTAGTATCAAACGACAACCCAACACTAGGTAGGGGTCAGGGCACGCTTACTGAATTGGTTATAAGAGGTCCATTCTGATAATGGCAAGGGGTGTTGATGGCGCGTTCCAACTGGGTCATGTGCGTGCACGGATCCGGTCTGCTCTGGGGAAGTTAAGACGCCGTGACATTTGTAAATAGGTTTGTGTCTTTCTGTAGGTTGCCACTTTAGGGAGTGATACACCCTTCTATGGGGCTGACAAAGGGTATTTATGTATTGGGGAGCCGATCACTTGGGGTAGAATTTAGGGTACATCTAGTTCTATCTATTTCTGTTGGGGTACCGTATGTTTCTGTTGGGGTAGTAACACATGTCTGTTTCTGTGTGGTACCGTCTGTTGGGGTGGTAAAGGCCCATCACTAGTGTACACCTAATTCTAACATTCTATTTTCGTAGGGATTATTATGTTTCTGTCTCTGGTTTCGTTTCTGCTTCTGTTTCTATACCGTCTGTCTCTGTTGGGGTGGTAAAGGCCCATTACTAGTATTTTGTTTCTGCAGAGATCATTCTGTTTCCGTTTCTGTTTAGACAATAGGGTAACACCTAATCTTGTTATACTAGTATTAGTGCAGAGAAGTGAAAAGTAAGTAAGAAGCATAGCTTGGTCTATATCATTATGTTTCCTATTTTTAACCTATGTATACCTACTACTCTTGATACTGTTATCTCTCATCCAGTTTTATTTACATGTCATGATACTATTATCTGTTTGTATGCTGAAAGTCACTGGACTCGCCAGACTTTATGTCTGACTCTTTTGGTTTCGCCTCTTTTCTTCCTCCCCCCCCCAAGGTTCTCAGGGTGGGAACATAGAAGCTTGATTCGGATTTCTTTCTGCTTAAAGTGCTTGGAAGTGCTGAAAGTAATGCTTAGCTTTGTTTCTCTTACATATGGCATTTTGGAGTGGGATTATGGTTTTAAAAATTATGTACCCTTATGCCTTTTGTACAAGACTGATATTATGTACTTGATTTTGGTGTTTGAAGATGTAACCAAACTTAATTCTATTTCCGCTGAAATAAAGTTATAATTTTTTCAAGTACTACTTTGTGTATCCGTCTTGTACTATTATGTTCTGTTTACTTATAACGCTCCACGAAACTTAATGCATTCCCTTTGTGAGTGACAATAACGGACGTGGGGTGTCACAACAGAAGTTGATGATCGTTGCGGCTTTGCTTTTCACCTGGGAAGATGGAGTTTGCAAATTTCGTGTATGATGACGAGGGTGGGTTTGAGGTGTGCGTATGGATTTGTGAGTTTGATGGTGATGTTGTTGTTGTGGTCAACGAGGGAGATTTGCAGAGGTTTGGGGTTTGTAGAATTACGAATTGGTGAAGTCAGGGATGAAGTACTTGGTGAAGAACAAAAACCAGAGATAAAAAAATAGGAAAAGATTTTTTTATTGGAGACTTGTAGAAAAAGAAAGGATAGTAATTGTAAAAAAATTTGGAAAAGAAATTCAAAAGAGGAAAGAAATAAAAGAGAAAATGGCAAGATTTTTCTTCTTTTGTTTAGATGATTATAGTAATACCAAATTAACTAATCAAGATTTTTTTCTATACATACAAGAAAATAAAAGAAAAATAAAAGTTAAAAAACTAACATGAATCAGAAATTAAATAAATAATAACATTTAATTGTTGCCTCCCCGGCAACGGTGCCAAAAACTTGTTCGACGCTTTCAAGGTATTAGAAAAGCGCAAATTTATTATAAAATGCAAGCGCATAGATTGTGTAGTATGTAGGTCGAACATAGGGAGGAATATTAAATTTATTATTTATGTAATTTCGTGGGCGGGTTAGACAATATTTGGGATGAGATTTGAAATAATGCTATTTAATTTACTACAGATTCGAATCTAATCGGATCAATACTAAATTCAACAACTAAAACAAAGAGAACAAATTACTAGAAAAAGAAAACAACAAATAGAAACAACAACTAGAAAATTAAAATTAGGACTGTCGTTGAATCTAATCAAATGGCCAATCACTAACATGCAATAACAAAAAATAACAATTTGTGTTCTACCGAAACTAATTGAGTAGACAACACGAATTGTTATGAAATTAAAGAACAATAAACTAGAATGAAGAAAAACTTTATTAAGGCTAAGAAGAGAATACAGAAAATGGAACAACTGTTTACAATGGGTACAACGTATATTTATAGGTAAGATTGGCCAAACCTAATCAAATCTATCAATATATGGGCCTCTTTACCCAAGAGTTATTATCATATCTCATGCCTTTTCTTGACTAAGTTTGTTTGGAAATAATCTTGAGGATATCTGAGAATATCATGGTGATAATCTTCCATATCTCCATATCTTCCATGTGGCTAATTGATTGGAGATAAGATTGCATATGATTAATTCTTCCAACATGAACACATATTAGACTCCAAAAGCAACATTAGATAAAATCTTCATCTGCAGGTCTTCATAAATGAATAAATTGATCTTCTTCTTGTGCAATATCTTTGCTTTCAGGAGTGCATGAGGATTGATTGGCAAATCTGTAAAATGATAAAGTAATACCCAATGTAATATTATTTATATACAAAAAAGATGAAATATAAGAGTATAAAATAAACATATTTCTATGTTTATCAGGAATCTTGCGAAAGCATCAGCTGAGAGCTAAGTTTTCGAATTGTCACCTCTGAAAGAGCAAAGTGAGGATCGTAGGCTATGTTTTTTTTGGAAATTGAGTAGCGGTAAGTCCTGCTATGGTGGTCGCAGTCCAGGATTGGAACAGACCTAAGAATGCAACGGATGTTCGGAGTTTCCTTGGATTGGCAGAATAATATCGTTGTTTCATTAAGGATTTCTCCAAGATAGCAGCACCATTAATATGATTCGATTTCAAGCCTCGGTGTGAGTTAGAACCTGAGATGTTGGCAAGCTTGTCGATAAGACATACCCTTATAAAAAGGATTAGCGAGAGCCCAAAAGCAATGTAAATCATGTCGAGATTATCCAGAAGTTGGAACCAGAGGATAAGGAATTCGAAGTCGATCATGATGGTTGGATCCGAAAGGGAGGAAGACTGGTTGTTCCTGATATTGATGGATTGAGAAATGAGGTTCCCAGGGAATGTCATCACTCAAAGTTGACGATTCATCGTGGTCGTAACAAGATGTATCGGGACATGAAGCGAGCTTACTATTGGGAAGGAATGAAGAGGGATGATGGAAAGTTTATTTCCAAATGTATGAACTATCTGTTGGTGAAAGCTGAACAAAAGAAGCCGAGTGGATTGCTTCAGCCTTCGGAAGTTCCTACGTGGAAGATGGAGCAAATATCGATGGACTGCCTAGAACCAGGGCAGGAAATGAAGGGATTTGGGTCATCGTGGATCGTTTGACCAAAAGTCCAAGGTTTATTCCTGTCAGATAGACCAGGACGATGTCGAAGTTGCTCGAGCTATATATATGATGGATAGTTCGATTCCATAGTATTCCGAATAGCATAGTCAGTGATCGAGATCCATTGTTCACTAGTGGATTTTGGAAGAGTTAGCAAGACGCCTTGGGAACAGAGTTGTGTTTGAGTTCGGCTTATCATCCCCAAAATGATGGTAAAACCCAGATAGTTAACTGAGTTTTGGAAGATCTCCCTAGAGCTTGTGTATTGGATTTTGGGGGATCATGGGAAGACCATCTACATCTAATTGAGTTTGCATATGATGACAGTTACCAGTCGAGCATTGGGATGACACCATACGAGGCGCTGTATGATAGAGCGTGTAATTCTTTGGCATGTTGGTTAGAGACTAGAGATAAGTTGATACTTAGGCCTGAGATGATAAGAGAAACATCGGATTGTATTGAGACCGTTGAGACGACCCGAAATCCCGTTCAGACGGAAACAAGGGTTATCTTTGGAATATAACACAGAAACAGATAATAGCAGAACAGAATTAAATAAATACACCAGATAATGAACAATAGAATATACTGGATAAAAGTAATCATCAGAGTTACACAGTATACAGGATCTTACTTAGTACAAGTACAGTTCAACTATACATAAATGTCTACAGCGGAAATAAACAAAATATGTACAATAGGAGCCGAACAGCATAAAAAGAAATAAATGATAGAATCCATCTTCAGCTCCAGCTATCCAAAAAAAGAACCAGCTAAACCTGAATACAAGGCTGCCCGTGTAGAAAAAGGGGCACCCGAGTTTGAAAGTGAAACAAACTACGAGTCAGTCATGGGACTGGTATGAGAAATCCACTCAACACATATATAATTGGCTAATCACAGGACCACGCCACTTTCGTGGAACGGGTTTACTCCATTGGATTGCCAGTGCTTTAAAACAAATCTTTCTTTTAAACATCGCTATGCTTTTTATAAAAATGAAGCCGTTATAAGACTCAGTTCCCATCACACAATGCAACGCAAACCGGAGGATAGAGTTTTTACCTTATAACGGCCAAAATATGTTTGATACGAATAAAACAAAGGCATTTGATATTATTGCTAGTGTTTATATGTTTTGAAAACAATTTCAAATCATAACTATCAATCATAGACGACATGAGCGTCCCATGCCACTATGTCGCCAAATATCTATACAATCGAAGCCGCACGATCACGTATCTGGAAATTGGATTTCCGCCATGAACCAAGGCAAAAGATAGTCCTTACCGAATTCGAGACGCTCTAGCCCGCCCCTCAGGAACAGCCGCAACTGCCCCTTGGATCGTCAGGGCCGGTCCACCGATGTGGATTATTATGCCTGAACAATACGTTTCCCCGCCCTTTGGGGCGTAAACAAGCCAACGAATGACTCCATCGGACCCGGATCGTCCGATCAAACCGAGGCGCCTCGCAACAGCAACAACCACATAGGTGAAAAGTATATAAATGTCAGGGCTGGTAGGTCACTGACACCACCCTAGCTAGAAAGAAACGCATGCCCTCCCTGAGGTCCTTCTCCCGTTTCTGGTTCATACCGGGGTGTGAGGCTCGCGAATTTACGTTATACACAAAGCTACGCCACACAGGCGGTGCTTTGATCATCACCACAAGACTTTGCTTTTCAACAGAAGTCCTGATCACTGCATCTTAGCATGCCACACAGGCAATTCATGCCATGCGACTGATGTCCATTGATATACAACCTCTGAGCTCGTGCGTCTCAGAGAAGGGCGTTAAGCAAAAGAATAAATTCTCCGCCGCCAAACAGATGTATATTTAACAGAAATCAATCAACACAGAATAAACTCCAATGTCAGACACACAGTCCATTTACAAGTCCGTTCTGGGTCCGAACGAAACCGGAGGCACTAAATACCTCGCAAACCCATCGACCACCACGTACGTCTGAACGATCACCACTCATTATCCATATTTCGGGATGCCTCCCAATCAGGACCTCGGTTACCATCCAAACGAGGTGAAGACCTCCGGTCTTCGACCACCGTCTTCATCTTCGACTTTCAATCGTCGGTCAATTATTTGAAATGAGAATTAACTCGGCCTTCTCAAATAATTCACGTATATTTAGAATTTCAAATCAATTTACTTCAATGGTTAAATTATTTGACAACGCCAATTTTGTTCTTTAATGTAATTTTCACACCAAACACATTCAACCATCAAAAGCCACATAAATCGAGCAAATTCATTTATTTCAATTCCATATCGCTTATGATATTTTATAATGATTTATCGCTATTTTTATTTATTTTAAAATAGCCCATTTATTCAAAACGACGCTTCGGGCCATAACGCGGCCGTGGCGCTGTTTTTCTTCAGATTTGATTTACACATATCTAAAAATCTAACCGTTGGATCTTTACAAAATTTACATCATTAGAAAGGTCTCTTCAAAACGAATCCAACGGTTCCAGTTTCGGGAAAATCCGACGGTCGGATCTCCCGGTACAATCGTTTGAATTTTCGATTTCAAAATACGAACTGCAGCGTCGTTATTCGATTAAATATATAATTATATTTATATATATATATAAAAATATAATCGTTTCTGGCGCTGTTTTTCTTCATATTTGAATTAAACATTCCAGACGATCCAACCGTTGGATTTTTACAAAGTTGGTGCCGTTGGGAAGATATTTCCAAGGCGAACCCGACGGTTGAGATTTCGGGAAAATCCAACGGTCGGATTTCCCGCACTAGTTGTTTGAAATCACGGTTTCACAATACGAACTGCACGGCCTCGTTTCGTTTTAATTTTATTTATATTTATATAATTATATAAATATAGTTCATTCAATGATTTCAATATCGTTTTCACTTCAAATATTTCACTAACGCCTTAAATTTTTGGAAAATTTCGCCATAACCTCCCCTGCACCGGGAGCATCGGGAAATCGCAAATAGCTTTCCCGGTCCTTCTAATCTCAAAAAGAAAAAGGAAAAAGCCAAGCGGCTAGCCAACAGGCTCATAAAATCATCACCCAAACAAAGCAGTAAATGTGTACCTATTTGTCGGGCATAAAATTTTATTACTCTTCTCTAGCCCCTTTGCTATAACCTGTTCAATGAATATGCATGTACATATATATACAGTTCTTATCATTTATCATTTTCTATTCAACTTCATATTTGATTTCTATTTGGTTTAAAAACACCATTTATCCTAATGTTACATACATAGGTGCAAATCATTTCATTAGCTAATTAATGAATATTTCAACTCATATATGTTTATTTTGAACAAGTGGCTATTTTTAACACTTCACATTTCAACGATTTTTTTTGCATACAATAAAAATGTGATTTTTATTGTAAAACAATTCATTTCAAAACACTATTTTTCTATATAGTTCATATAGGTGACAAAATAGGATTTTATATATAGATAAAAATGTGATTTTTATTATCAAACAATTTATTTCAAAATATGAATACCATTCAACACATGAATTTCTAATCAACGAATGAATATCAATTCAACACATGAATGTTTTCTATAGTTTCTATATATAGATAAAAATGTGATTTTTACATTTTAAAACGCGAATACCATTCAACACATGAATTTCTAATCAACGAATGAATATCAATTCAACACATGAAGGTTTTCTATTCAATGAATAAATATAGTTTAAGCATATGAAAATAATTCAAACACACGAATATTATTCAAAATTTCGGCAGCGTAACGGCAGGGTAGTTAAAACCGGGACCGTCCCTAGTACGGCTCCTCGCTCTACCTTAAAACCTCGCGGTTTTTGACAAAGGGGATCATGCATCTAGTTCGCACGCAGGCGGCATGTATATATTTATTTCATTTCCACAAACTAATCCTATGTGGTTTCAACCAAATATTTCTCAATCATAAACGGGTATTTTTCAACCACAATCAATCAATATCAACCATAAACAATCCCAAACAATTATTCGCTATCAATCAATTTTCACAACAATTTCAACCAATAAATATCGTCCATGGTTTGTGGACGAGGGGCGTATATATATATATATATATATATATATATATATATTTATATATAGCAATTCATTTTTATTTCCACACATTTATAATTTTTAAATCAGAAATCTCACCGAATAGCTAATTCAATCCCACGACTCTTCTTTGCATAAAATCTTCGCCAATCTTGTCTTTTGTCGCTTTCGTTGCCCGTATTCTCTACATATGTAAAAATCGAATTTTTACTATGTTATTCTATATATAAAAATCGAATTTTGACTTCGCTATTCAATATATAAAGATCATATTTTTAATATTCCTATGATGTAAAAATTATATTTTTATTGCTTTAAAAATATAAGAATCATATCTTACTTCTTCTACTTAATAAAAATTCCGTCTTTTCTATTTTAAAAATATGATCTTTTCTATTCTAAAAAAAATCTGATCTTTCTATCCCAGTTCAAATCTTTTTCTTTTTAAAGTTTAAATCTTTTCCTTTTTAAAGTTCAAATCTTTTTCTATTATAAATCTTAAAATTAAATCAGTTTTTAAACCTTTTTAAAAATCAGTTTTAAATTCTTTTAAAAATCAGTTTCAAATTCTTTTAAAAATCAGTTTCAAATTCTTTTAAAATTCTTTTTCAAATTCTTTTAAAAATCAGTTTTAAATTCTTTTAAAATTTAGTTTTACAAAATCAGTTTTAAATCCTTAAAATCGAAATTTTCAGATTAAAAATAAAAATGAAATAAAATAAAAACAATTTACTTTTACCTGCGAAGAGGGGGGGTGTCAGAGTCGGCGGCAGAAGGAGAAGCAGGCGGTGGCTAGGTCTCGGCTGGGGGGCTCGAGAATTGGGGGTCGCGATGGCTTCTGGGGGGGCTCGCGAATTGGGCAGGGAGGGTTCGGCTCGGGTCTTCGATCGATGGAGGGGGGACAGGCGGAGGCGGGGGTCTCTTCGACGAGGCGATGGCGCCTTCTGGTGGCTGAGCGGCGGATCGAGGTCGCTTCTCTCTTTTTTTTTTTATTTTTTTTTGTTTAAAACTGAATCAGGAAGAAATGAACGGGGGGGGCCAGTTTGACTTAGTTAAAGGGGGAGAGAAAAAAATTTTAATTTATTAAATTATTTAACTTGCCAAAAAGTTGACTTTTACATACTACCTCTAAACGAGGCCCACCGCCTGTCGTCCATAGCGTTTTACCCCCATTCCGGACACAATGGGCTATGTATCGCAAGCTGATTTGATCGTTACAATCAGCTTCCGTTGAATTTACATTTAAATCACTATATTGAATTTTAAACGTACGTTTCAAATTACCGAGGTCACATACTAACTAGAAAAATTCCAGAAAAATATTTTCTAGCTTCGTATTGACGATACGGTCCTAACAAAACTAGTTTCGTCGAATTCTGAGACCGTTTGAAAAATGGCCAATTTCCAGTCGATTAAAATCAACTGAAACTGGTCAAACGCGTTTTCCTTTGCCACGCTCACATATTGATTCGAAAAATTATGAAATTTGAAACCTAGCAATAACTTCACATCCCGGACCCAACAAAAGTGGTTTCGTCGAAATCCGAGGTCGTTTGCAAAATGTCCTTTTTTAAGGGCCTGAATTCCATAGCGACTATTCAGAATTTTCAACTGGACATATCTTTTGATTCCCGTTATCAAATTTCGATTGGTCGGATTCGTTGGAAAGATATTATCAATTAGATCCTATTATTTTTGGTTTCTCTAAAATCCGGATTGTTTTGCACCCGGTACAGTCCGACAGAGTTCGAATTCAATTTTTGAAACTGCCACGCCATTTCAGGCCTTGTTTATAATTATAATTAATTATATTCGTTTTCAATTGTCGATTCAAACTCAGTTTTCATCGCCATTATTTAAAATATTTATTTTAAATATTTAAAATCCATTATTTTAGCCAATTTAAAAAAAATTTAAATTGGTTCAGATTTTCTGGGTCGTTACAACCGTTCAACAACGAATAAAGGCAGCGCAAGATCGTTAGAAGAGTTACGCCGATAAGCGACGTTAGGATTTGGAATTCGATGTTGGCGACATGGTTTTCGTAAATATTTCTCCTTCGAAGAATGTTGTTCGGTTCAAAAGTAAAGGAAAGTTAGATCCAAGGTTCGTTGGACCATTTCCGATAGTGGAGCGAATTGGAAAGCTCGCGTATAGATTGAATTTCCCCAGGAAGATGCCGAGTGTGCACAATGTGTTTCATGTGTCATTTCTATGGAAGTGTGTGCATGATTCGAATGTGGTGGTATCTCCGGAATAGTACGAAGACCTTAAAGTCGAGTCCGTAATTACAAAACCTCATAAGCCGCTTCGTGTTGTGAGGAATAACACGAAACAACTTAAGAGGAAGACAGTTAAGCTAGTCAAGGTGCAACGGAGTGAGGATGTTAATGATTGTACGTGGGAAACGTAAGAGAGTATGAAGACGATCCATCCAGAACTCTTCGTTGGTACAACCCATAAATATCGTGTCACCTTACATCATTGTAGCTAGTACTATTATTCGTCAGAATTCCGCGTGCTAGGTTAAGGCTATGGATGCATGGCTTGATGGATGCTGGTTTGGACGATAGATTGGCTGCTCATGGATGATAGACATGCATAATGGTTTTGGTTGCTTGTGTTTGCTTGGGATTTTGTTGGCGAAATTCCTAAGGAGGGAAGAATGTAACGACCCACATTTTACATATCGGAGGATCGTAAAATATTTTTATTTAATTCCCTGAGGGTCAGATCATTCTCATCTTTTTATATGTTGGTTATAGGGATGTGAGACATGTCCATAATTTTTATCAATTTTATCTGTGACCATTTTGCACCTGTCAGTTTTGAACTCGGCATAACTTTTGACTGGGATCGAAGGTGCTGAGATAGATTTCATTGGAAAGGAAATGGTGTTGCCAATTCTGTAGAGTGGTCACATTAAAGATTTGGTTTAGCGGTTTGGGAGGAATCATTGTTTTTGTGATACACAATTTTTTGCCAGGCTAATTAATCATTAGTGGGTTGATTTGTGGGGCCCACTAAGGCTTGGGCTTTTGGCTATAAATAAGGGGTGGGGCCATGGAGAATTATTTAGCTTCTTCATTTCTCTAATTTGGTTGAGCTCGTGATCCTCCTTACTCAATCAACTACATCTCCATTTCAGTTGTTTCATTGATCTAGATTAGAAGATTAAAGGTCAACATCGAAGAGAGGTATATCGCATCAAAGTGATTTATTCGAAGACTGTTCCTCATCATTCTTTGTTGTCTAGATTTGTAGATCATTGTTTTAGAGCTAATTTGTGGATTTGATGAGTTAAAAGCATTTCTCGCACGGATTTAATCGAGTATATGGATTGTTTGATCTTATTTTCATCATTTCAAGTTGTTATCACTTAGATCTACATCATGGTTAGTATGTTTTCATTAGAATAACCATAAAATCTAATCTAGCAACTTAAGTTGGTAAATTCATATGTTAATTCATGTTTTTATGCAAGTTTATATCCATTTGTTAATTCATTCATTGTTTTATCATGATTTGGTTAATTCATATGGTTATATAATGATTTATTGTTGAGCTAATGTGTGTTGATGATTGCTATTGATTTTTATTTGAAAATTGGTCGATTTTGGATGAGTTGTGTGTGTGGATGTTCATTGTTGAAGCATTGGTGGATGGATCGTTCGGAAGCATGACATGACGCTCGGGTCGCCATGTCTTGTTGTGCAAGAAAGGCTAATTGAAGTTAGGTCGTTCGACTATGATGAAGTTAGCTCCTTCCGCTATGGTGAAGTTAGGTCGTTCAACTATGGTGAAGCTGGGTCGTTCGCAAACCCTGTTGATGGATCGAGTCCTTCAAGTTTAGGTCGGGTCGTCGATGACGTGGCAAGAATTGGTTAGACTTGGTATGAGAAGCTTGGGTCAGGTCGTTGGTGGATTTGGGTCGTTCAAGACCTGATGAGTTGGGTCGTTCAAGACCTGTTGAGTCGGGTCATCCACGTGGGGTCGTCTAAGTCGGGTCGTCCAAGTCGGGTCATCCAAGTTGGGTTGGGTCATCCAAGTTTGGTCGGGTCGCTTAGAGTTGGGTCGGTCAAGGCAACGTTTAATGGATTGGTGACAGTGGCTTGCAGCAGTTCAATGGGTCGCTATGATTAATGGGTTGTCAAGGGAGTGGACTGATGTGTCGTGGAACGACCCGAGAATGGTCACAACATTTGTGAAACGCGATGGATTGTGACTTATGGCAAAAGATGAAACGTTGTAGTAAAGGAGGATGAAATGTTGTGTATCAACTATCGACCAAACAGAGCTTGTTATTGGTTCGATGATGGTCGTGGCTTCGACGTGAGTTTAAGATGGAATGTTCGTAAGTGTTTTGAAATACTCTTTGATCGATGAAATGCAATGAATGTGAAGACGACTCAAGATGATTTGAGCTCATGCTTGCTCAAGATGGTTTGAGCTTATGAATGGTCGTCTATGGTGACTACAGATATTGAAGGCCGAGGAATTATCATTGTCGTAGGTTCTAACGGACTCAAAGTAGGGGTATAATTAGGACGCCTAAAAGACCGATTGAATGGTCGAGTACCCTAGGCAGTTACGATGGGCCTAGAGATACGAGTCACGATGGCATATGGGTTTTTTGCTAAATCCAGGGTTACCATTAGCCATTGACAAATGGCGTGTCGTAGTCAGTCATACGATTAACGATGGTTTCAAGGCAGGATTGGCGGTGATAACTAGAGTCATGGATGTTTGTTGCTTTGCTTGTATCGTCTTGTGTAGATTGTTCGACATCGACGGAGACATCTCTTGGGTGCTTGTATGATCTTGGTTTAGGCCTTCGGGCCTTGTACTTGGGGGATGTTGATCTCGATTAGGTTGGTCTACACTAGATAAATATTTGCTATGTCTGCTATGTTTTCTCTTTGGTTGTTGTAAAGTCTATCACTGTGAAATGTCGGGAAGACGAGTTTGAGTTTCTTCTCTGTAGATGTTGGTAGATTAGATGGTTGATCTACCTACTTCTCATATACTTTATTGATGATGTCAGATAGTTGTTTTATCGCTCAATAAGATTGTTGTATGACTCAAGGTTTTATGTTTCCTCTTATTACCTTGGGTTGTTCATCCATTGTGTTATGGATGGGCAGACTAGGTGGTAGGTGATAGATCTTGTGAGACGATGCTGCATAGCGATGACAAGTAGGAGGCTTACATATTACTTTCTTCTATACATACTAGTTGTTGTTTATGCTGTTATGCTTGATGAGTGTTCTCTGAGTGATTGTAGTGAGGCATTTTTTATAGACTCTTATAATGTACTCAAGTGATGTATGGATCTTTCTAGTTGATATGAAAGTTTACATTTCTTCTCAAATATGCTTCACTATTATATGCTTGTTGTATATGTTCTATTATACTTTATCTTTGCGCTGTGAGTTATATGACAGGTTTCGCTTGTACTTATCTTACCTTGATCATCGTCCATAGTTGCTTGGCACACCTTTCAGCGCATTATTTCTCTTGTTAAGTGTGGGAGTTATGGGCGGTCGACACACCATTTCAGGGGAGCTAAGCCACCACACAGACCATTGCCAACGACAATAACATGATGAAGGTGCAGACTTGAAAAAGGATGCAAGGAATTAAATAGCTCTTCCAAAATAACAGCAAAGTTTGGAGCTTTCGCTTCCCATGTTTCGCCATAGATCGGAAAGAGCATAGCTTTGCCCAGAACACCAAGACTTCCACAAACTACAGCACAACACCAGACTGTTTCGCTTAGATGGATCCAAGCAACAAAACCAAGATAATACCAAGCACCACCACAAGAAACAAGACAACCCAAAACACAAATCTGCTTAAGTAGAACTACAAATAATACGACATAACAGAGAACATTAAATACCCAAAAAATCAAAATACACCATCACAGACGAAGAAAACTTCATCGAAACGCGAAACAAATAAAAACTGATGGGAGTTACTACTCACCGGGAAGCTCCACGTTGGTGTCAATCTTTAAACCCTCATAGATACCTCCAGTTGAATAGCTTACACCTTGAAGCTCCATTCCGAGCTGATAAGGTGAGAAGAAATTGCCTGAAAAGTCACCGAACAAGGGAAGGAAGTACAAGCAGAGGCAGTTACAAGAAATCTAGCACTATGGAGATGAGGTAGAGTAAAAAGGGGAATTAGAAACTCAGATATGTTCCTTGAGAAAGCTTAGATCTAGAATTGATGCGCGGTTATCAAAGGGGTTCTCATGCTAAGAGAATGCAAGGTAAAGAAAACAGAAGGGTTTGTGGAGAAAGCGGTGAAGAAGGATTAGTGGAGAAGATTGTTGCCAGAAGAAATTTAAGCGGAGGAAAAGAGAAACCTTATCGCCATTTACAAGCGCCCCTGGAATAACCAAAGATTTTTTGATGATTCTTGTTTTTCTTTGAACTGAAACATATTTCCTTGACTTGAGAATTAAAATATATTATTTGAAAAATTGTAAATTTCGATTTGTAAACTTAAATTGAGAATTAATATTTTATTTTGATTAAATTTGAACTTGATTTTAATTAATTTAAGACTTGTGTTTGGAAATGTATGGAATACACTTGTATTGGTTGGTATACTTAGGTATAATGAGATAGTATATGCACCTTGAAAAATAATTCTTTAATAAAGGTAGCCACTTGTAAACTTGGCTGAAATTTTTAACATTTGGCTTCTTGTTGTCGTAAAAGTGTACACTTGTCCTTGTATTGAAAATCTCATCATTTCCTTTCATTTTATTTTTCCATCGAATCGCTTCCTCCTCCCCTCCATTTTTTTCTTCAGCCGAAAGCAAATCCCAATGTCCCCAAATCAAAGAAAAAATCATGTCCTCTTCTTCCACTTTATTCCAGCCCATATCTTCCCTTCTTCCCCAAATCGTCCTCCACCTAATTCTTTCCTTCCTCAAACCTAATCACCATCGCCTCGCCCTCTCTACTCTCTTTTTACCGTAAATCAAACCGCCACCTCAATCGATCTCCATCACCCTGTACTAGGCGAAGTGCTGCTCTACCACTTCCATCTACCACCAGATTCGTCGCTGCCCCCAAATTGAGAATGACAATAATCGCAAGCAACATCAACAATTCATTTTAGGGAAAACACAATAGTTGGTTATCTTGAGCATGTATGTCCATATTATTGTGCTTTGTGACATGTAATACTGGGTATTGAATTGAGAATTTCCATTTTCCCCTTCTACATAAAACTTTTCAATCCCTGTTTATGGAATTTATATACATTCTACTGGGTGCATATGCCTCGCTGTGGTGTGACCTATGACTCATGCTTCCTTGTCTGTCTTCGTGCCATGTATGTGTTAGATTTGTTGAATTTGCATCCCAGATTTCGATGCTTATCACTTGATCATTCATACCAGTCCAACTTACACTTTACACTCTTTTTGCACTCGTAGATTTTACTATGCATATATATATATATATATATATATCTGTGTGTGTGTGCGTACATGGGTAAATGAGCGGCTTTAACAACTTTATTGTTGTTGCATTGTCCCATACTCGGTCACTGTCACCAGAAAAATAATTGTGTACATGCTGCCTTAAATTTTTTTGTTCCTGGAAACCAAGGATGATTTGGTTTTATGCCAAATATATGTTAGCAGTGGTTACTTAAATATTTTGGCACATATTCAAAATTTAGAAATTACATATATGTTAGGATTAACTATTATATTTCAGTATGTTAGGATTAACTATTATATTTCAGTGTTTTATTGAAGTTGATTTACTTGAAATAAGTTAATCCAGACTCGAGTGTTTTGTGTTTTGCATGAAACGCTCGTATCAGACCTGAGTGTTGCAAATTTAAAGACTTCAGCTATCGTAATTAGAGACATGTGAAGACGCACTGGCTCGACAAATCCGTAAAATCTGTAGATTTATTTTCTTTTAAAATCTATGTATTCAAATACCGTTGTAAAAATATTTGTATAAACTCTGATATATTGTAATAAAATTCCGCTGTGAGATATTATTTGTTTGTTATTAAATGTTGTGGTTCTGTGTGATTGATTCTATTTAAACCCTGTAAGGAATATTTTTTTTTCATTTTGAACGGTTCGAGTTAGTTTAATTACTGACTTCAAACAGTCAAAAAGGCAAGCATTACACTGTCTCTTTCAGTAGCTCTCACTTTTACATTCTTGTAACAGCCCGAAAAGTTTCGATCCTGATTATCGATACTAATACGTATCTGATATCCCATATCGACTAATCAAGCACCAGAAATTTCCAGATCATTAATAGAAAGAAGTTAGAGGGCGAGAAATAGAAAGAAAGTTAGAATAGGAGAAAGAGAAGAACATAATACAACAGAATCAAAGTATAACGAATCTCACAGCGGAACCGAATAAAATATATTATAATACTTGAAATACATAACTGGTGTTTACACTTACATGCATCATCAGAGTATAACATATACAATAAACTCTATCTATCAAATGTTAAAGCCTCCTACTCCAAGCTTCTTCAAGCGAATCTGTAAAATCCTGAGACCACTTGACTGCCCATACAAATTTGGTCACCCAAGAGTTTAGGGAAAACATAGGAAAATAAACTCTGGGTCAGTCATGGGACTGGTGTGAGTAAAAGATTTTAAAACAACTTGATTTAACGTTCAAAAATCCTTCTGAAATAAAAGATAATCGTACGACCGATCCACACATAAATACGGATGTTTTTACCTTATGGTAACCCAAACATTTCTTGATATCAAAACTATTCTGATATTATCATAGTGTCTGAATCAAATAAATATCAATCTAGCAGAACGCTTGCATCTCACGTTCAACATACATAGTATACAATCAAAACCATGGGCGCTTATTGGATAATGGATTCCGACTATGACAAGGTATGGAACCACCTTCCGGTAGTGTATCTCTAGAGGGAAATACACTGGGTTCAACAAGAACATCTTGCAACCCGGCCACACATGATCGACCACTCATTTTGCCTGAGTGTATCGAATGTATATTACCAACAGGTGGGCTGAAACCACTATTTCCTAAAAAGGGACAACATCGAAATAGATTAAAGAATGAAATGAATTTTCTCTAGATAGGTGATTATACACCCTAATTGGTAGCGACCCACGTAGCCATGCTGCCTGCCCGATTTTTGTCATTTCCCGAGTGATGATGCTTGAGGTTAGAGTTTAGCTTTAGAACATATGGCCACCATTTACTTTAAATGCCACATTGTCAAATCCGTCAAATCACTAATTGATGTCCACAAATATACTTCGGATGTAAAAGAAGGGTCATTCTTTACCATCAATTTGGTATATTTGTAAAAATCAACGTACATGGTTTTAAGGAAATACTCTGTCAGACATTCGCCCATTCAAGTCATCCAGGAACAGGATGAACCGAGGGTACTCTCCTACTGCATCCAATATAGGAATCACCCCATGGATCAGTAGTCAATAGTCCTTGCAAATCCGAATATTTCAATTACGATAGAATCACTGCTGAAAATTCTATGGTAGCTAACCAGAGAATTTCAACAAGTAGTTCTCCCGCTTATGAAGATCTACGGTCTTCAATTCTTTAAATTGTATAATCGTCCCTGCAAGTTAGTTTACGTAAAGTCGGTTCGAAGTGGTTTTGGGTCCAATGCCCATCCCGGTCTCTTCGAACTAACACGTAAGGAATATTTATTTGATAGTCGGTGTTTTAACTATCAAATATAAACGGTGTGATCAAATAAAATTATTTATTTAAATCTATTTCATATCATATATATCTTCATAACATGTCAATTCAATTAAATTAACTTATACAACCTCATTTCTAATTTCAGAACAATAATTTGCACAAGACGATTAAAATTAAATAAAACATGTTAATGTTTCATTTTAATTAATCCAGATTCGATTAACACTTCACATCATAACAGATAATTAACAACAACCATTTATTACAACATTATCAATCAATAATCATTTAATTTCAAACTTAACAGCAGTTTGGAATATCTGATAACAACCTATTTCAAAATAAATCAGTTGAGTTATTTAAACTTTATATTTCGTTATCAAATGTATATATAATATTGGAGTTCGTACTTATCTTACACGACGATGTCTATTCAAAATTTTTGAACAAATTCAAATAGCTTTCCGATCCTTCTTTCGTTTTATTTTCTTATTATTTACTTATTCATATATTTATCTTTACTCTTTATTCTAATCAATTTTATTTAAATTAATTAAATAAAATATCATTACAGGTCTAACATGGCTCTACTCGCTTAGCCAAAATATTTCGGACGACTTCATTAAATAATTCCTTCTTCTTTATTTATTTAATATTTAAATTTAACTTTATGATTTTAAACAACATTTTAATATTATTATTATTTTCCTTCAAGCCTACTTCAGCCCATATGAGAAAGCTCATGCTTCTACTCTTCCTAGGCCCGTCATTCATCTACATCCCTTTCTTTCACCTATTGTCACTCCACTATGCACACTGTGCACCATTTAGGTACATAACCTTCCACCGATGATCCCATCCCTCCGACACTTGCCACAAACCCATCCTTCTCCTCTTAACCCATCCCCGAACTCAGAACCTTGTTTCCCCCATCAAATAAAAATATGGTGTTTCAACCCACAATTCCTCAAAAACAACATTCACCCCAATGCCTCGCACCACCGCTACTCAAACCAGATGCTTCCAGATTCCAGTCAAAGGTCGGTGATGACCCTCTGATCCGATCCCCCTCCATGCGATCACCAAAAACTTCACCACTTTGGTGTAATTCATCAATATACACGGGCTACAAAAACCCATGGTTGAATTTCAATTCGACTTCGTTTACCCAAATCAAGCCACTAAAAATTTAATTCGCAATTTTCCCATGACCACCATCTCCTCACGTGTCTCCAACCCCGACACTTTGATCTTCGATCATCCCCAGTGCCCTAATTCCCCAAAAATCCCTTTTCTGATTAACCAAGAAATTCTCACTTCCCAAGTTACTAAAAATCTTTATTTTCATATTAAAATTCATAATTTTCTAATCTTAATCTATTGCTATACCTGATTTTGAATATACTGATGTTTGAAATATTTAGATTTTAGCCTTCTTTCTGTAAGTTGCTATATTCTGGTGGTATATGCTTGTGTTTGAGTTGAAACCAATTTTTAAGCATATATGAGTTATAAACAAACTACCTTTTATGTTAAGTACAATCTCTATAACAATCTCCAATTCATGTTGTTTATTTTTTAATTCACAGTAGGGTGTTTTGAGCCTTGTCTAACATACAAATCTTTTTATTGCTGACAAGGATTGACCCTAGGTAATATTTATCATGATACTCCATTCACTCAAGATGAGAACATGAATTAGATGTATATATGTCTATATATATATGTTTGTATCATGACAGAACGTTCATAAATAAAAAAGTAAGGGTGCCTACTCACAGAATTCACCCACTTTGTTGTCATTGTTTACATTCCATTTTGTTCAAATTCTAGTTTTAACTATCTTTTTTTTCTTTTTTTTTGAAATCAACCCTTAAACAACTTAAATAATTAAATAGGATGGGTACCTAGTTTGAATCCATTGAATAATGAATACACTACACCATAATGGTCATTTGGCAACCCTTTATTTTCACAATCGCCAACACTTATTTGTGTTGTAGGGTAATAACAATAATAAGCGTTGCTATGCAGAAATGTGTTACCATAAATATATATCTATAATTATTATTTTTACCAACGCTTATTTATGTTGAGGGATATGTTTAAATTGATAGTTGCTGAATATTCCTGGGCAAAAAGGTAAATTGGTAAGGCTTACCCTAATTTTCTACCTCCAACGCTTATTCACGCATTTTCCATTCATCGGCCGCTAAAACAGGAGACTCAACACCTCTAAAAAATTGAAATCGCGATCCGATTCAAAATCAAAATCGTACGAGTATCATAACCTTACGAATCGAAATCGGGCTTCTCCTTGACGAATCGGCCTCTCGTTTGGATGATTTGATTTCAGCTACGACATCAAGAGATCCGATTTCAACTTCAGGCGATTTCTTGTTCAGGTGAATCCTACTTAATCCTTGTTATTATGGTAGCGTGTAGTTAAGAACTAACTTAATTCGTTATCTGCTTTATTATTATAAGTGGTTGCTGATCCTTTTCTCTTTATTGTGGTAGCTTATAGTTAAGAATTAATTTGATTCTTTATCTGCTTTATCATTAAAAGTGGTTGTTAATAACTTGTTGTCATCATGTACTATCTTAATTAAAATGGTTAGTTTGAAATCCAATAAACAGCTAAATTAAATTACCCCTATAATCTATGAAAACTAAAAAGGATGAGTATTAGCATGTTGTAAAATTGCCTTTGTTACCAATTAAATTACCCCTATAATATTAGTGTAATAACATCTACTATAATTATAATTGACTACATATTCTTTTATTAAATTATATGCAAGACGGTTACTTAATTTTAGCAAATGAGACCTTACTCATTTGTGGGTAAACAGAAGTTATGTTTTATCTTTGTGATGAATATGAGTACAAATCATTAGTATGGCTAACTCCATGTGCTGTTATTTGAATGAAAATATACGACATATTGATTATAATTGTAATGTCTTCCAAGTTTGAAATTAACTATATATTATTAAATCTAAGTATATGAACTTTATGGTAAGATGCACCCTCCATGTTAAAACTATATTTTGCATCATCTTCATAAACAACATCCTGAATGGCATTTTCACCATTTTTTCAAATATATTTACTGGGTTGGCCTCTATTTAAATGCTATTGTATGCTGATTTCAATGTGATCATTTATAAATTTATGAAAATTTTGAATAAGTTGTTTATTCGTTCTTATTATTTAACCACTACAATATATTTGTAACTATGAATAAGTATATGTAACTAGGTTATATGATTTTCACAATCATCTTCACTATTTTTAACACTATATGCATATGAATCAATACCACTTACACTTAAATTAGCTACGCACACGGGAGTTCGTCATATTGGTATTTTGTAATGGTAATATGGATATGATATCTTAAAAAATATGCATTATCAAACCTCCGTTTGAAAACTGTCAGTAAAAAATACGGTAGAAGTAGAAGCAAGAATTAGGAACATGTTTCAAGTATGCAAGGAATAGAGAATGAGAAGAATAGTTGTGTAGGCCAAAAAAAGCAAGAACGTTTTAGGGTCCGTGAACTAAAACGCATCAAATGCATAGAACGCAATTAAAATTTCATCATCTAATTAATTATGCATGAATAAAGAAGGATTGAAATGCACATGGACAAAGTGTCATGGGATGCCAATGAAATGAACCCGCACAGACTTGATGTCAAAAATGTTGGGTGTCATCATGCAAAAATCCTACTGTTGTTGAATGTTTGATTTTCTAAAAAGCGACATAGAATACTGCTATAATATATGTGTATGCATGTATATATGCACAAACATGCAGGCAGACACCCAAAAATAAATGGATTGATAGTCTTAAACAATTTATAATTACATCCTAAATTTTGTAAAAGTAATATTGAATGAAAATTCCATGTCCAGCGTAGCGTTCTACTGGGAACAATGTGAAAAATGGTACAAAAGATATATGACTAAGTGTAAGTGGTCTAAATTTGCTTGGGAAACGCAGCAGTTGGAATGGCATTTTTAGCAATGAAATAGGCTGTTGTTTGAAAGGGATTCCATGCGGTTTTTGTGTAATCACCCAGTTTGTAATATAAATCTATGAAATAACATTAAAGTGTCTACTACATTCACACTATAAACACATAGCGGAGGGTGATACAACTGGAGAAGACAAAATTCAGACTTAAAGTCCAAACACTGGTTTAATGCACATCCAAAATTTCCAATTTTAATGATATATCCATAACGTTGTTTAATAGTGCACACAAATCATGAATGGAGCGCAAGCAAGCGAAATAAAGTTAACTGAATGTTGAAATGCATGTAAGCTGAGTTATGAAGCAACACTCTGAAGCAGTTGCAAATGCAGGAAAATGGTCAGTATGTTGGGGAATGGATGGCAAAACTTTGAAGGAAAACGGTCATTTAATTGTCCCTACATATTATCGTTAAAATGCTGTTAGCAGTTGTATTCACTGTGAATGAAAATATTACTGGATCAATATTTTAATATTTGGCAGTAAGCAGGTGTACCTAAATGTATCTCATACACAATCATGCACATTCAGACTGTTATCTATGAACGTAAAATGATACGTCAAAATATTATGTAATTATTTATTATTTATTATTATCTATAAATAAATTAGTTCAATCGATTAGGCATCACAAATTTTCATCATGAGATTCCTTGTTGTAGTAAATGATATCTGTTATTACTCTAAAGCAAGCATGAGCCCGAATATTCATTATTATTGTATAAAAAGTGTGTTTGTGATCCAATCGACATGTGTTAATTATACAATAAGTGACAGTGAATAGCGAACCAACGTAATTTCTAAAGTCTTATAACTTGAGGTACTTCAATTATCATGCACATATGTCAAATGTTAGCAGATAATAATTAGAATTAGACAGAAATGCAAGAGAGTTGAAGCTGAAGTTATTCTATAATGTTGTAGTATGCAAACTGAAACTGCGTTTCTCTTACTTCTATTCAACCCATAATAACCTTAATTGTGCACTAATTAATAATAATATAAATACGTGACTTATAGAAATGATGAATATTTGGTTGAACACCTCGCCAAAAATAGATTGCTTGCTGACACATGTTTATATTTAACTTTATTCCTTTTTTTCAAAAAATCAATTTCTGTATTTCTTTATTGTGTATAATTAACAAAATATGTAGTTTCAGAGCTTTGGTTTTGTCTGATCTTACGTAATTTTAAAACTTTTCAAATGTAAAATTTTCTGATTATGCTATGAATGGTTGATATCTCAGCTATGCCCCTGGGTACATACATAAAAATGCCTTTCATGTTAGATTGGTTTCTATTCATCTCATCTAGAAAGAACTTGATGTTAAAATTGTGAAAGTGAAACCATCAACCATTCATCCGAAGACGATGGATTTAAAGTTGCATAAAAGGATTGGTCTTTATTTTCTCTTATCTAAATATAAGTTGATTTTGTTTACCTTCCTACTTTTATCCTATAATTAAATGAATCTCTCCTACACATTGAGTTCACTATATAAGATTTTCTTGGCAAATCCAGTTATATATGTGTGAAAACCGTGAAAAATGTATGTTCTTTACATTATGAACGTACCTACGCTAGTTTAAGTCACTTTATGTATGCTAGCGGAAAACATATTTGTTGTGAATTTAAATTCGGATATGCAACTTATGTAATTCACTATAATTGATGCCTCAAACCCAAAGAATGTTTTAAATTGCTATACATTGGTAAATTTTGGAATCTGAATCGGGCCGAAAATCTGAAATCATTGCATAATTAGAGTGGATGAAGGAAAAAATTAGATAAATTTCAAAAGCAACGGATTAGTATTAGAAATCTAGTAAGATTACTGTTAAAAAGTTAAGAGAAAAGGATATAATGCCACTACAGCAATGAGAATGAACAGTAAAGAAAAGTCTATAATTTATAGCAAAACTTTGGAATTAGTCCGTTGGTGCATGATTGTTCCTACATATTATCAAGGTCAAATGTGGTAAGTCGTTATACTCATTACCAACGAAAATACTACGGGCTCTAAATTATATGTTTTGGCAGTGAGAAGATGTACACAAATATTTGTAGTGCAGGCAACCACTAAAATTATCGTTAAAGGCAACAACGTCAGTTAAAGTTTTAACTTCCTTTAACAAAAGAAGTCATATATTTTTTAAATAGCTTCATCAATTTTAACTGTCTTAAAATGAATTATAATTAATAATGCAAAAGTATTTGATTATAAAACGTTATTTTCACCTTCCTAATAGCATATTGTGATTAGATCTTAGAAACTGTAGAAAATATATATTTGTTGGCTCAAATGATAAATTAAGTGCATCTGTTGACAATGCAGTTAGAATTGCATTTCAAATCACATGTTTAACTGTATCGTTTTTTAATACAGTTTTAATTGCATATGAAAGGTGTGAGATGTATTCCGTATCTAAAAGCTCCAGTTAATGCAGTTAAAACTGCACCAAGATGACAAACTTAGAAGAATGTAGTTCCGCATCATTCCAATACAAATTTAATTTCCTTCAAGAGATTCAGTTAAAACAGTGACATCCTGTTGTGGTTTAAACTTTAAACTACATCATCGTGGTGCAGTTTTAACTGCATCATGAGAGACGCAGTTTATGCTATATTATTATGTTACGGGTTTAACTCCACTTGCTAACAATTTGCTAAATAACAAACAATGATTTATGATTAAGGATAAATGTTAAATTTTAAAGGATGTGTGCCAAATAAAAAATATCTAAATACTATATTCCAATTCATGTTGTGCTTTCATAATGATATTTATCAATCTGAAGACTGAGAAACAACCATCATTTAATATTTGAAAAGGAAAAAAAAACATGTATGGGCAAAGACAATGATTTTACAGTGCATTGTTTTCCCATCAACTTATCATCCAATGTTCTTGATGTATAATTGGCTTAATTGATAGTACAAACAGGACACCAAAAGTAAAGCTTTATTAGAATTTTTTATTATCTTCTAAACCTGTACTTTACAATGAAGAGATTAAATAGGACAGTATAAAAAATTGCACAGAACAAAGCCATGATGAAACTGCAGACAAATATTAGTTGATTCAACTGTCATCAATAAAAATAAAAAGTTAATGAGTTCTGCGGTAGGCAATTCAAGTCATTCATCTGCCTTTTATTCATCATTTTAGTTCAAGTGTTTTTTCTATTTGGAAAACATTCATCTAGATCTATTATACATGTGAGATGGTGATTTAGAGAATCATCTTGATCCCATGTCTTCTACTCTATGGATTGGTTTCTACCAGCATATTCCGTCTATACTAATCGAAACTAGGAATGTATCCCTCTATGGATTGGTGATTTAGAGAATCAAGTTAGTTCACACTAATCGAAGCATCAATGAAAGATGATTAGTTAGACATCGCTCTGCCGCTGGTGCTCCAAATCTATCAGTTAAACCTATGCTCAGTGGTCGCCGGTCCAGCAAAAGATGCGTAGGTAATCATAAATTGATGTTGTGTTTTGAAATGTATGGCATAAGTCATGAAATACTTGCTCGTGCAGCTCCCAAAACTGACCATCTAGTCCTTTCATTTTATTTCATTTCCTTTTGATATCCAACCCTTGCTCATTAGAGTTTCAGCCTTTCCGATATCCAACCCTTGCTCATTAATATGGATCGATGTGATCAATACAAATCCATAACGGTCTGTACAAAACCATCGTTAAGACATATTCAGTGCAGTTTTTTTTTTTTAAAATCAGTGGTTTTTTTTATAACAAGTGCATTTTTTTTTATAACAAGTGCAGTTTTTTTTATAACAAGTGCAGTTTTTTTTTAATAACAAGTGCAGTTTTTTTTTATAACAAGTGCAGTTTTTTTATAACAAGTGCAGTTTTTTTTATAATAACAAGAGCAGTTTTTTTTTATAACAAGTGCAGTTTTTTTATAACAAGAGCAGTTTTTTTTTATATAACAAGTGCAGTTTTTTTTTTAATAACAAGTGCAGTTTTTTTATAACAAGTGCAGTTTTTTTTTATAACAAGTGCAGTTTTTTTTTAATAACAAGTGCAGTTTGTTTTTTAATGTAGATTCTTCATTAAAATGACAAACAATAGCGCAAATGCAAATTTAAGTACAACACAGACTATTGAACCTCAACCACCCAAAGGTAAAAAGTACTTTATAACGGTTGGGGTTGAGGGTGCAGTAGGGGAAGATTCAGCTAAATGGAGTACACGTAGTGGTGAGTTAATTCGTTGTCATATACCCGTTGGCTACAAAGAATGGAGGGCCGTAGATAGCTTCTACAAGGATAAACTATGGGAAGGGCTTTTGGTATTTTCACTAATATCAATTTCATCATCAAGTTTAAATTATGATATATTTGATTGTTTCATGATTTCGTTTATTTTGTTTCTTTTCTCGTGATAGGAAGAATTTGACATGGATGTAGACCCTAGCATAGCTCGACCGTTATTAGAGAAACATTTCCCACCATACTATAGATCAATGAAGTCAACATTAAGAAAAAGTTTTCTTAAAGTTGATGACACTATGATTCCTAAACGTGTTGCCATTGATAGATGTCCAGATGATATAGATAGAGTGTGATGGGAAAAGTTCCTTGATATTGAGTATACGAATGAAAAGATGGAGCAATGTAAACAAAATGCAAAAAACAAAGCGAAAATACAAATTACACATACTCTAGGAAGGAAACCTTACCATAGAGTGCACCATGAAATGGTAATAAAATTATCTTTTGTAAATGGTTGTTTGTAGAATGTTATATTAATTATGTGTTGTCAACTTTGATATTTCTTGTAGGTCTTATCCAATCCAGAAGCAAATATTTCACGAACGACGATTTGGAAGGTTGGACATAAAAGAAAATCGGGAGAAGTACTACCATGTGCCGCAGAAACATATGTAGGTTTGCATATATGTTGTTAAGCTCAGTAAATTATTTTAATTGATCATTATTTGCCTGAACTCATTATGTTTTGCCTGAACAATGTTGAGTACATAAAGTCGGGTTTCTACAAATACCGAAAACATATACAGCTTTGCTGAGCCACAGTCTCAGCTACCTGAGCCTTGCCGCTCAGTAAAGCTGAGCCGTAAGGCTCAGCATTTGCTGAGTTTTGGCTCAGCAAAGCTGAGCCATAAGGCTCAGCAAATGCTGAGCCCACGGCTCAGCAAATGCTGAGCCCACGGCTCATCAAAGCTGAGCCGTGGCTCAGCATTTGCTGAGCTTTGGCTCAGCAACTGCTGAGCCTTACCGCTCAGCTTTGCTGAGCCACAGGCTCAGCATTTGCTGAGTTTTGGCTCAGCAAATGCTGAGCCCACGGCTCAGCAAATGCTGAGCCTGAGGCTCAGCATTTGCTGAGTTTTGGCTCAGCAACTGCTGAGCCTTACCGCTCAGCTTTGCTGAGCCCACGGCTCAGCATTTGCTGAGCCTCTAGCCTGAGGCTCAGCTTTGCTGAGCCTGAGGCTCAGCATCTGCTGAATGCTGAGCCTGAGGCTCAGCAAATGCTGAGCCACAGGCTCAGCAAATGCTGCTCAGCTGTGGCTCAGCAAAAGCTGAGCCGTTAGGCTCAGCATTTGCTGAGTTTTAGCTCAGCATTTGCTGAGTTTTGGCTCAGCATTTGTTGAGCCAAAACTCAGCAAATGCTGAGCCTTTTGGCTCAGCAACTGCTGAGCCGAGCCTTACCTAATTTGCAAGAAATTACCTAATGCTGAGCCGAGCCTTACCTAATGCTGAGCCGAGTCGTAAGGCTCAGCTTTTGCTGAGTTTTGACTTTTGTGAATTTGGTATTTTGTGCGAGATGTTTTTCTGTTTTTAACAAGAAACTGAAATTTTCAATTTAATGTGATATTCAATGAATGCAGGCACTTCTAGAGGCAGCGGAAGAAAAGAGAAAATTGGATGGTAGTTCTAGTGGCGCAGTAGATGATCTTGATAATGATCCAATTGCAGAAGTTTTTGGTTCCGACATGAAGAAAAATTATTGTCGAGCAATTAGTTCTACTTCTTCTATAAAACAAGTAAAGGTGGCTCGAGCTGTAAAAGCTGTAGCTGATAAAAAACAAGCCGTGGATTTGTCTGTTTGGAAATTGGAGATAGAAAGGCAAGTAGCTACTCAAGTTAATAACGCCATCAATTCAATTACTTCAACTTTTATGAAATTTATACCTAATTTGCAAGAAAAACTTGTTGCAAGTCCTTCCACTCCTCGTACAGAAGGTGCTTCTAATTTAAGGGATTCTCATATAAGTAATAATGTAACTGTTACTCCAAATGTGTCACTTAATGATCTTCATTCATCTACAATGGAAAAGAAATACGTAATGCTATTGTCAAATGATCTAGAGAAGGAGGTAGCAAAAGGTTATCTTGGAACACAAACAGTTTGTCATTTTAGGAAAGTGGTACCGAATATAGAGAAAGTAATTTGGGTTGTTGAAGTTCTTGAACCGGATGCACCAATTTATGATGGTCCTCAAAATGGAATGTACAAGTTATGTGAATTTTCAGATGGAAGCTTCGTTATATGGCCAGAGTTTCGTATTCGTTATTTGTAGAATCTTATTTATGTATTGAATTTAGCAAACTAATTATGTATTATTGAATTTGACATCTTAATTATGTATTGTGTTTGTTTATTGTTAACTGATATTCTATGTCGTTATGTTATGAATGTTATCTATTAGTATGCATTGAGTTTAATATTAGTTTTTGATTCATATTAAATATCGTCTATATTATCATCGTGTTGGTTATTAATTGAATATTAATGTTAGAATATGCGAGTTGTTAATACATATTTCTGTTATTATTAAAATTTATATTTGTTGTGAATTAAAATTTTGTAACATGTATAGGCGTTACAAACAAATGTATTGCAACATGTATAAGCGTTGCAAACAAAAATCTTACGACGATTATAAGCGTTGGTAAAGAAAATCTACCAACGCTTATAAGCGTTGCTAAAGAAAATCTACCAACGCTTATAAGCGTTGCGACTGAAAATATACCAACGCTTATAAGCGTTGGGACAGAAAATCTACCAACGCTTATAAGCGTTGGTACTAATTTGCCACCCCTCCATAGCAACACTAATAAGCGTTGCTGAAATTGTTTGCGACGGTTATACTCGTTGGGAATCACCTGTTTTGGTGTAGTGATAGTAAGGAAATTGATTATGTTTACTCACAGTATATATGCTACTGTGTTGGCTTATTATCATTTTAATGTCTCCAGATTTTTATTTATTTCTTTTCGCTTTTGATTTCAGTTTTTGACAAGAAGAATGTGCATAACAATATATATATACACATATATAACCAGTAGAGTATCTAAATGGATACAAGGATACTTAGCACCAAGTAGTTCACTGTCATGGTTTCAACAAAGATCTGATTTTTTAAAATATGTATATTATATAAATGACAGCTTATATCCAGATTTCATGTACACACAAATGTAAGTTAAACGAACTAGACAACAATCATTACACAGTTTATAAAGTGGAATAGGAAAAAGTTTAGTCACAGTATATATTTGCTGTCTTTTCCAATGTCCATTGCCTTTTGCTTCCAGATCTTGTTTTCTCTGTTTTTCTATTCCATTTCCAGTTTTATTCTTTTGTTTTTGGATATTGCTTTTTAGGAAACTTAGTGTGTGTTGTTATGTGAACTTTACATATATTTATATGTGAGAGATTTGAGCATAAGTCGGCTAGATATCGAAGCATAAAAGGTATAGATTTGCAGCAGTATTTAAGATGGGTGATGTTGGATGTTTACAGTTGTATAAATCGAATCTAAGTCTTCCAATTTTGCTCCTAAAAACATAGCAATGCCGTGTAAATTCTGCTCCATAAGTACATGCATAGGTCCTATTCATATAGAAAAAAATCGTCTTTAGTTCTTAAGTAAAACAAACTATTTATTGGATTTGATTGTTGTTGTACAGATTACATGTGCTCAACCCTTTCCTGTGCACAATATTGCCTTAATCTATGTAAGATCACATTTCAGGCCTATTTTCCTATGCTAATTATTTGCTTTCTTTTCAACATTACTAGTCTGTGTTGCTACATCTTTCCATTTCATTTTAAATCCCTGAGTTCACTAGCAGGCTATTGTCTCTTTTCAGATTTTTGGCTTGTTTTCATGTCATTCTTATTTTAATCTAGAAGTATACTTTTAAATACATGGAACTAGCTTTGAAAGCACATGCTAGCGTAATGCACTAAGCATCATACATGGCAAGTCACTAGATTTTCTCGCACAAAAATGGTTCTTCCGTATGGAGATTTCATTTGTTGGAGATGTAGACTTATTAAACAAGCTTAGTACATTGTATTATCAATTTTAGGTGATGTGAATGTCAACTGATATTGGAATAGTCTCACAAATGCTGTCTGACAAAGCATGTATTAACATACAAACAATAGTTGTCGAATATTTCTCTTAAAATAAAATGTTGAAGTTTGAGTCCGACATGCCTTACATAAAACAAAACATTTATGTCAAAACTTCTTTGCTCAACGTCCGCTTAACATGGGTCATTAATGAACTTATGTGCAAAAAGATTGGTAACCGAAACACAGTTCTTCTAGATGTTATTTCTAGGTGCATTCTTCTAATTAACGATACACCAACAATTATATTTGGTGCCGACGTTACACATCCTTGTTTGACTATCCATTATGCAATGTACATAGTTTTAAACTTGCTCATGTACCTTGTACATATATTCATATGTATATATTGCATAAATAAGTAGACTTAAACTTTGAATTTTATACATTCGACAATGTTGACAGGCTTTTTAGTCAAATCAGTCACACATGGAATTTCTGGTTAGCAACACACTAAAGTATTGAGAACATCGTCAGAAGACAGGAAGCGATTTGGTTGAAGTCGCATTACAAACAAAGAGTGGCCCAAAACTACTATCATATGAACTCTTTTGGGCCCGAAAACATCAATTACGGTGCTCAGCACAGTAAATTTTGTAACCCTCTGAATTATCTTCAGGTAGAGCTTTTGTTTGGCTAAAATGGACTTACGGTTTAGAAGTTACACCTATTTCCGTGAACACGCGCATTACCGGAAAGTCTGGATTTAACATGACCCTTTCGGGTCGGATCGAGTATAGGGGTTCGGAATGGTGAAGAGGATCCGATCCAAACCACAACAATCCACCTTGCACGAATTGGCCCTGGATGATTTTGGCAAGACACTGTTTCGGTTCGGAGACACCGATTCGGTTCGGGGACACCGGTTCGGTTTGGCTTGAAGGCACCGATCCGACCCGCTTGGAAATTGTTCCTGCGCATCAGCTTGTTTTGATCGATTCTCAAGGAGTAACCGCCTCCTACTTGCATGGATCAGCTTACACATGGCATACCACGACTTGGAGAGGCTTTCTCCACGTTTTCCATGATATTTCGAGATTAAAGGGATGTCCGCCACATGGCATCCGAACCGAAATTCGCCTACAGCTATAAATACACCATTTGAAAGATTTTCAAGGGACTTTTGGCATTAGCTCCTCACTGCATCCACCATATCTACAAACAAGGACTTTGTGCTTCTAAAATGAGATTAACACGAGGATTTCGTGTACAAATTCATTCATTTTTCTCTACTTCTTCATAAAATACAAGGATGTTGTATGTGAATAGGCCTTACGGATTGTCAGACGGCATTGTACTGGTAATTTCTTAGGATTTAGGAAACTATAAAGTGGACGTAGGCCTGGTTTGAGCCGAACCACTATAAAAACATCGTGTGTCTCCTATGATTTACTGTTTTTAACTATGATCTGAGATTTTATGAGGACTTCACACCGTATTTGGGTTTTAGTACCAGATTTCGGTCTAACATTTCGGCGCGCCAGGAGGGGGGCACACGATACTACTTCAATTTCTAGCTCGAAAGGAATCGAATTATTTGGATTTTGGATCGATGACCAAACGAAAGATTTCCCAAGCATATGATGTTGGAGCTCAAGGCACGAGGAACGAGGCAAGCCAGGAGGCTTCCTCTCATGGAAATCCATCAGCATACTTGACTAGAGATGAAATGGATGGCGTTTTCACTGAATTGAGAACTCAGATGGCAAGGAAAGACGAGCTTCTTCAAAAACAACAAAATATGATAGACGAATTCCTCGCTCGGATGGATAGAAGGCCGAGCAACAACATTCAACTTGTTGGAAATGGAACGGAAGCAGCTCGAGATGCTGCTACCAACTGAGTCGGATAGGCTTACATCCGAGCCGAAGAGCAAATGGAGACAGGGAGCAACCCCGACCGGGTCGGTTCTCATCCGATCCAAACCACAGAACCTGTTGGAGCTGGGGGCACTCGCCTCCTTTTCAGGAATGATCAACGTGCATCGCTCGATGTTTTGGATGGATGGACACTCGAGCACGACCAACATCCGCTCCGGCTCGGATGGACACTCAGGCACCACCAACTTCAGTCCAACAACAACCTAATGTGGCTCGGAACAAAGAACCAGGTTTAGGTCGGTTCGGACCCTCCGATCCGCAAACCACCAATCTGAACCGGATCACGTCCCAGGTGCCCCCATCACTTTCCTGAAGGCTATGCTCGGGGCACCAATTCTGATCTTGGCAACTTGCAGCAACTTTTCAAAGGCGATCGGCTCGCCAATTTGATTGAACGCCTCTCGAGAGGCCGCACTTATCAGAATGACGTGGATGACGTCAATCACAATACATTCACGCAAGAGATCAGGAATTCCCGCAATCCTCCGGATTTCAAACTTCCAGTTCTGGAACCTTACAACGGCAGGACGGATCCTACCATGCATCGAATGCTCTACAAGCGTCATATGGAAGTTCAATCGGCATCGGAAAATGTCATGGAAAAATGCTTCCCCCTATTTTTGACTGATATAGCTACTATGTGGATTCGACAGCTGAAATCTGAATCGATCAACAGCTGGACCATGTTGGTCGCTCGCTTTATTGAGCAATTTTGGATCCATATTGCTCGACCCAAGAACGTAATGTCGCTCACTACAATCAAGCAGAGACCTAAAGAAAATTTGCGCTCATTTCTGGAAAGATTCAACGTTGCAGTGACATTGGTTGAATGACCTGAACCATCGATGGTACTGATGGCAGCAGTATCCGGCTTTCTGGATAATTCGGAATTCAAAAAATCTTTGCATCGAGACCCACCGCGAAACCTCGGCGAATTCTACCTTGAAGCAGATAGATTTCTACGGGAAGAGGATGCGACTTCCAAGAAGAATGTTCTCGAGGTCAACATGCTTAAAGATGGAGGACCGTCTGATTTTGGAAAAGGCAAGGGAAAAGCCGCTGTCAAGAATGACTGCAACACTCAACCCCGGAGAGAGCCCAAATATGAAAAGTACACTGAACTCAATTCAACCCTGACTGACATCTACATAGGCACAAATGGTGACATCTCCTATCCAAAGCCTCCAAGGAGGGAGCCATCGCAAAGGGAACACGATTCTGGAAAGGATTGTATATTCCATGATATGGACGGTCATGACACAAATGACTGCAGACATCTGCGAGACCTGATTGAGGAACGGGTTAGACGTGGAGAGCTCTCGTGGGCTCATCATCAACGCTACCACCACCTGCTCCCCGGAGTGGGAATGACCTTGGGTCGAGCTCTCGTGGGCTCATCATCAACTGATCTGGATGATATCAGCTTGGATTTCCTGCATTACTTAGGATTTAAGATATGTTTTTTGCTTTCTTTAGGTTTTTCCGATTGGGTAAATCGGAGTACACACGTACAAGGTTAGGATTTAGCTCCAAAGCATGCTATGGACTCGATGATAAACCAATCAAGATTTCCGTTGGTTTTGTATTCTGAATTGAATAAGGAAGGACTTTCCGAGCATGAATTATATTTGGCAATTTTAAGTATCTTTTCAGGTTTTGACAGTATTCTCAATCTCAATTAAAGTATGGATTATACTCATCTTGAATCCCTAGGTATGGATTATGCTTAGGGACGGACTATCTTGTCAGGCTATGGCAAGTGTAGCTCCATCTCGATATGAGTATGGATTATACCCCGTTGAATTTATAAGTATGAATTATACTCGGGAACGGCTTATCATCTTGTCAGGGTTTGGAAAAGGAACTCAATAAAACTTGAGTATGGCTTATCCTCAGTTTGAACTTCTTGGCATGGCTTATGCCCGGAAGGTTAGGTCCCTCACCAGGTTTTGGCAGGATGATTCGAACGTCTCTTGAGTATGGTTTATGCTCAAATATACGCCAAAGCATGGTTTACGCTCGAAAAGGATAAGCAAAGCTGTCAGGATTTGACACATTTGTTCGCTTCTTTTTCTTTGCAGGTATGGATCATACTTGCAGTTGGCAGGCTCGGCTTGGCCTTGGATTTTTTGGATTATCCAGAACACATCTTCCTTCAATCACCAAGATATGTTCTAGGGGGCAAAAATGTTGACATTCTTTTTATTCAAAGCAGTCACACATGGAATTTCTGGTTAGCAACGCACTCAAGCGTTGAGAACATCGTCAGAAGACAGGAAGCGATTTGGTTGAAGTCGCATCACAAACAAAGAGTGGCCCGAAACTCCTATCAGATAACCTCTTTTGGGCCCGAGAACATCAATTATGGTGCTTTGCACATTAACTCTTGTAGCCCTCTGAATTAGCTTCAGGTAGAGCATTCGTTTGGCTAAAACTGACTTACGGTTTGGAAGTTACGCATATTTCCGTGAATATGTGTGTTACCGGAAAGTCCGGATTTAACATGACCCTTTCGGGTCGGATCGAGTATAGAGATTCAGATCGATGAAGAGTATCCGATCTGAACCACAGCAATCCACCTCGCACGGCTTGGCACTGGATGATTTTGGCAAGACACTGGTTCGGTTCGGCTTGAAGGCACCAATCTGATCCGCCTGGAAACTGTTCCTGCGCATCAGCTTGTTTTGATCGATTCTCAAGGAGTAACCGCCTCCTACTTGCATGGATCAACTTACACCTGGCATACCACGACTTGGAGAGGCTTTCTTCATGTTTTCCATGATATCTCGATATTAATGGGATGCCCGCCACGTGGCATCCGAACTAAAATTCGCCTACAACTATAAATATACCATTTGAAGGATTTTCAAGGGACTTTTGGCATTAGCTCCTTACTGCATCCACCATATCTGCAACACGAGGACTTTGTGCTTCTAAAACGAGATTAACACGAGGATTTCGTGTACAAATTCATTCTCTTTTCTCTACTTCTTCATAAAATACAAGGATGTTATATGCGAATAGGACTTACGGATTGTAAGACGACATTGAACTGGTAATTTCTTATGATTTAAGAAACTATAAAGTGGACGTAGACTTGGTTTGAGCTGAACCACTATAAAAACATCGTGTGTCTCCTGTGGTTTACTGTTTTTATCTATGATCTGTGATTTTGTAAGGACTTCACACCATATTTGGGTGTTAGTACCAAATTTCGGTCTAATAGATACTATCCTCTTTGATTCAATATGCAATACAAAAAATATCCTTTTGAATTCTAAGTTCCTTGCATATGTTGACTTGTAGACACATATATTTCCACTAATATATATTTAAATCAAAATATTAGAGTTCACTTGTTTCATTTGTATTTTGATTTTTCTTTTGATTTTTACTAAATTACGATAAACGGTATTAATAAAAATAGTTGAATTTTATCTGGTTTACCTTTCATATAAAACAAATCCCAAGTTTTACTTGCTTATATACTCATACATTGATGTAGAAAATTAATTTAAATATACACTTAGATAATTATATAATAATTTATTACCCTGAATTTCTATAATATTAAAAATGCAAATTTATCTATTTGAATTTAATTACCAGTATAATCTATAAATAATAGATTATAAAATTAGTCCAGAAACTGGGTCTTTACGATTCTCTTTCATGAGAGTTATCGCATCGTTATCTACAGCAATGGATGATGAGGTCAGTAGTACCTACAAATTTACTCAACTAGTTAAAGCGGCACAAAAGAAAACAATCAAGCTAAACGTTTTCACTACGGGTATGATAGTAGGAAGTACTACAAAGCATATTCCTTTAAGCTTAGCTTTTGGGAGTAATACATATTCATTGTATTTACTTAAATTTAAATTTCTCTCCTTAGTAATGCAATATATATAAGTTTGATGCAAAAAAGGCCAAATATTATTTTCGTACAAATTTTAAAATAACTATTGGTGTAAAATTATTTATAACATCCTTTTGTATCATATTACGTCTTGTATGCCTCAAGTTGGAACCATAAACTCTTCGAAACAACCCGAACTCGCCCGTATAGGGAAAGCCCAGATTAAGTTGAGAACACGACAAATGTAATGACCCGCATTTTCAGCGATATAATAATTAATTAATTTAATTATTTATAAAGTGATTTAGAGAATTAAATGGTGGCTCAATTAAATAACTTTGAATATTTAATTAAAATAATAATTAAATAATATATTTAATTCTGAAATAATCAGAATTGGCCGAAATGGCGATATGGTGTGAACTGGGAAATTCAAAAGATGTAATTCAGTTTAGAATTGAATTACGATAACGAATATATTTAATTAACGATGGTTGAACGTATAAATTATATTATAATTATAATCGAGCTCGAAATGGCGCGGTAGTTCGTTATTTGGCGATTCGAACTTCAATCGAATATACAGAAGCCGTTTTAAATCGGATTTCCGTGAAACAAGAAACGTTAGGAGCTGGTGAAGTATATTTTTCTAGTGGAAGAGGAAAATCGGGATTTCGTCGTGTAGATTTTTAGTTATGTCCATATTAAATATTCAGAAAAACAGCGGTATATTCGTTCGTGGCCATAACGGTTATTTAAATAAATTTGAATATCGGGTTTGAATTTAGACAAGGTTCTTTTGAGACACAACGATAATTTAATTTTTAGAATTTTACTATAATTTTTAATTAATTAAATAAGCAACTTTTTGTTTGGAGTATTTTGCACCCTTAATCAGAGATTTTGGGGTTTCACAATATGAGTTAATCTACCGATATTATTATACTTTTGGGATCATGGCACCGAGCTGGATATAACGGTATCTTTATTTCTGTCCATACGTGAATGGAATTTAGGTAACATGGTATGTTAAAAACCAACTCTAAAACCATGAAACTTAACGTGCGCTTCACATTTTCTAATAAATATCTCGTTCTATTTTTCTGATCAAACTAGAGTCCACGTTCCTTCTCTTGCAGCCGCACAAAACAAATATCTAACCTTATCCTATATAATAACTTAACACCATCCCTTAACCAAATTCTTTCATTCTCTTCGATGGGCAAAACACTCAGCCACCACGAGAAATTTTCCAATAGAAAAACGCAATCAAAGGAAAATCTAAGAAATACAAAACAATTTCTATAAATCAATATGTATATATATTTCGAATTCTAGGAATGTAATGACCCGAAAATCCGGACCAATTTGAGCTGACCAAATAACACAAGTCCAACCCCAAATTGTACTGGAAATTCAAGAAATTAATAGAAAGAAGATAGAAGGTGAGGATAGATAAGATAGAACTAATAGAATAGAAGAAGAAGAAGAACATCATCAGAGTGAACACGAATCTCACAGCGGAACGAATAAAATATAACATAACTTTTGAAATACAAACAGTATGTATACAATAACACTTCTCAGAGTACAGCACTTACAACAACAGCGGAAAAACAATAGCTATAAAAATCTTGAAGCCTCCTGCTCCAAGCCCCCCAAGTGTATCTGTAAAATCCCGACTACTTGACTGCCCGTACAAATTTAGGCACCCAAGAGTTTAGGGAAACAAAACAAAATAATCTCCGGGTCAGTCATGGGACTGGTATGAGTAAAACAATTTGAACAAGTAAACGATATCTCATAAGACCACGCCGTATAACGGAACGGGTTTTTCCCTTATGAGAATCCAAAATATCTTTATATCAAAAACCTTTTGATATTATAATAATGTCTATCAGCCACAATATATTAATCATCTAGCAGAAACGCTTTCATCTCACGTTCTACATATATAGTATACAATCAAAACCGCAAGCACGTATTGGGTAATGGATTTCCAACTATGACAAGGTATGGAACCACCTTCCGATCAGTGTACTCTAGGAACGATACACTGGAGTTCAACAAGAACATCTTGCAACTCAACCACACATGATCGACCACTCATTTCGCTTGAGTGTATCGAATGTATATCACCAACGGTTGGGATCAGCAACCGTTCCCGTATATATATGGGACATCATTGATAGATTAAAGAAGCAAATGAATATTCTCTAGATAGGTGATTATACACCCTACTTCGGTGCGACCGACTTAGCCATGCTGCCTGCCCGATTTCTGTCATTTACCGGATGTGAGGCAAGAAACTACGCTTATCTTTTCACATACCACATCTTCATTCACTTAGAATGTCACATCATCATACCCTCTAAATCACAAATTGATTTTCCCAAAAATACCACGGGTATAAGCAAAGAGAAACGAATTCCTCCGCCACCAACGTAAATACGTTTGAAACGATCAACTTACGTGATCTACCAGATATACTCTGTCAGACCTTCGTCCATACAAGTTGTCCTGGGACTGGACAAACCGAAGGCACTATTCTGTAAATAGGACAGCCCTTGCACTTTACTCCGCCTTCAATTATCTTTGGTATAAATGATTCGCAACGCTAATGCCAATACAGAGTGGTTCTTTGGATAATAATCCAACCGGTCTCTCCATATTAACAACGTTAAAATGGTCGAAAACTTCGATAGTCGGTGAGTTAACTATCAAAGAAAAATAGGTGTGCAAACAACGATATTATTTCCAGATGGAAATTATATCGATCAATCATCATTTAACATATATATATTCACATGTCCTTATCTTCTATGTTTAGAAAATATATGTTATTAACACTAGAAAACATTTCCATTGTTTATTCACGCATCACTACCATTCCACAACTATTAGTCCCTAACCGTAAACTAGTAGGAGAACAATTCCCTAAGTAAAAAATCCCGAAGGCCGAAACCAACATCAGATCGATACTTAGAAAACTATTCAACTTAACTAATCTTTAGTCAGTTTCTAATTTCTGTTTAACTCCATTTTGATTTACTCTAATTGATTAACTCTATTTGTTTAACTCCTATTCGAATAACTAATATTGAATTTAACTCCATTCACTTGACTCTAGATCGCAGCGATCACAATGGTTACGCCTGATTCCTTCAGGAAACATCCGACCGCCGTAGGCTATCTGCAGCCCTACGAATCACGCTAGCAGTCGTGCTAAATGGTAACTAATCCTGAATAATTATGTTTGACTAACTCTATTGGACTAACCATATTCGATTAACTCGACTTTGAATAACTAAATTCGATTAACTCTTTTATATCTCGTCAATTTCCTTTTTATACTTCTATTTATTTTCTAAATAAATATTCCTTTATTAATTCTATTTACTTCCTAAATAAATATTTCCTTTATCAACTTTATTTATTTTCTAAATAAATACATCCTTTATAAAATCCTATGATTTTATAAATACTTTATTTTCAAAATATTTCCTTTATAAAATCAGTTGATTTTATAAAGTTCCTTTATTTCAATATACATTGAAATGTTCCTTTACTACATTCTGGTATTTCTTATGGTATTTAACACGCCATGTAACAACGATAACTATCGTCCAAACATACATAATCAACGTCAGATTATATATCACATTATATATCACAATATATAAATCACAGTAAAATAACTGTTGAGGAATCCCGTTGGATTCCTCCGACCTGTTTCCCGGCATCATAGATGTTAGACAATATAATTAACATCGTTTTCACTTCACTGTGAAATATTCTGATAACGGAATCACATATAAATATTTAAAGGTTTATATATATATACCTATATATATATATAATTTCTACTAACTGACTAGCAGTTCAATCAAACAGTCAACACACAGTCAAACAGACAATATTTAACAGTTCTAAGAATACGTTGTAAAAATAGAACTGTTAAGAGTTGGTGAGTTTTACTCACTTTGGCAGTTCATCGTTAAAGAACGATAAACTGTTTGTTTTGATTTGAATCAAACAATTTATTCTGTCATAAATTCAAACTAGCTCCAATCCACTCCCAGTCAGTTCCAGTGTGTAGCCACCGTCCATACGATCCTAACGGATCCTGTTTTTCTGAATTTCGTTAACATATGTGAAAGTTGTTGACATTACAAGATTTTATATAACTAAATGTCATTAATCACTAAACTAATTAATTAATATAATCCTCATATTATCATGTTTGAGCCACGTTAGCTAATACCTTCTCCCATCGGTGAAACATAACCCGAGATACCGTGTTTAAACCCAACATCGATGGCAACTTCAAACCTCCTATGCCACTAACACAGATCACCGAAGTCAGCTCTGCCACCAGAAATCGAAGCTGCGCCTCAACCCCTACCTTTCTCCTAAGCCTCGCCTCCTACTTTTCCTATTATCACCAGAAAACCACCTTATACCTCACCGCTTCCAGACCAACTTCGAACACCATTTCCTCTCTCAAATATCCATGAATTTCACCAACTGATTTCACCATGGAGATCCCACTTACGAATACTCCATCTCCATCAACGATTTACCCAACTCGAGATTCATTATTCCGTCGCGGTTTCTAGTTCATCGACGAACTATAGTAGGAAAGGTGCGACAAGAATGTTCACCGTACCTTTTGAAACTTGACCAAAACTTGCGGAAATTCATCACAACATCAAAACGAACCTCAGATTCATGAATTTAAGCTTCCATTTTGCTGATTTATTTTAGCCCTAGCTTCGCGGGTTCGAGTTCGACCCCGGAACATTCATGCCGCACCAAAAACTATGTGAACAGAGATGAAACTCCAGCGTATACAAGGTCAACGGACCCAACATCTTCCGATTTCATTAAATATTTGTGGAGTTTTAATTCCTTGAAGTTTTGTAAATGGAGGCGCCTCCGTTCTCTGGTTTGCAGAGGATAAAAATTATGATTAGGTTAGAAGAGAAAAAGGTTATTTATAAGGTAATGGTTTAGGCATTTTGAAGAGATATTTATTTTTATATTCATTTATATTGAACTGCTGTTTTTACTGGTCCTTTAAAATTCCTGTGACCACATACGATACCCAAAAATCAAGAAAGTGGACATGCAGCTACAGTTCGACATTACGGTCCCAACGAAACTGGTTTCGTCGAATTCCGACTTCGTATGCTCACATAGTGTATTTTTAACTGTCGAAATACTGACTGTTTTTCACTCTAAAAATCCGTACGACCACACAGTGACTCTAAAAATCACGAAACTGGAAATCTAACAACTATTTGACATTGAGGATCCAACAAAATTAGTTATGTTGAATTCCGACTTCGTTCGCAAAAGTGGCTATTTTTAAAGCTTTGGATGACGCATTTAAGTATATAAATATATTTAAATATAATTAAATTTAATATTTTAAAAATAAATATTATCGTATATATCCACAGTGGAATACCATACAGCTCTAGAATATTCCTATATGAATTTCTAACTCGATATTCACTTCTGGGTCAACCCGATATTCGATTTATATTTAAATCCCTTTTTAAAATATAAATAATTCCTTTATAAATTATAAAGGAATTCCACAGCGACTTTTCTAAAATTTGATTTGGACATATCTCAAAATCTACACGATGAAATCCCGATTTTTCTCTTCCACTAGAAATATATACTCCACCAGCTCTACACGTTTCTTGTTTCACAGAAATCTGATTTAAAACGAACCCTGTATACTCAGTTGAAGTTCAAATCGCCAAATATCGAACTGCAGCGCCATTTCGAGCTCGATTTTAATTATATTATAATTATACGTTCAAACTGACGTCGATTGAATATATTCGTTATTCAAATTCAATTCTAAACTGAATTATATATCACAGATGGTCCGGTTCACACCCGTATCGTCATTTCTGCCAATTTTGATTATTTCAGAATTAAATATATTATTTAATTTATTATTTTAATTAAATATTCATCATTATTTAATTAACCGACCATTAAATTCTCTAATTCACTATTTAAATAATTAAATAAATTAATTAAATACCTCTGCCCATGCGGTTCATTACAATCTTCCCCACTTAAAATAATTTCGTCCTCGAAATTGCTAAGTTAGATGACGACCCTATCTATTGGAATTCCTAAGATTTGTTTACCCCTTATTTCTGATTTCAACTGAACCAATTAATATCTACTAAAATATTTATTTATTCCGACTAACTAAAAATTTCAAAAATTCTGAAAATTTTCTAACACTTTAAATTTTCGGAAAATTTCGCCATAACCTCCTTTGTACAGCCCTATCGGTATACCACAACTCGCCTCTCTAGGCCATCTCCAACCCAAAAAGAAAATCAAACAGCCAAGCGGCTTGCCAATTCAGCTCATAAATCTCATGCTTATATCAAATATAAACTTGTACCTTTTTGTCGGGTATATCAACTTTATCACTTCACTTGTCATCAATTCAACATATACCAATGTAATTCCAACTTGATCCCAAATCCATTTATCTTTAACACAACCATTCGCTTATACCTAAGCCGAATTCAATTTCAAATTCGAGTTCCATTCTCGATTCCCAAATTCTTAACCAACCTAATATCATTCAAATTCCTATCTTATAAATCCAATTTGTTTTATATTTCTATTTCAACTCAGTTTCCACTTAACTGGTTTCTAATTCCATCTCAATTATATTGGATTATACAAATTTTACTTTAATTTGTTTTAATTCAAACAACCTTTTCTTCCTGGGAGCTTTTAAATAGTTTACCTCTTTCAAAAATCAAATTTTCCTTTTTGAAATTCAAAAAACTTATTTTTTTTTTCAAAACAAAATATTTGGTAGTAATCCGTCACTTAACAACTCGAAAATCACACCGATGATGCTGCGCAGTCAACATCGGAGTTACTTTCCAGCGACCGTAGTGAGTTCAATACTATATCACTTTTCAAACCATTTCTGAATATTTCAATTTTGAAATCAGTTCAAAATATCCTTTCAATGTTGCAAACAATTTAAAATCTCCCAGGATCTTAAATTTCTCATATACTTAATCCAAATCTGTTGGCAACAACTTTTCCCATTTCTGGGATTTTAATTCCAATTCTGATTTTAATTTCAGATTTAACTCATCTGATTTCACGTATTTTACTTATATGAATTCTGATTGGTTATTTACATACCATTTCATATTTTATAATCTTATCTGATTATAATCACAACCAATATGTCCTATATATGATAATATATCACATATCCATATTGTGTCGGTCCATCGTATTCAAGTGTTTATTTACTCCTACCGATACAGTGGATCAAACTGATCGACCAGAACTCATAAACAGCTCAGCCAATGAATCTCCACAATATAAAACCATTTTTATATCAAATACAAATACGCACTCGTATATATACACTCAACTCAATCTAGGGTATTACTAACCCTATCTCTACCGAGTCACGCCACAGAGCCAAGGTAATTCTTAACTTAAGCTCTGATACCAACTGTAATGACCTGAAAATCCGGACCAATTTGAGCTGACCAAATAACACAAGTCCAACCCCAAATTGTACTGGAAATTCAAGAAATTAATAGAAAGAAGATAGAAGGTGAGGATAGATAAGATAGAACTAATAGAATAGAAGAAGAAGAAGAACATCATCATCAGAGTGAACATGAATCTCACAGCGGAACGAATAAAATATAACATAACTTTTGAAATACAAATAGTATGTATACAATAACACTTCTCAGAGTACAACACTTACAACAACAGCGGAAAAACAATAGCTATAAAAATCTTGAAGCCTCCTGCTCCAAGCTCCCCAAGTGTATCTGTAAAATCCCGACTACTTGACTGCCCGTACAAATTTAGGCACCCAAGAGTTTAGGGAAACAAAACAAAATAAACTCCGGGTCAGTCATGGGACTGGTATGAGTAAAACAGTTTAAAACAGTTTGAACAAGTAAACGATATCTCATAAGACCACGCCGTTTAACAGAACGGGTTTTTCCCTTATGAGAATCCAAAATATCTTTATATCAAAAACCATTTGATATTATAATAATGTCTATCAGCCACAATATATTAATCATCTAGCAGAAACGCTTTCATCTCACGTTCTACATATATAGTATACAATCAAAACCACAAGCACGTATTGGGTAATGGATTTCCAACTATGACAAGGTATGGAACCACCTTCCGATCAGTGTACTCTAGGAACGATACACTGGAGTTCAACAAGAACATCTTGCAACTCAGCCACACATGACCGACCACTCATTTCGCTTGAGTGTATCGAATGTATATCACCAACAGTTGGGATCAGCAACCGTTCACGTATATATATGGGACATCATTGATAGATTAAAGAAGCAAATGAATATTCTCTAGATAGGTGATTATACACCCTACTTCGGTGCGACCGACTTAGCCATGCTGCCTGCCCGATTTCTGTCATTTACCGGATGTGAGGCAAGAAACTACGCTTATCTTTTCACATACCACATCTTCATTCACTTAGAATGTCACATCATCATACCCTCTAAATCACAAATTGATTTTCCCAAAAATACCACGGGTATAAGCTAAGAGAAACGAATTCCTCCGCCACCAACGTAAATACGTTTGAAACGATCAACTTACGTGATCTACCAGATATACTCTGTCAGACCTTCGTCCATACAAGTTGTCCTGGGACTGGACAAACCGAAGGCACTATTCTGTAAACAGGACATCCACCTTCAATTATCTTTGGCATAAATGATTCGCAATGCTTATGCCAATACAGAGTGGTTCTTTGGATAATAATCCAACCGGTCTCTCCATATTAACAACGTTAAAATGGTCGAAAACTTCGATAGTCGGTGAGTTAACTATCAAAGAAAAACAGGTGTGCAAACAACGATATTATTTCCAGATGGAAATTATATCGATCAATCATCATTTAACATATATATATATATATTCACATGTCCTTATCTTCTATGTTTAGAAAATATATGTTATTAACACTAGAAAACATTTCTATTGTTTATTCACGCATCACTACCATTCCACAACTATTAGTCCCTAACCGTAAACTAGTAGGAGAACAATTCCCTAAGTATAAACCCTGAAGGCCGAAACCAACATTAGATCGATACTTAGAAAACTATTCAACTTAACTAATCTCTAGTCAGTTTCTAATTTCTGTTTAACTCCATTTTGATTTACTCTAATTGATTAACTCTATTTGTTTAACTCCTATTCGAATAACTAATATTGAATTTAACTCCATTCACTTGACTCTAGATCGCAGCGATCACAATGGTTACGCCCGATTCCCTCAGGAAACATCCGACCGCCGTAGGCTATCTGCAGCCCTGCGAATTACGCTAGCAGTCGTGCTAAATGGTAACTTATCCTGAATAACTATGTTTGACTAACTCTATTTGACTAACCATATTCGATTAACTCGACTTCGAATAACTAAATTCGATTAACACTTTTATATCTCGTCAATTTCCTTTTTATACTTCTATTTATTTTCTAAATAAATATTCCTTTATTAATTCTATTTACTTCCTAAATAAATATTTCCTTTATCAAATTTATTTATTTTCTAAATAAATACATCCTTTATAAAATCCTATGATTTTATAAATACTTTATTTTCAAAATATTTCCTTTATAAAATCAGTTGATTTTATAAAGTTCCTTTATTTCAATATACATTGAAATATTCCTTTACTACATTCTGGTATTTCTTATGGTATTTAACACGCCATGTAACAACGATAACTATCGTCCAAACACACATAATCAACGACAGATTATATATCACAATATATAAATCACAGTAAAATAACTGTTGAGGAATCTCGTTGGATTCCTCCGACCTGTTTCCCTGCATCACAGATGTTAGACAATATAATTAACATCGTTTTCACTTCACTGTGAAATATTCTGATAACATAATCACATATGAATATTTAACGGTTTATATATATATATACATATATATATAATTTCTAATAACTGACTAGCATTTCAATCAAACAGTCAACACACAGTCAAACAGACAATATTTAACAGTTCTAAGAATACGTTGTAAAAATAGAACTGTTAAGAGTTGGTGAGTTTTACTCACTTTGGCAGTTCATCGTTAAAGAACGATAAACTATTTGTTTTGATTTGAATCAAACAATTTATTCTGTCATAAATTCAAACTAGCTCCAATCCACTCCCGGTCAGTTCCAGTGTGTAGCCACCGTCCATACGATCCTAACGGATCCTGTTTTTCTGAATTCCTTTAACATATGTGAAAGTTATTGACATTACAAGATTTTATATAACTAAACGTCATTAATCACTAAACTAATTAATTAATTAATATAATCCTCACATTATCCTGTTTGAGCCACGTCAGCTAATACCTTCTCCCATCGGTGAAACATAACCCGAGATACCGTGTTTAAACCCAACATCGATGGCAACTTCAAACCTCCTATGCCAGTAACTCAGATCACCGAAGTCAGCTCTGCCACCGGAAATCGAAGGTACGCCTCAACCCCTACCTTTCTCCTAAGCCTCGCCTCCTACTTTTCCTGTTATCACCAGAAAACCACCTTATACCTCACCGCTTCCAGACCAACTTCGAACACCATTTCCTCTCTAAAAAATCCACGAATTTCACCAACTGATTTCACCATGGAGATCCCACTTACGAATACTCCATCTCCATCAACGATTTACCCAACTCGAGATTCATTATTCCGTCGCGGTTTCCAGTTCATCGACGAACTATAGTAGGAAAGGTGCGACAAGAAAGTTCACCGTACCTTTTGAAACTTGACCAAAACTTGCGGAAATTCATCACAACATCAAAAAGTACCTCAGATTCATGAATTTAAGCTTCCATTTTGCCGATTTATCTTAGCCCTAGCTTCGCGGGTTCGAGTTCGACCCCGGAACATTCATGCCGCACCAAAAACTATGTGAACAGAGATGAAGCTCCAGCGTATACAAGGTCAACGGACCCAACATCTTCCGATTTCATTAAATATTTATGGAGTTTTAATTCCTTGAAGTTTTGTAAATGGAGGCGCCTCCGTTCTCTGGTTTGCAGAGGATAAAAATTACAATTAGGTTAGAAGAGAAAAAGGTTATTTATAAGGTAATGGTTTAGATATTTTGAAGAGATATTTATTTTAGATATTTTATTTTTATATTCATTTATATTGAACTGCTGTTTTTACTGGTCCTTTAAAATTCCTGTGACTACATACGATACCCAAAAATCAAGAAAGTGGACATGCAGCTACAGTTCGACATTACGGTCCCAACGAAACTGGTTTCGTCGAATTCCGACTTCGTATGCTCACACAGTGTATTTTTAACTATCGAAATACTGACTGTTTTTCACTCTAAAAATCCGTACGACCACACAGTGACTCTAAAAATCACGAAACTGGAAATCTAACAACTATTTGACATTGAGGATCCAACAAAATTAGTTATGTTGAATTCCGACTTCGTTCGCAAAAGTGGCTATTTTTAAAGCTTTGGATGACGCATTTAAGTATATAAATATATTTAAATATAATTAAATTTAATATTTTAAAAATAAATATTATCGTATATATCCACAGTGGAATACCATACAGCTCTAGAATATTCCTATATGAATTTCTAACTCGATATTCACTTCTGGGTCAACCCGATATTCGATTTATATTTAAATCCCTTTTTAAAATATAAATAATTCCTTTATAAATTATAAAGGAATTCCACAGCGACTTTTCTAAAATTTGATTTGGACATATCTCAAAATCTACACGATGAAATCCCAATTTTTCTCTTCCACTAGAAAGATATGCTCCACCAGCTCCACACGTTTCTTGTTTCACAGAAATCCGATTTAAAACGAACCCTGTATATTCAGTTGAAGTTCAAATCGCCAAATATCGAACTGCAGCGCCATTTCGAGCTCGATTTTAATTATATTATAATTATACGTTCAAACTGACGTCGATTGAATATATTCGTTATTAAAATTCAATTATAAACTGAATTATATATCACAGATGGTCCGGTTCACACCATATCGTCATTTTAGCCAATTTTGATTATTTCAGAATTAAATATATTATTTAATTTATTATTTTAATTAAATATTCATCATTATTTAATTAACCGACCATTATATTCTCTAATTCACTATTTAAATAATTAAATAAATTAATTATAATACCTTTGCCCATGCGGGTCATTACAAGGAAGATCCTCTACAATCTGGTGTGGTTTTCTTCCAACTCGAACGAGATTCTAGGATCGACCCTTTTCCCAGCGAGCTAGGGTTCACGGGTTTAGGAAGGATTGGCATCAGTTGTTGTTTTTGGGATGTTGGGGTCGAATAGCAACGAGGCGCGATCGACCTCGCAGTTATTGTGATGAATTCGAGCGGTTATGAATGCTACTGGGTTTGGGAGAAAGTGAAGGGTGCTGATGGTACTAATGGGAGAAAGGGGCGACGAGGTTAGGTGAGGATGACAATCATGGTGAGGAGGAGACTGCAAAGTGTATTTGGAGATGGGGGTAATTACTAGAAGAAGCTGTGACATAAATTTCTGGTGCGTGGAGTTTGGGGTAATGGTGGTTGGTTGAACCGTGATTGGGTGAAGCAAGGGAGTACTTGCGGGTTGTCGTTGAGAAGGGGTAGCGGGATGTAACAGTAAATGGGGAAGCTGGCTGTTGCTCTTTTCGGAAATGGGGAAGGAGTGGATGGGTCGGGTACATGAAAGTTAGGTGGGCTTGTTTTTAATGGGTAAAGCCCATTTACCTTTTGTATCAAATTATATAGATTAATTAAATTCAAGTTTAGTTAAATATATATTATATATAAAATATGTATTAACCTGGAATTGCCATAACATGTTCATATGTTGACGGAATTCAATGAAACAAGATCCGTTAGGATCGTATGGACGGGAGCAACACAATGGAACTAACTGGAAGTCCATCGGTGCTCGTTACAATTTATAGCAAAATAAATTTTCCGTCTGAATCAAGCGATGGTTATCGTTATTAACGATGATCGTCCAATGTAAGTAAAACTCACCAACTCTGAACAGTTCTATTTTTATAACGTATATTTAGAACTGATAAATGATGACTGATTGCTGTGTGTTAACTGTTTGGTTGAATTGCTTGTGTATTGGTTGAAATTTTAGATAACGATATATATATAAATCGTTAATCGAATATTGATTTTGTTTATCAGAATATTTTATACTCGTGTTGTTTAACATCTGTGATGCAGGAAAACAGGTTGGAGGAACCCAACTGGGTTCCTCAATATTTATAATACTGTTTTATTCATATATTGTAATATATGATGTGATATATAATCTGTTGTCGATTATGTGTGTTGGACGATATTGGTCAACATGATTTGATATGTTAAAAACCCTAGCATACCGGGATGTTGAAAAGGGAATTTTCAAAGTGAATATTGAAAATAAATTATTTCTAAAATCAAAAGATTTTATAAAGGAGAAAATATTTATAAAATCAAAGAAGATTTTATAAAAGGGATTTATTTTAAAAATCCAAAGCTTTTAAAGAAGGAATTTATTTATAAAATCAAAAAGGAAATATTTGTTGAAAATAAATATGATATTGAAAAAGGGAAATTATTTATAAAATCAAGGGATTTTATAAAAGGGAATTTATTTATAAAATCAAAGGATTTTATAAAGAGGAATATTTATTGGGAAAATAAATAAAATCATATATGGAATATTTATTGGGATAATAAATAGAAGTATAAAAGGGATTTATTTAATTAGAAAATAAATCAGATATGAAAGAGAAATATTTGTAAAACATTTACAAATGAAATCTAAGAGGAAATATTTGTAAAATAAATATAAAGGAAATATTTGTAGAAACCAAATATAAAGGAAATATTTGTAGAAACCAAATATAAAGGAAATATTTGTGGAAACCAAATATAAAGGGAATATTTGTAAAACCTTTATAAATAGATTAGAAAGGAATTATTTATAAATGGAAATAAAAGGGATATTTATTTAGAAAATAAATAAGAGTTATAAAAGGAAATATTTGTAAAATGAAAGAAGTGTATAGAAAAGAGATTTTACACTAGGAAAATTTAGACCCGTGCTTCGCACACGGTTATAACAGAATATGAATTTAAAGTGAATAAACGTTGTTGGAAGGTAATCATTTAAAGGAATAAATGTTGTTAAAAGGGAATCTTTATAAAGGAATAAATGCTGTTAAATGGGAATCTTTATAAAGGAATAAACACTGTTAAAAGGAAATCTTTATAAGTGAAGAAACGTTATTAAAAGGAAGGGGAAATCTTTATATGGCGATACTAGTTAATCGAATATTAGTTATTCGAAGAGTGTTAATCAAATATAAATTAGTCGAGGAGAGTTAATTGATTAGAGTTAGATCGAATTAGAGTTAAACGATTAGAGTTAAATCGAAATAAGTTATTCGAATAGTTTAATCAAAAGGAGTTAATCGATGTTAGTTTAATCGAAAGGGGTTAATCGATGTTAGTTAAATCGAAAGGAGTTATTGAATCTAGTTATTCGAAAGGAGTTATCGAATCTAGTTATTCGAAAGGAGTTATCGAATATAGTTTATTCGAGTAGAATTAAAGGAGTAAATCGAATATAGTTTATTCGAATAGAATGAAAGGAGTAAATCGAATATAGTTTATTCGAATAGAATTAAGGAGTTAATCGAATATAGTTTATTCGAATAGAGTTAAAGGAGTTATCGAATATAATTTATTCGAAAAGAGTTAAGTGAAAAGAGTTAATCGATAGAGTTAATCCAATTGAGTTAATTGATAAGAGTTAATTGAATAGAGTTAATCGAATATAGTTTATTCGAAGAAAGGTTTTCGAATCTAGTTATTCGTAAGAAAGATTATCGAATATAGTTATTCGAAGGGAGGAGTTATCGAATAGAGATTATTCGAAAGAGAGTTACATAAGGAAATTTGTTAAAGGTTTAAAAGATAAACTTTGTCTATTCCGAAGTTAAAACGTTGTTCAGTTAAGGTCTGAGAGGTAATTATACCCTAACTTGATAGACTTCCTTCTTAACTAAGGAGTGGCTAAGGTTTGATAGTAAAGGTTGGTTAAGTGAATTTAGTAAATGAGTGAAATGGTTTGGGTTGGCATGGCGGTGTTTGATTTAAACATCAGTTTAAACCCAGTGATGGAGTTTTCAAAATGTTTTCCAAATAAGGATCAGAAATGTTTTCTGAGAATAGAAAATAAGAAATGTGGAATATATGGAAACAGGAGATAAGTAAATTAATGAACTAAAGAGATAAATGTTAAATGATGATTGATCGATATAATTTCCATTTGGAAATAATATCGTTATTTGCACACGTGTTTTTCTTTGATAGTTAACTCACCGACTATCGAAGTTTTCGACCATTTTAACGTTGTTAATATGGAGAGACTGGTTGTATTATTATCCGAAGAACCACTCCGTATTGGCATAAGCGTTGCGAATCATATATGCCGAAGATAATTGAAGACGGAGTAAAGTGCAAAGGCTGTTGTATAAATCTTAGATAACAATTGCCTAAGATGGATGTACTGAATAGTGCCTTCGGTTTGTCCAGTCCCAGGAAAACTTGTATGGAAGAAGGTCTGATAGAGTATATCTAATAGATCGCGTAAGTTGATCTCTTCAAACTTATTCACGTTTGGTGGCGGAGGAATTCGTTTCTCTTAGCTGTATACCCGTGTTATTTTTGGATAAATCAATTTGTGATTTGGCGGGTATGACGATGTGACATTCTAAGTGAATGAAGATGTGGCATGTAAAAGATAAGCGTAGCTTCTAGCCTCACATCCGGAAATGACAAAAATCGGGCAGGCAGCATGACTATGTAGGTCGCACCTATTAGGGTGTATAATCACCTGATCTAGAGTTTCATTTATTTCTAAAAATCTATTGTCGATGTTGTCCCGTTCGGGAAACGGTTGCTGATCCCAACCGTTGGTGATATACATTCGATACACTCAAGCGAAATGAGTGGTCGGTCATGTGTTGCCGGGTTGCAAGATATTCTTGTTGAACCCAGTGTATTCCTCTCTAGAGGTACACTAGCGAAAGGTGGTTTCATACCTTGTCATAGTTGGAAATCCATTACCCAATACGTTCTCGCGGTTTTGATTGTTTACTATATATGTAGAACGTGAGATGAAAGCGTTTCTGCTAGATGATTATTATATTGTGGTTGATGGATGCTATTATAATATCAAAAGGGTTTTTGATATAAAGATATTTTGGATTCTCATAAGGGAAAAACCCGTTCCGTTATACTGCGTGGTCTTATGAGATATCGATTACTTGTTCAAACTGTTTTAAACTGTTTTACTCACACTAGTCATATGACTGACCCGGAGTTTATTTTGTTTTGTTTTCCCTAAACTCTTGGGTGCCCAATTTTATGCGGGCAGTCAAGTAGTCAGGATTTTACAAATATACTTGGAGAGCTTGGAGCAAGAGGCTTTAGGAATATATAGCTATAGTTATTTCCGTTGTGTTGTAAGTGTTGTACTCTGATAAATGTTATTTTATACATATACTGATTTATTCAAGGATATGTTATCTATTATATGTTGTTCGTTCCGCTGTGAGATTTGTTTTACTCTGATGTTGCATGTCTTCTTCTTCTTCTATTCTAAGTTTCTATCTTATCTATTCTCACCCTCTAATTTCTTTCATTAACTTTCCGGTTATTTTCGATCCTTGGATGTTCGATATGTGTTGTATATCGGATAACCAAGATCGCCTTTTTTTCTGGGTCGTTACAGTTGGTATCAGAGCATAAAGTTAAGCGATTTACCTTGGCTCTGTGGCGTGACTCAGTAGAGATGGGGTTAGTAATACCCTAGATTGAGTTTGAGTGTATATATATGAGCACGTATTTGTTATTTTATATAAAAATGGTTTTATATTGTGGAGATTTATTGGTTGGGTTGTTTATGAGTTTTGGTCGATGGTGGGGCACCACAATACCGATAGGGATTTCTAAACACTCGAATACGATGGGTCGACACGATATGTTTTGAAAAGAGGGTAAATGAAAATAATTTTACCCAAATTATATTTTGATATAAACAAAGTATGGATATTGAAATTATAATATATTGGATATATTGGTTGTGATTATAATCAAATAAGATTATAAAAAGTGAAATGGTTACGTATATAACCAAATAATATTCGTATAAGTGTTACGAAATGAATTAAATCTGAATTTGAATCAGAACTGAAATTAAAACCCTGGAAATTTGGAACAGAGTTTACAAATAGACTTGGATTAAATATATGTGAATTTTAAGATCTTGGAAGATTTCAAATTGTATTCCAAGCATTTTTGAATGATATTTTGAACTGATTTCAAAATAAAAGTGTTTAAGAATGATTTTGAAAGTGATATAGTATTGAACTCACTTCGATAACCGGAAAATAATTCTGATAATGACTGCAGCATAATCAGTGTTCATTTTCGAGTTGTAAGTGACGGATTACTACCAAAGAGATTGTTTAGAAAAACAAGTTGTTTGAATCCTGCAAAGGAAAATTTGTTTTTTGAGAAAAACAAAGCTGTTTAAAACTCCCAGGAAAAAGATTGTTTGATTTAAAACCAAATTGAATTGGAATTTGCAAAAGCAAATTGGATTTGAATTGGATTAAAAGGATATCGAGAAATTTGGATTTATGGGATAGAAATTCGAAATGAGATTCGGTTTGGATAAAAGCGAATGGTTGTGTTGAAAATAAAAACTGATTGGAAATTGGTTGAGACGACATTGGCATATGTGGACTGATAACAGGTGAAAGTGATAGAGTTGATATGCCCGACAAAAAGGTACAAGTTTATATTTCTATTGGATATAAGATTTATGAGTCGAATTGGCAAGCCGCTTGGCTGTTTGATTTCCTTTTGGGTTGGAGAAGGCCCAGAGAGGCGAGTTAGAGTTTGAGCCATTGACCAGTACAAAGGAGGTGCTGACAAAAATTTTCGTAAAGTTAAGGAGTTAGAAAATTTTCAGGATTTTTGAAAACTTTCATTGATAAGAACTAATTAATATTTTAATTGAAATTACATTGGTTCAGTTGAAACTGAATTTAAGAAGTTATGAAATAAGTTCTAACCAGTCGATAGGGTTTGTTTTCTACCTTAGCAATTTCGAGGACGAAATTATTTTAAGTGGGGAAGAATGTAATGACCCGCATTTTCAGCGATATAATAATTTATTTATTTAATTATTTATAAAGTGATTTAGAGAATTAAATGGTGGCTCAATTGAAAAACTTTGAATATTTAATTAAAATAAAAATTAAATAATATATTTAATTCTGAAATAATCAGAATTGGCTGAAATGGCGATATGGTGTGAACTGGGAAATTCAAAAGATGTAATTCAGTTTAGAATTGAATTACGATAACGAATATATTTAATTAATGATGGTTGAACGTATAAATTATGTTATAATTATAATCGAGCTCGAAATTGCGCGGCAGTTCGTTATTTGGCGATTCGAACTTCAATCGAATATACAGAAGCCGTTTTAAATCAGATTTCTGTGAAACAAGAAACGTTAGGAGCTGGTGAAGTATATTTTTCGAGTGGAAGAGAAAAATCGGGATTTCGTCGTGTAGAATTTTAGTTATGTCCAAATTAAATATTCAGAAAAACAGCGGTATATTCGTTCGTGGCCATAACGGTTATTTAAAAATATTTGAATATCGGGTTAAAATTTAGACAAGGTTTTTTGAGACACAACGATAATTTAATTTTTAAAATTTTACAGTAATTTTTAATTAATTAAATAAGCAACTTTTTATTTGGAGTATTTTGCACCCTTAATCATCGATTTTGGGGTTTCACAATATGAGTTAATCTACCGATATTATTATACTTTTGGGATCGTGGCACCGAGCTGGATATAACGGTATCTTTATTTCTGTCCGTACGTGAATGGAATTTAGGTAACATGGTATGTTAAAAACCAACTTTAAGACCATGAAACTTAACGTGCGTTTCGCATTTTCAAATAAATATCTCGTTCTATTTTTCTGATCAAACTAGAGTCCACGTTCCTTCTCTTGCAGCCGCACAAAACAAATATCTAACCTTATCCTATATAATAACTTAACACCATCCATTAACCAAATTCTTTCATTCTCTTCGATGGGCAAAACACTCAGCCACCACGAGAAAATTTCCAACAGAAAAACGCAATCAAAGGAAAATCAAAGAAATACAAAACAATTTCTATAAATCAATACTTATATATATTTCGAATTCTAGGAAGATCCTCTACAATCTGGTATGGTTTTCTTCCAGCTCGAACGAGATTCTGGGATCGATCCTTTTTCCCAGTGAGCTAGGGTTCACGGGTTTAGGAAGGATTGGCATCGATTGTTGTTTTTGGGATGTTGGGGTCGGATAGCAACGAGGCGAGATCGCCGTCACAGTTGTTGTGATGAATTCGAGTGGTTATGAATGCTACTGGGTTTGGGAGAAAGTGAAGGGCACTGATGGTACTAATGGGAGAAAGGGGCGACGAGGTTAGGTGAGGATGACAGTCACGGTGAGGAGGAGACTGCGAAGTGTAGTTGGAGATGGGGGTAATTACTGGAAGAAGTTGTGACATAAATTTCGGGTGCGTGGAGTTTGGGGTAATGGTGGTTGGTTGAACCATGATTGGGTAAAGCAAGGGAGTACCTGCGGGTTGTCGTTGAGAATGGGTAGCGGGATGTAACAGTAAATGGGGAAGTTGGCTGTTGCTCTTTTCGGAAATGGGGAAGGAGTGGATGGGTCGGGTACATGAAAGTTAGGTGGGCCTGTTTTTAATGGGTAAAGCCCATTTACCTTTTGTATCAAATTATATAGATTAATTAAATTCAAGTTTAGTTAAATATATATTATATATAAAATATGTATTAACCTGGAATTGCCATAACATGTTCATATGTTGACGGAATTCAATGAAATAAGATCCGTTAGGATCGTATGGACGGGAGCAACACAATGGAACTAACTGGAAGTCCATCGGAGCTCATTACAATTTATAGAAAAATAAATTGTCCGTCTGAATCAAGTGATGGTTATCGTTATTAACGATGATCGTCCAATGTGAGTAAAACTCACCAACTCTGAACAGTTCTATTTTTATAACGTATATTTAGAACTGATAAATGATGATTGATTGATGTGTGTTAACTGTTTGGTTGAATTGCTTGTGTATTGGTTGAAATTTTAGATAACGATATATATAAAAATCGTTAATCGAATATTGATTTTGTTTATCAGAATATTTTATACTCGTGTTGTTTAACATTTGTGATGCAGGAAAACAGGTTGGAGGAACCCAACTGGGTTCCTCAATATTTATAATATTGTTCTGTTCATATATTGTAATATATGATGTGATATATAATCTGTTGTCGATTATGTGTATTGGACGATATTGGTCAACATGATTTGATATGTAAAAAACCCTAGCATACCGGGATGTTGAAAAGGGAATTTTCAAAGTGAATATTGAAAATAATTTATTTATAAAATCAAAGGATTTTATAAAGGAGAAAATATTTATAAAATCAAAGAAGATTTTATCAAAGGGATTTATTTTGAAAATCCAAAGCTTTTAAAGAAGGAATTTATTTATAAAATCGAAAAGGAAATATTTGTTGAAAATAAATATGATATTGAAAAAGGGAAATTATTTATATAATCAAGGGATTTTATAAACGGAATTTTTTTATTAAATCAAAGGATTTATAAGGAGGAATATTTATTGGGAAAATAAATAAAATCATATATGGAATATTTATTGGGATAATAAATAGAAGTATAAAAGGGATTTATTTAATTAGAAAATAAATCAGATATGAAAGAGAAATATTTGTAAAACATTTACAAATGAAATCTAAGAGGAAATATTTGTAAAATAAATATAAAGGAAATATTTGTAGAAACCAAATATAAAGGAAATATTTGTAGAAACCAAATATAAAGGAAATATTTGTGGAAACCAAATATAAAGGGAATATTTGTAAAACCTTTATAAATAGATTAGAAAGGAATTATTTATAAATGGAAATAAAAGGGATATTTATTTAGAAAATAAATAAGAGTTATAAAAGGAAATATTTGTAAAATGAAAGAAGTGCATAGAAAAGAGAATTTACACTAGGAAAATTTAGACCCGTGCTTCGCACACGGTTATAACAGAATATGAATTTAAAGTGAATAAACGTTGTTGGAAGATAATCATTTAAAGGAATAAATGCTGTTAAAAGGGAATCTCTATAAAGGAATAAATGCTGTTAAAAGGGAATCTTTATAAAGGAATAAACGCTGTTAAAAGGGAATCTTTATAAAGGAATAAACGTTGTTAAAAGGAAATCTTTATAAGTGAAGAAACGTTATTAAAAGGAAGGGGAAATCTTTATAAGGCGATACTAATTAATCGAATATTAGTTATTCGAAGAGTGTTAATCGAATATAAATTAGTCGAGGAGAGTTAATCGATTAGAGTTAGATCGAATTAGAGTTAACCGATTAGAGTTAAATCGAAATAAGTTATTCGAATAGTTTAATCAAAAGGAGTTAATCGATGTTAGTTTAATCGAAAGGAGTTAATCGATGTTAGTTAAATCGAAAGGAGTTATTGAATCTAGTTTTCGAAAGGAGTTATCGAATCTAGTTAATCGAAAGGAGTTATCGAATATAGTTTATTCGAATAGAATTAAAGGAGTAAATCGAATATAGTTTATTCGAATAGAATGAAAGGAGTAAATCGAATATAGTTTATTCGAATATAATTAAAGGAGTTAATCGAATATAGTTTATTTGAATAGAGTTAAAGGAGTTATCGAATATAGTTTATTCGAAAGGAGTTAAGTGAAAAGAGTTAATCGATAGAGTTAATCCAATAGAGTTAATTGATAAGAGTTAATTGAATAGAGTTAATCGAATAGTTTATTCGAAGAAAGGTTTTCGAATCTAGTTATTCGTAAGAAAGATTATCGAATATAGTTATTCGAAGGGAGGAGTTATCGAATAGAGATTATTCGAAAGAGAGTTACGTAAGGAAGTTTGTTAAAGGTTTAAAAGATAAACTTTGTCTATTCCGAAGTTAAAACGTTGTTCAGTTAAGGTCTGAGAGGTAATTATACCCCAACTTGATTGACTTCCTTCTTAACTAAGGAATGGCTAAGGTTTGATAGTAAAGGATGGTTAAGTGAATTTAGTAAATGAGTGAAATGGTTTGGGTTGGCATGGCGGTGTTTGATTTAAACATCAGTTTAAACCCAGTGATGGAGTTTTGGAAATGTTTTCCAAATAAGGATCAGAAATGTTTTCTGAGAATAGAAAATAAGAAATGTTGAATATATGGAAACAGGAGATAAGTAAATTAATGAACTAAAGAGATAAATGTTAAATGATGATTGATCGATATAATTTTCATTTGGAAATAATATTGTTGTTTGTACACGTGTTTTTCTTTGATAGTTAACTCACCGACTATCGAAGTTTTCGACCATTTTAATGTTGTTAATATGGAGAGACCGGTTGGATTATTATCCGAAGAACCACTTCATATTGGCATAAGCGTTGCGAATCATATATGCCGAAGATAATTGAAGACGGAGTAAAGTGCAAGGGCTGTTGTATAAATCTTAGATAACAATTGCCTAAGATGGATGTACTGAATAGTGCCTTCGGTTTGTACAGTCCCAGGACAACTTGTATGGAAGAAGGTCTGACAGAGTATATCTAATAGATCGTGTAAGTTGATCTCTTCAAACTTATTCACGTTTGGTGGTGGAGGAATTCGTTTCTCTTAGTTGTATACCCGTGTTATTTTTGGATAAATCAATTTGTGATTTGGCAGGTATGACGATGTGACATTCTAAGTAAATGAAGATGTGGCATGTAAAAGATAAGCGTAGCTTCTAGCCTCACATCTAGAAATGACAAAAATCGGAAAGGCATCATGACTATGTAGGTCGCACCTATTAGGGTGTATAATCACCTGATCTAGAGTTTCATTTATTTCTAAAAATCTATTGTCGATGTTGTCCCATTCGGGAAATGGTTGCTGATCCCAACCGTTGGTGATATACATTCGATACACTCAAGCGAAATGAGTAGTCGGTCTTGTGTGGCCGGGTTGCAAGATGTTCTTGTTGAACCCAGTGTATTCCTCTCCAGAGGTACACTAGCAAAAGGTGGTTTCATACCTTGTCATAGTTGGAAATCCATTACCCAATACGTGCTCGCGGTTTTGATTGTATACTATATATGTAGAACGTGAGATGAAAGCGTTTCTGCTAGATGATTATTATATTGTGGTTGATAGACACTATTATAATATCAAAAGGGTTTTTGATATAAAGATATTTTGGATTCTCATAAGGGAAAAAACCATTCTGTTATACGGTGTGGTCTTATGAGATATCGATTACCTGTTCAAACTATTTTAAACTGTTTTACTCACACCAGTCCCATGACTGACCCGGAGTTTATTTTGATTTGTTTTCCCTATACTCTTGGGTGCCCAATTTTATGCGGGCAGTCAAGTAGTCAGGATTTTACAGATATACTTGGAGAGCTTGGGGCAGGAGGCTTCAGGATTATATAGCTATAGTTATTTCCGCTGTGTTGTAAGTGTTGTGCTCTGATAAATGTTATTTTATACATATACTGATTTATTCCAGGATATGTTATCTATTATATGTTGTTCGTTCCGCTGTGAGATTCGTGTTACTCTGATGTTGTATGTCTTCTTCTTCTTCTATTCTAAGTTTCTATCTTATCTATTTTCACCCTCTAATTTCTTTCATTAACTTTCAGGTTATTTTCGATCCTTGGATGTTCGATATGTGTTGTATATCGGATAACCAAGATCTCCTTTTTTCCGGGTCGTTACAACAAATCAGAACAGAAACAGAAGAATATTTCATTGTTGCTACAACAATTTACATCAGAGTACAAGAATATAACAGAGTATGAATAAATATTACACATTGTAAGATATCAAAGATTAAAATACATTACTAAGCAGTGGAAAAATAATACATAACACAACTGAAAGAAATACACGGATACAGAGCTTTTCGAGTATAGCTCCAGTTGTAAACCAGGATCCTGTAAAAATAAATCTGCAAAACCAAAACTACTAGCTGCCCATGTGGAAAATAGAGGCACCCAGAGTTTAGGTTAAAACAATAAAATCTAGGTCAGTCATATGACTGGTGTGAGAACTAAAACAGTTATTTAAAACTTTACTTTTAAAAGTAAAGTAAATCAAGGGACCACGCCGTATAACACGGAACGGGTTGCCTCCCAAGAATACCAGTGCATAAAACAAACAGCGCAATGTTTTTTTTTTTGGAAAAATGAAGCTATTATAAGACTCAGGTCTCATCACACAATGCAACGCAAGAAGGAGGATAGAGTTTTCCCTTATAATAGCCAAACATGCTTGGTGCATTTAAAACAAACCATTATGATATTACTATAAGTATATAGTGTCAAAATCACTTCAAATATAAATGTATCAATCATAGACGGCATAGTATCCCATGCTACTATGTCGCCATACTAGGTTTTACAACTAAAACCGGAATGTCACGTATTGGAAATTGGATTTCCATCATGAACTAAGGCAAGGGATCATCCTTATCGAATTCGAGACAATCTAGCCTACCATGTCTCAGGCTACAGCTGCAACTGCACCTAGGAACGCCAGGGACGGTCCACACTTACATTAGTGGATTAGTAATTCCTGAACAATACGTTTCCCCGCCATGTGGGGCGTAATGGTCAGTATGTCGACCATATCATCCATCGTCCCCGTAGTGACCGATATATCTGAGGTACCTCACTTTCCATCATCCACATAAGTAAAAATGTATGGGCTCCATACCATGACACCACTCCTAGCTAGAAAGAAACGTGCGTCCTCCCTGGGTTCCTTCAACCCGTTTTTGGTTCACACCGGGGTGTGAGGCTCGCGAATTAACGCTATACACAAAGTTATGTTATTTAAAGTCGTGCTTTGATCATCAACCACAAGACTCTGCTTTTCAACATAAGCCTTGATCATTTGCATCTCAACATGCCACATAGGCAATTCACCTCATGCGACTGATGTCTATCGATATATAACCTCTGAGCTCGTGTGTCTCAGAGAAGGGCGTAAAGCAAGAGAATAAATTCTCCGTTGCCAAACAGATATATATTTAATAGAAATCAATCAACACAAAATAAAATCCAATGTTAGGCACACATCCATTTACAAGTTCGTTCTGGGTTTGAACGAAACCGGAGGCACATTATTCCTCGTCCCATATGTACAATATAGGAGAGAGGTCCTCGCATATTCGATCGATTTCCATGTACATTTGGACGATCACCACTTATTACCCTATCTTGGGTGTACAGCCCAATCAAGACATCAGTAATCATCCAAACGATGTGAAGACCTCTGATCTTCAACCACCGTCTTCATCGTCGACTTATCGTCGAATCAGTTATTCAGAATGGGCATAAACCCAGCCTTTCCGAACAACTCGCGTAAATTATAAACAAGTGTTACACAAACACAACATACGCCTCATTCTAATTTAGAATATTCTTTTATTCAAATATTCACATCATTAGGGAAAGGTTCCCATTAATTTTATCAAAGATAAATTCTTTAAATTTATTCTTTAATCTTCCTTTGGATATTAATTCAAACCAAATTAAGGTTTATCCAAACTAGTCGGGATCAGCACACCTTACCGAAGTAATCATTTGTTTAATTTCTTAGTCCCAACCTATTCATCCCATGGAGAAAAACTGGTAATACTCCATATCTAACAGCACGATGTTATCGATAAATTTAATTACCATTTCACGTTCAAATCTAATTAAAGATTTAACTATCGCTTGGAGTAAAACTGGTGGTACCCATTTCTCGGTCATTTCCCTAATTTGATAATTTAAATTATCAAATTCTCATTTCAATCTAATTAAAGATTCATTAAAACTCCACTTATTTTTTAATCTTCCCAAAAATCAATACTAATGATTGTTTAACTTTGGGAAATCAAACATGTCGCATCGACAGTCTAATCCGTACCATTGATTTCTGTCGATATATAACCTCTAAGCTCGTACGTCTCAGAGAAGGTTGTTAAGCAAGAGAATAAATTCTCCGCCACCAAACAGAAATATATTTAGCAGAGATCAATAATACAGTTCGAAATACAATGTTAGACATGAAATCCTGTCTTTAACTGGGTTAAAGAACCAATGTAATTTAAAACACAGTTCACGATAAATCCAAAATCACATTCCATTAATTATGGAATCTTCACGGAAAAACATATCAATATATATAATCGATATCAATTTCTTTATCCGACTAATAATATAAATGGAATAACGACAAAGCCTTTTAAATTCCATATATATTAACAGTCTTCTTCCACAGAAGCTCACTTCGATTATTACCAAATCGAATTCCATTCAATCCCAATTTATTTATATTAAATTGGAAAACTTTACTTTCGAAAATTCCATTAAATCTTAGAATAAAAAATTATAAATTCCAAATCCTAACTTCACTGTTAATCGGGTTAAAGAACAAATGTTATTTAAAACACCGTTCACGATAAACCCAAAAATCCAATTCTCAATTCAATTCCAATTAAATATTAATTAATTGGTAAACTTCTCAAAATCTTAATTAAAAGATTTATTCTTTTCTTAACTGGGTTTAAGAACCGTGTTAGTAAAGACACCGTTCACGACAAACCCAAAATCCCATTTGATATTAAATACAAGGCTTTAAATAGAAATATATTGGCTTATATTCAATATCAAATTCTTAAACCAACAAATATCGTATTAGGAATAACGATATGTATATATATATATATCTTCCAAATTTCCATAACGATATTCGTATAATCACGGAATCCAATATCGAAATATTCCGAAGATTATTTCCATTCCGAGTCCATTCCAATTTGTTCGTTTGAAATTTCTGGTTATATTAAAACCATTCTGTAACGATACGGATTTCTCCTGGACCTAATCGATCGCTAAACCGACCAAGACCGTTCGAATCCCGCATACGCTAACTCTGGGAATACAACACATCAAAACAAATAACAGAAGACTTCTATAAACATCATAATAATGTTACATCAGAGTACAGAATATATCAGAGTATATCGAAATATAATACAACGGAAGATTTATTTACAATAAATGTAATACAATGCAGCGGAAACAAATAAACGAACACAGCGGAAGACTATCAATGCTTTGGACCGCTTTAAGCTTCAATCCAGAATCCTGCTTGTATATCTGCAAAATAGACTACTCGACTGCCCGTGTGGAAAATAGGGGCACCCGAGTTTGCAAGGGAAAACCAAACTACAGGTCAGTCATGGGACTGGTGTGAGAAACTCTACAGTTAAAATTAACTTATTTAATCATAATACAAATCACAGGACCACGTCGCTAACGCGGAACGGGTTTACCCCCATGAACGCCAGTGTATAAACAACAATCAGTAATATAGATATGGATCTACTATGCATCAATCAACATGCAATATCCCAATCTACCCATTTAGATTAATCACCACACTTAGATTTTCCAAATCTTCAATTTACAGAAATTATTCCTTTGGAATTTTTTTCCCGATTTCTATTTCAATTCATCTTGAAATACATATCTAGCTTTTATGTCAAAGTAGATTTCACTTTGGGATTTCAAACCAAAATCTTTGGAAATATGAATTCCAAAATATAACAATGCATACAAACAAGTATGCAACCAAATATCGGGCTCCCCTCAGACAAGGAAAATAGCACGTACCTAAGAAACTAGATATATACATATACATACATACATATACATATATATGTGTATATATATATATATATGCACCTCCCACACATGGAGCAGGCTACACACTGACCACTCACCCTAAGGCACTGGATCCCACCCATACTTCTAGCAGACCGGGTTACCAAATCTTTAGCCACATACCAAATCATTTCATATCCCGAAGTAGGGAAAATCATTTCATAATATAATCACAAGTATAATCAAATCTATAGTACTTCACATCAGCAATTGACACATATGATCAGTCACTATTAATCATATAACCTTTGAGCTCGTACGTCTCAAAGAAGGGTGTTAAGCAAGAGAATAAATTCTCCGCCACCAAACAGATACGTTATCAATAGCAACTAATCGAACATGCGATGAACCACAATGTCAAACACATAATACATTTCTTAATCATTTTAGAAATCATTGGGTTTTGGGCCTCAAAATCCTTTCTGTTTTATAAAACATTTTTATAAAACATTCCCTGTCCAAAATCGCGAATACATTTCTTTTCACTTATGAAAAATATCATTTCAAAATCATTCATTAAATTTGAAATGAACTCAACAACTTTGCTAACACCTCATAGTCCAATCGTGAAGTGTTTCACAAGGCGTTAGCATACCAGTATTTCTACCCAATCCATTGCTAAATGTAAAAGCATATTTTGCTCATAAACTGGTCGAGCACCATCCACACAGTCAATCAATCAATAAGAATCAATATCAATAATCAATTACCCCAATCCATATCAACAACCAAGTACATTTGGTTCAATCTCGTTTTGGTAATTTATTTATTACCATATATTCATTCACAATCTAATTAAAGATTTATTCAAACTCCAATTGGTTTATATCTCTAAAATCATTTCTTATTGATTGTTCAACTTTCTAGAAATTAATCCTGCTTTAACGGGGTTAAAGAACCAATGTCGTTTAAACACAGTTCACGACAAATCCAAAATCCAAATCAATTCAATTCCAATTGAATATTAATTAATTGATACACTTCATTAAATCTTTTCTTAACTGGGTTTAAGGACAGTGTTAGTGAAGACACCGCTCACGACAAACCCAAAATCCCATTTAATATTAAATACAAGGCTCTGAATAGAAAATATATCGGCTTATATTCAATATCAAATTCTGAAATCAACAAATATCGTATTGGAATAACGATATATATATCTTCCAAATTCCTCTACAATGTCCGTATAATCACGGAATCCAATATCGAAATATTCCGAAGATAATTTCGATTCAAATCCATTCCAATTCATATATTGGAAATTTCGGTTATATTAAAACCATTTCCTCAATCCAATTTATTTATTTAAAAATATTGGATTATTTCTCTAGTTAATAACTAGTTCAGATTGATAAAAATATATTTTTATCCTTTCAAATATGGAATTTTTCATCCCAGTTCTTTCCAAATCATTTATTATGATTTTTCACAAATTATTGATATTTTTAATAATTTTATCAAGGTCCGTATAGTCGATTTCCACAAACGGTCATCGAACTGCACTTACAGTGACCTTTTCCAAATTTGATTTGGACATAATTCCAAATCCAACTATTAGATTTCAAATCTCTTATATTTGTTGGAAAGCTCTTTTCGATACGAAACCAACGGTCCCGGTTTCAGGAGAATCCGACGGTCGGATCTCCCGTAACGTCAATTCGAAGTCAATGGTCGAAATTCGCAAACGGTCGCGGCGCGGCGCGTTCTATTCAGGCCATATTATATATAATATATATATTATATATATTTCGTCGATTTCCATTCAAAACGTATTTTATAAATCATTTTAAATTCGTTTTAAAAACGATTTCAACCTCATTTTCAATTTTATATCAAAATTGAATATTGCATATACACGACAATTTCATACAGTGTATATATATGTTAAAAATTACATTTTTAACAAACCAGTATTTATTTCATTCACACTTCATATATATATATATATATATATTTCACTTTTCATATATATATCATTTTCGTTTCATATATATATTTTATTCATTTCATATATATATATTATTTTCTATTTCATATATATATTATTTTCATACTTCATATATATATTTTATTCATACTTCATATATATATATATTTTTCACATTTCCTATATATATATTATTCCATATATATTTCAATTCACATCGTATATATATATTTTACACATCGAATATTTTTTTTTCACATCGCAATCACAACACAGTACAATCAAACAAGTCGTCCATGGTCTGTGGACGACGGGGAGCAGTTCATATATGCAGTTACAAATTAAATTACTGTACAAAAGAATTTAGTGAGAGATTCTCACTGTCGGTTTCCACTCCGCCAGTTTTATTTCTGAATTTCTATTCGGATTTGAATTCGCCTTAAATTCTGATTTGCTCTATTTTGGTTCTGGTCGGTTTCATTGCGTAGAGCTCGGCAAGACGAGTCCAACGCATTCCGTTGTGCAAAAATCTGATATCGTATGTAGAAATTACAGACATTTAACTATCGAACAATTAAATATATAATTAAAAATTTAATTAATTTAATTAAGGCTTTTAATCAACCTTAATCCCCAAAATTAGGCCCGCTGACCCCTTCTTCTTCGTTGTCTTCTATACGCTCTAACAGGAAATCGCACCCAAAAGCTTCGATTTGAAAACCCCTTGCGCCACCTCCTAGAAGCCTCCGACCATCGATCAGTGAACCCCACGCCAACCGCCGATGTACCACCATCAACCACCCCGAGTACCAACGAACGCGGCGGCCCCTCCTTCCCAGAAAACTGCCATAAAGTCGGTCATTTTCAGCTAGAAATCCGACCGTTCCCTGAACCAAGACCCGATCATACCCATACGAGATGAAAGAGGACGAAAATATCTATAATTATTGTGTGGAAAGCGTGAGATAATTCTTTGTAGATCGAAAGTAATTGAAGCAAAACGATTTGAGCATCCTGACCGTCGAAATCGCACTAGCGGCGCAGAATACTGAGTGGACTAGGGTTTGACCCATTTTTGCCCCTTTTATATATATATTTAATAATATTTTATTCGTAAATTACTCACTTAATGCCACGAACTCCAAACGAGACCCAACGACTGTCGTTCCTAACTAAATACCCCCATTCCAAACACAATGGGATATGTATCGTAAGCCAATTTGATCGTTACGATCTGTTTTCATTAAAAATAAAATATAAATCAATATATATTCCATTTGAACGTACATTTTAATTTATCAAGGTCACATACTGACTCTAAAAATTCTAGAAAAATTATTTCTTGCTTCGTATTGATGATATGGACCTAACAAAACTAATTTCATCAAAATTGAAGACCGTTTGAATAATGGCCATTTTCTGGTCGATCCAAATTGACTGAAATTGTCAAAACACGTTTTGCTTTTGCTACGCTCACATATTGACTTCAAAAATTATGAATTTTGAAACCTAGCAATAATTTGACATCCCGGATCCAACAAAAGTGGTTTCGTCGAAAACGAAGGTCGTTTGCAAAATGGCTATTTTTAAGGGCTTTATATATATTAAAAAATATATAAATTCCACATCGGCTTTGCTGAATTTTAAAATGGACGTATCTTACACTCTATAAAGTAAAATCTCAGTTTCTTACATCCGTTATAAAGATATCGTCAAACAGATTCAAATATTTCTTGTTTCGTTCAATTCTGACTTATATTGAATTATGTATATTCAATTGAAATTCGAAATCGAATTTTTGAACTGCAGCGCCATTTTAGGCTCGTTATATAATTAAAATAAAATTATTCGTTTTAACTTCGTCGATATTAAATTTTTCATCGTTATTATTTAAAATAAATCATTTTAAATATTCAAAATATGTTAAAATTGCCAAAATAAAAATTTTAAATTGGTTCTGATTTTCCAGGTTGTTACACATTCACAAATCCAATTTATTTTATTTAAAAATTATTGGATTTCAAATTTAGTTAATAACTAGTTCATTTTGATAAAAATATATTTTTATCTTTACAAACGTGGAATTTTTCATCCAAATCATTTATTATGATTTTACACACATTATTAATATTTTTAAAAAAATTATTAAGGCCCTTTCAGTCGACTTCCATAAACGGTCATCGAACTGCATTTACAGCGACCTTTTCCAAATTTGATTTGGACATATTTCCAAATCCAACCGTTAGATTTCAAATCTCTTATATTCGTTGGAAAGCTCTTTTTGATACGAACCCAACGGTTCCGGTTTTAGGAGAATCCGATGGTCGGAACTCCCGTAATGTCAATTCAAAGTCAATGGTCGAAATTCGCGAACGATCGCGGCACGGCGCGTTCTATTCAAGCCATTAATTATATATATATATATATATATATATATCGTCGACTTCCATTTAAAACGTATTTTATAAATCGTTTTAAAAACGATTCCAACTTCATTTTCAATTTTAAATCAAAATTGAATATTCTATATCATTAATATACAAATGATAATATTTTCAAAATATCATATTTTGAAATCATTTCTTTTTCGATATTCATTATAAAAATGAATAAAATCGATATAAATATCGTTCGCGTCAAAATGGCGCAAATCTAATCAACACGGCTTCATATATTTCAATATTTTAATCCTTTACTGAATATTAATTAAAAATATCCGTTAATTTAAAATATTCGTTCTTTTTGAATTGGAATTAGACCCAATCAATTACCATATAATTTATTTATATGGATTTCATACAAAACATGTACACAACAATCATGATACACAATCAACCACCATCCAGAGTGCATTACACAACTACATAAGCGTTAAAATAAATAAATAATGCTTATCACAATCTGTCGATCCATCGATTGACATATAATTAAATATTGGGATTAGTGTATGTCAAATATCATTCCAATACCCATGTGGGGTTTTCAAACATCAAATACTGATTATTATTTGTGCAATTGGACGATGTGTAAAATTATCGACCCAATCGATATCACAAAAATAGGCGAGCATAAACAGGTCGTCCGACTTGCAAATGGATGTGTAACTTATTTTTAACTATCCAATAATTATTTTATTTATCGCAGTTATAAGCTAAAAATAATATTTTTAACTAACTAAATTTTTCTAACACTAATTAGAAAATTTCGGCAGCATAACGGCATGATACTAGAACCAGAATAAGGTCTAGCCTTATCTCTCGCCTAATACTGGCTCACGCCATACACAAACCAAATTCAATCTATTCCATTCATGTCCCAAACCAAATTCAAATAATTTCTTAATAGGGTTGCCAAACCCTATTAAATAACAATCAGTCAAATAAAACAAACAACCAAACATCCATGGTTTCAATAAAAGGTGTCGGGTGTTACTAAGCACCGTCTGCATCCTAGTATATATTTAACTATAATATAAATTGAGTGAGAAAGAGTTCTCACCTTTGGTTTCCATTCCTTCATTCTTTAATGGATGATTTGAATCCCGTTCTGCTTCTAGTTAGTTTCCTCGCAATCTGCTTCACGCGGTGTATATATATATTAAAAATCACATTTTTATATAACGCTATATATATTAAAAACCACATTTTTATATAACGCTATATATATATATATATTTTAAAAACCACATTTTTATTCAAATCTATATATATATATATCACATTTTTATAAATTAGTTTTCTATATAAAAATCATATTTCTATAACGCTACTACATATATAAAAATCATATTTTTATTCAACTAAAAATTATTTCTTAGCATGACTATTTTATACATGATATTCACACGATAAAAATCATATTTTTATATAACTAAAAATCGTATTTTTATATAACTAAAAATCGTATTTTGTATACAATAAAAATCCTATTTTTATTCTATGATAATATATATAAAAATCACATCTTTATAATGTTATTATACATTTATAATTGAATTTTTATAATGCTACTATTTAATAAAAAATCATATTTTTATACCCATGTTGTCTACATAAAAATCATATTTTTATCTCACCATTCAAATAATAAAAATCATATTTTTATCATGTCATTCAAATAATAAAAATCATATTTTTATCATGCAATTCAAATCATAAAAATCATATTTTTAAAACTAATCTATTTATATAAAAATCACATTTTTATTAATCAATGATATTTTATAATAAAAATCATATTTTTATTCTCTACCATTCAATTAAAATTTAATTACTGCTTAATTGTAAAATTAATTAAACTAATTATATATAAAAAACTCATTGTTCTTCATTTGAATATGATATAAAGGTTTAAAAATTAATCACATTAATGAAATTAATAATATAATTAAGTTAATTACCTTCTTAACTCTGTTAATCACGTGATTAAGGGCTGAAAACCCTTCATTGAAAGCTTCTAGGCCTCGACGGAAGAGGCAGTTTCAGCACCAGCGACGGATGGCGGTTCAGGCTCGAGCGGGGAGGAGGGCGCAAGGTCGGGAAGTGGTGAAGCAGCGGCGGCAGGCCGTACTGTGGCTGGGGCGACTGGCTTTTGGCGATTTGAGGGTGTTTGTCTCGAATTGGACGAAGGGGGACGCGAAGGAGGTACGAGATCGTCGGAGGGGGTGCTGGAGGGGGCAGCGACGACGGCTAGGGCGACGGAGGTGGGGCGCGATCGGTTGAGGGAAGGGGCGACGGGATTTTGAAGTAAAGAGGGGTGTCTTTGTTTCTGAGCAATGAGATTAGGGTTATAACATCTTATAATATTTTATTTAATTAAATCCAAAAAGTCACTTTTTTATTTGAATTCCAAATCGAACCCAATGATTGTCACCCCTAGCTAATTATCCCCATTCCGAACACAATGGGATATGTCCCGAAAGCCAATTCGACTGTTTCGGTCAGTTTTCTTCAAATTTAAAATATAAATTAACTTAACGTTCAAAATTGATTTCAACGTACTTTTTTATTTACCGGGGCTACATACTGACTCCAAAAATTCCAAAAATAAATAAATCTAGTTATGTTTTGACGATACGGTCCTAACAAAACTAATTTCATAGAATTTGGAGACCGTTTGAAAAATGGTCATTTTCCAGTCGATTAAATTAAAACTAAAATTACCAAACACGTTTAAATTTACCACGCTCACATATCAATTCCAAAAATTATGAAAATTGGAATATAACAATAATTTGACATTCTGAATCAACAAAAGTGGTTTCGTCGAAAATAGAGGTCATTTGCAAAATGGCTATTTTTAAGGGCTATATATTATATTAAAATATATAAATCCCATAGCGACTATTCTGAATTTCAAACTAGACATAACTTTCAAATTATATTGTGAAATCTCAGTTTCTTACATTCGTTAGAAAGATATAATTAAACAGATTCTAACGTTTCTTGTTTCGTCTAATTCTGACTTATATTGAATTCCATATATTCAATTGAAATTAGAAAACAAATTTTCAAACTAACGCGCCTTTTCATGCTTGTTTTATAATTAAAATAAATTTATACGTTCTGACTTCATTTAAAATAAATTTTTAGTCGTTATTATTTAAAATAAATCATTTTAAATATTCAAAATCCATTAAAATAGCTAATATAAAAATTTTAAATTGGTTCTGAAATTCTGGGTTGTTACAATCTCCCCCACTTAAAATCTTTTCGTCCTCGAAAAGGAACGGAGCTGAAAGTTGTTTAACTAACCAACTCAACTTTCATTCTTCAATTTTTCAGTTTCTAAGAATTTTCTAATTTTTCAAAAATTTGGCTAACACCCTAAATTTTCGAAAAATTTCGCCATAACCTCCTTTGTATAGGGAGATATTTAAAACTGCAACTAGCCTCGCATGGCCCTAATCAATCCAAAAGAAAAAGAAAAAGCCAAGCGACTAGCCAATCGGCTCATAAAATCATCAAAACCCAAGAAAATAGTAAACATGTACCTATTTGTCGAGCATACAATTTTATTCCTCTTCTTAGCTTCCCTGCTATGACCTGTTCACGCATATATATGTACATGTATGCAATTCCAACCAATTTTCAATTCAGTTCCATATTTGATTCAATTTGGCTAAATTTACCTTTCATTCACATATTGGTTTTCTTAGTGGAATTAATACTCATACAACACAACCAGCAATCAATTTGTGAATTAAATTTCCAAACATATAGCTTTTGTATATATATATATTCAAAAATCATATTTTTAGTGTCAAATCACAAATATTAACCCTATCTAGTTTTGGTTCTCACACCAGTCAATTGGAAATATATAGATATCCCACTTTCGAAACTCGAAAATAAATACTGATGATGCCATGGTATCACCATAATTATTCTCGTGCGTCTAGAGTGTGATTCTGTATCCATCCAGTGTATTTAAGACTTCGTATACACGTGGATCAGACGTATATTAAAATCTCTATATACCCGATAGTCCAAAATCAATTTAAATAAAATACTCAGATACGTGTAATAAGATTTAAATTTTCAAAACAATTTTTTTTTCATTTTTATTTTAATAAATAACATTTTTTGAAACTCATTCTAGGATACTACCGATCCCATTTCTAAGGAGTCATTCTCATTGGATATTACTAATCCAATCTCTGATGAATTCTTTCGTTTGGTTCTAATATGTCTTGTTCTCGAGCTCTGTAAACCAAAGCTCTGATACCAAACTGAAACGACCCGAACTTGCCCGTATAGGGAAAACCCGGATTGAGTTGAGAACGCGACAAATGAGAACAGAAACAGAATAACATTTCATTGTTGTTACAACAATTTACATCAGAGTACAAGAATATAACAGAGTATGAATAAATATTACACATTATAAAATATTAGAGATTAAAATACATTACTAAGCAGCGGAAAAATAATACATAACACAACTGAAAGAAATACACGGATATAGAGCTTTCCAAGTATAGCTCCAGCTGTAAACCAGGATCTTGTAAAAATAAATCTGCAAAACCAAAACTACTAGCTGCCCATGTGGAAAATAGGGGCACCCAGAGTTTAGGTTAAAACAAAAAACTCCAGGTCAGTCATGTGACTGGTGTGAGAACTAAAACAGTTATTTAAAACTTTACTTTTAAAAATAAAGTAAATCAAGGGACCACGCCGTATAACACGAAACGAGTTTCCTCCCAAGAATACCAGTGCATAAAACAAAGAGCGCAATGATTTTTTTTTGAAAAATGAAGCTATTATAAGACTCAGGTCCCATCACACAATGCAACGCAAGCCGAAGGATAGAGTTTTCCCTTACAATAGCCAAACATGCTTGGTACATATAAAACAAACAGTTTTGATATTACTATAAGTATATAGTGCCAAAATCACTTCAAATATAAATGTATCAATCCTAGACGGCATAGTATCCCATGCTACTATGTCGCCATACTAGGTTTTACAACTAAAACTGAATTGTCACGTATTGGAAATTGGATTTCCGTCTAGAACCAAGGCAAGGGATCATCCTTACCGAATTCGAGATAATCTAGCCTACCATTCCTCAGGCTACAGCCGCAACTGCACCTAGGAACGCCAAGGCCGGTCCACACTTACGTTAGTGGATTAGTAATTCCTGAACAATACGTTTCCCTGCCCTGTGGGGCGTAATGGTCAGTATGTCGACCATATCATCCATCGACGCAGTAGTGACCGATATATCCGAGGTACCTCGCTTTCCATCATCCACATAAGTAAAAATGTCTGGGCTTCATACCATGACACCACCCTAGCTAGAAAGAAACGCACGTCCTCCCTGGGGTCCTTCAACCCGTTTTTGGTTCACATCGGGGTGTGAGACTCGTGAATTAACGCTATACTCAAAGCTATGTTATTTAAAGTCGTGCTTTGATCATTAACCACAAGACTCTGCTTTTCAACAGAAGCCTTGATCATTTGCATCTCATCACGCCACATAGGCAATTCACGGCATTCGACTGATGTCTATCGTTATATAACCTTTGAGCTCGTATGTCTCAGAGAAGGGCGTTAAGGAAGAGAATAAATTCTCCACCGCCAAACAGATATATATTTAATAGAAATTAATCAACACATAATAAAATCCAATGTCAGACACACATCCATTTACAAGTTCGTTCTGGGTTTGAACGAAACCAGAGGCACCTTATTCCTTGTCCCATATGTCCAATATAGGAGAGAGGTCCTCGCATATCCGGTCGGTTTCCAAGTACGTTTGGACGATCACCACTTATTACCCTGTCTTGGGTGTACAGCCCAATCAAGACATCAGTAATCATCCAAACGATGTGAAGACCTCCGGTGTTCAACCACCGTCTTCATCGTCGACTTATTGTCGAATCAGTTATTCAGAATGGGCGTAAACCCGGCCTCTCCGAATAACTCGCGTAAATTATAAACAAGTGTTACACAAACACAACATACGCCTCATTCCAATTCAGAATATTCTTTTATTCAAATATTCACATCATTAGGGAAAGGTTCCCATTAATTTTATCAAATATAAATTATTTAAATTTTTTCTTTAATCTTCCTTTGGATATTTATTCAAACCAAATTAAGGTTTATCCAAACTAGTCGGGATTAGCGCACCTTACCGAAGTAATCATTTGTTTAATTTCTTAGTCCCAACCTATTCATCCCATGTAGCAAAACTGGTAATACTCCATATCTAACACCACAGTGTAATCGGTAAATTTAATTACCATTTCACATTCAAATCTAATTAAAGATTTCACTATCGCTTGGAGTAAAACTGGTGGTACTCCATTCTCGGTAATTTCCCTAATTTGATAATTTAAATTATCACATTCTCATTTCAATCTTATTAAAGATTCATTAAAACACCACTTAGTTTTTAATCTTCCCAAAAATCAATACTAATGATTGTTTAACTTTGGGAAATCAAACATGTCGCATCGATAGTCTACACCGTACCATCGATTTCTGTCGATATATAACCTCTAAGCTCGTACATCTCAGAGAAGGGTGTTAAGCAAGAGAATAAATTCTCTGCCACCAAACAGAAATATATTTAGCAGATATCAATAATATAGTTCGAAATACAATGTTAGACATGAAATCATGTCTTTAACTGGGTTAAAGAACCAATGTCATTTAAAACACAGTTCATGATAAATCCAAAATCACATTCCATTAATTATTGAATCTTCACGGAAAAACATATCTATATATATAATCGATATCAATTTCCATATCCGACTAATAATATAAATGGAATAATGACAAAGCCTTTTAAATTCCATATATATTAACAGTCTTCTTCCACAGAAGTTCACTTCAACCATTACCAAATTGAATTCCATTCAATCCCAATTTATTTATATTAAATTGGAAAAGTTTACTTTGGAAAATTCCATTAAATTTTAGAATAAAGATTTATAAATTTCAAATCTTAACTTCACTGTTAATCGGGTTAAAGAACAAGTGTTATTTAAAACACCGTTCACGATAAACCCAAAAATCCAATTCTCAATTAAATTCCAATTAAATATTAATTAACTGGTAAACTTCTCAAAATCTTAGTTAAAAGATTTATTCTTTTCTTAATTGGTTTTAAGAACCGTGTTAGTAAAGACACCGTTTACGACAAACCCAAAATCCCATTTGATATTAAATACAAGGCTTTGAATAGAAATATATTGGCTTATAATCAATATCAAATTCTGAAACCAACAAATATCATATTAGAAATAACGATATATATATATATATCTTCTAAATTTCCATAACGATATCCGTATAATCACGGAATACAATATTATGATTTTACACACATTATTAATATTTTTAAAATTTTTATGAGGGCCCTTTCAGTCGATTTCCATAAACGGTCATCGAACTGCATTTACAGCGACCTTTTCCAAATTTTAGTTGGACATATTTCCAAATCAAACGTAAGATTTCAAATCTCTTATATTCGTTGGAAAGCTCTTTTCGATACGAACCCAACGGTTCCGGTATAAGGAGAATCCGATGGTCGGAACTCCCGTAATGTCAATTCGAAGTCAATGGTCGAAATTCGCGAACGATCGCGGCGCAGCGCGTTCTATTCAGGCCATTAAATATATTATATATATATATATTTCATCGATTTCCATTTAAAACGTATTTATAAATCATTTTAAATTCGTTTTAAAAACGATTCCAACTTCATTTTCAATTTTAAATCGAAATTGAATATTTTATATCATTAATATATAAATGATAATATTTTCAAAATATCATATTTTGAAATCATTTCTTTTTCGATATTCATTATAAAAATGAATAAAATCGATATAAATACCGTTCGCGTCAAAATGGCGCAAATCTAATCAACACGGCTTCATATATTTCAATATTTTAATCCTTTACTGAATATTAATTAAAAATATCCGTTAATTTAAAATATTCGTTCCTTTTGAATTGGAATCAGACCCAATCAATTACCATATAATTTATTTATATGGATTTCATACAAAACATGTACACAACAATCATGATACACAATCAACCACCATCCAGAGTGCATTACACAACTACATAAGCGTTAAAATAAATAAATAACGCTTATCACAGTCTGTCGATCCATCGATTGACATATAATTAAATATTGGGATTAGTGTATGTCAAATATCATTCCAATACCCGTGTGGGGTTTTCAAACAACAAATACTAATTATTATTTGTGCAATTGGACGACGTGTAAAATTATCGACCCAATCGATATCACAAAAATAGGCGAGCATAAACAAGTCGTCCGACTTGCAAATGGATGTGTAACTTATTTTTAAATATCCAATAATTATTTTATTTATCGCAATTATAAGCTAAAAATAATATTTTTAACTAACTAAATTTTTCTAACGCTTTTTAGAAAATTTCGGCAGCATAACGGCACGATACTAGAACCGGAATAAGGTCTAGCCTTATCTCTCACCTAGTACTGGCTCACGCCATACACAAACCAAATTCAATCTATTCCATTCATGTCCCAAACCAAATTCAAATAATTTCTTAATAGGGTTGCCAAACCCTATTAAATAACAATCAGTCAAATAAAACAAACAACCAAACATCCATGGTTTCAATAAAAGGTGTCGGGTGTTACTAAGCACCGTTTGCATCCTAGTATATATTTAACTGTAATATAAATTGAGTGAGAAAGATTTCTCACCTTTGGTTTCCATTCCTTCATTCTTTAATGGATGATTTGAATCCCGTTCTGCTTCTATTTAGTTTCCTCGCAATCTGCTTCACGCGGTATATATATATATATATATATATATATATATTAAAAATCACATTTTTATATAACGCTATATATATTAAAAACCACATTTTTATATAACGCTATATATATATATATATATATATTGAAAATCACAATTTTATTCAAATCTATATATATATCACATTTTAAAAAATTAGTTTTCTATATAAAAATCATATTTCTATAACGCTACTACATATATAAAAATCTTATTTTTATTCAACTAAAAATTATTTCTTAGCATGACTATTTTATACATGATATTCACACGATAAAAATCATATTTTTATATAACTAAAAATTGTATTTTTATATAACTAAAAATCGTATTTTATATACAATAAAAATCCAATTTTTATTCTATGATAATATATATAAAAATCACATCTTTATAATGTTACTATATATATAAAAATCGAATTTTTATAATGCTACTATTTAATAAAAATCATATTTTTATACCTATGTTGTCTACATAAAAATCATATTTTTATCTCACCATTCAAATAATAAAAATCATATTTTTATCATGCCATTCAAATAATAAAAATCATATTTTTATCATGCCATTCAAATCATAAAAATAATATTTTTAAAACTAATCTATTTATATAAAAATCACATTTTTATTAATCAATGATATTTCATAATAAAAATCATATTTTTATTCTCTACCATCCAATTAAAATTTAATTACTGGTTAATTATAAAATTAATTAAACTAATTATATAAAAAAACTCACTGTTCTTCATTTGAATATGATATAAAAGTTTAAAAATTAATCACATTAATGAAAATAATAATATAATTAAGTTAATTACCTTCTTAACTCTGTTAATCACGTGATTAAGGGCTGAAAACCCTTCATTAAAAGCTTCGTGGCCTCGATAGAAGAGGGAGTTCCAGCCCCAGCGACGGATGGCGGTTCAGGCTCGAGCGGGGAGGAGGGCACAAGGTCGGGAAGTGGTGCAGCAGTGGCAGGCCCTACTGTGACTGGGGCGACTGGCTTTTGGCGATTTGAGGGGGTTTGCCTCGAATTTGAAGAAGGGGAAGGCGGAGGAGGTATGAGACCGTTGGAGGGGGTGCTGGAGGGGGCGGCGACGGCAGTTAGGATGGCGGAGGTGGGGCGGTGATCGGTTGAGGGAAGGGGCGACGGGATTTTAAAGTAAAGAGGGGCGGCTTTGTTTGAGAGCAAAGAGATTAGGGTTATACCATCTTATAATATTTTATTTAATTAAATCCAAAAAGCCACCTTTTTATTTGAATTCCAAATCGAACCCAACGACTGTCGTCCCTAGCTAATTATCCTCATTACGAACACAATGGGATATGTCCCGAAAGCCAATTCGACTGTTTCGATCAGTTTTCCTCAAATTTAAAATATAAATTAACTTAACGTTCAAAATTGATTTCAACGTACTTTTTTATTTGCCGGGGCTATATACTGACTCCAAAAATTCCAAAAAAATATCTAGTTATGTTTTGATGATACAGTCCTAATAAAACTAATTTCATCGAATTTGGAGACCGTTTGAAAAATGGTCATTTTCCGGTCGATTAAAACGGAAATTACCAAACACGTTTAAATTCACCACGCTCACATATCAATTCCAAAAATTATGAAAATTGGAATATAACAATAATTTGACATTCTGGATCCAAAAAAAGTGGTTCCGTCGAAAACAGAGGTCGTTTGCAAAATGGCTATTTTTAAGGGCTATATATTATATTAAAATATATAAATCCCATAACGACTATTCTGAATTTTAAACTAGACATAACTTTCAAATTATATTGTGAAATCTTAGTTTCTTACATTCGTTAGAAAGATATAGTTAAACAGATTCTAACGTTTCTTGTTTCGTCCAATTCTGACTTATATTGAATTCCATATATTCAATTGAAATTAGAAATCGAATTTTCAAACTACCGCGCCTTTTCAGGCTCGTTTTATAATTAAAATAAATTTATACGTTCTAACTTCGTTTAAAATAAATTTTTAGTCGTTATTATTTAAAATAAGTCATTTTAAATATTCAAAATCCATTAAAATAGCTAATATAAAAAATTTAAATTGGTTCTGAAATTCCGGGTTGTTACAATCTCCCCCACTTAAAATCTTTTCGTCCTCGAAAAGGAATGGAGCTGAATGTTGTATAACTAACCAACTCAACTTTCATTCTTCAACTTTTCAGTTTCTAAGAATTTTCTAATTTTTCAAAAATTTGGCTAACACCCTAAATTTTCGAAATTTTTCGCCATAACCTCCTTTGTACGGGGAGATATTTAAAACCGCAACTAGCCTCGTAGGGCCCTCATCAATCCAAAAGAAAATTCCAAGTGGCTAGCCAATCGACTCATAAAATCATCAAAACCCAAGAAAATAGTAAACATGTACCTATTTGTCGGGCATACAATTTTATTCCTCTTCTTAGCTTCCCTGCTATGACCTGTTCACGCATATATATGTACATGTATGTAATTCCAACCAATTTTCAATTCAGTTCTATATTTGATTCAATTTGGATAAATTTACCTTTCATTCACATATTGGTTTCTTAGTGGAATTAATAATCATACAACACAACCAGCAATCAATTTGTGAATTAAATTTCCAAAACATATAGCTTTTGTATATATATTCAAAAATCATATTTTTAGTGTCAAATCACAAATATTAACCCTATCTAGTTTTGGTTCTCACACCAGTCAATTGGAAATATATAGATATCCCACTTTCGAAACTCGAAAATAAATACTGATGATGTCGCGGCGTCACCAGAATTATTCTCGTGCATTTAGATTGTTATTCTGTATCCATCCAGTATATTTAAGACTTCGTATACACGTGGATCAGACGTATATTAAAATCTCTATATATCCAATAGTCCAAAATCAATTTAAAATAAAATACTCAGATACATGTAATAAGATTTAAATTTTAAAAACAAAATTTGTTTTCATTTTTATTTTAAAAATAACACTCTTTGAAACTCATTCTAGGATACTACTGATCCCATCTCTAACGAGTCATTCTCATTGGATATTACTAATCCAATCTCTGATGAATTCTTTCGTTCGATTCTAATATGTCTTGTTCTCGAGCTCTGTAAACCAAAGCTCTAATACCAAACTGAAACGACCCGAACTCGCCCGTACAGGGAAAACCCGGATTGAGTTGAGAACGCGACAAATCAGAACAGAAACAGAATAACATTTCATTACTATTACAATAATTTACATCAGAGTACAAGAATATAACAGAGTATGAATAAATATTACACATTGTAAAATATCAGAGATTAAAATACATTACTAAGCAACGGAAAAATAATGCATAACACAACTGAAAGAAATACACGGATACATAGCTTTCCGAGTATAGCTCCAGCTGTAAACCAAGATCTTGTAAAAATAAATCTGCAAAACCAAAACTACTAGCTGCCCGTGTGGAAAATAGGGGCACCCAGAGTTTAGGTTAAAACAAAAAACTCCAGGTCAGTCATGTGACTGGTGTGAGAAATAAAATAGTTATTTAAAACAAAAAACTCCAGGTCAGTCAGGTCCCATCACACAATGCAATGCAAGCCGGAGGATAGAGTTTTCCGTTACAATAGCCAAACATGCTTGGTACATTTAAAACAAACCATTTTGATATTACTATAAGTATATAGTGTCAACATAACTTCAAATATAAATGTATCAATCATAGACGGCATAGTATCCCATGCTACTATGTCGCCATACTAGGTTTTACAACTAAAACCGAAATGTCACGTATTGGAAATTGGATTTCCGTCATGAACCAAGGCAAGGGATCATCCTTACCGGATTCGAGACAATCTAGCCTACCATGTCTCAGGCTACAGCCACAACTGCACCTAGGAACGCCAGGGTCGGTCCAGACTTACGTTAGTGGATTAGTAATTCCTGAACAATACGTTTCCCTGCCCTGTGGGGCGTAATTGTCAGTATGTCGACCATATCATCCATCGGCGCAGTAGTGACCGATATATCCGAGGTACCTCGCTTTCCATCATCCACATAAGTAAAAATGTCTGGGCTCCATACCATGACACCACCCTAGCTAGAAAGAAACGCACGTCCTCCCTAGGGTCCTTCAACCCGTTTTTGGTTCACACCGGGGTGTGAGACTCGTGAATTAACGCTATACACAAAGCTATGCTATTTAAAGTCGTGCTTTGATCATTAACCACAAGACTCTGCTTTTCAACAGAAGCCTTGATCATTTGCACTCATCACGCCACATAGGCAATTCACGCCATTCGACTGATGTCTATCGTTATATAACCTTTGAGATCGTATGTCTCAGAGAAGGGCGTTAAGGAAGAGAATAAATTCTCCACCGCCAAACAGATATATATTTAATAGAAATTAATCAACATAGAATAAAATCCAATGTCAGACACACATCCATTTACAAGTTCGTTCTGGGTTTGAACGAAACCAGAGGCACCTTATTCCTCGTCCCATATGTCCAATATAGGAGAGAGGTCCTCGCATATCCGGTCGATTTCCAAGTACGTTTGGACGATCACCACTTATTACCCTGTCTTGGGTGTACAGCCCAATCAAGACATCAGTAATCATCCAAACGATGTAAAGACCTTCGGTGTTCAACCACCGTCTTCATTGTCGACTTATCGTCGAATCAGTTATTCAGAATGGGCATAAGCCCGACCTTTCCGAATAACTAGCGTATATTATCAACAAGTGTTACACAAACACAATATACGCTTCATTCCAATTTAGAATATTCTTTTATTCAAATATTCACATCATTAGGGAAAGGTTCCCATTAATTTTATCAAAGATAAATTCTTTAAATTTATTATTTAATCTTCCTTGGGATATCAATTCAAACCAAATTAAGGTTTATCCAAACTAGTCGGGATTAGTGCACCTTACCGAAGTAATCATTTGTTTAATTTCTCAATCCCAACCTATTCATCCCATGGAGCAAAACTGGTAATACTCCATATCTAACACCATGGTGTTATCGGTAAATTTAATTACCATTTCACGTTCAAATCTAATTAAATATTTAACTATCGCTTCGAGTAAAACTGGTGGTACTCTATTCTCGGTCATTTCTCGAATTTGATAATTTAAATTATCACATTCTCATTTCAATCTAATTAAAGATTCATTAAAATTCCACTTAGTTTTTAATCTTCCCAAAAATCAATACTAATGATTGTTTAACTTTGGGAAATCAAACATGTCGCATCGACAATCAACACCGTACCATTGATTTCTGTTGATATATAACCTCTAAGCTCGTACGTCTCAAAGAAGGGTGTTAAGTAAGAGAATAAATTATCCGCCACAAAACAGATATATATTTAGCAGAGATCAATAATATAGTTCGAAATACAATGTTAGACATGAAATCTTGTCTTTAACTGGATTAAAGAACCATTGTCATTTAAAACACAGTTCACGATAAACCCAAAATCACATTCCATTAATTATGGAATCTTCACGGAAAAACAGATCAATATTTATAATTGATATCAATTTCCGTATCCGACTAATAATATAAATGGAATAACGACAAAGCCTTTTAAATTCCATATATATTAACAGTCTTCCTCCACAGAAGCTCACTTCGATTATTACCAAATCGAATTCCATTCAATCCCAATTTATTTATATTAAATTGGAAAAGTTTACTTTGGAAAATTCCATTATATCTTAGATTAAAGATTTATAAATTCCAAATCTTAACTTCATTGTTAATCGGGTTAAAGAACAAGTGTTATTTAAAACACCATTCACGATAAACCCAAAAATCCAATTCTCAATTCAATTCCAATTAAATATTAATTAATTGGTAAACTTCTCAAAATCTTAATTAAAAGATTTATTCATTTCTCAACTGGGTTTAAGAACAGTGTTAGTAAAGACACCGTTCACGACAAACCCAAAATCCCATTTGATATTAAATACAAGGCTTTGAATAGAAATTATATCGGCTTATATTCAATATCAAATTCTGAAATCAACAAATATCGTATTAGAAATAACGATATATATATCTTCCAAATTTCCATAACGATATCCGTATAATCACGGAATCCAATATCGAAATATTCCGAAGATTATTTCCATTCCAATTCGTTCATTGGAAATTTCTGGTTATATTAAAACCATTCATAAATGCAATTTATTTTATTTAAAAATTATTGGATTTCAAATCTAGTTAATAACTAGTTCATTTTGATAAAAATATATTTTTATCTTTACAAACATTGAATTTTTCATCCAAATTTTTCCAAATCATTTATTATGATTCTACACACATTATTAATATTTTTAAATTTTTTATCAAGGCCCTTTCAGTCGATTTCCATAAACGATCATCGAACTGCATTTACAACGACCTTTTCCAAATTTTATTTGGACATATTTCAAAATCCAACCGTTAGATTTCAAATCTCTTATATTCGTTGAAAAGCGCTTTTCGATACGAACCCAACGGTTCCGATTATAGGAGAATCCGACGGGCGGATCTCCCGTAATGTCAATTCAAATTCAATGGTCGAAATTCATGAACGGTCGCGACGCATTCTATTCAGACCATTAAATATATATTTCGTCAATTTCCATTTGAAACGTATTTTACAAATCGTTTTAAATTCGTTTTAAAAACGATTCCAACTTCATTTTCAATTTTATATCAAAATTGAATATTCTATATCGTTAATATATAAATGATAATATTTTCAAGATATCATATTTGAAATCATTTCTTTTTCGATATTCATTATAAAAATGAATAAAATCCATACAAATATCGTTCGCGTCAAAATGACGCAAATCTAATCAACACGGCTTCAAATATTTCAATATTTTAATCCTTTACTGAATATTAATTAAAAATATTCGTTCCTTTTGAATTGGAATCAGACCCAATCAATTACTATGTAATTTATTTATATGGATTTCATACAACACATGTACACAACAATCATGATACACAATCAACCACCATCCAGAGTGCATTACACAACTACATAAGCATTAAAATAAATAAATAACGCTTATCACAGTCTGTCGATCCACCGATTGACATATAATTAAATATTGGGATTAGTGTACGTCAAATATCATCCCAATACCCTAGTGGGGTATTCAAACAACAAATACTGATTATTATTTGTGCAGTTGGACAATGTGTAAAATTATCGACCCAATCGATATCACAAAAATAGGCGAGCATAAACAAGTCGTCTGACTTGTAAATGGATGTGTAACTTATTTTTAACTATCCAATAATTACTTTATTTATCGCAGTTATAAGCTAAAAATAATATTTTTAACTAACTGAATTTTTCTAACACTTTTTAGAAAATTTCGGCAGTATAACGGCATGATACTAGAACCGGAATAAGGTCTAGCCTTATCCCTCGCCTAATACTGGCTCGCGCCATACACAAACCAAATTCAATCTATTCCATTCACATTCCAAACCAAATTCAAATAATTTCTTAATAGGGTTGCCAAATCCTATTAAATAATAATCAATCAAATAAAACAAACAACCAAACATCCATGGTTTCAATCAAAGGTGTTGGGTGCTACTAAGCACCATCTGCATCCTAGTATATATTTAACTGTAATATAAATTGAGTGAGAAAGAGTTCTCACCTTTGGTTTCCACTCCGTCATTCTTTAATGGACGATTTGGATCCCGTTCTGCTTCCAGTCAGTTTCCTCGTAATCTGCTTCACGCGGTATATATATATATATTAAAAAACACATTTTTATATAACGTTATATATATTAAAAACCACATTTTTATATAACGCTATATATATATATATATATTAAAAATCACATTTTTATTCAAAGCTATATATATAAATCACATTTTTATAAATTAGTTTTCTATATAAAAATCATATTTCTATAACGCTACTACATATATAAAAATCATATTTTTATTCAACTAAAAATTATTTCTTAGCATGACTATTTTATACATGATATTCACACGATAAAAATCATATTTTTATATAACTAAAAATCGTATTTTTATATAACTAAAAATCGTATTTTATATACAATAAAAATCCAATTTTTATTTTATGGTAATATATATAAAAATCACATCTTTGTAATGTTACTATATATATAAAAATCAAATTTTATAATGCTACTATTTAATAAAAATCATATTTTTATACCTATGTTGTCTACATAAAAATCATATTTTTATCTCACCATTCAAATAATAAAAATCATATTTTTATCATGCCATTCAAATAATAAAAATCATATTTTTATCATGCCATTCAAATCATAAAAATCATATTTTTAAAACTAATCTATTTATATAAAAATCACATTTTTATTAATCAATGATATTTCATAATAAAAATCATATTTTTATTCTCTACCATTAAATTAAAATTTAATTACTGCTTAATTATAAAATTAATTAAACTAATTATATAAAAAAACTCATTGTTCTTCATTTGAATATGATATAAAGGTTTAAAAATTAATCACATTAATGAAAATAATAATATAATTAAGTTAATTACCTTCTTAACTCTGTTAATCACGTGATTAAGGGCGGAAAACCCTTCATTGAAAGCTTCCTGGCCTCGACGGATGGCGGTTCAGGCTCGAGCGGGGAGGAGGGCGCAAGGTCGGGAAGTGGTGCAGCAGCGGCGGTGGGCCCTACTATGACTGAGGCGACTGGCTTTTGGCGATTTGAGGAGGTTTGTCTCAAATTGGAAGAAGGGGGGCGGAGGAGGTACGGGATCGTCGGAGGGGGTGCTGGAGAGGGCGGCGACGGCGGCTAGGGCGGCGGAGGTGGAGCGGCGATCGATTGGGGGAAGGGTGACGGGATTTTGAAGTAAAGAGGGGCGGATTTGTTTCTGAGCAAAGAGATTACGGTTATACCCTTTTATAATATTTTATTTAATTATTTAATTAAATCCAAAAAGTCACTTTTTTATTTGAATTCCAAATCGAACCTAACGACTGTCGCCCTAGCTAATTACCCCCATTCCGAACGCAATGAGATGTGTCCCGAAAGCCAATTCGACTATTTCGATCAGTTTTCCTCCAATTTAAAATATAAATTAACTTAATGTTCAAAATTGATTTCAACGTACTTTTTTATTTACTAGGGCCACATACTGACTCCAAAAATTCCAAAAAAATAAATCTAGTTATGTTTTGACGATACGGTCCTAACAAAACTAATTTCATCGAATTTGGAGACCATTTGAAAAATGGTCATTTTCCAATCGATTAAATTAAAACTGAAATTACCAAACACATTTAAATTCACCACGGTCACATATCAATTCCAAAAATTATGAAAATTGGAATATAACAATAATTTGACATTCCGGATCCAACAAAAGTGGTTTCGTCGAAAACAGAGGTCGTTTGCAAAATGGCTATTTTTAAGGGCTATATATTATATTAAAATATATAAATCCCATAGCTACTATTCTGAATTTTAAACTGGACATAACTTTCAAATTATATTGTGAAATCTCAGTTTCCTACATTCGTTAGAAAGATATTGTTAAACAGATTCTAAGGTTTCTTGTTTCGTCCAATTCTGACTTATATTGAATTCCATATATTCAATTGAAATTAGAAATTGAATTTTCAAACTACCACGCCTTTTAAGGCTCGTTTTATTATTAAAATAAATTTTTACGTTCTAACTTCGTTTAAAATAAATTTTTAGTCGTTATTATTTAAAATAAATCATTTTAAATATTCAAAATCCATTAAAATAGCTAAAATAAAAACTTTAAATTGGTTCTGAAATTTCGGGTTGTTGCACTCTTTTATGCTTGTATGTACTCATTGGTTAATTCTACTCAAAATCCAAGAAATTACTGAGTAGACCCATGCTTCTACAAAAAATTCAAGGACGAAAATTCCTTTTTTATGTTTATTTTTTTCAAAGTTTTGTGTATACCACGCGCTTACTTACATGGTGCCTTCAGTAATTTTTAATTTTCCAAAAAGACTGGATCTACTCAGTAAAATCATGTATTTATCTGATTTTTTTAAAAGACTGGATGTACTAAAGAAAATCATAATTTATTCTGATTTTCCAAAAAGGCTGCATCTACTTAGTAATTGATTGAGTGTAAATAGAATTAACCATACTTATTGGATATTATATTTCCACTCAAATGCATATTCGGATACAACCACATGACAATATTCCCTTTTCAGACTTAGGCAGATATTTATAGTACGTGACCTAGGTTAAACAAGATAGCTTGTAATCAAACCGACTGTTAGGGAGGTTTTCAAACCGACTGTTTTGTGGGATGAAGCTAAATTCGTCTAAAGCGAAAAATTTACGATTGATGTTCAGATTCTGTTTTCCTGTAAACTCGTTCTCTTTATGCTTTCTTTGCCTACTGACCATAATCGCGATTCAACCGGAAAACGTATTCTTCTCTATCCATCCTTACAATATGAATCAAGCAAACCCTCAATCTATCCGGTTTCGCCTTCTATTTCATTGTCTTATTGTAATCCTGTTTGATTATGCTTACTATTGCCTTTTTTGATACAAATCATGACTCAGTAAATGGCCAAATCATTTTTGTTAGAACCCTAAAAGATTTTGATTCACGGATAAAAAAGGAGGAAGAAAAAGAGGCACATAACTTACAGTAGATTTATCTTCTATCGTTGAAGGTATGATCCAAAACTCATTTTTCGTTTCTAATTCCACATTTTATATTGTTAATTTTTCTTTGACTAACCTTTAACGTTACTTAATTTTCTATTATGATTGTCATCTCAGTTATTATCTTACTTGTATTCCATTGTTGTGTTCGCTTTGTTGAATGTATTGTTTTAGTTTATGTCTTTTCAATGATGCTTCTCATCACTGTAGTTGGAAACGATTTTACATCCGCAATTTTTGCTTACATCCAACTCTCTGAATGGGTACTGTGCTTAGTATCTCCCTTCTCGATAATTTTTCGATAAACCAAAACAAATCATAATTTAATCAGGTTTTTTATTTTGTTTTGATCTCTACTGAAATCAAAATTGAACAGTCAAAATCTTTGGTATTTGGATTGGAACCACAAACCTTGGTATGTATATCTAAAAAGTTGAATTTGAAATAGCATGTTCCACGGTGCAGCTCTTGGAATCATTTGTGTTTGAAATTATGATGCCAGGTTGAAGTAGAATGTAAGACAGGTCCAAAATATTTGGCTTCAAGGTTTGTTGGAAAAGCGTCGTTTCTAGCACTTTAAAAGTTGTTGAAAGTGCATCCTTGCCAATAGATCTTCAAAGAGAAGTGCAAGGAAGGCAGCTAGTGAAACTCAAAAAATAATTCTTATTTTTCTAGTTTGGGATTCCTAATTTGGTATAGGCATCTACTCTGACTCCTTAGACCATGGCCTGACCGAGCGGAGCTTCTGTCCCAATGTATAACCTGCTCAGGTGTATGTTTTTCCCCTAATTATTGTTTAATGCATGTTTATTGGGGTTATGTTGTTGAGTTCAAACAAATATATTTATTAATGTTTAATGACAAATGAGCAATAAAAACTGTATGCTCTTATATTTTATCACCTAAAAAGGATAAAACTCAGTTTATCAAAGTTTCTGAAACTCAGCAAGTGGAAGTTAACTACAATTCGGTTTTAAATTTAGCTGTCGTTTGCTAAATTTTAAGCAACAATTCTACTGTAATGTGATTGCAAACACGCATCGGTTCTTGGATAATACCTTTGTTGGGCTGCCTAACACATGCATGTTAATTGGGCTAATTGTTAGTTTTCTGTTTTGAGTATGATATATGTATCAGTGATACATAAAAGTGTAAATAAGTTGTAATGTAATGGATTATTATTGACTTCAGTGCTCTTACACAATTTTTTTTCTCTTTAAGTTACTACACTTCTCGACCCACCTAACTATAAACCAACTCTCATCTCATTATATTTCACCTTCTTTATAAGCATACAACGCTATGTGTATTTAACATTCTTCCACTCTAATTTCATGTTAAACTATCAACGTTGTAATTTTATGTTTAAACTAAATTGTGAAGAATTATCCTGAAACTTAATAACATTAGTTTGTTCAAATTATATACCTCCATAGTTATATACTTTTTTCTCGATTTCCAACTCAGTAGGCAGAATGGTATTAGAACTTGAAGCTTACCAAATGAGGTGGCTCATTAGGTTGCTGATTTCTGGGATGTTGAAACTGAGTGCTCATATGATTGGATGGAGTATGTTGGGATAACCAATAATCATGCTTATGATTTGAAAGAAAACTTGGTCGGTTGTTAGACAAGGTCTCTATTCAACATCTAGTATGGAAATAAAAATGAAATTGTCTTTGTATTGGAATTAGTATCTGATTTGCTATAGTTCATTGATAATTATTATGAGCCTAAAGTTATTCCTTTCCATCATTTAGAATTCCTCTTATATTTCTTTTAGGTACATGAATTGATTTGTACCTAAAGTGCAGACTAGTTACTCATTGGCTTGTATAAATTGCCAGTCACGGGAAAATAGCGGTGTTCAGTTTGTTGCTCAGGAAAAATATTCGGGACCTAGAGAAGTAGAGGTAATGTGTTTAATGGATCTTTTCTGTATTTGTATTACCTTGTCACTTTTCAAGTTGTCGTATATAACTCTTTAACTTCTACGGAGGAGGGGAAGCCGTGAAAATGCACAATTACAAGTAATGGCGAGGCAAGGAGCTATGATACACCATTATGTGGTTAAATGCGAAGCTAAAATAATATTGCTTACATGGAGCCTATGCCAGCACTTATGGCCTCCCAGTGTTGTTTTTGAGTTTGCTTGCTATTCCATAAATTACTTTTCTTTGTTATTATCACTTCAGAAACTGCTTATAATACCATCAAAGAGGGTTTTGGGTGTTGCATTCAAGGGAAGTCAAAAGTTGTTGCTGCCTTGCTAGTTGTTGTTGTTGCTATATGGATTTAATGGATTGGATGTGCCTTCTATGATGCTATATGGATTGGCTGCTAACAGGGCCGACCCCAGTCATTTGACTGCCCTAGGAAAAACTGGAAAAAGAAGAAAGTTAAAAAATGTCCACTATTAACATTATGATGCAGCTGGGATTCAAACCTACAACAATCCATTGCCCCACAAATAGCCTAACCAATGCACTACTAACATCTTTGTTTAGGTGCCCTTCGGAATTTAAATATCACTATTTCTAAAAGTGCACAAACCAACTTGCTGCCCCTTCCTCCATCGCCCAACGATGCTGCCCTAGGCGACCGCCTCGGTCGCCTACCTTTTGGGTCGGGTGTGACTGCTAATATAACATATGATGACAATAATGTTATGAGCTTAATGAACACTGAACACCATCATGTATTAATTTGAACTATCAAGTATGGACCGTTTAGCTGTGCAATATGTCAATGCGTTAGCGTCTGTTGACTATTGTGGTTTTGTATTCCCATCAGCTAATAGCTATGTAATATGTAATGTCATTGTTATTAATACGAACAAAATAATATGAAAATAAAATCAATACATTAATATCATATTCTTAGTGTTAGGTTGGTTTACATGTATTTCATTTCCTCTAAAACTACATTATAATTTTTTCATTAAAATCAAACTTAAAATAAAATTTATATAATATTTTTTCATTTTATGTTATGTATCTTAACAGTCTGATTTCTTACCATTGCACGGTAATACTAGTCAAACCGACCCTTAGGGAGGTTTTCAAACCGACCGTCTGGATATTTTTTTATTGTGAGTGCCAAAACCAAATTCTTGAAGGCAAATAATTATGCCTTTTCTTCGACAATGTTTTCTCCTCCGACATCCGATACCCCTGATTCTCCTTCCGTATACCATTTTTTCTCCGATTATTTCTCCTTCTGTATACCATTTCTTCTTCGATTATTTTGTTTACCAATTGCCAAATGTGGATAATCACCAGAGTTTCCTCCTTCCTCCTGAGTTCCTAAATTCTGCCTTTAAATCACCAAAACCTAAATCTAAAATCATGACACCAACACTATGTTGCTGCCTTCACGCTATGTTGTTGAATTCGGATCAACAAACCATATGCGGATCTCATATCCAGGTATGAAAAAAAAATTGGTTTTCATAATTTATCTTCGTGTTTTGTTTAAACAATGTTTTATCTTGGCATCTAAGATCAAGTGTTGGCTCAGTTGAGTTTAAATTTTAGATATCCAAAAATAAAAGTAAACAATTGATGATTGAAGCTCCTTCTTTATGTTTAGTTTTATGTGTTTTTTAACTTGGCGTTTGCTTAGAGTATACGTTGTGTTTGGTGAAATTTTTAATCAATATCCCTCTCAATTTCCACAATTTAAAATTTGAAACTCTTTAATTTGGCTTCGAACATGAGGACTAAGCGACGAGAGATGAGAGCATGACCACTTTGGCTGCAATGATCGGTAACGAACTCGCTTGCTGACATAAATGAATTGAATTATACAGACTCCTGCTGTACAAAAACCTCAAATCTGCTCTGTCATCTTCTAAGGCACCAGCTTCAGAACCTCAGCTTCCTCTCAAAGAAAGAGAGGAGGGTATGTTTATGATACTATTTTGTTATTATTACTCATTATCATCATCATCATCATCTCGATGCACTAATCATGCTCTGTTGTTTAGAATTCTTTTTTGAAATTCCAAACTGTCATTTTTATATTAAACAATATCAGATATTGACAATGCCAAGACTGAGGTTGAGAATTGCAACTCTGTTGAAGGATTCTCAAAACACATATGCTGTGCTGACCATTTTCAATGAAGTTGACATGTAATAAATATTTATTTTAGCATTGTCTTATGGTTGTAAGTTTTTATATATACGCAAGACGTCTGTTACTATGATACAGTAATTAATGTTTCCAACGTGCCATGGTACATTCTACACAGTACATACCTGTATCAAGGTTTAACCATACCTGTAATTCATTGCATCTGTCCAGCCATTTAGACTCATGTTTTAAGAGTCAACATGATTATGTCCTATGTTTCCAATATAAATATGTTTGATTGTGTTAGACATTTATAGCATAGAAATATGATAATCAGGGAACAAAAGATATTTTGTAAATTTTAAAACATGTCTCCACTATAGATAATGAAAATTCAATCAATATGATTTTCACCATGTTCTTTTGACTTCCCCAGAATACCCAAGATGGTATCCCTTCATGCCCATTTATCAAAGGAATATCACCGTCGGTTCGCGACATCCATCATAACTGACGATGGATTGTATATACCGTCTTGCTGCACCTATTTCCTGTGATCACCGTTTTATATTTTGAAACATTTCTTTCAAAATAAATTAAGGAGGTTATTCTCATGCAGCCGATGATCTTTCCCATGGCATTGAAATGAAACAAATCAGATGGTGTGCAATCTTGCAGGTACAAATTATGTTTTTTATATACGATTTGATGTTTTAAACTGCAGTGATGAACATAAAAAAAATATGCGATGCACACAAAAAAGTGTTTGAAAAATGTGTTTTGAAAATGCTACATGTTCGGCATCACATAAGTAGCATATTAACACAGGAGTGCATCAAAATGATGTAGGCGTTCAACAGATTTTAGGTGAAAGAAAATAATCTGGATGCACCTGAAGCATACATTGACACCCACATGAAGGTAGCAATGAATTAATATATACATCGACACTTCGGTTGATGGAGTTGAAGGTAGGTGCTACTTTTTTTAAGACGACGGATGAGGTTATGCAAGAGGATTATGTTTTTAGGCCTTCTTTTACTTTCACACCTAGAAATACTTATAAAACCAAGGTATTATATTCTCTTCATTCCATAATTTTTAATAAAATAGCATATAGGAGAAATATTGTTAACCGATAGGAAGTGTTGTATTTTAGTAGTTCATCTTGTATCGTTTAGATTTTTTATATGCAGAGACTAATAAGATAGGACAAATGATCACTAAATGCTTGAATATTTGGCTTGATTAAATAATGAAATACTGTTAACCGATAGAAAGTGTTGTATTTTAGTTGTTCATCTTGTATCGTTTAGATTTTTTATATGCAAAAACTAATAAGATAGGATACAAATGATCACTATATGTTTGAATATTTGGCTTGTTGAAATAATGATCAATTCATGTTGTAGTTTAGCATATAGGTACGTAGGTATCTTCTTGTCATCTGGAATGCTTAAAAGCATGTTTAGCAATTAATTCATTTACACGATCTCGTAATTCGTAAGCAGTGGTTTTTTTCCTTCTTTCTTTTTTTTCTCTTTACTGTTGTGTACAAATGAAGTGAATAGTCAAACTATATACAAGTAGCTTATTCAACTTTGAAGGTTTGAAGACTTGTTTAAAGTAAAGCATGTTTGTAGCGGCAATTTTTGTCTTCAATCCGACATATTATAAATCTATATATTCTCTGAAGGCAATAACATACGGCTACTTTCTCGTTCGTCTTCTTTCCTTTGTATTTGGCGCTCCTAATTTCGCTCGATCTCTGCTTGTTCCTATTTCTTCTCCTTATATCTCGGTAATTCCAGTTTGATCGTTTCTTAAACTTAATTGTTTCATTTTAGCGAGCTCAACGCATAAACCCTAATAAAAAAATTCTGATTCGATTCCTTATGAAATGGGCATTCGGCTCGAAGAAGAAATATCCTCGTCCGTCAATTTAAGATGCTGCCAAAAGAGTAATTCATTTTTATGATTCGTTATATTTTCCAAGTCCAACTTCTACAAATTTCAATTTCTCTTCACTGATTTTTGCAAACTTTGTCTGTGTTTTTAGTTATCTGTTCTTCAGTAGCTTTTCATTGTGAAGATAACGTTGGGTTCATCCAGATCATTAAGAGGAAAGGTTTTAATAATGTTGGTACTTTTGGAAAAGATTTGTTTTTTACACAAATTTCCTTTGGTCATATGATGTCTCATACTTTCAGTTGAATCAATTAATTGATGAATAATGATTCATAAAAGGACTGCATGAGCTGATTGTCCTATTCTTATTAGAATACAGGTATGGCTACTATTTAGTTTCGCATCCGACTCTTAATTATATGAAAACAGTACTTCTAAATAAACTGATGACTAGAATTACTTTGAATTTTCTATTCCAAATAATCAAATTAAGTTTTCAATTTTTCTTAATAGATCAATTTTTGTGCGTAATACACATTGTTGCGCATTCAATTTTTATTTAATCTGTTGTTAGTATGGATTCCTTATGGACTAATTTTTCAATAAATGTCGTATATGTTAAAAACATGTAATATGATATTATACCCTTTGAAGAGGTTGTGAGGTTCGCAATGGACAAAATGCAATATGAATCAAAGTTTTGGCGAACAAGGAATATGCAATCAATTTTGGAGCAGCAGATTGAAAAATTATTACCAGAAGACCAATCATCTAAGATTTTTCACCACCACTGCCATGCGTAGAATTTTGGACTAAGTCCGAAGAGGTCACCGCACATTATGGTGACGCGTGACAGTGCAGAGATTATTATTTTTACACTGTTAGGGCTGTTTAGAATGTGTTTCTCTCTTCATTGGTGGCAATTCCTTGTAGAAATAAATAAACTAACAATCAAAAGAAAACTCTTTCTCATCACGAAAAACAAGATACACGTCCTACTTTCAGATTCGATAGATCTAATTCCTAATTTCGACTGAAGATCTAATTTCAAGACGACATTGTTCTTCCTAATTTCAGCAGTCATTCTATTTGTTCATGGTGAAAGCAAGATAATGAAGGTACAGTGCGACATATGCTCGAAGGCGGAGTCGAAGTTGCTATGTTGCGCAGACGAGGCGGCGCTCTACTCCGACTGCGACCAGAAAATCCATGCGGCCAACAAACACGCCAGTAAACACCAGCGGTCCCACTTCTTCCGCCCTCTTCTTCTTCTCACATGCCTTCATGTGACATTTGCCAGGTGATTATCTTCATTAATTTAATTTGATTCGTTTTCTTGCAGTTTAAGATCGATATATCGCATCCTTTATCAATTAAATAATTATTATGAATTATTTTTAAAGGTGTTTGCAAAGAAAATACTAAAATATTTATAATACTATAAGTAAATAGTATGTTATCAATTAATACTGATATATTATGTTAAAATTAGTTAAGGAATGGTTGTTCAATTCTTGATAGATGATTTGGAAGAGGTCTCTTTTATACTCCATACAAGAGGATGTTGAGGTTGTTCCAGTCGATATAGATAGACACCATGTTAAAATGTTTAATATGTAGAATATAAGATGGATTCATCATACATTGATAATGGAACCATCATATATGCTACTCTATAACTAGGCTGAAAATTGTTTGTGCACTTATTGCACAAGCATATATCACTCAAATCCAAGTTCATATTGCAAAATGGTTATCAAAAGTATTCACGGGTGTTAGTGTTGTAGGATCTGAGTGGTTGAAGTTTGATTTTAGGTGTATGCTAGTTTGGTTGTTTAGGGAACATTTATGGCCTTTTTTATTTTTAGGGACTGTTTGGTAATGGCTTTAAGCCTTCTTTAGAGAGTGTTTGGTAATGGCTTTAATGCCTGCTTCTTTGGTTAAAACTGCTTGTCAGTAGCTACAGTGTTCGACAATATTTGGTGATTTAGGCTTTAAAACATATTGGGAGTTGCATGCTGTGTGTTAGGCAATGTTTGGTGATTCATGGATGATTAGGTATGAGGCCTTTTCTGAAGATTTTAAAATAGACATAACAGATCTTTGGTTGATTTCAAAAGTTCTTGATTTCCAACAAATAAGAGTTATCGATTTCAAGCTTGCTGATTTTAAGCTTACTAAATTTGCTGGTTTCAAGCTAACTGATTTCAAAGATGAAAGATTTCAACAATTTCATAAATCACTTGATTTCATCATGGATTTCTATTTTTGGGTAATGGATGTATGAATTTGTCGAAGTCATACACGGATTCATTTTTCAAATATGAAAATATCAACAATTTCATAAATCCTTCAAGATGCACTTGTTATTTCAGGTAGTTGAGAAGCTGGAAAACATATGAACTTCACTGTTTATTGAATATTAAATTTACGTTTTCAAAAAATAAATAAATTAAATTTATGTTGCATCAAATGTTTTTGAGATCTCCAAAAAAAAAAATGTTCCCTGTTAATATTGATCATTTTGAAGTACTGAACGAATACAGGCTTCCAATATGTGAAAGTAGTTAGCTGTTTGGTTGAATCGTTTGAAATAAAAAAACAAATAAAAATACTACTTTGCATTCCTATTTAGCCTGGGCTAATGTGATCCCTAGCCTTAAATGCGGAGACCTTATACACCTTACTTATTCATGAGCAATGCATTTTTGGATTATGATATACAGTTGCGATACAGATCCCTAAACATTCAGGATTCTCCCATACCATACGTCACTTATCCCAAATTCTGAATCGTGGTTTTTTTTTTCTTCTTTCTGTAAAATCAGTTTTCAACAGTTGTTCATAATTGTGGTTGATTTAAATAGGTATAGAATTGGCGTTACACATCATGTGTTTATTTCTAATGGGATGGCAGAGATAATGTGGTATCTAATTTTCTCTATTTTGTATTATCTTATTCTACTGTCTTTTTCTATGGGTTCTTATGCAAATTTTGTTATCTTCATACATCCAACCTTTGTTGTCTCTGATTTATATTGATTGTTCAACAGTATTTTTCTTGCAAATTTTATTTATCATTTTGACTCTCACCTTGATTATCATATGTTACACCACACACACACACGAGGCAGCTATTTAGACACAAAATTTGACAAAAGTCGAAATACATGTAATGTTGACCGTTGGATCATTTTGTCCTTATATGAAAGGTGAAAATTAGGAGACAAGCCAATGGTTTAACTTATCTATAATATTATGTAATACATATTTTATATATAATAATATATCATTTATGACTACATGACCCTATAATCAATTTTTACATATATCTTTACCTACAGTAGTATATAGTTGTAAGCTAATCCTTTATGGCTATGTTTTGTTTGTCTTCTTTTTTACATATTTTTCATTTAGATTGATTCATTCTCTTATATTTTTCACAGCCAAGATTTGTTTTCCACATATAATTCGGCAATTTGTTGAACTAAATTGTTATTTCATGCAGCTGAGTACTAAATGTTCAAAATTTTAAACTGCTAAGAATTTAATAACATCAACTACGTTGCTATTTTAACTCAACTGTTTCAGTCATATTTTGGTATCATACAAAGAAGAGGACTCATATTTGGTATCAATCAATACAAGGAAATTAACATAATATATACTTGGTTTCAGTTCAAGAAGAACCCATAATTTCAGCGTAAACTTGGTATATCTTTTCGCTATATGTAGATGCTTCTTTTTGGGCAATTGTTTACATCTAAATCTGCCTTAGATGATGCTTGAATTAATCTAAAATACAAAATCATGAGTATTATCTACATATGTCCATTTTTATTTTTTTGTTGTTGTTAAACACCATGCATATAGAATTTTTTTGATAATTTAATACAACCATTTAAAGAATTATTTTTTTCTGTTACAGATTTTTTTTTTATGTTGACTGTTTTGTGTACCATTTCATTGCACTGTTTTGACATTTCGTTGTTATGTTTTCCAGGTCATCACACTGATTGTTGTCTTTTACATTTACATTCCGGAGGGCTCCATGTGCATAAAAACAGCCGTTAAAAGAAATACATAAAAGGAGGTAGATTTTAAAGGAGAGATAATTGATAGAAAGCTGGAGAAGGAAAGGAATAAATGAGGGATCATGCTTCAGTTTGCAGTAGGATGGATGTATTATTAATGTTATATATCTAATTAACATGGATATTTTTACCTTTAAGTCCCAGCAGCCGCGTGTGTGTGTGTATATATAGAGAGAGAGAGAGATTCAAATCCATGAAATAATAGTGTTTACTTGGATTTGCAAATTGTCACTGTTCGTTTGGCGACGTGGCTAAAATTTGGGATGGGGGTTCTTTTGCAGTTGTATGGTATTTAAAATGGAACTTGACAATTTATTATGTTATAAGACTTGCATAGCCTAATGGTCATGCTTTCTTTTTATTTTGAATTGGGAGTACGTCGGCAGTAGCGACCAAAGATTTTCAGTGACGGGAATAGTAAACCATTACTTAAAGATCCGTTGTTCACAATGCGTCTTGATCAGGCGAAATTCTTTTTCTAAGGCACGGATTATTAAAAAAGTCAGCAAATTGTGATATGAAGCAGTTTATGAAAAAAATTCAAGTGCAAAATCAATCAATATAAACACAAATGAGGAATAAAATATATCATGTCGTGACTTGGGATTTTAACATACTTAAATTGATGGTCAAAATAAACATCTAAATGGTTGATTTTAATTTAATATTTTCATATTGTAGAATTTTCACTTGACTTGGGATTATATAGCATTGAAAATCATGATCATATAGAATGAGACAAACTTCTTTTTCCTTTTGTTGCACATCTTCTATATTCCTTCTGTTATACTTATATGGTTACTCAAATAAGTAAAATTTACATTGTATTTTTTTTTTTTTTTTTTTGAAAACTATTGATTTAAACGGTCGGTTTTTCTACCGTTGTACAGTAATAATAGTTTAATTTTGAATCTTCTTATTTTTTTTTTAGCCATGAACCATATCGGTATGTTAATCCAACGGCAACAGGCTCAAAACCCAACAACTCCCACAACAGGCTCATAAATATCGGAATATAGAACATTCCTCTGCTCCACATATCTTCCTCTGCTCCACATATCGTAATGAAAACCTAACCTGATGCCGCCTCTTTCTCTCTGCAAGCATCAAAATCTTTCGCCTTCTCAGGTAATTATCTAAGATTAGGTTTTCTTTTGTTAACTGCCATGCCATCGCCTGAGCGCCAGTTTTTAAAGAAATTTTGATCCGATTTAGCGCTGAAACCGGACCCGAATGGCTAGGATTTTGGTGTGCGATCTGGAATTTCGAATCATTATCTTTGCATAAACATGTACTGCTTACCCAAATATAAGCGCAGATCATTTGTCATATTTTTTCTGGATTGTACCCATTCAGCAGAGAGGTTTCAGAAATGGGTACTGCTAAAAGCAACCCGATCTATGCTTGCTAACATGTGGTAGCCAAAAACACAAAACATGGTGCCTTTGGCATTACAACACCACGTGGAACTAAAAGCACCCAGTTTTTTTTCTTTTGGCTACTATAGTGCGTGTTAAGAAGCACAAACTTGGATGCTTTTAGCAGTGTACTTCAGAAATATTGCCTATGCCATCATCAATCTTACATGTTAGAAACTATGCCGACTAGCGAATATAGCTGTTGACTGTAAAATTCGTTATTTGTCACGTAGGATAATAGGATAATACCGGTTCACTATTCTCCCCCTTAACGAAACAAAGTATTGAAAATTTTAACTACAAAATGGTATTGACGTGCATTTTTATCTGCTAACCTACCACTAATGTGCAACCTGAAGCCAGCCCCATTTATTTATTCTGCAAAAAAAGTTTGAAGGGGGAAAGGTAATTAAAAAAAAAAGATTTTGATAGTGACATAGTACTGTCATGACTTATCAATTTGCATTGCATAGCAAATAACTTCTGCTGCTAGTTATGCAGAGGCCCAAAAATCACAACCACGTTAATTTAGTGTATTGCTAAAAACACCCAAATTTCTTTTTTTTAATACCATGTAAAACTAAAGGCACCCAGTTTTACACTTCCTAATACCATTTATGGTATTAAGAAGAAGAAATCTAGGTGTTTTTAGCCGCACTCTTAATTTATATGTTCAACAGTGCTCGGAACTTTCATATGAGTCATGACAGCTGCGTTATTTTCTTTGCTTTAATACGATGGATAGAAAGCAAGGACGGTTAAAAGAATACCACAATTTATCAATCACCATTATATAAATATACGTAGGGACTAAATTTTTTGCATACACTAGAACAAATTAAGGTTAGGGCCGTCAGGCCATTAAAGATGATGAAAAGTTCAAAGTAACAAGCACTGTAACATCCTGGTACTAAAAACATCGCTACACTGGAAGGAACAACACATAAAAGCACACCATCATTTCTGTCTGAAGTTTAATTTTAATTTATTTGTATTTCTTTTTTTGGGTTGCAAAGTAATTGATATATAGTGAATAAGGGAATTTATTGAGCAATGCTGTGAAATTAAACAATATATCTGCTGATAATTGTCTAGCAGATATAACATGAATCACCTGTGGTTATGATCAGCCAAGATATTGTGATTGTCTTTTGTTGTAAAAAACTGAAGAGGGTTTCATGACTTCTGCTTGCTTTTTAAAATATTTTGTCTGGGCATTGAACATTAACCCATGGAAACATAAAAACTTCTCGAAAACCTTCCTTCTTTGAGCGGATTACAGTGCAGCATCGTATATTCGTTCTATATTTTATATGCTTAGTTTGCGAAACCTTGTACATTTGTTGAGTTACCGTGGATTCCAAAAACAAAATCCAGTGTCATATGTACAAATAGGTTCCAGTGTATTAGGCAGATGCGTACCCTTTTCAGACTTTATATGCTTGAAAGGACAACCTTTGCATGTACAAGTTAGCATTTAAGTTACAGGTTAATTTAGTTGTTTTAGCTCTTGATACTTCTAGCTATTAATTCCTACACTCAACTCGAATCTGGTCCTCTATCTATTTGGTTAGGTTAACTTTGTTACTTCAATCTCTCATATGAACAAGCAAGCCAGTGGAGAAGATCGAATTAGTGCTCTTCCCGATGATGTAATATGCAATATCCTTTCTAATCTCTATGTGGAAGAATCAGCAAGGACGTCCATCCTGTCTAAACGATGGCGCAATATGTGGCTCTTTTCCCCAATTACCATTTCTGATGAATCTATTGTCAAGCAGTCTTGCATGTATTCTTTTATTGAAGAAGAACCCTCTTCCCCGATCAGCTTGCACGGTGGATGCATGTGTCGTTTTGTCGAACAATCTTGCATGCGTTGTTTTACTGAAGTGGAATCCTCTTCTTGGATCGTAAATGCTATGTCCCGTATTATTTTCAGCCACCCTGGACCTATTCCTACCTGCCATTTCATTCTACCTGATTGGTATAATTACATGGAAACCTTGAAAAAACTCTTAAAAGCCTTGACCCTGAAAGGCATCAGAAATCTCCTAATCAACATTCATTTGGAAGTTCCTTCCTTTGTTTTTGAATGTGATTCCCTTGTTAATGTCCGCTTGAAGTATGGTTTAATGCCTACTCGGTTACCAGCCCACAAGGATATCTTTCCTAATTTAAGAAAATTGTCTTTGATATGTTGTAATATCAATAATGAGCTTTTAGTTAACTTAATTTCTTCAAGACCGATCATTGAGTTGAAAATTGAACGTTGTGGCAACTTAAAAGATGTTGTCATTGATTCTCAAAGCTTAGAGAGATTATATTTTGGCTGCTCTGGTTATCATGATCAGCTTATCATTAAAGATGCTCTAAATCTCGAGACACTCAAGTTTGATAACTTTGGGTATTCTTCTTCTGTGGTGATTTTAAATGCACCTAAGCTTAAGGTTCTGGGCCGTGTAGACATGAGGATGTCGGAGCTCCGATTAGGGAATTATCAGTTTGACATCAGCTATTCATGCAGGTACGTGAAGATAAGGGGTGAAATCACTTATATGCCTTCCGTACAATCGTTAGACATTGCAGTCCATCCTAATCGTGCTTATGAGCTAAAAGTAGTTCCGCACTTGTTGATGTGTTTTCCATGTTTAGAAACTTTAGAAGTCTATGTAAAAGATAGACCTTCCGCTGATAATGATAAATATTACTGTGATGACCATCTTTGGTATAGCAATGCACATGTTCATGTTGCTGATGCTGATTCTATTGTTATTGGTAATGATTATGATGGTTATGTACATCTCTTGCCTGACATTAACTGTTTCAGCCATCATTTAAAGAATGTAAGAGTAAGTAATTATCCTGGAAGAAATACCCATTTGGATTTTGTCAAACTCATCACAGCCAACGCTAAAGCTCTGGAGATATTAACTATAGTTTATGGCGATGAATTTAAGGAAAGAAGGATAAAGTCTCTAAAACATTTCCTAATGCAGAATAGAGCTTCTAAGATGTTACAGATAGAATTTATCAAGAGCAAGTAGAAGTCGCATGGTTTACTGCTTATGATGTGAAAGCAAAGAAGGATCAGATGCATACTTATTTTTATTTGCATGAACAAGCCATCCATGTTAGTACTGTCATTGTGCATGTGCACATGCACATGCATGTTTTCCTTGTAAGCAATATACATATTTTTGCATTTTCTATGTTGGATTTCATTATTATCTCTATGTAATTGATAAAGTGGATGCATCTTGCAAAAGATAAATAGTATCATCTTGTAAGCAAGCACGTTTTGTTATCGAAGTTTAGAAAAGTTTTATAAAAATTCTTATGAATGCTGCTAATGTCGACTGTGAGGAATGCCTGCAATACGATGCTGTTCACGTTGATAACCGGCCGTGTATTGGCTTCCTCTTTTTTTCAATATTTTTTAATTTACGAATCCTGTAATCTGATAAATTATAAAGTAGGATGATAGCAGTGAAAATAATAATAACAACGTTGTTCTAACAATCTGCAGTCTTCTCATCTCTTTACGTACATGAACTATGGGGATTGAGCACGTTCATGACATATTCCCCACGATACTTCCTAATGAGATTATTAATTAATACAATGACTAAGTTGCTAGTAAAGGTCAGCGTTGTGTGGGCACATAACCCATATAGGACCGGAGATGCTTTGATATCAGCTTGTAACCACCTGTCATTTTCAAACAATTTTTAATCGACGGTAAAATCTCGTTTGAAACAGTGTTGTTACAAGGTTTAATAAGAATCAGTGACATAATCATAAACATAAAATTATACAATATCTCAAAATGGAATAAAATAATATGATATATCAGAGTTACAAAATTGAATACAACGGAAGATTAACAAATAAATTTTCATTTATACATAAAAATGACAAAAATAAGATGAGGTCTGCACGAATCTCCAGCTTCGTCATATGCAATCTCAAGCTGTAATACTCGGCCTGATCCAAACATAAAGTAAAACATTGCATTCGAGTCAGGATTAACATTATTATATAAATAGATTAACTCAAGTGAAATGTTCATAAAAGTGCACAAAACATTAAGGGTATGGAATTTTCATTCCTAAGGATCCGTGGAAATTTTGGATATACATATCACATTTAGATTTATTCAACATGCTACTTCACTTATATTTCGATTCAAATCATAGACTTAAAATTAATAATGTTTTAATATATAAAAGTGAATATGTTTTTGTAATTTTCTGCTTAGACTGACATCAAAAGATAAGTTTAATTACTAGCTCAAAGACCTATATATTAGGAGCCAATATAATATAAATGAATAAAAAAGAAATCAGTAAAAGTCTATTCCTTTTCTTCGCTTCATTCAGTTCTAATTTCTTCATTTTAAAACGCGTTATCAACACGATCCATATAAAGATCTTTTTTTTTTCTTTTCTTTTGTTCTATTGTTTATTTGGATCTAAGAGAATTCATCTTCCCCTTAGCAAACAATTGTGAATTCAGCTACTTCAATATTTAACTGTAGATTCAGGTATGCAACCATTAGTTTATTTAATTAATTTTGTTTTCAATTAAATCAATATGGCGTTACATATTTAGATCTAGGTTTTCATGATTGATTGTTAATAAAATATATTGAAATCTGAACAAGTTATGTTAGAGTCATTCATCATTGAGTTGATTGAGAAATTCTCGTGTATTTTGATAAAATTCCGACTGTTGATTCCAAAGTTTTTCCTTAGAATACACACACATTGTATGTATGTTTATATATATATATATATATATATATATATATATATATATATATATATATATATATATATATATTCACACACGCATACAATTGATGACTTGGTACTTGAACAAGAAGCAATAGGTTATTTGGAAACTTGTAGGCATGCAGTTGAATGCATCAACAATGTAACATTGATGTGTAGACATTCCTAGGTTACTTCAACATTTTTTTATAGCATTGCTTCTGTCTAAACATATCATCTTATACGTGTACACTTATAAATAATTAAGGAAACTATTGACATGTTTTTTAGTCGAAGCTGTCACACGTCAAGTTCCTGATTAGCAACGCGCTCAAGCGTCAAGAACATCGTCAGAAAACACAAAGTGATTTGGTCGAAGTCACGTCACAAACATAAAAAAGCCCAAAACTCCTATCAGATGACCTCTTTTGGGCCCGAGGACATCTGTTATGATGCTTTGTACTGTAACTCTTATAGAGGGCGGGCCGAGCGCCGAGCCGAAGGTGAGCCATCAGCGGGTCCGGGCGCAGCGCCGGATGGTGTCCAGGGCCCCACAGTTCCGGTGGCGATCGACCTAGCCAGTTAGGTCGAACAAGTGGGCACCCCCCGATTCATTCAATTTCCTTTGAGCCAGAAGCTCGGATCCCTCCAGTTCGAACCCATCAAACTTAGGATTCCCCAGGATTTCGGCTCCACTTCCACTTTCCCGTATCCCCGGGGATATGAAAATTTGTATCCCTCCCGGGGTACAAAAGTTTGTACCCCTTTGAGGGGTACGAGATTTCGTACCCCTCTAGGGGGTACGAATTTCGTACCCTTTGAAGGGATACAAATTTCGTGTCCTTTCTAGAGGGATACGAAATTTCTGCTCTTGACCTTTTCAGGGATCCAAAATTCTGCTACATGGCCTCCACTTCCTACCTACTCCCATCTAACCTCTCACCTATAAATACCCCAAGCCTTTACCTTCATTTGGATCTATTTCCCATGGAATTTCTAAAGCTCCAAGAGCCTCATTAGTGACAGCCACCTTCTCCTTCATGGCCATTGGACATGGTATGGACAATTAAAAAGTGGCATACACGTTTTCCATCAACACTTGGGTATTCACAAGGATAAATACACCCATTTTGAACATTTTGGATAATTCTTGAACATTGAACTAACTTTGGATGTAGTTGACCAAATCAACTCATTTCAACGAAGAAGAAGAAGGGCAATTTAGTCAAAGTGTAGAACAAACATATATTTTGTTATTCTATTGTAACACTTTGTATTCGAATATTGTCCAAACTAGTACAACATTGTAATCGGATATCATAAGATGAATGATCATTATAAAGTGGACGTAGACATTAGTACCGAACCACTATAAAAGTTGTATCTCTCCGCATTTACTTTATTTTATTACATCTGTGGATTACTGTGTTGCTAACACACTTGCATACTCAATGGGTGTTGGCGTGTGTTAAGTAAACGACAACTTCCTACGTCAACAGAAACAAATACACAATATAACTAGGTAAAAATAGCAAATTCGACTTAAAGTAATAGCTACTGTGTCTTGGTTTGAATGGAAAATTAGTTAAATAAAAAGTGTGGTGCTAAAGACACCTCAATTTCCTCTTCCTATTACCACAACTAAAAAATACCACAAAAATTACCCTTTCACTCTATTTAATACCTCACATTAAAAAACAGAAGTTACCACCATTTATACATATTTCTCCCTTTCAGCTTCAATTCGGTTGTTCTCTCTTTCGAAAACCCTGGATTGAACTTTGATCATTGTGAAATCGTCGCTAATACAGAGGAAGATGAAAGCTGTAGATGCATCATCGTCTCAAACCCAATCAACTCAATCAAGTAGGTTTTAAGCCCTAATTTCGGGTTGGTTTAAGATTACACTGAATGTTATTTGACACGAATGACATTGATTGAACGACACTTTCTTGCCACGAACAGTGTTTTTGAACGGTGATTAAACGTCGTACATATATTTTTACGACGGGGTGGATCACCGTTCGTTCGGTTGACTTTATTTCGTTTGTACTTTTTTTTTCGGCAGTGGTGGATCACCGTGCGTTAAGGAGCAGAGCAGCGACAGACAAAGAACGAATGAATTAGGGTTTTAAATTAAAGTTGAGTACGTGTTTTTTCCGGCAATCAATCGTTGAGTAAGAGGTTAGAAAAAGATCAATGTGGTATTATGAAGCATAGATAATTTAATGTGTTTTAATATTTTAGTTGTGTTAATAGGAAGAGGAAATTGGGGTACCCTTAGCCCACAATAAAAAGGAGAGCATACACATGAAGCTAGCAATTTAAGAGTATCGCACTAAAATGGAAATAATAATATGTAAGTGTCCTTAATAAACAACAATGCTTTAATGTTTGATTTCAGTATTATAACATCTTTAATTCAGGTTCACGATGAGTGTAACATACTGATAAGGTACCTTATGCTGTCACATACCTGGCTTATCATTGAGAAGAATTTTTCCCAGTTATAGTTGTTAGTTTATTTAAGATGGACTGGAAGTAATGTCTGAAACTCTCTTTAATTTATATTGAAGGATACTTTTCATATTTTTTCAGTTACATCTAGATTGTAGAACTTATAGAAATATGAAATAACCTTTCAGATTGATACAATAAATGAAAAATATAATAACTAAGAGCTTGACTTATAGTTAACCAAAGAGACATTTAGAATACTAAGAGGAAATACATTAACTTCAATAATAGTAATAGTCTTTTTTTGAAGTCATACAATGTAGAATTGAGATTGTTAGCACACAACAAATGAAAAATGCCAATGAAAATTTATCATATGCTCTCATACATTTATGACTTATGCAAGGTATGTGTGTTTCAAAAATGTACCATTTTGTATATAACATTTACATATGAATTTTGGAAGCTTAAATATGCACATGCACCATCAACGACTTTGGATATATTGACCATTAGTATATAAGCCTGAGACAAGCGGAAATCTTCAAATTTGTTAAATTTCAACATGTATACTCCCTCTGGTTCATAATGTAAGAAGTTTTAAGAATTTTGTTTTGTTTCAAAATATATAATGTTTAAGCTTGTTGTTCCAACTTTATCCCTAGTCCACAATAAATGACATAACCTAAAAGATATTTTATGAGTATTTTCATGAATGAAAAAGTAAGAAGTAGTTGATGAGAATAGGAAAAATAATTGACAACACATGAAAAGAGAAATTAATGTGCAAGACAAAACTAATTTAAGTCTAGGTTAAGTGTCATTTGAAAATTTTCTTAATTTTTGTGCAAACCTCTAAAACTTCTTACAATATGAACCGAAGGGAGAGTGTGTGTGTGTGTGTATATATATATATATATATATATATATATATAAACAAATTCTGGTATGACAGAGCTTGCTGTGTTTGGATTTCTAAGGTATATATGAAAAAGAAAAAAATTGAAAAAAAACAAGTTACTATACACATATCAGTTTCAAATAAAAAGGTTTAAATAAGTCTGGGATGTATGATTCGCCAATCACCACTTCGGTTGTAACAGTTTTTGAAGATATAAATATGCGTGAGTTTAAAAGATATGAATTTCAGGACCCTGAACATATCTGGTACGAGTTTATAGTAAAGATGTGCATGCTGAAATTCTAAACATACGTGAGTCCCATACGTACGTTTTAAAAGTGTATTATATATCAGTTTCTCTTTTTCATTTTCAAGATTCTAGTTTCAGATCAGATTTTAAGAACAGTTGGTCTTAGTAGGTTTGACTTCATAAGCTGTATATTGTGATCATTGTTAAATCTTACTCATATATGTAGTTCACAAATAGCCCATGCTGCACAATTGACACATGTTTTATACTCGGTTGCTTGGAGAATGAATTAGAAAAAAGTGTATATTGTGTTTAGTTTACTGAATGTTCGAGTTAGATTATTTCAGACAATACTTAATATAGCATAATTCCAGTTTTGGATTAGCGCTTTTAAGTGTTCCATGAAAATAAAATTTCAGTCTTTCCATTATGTTTTTTTCTTTCTTTTCTTTAGATGACTTAGGAAAATATTCAATCCAACTCGTATTAAGGATGGTGATTGTAGTGTATGATATAAATTGTAAGCTCTAGAAATTGACAAATATTGATCCGTTTTTTTGCAAAGCAGTCACATGTTAGGATTATGGTTTGCGACGTGCTTGAGTCTCGAGAACATCTAAAGAGAAAACAAAGCGATTTGGTCGAAGTCGTGATGTGCTAAAAAAGTTGAAAATATCGTCGATTACCAGATCATCGTTATCGAATTGGAAAAGTCGCTAAAAACTTGAAAAATCTGGCATGATAAAAATACGTAATCAACTCGGTCCGATTAGCTCAAAATCGTTAAGCACCTCAGTCTGATCACGTGGCAAAACTCATCGAGGCAAAGTATTTGGATTTTTGGCAAACTCGGTGTTGACCACTGAAAAAGTGTTGCGCGACACGTGTTGATCCCCAAAAATCAGTTGCGCAATTCATCTTGGCACGGATTAGCCATTTGGCACAGTATGGATTTTAGTACTTCAAAAATGGGTGATCGACACTGTGAAATCGTGAAAAACCACATGTGCGCACCGAGTCGGGCAAGCTTCGAAGTTTGGCTTGGCTTCAAGGATATTTCGCATCCCTGATTGGATGCAAAATCACGTGTTGATCACTCAAAATTTTGAAAGTAACACGGGAATGCAATGTTGAGTAATTGGCAAGGTGGGATTCGAAAATCATTGGACATGAAGTTGGCAACGTGAAAAAGATGTGGTCACACCGGGATGCGCATCGAAATTCACGTGCGCGACTCGGGCTTCGGATGCGAAATATTGGAGTCGAAATCTGGCATGGGATCGGATACAAAAAACGCGCAGATCGCATCGGGTTGTGATGCGAAATCCAGGAGTGCGCATCAAGAGAGGCGATGCGAAAAACTATGTTTTGAGGCTTGGGATGTGAATTGGAAAAAGAATCAGGCACACTCTAAATCGCACGCAAATCAGATGTTTTGACGTGATCACCTCGTGGTGATCACTGTTTTTGAGCACCTCTTCCAAATACGAAATTTTGACTTAGGATTCGAAATTTTAGCCAAGTTTTCGTAATGCAAATTTTGCATCCCCTCAGGATATGAAATTCAGGCTAATGCATGGAAACCTCACCTATAAATACCCCTTGCCTGACATTCAAAGGGGTTGACATTTTTGGACTTTGACTACACTTTGGCATGCAGGATTGGAGCTCCTAGACACTATTAATGGCTTTCATGGTGATTCTCATGGCTTTGAACTTCATCTTGAACTTGTAAACTTATCATAAAAATTTGCCTACATCTTTTTGACATTCACTTGGACTTTTGGCTTGCTTTTGGACATTCTTGGGAATTGAAACTTTTCATTGGACATCGTTGTTCACTCCAACACATTTTGGCTTAACGAAGAAGAAGAATGACATTTTGGTCAAAGTTATGAATTAACAAGATATTTGTTATTATATAAGACATATTTGTACATTCAAATTGTCCGAACTTGGATAAATATTGTAATCGACAAAATTATGATGAATGATTACTATAAAGTGGACATAGACGTTATTGCCGAACCACTATAAAAGTTGTGCGTCCCTTTACGTTTCTCGTACTTTTGTTGCTTGGATATCGGGTTTACTTCTAAATCCACTCTTGGGGTCTGGCGTGCGCAAGTAACCAATTTCCCACATAAACATTTTGGCTTTAAATTTGTTTCTTGACTTTGGTTTTGTTCTTCAGATTTGGGTTCAGATTCGACTTTGTTTAGGAAACTGATCTCTCTCTCTCTTTTCATCATGGTTGAACGGATGAAGCTCGACGCTATTGTTGAAGCTTAAGGTACTGGAGGTGAGGGAAGCCAAGATCTTTCTTCGACTGAGTAATACCTCGAACTTCGTCACTCGAGACGACGTCGACATAATGATTAAGGATTTGGATTTGAACGCTCAACTTGAGTGATATGAGGAATCGATGACAACTTTTCTTACTTAAATTGAGGCTAGACCTGGAAGTACATGAAGGCCGACAGGGCAGACAGACATCGTCGGGACAAGTGCTGGTGCTCCGCAAGTCGTGATTCGGGACTTGAGGGTACCCCCAAAATTAATCAGCAACGTCGATCCCCGAACCGGTGCCGTTCCCGTGACACTCGGGGAAATGCCAAAATACATACACAAAACAAACATAAACTTAAATATACTCTCACACACAAACATGCTATAACCCAAAATACACATACACACACCTACGCACACATGCGTAAGGTAGCTGGGGTCTGGTCGGGGAGTAGGGGTTTATGGCGAGGTCGGGCTGAGGGTAGAGGGTCGGCATGGTTGTTTGGTTTGGCTCAGTCGGAGGCATGGGGAGGAGCAGGGCAGTGGTTCAGGGAGAGAACGTGGGTTGGTGAAGGCGGCATAGGGAGGGCGGAGGTCATTCGGGTTTGGGTCAGGCGAACAACAGGGGTCGACATTGGTGGAGGTGAATGACGTGGCAAGGATATCGATGAGCGGATCAAGGCTTAGATTCGGCTGAAATAGCGAACTCGGGGTTAGCATGACTGTTAGAGGCTGAGCTTGGTGGAGATGCGGTGGAAGCTCAGTGGCGACGTGGCGAGGAGATGGGTTTGGGAAAGCATATGGGAACAAAAAGTGACGATGGGAATCGGGAAAATGTAAAGAGGAAATGGGAGGCGATAGAGATAAAAAGAAAATGGGATGAAATGGTTGTGCTCACATTTTTATTTTCTTCACGAAATGAAGGAAATGGTAAGAAGACAGAGCATTTTTTTATTTATTATTCTCGAACGATGCGTTTTTTCTTGGAAGAAATCAACAGCTTGAACTAGAGTTTAGGGAAAACGAATCGATTTAACGCTTGATAACTTCGGGGAATGAATGGATTTGGAAGTGAACGAATAGGTTTTAAAATTTAAAAAGGAACAAAATTTTGAATACAGAAAATGAACGAAGATTGAACCTTAATAGGAAAATAGACATGTTTGCAAATAAAAGGAAACGATATGAGTTTTCAATTCAAAAGGTTATAAATTTGCAAATAAAAGTTGAATGATGTCTTTAGGCAACGCAATAAAATAAAATTAGAACAGATATAATTTTAAAAATGATCAAACGGTTTTGGCAATGTATAACGAACGGTTCACAAATCAAAAGTGAACGATATCAAACGAGATTAAATTTTGAAATGGAATGATGAACGGATAAACGAGGTTAACAAATCGAAAGAAGAACGGTTTGGAATACCAAAAGAAAACAAATCCAAAAAAAGAATTTTGAGAGATGTTTGTAACAACAAAGATCAATACAAATATCAAACCAACAAGAGAAATATTTTGAGATTAAATTAAAGTTATGATGTTACTAATATTGAAAACAAATTACATAATGCGAGTTTACTATTTAAATTAAAATCTAAGAATGAATTCAAATTCAAATAAATAAACTCGATTAAAATTTATCCAATAAATAAGATTTGAAATTTCAAATACTGATTTGTATTATTAAATTGTATTTATATCAAAACCAAATTCATTCGTTATATAAAAAATACAAAAATTAATTTAGCTTTAAATCAAAACCAAAATAGTTATTTCAATAAAATACAAGCAAATTGAGTTGTAAATAAGTAAAATAAAATTAAATTCATTAAATAAAAATACACTTAAAATTCAGGTTGTTACAATCTCTCCTACTCAAACCTTTTCGTCCCCTAAAAGGAACGAGGCACGCAAATAGTAATTAAATAACTAATATATTTAAACCAATGGTTCGTGTCTATTCTCATACCTATATATATATATATATATCAAAAGTTAAAATATTTTCAAACATTTCAAAATAGTTTTAACTATTCACTCGACGTCTTAGTAGGAATCATATAGTTATCCCACTTTTGATACTCGAAAATTAATATTGATGATGTCGCAGTCATCAACAGAATCATCTTCAAGCGACTAGAGTGTGACTTTATATCTATCTAGTACTTATAGGATTTAACATATACGTTGATCAAACATGTACCCAAATCATTAGGTATTTGATAGGCCAACTTTAACGTCAAATAAGAACTCAAAACATTTTTCTACATTTAAACAGAATATATACCAAGTTTCCAATCATATATTGCGAATTCTATATTTCGAATCATTAAAATTTTAAGTAGGGAAAATTATCTCTCCCCCACTCATTTATTTATTAAAATTCAGCCTCAATCCTTAATAAAAATACGACAATATTATTATTAAATCAACTACATAACAATATCATTCTATACTATACCTAAATATTTTCAGACCCATGTTATCTATATTTAAACCTATAAAGCTTATTTAACTCCACAAGTTTAACACATATATATACACACACACACATCACAAATTAAAATCTTTAGAAACCCATTTAAATTTATAAATTTATATATATATACACATTTATTTACAACTAATATCTTTATAGATTTCAATCATTGTAACAAAATTCTCAAAATATTTACCATAATAATTATGAGCATTTCTTCCTAAAATATTCAAATATATAAACTTAACCAAAGTATTATTCAATTTTGATAAATCAATTCTTACATAATTATCATCTTTAAATCTTATTTAAAATATATTGTTCATACAATATAACATCCTAAAGTAGAAACATCAAATCTTTTCATAATATTGGTATAATGGGAACACAATGTTATTTACGAATATAAAGTCTTTCACAAATATATATATATATATATATCTCAAAATTTCAATACCACTTTAAGAGGATTCAATGTTATAACACCTTCCAAGATACCCATTTCAAATCGATATGTAATAGGTATGAACTCGCCAAAAGACTTATACTCTCCTTCTACTTATTACCTTGTCAAGGCAAGGACAAATGGTAGAATTTGTGTTAAAAGCTGAACGACCGAAAGAACTTAATCAAAGAAGATCTACGAAGGAAGATGGATTCAAATGGGAAGGAAATTTCAAAAAAAGATATAGGTATTTAAAAAAAATTATAACTAAAATCCCTTTTAAAACCACTTAAAACCATTATAAAACTATTTATACTTTAAAAATACACTCTCTCACAAAAAGGATTCTGCGACTGACCAGTCATTCTAGGGATTACTGTAAAACCCCAGAACTTTAACAACACTAAAGAGGACAAATTAAAGAATAATTAATTTAGTATTCAGAATTAAGGGAAAGGACTGCGCCGTTGCATCCATCTCGAAATTCTGGTAAAGATAGACATTTGGTTTGCGTAAAACAGACACCGTATGAAGAAGTTATGAGGGTTTGAAGTTTGTATACGTGCAAGAGAATTATATATATAGGGTCCAGAAAATCAAATTTCAGTTCAAAAATTGAATTTCCATGAGCGGGAAAATCTCGCCCAGGGGAGTCAACCCCTGGGTCGACCCCTCAAGGGGGTGTCGACCCCATTAGGGGGGGTCAACCCCCCTACGGTAGACAGACAGATTAGGCTTTCGGGGTCTTTTTGGCTATAAATATGGCCTCATTTCTCTAGTTTCCTCACACTGAAAATAATGGAGGACTGGATGATGCCGCTGCCCAGACTGAATCAAACCTTTTTCTTCTTCTGCAATCAAGTTAATCAAGTTTAGAGTTATTCAAGTGTAGATCTGTGATTCAACATCTGCTATTCTCCTTTTATTTTTCTAGATCCAAACACTATGAGTTTAAGTTACTTTTAGATTTAAATAATTAAAAAGTAAAACATGATATGACTGTAATTTGGATCTATGCCTGTAACTGCTTGAATCTTATCAGATCCGTAATAACTATGAACCTATGATATTCTGACATAACTATGATTTGGACCTTAACCTTTATCATGTCAGATCTACCTTTGATTATAGATCTGATTCACTATTTAGATCACCTTGTACCTATTATGTTTGTAGTTAAATTGGATTTGTTACTAGTTGGACATCTAAATTATTGTTTTAGATCTTATCATGCTTATTATGACATCCCTATTGTGTTAGAATCAGTTCTATCTCATGTTCACCAGATCTGTTCTTATATGCCCATCTTAGCAATACGCACAGGGTATCTACAGAATAGAGAGCCGATCGATTAGGGTAGTAGTTATGGTACATTTAGACTTTGGTAAAGTTTAGGAGCCTATTAGGTTGGGCTGCCTATGGATTGTATGAGGTTACAACCTCTTACCGGAAGTACACCTAAGTCTACCATCTTATAGTTGTTGGGATCATCTCATTCTGGTTGTACTAGTATTGCTGCAAAGTAATCATAAGAGAAGCGCATATACACTCATATCATGTTTACCTTGTCATACTTGCCTTATATGTTGTTATCTCTCTTATCCACTTTATATGCCTGTCATGATACTTTTACTTATTTACTTGCTAAAAGTAATTGGATTTGCCAGACTTTATGTCTGATCCTTTTTGTTTCCTCTTCTTTCTTCCTCCCACCTCGGTTCTCAGGGTGGGAATACTCAAGCTTGATCAGGATTCTGCTATCATTTTGCTGGAGCTTCTTAGATGTATTGCTCAAGCTCCTATCTTTGCTACTATGGCTATGTTTTACTTGGGGAATTATGCTTCTTTTATTATGTACTATGATGTTTTAAGTACAAGACAGAAGTTTTTACGATGTACTGGTTTTTTTGTAATTCAGACATATGATGTTTTGAACCACGATGCTTTATGATTAATAAAGTTTGTTTTTGTCCCGCTGCTATTTTATATTTGTCTTGTAATGTTTCTATTTCTGTTTACCTATAACTCTTCACGATACTTAATGCATTCTCTTAATGAGTGACATTAACGGACATGGGGTGTCACACTTGGTATCAGAGTTGAAGGTTACCAGATTAGATAAAAGTTTTTAAAAAATTTCAGAAAGGTTTTAAAAGAAAGCATTTTCAAAAGAAAAGTCTGTTTTGAAAAACATATTCCCCAAAGCCATAGGTAATATCTTTCGACCCATTGTCTGAATCTCTTTCCTTTTCTTTTCAGCATGTCTGGGCAACCTAATATTCCATAGGGCGTTACGATACCAGGCTGGTTCCGTAGGTATCCAGAGGCCACTGCATCTGCCAGTGGTCAAGCTGACGTTTCTCCCCTAGCTACACCCGTCGTTCCTCCTCCTCCTCCGTGTGCGGACAACTTCTCTAAGATCTGCAAAGATTTCCATGCTATGGGAGGAAAGCCATTCCATGGAACTAAGACATTTATAGAGGCAAGGAATTGGCTCAAGGAGACAGAGGACTTGTTTGTAATTTTCGATGTGGACGATCGTAGAAAGGTCCAGCTAGCCGCCTGGCTACTGAAAGATGAAGCTTCGTTCTGGTGGGAAGTAACCCAAGTAGGCCGTCTAGTGGAAACTTGGGATGATTTTAGACAGAGGTTTGAAATGAAGTTTCTTTCCCAAGCTGAGAAAACATGCAAATGGAGAGGTTCTTGGCGCTCAAACAAGGAAACATGAATGTTAAAGGATATATGAACAAATTCAACCAGCTAGCAAGGTTTGGATTGGAACTGGTAGACACTCCGCATAAGAAAGCTTTGTGGTTTGCTAAAGGACTGAATGAACCCCTTCATGGGTTAGCTATGTCCCATATTTCAATTGGATCAATTTTTGAAAGGCTTGTTGATATGGCCTTGATGCATGGGGAAGACAAAGGAGGAAAGAAGAAAGTTAAGGCCGAGGAAACAACACAAAAAAGAAGATATGGTCTAATAAAGGACAACAACAACAACAACAACAGAAGAATGGCAGAAAGAATGACAAGGCTAAGGATAAGAGGAAGTGTCGCAGTTGTGGACGTGATGGTCACTTGGTGAAGGATTTCAAAAGAAGGAAGAATTCTTGCTTCAATTGTGGAGAGGTCGGACACTTTGCTAGGGAGTCCCCGAAGAAACAGGGACAAGGTCAAAAGGCAGGAGCTTCTGGAGGGCAAGTGCATGCTCTCGCGATCAGTGCTTCAGATAGAGGTAGAAAAATTTCCGTAGAAGGTTTAATTTCTCTTTCCAATCATCCTATTAGAACTCTTTTTTATTCTGGCGCTTCACATTCATTTATATATAGTTTTGTGGTTGAGTCTCTGCACTCAAATACTATTATGATAGTGGATCCCGTAGTTTTCTCAAACCCCATTGGTGGTTCGGCTCATTTGTCTATGATTTGTTGGGGTTTGAGAATAACTGTGTTAGGCGTCGAGTTTGAGTGTGATGCGTATGTGCTCGGTTTTATGGACTATGGTTTGATTCTTAGGATGATTGGTTGACCATGTATGGTGTCATTCTGGATTGTGAGAAGATGTTCGTTAGACTTTCCATGGGAGGACCCCCGAGATTTCTTGTGACCCCCAAGGGTTTGTCATGCTTAGTTTCCTAGAGTCTCTTGATACATCTATTGATGATCTGCGATCTGTGCTAGTAGTTCAAGACTATTCGGATCTTTTTGAGGAGGTTCGGGGCTTACCTCTGAGGCGCGAGATCGATTTTCGTATATATTTGGTAGACAATGCAAAGCCAGTTGTATTTCCTGTGCGTCATATGGCTCCAAGTGAAAGGAGGGAGCTTAGCAAGCAAGTAGGGGAGCTACCTGAGAAAGGGTTTACTAGGCGAAGCATATCTAAATGGGGTGCTCCTGTAGTATTCACAACAAAGGAGGATGGTTCGCTTCGCTTATGTGTAGATTATAGAGAGTTGAATAAACTCACAAAGAAGAACAAGCACCTACAACCGAGGATTGATGATCTGTTTGACCAGCTTGTTGGTGCCTCGGTATTTTCTCAGTTAGACTTGGCCACGGCGTTTCATCAGTTGAGGGTGGATGAGGACAGCATAGACAAGACCGCTTTTAGGACTCTAGATGGTTTCTTTGAATGGCTCGTTATGCCTTTTGGATTGACAAATGCACCCGCCTATTTTGTTGATCTAATGAGTAGGGTGTTTCAGGTGTTTCTAAATAATTTTGTCGTGGTCTTTATTGATGATATCTTGATCTTCTCAAAGAGCGAAGAAGAGCATGCCCAACAATTGAGAGAAGTTTTGAAAACTCCCTGTGCACATCAGTATAAGGCAAAGTTCTCCAAATGCCATTTTTGGAGAAAAGAGGTGAGATTTCTAGGGCATGTGGTTTCCAAAGATGGGATAGCTGTAGATCTCGCAAAAGTAGTTGCAGTTTAAGATTGGCAAATTCTGAAAAATCCAACGGAAGTGAGAAGCTTTCTTGGATTGGCAGGCTATTATGGGAAGTTCATTAAGGACTTCGCAAAGATATCAGCCCCCACTCACCAGGTTGACGAAGAAGAATTTGGCGTTTTAATGGGATATAGATTGTGATGTTGCTTTCCAACGATTGAAAAGGGCTCTGACAACAACCCCAGTCTTGACCTTGCCCGATGGGAACAAAGTATTTACAGTTTACACTGATGCATGTGGTACAGGGCTTGGTGCAGTTCTGATGCAAGAGGGAAAGATAGTATGTTATGGGGGTAGACAACTAAGGGTTCATGAGAAGAACTACCCTACCCATGTTTTAGAGCTAGCTGCCATAGTATTCTTGCTTAAGATGCGACATCATTATTTGCTTGGAAAGAAGTTCGAGTTGTACACCGATCATAAATCTCTCAAGTACTTGTTCTAGCAGAAGGATCTTAATTTAAGGCAACAAAGGTGGATGGAGTTCCTAGCATCTTATGACTTCGAGATTGCTTATACCCCTGGCAAGGGCAATGTGGTGGCAGACACACTGAGTAGGCAGAGGATGGCCTTATGTCCTCTGTTTGTGGAGAGGAAAAGGTTGGAGTTCATATCAAATTTCGACTCTAGACCATCCATCGAGTTTTTGCCTGATTTGTTTGCATCGCTAGAGATACGACCTACCCTTATGGATCAGATAGGAGCTTTGCAGCGAGATAATCCATAGATTTTAGACATCTTGGATAGGCTCAGTAAAGGGGAGACTTCTAGTCACCTTAATAGATATTCCATAGACGATAAAGGGTGGATGAGACGAGATGGAAGGCTTTGTGTTCCCCAAACTGGAAGTTTGTTAAAGACAGTCCTAGGAGAAGCCCATCATTCTAAGATGACTATTCATCCAGGCGGCGATAATACGTATAGGGACATGAAGAGGGTTTTCTTTTGGGCTGGAATGAAGAAAGATGTGGTAGAGTTTGTTTCTCAATGTTTGGTTTGTCAGCAAGTCAAAGCTGAGCAAAATAAGCCCTGTGGTTTACTTCATCCTTTGGAAGTGGGAGAGCGTCTCTATGGATTTCATAGGTGGTTTGCCTAGATCAAAGAAAGGCAACACCAATATTTGGGTTGCGTTGGATAGACTCACTAAGAGCACTCATTTTATTCTAGTTAAGAGCAAGAGGACGGCAGTATGGTTGGCAGCAGTTTATGTTCGTGAGATTGTCCATCTTCATGGAGTACCTTCCAATATTATAAGTGATCGTGACCCCATCTTCACTAGTTAATTTTGGAGGAGCTTGCAAGAAACATTAGGTACACAGTTGTGTTTGAGCACCGCTTTATCACCCACAGACCGATGGACAGACAGAAAGGGTGAACAGAGTTCTTAAGGATCTTTTAAGGCTGTGTTACCTAGACTTCAGAGGGACTTGGGAAGAACATCTTCCTTTAGTTGAGTTCGCTTACAACAAAAGTTATCAAGCTAGCGTTGGCATGGCACCCTTCGAAGCACTATACGGACGACCGTGTAGATCACCAACTTGTTGGTGGGAATCTACAGAAAGGCTATTACTTGGACCAGATATGGTTAGAGAAATGCCCAAGAAGATTGATCATATTAGACGGCGAATGAAGACAGCTCAAGATAGGCAGAAGTCCTACGCAGACAAGAGAAGGACTGACATCGAATTTGAAGTGGGGGACTTGATTTTTATTAAGGTGTCATCTTCGAGGAATGTGGTTCGCTTCGGATCTGTAGAGAAGTTGGCACCAAGATTTGTAGAGCCATTTCCCATAACAGAAAGGATTGGCCAAATGGCCTATAGAGTAAAGCTACCCGAGAGACTATCCAACATTCATGATGTTTTCCATGTTTCTCATCTGCCAAAGTGTTTGCATGATACCGCAGAAGTAGTTGAGCCGAGTATATTGGAGGAAGTAGAGGTGGAACGGGAGGCGACAGTCAGATGAGTTCCTACCCGTATTCTTGGATCAGAAGTTAAGAAGCTACTCAATAGAGAAGTCAAGTGGATGAAAGTTCAGTGAGGAGATAACCCAAAGGATGCAACTTAGGAGACCGAAGACAAGATTCGTGCTTCGTACCCTTTTCTTTTCGAGGGTACGTTCTTAACTCCTTTTTCCAAGGTTTTATCTATGCTTGTTTCTATCATTTGAGTATATCATATCAATTGAATTTTCGACCTTTAGATAGGAATCTTATGGATGTAAACATGTGTTTGAGACATGTTATGTTTGATGGATGCAAGTGCTTGCTAATGATTTCCTGTGGATGTATATATACACACATTAAGCACTAGATCGGCTCAATCACTCTCATACTACATATGGATGTGTGTGTATTTTTCTTCTTTTGATGGATGGAAATGGATGTATCATCATATGGATGTTGCATTTGGACGGATGATTGTGCATACATATAGAATTTACATGTTATAATAGGATTGTTGCAAACATGTTGGATTCATGACACTAACATACATTGCATTGAGGAGGTCGACTGAATCCGTAGACCGTCTAATCTTTGCATTAGAATACGGACATATGCACACACCTTTGCATATGTTCATATAAGTGTTAGAAGTCTTTAAGGACAATGGATGCCTATGATTGGTGGATGAGTAGATGGGTAATGGATGGTAGGATATACATTCCTCTTAACTTGGAGATTTCAGGGACGAAATCCTTTGAGTAGAGGAGAATGTAACACCCCGTAATTTTAACAACATTAAAGAGAAAAATTAAAGAATAATTAATTTAATATTCAGAATTAAGAGAAACGGACTGCGCTATTGCTTCCGTCTCGAAATTCTGGTCAAGATAGATATTTGGTTTGCGTAAAACGGATAACGTATGAAGAAGTTATGAATGTTTGAAGTTTGTATACGCGCAAGATAATTATATACATAGGGTCAAGAAAATCAAATTTCAGTTCAAAAATCGAATTTCCGTGAGCGGGAAAAATCCTACCCTGGGAAGTCGACCCCATAGGAGGCGTGTCGACGCCTTGGTCGACCCCTCAAGGAGGGTGTCGACCCCATAAAGGGGAGGGGGTCAACCCCCCTGCGGCAGACAGATATATTAGGGTTTCGGGGTTTTTTTTTGTTATAAATATGGCCTCATTTCTCTAGTTTCTTCACACTGAAAAAAATGGAGGACTAGATGCTGCAGCTGCCCAGACTGAATCAAACATTTTTCTTCTTCTACAATCAAGTTAATCAAGTTTAGAGTTATTCAAGTGTAGATCTGTGATTCAACATCTGTTATTCTCCTTTTATTTTTCTAGATCGAAACACTGTGAGTTTAAGTTACTTTTAGATTTAAATAATTAAAAAGTAAAACATTATATGACTGTAATTTGGATCTATGCCTGTAACTGCTTGAATCATATCGGATCTGTAATAACTTATGAACCTATGATATTCTGGCATAACTATGATTTGGACCTTAACCTTTATCATGTCAGATCTACCATTGATTATAGATCTAGATCACTATTTAGATCACCTTGTACCTATCATGTTTGTGGTTAAATTGGATCTATTACTAGTTGGACATCTAAATTATTGTTTTAGATCTTATCATGCCTATTATGACATCCCTATTGTGTTAGAATCAGTTCTATCTCATGTTCACCAGATCTGTTCTTATATGCCTATCTTAGCAATATGCCACTATGTGTTTATGCCAATTTTGGTTAGTATAACCATTTCTATCATCTTCCCTTCATTCCATCCCTTTTATTTTATATAGCCATGCTACTTTCGAGCCTAGGCATGCCGCTGAAATACTGAACGCGGTAAACGGGGAATGATGGGAAAAACATTGAAATTGGGCATAACTTGTAAATGGGGAATTTGACATAACTTGAATAATGTATATGAATATGAATTTGGACATATAAATCATTATGAACATAATTGGGAAAAAGGGGCATGAAAACCTATAACGACATAGGTAAAATAGGCTAATAAGGAAATGCCTAGGATTACAGTAATTAGAAACTGTAACTGCGCCTAGACACGAGGTAAGATTACATTTGTGGTGGAAGTCTGTCCGGAACCGCCCGGCATATCCAGCGACCACAAGTGGTGAATCTAATGTGAGGGGTCTAGGTGCACAAATACGAGACGTGCTAAGACACGAGGTTAAGCCCGACTTGTGGAAGAAGTCTGCCCGGAACCGACCGGCATATCCAGCATCCACAAGTGACAAGCTTAATTTGGGAGGTCTAGCACATTATAACCATAAATGGACATGATAATGAATTGGAATACTTAACCTAGTTGAATCCATGGGATTGTATGAAAATGAACTTGAATAAGGGTTAAGTAAATTTGTTTAAACAGTGGGTGGGTTAAGTAAATCTGAGGGGGTTGGTAACATTTATATATAGTCCCACGAACTTAACCTGAGGGGGTTATGTAATTAAAGACACCAATAGGTATACTTAGCCTATGGAAATCCTAGTGGGGATACAAGACAAGGGGGAGAGCTTGTATCATCTTGTGTATGGGACCCATTTCAGTCAGTAACCCATATAACGGTATCGAACGAGCACTCCGTCCTAGGTCGGAGTAGGGACACTCTTACTGGGCTGATTGTAAGAGGTCCAAACGAGAAGTTCGGTGTGGGAGGCGCAAACCGACCGGGACATGTGCGTGCATGTATGGGTAGAGGGGGATAAGACGACCGTGACACCAGTAGATATGGTTGTGCACATCAATGAAAGGTTACCACTTTAGGAAGTGATACCTCCTACTGTGGGGCCGGTACAGGGTATCTATGGAATAGGGAGCCGATCGATTAGGGTAGCAGTTAGGGTACATTTAGACTCTGGTAAAGTTTAGGAGAATGTTAGGTTGGGCTGCCTGTGGATTGTATGGGGTTACAACCTCTCACCGGAAGTACGCCTAAGTCTACCATCTTATAGTTGTTGGGATCATCTCATTCTGGTTATACTAGTATTGGTGCAGAGTAATCGTAAGAGAAGCGCATATACACTCATACCATGTTTACCTTGTCATGCCTGCCTTATATGTTGTTATCTCTCTTATCCACTTTATATGCCTGTCATGATACTTTTACTTATTTACTTGCTAAAGGTAACTGGACTTGCCAGACTTTATGTCTGACCCTTTTTCTTTCCTCTTCTTTCTTCCGTCCCCCCCCCCCCCCCCCCGATTCTCAGGGTGGGAGTACTCAAGCTTGATCAGGATTCTGCTATCATTTTGCTGGAGCTTCTTAGATGTATTGCTCAAGCTCCTATCTTTTCTACTATGGCTATGTTTTACTTGGGTAATTATGCTTTTTTTATTATGTACTATGATGTTTTTAGTACAAGACAGAAGTTTTTATGATGTACTGGTTTCTATGTAATTCAGACATATGATGTTTTGAACCACGATGCTTTATGATGAATAAAGTTTGTTTTTGTCCCGCTGCTATTTTATATTTGTCTTGTAATGTTTCTGTTTCTGTTTACCTATAACTCTTCACGATACTTAATGCATTCTCTTAACGAGTGACATTAACGGACGTGGGGTGTCAGAATTACTACCCTATCTCTAATGAGCTTATACCTATAGGCTAAAGCTTTGATAAACTAAAGCTCTGGTACCATGTGTAACGACCCGCCATTTTGACCGCTTTAAGTTGGTAATTAAACCAACTCGAACCGTACGGAACAATAGATTGTTATTAACTTTTAAGGTAAATAGAATAAATCACAGAATTACATATCACAGGCACAGATACAGAGCAATATAATATCTCGCATCGAAAAATAAATAATACATTAGTAGTTCATGAAGCTACTAAATAAAATACAATAGAGTTTACATAAACAATACCGTGGAAGTCTAATACATTGAATTTCTAATGCATAAATAAATGATAACAGTTTAAAAATCAGAAACGACAAGAAACGACTGAACTGGAACAACTGAATAGGTAAATGCAGGTGAGCAAATCCAATATAGACTCCAAACTCCAAGAATAAATCACGAAAACTGTAATGCTCGATCTGACATGAGCAATAATGCAAAAACAAAACAACTCGGATCAGGACTAACATTCTCATGGAAGCAAATCAACTGAAGCGAAATGTTTAATTAAATGCATCAGCGACTTAAAGGATGTTTGGGATCACCATCCTCTAAGGATCCGGTAAACTATATACATATAATATAATATGCTATTATAATAGTTTTAATGGTTAAATGTACTATTGAAATAGCGTAAGAGGGATTACATTTTCACCCTTACACCATTTATACATTACCATAAACATCGCATATAAAAAACCAGTAAGCCGTTGGTAAATAAGGATGCATCGCTATACGACAACATTAAATCAAAATTGTAGGGGGGTCGGTCAGGATAAATATGAAAAGGCATCGAGGTAATACTCATCAGTAGGATTCTACTAGATTGCGGACCTGGGCTGGTGGTAACGCATAGTCGCGACTACCACCCACCTCAGGCAATACTCCCAAATTCAAAGGCGCCCAAATCAGTCACAAAGTAATATATATATATATATATATATATATATATATATATATATATGGTATCCAAAAAGCATGCCTGCTAAGAGTAGCTAACTCACATTGGCCTGGGTATGGCTCTTGTTTTAGTCATTTCAATTATGACCCGAAGGTCAAGGCTATCCATCATGGTTCTCTTTCTTAAAATCTAGTAATCGCCTCCAAATCATCATACTTCATTCTAGATTCTCCACCACGTGCTCAGTTGTTAAAGTGGTTTTGAGTACTGGTAGAGAGTATGACAATGGCCGATCCCGGTCTCTTTAACAACCAAACGTTTACATTTTTCAAATCGTGGTCATTTTATAATCACTTTAAAAATCCTTTATACGGAATATTATATTCGAATTTGAAATAAAAGTTAAATATCTAACTTCGATTATTTTTAATTTTGAAAACTACTCACTTAAATCGCTTTACCCAAATCGAATTAGAAGATCTTATCTTAAAGGTCTCAAATTATAATATAAATCAATATTAAAATATTTAACTTCTATTTTATTTTAGTCTAAAATATTTCGCCAAATTCCAGGTTCAAACAATTCATATAATCTAATTTCAGTTTTAAGCATTCATTTTAACTCGATTCATAAAAATCCAACATTTCGATTCAAATTCAATATATACAATTCAAATCATATCTTATATTTCAATTCAAATAATTTATATCATGTCCCATAATTTCAAATTGTACAGCTCAAAATCATTACATATAGATTCAAATAATATAACTTAAAATCATTCTTATAAGTTGGTTTATAATGTTTTTTAATTCGTACCAAATCGATTTATATCAAATTTAAATTCAAATTCATTTCCTTTAATTTAGAAATTCAAATTGAAAATTAGTTTATTCAATTCAAGATCAATTCTATAAAAGTTCATAATTTTAAACCAATTAGAATTCATATCTCATATGAATTCATACGTGTAATCAAATATCAATATTTAAATTTAACCTTTAAACCTTAAATTTTAATCATGAAATCTCAAATTATTTATCTTTAAGTTTATTATTAAAGTTTATAAAATATATTAAAATTAAAATTTCAAAAATAGATTTGTATATATATAAGTTTTATAAATTATAAAATAAAATTTTAAAGTAATAATTATATATTAGATTAAGGTATAAAATATTATTGTAGATACCGATTGTAGATACTAACTTGAGTTTACGCGATGCCGATTCTTTCTGCATTATGAAATAACTTGACAGCATCCCGATCCCCTTTTTCTTACTCATTTACACTTGTTTATTTATGTATTTATCTTTAACTCTAATTTAAATCAAATTTTATTTAAATTTGACTAAATAAAAATAATTCAACCAATCAAATATGGCCCAAACTTCCGTAACTAAATCCTTTACTGACTTCCTTAAACACGTCCCTTTTTGCTTCTTTATTCTACCATATATATAATGATTTTACTTAAATTTTTAGATTAAACACATTTTTCTTTCTTATCTGTTTCAGGTCCAAAGCTCACTCACACATAACATTTATTGGTCCATACTTTATTTATCACGTTTTCCTCCTATTTGTGTGTTGTTTCCCATTCTAAAAAAAAAACCTTAGGATTTAAACAAACTATTATTTTATTTATTTATTATCAGACCTGTTGGCCCATTAACACATAAGGCCCAATTTCCTAAGACCACCTCTTCGTCATCTTTCCTGTGCTCGTACCACAAGATCAAAGAATCAAGTAAATACGCTGGAAACACAAACATGGTTCGATCTCTTCTTCTTTGCCAAGCCAAAGATCCCATTCCTGCCTCACACGAGTTTGGCACAAAAAGATACTGCTCCGCACGTCTGCTTCGTTTGCACCATTTCCCTTTTTTTCTTCTGTCCTGTAGGCCCAATACTCCAATCGGAACTCTTCTTATTTTCATATGAAAAACTGTTGCCACACTTTCTTCTATCCCCTCAGTCCTTCGGTTCTGCTTCCTATCCCAACTTCTTTCCTTTTTGCCAAATGAAGATCCTACCTAAAACTCATGTATCCCTCTCTCCTTGCCCAATCTTTCTTCTCCCTGCTACTTCTTCTTCACGCACACATCACCTGTGCACATGCACACACAACTTAATCACCACTCCTTCGACCTTACCATCAGCGCAAGTCACACTCGACCACCCGAACTTAACTCCGCCATCAAAAACTCCGTTGACCGACTATTTCAAAATCCAAGACTTTGTCTGAAGCTTTAAAGCTACCCACCTTCACAAAAACATCTTGCGTTGCCACCGTGCGCCATCGTTCATCACCAACTTCACCCTGAGTTTGTCGACCACGGCATCCACAACGTTGGTGAGCATTATGTTTAAATTGGTTTTGGCTCGGACCAAGCCCGTGCAGAGCATAGCAAAGCCTAGTTTCATTACGAAGCAGAGAAGAGTAGGTACACTGTTTATGAAATCTACTACGTTCTCCTCTCATGTTCCTACTGTCATATTGGTATTTGCGTGTATGTTATGCGTTTATTTATTTCTAGAACTGATGTGTGATATATTAAGCTGGTCATGAAAATCTTGGAAGTATGGATACTAAATAGTATTGGATAAGTAGACTCTCAGTTTATGAGTAGTTCCAAACAAATAGGACCACGGTCTATCTTATAAGGGTGGTTACAGTGTTGAAGAGATTACGTTTATAGTGACAGTGAAATCAGCATGTATGAATAGAATTTAAGTTGAAAGACAGATATTACTAAAGAATATCCTTAGAAGCCGCTCATATATATATATCAGATCTTCTATTTTGAATTGGATTTAGTAAATAGGAAAGAGTAGGTGTTTTACTTATATTTGTTACTGCTACTCTGCATTACTTGTTTTTCTCAGATTGTTAAATTCTAAATCATCATCTAGCTACACCTAAATACTTAAATGTTTAAAGTCACTATTCTGGTCACATAACAGCATGTATGTAGTTTGAATGCACAAGAATTAAGTACAAAACAGTAGAAGGTTGTGAGGTGTTTACTCACAAATAACATACTGCTACTCGAATTGTTTACTTCCTTATTCATATAATTCCACTGTCTTTGCCATATTATTTTGGGTTCCCAGGAAACTAACTATTTTCCTAGATTGACGATTATATTGAATCTAAGATAATGCTTACATATCACCACACAACTAATTTAAATATAACTGTAAGTAAGAGTTTAATATATATAATACTACCATTTTATATTTATGTTATTCTGTTCATCCTCTGTTTTTGTTCAACTCTTAAGTCAAATCTAACTATCTTAAACAACTTTAATATTTACATTTAGTATGTCGGATACATATAAGCATATCAATAGCCTAAATCCTCACGAGTTAAATATATAATTAGTAGGAAAAAGTGAGATGTTTAGTCACAAATGTCCTACTGCTGCTGGTAATTGTTCACTATCTTATTATGGTATTTTGTTTCCTAGGTTCTTAACTATTTCGGGTTTCTAGAGATTGACCATTTAGATTGAATCCAAGATAATGAGTGCACATAAATAACTTAAATAAAAACTGTGGAAAAGGTTTAAGTGTTTACTCACAAATAACATACTGCTACTTTTATATTTGTATTCTGCCTTATCACTGAATTTTCAGTCTGCGTTCTTCCTGTTCTACTTCACATTTTCCAGTCCCGCTCCATGATTTCTTCTTTCTTCCAGGCCTTGATTCTAGTTGAATTTTTCAATTTTTTATTGCCATTGTTTCTCACAGTTTCGACACAGTTTAATTTCATTGTTTTGCTCTTTTTGCTTCACACTGTCTTTTTCACTCATTCTTTGTTTTATTTCACATTGTTTCTCTCCCATTTACATTTCCTTGATTTGATTTGTTTCTAGTTTTGAAAAGATTTGTGTGTGCAAGTAAGTGTGATGTAGGGTATTTATAGGAGAAAATTTTGAGGCTTTTAGTTGGGTAGTGGTTAAGCAAGCTGGCACATCTATGTAGCAGCCATTAAAGTGAAAGTGATGTTTGATGCTCTATTATGTCTACCATTTGGCTCCTGAGGTAATTAGGGAGATGGACAAACTTTACTGAAAAATTAGGCTGAAGGACACCGAGTTTTATTTTTAGTCTGAAGGACAAACTTTAAATCAAAATTAAGCTGAAGGAAAATGCTAAATGTAATTAGCATTATATTCAGTTTTTTACACTACACGAAAATGCTAGTTTTAACTAGCATTATTCAGTTTTACAATGCAGAAAATGCTAATTTTATTTAGCATTGTCCTTTATTCTAATTTTTTTTCAAAGTTTGTTCTTCAGCCTAAAACTAAAACTTGACGTCCTTCAGACTAAATTCTTTCCAAAGTTTGTCCTTATGCCTATTTTTCACTATTATAAATTTAGCTTAATACCCAAGCAAACGAACTTCTCAATGTCATTGATCAAATCTCTTCTGCAAGGCTGGCATTTCTCTTTTCAAATCTAACTAGGCTGTGTATGCTACTAGTCATTGCACATGGCTACTCTACTTTGATCTCCTATCCGTCTTTTCTTTTCAGCTGCTACTGGTCATCATAAGTATGCATTTTCACATGGCTAAGGTTGCCTAAACCCATTGGATATCACATATGCAGGCTTACCACCTCATGTGAGATGTTTACTTTGTTTCTACTACTAGCGTCTGGGCTTCATATGCCTATTGTTTTCATTTGTCCATTCATGAATGTATAACTGGCTTTCTTCTTTCATGTCACAGTATTTTCTTTCAGAATTTCATTTCATTTCAGATTTGTTTAGATTTGCTTTTTATTTGATACTTCATGCATACAATTAGATATAATGTACATAAATGTCTTATATATACATATAAATTCATTTAGATACATAGATGCTATATTTACTTGTATGTAAATGTACAAACCAAGGTTTAAATTCTACGTTTTGACTTAAGTAATTTGTCTGCAAATACATGTATCCACTTATGTATTCAGAGTGCTATATATATTCCAAAGTGTATGTTGCTTTCGAAAAAGAAAAAATAAATGTATACACTTGTTTTTATTCAATGTGTCGTATACAAAGCAACTATAGATTCATACTAGTCTTATATGTACATTTATTTACATATATTTAATATACACATATTACGCTATTTACATGCAACGTATAAACAAAGTTAATCTTATGCTTAGCCTTATGTAAACTTGTACACATATTTCCCATATATAATTTAATCTAAGAAAATGTTAAAATTCACTTGTCTCTTTGAAGTCATGATCTTCTCATGTGTATTTACATGTGAAGTAAAATGGATTCTACTTTAAGTATATCTCTTTTATTTCTTACTCAAGGAATCTATATTCACAGGGGTTTAAAAGCAATTAAAATCACAACCAATTGATAAAACATCAATTATTCAATTTATATACATATAAGAATTGGTTAAGGAATTTTAAATTATCCATAAATATATTTAATTGTAATTCTCCTGATATTTTCCAATATATACAAATCTTATTTTTTTTATTTAATTAACTCAAATTATCAGTATAACCCATACATTATAGATTATAAAACTAGTCTAAAAACTGTGTTGTTACAATCTACCCTCCTTAAAAGAATTTCGTCCTCGAAATTAAAGAGTAACGAGGAGATTCTAGTTATATTTTGAATCATATGCTTATATCAAGCACATATACATTCATTTCCATGGCTAGAAATATCAGTTATTACAGTTGGAAAACATTTCCATTTCATATGCATGTATTACTATTCTTCCACATTCATCAGTTCCTAAACGTAAATTGGTAAGAAAATAATCCTCTAAGTATCAACCCCGAAGACCGAAATCAACATCAGATTAACACTCAGAAAATCATTTATCTCAACTAATCTCTGCTTAGGCTCCAATTTCTTAACTCCATATCTCAATTCTTGATCAACCTGTATTACCCCATTCTCTTATTTTAAGAAAATACTCCTGATTATATTTGGGAAAATAATCCCAAAACTTACTTCATTAGTTTGAATCAAACATGTTCAAGTATATCTATCTGCTTTAAATTCTCTTTTTAAACACTACAAGAAAAACCGAGATTAGCAGCAGTAGAACCCGCTGCTAATCCGTCGCTAAACAGGTATTAGCGACGGATTTCCTACATAAAGCGTCGGTCGGTAAAAACCTTGACGGTATCTGTGTCAGATTTTGCGACTGAATTTAGCATGAATTTTCCGACATTTTTCCGTCATTTTACTAATTTTATAATAAAAATAAAATTTTATTTATTAATTTAATTTTAATATATATACCGACTGTTTACCGACGGATAATTAATTTATAGTAAAATATTATTTATAAAAGGCATTGGTAAATCCTTGCTAATTACCAAGAGATTAGCGACGAAAATTAAATTAAAGTAAACCTAACCTCCCTTTTTTGTTGGTAATCCGCTGCTATTCCCCTTCTGATCTGTATATATATATATTATATATATATATATATAATTTTCAATATATATATACATATACATATATATATACACACACACACACACACACACATACATACTCATCACACACATAACTTGTGTTCCATTCAATACAGAATCCTATTTTAAATACAACACAATTAATATCAACAAACACATCTCATAATCAATGTATTATATTAATCACTCATCTCATAATCAGCATTCAACATTACATAATAGACATACTAAACAATCTTACATCAAAAATACATAATACATCTAGTCATAGAAATATAGAATTTTACTTTTTACCTATTTAAACAATTACCTCTCCCAAAGGCAATAACTAAACACCACAAAATTATCAAAAGGCCAGTTGTAAACCTTTTTGGCTGCTTCCATTTACTGATTGTCCAATGACTGCTACACTGTTGCACTTAGCTAGGCATTGATCAGCAAGCTACTACACTGTTGCATGCACTACACCAAAAAACACTTTAAAATATCAATAAATCCGAACAGTTAAATATCAAGAAACTATCCTTAAATTATACAGTGCAAAATAGTTGCCTTTAAGTTCATTCATATATCAAAGTGCCTTTGGTAGACAATGAAAGCCTTTTTTACCTTCAGCTAGTTGCAACTTGAACTAGTCTTAATTGTCCTGCTTGTGCTAGTAGACAATTTCTTCCCAAAATAAATCCTCTCAAAGGCCATCTATTTGCCTCACTTCATGGGAAAGTGAAGCAGGTTACAAAGGAGAAAACACTGGCATCTTTTACTGCATTGCCTTCTGGGGTTCTTTTGTGTGCTGATGTTGCAGCTAGAGGACTTGATATACAAGATGTCCATTGGATCGTATAGTAAAACCATCCTTAAGATCATGATATATTCATTCATTAAGATGGCCGAATTGCATGAATGGGAAGACATGGAAATGCTTTAATGTTTCTCTTACCCAAGGAAGATGCTTATATTAATTTCCTTGCACTAAGAAAAGTTCGCAATTTTGAAGAAAGAAAATGATGTACTAAAAGCATCTCTGTTCTTACATACTCAGGTGGAAGGAACTTGAGATTGGAAAACTAGCTATGGGTTATGGCTGGCTGCAGATTCCAAGCATGCCAAAAGTAAAGCACCACTCTCTATTTGTTGTTGGTTCTGTACCTGAACATGATATCAATCTGAGCATGCAGTACGCTTAATAAGACACCATATTTTCCAAAAAAATATGTGAGAGTGCATGCAGTATGCTTAGTAATGAATAATCAGGATATTTAAATGTCTAAAGGAAAAAACCAAAATTACATGGGTTGTTGCCGAATCGCTTAGCAATATTGGTAATTCACACATAGTATATCGACCCAATAGCTGTGCTTGCTTTTCTGAAAATAGCAAGCCCCGACTTGCTGTTCTTGAAACAGCAAGCTTTTGCTTGTTGTTCTCAAACAACAAGCTTTTGCTTGCTGTTCTCGAAACAACAAGATTTTGCTTGTGGCTTGCTGTTTTGACACAGCAATCCCCGACTTGCAGTTTTGACACAGCAAACCCGACTTGCTGTTTTCAAAATGCCAATTCACAAAATGTGAACCCTACAGCAAGTGCCGAGGTAAATGACATAACTTGTAGGCTCTACATTAAACACAAGCACTAGGTATGAAGGATAACAAATGTTACAGTGTGTACATGGAATGACATCAAGATTAATAGGAATTTAACTTAAAAAACAAGTAATCAAAAATCCGAATTGCAGCATTGCTAGCATACCAAATTGTATCACTGATTCCATGTTTCCATGCAACATTTGAACTTTGCAAGACTGCAGCAACCCGAGACCACTATTAAAAATAACCGCGAACACATATAAAATAGCATTAGCAAATGGGAATCATAATAAAATAACTTTTGTACTCACTTGAAATACTGAAATCATTTTTCTGTCCAAGTTGAAGAAAGAACCTTTTGAACTTCAACCCATCCGGCTTGTCTGGTGTTTAATCTAATGTTTTAATTTAATCGAAAAATAAGCCACAGATATTGATAAATGATATACAAGTCACAAGTAATGCTAATTAAAACATTAGATTAAATGAAAACATTCAGATTACATAGTTAATTAGCTTCGAATCTGTTTGTATAAATTATTTTAACAATCCAACCCTAATGCTAAATCAGTAACAAATCAATGCAAGCACAAATCAGGCTAACCCTAAATCAGTAACAAATTGAGAACTAATCTAAATAATAAATTGAAGATTGATTTAGAATGTAAAATCTAACAAATCAAGCCACCTCTAAATCAGTAAATTAACATCAAATAACTCACATGGTCGGAGCTGTCACGTGGGCGGCGGCAGACTGTCTGGTGGTCAACGACAGAAAAACAAGGGGCGGCAGCGCCACTCGTAGGTGGCAAAGGTATCGGAGGTAACTTGTTCTTCGACGATGGAAGTAGGAGCAAGATCGGAGGTCGCTTGTTCTTTGACGGTGTAGGCAGGGACGGGAATGGAGGAAGCTTGTTTTTTGATCTAGGGCGGCGGCTGACATATTTGGATTAGGGTTTGAGAATGTAAAATTTTCAGATTTGGGAATAAGTATAGAATGGAATGGAGGATTATGAAATTTAAACGGTGGAGCCAAAATTTCACGGATTGGAGCCAAATGTTTAAGGAACGAGGAGCCAAACATTTTCAGCGTTACTTTCTAAGGAGAAGCAACATTAAAAAGAATGTTACTTTTCATAAATGATAATATATGAAAGTAATAACATACAACGTAATACTTATACTATTGAATTTCAAATTTTTTAACATTTCAAGCAAATTTGAATATCTTATTAAATTACAATATTTAGAACTTCTAGAAATAATGACAAGTTAAATATAATTATAAATTATAATTATTAAACGTTAAATTCTAAGAAATAAACACTACCACTTGATTATAAAAGATTATTAATTAATGGTGGCTCTCTTATTTTCAAATAAATAAATATCATATATTAGTTATTAACTATTAGTCGCGCTTATTAGTTATCGCTTCTGAATTATTTAATAGTGATTTTAATTGTCAATTAATTATTTTGTTGTAGTTTTCAAATTCAAATTCTATTTTTTTTTAATATTAATAAATTTATCTTGAAAATTTTTAATTTTTAATTTTTTTGGAATATTAAATGTTGAATATAACTAGTATTTACGTTAACTAATACTAAAAAAGAAACAATAAATATAACATCTTAATTATTATAAATTACATATTAATCCAAAATTATTAAAAGTAAATTATTTAATACATATTAGATATAAATTATTTTTTGGCAGAGGTTAGATATTAATTATTAGTTCTTTGGTATATTAAACTATCAATTATTAATTACTAAATAATTAATATTAATTAATTAATTCGTACTAATCAAATTCTTAAAAGTAAATATTAACTAATAATTTCTCGATTGTAATTTCTTTAGTTGTATTAAATATTACTTATTAATCATTGATTATAAAAATAAATTTAATTAAAAAAAATATTATTTTATTTTATTAATTATTATTACCTCTTAATTATGTTTTATAGTAATTAATAATTAATCAATACTAACTATTGAATATTATTTACTTTTAATAGTAATTATTTATTATTGATATATTATTAACATTAATTATTTAAAATTTAAATTTACTAATTAGTTACTAAGTAATAACACAAATTTAAAACATTTAATAAATAAAAAATAAAAAAGTTCGTTTCAAATCTCTTGGAAAACTGCAGGAAAATAGCTTCAAAATTATGTCGATGGTAATCTGACTCTATTAGCAACGGAATTTAGCGTCAGATATTATATGACGGTAAAGAGCTGCAATTTCCATTGATTTAGCGACAGAATTAGTATTCGACGGTAATAATTTATAATAAGATGACATATAAAATCCAAAATATTTTCTCTTACAAAACCCACGGAAATCCGCCGCTAATTAGCGACGGAATTTTCCGCTGCTAAAAATCTGTCGCTAATCTCGATTTTTCTTGTAGTGTAAACCCTAATCCGATTTAACTGACCAATCCAACTCTATTCAACTTAATCTCAATCAACTCTATTATATTTAATCCCCTTGACTCATTCTATTCAAATTTTCAGGTTCTAGAATCCAAATTCCCGATTTTATATCAAATCAGTTTGAAATACTAACTTATTTTCAAAACCTTTGAATTTCCCAAGAAAAATTATTTTTCCCAAGAATCTTTCTACTTAGAATTCTAAAAATAAATACTGATGATGTTGTTATCAATATCAATATCATTCCCCGGTGACTGAATGAGTTCAGTGCTATAATATTCTAGAATCCAATTTAAAATGATTTTAATCCAAATCCAACCAAAATAATATTATATTATTCTTATAATATTCCTGAAAATATCCTTCAGCTTCCCGGGATTTCAAATTCAAGTTCCAGTTTGAATTTAGTTTTGGTTCATCTCATTGGTATATTTCACTCTAATGCAAATTCAGTTTGGTTTTATATTACCATCCCAATGTTATAATCTGATACCAGATTATAATGGAAACTAACACATCCATTTATTATAATTTTTGAAAATTATTCTTTTATATCAAAATATAATTTTGAGTAAAATTATTTCATTCACTCATCTTTTAAAATAATACTATGTCGAATTACCCTATTCAAGAGTTTAGAAATACTTTTCAATTCAGTATTCGACCACTATATCAACCAGAATTCATAAACTACCCAACAAACCAATCAACACAATATAAAACAGTTTTGATATTAATTTACAAATACGCGCTCACACACACACACACACACACACATATATATATATATATATACACACTCAAAATCAATCTAGGGTGTTACTAACCCCATCTCTATCGAGTCACGCCACAGAGCCAAGGTTATTACTAAACCATTGCTCTGATACCAACTGTAACGACCCGAAAAGTTCCCGATCCCGATCATCGACACAAATACATATCCTGTATCACATATCGACTAATTAAGAATCATAAATTAACAGATCGTTAATAGAAAGAAATTAGAGGGTGAGAAATAGAAAGAAAGAAAATTAGAATAGAAGAAAAAGAAGAACACAACACAATTAGAGTATCATGAATCTCGCAGCGGAACTGGAAAAAATATATTATATAACAATACATGAAATACAAAACTGGTATTTGTACTTACATACATCATCAGAGTACAACATATATATAACACAGCGGAAATAAACTCTCTCTATATAATATTGAAGCCTCCTTCTCCAAGCTCCTTCAAGATATCTGTAAAATCCTGCACTACTTGACTGCCCGTACAAATTTGAGCAACCGAGAGTTTAGGGAAAACACAGAAAAAAACAAACTCTGGGTCAGTCATGGGACTGGTGTGAGTAAATAATTTTAAAACAGCTTGATTATAAAGTTCGAAATCTTTTCGAAAGAAAGGATAATCGTAAGACCAAATCCACACATAAATACGGACGGTTTTTACCTTACGATAACCCAAAACATTTTGAAATCATATATATATATATCTTCTGATATTATAATAGTGTCTAAATACAAATAAATATCAATCTAGCGGAACACTTGCATCTCATGCTCCACATATATAGTATACAATCAAAACCGCGGGCGCTTATTTGGTGATGGATTCTGACTATGACAAGGTATGGAACCACCTTCCGAAAGTGTATCTCTAGAGGGGAATACATTGGGTTCAACAAGAACGTCTTGCAACCCGGCCCACACATGACCGACCACTCATTTCGCTTGAGTGTATCGAATGTATATCACCAACGGTTGTGTACGGCAACCGTTTCTCGAAAAGGGACAACATCGAAATGGATTAAAGAAGGAAATGGATTCTCTCTTGATAAGTGATTATACACCCTAATGGGAGTGACCCACGTAGCCATGCTGCCTGCCCGATTTTTGTCATTTCCTGGTTGGTGAGGCTTGAGGTTAAAATTTACCTTTAGAACATATGGTCATCATTTACTTTGAATGCCACATTGTCAAATTCGTCAAATCACTAATTGACGTCCACAAATATACTCTGGATGTAAAAGAAGTGCCCTTCTCCATCAACTTGGTGTATTTGTAAAAATCAACGTACGTGGTTTTCAGAAAATACTCTGTCAGACATTCGTCCATACAAGTCATCCAGGAACAGGATGAACCGAAGGTACTCCCCCACTGCATTCGATATGGGAATCACCCCATGGATCAGTAGCGAGTAGTTCTTGCCATCCGAAGATTTCAATCACAACAGAATTTCAAGTTATAATAACTCTGGCTGCCACCAGAGAATTTAAACAAGTAATTCTTCTGCTCATGAAAATCTACGGTCTTCAAATTCATTTATATAACTATCCTGCAAGTTAGTTTGCGTAAAGTTGATTCGAAGTGGTTTATGGTATAGTTCCCATCCCGGTCAATTCAAACAACACGTGGGGATATTTATTTGATAGTCGATGTTTTAACTATCAAATTTTAATCGAGTAAAATATTTATAAAATTTTCAGGGCATGACCATTTAATTTAACTTACACAATCTTATTCTTAATTTAGAATAATCATTGGTACGAGATGATTAAAAGTAAATAAAACATGTTAATAATTTATTTAATATAATTCAGACCCGTCTGGTCATTTCGTAGCATAATAGATAATCAACAACAACCACTCATTACAATAACAACAATCAACTAATGATTCAACGTTAAATTTCAAACTTAACAAAAGTTTGAAATGCATGATCTCGGATGATAACGACATTCACATTATATTTATTCTCATTACTTTGGAAATAAATACATCGAATTTATTTGAAACATTTTTTTTCAACAGATTATATACCGATTGTAGATACTAACTTAAGTTTACGCGATGACGATTCTTTTTGCATTACGAAATAACTTGACAGCATCTCGATCCCCTTTTCTTACTCATTTACACTTGTTTATTTATGTATTTATCTTTAACTCTAATTTAAATCAAATTTTATTTAAATTTAACAAAATAAAATTATTTAACCGATCAAATATGGTCCAAACTTCCGTAACTAAATCCTTTATTGACTTCCTTAAACACGTCCCTTTTTACTTCTTTATTCTACCATATATACAATGGTTTTACTTAAATTTTTAGATTAAACACATTTTTCTTTCTTATCTCTTTCAGGTCCAAAGCTCACTCACACATAACATTTATTGGTCCATACTTTATTTATCACGTTTTTCTCCTATTTGTGTGTTGTTTCCCATTCTAAAAAAAAAACTTAGGATTTAAACAAACTTTTATTTTATTTATTTATTATCAGACATGTTAGCCCATTAACACATAAGGCCCAATTTCCTAAGACCACCTCTTCGTCATCTTTCCTATGCTCGTACTAGGAGATCAAAGAATCATGTAAATACGCTGGAAACACAAACATGGTTCGATCTCTTCTTCTTTGCCAAACCAAAGATCCCATTCCTGCCTCACACGAGTTTGGCACAAAAAGATACTGCTCCACACGTCTGCTTCGTTTAAACCATTTCCCTTTTTTTTCTGTCCCGTAGGCCCAATACTCCAATCGGAACTCTTCTTGCTGTAATGATACGGATTTCGCTCGGACCTAATCGATCGCTAAACCGACCAAGACCGTTCAAGACCCGGATACGCTAACTCTGGGCATACAACACATCAGAACAAATAACAGAAGACTTTTATAAACATCATAATAATGTTACATCAGAGTACAGAATATAGCAGAGTATGTCGAAATATAGTACAACGGAAGATTAATTTACAATAAATGTAATACAATGCAGCGGAAACAAATAAACTAACACAGCGGAAGACTATCAATGCTCTGGACACAGCTTTAAGCTTCAATCCAAAATCCTGCTTATATATCTGCAAAATAAAATACTCGATTGTCCGTGGGGGAAATAGGGGCACCCGAGTTTGCAAGGGAAAAACAAACTACAGGTCAGTCATGGGACTGGCGTGAGAAACTCTACATTCAAAATTAACTTATATAAATGATAAGGAAAATCACAGGACCACGCCGCTAACGCGAAATGAGTTTACCCTCATGAATGCCATTGTATAAACAACAATCAATAATAGAGATATGGGTCTACTATGCATCAATCAACATGCAATATCCCAATCTACCCATTTAGATTAATCACCACACTTAGATTTTCCAAATTCAAATTCAATTTACAGAAATTATTCCTTTGGACTTTATTTCCCGATTTCTATTTCAAATCATTTGAAATACATATCTAATTTTTATATCAAAGTAGATTTTACTTCGGGATCTCAAACCAAATCGTTCGAAAATATGAATTCCAAAACATAACAATGCATACAAACAAGTATGCAACCAAATATCAAGAATCTTCCCTCAGACAGAGCAGTAAGCGCCCCTCCAAATCGATATATATATATATATATATATATATATATATATATATGTGTGTGTGTGTGTGTGTGTGCGCACCTCCCACGCATGGAGCAGGCTACACTACTGACTACTCACCCTAAGGCACTGGATCCAGCCCATACTTTTAGTCGCTCTCGGGTCACCCGATCTTTAGACACATACTTGCTAAATCATTTTATATCCCGAAGTATGGAAAATCATTTCACAACATAATAATCACAAGTACTTTCCAAAATATAGTACTTTACATTAGCAATTCACACATATGATCAGTCACTATTAATCACATAACCTTTGAGCTCGTACGTCTCAAAGAAGGATGTTAAGCAAGAGAATAAATTCTCCTCCACCAAAAAAATACATCATCAATAACGACTAATCGAATATGTGATGAACTACAATGTCAAACACATAATAAATTTCGAAATCATCTCGACAATATCGGGTTTAGGCCTCGAAATCCTTTCTGTTTTATAAAGCACTTTTATAAAACATTCCCTGTCCAAAATCGGGAATACATTTCTTTTAACTTAGGAAAAATATCATTCCAACATCATTCATTAAATTTGAATGAACACAACAACATCGCTACACATCTCATAGTCAAATCGTGAAGTGTTTCACAAGATGTTAGCATACAAGTATTTCTACCTAACCCAATGCTAAATGTAAAAGCATGTCTTGCTCATAAACTAGTCGAGCACAATCCAAACCATCAATCAATCACAATCATGAATATCAATAACCAAGTAAATATGGTTTAATCACATCATGTGTTTTGGTAAATTCAATTACCATTTATTCCTTTAAATCTAATTAAAGATTTATTAAAAATCCACTTAGTTTTAATACTCATATACTAAATCCAATTTGATATTAAATACAAGGCTCTGAATAGAAGTAGTATCGACTTACATTCAATATCAAATTCTGAAACCAACAGATATCATATCGGGAATAACGATATCAACATCTTCCAAATTCCCATAACAATATCCGTATAATCACGGAATCCAATATCAGAATATTTCCGAAAACTATTTCCATTCAAATCCATTCTAATATATTGATTGGAAATTTCTGGTTATATAAAAACCATTCACAAATCCAATTTATTTTATTTAAAAATTATTGGATTTCAAATCTAGTTAATAACTAATTCATTTTGATAAAAATATATTTTTATCTCTACATACGTGGAATTTTTCATCCCAATTCTTTCCAAATAATTTATTATGATCTTACACAAATTACTAACATTTTTAATAATTTTATTAAGGCCCTTTCAGTTGATTTTCATAAACGGTCGTCGAACTGCACTTACAGCGACCTTTTTCAAATTTGATTTGGACATATTTCCAAATCCAACCGTTAGATTTCAAATCTCTTATATTCGTTGGAAAGCTCTATTCAGTACGAACCCAACGGTTCCGGTTTTAGGAGAACCCGACGGTCGGATCTCCCGTAATATCAATTCGAACTTAATGGTCGAAATTCGCGAATGGTCGCTGCGCGGCGCGTTCAATTCATTCCATTAAATATATATAATATACATATTATCGATTTCCTTTATAAAACGTATTTTATAAACGTTATAAATTCGTTTGAAAACGATTCCAATTTCTATTCTGGCTCAAGTTCTTCAACTTTTCAATTTCTTATAACTTTTCCAAAATTTTCAAAATTTTTGCTAACACCCTAAATTTTCGAAAAATTTCGCCATAACCTCCTTTGTACGGAGAGCATCGCGAAAATCCCCAAACCGCCACACAGGCTCTCTCCAATCAAAAAGAAAGAGAAAAAGCCAAGCGGCTAGCCAATCGGCTCATAAAATCATCATACCCAAACATAACAGTAAATATGTACCTATTTGTCGGGCATACAATTTTATTCCTCTTCTCTAGCCTCCTTGCTATGACATGTTCAATGTATATACATGTATATGTATGCAAATCCAATCTATTTTCAATTTAGTTCAACATTTGACTCGATTCGGCTTATTTTTACCTTTCCTCACTTTCATTGCATGTGAGTTTTATATGTCGCATACATAAGTTAAAAATCATATTTTTATCTAACTAATGAATATTTCATTGCATGCCAATCTTATACCTAGCTTACATACGTTAAAAATCATATTTTTAATGAACTAATAATTATTCCATACAACGCATATATATAATTTCATACAACACACATATACATATTCATACAACACTATTATATAATTTCGTACAACGCTATTATATAATTTCATACACGCTATTATATATTCATACAACACATATATAATTTCACACAACGCATATATAAGCTAAAAATAATATTATTAGTGAACTAATAATATTTCCATCGTATGACAATTTTATATGTGGAACTAAAAATGGTAATTTTAGCGAACTAGTATTTATTTCAAGGCATGACTATTTTTAATAGCTCATATACATGTTAAAAATGTTATTTTTAACAAACTAGAATTTATTTCAACGTATAACTATTTTATATAGCTCGTATACATGTTAAAAATGTTATTTTTAACAAACTAGAATTTATTTCAAAGCATGACTATTTTTAATAGCTCATATACATGTTAAAAATAATATTTATAGCAAACAAATATTTATTTCAACACATGGTCATTTTTAACACTTCATATACGTGTTGAAAATAATATTTTTACCAATCCAATATTTATTTCAACACATGAATATTTTATATGGTTTATACATACAATAAAAATGTGATTTTTATTGTTCAAACATTTTATTTAACACAATACTATCAAAAAAATCGTCTATGGTTTGTGGACGATGGTGTCAGGAGCTACTAAGCCCCGTCTACAACCTAATATATATTTTAACTTTAAACAAAATTAGAGTGAGAAGTTCTCACATTGGGATCCACTCCGTCAGTTTTATTTCTGAATTTCTGGTTCGGTTCGGGTTTGAATTTGCCTGAAATTCCAATGTGCTCCAAATTGGACCCGGTCAGTTTTGTTGCGAAGCTCTCGGCTCCACGATCACATCGGATCTGAAATCGCTGGATTTCGACCTCGTATGAGAAAGCTACGCTATTATTTACATTGCAATAATTAAACAAAGAATTAATTAAATAGTTAAGTTAATTAAGGAATTAACTCATCTTCTTCTTGAATTAACGGCCGACGTCAGCTTTCAAGGTTCAAAATTAGGTCACAATTTTTGCTCAAATCCGTGGCACTTATTGGCGATCGGAATATGCGACGTCGGAGGGCCTCGAGAGGCGCGCCTCCTCCGTGAACCACCGCCAATTCGGACGCCTCTGGCGATCTGAAAAGTGGCTCGATGACGATGCCTTTGTGGCAGAATTTCTCCCTCCATATCAAACTAGAACTGACGAAAGAGGTATAGAATCAAAGATCGAAGAAATTTATCCCATTTTCGTCTGAATTTCATCTTCAAATTCGCAAGTATTGGGGAGAAAAATCGATGCAAGAATCCGACTGTTTCAGCCATTAAAGACTGAGTGGCGGCGCGATTTCAAAGGAGCTAGGGTTTAATGGGGGGGGGGGTATTTATAATAATAATTTATTAATATTTAATTCAATATATTTCTAAAAAGTGAATCTCGTATCCGAACTCCAATTTAACCCCAACGAATGTCGCCCCTAGCTAATTACCCCTATCCCGAACACAATGGGATATGTTTCGTAATCCAATTTGGCTGTTACAATGAGTTTCCGTTAAATTTAAAATATAAATCAATATATTTTAAATTCAAACGCACATTTTAAATTACCGAAGCCACATACTAACTCTGAAAATTCCATAAAAATTATTTCTAGCTTCATATTGACGATACGGTCCTAAAAAACTAATTTCGTCAAATTTGAAGACTATTTGAAAAATGGCCATTTTCTGGTCGGTCCAAATTGACTAAAACTGACAAAACACATTTTTTTTGCCACGCTCACATATTGATTCCAAAGATTACGAAAATTGAAATCTAGCAATAATTTGACATTCTGGATCCAATAAAAGTGGTTTCATCGAAAACGGAGGTCGTTTGGAAAATGGCTATTTTTAAGGGCTTTATATATATTATAAATATATATAAATTCAATAGCGACTATTTTAAATTTTAAACTGGACGTAACTTTAAATTTATAAAGCGAAATCTCAGTTTCTTACATTCATTAGAAAGATATAGTTAAACAGATTTAAATATTTCTTGTTTCGTCCTATTCTGACTTATATTGAATTCTGTATATTCAATTGAAATTAAAAATCGAATTTTCAAACTACTGCGCCATTTCAGGCTTGTTTTATAATTAAAATAAATTTATTCGTTCAAACTTCGATTTAAATAATTTTTTCGTCGTTATTATTTAAAATAAATCATATTAAATATTCAAAATTCATTAAAATAGCCAAAATAAATTTTTTAAATTGGTTCTGATTTTTCGGGTCGTTTCACTTATTTTCATATGCAAAACTGTTGCCACACTTTCTTCTATCCCCTCATTCCTTCGGTTCTGCTTCCTATCCCAACTTCTTTCCTTTTTGCCAAATGAAGATCCTACCTAAAACTCATGTATGCCTCTCTCCATGCCCAATCTTTCTTCTCCCTACTACTTCTTCTTCACGCACACATCACCTGTGCACATGCACACACAACTTAATCACCACTCCTTCGACCTTACCATCAGTGCAACTCACACTCGACCACCCGAACTTAACTCCGCCATCAGAAACTCCGTTGACCGACTATTTCAAAATCCAAGACTTTATCTGAAGCTTTAAAGCTACCACCTTCACAAAAACATCTTGCGTCGCCACCATGCGCCATCGTTTATCACCAACTTCACCCTGAGTTTATCGACCACGGAATCCACAACGTTGGTGAGCAATTTGTTTAAATCGGTTTTGGCTCGGACCAAGCCCACGCAGAGCATGGAAAAGCCTAGTTTCATTACGAAGCGGAGAAGAGTAGGTACACTGTTTATGAAATCTACTACGTTCTCCTCCCATGTTCCTACTATCATATTGGTATTTGCGTGTATGTTTTACGTTTATTTATTTATTTCTAGAACTGATGTGTGATATATTAAGATGGTCCTTAAAATCTTGGAAGTATGGATACTAAATAGGATTGGATATGTAGACTCTCAGTTAATAAGTGGTTCCAGATAGATAGGATCGCGGTCAATCTTATAAGGGTGGTTACAGTGTTGAAGAGATTACGTTTATATTGACAGTGAAATCAGCATGTATGAATAGAATTTAAGTTGAAAGATAGATATTACTAAAGAATATCCTTAGAAGCCGCTCATATATATCAGATATTCTATTTTGAATCGGATTTACTAAATAGGAAAGAGTAGGTGTTTTACTTATATTTGTTACTGCTACTCTGCATTACTTGTTTTTCTCAGATTGTTAAATTCTAAATCATCATCCAGCTACACCTAAAAACTTAAATGTTTAAAGTAACTATTCTGGTCACATAACAACATGTATGTAGTTTGAATGCACAAGAATTAAATACAAAACAGTAGAAGGTTGTGAGGTGTTTACTAACAAATAACATACTGCTACTCGAATTATTTACTTCCTTATTCATATAATTCCACTGTCTTTGCCATTTTATTTTGGGTTCCCCGGAAACTAACTATTTTCCTAGATTGACGATTATATTGAATCTAAGATAATGCTTACATATCACCACACAACTAATTTAAATATAACTGTAAGTAAGAGTTTAATATATATAATTCTACCACTTTATATTTATGTTATTCTGTTCATCCTCTGTTTTTGTTCAACTCTTAAGTCAAATCTAACTATCTTAAACAACTTTAATATTTGCATTTAGTATGTCAGATACATATAAGCATATCAATAGCCTAAATCCTCACGAGTTAAATATATAAGCAATAGGAAAAAGTGAGATGTTTAGTCACAAATGTCCTACTGCTGCTGGTAATTGTTCACTATCTTATTATGGTATTTTGTTTCCTAGGTTCTTAACTATTTCGGGTTTCTAGAGATTGACCATTAGATTGAATCCAAGATAATGAGTGCACATAAATAACTTAAATAAAAATCGTGGAAAAGGTTTAAGTGTTTACTCACAAATAACATACTGCTACTTTTATATTTATATTCTGCCTTATCACTGAATTTTCAGTCTGCGTTCTTCCTGTTCTGCTTCACATTTTCCAGTCCCGCTCCATGATTTCTTCTTTCTTCTAGGCCTTGATTCTAGTTGAATTTTTCAAGTTTTTATTGTCATTGTTTCTCACAGTTTCTACACAGTTTAATTTCATTGTTTTGCTCTTTTTGCTTCATACTTTCTTTTTCACTCATTCTTTATTTTATTTCACATTGTTTCTCTCCCATTTACATTTCCTTATTTTGATTTTTTTTCTAGTTTTGAAAAGATTTGTGTGTGTAAGTAAGTGGGATGTAGGGTATTTATAGGAGAAAATTTTGAGGCTTTTAATTGGGCAGGTGGTTAAGCAAGCTGGCACATCTATGTAGCAGCCATTAAAGTGAAAGTGATGTTTGATGCTCTATTCTGTCTACCATTTGGCTCCTACACAAAACCCTGAGCCATGATCTTTCTTCAGACATTTTTCTTTCTGTGTTTTGTACTTTATATATAGTATAAATTCTGCTTAGTACCCAAGAAAACGAACTTCTCAATGTCATTGATCAAATCTCTTCTGCTAGGCTGGCTTTTCTCTTTTTAAATATAACTAGGCTGTGTATGCTACTAGTCTTTGCATATGGCTACTCTACTTTGATCTCCTATCCGTCTTTTCTTTTCAGCTGCTACTGGTCATCATAAGTATGCATTTTCACATGGCTAAGGTTGCCTAAACCCATAGGATATCACATATGCAGGCTTACCACCTCATGTGAGATGTTTACTTTGTTTCTACTACTAGCGTCTGGGCTGCATATGCATATATTTTTTCATTTGTCCATTCATGTATGTATAGCAGGCTTTCTTCTTTCATGTCATAGTATTTTCTTTCAGAATTTCATTTCAGATTTGTTCAGATTTGCTTTTTATTTGATACTTCATGCATACAATTAGACATAATGTACATAAATGTCTTATATATACATATAAATTCATTTAGATACATACATGCTATATTTACTTGTGTGTAAATGTACAAACCAAGCTTTAAATTCTACGTTTTGACTTAAGTAATTTGTCTGCATATACATGTATCCACTCTTGTATTCAATGTTCCATATATATTCCAAAGTTTATGTTGCTTTCGAAAAAGAAAAAAAATGTATACACTTGTGTGACGGCCTAGAATTTCGCTCGATCTGAATCAGTCGTTAAACCGATCTAGACCGTTCGAAACCCCTGATCGTTGAGAACAGGACAAATCAGAATCCACACAGAAGAACATTTCATTGTTATTACAACAATTCTATCAGATACAAGAATATACAGAGTATAAATGAATAAATTACATTCGATAAATATCAGAGATTACAATAAATTACATTGCAGCGGAAAATAATACAAAGAACAACTGAAGGTGATGTACGGATACAGAGCTTTCCGAGCATCGTTCCAGCTGTAAATCAGGATCCTGTGAATATAAATCTGCAAAACCAAAACTACTAGCTGCCCGTGCGGAAAATGAGGGCACCCAGAGTTTAGGTTAAAACAATAAACTCCAGGTCAGTCATGTGACTGGTGTGAGAACAAAAACAGTTATTTAAAGCTTTACTTTAAAAGAGAGTAATTCAAGGGACCACGCCGTATAACACGGAACGGGTTTCCTCCCAAGAATACCAGTGCATAGAATAAACAGCGCAATGCTTTTTCGAAAAATGAAGCTATTATAAGACCCAGGTCCCATCACACAATGCAACGCAAGCCGGAGGATAGGGTTTTCCCTTATAATAGCCAAACATGCTTGGTACGTTTAAAACAAATCATTTGATACTATAATAAGTGTATAGTGTCAAAACAATTTCAATCATAAATATAAATCATAGACGGCATGGGTACCATATATCATGTCGCCATACTAGTTCTACAATTAAAACCGCAAACACGTATTGGAAATTGGATTTCCGTCATGAGTCGAGGCAAGGGGCAAGCTCCTCTCCGCGTTCGAGACAGTCTAGCAAATGTCTCAGGGCTACGCACTCTGGGCAACCCCTGGATGCTTCAGGGCCGGTCCTCACTTACGTTAGAGGATTAGTATTCCTGAACACACGTTTCCCGGTCCTTACAGACCTATAATCGAGGCGCCTCATCCAACAACCACAAAGGTGAAAAGTATATATATGTCAGGGCTGGTAAGTCACTGACACCACCAAAGCTAGAAAGAAACGTCGTGCTCTCCCTGCAGTCCGTATCCCGTTTTTGACTCATACCGAGGTGTGAGGCTCGCGAATTCACATTATACACAAAGCTGCCACGTAGACGTGCTTTGATCATCAACCACAAGACTTTGCTTTTCAACAGAAGCCTTGATCCATGCAACTCAGCATGCCACACAGGCAATTCAGGCCATGCGACTGATGTCCATCGATATACAACCTCTGAGCTCGTACGTCTCAGAGAAGGGCGTTAAGCAAAAGAATAAATTCTCCGCCGCCAAACAGATGTATATTTAATAGAAATCAATCAACACAGAATAAAATCCAATGTCAGACACACAATCCATTTACAAGTCCGTTCTGGGTCTGAACAAAACCGGAGGCACTTTCCTCGCATATCCATCCATCTCCAGGTACGTCCGGACGACCACCAACTATTTCCATCCTCTTGGGTGTACTGCCCAATCAGGATCGTCAGTAATTATCCAAACGATGTGAAGACTTCCGGTCTTCGACCACCGTCTTCATCTTCGACTTATCGTCGAATCGGTTATTCAGAATGGGTATAAACCCGGCCTTTCCGAACAACCCGCGTATATTAAAAACAAATGTTACACAAACACAACATACGCCTCATTCCAATTCATTAGTCACTAACCGCAGATTAGCAAGAGAACAATTTCCCAAACATTAACCCCGAAGGCCGAAACCAACATCATATCAATACCCAGGAAACCATTCTTCTTAGCCAACCTACAGCTAGTTTCTAAATTCCACATTCTTAGGGAAAGGTTCCCATTAATTTTATCCAAGATAAATTCTTTAAAATTTATCCTGTAATCTTCCTTTGGATGTCATTTAAAACCAAATTATGGTTTTTCCAACTAGTCGAGATTAGCGAACCGTAACGAAGTAGTTATTTATTTTATTTCCCAATCTCAACCTATTCATCCCATGAAGCAAAACTGGTAATACTCCATATCTAACACCGTGGTGTTATCGGTAAAATTAATTACCATTTCACGTTCAAATCTAATTAAAGATTTAACTATCGCTTTGGAGCAAAACTGGCGATGCTCCATTTCCGCTCAATTCTAAATTTGATAATTTAGATTATATATTCACATTTCAACCTAATTGCAGATTCGTTAAAACTCCTTTTACTGGGTTAAAGAACTAGGTGTTATTTAAAACACAGTTCACGATAAACCCAAATCACATTCTATTTATTATCGGGTTAAAGAACTAGTGTTATTTAAAACACAGTTCACGATAAACCCATTTCAAATCCAATCAGATATATTAGAAATTCCGATTATTTAAAACCTCCTTTTAAATCTAATTTATTTATTTAAAAACAATTGGGTTTTAAATTCAGTTCACACTAGTTCATTTTGATTAAAAATCTATTTTTATCTTTTCAAATATGGAGTTTTCCATCCCAAATTTTCCCAAATCATTTCCTATGATTTTACACTAATTATTACTATTTTAATAATTTAATCAAGGCCCGTACAGTCGATTTCCAACAATGGCCATCGAACTGCACTTACAGCGACCTTTTTCAAATTTGATTTGGACGTATCTCCAAATCCAACCGTTAGATTTCAAATTTCTAATCTTCGTTAGAAATCTCTTTTCGATACGAACCCAACGGTTCCGGTTTTAGGAGAATCCGACGGTCGGATCTCCCGTAATGTCCGTTTGAAATAAATGGTCGAAATTTACGAACTGCCGCGGCGCGGCGCGTTCTATTCAGGCCATTATATTATATGTATATAATATATATAATATATATTTCGTCGATTTCTATTTAAAACGAATTATATAAATAGTTTTAAATTCGTTTCAAAAGCAATTTCAACTTCCATTTCAATTTAAATCAAAATGGAATTCTTCTTTATAAATTCGTTTTAAAATTCATTTCTATTCAATTCAAATTTCAATTCAATTTGAATTCATTTCAATTCGCTTTCAATTCGATTCGAATTCGTTTTCAATTCGATTCAATTCAAATTCATTTTCTATTCGATTCAATTCAAATTCGTTTTTTTATTCGATTCAATTCAAATTCGTTTTCTATTTGAATCGAATTCATTTCTAAATTGTTTTATAATCAATTCATTTCGAAATCGTTTTCAATTCATTTCATTTCGAAATCGTTTTCAATTCATTTCATTTCGAAATCGTTTAAAATCGATATAAATATCGTTCACGTCAAAATGGCGTCAATCTAATCAACACGGCTTCATATATTTCTATTTTCAAATGTTCTATTTCAAATATTTCTATTATTAAAATATTTCGTTCAACACATGACCAATCTCAATGGATGAGTACTGTCAATACATGAACCTTTATTTTATATTGATAAAGATGTAAATTTTTTACTAAAATATTTCGTTAAACACATGACCAATCTCAATGGATGAGTACTGTCAACACATGAACCTTTATTTTATATTGATAAAGATGTAAATTTTATTACTAAAATATTTCGTTCAACACATGACCAATCTCAATGGATGAGTACTGTCAACACAAGAACCTTTATTTTATATTGATAAAGATGTAAATTTTATTACTAAAATATTTCGTTCAACACATGACCAATCTCAATGGATGAGTACTGTCAACACATGAACCTTTATTTTATATTATTCTTTATTTTCTAAATTGGAATGAGGCCCAATCAATCACCATATAATGTTAATTATATGGATTTTCATACATTACACACATATAACAGCATTGAAAAATAATCAACCATCAACCAAAGTGCACTACACTATATAAGCATCAAATATAGATATCTAACGCTTATAACAGCCTGTCAATCAATCGATCGACATATTTAATCAATCAGGATGAGTGAACTTCAAATTTCATCCCAACACCCGTGTGGGGTTTCAAACAATCAAACACAGATTTTAGTTGTGCAGTTGGGCGATGTGTAAAATTTACCGTCCCAATCAATGTCCTTCAAATAGGTGTACATAAACAAACCGTCTGGTTTGTAATTGAATATTTTATTTTATTCACTTCACGTTAAAAATTATATTTTTAATGATAAAACATTTTATTCCAACATATGAATTTCTATTCAGTTCATTCTTTAAATAAAATGATATTTTATTTATCTAACTTATTTTAGAAAATTTCGGCGGCATAACGGCACGATACTAGAAATGGGACGAGGCCTAGCCTTATCCCCGGTCTAGTGAAGGCCCACGCCATTCACACATCAATCAAATCAATTTCATTTCACCAAACAATTTCCATTCAATCAAATATTCTAACTAACTACTCAACCAAACAATTTAACAAACAAGCCATCCATGGTCTGTGGATGACGGGTGTCGGGTGCTACTAAACACCGTCTACATCCTAGTATATATATATATACCTAGAAAAAGAATTTTGAGTGAGAAGTTCTCACCGATAGCTATCCAATCATCTTGACTCTTCTTTTGATAGAAATCTTCATCGTTCACGCCTTCTTATCACCTTCATTGCCCGTAGCCACTATATATATAAAAATCAATTTTTACTTTGATGTTCAATATATAAAAATCACATTTTTATTTCGATGTTCAATATAATAAAATCACATTTTTATTTCGATGTTCAATATATAAAAATCACATTTTTATTTCCACTTCATATATTTAAAAATCGAATTTTTACTTCGCTATTCAATATATAAAAATCGAATTTTTACTACTATGTTATATAGATAAAAATTATATTTTTATCACGCTATTTTCCACCTAAAGATTTCGCCTTTTCTAAAATAAAGATTTCGCCTTTTCTAAAATGAAGATTTCGCCTTTATAAACACATAGACTTCGCCTTTTCAAATTTAAAGATTTCATCTTTATAAAAATCTCATTTTTATTTTTCTACACATATAAAGATGATATTTTTAATATTCCTATCATGTAAAAATTATATTTTTAATTCTCTACCTAACCAAAAATCATATTTTTACATCTTCTATATAGTAAAGATTATATTTTTAATACTTTAAAAATATAAAAATCATATTTTTATTACTTTAAAAATATAAAAATCATATTTTTAACTTCTATACTATATAAAAATTATATTTTTATAGTTCCTACTATGCAAAGATCATATTTTTATTTCGATAGTTTCATAATAGAAATCTACATCTTATAAAAATTTCGCCTTTCTACTTATAACAACATCGTCTTTACTTCACTAAGAATCAAATCTTTTTAGAATTAAAAATCAAATCTGTTTATTGCAAAAAAAAACCTCATCTCTTATAGGCTATTCATATAAAAACTTATTTCTAAAATTATTGCTTTTTATATATAAAAACTGATTTTACACTATATTTTATATAAATATAAACTGATTTTAAAATGTTTTGTAATCAAAATAAAATCAGTTTTTAAGACAATGCTTTATATTTTAATAATTCGGATTTTAATCTAGGAAAAGAAAAAAAGAAACTGAACAGGAAGTTCAATAGAATAATAATAAAAAAAAAACATACTGATTTTCGAGGGAGGGGTGAAGAACTGCTCTCGTCGTTGGAGCCAAGGGGGTCGGCGCCGGAGCTCTGGCGGTCGGGGATAGGGTTTTCCGGCGCTTGGGGTTCGTCGAGGTCACCAGAGGGCTTCGCGTCGGTTTAGGGGATGGAAGGGGAGAAGCGACGGGGAGGTTGGCCGAGGGGGGAGTGAGGCGGAGGGGAGGTCGGCGACTGGGGCACGGCGACGCCTGGAGCGGCGGCTTCCTCCGCCATCGCCTTCCTTTCTCTTTCCCTTTTCTTTTTTTTTTAATTTAAAATCGATTTGAAGTATAAAGGGGGCCAGAGGGTATAGAAGGGAAAGAGGGTTTTTTTTTTTAATTTATTTAATAATTTAATTAATTTATTTACTAAAAGTTGACTTTTACATACGACCTCGAAACGAGGCCCACCGCCTGTCGTCCATAGCGTTTCACCCCCATTCTGAACACAATGGGATATGTATCGTAGGTTGATTCGGACGTCTCGATCAGTTTCCATTGAATTTACATTTAAATCTATATATTAAATTTGAACGCGCATTTCAATCTACCGGGGTCACATACTAACTCGAAAAATTCCAAAAAAATATTTTCTAGCTTTGTATTGACGATACGGTCCTAACAAAACTAGTTTCGTCGAATTTTGAGACCGTTAGAAAAATGGCCAATTTCCAGTCGATTAAAATCAATTGAAAATGGTCAATCGCGTTTTCCTTTGCCTCGCTCACATATTGATTCGGAAAATTATGAAATTTGAAACCTAGCAATAACTTGACATCACGAACCCAAATAAAGTGGTTTCGTCGGAATCCGAGGTCGTTTGCAAAATTTCCATTTTTAAGGGCCTGAATTCCATAGCGACTATTCAGAATTTTCAACTGGACATATCTTTTGATTCCCGCTATGAAATCTTGATTTGTCGGATTTATTGGAAAGATATTCTCAATTAGATCCTAATGTTTTTGGTTTCACTAAAATCCGGATTGTTTTGCACCCGGTACATTCAATTGAAGTTTGAAATCGAATTATCGAACTACCGCGCCATTTTCAATTCTATTTATAATTATATATAAATATCTATATTCTAACGACGACGTATATAATTGTGAAGACCCGTAACTTCCCCGTAAAGGAAAGTGTCGGATAGTTCGAGAACAAACCACAACAGAACACATACAGAAGAACATTTCATTGTATATTACAACAATGCATCAGATTACAAGAATATACAGAGTATAAATAAATATTACACAGAAATATCAGAGATTTAAATTACATTTAAATACATCGCAGCGGAAAATAATACAATACACAACTAGAAGGAGATATACGGATACAAAGCTTTCCGGATATCGTTCCAGCTGTAAACCAGGATCCTGTGAATATAAATCTGCAAAACCAAAACTACTAGCTGCCCGTGTCAAAATAGGGGCACCCAGAGTTTAGGTTAAAACAATAAACTCCAGGTCAGTCATGTGACTGGTGTGAGAACTAAAACAGTTATTAATCTTTATTTTAAATCATTAGGTAAATCAAGGGACCACGCCGTATAACACGGAACGGGTTTCCTCCCAAGAATACCAGTGCATAAAACAAACAGCGCAATGCTAAATAAAGAAAAATGAAGCTGTTATAAGACCCAGGTCCCATCACACAATGCAACGCAGCCGAGGATAGGGTTTTCCCTTATAATAGCCAAAGAATGCTTGATACGTTTAAAACAAATCATTTGATACTATTATAAGTGCATAGTGTATAAAACACTTCAAATCATAAGTATCAATCATAGGCGGCATGAATGGCCCATAACACTATGTCGCCATATATAAGTTTACAATCACAACCGCAAATGTCGTATTGGAAGTTGGGTTATCATTTATGGTATGAACCGAGGCTAGGGGCAAGATCCTCAACCGATTCGAGACAATCTAGCCCATGTCTCCGGAACAGCCGCAACTGCCCCTTGGATCGTCAGGGCCGGTCCACCGATGTGGATTATAATGCCTGAACACTACGTTTCTCCGCCCTTTGGGGCGTAAATCTGGCCCGTCAGCCGACCAGAAGCATCGGCCGAAACCGATATCACGAGGCGCCTCGCTTTTCAGCAAGTAATAATAAGTAACATCCACATGAGTCAAACTCGTCAGCCAGTTCAAGCACTGACGCCACTCATAACTAGAAAGAAACGCATGTCCTCCCTGAGGTCCGTCTCCCGTTTTTGATTCATACCGGGTGTGATACTCGCGAATCAACGTTACACAAAGCTACGCCACAAAGGCCGTGCTTCGATCATCAACCACAAGACTTTGCTTTTCAACAGAATCCTTGATCATTTGCCACTTAGGCATGCCACACAGGCAATTCACTCCATGCAATTGATATCCATCAATATATAACCCCTGAGCTCGTACGTCTCAGAGCAGGGCGTTAAGCAAGAGAATAAATTCTCCGCCGCCAAACAGATATATATTTAATAGAGATCAATCACACGGACTAAAATCCAATGTCAGACACACCGTCCATTTACAAGTCCGTTCTGGGTCTGAACGAAACCGGAGGCACCTAGTACCTCGCATATCCATCGATCTCCAAGTACGTCTGGACGATCACTAACTGTTTCCATCTTCTTGGGTGTACAGCCCAATCAAGATCATCAGTAATTACCCAAACGACGTGAAGACTTCCGGTCTTCGACCATCGTCTTCATCTTCGACTTATCGTCGTATCGGTTATTCAGAATGGGATAAACCCGGTCTTTCCGAATAACTCGCGTATATTTTAAATAAGTGTTACACAAACACAACATACGCCTCATTCCAATTCATCAGTCACTAACCGTAAATTAATCAAGAGAATAATTCCCCAAATATTAACCCCGAAGGCCGAAACCAACATCAGATCAATATCCAGAAAACCATTCTGCTTGGCTAACCGACAGTTAGTTTCTGAATTTCACATTCATAGGGAAAGGTTCCCATTAATTTTATCCAAGATAATTTCTTGAATATATTCTCTAATCTTCCTTTGAATTTCGATTCAACTAGTCGGAATTAGCGAACCTTACCGTAGTAATCATTGGTTTTAATTTCCCAATCCCAACCTATTAATCCCATGAAGTAAAACTGGTAATACTTCATATCTAACACCACAGTGTTATCGGTAAATTCAGTTACCGTTTCACGTTCAAATCTAATTAAAGATTTAACTATCGCTTGGAGTAGAACTGGTGATACTCCATTCTCGATTTTTTTCCAATCTAATTAAAGATTCATTAAAACTCCACTTAGTTTTAATCTTCGACTGGGTTAAAGAATCAGTGTCATTTAAAACACGGTTCACGATAAACCCAAAATCACATTCATTAATTATCGGGTTAAAGAACAAGTGTTATTTAAAACACTGTTCACGATAAACCCAAAAATCAATATCGATTCAATTCCAATTAAATGTTATTTAATTGGTACACTTCATTAAATCTAAAATAAAAAGATTTAATCCTTTCTCAACTGGGTTCAAGAACAGTGTTAGTGAAGACACCATTCACGACAAACCCAAATCACATTCGATATTCAATACAAGGCTCTGAATAGAAAATATATCGGCTTATATTCAATATCAAATTCTACGACTAACAAATGTCGTATTGGAAATAACGATATAAATATATATCTTTCAAATTTCCATAACAACACCTGTATAATCACGAATTCCAACATCGAAATATTCCGAAGACAATTTCGATTCAAATCCACTCCAATGCAATCATTGGATATTCTGGTTATTTTCAAAACCCTTTTCAAATTCAATTTATTTATTTAAAAATAAATAGAATTATATTTCTAGTTCAAAACTAGTTCAATTCGATAAAAGTCTATTTTTATCTTTTCAAATATGGAGTTTTTCATCCCAAATTTTCACAAATCATTTCTTATGATTTTACACAAATTATTACTATTTTTAATAATTTTATCAAGGCCCGTACAGTCGATTTCCATTAATGGCCATCGAACTGCACTTACAGCGACCTTTTTCAAATTTGATTTGGACATAATTCCAAATCCAACCGTTAGATTTCAAATTTCTAATATTCTTTAGAAAGCTCTTTTCGATACGAACCCAACGGTTCCGGGTTTAGGAGAATCCGACGGTCGGATCTCCCGTAATGTCCGTTTGAAATAAATGGTCGAAATTCACGAACTGCCGCGGCGCGGCGCGTTCTATTCAGGCCATTATATTATATATATAATATATACTTCATCGATTTCTATTTAAAACGAATTATATAAATAGTTTTAAAATCGTTTCAAAAGCTATTTCAACTTTCTTTTCAATTCAATTCAAAATTGAATTCTTCTTTATAAATTCGTTTTAAAATTCACTTCTATCCAATTCAAATTTCAATTCAATTTGAATTCATTTCAATTCACTTTCAATTCAATTTGAATTCGTTTTCAATTCAATTCATTTCGAAATCGTTTTCAATTCAATTCATTTCGAAATCGTTTTCAATTCAATTCATTTCGAAATCGTTTTCAATTCAATTCATTTCGAAATCGTTTTCAATTCAATTCATTTCGAAATCGTTTTCAATTCAATTCATTTCGAAATCGTTTTCAATTCAATTCATTTCGAAATCGTTTTCAATTCAATTCATTTCGAAATCGTTTTCAATTCAATTCATTTCGAAATCGTTTTCAATTCAATTCATTTCGAAATCGTTTTCAATTCAATTCATTTCGAAATCGTTTTCAATTCAATTCATTTCGAAATCGTTTTCAATTCAATTCATTTCGAAATCGTTTTCAATTCAATTCATTTCGAAATCGTTTTCAATTCAATTCATTTCGAAATCGTTTTCAATTACGTCAAAATGGCGTCTATCTAATCAACACGGCTTCATAAATTTCTATTTTCAAAATAGTTGTTATTATCAAAATATTTCGTTCAACACATGACCAATCTCAATGAATGAGTACTGTCAACACATGAACTTTTATTTTATAATATTCTTTATTTTTCAAATTGGAATGAGGCCCAATCAATTACCATATAAAGTTAATTATATGGATTTTCATACAACACATGTATATCATAGCATTGAAAAATAATCAACCATCAACCAAAGTGCACTACACTGTATAAGCATCAAATGTAGATATTCAACGCTTATAACAGCCTGTCAATCAATCGATCGACATATTTAATCAATCAGGATGAGTGAACTTCGAATTTCATCCCAACACCCGTGTGGGGTTTTCAAACAATCAAACAAAGATTTTAGTTGTGCAGTTGGGCGATGTGTGAAATTTATCGACCCAATCAATGTCCTTCAAATAGGTGTACATAAACAAACCGTCCGGTCTGTAAATGAATATTTATTCACATTCACGTTAAAAATTATATTTTTAACGATAATACATTTTATTTCAACCTATGAACTTCTATTCAGTTCATTCTTTAAATAGAATGATATTCTTATTTTTCTAACTTATTTTAGAAAATTTCGGCGGCATAACGGCACGATACTAGAAACGGGACAAGGCCTAGCCTTATCCCCGGTCTATTGAAGGCCCACGCCATTCACACATCAATCATATCAATTTCACCAAAACAATCAAATCCAAATCAAATAATCTAACCAACTACACAACCAATCAAACAAGTCCATGGTCTGTGGACGGGTGTCGGGTGCTTCTAATAAGCACCGTCTGCATCCTAGTATATATATATATATAACTAGAAAAATAAATTGAAGAGTGAGAAATTCTCACATATAGCTGTCCTAGCTCCACGGCTCTTCATTTGCAGAAGTCTTCGTCGTTTCGCCTTTTTGTCACCTTCGTTGCTGCTTTCACTACATACGTAAAAATCACATTTTTACTTCGCTATTCAATATATAAAAATCCATTTTTCTATCGAAGTTCAATATATAAAAATTCTATTTTTCTATCGAAGTTCAATATATAAAAATTCTATTTTTCTATCGAAGTTCAATATATAAAAATTCTATTTTTCTATCGAAGTTCAATATATAAAAATTCTATTTTTCTATCGAAGTTCAATATATAAAAATTCTATTTTTCTATCGAAGTTCAATATATAAAAATTCCTTGCCGTTCAATATATACGTCGAATTTCAATTCCAGAATAAATTTTCCCTCGTTTTAATTTAGAATGATTCATTTTAAATATTCAAAATTCGCTAAAATTGCCAAAATAAAAATTTTAAACTGGCCCAGATTTTCGGGTTATTACAATCTCCCCCACTTAAAACTTTTCGTCCCCGAAAAGGAACAAAGTCGAAAGTGGTTTGATCATTCAACCCTACGCTCGATCTGGCTTCCATTCTCCAACCTTTCAGTTTCTGAGAATTTTCAAATTTTCAAAAATTTGGCTAACACCCTAAATTTTCGAAAAATTTCGCCATAACCTCCCCTGCACCGGGAGCATCGGGGAATTTCAAATAGCTTCCCCGGTCCTTCAGATCTCAAAAAGAAAAAGAAAAAGCCAAGCGGCTAGCCAATAGGCTCATAAAATCATCATCACCCAAACAAAACAGTAAATTATGTAGTAAACATGTACCTATTTGTCGGGCAAACAAATTTTATTCTTCGGCTCTAGCCTCCTTGCTATGACCTGTTCAATGTAAGTATATGTATATGCAAGCAAATGCGACCAATTTTCAATACAATTCAATATTTGGTTCAATTAGGCTAAATGGCTAAAAATTAGCAAACAAATAAACAAACAACACAAACATCAATCAATTAGTGAATTAGAGTTTCAAATTCATAATTTTGATACATATACAAAAATCATGTTTTTGATGCCAATTCACAACAATGTGTCCTAGCTATATATATAGGTTTTGGTTCTCACACCAGTCTAATGGAAATATATAGAAATCACACCTTCGTCACACGAATATAAATTCTGACGACGAGTACTCAACCATCAGAATCATCTTCGGGCCACTAGAGCATGATTCTATATCTATCCAGTATATTAAAACTTCGAATATACGTTCATGACGCGTATATGCAAAATCTTTATATACTGGACTGTCCAAATCAATACAAATAAATAATCAAATACGAATGATTGATTTAAATTTTCAAAACAAAATTGGTTTTCATTTTAAAAATATACTCTTCACACTCGTTCTAGGATACCACTGATCCCATCTCTAACGAGTCATTCTCATTGGATATTACTAATCCAATATCTGATGAATTCTTTCGTATGGTTCTAATGTGCCTTATTCTCTGAGCTTGGTAAACCAAAGCTCTGATACCAACTGTGACGAGAAGGAATTTCGCTCGGTCCGAACCAGTCGCTAAACCGACCCAGACCGTTCGAAACGCCCTATCGTTCGAGAACACGACAAAATAGAATGCATACAAAAGAACATTTCAAATTACCGGGGTCGCATACGAACTTTAAAAATTCCAGCAAAATATTTTCTAGCTTCGTATTGACGATACGGTCCTAACAAAACTATTTTCGTCGAATTCTGAGACCGTTAGAAAAATGACCATTTTCCAGTCGATTAAAATCAACTGAAACTGGTCAAACGCGTTTTCCTTTGCCACGCTCACATATTGATTCCAAAAATTATGAAATTTGGAATCTAGCAATAATTTGACATCACGGACCCAACAAAACTGGTTTCGTCGAAATCCGAGGTCGTTTGCAAAATGTCCATTTTTAAGGGCCTGAATTCCATAGCGACTATTCAGAATTTTCAACTGGACATATCTTTTGATTCCCGTTATGAAATCTTGATTTGTCGGATTCGTTGGAAAGATATTATCAATTAGATCCTAATGTTTTTGGTTTCACTAAAATCCGGATTGTTTTGCACCCGGTACATTCAATTGAAGTTTGAAATCGAATTATCGAACTACCGCGCCATTTTTAATTCTATTTATGATTATATATAAATTTTTATATTCTAACGACGGCGTATATAATATATACGTTCGAATTATATTCTAAATAAATTTCTCGTCGATATTATTTAAAATAATCCATTTTAAATATCCAAAATACGCTAAAATTGCCAAATTAAAATTTTCAAACTGGCTCGCATTTTACGGGTTATTACAACTTGTTTTTATTCAATGTGCCGTATACAAAGCAACTATAGATTCATACTAGTCTTATATGTACATTTATTTACATATATTTAATATACACATACTACGTTATTTACATGCAACGTATAAACAAAGTTTAATCTTATGCATAGCCTTATGTAAACTTGTACACATATTTCCCATATATAATTTAATCTAAGAAAATGTTAAAATTTACTTGTCTCTTTGAAGTCATGATCTTCTCATGTGTATTTACATGTGAAGTAAAATGGATTCTACTTTAAGTATATCTCTTTTATTTCTTACTCAAGGAATCTATATTCACAGGGGTTTAAAAGCAATTAAAATCACAACCAATTGATAAAACATCAATTATTCAATTTATATAAATATAAGAATTGGTTAAGGAATTTTAAATTATCCATAAATATATCTAATTGTAATTCTCCTGATATTTTCCAATATATACAAATCTTATTTTTTTTATTTAATTAACTCAAATTATCAGTATAACCCATACATTATAGATTATAAAACTAGTCTAAAAACTGGGTCGTTACAAAAACAAAGAAACGGACCAAGCCTTACAAAATAGAAAGTACAGTAAATCGCAGAGCTTCCCATTGTAAATAAAACAAAATAGTTTATATAAAACAGAACGGTATAGATATCCATTGCAGTATAGATATCTATAGCAGTATAAACAGTGAGTATAAAATAGAAAAGTATAAATAAAAAATGTCCTTACCTTCGTGTGACATTATGCAGAGCATCACTTGCAAATAATCTAAAATAGTAAATTGTAGAGCCAAAAAAATACAAACACGAGGACACAACCAAACCAAAACTTCAGTCTTCACCAGGCATGGAACCTTCTTGAGTTGGTGGACGGAAACCTGACGAAGGCATGTAACCATCACATTCAACATGCAACACTAGTTTTTTTTTTAAAAAAAAAAACGGGTACTAATTTATAAAACAAAAATATGCTGAAAATCGTTTGATACAATTCCTGAAACCACAAATTGTATATAAAGGTATTCTAGTAATGACAACTTAAGGATGGGATGGCCATGGAGATCCACAAAACAAGTTCAATGATCATGATGGTGATTCCTTACTTGTATACACATGATTAATTAAAACGGGACATGATATCTCCTTAAGAACTAGACACAATAATAGTGACATTTTTGTGGAAATGGACAATACCAGCAGCTTAACTAGCAATCTGTGGCGTAGCCAGGAAAGTCCACTGTGGGGGCAACTTATTGGTTTCGGGGGCGGTAGCCCCCGAAATTTTTTATGCCAACCATATAATTATATGTATGAATAATGATTTCTAAATGTCAAACAGGAACAACTAAGTTCGGATTAACAGTATTTTGATTATCATTGTTCACCATATTACTACAGGCAGAAGCTCCAACTTCGATAGAAACATCTTCGATTGTTCTCTTAAAATATTTTCGCATATCTAAAATTAGAAATATCATAAAATCATATTTTTTATTAACTCTAAAATATTTCCGCATATATAAAATTGCAGTTCCGGTAAATTGTAAAATCAAATTGCAAAATCAACTTGTAACTTGTAAATTGCAATTCCAGTAAACTACAAAATCATCGTGTTTAACCAACTGCAATTCCAGTAACCAATTGGAGTACAAAAACTAGTTTAACCAATTGCAAAATCAACTTGTTTAACAAATTGCAATTCCAGTAAACTACAAAATCAAATTGCAATTCCCATAACCAAAATCGCAATAAAAAACTAGGTTTGACCCATTGCAGTACAAAATCAAATTGCAGTAACAAAACTAATTTTAACCCATTTCAGTAAACAATTGTAGTACAAAATCAAATTGCAATTCCAGTAACCTATTGCTTAGTAAACTTCATCAACATCCCATTCGCAAATCTTGGTTTCAAACAACAAATCTAGGTTTAAACTAGAATTACAAATTAGGTAAAATCTCACCGCCCATTTGGAAACTATATCTAGAGACGATGGTTGACTCGATTTGGAGTGGAGATAAAGAACGAGAGTTCTTTGAGATGATTTGGAGTTGATCAAAGGCGAGCAAGAGATAAGAAGAGGAGAACGAGAAGCAGACGAGAGAGAGAGGAACGAGAGCTTTTTCGGTTCTTTTTTTCTGTTTTTTTTTCCTCGCGATTTTTTGTTTTCTAAGGGGGTAACTGCCCATGCCAGTATACGTGTGGCTCCGTCCCTGCTGGAAATAACACATAACCATTTTGTACTTGGGCTAGCCTAAGAAAATTTAGTTGAGCTAACCTAAAACAAAAACAGTAGTGAAAAGAATACATGCCCCTTTTTATACCCAGGCTGGCCCAGACAAATGACTAATATATGCTTCAACGTAGGATATAACCTACAAGTGAAGTGAATGTGTGGTTTCCTTTTTCCTCTCACCTATAACCCGAACAAGTTGAAAGGAACACAAACTGCTACCATCTCGATCTTAACCAGCTCCATATCCATTTAGACATATTTCTACATGGCACTATTCCTTTAAGTAATAATAATGCGAGAGCTAGTTTTATCAAGCCAACGCCATCTTTTAATTCTCAACTGCGACCTATGAATCCTAAATAGCAGCGACGAAACTAGGATTTTAGTTTGCGGTGGGCAAAATCAAAACCATATTCTAATATTTTACAAAAACAATTAAGCTAATGAAAATGTACTGGAATATGAAACTATCATACATGCATACAAATACAAAAGCTTGCAAATTTTCATTAGCTTGGTAAATATTGGCAAGTTTGCATACAAAACATCGAATGCTATATAATCTATTTAAGGCGTGCTCTACGAGCTTCACGAAAATCAAATTCATCTACAATCACTTCAAGATCAAGATTTTTAGCAATTTCCCTTTCAATATATATTATCATATGATTTCCAAGCAAATCATTGTCCATCTTATTGCGAAGTGGTGTTTTGATTAACTTCATAGCTGAAAATGCTCGCCCTGTGGTTGCAGTTGATACAAGAAGAGTTAATACAAGACAAATCAATTGATAAACGAGAGGATATCTTTCAGCTTTTTTTGATTTAACCAACTCCACAGTTAAATCTGAAAGTGTAGAAATATTACGAAATCGAGGATCAAATCGTACATCTTGCTCATAATGTTGTAACTGGTGTCTCAACTGGAAACCAATATCCAATTCACTAAAATCTCCTGGATAATATTTTTCCGCAAGTGAACATGCTTCTTCAATTTTAAATGCTTCAAAGTTATTTCTTGGCTCTAAAACTGAGTAAGGCTTAGAAGGCCAACTGCTGTATCCGAAAATCTCGTAGTCAACTCCATTACTTGTGTGTCAACGGTTTCATTTAATATATCATAACGGTAATGATGTTCTACTGTGATTTCATCTCGTTGTTGACATGTGCGTCTTGTTCCTTCTAAATAACGAGAACTTATATAAGGTGTAACAATTGAGTTGCTATTACAAAATGATATCACGTTTTTCAGAAAACTTTGCCATTTGTCATCACTTTTCAAATTGAGAAGAAGAGCTTTTATGATTGAGATTGAGTTAATTCCATTTAAGATATCTTGAGATTTCTTTTGAAGTATTTGACAAAGGACTTCGGTAATTCCCATTACTTCGACCATTAAATGCAATATAAAGACAAACTGAAATGTATTCATCCCATGTAAAGCTCCACTTGCTTCAGCACGCATTTTTCTATTTAACCCTTCTTTTTTTATAATTTCAAGAACTCCAACAGTTGGTTTATACAAGCTAAGCAAGCTACATGCTGATGAGTAATGTGAGCTCCAACGAGTGGAACTTGGACGTCTTAAAGTAGTTTTTTGATTTGCTCCCCTACTTGTTTGTGATGTACCTGTCAACATCAAGCTTTCAACCTCATTTCTTATAGCGGTCTTCAGTTGTTGATTTCGTTTAGGAGATGAACTCACCAAATTTACAATGCAATTAAGCATTTGAAAAAACAATTCAATATCACATAGTTCGCCAGAAGCACCAACCAATGCAAGTTGCAATCGATGAGAAAAACAATGCACATAATATGCATATGGACATTCCTCTAAAAATAGCGCTTGCAATCCACCTCAAGCACCTCGCATATTACTAGCACCATCATATCCTTGACCACGCATATTTTGAACAAGTAAGCCATTTTGATCAAGAACATTAGAGCAGGCTTTCTTCAAAGTTTGCGCAGTCATATCTTCAACCCCAACAACATCAAAGAAACGCTCTTTAATATAACCTTCATTATCAACATATCTTAAAACGATGGCCATTTGCTCGACATTTGATTCATCTTGTGATTCATCAACAAGAATACAAAATTTGGAATCATCTATCTCTTCATAAATTTTTCTCCTCACTAGATCTCCCATAATTTCCATTATATCTTTTTGAATTTTTGAAGAAGTATACGATGCATTTCGAGGGGAATTTTCTAATATAACTTCTTCAGTTTCAGGAGAGAGGGAAGCAGTATACTTGAGCAATTCAAGAAAGTTTCCATGATTTGAAGAATCAGTGGATTCATCATTTCCTCTAAGAGCACAACCTTGACAAGCTAGCCATAAAATAGCTTTCACAGAAGTAATGACTCGCAATCGATTTTTTTTAATTTCTACTTCTGATTGTAAAGTCAGTTGCTTCTCAATACTTTGAGATGGGTTACTCAAACAATCTAGTAATGTGACATTATTTGAATGTAATGAGTTTGGCCCTCCTTCATGTTTTTTAAGACAACAATATTTTCCACCGAATCTTTTCCAATTATTAAACCCGCTAGAAATCCATGTATCTTGCTTATGTTGTTGAGAAATATTTTTTTCGAAGAGAAAACATGGAAGGCAATAAGCTTTTTGAGTTGTCTCTGAATACTCAAGCCATTTATGATCCTTAAACCATTCAAATCGCATACGACGTCCATCATCATTTCTTTTGAATTTTTCTTTTAAATCGGGTTGACATGGTCCCATTACGATATAACGACGACGAATTGCATCTTGTTCTTTAAAGTGATACATCCATATTGGTTGTCGTAATCCAGGATCATGTCTGATGCTATCTTCACTTTTTTGAATTCTTTTGGGGCGGTCTACAAGATCTGAGCTATTTGCACCTGAATTCAGAGGAGAACTAGGAGATGAAATCTCGATAGCATCGGTTTTTTTGGCGTAAAATGAGAATAGTGTCTTTGATGGTTTCTTCGGCATAGCTTCAAAATATAAAGCATTTGTTTCATACAAACACTGAAATTAACCATTTCAATTTTAGGCAATTTCAACATCAAACAAGCAATCAAAACAAACAAACAGGCAATTTCTACCTATAAACAAAACCCTATCTACAAACAAAATTCACACAAATAAAATTCACATTGGCAAATTCCCACAGGCAAATTCATATAAAATAAAATTGGCTGCAAAAAAAATACACCGCAAACAAAATTGACTGAAAGCAGTACCTTGATTCTTGAAGTTGAAACTTTGATGATTGAAAGAGTGGATGAAGACCTAGAAAGCGGACTTAGAGGAGACCGCTATGCTGAGATGAGAAGACGCTATTTTAATTTGTTTCCGTAATTCTGTTTCTCCGGTGTTAGGTTTCATTCTCCTCATTTTTCTTTTTTTTCTCCTCCATGCGGTTTTGATTTCTGAGAACCTGAGCATCAGTATTTTATTTTTTGCTAATTCTTGGGTTGGGCATTCGCCCACCCGGCCCACTGTGCTAGTTGCGTCACTACTAAATAGTGGATCCAAAAGAATAATTCTCTTTTGCATGATGACATTATATTAAACCAGGCTAATCAATCCCTCCATTACGAATGTTCTCATGCAACCAATGAAGGCGTTAAACGTTTATTTCTTCTAGTTCGCCAGACCTCCCTTTGTTTACTTATATTTCTATTCTTCTACTCCATCAATATGCAAATTTCCAACTCTCTTGCTACAATTGTGTCTTCGAATTTAACTCTGCTTCCTATTTCCAATCCTATTATAGTGTTTCCCTTGTCCTTACCTAATATGACCGAATCCTAGGTCAAACCATGACGAATTTGGGTTCCGATGGTCTGACCAGTCAAACCATCAAAACTATGCATTTTTTAATTTAATCTATATGTATTAAAATTCGAATAAATGATCATAAGCATAAAAACTACAACCGTACAAGTACCACTAGATATGTGATGTTGACAACACAATTGTATCCAGGATACACAGTAAAAACGATATTGTAATTTGAATCTTGATGGACAAATAGACAACAACAACAAAAAACTAATTGCCATGTATGTTTTATTGATGCCACAACCTAAATAAGGCTATAACTAGCATATGTAAATAATAAAGCATTGCTTATGTTTCACCAGAAATTGAAAATAATAATATCATAATATAACACCAAAGTTTCCAACATCAGTTCATAAAATTTCCTTCAATAGCAACAAAAAGTGCATATTTAATAACACCAATCCTTCAATAACATTGGATTCCATAATAAATCAGATTCTAATTTACACGTACAAATACAAATCATGAGGTCACTATTTTATAAATGTCACCGGTTATCACTTTATTATGGATGAGACAATCAGTGCTTTTGTCTTGGTTACCGTTCACATCCAAACAAATGGATTTTCGATTAAGCCATTTATGACAAAGACTTCTAACCCGAAGGGACCAATCACCAATTATACTTCATAAGCAACCAATTTTGGCTAAAGACCGATCATTATACAATACAAATATAAGTTATATGAAAAGATATTGCACAAACCATAAGATCTCTAAAAAAACATTTGTGTAGAGTGGTATATTGGTTGTCGGGTATATACGCATGCATATGCGTGTGATGTGTGTGAGATTGTGCTGGTGTTTTGAGATGGGCACTTCAGCTGTACTAAAGGATTTTTTTGAAATAAAATAAGGAAATCTTCAGAATACAGACTCTCTAGGTTAGCATGTTAGTACCAACATGCATAGCTAGTGAATCACCAGACATCAAATAAAATAGTAAAGATACAAATCATTTTCAAATCAATCCATTTTCATTTAGTCAAAGACTCAAACATGTGTGCACTTATACACACATAGGTAAAAAAAAATCCCAAAATTTATGTGACTATATAGAGTTACCCGGTGTATTCCATTCCTTCATTAGGAGGCTCCACTACACAATGAGCACCAGCAGCCATAGCAAGGGAGACATAAGCACCAAATCCTCTTAAAACATGTCGTAACATTTTAATTTTCGTCATATACTGTTTCAAAACGTCATTTCTATTTTTTTTTCTCTACATACTGTTTGCACATTTGTAGTTCTCCAGTTTAATTTGCACGATACAGTTTTCTTTGCAGTTTACATTTATCATTCAGGAAATTTGTGTTAAAGGCTTAATATTTAGTCCTAATTATTTTCTAGGACACGAGATTTAAAATATTAGTTTCCAAGACAAATTCAAAGCCTACGTCTCCATCTTCTCAAACAGCCATCGTCATATCTGAAACCATGTGTTCGTGGAAATTAGATAAAAATTAGGCCGTCGTTTGTTATGTAATCAAATCGCTTGTTGATTTTTTGACAAAAAAATTAGGCGTTAATTTATTTTGAAATCAACTTCGATTTTAATTGTGGGAAATCGTGAGTCGAATATGTTCATTTGGATTGGATAATTTATTTTCTTTGTTGGATTCATTGTTCTATGTAGTTGGATGGGATGATCATTAGTTATGTAGTTCGAGCTTAAATATTATTAGTTGACGACGCGTGTTATTTAGTTTTTGATGATTTGTGATTCGTAAAAGATATATGATTATATCTTTTTTCAAAAATTATGATCGAAAATAATAAATGTATTAGATTATTTACAGAAAATTATAAGTTAGATGTTAAATGATAAATGGTTTCACTAGTAACTGCATTTTAATGTTTATTTACGGAAAATTATAATTAGCAATGTCCTTATGCTCAATTCATTAGCAAAAATACATGAATTTTTTTTCTTCCCTTACAGCGCAGGTTTTGTAATTTTGAAGAATATTAATAGTATTTGATATCTGATTTTGTATATTCCTGATAATGTTTGTTTGAAAAAGATAACAGATCTTATATGATTTAAAAAGATAATTGATTATATCTTTAAAAAGATAACATATCTTGTGGGAGTTGGTGAACTGTGATGTGTAATGTTGTATGTTTTGACACCAATATACAAATGGTATTTTATTAGTAGTTCTATTGTTATACTTATATAGAAGAAAGATATATGATTTTATCTTTTATTGATTATATTTTATGGTAACCTGATTTTAGTGATGTTATTGTGATGTTTGATGTTGAAAACTTTTATGATGAATTTTATAATGAATTTGTATTATCTGATGACATGAGTTTGTAATATGTAAAATGTTTATTTTGAATTTAATAATGAAATTAATGTGATGGCTGTATAATACTATGTTGTATTTACATATATTCAACAAAATATATAAGCTTTTATCTTTCTTAGCTTAGCTCTAAAATAAAAATGAGTATTGAAAATTAATGATAATTTATCAGAATTTCATCTTAAAATTATCAAAATTTATGTTAGAGGTTGCTAGTTAAAATTAGATACTATAAATTAATTGTTATTTGGAGAATGGTGTTGGTAAGTATGTAAAAAAGATCAAATGATTTATCTTTTATTTATTTTACTACAACACAGTTTACCGATAATAAGTTCAAAAAATTATGTATTATAAGACAAGCAGTATATTAGTTTTATATACTATACTTATTCATTGTAAAACCATCCCTTAGTATAGCTTTTTATCAGCTGTAAATTAATAAATATAAATGATTCTATATTTTTGGGTAGTAAAATATAATTTGATATATCAAGCGGTGATTTAGTTAAATATATTTATACAGTTTAAACAAATTACAGCAACGAATTTATAATGCAGTTAGAATATATTGAAGCAGTGCTGTTAAACCTTGAAGTTTCATGATAATTTTCATAATCCAACGCAAGACACAGACATTCAACATACATAGACAATAAACAGTCATTAACGATGTATCCAAAAAGAGTACAAATAAATAAATCCATCTCGTCTATAAAGATATTGTCTATTGTTCACCATCAAGCATTATGAACTACAAAAGAGTACAAACAAATATGCTCGACAATTAATATGTTTGTTGATTTTAATCATACACACTAAAAAAATCCAGCAATTAATCATATACAGCAACATAATCAGAACAGATATACAAATAGTATTCGACATATTTGAAAAAGATATATGGTTTTACATTTTTATCAAAACACCGTGTAATCTTTAGTTTTGATGTTACATACTAATTTTTCGTCATTTAACTGAGAAGAAAAAAATTTGTAAGAGAAAAAATAATATAAACATGCTGTTGACTTTGTAATTGTTCTTACTATCAAGAATACAAACAAAATAACCACATTCATTACTGTCAATATGTAGTTGATATTTTGTTTGATAGAAGCATTGCTTCTACACAGTTTTGCCTTCTTGCTTCACTATATCATAACAGTTGGATAATACATCCCATGGTATTGGTCGTACATGAGATCGATAGCTTCTACACTCAGGGTCGTAGCATTTCTGATAGTAGCCACCTCTTTGGAAATCAACAATGTACATAACATGATTGCTTTTATGTTCTCTTCCAATTCGTTCACAAAATCTACTTTTGGACTTGCTATAAATTATATAGCCATGTGTAGAAAACCAGTACCACTTTCTGATTTTACCCAAAACATTTCCATGAGATGCTAATGATGAAATATTTTCATCCAATTGTGGGAAGGGAGATTTTCCTGAATTATAGGACTTAGGTACATTGCAAGAGTAAACATTTACTGACTTTTCACTTTGGATGTACTTGTTGTTATCATACTCCTCAGTTTTAAAATGAATATTGTTGTAAGATTTCAAATCCAATTCACACTCTAAAAGCTTATCTAAATTATCTTCTACGTTGCAAATAAGTGATTTTTTAAACACTTGTTCGTCATTTAGATTGTTACATCTGAAGCATCTGCTTGGCAATAGTATAGAATTTTTCCCTGCTTTTGTTGAGAATGGAAGACGGAAACAACGATTACGGGTATAAACTCCAGTATCAATGAATATACTCTCCGTATTTTCTGACGAGCTTAAATCTTTCTTGATGTAAAGTTTTTCAAATTGTGAATCAGTTAATCTTGAATTTTTTATACATGAGCATACCTAAGAGATGAATCCTCCAACATGCAAGTTGTCTTTGAATGCAATATTTGGGATACGAATTATCAAATGTCGAGAGAACTTGTCTTCATTAGATGAATCAAGTTATATAACCCAATCTTCATTTCCTTTTATTTTGTATATGTCATTCAGAGTTTTGAATGTGATGGAAATCAAAATATTGACCATTTCATCACCATTTTGTATACTGTTAATATTTTGGTTGAACTCCAGATCATAGTACAAGTGGCAAGGCAGTCCAACTTGAATAATCTCGTAATGGTGTCATAGCTTAGATTCATGCTCATGTACCTTCTCCAAAATTCCTCATATGTAGAAACTAGGAACCTTCTTTGTCCATTCAAATGATCTTGGTAGCAAAAAATGTTAGTGTTTGCATGTGTTTGGACAAATATTAAGGCTTCTTCTAGCCTAGGAAAAGTTGCCCATATTGCATTTGTTTGATGTGTAAAAAATGGAATTAGAAAAAATATTACGTATAAACGATAAACAAAAGATAAAAGGATTTATCTTTTTAAACATAGTAGTAGAAAAATGTAATGAATGACAATTTAAGTAAATGAAAAATCATCATGTTCATAAGCACTGTCAAATTTACTGTCTAAAATGTTAAGCAGTACAAATTATATAAATTTTGGTATAATCCCTTACAAATTAATCACCAATTGTAATATCTAATTGTTATAATCAATTATTACAAATTCAGAAATTTTGTGTTAGTTCAAACATTTTTAAGAGCTGGACCAAAGCTGCAAAAAAATTCAATTGTCCAACAGTATGGTTCATCACTGAGAATATCTGCAGCTATCTTTGCTATTAATGCAGTAGCTTCTTCAGGAGTAATATTTGATGTACTCTCCATTCCATGTGCAATTTTTTCCATGAACATCATCACATAAATTCCGCAATCGTACCTAAAATAATGAAATTTAGAACTTTGCATCAAAAGATAAAGCACATTATCTTTTTTTATTATAATAATGAAATGTAATATATTTCTTTTATATCTTAATGTGTATCATGATTTTGTGTATTATATTATTATCTACTTGTATAATTACCCATTGATTTGTTGAGCACAATCAACATTCACAAGTTGTGTCTTCTTTTTTAATAATTGTTTTGTGACCTTCTTGTTTTAGCTCATCATTTAGGTTATTCAATGCTGTTTTCTGCAAAAAAGTTAGTGTTTGTTGTAATAAATATAAACAAATATATGAAATATAATTGTTTAGAATATTTACTTACCACATTAATGACAAATTTTGTATGTCCACTTCTGCGGGATTTAGATCTTGTGGTTAAGTATAGTGGGTCGTAGTGTTTCCAAGTGCACTCTACGACATCTAGTTCAAGGAGGCTCCAATGGTCATTTCCATTTATTGGGAATAAAACGTTGATACATAATGGATCTACAAGTAATTTTTTGATAAAAGGGTTGAACTTTTTTGTCAATATATTTTCCCAGTTTCCATTTGCTGCACTTGTCTGTTTAAAAAATGGTTTAGAAAATGTATTTTGTAATAAAATAAGTTAATTTGAGAATATAATTCACTTACTGTCATTGTTGTGTTAATGTACACAATACTATTGCTTTGATCTAGTTGCTTTGCTTTCCGAAACCAAAACCAATCAATGATCTACATTTGAAATATAATATGGGTAAAGTACTCAATTTATACTAAAGGAAAGTTTTTTTATACTTACTTGACCAAAAGTATTCTGTTCATATAGGAGATCTTCTATCATGTCTTTTGTTATGGTGATGTTGTTTTCATCATCACAACTAAATGCTTCGTTGCTGAAAAAAAAGATGTTTGCATTTATTATATCTTTTGATAATACAAATATAATATGTAAATTAATTTTTTGTTTATAAACATAATTACTAAAATAGAAATTATCTTTAAAAACTTAATCTGTTATCCTTTAATAACTAAGTGAAATATATAAAGATAAATGCATACATCTTTTATAAATTTTAATGTCGACAAAATTTAATTATGAAATATTACTTTTGAAAATAACATATAATATATTTCAGAAAGCCATATAACGAAATAAATATTCAACAAAAGAAGTAGTTGCATAATTTAAATTAAAAAGATAAAGATGAATATCTTTTTAATCTCCTAAACCATAGCATATAAGAGAACCTAGACTTTCATAATTTCAATCATTTGTTAACATTAATCAATACAAAAAAGTCAACTACGACAGATGTTGTGTAATTAAGTATTTACTAATTGGTGTTGAGTAAACTATGAGTTGATAGTGATATTTAAAACAACTTTAATTAACAGCTTGCTTACGGTAGTTTAATACCACACAATGTATTATAACAAAGTAATAAGTAGTAAATTCAGCCGAATTATACAGGTTTTTTGTGATGACCCCAAACCCCCGTGACACAGTGGCAAGGGTAATCTTTGGAATATAACACGTAAACAAATAACAGCAGAACAGAAATATATCATTATACAGATAATGAACATCAAAATACACTGGATAAATATAATCATCAGAGTTATACAGTATAATAGGATCATACTTAGTACAAAATAAAGTTTTAGCTTTATATAAAATGTTTGCAGCGGAATCAAACATAATACACATAATGGTGACTGAAACAGTACAACATAAATGATAAATTCTAGCTCCAGCTCCATAGCTATCCAAAATAAGTCTGCTAAAACCTGAATACAAGGCTGCCCGTATAGAAAATAGGGGCACCCGAGTTTGCAAGTGAAACAAACTACGAGTCAGTCATGGGACTGGTATGAGAAATCAACTTAACTGGTTAAACAACAATAATAAGGCGAATCATAGGACCACGCCGCTAACGCGGAATGGGTATACACCAGTGATCGCTAGTGCATAAAACAAGTAAATCATTTAAACAATGCAATGCTTTTTAGTAAAATGAAGCCAATATAAGACTCAAGTCCCATCACACAATGCAACGCAAACCGGAGGATAGAGTTTTACCTTATATTGGACAAAATATGCTTGATACGTATAAAGAAAACTCATTTGATATTATTACTAGTGTTTATATGTTTCAAAAACAAATTCAATCATAATATCAATCATAGGTGGCATAAGTGCCCCATACCACTATGTCGCCAATATAGGTTTACAATCAAAACCGCACATGTCGTATTTGGAAGTTGGATTTCCATCATGAACCGAGGCAAGGGATCGTCCTCACCGCTTCGAGACAATCTAGCCCATGTCTCAGGTAAGCGCACAGGCAAGCCTTGGATCGTCAGGGCCAGTCCACTCGATGTGGATTAAAATGCCTGAACACTGCGTTTCCTTGCCCTATAGGACGTAAATGAGCCAAATGACTCCATCGGACCCGGATCGTCCGATCTAACCGAGGCGCCTTGTAATCCATCGTCCATATAAGTAAATGCCAGGCCGTGTAAAAACACTGACACCACTTCTAGCTAGAAGAAAACGCATGTCCTCCCTGATGTCCTCTCCCATTTCTGGCTCATACCGGGGTGTGAGGCTCGTGAATCAACGCTATACACAAAGCTAGCTATGACAAAGCCGTGCTTTGATCATCAAACACAAGACTCTGCTTTTCAACAAAAGCCTTGATCACTGCATCTCAGCATGCCACGTTGTCAATCTACAACGTAGAACACATATCCATTTACAAGTCCGTTCCGAGTCTGAACGAAACCGGAGGCACCTTATTCCTCGTATATCCGTACCGTCAACAAGTACGTCCGGACGGCTACCACTGTCGCCCCTTCAAGGTAGCTACTCCAATCATGAGCAACAGTAGCAACTCATCCATTCGACGTGAAGATCGTCGGTCTTGCACCGTCTTCATATCTTCGACTTTTAATCGTTGATCAATTATTTGAAATGAGATTTAACTCGACCTTTTCAAATAATTCACGCATACTAGAATTTAGATTAATTCTTTTCATGTTTAAATTATTCGACATTCACATTTCAGTTCTTTATATAATTTTCATGTCAAATACATTCAACCATCAAAATATCAAGCAAAACAAGTAAAATCGGTTTATTTCCATTCCATATCGTTTATAATATTTTATAATGATATATCGCTATTTTTATTTATTTAAAAATAGCCTAATTTAATTAAACGACGTTTCAGGCCATAACGTGGCCGTGGCGCTGTTTTTCTTCAGATTTGATTTACACATATCTAAAATTATAACCGTTGGATCTTTACAAATTTTATACCATTAGAAAGATTTTTCCAAGGCGGATCCAACGGGTCCAGTTTCGAGAAAATCCGACGGTCGGATCTCTCGGTATACTCGTTTAAAGTTACGAATTCAAAATGCGAACAGCAGCGTCGTTATTCATTTTATTTTAATTTATATTTATATATAAATATAATTCGTTCGTCGATTTCTAAACCATTATCTCTTCATATACAGGTTAAAATAATATTTTTAACTCACAAATTTTCATTTCAACACATGAGTATTTCTAGCAACTCATATTCACAATAAAAATGTGATTTTTATTGTTTAAACAATTTATTTCAAACATGTATATTCTTGGCGATTCATATATATAATAAAAATGTGATTTTTATTCTTAAAACATTTTATTTCAAACATGTATATTTTTTGCGATTCATATATATAATAAAAATGTGATTTTTGTTCTTAAAACATTTTATTTCAAACATGTATATTTTTAGCAATTCATACATATGATAAAAATGTGATTTTTATTCTCTAAGCAATTCATTCCAGTCATGGATAAATTATCAACACATGAATATAGTTCAATACATGAATAAAATTCAAACACATGAATATTTCAGAAAATTTCGGCAGCATAACGGCAGGGTAGTTAAATCGGCACCGTCCCAAGTATGGCTCCTCGCTCTACCTTAAAGCCTCGCAGCTTTTGACAATGGGGATTTCATACATTTAGTTCGCACGCAGGCGAGTATGGTTTTTTCTTTTCCACAACCTATTCTAATTTTGTTTCAACCACAAACGGGTATTTTTCAACCACAACGGTATTTTCAACCACAATCCAACAATCTCAACCACAAACAATCCTATCAACCATTCACATTATTCACCTAATTTCACGTCAATCACAATCAATAAATATCGTCCATGGTTTATGGACGAGGGGAGTGTATATATATATATATATAAGTATATTTTATTTCCATTCCAACGCATATATGATTTGTACAATGCATGTATAATTTATACATCGCTCATATAACTTATACAACACATGTACATGTGGTATACAACGCGTATATAATTTATACTTCGCTTATATAATTTATACATCGCATTTCCGTTCGCATTTTGAATTTAGAGTTCTCACATTGCTTTTCGCATTACCAAAAATTGTAGGAAGCTCAGAAAAATATCCGGTCTCTTCTAGAATGTAGAAGACGTCCTCACGGTCCCGGTGTCTCTTATTTCACTGGATTTCGACCACATAGCAAAAAGATATGGATTTTGTAAGTTAATCATAATTTGTGACGGTTTAAACGTGTTAAAACAGTTTAAAAACTATAAATCGTATACCTTTCAACAATGGTTCAAAACTAGGGTCGCGTTATCTTTCAATCCGAAGCACGTGAGGTCGATCAGGTCGCGCAGCGTCGAAGAGCTCCGAGAGGCGCATGTTCGCCGGGGGGTTTGGTGCAGTTCGACGGCGGCATGTGGTGGCGGCGGAGCTCCAACGTCCGCAACTTCTCGTTGTCGATCCGGGCAACATACACAGTGATAGAGGGTGCTCCTTATATGGATGTGAAGAGCTCGAGATGATCTTCAAAAACCATAACTGGAGCTCGTGATTTTATTGTGTGGATTTCGAGTTAGGGAGGAGAGAAGTTTAGAACCCCTTTTCGTCGTGCGTCAAAAGCAGGTATCGGGTCTGAGCGATGTGGAAGAAAGAATTTGATTGGCCCGTGTATTATATTTTAATTTTTAATTTAATTAAATCCAAAAATACCCTTTTTTCTTACGAACACCAATTCAAACCTAACGATTGTTGCCCCTAGCTAATTACCCCCATTCCGAACACAATGGAATATGTTTCATAAGCCAATTCGACTGTTACAATTAGTTATTCTTCAAATTAAAATATAAAACATTCAATTTCTGATTTGAACATACATTTTAATTTGTCGGGGCCACATACTGATTCTAAAAATTCCCAAAAAAATAAACCTAGCTATGTTGGGACGATATGGTCCCAACAAAATTGATTTCATCGAATTCAGAGACCGTTTGAAAAATGGCCATTTTCTGGTCGATCCAATTTGACTGAATCTGTCAAAACACGTTTTCCTTTGCCACACACACATATTGATTCAGAAAATTATGAATTTTGGAACCCAGCAATAATTCGACATCCTGGATCCAACAAAAGTGGTTTCGTCGAATATAGAGGTCGTTTGCAAAATGGCTATTTTTAAGGCCTTTATATATATTAAATATATATATAAATTCCACAACGACTTTTCTGAATTTTAAACTGGGCATATCTTTCAAATTTTAAAGTAACATCTCAGTTTCTTAGCTTCGTTAGAAAGATAGGATTAAACAGATTCAAATATTTCTTGTTTCGCTGAAATCCGAATTATTTTGAATCCTGTACATTCATTTGAAATTCGAAATCGAATTTTCAAACTGCTGCGTCATTTCAGGCTCGAATTATAATTAAAATAAATTTATTCGTTTCAACTTTGTCGAAAATAAATTTATCATCGTTATTATTTAAAATATATCATTTTAAATATTCAAAATCCGTTAAATTTGCCAAAATAAAAATTTTAAATTGGTTTTGATTTTCCGGGTTGTTACAATTTTTTTTTGCAAAAAAGGTAATGTTTCAATACTTACTTGTTATCTCCAACAACCTTGAAGAAAAGTTTGGCATCATGTCGCTGTTTCTCTGAAAGATGCTTCATGAGTGTGCTATTTTCAATATTTTTGTGATTCTTTCTTTTTTTTGGTTCTTTGATTATGACATCTTCAACACAAATAGGATTTTCAACAACATGTTCTTTAGTAAATTCTTCGATGTCTTCAGATTTGGAACTTTCTTTATTATCTAAAATTAAATCTTGAGTTTCAAACAAATCAAAACAAGGAAAATTAGCAGAACATTTTATATGTACCATACCAACTATTTTTCCTTGCTTAAAATGTTTTTCAGGTTCAGTAGTATTGGCCACATTTTGCTATTCAAAAGTTTTCACTTTTTGAAGTATCATTTCAATTTCTTTGAGCCTTTGGTTAGACTTTTGTCTTAAAATCTTCTCATCATCCAGTTGTTTTACGACACTAATCATCTCATCAGTCAAAAAACTGACTTTCGTCTCTAACTCTTTCAGCCATTCTAATTCTTCATTTTCAGAAAATTTTCTTTTCTATGGTCTTTCATGTTGTTGACGTGGATGTATTTTTTTTTAAATAAACTCTTTCTTCTCTGAGGTTATATTTGAATTTTTTTGGAAATCTACATGAATGATATTTGTAAATAAATATTGTTAAATATCATTAAATAATCCTACAATTAATTCAATCTTATATGTATATTTGATTGTATAGCTTTAAAAGATGAATGTATTTATATTTTAAGCTAAATGTTATACTGATACATTGAACTTAATTTGTTTTTTTCTATTATACTATCATTATTATAACTGATTTCAGAAGTCTTATTACCAATATTATGTATTGTTTAAGCAACTGTTTATTTAATTGAAACTTGAAAAGATAAAAACATATATCTTTTAAATATTATAAATAGTAAAGTAATACATTTATACCTTATTGCTTTCTAGTGCTGTAATTTATCAAGGTAATGTTTTTATAATGAAAGTAAATATTTCTACAATCAATTCAATGTTGTACATAAATTTGATTCAATAATCTTAAAAGATAAATTTATTTATATTTTAACGTAAATGATCTATTGACATACTGAACTTAATTTGTTTTATGTCTATTATACTATCATGATTTTAACTTATTTAAGAACTCTTATTGGTAATATTATTTATTCTGTAAGCAACTATTGATATAATCATGAATGTGCCTTCTAGACTTGAAAAGATAAAAAGATATATTTTTTAAATAAAATAAATAGTAAAATAATACATTTATACCTTAGTGCTGTCAATTGCTGTAAGATCTATGTCCTTCAAGTTAGACAAGTCCCACTTTATCATCCTTGGGAAATTTTTCTTTAGATGTTCTTTTTCTTGTATAACTTTTGTCTTCTCACAAAACCAATACTGTAATAAAAATATATATACATATATACTTTTGTAATAATGAAATATTAGATAAGTGTAAGAAATCTTACAAGTAAAACCATAGTGCAACGAGGTGTGTTTCTTGGATCAGTATGATATTTTTGAACATTTTTGCAAACATTCTCACATATTGCTCTTGGCCAAGAAATAGAACTTATTTTTTTCAAATTGAGGATCTTTGGAAGAAATCCCCACTACAAGTAGCTTTGATTGTTTGGAAACAAGAACGTTATGATCAGCAGCAGAAATAGTAGCTTTACTAAAACAACGCTACCATCTTTGTTGTAACACCCCGTAATTTTATAACATTAAAATTCACAAATTAAAGTATACTTAATTTTTAGAAGAAGAATTAAGTAAAATGGGTTACGCCATTGCGTTCGTCTCGGAATTCTGCTCGAGATAGAGTCCGAGTTTACGTAAAAAGGATATAGTATGAAGAAGTTATGGAGGTTAGAAGATTTCAATTTAAACCAGAAATCAAATTAATAATTCAGAAATAAAATTCGAAATTCAATCAGCAGAGGGAAGCTGGCAGGAAAATTCCCGCGAGAAGGTGTCGACCCCCCTGGGAGTCGACCCTTGTATGCTGACCTAGACAGTGACGATTTTTTGTCTTCTGGGGCTACATGGCGACTTCTGGTTGGTTGAGTGAGATGTATTTCAGATTTGGAGGGTTTAGATGGAACCTAACCTAATCCTAAGGCCCTAATCAACTCACTACACCTATATAAACACCCCTAGACCTAAACCCTAATTCATTAATTGAAGTAATGGCGCCTCCATGCTGCTAAAACCTAAAGCGACCTAGCCTCCAGCCTAATCAATCAATTCAAGTTATAGACAACAATCAACGCCTACATCAACGGATCGCTAATCAACTCCAAAAATCAGAATCCAGAATTGTTCTCTTCTTTCTTAAACCTCGATCTGTGAGTTCATATAGCATTAATAAGATAATTAAACTAAAGTGATGTTGATAAGTTGTAAATTGTGATAATATGATTATGCCTGTAATGGATTTCATCAAGTTTGCAAGTTTGTCACCTTTTACATAAACCTATCATATGCTTATTCATGTTCATATGCCTGTTTTTGTGTTATGCCTGTTTTGGTCTCTCTTCCCTCTCCTTTTCCTTTTTCATTTTATGAGGTTAGGCTACCTTTGAGCCTAATCATACTTCATCGAATTGTGCGTATGAGTGACGTGGGAACGATGGGGAAAAGTTTGGGAAATTATTATGACATGTAATTTGGCCTAAATTGTGATAATTGGTAATTGGGCATAAATTGATGATGGTTAGGGTTTGGGCAAAATTGTGTACAACATGTAAAGTGAAATTTGGCATAAGTGTGTTTAGGTGTAAAATTGGCATAACCTATAAACTTGAGATTATAGGCATAAAGTTATTAGAATTTGACACATAAATTTAGGTTGGAATTTATGGGTAAAGGGGGAATCACTACAATACCTAATTTGGGATGAACTTAGGATAATGAACGCCTACGACACGAGGTTAGATAGGTTTGTGGTGTAAGCCTGCCCGAAACTGCCCGGCATGTCCAGCAACCACAAATGTTATCTAATATGAGAGGTCAAAGGCAGGAACTAAATGCGTAATAAGGCAAAGACACGAGGTTAGATGGGTTTTGCGATGTAAGCCTGCCCGAAATCACCCGACATGTCCAGCAACCGCAAACGGTATCTAATGTGAGAGGTCTTGCAGGATTATGGCTATAATAAATTAAAGAAAACTTAACCTAGACATGTAGTTGATATGGGAATATTTAGGGGTTAAGTGGGAATTCCTAGAGGGGACCAAGCTAGGAAGGAGGCTTGTGTCAAATGTGGGGACCCTTTTCAACCAGTAACCCATTTAGTATCTTAGTGAGCTCGAACTAGGTCGAGGACGGGACACGCTTACTTGGGTTTATTGTAAGAGGTTAATTAAAGGATAGCGTGGCAGTGCAAGTTCAACGGGGTCATGTTCATGCATAGGTCCGGGCTGGTAGGTAATACACTGTTGCATCATGTAGGTATAAGCCGTGTCTTCTAGTCGTATCGGGTTGCCACTTTAGGGAGTGATACACCCTACTGTGGGACCAGCACGGGTATCTACGAGTTAGGAAGCCGATCGAATGGGGTAGGGTAGTGGGTACACTTAGTGGAGATAGGAGCAGGCAGCACCTATGACAGCAGCTAGGGGTACATGAGAGGCTACCACTATTTATTATTACTATATTTGTTGGTTGCTTAGAGGGATCGTCTTTTAGTATGTTAGTGCGGTGCATAGTATATCTCGTAGTAGCTAGGAGCGCAATCGTTGTTGAATCTTACTTACCTTATATACCTAGTCATCTCTATTTGTGTTACAGTCATTTAGTTTATCCAATTTATTCCTTATCCCGTTACTTTACTTGTTATATTGTTAAAGTTACTGGACTCGCCAGACTTTATGTCTAACCTCGTTTTGTTTTCGCCTCTTTTCTTTCCTTCCCCCCCCCCAGGTCCTCAGGGTGGGAATTAGCGTAGCTTTGCTTGGATTTCTTTCTTGGAGAGATTTGGAGTGCTAAGAGTAATGCTACGCTCAGCTTTATCTTTTTCATTCTTTAAGTTTATTTGTAGTAGTGGGATTATGCTTTTATTTTATGTACTCTGATTTTGTCAAGATGGATATTATGTACTTGACTCTAGTCTTTGGTTTTTGATGATGTAACCAAACTTATCTATTTTCCGCTGCAATGAATGAAGTTTTAAAATTTTAAGTACTGCTTTATATCTGTCTTGTTGTGATTTTCTGTTCTATATACACTTACAATGCTCCATGGAAGTTAATGCATTCCCTTAGTGAGTGACATTAATGGACGTGGGGTGTTACACGTGGTATCAGAGCTGAAGGTTACCAGAGCAGATAAAATATTTTGAAATCCGTTTTTCAAAAGTATTTTTGGAAAGAAGTATTTTCAAAAACATGTCTTTAAGAGAGTATTTTTAGAGAAAAGGTTTTTATGAAAAATATAATCCCCAATAGCCATATATCTATCTTTCGAAATCTCCGTTTTGAATCTTTCCCTTTTTCCTTTCAGCATGGCTGATCAAACCGAAATACCCGAGGGCGTACAGATACCCGCCTAGTTCAGAAGGTATCTGGAGGCAAGGGCTAATGCTGCAGGCCCAACAGACGTTCCTCCTCCCCCACCTCGTGTAGATGCTTTTTCGTAGATATGCAAAGACATCTGTGCGATGGGCAGAAAACCCTTTAATGGAACTGAGACATTTGTTGAGGCTTGGAATTGGCTCAAAGAAATGGAAGATCTATTTGGTATCTTTGTGATAGATGATGGGAGGAAAGTTCAGTTGGCTGCTTGGTTGATGAAGGATGAAGCTTCTTTTTGGTGGGAAGTAACTAATGGGTGACGTGTAGTGGAAACATTGGCGGATTTTAAGCAAAGGTTCGAGCTAAAATTTCTCTCACAAGCGGAGGAAAGTCTGTACATGGAAAGGTTCTGGGCTTTGTAGCAAGGAAGTTTGTCTGTGAAGGAGTACGTGAATAAGTTCAACCAGTTGGCAAGTTTCGGTATGGAGCTAGTTAATACACCACACAAGAAGGCTTTGAGATTTGCTAAGGGTCTGAATGAGCCATTTCATGGATTGGCTATGTCCCACATTCCTATTGGGGCTACTTTCGAAAATCTGGTTGATATGGCGCTGATCAATGAAAAGGAGAAAGGTCTTAATGCTAATAAGGAACAGGATAAGAAGATGGATCCAAAGAAAGTACAATAACAACAACAAAAGAAAGGTGGTAAGGATAACAAGGGCCAAGGGAAGAAAAGGTGCTTTAATTGTGGAACACCGGGCCACTTGAGCAAGGACTGTAGGAAGAAGAAGAAGACAGGTTGGTTCCAGTGTGGTGAGGAAGGACATATGATTAAGGACTGCCCAAGGAGGCAAGGCTAAGGGCAGAGAGCAGGATCTACTTCTGGAGGGTAGGTGCACGCTCTTATGGCACCCCCGCAAGAGAGAGTTAGAACCATTTCCGTTGAAAGCTTAATTTTCCGTTATGATCATCCTGTTCGTAATTTGTTTGATTCTGGCGCTTCACATTCGTTCATATCTGCTTCTATTATTGAGTCTCTGCACCTAGATACTAGTATAGTTGTGGATCCCATTAGTGTCTCAAATCCTATTGGGGTACGACCCATCTTTCTATGTTATGTCGGGGTTTAAGATTTTTTGTGTGTGGCGCTGAGTTCGAATGCAACACCTTTGTGCTTGGTTTCACGGGCTATCGGTTGATTCTAGGAATGGATTGGTTGGCCAAATATGGTGGCATTCTTGATTGTGAAAGGAGGGTAGTTATACTATTTTCTAGTTTGGGTAATACTCTCGAGATCTCATGCGATCCTATGGGTTCGGTGATGCTTAGCTACCTAGAATCTCTTGACACTTCTATTGATGATTTGCGATCTGTTCGAGTAGTCCGTGAGTTTTCAGATGTCTTTGAGGAGGTTAGGGGTTTACCTCCAAAGCGTGAGATAGATTTCCGTATATACTTGGTGGACAATGCAAAGCTAGTTGCATTGCCTGTGCGCCACATAGCTCCTAGGGAGAGGAGGGATCTTAGTAAGCAAGTGAAAGAGTTGCTTGAGAAAGGGTTCATAAGAAGAAGTATCTCGGAGTGGGGTGCTCCAGTTATTTTTGCTACGAAGGCTGATGGTTCACTTAGATTTTGTGTGGACTATAGGGAGCTAAATAAACTCACGAAGAAGAATAGACACCCATTGCCGAGGATAGATGATTTGTTCGATCAGTTGGTTGGTGCTTCGGTTTTCTCGCAGTTGGACTTAGCTACTGGGTTTCATTAGTTGAGGGTGGCTGAGGATAGTATAGATAAGACTGCAGTTAGAACTCCTGACGGTTTCTTTGAATGGCTTGTCATGCCTTTTGGCTTGACTAATGCACCCGCGTATTTCGTAGACTTGACGAGTAGGGTGTTTCTAAACAAGTTCGTGGTGGTCTTTGTGGATGATATTTTGATATTTTCTAGAAGCGAGGAAGAGCATGCCCTACATCTTAGGGAAGTATTAGAGACCCTTCGAGCACATCAACTCAAAGCTAAGTTCTCCAAATGTCATTTTTGGAGAAAGGAAGTGAGGTTTTTAGGACACATGGTCTCTAAGGAAGGGATAGCTGTGGATCCCGCGAAGGTAGTGGCAATTCAAGATTGGAAGATTCCTAAGAATGCAACAGAAGTAAGAAGTTTCCTTGGTTTGGTGGGCTATTATAGAAAGTTCATTAAAGACTTTGCTAAGATATCAGCTCCACTTACTCGGTTGACGAAGAAGAATTTGGTCTTTGCTTGGGATGTTGACTGTGATGATGCTTTCCAACGTTTGAAGAGGGCTTTGACGACAACTCCGGTTTTAGTTTTGCCAGATGGGAGTAAGCCATTCACTGTATATATCGATGCTTGCGGGACAGGGCTTGGCGCGGTCTTGATGCAAGAGGGAAGGGTGATATGCTATGGTGGAAGACGGTTGAAGGTCCATGAGAAGAATTACCCTACGCACGACTTAGAGTTAGCTGCCATGGTTTTTGCGCTTAAGTCTTGGCGTCACTATTTGCTTGGAGAGAGGTTTGAGTTGTATACAGACCATAATTCACTTAAGTACTTGTTCTCTCAGAAAGATTTAAACTTGAGGCAACAGAGGTGGATGGAGTTCTTAGCATCCTACGATTTTGAGATTGCATATACCCCTGGCAAGGGTAATGTTGTGGCCGGCACCTTGAGTAGAAAGAAGTTGACTTTGAGTCCTTTGTTTGTTGAGCGGCAGAGTTTAGAGTACATCTCTACTTTTGACTTTAGACCCTCGATTGATTATGTGTCCGATTTGTTGGCATCATTAGAGTTGCGACCTACGCTTGTAGGACAGGTAGGGGAAGCACAACGAGATGACCCACAGTTGATAGAGATAGTGGACAAGCTCACAATAGGGGAGTCTTCGAGCCATCTTAGTAGGTATACCATTGATGAGAGAGGTTGGTTGTGTAGGGATGGAAGGCTTTGCGTATCACGAGATGAGAGTTTGAGGAAGGCGATTCTTGAAGAAGCACATCGTTCTAAGATGACCATACATCCAGGTGGTGACAAGATGTATAGGGACATGAAGCGAGTTTTCTTTTGGGCCGGAATGTTTCTAGATGCTTAGTGTGCCAGCAAGTTAAGGCTGAGCAAAAGAGGCCTGGTGGGTTGCTTCACCCTCTAGAGGTTCCGCAATCGAAGTGGAAAAGCATTTCCATGGATTTTGTTGATGGGTTTCCAAGGTCAAGGAAGGGTAATACGGGGATTTGGGTAGTGGTAGATAGACTTACCAAGAGCGCCCATTTCATTCCCGTTAAAAGTAAGAGGACGGCGGAATGGTTAGCATCAGTTTATCTCCGAGAGATAGTTCGTTTGCATGGCATACCTTCGAGTATTATGAGTGATCGAGATCCCATTTTCACTAGCAAGTTTTGGAAGAGCTTGCAAGAGGCGGTAGGAACACAATTGTGTTTAAGCACCGCTTATCATCCTCAGACGGACGACCAAAACGAAAGTGTGAATCAGATTCTAGAAGACCTTTTGAGATTATGTATCTTGGACTTTGGAGGGACATGGAAAGCTCACCTTCCATTAGTGGAGTTTTTCTACAACAACAGCTATCAGACTAGTATTTGCATGGCCCCTTTTGAGGCATTATATGGACGATCATGCCGATCACTGACTTATTGGTGGGAGTCCACGGATAAGGTTTTTCTTGGGCCTGATATGGTTAGAGAGAATTCAGAGAAGATAGACTTGATTCAAAGGCGCATGAAGACGACACAGGACAGGAAAAAGTCATATGCTGATAAGAGAAGGGCCGATCTTGAGTTCGAGGTTGGAGACATGGTCTTTATCAAAGTATCACCGTTGAGGAATGTAGTTCGCTTTGGAGCAGTAGGGAAATTGGCGCCAAGGTTTGTAGGGCCATTCCCCATTACAGAGCGAGTTGGACAGATGGCCTACAGAGTGAAGTTGCCTGAGAAGCTTAGTGGTGTGCATGACGTGTTTCACGTGTCACATTTGAGGAAGTGTTTGCATGATACTTCGGAAGTAGTAGAGCCGAGCATGCTTAGGGAAGTGGAAGTAGAGTGAGATGCTACGGTCAGACGAGCTCCTACATGCATCCTTGGATCGGAGGTCAAGAAGTTACGAAATCGAGAGGTCAAGTTGTTTAAAGTTCAGTGGGGAGATGATCAAGGAGACGCGACTTGGGAGATGGAAGATAAGATTCGTACATTGTACCCTTTCCTTTTTGAGGGTATGTTCTTAACTTCTCTTTTTCTACCTCTTAGTTTGTACTTGTTCTATTGTTTAGGGTATCCTCTTGAGTATATCTTCGGTCTTTAGGTAGAAGTCCTATGGTTGTAAACATGTGTTTGAAACATGTTATGTTTTGTGGATGCAAGTGGTTGCTAGTGGTTTCTCGTAGATGCATTTACACACACTTTAGGCACTTAGATCGGCCCAGTCACTTCATATTCCATATTGCATATATATGTTTATTTATTGAAATTTGGTGTGTTATCATGTGGACGTTGCATTTGGATGTATGAGTGTGCACTCATGTAGAAATGATATGTATCATTAGGGTTCTACTGCATGCATGTTGGACTCATGGCACTGACATAATTCGCATTAAGTTGGTCAACTGAATCAGTAGACCGCCTGATCCTTGCATTAGATAAGGAACATATACACACACTTTTGCATATGTTCATATAGCGTTAGAAATCTGTTAAGGATAATGGATGCTTGTGTATGATGGTTGAGTAGATGGATGATTGGATGGTAGGATACATTCTTCTTAACTTGAAGATTTCGGGGACGAAATCTTTTAAGGAGGGGAGAATGTAACACCCCATAATTTAATAACGTTAAAATTCACAAATTAAAGTATACTTAATTTTTAGAAGAAGAATAAAGTAAAATGAGTTACGCCATTGCGTTCGTCTCGGAATTCTGCTTGAGATAGAGTCTGAGTTTGCGTAAAACGGATATAGTATGAAGAAGTTATGGAGGTTAAACGATTTCAATTTAAACCAGAAATTAAATTAATAATTCAGAAATCAAATTCGAAATTCAAACAACAGAGGGAGGCTGGCGGGAAAATTCCCGCCAGGAGGTGTCGACCCCCTATAGGGGTGTCGACATAGGTGTCGACCCCCCCGGGGAGTCGACCCCTGTATGCTGACCTGGACAGTGACGATTTTTGGTCTTCTAGAGCTACGTGGCGGCTTCTGGTTTGTTGAGTGAGGTGTATTTCGGATTTGGTGGGTTTAGATGAAACCTAACCTAATCCTAAGGCCCTAATTAACTCACTACACCTATATAAACACCCCTAGAGCTATACCCTAATTCATTAATCGAAGAAATGGCGCCTCCATGCTGCTAAAACCTAAAGTGACCAAGCCTCCACCCTAATCAATCAATTCAAGTTAAAGACAACAATCAACGCCTACATCAACGGATCGCTAATCAACTCCAGAAATCAGAATCCAAAATTGTTCTCTTCTTTCTTAAACCTCGATCTGTGAGTTCATGTAGCATTAACAAGATAATTAAACTAAAGTGATGTTGATAAGTTGTAAATTGTGATAATATGATTATTCCTGTAATGGATTTCATCAAGTTTGCAAGTTTGTCACCTTTTACATGAATCTATCATATGCCTATTCATGTTCATATGCCTATTCATGTTCATATGATGCCTATTCATGTTCATATGCCTATTCATGTTCATATGCCTGTTTTTGTGTTATGCCTGTTTTGGTTTCTCTTCCCTCTCCTTTTCCTTTTTCTTTTTATGAGATTAGGCTACCTTCGAGCCTAATCATACTTCGTCGAATTATGCGTACGAATTACGTGGGAACGATGGGGAAAAGTTTGGGAAATTATTATGACATGTAATTTGGCCTAAATTGTGATAATTGGTAATTGGGCATAAATTGATGATGGTTAGGGTTTGGGCAAAAATTGTGTACAACATGTAAAGTTAAATTTAGCATAAGTGTGTTTGGGTGTAAAATTGGAATAACCTATAAATTTGAGATTATAGGCATAAAGTGATTAGAATTTGACACATAAATTTGGGTTGGAATTTATGGGTAAAGTGGGAATCACTATAATACCTAATTTGTGATGAACTTAGGATAATGAACGCCTACGACACGAGGTTAGATAGGTTTGTGGTGTAAGCCTGCTCGGAACCACCCGGAATGTCCAGCAACCACAAACGCTATATGATGTGAGAGGTCAAAGGCAGGAACTAAATGCGTAATTAGGCAAAGACACGAGGTTAGATGGGTTTTGCGGTGTAAGCCTGCCCAGAACCGCCTGACATGTCCAGCAACCGCAAACGGTATCTAATGTGAGAGGTCTTGCAGGATTACGGCTATAATAAATTAAAGAACACTTAACCTAGACATGTAGTTGACATGGGAATATTGAGGGGTTAAGTGGGAATTCCTAGAGGGGACCAAGCTAGGAGGGAGGCTTATGTCAAATGTAGGGACCCTTTTCAACCAATAACCCATTTAGTATCTTAGTGAGCTCGAACTAGGTCGAGGACGGGACACGCTTACTTGGGTTGATTGTAAGAGGTCAATTAAAGGATATCGGTGGCAGTGCAAGTCCAATGGGGTCATGTGTGTGCATGGGTCTGGGATGGTAGGTAAGACATTGTTGCATCTTGTAGGTATAAGCCGTGTCTTCTAGTCGTATCGAGTTGCCACTTTAGGGAGTGATACACCCTACTATGGGACCAGCACGGTTATCTTCGAGTTAGGGAGCCGATCGAATGGGGCAGGGTAGTGGGTACACTTAGTGGAGATAGGAGCAGGTGGCACCTATGACAGCAGCTAGGGGTACACGAGAGGCTATCACTATTTATTATTACCATATTTGTTGGTTGATTAGAGGGATCATCTTTTAGTATGTTAGTGCGGTGCAGAGTATATCTCGTAGTAGCTATGAGCGCAATCATTGTTGAATCTTACTTACCTTATATACCTTGTCATCTCTGTTTGTGTTACAGTCATTTTGTTTATCCAATTTATTCCTTATCTCGTTGCTTTACTTGTTATATTGTTAAAGTTATTGGACTCGCCAGATGTAACGACCAGGGATTTTCGACCCCGAAAATCGACACACTAACACCTTGTCGACATTCAAGCATCGAAAAATACCTGAACGTTATGAGAAAGAAATTAGAGGATGAGGAAAGAAAGAAAGAAATATTAGAATAGAAGAAAAAAGAAGAACATCAGAATCTCACAGCGGAACGAATAAAGTATAATATCAAATTTCTTTATACCAAAAAGAAACTGTATATATACATACATACCAATCATCAGAGTACATCATATATCAGACACAGCGGAAATAAATTTTGGATAACTAACGGTGAAGCCTCCTGCTTCCAGCTCTCGAATCTGTAGCGATACCTAACCTGTTAATATACTCGGTCTGACCCGAGCACATTTGATTTAAAACAAAATTCCCTGGGTCGGTCTGGAATACTTTCAGTGGTAAATTCAAAGCACAACAACTTGTTTAACTTTGAAAATCCTTTTGAAAGAAAGGATAATAGTAAGACCTGCCCACACATAAACGCGGACGGCTTTTAACTTACTATAACCCACAACACTTTTAAAATCGATATCTTTTCTGATATTATGATAGTGTCTATCAAATCACAAATAAATAATCATCTAGTAGAACGCTTGCATCCCACGCTCTAAATATATAGCATACAATCAAAACTGCGGCGCTTATTGGAGATTGGATTCTGACTGTGAAATGGTATGGGACCACCTGCCGATAGTGTATCTCTAGAGACGGATACACTGGGTTCAACAAGAACGTCTTGCAACCCGGCCCACACATGACCGACCACTCATTTCTCTTGAGTGTATCGAATATATTGTCACCCACGGCTGCGCAGCTACCGTTTTTCCAGGGGGATACAGAAACGAAAAGAAGTAACAAATATGAATATTCTCTAGATGGTGACAATACACCCTAATGGGCGCGACCCACATAGCCATGCTGCCTGACCTATTTTTGTCATTTCCCGGTTGATGAGGCTCGAGGTTAAAATCGACTTTTGAACCATTTGGCTACCATTCGCTTGGGATTCCACATTGTCACGTCATCCAGGAACAGGATGAACCGAAGGCACTCTCCTACTACATCCTTGTATAGGAATCACCCCAAGGATCAGTAGCGAGAAGTCCTTGCAACCCATAGATTCCAACCACGACAGAACCACAGTGTATCTCAAGGGGCCAACCTGAGATTATAAGTAGTTCTTCCGTTTTATGAAAATCTACGGTCTTCAATGCTCCATGTTTATTTGGTGCCAGTTAGTTCCGTACGCAACGTTGGATCGAAGTGGTTTTGGGTCTAGTTCCCATCCCGGTCTCTTCGAAACAACACGTCAAAAAGGTCAAATATATTTCATTGATAGTTTTGTGTTTTAACTATCAATGTTAAACAATACGATCAAGTATATTGGCAGCTCTGGTTCATCTATTTAAACTATTCTATCGATACTTAGAAATCGATTTCGTATCCCTTGTCTCAAACCTCATTATTTGTTATATTGAAACAAGAGTGTATCTTTATTTACCAACTCTTTTTCAAATCATTACTATACACACGCCAAATCTTTTATATTATCCTTGTCTTACAAAAATCATTATAATCTTATCTCAAAGATTTACTTCAAAATTGATTGGACGATGTCAAATCTATTCATCGTTTACTTTTAAACTTACTAGTTAAAGATCCAGCAAATTCAATATTTTCTCGTAATAACAGTAAACCAATCTAACCGTTACAAACTAATATCATTCCTCGATAATAGTGAAGTCGTTCAAGTTGGGGTATTTTAATTACCTCTCAGACCTTGACCGACAACGTTCTTATCTCAGAATAAAGAAAAGTTTGAAACATAAACCTATCGTTTCACTCACTATCAATTCAATTTACCCTTGTATTTAAAACATGGTTTTAATAACCATTTCCTTTATTTGGCGTATTATTCTCAAACTAGATCTCTTTTGCCTTTTTATTCAAGTATACTTACTTAATGCCACCCCTTTTGTTTTCGCGAACCTCCTTTCAATTTATAATCATTTTATTCAACCTAATTTCTTAAATAAAACTTATTTAAGTTCATCGTCTTAGTTTAAATCCCTTTTCTAAACCTTCTTTAGGAAACATGGATTCTATTTTAAAATCTTCTTATAGAATCTGTAAATCGTTTTTTTTAAACACATTTCAATTTACTTTTATTTAATTCAAAAACTTGTTTAGAACTTAGTCTTCGCTTACCGATAAATACTTCATTAACGATTTTATCAATCGATAAGCAACTTTAAATATCATTTAAAAGATAATTAATATTTAAGAAATATTATCAAAATAAAAATGATTATTCGTTAAATCATTTTTATTAGATTAATCGAAACATATCAAACTCAAATTATCAACTCTAATTTAACAGTTGATTTTGTCGACTTAACCCTCATTTTTTTTAACTGATTCTGATTACTTCTCTCATTAGATTAATAAAATTAATCTAATTATATTGCTTAACTGTTTTATTGCATGCCTTAACTGATTCTGATCACTCGCTTGGGTGGGTTGATTTGTAGTATTGCATGCCTTAAAACTTAAGTTATACGTATCATTATTTTGTTTTGTTTTGGTTTTTGTTATGGTTATATTTTTTTTTACGGTGTCAGTTGCATCAAATTCCGTTCATCTATAAAAGACTATGGACAGAAATAAAAATATCGTTGTAATGAGCAGTGCCCCACGATCGCAAAAATATAATAATACTGGTAGGTTAACTTATATTGTGAAACCCCAAAATGCAGATATAGGGTGCAAAATACTCCAAATAAAAAATTGCATATTTAATTAATTAAAAATTACAGTAAAATTCTAAAAATTAAATTAACACTATGTCTCAAAAGAACCTTGTCTAAATTCGAATCCAGTATGCAGTTATTTCAAATAAACTATTACGGTCGATGAACGATTCTATAACGACTATTTGAAAATTTGATTTGGACATATCTTGCAATATATAATATGAAATCTCGATTTTTATCTTTCATTATAAAAATATAATCACATGGATTCAAGCGTTTCTTTTTTCACTGAAATCTGATTTATATCGGACCCCGTATATTCATTTAAAGTTCGAATTTCAATATTACAAACTACCGCGTCGTTTCGAGCTCGTTTTAGTTATATTATAATTTTATATATATTCAAACTCTATTTTATAAAATAAACTTGATATAAAACCATTATATTTTCAATATAATATATAAACAGATTTAAATATTCCAATTTAAATGGCCGAATAATGGGACGTTACACCAGACTTTATGTCTGACCTCGTTTTGTTTTCGCCTCTTTTCTTTCCTTTCCCCCCAGGTCCTCAGGGTGGGAATTAGCGGAGCTTTGCTTGGATTTCTTTCTTGGAGAGCTTTGGAGTGCTGAGAGTAATGCCGCGCTCAGCTTTATCTTTTTCATTCTTTATGGCTATTTGTAGTAGTGGGATTATGCTTTTATTTTATGTACTCTGATTTTGTCAAGATGGATATTATGTACTTGACTCTAGTCTTTGGTTTTGATGATGTAACCAAACTTATTTGTTTTTCGCTGCAATGAATGAAGTTTTAAATTTTTAAGTACTGCTTTATATATGTCTTGTTGTGATTTTCTGTTCTATATACACTTACAATGCTCCATGGAAGTAAATGCATTCCCTTAGCGAGTGACATTAATGGACGTAGGGTGTTACATTTGTTTTCTATCATTTTATTCAATCTTTTTTCCACTGATTTTTGACTTATAATGTCTTCTTCTTCAAAGTTCTTTGTCCAAAAATCTGATAAATTTTCCATTGCAATAGCTTTATTTGATACATGTATTGGAAATAAATCCTATCCATCCATTGGGATTCCAAATAAAAGACTAACTTCTTCTTGTGTCAATTTAATCAATTTGTTACCAATTCAGAAAGCTTGTTCTATGGTATCATAAGAGGTTATTATGTTATCCAAATTTGCTGCACTCTTTCTCAAATCTTGCCTTGATATAGAATCCTCGAGAAAAACATTGAAAAAGTGTTTGAAAGGGGATTTTTTCAAATATCTTTTGGCGTTAGCAGAGAGGATTTTTTCTTTCTTAATTATTTTCATTATTCCGAAAATAGCATCTAAATTACATCTGTACGTCCCTGAATATTGAATTTTTATTGACTTCTTTGGTATTTGTTGAATTTCATATTTATTGGCTTCATCTGTATCAGTAGTTTCTCCATCATATTCTTGTGTGTTTGTCCTTTTTTCATCAGAATTATCTACGTTGTTATCTTCTGTTCCAGTAGGTGATATATTGTTTCTTGACTCAGAATTTTCCTATTTTGGTATCAATTAACATGAGAGAAATTGAATTTAGAAAATCTAAATTATAAAGATACTTATTTTATAAATTAGTTTAACTAGTAATAAAACTTGTATAATTAATATGTAAAAACTTATAAAGATAAGTCTATTTATCTTTTTTGATTAGTGTGTTAAAATTAAATCTTTGATGTAATATTTTTTCTAATTTTTTTAAATAGAGTCTGGTTTACAGATAATAATGTTTTTAAAATATTAATTACACAATTCTCATACTTTATGAAAATATAAGCATATTTATCTTTTTATTAAAACAGACGTACATATATTAAATGTTGACAAATTGACATGATTGAAATATAATAAAGAATTATGTATTATAATTATGATAACAAATTATAGACAAAGAAAAATTTACCAATGGAGTTATTGATAACACTCTTGATTGGCTATGCTCTTTACAGTATGGACTTGATATAGGTCTGAAATTTATGCATTGATGTCCTCCGTCATTGAAAAAAATGCATAGTGGATGTTTTTTAAACAATCTAGAGGTTCTTTTTGGTTTCATATTTTATCCTGCATTAAAAAGACAAGTATACTTATATGTTAGTAAACAAGTACATACAGTTAGTAATTGTAAATCATAGCAATTATTATTTCATTACTGTTATTAGCATAATATAAATTAAAAAGATAATAATATTTATCTTTTTCTTCCCGTAAACCACATAATATAATATTTTAACAGTGAAAGCATTGTGCAATTATTTAATAATTTAATTAAAAAAAATACGTTATATAACATACATACTCACACAACAACAACCTATTAAATTTAGTATAAACAACAAAGTTAAAATATTGTGTTTACATGAAAATATTAATACAATTTATTTTCAAACAGTTGATGTTAAAAAAACGAAGTAATCAAATATTTATCCAACATAACACAGCATAAATTTAAGAAGGCCTTATAACCAAATAATTATTTAACATAAGAACAAGTTACATAATATAAAATTAAAAGATATAATTGAATATCTTTTTAATCACCTAAACCACAACATATAACAAAACGTAAACATAAACTTAAAATTTAGTAAATGCTAGGTATTAGAAAACTTACTTGTCTAGTAATCGATAGAAGGAGATGATTTCGTCTACCAAGCAATGTTGTAGTTGATTAGCAGATTCAAAGTAAACCCTGGATTAAGTAAAAAACGATTAGAATAAGATTCAATACAGATTCTAAAATCGATCAGAGAATGGTATAAAATGCATCGCAGCTAAATCTAAGGGAAATCGATTGAATTTGGGTAAAACCTAATTTGCGATTATTTTAAATTTTTGAATGAAAAATGGCGGAAACAGAAATTAATCGAATCGGGTCATTGTAAAATGGAGGAAAGAGAATTCCGTAAATAATTTCCTGGAAATAAAATATTTAACGGGTGTGTCCTAGAAATTAATTGGTTGAGGGAAGCAAGCCCTTATTGTAAAATGCCCCTTTATCATTTTATAAAAACAAAAAGGATCCCATTGTATTTTTTGTTTCTAGTTTACTTTTGTGTTTACAAGCATTTTTTCATGGCTTCTCAAACTATTTTTTAATTGTTCAATTTTAGAATTGTGGGTTTGTGCTAAGTTGAGATATTACTATTAAGAAACTCTATTTTACATCATTAACCCTACGTAATCCATATGTGTGTGTGTACATACACACACACATACACACACACACACACACACACATATATATATATATATATATATATATGTGTGTGTGTGTGTGTGTGTGTGTGTGTGCGCACGCGTGCGTGCGTGTGTGTGTTTAAGCATTTGATCATAAACCGTACATGCATTAGTATCATTTTTTCTAGTTTAATGAATTAAATTCAATACGCGGGCTTAACAAACAAAAATGCATAGCGCCTTTTCTTATTTCACCAGAATCACTATCCATCACTTAACGAAATATCACGATAACTAACCTGCCGAAATCACTACTTTTCCAAAATAAAACAAAAAGGATCAGATCTACTACATCTATAATTTTAGTATGAAATTTTGATACCAAAATTACCTCGCTTCACCGCCGACAACCAGATTTAAATGACGATGGCAACCGCCAGTTGTAGTCGTTGTATAATCAGTTACCGAGATCGAGCACTCCCTGAGATTTTCTGAGGCAAGATCGAGTGTTCGCTGTATAAAATAGCCAATCGACAATTCTTTTCTTTGTTTTTTTCTCTTTGTTTGGAAACGTAAAAAGTGAAAAAATAATTAAGTCTGTGTTCAGTAAAAGAGAGGCTGGAAAAATCAATAGAGAGCACGCAAAAAATTAGGCTGGCATTGTTTACCCAATTTATCTTCGAACTAGTTAAAAACAGTCACATATAACATTTTCGTATAAAACTTTACTATGATTATAAAATAAAATTACAAATTATTTATGAAAATTTCAAGCTTCATTGTCATAGAATAATTGCGACTCTTAATATGAAAAACATATGCAAATAACATTATGTGTGTCACATTATTCGCGTCTGATATTAACATAACTGACGCAAATAAGATGATGCAATAAGTAGATTGTGTACTAGTGATATAGGAATATCCACTTCAAATTTATGTTAACATCGCACTTTTAAAGTAGTCAAAAAAACCTTTTGTAAAACAGACTAAGCTCCATTGCTACCTTCCAAAATTTTAACAGCGGTAGTTCTTTGAATATAATGGGTAATAAGTTTTTCATCGTCATGTGATAGTCGTGACTTTCCATTTCGCTCAATCCATCTTTTTAAAGTCAACACATCTACGAATATTTGATGAAATCCCATCAGGAAATCATAACCCTTCCACCTTTTAATGCAACTTTGACTTGATTATTATCTAACTCGTAACATGCTTTGGATTTTTTATTGTCAAGCTCATGACATTTGCATAATTATAGAATATTGCATATTTATTTCAAATCATCCTTTGCCCTTCCCCTTGACATTCAAATTTGTGTTAAAAACATTATCAAATAAATTTTCTTATTGTGCATCACATCAATATTATGGCGAAGCAGAAGATGTTTCCAATACGATGACTCTCAAAATATAATCTGTTTCCACCAATTAGGAATTGTCGATTTTCCTTTAATTTTGTTTGCACCCTAGTTTCATGTCTTTGGATAATCCTAACAAGTTTGTATATTTCTTCACTTGACCTTATCATTGGTTGTTGTCTGGTTTCTACTCTATTAACTAAAAAAGTTTTTTTGTCTCCTCTAAAAGGATGATTGACATGGAGAAAACATCAATGATAGTCAAATCACGAATTCTTCTTACCATTCAATAAAGAAAACTCTCGTGTTTCTTCCATGCGATATGGACTTGCTAGGCGACCGGACGTATTCCACCCCAAAACCATTGCATAGACAGGAAAATCACTTATGGTCCACAATGAAGAAGCAAGCATACAATTTTTTTTCTTTATTGAAATGTTTTATGTTTTTACTTCTTCATTCCACAATGTTTTTAACTCCTAAATCAACGGTCTTAAATAAACATCAACGCCTTGTGTCGGATCGTCGGCGCCAGGAATGATAACTGTAAGAAACATATATTGAGTTTTCATATACATCCACGGAGGTAAATTATATGGCGTAATGATATTGCGGCAGGATGAATATTTAGCATCAGATTGCGAAAATGGTGAAAAACCATCCGCATATAACCCAAGTCTAACCTTACGACTCTTCATTGCAAAAATGAGATAAGTTTTGTCGAAATGCTTCCATGCTTCTCCATTGGCTGGATGTCTCAGCGTACCCTCTTCTCCATTCTCACACTATGTCATCTCATATGGGATGCATTTACAGAAGATTCTTATAATCTTTAAAACCTTGGAATGATAGGTAAGTAATGCATACGTACAAAACTTCATTTCCTTTCTTTTTTCTTGGTTAGTATCCTTCCTAATTACATATTTTACAATTTCTAAGATTTATATCTTCTTTCCAAAACAACTTGCCGCCATTTATACATGTATTTATTTTCTAATAAGGTAAACCAAAAGCCGACGTAAGTTTTTTAACTTCATACTAATTTTCACACATTAAATTATTGGTCGGCATATGTCTTTTTGAAACTTGTATAACATTTGTAAATACAGCTTTGGTGATGTTGTACTTTGACTTCATCACAATTTATTCTACGACTACTAACAGTTGAGTGCCGCTTTTACAACCATCCCTCTTATGTTTCTTAGCAACATCCAACTGACCATAATTTTTTTGTTTCAATATTTGGTTTTTCAACATTTTCATCGTCAACCACAACCATAGGGAACATTTATTGTGTTGCATGTTTGAACATATTTTATATACGATCCGTCGTAACAATTTCATAACTGGTACTTTTTAATTCAGGCTCTATAGAAGTATTTGCTACAATTCTTCATGACGGTGCCAGATATAATACTCGGGTATGAAACCGTTTTAGCACAAATGGACTTTCATAATATCAGGTAACTAATACTTCAAATGTCTACACCTACTATACAGACAACGAATTTCTGCATCATTTTTGTTATTACTTAAAAGAAAATTCAATAAATACGTTTGTACCATTATTAAAATAATCTTTTATTGAGTCTATCAACCCTCTTTTTTGATACATCCATCTTCTTTGATTAACAAAGTAACTGATCATTTTTCCTATTTGAGAAAATGAGTCATAATTTTTTACAACAAATGTTTGTTCTTAAGAATACAAATTCAAAAAAAAATATTTTCATAGTCAAATTTTATATTTATAATATTTTAATTTAAATACCTATTTCACATATTCAAAAATAATACCAATTTTGCAAATTCAAAAATAATTTCAAATATGTCGTATTTTAATTTTTAACGTATCGATACAAAAACGTATATGCGTCAATTTTACCTCACTTAAGAATACAATATAGAAGTGTTGATTTATGATTATTTTTTTCCATGGTTAACCATCCTACTTTCCTTAACAAACACAATAAATACTTACATTTCATTCGTAACGATTCAATAAAAATTCAACTGCACTTTCTTTTTGTTTCCTGTATTGTACACGAATACATGTACGCAGGGAACAAAAAGGAAAAGTTACGGTGGAATTTTATGAGTCGTTTGAGAGGAAGTAATGTGAGAAATGTAATTGCTTACTACGTTTATAACTTGATCAATACAGGGACAAATCTAATAAGCATTGTACTACATAATTATAAATGGCTGTATTGTGAACATCTAGTTATACAACGATCATATACAACACCCATGGGACGGGGCCAAAAACTCTCTAAAGAAGTTTTAAAAAAATTATGATTTTTTTTACTAATTTTATACATTTAAAAAATATATTTTAATTTTTCACATTTATTCGACATATTTCATCGAATTAAGGCTATTTTAGTATTGTGGTCATTTTCTAACACAATCAAATCACTTTTAGGCTTGTGCATTCATTTTTGTTGCATAAGTCAAGATGTGCATAATACAACATCCTAACTCGTGTATTCATTTTATCTTATTCCAATTAACATAATGCAATGGTAGAAATGACACATATATACGATTGTTTATATATGCACGAATAACCTCAAATTAAACATACGTTTTACAGTATCACGATAATATATGAAATATGTATACCATGGGATGCTATAAACCATTATTACTTTATTAAAAACAATTGCAATCACCAACTAGCCCTAATCTATCAACTTATGCAAATTTAGGTTTAGAGTAAACATTAGAATTCTAATGGAAATACAGAATTATAACTGAGTTAGATACCTGTAGATGTTGATTATGCAGACGGGGAGGATCCAAGAACTTGAAATTGGTGTTGGAAGCTTGGAGAGGGGAAAATGGGTTATGGAAGTTGTTTTTCCGTGGAAGAAATAAGGAAGAAGAAGGGTAGGGTGTTGTAGGTTATTTGTCCATTTCCAACAGTTACTGACCGCCGCCGACAATCCATCGAAAGCCTTCGGAAATAAGTCGTTACTCTGTTCTGTCGGAATAGCTACCTTTTTTAGTAGTAACTATTACTGACTATGTTTGTTTTTTTATTCATCTTGTTGAATTTGTGTTCTTGTCTTAGTAATTGTCCATTTACTTGCTATTTGGTTGCAAGATTCTTTTGTTTATTTGAGGGTAATATCCACATTATTAAAAAGATGGAGCAGATGATGAATAATTGGTTGGCCTATTCAATACAAAAAACATAACATAAATAAATATTTAATAATAGTTGTAATACATTTGCCACACTATTTTGATATAAGAGTGAACCACAACCGACACTCATAATAACAAATTTTAATATGGGAGTGACTATTGGGACAAAATTAAACACATGAATTATGAACTGTTGGATTCGTTTGTTTTTACGTAAAACATGGAATTAAAGTAGAGATCTGCTTTACATTTATTGTGTTTAATTTTAGTGGAAATTTGTGTTAAGGGCTTACCATTGTGGTCCAATTTTTTTTCCAAGACACGACTTTGTTGGAATTAGTTTTAAGCACAAAAATTAGTGCGCTCTATATTTCACAAACCCGTTCCTTTCTCAAATTGTAAAATCGATCTTCATTGAACAATTAAACAGAAGATTTTCAAGAAACATCTCGTGCTTCAAAAGAATCCAGTAAACATTCGTCGTAATTAGTTGATTTTCTTTGTATCTCATGATTCGATTATTCCTATTTAAAGAATAGATTTTCAGTCCTGTTATTGTCAGGCGATTTATTCTATCGCGTATATTAAATCTAAACATTCGCCTGATGATGCATACTTGTCGCGTATCTCATGATTCGTTTTTCTATTAGATCTAATTTTTTTGTAGAGTTTAATGTAGTGAGATGTTATGTTACTGTGCACAGATGTAAGTCAGTGACATAATTGATGATGAAACTTTATTGACAGGTGTTCTGTTTTTCTTACTGATGTTTTTGTAATGGCTGATGTTGAAACTTTAATAATGAATTTCTAATGGCTGATAATGTTATTTAGGTAACTGAGCATGAGTTTGTAATCTGTAATAATGTTCTGCTGCCTTTTGAAGAAAGATAAATCATTTTATCTTTTATTGATAATATTTTTAATTCACATGAATTTATTGATGATTTTGTAATGGCTAATGTTGAAAATTTAGTGATTAATTTGATAAATATATAACTTATACTACTTTACACCATTAATAGTATTCAACAAACTGACCCTAATAGGAATCGCACAGTGTTGTTGTGCTGACGATTGGTTTTACTACAATTATCATTTTCAAGGTTGTATATATATATATATGCCTTATAGGATTTTCTGTTAAAAAACATAAAATTAAATGGTTTTCTGAGAAAAAGATAATACCAATTGTCTTTTTTCTGTTAAAAGTATAAGTTAAATGATTTCCTGAGAAAAAGATAAAATCGTTTATCTTTTTTCTGTTAGAAATGGCGCCCTGAAGTGCTTAATTGTCGTGGAATTAGTGAAATGAATAGTCCAGTAGTAATGAGGCTGGTTAGATGGTAGACTTACATATGTAAAAGGTGTTTGTATAGTATGTACATAATATGTTATGTACATATGTGCTTAGACAGTTTGATATATCCAAAATATGTGTGTTTAGTCAACACCTAACCTGCTATGCATTAGTTTTGACAGTTTAAAAATATATATATATATATGTGTGTGTGTGTGTGTGTGTGTATATATGTACATGCAAGTAAATGATAAACATATGACCTGCTATGCCATTGTTTGGACTGTTTAGTATATACACAAATTGCATGATGGGAATATGATCTGCTATTCTTTGGTTCAGACAGTTTAATCTAATATGTGCTTTGTTGATAAACATATATCCAGGTGATAGCATTGTTTGGGTAGTTTTAATTTGTTGGAAGGATGACTAGTATAAACTGAGAAATGCCATTGAAATAATACACTGAACTGTCTATTTGCCAAGTGACGTAAGAAATAAATTGTCCAATAGTAATGAGTTTGATTGAATGATTTTCTGAGGTAAAGATAAATTATTTATCTTTCTTCTGTTTTTCTGAGAAAAAGATAAAACCATTTACCTTTTTCCTGTTAAAAATTGCTTAGACAGTTTACTACATTTGTGTTTTGCTTGATGAGCAAATGACCACCGACTATATGTTATTCAGGTTTAAAAAAGATAGTTGCTTCTATCTTTTCAAAACTGAACTTCAGATTTAAAAAAGATAGTCGAATATATATGTCATGTGTTAATTGTTAGATGCAATATGCAATGTTAATGATAAAAATTAACTTTTGATTACAAAATTTCATTTTTGTAATTAACAATTTTTAGATGTTTAGTAGAATATCTTATTGTATTTCAGATTTAAAAAAGATAGTTGCTTCTATATTTTACTAAAAGATAAAAGATAAGTTAAATCGAATATCTTATTTTATTTTAGATTTAAAAAAGATAATTGCATCTACTTTTTAGAGCTAAAAATGATCACAATTGCTCTGTTAATTTACTATTTTTACTTGTTGTTTCATAAAGTCATAAAGGGGTGCCATGATACCTGTTGTATATGATACGAATGGTGAGAAATATGAATGTATAAATAGCAAATGTCGCTGAAAAGATAAACGTATGTATCTTTCTTCTGTTCGTTTGTATTGTACAACTAATACATATTAGCAGCTTTATTGTATTGATTATACTTTTGTTTTAAACAAAATAACAAAAGATGAAAGAACTTTTCTTTTATATTATTAACATTTTTTATTCTTTTAAGGACTAAATTCCATGGCAATTAAACACTTCAGGGCACCATTTTTAATAGAAAAAAGATAAACGGTTTTATCTTTTTCTCGGGAAATCATATAACTTATATGTTGATTAAGTAAAACTAAAAAAACACTGTTTTATCTTTTTATTCAACTATTAGGATTGAAAACTCAGTGTGTATCATTTGAATCAGACACAACAACATAATCAAAACACATAAAAAGACAACATAAGAATTAAAAAGATAAATCAATTTATCTCTTTGAACAGAACTAACAACATCGTATTCCAAATAACAGTTAAACATAAACAATTGCTTGAAACAAATGCATTATTTATACTATGTCATACTGAATAAAGTGTCAATATAAAAAAAACAGAATCAACCCATATACATGGGGCTTGAATCAACCCATATACATAAAACTGAAAATGCAGCAAATTACACTATAAAAGTGTCTATATATACAGATTAGTATGAGTCTACACTTATAGTTAAAAGATACAGTTTGTGATGACAACTTTCTGGTGCTATTTTGTATAAAAGATAAGTTCGTTTGTCTATTCATATAGAATAAAAATGCATATAAATTTATCAAATGTTGGAGAAGATTGCCAAATGAATCATTCATAGAATGCCAGCAATAATGTTGCCTTTCTTTTTCACATGAGAATCACCAACACACCAGTATATAATGTCAGTGATGATCGTCCACTAACAATTGATGCAAAAGCCAAAGCAATAGCCTGAGCCCAAACCTTCAGACATGATTTTACTTCTCTTGGATCGCTTCCTGTGTGCACAAATAAAAAACTGCTAATAGATGCACAACCTCAAATCAAGCATCATGCTACACCCCGAGTGCATAATCAGAAATCAAAGGAATATCATCTTGAAAAAAATGAATACTAAAGAGGATAAAAATGCTCCATTCTAAATTATAAGGCCAGGCTTCACTTGAAGAAACAAGGAGACTTCTAACTTATTTTATGACAGACCATAAATATTTAATTAATCATGATATAGTGCCAATATCGATACTAATTCATTACTGACGTTGCAATGAAATTAATGGCTAATTAATCCACTTTCAAATTACTGACGTTGAAAATTTAATGATTAATTTGATAAATATATAACTTGTACTACTTTAAACTATTAGCAGTATTCAACAAACTGATCCTAATAGGAATCGCATAGTGTTTTTGTGCTGATGATTGGTTTTACTGCAGTTATCTTTTTCAAGGTTGTATATATATAGGCCTTATAGGATTTCTGTTAAAAAGCATAAAATTAAATGGTTTTTTGAGAAAAAGATAAAACCATTTATCTTTTTTCTGTTAAAAGTATAAGTTATATAATTTCCTGAGAAAAAGATAAATCCGTTTATCTTTTTTCTGTTAAAAATGGCGCCTTGAAGTGTTTAATTGCCATGGAATTTATGAAATGAATAGTCTTGTAGTAATGAGGTTGGTTAGATGGTATGCTTACATATGTAAAAGGTGTTTTTTTAGTAAGCACATAAACTGTTATATACATATGTGCTTAGACAGTTTGATATATCCAAAAATATGTGTGTTTAGTAAACACCTACCCTGCTATGCATTAGTTTTGACAGTTTAAAAATATGTGTGTGTATATATATGTATGTACATGCAAGTAAAAGGTAAACATATGACCTGCTATGCCATTGTTTGGACTGTTTAGTATATACACAAATTGCATGATGGGAATATGACCTGCTATTCTTCGAAGAAACAAGGAGACTTCTAAACAAGGAGACTTCAGCTAACAAAACCGGTCGATATATAGAAAGAAAAAAAATCGAGGAACAACAAAGATAAACAAGTACTTACTTGTTCAACAACTACTGAACAGAAATTGCATCTTGTAAATAGTAAATAGAAATTGCGTTTTAGTTTCTTCAGCTGAATAAAGGTAAGGCAATTAACATCAGCAATCGACATATAAAAAACAACAAAAATAAAAAATTACTTACTTGTTCAACAGAGAAAAGTGATGCGGTCTGATTTGTTCAACAAATCAACTGAGTCGATTTTGTTTCGAAAGTAGATTAGCAGTAGATTTGATTTCGAAAGTATAAAGATGAAGAAGAAAGTGGATTTGAAATCAATTTAGGGTTTTTTTGAGCTTCGATAATGCTTACGGAAATGAATAATAGAAGGAACAAACAGCCGAATTAATTTTTGTCCTGGAAAATAATTATTGTAACGGCGTGTCCTAGAAACTAATTAGCGGATGAAAGGAGGCCCTTATGGTAAAATACCCCTTAATTTTATGTCTAGATAGTCATTCCCTTTTAATATTACTTGTAATATGATCCAATATTTTTTATATAAATTCAAAATGTTCACCCATAAGTATTATTAAATTTTAACATCACATAAAAATTAAATCTAATAAATAAAAGTTCTTTTACAAATTTAAAACGATCATCTACAAATACTATTAAATCTTAATATCAGTAAACATAGGATTTAATAAATAAATAATATATTTAAAAATTCAAACTTAAGAAGTTGTTGCAATTTAGAAATAAAAATTAAACAAACATCAAATGATTTCAATGCAAAAATATCATTAAATATTTCTATGAGTTATTTTCTCTTAAATTTGCTAAACACATAAAATTTAAAGAAAAACAATTCATGTAGGAAACACTTTCAAATATCACATGCGCAGTGCAATTCATAATGCTCATAGTTATCAAAACGAGTCTAAAATAAAAATATTTACATCATTATTTATTTTACTAAAAAAAGGAAAAAAACTGTTTGGCATAGTATTAAAAACTAAAATATAGCATGTCACCAGCACTGAATTGGAGCACAGCGTGTCTGTATATAATCATTTGGAAACAAACAACCCATACAAGTAAACTATTTACATATTTGTATTTTAAATTCAACGATCCCCACAGGTAGATGCAGGCCCGACCCTGGCCATAGGCGGGCTATGAGGACGCCTAGGGCCTCGGGCTGGGGGAGGGCCTCAAATTTTTTTATATGTATATACTTTTTCAGAATAACAATTAAATATGTTTGAACACCAATTTCAAAAGTAGTAGTGGTTCGGTGGTTGTGTGATTTGGCTTGCATATAGGGAACCTGTGTTCGATTCCTGGAAACTTTAGTTTTCAAGTTTACGTTTCCTCACCTTGCCATCATTTTGGCCTAGGTCCTCGGGAAGCTCAGGGTCGGCCCTGGGTAGATGTTTCCTCACATTTTCGAACCATTGCATTGTAATATTGTATTAGAATAAAGCTATTTACATACAACCCTTTACACAAGAAATATACACATCAAATTAGAATTACGACCAACTCGATAAACAAAACCATTATTTTGCGATAGCTATATCCATCGCTAAACATGTACATAACTTTTCATCATCATCTTTGACATATTAGCGGATGTTTGGTTTGTGACTTCCGCTTATAATCCCTTTCCATTCCGTATCATTCAAGATTTCATATTATCTTTATCAAACCTCTGAAAATTATGTTTCAACATCTGTGGTCAAATCCCAAACATCATAAACATTAGACCAGAAAATATACAAAAAAGTTACAGTACTTAACAAAGTGTTAAAAACTACAATATCGAAAGAGGAAAAAAATCATGAGTAGAATTCAAACAGGTTCTTATTTAATATGCAAGGAAATTTATGCAATTTGTTTAATGCACAAAAATTAGCCAATCAAAACTCAACTTCTTATTCATATATTAAAACAATATCTGCATATAGTAAAAGTACCTTCCAACAAAAGGAAAAGAAAAATCAATATCCGAGCGCTTCATAGCTATTCTCCAGACCGAGATACATGCCCAAGACCAAGTCTGCATACAAGTATACATATATTAAAACAGGAAATGTAATGATAAATAATATTCGTGAAAATGAGAACTTGTAATTGTAATACCCGCACCAAAGTTAGGCAGCCTCCAGTGGACCCACCCTGTTGTAAAGCCATGCGTGTCATCTCCGCATATGCATATCCCAAAACGGCGCTGCCGCATAAGTACTGACGGCATATATCGAAGTCCTCTAAATAATGTTACCACCTCAGCCATACACGTGACTTCAAATGGTTGCATACCAAACGAGATGTGATAATGTGCAGTATAATAGCTTGGGAATGCTGCTCTATCTACACTTGAGAATCATCCGTAGGAATGTCCCTTGCTAGTTGCACCCTATACCGCTTTGCATTTATCATCTCATTCCTCCACCACTGATCACTGAGAGGAGATAAGCCTAGCAGTCTTACACACATCTTCGCGTAATCAGTGGGTTCGGGATTTCTTAATGGATGTCCATCAATGGGTATGCCTAGCAATACCGCTACATCAGCCAATGTAATGGTCATTTCACTGCATATAAGGTGAAATGATGATGTCTCTGGCCTCCATCGATCAAGAAAAGCAGCGATAAGATGACAGTTAAGCTGTAAGTACTCTAGCCGATGTATCAATAGAAATCCATCTTGTTGTACTAGCATTAGCATGCCTGGATTAGTGGATGATCGTAACGGGATTTTTGCTCTGCCATAAAATAACAAAAATGATTTTCGACTACGTATTATACACATATATTCTTACATGTATTCAAAATAGAAATTTGATTACTGCCATCAAATCCACGTTGCACGACCGATGTTGCGGCTGCTTATTGTAACAACCCGTATTTTCAATTACCTGTTATAACATAAATGGAGGCAGAATCAAACTGTAAAATCTGAATCAAGGGAAACGGGCTATGCCATTGCGTTCGTCTCGGAAAAATACGCGAAATAGAGTCCGAGTTTTCGAAAATCGGAGTACATATGACCAAGATATGGCCTCGCGAAGTTTCACGAAAAATTCCCAAATTAAAGTATACTTAATTAAGTGAAATGGGTTGCGCAGAGAAATATATATATTGATATATATATATATATAATTGAAAATTAAATAAATAAATATGCAAAAATGTTCAAAACAGCGAATTGGGAGAGGGGAATAACCGAACCGGCCGATTTTTGAGGTCGACCCGAGCTCGCTGGGTCGACTAGGGGTTAATCCAGGGTGTTTGGCTGTCAACCCGTGGGCCGATTCGCTCAAATGCAGATTTTGCATTTGGATGGTTCTCATGGTTCATCTTTAATCTAAAGGCCCTAGATGGTTCCTACACTTGACTTCTTCCCCAAGACATGCTTTGATGGCTTGGATTGAATCTAGGTTTAATCCTATGGCCTAAAACACTTGCCTAATCTATAAATAAGACCCTAACCTATCCTAAATCCTCATTATTCATTCATGCAACTAAACTATGGCAAAATTTTACCTCTCATTGCCTCCACTCTCTTCATAAAATTTTTAAATGGTTTCTATGAGAGATTTTCCATGCATACAAGTGTTTTCAAGCTTGTATGAGTGTCATTAGCTTGCATTCAAGTCAAGTTTCTATCTTTGCATCATAAAGCAAGGGTTTTGATCATTTTGGCTCAAGGGTTTTTATGTTAGAGCTTGCATTTTGGGTCTATTTGATTGCATAAGGGCTTTGTCATATCTTTTGTGCCTTCATAGCAATGTAAGCCCTTTCCCTACTCTTAGATATTAACTATGAAGTTAAATGTTCATGTTGCAAGTTTGGGTTTGATCATTGAGTATGATACATGCTATCATGTCATGCAAGTTTATGAAGTCATTATCTTGATCTTGTGAGCTAAAAGCTACAACCTTTATGTTGAAATGTTGCATTAGGCAACATGAGAACCCTCATAACCTTTATGTCAACTTGCATATGAAGTAATAACCCTTATATGATGATATATGCGAGTTACTAGTCATTATTCCATATCTTTTGTCACCATGATTCGCTTATGTGCCAAGTTTAGGTTTATGCATGTTTTGAGGCTTAAGAATGTAACATGAAAGTTAATGAACACATTTGTGCCTCATTTGCCACCATGATTAACTTGTGGCTTAATATCCACTTTTGTCATGCCTTTGACAAATTCCTTCTTTGAATCCATTATGCGAGTTTAAAAGCGTTGGGGTCACATTATGGGAAAACATAATGACATGAACATGATTTGGGTAAATGGGTATAAACATGACAACATGTAACGTTAAATATGACATGTGTTTATACTTGAAAACATGACTTGAAATATAACATGGAAGTTGACATGTAAGTATGCATAAAAACATAAGCTTGGGAATTTACCTATTAAGTTAGGTCTACCCATTGGGAATTTACCTATTAAGTTAGGTCTACCCAATTGCTTGAAAACTTGTAATATGTTTTGGAAACATAATGGACATGACACTTAGATAATATAAGTGTGGCCAACTCGAGGTTGGGTTGAGTTTGCAACGTAAAACTACCCGGAACCGACCGGCCTAACTAGTAGTTGCAAACAATAGGACCCAATGTGAGAAGTTGGTCATGTTGTGCTTAAACCCGAGGTTAGACCAAGTTGTGGTGTAAAGCTACCCGGAACCGGCTTAACTAGTAACCGCAACAAAGTCTAATGTGAGAGGTTGAGGTGCATTAAGTAATTAATGCCACATGATAGGGTTAAGTTAATTTGATTAATGACTCTTAATCAAATATGACATGGACAAGTGGGTTAAGTAATTTGATTAGGCTAATGATACTTAACAAAACATGACAAGGTTGGGTAGGTTAAGTAACTTGATTTGCCTAATGACACTTAACCATTTTTACACGACTAGTGGACGGGGTTAAGTTAACCAACACTTAATCAATCCAACACGATAATTTGGTAAGGTTAAGTAAGTTTTCTTAATGACACTTAACCGAAAGATACAGTTAATGGATGGGGTTAAGATTAGACTCAACGAGTCTAAACATGATAATCGGATGGGGTTAAGTTAGCCTAGACTTAATTAATCCCACTTGGTAGTTTAATGGGGTTAAGTTGAACACTTAACCAATTTAACTCGTTAGTTTGATGTGGTTAAGTGACTTATACTTAACCAATCTAACTCGTGAACTTATTGAGGTTAAGTTAACCCATACTTAACCAATATAACGTGAAAACGTGATAAGGCTAAGTCATGAATCGCTTGAATACGCTTGACCGATTTGACTCAGTAATTTGATAGGGTCAAGTTAATATACACTTAACCAACTTAAGCATGGTTTGTAGGGTTAAGTCTTGGACTTGGACACTTAGCCAGTTTTGACATGATTTGTAGACGGGTTAAGTCTTGGACTTGGATACTTAGCCAATTTTGACATGATTTGTAGACGGGTTAAGTCATGAACTTAAGTGACACTTAATCCATTATGGAAACCCTAGTTCTGAGAATTAGGTGGATAACCGTAGTTAACAAGGATAACGGGAATAAGACTAAGTGGTAAACCTTAGTTGAAGAATAACTAAGTAATGATCCTTAGTCAAGGAAATCTAGACCAGTTCATAGATAGATGAGTAACCTGATACGGTAGGTCATCGTTTAAGTATACGAGTAGGAGCAAGTATCTGGTTTAGATAAAGGCTCCAGCGAACTGGGTAACGAAGCAGCGGCTTCGGGGAACGTGAGGATATTCTTGGGATCCCTCTATGGGCTGCCAGGTAATTATACTAGGCTCATGAGAGGTTAAGGTCTGCGTTAGAAGAACCAAGAGTATGCCTTGGTTGCTATACGAGCGACCTAAAGACGGGGATGGATAGGGTATAGTCGACGAGACACGGTCGTACCCTAGATCGCATTTCTCGTCAGGCTACCTACCATCTTTAGTCAAGCGTGTACGTACGGAAAGGCAGAGAACACCCAATAGACCATAATTGCTATCTAACTATGGTTGCGGTAAGGCTTGGATGTGGGTTGGCCAGTGTTGTGTTCTCATACAGGATTTATCCTGTCTTGTCTTTCGCAAGTTGAGGGAGGGGTCCCGTGGGACCATAGCCACGGATAGAAAAACAGACCTTAGCATCTGCACCGGCAGATAAATCGAAAGCTCCCGACCGAGTCCTGTATTTCCTGACCTGCCCTGTGACAGGACTCGGATGGCACGATGTGATACATGTGCGTACAGTCATGGAAAAGCGATTCATGATGAATGCGTGGGAAAAAGGGCGCGGTTGGCGGTTAGCGTAATCCCTAGTGGCCATAGGTGGTTGAACCCAAACCGAGATACGAAAACGTGCAATAGGTAAGCATAATCCCTAGCAGCCCTAGGTAGCATAAGTCCTAGTTGTACAAACAATAATTCATGTTGGAAGACCCTAGCTAGGTTTAGGGTAACAGTCCAAACCGATCTTAAGGATCATGGAACTATGTTAAAGTAATATAGAATCTCATGGGAAAGCCCGTATGGTCTACGGCAAGGGACTGAACATTTACATGGAATAAAACATACAAGTTGAGTAACCTATATATGCGATATATTAGGTTGACATGGACCATTACACGACTTTTGAGTGAGGGTCATTCTTGGTTAACACATGACACGGTGGGGATACTAGTACGGTAGGTGCAGAGCTAAAATACAGGATAGATATCACGGGGCGTTACACGTGACAGATATCTTGGGGATATTATACTTGATAGAAACCTGACGATGTGATACCTTGTTTTATCTTGACATCGTAATTTATCATGACACCTTAGTTTATCTGAGTTCAGTAGTTCATCCTGTTATTTTGATTTAGCTTATCTATCTTGTTATCATGCTTATGTTCTTCTCAGTTTCTCATGTCAGTTAACTTTACTAGTTTTTATGCTAATAGTAGATAGGGCTTACTCAGTCTTTTTGACTGACCCATTTTGTTTCGCCTCTTTTCTTCCGTTTCCCCCCCAGGTTACAGGGAGGAAATACTGTTGTTTAGTTCGGACTTCTTCTGCTTGAAGGTCATCATGGATGGCTTGGACTTTTCTTGGCTAATGGCTACTTTACTGTTTTTACTTGGGGAATAATTTATGAAAATGTCTTTATGCTTCTTTACTATTGCAAGACAGGTTTTGATGTACTCTGATGTAAAAGGCTTTAGACCTTATTTATTCATGTTATGAAAGTTTGATTTTACTTCCGCTATTTTATATGTTCTGTCTTGTGATATTTCTGTGCATGTTTACCAATAATGCCCCTCTAAAGCTAGTACATTCCTTTGCGAGTGACCCTAGCGGAGGCGGGGTGTTACACGTGGTATCAGAGCAGAAGGTTACCAGACTTGGCAAAAGTTTTTAAAGACCTTCTGAAAACTATTTGAAAAAAAAACCGTTTACAAAGAAGCATTTTTCAAGAAAATTTTCTTTTAAAAGAGAAAGGCTATTCCCCAAAGGCCATTAGCACTATCCTTGTTTCCTTAATTGAGTCTCTTTTCCTTTCTTTCCTCCATCTGTAGTCACAGTAGTTTTAACTGCGACTAGTCTTTTCTACCTACGAAAGTGCTTTCCATACGATGGAGGTGGTTCTCGAGAGACCAGTGGCCGCGTTATAAGAAATGATCGTGAGAAAGAAGGATAAAGGATACGAGCTTAAGGATGAGCAACTTGTTGGTATGGCTTAGTCCTCAAAGGAGGGAGAAAGATGAACAACGAAACCCATGACGAGAGAGTACCTTTGGCATGGTAAAACGGGGTGGATAGTTAAGTATTATGGGACAAGGACAAGATCATCGGGAGGGTAATAGTATGCTCTCATTTCTAGGGTACCTCGGAAGGAGGGTAACGATCTTGTTAAAGGTTTAGCTCTTCTTCTCTATCATCCCGTTAGGACTTTGTTTTGATCATCGTATCATTTGAGTCTGCTTCGATAGTTGAGTCTCTGCACCTTAAGTACTAGCGTAATAGAGAATCCCATTTTTGTCTCAAAGTCCTATTGGAGAATCAGTCCATTTATTCATGGCTTGTTTGGATTTGAGAATGTCTATGTCAAGTGTTGAGCTTGGAAATAATGCTTATGAGCTATGGATGGATTCTAAGGATGAAGTGGTTATCCAGTAAGGGGTGCCACTCCCGGTTTTGATAGGAGGGTAGTTAGACCTTTTGACTAGCCTTGGTAATACCCTCGAAGTATCGTGTAACCTTTTTGAGGTTCTGTCATGACTAGTTACTTAGAATCCCTTGATGCCTTTATTGGAAATTTGAAGCCCGATCGAGTGGTGTTCGCCAATAAGACGGATGGTTTACTTCATTTATGCATGGGTTATAGAGATCGCCCTAGTGAGTGCGCATGATAACCTGGTTGACATCTGTTTACTTTCAAAAGAAAGTTCTTCTACATGGAATACCTTATAGTATATCAACGAGATCCAAGATTCACTAGTGAATTTTGGAAAGCTTGCATGAGATCATGAGTACGCAGTCATGTTTGCGTCAAGTATTCTAGGAAAAGGATAAGTGCAAGTGGAACGAGAGGCGACGAAGAAATGAGTTCCAGCTCATGTTATGGAAACAGGAAATAAGAAGCTACGAAATCGCGAAGTTAAAAGACGGTCAAGGCACAATGGAATTAAGCTCAAGGAAATACGACTTTGATGGTCGAAGACTAGATACGCGCATGATATCTCTTTTTGGGAGTATATCCTTGATCCCTGTTTTCTGTAGAGCTTACTTGTAGGCTATCTTTCGTGGACATCCTCTTGGTCCTATTTTCTGTTACAAACCCCGTAAGGAGTTTGTTTTGTTTATCTTCTCGACCCTGTTTCAGGGAATCCTAGGTAGAACCCTATGGATGTAAACATGTATTTGAAACATGTTATGATTGATATGGTTGCAAGTGGTTGCAAGTGGTTGCTCGTGGATGCGCGAATACACATTAGATACTAGCTCGACTCGGTCACATTTCATATTGCATATACACGAGTATTTATACTTGTTTATGGATGAAATCGAATGTATTATCATGCGGTTGTTGCATATGAATGAATGATTGTGCACGCATATAGTATCTATATGACTAGGACTATTTGCATACATGTTGGATTCATGGCACTATACATATTTTGCATTAGAAAGATTATTCAGGCCTGATCATTAGCATTAGCTAAGGAACATGTACACACACGTTTTGCATATATTCATACAGCATTAGAAATCATCTAAGGACAATGGTTGCTTGTGGATGATGTTTTGAGTAGATGGATGATGGATGGTAGGATATGTTCTTCCTAACTTGGAGATTTCGGGGACGAAATCCTAAAAGGTGGGGAGAATGTAACAACCCGTATTTTCAATAACCTGTTATAACATAAATGGAGGCAGAATTAAACTGTAAAATCTGAATCAAGGGAAACGGGCTTTGCCATTGCGTTCGTCTCGGAAAAATACGTGAAATAGAGTCCGAGTTTTCGAAAATCGGAGTCCGTATGACCAAGATATGGCCTCGCGAAGTTTCACGAAAAATTCCCAAATTAAAGTATACTTAATTAAGTGAAATGGGTTGCGCAGAGAAATATATATATATTGATATATATATATATATATATAATTGAAAATTAAATAAATAAATATGCAAAAATGTTCAAAATAGCGAATTGGGAGAGGGGAATAACCGAACCGGCCGATTTTTGAGGTCGACCCGGATTGGGTCGACTAGGGGTTAATCCAGGGTGTTTGGCTGTCAACCCGTGGGCCGATTCACTCAAATGAAGATTTTGCATTTGGATGGTTCTCATGGTTCATCTTTAATCTAAAGGCCCTAGATGGTTCCTACACTTGACTTCTTCCCCAAGACATGCTTTGATGGCTTGGATTGAATCTAGGTTTAATCCTATGGCCTAAAACACTTGCCTAATCTATAAATAAGACCCTAACCTATCCTAAATCCTCATTATTCATTCATGCAACTAAACTATGGCAAAATTTTACCTCTCATGGCCTCCACTCTCTTCATAAAATTTTTAAATGGTTTCTATGAGAGATTTTCCATGCATACAAGTGTTTTCAAGCTTGTTTGAGTGTCATTAGCTTGCATTCAAGTCAAGTTTCTATCTTTGCATCATAAAGCAAGGGTTTTGATCATTTTGGCTCAAGGGTTTTTATGTTAGAGCTTGCATTTTGGGTCTATTTGATTGCATAAGGGCTTTGTCATATCTTTTGTGCCTTCATTGCAATGTAAGCCCTTTCCCTACTCTTAGATATTAACTATGAAGTTAAATGTTCATGTTGCAAGTTTGGGTTTGATCATTGAGTATGATACATGCTATCATGTCATGCAAGTTTATGAAGTCATTATCTTGATCTTATGAGCTAAAAGCTACAACCTTTATGTTGAAATGTTGCATTAGGCAACATAAGAACCCTCATAACCTTTATGTCAACTTGCATATGAAGTCATAACCCTTATATGATGATATATGCGAGTTACTAGTCATCATTCCATATCTTTTGTCACCATGATTCGCTTATGTGCCAAGTTTGGGTTTATGCATGTTTTGAGGCTTAAGAATGTAACATGCAAGTTAATGAACACATTTGTGCCTCATTTGCCACCATGATTAACTTGTGGCTTAATATCCACTTTTGTCATGCCTTTGACAAATTCCTTCTTTGAATCCATTATGCGAGTTTAAAAGCGTTGGGGTCACATTATGGGAAAACATAATGACATGAACATGATTTGGGTAAATGGGTATAAACATGACAACATGTAACGTTAAATATGACATGTGTTTATACTTGAAAACATGACTTGAAATATAACATGGAAGTTGACATGTAAGTATGCATAAAAACATAAGCTTGGGAATTTACCTATTAAGTTAGGTCTACCCATTGGGAATTTACCTATTAAGTTAGGTCTACCCAATTGCTTGAAAACTTGTAATATGTTTTGGAAACATAATGGACATGACACTTAGATAATATAAGTGTGGCCAACTCGAGGTTGGGTTGAGTTTGCAACGTAAAACTACCCGGAACCGACCGGCCTAACTAGTAGTTGCAAACAATAGGACCCAATGTGAGAAGTTGGTCATGTTGTGCTTAAACCCGAGGTTAGACCAAGTTGTGGTGTAAAGCTACCCGGAACCGACCGGCTTAACTAGTAACCGCAAAAAAGTCTAATGTGAGAGGTTGAGGTGCATTAAGTAATTAATGCCACATGATAGGGTTAAGTTAATTTGATTAATGACTCTTAATCAAATATGACATGGACAAGTGGGTTAAGTAATTTGATTAGGCTAATGATACTTAACAAAACATGACAAGTTTGGGTAGGTTAAGTAACTTGATTTGCCTAATGACACTTAACCATTTTTACACGACTAGTGGACGGGGTTACGTTAACCAACACTTAATCAATCCAACATGATAATTTGGTAAGGTTAAGTAAGTTTTCTTAATGACACTTAACCGAAAGATACAGTTAATGGATGGGGTTAAGATTAGACTCAACGAGTCTAAACATGATAATCGAATATGGTTAAGTTAGCCTAGACTTAATTAATCCCACTTGGTAGTTTAATGGGGTTAAGTTGAACACTTAACCAATTTAACTCGTTAGTTTGATGTGGTTAAGTGACCTATACTTAACCAATCTAACTCGTGAACTTATTGAGGTTAAGTTAACCCATACTTAACCAATATAACGTGAAAACATGATAAGGCTAAGTCATGAATCGCTTGAATACGCTTGACCGATTTGACTCAGTAATTTGATAGGGTCAAGTTAATATACACTTAACCAACTTAAGCATGGTTTGTAGGGTTAAGTCTTGGACTTGGACACTTAGCCAGTTTTGACATGATTTGTAGACGGGTTAAGTCTTGGACTTGGATACTTAGCCAATTTTGACATGATTTGTAGACGGGTTAAGTCATGAACTTAAGTGACACTTAATCCATTATGGAAACCCTAGTTCTGAGAATTAGGTGGATAACCGTAGTTAACAAGGATAACGGGAATAAGGCTAAGTGGTAAACCTTAGTTGAAGAATAACTAAGTAATGATCCTTAGTCAAGGAAATCTAGACCAGTTCATAGATAGATGAGTAACCTGATACGGTAGGTCATCGTTTAAGTATACGAGTAGGAGCAAGTATCCGGTTTAGATAAAGGCTCCAGCGAACTGGGTAACGAAGCAGCGGCTTCGGGGAACGTGAGGATATTCTTGGGATCCCTCTATGGGCTGCCAGGTAATTATACTAGGCTCATGAGAGGTTAAGGTCTGCGTTAGAAGAACCAAGAGTATGCCTTGGTTGCTATACGAGCGACCTAAAGACGGGGATGGATAGGGTATAGTCGACGAGACACGGTCGTACCCTAGATAGCATTTCTCGTCAGGCTACCTACCATCTTTGGTCAAGCGTGTACGTACGGAAAGGCAGAGAACACCCAATAGACCATAATTGCTATCTAACTATGGTTGCGGTAAGGCTTGGATGTGGGTTGGCCAGTGTTGTGTTCTCATACAGGATTTATCCTGTCTTGTCTTTCGCTAGCTGAGGGAGGGGTCCCGTGGGACCATAGCCACGGATAGAAAAACAGACCTTAGCATCTGCACCGGCAGATAAATCGAAAGCTCCCGACCGAGTCCTGTATTTCCTGACCTGCCCTGTGACAGGACTCGGATGGCACGATGTGATACATGTGCGTACAGTCATGGAAAAGCGATTCACGATGAATGCGTGGGAAAAAGGGCGTGGTTGGCGGTTAGCGTAATCCCTAGTGGCCCTAGGTGGTTGAACCCAAACCGAGATACGAAAACGTGCAATAGGTAAGCATAATCCCTAGCAGCCCTAGGTAGCATAAGTCCTAGTTGTACAAACAATAATTCATGTTGGAAGACCCTAGCTAGGTTTAGGGTAACAGTCCAAACCGATCTTAAGGATCATGGAACTATGTTAAAGTAATATAGAATCTCATGGGAAAGCCCGTATGGTCTACGACAAGGGACTGAACATTTACATGGAATAAAACATACAAGTTGAGTAACCTATATATGCGATATATTAGGTTGACATGGACCATTACACGACTTTTGAGTGAGGGTCATTCTTGGTTAACACATGACACGGTGGGGATACTAGTACGGTAGGTGCAGAGCTAAAATACAGGATAGATATCACGGGGCGTTACACGTGACAGATATCTTGGGGATATTATACTTGATAGAAACCTGACGATGTGATACCTTGTTTTATCTTGACATCGTAATTTATCATGACACCTTAGTTTATCTGAGTTCAGTAGTTCATCCTGTTATTTTGATTTAGCTTATCTATCTTGTTATCATGCTTATGTTCTTCTCAGTTTCTCATGTCAGTTAACTTTACTAGTTTTTATGCTAATAGTAGATAGGGCTTACTCAGTCTTTTTGACTGACCCATTTTGTTTCGCCTCTTTTCTTCCGTTTCCCCCCCAGGTTACAGGGAGGAAATACTGTTGTTTAGTTCGGACTTCTTCTGCTTGAAGGTCATCATGGATGGCTTGGACTTTTCTTGGCTAATGGCTACTTTACTGTTTTTACTTGTGGAATAATTTATGAAAATGTCTTTATGCTTCTTTACTATTGCAAGACAGGTTTTGATGTACTCTGATGTAAAAGGCTTTAGACCTTATTTATTCATGTTATGAAAGTTTGATTTTACTTCCGCTATTTTATATGTTCTGTCTTGTGATATTTCTGTGCATGTTTACCAATAATGCCCCTCTAAAGCTAGTGCATTCCTTTGCGAGTGACCCTAGCGGAGGCGGGGTGTTACACGTGGTATCAGAGCAGAAGGTTACCAGACTAGGCAAAAGTTTTTAAAGACCTTCAGAAAACTATTTGAAAAAAAAACCGTTTACAAAGAAGCATTTTTCAAGAAAATTTTCTTTTAAAAGAAAAAGGCTATTCCCCAAAGGCCATTAGCACTATCCTTGTTTCCTTAATTGAGTCTCTTTTCCTTTCTTTCCTCCATCTGTAGTCACAGTAGTTTTAACTGCGACTAGTCTTTTCTACCTACGAAAGTGCTTTCCATACGATGGAGGTGGTTCTCGAGAGACCAGTGGCCGCGTTATAAGAAATGATCGTGAGAAAGAAGGATAAAGGATATGAGCTTAAGGATGAGCAACTTGTTGGTATGGCTTAGTCCTCAAAGGAGGGAGAAAGATGAACAACGAAACCCATGACGAGAGAGTACCTTTGGCATGGTAAAACGGGGTGGATAGTTAAGTATTATGGGACAAGGACAAGATCATCGGGAGGGTAATAGTATGCTCTCATTTCTAGGGTACCTCGGAAGGAGGGTAACGATCTTGTTAAAGGTTTAGCTCTTCTTCTCTATCATCCCATTAGGACTTTGTTTTGATCATCGTATCATTTGAGTCTGCTTCGATAGTTGAGTCTCTGCACCTTAAGTACTAGCGTAATAGAGAATCCCATTTTTGTCTCAAAGTCCTATTGGAGAATCAGTCCATTTATTCATGGCTTGTTTGGATTTGAGAATGTCTATGTCAAGTGTTGAGCTTGGAAATAATGCTTATGAGCTATGGATGGATTCTAAGGATGAAGTGGTTATCCAGTAAGGGGTGCCACTCCCGGTTTTGATAGGAGGGTAGTTAGACCTTTTGACTAGCCTTGGTAATACCCTCGAAGTATCGTGTAACCTTTTTGAGGTTCTGTCATGACTAGTTACTTAGAATCCCTTGATGCCTTTATTGGAAATTTGAAGCCCGATCGAGTGGTGTTCGCCAATAAGACGGATGGTTTACTTCATTTATGCATGGGTTATAGAGATCGCCCTAGTGAGTGCGCATGATAACCTGGTTGACATCTGTTTACTTTCAAAAGAAAGTTCTTCTACATGGAATACCTTATAGTATATCAACGAGATCCAAGATTCACTAGTGAATTTTGGAAAGCTTGCATGAGATCATGAGTACGCAGTCATGTTTGCGTCAAGTATTCTAGGAAAAGGATAAGTGCAAGTGGAACGAGAGGCGACGAAGAAATGAGTTCCAGCTCATGTTATGGAAACAGGAAATAAGAAGCTACGAAATCGCGAAGTTAAAAGACGGTCAAGGCACAATGGAATTAAGCTCAAGGAAATACGACTTTGATGGTCGAAGACTAGATACGCGCATGATATCTCTTTTTGGGAGTATATCCTTGATCCCTGTTTTCTGTAGAGCTTACTTGTAGGCTATCTTTCGTGGACATCCTCTTGGTCCTATTTTCTGTTACAAACCCCGTAAGGAGTTTGTCTTGTTTATCTTCTCGACCCTGTTTCAGGGAATCCTAGGTAGAACCCTATGGATGTAAACATGTATTTGAAACATGTTATGATTGATATGGTTGCAAGTGGTTGCAAGTGGTTGCTCGTGGATGCGCGAATACACATTAGATACTAGCTCGACTCGGTCACATTTCATATTGCATATGCACGAGTATTTATACTTGTTTATGGATGAAATCGAATGTATTGTCATGCGGTTGTTGCATATGAATGAATGATTGTGCACGCATATAGTATCTATATGACTAGGACTATTTGCATACATGTTGGATTCATGGCACTATACATATTTTGCATTAGAAAGATTATTCAGGCCTGATCATTAGCATTAGCTAATGAACATGTACACACACGTTTTGCATATATTCATACAGCATTAGAAATCATCTAAGGACAATGGTTGCTTGTGGATGATGTTTTGAGTAGATGGATGATGGATGGTAGGATATGTTCTTCCTAACTTGGGGATTTCGGGGACGAAATCCTAAAAGGTGGGGAGAATGTAACAACCCGTATTTTCAATAACTTGTTATAACATAAATGGAGGCAGAATTAAACTGTAAAATCTGAATCAAGGGAAACGGGATTTGCCATTGCGTTCGTCTCGAAAAAATACGCGAAATAGAGTCCGAGTTTTCGAAAATCGGAGTCCGTATGACCAAGATATGGCCTCGCGAAGTTTCACGAAAAATTCCCAAATTAAAGTATATTTAATTAAGTGAAATGGGTTGCGCAGAGAAATATATATATATTGATATATATATATATATATATATATATATAATTGAAAATTAAATAAATAAATATGCAAAAATGTTCAAAACAGCGAATTGGGAGAGGGGAATAACCGAACCGGCCGATTTTTGAGGTCGACCCGAGCCCGCTGGGTCGACTAGGGGTTAATCCAGGGTGTTTGACTGTCAACCCGTGGGCCGATTCGCTCAAATGCAGATTTTGCATTTGGATGGTTCTCATGGTTCATCTTTAATCTAAAGGCCCTAGATGGTTCCTACACTTGACTTCTTCCCCAAGACATGCTTTGATGGCTTGGATTGAATCTAGGTTTAATCCTATGGCCTAAAACACTTGCCTAATCTATAAATAAGACCCTAACCTATCCTAAATCCTCATTATTCATTCATGCAACTAAACTATGGCAAAATTTTACCTCTCATGGCCTCCACTCTCTTTATAAAAATTTTAAATGGTTTCTATGAGAGATTTTCCATGCATACAAGTGTTTTCAAGCTTGTATGAGTGTCATTAGCTTGCATTCAAGTCAAGTTTCTATCTTTGCATCATAAAGCAAGGGTTTTGATCATTTTGGCTCAAGGGTTTTTATGTTAGAGCTTGCATTTTGGGTCTATTTGATTGCATAAGGGCTTTGTCATATCTTTTGTGCCTTCATAGCAATGTAAGCCCTTTCCCTACTCTTAGATATTAACTATGAAGTTAAATGTTCATGTTGCAAGTTTGGGTTTGATCATTGAGTATGATACATGCTATCATGTCATGCAAGTTTATGAAGTCATTATCTTGATCTTATGAGCTAAAAGCTACAACCTTTATGTTGAAATGTTGCATTAGGCAACATGAGAACCCTCATAACCTTTATGTCAACTTGCATATGAAGTCATAACCCTTATATGATGATATATGCGAGTTACTAGTCATCATTCCATATCTTTTGCCACCATGATTCGCTTATGTGCAAAGTTTGGGTTTATGCATGTTTTGAGGCTTAAGAATGTAACATGCAAGTTAATGAACACATTTGTGCCTCATTTGCCACCATGATTAACTTGTGGCTTAATATCCACTTTTGTCATGCCTTTGACAAATTCCTTCTTTGAATCCATTATGCGAGTTTAAAAGCGTTGGGGTCACATTATGGGAAAACATAATGACATGAACATGATTGGGTAAATGGGTATAAACATGACAACATGTAACGTTAAATATGACATGTGTTTATACTTGAAAACATGACTTGAAATATAACATGGAAGTTGACATGTAAGTATGCATAAAAACATAAGTTTGGGAATTTACCTATTAAGTTTGGTCTACCCATTGGGAAGTTACCTATTAAGTTAGGTCTACCCAATTGCTTGAAAACTTGTAATATGTTTTGGAAACATAATGGACATGACACTTAGATAATATAAGTGTGGCCAACTCGAGGTTGGGTTGAGTTTGCAACGTAAAACTACCCGGAACCGACCGGCCTAACTAGTAGTTGCAAACAATAGGACCCAATGTGAGAAGTTGGTCATGTTGTGCTTAAACCCGAGGTTAGACCAAGTTGTGGTGTAAAGCTACCCGGAACCGACCGGCTTAACTAGTAACCGCAAAAAAGTCTAATGTGAGAGGTTGAGGTGCATTAAGTAATTAATGCCACATGATAGGGTTAAGTTAATTTGATTAATGACTCTTAATCAAATATGACATGGACAAGTGGGTTAAGTAATTTGATTAGGCTAATGATACTTAACAAAACATGACAAGGTTGGGTAGGTTAAGTAACTTGATTTGCCTAATGACACTTAACCATTTTTACACGACTAGTGGACGGGGTTACGTTAACCAACACTTAATCAATCCAACACGATAATTTGGTAAGGTTAAGTAAGTTTTCTTAATGACACTTAACCGAAAGATACAGTTAATGGATGGGGTTAAGATTAGACTCAACGAGTCTAAACATGATAATCGGATGGGGTTAAGTTAGCCTAGACTTAATTAATCCCACTTGGTAGTTTAATGGGGTTAAGTTGAACACTTAACCAATTTAACTCGTTAGTTTGATGTGGTTAAGTGACCTATACTTAACCAATCTAACTCGTGAACTTATTGAGGTTAAGTTAACCCATACTTAACCAATATAACGTGAAAACGTGATAAGGCTAAGTCATGAATCGCTTGAATACGCTTGACCGATTTGACTCAGTAATTTGATAGGGTCAAGTTAATATACACTTAACCAACTTAAGCATGGTTTGTAGGGTTAAGTCTTGGACTTGGACACTTAGCCAGTTTTGACATGATTTGTAGACGGGTTAAGTCTTGGACTTGGATACTTAGCCAATTTTGACATGATTTGTAGACGGGTTAAGTCATGAACTTAAGTGACACTTAATCCATTATGGAAACCCTAGTTCTGAGAATTAGGTGGATAACCGTAGTTAACAAGGATAACGGGAATAAGGCTAAGTGGTAAACCTTAGTTGAAGAATAACTAAGTAATGATCCTTAGTCAAGGAAATCTAGACCAGTTCATAGATAGATGAGTAACCTGATACGGTAGGTCATCGTTTAAGTATACGAGTAGGAGCAAGTATCTGGTTTAGATAAAGGCTCCAGCGAACTGGGTAACGAAGCAGCGGCTTCGGGGAACGTGAGGATATTCTTGGGATCCCTCTATGGGCTGCCAGGTAATTATACTAGGCTCATGAGAGGTTAAGGTCTGCGTTAGAAGAACCAAGAGTATGCCTTGGTTGCTATACGAGCGACCTAAAGACGGGGATGGATAGGGTATAGTCGACGAGACACGGTCGTACCCTAGATAGCATTTCTCGTCAGGCTACCTACCATCTTTGGTCAAGCGTGTACATACGGAAAGGCAGAGAACACCCAATAGACCATAATTGCTATCTAATTATGGTTGCGGTAAGGCTTGGATGTGGGTTGGCCAGTGTTGTGTTCTCATACAGGATTTATCCTGTCTTGTCTTTCGCTAGTTGAGGGAGGGGTCCCGTGGGACCATAGCCACGGATAGAAAAACAGACCTTAGCATCTGCACCGGAAGATAAATCGAAAGCTCCCGACCGAGTCCTGTATTTCCTGACCTGCCCTGTGACAGGACTCGGATGGCACGATGTGATACATGTGCATACAGTCATGGAAAAGCGATTCGTGATGAATGCGTGGGAAAAAGGGCGCGGTTGGCGGTTAGCGTAATCCCTAGTGGCCCTAGGTGGTTGAACCCAAACCGAGATACGAAAACGTGCAATAGGTAAGCATAATCCCTAGCAGCCCTAGGTAGCATAAGTCCTAGTTGTACAAACAATAATTCATGTTGGAAGACCCTAGCTAGGTTTAGGGTAACAGTCCAAACCGATCTTAAGGATCATGGAACTATGTTAAATTAATATAGAATCTCATGGGAAAGCCCGTATGGTCTACGGCAAGGGACTGAACATTTACATGGAATAAAACATACAAGTTGAGTAACCTATATATGCGATATATTAGGTTGACATGGACCATTACACGACTTTTGAGTGAGGGTCATTCTTGGTTAACAAATGACACGGTGGGGATACTAGTACGGTAGGTGCAGAGCTAAAATACAGGATAGATATCACGGGGCGTTATACGTGACAGATATCTTGGGGATATTATACTTGATAGAAACCTGACGATGTGATACCTTGTTTTATCTTGACATCGTAATTTATCATGACACCTTAGTTTATCTGAGTTCAGTAGTTCATCCTGTTATTTTGATTTAGCTTATCTATCTTGTTATCATGCTTATGTTCATCTCAGTTTCTCATGTCAGTTAACTTTACTAGTTTTTATGCTAATAGTAGATAGGGCTTACTCAGTCTTTTTGACTGACCCGTTTTGTTTCACCTCTTTTCTTCCGTTTTCCCCCAGGTTACAGGGAGGAAATACTGTTGTTTAGTTCGGACTTCTTCTGCTTGAAGGTCATCATGGATGGCTTGGACTTTTCTTGGCTAATGGCTACTTTACTGTTTTTCTTGGGGAATAATTTATGAAAATGTCTTTATGCTTCTTTACTATTGCAAGACAGGTTTTGATGTACTCTGATGTAAAAGGCTTTAGACCTTATTTATTCATGTTATGAAAGTTTGATTTTACTTCCGCTATTTTTTATGTTCTATCTTGTGATATTTCTGTGCATGTTTACCAATAATGCCCCTCTAAAGCTAGTGCATTCCTTTGCGAGTGACCCTAGCGGAGGCGGGGTGTTACACTTATATAGGACACTCCCGTTTATAGGTCCGAGTAACATCTCTGCATACACTACAAATATTCAACGATAACAAATTAAACATTATGTTTTTTCAAAACAAATATACAAATAACAATCTTCAATTCTACACAAAAATTTAGTTCACTTTATAACTCAATCCGAAACATATACGCTAATCTACATAAATCAACATTGTCGGAATATTCGTTTAACAACACCAAAATGTAACTCTAAACCCAATGCCATTTCCAAACCTAAAAATAGCGAACTTAAATTACATACTCGTCTTCAACCTCAATTACAGACCAAAAATAACATTTCTAAGCACACATTACATACCGTTAAACTTGTATTGTCATCCACAACAAAAATTAGCCAAATCCAATGACTAATGTTCCCAAACTCAACAAAACTCTCCTGTAATCAACTATTGTGAAGATTAAACAACTACAAATCACCAATAACTAGCACTAAAACAACCGCTTACAAAATCCCCAAAAAATACCTAAAAATCGAATTTTTGAACAAAATAGGTAAAATGATTGAAATTGATACCACTAGCTTGTTCATGTGAAGAAGAGCTTGCCATTTTTTAATTAAAACTTGGAGCTTGATGAATAATTCTCGGATTTGATTTTTTTGGTTTTTTTGGTTTTGGGTTAAAAGGATTTGAGAATGAAGAATGAGAAAGAAAAGGGTAAGAGCGTTCTGTTTAAAGCTTCGGGTCGCAATTTGGGATTGCGTCCCATTGGCGCAATCCTAGATTGCACCTCGAAGCTTTTGATTTTTTGGATAATTTGAACTGGCGTAATTTGGGATTTGCGCCAGTGTACACATGTACTGGCGCAATCCCAGATTCGCCAGTACATTCTAGCCAACTCAGCGCTGAGTTGGCCAAAAGTGGGCTACAAATGTTATATTTTGCAAAAGTGGGCTAAATTTTAAATAAAATGTAAAAATAGGGCTAAATTGAAAAAATATCCATAATTGGCTGTCCACGACACTTAAGTTTCTTTAGCCACCTTGATGTTGTCTATCTTTACCACTTGCTCTGGCTTTATGTTTGACTGCCTTTTCAACTACATGTAATGCAACAGATCACATAATGTTCAACCATCATCAACACCAGTTGACTGAGCAATCTACAACCACCAGTTTCTAGATTTTGGCCACATCTATTCTCAACCTTCCCGTGCAACCACTTCCTTCATTACATGCATTTTCTTTAAAATATATGGTTCTTTAGTAGGATTCTTTATATTCGTTTACACCAAAAATGGTCCAAACACCCTATAATTTTATGTGGGAAATAATGAAGAAATAGGCAATTAAAACAAGAAAAAGTAAGACAACAAGATTTTTAGTTGTTCGACCATGATAAGTAAGGCAACAATATTTTTAGTGTTTCGGCCGTGGCAAGCCTATATCCACTTCCTTCTTTAACTTTTTATATAATGATTTTTATAGTTACATGATTCTGGGTTGTAATCCTATCAAGTACAATGTCCGTAATGGAAGAATTGAACATAAAGAGACAAAATATTCCCCAAAATGTCAAAGTAATGGTGAATTTTTAGCTGCTATAGGGATTTGGTTAGCCAAGAAAAGTGGAGCAAAAATAATATCTTGTAGAAGACCAATTCCTGAGAGCACACGACCAGGTCGGTTGACCTAAGATGAATTTGGTTTGTACCTATCCGGTTGAACCTATCTAAATCATGGGCTAAGTTCTAGCCTTTCCTTGTGCTAATGAAGTGTTGCATCCATGCTTGTGGATTGCTAAGTTAAATCCACGTCGTCAAAATCCAAAATGCCTTAATGTTGTACTGATCCTGTGCAAGATATCCAAAGCAGATCGGATGTCAAAAGATTGCACCGACCTAGTGTAAATGGAGATAAGCACGACCCAGGGCTAAACGATTTATGCCATTCTGAGGCAATGAGGTGAAGGCCGATCCAAGGTAATAAGCTGCACCGATTTGAAATAATGATATGACCATGCTGATCTAAGGCAATGGTGCCTAGCCGATCTGAATCATGGCCAACACAGATTCTTTTCATCCATAACTTCGAGTGTTTGTGAAATTTATTGCTATTTTGAGACTTTTCCGAGTTGAGGTAAGCTCTTGCTCGAGTCTTGTACGATCTAGGGATGAGACGATTAAAGTGTGTAAAAGATGGTTTAACATTTGCTCCTTAAAGTTCGTGTTGTTGCAAACATGACGTGCTTTGAATCGAGATAGGTCAAGGTCATCAAAAATGATTCCATTTTCAACCTGAAATAGTCATCGCACTCTCGTCGAGTTTGAACTCTCTACTCGATTACATTAGGCTTATCAAATAAGATAGTAGAACTTAGTTGCTAAAATTGGTTCTCTTTCCAGAGTTCCAAGTAATGACCGAAATTCCATCAAGTTAAGAAGTCGAATGTGGGTTATGCATGGATCTTCAAGATTTTAAGCTGACATTTGATCATGAGTCATAATTCTCCAATATGTGTAGTAAATCGCATAAGAATAAGTCAGTTATGCATGAAGTGGTCATTGCATCGGTCATTCGCCGGATCTCATTATGGGTTGTTGAGCTATGAGCACGTCGATTATGATTATGCAATTGCCATCAACTAAGCTTTTGGATATAGTGAAAAGATGTTAAGGCGGTCTCAATTTCACGTAATGTATTTCTATTTGAGTGGCTTTGTGTTAAATTATCGAGCGGCATGCTTTCCATTTGATGTCCTTATGGTCCATCACTCGTCGCATAATTCTAGATGTTGATTGGTTCCTCAACTTTTTGGGTTTAAGCTTGGCGCTATCCTTTCAGCTATAGTCTAGGATCTTGTAAGATTCTAGATACAAGTGTCAAGTGCATGGCATGGTTTTTTACTTCTTGCCAAATTGCATTTCGAGACGCAATTTGAGGATAGTAGGGCTAAAGAATGTGTGTACGATCCTTCTTTTCTAGATTCATACTCGTCTTTATGAATTAAGGAATACACTCATGGATTGTGTGACGATCCCAAAACCCCGTACCATGGTGTTAAGGATAATCATTGGAATATAACACATTAATCATCATTAGCAGAGTACAGATAATAGCATAAACAAGAAATAGAATAATTTACACAATATGACAGCGGAATCATATACATATCACCACATCAGAGAGCACAGTACAGGATACTACTTAGTGCATAATAATACATAATCAGTTATGATCGCCAGAGGCGGAATCATACATAAAGAGTACACAAAATAAATATCAGTCTACATCGCCAATGGCGGGATCATAATACAGATACAATAATGGCGGAAAGAGTCAAAGTCAGCACGGTGTAGTCAAGCCTCGCCATGAGCCAAAAGTGCACTGGATACCTGTAACTAGGCTGCCCGTGTGAAAATGAGGGCACCCAAGTTTGCAAGGTTAAACAAACTACGAGTCAGTCATGGGACTGGTATGAGAAATCTACTTAACTTATTAACAACAATAATAAGGCAAATCAAAGGACCACGCCACTTTCGTGGAACGGGTTTACTCCAATGAGTGCTAGTGCATGAAATAAAGTAAATGATTAAATCATCACAATGCTTTTTATAAAATGAAGCCATTATAAGACTCAGGTCCCATCACACAATGCAACGCAAGCCAGAGGATAGAGTTTTTACCTTATAATGGCCAAAAATGCTTCATACGTATAAAACGAAAGTGTTTGATATTATTACTAGTGCATATATGTTTCAAAAGCAAATTCAATCATAAATATCAATCCTAGGCGGCATAGCTACCATCTACTATGTCACCATACTGTAATACAATCACATCCACAATTTCGTATTGGAAATTGGATTCCATCATGAGTCGAGGCAAGGGGCAAGCTCCTCCCCGATTTGAGACACTCTAGCAAATGTCCCAGGATCGCACACAGCGATCCCCTGGATCCTCCAAGGTCGGTCCTCTCTTACTTTTGAGGATTGGCAATTCCTGAACACACATTTCCTGGTCCTTACAGACCTATAATCGAGGCGCCTCGCATTCCAACAACCACACATGTTAAAATTATATATAATGTCAGGGCTGGTAGGTCACTGACACCACCTTAGCTAGAAATAAACGTCGTGCACTCCTTGGGTCCTTCTGCCGTTTTTGACTCATACCGGGGTGTGAGGCTCGCGAATCCACGCTATACACAAAGCTACGTCACACAGACCATGCTTTGATCATCAACCACAAGACTTTGCTTTGCAACAGAAGCCTTGATCATATGCCACTTAGGCATGCCACACAGGCAATTCACTCCATGCGACTGATTTCTATCTATATATAACCTATGAGCTCGTACGTCTTAGAGAAGGGCGTTAAGCAAGAGAATAAATTATCCGCTGCCAAACAGATATATATTCAATAGAGATCAATCAGCACAGAACAAAATCCAATGTCATACACATAGTCCATTTACAAGTTCATTCTGGGTTTGAACGAAGCCGGAGGCACCAAATTCCTCGCTTATCCGCACAATCAACAATACGTCCGAACGACTACTACTTCAGCTCCTTCAAGGTAGCTACTCCAATCATGAGCATCAGTAGCGCCCATCCATCCAATGTGAAGATCGTCGGTCTTCAACCGTCTTCAACTCTTCTACTTCACATCGTCGATCGATTATTTGAAATGATAATAAACTCGGCCTTTTCAAATAATCCACGTATATTTAGATTTTCAAATCAATTCATCACATGGTTAAATCACTCAACATTCACATTTCAGTTCCTTAGTATAGTTTTCATGTTAAATGCATTCAACCATCACATATCAAGCAAACCAAGCAAAATTAGTTTATTTCCATTCTATATCGTAAATAATATTTTTCAACGATATATCGCCATTTTTATTTATTTAAAAACGACCATATTCAATTAAACGACATTTCAGGTCGTGCCGAAGCACTGGCGCTGTTTTTCACTAAATTTGTTTTACACATATCTGAAAAATCTAACCGTTGGATCTTCACAAATTTTATATCATTAGAAAGATCATTTCAAAATGAACCCAACGGTTTCAGTTTTGGGAAAATCCGACGGTCGGATCTCCCGCACTAGTCGTTTGAAATCACGGTTTCAATTTACGAACTGCAGCGTCGTTATTCGATTTAATTTAATTATATTTATATTTATATATAAATATAATCAATTCTGGTGCTGTTTTTCTTCAGATTTGAATTAAACATTCCAGACAATCCAACCATCGGATCTTCACAAAGTTGGTGCCGTTGGAAAGATATTTCCAAGGCGAACCCAATGGTTGCGGTTTCGGGAAAATCCAACGGTCGGATTTCCCGCACTAGTCATTTGAAATCACGGTTTCAAAATACGAACTGCACGACCACGATTCGTTTTAATTTAATTATATTTATATATTTATATAAATATAGTTCATTCGACGATTTCAATATCGTTTTCACTTCAAATATTTCACTAACGCCTTTAAATTTTGGAAAATTTCGCCATAACCTCCTTTGTACGGGAAGGCTGGGAAAATTCCCAAATAGCCACACGGGCGTCTCATGTCAAAAAGAAAAAGCCAAGCGGCTAGCCAATAGGCTCATAAAATCATCACCCAAACAAAACAGTAAACATGTACCTATTTGTCGGGCACACAATTTTATTCCTCTTCTCTAGCCTCTTTGCTATAACCTGTTCAATAAATATGCATGTACATATATGCAATTTTCATCACTTATCATTTTCTATTCAATTTCATTTTCGGTTCACTTTGGTTTAAAGTCACCATTCATTCTAATGTTGCATACATAAGCAAAAATCACATCATTAGCTAATTAATGAATATTTCAACTCATGCATATTTATTTGAACAAGTGGTTATTTTTTAACATTTCACACTTCAATAAAAATGATATTTTTGGCGAACTAAAATATATTTCAACTCATGACTATTTTATTTAGTTCCTATGCATGTTAAAAATAATATTTCTTTCCCAAATATTTATTTCAACGCTCGCATATCTTTAGCATATCACATATATGATAAAAATGATTATTTTTATCATCTAAAATATTTGTTCAACAAATGAATGTTTTTAACACTTTATAATTTCAATAAAAATGTAATTTTTATTGTTCGATCTATTTATTCAACACATGAACTTTTCCAATACACACACTTCTCAACACATGAGCATCTCCACACATGGATATTTTATATATGTTGTTCATATAAGAAATATGAAATTTTTATTGTTGAAACTATTTATATATAAGGCGAATATTTTACATACTTCATATATATTATAAAAATGTGATTTTAATGTTTAAACACTTTATTCATTCACACATGAATTTAATTTTCACACTTCACTTCTCAACACATGAGCATTTCCACACATGGATATAGTTTCAACACATGATTTTAGTTTCAACGCATGAAGATAATTTCAACATATGAAAATAATTCTAACACATAGATATTATTCAAAATTTCGGCAGCATAACGGCAGGGTAGTTAAAACCGGCACCGTCACTAGTACGGCTCCACGCTCTACCTTAAAACCTCGCGGTTTTTGACAATGGGGATTCATGCATCTAATTCGCACGCAGGCGGCATGTTTTATTTCATTTCCACAATTATTTCCAATTTGTTTCAATCACCAATGGGTATTTTTCAACCACAAACAATTATTCAACCATTCACATTTTTCATCCAATATTTAGCACCAATTCACAACAATAAATATCGTCCATGTTTGTGGACGAGGAGAGTGTATATATATATATTATTTTCTATATTTCACTTGCATTTCAACACACATATCATTTAAACAATGCATGTATAATTCATACTTCGCTCATACAACTTATACTACGCATGTATATGTGGTATACAACACGCATATAAATTATATTTCGTTTATATAAATTATACATGACATTTTCTATTCAATTTCATTTAATATAGATTTCTCACATTGGTTTTCGGAGTGCTAAAAATCGTAGATGACTCAGAAAAATCCGCGGTCTCTTCTATGTGGTAGAGAGCCTCCTTGCGGTCCCGATGTTTCCTGGTTCATCGAATTTCGTCAACACACTAAAAAGATATGATTTTTCAAAGTTCAAACATCAAAAAGGACTCACCTTTCATGAGGGTTCAAAACTAGGGTTGCAGTTTTCACGAGAACCGAGGCACGATACTACGATCGAAAGGTACAGCGTGGAAGAGGGAGGAAAGGGGAGTCGATCGGTGGTGGTTGGAGGCGGTTTGGTGGTCTCTGGCGATCGTGGCGGCGCTGGGAAGTCGTCGACTTTGGGTCGACGATTCAGGCGATAGGGGCGACGAGGGGGGTCGAGCTTGGGTCGGATTTGAAGAGGAGGAGGAGGCGTGTCGACGGCGGTAGGTGGCGATGGCTGGAGATGGCCGAGGCGGCGACGTTTTGCCTAGGAAGGTTCAAACGGTTTTCCGCCGTTAAACGAGAGAGAAGCGTTTTTTTTATATTTTAATTTATGAAAGGAATTTTCTGATTCGCCGATATATATATTATTCAGAAAATTAGGGTTTTCACTTACGAACCCCAATTCAAACCCAACGACTGTCTCCTTTAGATAAATACCCCCATCCCGGACACAATGGGATATGTTTCGTTGGCCAATTCGACTGTTACAGTCGGTTATTCTTCAAATTAAAGTATAAAACATTTAATTTTAACTTTGAACGTACATTTCAATTTGCCAGGGCCACAAACTGATTCGAAAAATTCTAGAAAAATAAATCTAGTTATGTTTTGACGCTACGGTCCCAACAAAACTAGTTTCGTCGAATTCTGAGATCGTTTGAAAAATGGCCATTTTCTGGTCGATCCAATTTAACAGAAATTGACCAAACACATTTTCTTTTTCCACGCTCACATACTAGCTTCAAAAATTATGAAATTTGAAACCTAGCAATAGTTTGACGTCCCGGACCCAACAAAAGTGGTTTCGTCGAATTCCGAGGTCGTTTGCAAAATATCTATTTTCAAGGGCTATATATTCTATATAGCGACCTTTCTGAAAATTCATTTGGCCATAACTTTTTATTCCCGCTATAAAATTTCGATTTTTCAGATTTGTTAGAAAGATATTCATAAACAGATTTAAATATTTCTGGTTTCACTAAAATCTGTTATATTTTCCACCAGGCACAGTCAGACAAAGTTTGAATTCAAATTTTCAAACCGCCACACTATTTCTAATTCACTATTTTATTGAAATATTCTATTTCAATTGTTCAAATTGCATTGAAATAACCAATTTAAAATTTTTAAATTGGCTCGTATTTTCCGGGTTGTTACAGATTGGATGACTACGACATATCCAACTCAGGTTAATTTCTCTGTTATGGTGTCTAGGAATGGTGTCAATTATTTGGCAGTCAAAACTTGCCCCTCGATGCTCGCATACTTTCCCCCTAGTCATTGGGAGTTAGCTGATTAGTAGACATCAAAGCCAGTCTTATTAGGATTTATATTCTCTTGTCGAATCGGGAGCCAGAGTAGAATGCAATATGATTGATTGGCAACCAACATGGATTGGTCTTGGACAATCATGTCGAAGACATGATGCTGCTGCATGAATGGTTGGTTCATGTTCACTTCTCATCTATACTTCTGTTTAAGCTTTGAGGACTGGAGTTGGATATCAAAAAGTTAGATTGTAGTAACCTTCAATGTTCTATTTCCCCCCACCATTAGGATAAGAGTAAAGTAATAAATGGTTGTGTCACACTCAATTGATGTTTAAAGTAGAATAATCAAGTCATGTATAGTTGTGTTTGCGCTCTTCTCATCGAAATGCGAATCCATCTCGTGCTCTATATGTGGCCTATCAAGTTTAAGGCATGAGTTGCTACATACGGCCGTTTCACGCCTTTTTTTAATATGCAATATTGCCCCATTCCAGGGTTAATGGCAAGATATGGGTGGTAGGACCACACCCATTGCAAGTTTAGATATATGCATAAAACCATTATTTTTTCCAAGCTTAAGTCATTTGTTCATCCAAGTGCTTAGTTCATCGCATTTTTGCTCTAATGTACTTGAAGTTTGCTACTCGCCTAAGTCGTTCAGGGGCATGTGCATTGATTGAAGATATCACTTTCAAGGCCTCCTTTTAGTCATTGCCTTAAGTCGTTGATTTGTTATTGAATATTACAATCTTAGTGCCTCCTTTTGGTCATTGTCTTAAGTAGCATGGAGTGTCATAATAGTTGCTTATAAATCCGAGCATTGTTGCACTTGGCCACTCTAAACGCTTCCCCTCGGTTATAGCATCAAGTCATGTGACACGTCATTGGAAACCCCACTCTCAAAATCCCTTTCAGTCGTTGTCTCAGGTCGTATTGTAAGTCTTGTGCTAGGTGCAGAATCTGGGCCCGTAGCCTTCTCTATAAGTGTTTGTACTCCCGCTCTGTGTCGCAATATGGAGAAATTAGTGTGGATGTCGGGGTTTGTCCTTTATACTCTCCCATCGTCGATTCAGGTTATAGTTATGAAGCGAGTGGACATTAGTCTCAGCATGCCTATCACACTCGACCTTGGGTCATACTCCTGTCCAACTTTCAAGGAACGAAGTTGGTCGGACAAATGAACATGTTACATTTACCTTAGCGTCGTCCCCTGTACAACACGTCAGAGGCAAAAGTGGTCGTAAGGATGGTCGAATCACATCCATGTTAAGTTTAATCGAAACATGGGGAAGAGTTAAAGACTTCATGGCATGAACGATCGAGTCACACATAACCTTGTCTTCGCGTTCTTCTTTCCCCTAAGTTGAAGGAAAAGGTCGCAAGGAGTATGATCAAATTGCATCCATATGGAGTTGGTGGGACGACCTCCCAGAATCCCCGCACTAAAAAAGGGGTGCCGGGTAGTTATGGACGATCATCATGGTATAATATATAAGCGGAGTCTGTCGTATAACTCACAATGCAAGGATAAAATATAACAGCACATATGCAAAATAGGCAATGATAGTGGATAATATTTGAATAGAGATTCCAAAACTTTCATAGTAATTAGAAAATGATATCCATACGCTCAGATTGCAACACTAATGTCTGTACAAATTTGCCTTACTACAGAACTCGGAGTCAAACGTCAAACAGCGGGAAAAAATATACTATATAGTAGGGAAAAGTAATGCGCTAGCCTCCTGCTCGCCTCTGAACTGCAACATCGTTCTCACCAAGATATCACCTGTCACCTGCTACCTAGTCTGCCCATCCAAAAATCGGATGAACATCCCATGATAATAAGAGGGAAACATAAAACCATGAGTCGGACAACAGTCTTAGTGAGCGATAAAACAGCTAACTATAACATCATCAATAAAGTATATGAGAATAGGTAGATAAACGAACTAATCTACCAAAACACCAGAGGACTCTACCCTATCTTCCCCACATCGGACTGTGATAGCCTTTACAAACGAGCATTTGAGAACAACTCTACATCCAAGACAATCAGAGCAACTATTCATTCATGGCAATCAGAAGTAACCAAGTAAAAGCAAACAAAATAACTAGTTACATCTCACGTAAACCATCCTAATCTGGATCGACCTTCCCCAAGCACAAGCCCCAGAGGCCTAAACCAATACTAGTCAAGCACCTATGAAACATCCCCTTTGACGTTGGCCAATCTACGTGAGATGGTACAAGTAAAACAAACATACATACATGACAGACTCTAGCTATCACCGCTAATCATGCTTTGAAACCATCGTTAATCGTATGACTGACCATATCATACTGCCATCCGCCAAGGGTTAATGGTAACCCTGGTTCTAGCAAAAAACCCTATACGCCATACAACGAAACGTATCTAGGCCCGTTCGAGCTGCCCAGGGTACTCGACCATACAATCGGTCTTTTAGGTATCCCTATTATACCCCTGCTTTGAGTCCACTAGAACCTAAGACAACGATAATTCCTCGGCCTTCGGTATCCCTAGTCGTCATCGATGGCGACCATCTGACCATTATCAACAAACTCAGAACACCTTTGACTTATCATCACATTCTTGTATTACGACGGTCAACGAACACATCACTTCACTTTGACATTCCCCATTGAATTCACTTCGAAGTCATCACCATTCTTGAACCAAAGAAAATCATCAACAACATAAGGTTCAACATCAATCAATAGCGTTTCAAAGTGCTATTATAAACATTCGGTACATGCCGATCCATTATGGATCAGACATGCCGACCCATAGGAGTAAAAACATGACTGACCCATGCTGCTAACTTCATGACCGACTCATAAGTGACTGACCCATAACTATTGCCATCCATAGGCTGACCGATCCATAAGTGACCGACCCATAACTCTTGCCATCTATAGGTTGGCCGATCCGTAAGTGACCGACCCATAACTCTTGCCATCCGTAGGCTGACCGACCCATAGGTGACCGACCCATATACGACCGACCCATATATGACCGATCCATCACTTCAATCCGACCGATCCATCTCCATACACACCGACCGATCCATCTTTCTTGCTTTCCAAGCCATACATCCGTCTGATCCATTCAAACCCGACCGATCCATATCAAGTCCGACCGATCCATCCCCTATACAGATCCGAACCATCTCCAAACTTGATAGAAATTTCGCCAAACGACCATATTGACGAAATCAACTCATCCAATTCAACGACAAACATGTTATGAAATCAACAACAACTTGTAAATGACAATTTCATCAATAATTATGCAAAATTCACCAAAATCATGATAAGTGGATAAATGACCAAAATAATAGATCTAACTTACATAAACGTAGGAAATTATATGGAAGTTACCGGTTTTAAGTTGTTAAATTAGATCCTATGGCGATTCATATGAAAATAGACTTACCGTGATGTAGATCTAATGAAAACGACTTGAAAATGATGAAATTAAGATCACACAACTCATATACCTTATTGAATCCGCATGAGAGATGCATATCACTCACCAATTCTCGAAAATAACATAAAACGATGAAATTAAGACTCCGAATAGCGAAGAATTTGCCCTAAACTCTTCGATTTGATGAACTCTCTCTATGAAATTAAGACCCCCTATTTATAGCCTCCCACCAACCCACTAATGGGCCACTCCAAATCATCCCATTATGGCTTAAAAACCTGAACAATAAATTGTGAAACCTTAAAACAGTGATTCCTCCCAAACCGTTGAGCCAACTTTTTAATAGGACCACTCTATGGAATGGGAATCATCATTTCCTTTCTAGTGAGACCGATCTCAGCACTTGATTCAATCTAAGTCGAAAGTTATTCCCTGTACAAGACTAACAAGGGCAAAATGGTCACACAAAAAATTGGTAAAAATTATGGACATGTATTACATCCCCATAAACAATAATTAAAATATTAGAATGATCCGACCCTCTAAGAATGAAATAAAAATATTTTGCGATCTCCGATGCGTAAAATGCGGGTTGTTACATTCTCCACCTCCCCCCCCCCCCCCCGCCTTTTAGGAATTTCGCCGCTGAAATCCCAACAACCATATGAAAATAAAACAACCAAAACAATTCTGCATGCCTATCATCCACCAGCATCCAATTCTATCATCCAAACTACCAACCATCAAACCATGTATCCATTGTCTTACCCTAGCACGCGGAATTCTTAAAAAAAACATCAACAACAATCATAAAAACAATAACAACGTACAATCGTCATCATCCTAACTCCATAACACGTTGTCTAACTTAACTGTCTTCCTCCTAAGTTGTTTCATGTTATTTTCCACAACACGAAGTGGCTTACGAGGTTTTGTAATTACGGCCTTGACTTCTAGGTCTTCGTATTGCTCCGGAGATACTACCACATCCTGATCATTCACATATTTTTGTAGAAACGATTCATGTAAAGTGTTATGCACGCTCTACATCTTCACGGGTAAAATATATCTATACGCGAGCTTTCCAATCCGCTCGACTATCGGAAATGATCCAACAACTCTAGGAGATAACTTTCATTATCTTTTAAATCGAACTATATGCTTCAACAGAAAAATCTTCACAAAAACCATATCGCCAACGTCGTGTTCCAAATCTTTTCGACGCTTAACAGGATATCTCTTCTGTCGATCTTGGGTTGCCATCATTCGTTGCCGAAAGATCTCGATATAATCTGAGGTTTCACTTGTCATCCCAGGCCCAAGTATCAATGACATGACCCGAACTTCCCCGTGAAGGAAAGCCCGGATTGAATTGAGAACACGGCAAATCAGAACACAAACAAAAGAACATTTCATTGCTTATTACAACAATTTACATCAGAGTACAAGAATATACAGAGTATTAACAAATAATATACATTTGATAAATATCAGAGATTTACAAAATACAATACAGCGGAAAAATAATACAAAACATAACCGGAAGAGATACACGGATACAGAGCTTTCCGAATATCATTTTAGTTATAAATCAGAATCCTGTGAATATAATATATGCCAAACCCAACTACAAGCTGCCCGTGCGGAAAATAGGGGCACCCAGAGTTTAGGTTAAAATAATAAACTCCAGGTCAGTCATGTAACTGGTGTGAGAACTAAATCAGTTATTAATATTTGTTTTAAAGTTAGGTAAATCAAGGGACCACGCCGTATAACACGAAACGGGTTTCCTCCCAAGAATACCAGTGCATATAACCAACAGCGCAATGCTAAAATAAAGAATAATGAAGATATTATAAGACCCAGGTCCCATCACACAATGCAACGCAAGACGGAGGATAGGGTTTTACATTAGAATAGCCAAATAATGCTTGATAAGCAAAATTTAGTCTTTTATTATTACTATAAGCGAAGAAATCAACTTCAAATATAAATGTATCAATCATAGACGACATGAATGTCCCATACCACTATGCCACCATATATAGTGTACAATCAAAACCGCAAAATGTCATATTAGAAGTTGGATTCCATCTGTGAACCATAGGCAAGGGATCGTCCTAGCCTGCTTCGAGACGATCTAGCCCATGTCTCAGGTCAGGTCTCGAGTGACCTTTGGATCATCAGGGATGGCCCATCAAAGTGCGATGTGGATTAATAAACCTTGAACAGTATGTTTCCCCGCCCTATGGTCTGTAAATGAGCCAAATGACTCCATCGGACCCGGATCGTCCGATCTAACCGAGGCGCCTCCTATCCATCATCCACATAAGTAAAATGCTAGGGCTTGCAAACGCTGACACCACTCCTAGCTAGAAGGAAACGCATGTCCTCCCTGATGTCCTCTCCCGTTTTTGATTCACACCGGGGTGTGAGGCTCGCGAATTAACGCCATACACAAAGCTACGCTATACTAAAGCCATGCTTTGATCATCAACCACAAGACTCTGGTTTTCAATAGAAGCCTTGATCATTTGCATCTCAGCATGCCACACAGGCAATACACGCCATGCAAGTGACGTCCATCGATCACACAGAATGAAATCCAATGTCAGACATACAGTCCATTTGCAAGTTCGTTCTGGGTCTGAATGAAACCGAAGGAACCTTATTCCTCGCATATCCATCGATCTCCAAGTACGTCTGGACGATCACCAACTGATTCCCTCCTCCTGGGTGTACAGCCCAATCAAGATCATCAATAATTATCCAAATGATGTGAAGACCTCCGGTCTTCTACCACCGTCTTCATCGCCAACTTATCGTCGAATCAGTTATTCAGAGTGGGTATAAACCCGGCCTTTCCGAATAACTCGCGTATATAATAAACAAGTGTTACACAAACACAACATACACCTCATTCTAATCCAGAATATTCTTTTATTTAAATATTCACATTCTTAGGAAAAGGTTCCTATTAATTTATCAAAGATAAATTCTTTAAAATTTATTCTTTAATCTTCTTTTGGATAACATTTCAAACCATATTATGGTTTTCCAAACCAATCGGGATTAGCGATCCTTACTGAAGTAATCCTTTATTTAATTTCCCAATCCCAACCTATTTATTCCCTGGAGCAAAACTGGTAATACTCCATATCTAACACCATGGTGTTATCGGTAAAATTGATTACCATTTCACTTTCAAATCTAATTAAAGATTTAACTATCGCCTGGAGAAAAACTGTTGGTACTCCATTCTCGATCATTTCCCAAATTTGATAATTTAAATTATCCATTCTCTTTTCAATCTAATTAAAGATTCATAAAACTCTAATTCAGTTTTAATCTCAAAAACCATTACTTAATGACTTTTCAAAGTTAAGAAATTAATCTTATCTTTAACTGGGTTAAAGAACTAATGTCCTTTAAAACACGGCTCACGATAAACCCAAAATCACATACCATTAATCTCTAACCGTAAATTAGTAAAAGAACAATTCCCTAAGTATTAATCCGGAAGACCGAAACCAACATCAGATCAATACCCAGGAAACCATTCAACTTAGCTAATCTCCAGTTAGTTTCAAATTTTCTTAACTCCATTGGGTTTAAGAACAGTGTTAGTGAAGACAACGTTCACGACAAACCCCAAAATCCAATTCGATATTAAATATAAGGCTCTGAATAGAAATTATATCAGCTTATATTCAATATCAAATTCTAAAACCAACAAATATCGTATTGGAAATAACGATATAAAATATATCTTCCAAATTTCCATAACAATATTCGTATAATCACGAAATCCAATATCGAAATATTCCGAAGATGATTTCCATTCAAACCCATTCCAATTCACATATTGGAAATTATGTTATTTTAAAACCCATTCTCAATCCCATTTATTTATTTAAAAATAATTGGATTATAATTCTAGTTAATAACTAGTTCCTTTCGATAAAAATATATTTTTATCTTTTCAAATATTGAGTTTTCCCCCCAATTCTTCCCAAATCATTTATTATGATTTTACACAAATTATTGTTATTTTTAATAATTTTATTAAGGCCCTTTCAGTCGATTTCCATAAACGGTCATCGAACTGCACTTACAGCGACCTTTTCCAAATTTGATTTGGACATAATTCCAAATCCAACCGTTAGATTTCAAATTTCTTATATTCGTTGGAAAGTTCCTTTCGATACGAACCCAACGGTTCTGGTTTTAGGAGAATCCGACGGTCGGATCTCCCGTAATCCTCATTCGAAGTCGATGGTCGAAATTCGCAAACGGCCGCGGCGCGGCGCGTCCTATTCAAACCACTAATATATATATAATATATATATTATATATATTTCGGTCAAAACGTATAATATAAATTCGTTTTAAAACGATTCCCACTTTTATTTCAATTTTGAATCAAAATTGAATAATCTATATCATTAATCTATAAATGATAATATTTCCAAAGTATTTGATTTTGAAATCATTTCCTTTTCGATATTCGTTATAAAGACGAATAAAATCGATATAAATATCGTTCGCGTCAAAATGGCGCAACTCTAATCAATACGGCTTTATTCACCGCATGAATATTACTATTAAATCCTTTTCTGAATATTATTTTAAAATATTCTTCATTTTCAAAATTGGAATGAGGCCCAATCAAATACCATATAATGTTACTTATATGGATTCCATACAACACATGTATATAATCACAACGATAAACAATCAACCATCATCCAAAGTGCTTGCTACCACAGTATAAGCATTAAAATAAATTAATAACGCTTATACTAACACTTTTCAGAAAATTTCAGCAGCATAACGGCATGATACTAGGTCCGGGATAAGGTCTATCCTTATCCCCAATCTACTAATGGCCTGCGCCATACACATGCCAATTCTAATCAATTTCATTTCACCCAAACAACCAAATTCAAACAAATAATCCAATCAAACCAAACAATCATACAATATAATCAAACAAACACACAAGTCGTCCATGGTTTGTGGACGACGGGGAAACAGTTCATATATGCAGTTATAAAACAAATAACTGTATAAAAGAAATTTTAGTGAGAAGTTCTCACCTATAAGCTTAACCAAATACCGCGATTCTTCATATGTAGAAAAATCTTCGCTGTGTTTCCAACGAGATCTGTTTCACGTGGTATATGTTAAAAATAATGTTTTTAACATCGCTACTTTATATATAAAAATTATATTTTTATATCTCTACTTCATATATAAAATTTCTAATCTTTATATTATGAAAAATCATATTTTTATTCTAAAACGATATATATAAAAATCAAATTTTTATTCTTCTAAAAATATTATTTCATATATACTATTAAAATTATATCTTTATCTTTCTAAAAATAACCTCATAACTCGATAAAAGTTATATTATTAGCTTTCTAAAAATCATATCACACATACGATAAAAATAGTATTTTTATCGAACTAAAAATCGTATTTTTATTAAACCAAAAATCATATCTTTTCTAACTCAAAAATATGATCTTTCTTTGAATATAAATCCTATCATTTTCAAATTAAAAATCATTTCTTTATGTGATGAAAAACCATTTCTTTTCATTAATAAAAATCATAACTTTCCTAAAAAAAATCTAAACTTTTTCTAGGTTAAAAATATACTCTTTTCTATGCCTATTACTTAGATAATAGAACTGATTTAAGCAAAAAAAAACTGATTTAAATAATAAAACTCACGGTTTTTAACTTCAAGGAGGAGGAGGTGGTCTTGGTTGCGGCGGCGCTTGGTGGAGGGTCGGAGGGGAGTTGAGGGAACGACGTCGTGCCAGGACGTGGTGGAGGTGGGACCACGGTGGACGGATTTGGCTAGGGTTCGGATTGGGGTGGTTTTATTCGGATTTGATGATGGTAGAGGGGAGGGAGAAGGTGCGGCCGGAGGTGATGGCCTGGGCTGGGGCGCGGCGGCGGATGGATCCTCCGGCGGCGGGAGAAGTGAAGGCGACGGGGTCTGAGAGAAAGGGGATCGAGGTGTTTTTATTTTGAATGAGGAAATGAATAAAAAGAAAATGGAGGGGGGTTAAGGTAAAGTAAGGGTTTTTATAAATTAATTTATATAATATTTTATTCCACCAAAGGTTGACTTTTTATTCAACCTCTAAACGAGACCCAACGACTGTCGCACCTAGCTGATTACCCCCATTTCGAACACAATGGGATATATTTCGTAACCCAATTTGGATGTTACAACCAATTTCCATCAAATTTAAAATATAAATTAATATAATAGTCAAACTTGACTTTAACGAACATTTTAATTTACCGGGGTCACATACTGACACTGAAAATTCCAAAAAAATTATTTCTAGCTTTGTATTGACGATACGATCCTAACAAAACCAATTTCGTCAAATTTGAAGACCGTTTGAAAAATGGTCATTTTCCAGTCGATTAAATTCAACTGAAATCGGTCAAACGCGTTTTCTTTTGCCACGCTCACATATTGATTTCAAAAACTATGAAAATTGGAATCTAGTAATAACTTGACATCCCTGATCCAACAAAAGTGGTTTCGTCGAAAACGGAGGTCATTTGCAAAATTTCCATTATTAAAAGCTTATATATATTAAAATATATATAAATTCCACAGCGACTTTTCTGAATTTTAAACTGGACATATCTTTCAACTTATAAAACGAAATTTCAGCTTCTTACATCCGTTAGAAAGATATGGTTAAACAGGTTCAAATATTTCTTGTTTCGCTCAATTCTGACTTATATTTAATTATGTATATTCGTTTGAAATTAGAAATCGAATTTTCGAACTGCGGCGCTATTTCCGGCTCGTTATATATTTAAAATAAATTTATTCGTTTTAACTTCGTCGAAAATAAATTTATCGTCGTTATTATTTAAAATAATTCATTTTAAATTATCAAAACCCGTTAAAATCGCCAAAATAATTTTTTTAAATTGGCTCAGATTTTCCGAGTTGTTACAATCTCCCCCACATAAAATCTTTTCGTCCTCGAAAAGGAACGAAGCTGAAAGTTGTTTTATAATCAAATCAACTTTCAATATTTTAATTATGGCTTAAGTTTTTCAACTTTTCAGTTTCTAAAAACTTTTCAAATTTTTCAAAAATTTGGCTAACACCCAAAATTTTCGAAAAAATTCACCATAACCTCCCTTGTACGGGAGCACAGGGAAAATCCTGAAATCGCCATACAGGCCCCTCCAATCCAAAATGAAACAGCCAATCGGCTCATAAAATCATCAAAAACCCCAAGAAATACAATAAACATGTACCTATTTGTTGGGCAAACAATTTTATTCCTCTTCTCTAGCCTCTTTGCAATGACCTGTTCAATGTATATACATGTACATATATGCAAGTGCAATAAATTTTCAATTCAGTTCAATATTTGATCAATTTGGCCAAATTTACCTTACATGCACCTATTGGTTTCAACAATTATATTAGTCAAACTAATAATCAAACAATACAACCAACAATCAATTAGTTGGTTAACGCTCCAAATTCATAATTTTTATATAGTCAAAAATCCAATTTCTGATGCTAAGTCACAACAATAAGCCCTATCTAGTTTTGGTTCTCACACCAGTCAATTGGAAATATACAGATATCCCACTTTCGTTTCTCGAAAATAAATACTGATGATGTTGCGACATCACCAGAATTATGCCCGGCCGACTAGAGTGTGATTCTATATCTATCCAGTATATTTGAGGCTTCGTATACACGTGGATTAGACGTATATTCAAAATCTCTATATACTTGATTGTCCAAATCAATTAAAAATAAAATATTCAAATATGAATACTTATTATAAAATTTTAAAACTAAATTTGATTTTAAAATTTTCACTCTTCACACTCGTTCTAGGATACTACTGATCCTATCTCTAACGAGTCATTCTTATTGGATATTACTAATCCAATCTATGACGAATCCTTTCGTTTGGTTCTGATATGTCTTGGTCTCGAGCTTTGTAAACCAAAGCTCTGATACCAAACTGACACGACCCGAACTTCCCCATGAAGGAAAGCCCGGATTGAATTGAGAACACGACAAATAAGAAGACAAACAGAAGAACATTTCATTGCTTATTACAACAATTTACATCAGAGTACAAGAATATACAGAGTATTAACAAATAATATACATTTGATAGATATCAGAGATTTACAAAATACAATACAGCGGAAAAATAATACAAAACATAACTGGAAGAGATACACGGATAAAGAGCTTTCCGAATATCATTCCAGCTGTAAATCAGGATCCCGTGAATATAATATCTGCAAAACCCAACTAAAAGCTGCCCGTAAGGAAAATAGGGGCATCCAGAGTTTAGGTTAAAATAATAAACTCTTGGTCAGTCATGTGACTGGTGTGAGAACTAAAACAGTTATTAATCTTTATTTTAAAGTTAGGTAAATCAAGGGACCACGTCGTATAACATGGAACGGGTTTCCTCCCAAGAATACCAGTGCATATAACCAACAGCGCAATGCTAAAATAAAGAACAATGAAGCTATTATAAGACCCAGGTCCCATCACACAATGCAACGCAAGCCGGAGGATAGGGTTTTACCTTATAATAGCCAAATAATGCTTGAAACGCGAAATTTAATCCTTTATTATTAGTATAAGTGAAGAAATTAACTTCAAATATAAATGTATCAATCATAGACGACTTGAATGTCCCATACCACTATGCCGCCATATATAGTATACAATCAAAACCACAAAATGTCATATTGGAAGTTGGATTCCATCTGTGAACCATAGGCAAGGAATCGTCCTAGCCCACTTCGAGACAATCTAGCCCATGTCTCAGGTCAGAGCTCGAGTGACCTTTGGATCGTCAGGGATGGCCCATCAAAGTGCAATGTGGATTAAAAATCCTTGAACAATACGTTTCCCCGCTATATGGGGCGTAAATGAGCCAAATGACTCCATCGGACCCGGATCGTCCGATCTAACCGAGGCGCCTCCTATCCATCATCCACATAAGTAAAATGCCAGGGCTTGCAAACGCTGACACCACTCCTGGCTAGAAGGAAACGCATGTCCTCCCTGATGTCCTCTCCCGTTTCTGATTCACACCGGGGTGTGAGGCTCGCGAATTAACGCCATACACAAAGCTACGCTGTATTAAAGCCGTGCTTTGATCATCAACCACAAGACTCTGCTTTTCAACAGAAGCCTTGATCATTTGCATCTCAACATGCCACACAGGAAATCCACGCCATGCAACTGACGTCCATCAATCACACAGAATGAAATCCAATGTCAGAAAAATAGTCCATTTACAAGTTCGTTCTGGGTCTGAACGAAATCGGAGGAACCTTATTCCTCGCATATCCATCGATCTCCAAGTACGTTTGGACGATCACCAACTGATTCCCTCCTCTTGGGTGTACAACCCAATCAAGATCATCAGTAATTATCCAAACAATGTGAAGACCTTCGGTCTTCTACCACCGTCTTCATCGTCGACTTATCGTCGAATCAGTTATTCAGAGTGGGTACAAACCCGGCCTTTCCGAATAACTCGCGTATATAATAAACAAGTGTTACACAAACACAACATATGCCTCATTCCAATCTAGAATATTCTTTTATTAAAATATTCACATTCTTAGGGAAAGGTTCCCATTAATTTTATCAAAAATAAATTCTTTAAAATTTATTCTTTAATCTTCCTTTGGATAACATTTCAAACCATATTATGGTTTCCCAAGCCAGTCGGGATTAGCGATCCTTACCGAAGTAATCCTTTATTTAATTTCCCAAACCCAACCTATTTACTCCCTGGAGAAAAACTGGTAATATTCCATATCTAACACCTCGGAGTTATAGGTAAAATTAATTACCATTTCATGTTCAAATCTATATAAAGATTTAACTATCGCCTGAAATAAAACTGGCGGTACTCCATTCTCGATCATTTCCCAAATTTGATAATTTAAATTATCCATTCTCTTTTCAATCTAATTAAAGATTCATTAAAACTCTAATTCAGTTTTAATCTCAAAAACCATTACTTAATGACTTTTCAAAGTTAAGAAATTAATCTTATCTTTAACTGGGTTAAAGAGCTAATGTCCTTTATAACACGGCTCACGATAAACCCAAAATCACATAACATTAATCTCTAACCGTAAATTAGTAAGAGAACAATTCCCTAAGTATTAATCCCGAAGGCCGAAACCAACATCAGATCAATGCCCAGGAAACCATTCAACTTAGCTAATCTCCAGTTAGTTTCTAATTTTCTTAACTCCATTGGGTTTAAGAACAGTGTTAGTGAAGACACCGTTCACGACAAACCCCAAAATCCAATTCGATATTAAATATAAGGCTCTGAATAGAAATTATTTTGGCTTATATTCAATACGAATTCTGAAACCAACAAATATCATATTGGAAATAACGATATAAAATATATCTTCCAAATTTCCATAACAATATTCGTATAATCACGAAATCCAATATCGAAATATTCTGAAGATGATTTCCATTCAAACCCATTCCAATTCACATATTGGAAATTCTGTTTATTTTAAAACCCATTCTCAATCCCATTTATTTATTTAAAAATAATTGGATCATAATTCTAGTTAATAACCAGTTCCTTTCGATAAAAATATATTTTTATCTTTTCAAATATTGAGTTTTTCCCCCTAATTCTTCCCAAATCATTTATTATGATTTTACACAAATTATTGATATTTTTAATAATTTTATTAAGGCCCTTTCGGTCGATTTCCATAAACGGTCATCGAACTGCACTTACAATGACCTTTTCCCAATTTGATTTGAACATAATTCCAAATCCAACCGTTAGATTTCAAATTTCTTATATTCGTTGGAAAGCTCTTTTCGATACGAACCCAACGACTCTGGTTTTAGGAGAATCTGACGGTCGGATCTCCCGTAATATCCATTCGAAGTCAATGGTCGAAATTCGCGAACGGCCGCGGCGCGGTGCGTCCTATTCAAACCATTCTTATATATATAATATTATATGTATTTCGTTCAAAACGTATAATATAAATTCGTTTTAAAACGATTCCCACTTTTATTTCAATTTTAAATCAAAATTGAATAATCTATATCATTAATCTATAAATGATAATATTTCCAAAGTATTTGATTTTGAAATCATTTCCTTTTCGATATTCGTTATAAAAACGAATAAAATCGATACAAATATCGTTCGCGTCAAAATGGCGCAACTCTAATCAATACGGCTTTATTCACTACATGAATATTACTATATAATGTTACTTATATGGATTCCATACAACACATGTATATAATCACAACGATAAACAATCAACCATCACCAAAAGTGCTTTCTCCCACTATATAAGCATTAAAATAAATTAATAACGCTTATACAGCTTGTCAACCAATCGATCGACATACCACTAAATAGTTGGGACTAGTGTATGTCAATATCATCCCAACACCCGTATGAGGTTTCAATCAACAAACACATAATTTATTTGTACAGTTGGGCGATGTGTAAAATTATCGACCCAATCGATATCTTAAAAATAGGCGAGCATAAACAAGTCGTTCGACTTGTATATGGATGTGTTAGCTTATTTTTAACTACCCAATATTTATTTTATTTATCGCCGTTATAAGCTAAAAATAATATTTTTATTTAACTAAATTTTTCTAACACTTTTCAGAAAATTTCGATTGCATAACGGCACGATACTAGGTCCGAGATAAGGTCTAGCCTTATCCCCAATCTATTAATGGCCCGCGCCATACACATGCCAATTCTAATCAATTTCATTTCGCCCAAACAACCAAATTCATACAAATAATCCAATCAAACCAAACAATCATACAATATAATCAAACAAACACACAAGTCGTCCATGGTATGTGGACGGCGGGGAAACAGTTCATATATGCAGTGCAGTTATAAAACAAATAACTGTATAAAAGAAATTTTAGTGAGAAGTTCTCACCTATAAGCTTAACCAAACACCGCGGTTCTTCATATGTAGAAAAATCTTCGTCGTGTTTCCAACGAGATCTGTTCACGTGGTATATGTTAAAAATCATGTTTTTAACATCGCTACATTATATATAAAAATTATATTTTTATATCTCTACTTCATAGATAAAAATTCTAATCTTTATATTATGAAAAATCATATTTTTATTCTAAAACGATATATATAAAAATCAAATTTTTATTCTTCTAAAAACATTATTTCATATATACTATTAAAATTATATCTTTATCTTTCTAAAAATAACCTCATAACTCGATAAAAGTTCTTTTTTAGCTTTCTAAAAATCATATCATACATACGATAAAAATAGTATTTTTATCGAACTAAAAATCGTATTTTTATTAAACCAAAAATCATATCTTTTCTAACTCAAAAATCTGATCTTTCTTTGAATATAAATCCTATCATTTTCAAATTAAAAATCATTTCTTTATGTGATGAAAAACAATTTCTTTTCATTAATGAAAATCATAACTTTCCTAAAAAAAATCTAAACTTTTTCTAGGTTAAAAATATACTCATTTCTGTGCCTATTACTTAGATAATAGAACTGATTTAAGCAAAAAAAAATGATTTAAATAAAAAAACTCAGATTTTAAAATAATAAAACTCACGGTTTTTAACTTCAAGGAGGAGGAGGTGGTCTTGGCTGCGGCGACGCTTGGTGGAGGGTCAGAGGGGAGCTGAGGGAACGGCGCCGTACCAGGACGCGGCAGAGATGGGACCACGGTGGACGGATTTGTCTAGGGTTCGTATTGGGGCGGTTTTCTTCGGAGTTGATTATGGTGGAGGGGAGGGAGAAGGTGCAGCCGGAGGTGGTGGCCTGGGCTGGGGCGCGGCGGCGGATGGGATGCTCCGGCGGCGGGTGAAGTGAAGGCGACGGGGTCTGAGAGAAAGGGGATCGGGGTGTTTTTATTTTGAACGAGGAAATAAACAAAAAGAAAAGGTAGGGGGTTAAGGAAAAGTAAGGGTTTTTATAAATTAATTTATATTATATTTTATTCCACCAACGGTTGACTTTTTATTCGACCTCTATACGAGACCTAACGACTGTCGCCCCTAGCTAATTACCGCTATTCTGATCATAATGGGATATGTTTCATAACCCAATTCGGCTGTTACAACCAGTTTCCATCAAATTTAAAATATAAATTAACATAATAGTCAAACTTGAATTTAACGCACATTTTAATTTACCAGGGCCACGTACTGACTCTGAAAATTCCAGAAAAATTATTTCTAGCTTTATATTGATGATATAGTCCTAACAAAACCAATTTCGTCAAATTTGAAGACCGTTTGAAAAATGGTCATTTTCCAGTCGATTAAATTCAACTAAAATTGGTCAAACACATTTTCTTTTGCCACGCTCACATGTTGATTTTAAAAATTATGAAAATTGGAATCTAGCAATAACTTGTCATCCCGGATCCAACAAAAGTGGTTTCGTCGAAAACGGAGGTCGTTTGCAAAATTTCCATTTTTAAGGGCTTTATATATATTAAAATATATATAAATTCCACAGCGACTTTTCTGAATTTTAAATTGGACATATCTTTCAACTTATAAAACAAAATTTCAGCTTCTTACATCCGTTAGAAAGATATGGTTAAACAGGTTCAAATATTTCTTGTTTCGCTCAATTCTGACTTATATTTAATTCTGTATATTCATTTGAAATTAGAAATCGAATTTTCGAACTGCGGCGCCATTTCAGGCTCGTTATATATTTAAAATAAATTTATTCATTTTAACTTCGTCGAAAATAAATTTATCGTCGTTATTATTTAAAATAATTCATTTTAAATTATCAAAATCCGTTAAAATCACCAAAATAAAATTTTTAAATTGGCTCAGATTTTCTGGGTTGTTACAATCAACTTATCTCCAGTCTCTAACCAACAGGACAGAAAATTACACGGTCTACCATACAACGCTTATATGGTACAATCCCAATGCTCGACTGGTAGCTATTATTATATGCAAACTACACTAGATGTAGATGGTCAACCCATGATCCTTCGAAGTCTAATACACAAGTCCTCAGGAGATCTTCCAAAACTTGATTAACTCTCTCAGTTTGACCATCAGTTTGGGGATGGTAAATCGTACTCAAACACAACTCAGTTTTCAAAGTCTCTTGCAAACTCTTCCAAAATCTACTCGTGAACCATGGATCTCGATCACTTACTATTCTCTTCGGGATACAATTGAATCGAACTATCCATTTTATATAAAGCTCAACCAACTTCGATGTTTTCCTAGTTCTCGGTATTCCATCGATATTTACTCCCACTTCCACATAGGAACTTCTAACGGCTAAAGCAATCCACTCGATTTCTTCTGTTCAGCCTTCACCAACTGACAGCTCATGCACTTGGAAATGATCCTTCCCATATCCCTTTTCATAACTTCCCAGTAGTAAACCACTTCATGTACTGATACATCTTATTACTACCAGGATGAATCGTCAACTTCGAGTGATGACATTCCCTCAGAACCTTATCTCTTAATCCGTCGATATCAGGAACGACCAGCCATCCTTGCTTTCGAAGCCAACCCTCTTGATTGACCTCGAACTCTTTATTCTATAGTTTCAACTTCTGGATAAACTCGACAAGTTTTGCATCTCGCTTCTGGCTCTTCCCTATCCTTTCGATGAGAGTAGGTCTTATCGATAAGCTTGCCAACATTTCAGGTTCCAACTCACATCGTGGTCTGAAATCAAATCTTGCCAAGTGCCAAGACTCTTCCATTCTGATATACCGCTCCCAAACTTGCGTGTCTTCGACTGAACGCATCCGCCACGGCGTTACCCTTACCAGGAGTATAGGCTACACCCAAAATCATATGATGCCAGAACTCTAACCACCGCTGCTGCCGAAGATTCAAGTCCTTTTGGGAGAAAAGAAACTTCAACAACTCGTGATCCATGAATAGCTCGAATCAAACTCCCAACAGGTAGTGTTTCCACATCTTCAGAGCAAAAACGATCGCTGCCGACTCTAAATCGTGAGTTGGATAATTCCAGTACCGTGTGTATCAGTGTATACCATCATTTCCTCTTGGAATCATCAAAACAGAGGTGCTCGTTAGTCTCTCTTTTGGGATTTCGAAAGCTTGCTCACACTTCAAATTCTATGCAAATACACAGTTCTTCTTGGTCACCTTGTTTTTCCCATGATAATCCACACACAGTCCCGACGAGACATTAGCCTTGGTTGCAAACACAACTGGTGCACCCCATTCGGATACACTTCTCCAAATGAATCCTTTTTCCTAAAAAGCCATGAACGTGCACCTCTAACTCTCGCTATTCCTTAGACACCATCCGCCTAAGAGGCACAACGATAAATCTAGCACCCTCAATCAAATCGATTCTAAACTCAATCTCACGATGCGGCGACAAACCTTTGACCCCCTCAAAGACATCACCAACCTTACTTACGATCCGCTTCGATGACAAGTCTTCCCGTGGAATCTCAAGCAAATATAAACAACTTACGAAGAAACCATCTTCGGGCCAACATCAAATCACCACCATTTTCCCTTCAACATTCTCGATTGTCACCTACAGCTTCTTTTAATCCACTTTTGTCGCATACTTCTTGAACTGATGCATACCCCAAATAACCCCAAACCCAGCGAAAGCCAAAACAATCGTTCATAAAGTGCAACCATGACTAAATGAACTAGACTACGACAAGTCATACAAAGAGTAGATGAAGCCCAAACTTGATTGGTTACAATCAAAGGTTTATGACAACTTCAGGTTCTAAACCCATCAGCATACAATCTTATTATATGTGAAAGAAGACAATTCCCCAGTACCAAACAAAACTCAAACAAACTCCATCGGCAGAAAGCATATCAAACTAACAATATCTTCTCCTAATTCTCATCAGGAATGCAATAGGAAATCGGAATAACTTCTAGAACACATGCTGCCTTCGGTTGTTTATTTTTCAGAAGATATGGATAATCTTTCTTCTTATGTCCAGGCTTGCCGTAGTTATAGCACCTCCTCTCGGATTTTGGTTTCTTACAATCGTTGGAATGATGGCCCTTTAGCTGACAGTTGAAGTAGATGTTATTCTTCTTAAGTTTCTTATTTCCTTTATTCAGCTTCTTTGTTGTACTTGGGCCAGTAAAATTTTCTTCTTGAGATTCATGCCTGCTTCTAAAAGCCTCGTCCCAAGTAGCACTAACCCTTTCTTTTAGCTCCTTAAATCAGCATCAAAGTTGATCCAAAGCTATACTCCTTCTTAACTCATCTTCTTCATCTGTAGGAGAAGGATCCCTTTGCCTCTTAATGGAATCATCCCTAGGTACTTGTAAAGGAACATCACGCTCTACTACTGCTTCTAAAATGCGCATCCCTAATAGGACCACTGCCATCATGGCTCTAAACATAACCAAACATTCTGGCATAATAGCTGAAGCTCCCAGCTAGTTACCATCGCCTACCCTTCCAGTTGCAGGCTCATCCCTAGTTGTGTTTCCCATAGTTTGACGACTCATTCTAAATCTAAAAATATAATGATTAGTCCACATATGAGATAACTACAGAAATGAAGTTCGAATGCTATTATACCATACACCACTATATAGTTTACATCTAATTGAAATCTACAAATACATATCTCATACGTGATTACGTCTTCGAACTTTGGCTCAAATCGATGACCAGAGCTCTGATACAAAATGTGATGACCGCCCATAACCCCGGCACTAAAGAAGGTATGCCAGACAATTATGGACGATCATCAAGGTATAATATAGAAGCGGAGCCTTTTGTATAACTCACAACGCAAGGATAAAATATAATAGAACATATACAAAAGGCAATGATAGTGGATCATATTTGAATAGAGACTCAAAACTTTCATAACAACTAGAAATTGATATACATACACTCGGATTGCAACACTAATGTCTGTACAAATTTGCCTTACTACAACACTTAGAGTCAAACGTCAAACAACAAAAATAAAAAACTATATAATAAGGAAAAGTAATACGCCCGCCTCCTGCTCGCTTCCGAGCTACAACATCGTCCTCACCGAGATATCACCTGTCACCTTCTACCTAGTCTGCCCATCCAAAAATCGGATGAACAGCCCAAGGTAACAAGAGGGAAACATGAAACCTTGAGTCAAACAACAGTCTTAGTGAGCGATAAAACAACTAACTAACATCATCAATAAAGTATATGAGGATAGGTAGATAAACGAACTAATCTACCAAAACTCCATAGAAGGACTCCACCTTATCTTCCTCACAATGGATAGTGATAGCCTTTACAAACGAGCATTTGAGAAAAACCATACATACTTGACAATCAGAGCAACTATTCATTCATGGAAATCAGAAGTAACCAAGTAATAGCAAACAAAGAAACTAGTTACATCTCTCATAAACCATCCTAATCGAGATCGACCTTCCCCAAGAATAAGCCCAGAGGCCTAAACCAATATCAGACAAGCACCCAAGAAACATCTCCTTCAACGTCGGACAATCTACGTGAGATGGTACAAGTAAAACAAACAAACATACATAACATACTATGGCTATCACTTCCAATCCTGGTTTGAAACCATCGTTAATCGTATGACTAGACATATCATACTGTCATTCGTCAATGGCTAATGGTAACCCCGGTTCTAGCAAAAACCTCATACACCATACAATGAAACGTATCTAGGCCGGTTCGAGCTGCCCAGGGTACTCGATCATATAATCGGACTTTTAGGTATCCCTATTATGCCCCTGCTTTAAGTCCGCTTGAACCTACAACAATGATAATTTCTCGGGCTTCGGTATCTCTTGTCGTCATCGACGGCGACCATCCGACCATTATCAACAAACTCAGAACACCTTTGAGTTATTGTAATAACATGAATCCTGATGGACCGATTTTTTTTTCAAATTCTAATCAATCGAAACTCGTGTTGATTTGTCTTGTATCCTGCAGAAAAGACAGAGATATAAAATATATCAGAGCTCAGAAAACATCTCACAGCGGAATGAATAAAATATAATATAATCAAAATATAGCCTTACCCATATAATAACACTGCCTAACCAGTATCCAAAGCTATCACATCTCTGCCATAAGTCTAAACCACGAGTATGTTATGAGGAGGGGGTCAGAACACAAGTTCCGGTGATTAGATTTAAACTACACATTTTGGATAACCCTACATATACCGTTCAGTTATAATTTCTCGTTTATTAAGTTACTTGTGTTAACAACACTCAAGGCTTACACACACGTCGTACTCATTTACTCCCCAGTGGATCATCCTAATACAATATATATGTAGCTACCCCCAACATTAAGGTACATCCCACAGTACCCCACTCGCACGGTCATCGCCGTAATGCGACAAAAATATACGCAGTCCTTCATCCTACGCCCGAACGAAGTACAGATCTCTGTATAACCATGCCACCTTCGAACCATTCGATCGAATCTGATTCCGTCACAAATTAATGCCCTAGGGTCTACGTTGCACCACCCAGAGCAGACATGCATGTATCTAGACTTTCCCACATACATATCGTTATTCGTACTCAATGCCTTTACCGCACATATTCTCTACTGTGCAACGAGTTCCGTAACAGTGTTGTAAAAATAACACGAAACTCGGTCAGGAGCTTTTTAGATATCTGTATACACATATGCTAAGGTCTGCATTTTCAGTGGCTATGGTCCCACCCGACCCTTCCCTAACCTAGTGAAAGACAAACGATATTGAGAACTAGTGACGTGGCCCCATGAAATAATAACATCCAAATCCTAATTGGCTTATCCCACAACCAAAGCCTTGATAGCGAAAGGTCTATGGTCTTTTGGTTTTGCTCTCCGTCTTTCAGCATCACGCATTACGTATCACACGAATTGTCGATGGTCCATACCCGACGACTTGTTATCAAACAGATGGTTAGACCCGTCGGCAACCTGATAAAATGGTCATAACCTGCCTAGTCACAAGGCAACTGGATCGTCGAATCACCAATGTCACCCTACAGCCTTCTGACTGCTCCTAATGGCAGTCAAGGTATACTCACTAGGTAGTGACGCGCAGACCTAACCTCTGCGACCACAGTGCGAACGCTTTCACCGCACAGAGGACTACCAGAAGTACCCTCTATGTCCTCGGAAGCCGTGTGTTTCGCTTTTCAGTCCTTCGGAGCCAACATAATATCAGCAGAACAGAAGATTCATCAAATGGACTTGCGCTCCCCTCATGCCTCATGGCACCACGATGATCTACCCCGTTCGGTTATTCACCTTCAAATATACGGACTGGTCCAAGTGCCTCAGGTTAACGTGTTATTAGACCCTATGTCTAACTATTTTATTTATGCTCTTACTCTACCTCATCAGATTTCCAGTTTGAATTTGTTATTTAAAGTCATATTGACTTCTTATTCAAAGTTACCAAGTTCCTCTTGCTTATTAATTTCAATTATATAACTTAATCGATTTGAGTTTATTAATAAGCCCATAACATGTTATTTTGTAGATTGTAATCCAAGGTCTGTAATGTACAATCACTTTTATTCATTTTTAGATTCCATGGTTACAATAACATGTTCTACTTAATATGTAATTAAGTATATCTGAATTCACATGTTTTCTGTTTAACATGTCACTTGATATATATGTTTAAATATAACTTATTTCATTCCACAAGTTTGCTTCATTCTTTCTTATTTAATCATAATTTCATTTTACTCTATCACTACAACTTGTTGTTGATGACTTATTAACTTAGTTCTCTTAACTAAGGTTTACTAATAAGTTTCTTCTTTTCATTTATTATAACTTATGTTATAATTTCCATTAGTCCCTAGGACAAGCCTAACTGTTATCTTTTCCTTTTTCCTCTTCAAGTTTCTTCATAATAGGTTATTATCATTACCCGTTCATTCCAATCCTTTTACTGTTGTAACTTTCATTCATTTCCATTCATTTCCATTAATTGTAGTTAGTGCCTTTTATTTCTATCCTTTTATATACATACTTATGTATGTTTATGCACCAGACCTCTCACATTAAGTCGACCACTTGTGGATGTTGGTTTTGTCGGGCGGTTCCGGGCAGACTTCTACCACAAGTTGGAATTAATCTCGTGTCTTAGCACAGTTACATGTATATTTACGCATTAGAACCCTCACATTAAATTAACAACTTGCGGATGCTTGATTTGTCGGGCGGTTCCGGGCAGACTTCTACCATAAGTTGAATTTAACCTTGTGTCTATGCGCGGTTACCATTTCTTAATTACCATAAATTTTCCATATAATTTAGGCGTATCCATTCTTCCAAATTTTTACTGTAATTCTATTTTTACATGTCACATTTAATATCATATTAAGTCTATTTTAACTGATTATCATGTCGCATGTTCTTCCCAACATGTAATTAATTCCACTTTAAAAGAATAATATGTAATCATCAATCATGTAATTATTCCAGTCTAAAAAATTAACATGTAATTATCCTAATTCTTACAATTGAGGGTTTAAGTACACAATATGCCACTGATTAACATGTATTTATCCCAATTTCACTGGAACTTAACTTACAATACTCAATTAACAAGTTATTAGAACGTGTATGTATACAATAGTAATCATTTCCACATATTTTAACTAGTTTATACATTTCAGCAGATTAATCATTCCAGTAGATTTAATATGCACATTAACGGGGAATGTCAAACGATAAATATATCATTATCAAAAAGGTATGAATTAAATCCACCCATCTAATTGCTTTCCAATTCTCGAATCTGGTCCAGATCTAGCATTCCATGGTTCTCCTTACTGAATTTAGAACCTAAACAACCATGGATCCATAATTCTCAACTAAAAGAAAAAAGGAAGAAAGAGGAGAAAATTAAATTGACCAGATCCAAGAATTTACCTTACTTCGAATATAATTCTGAACACTCGTTTGCAGATATACATTCTTTTCCTCCAGATCTTATTTGGAATTTTCCTAAACTGATTATTCTATTTTCTAAAGATATTTGAGGTGGAAGAAGAATGGCAGAGTCTAGACGTCGTCTTAGAAAATATGAGATTTAGGCTAAGCTACACTAACCTATTTATAGGTGTTTAGGATCTTATCGTACACGTAGCGTTGAGTCTGCAACAAATTTCGTTAAGAAAGCAGTCCAGATTCGTTGATGAATCTGCCCAGATATGGGGTGGGTCCACCCCGAGGTCGACCCTAGGGTCGACAAACCCTTGTATGGGTCGACCCCATGGGGGTGTGGATCGACCCCCATGGGTCCAGAAACTTACACTTCCGCACTTCACAAGTGCGCCAGTGTAAATTAACCATGGCGCACTTGTCAAGTGCGCTAGCTACACTGGCCTGCTTCGTGTTCGCTCCGTCAAACTTCTACCATCCATAACTTCTTCATACGTTATCTATTTTATGCAAACTCAGAGTCTTTCTGAACCAGAATCCGAGATGAAAGAAATGGTACGGTCCGTATTACTTAATTCTGAATATTTAATTAAGTTATTCCCATTTTATTATCCTTAATTAAAAATACGGTGTGTTTCATTCTACCACCCTTAGGAAATATCATCCCCGAAATTTGATAAGGGTAAAATTAAATAATCCCTCGCATAATACACATCCATCATGTATGCATCCAGATTTTGCAAACATTGTGCACTTGCACGAAGTGTAATACAACATAGTAATACATGTGTTCCTAAGCGGTACCTCCTATATGTATGCAAATTTTTCAAAAACATGATGCACACATCCTAAATGTACTGTTAATTTCTATATGAATGCAATATTTGAAAATCAAAAATGCTTTTTCATCCAATTTTTCCCAAACTCTTACCAAGGAAGAGCATGGTTCATCCAATTTTTGTATCCAAAACCCTACCAAGCAACTTTATTTTTCAAATTTTAGAAAAATTTAATTTTCTAAATTCAATTTCTTACGTTACAAAAAGGTAGAAAACAGAAAAATTCACATCTTCCGTTTTTCTATTATACACCTTTTCTATCTGTAATTGGATTTTATGTAATTATTTATAAAGATTCCATATTTTCCTGTTCAATCACAACCCATATAAGAAAACTTTTCTTATTATACATTTTCTTTTTCAGCTTATCTTGGAAAAATCTACTCTTATCCGTCTTTTCTCCAAAATTTCCATTTTTCTTTAACTGTCATGTTTGTTGCTTTACTGAATTTATTGTTTCTTGTTTAGTTATGCCATAAGTCTTTTCTTAGCTTATTTAACTTAATCCTCTGGTCTAAGTTTAATTTCAAACAAGCCTTCTAGTCCTTTAACTAAAACAGGAAAACAAACGCTCTACACAGCTACTACTTAGGGCCAAGAATCTCAGGACTATGTCCCCCTTAGAAAAGTTCAAACCACGGGATCAGTGACAAGTTTAGGTGTTACCCTAGCTACCCAACATGAGCAAAATAACAGAATGATCCCAACAGAAATGTAATAACGGGCTTTATCCCCGAACAGGAAAATTGGAAACAAGATCTAAACACTTACTTTCCCTTTACTATCTAGTAGTCACCGCTAGTCCAGCTGTGTACCAACAGTCATTTTCAAGCAACGCCCTATGCTTCTCAATGCTTACGCATTCTATGAGAACTTACCATTACTTCAAGAAATTTTTCGCTATCTACTTCATAGCCTCAAAACTTGTATCGTTTTTCCTAGGCACTAATCCTTACCTACCCCATACTTTTTAAAACACGGTTTGGCCCTTTCATTTCACTTTTCTTCCAAAAGTTAACAATACCAAAACTTTATTTTCCTCACCAATTTTTTTTGCCAAACCATAAAAACATGTCATCTCATAAAAACAAATGTAAATCATTTTTTTAAAAATCACAAAAGCGGGAGTAGATAAGGACAATTATTTCTCAACCAGGTTTACAACTTGTTCCTATAAGGTCGGTTCAGTTAATTACTACAAGGTGCAAACATCTACTCTATTCTTAATTTCTACAACTTATTTTTTCCACCCAACAAAAGTTTCTTGTTAAAACAATTATAAAAAATGATTGTCAAAAGAATAGAGATTTCAAAAGTTTCTATGCTTTGCTTTTTAACCTTTTGTTCAGTATAACATAAAAACTGGCAAGCTATACATGCTCTATAATGTGCACCTTTTACTGAGAGAATTTTATTTCAAACAAAACTTTCACAAGAAATCACTATTTCCAAAATATACCCCATTTTACCTCAAACCACAATATGTACTTCTTTACATATTTTACAACTACAACTTTTAAGATAAAAACTTGAAAACACTCTAAACCATCTTCCAAAAGCTTTTACAATTTCAAGTTATCAAAAGTAAAAAGATGGGGTTAGACTCAAAGTGGGTTTCCAATCTTAACTAGACTTTCCTAGACACTCCCACAAAGTAAATTCTCTCAACTATATATATTCCTAATCCATTCTTCTCTTTTTAACCTTTTCCAATTTATAAGGTTTTATTGCCAAACCCACTAACCCGAATACTAACATATGGGATTCACCTTCCTTCCATACAAAGTATATTGTACACTTTCCTCCCAAATTATCTAAGGGTCTCAGATTTTCATATTCATTCCTTTAGTGTACAAACATATACCTAATTCTTACAATATTATGCTCTTTCTATTTAGTGGGTTCCTCTATGGATCTAGGTGTATATATAATATTTATATTTAAAAAAATACAAATACGTTAGCTCACTATCTATACAGGAATCCTAAACCTAGGCTCTGATACCAAATGTAACAACCCAAATCCCAACGGACCGATTTGTTTTTTTTTTCAAATTCTAATCTATCGAAACTCATGTTGGTTTGTCTGGTATCCAATAGAAAAGACAGAGATATAAAATATATCAGATCTCAGAAAACATCTCACATCAGAATGGATAAAATATAATATAATCAAAAAATAGCCTTACCCAGATAATAATACTGCCTAACCAGTATCCAAAGCTATCATATCTCTGCCATAAGTCGAAGCTACGAGTATGTTATGAGGAGAGTGTCAAAACATAAGTTATGGTGACTAGATTTAAACTACACTTTTTGAATAATCCTACATATACCGTTCAGTTATAATTTCTCGTTTATTAGGTTACTTGGGTTAACAACACTCAAGGCTTACACACACATCATACCCATTTACTCCCTAGTGGATTAGTCTAATACAATATATGTGTAGCTACCCCCAACATTAAGGTACACCCCATTGTACCCCACTCGCATGGTCTTTGCCGTAATACCAAAGAAATATACGCAGTCCCTCATCCGCTGACCGAACAACGTACAGATCTCTGTATAACCATGCTATATTCGGCATAGAACCGCCATTGCTATGCTATGTTAGCACACGGATTGCCACCTTTGAACCATTCGATCGAATCAGATTTGTAATGTCCCAGAAATTTCGACAATTGTAATATTAATTAAATTGAAGATATAATTATTAATAATAAACTTTATATTGATGTCTGGGTCAAAAATCAAATATACGATTTTGTGAATGAATTAAATTCAATATTTAAGTCTAGTATGGTCGGTATAGAATCGATATGTATTGTTGATTATTTGAATTGAATTTGACTGTATATTTGAATTGGATTGAAAATTCAAATGGTTGAATTTTAAAAAAATAAACATTATTAACGTTTAATTAAATGAAATTTTAATTGTTGAAATATATGAAATTTTTGGCTTGGAGATGTATGTATAAAGAATTTAATTTAACATTTCAAAAATTTGGAAACGAACGGAGTTGTTTTGGGAACAAACGAAATAAAATCAGTGAACTGATAAATAATTAGAAATTTAAAATAATGTTGTATACAGAGGGAGTCGGATTATGACCAGATTAATTTTATTGAATTCAAGATGCGAAGATGAAAATGTATGTAATTTTTGTTTTGGGTGGAAGCGTTGGCGGTACGAATTTTCAGCGTTCAACGATAATTCGCGGTAAAGGTTAAAATTTAACTGTGTTACGACCTATCTCAAATATTACCTTCCTCAGATATATCTTTGCTGAGCCATAACCTACTTCTGAAAACCATAGTTTTCATGACCGGACCGCTCATCGAACCGTGATGACTCATGGTTTAAGGTTTTGAGGGCCGAACCGGTTGAACCGTTAAAACCGTGCTTTTTTTGTCTAAGCAAAGTTTGGTTTAAATGTATAAAGCTTCTAAAGCATGCACGGTTATTCCAGCAAAAGTTCTTTTTAAATGTCCCACATCCTAGGTTAAAGCGAATACAGCTGTCCATTGATATTATATAAACAAGGCAGCTGCGCTTGTTTACTAAAATGGCTTGAGAAGCCTATTTTAATGGCCCTTTTTTGCGGTTCCTATGCCATTAAGCCGCGGTTTGTAACGGTTCCTGCGGTTTTGGGTAGGTTCTTGGAATTTGCGGCTTTAGTCGTTTCCAGGCCGTGGAGCTGAATGGCCCGCGGTTAACCGAGGTTGGGCCGAAGGCCCGGTCCGGTTTTTAAAACATGGCTGAAAACACTACGCCATCCTATACCTACAGAAAATTACGTCGTTCTTAACTTCTAATTTTACTTCTATATAAGCCAGCGTTCCTCACCATTTTCCTGTGCAAAAGCATTCTTTCCCTTAACAAATTTTCCCCAAATCAGTTCCCTCTCTTCCACCAAGATTAAATCACTCCTTCCCAAAATCACTCCTCCTCCAGTGGAAATTGAAATTCGAAGCCCGCGCCAACATCAAGCCTTCTACAGACCTTCATTGTGCTACCTCATCACCGCATATAAATGGAAGCCGAGCCATACGTCGTCGTCTCTTTGTTCACCAACACCCAAGCCATCTTGTTTTCAAATTTGAAGGTGAGTTATCTCACTAGGAAAAATTCAAGTAATTTTGACTTCTTCAAATTTAAGTATTTTATTTGATATTTGCCATGTTGTGTTGTTAAAATTTGACCGAATTTATTGATTCGAAACTGGAACCTTGATCTGAAATATTCGTTTAAATTTGTAGTTATAACCATAATGTTTCTGTAACTTTAAGGATGATCTAGCAAATTCTTTGAATATTGTCTTGATCGATTTAGAGATTCAAACTATTTCATTTCCACCTAGCGATGAAATATATTGGAATAGCGATTGAGTAGTAAAATTGTCATTATGCTGAAGTAGGGATATTCGAGAATGCAGCTTCTGCTGTGCAGGCACTAGCGTCTTTGAAAATGTAGTCAGGTTATTGTATTCCTGGTATGCTTAAAACTGGAAGCGATCATCGATGAACCATGGATTTAATGTTATATCGAGACTAAGCTTATTATATGTCGTTTGCATATATTTTGTGGCCAACCGTGCGTTAAGTTTGCTGTCGATTTTTCTAGGATTCATTTTTAATGTCACATGATTACTACCCATGAAGTTGATGGCATACACCTATGGTTTTGTACTGTGTCCATAATACCTTATAGCGACACTCCTTATTGACTATCTGTTTATTGGTGCCTATTTAGGGGTTTCTTTTCCCTATATCCGCAATTTTTTTAAGCTGCATTCGCCATTGGATCTACCTAATTTGGTTTTGTGTATATGGGTATCTGCATAGGTGTATATATGTATGTATATATATATATATATATATATATATATATATATATGCGTGTATACATTTGTGTAGTGTCACTGGTGTACACATAGTCGGATAGTAGTTGTTCACTGTGATTGACCATTTTCTGCAACCTAACTGTTTCACTTGCTTTGTTTGAATTCACTTGGTCACCTCCCTCCTCTGTTTGGAAAAATATGAACCTGGTGGTTCTAGTGTTTGCATATTTATTAAATTCAATTGGCCCTTATACTATAACTGTATCACTTTGGATAATGACATGTTACACCCTATTCATTTACTGTTAGGAACCCATCTTAAATATTCCCTAGAATGAAATTTATAAACCGGTGAATTTTGTTCTGTGGTGCTTAGGGATGATAATAAAAATATCAGACATGAATAGAATCGTGACTTCATTAAAATAGCATTAAGAAGGAAGATATTTGTCTAGCTGAAAGCGAATGATTTATAATAATAGAAATGAAACATAGTAACATGCAACAGCTCTGAGTCACTACCATAAGCGCTGAGATGTTGTCAGCGTCAAGACCGCTGCCGCTGCATATTTTAATTCACATGTCATGAACTCTGGGATCATCTTAACGTTAAAGAAAAATGATAATAATACTAATTTAGAATATTTCTTGAATTTCAAATTTTGAACACAGCTATATAGTGCCTTAATACGAACCATAACATGTTCTGATATAAATATATTTATTGTTCCAATGAATCAATATTATACCTTCAACTGTTGCATTAAGTTCCTTAATCCATATATTTTGTTATTATAAGTTCGTATTCTCGAATGGTTTAAAAACCCTGCTGGCCTGAGTTGATTTCCCGGTTTGACGTTGCATTTTGATAAATGGTTGCTTGTTAATTCCTACACATCTATTTGTTCTATTGATTTTATTTATTTCCTTCTTTTACATGCTCAGTTGAAGGAAATTGCATGTGAGACATCCACTTAGCTCATATATTGTTCCCACTTGACTATGCCAACATTAAATACAGCTTACTTCGTTGTGTTTAATTTTCCAAGGAATTGTTGGAAATGTTCTAATGATATAATACAATGGAGTACATACTAAAACATTTCAAAACATTATCTTGGTTTAAATTACACAGTGATTATTGCTGTCTATCTTTTTTACATATCGGAAAATGCATGTTAATCTCCACTTCAGTAGTAATAGAAATAGAGAAGTCATAAATTCAAATCCCTGTAGTAACATAGTTTGAAATTTTGGCAAAGTTGCATGTGGGTATGGAAAAAGAAAATGTGTAATAAATGGTTTCACAGGCCATTGCATATAGCTACTGTGCTTTTTCAAACACATATATAATTCATGATGTCACATATGACCAACGTGAAAAGAAAAAATAGAAATAGACATGCTGATCGCTAAGGATTTAAATAAAATAGAAGGAAGAGTTTGTCCTACTTCCATCTTTGCCACGAATGTTACTTGTGAATGCATAATTGGCTATGCGGTTCATGCCTTACAGTATATTTGTTGATCTGCATCCTTGAGTTTTTATATATGTTCATGAGATGGTAACTGGAACTGGCCCCTGTCTTGATTTAACCAAAACGCATGCTATTTTGAAATTCTAACGAAGAGGTCATGTGCTGTTTTGATTAGCTGAACTAATTGGTGATACCGTAATACATACACATTACGGACTGCTTCTTGTTATTCTATGTTCTGCTTTTGACAGTAGGTTAATGGACGGATTTACTTGAAAAGAAAAAAAATCATTCGTTTAGGCTATAATATTTTATTCACTTTATATTGAAGTTAATTTACTTAATACAACTTTATATTGAGCATTACAGATTTAGAATTTACCACTTGGAATTAAAAGATTTGCGTAGCTGGGATTACGAAGACGGCACACTCTGAAGTTTTAAAACTTGTAAATATTTTTGTATTTAAACTATTTTTAAATTCCGCTGTGTATAGAAAAAAATCTTGTATTCAAAATTTTGATTGTATATAAAGCTGATATTTTGCTGCTCAATACTGTGTCTTTTAGTTATTCTGTATTCTTCTGTGTTGATTTTGTTCTTAAACTCTGTAAGCAAAATAACGATTCGTTGGTTTGAACGTTTTAAGTTGGTTTAATTACCAATTTGAAGTGGTCAAAAAGGCAGGACGTTGCAAGATTCCATCACAAAGTAATGTAATAGGGTCTACGATACAGCACCCAGAGCAGACATGCATGTATCTAGACTTTCTCACGTACGTATCTTTAATCGTATTCGATGCGTTAACCGCACATATTCTCTACTATGCACCGAGTTCCGTAACAGGGCTGTATGAGAAACACGGAACTCGGTCGGGAGCTTTTCAGATATATGTATATACGTATGCTAAGGTCTGCATTTTCAGTGGATATGGTCCCACCCGACCATTCCTTCAACTAGTGAAAGAAAAACGATATTGAGAACTAGTGACGTGGCCCCATAAAACAACAACATCCAAATCCTAATTTTCTTGTCCCTCACCCAAAGCCTTGATAGCAAAAGGTCTATGGTCTTTTCGTTTATCTCTCCGTCTTTCTACATCATGCATTACGTATCACGCTGACTTTCGATGGTTCATACCCGACGACTTGCTATCAAACAGACGGTTAGAACCGTTGGCAAACTGATAAAATGGTCATAACCCGCCTAGGCACAAGGCAACTGGACAGTCGAATCACCAATGTCGCCCTATAGCCTTCTAACTGCTACTAATGGCAGTCAAGGTATACTCACCAGGTAGTAACGCGCAGACCTAACCTCTACGAGCATAGTCCGAACGCTGTCACCGCACAGAGGACTATTGGGAGTACCCTCCACGTCCCTGGAAGCCGCATGCTTCCCTTTCCATCCCTTCGGAGCCAGCAGAATATCAGCAGAACAATAAAATAATAAGATGGACGTGCGCTCGCCTCGTGCCTCATGACACCACGATGATCTACCCCGTTAGGTTATTCACCTTCAAACGTACGGACTGGTCCAAGCGCCTCAGGTTAACGTGTTATTAGACCTTATTCTAAACATTTTATTTATGCGCTTGCTCTACCTGATCAGATTTCTAATTTAACTTGGTTATTTCGAGTCATATTGACTTCTTATTCAAGTTACCAAGTTCCTCTTGCTTATTAATTTCATTTATATAACTTAATCCATTTAAGTTTATTAATAAGACCATTACATGTTATTTTCTAGATCGTAATCCAAGGTCTGTAATCTACAATCTCTTTTTATTCATTGTCTGATTCCATAGTTACAAAACATGTTCTACTTAATATGTAATTACGTAAATTTTATCTCAATTCACATGTTTTCTGTTTAACATGTCACTTAATATATATGATTAAATATAACTTATTTCATTCCACAAGTTTGCCTCTTTCTTTCTTATTTAATCATAATTTCATTTTACACTGTCACTACAACTTGTTGTTGTTTACTTATTAACTTAGTTCTCTTAACTAAGGTTTACTAATAAGTTTCTTATTTTCATTTATTATAACTTATGTTATAATTTCCACTTGTCCCTGGGACAAGCCTACCTATTATCTTTTCCTTTTTCCCCTTCAAGTTTGTTCATAATAGGTTATTATCATTCCTCGTTCATTCCGGTCCTTTTACTATTGTAACTTTCATTCATTTCCATTAATCACAATTAGTGCATTTTATTTTTGTCCTTTTATATACATAATATATATATGTTTATGCATCAGACTTCTCACATTAAGTAGACCATTTGTGGATGCTGGATTTACCGGGTGGTTCCGGGCAGACTTCTACCACAAGTTGGACTTAACCTCGTGTCTTAGCACCGTTACATGTATATTTACTCACTAGACCCCTCACATAAAATTGACAACTTGTGGATGCTTGATTTGTCGGGCGATTCCGGGAAGACTTCTACCACAAATTGAATTCAACCTCGTGTCTAAGTGCGGTTACCATTTCTTAATTACCGTAAATTTTCCATATAATTTAGGTGTATCCATTCTTCTAAATTTTTATGTAATTCTATTTTTACATGTCACACTTAATATCATATTAAGTCTACTTTAATATCATGTCGCATTTTCTTCCTAACATGTAATTAACTCCACTTTAAAAGAATAACATGTAATCATCAATCATGTAATTATTCTTAACTTGTAATTATCCTAATTCTTACAATTAAGGGTTCAAGTACATAATACACCACTGATTAACATGTATTTATCCCAATTTCACTGTAACTTAACTTACAATACCCAATTAACAAGTTATTAGAACGTGTATGTATACAACAAAAATCATTTCCACATATTTTAACAGGTTTATACATTTATGCAAATTAATCATTCCAGTAGATTTAATATGCACATTAACGGGGAATGTCAAACGATAAATATACCATTATAAAAAAGGTATAACTTAAATCCACTCAACTACTTGCTTTCCAATTCATGAATCTGGTCCAGATCTAGCATCCCATGGTTCTCCTAACAGAATTTAGAACCTAAACAACCATGGATCCACAATTCTCAACTAAAAGAAAAAGGGAAGAAAGTGGAGAAATTTAAATTGACAAGACCCAAGAATTTACCTTACTTTGAATAGAATTTTGAACACCCATTTGTAGATATACATTCTTTTCCTCCATATCTTGATTCAGAATTTCCCTAAACTGATTATTCTGTTTAGTAAAGAGGTTTGAGGAGGAAGAAAAATGGCAGAGTCTAGACGTCGTCTAAGAAAATATGAGATTTGGGCTAGGCCTTACTAGGCCATTTATAGGTGTTCAGGATCTGATTGTACATGCACCGCTAAGTCAGCAACGAATTTGGTTAATAAAACAGTCCTGATTCTTTGACGAATGTGCGTAGATCTGGGGTGGGTCGACCCCCAGGTCGACCTTAAGGTTAACACACCCTTGTAGGGGTCGACTAATGGGTCGACCCCATGGGGGTGTGGGTCGACCCCCATGGGTCCGGATGTCAGAAACTTACACTAGAGCACTTCAAAAAGTGCGCCAGTGTAAATTAACATTGGCGCACTTGTCAAGTGCGCCAGTTACACTGGTCTGCTTTCCGTTCGCTCAATCAAACTTCTACCATCCATAACTTCTTCATACGTTATCCGTTTTACGCGAAGTCAAAGTCTGTCTGAACCTGAATTCCGAGATGAACGCAATGGTATAGTCCATTTTACTTAGTTATGAATATTTAATTAAGTTATTCCCATTTTATTATCTTTAATTAAAAATGTGGGGTGTTACAGTTATCGTCACATTTGTTGTATTATGATGGTCAATGAACACATCACTCCACTTTGAAATTCGCCATTGAATTCACTTCGAAGTCATCACCATTATTGATGTAACAACCCGAAAAATCTGAGCCAATTTAAAAAATTCATTTTGGCGATTTTAGTGAAAGTTGACTATTTAAAATGAATACTTTAAATAATAACGATGAAAAATTTATTTAAATCGAATTGAAAATGAATAAATTTATTTTAATTATAATTCGATCCTGAAATGGCGCGGTAGTTCGAAAATTCGATTTCGAATTTCAAATGAATATACATGATTCAAAATAAATAGGATTTGAACGAAACAAGAAATATTTGAATCTGTTGAATCATATCTTTCTAAAGAAGCTAAGAGACTGAAAAGTCGCTTTAAAAGTTGAATGACATGTCCAGTTTAAAATTCAGAAAAGTCGTTGTGGAATTTATATATATTTTAATATATATAAAGGCCTTAAAAATAGCCATTTTGCAAACGACCTCAAAATTCGACGAAACCACTTTTGTTGGATCCGGGACATCGAATAATGGCTAGGTTCCAAAGTTCATAAATTTCTGAATCAATATGTGAGCATGGCAAAGGAAAACGTGTTTTGTCAGTTTTAGTTAAATCTGATCGACCAGAAAATGGCCATTTTTCAAACGGTCTCAGAATTCGACGAAATCAGTTTTGTTAGGACCGCATCGTCGATACAAAGCTAGAAATATTTTTTTTGGAATTTTTAGAATCAGTACGTGGGCCCGGCAAATTAAAATGTACGTTCAAATCCATATTTGAATGTTTTATATTTTAATTTGAAGAAAAACTGACTGTAACAGTCGAATTGGCCTACGAAACATATCCCATTGAGGGGTAATTAGCTAGGGGCGACAGTCGATGGGTTTGATTTCGAGTTCGTCTAAGAAAACCTCAATTTTTGGAATTAAATATATATCGGCCAATAGAATTTATTCATTCATTAAATAAAAAAATAAAAAAGCTCAGAAAACCCCGTCACTCTCCCGTAACCGATGACGGAAACGACCTCCTCGCTTCCCATCCATTTTCCGACCAAACCAGGATGAATTACCCCCACCCCCTTTGCAATTTTTTGTAGATCTCCTCCATAGCTTCAAATCTATATAGGGTACACCCCCTATCTTGGCTCGTGCAAGCAGATCCGCCCTCCCGAAGTCCCGTTGTTCTTTCCACCGCCGTGGAGAGCTGACGCCGTCGATTTGAGGGGGACCAGCATGCGCCTGCTCGCCTCTCCTTCCTCTTACAGGTGTTACCGGCCGATCGACGCAACGATACACGGATTGGAAGTTAAATTCAGACCTAGGTTTGAATCAAAAGCTGAAAGGTACCGGCCTGTATAAATTAAACTGTTTTCAACTTCTAAAAGCGTCGCAAACTCATGATTATTTATAAAAATTGTATCTTTATCATACGATAACGAAATTCGATGAAACAGGAGACATTGGAACCGTGAGGACGTCTTCTACATTCTAGAAGAGACCGGATATTTTTCTGAGCCTTCTACAATTTTTGGCAACGCGAAAAGAAATGTGAGATTTCTAAATTCAAATTGGAGAGAAACGACGATGTATAAATTATACGGTCGATGTATGAGTTATATAAGCGTTGTACACCCCATGTATAAGCATTGTATAAGTTGCATGTGCGATGTATAAGTTATATATATGCGTTGTAAAAATTATACATGTGTTGAAATGAAAGTGAAATATACTTATATATATATATTCCCCTCGTCCCCAAACCATGGACGATATTTATTGATTGTGATTGGCGTGAAATTTTGTGAATAATGCGAAGGGTTGATAGGATTGTTTGTGGTTGAAAAATACCTTTGTGGCTGAAAAATACCTTTGTGGTTGAAAAATACCTTTGTGGTTGAGAGAATAATTGAGTGTGGTTAAAAACCGAATAGGATTAGAGTGAGGAAATAAATGAAATACATGCCTCCTGCATGCGAACTAGATGCATGAATCCCCATTGTCAAAAGCTGCGAGGCTTTAAGGTAGGCGAGGGGTCGTACGTAGGATGGTGTCGGGTTAACTACCCTGCCGTTATGCTGCCGAAATTTCTTGAAATATTATGTGTTTGAATTTTATTCATGTACTGAAATATATCCATGTGTTGATAATTTATCCATGACTGAAATAAATTGCTTAGATAATAAAAATCACATTTTTATTATATGTATGAGTCGCTAAAAATAGACATGTTTGAAATAAAATATTTTTAGAATAAAAATCACAATTTTATTATATGTATGAGTCGCTAAAAATAGACATGTTTGAAATAAAGTGATTTGAGAATAAAAATCACATTTTTATGATATGTATAAACTAGATGAAATATTCATGTTTGAAATGAATGGTTTAGATAATAAAAATCACATTTTTATTACATAGTCGACTCAATAAAAATAACCAAGTGTTGAATAAAATATTTGAACGATAAAACTATCATTTTTATCATGTATGTGAATCGCTAAAAATATTCATACGTTTGAAATGATAAAAATCACCTTTTTGTCGTGTTAGTGAGGTTAGAAAATACTCATATATTAAATAAAGGACTAGAAGGATAAAAATCACATTTTTATCAAATATATGAAGTGAAAAAAAATATTCATGTGTTGAAATAAATAGTTGTGTGTTAAAAATATTATTTTTAACCCGTTTATGAAGTGGAAATGGTTTAGAAATCGACGAACGAATTATATATATATATATATTAAAATAAAACGAATAACGACGCTGTAGTTCGCGTTTTGAAATCGTAATTTTAAACGATTATACCGAGAGATCCGACCGTCGGATTTTCTCGAAACTGGACCCGTTGGATCCGCCTTGGAAAGATCTTTCCAATGGTGTAAAATTTGTTAAGATCCAACTGTTATATTTTCAGATATGTGTAAATCAAATCTGGAGAAAAACAGCGCCACGGCCGCGTTATGGCCTGAAACGTCGTTTAATTAAATTAGGCTATTTTAAAATAAATAAAAATAGCGATATATCGTTATAAAATATTATAAACGATATGGAATGGAAATAAACCAATTTTACTTGGTTTGCTTGATATTATGATGGTTGAACGCGTTTGACATGAAAATTATATTAAAGAACTGAAATGTGAGTGTTGAATAATTTAACCATAAAAAGAATTGATTTAAATTCTTGTATACGTGAATTATTTGAAAAGGCCGAGTTAAATCTCATTTCAAATAAATGATCGACAATTCAAAGTCGAAGATATAAAGACGGTACAAGACCGACGATCTTCATGTCGAATCGAGGGGTGCTACTGTCGCTCATTATTGGAGTAGCTACCTTGAAGGGGCGACCGTAGTAGCCGTCCGGACGTACTTGTTGATGGTACGGATATACGAGGAATATGGTGCCTCCAGTTTCGTTCAGACCCAAAACGAACTTGTAAATGGACTGTGTGTCTAACATCGGATTTTGTTCTGTGCTGATTGATCTATATTAAATATATATATCTGTTTGGCGGCGGAGAATTTTATTCTCTTACTTAACTCCCTTCTCTGAGACGTACGAGCTCATAGGTTTTATATCGATAGAAATCAGTCGCATGGAGTGAATTGCCTATGTGGCATGCTAAGATGCAGTGATCAAGGCTTCTCTTGAAAAGCAAAGTCTTGTGGTTGATGATCAAAGCACGGCCTATGTGGCATAGCTTTGTGTATAACGTTAAATTCGCGAGCCTCACACCCCGGTATGAACCAGAAACGGGAGAAGGACTCAGGGAGAACATGCGTCTCTTTCTAGCTAGAGGTGGTGTTGGTGCTTAAACTGGCTGACATTTATATTATTTTCACCTATGTGGTTGTTGGAATGCGAGGCGCCTCAGATTTGGAGTCATAGAGCTCATTTGCGCCCCATAGGGCGGGGAGACGTATTGTTCAGGTTGTTATTTAATCCACAACGGTGGACCGACCCTGATGATTCGAGGGTCGATGCGTTCTGATCCTGAGACATGGCAGGCTAGATTGTCTCGAATCAGTGAGGATCTTGGCCCTAGCCTCGGTTCGTGACGGAAATCCAATTTCCAATACGACATGTGCGATTTTGATTGTAAACCTATATATAGCGACATGATAGATGGTACCCATGCCGCCAAGGATTGATATTATGATTGATATTGTTTTTGAAACATATAAACACTAGTAATAATATCAAAAGTTCTCGATTTATACGTATCTAACATATTTTGGCCAATATAAGGTAAAACTCTATCCTCCGGTTTGTGTTGCATTGTGTGATGGGACTTGAGTCTTATATTGGCTTCATTTTACTAAAAAGCATTTCGTTGTTTAATGATTTACTTTGATTTATGCACTGGCGATCACTGGAGTAAACCCGTTCCGCGAAAGCGGCGTGGTCCTATGATTCGCCTTATTATTGTTGTTTAAGCAGTTAAGTTGATTTCTCATACCAGTCCCATGATTGACTCGTAGTTTGTTTCACTTGCAAACTCGGGTGCCCCTTTTTCTATACGGGCAACCTTGTATTCAGGTTTTAGCAGGCTTATTTTGGATAGCTATGGAGCTGGAGCTGGATCTTATCATTTCTATTTTACCGTTTCAGACTCTGTTGTGTATATTCTGTTTGATTCCGCTGCAGACATTTTATATAAACTGAAACTGTATTTTGTGTTAAGTATGATCCTATTATGTTGTATAACTCTAATGATTAGGTTTATCCAGTGTATTTGATGTTCATTTTCTGTGTAATGATTTATTTCTGTTCTGCTGTTATTTGTTTATGTGTTATATTCCTAAGATTACCCTTGCCACCGTGACATGGGGGTTTGGGGTCATCACACGTGGTATCAGATCTTTGGTTAATCTTAGCTCAGAAATATAACATATTAACGAACTCGTCAAAAATAGAACCAGTAGTGTTCTAAGACGAATAACTCATATAGATAGGATCATTAAGGTCCTAGAATGAGTAAAGCAGAATGAAATACACCCCGATAGACAAATTTACATTCAAGTATATGTCTCCATGTTTTAAAATATCTTTTCTGTTGACCTGACACTTTGTCTGCCATTTGCAGACATAGAAAAATGAGTGGCAGAAGCAGAAGAAGTAATCCTTTGGTTCAACAATTTAATGAGCCATTTGTGCTCCCACAACCAGAATCAGATATAGAAGTTCTATACAAGAGATATCGAAATCTGGGTGGAAAACCATTCTTGGGCAAAGAATCTATTATTGAAACTCAAGCAAGGATGCACTTTGCAGAGAAAACTTTTGAGGGCTTAAAGCTGAGAGATGATCAGAAAAGATTACTGGCATCTTGGGCACTCAGAGGTGAAGCTTTATTCTGTTGGGAAGCTGTTATTAAGGATACTCCAGAAGGTAATATTACCTGGGATATATTCAAAGAAATTTTCAGCGAAAGGTTTATTCCTCCAGAAGCAACTGAGAGGCTATACGATAAGCTCTACTATCTGATACAAGGAGATATGACTATTCCTGAATATCATACGAAATTCAATGAACTTTCTTGTTTCGCCCCGGAGCTAATTAAAAATCCGAAGTGGAAGAATCTAAGGTTTATTAACGGGCTCCAAAGAAGGTATCAGAATAGTGTAATGCGACATGTGAAGCTTCCTTTTTCTGAAATGATATACATGGCTTATCAGTATAAAGATCTCGATAAGAAAGGTATGTTGCACTCCGGGGAAGAAATCAGTTCTAGTAACAAAAGAATGTTCGAAACTGATAGTCCAGAGACAAGTACACAGCCAGAGGCAAGTATGAAGTCTGAGATCAGTAAGAGGCCGAAGGCCAGTCAGAAAAAGGTAAAGACAGTCGTATATCTAAAGTGTAATCAACAAGGGCATTCGATGAGGAACTGTGAATCTTCAAGAAAACGAAGAAAGGATAAATCTAAACCCAAGAAGAAGTTCCCAGAGAATATAAAATGCGATCAATGCCATATGACTGGTCATCTGTCAAAGGATTGCCGACTCTCAAAGAAATCTAGAACAGTACATGTGAATGAAGTGGCAGAAACTCCAGGACCCTCAGCTTGTCAGGAAGGGCCAGATGTTTTGCAAGGCACGCTTACAGTCAAAGATATTCCAGTTAAAGTAATGTTTGATACAGGTGCGTCAAAAAGCTTTATTGCAAGTAATGCGGTTAAGAAATTGTATCTAAACCTAAAAAAGCTCAAAGCGCCCATCACTGTCCAAAATCCAGTTGGGGGTTCCGTCAATCTTAGTTGGGTTTGTGGAGTGCCCGTCTCTTTTTCCCTTCATCGGTTCCCTACCATCTCGATCGTCATGAATTTTATAGAATTCGATCTTATTTTGGGATTGGATAGGTTAACTAAATACGAAGCCGAAGTTAAATGCGCCGAGAGAGTCGTTAAGGCAAGGACTAAATCAGGAAATTATATAACCATACCATGTGAAGGTCCGAATTCGGATAGAAAGGACTTTTGGTCAGCTCTTGATGTTTCTCCTGCTCAAATAGAACCTATTCCTGTCGTCACAGAGGATATTCGGGTCGCCATAAAAGATATTCCTGTTGTCAAGAACTATGCGGATGTGTTCGAAGAAGTTGTCAGCTTACCTCCGCAAAGAGAAATTGATTTCAGGATCGATTTAGTTCCAAACGCAAGGCCAGTGGTGCACGCCATTCGGAGAATGACTCTAAAGGAGAAAGAAGAATTAGACAATCAGACTCGACAGCATGTATGGAAGGGTCTGATCAGGCCTATTTTCTCTGATTGGGGAGCAGATGTGGTATTTGTTCCAAAGTCCGATGGTACACTCTGGTTATGTGTGGATTATCGTGACTTGAATAAGCAGACACTAAAGAACAAATATCCATTGCCGCGAATCGATGATTTGTTGGATCGTCTGAATGGAGCACAAGTATTTTCACGTATGGACCTAGCCATAGGTTTCCATCAGCTTCGTATTGCCAAAGAGTGTGTTCCTTTAACAACATTCAGAGGTCCCGATCTGTTCTATGAGTGGTTAGTAATGTCGTTCGACTTATGTAACGCTCCTGCTTACTTTGTTGACCTAATGAACAGAGTGTTCCGTGGTGTATTCAATAAGTTTGTTCTGGTATTCATCGATGACATTCTAATTTTCTCTAAGTCAAAGGCCGAACATGAAAAACATTTGGAACAAGTGTTAGAGATTCTGAGAAAGAACATCTTGAAAGATAAATTTTCCAAGTGTATATTCTGGCACGACGAAGTAAAGTTCCTTGGTCACGTCGTGTCAAAGGAAGGAATTTCTGTGGATCCCAGTAAAATCATAGCAATTCAAGATTGGAAACAACCTAGAACACCCATAGAAGTCCGAAGTTTCCTTGGATTGGCTAGTTATTATCGGAAATTCGTTAAGGATTTTTCGGAGGCATCCCGTCCCTTAACACAGCTTACTAAGAAACATTCAACGTTTAAGTGGACTCCTGAGTGTGAGGAAGCTTTTCAAAAGCTGAAATTGAAATTGACAACCGCTCCAGTGTTAACCATTATTGATGGTAACCAAGACTTACAAGTCTGGACGGATGCTTCTATTGATGGTCTTGGCGCGGTACTAATGCAAAGAGGGCGAGTAGTTGCTTATGCTAGCCGACAGTTGAAACCGCATGAAAGGAATTATAGAGTTCATGATCTTGAGTTATTGGCCATCGTGTTTGCTTTGAAAATCTGGAGACATTATCTATTGGGTGAGAAGTTCGAGCTATATACTGATCATCAATCATTGAAGTACTTATTCACCCAGAAAGACTTGAATCTGAGACAATAGCGTTGGCTAGAATTTCTCGCGTCATATGATCTAGATATTCTGTATACGCCAGGAAAAGCCAATGTTGTGGCTGATGCACTCAACAGAAAAGAAGTGATCATCGCCAGTCTTATCGTTACGCCTTCATTGATTGACAAAGTCTCTATTCTCCAGAAAGACGATGAGTTTATTCAGAGGATTAGCAAAGGAATCAAAGAAGGTGAACCCTCGAGTTTCCAGATTGATAACGAGGGAGTTCTGAGGTTAAACGGTCGAATTTGCATCCCGAATATTCCTGAGCTCCGAAGGGAGTTAATGGACGAATGTCACAAGTCCAAACTTTGCATCCATCCCAAAGTGAGCAAGATGTATAATGATCTAACGCGAATGTTCTGGTGGAGGGCAATGAAAAGGGACATCTCTATATACGTTAGCAAGTGCCCCACTTGTCAACAAGTTAAAAGCGATCAGTAGAAACTAGCTGGATTATTACAACCGTTGGACATTCTAGGTTGGAAGTGGGAACAAATCTCTATGGACTTCATCGATGGTTTTCCCCGAACCAAGAAAGGAAATGACAGTATTTGGGTGATCGTAGATCGTCTCACGAAGACCACCCATTTCATACCTGTCAGATCCAATAGAAAGGCTCAAAGTCTGGCGCAGATTTATTTCAAGGAAATTGTTAAACTACATGGAGTTCCCATGAGTATCGTTAGTGATCGTGACCCGATATTCGCTAGTAAATTCTGGGAAGCGTTCCAAGCAGAGTTGGGGACTAAGATGAATTTGAGCACCGCATATCATCCTCAAACAAATGGCCAAACTGAGAGGATGAATCGTATTCTTGAAGACTTATTGCGGGCATGTATTATTGACTTTGGCGGATCATGGGAAGACCTCCTGCATTTAGCTGAGTTCTCATACAACAACAGTTACCTAGCAAGCTTGGAAATGTCACCATTTGTAGCCTTGTATGGTCAACCTTGCATATCTCCTGCTTGTTGGGTTGAACCGGGCAATAGACTTGTATTGGGACCAGATATGATTCGTGTTGCTTCTGACAAATTCGATTTGATTAAGAAACGATTACAAACAGCTCAAAGCCGACAGAAGAGCTATGCTGATTCGAGAAGTAGAGACTTGGCATTTTCTGTTGGTGACTATGTACTTAAGAGTTTCTCCGATGAGAGGAGTGATCCTATTTGGCAAAACTTGGAAGTTGGCGCCTAGATTTATTGGTCCATTACCTATACTCGAACGGATTGGAACTCTCGCTTATAGAGTACAATTACCTGACTGGTTGCCTGGAGTACATGATGTATTTCACGTATCTCAACTTAGAAAACATGTACATGATCTGGACTTGGTTGTGGAAGAAGCCTCTCAACAGTTCTTGGAAATTACTCCCAAATTAGCTGTGAGAAGAGAGCCGATAAGTATTGTTGGCAAAGAAACTAAAGAGCTGAGGAACAAGAAGGTTCATTTAGTTAAAGTGAAGTGGAGTGGAGATCCTAGAGACTGTACTTGGGAAACTGAAGAGAGCATTAAGAAAGCTTATCCCAAATGCAGAGTGGATATCTCTGATTAACTCTGGTGTAAGGTACATTTACCATACTTTGCATTTCTGTTTTGTTTTCTACTTTATCATTGTTTTCCACTTTACCATTGTTTTCTACCTTGTTGTTGTTTCCTTTTCACGGATGAAAAGGATTAAATGTATGAAATTTAATCTTAACACAAATATGATTTTTAAGTATATAAATTAATTTTTATACATTTGAGAAGTTAATCAACTAATTGATTGTTGTTTGTGTTGTGTGACTATAATTTGGCTAATCAAACCTTGAAATGATAAGGAATCTAAGAAACATGAGAATGAGAGTAAACTAAACCAACTTGAATCAAAAAATTGAACTGTGTGAAAATTTTGATTGAAATGCATGCATACACGTACACATATCTATGTATGTAATTGAACAGGTTATAGTAGGTACGCAAAGAAGAGGAATAAAATTGTTTGCCCGTCAAATAGGTACATGTTTATTGTATTTCTTGGGGTTTTGATGATTTTATGAGCCGAATGGCTAGCCGCTTGGCTTTTTGTTTTTCTTTTGGATTGGTGAGGGCCATGGGAGGCTATATGAAATATCCCGATGCTCCCGGTACAAAGGAGGTTATGGCGAAATTTTTCGAAAATTTAGGGTGTTAGCCAAATTTTTGAAAAATTTGAAATGTTTTTAGAAACTGAAAAGTTGAAAAACTTAAGCCATAATTAAAATAAAGAAAGTTGAGTTGATTATAAAACAACTTTCGACTTCGTTCCTTTTCGAGGACGAAAAGATTTTAAGTGGGGGAGATTGTAACAACCCGGAAAATCTGAGCCAATTAAAAATTTTTATTTTGGCGATTTTAGTGAATGTTGATTATTTAAAATGAATATTTTAAATAATAACGACGAAAAATTTATTTTAATCGAATTGAAAACGAATAAATTTATTTTAATTATAATTCGAGCCTGAAATGACGCGACAGTTCGAAAATTCGATTTCGAATTTCAAATGAATATACAGGATTCAAAATAAATCGGATTTGAACGAAACAAGAAATATTTGAATTTGTTGAATCATATCTTTCTAAAGAAGCTAAGAGACTGAGAACTCGCTTTAAAAGTTGAAAGTTATTCCCAGTTTAAAATTCAGAAAAGTCGCTGTGGAATTTATATATATTTTAATATATATATAAAGGCCTTAAAAATAGCCATTTTGCAAACGACCTCAGTATTCGACGAAATCACTTTTGTTGGATCCGGGACGTCGAATAATGGCTAGGTTCCAAAGTTCATAATTTTCTGAATCAATATGTGAGTGTGGCAAAGGAAAACGTGTTTTGTCAGTTTTAGTTAAATCTGATCGACCAGAAAATGGCCATTTTTCAAACGGCCTCAGAATTCGACGAAATTAGTTTTGTTAGGACTGTATCATCGATACGAAGCTAGAAATATTTTTTCTGGAATTTTTAGAATCTGTATGTGGGCCTGGCAAATTAAAATGTACGTTCAAATCCATATTTGAATGTTTTATATTTTAATTTGAAGAAAAACTGACTGTAACAGTCGAATTTGCCTATAAACATATCCCATTGTGTCCGGAATAGGGGTAATTAGCTAAGGGCGACAGTCGTTGGGTTTGATTTCGAGTTCGTCTAAGAAAACCCCAATTTTTGGAATTAAATATATATCGGCCAATAGAATTTATTCATTCATTAAATAAAAAAATAAAAAAACACAGAAAACCCCGTCTCTCTCCCGTAACCAACGACGGAAACCACCTCCTCGCTTCCCATCCATTTTCCGACCAAACCAGGACGAATTACCCCCACACCTTTGCAATTTTTTGTAGATCTCCTCCATAGCTTCAAATCTATATATGGTACACCCCCTATCTTGGCTCGTGCAAGCAGATCCGCCCTCCCGAAGTCTCGATGTTCTTTCCTCCGCCGTGGAGAGCTGACGCCGTCGATCTGAGGGGGACCAGCACGCACCTGCTTGCCTCTCCTTTCTCTTTCAGGTGGCACCGGCCGATCGACGCAACGATACACGGATTGGAAGTTAAATTCAAACCTAGGTTTGAATCAAAAGCTGAAAGGTATCGGCTTGTATAAATTAAACTGTTTTCAACTTCTAAAAGCGTCGCAAACTCATGATTATTTATAAAAATCGTATCTTTATCATATGATAACAAAATTCGATGAAACAAGAGACATTGGAACCGTGAGGACGTCTTCTACATTCTAGAAGAGACCGGATATTTTTCTGAGCCTTCTACAATTTTTGGCAACGCGAAAAGCAATGTGAGATTTCTAAATTAAAATTGGAGAGAAACGATGATGTATAAATTATACGGTCGATGTATGAGTTATATAAGCGTTGTACTCCCCATGTATAAGCGTTTTATAAGTTGTATGTGCGATGTATAAGTTATATATATGCGTTGTAAAAATTATACATGTGTTGAAATGAAAGTGAAATATACTTATATATATATATATACATACTCCCCTCGTCCACAAACCATGGACCATATTTATTGATTGTGATTGGCGTGAAATTTTGTGAATAATGCGAATGGTTGATAGGATTGCTTGTGGTTGAAAAATACCTTTGTGGTTGAAAAATACCTTTGTGGTTGAGAGAATAATTGAGTGTGGTTAAAAACCAAATAGGATTAGAGTGAGGAAATAAATGAAATACATGCCGCCTACGTGCGAACTAGATGCATGAATCCCCATTGTCAAAAGCTGCGATGCTTTAAGGTAGGCGAGGAGCCGTACGTAAGACGGTGCCGGGTTAACTTCCCTGCCGTTATGCTGTCGAAATTTCTTGAAATACTTATGTGTTTGAATTTTATTCATGTACTGAAATATATCCATGTGTTGATAATTTATCCATGACTGAAATAAATTGCTTAGATAATAAAAATCACATTTTTATTATATGTATGAGTCGCTAAAAATAGACATGTTTCAAATAAAATATTTTAAGAATTAAAATCAAATTTTTATTATATGTATGAGTCGCTAAAAATAGACATGTTTGAAATAAAATGATTTGAGAACAAAAATCACATTTTTATGATATGTATAAACTAGATGAAATATTCATGTTTGAAATGAATGGTTTAGATAATAAAAATCACATTTTTATTATATAGTCGACTCAATAAAAATAACCAAGTGTTGAATAAAATATTTAAATGATAAAAATATCATTTTTATCATGTATGTGAATCGCTAAAAATATTCATATGTTGAGAAAATATTTGAAACGATAAAAATCACCTTTTTGTCATGTTAGTGAGGTTAGAAAATACTCATATATTAAATAAAGGACTAGATGGATAAAAATCACATTTTTATCAAATATATGAAGTGAAAAAAAATATTCATGTGTTGAAATAAATAGTTGTGAGTTAAAAACATTATTTTTAACCCGTGTATGAAGTGGAAATGGTTTAGAAATTGACGAACGAAATATATATATTAAAATAAAACGAATAACGACGCTGCAGTTCACGTTTTGTAATCGTAATTTTAAACGATTATACCGAGAGATCCGACCATTGGATTTTCTCGAAACTGGACCCGTTGGATCCGTCTTGGAAAGATCTTTCCAATGGTGTAAAATTTGTTAAGATCCAATGGTTAGATTTTCAGATATGTGTAAATCAAATCTGGAGAAAAACAGCGCCATGGCTGCGTTATGGCCTGAAACGTCGTTTAATTAAATTAGGCTATTTTTAAATAAATAAAAATAGCGATATATCGTTATAAAATATTATAAACGATATGGAATGGAAATAAACCAATTTTACTTGGTTTGCTTGATATTCTGATGGTTGAACGCGTTTGACATGAAAATTATATTAAAGAACTGAAATGTGAGTGTCGAATAATTTAACCATAGAAAGAATTGATTTAATCTCTAGTATACGTGAATTATTTGAAAAGGCCGAGTTAAATCTCATTTCAAACAATTGATCGACAATTCAAAGTCGAAGATATGAAGACAGTGCAAGACCGACGATCTTCATGTCGAATGGAGGGGTGCTACTGTCGCTCAGGATTGGAGTAGCTACCTTGAAGGGGCGACCGTAGTAGCCGTCCAGACGTACTTGTTGATGGTACGGATATACGAGGAATATGGTGCCTTCGGTTTCGTTCTGACCCAGAACGATCTTGTAAATGGACTGTGTGTCTGACATCGGATTTTGTTCTGTGCTGATTGATCTCTATTAAATATATATCTGTTTGGCGACGGAGAATTTATTCTCTTGCTTAACGCCCTTCTCTGAGACGTACGAGCTCAGAGGTTATATATCGATAGAAATCAGTCGCATGGAGTGAATTGCCTGTGTGGCATGCTAAGATGCAGTGATCAAGGCTTCTGTTGAAAAGCAAAGTCTTGTGGTTGATGATCAAAGCAAGGCCTGTGTGGCATAGCTTTGTGTATAACATTAAATTTGCGAGCCTCACACTACGGTATAAACCAGAAACGGGAGAAGGACTCAGGGAGACCATGCGTCTCTTTCTCTCTAGAGGTGGTGTCGGTGCTTAAATTGGCTATCATTTATATTATTTTCACCTATGTGGTTGTTGGAATGTGAGGCGCCTCGGATTTGGAGTCATAGAGCTCATTTGCTCCCCATAGGGTGGGAGACGTATTATTCAGGTTGTTATTTAATCCACATCGGTGGACTGACCCTGATGATCCAAGGGTCGATGCGTTCTGATCCTGAGACATGGTAGGCTAGATTGTCTCGAACTGGTGAGGATCTTGCCCCTAGCCTCGGTTCATGACGGAAATACAATTTCCAATACGACATGTGCGGTTTTGATTGTAAACCTATATATGGCGACATGATAGGTGGTACCCATGCCGCCTAGGATTGATATTATGATTGATATTGTTTTTGAAACATATAAACACTAGTAATAATATCAAAAGTTCTTGTTTTATACGTATCCAACATATTTTGGCCAATATAAGGTAAAACTCTATCCTCCGGTTTGTGTTGCATTGTGTGATGGGACTTGAGTCTTATATTGGCTTCATTTTACTAAAAAACATTTTGTTGTTTAATGATTTACTTTGATTTATGCACTGGCGATCATTGGAGTAAACCCGTTCCGTGAAAGCGGCATGGTCCTATGATTTGCCTTATTATTGTTGTTTAAGCGGTTAAGTTGATTTCTCATACCAGTCCCATGACTGACTCGTAGTTTGTTTCACTTGCAAACTCGGGTGCCCCTTTTTCTACACGGGCAGCCTTGTATTCAGGTTTTAGCAGGCTTATTTTGGATAGCTATGGAGCTGGATCTTATCATTTCTATTTTACTGTTCAGACTCTGTTATGTATATTATGTTTGATTCCGCTGCAGACATTTTATATAAACTGAAACTGTATTTTGTGCTAAGTATGATCCTATTATGCTGTATAACTCTGATGATTATGTTTATCCAGTGTATTTGATGTTCATTATCTGTGTAATGATTTATATATGTTCTGCTGTTATTTGTTTATGTGTTATATTCCTAAGATTACCCTTGCCACCGTGACACGGGTTTTTGGGGTCATCACAATTGAGCCAAAGAAAATCATCAACAACATAAGGTTCAACATCAATCCACAGTTTTTCAAAGTGCTGTTATAAACATTCGGCACATGTCGATCCATTATGGATCGGACATGCCGATCTATAGGAGTAAAACCATGACCGACCCATGCTGCTAACTTAATAACCGACTCATAAGTGTCTGACCCATAAGTGACCGACCCATAACTCTTTCCATCCATAGGCTGACCGATCCATAAGTGATCGACCCATAAGTCTTGCCATCCATAGGCTGATCGATCCATAGGTGACCGACCCATATACGACCGACCCTTGTATGTCCGATCCATCACTTCAATCCGATCGATCATCTCCATACACGCCGGCTGATCCATCTTTCTTGCCCTCCAAGTCACGCATCCGTCCGATCCATTCAAGACCGACCGATACATCTCAAGTCCTACCGATCCATCCCCTGTACAGATCCGAACCATCTCCAAACTTGACTAAAACTTCGCCAAACGACAATATCGACGAAATCAACTCATCCAATTCAACCACAAACATGTTATAAAATCAACAACAACTTGTAAATGACAATCTCGTCAATAATTATGCAAAATTCACCAAAATCATGATAAATGGATAAATGACCAAAATAATAGATCTAACTAACATAAACATACAAAATCATATGGAAGTTACCAGTTTTAAGTTGCTAAATTAGATCCTATGGCGATTTATATGAAAATAGATTTACCATGATATAGATCTAGTGAAAACGACTTGAGAATGATGAAATTAAGATCACACAACCCATATACTTGATTGAATCCATGTGAGAGATGCATATCACTCACCAATTCTCCAAAATAACACAAAATAATGAAATTAAGATTCCGGACAGTGAAGAATTTGCTCTAAAATCTTCGATTTGATGAACTCTCTCTTCAATTAATGTAGATCTAGTTCAAACAATGTAGATCTACGATTCTCTTCCTTAGATCTAGATTTTAATGGTGGAAAGGTGTTGATAATTTGGCCATGCAGGATCACAAGCTCTTCCACATTAGAGAATGGAGAAAGTAAACTATTCTCCATGCCTCTTACCCCCTATTTATAGCCTCCCACCAATCCACTAATGGGCCTCTCCAAATCAGCCCATTATGGCTTAAAAACCTGAACATTAAATTGTGAAACCTTAAAATAGCGATTCGTCCCAAACTACTGAGCCAAATCTTTAACGTGACAACTCTATGGAATGTGAAACATCATTTCATTTCCAATGAGACCGATCTCAGCACCTGATTCGAACCGAGTCAAAAGTTATGCCTGGTACAAGACAGATAGGGGTAAAATGGTCACAAACAAAATTGGTAAAAATTATGGACATGTATTACATCCCCATAAACAATATATTAAAATATGAGAATGATCCAACCCTCTAAGAATAAAATAAAAATATTTTACGATCCTCCAATATGTAAAATGCGGGCCCCTTTTGGAATTTTGCCCCCGAAATCCCAATAAACATAAGTAAATAAAACAACCAAAACAATTCTGCATGCAAAATTCTAAAAAAAAACAATCATAAAAACAATAACAACTTACAATCGTCATCATCCTCACTCCATAGCACTTTGTCTAACTTAACTGTCTTCCTCCTAAGCTGTTTCATGTCATTTCCGCAATGCGAAGCGGATTACGAGGTTTCGTAATTACGGCCTTGACTTCTAGGTCTTCGTACTGCTCCGAAGATACTACCACATTCTGATCATTCGCATATTTTTGTAGAAACGATTCATGTAAAGCATTATGCACACTCTACATCTTCTCGGGTAAAATCAATCTTTACGCGAGCTTTCCAATCCGCTCGACTATCGGAAATGATCCAACAACTCTAGGAGATAATTTTCCTTATCTCCCGAATCGAACCACATGCTTTAACGATAAAATATTCATGAAAACCATATCGCCAACGACGAATTCCAAATCTTTTCGACGCTTATCGGCATAGCTCTTGTGTCGATCTTGGGCTGCCTTCATTCGTTGCCAAACGATCTCGATACAATCCGAGGTTTCTCTTATCATCTCAGGCCCAAGTATCAACTTATATCTAGTCTCTAACCAACATGCCGGAGAATTACATGGTCTACCATACAACGCCTTATACGGTGTCATCCCAATGCTCGACTGGTAGCTATTATTATATGCAAACTCCACTAGATGTAGATGGTCATCCCATGATCCTCCGTAGTCCAATACACAAGCCCTCAGGAGTTCTTCCAAAACTTGGTTAACTCTCTCAGTTTGACCATCAGTTTTGGGAAGATAAGCCGTACTCAAACACATCTAGGTTCCCAAAGTCTCTTGCAAACTCTTCCAAAATTTACTCGTGAACAATGGATCTCGATCACTCACTATGCTCTTCGGGATACCATGGAATCGAACTACCATTTAATATAAAGCTCAGCCAACTTCGATGTTGTCCTAGTTCTCGGTAGTCCATTGATATTTACGCCCACTTCCACGTAGGAACTCCTAACGACTAAAGCAATCCACTCGATTTCTTCTATTCAACCTTCACCAACTGACAGTTCATGCACTTGGAAATGAACCTTCCTATATATATCCTTTTCCATCCCTTCCCAGTAGTAAACCACTTCATGTACTGACACATCTTATTACCACCAGGATGAATCGTCAACTTCGAGTGATGACATTCCCTCAGAACCTTATCTCTCAATCCGTCGATATCAGGAACGACCAGCCGTCCTTGCTTTTGAAGCCAACCCTCTTGGTCGACCTCGAGCTCTTTATTCTCTTGTTCCGATTTCTGGATAAACTCGACAAGCTTTGCATCTCACTTCTGGCTCTTGTCAATCCTTTCGATGAGAGTAGGTCTTATCTATAAGTTTTCCAGCATTTCAGGTTCCAACTCACACCGTGGTCTAAAATCAAATCTTGCCAAGAGTTTAAGACTCTTCCATTCTGAAAACATCGCTCCCAAACTTGCGTGTCTTCGACTCAGCGCATCTGCCACTGCATTACCCTTACTAGGAGTATAGGCTATACCCAAAATCATATGATGCCAAAACTCTAACCACCACTGTTGCCGAAGATTCAAGCCCTTTTGGGAGAAAAGAGACTTCAACAACTCATGATCCATAAATAGCTCGAATCTAACTCGCAACAGGTAGTGTCTCCACATCTTCGGAGAAAATGCGATCGCTGCCAACTCTAAATCATGAGTTGGATAATTCCTTTCGTGCGTGTTCTGCTGTCGACTTGCGTAGGCCACAACCTTTTCCTTCTACATTAGCATTGCTGCATATCCAGTACCGCATGTATCAGTGTATACCACAATTTCCTCTTGGAATCGTCAAAATAAGGGTACTTGTCAGTCTCTCTTTCGTGATTCCAAAAACTTGCTCACACTTCACATTTTATGCAAATCCCCAGTTCTTCTTGGTCACCTTGTTTTTCCCACGATAATCCACACACAGTCTCGACGAGTCATTAGCCTTGGTTGCAAACACAACTGGTGCACCCCATTCAGATACACTTCTCTGAATGAATCCTTTTTCCTAAAAGGCCACGAACTTGCACCTCTAACTCTCTCTATTCCATAGACAACATCCGCCTAAGAGGCATAACAATAGATCTAACACCCTCGATCAAATCGATTTTAAACTCAATCTCACGATGCGGCGGCAAACCTTTGACCCCCTCAAAGACATCACCAACCTTACTTACGATCCGCTTCGATGACAAGTCTTTTCGTGGAATCTCAAGCGAATATAAACAACTTACGAAGAAACCATCTTTGGGCCTACATCAAATCATCATAATTCGCCCTTCCACATTCCCGATTGTTACCTACAGCTTCGCATAATCCACTTTTGTTGCGTACTTCTTGAATTGACCCATACCCAAGATAACCTCAAACCCAGCGAAAGCCAAAACAATCATTCATAAAGAGAAACCAAGACTAAATAAACAAGACTACGACAAGTCATACAAAGAGTCGACGAAGCCCACACTTGATTGGTTACAATCAAAGGTTTATGAAAACTTCAGGTTCTAAACCCATCAGCATACAATCTTATTATAGGCGGAAGAAGATAATTCCCTAGTACCGAACAGAACTCAAACAAATTTCATCGGTAGAAAGAATATCAAACTAACAATATCTTCTCCTAATTCTCATCTGGAATCCAATAAGAAATCAGAATAACTTCCAGAACAAATGCTTCCTCCGGTTGTTTATTTTTCAAGAGATCTGGACAATCTGTCTTCTCATGTCCAGGATTTCCGTAGTTATAGCACCTCCTCTAGGCCTTTGGTTCTTAGAATCCTTGGAATGATGGCCCTTTAGCTGACAGTTGAAGCAGATGTTATTCTTTTTAGATTTCTTCTTTCTCTTATTCAGCTTCTTCGTTGTACTAGGGCAAGTAAAATTTTCTTCTCGAGGTTTATGCCTGCTTCTAAAAGCGTTGTCCCAAGTAGCACTAATCCTTTCTTCTAGTTACTTAACTCGGTGTCAATGTTGCCCCAAAGCTATACTCCTTCTTAACTCATTTTCTTCATCTGTAGTAGAACAATCCCTTTGTCTCTTAGCAGAATCATCCTTAGGTACTTGTACAGGAACACCACGCTCTACTACCGCTTTTGGAATGCGCATCCCTAACAGGACCACTGCCATCATGGCTCCGTACATAACCAAACATTCTGGCATAACAGCTTAAACTCCCAGCTGGTTACCATCACCTACCCTTCCAGTTGCAGGCTCATCCCTAGTAGTGTTTCGTGTAGTTTGACGACTCATTCTAAATCTAAAAATAGAATGATTACTCCACATATGAGATAACTACATAAATGAAGTTCGAACGCTATTATACCATACACTACTATATAGTATACATCCAACTGAAATCTACAAATACGTCTCTGATACATGATTACGTCTTCGAAGTTTGGCTAAAATCGATAACCAGAGCTCTGATACCAAATGTGACGACCTCCTACAACCCTTGCACTATAGAAGGTGTGCCAGGCAGTTATGGATGATCATCAAGGTATAATATGTAAGCGGACCTGTCGTATAACTCACAATGCAAGGATAAAATGTAATAGAACATATACAACAGGCAATGATAGTGGACCATATTTGAACAGAGACTCCAAAACTTTCCTAACAACTAGAAAATGATATCCATACACTCGGATTGCAACACTAATGTCTGTACAAATTTGCCTCACTACAACACTCAGAGTCAAACATCGAACAGCAGAAATAAAAGATACTGTATAATAGGGAAAAGTAATATGCCAGCCTCCTGCTTGCCTCCGAACCGCAACATCGTCCTCACCAAGATATCACCCGTCACCTGCTACTTAGTTTGCCCATCCAAAAATCGGATGAACAAACCAAGGTAATAAGAGGGAAACATAAAACCTTAAGTGAGACAACTATCTTAGTGAGCGATAAAACAACTAACTAACATCATCAATAAAGTATATGAGAATAGGTAGATAAACGAACTAACCTAACGAAACACCAAAGAAGGACTCCACCCCATCTTCCCCACATCGGACAGTGATAACCTTTACAAATGAGAATTCGAGAACAACCATACATCCATGACAATCAGAGCAACTATTCATTCATGGCAATCAGAAGTAACCAAGTAATAACAAACAAAGCAACTAGTTACATGTAACAACCCGTATTTTCAATAACCTGTTATAACGTAAATCGAGGCAGAATTTAATTTATAAATCTGAATCAAGGGAAACGGGCTATGCCATTACGTTCATCTCGGAAAAATACACGAAATAGAGTCCGAGTTTTCGAAAATCGGAGTCCGTATGACCCGATTAAGGCCCAACGAAGTTTCCAGAAAATTTCAAAGTAAAAACAGATTTCAAATTCAAGTTTGAATTTGGAGAATTAGGTCAGATCGGGCCAGGCGGGAAAATTCCCGCCAGAGCACCCAAGTCGACAGCCCTGTCGACTTGGGAGTTGACTTGGTTGACCCAAGTCGACAGCCCTGTCGACTTGGCTGTCGACTTGGCTTAGCCGGGCAGTTCTGCCTGGTGCACCATTTTGGGGGTTGTGTTGAGTTTAGGGCCAGATTCGGTTTTGAGGGCTGAGATTGGAACTAGGGTTTAATCCTAAGGCTAGAACTAATCCTAATCTCTATAAATAAGCCCCTAACCTAACCCTAAATCATCATTATTCATTCAAGTAACTAAACTATGGCAAAATCATTCCTCTCATGGCCTCCACTCTCTTCATAAAATTCCTAAGTTATTTCTATGAGAGATTTTCCATGCATACAAGTGTTTTCAAGCTTGTATGAGCATCATTAGCTTGCATTCAAGTCAAGTTTCCATATTTACATCATAAAGCAAGGGTTTTGATCATTTTGGCTCAAGGGTTTTTATATTAGAGCTTGCATTTTGGGTCTATTTGATTGCATAAGGGCTTTGTCATATTTTTGTGTCTTCATAAGCATTGTAAGCCCTTTTCTACTTTCATATTTAAACTCTAAAGTTAATGAATGATGCAAGTTGTGTTTGATCATTATGATATGATATGCAAGTTTATCATGTTATGCAAGTTTGCTATGTTATGATATGCAAGTTAATCATGTTATGTTATGCAAGTTTGCCATGTTATGATATGCAAGTTTATATGCAAGTTTGCCATGTTATGATATGCAAGTTTATCATGTTATGATATGCAAGTTTATCATGTTATGATATGCAAGTTTATATGCAAGTTTGCCATGTTATGTTATGCAAATTTGCTATGTTATGATATGCAAGTTGCCATGTATGTTATGCAAGTTTGGGGTGATCACTTTGTTCATGTTATCATGTTATGCAAGCTTATCTTGAGTATATGAACATAAAGCTTCAAGCTTTATGCTAAAGGTTGCATTTTGGCAACATGTAAGTTATCATGTCCCTTATGATAACTTGCATGTGAGGCTAAATGCGAACTTATGGCCATTTCTACATGTCATTTATCACCATGTATCACCAATATGCTAAGTTTGGTTTTATGCATGCTTTTGAGGCCTAAAAATGTAATATGCAAGTATATGAACATATGTACATTTCATTTGCCACCATGTAAAACTTGTGGCTTCAACGCTTTTATGTCATGATTATGCCAAGTTCCCTCTTTCTATCCTTTATGCGCTATTGCGATATGTAAGCGATGGGATTGCGTTTGGGGTTGGGTAAACTTAAAAGACATAAAAACATAAGATTGGGAATTTACCTATTAAGTTAGGTCTACCCATTGGGAATTTACCTATTAAGTTAGGTCTACCCAAATGCTTGAAAACTTGTAATATGTTTTGGAAACATGATGGACATGACACTTAGAAAATATAAGTGTGACCAACTCGAGGATGGGTTGAGTTTGTAGCGTAAACCTACACGGAACCGACCGGCCTAACTAGTTGCTACAAACAATAGGACCCAATGTGAGAAGTTGGCCATGTGGTACCTTGAACCCGAGGTTAGACCAAGTTGTGGTGTAAAGCTACCCGGACCCGCCCGGCTTAACTAGTAACCACAACAAGGTCTAATGTGAGAGGTTAAGGCACGTGAAATTAATTAACGCCTCATGATTAGGGTTAAGTCATGGTCCACTTAGTACTTAACCAATTTGGGCTTGGTAGATTAATCAGGGTTAAGTCGTGAACTCATCGTTACACTTAACCAAGTTAATCCATGATTAGCAAGAGGGTTAAACCGTACTTAACCCACTAGAAAATCCTAGCAATGGGGGTCCACTCCAGCAGTAATCCCAAGTTTGTATCATTACGACCCTAGGGACTAGGCTAGGGTGGGGGCACGATTACTGGACTTGAGGTAAGTGACCAAAAACGACGGCAGATGGGTACGCCGGTGTAGTTCCGGGCGGACTATGGTCGTGCATATAGTCCGAAGCCGGGGAAAACATGCACGGGTACCAGTAGATCGAGACTGTGCACTCATGTTTATGGTGTCCAGGGGTTGACACCCTAGGGCTTGATACACCCGACGGGAGACCCTGCACAGTCTGACTACAATTATGTTTGGGCCGCATTGACACCAACACGTGACGAGTTAGGCTTATAGGGAGCCGATCGACTAGACCGTTTGGTTGGACCGCGTATTAGGGTCACTTCATGTTATTGGGCCAAAGCTTGGGCCAAGGGATCAATACTTGTTTATTCAAGTCATGTTAGTTTGCTAGTACACCTGTGGTGCAAAACCTTAATCCTGATTATGCGATGACACCTTTATCTACCTTGTTAGTTAGTCATCATGCTAGTGTGTAGTTATCCATATGTTCATCTCAGCTTTCATCATGCCAGTTAACTTTATCAGTTTACATTGATTGTAGTAGGGCTTACTCAGTCTTTTTGACTGACCTGTTTTTCTTTCGCCTCTTTTCTTCCGTTCCCCCCCCCCCCCCCCAGGTTCTCAGGGTGGGAATATTGGAGCTTAGCTTGGATTTCTGATCGCTTGCTTGTGGGATTTTAGCTCATGTACGGTCTTGACATGAAGCTAGCTATGGTTATCACTTATTTTGGGGATAGTACTTATGTATTTCAGTTTTTCAGTAATGTTGTTTATATCTAGACTTGTGTATTTGGAAAGTTGACATTATGTTGTACCAGACTTGTTTTGAAATGGTTTGAAATCTTCCGCTGTTTTATCTATGTTATTTACTCTGTTTACATATATACATATGTTCTTGTTCTGCCTTGATATATCATTATGCATGTTTACCTGATTCAAACGCCCCTCCAAAGTCAGAGTGCTTGCAAGAGCCACCCTGGCGGAGGTGGGGTGTTACATTTGGTATCAGAGCATATGGTTTACGAGAAAGAACAAAAAGGTTTTTAAAACTTTTGGAAAACTATTTTCAAAACCAAGTATAAAGTATTTTCCAAAGAAAAGTCTAGTTTATTTTAAAGGCTATTCCCCAAAAAGGCATTAGCAAAATTCCTTTGTTTTTTCACCATTCTGAATCTATCTTTTTCTTCGTTTTCAGTATGGCCAATAACTTTGCTATTCCGGAGGGAGTGCACGTACCTGTTTGGTATAGGAGACTTTTGGAGGCTAGGGCGACCGAAGCAGGCCCCGCCGATGTTCCTCCTCCTCCTCCTCCGGTAGTTAATGTTCCTCCTCCTCCTGTCGCTGAGGTTCCTCTTCCTCCTCCCCCTCAGCATCCACAAGAGGATTTCACGGAGATTTGCAAAGACTTTAAGGCGATGGGTTGCAAGAATTTCATTGGAACCGAGACTTATGTAGAGGCAAGGAATTGGTTGAAAGAAACCGAAGATCTTTTTGCCTTCTTTGATATAGATGGCCGTAGGAAGGTTTTATTGGCAGTGTGGTTGCTAAAGGAAGAAGCTGCACGTTGGTGGGTGGTCACCACCGCTACTAGGCCAATTGAGACTTGGGATGACTTTCGGGGAAAGTTTGGACTAAGATTCCTATCACTGAAGCAAGGGGACATGACTATTAGGGAATACATAGATAAGTTTAATCAACTGGCTCGGGTCGGTTTAGACTTGGTTAACACAGCTCAGAAGAAGGCCCTATACTTTGCTCTAGGATTAAACGAGCCATTACATGGTTTGGCCATGTCTCATATACCCTTGGGGGAAACTTTCGAGAGTTTGGTGAATATGGCCCTACTCAATGAAGAGGATAGGAGTGACAAGAAGGAGATCAAGATGAATGAGTCTCAAAACAAGGAAATGGAGCCCAAAAAGGAAATGAAAAAGAAGGAGGAGAAGTTTAAAGATAAGAAGGAAAAGAAGTGCTTTACTTGTGGAAGCTCGACTCATCTAAACAAGGATTGCAGGAAAAGGAAGGGCACTTGCTTTAACTGTGGGGAAATGGGACACTTCACTAGGGATTGCCCGAAGAAGCAAGGGCAAGGCCAGGGTCAGACTCAGCGTGTTGGACCTTCGGGAGGGCAAGTTCATGCTCTCAATGCCGCTCCAGTTCCCGATCGAGGTAGTATTTCTGTTGATAGTCTTGTTTACATTTCTGATTTTCCTGTTCGTACCTTGTTTGATTTTGGTGCATCGCATAGTTTATTTCATCTGATCTAGTTGAAAGTTTGCACCTAAGTACTAGTCTAGTTAGTGATCCCGTGTGTGTTTCAAATCCAATTGGGGGTTCCGCCCATTTGACTATTATCTACGTGGATTTGAAAATCTCTATCTGGAGTGTAGAGTTCTCGTGTGATGCTTATATTCTCGGTTTCATGGGGTATGGGTTGATTTTGGGCATGGATTGGTTGTCCAGTTTTGGAGCCATTCTTGATTTTTTTTTTAGCATAGGGTTGAGAGGCTCATGACTCGCCTCGGTAATACCCTAAAAAATTCTAGTAACCCTATGAGTCCCGTCATGTTGTGTTATCTTGAATCCCTCAATTCGTCTATCAGTAGTTTGTAATCGGTGAGGGTGGTCCGAGAATATCCTGATATCTTGGGTGAAGTGAAGGGGGTTACCCCTAAATGCGAGTTTAATTTCTGCATTTATCTGGTGGATAATGCAAAGCTGGTTTCTTTGCCCGTTCGGCACATGGCTCCGCGTGAAAGACGGGAGCTAAGTAAGCAAGTGAAGGAGTTGCTTGAGAAGAACTTCATTCGATGAAGCATTTCCGAGGAAGGTGCTCTAGTAGTATTCGCTACTAATGTGGACAGTACGCTTCGCCCGTGTGTTGATTATCGTGAGTTAAACAAAGAGAATAGACAACCATTGCCAAGGATCGATGATTTGTTTGATCAGCTTGTAAGAACATCTGTTTTCTCTTGATCTTGCTACTGGATTCCATCAGCTCAGAGTAGCTGAGGATAGTATAGACAAAACTGTGTTCAGAACTCCAGATGGACTCTTAGAATGGCTGGTCATGCAATTCGGTTTGACTAATGCACCCGCCTACTTCGTGGACTTGATGAGTAGGGTGTCTAGGGAGTTCCTGAACGAGTTTGTGGTAGTCTTTGTTGATGATATCCTGACTTTCTTAAAGAACGAGGAAGAACATCCTAGACATCTCAAGGAGGTGATGGATACGCTTAGAGCGCATCAGTTGAAAGCCAAGCCCTCCAAATGTCATTTTGGAGAAAAGAAGTTAGATTTCTTGGGCACATAGTTTCTAAGCAAGGCTTAGTGGTGGATCCTGCTAAAATGGTCGCGGTTCAAAACCGAAAAGCTCCGACGAGGACAAGTGAAGTAAGAAGCTTTCTCAGTTTAATTAGTTAGTTAGCGTCCCTTGAGCTTAGACCTACCCTTCTGGATCAAGTAGGGACTTCACAGAAAGAAGACCCGCAGTTAGTCGAGATCATGGACAAGTTGATTCGAGGCGAGATAGTAAGTCATCTCGCTATAGATGACAAGGGATGGCTAAGACGCGATGAGAGAAAGAAGGTTCTTGATGATGCACATCACCCGAGGAGGTGGCCGAGTTTGTCCCAAGGTGCATGTTGTGCCAACAGGTTAAAGGCCGAGTCATAGAAGCCCGGTGGGCTATTACATCCATTGGAGGTCCCCGCAATGGAAGTAGGAAAAACGTCACGAAGGATTTCGTGGATGGACTGCCTAGATCAAGAAAGGGAATAAGAGCATGTGGGTCATAGTAGGTAGACTCACGAAGAGTGCTCATTTCACTCCGGTAAAGAGCGAAAGGACTGCATCATAGCTAGCGACAGTTTACTTTCAAGAAATAAAGCGGTTGCACGAGGTTCCCTAAAGGATAGTTAGTAACCATGACTCAATTTTCACTAGCCAGTTTTGGAATAGTCTACGGGAAGTCATGGGCAAGCAACTGAATCTAAGTACGACCTATCATTCACAGGCGGATGGTTCATTTTGTTCAAGCATGAGTTATAGAAAATCACGTTAGTAAGAGCAATTGGCAACGTGGATTGGTATTTTCAAGGAAAGTTCTGCTGCGTGGAATACTTTATAGTAAGTAAACAAGATCCAGGATTCACTAGTGAATTTTGGAAGAGCTTGCATGAAACCATGAGGTCATAGTTATGTTTAAGCCAAGAATGATAGAAGAGTAAGTAAAAGACGGTCAAAGCACAGTGGAGTTAAACTCAAGGAAACGTGACTTAGAAGATTGAAGGCTGGATACGCGCATCATATCTCTTTCTAAGAGCATATCCTTGATCCTTGTTTTCCTGTGGAACTTACTCGCATGTTATCTTTTACATATATCCTCTCGGTCCCATTCTCGATCCCATTTCTGTTGTAAACTCCATAAGGGGGTATGACTCATCGGTTAGTAATACATGTCAAGGTTTAAAGGGGTCCGTTAGGTTGACTAAACCTTTTGGGCTTTTATAGAATATGGGTTGGGTTAGGAAGGGATTTCTTGTAATCCGAAAAGGAGTATATCCTGCTTATCTTCCCGATCTCTTGGTAGCATATCTTTTGCTATCCATGTTTGTCTTGATTATCTAGTTTATCATGTTAATCTTGTCATGAGAACCTTAGGTAGAAACCCTTTGGATGAAACATGTGTTTGAAACATGTTATGCTTGATGTTTGCAAGTGGTTGCAAGTGGTTACTCGTGGATGCATTATACACGTTAGGCACTAGATCGGCTCACACACTCCTCATATTGCATATGCATGAGTGTTTATGCTTATTCATGGATGAAAATTTTTGTGTTATCACATGGATGTTGCATATGGATGTATGTTATGTGCACACATATAGATGTTATACATTATTTTAGGAATTGCATACATATGGATTCATTTCACTAACATAATTTGCATTGATGATATTTGCATTAGATAAGTACATATACACATACCTTTGCATATGTTCATACAACATTTAGAATCTTGTAAGGACAATGATTGCTCGTGGATGATGTTTTGAGTAGATGGATGTTGGATGGTAGGATACGTTCTTCCTAACTTGAAGATTTCGGGGACGAAATCCTTTAAGGAGGGGAGAATGTAACAACCCGTATTTTCAATAACCTGTTATAACGTAAATCGAGGCAGAATTTAATTTATAAATCTGAATCAAGGGAAACGGACTATGCCATTACGTTCGTCTTGGAAAAATACGCGAAATAGAGTCCGAGTTTTCGAAAATCGGAGTCCGTATGACCCGATTAAGGCCCAACGAAGTTTTCAGAAAATTTCAAAGTAAAAACAGATTTCAAATTCAAGTTTGAATTTGGAGAATTAGGTCAGATTGGGCCAGGCGGGAAAATTCCCGCCAGAGCACCCAAGTCGACAGCCCTGTCGACTTGGGAGTCGACTTGGTTGACCCAAGTCGACAGCCCTGTCGACTTGGCTGTCGACTTGGCTCAGCCGGGCAGTTCTGCCAGGTGCACCATTTTGGGGGTTGTGTTGAGTTTAGGGCCAGATTCGGTTTTGAGGGCTGAGATTGGAACTAGGGTTTAATCCTAAGGCTAGAACTAATCCTAATCTCTATAAATAAGCCCCTAACTTAACCCTAAATCATCATTATTCATTCAAGTAACTAAACTATGGCAAAATCATTCCTCTCATGGCCTCCACTCTCTTCATAAAATTCCTAAGTTATTTCTATGAGAGATTTTCCATGCATACAAGTGTTTTCAAGCTTGTATGAGCATCATTAGCTTGCATTCAAGTCAAGTTTCCATATTTACATCATAAAGCAAGGGTTTTGATCATTTTGGCTCAAGGGTTTTTATATTAGAGCTTGCATTTTGGGTCTATTTGATTGCATAAGGGCTTTGTCATATTTTTGTGTCTTCATAAGCATTGTAAGCCCTTTTCTACTTTCATATTTAAACTCTAAAGTTAATGGATGATGCAAGTTGTGTTTGATCATTATGATATGATATGCAAGTTTATCATGTTATGTAAGTTTGCTATGTTATGATATGCAAGTTAATCATGTTATGTTATGCAAGTTTGCCATGTTATGATATGCAAGTTTATATGCAAGTTTGCCATGTTATGATATGCAAGTTTATCATGTTATGATATGCAAGTTTATCATGTTATGATATGCAAGTTTATATGCAAGTTTGCCATGTTATGTTATGCAAGTTTGCTATGTTATGATATGCAAGTTGCCATGTATGTTATGCAAGTTTGGGGTGATCACTTTGTTCATGTTATCATGTTATGCAAGCTTATCTTGAGTATATGAACATAAAGCTTCAAGCTTTATGCTAAAGGTTGCATTTTGGCAACATGTAAGTTATCATGTCCCTTATGATAACTTGCATGTGAGGCTAAATGCGAACTTATGGCCATTTCTACATGTCATTTATCACCATGTATCACCAATATGCTAAATTTGGTTTTATGCATGCTTTTGAGGCCTAAAAATGTAATATGCAAGTATATGAACATATGTACATTTCATATGCCACCATGTAAAACTTGTGGCTTCAACGCTTTTATTTCATGATTATGCCAAGTTCCCTCTTTCTATCCTTTATGCGCTATTGCGATATGTAAGAGATGGGATTGCGTTTGGGGTTGGGTAAACTTAAAAGACATAAAAACATAAGATTGGGAATTTACCTATTAAGTTAGGTCTACCCATTGGGAATTTACCTATTAAGTTAGGTCTACCCAAATGCTTGAAAACTTGTAATATGTTTTGGAAACATGATGGACATGATACTTAGAAAATATAAGTGTGACCAACTCGAGGTTGGGTTGAGTTTGTAGCGTAAACCTACCCGGAACCGACCGGCCTAACTAGTTGCTACAAACAATAGGACCCAATGTGAGAAGTTGGCCATGTGGTACCTTGAACCCGAGGTTAGACCAAGTTGTGGTGTAAAGCTACCCGGACCCGCCCGGCTTAACTAGTAACCACAACAAGGTCTAATGTGAGAGGTTAAGGCACGTGAAATTAATTAATGCCTCATGATTAGGGTTAAGTCATGGTCCACTTAGTACTTAACCAATTTGGGCTTGGTAGATTAATCAGGGTTAAGTCGTGAACTCATCGTTACACTTAACCAAGTTAATCCATGATTAGCAAGAGGGTTAAACCGTACTTAACCCACTAGAAAATCCTAGCAATGGGGGTCCACTCCAGCAGTAATCCCAAGTTTGTATCATTACGACCCTAGGGACTAGGCTAGGGTGGGGGCACGATTACTGGACTTGAGGTAAGTGAGCAAAAACGACGGCAGATGGGTACGCCGGTGTAGTTCCGGGCGGACTATGGTCGTGCATATAGTCCGAAGCCGGGGAAAACATGCACGGGTACCAGTAGATCGAGACTGTGCACTCATGTTTATGGTGTCCAGGGGTTGACACCCTAGGGCTTGATACACCCGACGGGAGACCCTGCACAGTCTGACTACAATTATGTTTGGGCCGCATTGACACCAACACGTGACGAGTTAGGCTTATAGGGAGCCGATCGACTAGACCATTTGGTTGGACCGCGTATTAGGGTCACTTCATGTTATTGGGCCAAAGCTTGGGCCAAGGGATCAATACTTGTTTATTCAAGTCATGTTAGTTTGCTAGTACACCTGTGGTGCAAAACCTTAATCCTGATTATGCGATGACACCTTTATCTACCTTGTTAGTTAGTCATCATGCTAGTGTGTAGTTATCCATATGTTCATCTCAGCTTTCATCATGCCAGTTAACTTTATCAGTTTACATTGATTGTAGTAGGGCTTACTCAGTCTTTTTGACTGACCTGTTTTTCTTTCGCCTCTTTTCTTCCGTTCCCCCCCCCCCCCCCCACCCAGGTTCTCAGGGTGGGAATATTGGAGCTTAGCTTGGATTTCTGATCGCTTGCTTGTGGGATTTTAGCTCATGTACGGTCTTGACATGAAGCTAGCTATGGTTATCACTTATTTTGGGGATAGTACTTATGTATTTTAGTTTTTCAGTAATGTTGTTTATATCTAGACTTGTGTATTTGGAAAGTTGACATTATGTTGTACCAGACTTGTTTTGAAATGGTTTGAAATCTTCCGCTGTTTTATCTATGTTATTTACTCTGTTTACATATATACATATGTTCTTGTTCTGCCTTGATATATCATTATGCATGTTTACCTGATTCAAACGCCCCTCCAAAGTCAGAGTACTTGCAAGAGCCACCCTGGCGGAGGTGGGGTGTTACATTACATCCCATGTAAACCATCCTAATCGAGATCGACCTTCCCCAAGCACAAGGCCTAGAGGCCTAAACCAATATCAGACATGCACCCAAGAAACATCTCCTTCGACGTCGAACATTCTATGTGAGACGGTACAAGTAAAACAAACATGACAAACTCTGGCTATCACCGCCAATCCTGCTGTTAAACCATCGTTAATCATATGACTGGCCATATCATACTGCTATCTTTCAAGGGCTAATGGTAACCCTGGTTCTAGCAAAAACGCCATACAACGAAACGTATCTAGCCCCGTTCGATCTACTCAGGGTACTCGACCATACAATCGTTATTTTAAGTATCCCTATTATACCCCTGCTTTGAGTCCGCTAGAATCTACGACAACGATATTTCCTCGGCCTTCGGTATCTTTAGTCGTCATCAACGACAACCATATGACCATTATCAACAAACTCAGAACGCCTTTTAGTTATCATCACATTCGTTGTATTACAACGGTCAACAGACACATCACTTCACTTCGACATTCCCCATTGAATTCACTTCTAAGTCATCACCATTCTTGAACCAAAGTAAATCATCAACAACGTAAAGTTCAACATCAATCCATAGCTTTTCAAAGTGTTGTTATAAACATTCGGTACATGCTGATCCATTATGGATCGGACATGCCGACCCGTAGGAGTAAAACTATTATCGACCCATGCTGCGAACTTCATGACCGACTCATAAGTGATCGACCCATAAGTGACCGACCTGTAAGTGACCGACCCATAACTCTTGCCATCCATAGGCTGACCGATCCATAAGTGACCGACCCATATATGACCGACCCATAACTCTTGCCATCCATAGACTGACCGATCCAAAGGTGACCGACCCATAACTCTTGCCATCCATAGGCTGACCGATCCATTAGTGACCGACCCATAACTCTAGCCATCCATAGGCTGACCGATCCATAAGTGAACGACCCATAAGTGCTGACCCATAACTCTTACCATCCATAGGCTGACCGATCCATAAGTGCTGACCCATAAGTGTCCGACCCATATACGACCGATCCATATACGACCGATCCATATACGACTAATCCATCACTTCAATCCGATTGATCCATCTCCATACACATCGTATGATCCATCTTTCTTGCTCTCCAAGCCAAGCATCTGTCTGATCCACTCAAGCCCAACCGATCCATCTCAAGTTCGACCGATCCATCCCCTGTACAGATCTGAACCATCTCCAAACTTGACTAAAACTTCTCCAAACGACCATATCGATGAAATTAACTCATCCAATTTATCGAATCTAACCACAAACATGTTATGAAATTAACAATAACTTGTAAATGACAATTTAATCAATAATTATGCAAAATTCACCAAAGTCATGATGAATGGATAAATGACCAAAATAATAGATCTAACTTACATAAACATATGAAATTATATGGGAGTTACCAGTTTTAAATTGTTAATTAGATCCTATGGCGATCCATATGAAAATAGACTTACCATGATGTAGATATAGTGAAAACGACTTGAAGATGAGGAAATTAAGATCAGACAACTCATATACTTGATTGAATCTGCGTGAGAGATGCGTATCACTCATCAATTCTCCAAAACAACACAAAACGATGAAATTAATATTTCGGATAGCGAAGAATTTGCTCTAAACTCTTTGATTTGATTAACTCTCTCTTCGATTGATGTAGATCTAGCTCCAAACGATGTAGATCTTCGATTCTCTTCCTTAAACCAAGATTTTAATGGTGGAAATGTGTAGATGATTTAACCATGGAGGATCACAATCTCTTCCAAATGAGAGCAAAGAGAAAGTAAACTATTCTCCATGCCTCTTACCCCCTATTTATAGCCTTCCACCAGCCCACTAATGGTCCTCTCCAAATCAGCCCATTATGGCTTAAAAACCAAAACAATAAATTATGAAACCTTAAAACAACGATTCCTCCCAAACCGCTAAGCCAAATCTTTAATGTGACCACTCTATGGAATGGGAATCATCATTTTCTTTCCAATGAGTCCGATCTCAACACCTGAATCGATCCGAGTCGAAAGTTATTCTCTATACAAGACTGACAAGGGAAAAATTATCACAAACAAAATTGATAAAAATTATGGAAATGTATTACATCCCCATTAACAATATATTAAAATATGAGAATGATCCAACCCTCTAAGAATAAAACAACAATATTTTGCGATTCTCCGATACGTAAAATGCGGGCTGTTACAGTTGGGTTCTTCCTATCACGTCAAAGGGTTAGATTTTTATTATTTGAATGGTCGGATCACATTATCCTCATTATTTTTCTCTTGCTTCCTTGTCAAAGGCACATTTCATAACGTCTTGATCATTTTTATACTCCTCCCAACGGATCAAGGGATGGAGTTACTGGTCAATTGGGTGGTCATGTCACATCCAAATATATCTTTGTACTTCGCCTGGCAGATCGAAGGCCAAAGATAGGGAAGGAATTAAAAGACAAAAGATCGAATCACATTCGCTTCAAGTTATGGATATTAAGGCCAGAGTCTGTAAGAGAATGTTTGAACCGCGTTCATCTAAGCTCTGTATTCTCCAACTTAAAATGAGGGAAAGAGTAAATAGACGGGCAGTGCTCCATTCTCTATTTGTAATTGTGTAATTCGATGGGTCGAGAGAAGGAACTAGCATATAGACGGTCAAAACACGTCCATTCGGAATTTGATCCTGACTTCGAGATGTGCTGAATGGTGCACAACATTTCATGCATGAATTAAGGAGTCTATGATCGGTCCAAATCCGCTTTGAGTGACGCTTCAGTCTTCACATAAAGGGAATTATTTGGTGAATGAACGGTCTGTTTTCACTTATCATGATAGTAATTCGGGATTCGACATACAGTTGTTGGAGGTTGATTGATATACACGTAAATGTGTATATTCTATCCGCTTATTTATCTTATTTTCCCTTTAAAATAATTGATATTGTGTATTTATAGCTGTGTTTTCAGATTGTTGAAAAAAATCATGGTTCAGAGCATTTGATGGATAAAGCATGAAGAATTTTGTTAAAAAGAGTGAAGTTTGAAATTATCAAAGCTTGAAGAGTTTAAAGCTTGAAGAACAGTTGCAAATATTAGTCAGTTAGGTAGATTTGGCTCAATGAATACTTAGATTGCATTCACATTTTCTCATTTGCAAGGCCTCTTACTCATGCTGCGTTCACACTAGATTATTTGCAAGACCACTCACTCTACAGCTGCATTCACACTGGCTTATGTGTTATTTGGGCTAAATCTTTAGTCCCACATTGTGTAATTAATTAGCCAGTTAGTCTTTGTCATATCAGCTATAAATACATTGTATCTCATTCATATAAAAATTTACATTAGGTTTTATTCTGTAACTCTCTCTTGGAATAAAATCATTCTTCTCTCTTTCTCTTTACTTTTTATTGTAATTTTTTTATGTTGTTTATTTTTTTTTCTCCTCTTCTTTAGCTATGTCTAGCTAATCTCATTTAATTAGGGGGTGATGACGCTGGATTAGATTCAATATGAATCACGTAGCCAAAGAGATTAGAACTTCATGTGTATAGATCTATATCTGAACCAAGGGTTAGATCTGAACCTTCATATTCTGTGTAGTTTAAGAGCTATGCTCCTTCACAGGGTATATTTGTGTTCGATCTAACGCTTGTCAGATTTATATCTAAACTTTAGGGTTTTAGGAATAAAATAGTGAATCTGTCTTGATAGCCTATGGTTGTTTAAGAGCTTAACTCCTGCATAGGCTATACTTGTTGTTATTCACATATTTGTTTCTAGAAACCTAATAAACGTTGATTCATGTTTGTGACAGAAACATGAATTATGTCTGATTAATCTGTTTGGTTATCGATTCAAATTAATATAATTTATGTTTGCTCCCTAATTACTTTCTTTAATTATATAAATCTCTCTTTTTATTTAATTGTTGTCATTTTTTGTGTTTCCAATCAATCAAAATCCTGGAATAACTTGATTGGATTTACTAGTTTAAATATTTTTGGTCCCAGAGTTCGACACCCTCTACAACAATCCTTGTTGTTTAGGAAAGCCGAACGGATTTTACGGTTGTTTACAATTGTTCAATTTGTTCGCAAACAAATTTTGGTGCCGTTGCCGGGGATCAAAATAATTTTTATTAGTAAATCCTTCAGGTTATATTTTTATTTTCTTCTTTTTCCATAAAAAAAACACAAAAAATATTTTATTTTCCAATTTGTGTTTGTTTTAGTTTTATTTTTTATTTTATTCCTTTTGTTGTCTTTTATATATAGCAGAAAATTCTTGATTGGTTTGATTTGGTGTTAGTCAATGATACTGTAATTTACCTACCAGGAGAAAAAAAATCTTGCCTTTTGTTTTGACTTTATTACCCGTTCTCAATACAATTTCTTTCCCTTTCTTTCATTGATTTCTTTCCAATTTTCTACAATTTTCTTCTTTTACAAAAAAAATCTCTTTCCAAATTTGTTTGCCTCAAACTCTTCGCCTTCGTTTTTTCTTCTGCTCTTTGTTTGCTCTTCCGTTTTCTCTTCTCAAAACTGCCTCTCCCCTCCAAAATCATAAATGCAAGCTCCAAACTCCTACTACAACCTTACAGCAAACCCAAAACTCCTTCACAAACATACCCTGAGCACCCCCTGGCCTTCAATACCAATCACGTCCATATTTCCAGTAGCCATAAAATCCTTCAAAACACCACATACAGCCCACTGCTCATCACCACACCCACTGACCTCGAACAAAAAGCCCAAACATCCTTGTACACCATACTGCTGTACCAAATTACCATACTCCTCTACTATCATCAATCCAAATTTCAACATCTCCCTTCTGATCAATCCCGTTCACACCAAAGTTCTGCTCTGCCATTCAAACCTAACCTCAGACAACAACAGTCTATAGTCCTCAATCGTAACAGCAAACTGCAAATCCCCTGTACACAAATCCTCCATCTAAAGCGACTGCCACATTAACCACTGTTCAATCACACAACTCCGACGCAACTCCTTAACTCCCGCTACTTTCATTTCATACATCCACCAACCCATATTGCTGCAAGACCCCCTCAACTCATACACCATTCACGCTCATACAATTAACAATCATTACATCACCTTTTTCCATCATCCTTAATCACCCCTGGCATTACTTTCTTTCCCCATTACCATTCAAAAGCAACCAGCGTCTATATCCTATCACACCCAACTCCGTTTCAACCGCAATGCTCCATCTGCCGTCAACTCCACTCAATACCCAGACAACATCCGCCTACCCGATTCCTGACTTCAACCCTACCACGTAGCACAACCAATCGTGCAACCAATATCTCCAATACACCCGATTCTAAAACCCCAAATCGCTATACCTAATTAACAGGATCTACGCACATACTATTTGAATTCGACGGGAATTGCAAGCCTGGCATGTTCTGTGCGTGTCATCTTTGATCTGTAAAAAAAATAGCGAACAATAGGAAGGTGGTGTATTACTTTGCTTTTGAGGGTATTTTGGATTTTGTTTGGGTGCGTTTTGTTGAATACAGGGAGGAGATACTTTGGTTTATTTTGTGTTTATCGGGCCTTGGTTATTGGACTTCAGAAAGTTTAATTAAATTATGAGGGCCGGTGGCAATTTGTTGTATTTGGGACGTGGAATTAGCTTTAATTTTTGAATTGCATTTTCTAACTCCTTTTCTCTTTTTAAAAAGAAAAAAAGGAAGGAGTTTCAAAAAATTTGAAGACCAAAGCAAGAAAGAAGTCAAGCAACAAACACAGATTTTTGAGGTCAAGCAAGTTGCAATTAGCGAAATTTGAATTGTTGGAGCGGTTGCACACCAAGTTGGGTGTGAACGCGCTAGCGCTACTCAGTTGCGCTGGACGGACTGCCGATCTAGGTGAGAAATTTCTAAACTCTACAGGTGCGCTGTTGCTGTTTTAAAATTTTTTATAGACATTGCTTGTAAAAATCTTTTGCAGGGGCAGCGACTTGCTTGTAAAATCTTTTAATTTCTGCAATCTTTATTTCTGCATCTGTATTCATTTTGTTAAGGGCAATACCCCAATTCACATAAGGTGAGGGATTTCATCACCCTTTCCTTAGCCCACAAATTGCATTTCATCGTAGAATCTGACTAGTAATAACGGTTAGACGTTGGACCTAAGGGAGTCACGTGCTCATATAGGGCTTAATTGTATTTTGACAGTTGATTTATTTGGAATGAATTATTTCTTGGTGTGTAGACTACGGCAGAGAAATAACCATTTATAAATATTACGGTGATTCGTAAATATTATATCGGTTGTTACTCTGAAGGTACTTAAACCTTCGGCTGCATTGCTAGGGTGATTCCTGGTGCACCGATAACTCCTGTCTGTTAAATGGCTGAGAAATATTTTGATCTAAGTAATCAAACGTGTCATTATATAATTTTGGGTTAAGAGTTATTAAGGACAGAAAATTTCATTGTAGCTAATTTCTGTGTGCGATTGTTTTGTGAAAAAAAAATCAAAATTCCACAAAAACAAATAAACATTTGAAAAACAAAAACAAATAAAAAAAACTAACATTTTTTTTCTTTAAACCTCGCTGGTTCTGTAGGTCGTACTTTTCCAGAAACTCCCAGTTTCAAAACTTTCCTTCTCACCTCTTTCCGAACTCCTCCATTGTCTAAATTTGTTTGACGAACTCCCTACTTCTTCTTTCTGGTGCATGCAAACTTGGACCCGTGACCAAGAATCTCATTGCTTAGTTCGAATCAGACCACCTTCTCCTTCTCCAAAACCCATTTCACTCGAACAACACTTAGATATGGCTAACGAGCCTGTACCCCGTAGCATGATGGATAGAATTCTTCCCGATAGAGTTTCTGTCCCTTCTTGCATTCAGTTACCCAATCCTGTGGGTAATCACTTCGAAATCCGATCGAGTCAGATAAGTATCATCCCCAAATTCGGTAATTTTTCTCATGACGAACCATATAGTTTCTTAACGAGATTTGAATATGCTTGTGCAACCTTTAAATTACAACAGTTATGTGAGGATAGTATTAAACTTCGTTTGATTCCCTTCGCACTAACTGACTCTGCAGAAAAATGGTTTCTCAGCTTACCTCCTAATTCAATTAAAAAATGGGATGAATTTACAGCAGTTTTTCTTAAAAAATTCTACCCTCCAGAAAAAACAGCTAGAGTCAGAAGCAAAATCACTAATTTCCACCAAAAGGGGGGTGAATCTTTTTGGCAATACTTCAAAAGATTTAAATAATTGTTGTTAAGTTGTCCCCATTATGGTTATGAAACATGGTCATTATGTCAAACTGTATACGATGGACTCGATAATAGTTCTAGACAAATGTTAGAATCCATGTGTCAGGGCAATTTTCTAAAACAGACCGACGTAGAAGCTTGGGAATTTCTCGATGAGTTAGCAGAAAAATCGAAACAATGGGAACGAACCAACGAAAAATCTCTCTATTCGCGTTCCAGTATTAATTCTGTCGAATCCTCCTCTTCTTCTAATCATCTTATTGATGCCATAATGAACGTTATTAGTACACACACTCAAGTTAATAACGTTTCCCAAGCTATGTGTCACATATGTCTTGACTCCAATGACATGGCTGATGACTATCCCCAGTCCCTTGAGCAAGTAAACGCTTTCAACAGACCCAACAACCATCCAAATCTTTCTTATGGCACGAATAACCCTCTGATGAACAGACCTTCGAATTGAGCATTTCCGAACAGTGCTATGAACCCTCATCTTAGGCAAAATCAGTACACTTCGAAATAGGCGCCTTTCCACAATCAAACGGTTGCACCCCAATATGAAAAACGCTTTTCTACGATTTTAGAGAATCTAGTTGGGGCGAGTAAACTTTTAGTGCAAATGAATAAGCAAAGTGTTGAAAATCAAAACAAGTTAGACAACTCCTTGCAATCATATATGCAAAACACGAATCAACAAATGAGCGAGCTTCAAAAACAAATGTCTCAACTTAACGCTAGATTAAGTGAAAGGGAAAAGGGTACGTTTCCAAGTCAAACCATCCAAAACCCTAGAGGATAAAATTCAAACCCAACCAAATTCACATCATTCAAGATTCGAACGTTAGTCAGTTGAATGCTGTCACGACTCTTAGATCTGGCAAAAAGATTGACAACCATGTGGTCGACCCAAATGATTTACCAAACAAAGTCCCAAACCCAACTGAAAATTCGACCTACTCAGATCAAAACATCGAGCCCATTTCAGACAAGGGTCATCCTCAAACTCAAGTGTCCCAACCTACTGAGTTGTCTGCTCCATTTCCTCATAGACTCCTACCTAGAAAAAAGACGGACTAGATAGAAAAGATCCTAGAAATATTTAAGCAAGTTAAAGTGAACATTCCTCTTTTAGATATTATACAACAACATCCACAGTACGCGAAATTTCTAAAAGATTTGTGCACTCAAAAACGTCATACACAAGTACCTAAGAAAGTGTTTCTAGTGGCAACTCTAAGCGAAGTCTTGTCCCAGTCAATGCCAGTGAAATACAAAGATCCTGGCTGCCCCACAATATCATGTACTATTGCGGACAAGAAAATCGATAGATGCCTGCTAGACTTAGGTGCTAGTGTTAACTTGCTTCCATATTCCATCTACCGCCAATTAGGATTAGGAGAACTAAAACCCACCAAGGTTACCCTTCAACTTGCTGACCGTTCAATTATGAAACCTGTGGGCGAAATTGAGGATGTATTGATCAAAATTGGCGAATTCATCTTTCCAGTTGATTTCATTGTCCTAGAAACTCAACAGGTAAGCAATCCTGCGAACCAGATCCCTTTGATTCTAGGACGACCCTTCTTAGAAACTTCTAATGCTCTTATCAACTGTAGAAATGGGTCTATGAAACTTTCTTTCGATAACATGACCGTCGAGTTAAACATCTTTAGAACTGAAAAATTTCCTAACTCTTATGTGGACCAGTTTTCTGAAATCCATGCTGTCCACCATAATGAACCTGAGCTTGACCATATGAACAATGAAATTGAATTGAATTATGAAACTTTGTTTCAAGATATCCCCGAAAATGTCTCTGATTCAATCCATGTCGAGCCGCTCACAACAGAGTCTATCCCTCAACCAATTTCTTCGGTTGAGTCGTCTCCCAAACCTGAACTCAAAGTGCTTCCCAGTCATCTTAAGTACGCTTACTTAGGAGACAATGAAACTCTTCCTTTCATTATCGCTTCTGACCTTACTCTAGAGCAGGAACAATTGCTCCTTCCCATCCTTAAGAAACATAAGGAAGAAATTGGTTGGTCCATGGATGATATTAAGGGGATTAGTCCTTCGATAGTCCAACATCGAGTCCACCTTATAGATGATGCCAAGCCCACTCGTGATCCCCAACGTCGACTAAACCCCATCATGAAAGAAGAAGTTCGTGCTGAAATCCTCAAATGTCTTGACAATGGAATCATCTACCCGATTTCCGATAATCAATGGGTTAGTCCGATTCATGTCATACCTAAGAAATCAGGGATTACTATGATCCAAAATGACACTAATGAGCTTATCCCAACCCGTACTCAGACTGGTTGGCGTGTTTGCATTGACTATAGAATACTTAACGTGACAACACGTAAGAATCATTTCCCTCTTCCATTTATCGATCAAATGTTAGAACGACTAGCCGGTCACGAGTACTATTGTTTCCTTGACGGGTACTCGGGCTATAATCAAATCCCAATCGCTCTTGAGGACCAAGAGAAAACCACTTTCACTTGTCCCTTCGGTACATTTGCGTACCTTCGTATGCCTTTTGGTCTCTGTAATGGACCTGCAACCTTTCAGAGGTGCATGATTAGCATTTTTTTTCTGATATGATCGAGCGATTTTTGGAAATTTTCATGGATGACTTTTCCATATTTGGGGACTCTTACACTGAGTTTTTACATCACCTTGATCTTGTTCTTAACCGTTGCAAAGATAAATACCTAACTCTTAATTGGGAAAAATGTCACTTCATGGTCAAACATGGCATTGTTTTAGGACATGTCATCTCCAATAAAGGAATTGAAGTAGACAGAGCCAAAATTGAAGTTATCTCTAATCTTCCCATTCCAAAATCCGTTAAGGACATCCGATGCTTTTTAGGTCATGCTGGCTTTTACCATCGCTTTATAAAGGATTTTAGCAAAATCACTCGGCGTTTAACTAATCTTCTTGGTAAGGATGTTCCTTTTGACGTCAATTCTGACTGTATTTAATCTTTTGAGCATCTCAAAAATGAACTTGTCTCTACTCCTATCATCTGCTCTCCCAACTGGAAGCTGCCTTTTGAAATCATGTGTGACACCTCGAATTTCGCTGTAGGGGCTGTCTTAGGACAACGTATCGATAAGATTCTTCATGTCATTTACTACGCGAGTAAGACTCTGAACGACGCTAAAATCAATTATACGACCACTGAAAAGGAACTCTTGGCAGTCGTTTTCTCTGTAGAAAAATTTAGACCTTATCTAGTTGGCTCACACATCACTGTTCATACCGATCACTCCGCACTTAGGTACCTTTTCTCTAAAAAGGATGCTAAGGCTCGTCTCATTCGTTGGATCCTTCTACTTCAAGAATTTAACCTTACCATTAAGGATAAAAAGGGATCTGACAATGTTATTGCGACCACTTGTCGCGTCTTCCAAATGCCCCGTCCTCTTCTCTTCCGATCAACGAGAACTTCCCTGATGAAAAGCTCTTTTCATTGTCCACCGATCCTTGGTTCGCTGACATTGTCAATTACTTAGTCACTAAGCAAACCCCTTCTTTTTGGCCTAAGCAGGATAAACACAAATTCTTTTCCAAAGTGAATTTTTTTTATTAGGACGACCCTTATCTTTTCAAATACTATCCTGACCAAATCATCTGAAGGTGTGTTCGTGACACTGAAATTCGCAGTGTCCTCTCTTTTTGTCACGACCAAGCCTGTGGTGGTCACTTCGGTCCCAAAAAGACAGCCGAAAAAGTTCTCCAATCAGGTTTCTACTGGCCCAACCTTTTCAAAGACGCTTTTGAATTTTGCAAAACCTGTGATCGATGTCAATTCTTAGGGAAAATTGGTAAACAAAATATGAGGCCCCTAAACCCCATTCTAGAGGTCGAAATTTTTGATGTTTGGGTTATAGACTTCATGGGACCCTTCCCTAATTCTTTTGGGCACCTTCACATTCTCTTAGCTATCGATTATGTTTCTAAATGGGTCGAAGTTGTTCCATGCAAAACAAACGATAACAAGGTTGTTGTGCGCTTATTGAAAGAAAACATCTTTTCTAGGTTTGGCACACCTCGCACAATAATCAGCGACAACTGAACACACTTCTGTAATCGTTCTTTTGAAGCCCTCACGAGAAAGTATTCGATAACCCACAAGTTATCCACTCCTTACCATCCTCAAACTTGTGGGCAAGTTGAAGTATCGAATAGGCAAATTAAACAAATCCTTGAGAAAACTGTAAATCAATATCGTAAAGATTGGTCCCAAAAGTTAACCGACGCTCTTTGGTTTTACCGCACCGCTTTCAAAACAAACTTGGGTATGTCCCCTTATCGGTTAATTTTTTGGTAAGCCATGTCACTTGCCAGTTGAACTAGAACATAGGGCGTTATGGGCAATAAAAACTTTAAATCTTGACTTAGAGCAAGCATGTGAACTTAGGAGGCTTCAACTTAATGAACTTGATGAAATTCGAAATGATGCTTATGAAAATGAACGAATTTATAAGGACAAAACAAAAGTTTTTCATGATAAATCAATTTTATGTAAAACTTTCATGCCAGGTCAAAAAGTTCTGTTGTATGACTCAAGATTGCATTTATTTCCGAGTAAGTTCAAATCTAGATGGACAGGACCCTACATTGTGCAGACTATTTTTCCGTATGGTGCGGTAGAAATTGAGAATCCAATCGATGGATCATCCTATAAGGTCAATGGTCAACGCCTTAAACCTCACTTGGAACCAATACCCAACCAAGAGGAAGAGCTCATGGTCCTCCATGAGCCACATTACATTCGGTAAGATGCACTAACCCTCTTTTGTAAATATGTAAATATTCTCTTATTTTTTTCCTTCCACTAAGATATGTCTGATTAACGACTGTGAGGACACCGTCACACTCAAGTGTGGGGGGGAATTTGCATAACATCAGCAATCAAATTTTATGAACTAGGTCATTCGTTGAACAAGGATTAACTTAAATTCATAAATAACACCTTGGTTCTTGTTTGATAAGTTGAATTGTTGGGTGATGGGAATGAACATTATTTATTCATTGAGTCGTAATGTGTCTTTTTAAGATGCTAGCTTGAGACTGTGCAGACGTTAGTCGTGTTCTGGAGTAAGCATGTCAACCCTTGTTATACATGTTAGAATGTGCAAGTAAAAAATAAAAATAAAAAAAATCAAATATTAATGATTTTGCATCTACATTTGTTGGATTTTTTGAGTTCGTTTTCATGCATAATATTTTTTCTCACTCAAATTTTCATACTTGTAAGTTCTAAATTCCACTTGGCCCAATTAAGGGGAAATGACTCATTGTAGCATTCTTCTTTGATACTCCACATTATTCAAATCCAATTTTTAGTCTATTTACATCCATGTTTCGACATGTTTTTCTTATATTGGTGTACTTAAGAACCTTTTGTTTAAAGGTTAAAAAAACGTCATTTTTTATACCAATATAACACTACCCATTCCGTAATTGTTTTAAGGTAGGATAACCATATACCACATATTATTTTATATGGGTTATCTACCTTACGAAACCTTGCTTATCTCTCCTTTCAGCTTTTTAATAACATCAATCTAGACTTGTGTGTTGAATTAAGGTTATAGAAGTAGAGTAACTAGGGCACAAAACTTTCCTTTCATGAAGTGTTGGTTATGATTCGCTTAGTAGAGAAGGAATCAAATGAAGTAATGCATGGTATCATCCCATTCCATCTCCACTCATCTTTAAAAGAAAAAAAGAAAAAAGAAAAAAAAGAAAGAAAAAAAGAAAGAAAATATGCAATAAAGAGAAAATGTCTGAGAATAAAATAGTCATTCTTGACTATAAAGCATTTATTTCCATTTCATCCACATCCATCATACCATACTTGGAAGCGAGAATTGTAGTAGAGGAGATGAAAGGAAACAAAAATGTTCATATGTGCCTTAGTATTACTTTATCTTTTGTAGCTTGAAGTTCAACTAATACACTTGCCCTCTTATCTATAATATTTTTAGAACTTACAAAATGCTCCTTCATCTATGCATAACTCACATCCAATACATTACAGTTACACTGGTGCAAAATTAAAAAAAAAAGTTAAATAAATGATTGGGTGCACATTGTCAATGTGTAGAACTTTGGTTGACACCACACTCTTAACCTTTAAGATAATTACAGTGTTATCAAGGAATTACAATTCAGCTTGAATTTTTTTAATTATTTTTGCACCAACAATGGGATGGACAATTAGGGATTGAACCGTTATTATTGAAGTTAGATAAAGTCCTTGGAATGTGAAAACCTTAAATATATTGTTTGATTAATCCGCGTACTTAAGACGCTTTGGATTTTGTGGGTAGTATCCACTGAAAACCCTCACGAGACAACACTCGTCCTACTAGGGATACTTAGGGGTTTAACGGCTTGTTCCATACGCTAAATGCAATCGTGTTTCCTACGAAAGTGTGACATATCTTAATTTATTTTATTCGAGAACGAACAAATAGATAAGTGTGGGGGTATTTGATATACACGTAAATGTGTATATTCTATCCACTTATTTATCTTATTTTCCCTTTAAAATAATTGATATTGTGTATTTATAGCTTTTTTTCAGATTGTTGACAAAAAGCATGGTTTAGAGCATTTGATGGATAAAGCATTAAGAATTTGCTTAAAAAGAGTGAAGCTTGAAATTACTAAAGCTTGAAGAGTTTAAAGTTTGAAGAACAGTTGCAAATATAGTTCATTTAGGTAGATTTGGCTCAATAAAAACTCAGATTGCATTCACATTGGCTCATTTGCAAGGCCTCTAACTCATGCTGCGTTCACACTAGCTTATTTGCAAGACCACTCACTCTACAGCTGCGTTCACACGGGCTTATGTATTATTTGGGCTAAATCTTTAGTCCCACATTGTGTAATTAGCCAATTAGACTTTGTCATATCAGCTATAAATACATTGTATCTCATTCGTGTAAAAATTTACATTAGGTTTTATTACGTACCTCTCTCTTGGAATAAAATCATTCTTCTCTTGTTATCTTTACTTTTTATTGTAATTTATTTATGTTATTTATTTTATTTTTCTCTTCTTCTTTAGCTATGTCTAGCTAATCTCCTTTAATTAAGGGGTGATGACGCTGGATTAGAGTCAATATGAATCACATAGCCAAAGAGATTAGAACTTCATGTATATAGATCTAGATCTGAACCCAGGGTTAGATCTGAACCTTCATATTCTGTGTAGTTTAAGAGCTATGCTCCTTCACAGGGTATATTCGTATTCGATCTAATGCTTATCAGATTTAGATCTAAACTTTAGGGTTTTAGGAATAAAATAGTGAATCTGTCCTGATAGCCTATGGTTGTTTAAGAGCTTAGCTCCTGCATAGGCTATACTTGTTGTTATTCACATATTTGTTTCTAGAAACCTAATAAACGTTGATGCATGTTTTTGACAGAAACATGAATTAGATCTGATTAATCTGTTTGGTATTGATTCGTATTAATCTAATTTATGTCGTTGCTCCCTAATTGCTTTCTTTAATTATATAAAACAATCTTTTTATTTAATTGTTGTTATTTTCTGTGTTTTCAATCAATCAAAATCCTGTAATAACTTGATTGGATTTACTAGTTTAAATATTTTTGGTCCCAGAGTTCGACACCCTCTACAACAATCCTTGTTGTTTAAGAAAGCCGAACGGATTTTACGGTTGTTTACAATTGTTTAATTTGTTTGCAACATTGATAGTACCAGATTCTGGGTACCTGCACCATTCATATATAATCATATTACTCTTGTCAACAACTCATAATACATGCAACGACAAGTTGCGTGATTGAAAAGTATTTTTTTTAGGAAATACATATTATTCTGAGTGGGAATGGCATCATATATTTTTTGCCAGTTCACTTTTCTTAGACTTGTCTCATTCAGGAGATGACCGCTGGAGATCTAGTCGATGAAATAAACCATTTCATATTGCTAGCGAGAACCAGTTCCTAGCATAACCAGACCTTGATTGTGGTTTAGAAGACTTTGTGAGCGAATGATTATGATGTATTCTTTTTGAATTACTTTCTTGCTCTTACATCAAGGGAAAAAAGTAAGGGTGGACATTCAGACAATGTCCGTTAATGGTAGTGTATCAGCTTATCGGTGTTATGATGGTAACTGATGAGAGAACAATGGATCCACATTTACGGAAGCTTCAAACACTCCCTATCGAAATGTGGGATAGGGTGGCTAAGAAGATAATCATGTTTCCATCATCCGTAATCATGCTTTTGGTCCCATGTCGAGGAAGAAAGCTTATGCATAAAGGTCAAATAATTCCCAAGATTTAATGTTTAGTTTTTCAGATCGTCGATTCTCCGGATAGGATAAAATAGTTAGTTGTATTTTAGGTATAAGTTAGGTAATAGATGGACAAATCATGTAATGTCCCGAGGTTTTAACTGATTTTTACTAAACCGTAAATCAATGATCACATAAATAACTAATTTAAATTTGTATAATTTTATTTAGGTAATTTTTATTCTAAATCGCGACTTTAATAAGTTAATCCACCATTTTACTTTAATAAGTTAATCCACAACTATTTTGTAAGTTAATCCACGAGCGGAATAACTTAAAGATTTCACCCTATCATATAGTTTACAATTGATTTTTGTGCTTCTTGTTTTACCACGACTTTCCATTTTATACTACAAGGAATTAAACCACTAAATTGAAAAACCACTATTGTTTGAATGATTAAATTTTGTTTCATTATTTCACTTGAAAATTTTTGAACTATCTTCTTTACGAGTTTCATCATTTTAACATAGTTTTTATTGTATTTATTCATAATTTGGCTATTTGCAAAGCACCGCGAACCATAATCATTTAAATGCATATAAAACAAATTCTAGTTTAATATCTACAGCTAATCCTAATTCATCCAAAGTTAGATAGAGGCAGAACAATGTATTGGAAAATTTGCTAGTATGATTTGTTAAGGAAGCTGTAATCGTGTATGTAGAAAAAAATTGTGATAGTACATTAAGGTACCTAGTAACAGAAAAAGATTAAAACTGGTTTATTAAAAATTTGACATTACAGAGTGGAATCTTGGTTAAGTTTGCCCGTTGATGAATTTTTTTATAGACAGTAGATGCAACGATACAAAACGGCTTCTCTTCTACAACATGTTTCTATCAATTTTCAAAGTTTCAGAAAATGACTAAGGACAATTTTAATGTGATATTAAAAAAAAATACATTTTTGTATACAAGTAATCAACTTCAAACAAAAAATAAATAAACTACTTAATATTATTATGTTGAATTACTCCACTTAAACTTGGATTTAGATGGTAGGATTTCAGAAATAACAATATGAAGAAAAACGCAATGAAGAAGACTGAGAAGAAAAAAGAATATACATATGTTTCTTTTAAGTGGATACACTGATTAAAATTTGAATTTTAGTGAAAGTCAGTGATCGTATAAAATAGGGTGGATTAAATTACTAAAATTGTGGATTAAAATAAAAATTACCTTTTATTTAATACTTGTACAAAAATATATGTAATCTTCGAACTACATACATTTTTCTTCTCTACATATGTAAATAGTAATTTGTGTAATTATGGCAATAAGAATTTAAGGACATGCACCTTAGTTTCATATTTTCAGATTTTATCTAAACTTATTTAAGAACAATGTTTATTAGGAAAAGTTTTTGGGTTGCTTCATTCATAAGCAAAATGTTGACAAGAACATAACACTTAAGTGTTTAAAGAGGATTGATTGAAAGTATGATTCATATCTACACATTGAAAATTGTAATAGAATACAACACATTTAAAAATAGGAAACTTAGCAGCAAAGTAAGATTTAAAACTATATCTTTAGCAAGTCATTTCATATATTTGCTGAATAGAAGTGCCAAATAGAAAAAATATAGTAGCATCTTGCTAGTTGTAGCTAGAAAGGAATAAATTCAGTTCTTCCCATCAAAACAGAGAACATTTAATGGTAGAAAACTTAGCACCTAAGATTTCATTTAAATATAGATATGTTTGCAAAAGCCATACTGCGCCCGTGATAGAATTGGCATCTAGTTGTTCCCATCAACATCCAAGTACAGGGTATCAATAGAGTGCGATTTTGTTGACATCTTTTAAGGGGTGTCAACAAAACACTCGTCCCTGATTGGTGGAAATCAGAGGGGCCCATATGGGTCTTCCCGATTTCCACACCAATCAGGTTGGAGTGTTTTGTTAACATCTTCAAAAAAGATGTCAACAAAATCACATTCGTATCAATAAGGACATTTGCCTTAACAACTAAGACTTCATTCTTTTGTATAATTTATTCAAAATCAAGTGACAACTTGCGTGTAGCTATACTGCAACATATAGGATATGCACATCAGCTAGTAGAAAACATGACCCTTCCTTCAAAACATTTTCTGTCCATGACTATTCACTACAAGCATTAAATACATTATTAGTTTATTATTATTTTGCAACTATAAAAGGAGCATACCTTCACTTTTTTACACACACCATTTTCGATCTCAAACTGAAGGAAAAACACAAATTAGAGAAAACAATTTTTAGCACCAGAGAAGGTAGTAAACACTCACTATATATTTCTAATTTCCATATAAACCATGCAAGTTTGTTTTACTCTTTATGTATTGTCCTCGTTATGACTGAATTACTCAACCATACTGCTTGATTCATGTTGTTTGATTACACCTGAGACACTTTGTAATGAAAAACAGGGTATACCATGATAAATATATTTACTCTGTTTAGTATCCATGTTGCTAAATTTTAAGTTCTATAGAAAAGTGAGCATCCAGGTTTTTATGGATTTATATATAGTGTAAACCAATTCGAAGTAAACCAAACAGATAAGTCCTATAATAAGATATGCAATAAATGAAAAATATTGAGATTTACTTTCAAATGTAAAGAACCAGAGTTTTGACTCGTCGTCGAACTTTAAGGGTTGCGCTTTCTACTGTGTATTTAAAAATGAACTACGGTGGAAAGTGATGATCGAGTGTCAAGATTTTTGGGACGGATGTTGCCCATGTTTTGCTCGGCAGTTGGTGTGTGTTTAATTTCAGTTTGGTGGCATACGGATTTTCCGACTATGGTGATCAGAGGGTGGCCGAACAGCTTGGGTGACTTCAGTACGGCTTATGTACATGTTGAGGTTTGTGAAAGGGCTTGGTTATGGACGAAACTGTATGTGCATCTGCACACAAAGAAAATTGTGCACAGAAAGCCTCCTGGGATATATATTTATATACTAAGGAGAGAGGGAGAGCGAGGCCGGTGAAGAGTCTGAAAAATGGTAGTACGTTCATCAGAGTTTGGGAAGAGGAGGAGGTTGCAGAGCACAGCAGGTTGAAGGAGAAATGAGATGATACAAGAAGCAGGTGGCACCATAAATAATAAGAGAAGTGGGCTGTTTGTTTTGGGTCACGCAAGTAATAAAATGAAACATTAAATAAAAACAAACCAAAAAGGGAAGAAAATGTAAAACGTAGAAGAGAAAAAGCAACAGGAATTGGGAAGAATAGGTGGCTTGGTATGGCATTTCACTTGAAATGGCAAACATGGTTCATTGACAGTTCTTGCATTCTCTATCATATTGGAACTCTCTCCTGTATTATTTCTTCCACCCTTTTCACTTCCTTTGACTTTCCAGTACAGACGAGCATTTTTATTGGTCTAAGCAGGATAAACACAAATTCTTTTCCTAAGTGAAACATTTTTATTGGGACGACCATTATCTTTTCAAATACTATCCTGACCAAATCATCTGAAGGTGTGTTCGTGACACTGAAATTCGCAGTGCCCTCTCTTTTTGTCACGACCAAGCCTGTGGTGGTCACTTCGGTCCCAAAAAGACAGCCGAAAAAGTTCTCCAATCAGGTTTCTACTGGCCCAACCTTTTCAAAGACGCTTTTGAATTTTGCAAAACCTGTGATCGATGTCAATTCTTAGGGAAAATTGGTAAACAAAATATGATGCCCCTAAACCCCATTCTAGAGGTCGAAATTTTTGATGTTTGGGGTATAGACTTCATGGGACCCTTCCCTAATTCTTTTGGGAACCTTCACATTCTCTTAGCTGTCGATTATGTTTCTAAATGGGTCGAAGCTGTTCCATGCAAAACAAACGATAACAAGGTTGTTGTGCGCTTCTTGAAAGAAAACATCTTTTCTAGGTTTGGCACACCTCGCACAATAATCAGCGACAACTGAACACACTTCTGTAATCGTTCTTTTGAAGCCCTCATGAGAAAGTATTCGATAACCCACAAGTTATCAACTCCTTACCATCCTCAAACTTGTGGGCAAGTTGAAGTATCGAATAGGCAAATTAAACAAATCTTTGAGAAAACTGTGAATCAATATAGTAAAGATTGGTCCCAAAAGTTAACCGACGCTCTTTGGGCTTACCGCACCGCTTCCAAAACAAACTTGGGTATGTCCCCTTATCGGTTAATTTTTTGGTAAGCCATGTCACTTGCCAGTTGAACTAGCACATAGGGCGTTATGGGCAATAAAAACTTTAAATCTTGACTTAGAGCAAGCATGTGAACTTAGGAGGCTTCAACTTAATGAACTTGATGAAATTCGAGATGATGCTTATGAAAATGAAAGAATTTATAAGGACAAAACAAAAGTTTTTCACGATAAATCAATTTTACGTAAAACTTTCATGCCAGGTCAAAAAGTTCTGTTGTATGACTCAAGATTGCATTTATTTCCGAGTAAGTTCAAATCTAGATGGACAGGACCTTACACTGTGCAGACTGTTTTTCCGTATGGTGCGGTAGAAATTGAGAATCCAATCGATGGATAATCCTATAAGGTCAATGGTCAACACCTTAAACCTTACTTGGAACCAATACCCAACCAAGAGGAAGCGCTCATGGTCCTCCATGAGCCACATTACATTCGGTAAGACGCACTAACCCTCTTTTGTACATATGTAAATATTCTCTTATTTTTTTCCTTCCACTAAGATATGTCTAATTAACGACTGTGAGGACACAGTCACACTCAAGTGTGGGGGGGGGGGGATTTGCATAACATCAGCAATCAAATTTTATGAACTAGGTCATTCGTTGAACAAGGATTAACTTAAATTCATAAATAACACCTTGGTTCTTGTTTGATAAGTTGAATTGTTGGGTGATGGGAATGAATATTATTTATTCATTGAGTCGTAATGTGTCTTTTTAAGATGCTAGCTTGAGACTGTGCAGACGTTAGTCGTGTTCTAGAGTAAGCATGTCAACCCTTGTTATACATGTTAGAATGTGCAAGTAAAAAATAAAAATCCAAAAAAAAATTCAAATATTAATGATTTTGCATCTACATTTGTTGGATTTTCTGAGTTCGTTTCATGCATAATATATTTTCTCACTCAAATTTTCATACTTGTAAGTTCTAAATTCCACTTGGCCCAATTAAGGAGAAATGACTCATTGTAGCGTTCTTCTTTAATACTCCACATTATTCAAATCCAATTTTTAGTCTATTTACATCCATGTTTCGACATGTTTTTCTTATATTGGTATACTTAAGAACCTTTTGTTTAAAGGTTAAAAAAACGTCATTTTTTATACCAATATTACACTACCCATTCCGTAATTGTTTTAAGGTAGGATAACCATATACCACATCTTATTTTATATGGGTTATCTACCTTACGAAACCTTGCTTATCTCTCCTTTCAGCTTTTTAATAACATCAATCTAGACTTGTGTGTTGAATTAAGGTTATAGAAGTAGAGTAACTAGGGCACAAAACTTTCCTTTCATGAAGTGTTGGTTATGATTCGCTTAGTAGAGAAGGAATCAAATGAAGTAATACACGGTATCATCCCATTCCATCTCCACTCATCTTTAAAAGAAAAAAAGAAAAAAAGAAAAAAAAAGAATGAAAAAAAGGAAGAAAATATGCAATAAAGAGAAAATGTCTGAGAATAAAATAGTCATTCTTGACTATAAAGCATTCATTTCCATTCCATCCACATCCATCATACCATACTTGGAAGCGAGAATTGTAGTAGAGGAGATGAAAGGAAACAAAAACGTTCATATGTGCCTTAGTATTACTTTATCTTTTGTAGCTTGAAGTTCAACTAATACACTTGCCCTCTTATCTATAATATTATTAGAACTTACAAAATGCTCCTTCATCTATGCATAACTCACATCCAATACATTACAGTTACACTGGTGCAAAATTAAAAAAAAGTTAAATAAATGATTGGGTGCACATTGTCGATGTGTAGAACTTTGGTTGACACCACACTCTTAACCTTTAAGACAATTACAGTGTTATCAAGGAATTACGATTTAATTTGAATTTTTTTAATTATTTTTGCACCAACAATGGGATGGACAATTTGGGATTGAAACGTTATTATTGAAGTTAGATAAAGTCCTTGTAATGTGAAAACCTTAAATATATTGTTTGATTAATCCGCGTACTTAAGATGCTTTGGATTTTGTGGGTAGTATCCGCTGAAAACCTTCACGAGACAACACTCGTCCTACTAGGGACACCTAGGGTTTAACGGCTTGTTCCATACGCTAAATGCAATCGTGTTTCCTACGAAAGTGTGACATGTCTTAATTTATTTTATTCGAGGACGAATAAAAAGATAAGTGTGGGGGTATTTGATATACACGTAAATGTGTATATTTTATCCACTTATTTATCTTATTTCCCCTTTAAAATAATTGATATTGTGTATTTATAGCTTTTTTCAGATTGTTGACAAAAAACATGGTTTAGAGCATTTGATGGATAAAGCATGAAGAATTCGCTTAAAAAGAGTGAAGTTTGAAATTACTAAAGCTTGAAGAGTTTAAAGCTTGAAGAACAGTTGCAAATATAGTTCATTTAGGTAGATTTGGCTCAATAAATACTCAGATTGCATTCACATTGGCTCATTTGCAAGGCCTCTAACACATGCTGCGTTCACACTAGCTTATTTACAAGACCACTCACTCTATAGCTGCGTTCACACTGGCTTATGTGTTATTTGGTCTAAATTTTTAGTCCCACATTGTGTAATTAGCCAATTAGACTTTGTCATATCAGCTATAAATACATTGTATCTCATTCATGTAAAAATTTACATTAGGTTTTATTCTGTAACTCTCTCTTGGAATAAAATCATTCTTCTCTTTTTCTCTTTACTTTTTATTGTAATTTATTTATGTTGTTTATTTTATTTTTCTCTTCTTCTTTAGCTATGTCTAGCTAATCTCCATTAATTAGGGGTTGATGACGCTGGATTAGATTCAATATGAATCACATAGCCAAAGAGATTAGAACTTCATGTATATAGATCTAGATCTGAACCTTCATATTCTGTGTAGTTTAAGAGCCATGCTCCTTCACAGGGTATATTCATATTTGATCTAATGCTTATCCGATTTAGATCTAAACTTTAGGGTTTTAGGAATAAAATAGTGAATCTGTCCTGATAGCCTATGGTTGTTTAAGAGCTTAGCTCCTGTATAGGCTATACTTGTTGTTATTCACATATTTGTTTCTAGAAACCTGATAAACGTTGATGCATGTTTATGACAGAAACATGAATTAGATCTGATTAATCTGTTTGGTATTGATTCGTATTAATCTAATTTATGTCGTTGCTCCCTAATTGCTTTCTTTAATTATATAAATCTATCTTTTTATTTAATTGCTGTTATGTTCTGTGTTTTCAATCAATCAAAATCATGTAATAACTTGATTGGATTTACTAGTTTAAATATTTTTGGTCCCAGAGTTCAACACTCTCTACAACAATCCTTGTTGTTTAGGAAAGTCGAACGGATTTTACGGTTGTTTACAATTGTTTAATTTGTTCGCAACATTGATAGTACCAGATTCTGGGTACCTGCACCATTCATATATAATCATATTACTCTTGTCAACAACTCATAATACATGCAACGACAAGTTGCGTGATTGAAAAGTAATTTTTTTAGGAAATACATATTATTCTGAGTGGGAATGGCATCACATATTTTTTGCCAGTTCACTTTTCTTAGACTTGTCTCATTTAGGAGATGACCGCTGGAGATCTAGTCGATGAAATAAACCATTTCATATTGCTAGGGAGAACCAGTTCCTAGCATAACCAGACCTTGATTGTGGTTTGGAAGACTTTGTGAGCGTTGATTATGATGTATCCTTTTTGAATTACTTTCTTGCTCTTACATCGAGGGAAAAAATTAAGGGTGGACATTCAGACCATGTCCATTAATGGTAGTGTATCAGCTTATCGGTGTTATGATGGTAACTGATGAGAGAACAATGGATCCACTTTTACGGAAGCTTCAAACCCTCCCTATCGAAATGTGGGATAGGGTGGCTAAGAAGATAATCATGTTTCCATCATCCGTAATCATGCTTTTGTTCCCGTGTCGAGGAAGAAAGCTTATGCATAAAGGTCAAATAATTCCCAAGATTTAATGTTTAGTTTTTCAGATCGTCAATTCTCCGGATAGGATAAAATAATTAGTTGTATTTTAGGTATAAGTTAGGTAATAGATGGACAAATCATGTATCCCGAGGTTTTAACTGAATTTTACTAAACCTTAAATCAATGATCACATAAATAACTAATTTAAATTTGTATAATTTTATTTAGGTAATTTTTATTCTAATCCACGACTTTAATAAGTTAATCCACCATTTTAATTTAATAAGTTAATCCACAACTATTTTGTAATTTAATCCACGAGTGGAATAACTTAAAGATTTCACCCTATCATATAGTTTACAATTGATTTTTGTGCTTCTTATTTTACCACGACTTTCCAATTTATACTACAAGGAATTAAACCACTAAATTGAAAAACCACTATTGTTTGAATGATTAAATTTTGGTTCATTATTTCACTTGAAAATTTTTGAACTATCTTCTAACTTCTTTATGAGTTTCATCATTTTAACATAGTTTTTATTGTATTTATTCATAATTTGGCTGTTTGCAAAGCACCGCGAACCATAATTATTTAAATGCATATAAAACAAACTCTAGTTTAATATCTACAGCTAATCCTAATTCATCCAAAGTTAGATAGAGGCAGAACAATGTATTGGAAAATTTGCTAGTATGATTTGTTAAGGAAGCTGTAATCGTGTATGTAGAACAAAATTGTGACAGTACATTAAGGTACCTAGTAACAGAAAAAGATTAAAACTGGTTTATTAAAAATTTGACATTACAGAGTGGAAACTTGGTTAAGTTTGCCCGTTGATGAATTTTTTTATAGACAGTAGATGCAACGATACAAAACGGCTTCTCTTCTAAAACATGTTTCTATCAATTTTCAAAATTTCAGAAAATGACTAAGGACAATTTTAATGTGATATTAAAAAAATACATTTTTGTATACAAGTAATCAACTTCAAACAAAAAATAAACAAACTACTTAATATTATTATGTTGAATTACTCCACTTAAACTTGGATTTAGATGGTAGGATTTCAGAAATAAGAATATTAAGAAAAACGCAAAGAAGAATACTGAGAAGAAAAAAGAATATACATATGTTTCTTTTAAGTGGATACACTGATTAAAATTTGAATTTTAGTGAAAGTCAATGATCATATAAAATATGGTGGATTAAATTACTAAAATTGTGGATTAAAATAAAAATTACCTTTTATTTAATACTTGTACAAAAATATATGTAATCTTCAAACTACATACATTTTTCTTCTCTACATATGTAAATAGTAATTTGTGTAATTATGGCAATAAGAATTTAAGGACATGCACCTTAGTTTCATATTTTCAGATTTTATCTAAACTTATTTAAGAACAATGTTTATTAGGAAAAGTTTTTGGGTTGCTTCATTCATAAGCAAAATGTTGACAAGAACATAACAGTTAAGTGTTTAAAGAGGATTGATTGAAAGTATGATTCATATCTACACATTGAAAATTGTAATAGAATACAACACATTTAAAAATAGGAAACTTAGCAGCAAAGTAAGATTTAAAACTATATCTTTAGCAAGTCATTTCATATATTTGCTGAATAGAAATGCCAAATAGAAAAAATATAGTAGCATCTTGCTAGTTGTAGCTAGAAAGGAATAAATTCAGTTCTTCCCATCAAAACAGAGAACATTTAATGGTAGAAAACTTAGCAGCTAAGATTTCATTTAAATATAGATATGTTTGCAAAAGCCTTACTGCGCCCGTGGTAGAATTGGCATCTAGTTGTTCCCATCAACATGCAAGTACAGGGTATCAATAGAGTGCGATTTTGTTGACATCTTTCAAGGGATGTCAACAAAACACTCGGCCCTGATTGGTGGAAATCAGAGGGGCCCATATGAGTTTTTCTGATTTTCACACCAATCTGGATGGAGTGTTTTGTTGACATCTTCAAAAAAGATGTCAACAAAATCACATTCGTATCAATAAGGACATTTGCCTTAACAACTAAGACTTCATTCTTTTGTATAATTGATTCAAAATCAAGTGACAACTTGCGTGTAGCTATACTGCAATATATAGGATATGCACATCAGCTAGTAGAAAACATGACCCTTCCTTCAAAACATTTTCTGTCCATGACTATTCACTACAAGCATTAAATACATTATTAGTTTATTATTATTTTGCAACTATAAAAGGAGCATACCTTCACATTTTTGCACACACCATTTTCGATCTCAAACTGAAGGAAAAACAAAAATTAGAGAAAACAATTTTTAGCACTAGAGAAGGTGAGTAAACACTCACTATATATTTCTAATTTCCATATAAACCATGCAAGTTTGTTTTACTCTTTATGTATTGTCCTCGTTATGACTGAATTACTCAACCATACTGCTTGATTCATGTTGTTTGATTACACCTGAGACACTTTGTAATGAAAAACAGGGTATACCATGATAAATATATTTACTATGTTTAGTATCCATGTTGCTAAATTTTAAGTTCTATAGAAAAGTGAGCATCCAGGTTTTTATGGATTTATATATAGTGTAAACCAATTCGAAGTAAACTAAACAGATAAGTCCTATAATAAGACATGCAACAAATGAAAAATATTGAGATTTACTTTCAAATGTAAAGAACCAGAGTTTTGACTCGTCGTCGAACTTTAAGGGTTGCGCTTTCTACAGTGTATTTAAAAATGAACTACGGTGGAAAGTGATGATCGAGTGTCGAGATTTTTGGGACAGATGCTGGCCATGTTTTGCTCGGCAGTTGGTGTGTGTTTAATTTCAGTTTGGTGGCATACGGATTTTCCGACTAAGGTGATCAGAGGGTGGCCGAACAGTTTGGGTGACTTTAGTACGGCTTATGTACATGTTGAGGTTTGTGAAAGGGCTTGGTTATGGTCGAAACTGTAAGTGCATGTGCACACAAAGAAAATTGTGCACAGAAAGCCTCCTGGGATATATATTTATATACTAAGGAGAGAGGGACAGCGATGCCGGTGAAGAGTCTGAAAAATGGTAGTACGTTCATCAGAGTTTGGGAAGAGGAGGAGGTTGCAGAGCACAGCAGGTTGAAGGAGAAATGAGATGATACAAGAAGCAGGTGGCACCATAAATAATAAGAGAAGTGGGCTGTTTGTTTTGGGTCGCACAAGTAATAAAATGAAACATTAAATAAAAACAAACCAAAAAGGGAAGAAAATGTAAAACGTAGAAGAGAAAAAGCAACAGGAATTGGGAAGAAAAGGTGGCTTGGTACGGCATTTCACTTGAAATGGTAAACATGGTTCATTGACAGTTCTTGCATTCTCTATCATATTGGAACTCTCTCCTGTATTATTTCTTCCACCCTTTTCACTTCCTTTGACTTTCCAGTACAGACGAGCAAGGCGACTAACCACTGGAGGGCTGCCATCAAACAGTTCCACACATCAACAACCAGACCTCCATATCTGTCATATTTAGTATATTGACTGAGTTGATATGTATGACATCTATAAATGAATAAACATGAAACTTACGGTTTGTTTGTGTATTATCACCTGTAAGATGGCAACAAATATAAACAGAAGAAGTGGGAAATGAATTAAACACTTGCGAAAGTAGAATAGCAAGTCTCAGCAAGACAATTAAAATGGCAGGTTCTTCTCAATGGCAGCAGGCCACGCAAGAAGTGCATGATAATGCAGGCTTTAGGGTGACTACCAAATTGAGCCACGCACGTTATAATCCAAGAGGGTTTGGGCCGGAAGTGTTGGGCCTGAGGGAAATAGGATTAAGTTTTAATAGAAAAATAAGAAGTAAGTTTTGTTTAGCTTATATTTTGGACTTTTGTTTTAAATAAAACTCAAATAGTTTTGTTTAATAATTGTATCATCATAACCTTGCTAAATTTTAAATTAAGTGATATATAAAGAATAATGTAAATGAAATGTAAAGTAGATTATACATACACTTTTAAATATATTTATAAGTTGTATTAGATTAAATTTAATTATTCAGATTAATAATTAAATCAAATAAAAAGGAATGTTTTATTAAATCATTTCAAGGCTAAGTAAATAAATAAATATACATACACATTTGTATTTGTGTGAATTAAAGATCAAAGTTTTATTTTATTATTCACTTGAATAATTTAAATAAATAAATGGGAGAATTAATTGTTTCAGAAAACTAAGTGATTGATGGAATTGATATGTTAAGGTATACTGCAACAATCGGAAGATGGTTAACTGTAAATAAATAACGGAATAGTATATAGATATCATCAAAATAAATGTAAGTTAAACATTCATAAATTAGAATTTGTATTTAATTTAAGTTATGATTAAGTTATCCTTTTGAATGAAGTAAGGAGATTTATTCGATAAATTTCAAGTCCTAAAAGTTAATAAAAATCGGATATGTTGGATTATAGTCAACGATATGTCATAACTATGGAAATGTAGTTGACTATCGATATTACTGGATCCTGTTGAATTCAAACGTTTTGAAATAAACAACGAAACATTTATTAGAATTTAGTCGACTTAGGTCGATGACTGTTTTTAAATCAGGTAATGAGTTTTGAAATCAAATCAACAATAAATAAATGAAATATTGAATTTGAATATAATAATCTGTTTCCCCTAAGTATCACTTATCCATAAAAGATATTTACGTCGATTGTTTCGAAGAGCCCGGAATATATATTCCACTTCGATCCGATTTCTACGTACAAGTCGAAGATTATCAAGGATAATAAAAGACGGAGTTATGCAAGAATTGTTTTATAAATCCTAGGTAGAAATTGCCTAAGATGTGTTTATAAAATAATATATTCGGTTTGTCCAGTCCCAGGACAACTTGTATGGACGAATGTCTGACAGAGTATTCCTAACTAATCACATACATTGATCTTTTCAAACGTAGTTATGGGTGGCAGAGGAATTCGTTTCTCTTGCTTTATACTCATAATATATTTTAAAAAAAGTCAATTAGTGATTAGCAGATTTGACGATGTGGCATTCAAAGCAAATGAAAAAGTGTTTTTTTTCAAGGTGAGTTTAGCCTCAAGCTTCACAACCAGGAAATGTCCTATCTAGAGATATTCCTTTTGTTCTTATTCTATCGATGTTGTTCCATTCGGGAAATGGTTGCCGTACACAACCATTGGTGATATACATTCGATACACTCAAGAGAAATGAGTGGTTGGTCATGTGTGGTCGGGTTACAAGAAGTTCTTGTTGAACCCAGTGTATTCCTCTCTAGAGATACACTATCGGAACGTCGTTCCATACCTTGTCATAGTCGGAAATCCATTATCCTTAAGAGTTAAGCGGTTTTGTTTGTATATTATGTAAGTAGAATGCGAGATAAAAACATTCTACTAGATTCTAAATTATTTGTGAAAACCCTAAACATTCTCATAGTATCTGATTTAAATATTCAAACTGTTTGATTCTCATAAGGTAAAAACCCGTTCCGTATTTACGGCGTGGTTTTATGAGTATGATTTTATTTCTTAACTTATTTTAAAAATCGTTTACTCACACCAGTCCTCGATTGACCCAGAGTTTATTTTTTTTTGTGTTTTCCTTAAACTCTTGGGTACTCATAACACTTGTTATGAGTAGACAAGTGATCCAGGTCTTGACTTAACTTTTGGAGCAGCTGGATGGGAAGGATCTGAATGTTGGCTTATCTATGTATAATTATCTGCAAGTTAGTATCACAAATGTTAAGTATGTAATTTGTGATGACATGTATTCGTATGTATGAAGTACTCTAATGTACTTGACTTATGATATGTAATATTTTGGGTTATTATGTTATGTTTAAGTTCTGCTGTGAGATTCTGATGTTTTCTTTAGTTTTATCTTCTATCTATCTTTTATTCTTATATAATGATACAACTTCCGAGGTGTTCGAAAGTTGGGTCGTTACAAATCATGTCTACTTCTTATTGGATGAAGGAGTAATGACCAAATTTAGCTTGGAATATAGGCTACCCCCTTTGTTCAGGGTAGAAGTAGATGCGTAGATGGTCAAGGAAGGAGGTTGAATATTGAATTTTTATAACTAATAAGTCTGATGATCATTATGGACCTGATTAAGGTATGGGAATACGACAATATGGGAATCATACTGGTTTCGAATAGACTTCACTCCCGGCTCTCTGAAAAGTTTGAGCCCACCGATCATGACATTATATTCATCTTCATCATTTTTTGCAAGTAAGTCAAGTTTCGAGGCATACCAGGTCAATCGTTCCTCAGGAGTCTCTAATAAGGTTTCGGTGATAAAACATCGATCCTGAAAGCCCCATTTATACACCTCTTCTATTGGATTGTTGGTTGATCACTGCTTTTTGAAGTATCATTCAGTGTAGTGAATTCAAGAATGAAACTCACCAAAGCTTGTCCTTGGATGACCATCCAAGAGAGATAAGTGATGTCGAATTGGCTTAATTCTATGTTCCACTTGAGTAATCTTCCAATCGTCTTAAGCCATTGTAGGAACCGTCATAACTGCTGGTCGGTATATACTTTGAATAGATGAGATTGGACATGGTGACATAGCTTGTTGGATGACACTAAGAGCAACAGACTAGCTTCTTGAGCTTCTTTTTATTTTTCTCAGCTCTTTCTAAGTTCTTGCTAATGTAATAAAAAGCCCTTTGGATCTGATGGTCATTGCGTACAGGTGCTAAACTGAAATCATGCAACCTAATAACCAAGTAATTTTTTTTGATCCACAAGATATGTGATTTGTCTAAGTGATTCAACAGATTTTGCACTAGCTCGATTTCAAATTGGATTTCGATCTCTCTGTCCTTTGGTCTGGGAATAGATGTTCCTCCATAACAAAAGCATGAAGTAGGAAGAAGATAGTTGAGCCACATCCACTTTGATCTCGATCTCTCATCTCTAAGTTGAGGGAGTATGGTTGCTGATGAGGAGTCTAATTGCTCTCACCTTGATGATGCTCCATAGGTCTGATCAGAGTTCACATAGGTTCAACCAATACTTAACCTCGAGCATGTATGTATTTTACTCTAGTCCTCTCTGGTGGAAACTAACCATCAGTGATATGGTTGATGGTGGATGGCCTTTATTTAGGTCGGCTAGGATCGTCTATGCTATGTCTAGCCTACTTTTGATGTGGGTCGAATATCCTCATTCTACCGTTTAAACAGGTTTGAATGAATTATTGGAGCTTCCGGGTCTTTTTTGGCTTTATATGGTCATTTTTGGAAGTAGCCTTCTATAATTCTTCAATTAGTGTGTCATAAGATAGATGTTCTCCATTATGCCATTGTGAGAAGTGTAGATTTTGTACATTGGGTTTCTAGGTAGTTTTTTAGTATCCATTCTTTAATATTTATCCTCTCCATGGTCATTTGAGTCGTCTTTAAAGTTGGATCCAGACAGCTCCATGTCAATGTCATTTAGGATTTTGTTGGCTGATGGGCTTATGTCGTGGGCTTTTCAAGTGAGTTTGAGCTCTCCTCGTGAAAGTATTTGTTTACCTTGTTTAAAAGAAGTCAATTGTGGTTGGAGGATTCATAACTAGTCATTCCCAAAAGTCATTGTCCGGATCAACTCCCTAGATGAGGCTCTAGAGATCATGTCATCCTTTGGATTATTCACCTCAACCACAACAACGATGAATCCCTATAGGAAGCTTCTAAGTGGTTACTCAAGTCATTGGGATAAGTTGTATAACAACATAACATCTTTCGAGCAAGTTATATGCGCTCGGGACTGGTCTAGGGAACTTCTTACCATTTGATCAAATAAGGGGATTGACCGTAGAGTTAGTTTTGTAAACAACACAACCCTGCCGCTCTACTTAAACCGAACAACTCTTCACTTTCCTACTTGTCGGGTAATCCCAGTCTCCACCTGCGTTACCTCTTCCTTCAGCTCCTCCGCCCGCCTCGCCAAGCTGTTCGCCTCTCACCCTATTACAGCCTTCGGCCCCAAGACCGCCATCCATAGTTTCCTTCTTACGAATAAAATACAAGTAGCTGATTAGAGTAGGTTGAAAAGAAGGGCATAGTCAAAGGGAAAAACCTAGATTTTCTTTTTATAGAGAACATAAAGGAAAAGCTTAGAAAAGAAATATAATATGTATACTATGTCGAGTTGCTTTGCTTGTTGCTTCCATGCCTTACCTGGGCTATTAGCGTATTGCTGTCGTGATCGGGTTTGGGCTCGTGTAGGTCATATTCTGTCAAGCATGTTTTTGTCAGAACTTGTTACCATTCTTAAAACAACACAAGGTGAGAATTGCTCTCACGATTAATATTCATATGCTAGAAAATTTACATTATATGAAATGCTAATAAAATTATAATTATTTTGTGCTTGTTTGGTTGATAACTGCTTTATTTGTTAGTTAATAATTGTTTGATTGGTTAACTGTTTATTTTATGAATCTTAGTCGTTAAGTTGCTAGTCGATTTTTTTTGAATTGTTAGTTGAAAACAGTTTGAATTATTGGTTGATAAATTCTATATTTGTTGATTAAATCATATGAAATGATATTCAAAATTTACATGAAATAATTATTGATAATTTACCTGAAATAACTATTGATAATTGAATGCAATAGTAGTGTCTGATTATGTATTGTGGTTATGGCGATTGTTGTATGTTTGTTGTTTTGATCATTTATTACTTTTTCTATGATATTTGCAAGTTCCCAACATCATATGAAATTTTATGGAAATTTAGATATGGGTTAAATGATATATATCTATATTTTCGATTAAACAAATCGATTTGGAATTGGATTGAAAAATTTTAAATTTAAATTTGAGTTTTAACTTAGAAATTAAGCTTGAATTTTTATGTTTTAAAACAAGAAATGGTTTAGCGAAAATATTGAGTTTAATTTTGGATATTGTGACCCAATTTGATATTTAATTTAAAAATTAAAATTCGTTGATTTAAAGGTTAAATTCAAATCTTAAAAGAATTGAATTGATTGGGTTATTTAGATTTAATTAGATAGGATCTTTAAATTTAGAAGTTAAAGTAGTTAAATTTTTATTTATTTAAATGGAAGTATTTAGAAATTTAAATCTGATTTGAGCTGACTTGTTTAATAAGACGATTCAATCTCAAAATAAATCTTGTTTGATTTAGTAAATTTAACGAGGGTTTAAGTTTAAATGTAGATTTAAAATTATTTGAATTAATAAGATTCGTTTTTTAATTGATGAATGTCTAATTTGATGTGAGTTAATATTTGATTGATTTATTTAATTGATTAAGCGATACTAAATGAAATTATTAAATTTAAAGATTTAATATTATTAATTTGAACTTCAAAGATTGAATAAATCAATTGAGTTGAGATTTGAATTTGGATAAATATTAAAGCATATTTGAATGTTTGACGTTGGATCGAATTCGATTGGATTTTTGAAATGCTTAAATTAATATATTTTATATTAGGTACTCTATTTAGAAATTAATAAATTCTTTTATGTATAATTATTTTAAATTAAAACATATTACAAAATATTAAAATTTAACTATTTAGTTTTAAAATTATTTAAATTAAATTATTATTATATATATATTTATCTATTTTACTTAAATTTATTTTAATTAGAATATTTTACTTTTAACTATCTATTTATAATTATTTTAATAGAAATATTTATAATATATTAAATTTCCTTTCTGACTCATAATTATTTATATTTAAATATTTATTAACTATTTAATTTAAACTATTACATATATATATATATTAAATTTATTACTTAGCAATAGAATTGGTTGATTTAAAGCCTATTTCCAATTTGAGCGCTGGAGTCCAAACATCCGAATAAGTATTTAGATGGGAAACGTGTGGTATGAAATCTAAATTGAATTAAAGTTTGGAAATGAATCTTTTATAAATATGAAATTGAAATTGACATTAAAACCAATTCATGAAGTTTAATTTGGTTTCAAGGTTTGAATTTGAATATTGAGCCGATTTTTTGGAAATTATAATGATTTTTGGAAACGATAATGAAGTCGAGATGTGAAATAAACAAATTAATAAAATGAAATATGATGTTAGGATCTTGAGAATATTCTTGTGTTAAATTACTTGTACATTTCACCTAAGTATTCCATTTTAGTTGATTTTATATGCATGAGAATATTAATCCTAACTCGAGTTTTTTGTTTTACATTACGCTCCGGTCAGACCGAGTATTTCAGTTTAGCGAAGATATTGGTTTCATAAGACGATGATGGAGCCGAAGACCTTAGTTATTACTATGGTAGTATTACTTATTCCATCTGGTAGTTTGTATCATTCTGTATTGTGTGTGTAAATGAAATCAAATGTAAATTACTTCATGAACTATTTTATGTACTTATGATATTTTATTATCATATTTCAATCCTTCCGCGATGAGATTCTGTATTTGTTCCTTTGAATTTTATTTCTTCAGAACAAACCCATTAATAATCAATCTTTTTGAATGTTTTTGTTGAACATGTATGGTTTATTATCGATTTATAACCGTTCAAAAAGGTGTGTTGTTACACATGGAGGTGTGACTTTTGAGATTGAATCTATATTCATTTTTAGGTTTATTTGGAATTCTTTCCAATATATTACTTATTTGATCAAATCATTTTATTCTATTGCATGTTATTTTATTTAATTTTCTTTTATATTCAATGATCTAACCTTATACTCATCACATATGTATCTAATACACATGTTCATGCTGATAATAAATCATCGATGAATATAACAAAGTATGTGGAACTGTTAAGCATTAATAGACTATGATTGCATACATTTATTTGTATCAATACGAAGAGTTCGTTAACCCTTATAATGCTCCCACTAAATGGATGTATAGCCTTTTATTATTTGAGATATAATCAACAAATATCGTATAATTCAAAATCATGTAATAAAATTATTTTCTTGAAACTACGTCTTAGTCCAGACGAAATCCGATATGCTTTGCAACCATCCCTTCATCCCCCTAAGCAGTAGGTAAAACCCACCGTGGCTTACAATTGGTCCCCAGTCACCTTGTTTTACGGCCAGCCTCTCGATTACACGCACACAGCTGCCAACCCTCAAAAGGGACATGTAAGGGTAAGAGCCCACTGTTCGCCACCAAACCACATGGTGAGAACCCCCTATCATGCGTACCCAGCCCACACAGAGCCAATGACAAGGACTGGTGTGAGAACTAAAACAGTTATTAAAAACTTTACTTTAAAAATAAGGTAAATCAAGGGACCACGCCGTATAACACGGAACGGGTTTCCTCCCAAGAATACCAGTGCATAAAACAAACAGCGCAATGTTTTTTGGAAAAATGAAGCTATTATAAGACTCAGGTCCCATCACCCAATGCAACGCAAGCCGCATGATAGAGTTTTCCGTTAGAATAACCAAACATGCTTGGTACGTTTAAAACAAACTATTTTGAAATTACTATAAGTATATAGTGTCAAAATCACTTCAAATATTAATGTATCAATCATAGACGACATAGTATCCCATGCTACTATGTCGCCATACTAGTTCTGCAATTAAAACCAAAATGTCGTATTGGAAATTGGATTCCATCTGTGAACCAAGGCAAGGGATTGTCCTTACCGAATTCGAGACACTCTAGCCCATGCCTCAAGATCAGAACGCATCGACCCTTGGAACAGTTGCAACCCGAACTTCCCGGCCGGCCTAAACCGAACAAGAAGGCGGACTGCTATGAGAACAAGACTAATCGGAACGCAAACAGAAGAACATTTCATTGTTATTACAACAATTATATCAGAGGACAAGATATCAGAGTATAAATGAATAATATACAGCAGAAAAAATATCAGAGATTTAAAATTACAATGCAGTGGAAAATAATACATAACACAACTGAAAGAAATACACGGATACAGAGCTTTCCGAATATCGCTCCAGCTAGTAGTTTTGGTTTTGCAGATTTAATTTAACAGGATCCTGGTTTACATTCTATTTCAAATTTAAATCAAAATTGAATATTCTATATCATGACATTTTATATATCTCATATATATGCTAAAAATAATATTTTTAGCCAACCGATAATTATTTCAATCCATGACAATTTTATACAGTCCATATACATGTTAAAAATTATATTTTTAACGAATAAATAATTATTTCAATCCATGACAATTTTATATATTACATATATAATTTTATACAACACATATGAATATTTTACTTCACAATGCATATATATATAATTTCACCACACATTTATATTTTAATACAACGCATATATGATTTTCACATCGTATATATATGTTTCACAATGCATATATATATATATAATTTTCACATCGCATATATATTTTATTCACATCACATATATATATTTTATTCACATCGCATATATATATATTATTTCATTTCTCATATATATATATTATTCACATCGCATATATATATATATATATTATTTCATTTCTCATATATATATATATTATTAACATCGCATATATATTTTATTTGCATCGCATGTATACACCAATAATGATTAACAATCATTAAAAATTCGTACAACATCCAAAGTGCATTTTACAACTGTATAAGCATTAGAATAAATAAATAATGCTTATATAGTCTGTCAACCCATCGATTGACATACCACTAATTATTGGGATCAGTGTATGTAAAATATCATCCCAATACCTGTGTGGGGTTTTCAAACAATAAATACTGATTATTATTTGTGCAGTTGGGCGATGTGTAAAATTTATCGTCCCAATCAATATCAGTTAAATAGGTGTACATAAACAAACCGTCTGATTTGTAAATGAATATTTATTTTATTTTCTTTCCATTATAATTTTATATATTTTTTATATATATTTTATATAAATAATTTTATATACAACAATATCAATCAATCACAATCCCAATCACAATCCAAACAAACAATCAACCATGGTTTATACAAAATAATAGTGTTAGGAGCTACTAAGCTCCGTCTGCAACCTATTATATAATAACTGTAAAATAATTTGAGTGAGAGAGAGTTCTCACCTTGGGGTCCACTCCGTCAGTCTTTAAAGGACGGTTTGGATTCGAATTTTCCCTAAATTCTAGCTAGCTCCAAATTGGTCCCAGTTAGTCTTGTTGTGAAGCTCTCGACTCCACGATCCTAACGCAATTGAAATCGTTCGATTTGGACCACGTATGAAGAAGATATGTGATTACAAACATTGGAATAATTAAACGAGACATTAATTACGTTAATTAAATAATTAAATTTCTTAACCTTTTTCTTGACAAGGCCGATTCTTCAAACCCACTTCTCCGACCTTCTCTCTCCTCCTAGCGCCACCCACTGTCTACCTGTACATAACTTTTAATTTATATTATGAAATCTGAATTTGGAATCATTTTGAAATGAATTTATAAATATTTTATAAAATACGGTTTAAACGGAAATCGACGAAATATAATATAATATATATATATATATACACATATATTATATGGTTTGAAAGCGAATTTCAACCATTAACTTCAAATTGATGTTATGGGAGATCCGACCGTCGGATTCTCCTAAAACCAGAGCCATTGGGTTCGTATCGAAAAGAGCTTTCCAATGAATATACGAGATTTAAATTTGAATGGTCGGATTTTAAAATATGTCCAAATCAATTTCAGAAAAGGTCGCTATGAATGTAGTTCGGTTGTCGTTATAGGAAACCGACTGTAAAGGCCTTAATAAAATTATTAAAAATATGGAAAAAAATGTAAGATCACAATAAATGATTTGGAAAGATTTTGGATGAAAAATTCCAGTTTTGAAAAGATAAAAATATATTTTTATCGAAATGAACTAGTTAATAACTAGAATAATAATCCAATTATTTTTAGAAATAAATAAATTGGATTTGAAAATGGTTATAAAATAACTAGAATTTTTCCGATAAATAAATTGGAATGGATTTGGAATGGAAATAATCTCTGGAATATTTCGATATGGGATTCCGTGACTATACGGATATTGTTGAGGAATTTGAAAGATATATATATATATCGCGTTATTCCCAATATGATATCCGTTGATATCAGAATTTGATATTGAATATAAGCCAATATAATTTCTATTCAGAGCCTTGTATTTGATATCAAATTGGATTTTGGGTTTGTCATGAACGGTGTCTTAAATAACACTGTTCTTAAACCCAGTTGAGAAAAGAATAAATCTTTAAATTAAGATTTAGTGAAGTTTTTCAATTAATTAATATTTAATTGGAATTGAATAAAAGAATTAGATTTTGGGTTTGTCGTGAATGGTGTCTTTAATAACATCAGTTCTTTAACCCAATTAACGGTGAAGAGATGATTTGGATTTAACGGAAATTTTCCAAAGTAAAGTTTTCCAAATTAAAATATTAAATTGGAATTGAATGGAATTCGATTTGATAATAATCGAGATGAGCTTCTGTGAAGGAACACTGTTACTATATTTGGAATTTAAAAGGCTTAGCCATTATTCCATTTATATTATTGGTCGGATATGGAAATTTATATCGATTATATATATTGATCTGTTTTCTGTGAAGATTCCATAATTAATGGAATTTGATTTTGGGTTTATCATGAATTGTGTTTTAAATGACATTGGTTCTTTAACCCAGTTAAAGACAGGATTACATGTCTAACATTGTATTTCGAACTGTATTTGTTGATCTCTGCTAAATATATATCTGTTTGGTGGAGGAGAATTTATTCTCTTGCTTAACACCCTTCTCTGAGACGTACGAGCTTAGAGGTTATATGTTGGCAGAAATCAGTGGTACGGTATGGATTGATAGTGTGACATACTGAGATGTAGTGATCCAAACTTTTGTTGAAAAGCAAAGTTTGGTAGATGATGATCAAAGCATAGCTTTAATTAGCATAGCTTTGTGTAGCGTTAATTCGCGAGCCACACACCCTGATATGGTGGTGAACTGATGGTTAGATAAGTATACTTTCGATATGAGGATGTATTCGGTCGATCGAGATGAGCTGAGTGTGGTCGCTCCATGCTCAGAGGGATGGGGAACACCCCCCGATTCCCAGATGGATAGAGTAAGCGGTGTTTTCTCTCGTTGGGACGTAAGCTGCGGTTATACTCAATATCCTGGATATAGTGTGGATGTGCATTACGGTGTTTTCTCTAGCTGCGACGTAAGCCATGGGGAATTGCACTACGCGATCGATCTTTCAGATCAGGAGCCATCATGATGGAAATCCAACTTCCAATACGACATTTTACGGTTTTAGTTGTATACTATTGGCGGCATAGTGGTATGGGACATTCATGTCATCTCAGTTTGTAACAACCCGGATTTTTAGAACCAATTTAAGGTTTTTATTTTAGCTATTTTAATGGGTTTTGAATATTTAAAATGATTTATTTTAAATAATAATGACTAACAAATTATTTTAATCGAAGTTAGAAAGTAAAAATTTATTTTAATTATAAAACTAGCCTGAAATGGCGTGGTAGTTTGAAAATTCGATTATAAATTTCAATTGAATGTATAGAATTCAAAATAAATCGGATTTCAGTAAAACCAGAAACATTAGAATCTGTTTAATTATATCTTTCTAATGAATGGAAAAAACAGAGATTTCACTTTATAAATTGAAAGATATGTCCAGTTTAAAATTTAAAATAGTCGCTATGCAATTTATATATATTAAATTAAATATAGCCCTTAAAAATAGTCATTTTGCAAACGACCTCCGTTTTTGATGAAACCACTTTTGTTGGATCCGGAATGTCAAATTATTGTTAGATTCCAATATTTGGAATTAATATGTGAGTGTGGTAAAAGAAAACGTGTTTTGTCAATTTCAGTTGAATTGGATTGACCAGAAAATGGCCATTTTTCAAACGGTCTCCAAATTTGATGAAATTAGTTTTGTTTGGACCGTATCGTCAAAACATAGCTAGATTTAGTTTTCGGGAATTTTTGGAGTCCGTATGTGGTCCCGGTAAATTAAAATGCACGTTCAAATTCAATATATATTAATTTATATTTTAATTTTGATAAAAACTAATTGAAATAGTCGAATTGGCTTACGAAACATATTTCATTGTGTCCATAATGAGGTATTTAGCTTAGGGCGATAGTCGTTGGATTCGATTTGGAGTTAGTATCAATGAACATGTATTTTTGGAAATAAAATAATTATTAATATATTTGGGCCAATTAGAAAATCCTAACCCTAAATAAACTTTTCCGGAAAAATAAAAAAAACATGCAGCCGACAAACGCGATCTAAAGGGCAGAAATCGCCGAAAACATCATTGACTCTGATCTCCCTCCACAGGCATTATCTCGCAACGAGTTTAGAGGGAAATGGTTGAGCTCGGCGTGTTCTTCAATATCAACGACCATGATCTAGAACAGCGTAGTGGATTGGTTGATTTTTGTGCCTCAAGACGACGGCTTTGGTGGCTTTTTTGAGACGCGATGGAGGGCCGAGTCGGCCACTACTGCTGGCGGTGGTGGCGCATAGGAGGGGCGAAGAGGTGCTGGTCTTGGATTGGCGGTGGAAGGTTCCTTGTGGCGTGCGATTTAGGTTGAAGGGATCGAGCTTTATTTCTTCCTTCTGAACGATACAGTGTAGAAGACGATGGGGTAATTAGCCCTGATTAGGAATTTATTATTTTAATTATTTAATTATTAATCTAAAAACTCTATTTAATTTCTTAACAGCTTAAATGACCATAACTTGTTCATATTTAATTAGAATCGTGCGAAATAGGTTGCGTTGGAATCGTCTCAACGAATACTTCGCGATGGGACTGACTAGAAGCGATTTAGAGCAAATTAGAAATTGAAGTGAATTTAACTTAAAAAAGTACAGAAATCATCAGTTAAAGAATGGCGGAGTGGAAACGAAAGTGAGAACTCTCTCTCACTCAATTTATTTTACAGTTATTATATTATAGGTTGCAGACGGAGCGTACTAGCTCCCGACACTATTTTTTGTACAAACCAGTTTATTGTTTGTTTGGATTGTGATTGGGATTGTTATTGTTTGATATTGTTGTATATAAAAATTACTTGTATAAAATATATATAAAAATTATCATGAAAATAAAATAAAATAAATATTAATTTGCAAATCGGACGTTTTGTTTATGTACCCATATGTAACACCTTGAATTTTCTGTGAACATTAAAGTAACGAATTAAAGAATACTTCATTTTAAATATGAGAATTAAGGGAAATGGGTTACGCCATTGCGTTCGTCTCGGAATTCTGCTTGGGATAGAGTCCGAGTTTGCGTGAATCGGACTCCGTATGAAGAAGTTATGGAGTTCAGAAGATTCAAGTTTAAAACAGAAAATATAAATAATAAATTAAAACAATTCAAATTCGAATTCAAACCAAGAAGCGGGCTGGGCGGCATTTTTCCCGCCCCAGGCTAGGTCGACCAGGGGGTTGACCTCCCCTATACAGGTCGACCTGGTGGTCGACCTACCCCCTCGGGCAGATCTGAAATGTGATGAATTCTGACTCTTTGCTGAGTCATTAGGGCTTATGTGGCAATTTCTGGTTGGTTCTATTTGGTCTGGATGGCTCTGATTATTCCTAAGTTGATCTAACGGCTCTTATTAAATTAAACTTCTATATAAGCAACCCCAACCCTCAAACCCTAACCACACAAATTCATATCAAGAGCCGTCATGCTGTCAGTTGTCAACTTAGAGTAGCTGTCATTCTCCTTCAACTAGAAAGCAAGTTAAAGACTACAAATCAAATCTAAATTAGAAGAACAATTAGTCTACATCAAAGGAGAGCTATTCAGTTTCAGAAAACAGATCCCAGAAAACAAGACTTTCTTTTCGTTTGTAAGTACAATTATCTTCTAGATGTGAACAAATAAAAGTCACAATTTGTAATAAAGTGAAAATTAGAACTGTGCCTAGTTGTATGATAATAGTAATGCTGATTTATGCCTATTCTCGTGACAATTTTATCATATATGACTATGAGGCTATTGTGATTTATTTGACTTATCATGTTGTACGGTTTATTAAACCTATCATGTTGCTTAGAACTTGGTGAATGAACCCATTTATGTTGTATAGAAATTTAGGAATGAAATTATCATGTGGTAGTAAGTTTGGTGATTTTATCATGTTATGATTAACATGCAAGTTTATAGGCTAAGTTATGTCATATATGCCTAAATGTTTAGATCCACATGCTTCTATATTAAACCTATGTCAACTTAATTCAACCCAAATGCAAGTTCACATCTACATGCCAAATCTAGTTTGTGTAGTTCTATGTAAATTCCCATCTACATGCTTATGGTTCATGTTGCTTAGATTCAAACTGCAAGTTCATAATTAATGTTGATTCTACGCCAAATTTATGTGACATATGTTGGATCCATATTATGCTTGTTGGAATGTTACATATTCCTTTCTTTTCCCTTTTTGTTTATAAATTAGGCTAAGTTGCGAGCCTAATATTTTATGTGAATCATGCGAGTGTATAACGAGGGTATCGTTGGGAAAAGTATCAACTTACATGTTAATGACATAATTTGGCTCATAATCATGTAATTCACATGTAGCATGAAATGGTATAATTTATATACCTAAAAATTATGAACATGATTTTAGAGAGAAAAAAGGGCATGACTTGAATGACAATAATTATGGAAAAATTACATATAAATAAAAAGGGTAAATATGTAAATTAGCAAAAGACGAATATGCCTAACCCGAGGTTAGATTGAGTTACGGTGTAAGACTGCCCGGAACCTCCCATCACATCCAGCAACCGTAACAATATTGATCTAATGTGAGAGGTTAGCGTATTAAGCCCAAAAAAACCCGAGGTTAGATTGAGTTGCAGTATAAGGCTGCCCGGAACCGACCGGCACATCCAGCGACCGCCACAATATAGATCTAATGTGAGTGGTTGGTACTTTAATGAATGAATTAAAGCTAAGGAACAAGCAAGCTAAGATTGGTGGGGTTAAGTTAATTAAGGCAATACCTAACCAATACAACATGTTGATTAAACAGGTGAGTAGGGTTAAGTTAACACAAGAAGGCAACACTTAACCAAAGCAACATGACAAGTGGGTGGTTTAAGTAAGCTTGAATTGATTGATGACACTTAACCAATACAACATGATGAACGCATGGGGTTAAGTTAATAAGAAACACTTAACCAATATAACTTGATGAACAAATAGGGTTAAGATAATGGGAAATACTTAACCATTATAACATGATGAATGAACAGGGTTAAGTTAATAAGAAACACTTAACCAACATGACTTGATGAGTAGGTGGGTTAAGTAAACATGAATGGACAACGCTTAACCAATATTACACGAACAAAACGGATAGGGTTAAGGCAAGCTTAACCAATAATATGTGTTTACTTGATCAGTAGGAGGGTTAAGTACATCTCGTGTAGGTGGGAAATGTTCGTATACATAGGCCCACAAACTTAAACGTTAAATAAACATGCTTGATCAGTAGGAGGGTTAAGTACATCTCGTGTAGGTGGGTAATGTTTGTATACATTGGCTCACAAACTTAACCATTAAATGAACATGCTTGAATCAGTGGGAGGGTTAAGTACATATCGGGTTGGTGGGTAATATTAGTAAATATAGACCCACAAACTTAACCAGTAAGAAATCCTAGTAACGGGGACCCATTTCAGCAGTAACCCACATAGATGTATCATGGTACCCTGAACTAGGCAGGGTGGACACGATTACTGGGCTGATTATAAGCGGTCAAAATAGCGGCAGGGGGTACGTCAGTGTAGGTTCCGACGGTTTACTGGCGTGCACGTACTCCGAAGTGGGAAAAAGCAGGCACTGGGTACCAGTAGTTATACGCTGTGCATCTTGAATCGTGTCGGGTTGCTATCATAAGGATTGATAAACCTTATGGTGGGACCAGCACAGGGTATCTACACGCAAGAGAGGGCCGAGTGACACAGACACAAGAGAAATTAATACAAGTAGGGAGCCGATCGATAGGGTAGTAAGGGTACATCTAACACATTCATGGAAATTAGATAGATTGAGGTGGAATCCTCATTGAGGTGGAATCCTCATAATAGATGTACACTTGAAGGCTACCACAAATTCGGGGATTGGGATCACGTTATCATATTATCATTTTATACAGATTACTAGTTAAGACACTAGTTAGGTGGTGCAGAAACGTAGAAATCAGAATATCAGGGTAGTAGCGAAGCAGAGAAAGAGTAGAAGCGCATTCAGTTTACCTTGCCTTATCTTGTCTTAAGTTATCTTGTTTTATGGTATTGTTCTATTTTCAGTTTATTCATGTCATGATCCTTTATCTTGTTTATACAATGAAAAGTCATTGGACTTACCAGACTTATGTCTGACCTAGTTTGTTTTTCGCCTGTCTTCTTCCGTTTCCCCCCCAAAGGTTCGTAGGGAGGGAATATTACCACTTAGCTCAGTTTTCTCTCTAAGCTCGAAGATAGTCGATGTATTGCTTTGGACTCTCTCTTCCACTGCTATGGCTGGTTCATGCTTTATTGGGGAATATCACTGTTATTTTTATGCTTCTTTATTCTTGGAAGTTTTTGAATCAAGACAGAAGTTTTATGTATTACTTTTAAGTATGATTGAGACAATTGTTGTAAAAGCTTGACTGAACCACATTGTTTATAAAACGACTTTATTTTCCACTGCTTTGTTTGTATGTTTTGTAATTTATCTACATCATTTACCTAAAACGCTCCACCGAAGTTAAGGCATTCCCTTTGTGAGTGACCTTAACGGAGGTGGGGTGTTACACTTGGTATCAGAGCTGAAGGTTACCGGATCAGATAAAAGATTTGAAAAATTATTTTCAAAGCGGTTTTAAAAGATGCATTTCAAAAGAAAAGTTTGGTTTTAAAGGCATATTCCCCAAAGCCATATGCGCTATCTTTTGATCCTCTGTTTGAATCCTTGTTTCCTTCTTTCCTGAGTCTCCAGGGCTCTTGGCTTTCTTGGAGGTAACCTCATTGCGGCATGGTTCCGTAGGCTTGATGAGACTACGACACTGGTCAAAGGGCAAATAAGTGCCCAACTTCCATCTATAGCCGTAGTAGTTTCACCTACGGCTAATTTTCTTTCAAGCTTTGTAGGGTTTTCCGTGCGATGGAGGCAGCTTTCGAGAGATTTGTCAACAAGTTACACAAGGATGGTAAAGATGTGAATAAGGGAGTTTGGCTAAGGAGCACAATCCAAGGATGAGAAACTCATAGATATGGACTTGGTTCACAAAAGAGGTAAAAAGAAAGATGTGTAAGAAGAAGAATCACAGGACAAGAAGGGAAGAAAGAATAGTAAAATTTAAGACAAGAGGAAGTGTCGTTATTATGGTATAACAGGTTATATAATTAAGGACAAGGGCAAGAACAAAGAACATGATTTTCAGGAGGGCAAGTGCATGCTCTCACCGCCAGCGTACCTGAGAGAGAGGTGGAGCTTAAGTTTATCTTTTTGATCCTCCTGTTAGTACTCTTCCTGATTTTAGCGCTTCACATTCGATTGTATCTGCTTCCATAGTTGAGTCTCTGCACCTTAGTACTTGCATAGTAGAAGATCCCATTATTGTATCAAATCCAATTAGTGGTTCGGCTCATTTATCCTTGGTTTGTAAGGATTTGAGAATATCTATATTATGGATTGAGTTTAAGTATAATGCTTACGTTTTTGGTTCCATGGGCTATGGGTTGATTCTGGGCATGGGTTGGTTAGCTAGTAATTGTGGAAGGAGGGTAGTTAGATTTTTTACTTGCCTCGGGAATACCCTCTAGATTTCGTGCGATCCTAAGGGGATCAGTTAGGCTTAGCTACCTAGAATCACTTGATGCATCTCTCGACGATTTGCGATCCGTTAGAATAGTCCATGAGTACGCAGATGTTTTTGATTGAATTAGGGGTTTTCCCCCTAAAACTCGAGATAAACTTCTGCATATATTTAGTTGACAATGCAAAGCCAGTTATTTGATCAACGATAGTTTTGGAGCAAGATTGGCGAGGATAGCCAGAGTCGGTGAAGTGCTCAATTGTTTGGTTGTTTTGCTAGTATCATCTCACAAAGATCATCCAAATTCGGAGGAGGTACTCCTTGGGTGCTTGTCTGATATTGGTTTAGGCCTTTGGGGCTTATACTTGAGGGATGTCGAGTTCGACTAGGATGGTTTGCGTGAGAAATTAATGGTTGTGGCAGGCGCCCTAAGTAAGACTAACCTTAAGAGAGTTAAAAAGTACATAGCAACCTTTAGCTTTAGACCCTCAGATTTGTGACATGGATAAGCTAAGTAGAGGAGAGACCTCTAATCATCTTAGTATATACACTTGGTATCACGGTTAACATCTGTTTATCTTGGAAAGATAGTTCGACTACATTGGATACCCTCTAGCACAGTAAGTGATCGAGGTCCTATCTTTACTAGTGAGTTTTGGAAATGGAGGTCAAGAAGCTTCGCAACCGTGAAGTTAAATTAGTTAAGGTACAGTGGAGAGAAGCTCAAGAAGACACGACGTGGGAGACTAAAGATAAGACACGCGCATCATACCCTTTTTCTTGAGGGTACATCCTTGATCTCTTTTTCTAGGAATTCTATGCATGCCTGTTCTATTATTTTTTTAGGTATATCCTCTAGGTCATATCTTCGATCCTTAGGTAGAAGCCAATGGATGTAAACATGTATTTGAAACATGTTATGATTGATGGTTGCAAGTGGTTGCTAGTGGATGCTCGTGGATGCATATACACACACATTAGGCACTAGATCGGCTCAATCACTTTCATATTGCATATGCATATATGTATTTGTATATGGATTGAAACTTGATGTGTTATCATATAGAAGTTGCATTTGTATGAATGATTGTGCACTCATGTAGAATTATGAGTAGGAATAATTGCATACATAATGGACTCATGACACTGACATAATTTGCATTAAGGAGGTCAACTGAATCAGTAGACCGCCTGATCTTGCATTAGATAAGGACATATAGACACACTATGCATATAAACATGGAAGCATTAGAAGTCTTTTTAAGGACAATCGATGCCTGTGTTTGATGGTTGAGTAGATGGACGATTGGATGGTAGGATATACGTTCTTCTTGACTTGAAGATTTCGGGGATGAAATCCTTTAAGGAGGGGAGAATGTAACACCCTGAATTTCCTGTGAACATTAAAGTAACGAATTAAAGAATACTTCATTTTAAATGTGAGAATTAAGGGAAACGGGTTACGCCATTGCGTTCGTCTCAGAATTCTGCTTGAGATAGAGTCTGAGTTTGCGTGAATCGGACTCCGTATGAAGAAGTTATGGAGTTCAGAAGATTCAAGTTTAAAATAGAAAATATAAATAATAAATTAAATTAATTCAAATTCAAATTCAAACCAAGAAGCGGGCTGGGCGGGATTTTTCCCGCCTCAGGCCAGGTCGACCAGGGGGTCGACCTCCCCTATACAGGTCGACCTAGGGGTCGACCAACCCCCTCGGGCAGATCTGAAATGTGACGAATTCTGACTCTTTGCTGAGTCATTAGGGCTTATGTGGCAATTTCTGGTTGGTTCTATTAGGTTTGGATGGCTCTGATTCTTCCTAGGTTGATTTAACAACTCTTATTAAATTAAACTTCTATATAAGCAACCCCAACCCTCAAGCCCTAACCACACAAATTCATACCAAGAGCCGTCATGCTGTCAGTTGTCAACTTAGAGTAGCCTCCATTCTCCTCCAACTAGAAAGCAAGTTAAAGACTACAAATCAAATCTAAATTAGAAGATCAATTAGTCTACATCAAAGGAGAGCTATTCAGTTTCGGAAAACAGATCCCAGAAAACAAGACTTTCTTTTCGTTTGTAAGTACAGTTATCTTCTACATGTGAACAAATAAAAGTCACGATTTGTAATAAAGTGAAAATTAGAACTGTGCCTAGTTGTATGATAATAGTAATGCTGATTTATGCCTATTCTTGTGACAATTTTATCATATATGACCATGAGGCTATTGTCGTTTATTTGACTTATCATGTTTTACGTTTTATTAAACCTATCATGTTGCATAGAACTTGGTGAATGAACCCATTTATGTTGTATAGAAATTTAGGAATGAAATTATCATATGGTAGTAAGTTTGGTGATTTTATCATGTTATGATTAACATGCAAGTTTATAGGCTAAGTTATGTCATATATACCTAAATGTTTAGATCCACATGCTTCTATATTAAACCTATGTCAACTTGATTCAACCCAAATGCAAGTTCACATCTACATGCCAAATCAAGTTTGTGTAGTTCTATGTAAATTCCCATCTATATGTTTATGGTTCATGTTGATTAGATTCAAACTGCAAGCTCATAATTAATGTTGATTCTACGCCAAATTTATGTGACATATGTTGGATCCATATTATGCTTGTTGGAATGTTACATATTCCTTTCTTTTCCCTTTTTGTTTATAAATTAGGCTAAGTTGCGAGCCTAATATTTTATGTGAATCATGCGAGCGTATAAAGGGGGTATCGTTGGGAAAATATCAACTTACATGTTAATGACATAATTTGTCTCATAATCATGTAATTCACTTGTAGCATGAAATGGTATAATTTATATACCTAAAAATTATGAACATGATTTTAGAGAGAAAATGTGGCATGACTTGAATGAAAATAATTGTGGAAAACTTACATATAAATAAAAAGGGTAAATATGAAAATTAGCAAAAGACGAATATGCCTAACCCGAGGTTAGATTGAGTTATGGTGTAAGACCGCCCGGAACCGCCCGGCACATCCAACAACCGTAAAAATACAGATCTAATGTGAGAGGTTAGCGTATTAAGCCCAAAAGAACCCAAGGTTAGATTGAGTTGCGGTATAAGGCTGCCCGGAACCGACCGGCACATCCAGCGACCGCAACAATATAGATCTAATGTGAGTGGTTGGTGCTTTAATGAATGAATTAAAGCTAAGGAACAAGCAAGCTAAGATTGGTAGGGTTAAGTTAATTAAGGCAATACCTAACCAATACAGCATGTTGATTAAACAGGTGAGTAGGGTTAAGTTAACACAAGAAGGCAACACTTAACCAAAGTAACATGACAAGTGGGTGGGTTAAGTTAACTTGAATTGATTGATGACACTTAACCAATACAACATGATGAACGCGTGGGGTTAAGTTAATAAGAAACACTTAACCAATATAACTTGATGAACAAATAGGGTTAAGTTAATGGGAAATACTTAACCATTATAACATGATGAATGAACATGGTTAAGTTAATAAGAAACACTTAACCAACATGACTTGATGAGTAGGTGGGTTACGTAAATATGAATGGACAACGCTTAACCAATATTACACGAACAAAGCGGATAGGGTTAAGGCAAGCTTAACCAATAATATGTGTTGACTTGATCAGTAGGAGGGTTAAGTACATCTCGTGTAGGTGGGTAATGTTCGTATACATAGGCCCATAAACTTAAACGTTAAATAAACATGCTTGATCAGTAGGAGGGTTAAGTACATCTCGTGTAGGTGGGTAATGTTTGTATACATAGGCTCACAAACTTAACCATTAAATGAACATGCTTGAATCAGTGGGAGGGTTAAGTACATATCGGGTTGGTGGGTAATATTAGTAAATATAGACCCACAAACTTAACCAGTAAGAAACCCTAGTAACGGGGACCCATTTCAGCAGTAATGCACATAGATGTATCATGGTACCCTGAACTAGGCAGGGTAGGGCACGATTACTGGGCTGATTATAAGCGGTTAAAATAGCGATAGGGGGTACGTCAGTGTAGGTTCCGACGGTTTACGGGCGTGCACGTACTCCGGAGTGGGAAAAAGCAGGCACTGGGTACTAGTAGTTATACGCTGTGCATCTTGAATCGTGTCGGGTTGCTATCATAAGGATTGATGCACCTTATGGTGGGACCAGCACAGGGTATCTACACGCAAGAGAGGGCCGAGTGACACAGACACAAGAGAAATTAATACAAGTAGGGAGCCGATCGATAGGGTAGTATGGGTATATCTAACACATTCATGGCAATTAGGAAGATTGAGGTGGAATCCTCATAATAGATGTACACCTGAAGGCTACCACAATTGCGGGGATTGGGATCACGTTATCATATTATCATTTTATACAAATTACTAGTTAGGACACTAGTTAGGTGGTGCAGAAACGTAGCAATCAGAATATCAGGGTAGTAGCGAAGCAGAGAAAGAGTAGAAGCGCATTCAATTTACCTTGCCTTATCTTGTTTTATGGTATTGTTCTATTTTCAGTTTATTCATGTCATGATCCTTTATCTTGTTTACACGCTGAAAAGTCACTGGACTTATCAGACTTATGTCTGACCTAGTTTGTTTTTCGCCTCCCTTCTTCTGTTCCCGCCCCAGGTTCGCAGGGAGGGAATATTACCACTTAGCTCAGTTTTCTCTCCAAGCTCGAAGATAGTCGATGTATTGCTTTGGACTCTCTCTTCCACTGCTATGGCTGGTTCATGATTTACTGGGGAATATCATTGTTATTTTTATGCTTCTTTATACTTGGAAGTTTTTGAATCAAGACAGAAGTTTTATGTATTACTTTTAAGTATGATTGAGACAATTGTTGTAAAAGCTTGACTGAACCACATTATTTATAAAATGACTTTATTTTCCGCTGCTTTATTTGTCTGTCTTGTAATTTATCTGCATCTTTTACCTAAACGCTCCACCGAAGTTAAGGCATTCCCTTTGTTAGTGACCTTAATGGAGGTGGGGTGTTACACTTAACTTATATTGATTTGGACGATAAATTTTACACATCGCCCAACTGCACAAATAATAAACAATATTTGTTGTTTGAAAACCCCACACGGGTATTGGGATGATATTTGACATATACTGATCCCGATAATTAGTGGTATGTCAATCGATGGGTTGACAGACCGTATAAGCGTTATTTATTTATTTTAATGCTTATACAGTTATAAAATGCACTCTGGATGTTGTATGAATTTTTAATGATTGTTTATCATTATTTTGGTATACATGCGATGTATGAAATCCATATAACTGAAATTATATTGTAATTTATTGAGTCTGATTCCAGTTCAGAATTAACGAATATTTTAAAATAATATTCAGTGAATAATCAAAATGTGAATTTGATGTCCGATTTTCGATGGACACGAAAATATTGAAATGTGAAGCCGTGTTAAGTAGTTAAACGTCATTTTAACACAAACGGGATTTTCTGTCGATTTTATTCATTTTATAATGAATATCGAAAAGTGATTTCAAAATCTGATATTTTGAAAATATTATGATTTTAATATTATAATGATATAGAATGTTCAATTTTGATTTAAAATTGAAAATGAAGTTGAAATCGTTTTGAAACGAATTTATAAATGAATTTATAAAAAACGTTTTAAACGGAAATTGATGAAATATATATATAATATTATATATATATATATATATTATAAATGGCTTGAATATAACGCACCGCGCAGCGACAGTTCGCGAATTTCGATCATTAACTTCAAATGGACGTAACGGGAGATCCGATCGTCGGATTCTCCTAAAACCAGAACCATTGGTTTCGTATAGAAAAGAGCTTTCCAATGAATATAAGAGATTTGAAATCTAACGGTTAGATTTTAAGATATGCTCAAATCAATTTTAGAAAAGGTCGCTATGGACGCAGTTCGGTGGCCGTTAATGGAAACCGACTGTACGAGCGATATTAAAATTATTGAAAACATTGAAAAATTACGTAAAATCATAATAAATGATTTGGAAAGATTTTTGATGAAAAATTCCATATTTGAAAAGATAAAAATATATTTTTATTGAAATGAACTAGTTATTAACTAGAATAATAATCCCATGGGTTTTAAATAAAATAAATTGGACTTTAAAATAACAAGAATTTTACTATGAATAAATTGGAATGGATTTGGAATGGAAATAATATTCGGAATATTTCGATATTGGATTCCGTGATTATACGGATATTGTTATGGGAATTTGGAAGATACAGATATCGTTATTCCCAATACGATATCCGTTGGTTTCAGAATTTGATATTGAATATAAGCCGATATAATTTCTATTCAGAGCCATGTATTAAATGTCAAATTGGACTGTGGGTTTGTCGTGAACGGTGTCTTAAATAACACTGTTCGTAAACCCCGTGTGAAAAGAATAAATCTTTTAATTAAGATTATTAGAGTTTCCAATTATATTTAGTAATTGGAATAAAATGGAATGTGAATTGGGTTTATTGTGAACTGTGTTTTTAACGACATTCGTTCTTTAACCCGATTAACAGTGATATGTGATTTGGAATATATAAATCTTTTTATTAAGATTTAATGGAAATTTTCCAAAGTAAAGTTTTCCAATTTAATATATTAAATTGGAATGGAATGGATTTCGATTCGTTAATAATCGAAATGAACTTCTGCGGAGGAAGACTGTTAATATATATGGAATTTAAAAGGCTTCGTCATTATACCATTTATATTATTAGTCGGACACGGAAATTTATATCAATTATATATATTGATATGTTTTCCATGAAGATTCCATAATTAATGGAATTTGATTTTGGATTTATCGTGAACTGTGTTTTGAATGACATTGGTTCTTTAACCTAGTTAAAGACATGATTACATGCCTAACATTGTATTTCGAACTGTATCCGTTGATCTCTGCTAAATATATATCTGTTTGGTGGTAGAGAATTTATTCTCTTTCTTAATACCCTTCCTTGAGACGTACGAGCTTAGAGGTTATATACTGGCAGAAATCAGTGGTACGGTGTAGATTGTCGATGTGACATGTTTGTGTTTCCAAAGTTAAATAATCATTAATAATGATTTTTGGGAAGATTAAAACTAACTGGAGTTTTAATGAATCTTTAATTAGGTTGAAACGTGAATGTGATAATTTAAATTATCAAATTTGGGAAAATGATCGAGAATGGAGTATCACCAGTTTTGCTCCAAGCGATAGTTAAATATTTAATTAGATTTGAACGTGAAACGGTAATTAATTTTTATCGATAACACTATGGTGTTAGATATGGAGTATTACCAGTTTTGCTCCATGGGATGAATAGGTTGGGATTGGGAAAATAAAAAAAATGATTACGTCGGTCAGGTTCGCAAATCCCGACTAGTTTGTAAAACCTTAATTTGGTTTAGAATTGAAAAGATAATGAAATTTTTTGTATTGATATCCAAAGGAAGATAAAAAAATTAAAAGAATGTATCTTTGATAAAATTAATTGGAACCTTTCCCTAAAGATGTGAATATTTGAATAAAAGAATATTCTGTATTGGAATGAGACGTATGATGTGTTGTTATAGCATTTGATTATAAGATACGCGAGTTATTCGGAAAGACCGGGTTTAACCCATTTTGAATAATTGATACGACGACTAACAATCGAAGAGATTAAAGATGGTGCAAGGCCGATGATCTTCACATCGAATGGATGTGTTGCTACTGATGCCCATGATTGGAGTATCTACCTAGAAGGGGCTACAGTGGTAGCCGTCCGAACATATTTGCTGATTTTTCGGATATGCGAGGGACTCTCTCCTATATTGGACATACGAGACGAGGAATAAGGTGCCTCCGGTTACGTTCAGATCTAGAACGGACTTGCAAATGGATGGTGTGTCTGACATTGTATTCCTTTATACTGTATTCGTTGATCTCTGCTAAATATATATCTGTTTGGTGGCGGAGAATTTATTCTCTTGCTTAACACCCTTCTATATACTGGCAGAAATCAGTGGTACAGTATGAATTGATAGTGTGGCATGTTGAGATGTAGTGATCCAAACTTTTGTTGAGAAGCAAAGTTTGGTGGATGATGATCAAAGTATAACTTTAATTAGCATAGCTTTTTGTACCGCTAATTCGCGAGTCTCACTCCCTGGTATGGTGGTGAACAGATGGTCAGGTCAGTATGCTTTTGAGATGAGGATAGACACCCTTAAAAGTGTCATGGATTCGGTCGACCGAGATGAGCTAAGTGTGGTCGTTCCACGCTCAGAGGGTTAGGGCACACCCCCCGATTCCCATAGGGATAGAGTAAGCGGTGTTTTCTCTTGCTGGGATGTAAGCCGCGGTGATACTTGATTTCCCAAAACGACGGATGTGCATTACGGTGTTTTCTCTAGCTGGGACATAAGCCGTGGAGTATTGCACTACGCGATAGATCTTTCGAATCAGGAGCCATCAGTATGAAAATCCAAACTTCCAATACGACATTTTACGGTTTTAGTCATATACTATTGGCGGCATAGTGGTATGGGACATTCATGTCGTCTATGATTGATACATTTATATTTGAAGTCAATTTTAACACTATGCACTTATAGTAATATCAAAACGATTTGTTTTTAAAATGTACCAAGCATATTTGGCTATTATAAGGTAAAACTCTATCCTCCGACTTGCGTTCCATTGTGTGATGGGACCTGAGTCGTATAATAGCTTCATTTTTTCCTTAATTAGCATTGCGCTGTTAGTTTTAGGCACTGGTATTCTTGGTGGTAAACCCGTTCCGTGTTATGCGGCGTGATCCCTTGATTTACCTTATTTTAAAGTAATGTTTTTAATAACTGTTTTAGTTCTCACACCAGTCCCATGACTGACTCGGAGTTTATTGTTTAACCTAAACTCTGGGTGCACATATTTTCCATACGGGCAACTACTAGTTTTGGTTTTCGCAGATACTTCTTTTCGCAGGATCCTGGATTACAGCTGGAGCTCTATTCAGAAAGCTTTGTATCCGTATATCTCTTTCAGTTGTGTCAGTTGTTATTTTCTGCTACGCACTATATTTATACATTTTGTTTCCGCCGCTATGTATTTTAAATCTCTGATATTGTTCTATGTAATATTTATTCATACTCTGATATATTCTTGTACTCTGATGTAAATTGTTGTAATAAGCAATGAAATGTTCTATTTTTCGAGTTCTGATTTGTCGTGTTCTCAATTTAATCCAGGCTTTCCCGTAAGGGCGAGTTTGGGTCATCTCAGTTTGGTATCAGAGCTTTGGTTTACAAAGCACGAGAACAAGACACATTAGAACCAAACGAAAGAATTCATCGGAGATAGGTTTAGTAATATCCTATGAGAATAACTCGTTAGAGATAGGATCAGTAGTATCCTAGAATGAGTTTGAAGAGTGTTATTTTTAAAAATCAGATTTTGAAAATTTTGTATCATATTATACGTATTTGAGTATTTTATTTTATATGGATTTTGGACTATCGAGTATAGGTAGATTTTGAATATACGCGTAATTATCGTGTATTGGAAGTCTCAAATATACTGGATAGTTATAGAATCACACTCTAGTCGCCCAGGGATGATTCTGATGATCGCCATGACATCATCAGTATTTATGTTCGAGTTTCGAAAGTGGGATATCTATATATTTCCAATTGACTGGTGTGAGAACCAAAACTTGGTTAGAATTTATTGTTTGTGATTTGACACTAAAAATATGATTTTTGAGTATATAAAAGATATATATGTTTGAAAAGCTAATAAACTAATCTATTGCTGGTTGTGTTGTGTGATTATTTGTTCAACTAATTAAAATATTGGAATGATAAAACCAATATGAAAATGAAAGGGTAAATTTAGCCAAATCAAATAAAATATTGAACATAATAGAAAATTGATTGGAATTGCATACATATACATGTATATCTATTGAACAGGTCATAGCATGGAAGCTAAGAAGAGGATTAAAAATTGTATGCCTGACAAATAGGTACATGTTTACTGTATTTATTGGGATTTGATGATTTTATGAGCCGATTGGCTAGCCGCTTGGCTTTTTATTTTTGGTTGATGAGGGCCCTGTGAGGCTAGTTGCGGTTTTAAATATCAACCCGTACAAAGGAGGTTATGGCAAAAAAAATCGAAAATTTAGGGTGTTAGCCAAATTTTTGAGAAATTAGAAAATTCTTAAAAACTGAAAAGTTGAAGAATGAAAGTTGATTTGGTTAGTTAAACAACTTTCATCTCCGTTCCTTTTCGAGGAAGAAACGATTTTAAGTGGGGGAGATTGTAACAACCCGGATTTTCAGAACCAATTTAAGGTTTTTATTTTAGCTATTTTAATGGGTTTTGAATATTTAAAATGATTTATTTTAAATAATAACGACTAAAAATTTATTTAAATCGAAGTTAGAACGTAAAAATTTATTTTAATTATAAAATGAGCCTGAAATGGCACGGTAGTTTGAAAATTCGATTTTAAATTTCAATTGAATGTACAGAATTCAAAATATATCGGATTTCGGTAAAACTAGAAACATAAGAATCTGTTTAATTATATCTTTCTAATGAATGTGAAAAACTCAGATTTCACTTTATAAATTGAAAGATATGTCCAGTTTAAAATTTAAAATATTCGCTATGGAATTTATGTATATTATAAATTAAATATAGCCCTTAAAAATAGCCATTTTGCAAACGACCTCCGTTTTCGACGAAACCACTTTTGCTGGATCCGGAATGTCAAATTATTGTTAGATTCCAATTTTTGGAATTAATATATGAGTGTGGTAAAAGAAAACGTGTTTTGTCAATTTCAGTTGAATTGGATTGACCAGAAAAAGGCCATTTTTCAAACGGTCTCCAAATTCGACGAAATTAGTTTTGTTAGGACCGTATCGTCAAAACATAGATAGATTTAGTTTTCGGGAATTTTTGGAGTCCGTATGTGGTCCCGGTGAATTAAAATGCACGTTCAAATTCAATATATATTAATTTATATTTTAATTTTCATAAAAACTAATTGAAATAGTCGAATTGGCTTACAAAACATATTCCATTGTGTCCGTAATGAGGTATTTAGCTAAGGGCGACAGTCGTTGGATTCGATTTGGAGTTAGTATCAATGAACATGCATTTTTGGAAATAAAATAATTATTAATATATTTGGGCCAATTAGAAAATCCTAACCCTAAATTAACTTTTCCGGAAAAATAAAAAACATGCAGCCGACAAACGCGATCTAAAGGGCAGAAATCGCCCAAAACATCGTCGCCTCCGATCTCCCTCCACAGGCATTATCTCGCAACGAGTTCAGAGGGAAATGGTTGAGCTCGGCGTGTTCTTCAATATCAACGACCATGATCTAGAACAGCGTGGTGGATTGGTTGATTTTTGTGCCTCAAGACGACGGCTTTGGTGGCTTTTTCGAGACGCGATGGAGGGCCGAGTTAGCCACTACTACTGGCGGTGGTGGCGCATAGGAGGGGCGAAGAGGTGGTGGTCTTGGATTGGCGGCGGAAAGTTCCTGGTGGCATGCGATTTAGGTTGGAGGGATCGAGCTTTATTTCTTCCTTCTGAACGATACAGTGTAGAAGACGACGGGGTAATTAGCCCTGATTAGGAATTTATTATTTTAATTATTTAATTATTAATCTAATAACTCTATTTAATTTCTTAAGAGCTTAAATGACCATAACTTGTTCATATTTAATCAGAATCACGCGAAACAAGTTGTGTTGGAATCGTCTCAACGAATACTTCGCAATAGGACTAACTAGAAGTGATTTGGAGCAAATTAGAAATTGAAGCGAATTTAAATCAAAACAGTACAGAAATCACCAGTTAAAGAATGGCGGAGTGGAAACGAAAGTAAGAACTCTCTCTCACTCAATTTATTTTACAGTTATTATATAATAGGTTGCAGACGGAGCTTAGTAGCTCCTGACACTATTTTTTTGTATAAACCAGTTGACTGTTTGTTTGGATTGTGATTGGGATTGTTATTGTTGTATATAAAAATTACTTATATAAAATGTACATAAAAATTATCATGAAAAGAAAATAAAATAAATATCCATTTACAAATCGAACGGTTTGTTTATGTACACCTATTTAATTGATATTGATTGGGATGATAAATTTTACACATCGCCCAACTGCACAACTAATAAACATTATTTGTTGTTTGAAAACCCCACACGGGTATTGGGATGATATTTGACATACACTGATCCTAATAATTAATGGTATGTCAATCGATGGGTTGACAGATTGTATATGCGTTATTTATTCATTTTAATGCTTATACAGTTATAAAATGCACTCTGGATGTTGTATTAATTTTTAATGATTGTTTATCATTATTTTGGTATACGTGCGATGTATGAAATCCATAAAACTGAAATTATATGGTAATTTATTGAGTCTGATTCCAGTTCAGAATTAACGAATATTTTAAAATAATATTCAGTGAATAATTAAAATGTGATTTTGATGTCCGATTTTCGATGGACACGAAAATATTGAAATGTGAAGCCGTATTAAGTAGTTAAACGCCATTTTAACACGAACTGGATTTTCTGTCAATTTTATTCATTTTATAATGAATATCGAAAAGAGATTTCAAAATCTGATATTTTGAAAATATTATCATTTTAATGTTATAATGATATAGAATATTCAATTTTGATTTAAAATTGAAAATGAAGTTGAAATCGTTTTGGAACGAATTTATAAATGAATTTATAAAATACGTTTTAAATGGAAATCGACGAAATATATATAATATATATTATATATTGTTGGCTAGCTTTTGAATCAAGCCATCAAGATTGATATATGTGCTCCACAAAGTCTCAAACACAGAAGCCATCAAACTACGGCCATGTTCACCATACGGATCGCGATCGCCTCCCCAACCTTCGATCCGTTCCAACCATCGCGATCTGATCCCAGAAGCCAAGCCACGAGCCACGACCCAGTCTTTTCACGATCTGCAAACTCAGGATCCAGCGACACCTGTCCACAACAGCTAATTTGACTACTTCTACATTAAGCTACGAACCAGACCGAAATCCTCGGGATTAGCGCCACGTATGACCGCGATCCGTCTGCAGAAATCAGCTATAAATAGCCCGGAACTTGACATTTTTCAGGATCTTTTGGCAATTCAGAGCTCTGATCGCACCATTATCATAGCTCCATTGTTTTTATCTCGAATTAACTGAGTGAGTTGACATTGTACGAGTGAAATAGAGAGAGAAATCATTGATTGTACTATGATTCCAAGTATAATCATAAATATAAAGTGGACGTAGGCTCGTTAACACCGAACCACTATAAATCTTGTGTTCTTTTCTACTTTTCTAGTACTTTCCTGATATTAATCTCTAGCTATTATCATAATTTGGGTGTTAGAGCTAATTTTGGATCTAACATTTTGGTGCTTTCACTGAGAAGGAATTCTCAACATATTGGATTGTTGTTCCGTTGTTTGGGTACTCAAGTCCGAAGAAAACAGTCCAAAACTTCACTGTTTCAACTTTTGAAGAGTTCAGAAAACTCGAAATATCATGGCTGGAAAGAAGTCAAAGGATGTACGAGCATCGCAAGCCGAAGAGACTACAAATGAAGCAACTGAAAGAAAATGTGCACGAGCAGATCGAGGAAGGGCCCACGGATCGCGTGGATGAGGGGGCGATCGCGATCGAGGGGGCGCCATGGATCAGCCGACCGAAGGAGTCACCACCCGATCACAGGACGGCGCCACGATCCCCCCAGCACTCGTCACCACGAACCGATCCCAAGGAGGCTACACGAGCCATCGACAGAAGGGTATTGCGATCCGATCCTGCAATCAGACCACTACTCGACTTGGGAATGAAGCTATGGCTCGTTCTGTCCGCGCCGGTACCTCTGGTCGACCTGGTTCAGATCTTTTGCGCATAAGAGAAGAAATTGATGATCAATTCGACCCTTCTGCCCCTGCTACTGAAGGAGACAAGTCTCCTCTTATCGGAATGTACGACAAACTTTTTGATGAACTAGTCGCTCAGAGGCAAGAGAGTTCAACACTGCGACAGAATCTGACCGCTATAGATAGGCGACTCAATGATCTTGTAAGGCAGAGGGACACCCCCGCCTCGCTCTCCTACTCCAGAATATTCATCCTCATCCGAGGAGCCTCGAAGGAATCGGCGATGGCCAACGTTGGAAAGGGCCGAGAATATAGAACAACTCCGATTTGGGACAATGCCTTCTCGAGAAGAAGAAGCGCTCAATCAGGGAGTTAACCATCGCAACCTAAATGGGCTTGCTTTGCTACCCCGGAACGGAGGCGTCGCCGATCCAGTCCAGATCAACCTGTCTTTCCTCCTCGCCGTGTGAATGACCATGGTAACAGGGGGCAAGGGAGTTCTGCTCAGGTCGCGGATGCCGCAGCACCGCGGTAGAGAAATACCGGAGGGGCCCGCAGGGCAAGAAGCGCTGATCCCGAATCCACCCTGACTCATGCCGATGTTGAAGCCGTGGTTAGACGAATGATGGTAGAGAACCGCGCGCAGAGGACCGAAGACTGGGGCATAGGTCGCAGCCACACACCTTTCACTGACGACATTTTGGAGGTTCGATTCCCAAGGAAGTTTAATATGCCGCCTATGAACCGTTATGCAGGAAAGTTGACCCAGTCCAGCATCTAATGAGGTATTCGTGGTATATGAATGCAGCTGCTGCTTCTGACGCTATAAAATGTAAGGCATTCCCAATATTCCTGGAGGACGCAGCGCTAATGTGGTTCACTAGCTTGCCAGCGCGATCAATCTCCAGTTTCAGGGAATTGAGTGAACAGTTTGTGAATCAGTTCCGGCTACATGCTCAAAGTTCCAAGAATGTTATTGAATTATCTCTTATCAAGCAGCGTACAGATGAATCTTTGAGGTCCTATCTCGATCGTTTTAATCTAGCACTCACAGAGGTTAAAGATCCCCACGAACAATCTGTTCTGATGGCTTTGATTGACGGAGTGGATAAGGATACATAATTCGGGAGGTATCTAGCTGGTAAACCACCGCTAACTTGGGAGATATTTTATGAAAAAGCTAATATCCTCTTACGTCAAGAAGAAATTTATGCTAATCGGAAGAGGAAAGCCACCGACAAGGAAGACACACAAAGTAATGTGGCTATCAAGCAAACTGGGGATAGCTTCGGTAAGGTGGAAGTAAACGTGGGAAATAAGAATCAAGGAAATGGCCGACAATCTGGGAATGGTAATAAGAGGAGGAATCAAGGAAATAACTCATAGAGAAGGCCGCGATTCATGCCATTTGATAATTTCACACCTTAAAGCGATACCTTGGAAAATATCTTTATGGATACCCTTAATGTCCTCCAATATAGGAGACCTCCTCCAAGAGATTCAACAGAAAAGGAACGTGAGTCTGGGAAATTCTGTATTTTCCACCAGATATATGGTCATTCTACGAATGAATGTCGCCATCTAAGAGACGTGGTTGAAAAACTGCTCCGGGAAGGAAAACTTGATGAGTATAGGGTAACCCCTAGGGACAGGGGGCAAGCCGCATAGGCCCCGAACCTAAACTAGAATCAAAACCAGAACCAACCTGCTGCTAGGCCTACGGCTCAGCTAAAGGGAAAGAACCTAGTCATCAATTCCATAGTTGGAGGACTTCATCTAGCTGGACATAGTTTCAGGGCAATGGACCAGTATGTGAATGCAGCTAAACAACATCTTGAAGTAGGAGAATGTAGCAATCCCGGGGACAGTTCCCCGGTCAAGCAACAAAAGACGATGGCTGATGACATCATATTTCGCGATCGAGAAAGTATTGGAGTCCATTCCCCAACTGAGGATCCATTCATGATTACCGCCACTATCGGCCCAGCTATAGTCCATAAAGTTCTAGTAGACAACGGGAGTTCAGTAAACATCATGTTCAAAAACGCGTTTGACCAAATGAAGCTCGAGCTGAAGGATTTAAAGCCGTGTGAAGGTTGGGTATGTGGATTCAACGGATCCACAAACGCTCCAATGGGGTATGTGGATCTGTCCGTAACCCTTTGAGAAGGAGAACGCCAGAGAGTGAGAATCCTATCCTTTGTGGTTCTGGACGTCCCGACGTCGTATAATGCCTTTTTGGGTCGACCAGCCCTAGCTAAGTTCAGGGATTACCTTGCACCCTGGTGCTTGTTGTTGAAATTCCCAACCGATGCTGGTATAGGTATAATCAGAGGAGATCAAGTCGTTGCACGAGAATGCTATGTAGCAGAATTGAAGTTGCTCCGTAAAGGAGGAGATATAGAGACGAAGGACGCTTCTTCCCCTCTGGGGGAGGGAACGTCGTAGCAATTAAAGAAAATAACTATAGGAGAGTCGCCCAGAGAACTGCCCGAGGACATAGATCCCAGAGAGGACGAAGAACCTGGGGGTAGAATGGCGACTCCCAATGAAACGACTGTGGATGTACCAATCGATGAAAGTGACTCAGAGAAGGTCCTAAAGATTGGGTCACAGTTAGACCCTGTTCGGGCTCAAGAATTGACAGATTTCTTGAAAGCTAACTTAGATGTATTTGCCTGGACTCATGCGGATATGTGTGGAATATCCCCCTCGATAATGAGTCATTCGTTATGCATCAACCCGAAGCATCCTCCTATCAAACAGAAAAGGCGAATGCTTGGCCCGGAGAGGTCCGCCGCCTTGAAGGAAGAAGTTGAAAAGCTAAGGAATAAAGGGTTTATTAAAGACTCCACCTACCCTGACTGGATTTCAAATCCGTTTTTGGTAAAAAAAAGTCCAATGGAAAGTGGCACACGTGCATTGATTTCTTAGATCTAAACAAAGCTTGCCCGAAAGATAGTTTCCCGTTACCCAGAATTGATCAGCTAGTGGACTCCACGGCGGGTCATGAGCTTTTTTCCTTCATGGATGCTTATTCAGGATATAATCAAATCCCTATGCACATTCCAGACCAGGAACACACCAGCTTTATCACAGATCTAGGGTTGTATTTTTACGTAGTAATGCATTTTGGGCTGAAAAATGTAGGCGCTACATACCAGCTATTAGTCAATAGAATGTTCTATAATCAAATCGGAAAGACGATGGAGGTATATGTGGACGACATGTTGGTAAAGTCCAGACAATCATCTGACCACACTGTCGATCTATCAGAAATGTTTGAGATTCTCCGGAGATATGGAATGAAACTCAACCCCTTGAAATGATCATTTGGGTTGCTTCGGGAAAATTCCTAGGATTCATAGTCAGTTCAAGTGGGATCGAGATCAATCCAGACCGAATTGCGGCAATCCGGGATATTAAGGAACCAAGGCAGATTAAGGATGTGCAAAGCCTCGCTGGAAAAGTAGCAGCATTAAGTAGATTCATTTCCAAAGCCATGGATAAATGTATCCCATTCTTTGAGCTGATCAAGCGAGGAAAACGTCACATCAAGTGGACCTCTGATTGTATAGAAGCATTCCAAAATCTGCTGAGTCATCTGGAAAGTCCCCCTAACTGTCTAAACCCGTGGATCATGAGGATTTGTATGTGTACTTAGCAGTGTCATCCCATACGATCAGTTCGGCTCTAGTAAGAGAGGAAGATAAGATGCAGAGACCAGTGTACTACGTGAGCAAAAAATTGGCGGCATCAGAACGGAACTATCCAAAAATAGAAAAGCTTGCATATAGTCTCTTGATCGCCTCTCGAAAGCTCCGCCATTATTTCCAGGCTCATCCCATCACCGTGTACACTGATCATCCACTTAAACAAGTTCTACAACGACCCGAAGCATCAGGAAGGTTGCTTAAGTGGAATATCGAGTTGAGTCAGTTCGACTTGAACTTTCAGTCCCGAAGATCGATAAGGGGGAAAGCGCTAGCAGATTTTATAGTTGAGTTCACTACCCCAGAAGATGATGTTGTAAGCGAAGAAGTCGATCCACCAAAATTACTCCTTGACCCCTGTGCCTGGAAGCTGTACACCGATGGAGCTAAGAACGATCGATGGTCTGGAGCCGTAGTAGTACTTGAAACTCCAGAAAAACGACTGATCTATTATGCCCTTAGATTGGAATTTCACGCCACTAACAACGATTCCGAGTATGAAGCTCTGATCGCTGGGCTGAAACTCGCCAAGGAATTGGAAATCACGAAGCTGGATATCTTTTGCGATTCTAAGATAGTCGTAAACCAGGTCACTAGAGAGTTCCAGGCCAAAAGTTCAAGACTAATTTCATATCTGAAGAAGGAAAAGGAGTTGTTGAATGGTTTCGATCACTACAGCATATCCCATATTCCCAGAGCGGAGAATCAAAAGGCAGACAAGTTGGCGAAAATGGCTAGTTCTGATAATCCTGAGGATACGGAGCTGGTCCCGGTTGAAGTATTACGGTTCCCTAGTATAGATCAGATGGAAGTTGATCTGGTACTAGAGGTTGAAACCGAGAGGGAGTCATGGATGACCCCTTTAAAGAACTTTTTGATGTATGAGACGCTTCCGACAAAGAAGAGCGAGAGGCGCGCAGTTATCCGGAAGGCATCCCGGTATGTTTTGCAAGGCGAAGTCCTCTACAGATAGGGATTCTCGATGCCCCTCCTCCGGTGCATTGCCCATGACGACATCAAGCGTGTACTGGAAGAAGTCCACAAAGGTGAATGTGGCGATCACACCGGGAGGCAAACACTGGCAAAGAAAATATTGCGCTACGGCTACTTCTGGCCCACCATAAACAAGGATGCAGCCAAATATGCACGAGGCAGTGATGCATGCCAAAAAATTTCCAGGATTCCTAGGGCACCCCCTAGCCAGCTAAAGACGATGACGAGCCCGTGTCCTTTCTCCGTATGGGGAATTGATATAATTGGAAGTCTCCCATTAGCAAAGGGCGGTGCGAAGTTCGCCATAGTCGTTATTGATTACTTTACAAAGTGGGTCGAAGCAGAAGCCTTGACGACGATTTCCACCAAGAAAGTGATCAACTTCGTCGTAAGGAACATCATCTGTCGATTTGGGGTCCCAAAAGTTGTCATAACTGATAATGGGACCCAATTCGATAGTACTGAATTTCGAGAATTTTGCGAGAAATACCATATCGAGAAGAGATACACGTCTGTGGCACATCCACAATCAAATGGGTAAGTAGAAGCAGCAAATAAAGTAATCAAGTCCATCCTGAAGAAGCGCTTAAAACAAGCCAAAGCCATGTGGGTTGACGAGCTACCCTTGGCACTATGGGCCTATAGGACGACTTACAAATCCGCTACCGGGCATACTCCTTTTTCCCTCGCTTTTGGGTCGGAGGCCGTCATCCCGATAGAACTAAAGGTACCATCCCATCGGGTAACTTATTATGACCCAATGACTAATAATGAGCTGCTCCTCGAATCCCTCGATATGGTAGAAGAAAAGAGGGATGAAGAAGATTTACGTGCCTTAAGGCACAAGCAGCAAGTCGCTCGGTATTATAACAAAAGAGTCTGAGCCCGCACCTTTGAACCCAGAGACTTGGTTCTGAAGCGAGTCTTTCCGCCCCCTACGCACTTGGGGCCAAAGTGGGAAGGACCATATGCCATCCAACGGAGGCTTGATAATGGAGCTTTCAAGCAAACGACCGTGGACAGAATTGAAATCCCTAGAGTGTGGAATGCCCAACATTTGCGGCATTATCTGACGTGAAGACCGTCATTTCTCTTTTTTTATAGGATTATGTAATAAGGCTTGACTTGCCTAGAATAGTCCAATCATATGAATAAGAGATTATAAAGTGGACGTAGGTCATGATTCGACCGAACCACTATAAAAACATCGTGTGTCATTTACCTTTATTGCACTCTTATTTATTATCTTATCATTTACACATGCAGGTAGTTACAGTTCGCCGGCATTGATGATGTTTTCACGAGCTCCAGAGGGGGTATAACACCCTTGGGAATTTCGTCAAAGCAACATTCGACTGCTTGATGAAGACTTATGGTTTCTTGACTCCTGACTTTTGGAATGATACTCGCTTCCACGGGTCATCCTTCCAAGAGTTCTCAGGTTCGCTCATCACCCTTTAATGATGAGTAGATTACCGAAAAGGTGATCAAATGAATGACACATCAATTAAAACTCCACTTCTCAAGATTCGAGAAGCGCAAAGGACAGGGAATTTAATTGTCCACGAGACGTGAAGGTGCACCATGATTTTAAAAGACCGTCTCGATCAACACTCTACCCTTGGAATTCGACGGGAGAGTATAAAGGCGTTGGAGATTTAATGCCGCTAAAGAACTCCTACCCTGCTGAAGGATCGGGGAACAGACTGAAAGCTGAGTTCGAACTCTATCCTGGGCATACGATAGGAGAGTATAAAGGCATTCGAATTAAGTGCAACATAAGGGCTCCTATCCTGCTATAGAATCGGGAATGAGAATGAAAGCTGAGCCCGACCCCCTCATTTTCGGGAATGGGGACAATGTAATTATGACTCTAATCAATCCTCAATAAGCCCTGGCCAGGCATCATAATGACGATTGATTGGGGGCACACACATACGACACTTACACTTTGACACTAGCAAACGCTTTTTACTAGTCATACATGAACTTTTTCGAAGTTTATCATTCGTAACTTTTATATTTAGTCATGATTGTTTATGTTAGTCGTGATTATTCTTAAGTTATGTGATTCGAAATAAATGAACTTCATAGATGTGACAAATGTGCAGGTACTTGAAGGTGCAAAATAAACATATTTTCATTTCACTAAAATACAAAAGTACAAAGTGAAGCTAACCAAAAGGCGAGGGCCACACTCGTAACTACATCACATGGCCAGTGGCAAGCCTAAAAAGCAAAATATAAACTAGCAACTACGTCCTACTTATGCTTGGGAGATGATTTTGATTTCTTGGGGGATGGCTTCGCTTTCTTTTCCTTCTTCTTCTTCCCTGTTTTCTCCTCTTTATCATCATCACCCTCGTCATCTTTCTTCCTCTTCTTCTTATCAGAAGGAAGATCAGCTGGAGGAAGAGAAGGCTGAGAGGCAAGCTGTGAAGTTATAGACTTGGAAGAAAGTCTTATAATCAACCCAGTTTTGGGATCGACTTCTGAGATGGGTGACACATATATAGGCTCCAGAGTTTCCTTCTTAAGAGCCAACTGCTTCTCCTTCTTAGCCTGCATGTCAGCTAAGGTTTCACCATCGCCCTTGACTTCATCCGTGATGACTACATCATCTTCCTCGTCCCCGTGGCCACCATCCGTGTCTTTCAGGGCATCAATAACCTCGGCATCCGCAGGAGCATCAGTCACGGAGGCCGTGGGTGCCATGACGACATTTTCACTTGTCACGTCCTTGGTCTGCTTCGGAATCCCAGAAGCTTCAACATTACTACCCGAGGGGGCATCAGTTTTCTCCATCGCTGCCTTTTCTTCTGCACCCTTCTTGGCCGGTTTGGCTCCTATAGCATGAGAAGCAAATGTTAGTGTATCGGCGTTTGTTTGTCCCGCAAAACTGCGACAAGTTATGATCGCTTTGGCAAATTGTGGAGAGAATATGGAGATACCTTCAGCCGACTCCTCCTCCAGGTTTGTAGTTGAAGCTCCGAGAACTGGAAGAGTTGGACCCAGAGGAATCAATGGATCATCAGGATGATATTCCTCGACTCCAGAAGTTTTAGGCTCCACCACCGAGCTTGAGCCCTCGTCAATCTTGTTCTTGCCTTTCAGTTTAGCTTTCTCCTTCTCGGCCTCTTCACAGAGTAAGCGTCTGCCCTCCTACAGAGCTTGGGGTTCCTCACCCCATAGGAAGGTCTGCATCAACTTACCTTCGTCAATCTCGTCGACCCCTAATCGCCGCTTTTCACCATCGACAATGGCGTCCCATATGTTGGCCAGAGTAACGTGATAATCGGGGATCCAAGAGATATCTCGAGTCTTAATAACGTGACCCAAGAAGTCGAATAGCAGCTCCTCGAACTTTTCTATCTCTTTCTCTTTTTCGGCAAGTTGATCGGCGGTGGTGGAGGCCGATTCAAGAACGTTGTTAGCATTGCTTTCAGCAAGAACCACACGCTCTTCGGCTTCGACGAGTTGACCAGTTAAAGTCTCTTTCTCTTTCTCTTTCTCAACAAGAGCGAGTCTGCCCTTAAGGTTCTCTTTCTCTTTCTCCCAGGCAGCCTTCTCAGCGGCAAAGTGCTCTTGTGCTGTTCTTAGTTCGATGTTAGCTGCCCTAAGATCCTCTGCATCTTTCTTCAAAGCCAATTTTTCTTGGCTATTTGAGTCAAGCTCATTGCGAAAACGCTCCCTAGCGCCCTCTAGCTCAGACTTGTAATTCCCCGCGTCCCTCCGAGCCAAGGCAAGTTGGGCTTGAGCATCCTCCAATTCCTTCTCCATCTTTTTCCTAGCCCTTGCCTCGTTGTCAGTTTTCACTCTGGCCCGGGCTGCATCCGTTTCAAGGTTGCGAATGGCAGTAGAAAGGACGGCAGCGTGTTTCTTCATCACCTTGTATTATTTGGCCACATGCTTTACCTACCCTATAACCTCTGTATCCCAATCTTCAGAAACTGGCTCAAGATCTGGGACAAACATCATTCTCTCGAAGAAAATCTCAGGAAATTGCTTTCGCAAGCGTTCCAGTCTGGCCTGATTTTCAGGGCCATGGACAACATCGTGAGTAGCAGCGACATCCAAGCTCTGCTGACTAGAAGTGGCAAGAGTTGTTTTCTCCTTCTCTACAATCCTACCCTCATCCTTGTTCTTGTCCTTTGGCTCCTGGTGTTGTTTAGAAGATTTAACGTGTGAAGGTGTACTTTTTGGAGGAGTGAGATCCTTGGGAAGTTGTTTACCCCCAGCCGGTGGCAATGGATGGCTGTGAGACTTCCCAGGGCCTTGCCTGGTTGGAGATCGAGAGCGTGTGGAAAAAGATCTATGAGAATTTCGGGGCCTATCACTATCTCTTCCCCGACTGCCGCCGCGGCCTTGATCAGGATTCGAATAAAGACTTGGTGTGCCCTCGCGAAGGGAGCGATAAGAATAAGACCGTTTGCGAGTCATCTCTCCTGCAAAAGGAAACAAATATACGTTAAAACTACAAATGTTAGTGATGTGATGAAAGGTGTATGTGATTTGTGCATCCCGTGTAATCCCCCTAAATAGACCAGTGCCCGGAGATAGGCTCGTCTGTACGCTTTCTTTGTCTCCGGATGGGACATTAGTTTCCTCGGGATCAGGAAATATTGGCCCCTTTCCCAAGTCTTCTTGGGTATAGAAATCGTCGGGTAAAGGAATCTTGTCTAGCTCCCCGAATATCTGCTCCTCTGTTAATTCGTCATGAGAAGTAGGATCAATCGGTGGTAAAGCTTTCAGGGAAGACTGCCCTTCAGGGGCCGGGATCTCTTTAGGATCATTCTCGCGGACCTCACCTCCTTTAGGAACATTTAAGTCATCCTCATCTTGGTCAATGTGCGGTGAAGGACTATTGTGAAGTTCAACCACCTTAGTAGCCCCTGAAGTCCCTTCCTCTCCAACTGAGGGCATATACTTATAAGGCTTACCACCTGCGCCGAGCCCAAACCTAATGTCCAACAGACGATGCCTATGAAGGTTCTCATCGGTAATGCTTTTCTTGATTCTTAAGAAGTCAGATTTGCTTCTAAGAAGGCGAGATAGTCGGCTCTTATATGTCATGCCTTCTGTCTTTGGGAATTTATGATCTGCGCAAAAAGAAAAGGAAACGTGTTAGTGTTTTGATTGTGTAATCAAGTCACGTATTTGAAGACTAGGAACCTACTTGATTTAAGCCACCTCCTCGCACACCCAGTCTGCAGTTTTATATAGAACCAATCAGCTTTGGGATCCCCTATGTTGCTATGACTATCGGATAAAACCTTCCTATTGGCCACTGATTCAAAGAAGGAGAAATTTGGGGTCGTCGTGGACCGATGTTTGAAAAGGTAATAGAACTTTAAGTCCTTAAAAGTGAGCTCAGTCTGTAAGATTTCTGCATATGCGATATAGAGAGTGTACAGGGCTGCGTAGGCATTAGGGTGAAGTTGCATTGGGGCAATGCGCAATCGTCTCAAGGTTTCAATAACGATTGGCGGGAATGGAGGAATAGCGCCGACATAACACATCAACCTACTAATGGTCATATACCCGGGTGGAGCAAGGTGAGGTCGATCATCTTTGCCCGGAGTTTAGACATCATCCCAAGATATCCCGTGCTTCAAGCATAATCTCAGCAGTTTTGTGCCATCTAATTTGGAAGCTAAGCAATCGGTAAATTTATCAATTCCCTTAACACTGGGAATCTCATCAGGAGCAAGGTTGTCTTCATCGGACTCCTCATCAGTTGAAGTACTTTCAGAAGAATCTGACTCTGTGGTTGCCTTGTACTCCGACTCAGAGTCATCAACCTTTGGATTCACGGGAGGAACATCGGGGCCGGGATGTTCCGACACATCCAGGTCTACTTTTGTGTCAGATCTTGTGGGAGAATTCTTGTCTGACATCGCTGTTTCGGCGAGCAAATACGAAAGATTAGAAGGTAATAACCCGTGAACCCCGTGCATATGCGAGTGTTTTTGTGTGCAAGTGTGTATGATACGGAAAAGTAAAGTCACTAAGTAGATAAAATATGCTGTTAAGTCCTATCGTCAATCGGTCCAAGGAGTTCATCTCGAAGGCTCTAACCTAACTGTCCATTGGGGCATTAGAGTTAAATTTCATAATTTGGTCAACATGTGAATCGGGTGGTTCGTTGAATTGGCTCGTGAGACGGGGTTCGGATCGCTATGCACTGTCGGATCGCTATGCAATGTCGGATCGTGAAGCAGAAGCTTTGGATCGTAGAGGAGCTTCAGACCATGGAACGATGGAACTCTTGACGCCCTGTGCTTTACCTGAGTGGATTGTGGTAACCCCCCACGATCTAATTTACGTCTTGTTCCCATGGACCGATGCCCCTGTATCTCCACGATCCCACTTCCCTCGATTCGAACCATTGTCCAAAGTACCACTCTCATTTTTCTTCCTATTTCCTCCCTTCTCACGATCCGAGGCAAAGCCCTCATCCACGAGCCGTCCATATCCTTTCTCCCTTCTTCACCCTCGTCTCCCCTCTTTACTCACGAATCCAAATGACTGAACCCATTACGAAGCTTCAACCTGATAGCATTCAAACTCCTCAAGCCCCACTGCTACGGCGATGGGTAATTAGAGGGGGTCTCGAAATTGGCATGGATTGGAAAAGGCGAAGCCGATGCTAAATCCTAAACTACTATAAAAAAAACAATGAATTTACCTATCAAAACTTGGGAAAACAAGCAGGATTTGGAAAATTTAGGGGTTCGGTCAAAGCTTCAAGCGGCGGCAGTGAGAACGAAAAAGAAAGAAGAAGAGAAGTGAAGAGGAGAGCTCGGTTTATAAAGGGGAAGTTGGACTCTTGGTCTTCAGATTTTTGTCCCACTCGTGGCAGGTCAATGGGCCACGAACAGGCGGCAAAGCCTATCATGGATCGCACAAAGGTCCCTAGATGGCGGTCCGAGGCTCAACTCGAGAATATGGATGGTCCCCCAAGGCCCACGACAAGGATCTGACGATCCGGGCCCAAGTACGATCTACGAACTGAAAAGACCCGAACCCCATATTCGAAGGAACACAAAAGTTATTCAATCCGACCTTCTATGAAAAACTTTAAAACTTACTTGATAAGCCGATGGCGATATTCTCCAAAAACCTAAGAAACAGAAGTTGACTGGTAAATAAAGAAATAATTGATGGAATGTACTGATATTTATACCAGTCAAGGAATGCAACTCTTTAAAACAACACGACGATACAAACGGACGAATACGACCTTTGATTCGCATCACTTTGGGAAAAGACAGATCAGAATTTTCGAAGCACGTTCTATCCTTATAAAACGTACTTCGAGGGGGCAAAATGTTGGCTAGATTTTTGAATCAAGCCATCAAGATTGATATATGTGCTCCACAAAGTCTCAAACACAGAAGCCATCAAACTACGGCCATGTTCACCATATGGATCGCGATCGCCCCCAAACCTTCGATTCGTTCCAACCATTGCGATTCGATCCCAGAAGCCAAACCACGAGCCACGACCCAGTCTTTTCACGATCCGCAAACTCAGGATCCAGCGACACCTGTCCACAACGGCTAATTTGACTACTTCTCCATTAAGCTACGAACCAGGCCGAGATCCTCGGTATTAGCGCCACGTATGACTGCGATGCGTCTGCAGAAATCAGCTATAAATAGCCCAGAACTTGACATTTTCAGGATCTTTTGGCAATTCAGAGCTCTGATCCCACCATTATCATAGCTCCATTGTTTTTATCTCGAATTAACTGAGTGAGTTGACATTGTACAAGTGAAATAGAGAGAGAAATCATTGATTGTACTCTGATTCCAAGTATAATCATAGATATAAAGTGGACGTAGGCTCGTTAACGCCGAACCACTATAAATCTTGTGTTCTTTTCTACTTTTCTAGTACTTTCCTGATATTAATCTCTAGCTATTATCATAATTTGGGTGTTAGAGCCAATTTTGGATCTAACATATATATATATATATATATATATATATATATATATATATTAAATGACCTGAATAGAACGCGCCGCCCAGCGACCGTTCGCGAATTTCGACCATTAACTTCAAATGGATGTAACGGGAGATCCGACCGTCGGATTCTCCTAAAACCAGAGCCATTGGGTTCGTATCGAAAAGATCTTTCCAATGAATATAAGAGATTTGAAATCTAACGGTCAGATTTTAAGATATGTCTAAATCAATTTCAGAAAAAGTCGCTATGGACGCAGTTCGGTGGCCGTTATTGGAAACCGACTGTACGAGCGATATTAAAATTATTAAAAATATGGAAAAATTACGTAAAATTATAATAAATGATTTGGAAATATTTTTGATGAAAAATTCCATATTTGAAAAGATAAAAATACATTTATATCGAAATGAACTAGTTATTAACTAGAATAATAATCCCACGGGTTTTAAATAAAATAAATTGCACTTTAAAAATGGTTTTAAAATAACCAAAATTTTCCTATGAATAAATTGGAAAGGATTTGGAATGGAAATAATCTTCGAAATATTTCGATATTGGATTCCGTGATTATACGGATATTGTTATGGGAATTTGGAAGATACATATATTGTTATTCCCAATACGATATCCGTTGGTTTCAGAATTTGATATTGAATATAAGCCGATATAATTTCTATTCAGAGCCTTGTATTTAATGTCAAATTGGATTTTGGGTTTGTCATGAACGGTGTCTTAAATAACACTGTTCTTAAACCCCGCGTGAAAAGAATAAATCTTTTAATTAAGATTATTAGAGTTTCCAATTATATTTAGTAATTGGAATAAAATGGAATGTGAATTCGGTTTATTGTGAACTGTGTTTATAAAGACATTCGTTCTTTAACCCGATTAACAATGAAATGTGATGTGGAATATATAAATCTTTTTATTATGATTTAATGGAAATTTTCCAAAGTAAAGTTTTCCAATTTAATATATTAAATTGGAATGGAATGGATTTCGATTTGGTAATAATCGAAGTGAGCTTCTATGGAGGAAGACTCTTAATATATATGGAATTTAAAAAGCTTCGTCATTATACCATTTATATTATTAGTCGGACACGAAAATTTATATCGATTATATATATTGATCTGTTTTGCGTGAATATTCCATAATTAATGGAATTTGATTTTGGGTTTATCGTGAACTGTGTTTTAAATGACATTGGTTCTTTAACCCAGTTATAGACAGTATTACATACCTAACATTGTATTTCGAACTGTATCTTTTGGTCTTTGCTAAATATATATTTATTTGGTGGCGGAGAATTTATTCTTTTGCTTAACACCCTTCTCTAAGACGTACGAGCTTAGTGGTTATATATTGGCAGAGATCAGTGGTACGATGTAGATTGTCGATGTGACATGTTTGTGTTTCCAAAGTTAAATAATCATTAATAATGATTTTTGGGAAGATTAAAACTAAGGGGAGTTTTAATGAATCTTTAATTAGATTGAAATGTGAATGCGATAATTTAAATTATCAAATTTGGGAAAATGATCGAGAATGGAGTATGACCAGTTTTTCTCCAAGCGATAGTTAATCTTTAATTAGATTTGAACGTGAAATGGTAATTAATTTTTATCGATAACACTGTGGTGTTACATATGGAGTATTACCAGTTTTGCCCCATGGGATGAATAGGTTGGGATTGGGAAAATTAACAAATGATTACTTTGGTAAAGTTCGCTAATCCCGACTTGTTTGGAAAACCTTAATTTGGTTTAGAATTGAAAAGAAACTGAAATCTTTTGTAATGATATTCAAAGGAAGATAAAAAAAATTTAAAAGAATTTATCTTTGATAAAATTAATTGGAACCTTTATTTAAAGATGTGATCATTAGAATAAAAGAATATTATGGATTGGAATGAGGCGTATGATGTGTTGTTATAGAACTTGATTATAACATACGCTAGTTATTCGGAAAGACCGGGTTTAACCCATTGTGAATAATTGATACGACGACTAACAGTCGAAGAGATTGAAGACAGTGCCAGACCGACGATCTTCACATCGAATGGAAGGGTTGCTACTGATGCCCATGATTGGAGTAGCTACCTTGAAGGGGCTACAGTGGTACCCGTCCGGACGTATTTGTTGATTTTTCAGAAATGCGAGGGCCTCTCTCCTGTATTGGACATACAGGACGAGGAATAATGTGCCTCCGGTTTCGTTCAGACCTAGAACGGACTTGCAAGTGGATGGTGTATCTGACATTGTATTCCTTTATACTATATTCGTTGATCTCTACTAAATATATATATATATATATCTGTTTGGTGGCGGAGAATTCATTCTCTTGCTTAACACCCTTCTCTGAGACGTACGAGCTTAGAGGTTACATGTTGGCAGAAATCAGTGGTATGGTATGGATTGATAGTGTGGCATGTTGAGATGCAGTGATCAAAACTTTTGTTGAAAAGCAAAGTTTGGTGGATGATGATCAAAGCATAACTTTGTGTAGCGTTAATTCGCGAGCCTCACACCCTGGTATAGTGGTGAACCGATGGTCAGGTCAGTATGCTTTTGGGATAAGGATAGACACCCTTAGAGGTGCCATGGATTCGGTCGACCGAGATGAGCTGAGTGTGGTCACTCCACGCTCAAAGGGATAGGGCAAACCCCCTGATTCCCAAAAGGATAGAGTAAGCGGTGTTTTCTCTCGTTGGGACGTAAGCCACGGTAATACTTGATTTCCCAAAACTGCGGATGTGCATTACGGTGTTTTCTCTAGCTGGGACATAAGCCGTTGAGTATTGCACTACGCGATAGATCTTTTGAATCAGGAGCCATCAGTATGGAAATCCAAACTTCCAATACGACGTTTTACGGTTTTTGTTGCATACTATTGGCGCCATAGTGGTATGGGACATTCAAGTCGTCTATGATTGATACATTTATATTTGAAGTCAATTTTAACACTATGCACTTATAATAATATCAAAAAGATTTGTTTTTAAAACGTACCAAGCATATTTGGCTATTATAAGGTAAAACTCTATCCTCCGTCTTTCTTTGCACTAAGTGATGGGACCTGAGTCGTATAATAGCTTCATTTTTTCTTTAATTAGCATTGCACTGTTTGTTTTAGGCACTGGTATTCTTGGGGGTAAACCCGTTCCGTGTTATACGGCATGGTCCGTTGATTTACCTTATTTTAAAGTAAAGTTTTTAATAATTGTTTTAGTTCTCACACCAGTCCCATGACTAACTCGGAGTTTAGTGTTTTAACCTAAACTCTGGGTGCCCATATTTTCCACACGGGCAGCTAGTAGTTTTGGTTTTCGCAGTATCCTGGATTACAGCTGGAGCTATATTCAGAAAGCTTTGTATCCTTATATCTCTTTCAGTTGTGTTAGTTGTTTTTTTCCGCTATGCACTGTATTTATACATTTTATTTCCACTGCTATGTATTTTAAATCTCTGATATTTTTCTGTGTAATATTTATTCATACTCTGATATATTCTTGTACTCTGATGTAAATTGTTGTAATAAGCAATGAATTGTTCTATTGTTCAAGTTCTGATTTGTCATGTTCTCAATTCAATCTGGGCTTTCCCATAAGGGCGAGTTTGGGTCGTCTCAGTCCATAATTCCAAGTAATTTTACATAATATTAGATACTTCGGTATTTTTCAATGCATCATTTTGTTATGAAAAAAATACCATATTATAGTTTTATTTCATTATGAATATTCATAATGTCCATATTGAAATATAGATCTGTCTATTTCTTAGTCGATACTAAAAATAGTCATTATTTCACAAATAATGTTCAGTTCGTCCTACAAAACAACTTTCATAATATAATGCAATCATTAAGTGCTATTTGGCATGTTCCCACTATTTCCACCATTACTATAATAGTGTACTAAATTTGAAGGTCCATCGTTCATTTAACATGTATATTTATTTTACATACTGCAACTAGTTTACTATGGAGAGTTTTTAATTAAATATCTTGAACCCTATCTGAAAATACATAATGGAATATAAAACATATTTCTCATTCCAATGTTAAGTATCAACCATTGTTATTATAATTCTTGTTTCCATTATTTCTTTATGAAGAAGAAATAACTATTCGCTCTCTTCATCCCAACAATACCTTAATTTGCATTTATTCTAATATATTCATTTTTTCATTCTAAATGGTTAAACGATTCAAAATAAAATCCTTACTACAATATCATGACAAACTCTTTACAAAAGCACATTTAATTATCCATACCACTTAAGGACATTAAATATTTGTTTTCGTGTAAACTCAAACTTACATTTCAGCTTTCAAGTTCTTAGACCTATAATGTAGTTCACGCCTTATGATACAATTAACACAATATGATCATTATGAAATCAATCAAATTAAATACCCGGTATCATAGTATAGTTTACTTCGAATGAACTATATTCATTGATGTATCGTGCATTACGAATTGTGACCGTTCACCATATAACATATATGATAATATACGATCAAATATCCACGGTCTCATATTGCTTTTAAAATTCGAAACTCATATAATGCAACATACAGTATCAACCAAATAAACCTGTAAGTGGTCATTTTATGAATGCATTTAGTAGTTTAAAAATTAGGCACTTGCGCGGGTATAGAAAACAATAACATGCAATAAGCATTTAATTAGTAGGTGTAATATTTCCATATGTCAATGTTCAATTTAGTCCATTTATATGTGTTAATTGACAAACATTTTATCAATCATATTAAATGCACAAATTTATCATTATAGATAATTATGCCACTATTTAGCATATGTTCTTAAAATATTAGAAAGGTTAAATGTTGCCATTTTTTTCCTAATAAGGATCCCACTAATCTTTTATGTTTCACCAAACCCCTAGTGAAATATAGAAGTTTTATGACTTCACTAGTAGGTGTTAGGACTCGTAGGTCTTGAAATTATGACCTTCGGTTTGCTCAATAAGTCATAGCTCCATGGACAATGGATAACTCCTTATCGATTGTACCATTTACAACACCCAACCCTTAATACCTTGTCCTAAATTCACTTTGACCTTGAGTTTGCTCAGCAAATCGAAATGAAATTACTTAGTCGTACCTACCAAATCAAAACGGCCTAAATATAGTATATGTACCTTGAGTTTTCTCAACAAATACGTATAGTTATCTTACCTCGTCTATTCAATATATTAATAATACTACACATAACATTCTTAGCTTGATTTTGCTCAACAACCAAGGAGCATGCAAGTAATATATATATATATATATATATATATATATATATATATACATATATATATATGGTAGAGGACAACATTAATTGGAGTGATATAGACTTATGAAATAATGCAATTGTTATGAACTACCCTCATAATTCAAGTGTCGAACACATCGAAAATCATGGTATACGTACAATTACGTATGCATTCATTTCTTAAGTTTATTATGGGTTTCTTTTAGGTTCCGCCTTTAGTTTATATTAATTAAATCATATTTAATTAATTTTATTGATTAACACTTTTAATAAATTTATCTAATTAAACCATATTAATTTCAAACTTCAATTCATACACATACATGTATACTTATGTTATTTTAAACAGTTTAAAACAATATAAGGTATATCTCAATATACAATGCATGCATATGTTCATTAACTAATTAATTTGTTTAATTAATTTATTTTTATTAATCTTATTAATAAATTTGAAATTAATGTTAATTTTTCTATTAAACATTTCGAAAAATATGTTACATTATAACTTTTATAATAAATCTATTTTATTTTAAATTTTGCAATTAAAACTAAAATCTTTAACTTTAATTTTCAATATGATTTTGAAAATTAGCCCACGGCCCAAATTAAGTTTGGGCCTTTTCTATTGGGGGAAACCTTTGGGCTCACTTTACCTTTCAGGCCAGGCCGGTAATTAGGTAGGACAGGGTACTTGATTACCCAATTCCAATTCTATAGATTACCTTTCTAGGCACCATACTTAGTGGATAAGCATAATTAGTTAGCCCTAACTTGGCTAATTTAGACCACATAGGTTATCGGGCTATGATACCATTGTAGGAACTGGACTAGCCCGCAGCGGAAGAAAATGGCGAATTTCAAGACTTTTACCATTTTGCACCATTAGCTGGGCCTATGACGCCTAAATGTATTTAGAACATTTTTTTTAAAATAAAATCATTTATTTTATCTAAGTCGTTTAATGGGAAGTTTAAATAACAAATGTATAGCGTATCAGATACACCAAATATTTATTTAATGTATGGTAAATGAAACCTTTCATTTATTTTCATAATACAAAAATCAATTGAGTGTAGAAATTACATTAAACAGAGAGAGAATCCTTTCATTTTTCTCCCTTAAACGAAAATTGGTTGATATATTAATTGACATTAATTAAAACATTCATGGAATGATGAATTAATGTGTATGTAAATTAGAGCATACAGAATATGATCTTATATACAAATCCTATGAAACCGCTTACCTTTAAAAAAAATTGGCAAAGCCTACCGGTTTTTATAGTGATCTATAACACTCTTTTATTTATTAAACAATAAAAAATTACATATGAGTACAGGTGATATGCGATACACATATCAAATACTTCAGTTTTGAAGTGGTCTGTCCACTGATACAAGATAAATGTTACAATAAGCAAACATAGCTTAATAATTGTATCACAATGAGATTCCCACACAGGGGTAAAGATACATATGCTGCAGTAGGAACATCAAAACAAATTACATTGTTAGTACATATTAAAGGACCTTGCGCCTTACTGAATGCACCAAGACAACTATTGTCTCAACCATTATTCAGTGAAATAAACTCGCATTTCCTTTCTCTTAACGTATTCAGTTATTGTAGGATTAAAAATTTAGTTAAAGAAGATTTTTTTTTTTCATTTTCTTCCCTTAATGAAATTGAATTACTAATTAATAAATTATCGGTCCAAATATGACATAAAATGTAAATATATTAACTGAAGCATGAACAATTTGAATGGATATTACATTGGATCAAAAGGAGGAAATAAACAAGGGAAGATAAGGGTGATTGATAAAGTTTCTCTTTTATTGAACTTAATTAAGATATCTTATGAATGACAATCAATAAGTACCGTAATGTAACATACAGAAGATCAACAAAGAGTCATATGTATACATTATTGACTAAAATAAACATGGCATGATAATATATGGATAAAATTAAATTTCATGTAAACACATACAAGTAGATCAAAATATGTTACTGAGTTGCAATTCTAACCCTCGCATGTTACTAATCAGCAAATTGAGGGTTGAATTTTTCGTAGCCTATTTCTCAGTGAGTTATTTTAGTAATGGTTTGGTAGTTTGAATTGTTTTCGATAGTTGTACTGGTTCTTCACATTGGAGTTTGATTTTTCCGTACCACTGGTTTTTGACTTGTGGTTTTAATTCGACATTTTGAGTGTAGTTTTGGTGTTTGGAGATGTTAGTTGAGGTTCTGTCTTTCGAATGTTGGAGGTATGCTCTTGTTGTGTGTCATTCTGCCATGTAATGTTCTTAAGCAATATCCAAGATCCTTCTCCCTATCTTTGATCTAAAATATATTCTCCAACCTACAGTTTTTTCTCTGATCTATCCTTTAGTTCTTCATATCTATCAGCAATCGTCACCCCTTCGTTATCTAGTGCAGTGTCCACTTCTAATTACAGTTTTCTCCAAGCTCCTTCCGCTGTGTTTTAGGATTTTGCGACTTAACTGCTTCTGCTTTGTAATGTGCTTTGTCTGGTTTTAAAGCGAGTCTGTTCTTGCATTGCTTGGTGCTACACTGACCGGCAAAGTCTAGCTTTTGTCAGGTGAGGTGTTCTAGTGGTTTTTGTTGGATTCTGTTGCCTTGGTATTGGTCCTGTGGTTGTTATGTTCTTCGGATATGGTTTGACTTGTAAGAGAAACTAATCTTTGAAACCTCTATGGAGTCTCCTTGCATGATGAATAGTCTTTCTTTATCTGATATTTTCGTCTCTTCCTTGTTGTCTTCTGGAAAGCCATGCGTATACATACATACATACATACATACATACATATATATATATATATATATATATATCAGGTGTGCTTATATGAGGGTGGTGTATTCTCTAGCCTGCTGAGTTTATTTTTGTTAGCACGTTGTTCTAGTTTGATGATGAGGTATGTGATGGTTTTATTATGATAAGTTGGATTGTTTGTGGTGCTTGTTAGTTCTTCCTAGTGGTTATTGAGTTGGTATTTATTGTTTGGTGGAGTATGGTGGGTGTGAAGGAGTTTATTTGTTTGGTTGGAGTTGTGATGCAAAATGGTTGAATTTCACTAGTTGGTGTTCAACAGTTTTAACTTATCTGTAGCAATTTTTCAGTTTGTGAAGAATATGGCGGTTGTGCAAAATTTAAATGAGTCATCTCTGAATCCTACTCCTTTGTGTACAGCAATGATCAAATTAATACAAGGGTTAGTGTCTGGAAGGAATATACTAGTTCGATTGACATTAACAACAACATAGTGATTTTAGATTGCGTTACATGAAAATGTTATACTGTTGTGTATAAGATACTGGCATGATAGTAGCTTGCTGGAAATTGTGATTCATGTTGGTACAGAAGCAACTTTTTTTCTGAAGCTAGTGAGTTCTGGTGGATTCTTGTGAAATTCAAGCTGCTGTGAAGTGGATGCATTTAGTCATTCCGCCATATTTCATGCTGGTATGAAGTGAAATTCATGTTGCTAGTGAGTTCTGAAGCTAGTGAGTTTTTAGTGGTAGTCGTATTTCATGTTCAGTCATTTTGTCATTGATGTTAAGTGAATCTGTTAAGTGTGTGTTTGTTGTTGTTAAATTTGTTGAACTTGGGTATGTTGTTTTGTTTATATTAGACATGAGGTACTTATTGTAATTTTCTTGTTGATTAATAATATTTTCGGGCTTACCTTTCAAAAAATAATATAGAAAGTAATTGCAATCAATTTCAAAATTATGATTTTTTTAAATTCTTTTATTCATAAGTAAAGATCTAATTTAATAAAAACGCAACTAATACAAATATAGATATTAACATTAAAAACTAAAATTACACTTTGATATGAAACGTAGATCTCAATTAAAAACATTATGTTGATACCATATAAATTTCGTTGTTAACTTTAAAGTATAATTTAATCAATCAACATAAACATGTAAATGTACGAATTTATAGTAATGAATTTTGAATAAAGGTTAAAACATAGATCTAAGATAAAATATACTAGTCGAAAATGTAGAGATTTAATTTTCAATTCAACAAGGTACCAAATAATTTACTAGTTCAAATAAGCAAATTTTAGATCTGAAAAATTACACACTAATTTGAATATATATAAAAAAATTATACTTGAACATTGTTTTATATAATAAACAAATTTTAATTTAGATCTGTCAAATGTATACCTAATCTTGTCATTCAATAAATAATTCAATTTATCATTTTTGTCAACTTTTAATCCTTTTTATCTACTTATCAGTTCAAACAATTTTATGTCGTCAAAAATGAGAATTTGACACTATTCACTACTATAGTAAATTTTGAGGTTTTATGATTGTATTTGAATACGACTTATAAAATAGTTAAAATAAGGTTATTGGATTTCTAAAATGATAATTAAAAAGAATGTTTTGAAAATGATAATTCTGTGCTATTATAAAAATCTAGAAAAAAGACATTTTGCAAACGATCTCGGATTTCAATGACACCAAGACCATTGGAACCGAATCTAAAAAACATAGTAGGGTTTCAAATTTCGTACCAATCGGGATAAGTATGTGGTCGTGTGAGTAGAAAACGAGTACGTAGATTTTAAAGAGAATTGATTTAAAATGATTGAATTAATTAGTTTCGAGCCCATAGTTAATATTCAAAAATATATTAAAAATTAAATATATTTGTCAAATGTCGGGTAATTAAAATACTAATTTACTTCCATAAGCATTTATATGTCATGATACAACGTTTAGAAGTGGTAAGTGTTGTTAAACAAGCTTAAAAAACACATTAACATAGAATTCATTCTTTCTATGAAGTGTCACTCCCTAACCTAACCTAAGTGTGCTTCTTTTGAGGTGTCAAGCCATCTCCCTAGGATGCCGTAACCTCATTGATCCAACGTCCTCTCTGTTTTCTATAAAAGAGAGCTTCCACTCTCACTTTCTCTATTTTCGCTCCACTTCTCCTTCTCTTCTCTCCCCCACTCCCGGTCGTCGGTTACCATCCGTCCCCACCTCCGCCGCCACCTCTTCCACCAGCCCCACCGTCGACTTGATCCCCACCACCTCCCCTTTGGCCCCACAAACCCATCTCTCCTCTTAAAACTCCTTTTAGCTCTCTTGAAAATTTTAAACACCACCAAACTTATTCCTACCACCAACCACCACCATTACCTCTCCACTTGCCATATCAGCCACCCGTGCCATATCACCAGGTCATGGGCCTCCTTTGGCCATGAGCCCCTCTACACCCCAAACTCCACCTTTTCTTCTTAAAACCTGTAAAGATCCAATCTTTCTTCTCTAAACCCAAGTCAGACCGTATATAAATAAATAAATAAATAAATATATGGTTACTACATAAGTGTATTGGGTGTAGACATTGTTAAGTCGGTTGCTAGCAAGCTTACAGAGTGATAAAAATCCTTGATTTTAAACTTAGACGGAGTGGAAAACAATGGTGTGCAATTATAGCTCACATTTGAATTAATATGGAATATATGGTTGTTAATGTGGTATATGGTTATATACAAGTAAATTAGATGTTATGAGGTTAATGTTTCTTACGGTTGAAGTATACTTATGAATTGTAAAATTGGATTAGCGATTTACATTTTAATGCAAGTGATTAAGCAGTTGAAACCATGAACAAAAAGGTTGATTGAATTGGACGATAACTTGTTTGATATGTTGCATGCACATGGGTTTGAATATAAATGTTGGCAAGTTAATGTCGGGTTGTTAAGTGATTATACAGTTAACAATAGGGTTTGGATAATTTACCGTATCCAAACGACATATATATGTAGTGAGAATGGTAGTTGAAATAATTACTTGAATAAACAAGTATATGGAATGAATAGTAAACATTGATTTATATTGGCGTGACTTTTGTCAATATAAACAGGACATGAGTATACAATATTATATGTTTTATGTTGGTGTGTTTTGATTTGGATTGGCTAGAAAATAATAACTAATCAGTTATTAACGACACTTAATAATTTCGTTGAAAATTGGTTTGGAATAGTGATTATTAAGTGTTGATAACCTTAACACTTAAGCTGATAATGCCACAGTATTTTAATTGATGATTGGAAAATGCTTCTTGAATATAAACAACATATTGAATCCATATAAATTGACTTATATGGTAGTTGATTGAGCTTTATTCTAAATTGGGGATTAGTTGAATGTTTTAATAATAAAATATTAGGTGAAAATTTAAAGTTTGAATTTGATGTCCGATTTTCTATGGATGCAAATTTTAAATCATTACAATGAACTTTTATGAAGAAAAGAAATTGATTTGAAATAGTTTTCAAATGATTTAGCCATTGTTTACACCAAAAATGGTACAAGCATCCAAGGTACTAAGATTGTACTTCACCGATTCGGTAAGGAGATTATAGAGCCGTGTTTAGTGAGTAATTAAACAACAAAAAGTGCAGATAAAGTAAATATAGACGAGATTTAGAGTGGTTCGGCCGTTAACTAGGCCTACGTCCACTGTTATGGCGATTTCCGTTCAGATAGTAAGAATTACAAAATACACCAACTCTCCCTTCTTTCATACATCTCAATGTTCACTCAACATACCCTCGTTTATATATTTCGATCTAGGAATTATACAAGAGAATGGTATAATTTGAAGAGGAAGAGGATGGATAGATGATTGAGGAGAAGAGTGACTTCATTTTCTGCAAGCCTTGCTTGACGCCATGGCTGAATTATTAGTTGAGGATGGAGTTTAGCAGCACTTCGTGGTATCGAAGATTGGATCCCTTTCTTGTTGATGGTCATCCTGTATTTATAGGTGAGATCCTGTGGAAATGGTTTGAAATCCGCCTCTGTGGACGATGGCCACTCGTTCCGTTAATTATAATTACGCCATCGGCCAGCTGCAGCCAAATTGTCCAGAATTGTAGTTGGTTATTTTGTGCGAGCGACTCAATGGAGCGAGCGTCTTGTGAGTGACTTCTTTGGTTGAAGTTATTTGTCATGGTCGTTTCTATTTGTTGTCGAGCGAGCATGTGATTCGCTTTGATGATGATGATAAGGAGGAGCGGTCAACAATCGTTCCACAATAAGGCTACACCCGGCCTGAGCAGGCGAGCGAAGGTCTTTATAGTCTTCATGATGACTGATCAACGCTTTCCTCTGGGAAGTTGGTATATGGTCGCTCCATGGATTGCCAATCTGAGTGCGGCGTGAAGTGATGTCGCAGTAGGTAAGCGAACATCAGGTGTATGTACGATCTTATATCCTGGTCTCGATACATATGATTGGACTCTGATACTTGGGTCAAATGCTTTCCTGCTGCCATAAGCGAGCTTCCAAAGCATGCGGTCTTTAACCTTACTTGGTCGTACTTTCCATGGTATATTGTACTGGATGGTCGGTCATACCGGATAGTCGCTCTGCCTTGGACTTGATGCTCGGGTCTTACTCTGTGTGCTTGGGATGGTACTGCGTTCGACCGACCTGGAGGGCGTTCGTTTGGGATTCTTTAATCAATGTGCGTATGGATTTTTAGGGATTAACACTTGCCCCTCGAAGCTCGTGATTTCTTTCTGGTGAAGAATTACTGGCTTCGATACATTTGATCGCACATTGTTTGGTGGGTTTGCCAACGGGTTGTCTGTGCACAGGATCAAGCTTGCCTTGTCACAGCTGACTGACGTCATTCCTTTGGTTGGGATGCTTGAATTCATTTCCCTGTTATTGCGTGAACGGATGATTTTTGGAGGCCAGTTGGAATTCGACGGGGCGCTTGAACTTGTTTTGTCTTTATCATAAAGGCTTATATCCTGGGGAAGTGAACAAGCCAACTGAATTTTGATGGGACATTTGTTTCAGCACTCGAGTAACAGGCTGACGTGGCGAGGATTCCTCTGAATGTCTTTTAGTCTCCCCCCTTATTTATTTCTCATTTAACTTCCGCTTTTATTCTTTCTTCAGTAGGTCTCTTTAGTCAGGAAGGAAAAATAAACTCTACATACCTAGGTAGGTTAATTCTTGTTTTTCGTCCCCTTCTCTTCTGGCTTTCATAACTATTCTTTGCTCTATTTACATGATGGCTCCATCTATAGAAAGGCGTCAGAAGGAACCCTTTATCGATTTGGGTATCTCTCTAGACGAGATTCAATCCGTCGGGCAGCCATCTGTAAATTCTCACTCCAGCCCTTCTTATGTAGAACTTCAAGCCATTATTAATAGACCGCGCCATATTCCTGGTCCTTGCTGCCCCAAGCTTGCCAAACCATTTCAGGGATGGAGCCTGCAAGGAATTCCTTCAAATGCGGATATTTCTTTTGCTAATTCTCACAATTTCTCTTATGATGTGACCGTTGTGAAGGATCAAATGGTGGCTCGTCTTGAGACCGCCGTGAATCAAATTGGAAAGCAAATGGACTCATTGAAGAACCACTCCGCGAGGCGGATGAATGGTTGGCACACGCTGGCTTGTAACCTTCAAAGGCTTCACAGAGCCAATCTTGAGCGTATTTCTGCTTTAGAGAGTGACAAGGCAAAGTTGATTCGAGCTTTAAGGTCTAAGGATAATGTGGTTGCTTCCTTTGCTCCTGGGGATGCGGAGTCAGTGGTCCCTGTTCATGCTGGTGGGTCTCCGTCTTATTCTGCTCCTGTTAAGTGAAAGGTTGGTCGGCCAAAGAAGGTTAGGAATCTGTAATTTCCTTCTCTTTGGCCGTTTTGTATTTTGGATTTGAAAGACCGGTGTGTGTAAGCGGGTGCCGGTCCCGCCTGTTGGCTAGCTTTTTGACCAAGCCACCAAGGTTCACTTGTAAGAAGAAAGTATGAAACTACGTTCCTTAAGTCCATGAAGAATCGGATCGCATCAGAGGGTCGCCCCTCACGGATCGCCCCCCATCGGATCGCCCCCATTGCATCAGCGATCCGACCACTTCTACACGACTCGATCCGTACATACACTACTACCCAGCACAGACCGATCCGATCCCCCGATGCACAGCGAAGCCTCTGACCTGTTCAAGCACGAGCTAGTCTTCGGCAATCCGAGATGCACGGATCCAGCGACACGTGTCCCCAACTGTCACTTTGACTAATTCCTCCTCCTTGCTCGATCCGATATTTAAGGGGATCGCGACACCTGTCCACAACGGCTAATTTGACTAATTCTTCATCAAGCTGCGATACGATCCGATAATTTCGGGATCTGTGCCACGTGTGACCGCGATCCTCCTGACAAAATCAGCTACAAATAGCCCAGAGCTTGGCATTTTTCAGGATCTTTTTGGCAGTATTGAGCACTGATTCCGCCATTACTGTCATACCACTATTTCTTGTCAGTTTTGGTACGAGATTACTGAGAGAAATTACAATTGTAAAAGTGAGTTTGAGAGAAATCATTGATTGTACTAGCATTCAAAGTATAATCGATAACATATAAAGTGGACGTAGGCTCGTTAACGCCGAACCACTATAAATTCTTTGTGTTTTCTGCTTTTTCTTCATTCTCCAGATATAATTCTTTACGATTCAGAACAATTTGGGTGTTGGGTCCAAATTTTGATCTAACATTTTTGTGCTTTCACTGAGAAAACAGTCCCAAAACTTCACTGTTCAGATTTTTGAAGATTCCCGCGACGTTTGATATCATGGCTGGAAAGAAGTCTAAGGAAGTACGAGCTTCGCAGACGAATGAAGTAGCGAATGAAATGGTTGGCGAAAGTGCACACGAGCAGGTCGTTGAGGGGGTCACGGATCGCGAAGATAGGGGGCGACTCGAACCAATATAGGTGCCACGATCCGACTTGAGGGTGGCGCTACGAACCGCGAAGCTGGGGGGGGTTGTTACTCGATCCTGTGATAACGCTCCGAATCCTCCGCATACCGTGACCACGAACCGATCCCAGGGGGGCGCTGCGAGCCACCACCCTCGATCCACAGCGATCCAAATTGATGACCAGACTACAACCCAACCTGGAAAGGAGCCTATGGCTCGTTCCTACCGTCCTGGCCCCTCCGCTCGACCTGGCTCAAGCTCTTTGCGCATAAGAGAAAATGATGATGATCAATATGACCCTTCTGCTCCCGTTACTGAGGGGAATCTTTCTCGCTTTTCCGAAATGTGGGAGAGGCTATTTGATGAATTAGCTGCTCAAAGGCAGGAGAGCTCCGTTCTGCGATAGAATTTGACCGCTATGGATAGAAGGCTTAATGATCTCGCAAGGCAAAGGACGCCCCCAGTTCGTCCGCTCACCCCAGAATACTCTTCTTTGTCATAGGAATCGCCAAGACCTCCGCGGCGACCATATGAGAGGCCTGAAAACATAGAGCAGCTTCGATTTGGGACCCTGCCATCATGGGAAGAAGAGACACTGGGTGCGGGGCCCTCAAACCGCAATACGAATGATCGCGCCACAACTCGCAGAGCTCGAGGTGTGGACAACCCTGCACAGAACAGACTACCTCAGCCCCGTCGCCGTACAAATGCTCATGGTAACAGGGGGCAGCGAAGCCCAATCCGAGTCCCGGATTTCGTGACCACTTCTGGAAGAGAGATTAGAGAACCCCACCGAGCAAGAAGCGCTGACCCCGAGCCTCCGCTGACCAGTGCAAATGTTGCAGCCATGATCCATCAAATTCTGGCGGATAGCCGTGGACAACGGAATGAAGATTGGGGAATTGACCGCAGTCACACCCCTTTCACTGATGACATTTTAGATGCGACGTTCCCGAGGCGCTTCAACATGCCGCAGATGAACCGTTACGCGGGTAGATCTGATCCCGTCCAGCATTTGATGAGATATTCTTGGTCAATGACCGTTGCCGCAGCTTCTGACGCTGTCAAGTGCAAAGCATTTCCCATATTCTTGGAGGATGTAGCATTGTTATGGTTTACTCGCTTACCAGCAAGATCAATTTCCAGCTTCAGGGAGTTGAGTGAAAGGTTCGTGGAACACTTCCGCATCTATGCACAAAAGACGAAGAGTGTGATTGACTTATTCCTTGTCAAGCAACGACCAGGCGAGAGTTTGAGGGTGTATCTAGACCGTTTCAACCTGGCCGCTACTGAAGTCAAAGATCCTCATGAGCCAACGGTCGTGGCAGCCCTAATTGATGGAGTAGATAAAGACACCGAATTTGGGAGATATCTGGCCGGCAAGCCGCCCCATACTAGAGAGTTATTCTACGAAAAAGCTAACGTACACTTACGCCGGGAGGAAGTATATGCTAACCGAAAGGCAAAAACGGCTGATAAAGAGGAAATCCAGAGCAATGTCGCCATTAAGCAGACAGGAGACAGCTCGGGGAAGGTCGTGGTTAATGTCGGAAATCGGAACCAGGGTGGTCTCAGTCAAGAAACAATGATAATAACAGTAATGGCAACAACCGGAAGAGGAATCGAGGGAACGACTCCCAGAGAAGGACTCGTCCCAGGTCTTTTGAGAGTTATACGCCAATAAACGATACTTTGGAGAATATCTTCATGGATTCGTACAACGTCCTCCAAAATAAAAGGCCTCCTCCCAGAGAGTCGACGGAGAAAGAACGTGAAACGGGGAAGTTTTGTCTCTTTCACCAGATTCATGGCCATTCGACAAATGAATGCCGCCACCTAAGAGATGTAGTCGAGAGGCTTCTCCGAGAAGGAAAATTGGATGAATACAGAGTGATACCCAGAGACAGGGGGCAAGCCTTACAGGCCCCAAATCAGAACCAGAATCAACCTACTGTCAGGCCAACTGCCCAGCAAAAGGGAAAGGACCTTGTTATCAATACCGTAATCGGAGGGCTTTATCTCGCCGGACACGGTTCTAAGGCATTGGATCAGTATGTCAATGCAGCCAAGCAATACCTCGAGGTAGGGGAGTGTAGCAATCCTGAGGACAACGTCCCAGTAAAGCAATAAAAGATGATGTCCGACGATGTCGTTTTCCGTGAATGAGAAAGCATTGGAGTTCATGCTCCGACTGAAAATCCATTTGTAATCACAGTACCTATTGGCCCGGCCACTGTTCATAAAGTCTTGGTGGATAACGGGAGTTTCATCAACATTCTTTTCAAAAAGACATTCAATCAGATGAACCTCGAGATAAAAGACTTGAAGCCCTATCAAGGATGGATCCGTGGATTTAACGGAGCATCCACCACTCCAATGGGTTATGTAGAGCTACCAGTTACGCTTGGGGAAGGAGAACGCCAGAGAGTGAGAATCCTTCCCTTCGTGGTTTTGAATATTGAATCACCCTATAATGCCTTCTTGGGTCGACCGGCCCTCGCAAAGTTTAGAGCCTGTATAGCCCCCTGGTGCTTATTATTGAAATTTCCTATGGAAGCTGTTTTGGTATTGTTAGAGGAGATCAGGTTGCCGCACGAGCATGTTATGTTGCAGAGCTAAAGCTACTCCGCAATGGAGGGGACATAGAAACCAAGGGCGCTTTCCCCCCCGCAAGGGCGGAAACCTTATAGAAATTAAAGAGAATAACCGTAGGAGAGTCGCCCAGAGAATTGCCCGAGGATATAGATCCCAGAGAGGACAAAGAACCTGGGGGCAGAATGGCGACTCCCAACGAGACAACTATGGATGTACCGATCGATGATAGTGACCCAGAGAAGGTCCTTAAGATTGGATCCCAGTTAAATTCGAATTTAGCTAAAGAACTGACGAAATTCTTAAAAAATAATTTGGATGTATTTGCTAGGACCCACGCAGACATGTGCGGTATATCTCCATCAATCATGAGTCATTCATTAAGCATTAACCCTAAGCATCCTCCTGTAAAACAAAAAGGCGAATGCTGGGCCCAGAGAGGTCCACTGCCTTGAAAGAAGAAGTTGGAAAGCTAAAAAGTATTGGATTTATCAGAGACTCAATCTATCCAGATTGGATTTCAAATCCAGTCCTAGTAAAGAAGGCCAACGGGAAGTGGCGAACGTGTATCGATTTCTCGGATTTGAATAAAGCCTGCCCAAAAGACATTTTTCCGTTACCCCGGATCGATCATTTGGTGGACTCAACGGCGGGCCATGAACTTCTCTCCTTTATGGATGCTTATTCAGGATATAACCAGATTTCAATGCACGTCCCAGATCAAGAACACACTAGCTTTATTACGGATTTGGGGTTATACTGCTATGTGGTAATGCCCTTTGGCTTGAAGAACGCAGGCGCTACATATCAACGGTTAGTGAACAGAATGTTCTATAACCAGATTGGAAAAACAATGGAAGTATACGTTGACGACATGTTGGTTAAATCCAAGCAATCCTCTAATCACACTACGGACTCGGTAGAGATGTTTGGCATTCTTCGAAAGTACGGGATGAAACTCAACCCAACAAAATGTTCATTCGGGGTCGCCTCCGGAAAATTCTTGGGATTCATCGTCAGTTCTCGTGGGATTGAGATTAATCCAGACCAGATCCCAGCAATCAGAGACATTCAGGAACCTAGGCTGATTAAAGATGTGCAAAGCCTTGCAGGGAAGGTAGCCGCACTAAGCAGATTTATCTCCAGGGCTACGGACAAATGCATCCCATTCTTCGAATTGATAAAGCGAGGAAAACGCCACTTCAAATGGACGCCCTACTGCGTAGAAGCGTTTCAGAACTTACTGAGACACCTAGAGAAACATCCGATATTATCTAAGCCGATGGATCACGAGGACTTATTCGTGTACTTGGCAGTGTCGTCCCACGCGATCAGTCCAGCATTGGTAAGAGAAGAAGATAAAGTTCAAAGACCTGTGTATTACGTGAGCAAAAAATTGACGGCAGCAGAGCGTAATTATCCAAGGATAGAAAAGTTGGCGTATAGTTTGCTGATCGCCTCTAGAAAGCTTCGACATTATTTTCAGGCTCATCCCATTACCGTATACACTGATCATCCACTCAAACAAGTTCTACAAAGACCAGAAGCGTCTGGAAGGCTACTCAAGTGGAACATTGAGTTGAGTCAATTTGAACTGAACTTTCAACCCCGGCGGTCAATACGGGGGCAAGCGATAGCCGACTTCATAGCAGAGTTTACTGTCCCAGAGGACGATTGTACAAACGAAGAAGTTGACCCCTCAAAATTACTTCTCGACCCCAGTGCTTGGAGATTGTATACTGATGGAGCTAGGAATGACAAGAGACCCAGCGCTGGAGTAGTGCTTGAAACTCCTGAGAAACGGCTGATATCCTATGCTATCCGGATGGAGTTTTACGCTACTAACAACGACTCCGAATATGAAGCCCTGATAGCCGAGCTAAGGATCGCAAAGGAGTTGGAAATCACAAAGCTAGACATATTTTGTGACTCCAAGTTAGTTGTGAACCAGGTTACTGGAAAATTCCAAGCCAAAAGTGCAAGATTGATTTTATACTTGAAGAAAGTGAAGGAGTTGCTGAACGACTTTGATCACTACAGTATATCTCACATTCCGCGGTCAGAGAATCAACAGGCGGATAAGTTGGCAAAGATGGCTAGTTCTGACGATCCTGAAGAGACCGGACTAGCCCCCGTTGAAGTACTTCGGTCTCCTAGTATAGATCAGATGGAAATTGATCCAGTACTAGAGACGGAACCAGAAAGGGAGTCATGGATGACCCCTCTAAAGAATTTCTTGATGAATGGAGCGCTTCCGACCAAGAAAAGCGAGAGGCGTAAAGTAATTCGAAAAGCTGCCCGATATGTTCTGCAAGGCGGAGTTCTTTACAGACAAGGATTTTCGATGCCCCTTCTCCGGTGTATAGCTCATGACGATATCAAGCATGTGCTGCAAGAAGTACATGAAGGTGAATGCGGCGATCACACTGGAGGGCAAACATTGGCGAAAAAGGTGTTGCGACATGGTTATTTCTGGCCTACCATAAACAAAGATGCGGCGAAGTACGCACGACGATGTGATGCATGTCAGAGATTTTCAAAAATATCTAGAGCACCTCCTAGTCAGTTAAAAACGATGGCGAGTCCATGGCCTTTCGCTATGTGGGGAATTGATATCATCGGAAGTCTTCCCATAGCTAAGGGTGGGGCAAAGTTCGCCATTGTAGCCGTAGATTACTTCACCAAGTGGGTCGAGGCTGAGCCACTGACTACAATCACAACCAAACGAGTGATCAATTTTGTCGTTAGAAACATCATCTGTCGATTTGGGATTCCAATTATAACCGACAACGGAACTCAGTTCGATAGCACTGAATTCTGAGACTCCTGCCAGAAATACCACATTGAGAAACAGTACACCTCTGTGGCGCACCCGCAATCGAACGGACAGGTCGAAGCGGCGAATAAAGTGATTAAGTCCATTCTGAAAAGAAGACTGAAACGGGCCAGAGCCATGTGGGTTGATGAATTACCCTTAGCACTATGGGCCTACAGGACAACGTATAAATCGGCAACAGGCCATACCCCCTTCTCCCTTGCTTTTGGAGCAGAAGCAGTCATCCCGGTTGAAATAAAAGTACCTTCTCACCGAGTGACCTATTACGATCCGATGACTAATAACAAATTGCTCCTTGAATCCCTGGATATGATCGAAGAAAAGAGGGACGAAGCAGACCTGCGTGCCTTGAGATGCAAGCAGCAGGTCGCTCGATACTATAACAAAAAGGTTCGAGCCCGAACCTTCGAACCCGGAGACTTGGTTCTGAAGCGTGTCTTCCCTACCCCAACTCATATAGGCGCAAAGTGGGAAGGACCATCTCTATTCTGTGCAAGCTTGATAATGGAACTTTCAAGCTAGCGACCGTAGATGGAAAGGAAATCCCCAGAGCGTGGAATGCCCAACATTTACGGCCGTATCTAACGTAAAGATGTCAGATCTGTTCTTTTGCTTTATTAAGGACCATGTACAAGGCACGACTTGCCTAGAATAGTCCAATTTCTTAAGCAAAAATTATAAAGTGGACGTAGGTCATGATTCGACCGAACCACTATAAAAATATTGTGTGTCGTTTACCTTTATTGCACTATTTTTTATCTGTCATTCTATTTTTATGGAAATTGCTGTGAACCATGCGACGATTACAAAAGCGTATAATTATAGGTGCCTTCCATCAGAATGGAAAGCAGTCACCGGTCAAAACTCTAAGGGTGCGATAAAGTAAATCATATCATTGATAGCGCTCTAACTCTCCAGAGCCGAGAGAGAGCATAACGGACATGAGAGCGATCTCCGTGAGTCATAGCGGTGTACCATGATCGGAACCGCATTGACGTAACTCTAACTCTCCAGAGCAGAGAGAGTATAAAAGCGTCTCCGACTGAGCAATGAGAAAAGGCTCTTGCCCCACTGAAGGATTGGGGAGCGATTGAACTGCTGAGCTTGAACTCTAACTCTCCAGAGCAGAGAGAGAGTATAAAAGCGTCTCCGATCGAGCGCTGAGAAAGAACTCCTTCCCCGCTGAAGGATAGGGGAGCAATTAAACTGCTAGATTCGAACTCTAACCTCGGCGGCTGCCAGGAGAGTATAAAAGAGTCTATGATTAAGCGCTAAGAAAGGTGCCGGAAATTCAGCACCACAAGGACAGTTATCTTATTAGATTTTCTAAGTCCCCCATATTCAGAAATAGGGGGCAACGTGCAAACAACGCTAATCAATCCTTAATAAACCCTAGACAAGCGCTATGTTAACGATTGATTGGGGGCCATATACATATACACATGAACCTTGATGCAGCACGGAAATTTTGAAATTTTGAAAATTTTCTTTCTGTTGCTTGACTGATTTGTAGTTATAATCAGATGATCTATCACTAAGCATGAAAAGTTTATTGAATGCAGGTACACGACGATGCAAAAAGAGATAAACTTTCATTTATAAACTGCAAGCCTACAGAGTGGAAAACAACCTAAAAAAACAAAATAAGGGCCAGTCTCATAATTACATTTCCTGGCCAGTGGGAAGCCTAAAGACAAAATATAGACAAGCGACAGTATCCTATTTACGCTTGGACTTTTTCTCTTGTTTCTGCTTCTCCAGCTTCGCCTTGTCAGTTTCAGATTGATCACCCTTCTTTCTTTTCCGTTTGTCTATAAGAGGAACGTCCGACTCATCAGAAGACTCCTCCTCCACCTCTTTTCTCTTTCTTTTATCAGTCAAAGAAGCTGGGAAATCATCGGGGTTCGCAAAATGAAGCTGTTTGCTGATGAATTTGGGCTGGAGTTTCAGAACCATCCCAGTCTTGGGATTAAACTCCGAGATAGGAGCTACGTTCAAAGGCTCTTGTCCCACCTTCTTTAAAGCCAGCTGCTTTTCCTGCCTAGCCTATCTGTTAGCCAAAGTTTCGTCGTCATCGCCTTCGGCTTCTTTGGTAATAATGATATCCTCCTCGTCCTCCACATGGCGCCCGTCCATATCTTTCAAGCCCTCAATGGTTTCATCATCTTTGGGAGCATCAGCACTGGGTGCCAGAACGCCTTTCTCTGCTGTTGTACCTTCAGCCTGCTTCGGTATATCGACACCGGCGCTAGGCGAGACGATAATCTTCTCCGCCTCTGCCCTTTTCTCGACATCTTTGCCGACGGGCTCGCCATCTGTATTATGAGGAACACATGTTATTAATCCGATTGGTTGCTCTACCAGACGACGACAATTCACAATTGCTTTGACAAATTGTGGGGAAAAACGGAGATACCTTCCGCTGATCCTCCATCTAGGCTAGCTACAGAAGCTCCGACAACCACAGGAGTTAGGCCCAAAGGAATTAATGGATCATCAGGATGGTATTCCTCAACTCCGGAGGCCTTGGGCTCTACAGCTGAGCTCGAACCTTCGTCAATCTTGTTTTTGCCCTTAGCCAGGGCCCTCTCCTTCTCCATTTCTTCTTGAATTAGACGACGGCCTTCTGCCAGATCCTCGGGCTCGTTATCCCTCAGAATGGTCTTCATCAGTTCATCTTCGTCAATCTCTTCAACTCCTAATCTCTGCTTCTCACCCTCGACGATGGCATCCCATAAGTTGGCTAAAGTAACGTGGTAGTCCGGGATCCACGAGATGTTACGGGTTTTGAGGACGTGGCCGAGGAAGTCAAATATCATCTCTTCAAACCCTTCGATATCCTTTTCTCTCTCGAGGAGTTTGTTGTTAGAAGCAGTAGCCATCTCAATGGCACTTTCTACATTCTTTTCAGCGAGAGCCGCGTGCCTCTCCGCATCCGCAACTTGATCATTTAAAATGACCTTCTCCGCTTCAGCCAAAGCTAGACTTTCTCTCAGACTTGCTTTTTCTTCATCCCGAGCAGCTCTCTCGGCTTCGAAATGGCCCTGTGCCGTCTTCAACTCAATGTTAGCCATTTTAAGATCTTCTACCTCCTTCTTTAAGGCCATTTTCTCTTGACTATTTGAGTCAAGTTCAGAATGAAAGTGTTTCTTAGCATTCTCCAATTCAGTCTTATAATTTTCAGCCTCTCTCCGCGCTAAGGCAAGTTGGGATTGAGCGTCTTCCAAGTCCTTCTCCATTTTTTCCTAGCCCTCTCATTGTTATCTATCTTCACCTTGGATCTACGTGCTTCCATCTCAAGCGTTCGGATGATCTCTGAAAGATTAACCGCATGTTTCTTCATCACTTCATACTGTCTGGCTACATGGCGAATGTGCCCGACGACTTCAGTATCCCAGTTCCTAGGGACTGGTTCCAAGGCTGGAACAAACGTCATCCTTTCGAAGAAGATTTTGGGGAATTGTTCCCGCAACTTTTCCAGCCTAGCTTGAGTCTCGGGACCATGGATGTAATCTCGTGACCCGGGGGCAACCAAATCTTGCTGGCTGGAAGGGACAACGTCACTACTCTCCTTCTCAGAATCCTTTATTGGATCCTTGCTTTTGTCCTTGGGCTCGTAGTGTCTTTTTGATGACCTGCTATGAGAGGGTGCACTCTTCGGAGGAGTTAACTCTTTAGGAAGTTGTTTTCCCCATGTAGGTGGCACCGAATAACTGGGAAGCTTGCCAGAGGTTGATTTTGGTGGAGACCGGGATTGCGAAGAAGTAGGCTTGTGAGAAAAGCCGCGAGAACGCTCAGGATTTGGGTGAAGACTGGGTGTACCCTCACAGAGAGAACGATAAGAATAGGACCGCCTGCGAGACATCCTTCCTGTAAAAGAAAAAAGAGCATATTAAAACCTTGAATACTGTTGATATAAAAGTGTGGGGGCAGGCAGTGCGTGTGATTTGTGCATCCCATATAATTCCCCCTAACAGACCCGGGCCCGAAGTCAGGCTCATCTGAGTAGTTTCTTGTCCTCCAACTGGAACAGTGGTTTCCTCAGAAGCAGGGAAGAATGGCTCTCCTTCAAAGTCCCCCTCTGTATTTACATCATCAAGCAAAGGAATTTTGCTCATCTCTTTAAACAGTTGTTCTTCTGTTAAATCATCGGGAGCAGCAGGTTCGATCGGAAGAGAGGCCCTTGAGGGGAAACCCCCTGGAGAAACTGGGATTTCCTTAGACTTGTCACCACGGGCCTCATCTCCTCTATATATGTTTAGGTCCTCGTCATCCTGGATGATTATCGGGGAAGGAATCTTACGGAATTTAATTGTTTCTGCTGCCCGTGATGTTCCTTCTCCCTCCGTTAGGGGCACGTATTTGTAGGGTTTGCCGCCTACACCAAGTCCAAACCTTATATCCAGAAGGCGATGCTTGTGAAGATTTTCATCAGTAATGCACTTCTTGATCCTTAGGAAATCGGATCTGCTTTGTAGAAGAAGAGATAGTCGATTATTGTATACCAAGCCTTCCGTCTTGGGAAAGACGTGATCTGTTTAAAAAAAAAAGGGCATGTTAATGCTTCGATTTCTTAAGTAAGTTATCCAGTCATAAGACTAAAGTTTACTTGATTTAAGCCATCTTCTTGAGCACCCAGCCTGTCTCTTTATATAGAACCAATCAGACTTGGGATCCCCTATATTGTTGTACCCGTCATACAGAACCTTCCTTTTCGCTACCGATTCGAAGAAAGAGAAATTTGGGGTTGCCGAGGAGCGATGCTTGAAAAGATAAAAGAATTTTAAATCTTTAAATGTAAGCTCGGTATGCAGGATTTCCGCATATGCGATATACAGAGTGTATTGAGCCGCGTAGGCGTTAGGATGAAGCTGCATCGGAGCGATACCCAATCGTTTTAAGGTCTCAATGACGATTGGAGGAAACGGAGGAATAGCTCCTACCCAGCACATGAGTCGGCTGACTGCCATATACCCTTCCGGAGCTAAGTGGGGTCTATCCTCGCTACCGGGTGTCCTCACATCATCCCAGGGGATCCCATGTCTCAGGCAAATTCTTTTAAGCTTTATGTCATCGAGTTTGGAAGCTAAAGAATCAGTAAATTTCTCTATCCCAAGTGCGTCAGGAATCTCGTCGGGAGCTCGCCCGTCTACTTCAGACTCTTCATTAAGTGAAGTACTTTCAGATGGATCCGATTCCGTTGCCTCATATTCGGATCCAGAATCTTCGCCCGCTGGGTTAATTGGAGGGACCTCGGGGTTGTGGCGCTCAAGCATCTCGGGATCCATTTCTGTGTCGGATCTTGAAGAGGAATGATTATCTGACATTACTGTTTATGCAAGTAAACATGAGAAATAAGATTAAAACTACCCGTCCCCCCAGTGTGTGCGAGTGTCGGTGTGTGCTTGTGCGTGCATTAAAGAAAAGTACAAAGGTCAACAAAATCATCTAGGTCGTTGTTCAATTGGTAGATTATGCATTTGTTCAATCCGGAAAGTTCGTCTCAAAGGCTCTAACCTAACTGTCCATCTATTTGTTAGAGTTGCATCATATTATTCAGTCAGCGTGTGCATCAGATTGTTCGTCAGGCGGATCGCGGGGCAGGTTCGGATCGCGACATATGGTCGGATCGTGGTAAAGGATTTGGTACGCGGAACAGTACTAGATCATGGAAAGGTGTCGAATCGCGAAGCGCACCAATTCATCCAGACGGATCGCAATGGTATCTCGGCGATCCGCATCGCCCCCCATTCTCCACGACCCGAGGCTCCAGTATCTCCACGACCTGACACTCGCGTCTAGTTCCTCACGAACTGTAGCCTTGCCATTTCAGCGATCCGACCCACTAGCCAAATCAACATTCCAGTTCCGTTCCCTCTCCCCTCGCCTCACCATCGCTTCGAACTCGGGCATCGCCCACGAACCGAACAGGTCATCCCTTCCTTCTTCTTCCTCAACTCTCCTCTTCACCATTAAATGCATGGAATCGAACCAGGCACGTTCGCGTTTACTATCACCAAATCCTACAAAACTCCGCTGTCTCCACTTTCTAAACCAGTGCGAACACGATAGAAACTAAAGAAAAGCTGTTTAATTACCTTCTTAAAGTTTGGAATCAGTTGGAAATTTGGAAATCAAAGTTAGGGTTTTCTCTCAAGAAAATTGGCGGCGGCTGCGAAAGAAGAAAGAAGAGGAGAAGAATGAGGGTGAGGATCGATTTATATAGGCAAAGGGGCGACCGTTAGTCTCCCCCTTTTTGTCTTATTCGATCCGTGAAAATAGGTGGGCCACGAACCAGAAGCCCACCACGCCACGAACCAGAAGCCCAGCACGTCTCGGAGAAAAGCCCACCACGACTCGGAGAGGAGCCCACCTCGTTCCGTGAAGAGGCCCAAATGCTCACCAAAGGACGAGGCGAACGACTTCCTAACGGACCGTGACTCACACATGCGAGCCGAACCGATAAATGACCGACAGGAATGAAAATTCAAAAATGCACCTGGTAGATTCGATGATGAAGACTCTAAAAGATCCCAGAAAAGAATTTTCCAATAAACAGGGAAACTATTAAAGATTTATCCGATACTTATGGCGAGCAAAGGGACAACTTTCCGTAAATGATATGGCTTTTTGAATAGACGCCACCATTGATTTGCATCTCTTTATGAAAAGATTTTTTTTTGCAGTTTCGAAGCATGTTCCATCATCGATAAAACATACTTCGAGGGGGCAAAATGTTGGCTAGCTTTTTGACCAAGCCACCAAGGTTCATTCGCAAGAAGAAAGTATGAAACTATGTTCCTTAAGTCCATGAAGAATCGGATCGCATCAGAGGGTCGCCCCTCACGGATCGCCCCCCATCGGATCGCCCCACATCGGATCGCCCCCATTGCATCAGCGATCCGACCACTTCTACACGACTCGATCCGTACATACACTACTACCCAACACAGACCGATCCGATCCCCCGATGCACAGCGAAGCCTCTGACCTGTTCAGGCACGAGCTAGTCTTCGGCGATCCGAGATGCACGGATCCAGCGACACGTGTCCCCAACTGTCACTTTGACCAATTCCTCCTCCTTGCTCGATCCGATATTTAAGGGGATCGCGACACCTATCCACAACGGCTAATTTGACTAATTCTTCATTAAGCTGCGATACGATCCGATATTTTCGGGATTTGTGCCACGTGTGACCGCGATCCGCCTGACGAAATCAGCTATAAATAGCCCAGAGCTTGGCATTTTTCAGGATCTTTTTGGCAGTATTGAGCACTGATTCCGCCATTATTGTCATACCACTATTTCTTGTCAGTTTTGTTACGAGATTACTGAGAGAAATTACAATTGTAAAAGTGAGTTTGAGAGAAATCATTGATTGTACTAGCATTAAAAGTATAATCGATAACATATAAAGTGGACGTAGGCTCGTTAACGCCGAACCACTATAAATTCTGTGTGTTTTCTGCTTTTTCTCCATTCTCCGGATATAATTCTTTACGATTCAGAACAATTTGGGTGTTGGGTCCAAATTTTGATCTAACACCGCCCCTGATACTCTGCTGTTTGTTGTGACTTGTGTTGGGCTCTGACATTTCTGTGCCTTTGATGAATGACTGTTTGACCTGCTTGAGAATGTATTTTGTATAAGGAATTTTGCGCGGCATTTTATGCATTTTTCGTCGTATCATGCGGCATTCGTACGTTAATATCGCATTACGGTTGGGTTTGCTTGCAGCCTTATTAAGCTGGGATCATTCATTTTTAGTTTTTGTTTTGATTGGTAAGTTTTATTTTTAGATTTTTTATTTGATGTCTCGTTTATTTGTTTGGGGTATTTTCGTGTTGCATTTTTATGCATGCCTCCTTGGGAGGACTTGAGCTCCAATTTTGACATCCAATCTTGGCTCTACTTAACTCGGTTAACAGCAAAGAACAAGATGGATACCCCCTTTCGGCTAGTATTTCTGCTTTTGTGCTGGTCTTTCCAGTGTGTTTAATCCTTCCCCATTTTTATGCTTCATCCCGAGGAGTGGACACTCTCTTTATCTCATCGAGCCTTAACTCAGAAGGGATAAAGTTTATGTCCCTTACCTAAGAAGGTACCCCTTAGGACCGGCATTTTTTTTCGTTTCGGGACATGTCGGTTTTTTCGACTTTGGTGCCTTGCCCTAGGAAACAGATACAGGTCCCCCTTCTTGGGAAAAAAAAAATTTCCTTCCCTTTTTTTAAGTCGGAGAACCTGCATCCTGCACCTAAGAAGGTGTTTCTTTGGTGGGCTTAGCATTTTTATCCGTGGGACTTTTTGTTTGTGAGCCACTTTTGCTCCAGCATTGTCTTTTTTAGTCTGGCACCAAGATCTTTGTTGGTCCAGTATTCAGAGATTCAGTGCTTCTTGATGAAAGTCGGAATCCCTTGAGTTGGTGTTCCCTGGTCGTTCGTCCACCTATACAAGGAAATCAGCTTTTAGTAGGAGCTCATGAACAAGCAGTTCACACATGTAATTAAAATTTCCTATTCGTTCATTTTTATGTACATCATGTAGATGCAAAGCTCTTTTGAAAATCTCCACAACAATTTTCCTATGTATTCGAATAGTATGTTATAAAAAATAACGACGAATATGCTCGTTGTTCCATGCTCGTGGGATCTGGTCCCCGTCGGTGGTGGTCAGTCTGAAAGTACCATCCTGGAGTTTCTGACTTATAACATAAGGTCCCTCCCAATTGGGTCCGAAAACCCCAGTACCGGTCATTATCTTTTTTAGAACAAGGTCTCCAATTTCAAAAGTTCTGTGTTTGACTTTCGAATTGAAGTGCTTGGCCACCCTTCTTTGGTGTGCGGCTACTCTGAGTTCCGCTTCCTTTCTGTTTTCTTCAAGTTGATTGAGGGCTTTGAGATGTAGCCTCTCGTTTTCTTGGCGGTTAAAATGTATTCTTCTATGGGTGGGGACTTCCAGCTCTACTGGTATCATTGCTTCAGAGCCGTAAGACAAAGAGAAAGGAGTATGCCGTGTGGCCGTTTTGTGTGTAATGTGATACGCCCATAATGCTAATGGGAGTTCGTCTACCCATCCACCCTTAGCCTTCTCCAGTCGTTTCTTAATAGTGGTCTTAATGATTTTGTTCACTGCTTCCACCTGCCCGTTCGCCTGTGGATGAGCGACCGTCGAGAAGCTTTTCTGAATTTTGTATTTGGCGCAAAAGCCTCGAAACTCTTCGCTTTCAAATTGGGTTCCGTTGTTCGTGATTATCTTCTGTGGCACCCCGAACCTGCATATGATATTTTTCAAGATGAAATTGATAACTTTCTTCGATGTTATAGCAGCCAAGGGTTCGGCTTCTGTCCATTTTTTAAAATAATCAACGACGACGATCGCATATTTAAAACCAGATTTGGCAGTAAGAAGGGCTCCTATGAGGTCGATGCCCCAGATAGCAAACGGCCATAGGCTGACCATATGAGTTATAGTTGTGGATGGCAATCTTAGGATCTGGGTGAATCTTTGGCATCGGTCACACCTTTTAGTATAGGCTGATGAATCTTTGTTGATGTCTGGCTAGAAGTAGCCGTACCATACGATCGTTTTAGCTAATGTTTGTCCGCCGGTATATCCTCCGCATTCCCCTTCGTGTAATTCTGCCATGATTGCCTTAGATTCTTCTTTTGTAACACAACAGAGCAAGGGTGTGGAGAATCCCCGCCTATATAGTCATCCATCCTGAATGAGGTATAAGGGAGCTTTTCGCAAAATCTTCCTTCGGAATTTGGCTTCAGTTGGGAGTGTTCCGGTCGTAAGATATTCCTTGATTAGTGCCATCCATGAGGTCGACTCGTCAGCCGTTTCCATGACCCAATCCATTTCGATTTGCTTCGTACTTGGGCTAGAAAGAATTTCCACCGGAAACAATCCCAACTGTTATGCGTCTCCCATGCTTGCGTATTTGGCTAGCGAATCGGCTTTAGCATTTTACTCTCTAGGAATATGAGATATGGTATAGTGTTCAAAAGCTTCCAACAACTCCAAGGTTTTAGAAAGATAATCTGGCAGGTTGCCCATTTTGGCTTGGAATTCTCCCAGAGCTTGGCATACTACGAGCTGAGAGTCACTGAAGATCTGTATAACTTTAGTTTGCAGTTCTTTTGCTAGTTTTATTCCCGCAATCAGGGCTTCGTACTTGGCTTCGTTATTGGTCGCTGGAAACTCTAGTCTTAATGCATAGCATAGGGATCTTCCCTCGAGGGTCTCGAGAACTACCCCCGCCCCAGAACAGCGGTCGTTCGACGCCCCATCAACAAATAACTTCCATTGGATGCTGGCTTCGCTGTCATCTTCCCCTTTAACTTCTCCTTGGCCGGTGAATTCTGCAATGAAGTCGGCAAGTGTTTGACCATTGATCGCTCTCCGGGGACGATATGTGATGTCGTATTGACTAAGCTCTATATTCCATTTCAATAGTCTCCCGGAGGTTTCTGGTCGGGATAAAACCTGCCTCAAAGGCTGGTCTATGAGAACTTTAATGGGATGAGCTTGGAACTAAGCGCGAAGCTTCTTCGACGCAACGAGCAATCAGTAAGAGAGCTTTTCAAGTTTTGGATAATTGAGCTCTGCTCTGGATAGTCTCTTGCTAATGTAATAGACTGGCTTTTGAATCTTCGAATCTTCTCTGATCAGTGCTGCACTTAGGGCATGAGCAGAAAGTGCCAGGTATAGAAATAAGTCCTCCCCGTCGCTAGGATTTGATAGCATGGGTGGTGTTGCCAGGTGTCGGTCTAACTCTTCGAAAGCTTTCTAACACTCATGGGTCCACTGTATTTCCTTCTTCCCCTTTCTGAGGGCATCAAAGAATGGTAGACATCTGTCTGTTGCTTTAGATATAAAGCGATTTAAGGCTGCGATTTTCCCGTTCAGACACTGAAGTTTCCTTTTGGTTCCTGGGGCTCGCATTTCTCTCAAGGCTGAAATCTTGGCCGGATTAGTTTCTATGCCCCTATTGTTGACCATATACCCAACGAACTTGCCCGAACCGACACCAAAAGAACACTTTAAAAGGTTTAGTTTCATGCTATACTGACGTAGGATATTGAACATTTGGGCTAAGTCTTCTATATGGTCTATTTCTCTTTTCGACTTGACCAACATGTCGTTGACATAGACCTCCATTATCCTACCAATTTTCTTTTTGAACACTGCGTTCACTAATCGTTGATAAGTTGCCCCTGCGTTTTTCAGACCAAACGGCATCACCTTGTAATAGTATAAACCAAGATCGGTAATGAAACCGGTGTCGTCTTGGTCTGGACCGTACATCATAATTTGATTATAGCCGGAATATGCATCCATGAAAGATAGCAATTCATGGCCAGCCGTAGAATCTACCAATTGGTCGATTCTGGGAAGAGGGAAATTGTCTTTCGGACAGACCTTGTTTAAATCCGAATAATCAACGCAGACCCGCCATTTACCATTTGATTTCTTCACGAGCACTGGGTTGGATGCCCACTTCGGGTAGGTAGAGTCTCTGATAAAACCATTCTCCATTAGCCTATCGATTTCTTCCTTTAAGGCGCGCGATCTTTCTAGTCCCTAAGTTCTCCTTTTCTGCTTGACAGCTGGGACGCGCGGATCAATGTTCAACTTATGGACCGCAACGTCGGGAGATATGCTGCACATATCAGAGTGACTCCATGCGAACACATCTAAGTTCGCTCTTAGAAAGGCAATCAATTGATTTTTTAACTTGGGGCTTAGTTGAGACCCTATGTTCAGCACGCGGTTTGGGTCCTTCGGGTTTACAGCTATAGGAATTGTGTCTTCGGCCAACGTCGCCCTTTCGTCCTCTGCACTGGCTTCTCTAGGGTCGATTTCTTTCTGTACTCCACTATGCTCGCCAATGCACGGACCTTTCTTTAATTGCTATAAAGGGGGATTTTGGATGCGGGGAAGAGCCTCTGTATCCTTTCCCGAGTCCCTTTTCTTGGCCTCTCTCAGTTCCGTCACATAACAGTCTCTCGCGGCGATCAGGTCGCCCTTGATTACTCCGATTCCTTTCTCAGTTGGAAACTTCATGGTCAAGCACCATGGGGCTAACGCAACCTTGAATCCTGAAAGGGTCGTCCTCCCAAGGAATGCATTGTAAGATGAAAACTCATCTGTCAGGAAAAAAGGTTGTAACATGGAAACCCTGCGTTCCCCATCTGCCAGTTCCACGGATAGATCTATCGTCCCGATGGGTTGCGTAGGTTGGCCTGTGAAACCGTGGATCTTATTTGGGTATGCGCGGACTTTCTCCATAGGGAGATTCATCTTTTGGAAAGTGTTTATGAAGATCACGTTAACCGATGCCCCAGTGTCCACTAGAACCCTTTTTACCACAGCAGGTTCGAGACCAATAGTTATTACCATGGCATCGATCGTTGGTGTAATCAGTCCTTCTGCATCTTTATCTTTGAATGTCATGTCTTCAATCAAAGTCTTAAGCACCTTCATCGGGAGTTCATAGTTCAAAACCATGCATTTTTCCTCTTTTGTTACATCCTTCAGTTCGTTAGCATACTTTTCCATGTCTGCCCAACTGTTCCCAGCTGGGTGTGGCCCTCCAAATATCATATCGATCAACAGTCTTGAATCGGCTGACATTCTGGTGTCTTCATTCGAGTTAGGCTGGCTAGCCACACTGCTATGCCCTTGAACAACTGGAGTATCTTGGGGATTTTTCACATATTGTTGGAGTCGATTTTTTCTGATGAGTTCCTCGATCAAACTCTTTAGATGCCGGCATTCATTGGTGTTGTGCCCTGGTTGGCTATGAAATCGGCAGAACTTTCCGGAGCTGGCCTGCTACTCGGTCACCTTCTGTGGCTTCATCTGGGGAAAGATGCCTGAATCCTTTGTGGCTTGGAAGATTCTTTCTGGAGTTTCGTTTAGGAGAGTTAGCTTGGATGGTTTATATAGCCGCGTCTTTTTATAGGCTTTGTTATCCCGCTCATAGCTTCCCCTCTTCTGTCCCACATCATTTTTCTGCTCAACCCTGGACCCATCGCTTTTTCCTTCTCTGACGATGATATTTTCTGTAGTCTTTTGAACACTCGGAGTTTCATCTTCTACGCTCTTGTATTCCTCATCTTTTTTGTAAAATTTTCTCAGGGTCTTTGGTTTCTTCATCTTGAGTCACTTTCCAAACTCTGACTTCTTATCGATAGCCCCTTTCAGTGCTGCCAATAAGTACCAAGGCTCCAGCTCTACAACCTCTACAGCTGCAGCCTGGAAGCGTGTGAGAAAAGCTTTGATGGTTTCTAAGGGCATTTGCTCCGTCTCGCTGAGCGACATCACGTCCCTTGCTTTTGTGGTTTGCAATCGGAATTGGTCCTGAAATCTCTTTTCCAAATCGGTAAACTGATCGATGCACTTGGGTGGAAGTCGGGTGAGCCATAACGAGGCCATGCCTTCTAGGCACACATGAAAGTATAAGCACTTGATTTCATCAGAGGCTCTAGCTCCATTCATGTGCTGGTCGTATTTGAACAGGAAAATGGTTGGATCACCGGCTCCACTATAGGGCGTGATTGTTGGGGGTATGAACTTCTTTGGAAACCTTGCTTGTCGGATTTCCTTTGTGAATGGGTTTTTGCTGGGGGAGAACTCCCATTCCTTCTCCTCATCTTCTCGGGTCGCGTCTTCCTTCATTACTCGCCGGATCATGTCTGTGATGTGCCTTTCGTCACTTGTCTGTGGTATTAGTGGGACTTGCGTTAATCCGAGTTGTACGCTCTCCTTTACGCTGTGGAGATCTGGCCTTAGGATCCTCAATGCCAGCCTCTCCCCTGTTTCCCACTAGATTGTGAGGTCGTCCATGGTCTTAGGCTGATGAGTCTCCTTTGTCACCAGTATCAATCACAGTGTTTGACGATAACAAATTGGCTCGAGCATTAGTCAAGACGTCAAATCTCTCCATTATCATCTTTGTTGTATTGTCCATTCTTTCGTTTAAGCCAGTTACCACTTCATTCATTTTATCTCGTGTTATCGACGGCCTAGGGGTTTCCCCAGCCTCTCGATCTAAAGCATGAGGTGTAGCCTCATTAGCATTATCATCCTCATTAATTGCAGTAATTTTAGCAGATTACTGCATTTCTTTGATCCAGACATGGCTTCAAGAGACAAAATGTTTTAAATCGAAAGAATTTCTAGATTACTGAATCATGAAAGGGAATTATGAACATAAGCCCCACGGTGGGCGCCAAAATGTTTACACCAAAAATGGTACAAACATCCAAGGTACTAAGATTGTACTTTACCGATTCGGTAAGGAGATTATAGAGCCGTGTTTAGTGAGTAATTAAACAACAAAAAATGCAGATAAAGTAAATAGAGACGAGATTTAGAGTGGTTCGGCCATTAACTAGGCCTACATCCACTGTGATGGCGATTTCCGTTCAGATAGTAAGAATTACAAAATACACCAACTCTCCCCTCTTTCATACATCTCAATGTTCACTCAACATACCCTCATTTATATATTTCGATCTAGGAATTATACAAGAGAATGGTATAGTTTGAAGAGTAAGAGGATGGATAGATGATTGAGGAGAAGAGTGACTTCACTGTCAGCAAGCCTTGCTTGACACCATGGCCGAATTATTAGTTGAGGATGGAGTTTAGCAGCACTTCGTGGTATCGAAGATTGGATTCCTTTCTTGTTGATGGTCATCCTGTATTTATAGGTGAGATCCTGTTGAATTTTGAAATCCGCCTCTGTGGACGATGGCCACTCGTTCCGTTAATTATAATTACGCCATCTGCCAGCTGGAGCCAATTGTCCAGAATTGTAGTTGGTTATTTTGTGCGAGCGACTCAATGGAGTGAGAGTCTTGTGAGTGACTTCTTTGGTCGAAGTTATTTGTCATGGTCGTCTCTATTTGTTGTCGAGCGAGCATGTGATTCGCTTTGATGATGATGATACGGAGGAGCGGTCGATAATCGTTCCACAATAAGGCTACACCCGGCCTGAGCAGGCGAGCGAAGGTCTTTATAGTCTTTATGATGACTGATCAGCGCTTTCCTCTGCGAAGTTGGTATATGGTCGCTCCATGGATTGCCGATCTGAGTGCCGAGTGAAGTGATGTTGCAGTTGGTGAGCGAACATCAGGTGTATGTAAGATCTTATATCCTGGTCTCGATACATATGATTGGACTCTGATACTTGGGTCAAATGCTTTCCTGCTGCCATAAGCGAGCTTCCAAAGCATGCGGTCTTTAACCTTACTTGGTCGTACTTTCCATGGTATATTGTACTGGATGGTCGGTCATACCGGATGGTCGCTCTGCCTTGGACTTGATGCTCGGGTCTTACTCTATGTGCTTGTCTGAGTGCTTGGGATGGTACTGTGTTCGACCAACCTGGAGGTCGTTCGTTCGGGATTCTTTAATCAATGTGCATATGGATTTTTAGGGATTAACAACCATGTTTTAAATTTTATTTTAAAATGAATAGTAACCACGAGAAGTAAAGTTCAGTTAGGGTATTTGAGAAATGTTTTAACCAGATTTTTTTTCAAAACTATCTTATTTATTTTTATAATGAACGTTAGGAAAATTTGAACTCAAACGGGCATGTTTTGAAAAATAATATTGTTTTAATAATAAAATAATGGGACAGTTTGGCTCAGGTCCCTATTATGTTTCAAAATACAAAAAAAACTCTCTGTCTATAAACTTTGGGTCTGAACGAAACCGGAGGAACCTTATTCCTCGCATATCCATCGATCTCCAAGTACGTCTGGACAATCACCAACTGATTCCCTCCTCTTGGGTGTACAGCCCAATCAAGATCATCAGTAATTATCCAAACGACGTGAAGACCTCTGGTCTTCAACCACCGTCTTCATCTTCGACGTATCATCGAATCAGTTATTCAGAATGGGTATAAACCCGGCCTTTCTGAATAACTCGCGTATATAATAAACAAGTGTTACACAAACACAACATACGCCTCATTCCAATCCAGAATATTCTTTATTCAAATATTCTTATCCTTTTGGGATAGGTTCCCATTAATTTTATCAAAGGTAAATTCTTTAAATTTATTCTTTAATCTTCCTTTGGATATCATTTCAAACCATATAATGGTTTTCCAAACTAGTCGGGATTAGCGAACCACAACGAAGTAATTGTTTATTTTATTTCCCAATCCCAGCCTATTTATTCCATGGAGCAAAACTGGTAATACTCCATATCTAACACCACGGTGTTATCGGTAAAATTAATTACCATTTCACATTCAAATCTAGTTAACGATTTAACTATCGCTTGGAGCAAAACTGGTGATACTCCATTCTCGACCATTTCAATCTAATTAAAGATTCATTAAAACTCCACTTAGTTTTAATATTTAACTGGGTTAAAGAACCGATGTCATGTAAAACACGGTTAACGATAAACCCAAAATCACCTCCCATCGTTAATCGGGTTATAGAACAAGTGTTATTTAAAACACCGTTCACGATAAATCCTAAAATCAATTTCAATTCAATTCCAATTAAATACTAATTAACTGGACAATTTCACTAAATCTTTATTAAAAGATTTATTCTTTTCTAAACTAAGTTCAAGAACAGTGTTATTTAAGACATTGTTCACGACGAACCCAAAATCCAATTCGATATTAGATATAAGGCTCTGAATAGGAAATATATCGGCTTATATTCCATATCGAATTCTGAAACCAACAAATATCGTATTGGAAATAACGATATAAAATATATCTTTCAAATTTCCATAACAATACTTATATAATCACGAAATCCAACATCGAAATATCCCGAAGATGATTTCGATTCAAATCCATTCCAATTCATATATTGGAAATTTTGGTTATTTTAAAACTCATTCTCTATCCCATTTATTTCTTTAAAAATAACTAGATTTTAATTCTAGTTAATAACTAGTTCAATTCGATAAAAATCTACTTTTATCTTTTCAAATATTGAGTTTTCCATCCCAATTCTTCCCAAATCATTTATTATGATTTTACACAAATTATTAATATTTTATCAAGGCCCGTACAGTCGATTTTCATCAACGGTCGTCGAACTGCACTTACAACGACCTTTTCCAAATTTGATTTGGAAATAATTCCAAATCCAACCGTTAGATTTCCAATTTTCTAGATTCATTAGAAAGCTCTTTTCGATATGAACCCAACGGTTCAGGTTTTAGGAGAATCCGACGGTTGGATCTCCCGTAACATCAATTCGAAATCAATGTCGAAATTCGCGAACGGCCGCGGCGCGTTCTATTCAGGCCATTAATATATATATTATATATATTTCGTTCAAACGTATTTTATAAATTCGTTTTAAAATGATTCTCACTTTCGATTCAATTTTTAATCAAAATTGAATATTCTATATCATTATATATATATATATATATATGATAATATTTTCAAAATATTTGATTTTGAAATCTTTTCCTTTTCGATATTCTTTATAAAAACGAATAAAATCGATATAAATAACGTTCGCGTCAAAATGGCGCAACTCTAATCAATACGACTTTATTCACTACATGAATATTATTAAATCCTTTTTTGAGTATGATTTTAAAATATTCTTTATTTTCCAAATTGGAATGAGACCCAATCAAATACCATATAATGTTACTTATATGGATTCCATACAACACATGTATATAATCACAACGATAAACAATCAACCATCATCCAAAGTGCTTTCTACCACTGTATAAGCATTTAAAATAAATTAATAACGCTTATACAGCCTGTCAACCAATCGATCGACATACCACTAAACAGTTGGGATTAGTGTACGTCAATATCATCCCAACACCCATGTGGGGTTTCAATCAACAAACATACACATATTTTATTCGTGCAGTTGGGCGACGTGTAAAATTTATCGTCCCAATCAATATCAGATAAATAAATGTACATAAACAAATCGTCTGATTTGTAAATGAATATTTATTTTATTTATCGTCGTTATAAGCTAAAAATAATATTTTTACTTAACTAATTTTTTCTAACACTTTTTAGAAAATTTCGGCGGCATAACGGCACGATACTAGGTCCGGGATAAGGTCTAACCTTATCCCCAATCTACTCATGGCCTGCGCCATACACATACCAATTCTCATCAATTCATTTCATTTCTCAATCCAAATTCACCCAAACAAACTACTCAAACTAATTCAAACAAATAATCCAATCAACCACATAACAAAACAAACACACAAGTCGTCCATGGTCTGTGGACGACGGGGAACAGTTCATATATGCAGTTACATAATAAATAACTGAACAAAATATTTTTAGTGAGAAGTTCTCAACCAAAAGCTTAACCAAACACCAAGACTCTTCATATGTAGAAAATTTCCGCCGCGTTTCCAATGAGATCTGTATCACGCTGTATATTAGAAATCACATTTTTATTTCAACGCCATAAAAAAATTATATTTTTATTGCGCTATTTTCTATATAAAGATCATATTTTTATAACGTCATTTTCAATATAAAGATTATATTTTTATATCTCCATTTTCAATATAAAGATTATATTTTTTATATTGCCATTTTCAATATAAAGATTATATTTTTATATCGCCATTTTCATAGTAAAAATCATATTTTTAAATCACTTCATGCAGTATAAAAATTGCATTTTTATATTGATGTATATAATAAAAATCGAATCTTTTCTATTTATAAAAATCAAATCTTTATCCTACTATATTCATAAAGTTATATTTTTGTATTCTAACGCTATACACATATAAAAGATCACATTTTTATATGTTATACATAATAAAAATCGAATATTTATCTCGCCACTATCTATATAAAAATCACATTTTTCCTCCTATGAACACACTATAAATCTCTTTTTAATTCTTTTCCTACATAGAAATATATTCTTTATATTTTTAAAAACTAATTACATTAAGACTCACAACAATTTCTCATCATCGAAGAAACCAAAATTTGTGTAGCAATGAGCATCAACGGTCGATTGAAAAAGGGGGGGGGGGTTTCTTCATCGCTTCGAATTGGAAATGAGGGGGGGTTGAGGGGCTGCAGGTTCGTCGGAGATAGGATGGGGGAGGCGCAGGCCAGTCTATGGGCGACGACGTTGGGGTGGGCAATGGAGCTGGCGGCGGTTACTGAAAGAGGGGGGCTTCGAATTGGGGTAGCAGCGGGGTTGGGGTTCGGGGTGGAAGGAGGGCGACGGGGAGAGGTTGGCGACCGACATTGGAGGCGGGGTGTGGCGGTAGGCCGCGGTGGCCGGTGGAGGAGTCGTCGCGCGAGATCGTTGTTTTTTTTATTGGCTTTTGAATGAACGACGGATTAGAAAGTAAGAGGGAGGGAGTTGACTGAGTAGGAGAAAAAGTGGGGGAGTTTTATATAATTATATATATTAATTAATTAATTACGTAAAGCAACTTTTAAATTCGACCTCCAAACAAGACCCACCGACTGTCGTCCATAGCTAATTTCCCCCATTTCGAACACAATGGGATATGTATCGTAAGCAATGGATGTTACGATCAGTTTTCGTCAAATTTAAAATATAAATTAATATAACATTCAAATTTGATTTTAACGTACATTTCAATTTGCCGGGGCCACAATGGGATATGTATCGTAAGCCAGTTCGGCCGTTACGATCAGTTTTCATCAAATTTAAAATATAAATTAATATAACGTTCAAATTTGATTTTAACGTACATTTCAATTTGCCGGGGCCACATACGGACCCAAAAAATTCCAGAAAAATTATTTCTAGCTTTGTATTAACGATACGGTCCTAAGAAAACTGATTTCGTCGAATTCTGAGACCGTTTGAAAAATGGCCATTTTCAGGTCGATCAAAATTGACTGAAACTGTCAAAACACGTTTTCTTTCGCTACGCTCACATATTAATCCCAAAAATTATGCATTTTGTAATCTAGCAATAATTTGACATCTCGGATCCAACAAAAGTGGTTTCATCGAAAACGAAGGTCGTTTGCAAAATTTCCATTTTTAAGGGCTTTATATATATATATTAAAATATATATAAATTCCACAGCGACTTTTCTAAATTTTAAACTGGACATATCTTTCAACTTCTAAAGTGAAACCTCAGTTTCTTAGCTTCGTTAGAAAGATATGATTAAACAGATTCAAATATTTCTTGTTTCGTTCAATTCTGACTTATATTGAATTCTGTATATTCATTTGAAATTCGAAATCGAATTTTCGAACTGCCGCGCCATTTCAGGCTCGTTATAAAATTAAAATAAATTTATTTGTTTTAACTTCATCGAAAATAAATTTTTCATCGTTATTATTTAAAATATTCATTTTAAATAATCAAAATTCATTAAAATTGCCAAAATAAAATTTATAAATTGGCTCAGATTTTCCGGGTTGTTACATGAGGCGCCTCGGATGACGGTCAAATACAATCCGGGAACGTTATGTTCATGAAAGATTCCAATCAGCCCGTTAGTGTTGGCTAGCTCTGTCGGTCTGAAGGATCACATTCGTGTAGGTCCTGGGACATCTTGCTAAAGGTGTTCCGAACAGTTAAGAAAGATCCTTTGCCTTGGTCATTGTTGGAATCCAACTTCCAATACTAGCTTACGTTCTCATTTTTTAACCTAATAGCCAACATAAGGGGATATGTTATTATGCGAGCTAAGACTGATTCATTTACTTTCGAAATTGATTTTTACACGTAGACATTAATAATAATATTAAAATATTTGTTTTTAAGAATACCAAACAAGTTTAGTTATTATAAGGTAAAACTTTATCTTTCGGTATGCATTGCATTGTGTGATGGGACTTGAGTCTTATAATAACTTCAATTTTCAAAAGCATGAATTTCGAAGTTTTTGAGCCTTGGTTGATGATTGTATGATATAGGTTATGATTTTTTTATCTAGTTTTTAAACTGGTTAATCCAAATCTGACCCAAGTGTTGTTCACTCGAGTCAGATCCGAGTGTATGTTTCAGGTTTAATCAGGTGGATGACGAGTTTCCAGTTGATTCAGAAAAGCTGGAGTTCTTCGTCAGGTGGCAGGACATATTCTACTGTCTATACTTGCATGTATATGGATTGATGATGTAAAAACTTGTTTAACTCAAATGATATAAATGTTTTCCGCTGTAAAAGTTTCTGATGTAAAGATATAAATTGAATATTATATTTTGTTCTATAATGCTGTGTAACAACCCTGAAGTTTGAAACCAATTTATAATTTAATTTTAATTGATTTTTATGGAAATTAAATACTTTAAACGATTTATTTTGAGAATAAACGACTTAGAATTTATTTAAAACGAAGCTAGAACGTATAAATTTATAATATAATTAAAACGAGCTTGAAACGTCGCGGTAGTTTGAAATTTTAGTTTTGAAATTTAAACGAGTATACATAATTCGTTATAAGTCAGAATTTGATGAAACAAAAAAACGTTAGGATCTAATTAACTATATCCTTCTAAAGAATGTAAGAAATTGAGATTTCAAGTTATAAATTGTAAGTTATGTCCAATTCAAATTTTCAAATAGTCGGTATGGAATTTATTAATATTTTAACATTATTTAAGCCCTTAAAATAGATATTTTGCATACGACCTCCGGTTTCGACGAAACACTTTATTGATCTGGAATATTAAATTATTGCTATATTCCAAATTTCGTAATTTTTGGAGCTAGTATGTGGCCATGCGCAATAAATTGTGAACCAATCCGTCAATTTAACCTAAACTAGAGCGTTTTGAGCAAACAGACTCGAAATTCGATGAAACGAGTTTCATTAGGATCGTAATGTCAAAACATAGTTGAATGTTGATTTTCATCGCCAACAAATTTTATGTGTGATCGGGGCATCGATAAGTGTCGAATGGAGATAACGTTAACCAAAAAATAATAAAATAATATTAAAACCCTACCTATATAATATCTTCTCTTCCAAAACCCTAATTCACCTTCCTCTATATAATTTTACAACCACCCCCTTTCCTATCTCAAAATATTTTGCAAATAAATTCCTACACACAAGATAATTTATATCTCTTAATCCGTAAACAATATGAGGAAACTTCCGACTGGAGATTTGTAGTATACGATGAGATTCACCTACTGACAAAATTTCATGGCCTAAGGTGGTTGGAGTTCGTCGGGATCTAGGTTTAAAGTCATAAAATGGCTATCGGTTTTGGTGATTTAGTGGCCAAACGAATGAGAATTAGATGATGGTGTCAAAAGGAAAGTTGTTAAGAAGAGGGAGGGCTACTGTAACGAACGAGCAGATTTGACACCCAAAATAATACATAAACCCTTATTACTTTCCAGAACTCAAGTATCGAAATCACCAGATAGTTAATATAAAGAAATTAGAGTTTGAGGGAAGAAAGAAAGAAATATTAGAATAGAAGAAAAAGAAGAAGAAGAAAAACACAACAACATCAGAGTCTCACATCGCAGCGGAACAAAATAAAATATAGAAATAAAACTTTATTGAGAGCTTTGAAATACAACTTATAATCATCAGAGTACATCCATACATCTGGACAGTTATAATAAATCTGTCCTCGCATACAACACATAGCCGAATAAATACTAATACGTATCATACGTCTGAACTCCCCCAGCTTATCTTCGGACTTCACAACATCCGATAACCTGAACTGTAAAACCCAATCTAACCCGAGCATTACAAACGCCAGACCAGTCTGGAGAACCAGAGTGAGAAAACTCACTAAGTTTAAAAGCATCACCCAACTTGATTTTAAAGTTAACAAATCTTTTCTGAAAGAAAAGGGTAATCGTAAGCCCAATCCACACATAAACACAGATGGTTTTTACCTTACGATAACTCAAAACATTTTTAAATCATATCTTATTCTGATATTATAATAATATTTAATCAAATAAATAACCATCTAGCAGAACACTTGCATATCACGCTCTACATACATAATGTAAAATCAAAAACCGCGGGCTCTTATTGAAGATTGGATTTCCAACTATGACAAGGAATGGAACCACCTTTCGACAGTGTATCTCTAGAGGATAATACACTAGGTTTAACAAGAACATCTTGCAAGTCAGCCACACATGACCGAGCACTCATTTCGCGTGAGTGTATCGAATGTATATCACCAATGGTTGGGAGCTACCCACCGTTTCCAAAAAATGGACAGCATCAAATAGTTTAAAGAAGGAAATGAATTTTCCCTAGATAGGTGATTATACACTCTACTTAGGAGCGACCCACTTAGCCATGTTGTCTGCCCAATTTTTGTAATTTCTCGGTTGAAGAGGCTTGATATTTAACACTACCTTTAGAACATCACATTACCATTCACTTTGAATGCCACATTGTCAGATCCGTCAAATCACTAACCGACTTCCATAATAAGACTCTGGGAATTAAGCTAAGAGAAGAGTCTTCTCCGCGACCAACAAAAATACATTTGTAAAAATCAACGTACGTGACCCTTAAGAAATACTCTGTTAGACATTCGTCTATATAAGTCATCCAGGAATAGGATGAACCGAAGGCACCCTTCTACTATATCCTAGGTATCACCCTATCAATTAGTAGTGAGTAGTTCTTGCAGTCCATATATTTTAACCATGACAGAACCCCAATATATCTCCGCGTCGACTTAGAGATTTTAAGTGGTTCTTTCATTTTATGAAGATCTACGGTCTTCAATTGCTTTTCACATTTTCTTATTTACTGGTCGGAATGGTATTCGAATACAAATTCGATCCCAGCCTTTCCGTACCAACAATCGTATAGGCCGAATTTTATAGTTGGTTATTTAACTATCAAATAAACAACCATTCAGTCAGAAAATAAAATGAATTTACTGATTCAGTACTCCGCATCACTTGGCTTCTTTAATTAAAAATAATTAAACAACTGGTTAATTTAAAACTTAAAAATCTTTTCGATATTTCAACATAGCATTTCAGTTCTTATTTAACATAAGATTATCCTAAAAAACTATTTAATTTTAACACTTAGGAAAATATCCTATACTCATATCTAATTTCCTATTCCCTTATACTTTCAAAACATTTGCACATCATTACTCGTTATCTATAATCAGGAAATCAGTTCAACTTATTTTTCATAAAATAATGTTACGAAATCTCTTTTATTTCTTTGCTTGAAAAACAATAACCAACCCTTGTTCCTTTAGAATAAAACCATTCCAAAACTCCACTTTCCATTTCCTTTTTCCCTCGAAAACATCGTTATATTTTCACACATTTTCCTTTTATTTCCTTTATATTGGAGATGTCATTATATACATATATATATACACACATTGTCAAGTCTCTTCATTTCTGTTACTTTGGAAATCCCATTATATATATTCTTAAATCTTTTATTTCCTTTTTCTTTGGAAATCTCATTTTATTTTCTTAAGCCTTATATTTCCTTTTTAAACTTGGAAATGTTTCTATTTCTTATTCCTGCATTTCTATACCTCAACATTCGTTAGTCCCTGACCGTAAATTGGTAAGAGAATAATCCCCTAAGTATCAACCCCGAAGATCGAAATCAACATCACATTAATACTCTGGAAATCACTCAGCTCAACACATTTCTAGTTAGGTTCCAATTCTTATCTTAAATCATTATCAATTCATTATATTCCACTTCTAATTCATTCAACCATTTTCCACTTGAAAATCTTGTTTCCATTCCATTCATTTCACTTAATTTCATTTTTATGAAACGCTAACTCAAAATCAACGTTTTAACTTCTCATCTCTTTTATAAACCTTGTTTATACAACTCTGGTTTAATACAAAACCCTTTTTATCTTGTTTTCTTTTTACTTAATTTAAATATTAAGTAAACATCTATTTTAAGCTATCGTACTCGCTTAAAAATAACTTTTATACCTTTATTCTTAAAACTCAAATTTTAATATAATCATAACCTCTTTCCAAAACTCAACTAAACTCTATTCCAAATTCGCTTACTTACACAATAACTTTCATTTAATAGAAATTCCCTGAATTATTAAAATAATGATTTATTTCATCGTTAACTATTATAGAAGTAGTTAAGTTCTTTATTAACTAAAATAAATAGTAAATTTCCTTTTTAATTTTTTATTAAAATTTAAACAAATATTCATTAAGCTATTTCAATATATTAATTGACAATAAACTAATTTAACTTAATAATCAAATCCAAGTTAAAGCGGTTGACATAGTCAACTCAAACACGGGGATCTCGTTAACTAATTCCAATTAATTCTCCCTTTAAATTAATTAATAATATAATTAATTCAAATAATTCCATTTAATTGTTTCGAAGAAACAATTAATCCATCTCTTAATCATTATGTTAATTTCTGCTCATTTACTTACAAATCTTACTAACATAAGAATTTTCCTTATAAAAACAACTGATAATTACTTATAAACTTAAATAATAAATACTAAATTAATATTTATTTCCTTTCAAATAACTTTCATTCAAAGTAATAGATTTAGAAATCTATCTTTAGTTATAAAATAAATTTTATAACTTCATTTATGTCGATTCTCCTGACGGTAAATCTATACTTATAAAATGATTGATTTATAGGCCATGTGATGCCAATTACCCAACCAATACTGCCCATTGGTTAATATCACAAAAAACGTTGAATTACGATTCAACAATCAATAAATCAATCAATCATCCAATCAGATTGGTCAAATAGTTGATATAATGGTAATATGAAAGTAAACAATAAATTTGAGGAATCCAGTTGGATCCCTCCAACTTGTTTTTCCTCGCATCCAAATACGTTACCTCAAATGATATTATTCAATTAAATAAACAGATGTAATATTCAATAATAAATAAATAACAGTAATCCAAGCACCCATATTTTAATTTAATACATTTATATTATTATAAATGTAACCAACAAGGTAAGTTACCTTGTTTGGAAATAATCGTTAGAATAATGATTAGATTTCATTTAAATTAAACTAACATTTAAATCAACCAATTCATCCAATATATATATATATATATATATATATATATATATATATATATACAAACATTCAGCACACAACAAACAATTATCAACCATAGCACACAAATTAAATCCCGACTTATACAAAACATAAGTGGGTAAAAACTGAGTGAGTTATACCCACTTTGATTTTATTCGTTGTTGAAACGGTTTGGTTACAGTTAAATTAAACAATCATTTAATTTAACTATAAATCCCAGTTGTTTCCTGCACTGTCCAGATCAGTTCCATATTATAGCATTCGACACCACGATTCCGATGTAAGTTGTTTGGCTCGATTCTGATAATGCAAATAAAAGTTATTAACGTTTAAGTACTACGATCTAAGTGTAACAACCCGGTTTTTGTCGACTTTGGTTATCGCCATAAACTCAATGACGACTAACCGAACATCGAAAAATACCGGAAAGCTAATAGAAGAAAACAGAGGGTGAGGATAGATAAGATAGAAACTTAGAATAGAAGAAGAAGAAGAACACAACATCAGAGTAACACAAACCTCACAGCGGAACGAATAACATGTAATATATATCACTACTTTGAAATATAAATCTGTACTTGAATATACATATCATTTCCAAAGTATAGCACTTACAACACAGCGGAAATAAACAATAGCTATATGATCCTGAAGACTCCTGCTCCAGCTCTTCAAGTATATGTAAATCCCGACTACTTCACTGCCAGTACAAAATTGGGCACCCAAGAGTTTACGGAAAACAAAACAAAATAAACTCCAGGTCAGTCAGGGGACTGGTATGAGTAAAACAGTTTAAAATAGTTTGAGCCATTAAACGATATCTCATAAGACCACGCCGTATAACGGAACGGGTTTTTCCCTTATGAGAATCCAAATATTCTTTATATCAAAACTCATTGATATAATAATGTCTATCAACCACAATATAATAATCGTCTAGCAGAAACGCTTTCATCTCACGTTCTACATATATAGTACACAATCAAAACTGCGAGCACTTATTGGGTAATGGATTTCCAACTATGACAAGGTAAGGAACCACCTTCCTCTAGTGTACTTCTAGAGAGGAATACACTGGGTTCAACAAGAACATCTTGCAACCCGGCCATACATAACCAACCACTCATTTCGCTTGAGTGTATCGAATGTATATCACCAACGGCTGGGATCAGCAACCGTTTCCCGAATGGGACAGCATCGAACAGATTAAAGAATGAAATGAATATCTCTAGATAGGTGATTATACACCCTAATGGGAGCTACCCACATAGCCATGCTGCCTGCCCGATTTTTGTCATTTACCGGATGTGAGGCTAGAAGCTACGCTTATCTTTTACACGCCACATCTGCATTCACTTAGAATGTCACATCGTCATACCCTTTTAAATCACAAATTGATTTATCCAAAAATAACACGAGTATAAATCTAAGAGAAACGAATTCCTCCGCCACCAAACGTGAATACGTTTGAAGAGATCAACTTACGCAATCTATCAGATATACTCTGTCAGACCTTCGTCCATACAAGTTGTCCTGGGACTGGACAAACCGAAGGCACTTTTCAGTACATCCATCTTAGGCAATTGTTATCTAAGATTTATACAACAACCCTTGCACTTTACTCCTCTTCAAATTTTCTTTGGCATATATAATTCGCAACGCTTATGCCAATATGGAGTTTGGATAATAATCCAGCCGGTCTCTCCATATTAACAACGTTAAAATGGTCAAAACTTTGATAGTATGTGATTTAACTATCATAGAAAAACACGTGTGCAAACAACGATATTATTTCCAGATGGAAATTATATCGATCAATCATCATTTAACATATGTCTCTTTAGTTCATTAATTTACTTATCTCCTGTTTCCATATATTCAACATTTCTAATTTTCTAAATTTAGAAAATATACGTTATTAACAATGGAAAACATTTCCATCTGCTTATTTACAAATCACTATTCTTCCTCAGCTATCAGTCCCCAAGTGTAAACTAGTAAGAGAACAATTCCTTAAGTATCAATACCGAAGGCCGAAACCAACATCAGATCGTCACTTAGAATTTAGAAAACCATTCAACTTAACTAATCTCCAGTTAGTTTATAATTTTGCTTAACTCTATTTGATTAACTCTTATTCGAATAACTAATATTCGATTAACTTTAATTGAATAACTAATATTCAATTAACTTTACTTGATTCATTCTAGTTCGAATAACTATATTCGATTTAATTTCATTCTAAATAACTATGTCTGTTTGACTTTGTTTCGAATAACTATATTCGATTCACTCTTTTTTATTAACTCTAATTCGAATAACTAATATTCGATTAATTCTTTTTGATATTTATTTTCCAAATATCCTTTTTATAAAATCCTATTTATTTCCCAAATATGTCTTTCTATAATACCTTATTTGTTTTACAAATATTTACTCCTTTTCTAATTCTATTTATTTTCTAAATAAATATTCCTTTAATTTAATTCTATTTGTAAATGTTTTACAAATATTTCCTTTTCAATTCGTTTCACAAATATTTCATTTTCATCTTTCTATTTATTTAACAAATAAATATTTCCCTTTATAACTCTTATTTATTCTCAAATAAATATTCTTCTTATAATATCGTATTTATTTTCTAAATAAATATTCCTCTTTATAATGCTATTTACTTTCAAAGTAAATACCCTTTTTATACCTTTATTTACTTTCTAAGTAAATAATCCTTTTTATAAAATTCTTTGATTTTACAAATATTTTCTTTTATAACTTCCTTTCTATAAAATACTTTGACTTTATAAATATTCTATTTCAATACACAGTTTGAAATTTCCCTTTTCCGTTCCAATATTTCTTTTGGTATTCAACAGTACCAAATAACAGGGCCAGTGTCATTACAATCAATCACAGATTATACACCACATCATATAATATGAAAACAAACAGTATTATAAATATTGAGGAATCCTATTGGATCCATCCAACCTGTTTTCCTGCATCACAGATGTTAAACAACACGAGTATAAAATATTCTGATAAACAGAATCAATATTCGATTAACGATTTATATATATATCGTTATCTATAATTTCAACCAATACATAAGAAATTCAATCAAATAGTTAACACACAGCAATCAACAGATAATTATCAGTTCTAAGAATACGTTATAAAAATATAACTGTTCAGAGTTGGTGAGTTTTACTCACATTACGCGTTAACCGTTAAATAACGATTTGCGTTAGTTGATTCTGATCAGACAATTTATTTCGCCGTAAATTGTAACGAGCTCGAATCCACTTCCAGTCAGTTCCATGTTGTAGCCCCCGTCCATACGATCCTAACGGATCTTGTTTCGCTGAATTTCGATATCGTATGAGGAAGTTATTCAATTTATAAGATCGTACACAATTAAAGGTAATTAACTAAAATAACTAATATAAACCTTGGGCTTAACCATTTCTTACTGGCGTAACATCCAAATTAAAAGCCCATGACCGATCCCCTTTTCTTCCCCAATTACAATCATGAGTTCCTGTTACAGGACTCCACCATTTTCGATCCCTTTGAGCTCTCCTTTCACTTCCATCGCTTGATAGAAATTCAAACCATCATTACCAAAATTCATCACTTCACAATCTCCCCAAAATCATACCATTTTTGCAGCGTTCGAACTCCACATTGGAATCCCGTCGTTAACAGCAAACCGTGAGTCCACAGTGTTCGAGCGACACTTTCATCACCGGAATTGCCAAAAAAAATCACAATCCATTCGAAATGAAGCCACAAACAAGCCTCTAAACTTCGATTCTCCGATCCATTAAAGATTCATTCGCAAATTACAAACCTAATTTACTGTGTGTGAATTGGAACCCGGAAAGAACCCATCGCACCTCAAGCTGATGACATAGATAGGAAGCTTTCGATCTCAGCATTCCAAGCGATCCATACTTGAGTGATTTCAGCGAGATTCCGAATTTATATGATTTAGTAAAGATTGATATTTTTGAAGAACTTTGGTTCGGTATTTTCTGTAAGTGGCGGCTCCTATTTATTTCGTTTGCTGTTTGGTTTGTGGTCTTAAAAGTGAGACGTTGGTTAATTCTAGCCACATAGGTTTTAGATATTTAGGTTTGATATTTTATTTTATATTATTTTATTTTATATTCGTTTCACCTTCTAAAATCCGTGTGATCACACACGATATTCAAAAATCGCAAAAATGGTCATGTAGCTACAGTTCGACATTACGGTCCCAACGAAACTGGTTTTGTCGAATTCCGACTCCGTTTGCTCACACAATGTAACACCCTGTATTTTCTGTGAACGTATAAGTAACAAATTAAAGTATACTTAATATTTAGGAGAAGAATTAGGTGAAATGGATTGCACCATTGCGTTCGTCTCGAAATTCTGCTTGAGATAGAGTCCGAGTTTGCGTAAATCGGACTCCGTATGAAGAAGATATGGACGAACGAAGTTAGGCAGAAAAACCGGAAACAGGCCAGAATACACTGGCGCACTTGTGAAGTGCGCCAGTACAAAAATACACTGGCGCACCTGCCAAGTGCGCCCGTACCGATCCAGCACAGAATTCTGGAGTGTTCTGTGATGACGTGTCTTCTTCTGAGTGGCTGGATGACCTGTCTTCGAGCTGGGTGGACCTGATGACTTCTGGACTGATCTGAAGGCTCTAAATCACTCTATTCTCCTATATAAACACCTATAGACTAAAACCCTAAAATCAAATCAAAATTAAACTCCTAGCCGTCATGTCATCGCCTTGCAACTCAGAATAGCCGCCGCCAATTAGAGAGAAAGAACAGCGAATCAAATCAGTTCTATTCAACCCTAACAACGAATCTTCTTCAAATGAGAGCTAATACAACTTCAGAAATCCGAATTCAGAACTCAAGACCGCTTTTGAGTTGTGAGTTCGATTTCTTTAATAAGATAGTTAGTAATTTAATTGGATTGAGTTATGATGCGGATAATTTGGATATGATGTGAATTATTGACTGCATGTTGAATTATGTTGTGTTGTAATTTCTATGATGTTATGTTATGATGCTATCATTTACGATGTAAAGTTATGATGCTATCACCCATGTTGTAATTCTATGTTTGGCTTATGTCTAGTTGAATCATCATGTTGTTCATATGTTAGTTTGGTTATGTTGATTCATATGATAGATCACAAGTTTGTAGGCAAGTTTTATATATGATGTTATGCAAGTTTCATATATGATGTTATGCAAGTTAATATGATTATGCAAGTTGTACATATGATGTTATGCAAGTTAATAGGATCACGCAAGTTGTATGCGAGTTATATGATGTTATGTAAGTTTGGATCTAAAATATATGCTAGTAGTTCGTGATGTTAACTTGTGTCAATGAATCCCTTTTTATAATCCAATCACCTAGGTTTATAACATCGGTTTTTATGCGAATGTGGATGTGGAACATATGCTAGTTCATATAAGTATTATGTTCGTATGCAAGTTTAAGTGATAATTGGATTCACATATATACAAGTTCACACCTTTAAAGTTTAGATCCATATTCAAGTTGACATTTTTATGTTGAAACTATGACATGCACAGTTATGCAAGTTTACACCTTTATGTGGATCCATAGTTTACTCAGGATAACACCTTTTATTGGATCCATAGTTATGCAAGATGACACCTTTATGTTTAGGTTGACGACATACATAGTTTATATAAGTTTGTGATAATTACCTAGGCTAGTTGGGTGTAAAACTATGTTCATACATGCAAGTTCACACCTTTTAGATCTATGATTTTTTTGGATCCTTGATAATACAAAGACTATGCAAGTATGTTGTAATTCTTAATTGCAAGTTAGAGGCAAATTAGATCTATTATTGTGTGTATGTGACTATGTGACGTTTTTTCCTTTTTTTAAGTATTAGACAATTTGCTAGCCTAATATGTATACGTCATGTTAAGCGAACGAATGACGGGAGTACGATGGGGATAATAGTGGATACACACATATTGTGAATTTGGCATGTAATGGCCTAAAGAGGCATGTAATTAATTTTAAGGAATAAAATTAATTAGTGATGAAATTGGTGTAATTTATATACCATAAATAGATGAGCATAATTTAGGTGATAAATTATGGACATAAATAAATATGGAAATTTGAATAGGGAAAGTAATTCAAATTTGGGGAAAATTAATTATGTATAATTAATTGCCTAAGACACGAGGTTGGACTCATTTGTGGTGTAAGACTGCCTGGACCCGCCCGGCAAATCCAGAAGCCACAAATGGTAGCCCAATGTGAGAGGTCAAAGGCCCAAACTAAATGCGTAACAATTGTATGGACATGAGGTTAGGCTCGTTGTGGTGTAAGACTGCCCGGACCCACCCGGCAAATCCAGCAGCCACAAATGTCAGTCTAATGTGAGAGGTCCTACAGGGGTTACGGTAGTAATAACTTAAGAAACACTTAACCAAAGATAAACATGTAGTAGGACATGAGGGGTTAAGTGGGTGCCTTGGGTGGCATGTGGAATCTAGTGGGTGCTTTGGGTGGCATTTGAAATACGATTAGAAACACTTAACCAAAATTTGAAACATGTAAGTGAACATGAATAGAAGTGGGTTAAGTGGGATGTACTAAAGGGGACCAAGCTTAGGTGGATAGCTTGTGTCAAGTCACGGGGGCCCGTTTCAACCAGTAACCCATAAGTATCTCTGTGGGCTCGACCTAAGTCGAGGACGGGACACTCGTATGGGGCTTGACTATAAGAGACCAAAACGGGTGAGCGGTGGCAACGCAAGTCCAACGGGTTCATGTGTGTGTGTGGGCCCGGGCTGGTAGGTAAGACGTTGTTGCATCATGTAGGTATAAGCCGTGCATCTCTGGTACTATCGGGTTGCCACTTTGGGGAGTGATACACCCCACTGTGGGGCCAGTACGGGTATCTATGAGTTAGGGAGCCGATCGCTTGGGGTAGGACTTAGGGTACACTTAGTTCTGTCTGTTTCTGTTGGTACCGTCTGTTTCTGTTGGGTGGTGACACCTGTCTGTTTCTGCGTGGTACCGTCTGTTGGGGTGGTAAAGGCCCATTACTAGTGTACACCTAATCCTAACATTTTGTTTCCGTAGGGATTATTATGTTTCCATCTCTGATTCCGTTTTCGATTCTGTTTCCGTAGGGATTATTCTGTTTCCGTCTCTGATTCCATTTCCGATTTTGTTTCCGTACCTTCTGTCTGTTGGGGTGGAAAAGGCCCATTAGTTGGGTGGTAAAGGCCCATTATTAGTATTCTACTTTTGTACCTTCTGTATCTTGGGGTGGTGAAGGCCCATTACTAGCATTCTGTTTCTGTATAGATTATTTTGTTTCGATTCTATTTCAGTTTAAATATTAGGGTAACACCTAATCCTATTATACTAGTAGTGGTGCAGTATAGTAATTATCCTATAGTGATTAGGAGTTCCTTTAACGAATAACTTGGTTCATCTTATTTCCTTGTTTATTCTGTCATACTCAATGGTTAATGGTCATTTCCTTATTTTCTAACTTATGCCTTAGCCTGGTTACTTTGTTAATTATATTGTTAAAGTTATCGCACTCGCCAGACTTTATGTCTGACCCCCCTTTTTTCTCCTCTTTTCTTCCTTTCCCCCCCAAGTGCTCAGGGAGGAAACACACAGGTTTAGTCAGGATTTGGATATCATCTTCTAGGAGCTTCTTCTGAAGTATGGCTAGAGTCTCTGTCTCTTATATGGCTTGCTCTTTACTTTGGGGAATAATGTTTTTCTTTTAAATACCTATGTACTCTGATAATATAAGACAGAAGTGTTTTGTTGTAAGGGTTTTATGACTCATGGTATTATGTAGCAAAGTATTTTGGTGATTTAATAAAGCTGTTTATTTCCGCTGCAAAATTTTTAATATCTGTCTTGTGATATTCTGTATATGTTTACCTAAAATGCTCCACTGAAGTTAAGGCATTCCCTTTGTGAGTGACCTTAACGGAGGTGGGGTGTTACACACAGCGTATTTTTAACCATCGAAATACTGACTGTTTCTCACATTAAAAATCGGTACGACCACATACTGTAACAACCCGTATTTTAATAACGTGTTATAACCATAAATCAAGACAGAATTAATTTTAAGATAATAATCAAGGGCAACGGGTTACGCCATTACGTTCGTCTTGAAATTCTGCTTGGAAATGAGTCCGAGTTTTTGAGAATTGGAGTCCGTATGACCAAGTTATGGCCCTTCGAAGTTTTCAGAAATTTTCAAGTTCAAAACAGCTCAGAATTCGAATTCAAATTTCGAATTCAAACCCCAGAATAGACTGGGCGGGAAATTTCCCGCCCAGGATCAGGTCGACCTGGGGGTCGACCATAGTATCGACCTGCCCAGGACCAGGTCGACCATAGTGTCTACCTGGGTGTCGACCTGGTGGCCGAGCCCATTTTTGAGTTAGAGTTCACTCTGATGTTTCTAATTCGTTTTCTGTCTAGATTCGTTGGCCAGACCCTATATAAACAGCCCCTAACCCTAGTCTCTCTACACAAATTCTCTCTGGCCTTATTCTGCTAAAATTCTGTTTGAAAAGATAGAGAAAAGGGGGCTATTTCTTCTTCGTCAAGACTAACTAGGGATTTGCAAATTGGTAATTTCTGTTAGACTCAAGATTCTACATCGCCTCTTTTATTTTCTAATTCTCAAACCACGATCTATAAGCCCCAGTTACTTTTAGATTCAAACTTTAAACTTAACATGAACATGTTGTGAATTGAAATTGAACGTATGTATGATAATTATCTTGGATCTATTATTGTACACCTTGGATCTATTATTGTTCATCTTGGATCTATTATTGCTCACCTTGAACCTATTATCGTTCATCTTGAATCTTGACTTGTGGGAATGTTTATATGAAATTGATTTGGGGCCTATACATGTTGTAAACCTTAAACCCCTCATGTCCATGATGTTAACATGCATGTGATGTTGAATTAATTGTTATTCACAAGTTGGGGTTATTATCTTATGTCAACTGTTACCATGGCTATCACCCTATTTTGCTAGATTTGATATTTGAGACCACTATTCCATATGCCAGTATTGTTGTAGTCATTTATCTCAAGTTATACCATGCTTGACTTGTAATCACTTTTGCCACCTTATGCCCATTCTTTCTATGTTATTCCCTAATTAGATTTGTTTGTATCGATTCGAATTCACGTGCGATGGGAATACGATTTGGGTAGTTTAGGCAAACCTGAATTTACTATGAACCTGAAACATGAACCTTGTTATAACTTGAATCTGGACATGGACATGAAATTGACATGAAACCTAACATGACACTCGACATGAAATTTGACTTGAAATTGGACACGAACTTGGACATGACACTTAGACAAACTTGAAAATGGCCAACTCGAGGTTGGGTTGAGTTTGCAGTATAAACCTGCCTGGAACCTCCCGGCGAATCCAGTAACTGCAAACAATAGGACCCAATGTGAGTAGTTGGTCATATCGCGCTTGAAACCCGAGGTTAGACTAGGTTGTGGTGTAAATCTTCCCGGACCCGCCTGGCACATCCAGTAACCACAACAAAGTCTAATGTGAGAGGTTGGGGGCATTAATTTATTTAATGCCACAGGATAGGGTTAGGTCACGAACCGCTGAACACACTTAACCAACTTGATACATGATTTAATAGGGTTAAGTCACGAATTTAAATGACAAAACTTAACCCATTAGGAACCCTAGTTACGCGGTCCATTTCAGCAGTAACCCACTTAGACGTATCATGATACCCTGGGACTAGGCAGGGTGGGGCACGATTACTGGGCTGATTGTAAGCGACCAGAATGACGGCTGAGTAGGTGCGCCATTGTAGGTTCAGGAGGACTAGGGTCGTGCACTTAGTCCGGATTTGAAAAAATAGGCATTGGGCACCCGTAGGTTTACACTGTGTGTGCTTGATTCGTGTCAGTGGTTGACACCCTAGGGCTTGATACACCCTAGGGTGGACCTAGCACAGGTGACTACATTTTCGTGATTGGGCCGTATGACATAGACACATGACGAGTTAGAACTTGTAGGGAGCCGATCGATTAGTAGATCGTTCTGTAGGACCCCGAATTGGGTCATTTCATGATATTGGGCCAAGGGATCATTTCATGGTTAATACTTGACATGGGTTAGAATACTAGTACAGTTGGTGCAACGAATCTTGAATATGCGATGCAAGACTTGATTTATCTTGTTGTCATAGTTACCATGCCAGACTTATTATCATCCTCATGTTTACTTTCCGTTCATTCATGTCTTGTTAACTTTACTAGTTTTTATACTAAAAGTCACTAGGACTTACCAGTCTTTACGACTGACCCTTTTTCTTTTGCCTCTTTTTCTTTCGTCCCCCCCCCCCCCCCCCCCAGGTTCTCAGGGAGGAAACTCTAGCACTTAGCTTGGATTTCTCTTGCTCTCACTTCAGCTCATGTACGGTTTGGTCTTGAGCTATGCTATGGCTGCTTTTCTGCTGTCTTTGGGGAATAGTTTACTTTTGTTATTTTAAGTTTATGCTTGTTTTAGAACTTGTTGTAATGGAGAAATGACGATTGGTACTTTTGATGTAAGAGGTTTTGACTCTATATTTTGAAATAATGAAATTTGGTTTTTGATTCTTCCGCTATTTTAAGTATGTTCTGTCTTGTGATATTTCTGTGTTTGTTTACTAGATAGCGCTCCTCCAAAACTAGTGCATTCCCTTTTGTGAGTGACACTAGCGGAGGTGGGGTGTTACACATACTGACTCTAAAAATCACGAAACTTGACATCTAACAATAATTTGACATTGCGGATCCAACAAAATTAGTTTCGTCGAATTCTGAGGTCGTTTGCAAAACTGGCTATTTTTAAAGCCCTAAATAAACCCTTTGAAATATTAATATATTTAAAAGTAATTAAATTAAATATTTATAAATAAATATAATCGTATATACCCACATACGATATCATACAGCTCCACAATATTCCTATATGAATTTCTAACTCGATATTTCAAATCCCGATTAAATCGATATTCGATTTATAATGAATTTCCTTTTATAAATATAAATAAATCGTCATAAATTATAAAGGAATTCCACAGCGACTTTTCTAAAATTTGATTTGGACATAAATCAAAATCTATACGACGAAAACCCGATTTTTCTCTTCCATTAGAAAAATATACTCCACCAGCTCTGAACGTTTCTTGTTTCACAGAAATCCGATTTAAAATGGCTTCTATATATTCGTTTAAAGTTCAAATCGCCAAATTACGAACTGCCGCGCCATTTCGAGCTTGATTTTAATTATACTATAATTATACGTTCAAACTGTCGTTTATATAATATATTCGTTAATATAATTCAACACTAAACTGAATTATATATTTTAAATTGCCCAATTCACACCATATCGCCATTTCAGCCCATTCTGATTATTTCAGAATTAAATATATTATTTAATTATTATTTTAATTAAATATTCAAAATTATTTAATTCAACGACCATTAAATCCTCTAAATCACTATTTTAAATAATTAAATAAATTAATTATAATGCCGTAAAAATTACGGGACATTACACTAAGTTAGCCAAGTTAACTCCTTATTTATAATATTATAAATGTGAAGATTAAGAATTAATTGGCCCATATAATTACATTGATTAAGAAGTCGGTCCAAAATAGTTACATCTGCTTCACACGAACAAGCCAACTTCTGCTCCTGTACAAAACAACGCCATGTCCACTTTTAAATTTTGTTCCCCACATTTAACCCAAATGAGCCCCATTAAAACCTCCTGCTTCCATAATGAATTAAGCCTAACTTTATTCTTCATGAATGAAAATGCACCAGGTGCCATAATAAAACCCTCAGCTTAAATAATACATTGTACCCGACTTTCTCTATTCACGTTAAAAACAAACTAGTCCCTCCCATTTACTTCCTTTGGTTTGCTTCACGTAGCCCAGTTTTTTTTCTTTCTTTGCAACAAATGAAAACGTGCCCAGCTTAGTTATTCCCACTGCCACATTAGAAAATATACCCCAAAGTCATCCTTCCTGCTACGGTTTAAACTCCCCAATCCACGAATACTGTTGCTCCTACTATCTGCCTGTATATTTCTTTTTCTATTCTTTTTTTCTTTCCAAGACTGACTTTCCTCCTTCAGTACCCCATCGTGCTAAACAGTTGCCACGTTATACAAATGTTGCTCACCATGTTTTGTTTGTATTTGTTAAATTCAACCGACTTTGTTTCTTTCCCAAAGTTTTGAACCGAACACAGGACGACATTTTCCACTTTGTTTGCAACTAACGAACCCCTTCCTTTAAACTTTCCCATATGCCACGTTTGAAATTTCTCCTTCATCGTTCAAAACTGATGACATCGTTAAAACAATAGAACCCATGCAAGCCTTTTCTTCTATCCCACTTTCGCACTTTTGTACGCAGCTAAACCCACATCTATGCACAGATTGACCCATGCTTGAACATTATTTCTCACCGTCGCGCCTCAGTTGCTTCACTGGCCGACGATCGGCAACCACCACAAGAACCGCTCCAGTGCCCTCGTTAATCGCCAGTAGTCTTGTGAAGCTCGACCCCTCCATTTGCTTGTAGCAACCAACGAACCGTGCTGACCTCACAGTCATATTTCCCTCTCTACATTGAACGAGAATAGAACATGACCGGTCATCTTATAGAACTCACTGAGATGAGTAGTTTTGTTGAAGAAATTTTTTGAGTTTAGTTCATGAATTTCGAGTTAGGAGGGAGGATCGTTCGGAGCTTGCTGGCCATTCAATTGGTATTGTAGCGGCTTCAATTTAATTTGAACAGGCATAAGAAATTTTAGGGTTATAGTGTGCTAATGGGTATTTATATGGAAAGGAATAATATTATTTTAATTTAACGAAACTTAGCGCTGAAGTATCGTGTATAAACCACCACATACGATGACCAATCGAGATGAAACTCATAATCCTAGCATAAAATAATATTCCGGACACGGTGGGACAGGTTTCATCGAACTCCGAGGTTGTTTGTAAAAGTCCATTTATAATTCATAAGTGAAAAATCACGTGTTTAAATTCCCCACGATTACAAAATAAATCAAAATAACCTGAAACCTGAAACTTGAAACATTACAAATACTAACTATTGCCGATTTAATAAAATTAGTTTCGCTGAAAATGGAGTTCGTTTGACAATCAATTATTTTATTATTCCATATTTTCAAATTAAATCGAATATACGATTAAATAAAAACTAAGCATTTATCATTGCCACGATCGAATGATAAAGCCGATCGATATGAAAATCGAAATCTTACAAAAACTTATTATTACAGTTCCAACGACACAAGTTTCATCGCATTCCGACATTGTTTCCCCAGAATGATATTTTGTACACAACACAATGTTATCTTGGACAACAAATGACCCAGTCTTCAAAAATAACAAACAATATATGTATATATCCTGACTCTAAACGTCAATACAAATTCAACGGAATTCGTTTCGCGTCTTAATTCGATCGCTATCTTGAGTTATCAATGAATTCCTTTCAAATCGAATTAAATTCATTAAATAAACCGTTAAAATTTATAAACAATTCCATAACGACTATTTCCAAATTTGAATTAGACATAACCAACAATCTATAACATGAAATCTCCAATTTTTTTTTCATTAGAAAAATATAATCAAATAGATTCAAATGATTCTTGTTTCACAGAATTCCGACTTTTATCGGATCCTGTATATTCACTTGAAGTTCAAAACTTAATATTACGAACTACCGTGACGTTTCAAGCTCGTTTATAATTTAGATATAAATTAAATGTTTAAACATCATTAAATAATGAATTATATATTATAAATCCATTTCTAGTTTCAAATCAGTATTTAAAATAATAAATTATATTAAATATCTGATTAATAAAAATGCGGGACGTTACAACTACGACGTTCTTTTCGAGTGTTTGACCGGAAGAGGGCCGTGGTGGCGGGATCTATAGTTGAACGGCGTCGGTCGAAGGGGTGGAGCTACGAACGAAAATTGACTTGTGGCGGCCGCCACAGGCATTTTCAGGCCAAGTCGCCTAAAGGAGTTTGGTTCGGCTTGGCGAGGCGGTCAGTTTCTAGGTGGTTAACGATCAGATGGTGGCGAGGCGGCGGAGAAATCGACATCGACGTCGATAAGGGTATTTAGCCAAATTTATTTCGTCGGAGGCGATCTGGGCGGCACCATTCATAGTGTAGGCGCGCCGTGCGTAAGTGAAGTCGGTTAGTGGTTGACTGATCGTTTAAAGGTTTGACGTGGCGGCGGTGGGCAATGGTTGAGGGAGGACGACGAGTTGAAGCAATGGGGAAGATGATTTGATTTATATATTATTTTAATTCATGTAATTAAAGTTCGTATGTTAATATCTTTTTAGTATGAACTCAGAATTACGCGAAACTGGATCCGTTGCGATCACGGAGTCGTGAGCTTCACAACAAAACTGATTGGGACGAAAATGGAGCAAGTTACATTTTTAGGTCAAATTAAACCCAAGTTTAATCTGGCTTAAAAAGAAATCGATAATTTGAACCGATCAAAGTGAGAACTCTCTCACTCAACTATTTTGTTATGTGATTATAATCATATCTGAATATATATGCCTATGCTGATTTTTATCTTGATTAATTATCACAAAATGTTGTATGGTGCATGGTAGCTCACATCACAATTGTTTACAAACTCGATGCATAAATGGATGATTATTTGTTAATGATTTGAATGTGATTTGGAAATAATTAACATGTTAAAAAGGATGTTAAATTATTTGTGGCAGTTGATATTGGATTAAACATCCATTTACAAGTCGAACAACTTGTTTATGTTTACCTATTTAAATGATGTCGATTGGATTGAATAATTAATTTATTAATTGATTATTTATTCATTGAAAACCCCACACGGGTCTTGGGATGATCTTTGACTTGCGCATCTCCCTTGGGTATAGTGTATGTTGATCGGTTGATTGACAAATTTAAGTAAGCACCAATTAACTGTTTTAGAGCTTATAATGATATAAGTGCACCCTGGATGTTATTTGAATGGTTAATAGTTGTTTCCAACTATTGTTGGATGCATATGATGAAATAAATCCACATAAATTAATTTATATGGATATTGGTTGAAATTTTATTCCAATCCGGAATAAATATGAATATTTTAATAATATAATATTCAATGAAAATTAAAAGTTTGATTTTGATGTCCGATTTTGGATGGACACAAAGATTTAAAAATATAGATCAATATCCGTAACTATAACGAATGGTTTTAAATTAATTTTCAATTGATTTTGGTATGTCAAAGTTCTCCAATTAAAAATGAATAGTAACTTTCCGTGATGTTCCATTAGGTTATATAGTAAACGTTTTAAAAGAAGGTTTCATTCGAAAGTTTATCGTTTATTTTTATAACGACTGTAAGGAAAATTTGAACTTAATATAATGACTTTCGAAAAATAATATTATTTTATTAATTAAAATAATATTAAAATTGACTGAACAGTGAAATGCGTAATTTTAAAGATAAATGGCTGAAACGAGCTTGCAAAGATGATTACATACATTTTATAAAAATTATAAAAATGGTTTAGAAGCATTTTGATTTATATTTAAAATTTATAAATCGATTCGGGCTTGAATAGAACGTGTCATGCAGTGACATTTCGCGAACGTCAACCCGTAACTTTAAATTGACGTAACGGGAGATCCGACCGTCAGATTCTCCTGAAATGAGAATCTTTGGAACCGTAATAAAATAAGCTTTCTCGTAAAATAAAAAAATTCAAAATCCAACGGTTAGATTTTAATTTAAGTCCAAATCCGTTTTGGAAAAGGTCGCTATGGATGCAGTTCGGTGGCTGATATTGGAAACCAGTTGTAAGGGCCTTAATAAAATTATTAAATATATAAATAAATTATGTAAAATCATAATAAATGATTTGGAAATATTTTGGATGAAATATTCCAAGTTTTGAAAAGATAAAATATATTTTATTTGAATGAACTAGTTATCAACTGGAGTAGTAATCCAATGATGTTAAATTAATAATTTGGATTTGTGAACGGTTTTAATATAACTAGAGTTTTCCAACGAATAAATTGGAATGGTTTTAAATGGAAACTGTCATCAAATATTTCGATATTGGATCCCGTAATTACAAGAATACTGTTATAGGAATTTGGAAGATACTGATATCGTTATTCCAAAATGATATCTGTTAGTTTCAGAATTTGGTATTTGATGTAAGTCGACATAATTTCCATTTAAGATCTTATATTTAATATCAAATTGGATTCCAGGTTTGTTGTGAATGGTATCTTAAATAATACTATTCTTAAACCCAGTTGTGAAAGGAATAAATCTTTTAATTAAGATTTAAGGAAGTTTTCCAGTTTATTTATTTAAATTGGAATTGATTGGAACTCGATTAATAATAAACGAGATGAGCTTCTGTGAAGGAAGGCATTTACTATTTATGGAATTTAAAAGGCTTTGTCATTATTCTACTTAAAGTATTAGCCTGATACAGGAATTTATATCGATTATAAATAGTTCATATTTTCGTTAAGATTCCATATTAAATGGAAGATGATTTTGGGTTTATTGTGAACAATGTTTTAAATGACATTTTTTCTTTGACCCAATTAAAGTCAGGGTTAATTTCCTAAGGTTGAATAATCATTAAGTAATGATTTTTGAGATTAAATTAAGTTGGAGTTTTAATGAATCTTTAATTAGATTGAAATGTTGAAAAAAGGGTAATTAAATTTACCAAATACGAGAATGGTTCGAAATGGAGTACCACTAGTTTTACTCCATGAAATGGATGAATATTTAATTGGATTTAAGCGTTAAATGGTAATTAAGTTTACTAATAACATCATGGGTGTTAAATATGGAGTACGACCTATTTTGCTCCATGAGATGAATAGGTTGGGATAGGGATAATAAAATGAATGATTACTTCGGTAAGGTTCGATAATCCTGACTAGCTTTATAAACCTTAATTTGGTTTAAGTTGTGAAAAGATATTATAAATTCTTTTGAAGTGATTTCCGTAGAATGGATTAAACAATAAGTTTAAAAGAACTTATCTTTGATAAAATTAATGGGAACCTTTCCCAAAGGTAATGAATATTTGAATAAAAGAATATTCTGGATTAGAATGGGATGTGTGTTATCTTTGTGTATTTATCACATGATTATAAAGATACGCTAGTTATTCGAAAAAACCGGGTTTAACCCATTCTGAAATAACTTTTACGACGATTAAAAGTCGAAGATATAAAGACGGTGGTTGAAGACAAGAGATCTTCACATCGTCGGGATGATTGGTGTTGTCTCGATTTGGGGCGAACACCCAAGACGAGGTTATAAGTGGTGTTCGTCCAGACATACTTGGAGATCGATCAGATATGTGAGGGCCTCTCTCTTGTATTGGACATATGGGACAAGGACTAAAGTGCCTTCGTTTTCATTCAGACCCAGAGTGGAATTATAAATGGATTGTGTGTCTGACATTGAATTTTGTTCCGTATTGATTGATTTCTATTGAACATATCTCTGTTTTGTAACGACCCAGGGATTTTCGGCCCTGAAAATCGACATAAATACATTCACCGTACCTCATGTCGACCTTCCAAAACCGAAAACACCAGAACATTATTAGAAAGAATTTAGAGGGTGAGATAAGAAAGAAAGAAATATAAGAATAGAAGAAGAAGAAGAAGAACCAACACAACACAGAATCAGAGTCTCACATCGTAGCGGAACAAAATATAATACAGAAATAAAACTTTATTGAGAGCTTTCAAAATACTTACAATATCAGAGTACATCACTCAATGGGACAGTTATAATAACATGTTCCCATATACAACACATAGCGGAATAGTAGCTATATAATATCATACGTCTGAACATCTCCAGCTCGTCTCTGGACTTCACAGCATTCGATAACCTGAACCTGTACACCCTGGGCTAACTCGAGCATTTACAAAACACTGGGTCAGTCTGGTGAACCAAAGTGAGTAAAACTCACGCAGTATTAAGGGTAAATCATCCAACATGATTTTAAAGTTCAAAATCTTTTCAAAAGAAAAGGATAATCGTAAGACCAAATCCACACATAAACACGGACGGTTTTTACCTTACGATAACCCAAAACACTTTTGAAATCAATATCTTTTCTGATATTATAATAATGTCTAAATATATACAAGTAAATAACAATCTAGTGGAACGCTTGCATCTCACGCTCCACATAAATAGTATACAATCCAAAACCGCGGGCGCTTATTGGAAATTGGATTCCGACTATGACAAGGTATAGGACCACCTGCCAATAGTGTATCTCTAGAGGCGAATACACTGGGTTCAACAAGAACGTCTTGCAACCCGGCCCTCACATGACCGACCACTCATTTCGCTTGAGTGTATCGAATGTATATCACCAACGGTTGGGCTCAAACTACCGTTTCCCGAAAGGGACAGCATCGAAAAAAGATTCAAGAAGCAAAAGGAATTTCTCTAGATAGGTGATTATACACCCTAATGGGAGTGACCCACACAGCCATGCTGCCTGCCCGATTTTTGTCATTTCCCGGCTAATGAGGCTTGAGGTTTGAATTCATTTCTAGAACATCTGGCCATAATTTACTTTGAATGCCACATCGTCAGATCCGCTGGATATCACTAATTGATGTCACAAAAATACCCTGGTTAGGAGCGACCCAACTATGGTACGTTTGAAGAAATCAACGTACGCGATCCCTTTGGATATACTCTGTCAGACATTCGTCCATGCAAGTCATCCAGGAACAGGATGAACCGAAGGCACTCTCATACTGCATCTCATATAGGAATCACCCCATGGATCAGTAGCGAGAAGTCCTTGCAACCTGTGGATTTCAACCACGACAGAATCACAGTTTATCTCTGGCCGCTAAACCAGAGATTTTTAGTAGTTCTTCCGTTTAATGAAGATCCACGGTCTTCAATGCTCCATCTCGACCATCTTCTGATATCTTCATGTATTTGTTGGTCGGAATGGTTTTCGAATAATAATTTTGATCCCGGTCTTTCCGCACCAACAATCGTATTGGACAGATTTGATAGTCGGTGATTTAACTATCAAAATAAACAGTGTTTCAATCATGATAACCCAATGAGTTCACTGGTTCAGCATTCAGCACCACTTGGCCTTTTAATTAAAACAAACTAATTCCCTTTTGTTTAATTAAAATTTCTAACTCTTTTAATTTTTAAAAATACGATATTTGAATTCTTACTTAGATACTAATATTTCCAAAAACCATTTCATATTAACACTTAATGAAATAACTTATAATCATATTAAATTGAAACTTAATTCTCCTCTTAAAACATTTGTCACATCATTCTTTATTATTTAAACTTGGGAAATTCACTTAACTTACAATTCGTAATCAACATTAGGTAATATCTTTTATTTTATTCTTGAAACAATAACAAATATTTATTTGTATAAGATAAAAACCCAACCTTACATTTCCTTCTTACTAATTTCCCTTACTTCGTATATTCTCCAAATTTTCACCAAACATCGCATTATTATTTCCCTAATGAAAATAATAAATTATCACTAACCTCTTTCACGATTACCAACTAATATCATCTTCAGATAATCCTGATGTTGTTCAAGTTGGAGTATTTTAATTACCTCTCAAATCTTGATCAACAACGTTCTTATCCTCAGTTAAATATAAGTTGTAATCAAACCAATATTCTATTCTAGTCTCAAAACAATTCCCATTATAACTCGGATTTGGTTACGCAACCCTATGACCCCCTTCTTTATCCAGGTTTACTTTACCAACCTCCTTTCAATCTATTCGTCCATTTCCCACTTTGGAAATCTTATTTAAAATTTCCCCTTTTTACTTGATCTCATTTTCAAGTAACGTTAATTTAATATTAACGTTTTTACACTTTAAATCTCATTTAAAAACTATGGTTTATTATAAACCCTTTTATCTTAAATTTGTTTGACTTAATTCACATAACTAAGTAACATTTATTTCAAGCTATTTTATTCGCTGGAATTTCCTTTTATAACTTTGTTATAAAAATTTGTGTTTTAAATACAAAACCCGTACATAAATGCCTTTCATCATTCAATTGGTTTTCATTTCCATTTCGAGTACCTTTTAAATGAAATTCAATTAAAAGTATTCCCTAAATTATTATTAATTAAAATAATAATTTACTCCGATTATTAACTACTTCAATAGTTAATTTCTTTAATAATTAAAATAAATATTAATTCCCTTTAAATATGTTTTTATTCAAAATATATATTTTCCAAATCTATCTTTAGTTATAAAGTAAATTTTATAATTTCAGTTCGATCGATTTGCCTGACGGTAAATCGATATAAATAAAATAATTTACTTTTAGGCCATTTACTGTCGATTACCCAACCAATACTGCCCATTGGTTAAAACACAACACAGGTTGACTTTTCAATCAATGATCAATACTCAAATCCATTACCCAACATGACAGTTCATATGATATTATGAAAATAAATAATATATTTGAGGAATCCGGTTGGATCCCTCCAACCTGTTCTTCCCTGTATATAAACGGTTATCACCCAACAGATCTTTCAATTTCATTTAACTGATAAAATAAATAACGACCATTTAATCCCAACCACAAGCAATTCAAACAATTCAACCAATTAAACACGTTTATTTTATAAACGTGACCAACAAGGTAAGTTACCTTTATTGGAACCAATCGTTAAAATAACGATTTGGTATTTCACTGAAATTAAACGACGGTTTAATTTCATCAGTTATATCAACAAATATTAATTATAATATTAGCAACCAGTCAACAGAAAACAGAGCACACAAAATAAAAACCTAATTTATATAAGATATAAATAGGAAAAACTGAGTGAGTTGAACTCACCTTGTTTCCGTTGTCGCTAAAGCGGTTTGGTTTTCAGTTAAATTAAATTGGTGTTTTAATTTAAAGAAAGATTCCAGTGGCTTCTCTTCCTGTCCAGATTAGTTCCATAATATTCTGTTCTTTGATTTGAAATATAAACAGGTGAATTAATTAACTAATGTTCCAAATTAGCATTTACACTAATTATATTATTAGTTTTAGATAATTAGTTTGTTTATTATAATAGGCTGACACTGCTGAATTAGTGACCAAGCCCAATCCCCTTTTTGATTTCACATGATTGTTCTTCCTTCCCTGGTCCATGAATCGCGTCGGCAAACTTACTGAGTTATAGTCATAATAATTAGATGGTTAAAATAGTTGATACTTTAATTAGAATTTAATAACTTGATTACACTTTTTTTTTGAAAAGGTAAAAACATAAAGGCCCAAGGCCCAAAGAGGGTTACAACCCAATGTAATACACCCAGTCACATTCGTGACTAACCCTAGCCGCCTCACAATACACAACGAAACCCTAAAGAGAAAAGGAGCTGAAAATGGCGAGCTCCTTAAAAGAAAAGGCAGCACTGTCTTCAAGGCGGCTTCCAAACGAGAACGTCCATGGCTTCGCAACTCTTCTCAGTTGTTTCAGGCTTGAGATTTACTTCGTGATCCCTCTGGCACCTTCTCCAGTTGCTTGAAACGAGCTTATGGTGTTTAATGGAGTTTGAGGGGTTCGAATCCAGCAGATCTGACCTTTTAAAGCTGTCAAAGCTTCTCTTGTTTCTAGAAATGTCTCTTGTGTCTTCAGAGGAGCAACCTCTGCTACTCTCGCCTTCTGACCATATAGATAAGTGATAGATCTGGTGGTTGAGCAAGCTTTTGTAGTGATTATCCCCAATTCTTTGCAAAAAATTGATCTTTTCTTCTGATTTTCCTTTATCCAGGTGATTGAGCGAGTCTGGAGCACTCCTGGAGGAACCTCCACCTGCTTCAAGTAAAAACACATGCTTACTATTTGATTTACTCGAAAAATTACGCACTTTTGAAAAGTAATTATGTTTACTTCCCTCGCAGATTTTTGATTTGAGAGCAGTGTTGATGGAAGCCCCAGCGAGGATGCCAGACTCGTCAAAATCACCTTTCGTGGTCTCAAAATCATTACTGGGTGGAAGCTGATCTCTAATGGTCCCTGTGTTCCTAGAAGATCTTGGAGTAGCAAAGAGATATGCTTCGCCAGTGGGGGGATTTAAGGCAGCTAAATTAGCTTTCTGCTTGCCATTAAGTAAGAGATCTTCAACTAGCTTATCACTGTCATCCTTATTACTATGATAATTTTGATTGTTCAATTTGTCCTGCATGCATCTGTTAGCTTTTTTCATAACAATATTACTGTCATAAAAAATAGAATTCCATAGCTGAACACTATTTGTCTCCTTACCAGTGTGCAATCTTTGATTTCTCTCCCTCCATATATAGTAAATACAAGCAGTCAAAAAAACACAGGCTTTTTTGAAATTAGTGGACTTGGGCTTAGTAAATTTAAGAATATACTCAACACTATCTCTAATGTCAAGTGAGGAAAATTTATGATTGAAACCCAAAATATTTTTTGCATTAAACCATATGGACTGAGAATACAAACACTCAAAAAACAGATGTTTGGAGCTTTCAACTTCACTTTTGCAGAGCAAACAAATTTTTTCAGAGTTTTTATTCCATTTATAGCACCTATCTCTAGTAGGCAATTTATTTAAGAGAGCAAAATAGGCACAATGTGCCATTTTAGGGCAATTTGATTTGCTCCAGATGACTTTATGCCAATCCAATTCTACCTCATCTCCTTGCAAAACCTCCCAAACTTTTTTGAAAGAGAATTTATCTTTAGAACAAATTTTCCAAACCCAATGATCTTTGAAACAGTTTTGGTCAATATGAATAGAGGAAATGGCATTTCTAAAAATTAAAGCTGCTGTGTTGTTATGAAAGCTCCAAACATTATTAATGATTAAACTATTTACATTATCATTAACACCACCTAGGACATGAAGATTACCCCAACCTAGAAGGTTAATGAGAGAATTAACACTAATCCATGGGTCAAACCAAAGGCTGGTTTGATTACCATCTTTTATTTTCCTGTAAATGAAATTCCTACCCATGTCCCTACAGTCTAAAATGTTTTTCCAAATTACTGAATGGTGATTTTCCTTTCTAGCCAGCCAAAAGTTTTTCTTTTTTAAGTATTTTGCATTCATCCACCTGGCCCAAAGGGATTTACCATCCAGAAATTTCCAAAACAATTTCAACTTACTTACTTCAGCTATGTCACTTATTTTTCTAAGCCCAAGACCACCAAATTTCCTTGGCTTGCAAACTCTATCCCAAGCTACTTTATGTTGCTTGCCCCTCCAAATGAAATTAGAGCACATTTTCTCAATTTTGTGAATGACACTAGCAGGGATATTGTGAGTCTGAACCCAATACATGATCATAGCTGTAATAACAGTATGAGTGAGTTCTATTCTGCCTGCTAGGGATAAAAGCTTACAAGACCAACCATTAAGTTTATTTTGAATCATATCAATTAATCTAGAGCAGTCTCTATCATTAATCTGGTTAGAGCTTAAGGGAAGACCAAGATATCTAACAGGAAGATTACCTTCCTTGAATTTTAAAAGCTGGAGAATTTCATGCTTAATTAAAACATCTTTGCTGAAATAGATTTTGCTTTTATTATCATTAACAGCTAAACCAGCATACTTTTCCATGTTTTCCAAAATTTGAAAAACAGTAATGGCGCTTTTTTTATCAGCCTTAAGAAATAAAAGCATATCATCTGCATAGAGTAAGTGTGTGATGTGAGGTTTTACCCTGTTTATTGGTTTGATGTTTCCCCTTAATACTTCCAATTCCATTTGCATGGAGAAGTATTCCATAACAATAGAGAATAGGTAAGGTGACAGAGGGTCACCTTGCCTTATTCCTCTATTGTTGTGTATAAATCCTTTGGGGGATCCATTAACCATTACAGAGTAAGTTACATTACAAATGCACTCTCTAATCAGCTCACAAAATCTAGTATCAAATCCCATTTTCTGCATTGAGTAGATGATAAAATTCCTGTTGATCTTATCAAATGCTTTATGCAGATCTATTTTAATACACATGAGATTATTATTTTTCATATTGAACTTCCTAATCAATTCATGAGCTAATAGAGAGTTATCTGATATCAGTCGGCCAGGAATGAAAGCACTCTGATTTTCAGAAATGATGAATTTGAGAAAGCCTTTTAGCCTATTGCAAAGAAGAGTAGATATTATTTTATAAATAAAATTGCAACAGGCTATAGGCCTATATTCATCAAGTCCACTAGGGTTTTCTACTTTTGGAATCAGGGTTAAGAAAGTGTGATTTGTGTTTTTTAATAACTTTCCAGTATTGAAAAATTCAATTACTGAATCACATAACACAGAATGCATTTCACCCCAATGAGTCTTATAAAATTTTGCACCAAACCCATCTGGTCCTGGGCTTTTGTCATTACATGCATTAAAAATGATATTCTTAATCTCTTCTTGCCTAATAGGGGCTAATAAAATATCAGAGCTATTGCTGTTAGCTACATATTTGAAATCAAAGTCAGGAAAAATAGAAGGGTAATTATTGGAGTTATACAATGAGGTGAAAAATTTATAGCCTCTTGCTCTAATTTTGAGGCTTCATTGATTACCAATCCCTTTGCATCTATTAACTTACCAATATTATTTCTATTTTTCCTGCAAGACATTTTAGTATAAAAAAATTTACTGGTCACATCTCCAGCAGTTAGCCAGTCAACCTTAGCTTTCTGCTTGAGATTTATAGTGTTAATATGAAGAGCATTGACCAATTTAGTTTGAGCATTAAAAAAAATTCTCTGCCTTAGTCTTGTCTGAACTATTTTTATCTAGTTCATTCTGAAGCTCTCACATTCATCCCTGATAGCTTTGATGTCATTTTTATTTCTAGCAATGTTCCAAGTATTAAGATTAGATTTAACTAACTGCAAAGTTTTACTGAATTTTTACTGAGCAGTTCCAAACAGAGTATTAGATCACTTAAAATAACGACCGGGTACTTTCCTTTCATCTTTATTCCTATTGTCCATTTCCTTGCTTCCTTACATCTGCTGCTTGCCCTTTCATCGCTCCATGTACCCGATAACACGCCCTCACCCATGCTGCTAAAAAGAATTCATTTTTCCATTTAATTAACTAACTTTAATCAATATATAATGACTAATAAATTTACGTTTTAAATCAATGAAAGTCAGCCAATTTACTTTTGAAAACAAGGCCCGATCTACAGCTCGTCTCCCTCCCTTCGTTCACGTATAACTGCTCCTTCCATCAGACGCACGCCTCACCAATCCTCATGCCTAGCTCTGACCGCTTGTCGTCCATCAGACCGTCCCAAAACCTTCACCTCATTCTTCTCGAGCTTCAACAAAAACCCCTCTCAACTCGGTCATCCCTTCTGCCTGCACGAGGTCCTTGAACACAGCAACTTTGAAGCGCCGATCCGACCATCTCAGGTCATCAGAGGCGATCACCGCCAGTCAAAACTTCGAACTCGATGTGCTGAACAAATTCACCGTAGAAAAGGCTTTGAAACCATATAAAGATCGATCGATTTAGGGGGAATTTTTTTTGAGGCATACGGTTCGTTGATTTCAGAAAGTGGCGGTGGTTCTATTCTTTGAGCACGCGCAGTGAATATTTTAGGGTTAGTTGAATGGTGGGTATTTATAAAGCTTAGTTTATATAAAATAATATTATACAATACTTTGCCGTGAAGTAACACACCAAAACCACCACAAACGATTTGTGTTAACTGATAAAAAAGCTAATCTTGGTGTAAAAAAATATTCTGGATCCAATGGGCCAAGTTTCGTCGAAATCCGAGGTCGTATGAAAAAATTTCCTTTATAAAACCAAAAATAAACACGCGTTTAATTTTTTCACGATCATCAGACAAATTAGATCAACTTGAAACCTTGCAATCCTATAAAAATTCTTCAATACGAATCCAACGGCACCAGTTTCGTCGCATTCTGAGACTATTTCCCCGGTAGGCTATTTTTACACGCACCGCAATGCCCTTTTAACACCAAATTAACCGATCTCCAAAAATAACAAACTATATACTTATCCTGACTCTAATCGACGATACGAACTCAACGTAATTGGTTTCGCGGCCTAATTCGATCGTCTGTTCAAGTTATATCCAAATAACCTTTTATTAAATTAATTACGCATTATAGAAATTAACTGGGCGTTTACGGCTACCGTGGCCACATACGACATCGGTTTGCCACGCCATTTGACACCGTGCAATAATTTAACGTTACGATTCTAATGAAACTGATTTTGTCGAAAACGAAGACCGTTTGCGAAATGGCTATTTCAAAGGCCTATATTTTAATAACGATTTTCACAGCGACTATTTTAAAATTTGATTTACCCATAAATAACAAATTATAACACGAAATCTGGATTTTTCTCTTTCATATGAAAATTATAATCGATACGGTACCAACGTTTCTTGTTTCACAGAAATTCGACTTATATCGAATCCTATATATTCAATTAAAGTTCAGAACTCAATATTACGAACTACCGTGCCATTTCGAGCTCGTTTTATAATTACATAAATTATAACGTTTAAACGTCGTTTTAAATGACGAATTCAATATTAAAATTCATTAATATTCCAAATATAAGATTTAAAATAATGATTTAAATAAATATTTTCCTGCCAAAAATACGGGACGTTACATGTTTGGTGATGGAGAATTTATTCTTTTGCTTAGACCCCTTCTCTGAGACATACGAGCTTAGAGGTTATATATTGGTTGACATCAGTTGTATGGCATGGATTGTCAATGTGGCATGATGAGATGCAATGATCAAGGATTTTGTTGAAAAGAAAGGCCTTATCGGAGATGATCAAAGAACGACTTTAATTTAGCACCGCTTACTGTATAGCATTAATTCGCGAGCTTCACACCCCGGTATGAGTCAAAAACGGGAAGAGGGAAAGTGGGGAGAACATGTGTTTCTTTCTAGCTAGAAGTGGTGTCATGGTTGGAACCCAGACATTTTTAGTTATGTGTATGATGGATAACGAGGCGCCTCAGATATAAGGCCGTAAGGCTTATATCGTCGATGTATTGACCAGGGTATAGGTCCGACAGGACCGAGAAACGTATGATTCAGGCATAACTAATCAGTAATGTGCAGGCTGACCGACCCTGCCGATCAAAGGGTTTCCCAGAGGTGTGATCCTAGACATCTTGCTAGAGATGATCCATATTCGGAGGAGCGATCCCAAGCCTTGGCTCATGATGGCATCCAATTTCCTATAAGCGACTTTATGGTTTTAGTTGTGAACCTATATGGCGACATAGTAGGATGGGGTATTATGTCGTCTATGATTGATACATTTATATTCGAAGTTGTTTGATACACTATGCACTTATAATAATATTAAAGTATTTGTTTTCGAATGTACCAAGCATCTTTGTCTATTATAAGTTAAAACTCTACCCTCCGGCTTGCGTTGCACTATGTGATGGGACCCGAGTCTTATGATAGCTTCATTCTTTCAAAAAGCATTGCGTTGTTTATACTTGTTTTATTTTAAAGTGATTCATGGGGAGTAAACCTGTTCCATTAAATACGCTGTGGTCCCATGATATTTATCCAACTGTTTTTAAAGGTCAAGTTTTAATAACCGTTCTTAGCTCTCACTCCAGTCCCATGATTGACCTGGAATTTATTGTTTTCCACCTAAACTCTAGGTGTCCATATTTTCTACATGGGTAGTTAGTAGTTTTGGTTTGCAGATTCTTTTCTTTTCACAGGATCCTGGATTACGGTTGGAGCTATATTCCGAAAGCTATGTATATGTGTGTTGTCTTCAACTGTGTTAGTTGATATTTTCCGCTGCATTGTATTTACTTTATATAACATTTCTGCTGTTATGTAATTTATTTTATTCTATGATAATTGTATTTCCGTTGTATTTTTATTTTTCGCGCTCTATTATTCTTGTACTCTGATGTAAATTATTGTAATAGCAACGAAAAAATCTCTTGTTTTGTGTTTTGATGCATTTGTTCCCAAACAATCTGTATTCCCGTTCGGCCTAAGCCGGATAGGGGTTTCGGGTCGTGTCACATAGTGTTTGCTCCGATAAAACCCTAATGAATCGAGTTTGCGACATTAGATTTTGCGGTACACAAACACTGTTTATGTGTTAAGATTCGACTATTGAAAGTCAAAAATTTGGTTTATCGCAGGACCTTTCGATGAAGCTTACTTTTTTAACTGGACTTGTGTGGTGTATAGTTGGCTCAAAAGGCGGGAAGATTTGGGTCGTCTCACTTGGTATCAGATCTTTGGTTTAGTGATAAACCTTGGAATTGTGGAGTTAATATTCATCAGGGATAGGATCATTAGTATCCTAAGATGAGTGATTCATTAGAGATAGAGTCAGTGATTCCCTAGAATGAGTTGAGAGAATTATATATATAAGGATGTATTTGTAGCTTTATTTTCAAAGTAATAAGTATTTTGAGAAAAATATAATAAAAAGAAAGATCATGTTTTGATAATAATAAAGTTAAACTTGAGAAGTTAATCAATCAACTAATTATTGGATGTGTTGTAACGTAGTTGATTTAGCTGGTTGAAGGATGATTATGAACATAAAATGTTAAATTATGATAATTAAATGGGACTTTTGGCGATTTTGGACAGCCGATAAATTCTAACACACAGGTTGAACTTTAAAAAGGAGGTTATATTCACGATTTTGGACAGTGGATATACATGAAATTATACTCATTTGTTATTTTAATTAGAAAAGTATAAGTTTAAAGGGATTAGTTTAAAACCTGTTTACTGATTAAAACTCTTTATTTTTTTGTAGAGAGGTAGAGGTAGAGCGAGAGTTAGAGGTATGGGTAAACAACTATCTGTTCTTCAATATTTAGCCCAGTTTCGGGAGTCTTCCCCTAGTTCTTCCTCTAAGGATACGCAGAGTAGTAGTTCATCTAACTCGTCTAGTCACGACAGCACAGACGAGTATCTTTCTGACGCTACGTCAGCATTACGACCGATAGTAGTTATTGATTCTGAGTCCGGTTCGGCACCTACTCCCGTAGAGTTAGACTATGTACAGCCTGAGGACTCAGGCGACTATGATGAATGGATGCTAGATGATGGTGCAGCACAAGAGATTCAACCTCTCCCAACATTAAAGATTATACTTGATTTTATTCCTGAGTCGATCCATGAGGAGCCCGAGCCGGCAATACTTGAGATACCAATCCTAGAGATGGACGATCCTGTACTACACCTAGCACCGGAGTTCGATGATGAGATCAAACCCAAGATAGAGCTCGAGGTAGGAGATGATGATCAAGATGGAGGTGATGGGATAGGGCTCGAGGTAGAACCATAGGTAGATGAGGTTGGCTACAACGCCGACGATGAGTAAGAGTTTATGTAGAACAATTCCGACGCCTTTGATGCGGATCAGATTATGGTGCCTGGATGGGATGAGTGGAATGAAACTGATTCAGATGATGATATATACCAAGAGACAAAGGAGATCACAGTCTGTGGGCCATCCGTGCAGGACTCCAACGACCTTTAGGCATCCGGATGTTAGCTAGTTTCGTTTTGGGATGTTATATGTATATACAGATGTTAGCTTCGTTTTGGTAAAGTACAAGCACTTAGTATATATTTTGGAGAACGATACCATTTTGTATAGACTTCTTGAAGTATGTAGTACGTTCTCAGGTTGGTATAAATGCACATACATCGCTTATACCTTAAGTGGCACTATACACTAGGGTATAAGTTATGTCTGTGATATAGCTGATGTGTTGGTTATGATATATAAATGTTGATATATGATATGACATGACACCTTCTGGTTATATAATGTTTCAACATTTTGTTCTTTGTTTCATCTTCGATTTCGAGGACGAAATCATTTTAAGTAGAGGAGAATAAAACGAACCAAAATTTCTGATATTTTGAAAATTCGAGTTTTTAAGAATGTGGAATAACCGCGCATGGTTCTGGATAACTCATTTTTGAATATGATTCCAAATAGTATAACGATCAGATAAGTTATTTATATCAGTTTTATCAACTTATCAGTTCAAACAATTTATCGTATGTCATCAAAAATGTGAATTTGACATTATTCACTACTATAGTAAATTATGAGATTTTCTGATAATATTTGAATACAACTTATCAAATAGTTAAAATAAGGATATTGGATTTTAAAAATTATAATTAAAAAGAATAATATGAAAATCGATAATTCAGTGCTATTTTAAAAGCTAGAAATAAGACCATTTTGCAAACGATATCGGATTTCGACGACACCAGGACTATTAACCGACATTTTAGTCTGGTTCCCAAAGTATAAAAGACCCACTCGACCGAACACGTAGTGTGATACCAAAGCTCGAAGTGTCGCCAAGATGTTGAAGATACAAGCTAAGTAGAGATTGAGCGAGCGATAACATCGCAACTTCTCAAGACGAACATGCCGCATCACCCATTAGCTCGCATCACTCCACATCTTACCGCATCAGCCACCATTGCATCACCCACGCACCACCAACTTACTATTGCACCGCCTCAAACCATGCCACATTGTCCCATCACATCATACGCCTTGCCACCCCTTCGCATTACCATTATGCACCGTATCCTACAAAGATGCAATGAGAGATGTGATATCATCGCATTCAGCTGCATCCCATAGAATGAGATGTAGCTGCATCCCATAGGATGTGATGTAACTGTATCCACCAGGATGCAGTGACATCTCATTCCTTGGATACGAGGCTATCGCATATCCTTAATGTGATGTCATCGCATCCCCCGATTGCGATGTCATCACATCCCCCGGTTGCAATCTGTTCGCATCCCCTTGTTGTGATGTCATCGCACCCACCAAATGTGATGGGCTCAATAACAACATAGCGCATGTAACACCCCATGTCCATTAATGTCACTCACAAAGGGAATGCACTAATGTCCATAAAGTGTTACTGTTGTATAGAACAGATAAATTACATGAATAGATAAATAAAACAACACCGCAGAAGATAAAAACTTATTTCATAGCATCATAACTCAAAATAGGTTTACATAAATAGTTTCCAAATACTCATAAACCATTACAACATGATCAATAGTCTTTTCAAAAACTCCATAATACGTAAAGAAGCAAATACATGGTAAACATAAATGTAATAATCCCCACTGAGCATAAGCAAAGCCATAAAGACGTGAGAGATCAAAGCAGTACATCTGCTCTCTTCAAGCAACAGAAAGAAATCGGCACTAAGCTGTAGTATCCCCTCCTGTCAAACCTGGGGGGGGGGGGAAGGAAAGAAAGGAGGTGGAAATAAAACGGGTCAGACATAAAGTCTGGCGAGTCCAGTGATTTTAACAATACAATAGGTAAAGTAATAGAACAAGACATAAACATGCATCATGATATGGCTGTAACATAGATAAGGTAAGATAAAAGAATGGACAAGATGATTTCGTCCCTAAGTTCTAAGACAATCCTACACCTTGGTTAAGAGAATAACTTTCTAAGTACTAACCCCGAAGATCGAAGTCAACATCAAACTAGCACCCAAAGAATTGTCCGACTCAACCAACATGTATTTCGTTACACCGTACTCTTACTAAGTTACACCATATTACTTATTTACACCGCACTACTACTAGTCTCTTTTACTAAAGGTTGATCCCTTACCACTGACTGTACCCACATGACAAACTTGGTAGTTACTTGTACCTAGCTGCTATCGTAGGTGCCGACTTGCTCCTACCACCGCTAAGGTACCCTTACCCTACCCATTCGATCGGCTCCCTAAACCTCGTAGGCACCCGTGCTGGCCCCACAATAGGGTGTATCACTCCCTAAAGTGGCAAACCTGGTACCAACATAAAAAGGCATGGCCATACCTACACGATGCACCAATGTCTTACCTACCAGCCCGGACCCATGCACGCACATGACCCCGTTGGACTCGCGTTGCCACCGCTATTCACGTTTTGACCTCTTACATCCAAGCCCAGTAAGCGTGCCCCAACCTCAGCCTAGTACCGAGCCCAATTAGATACTCAAACGGGTTACTGGTTGAAACGGGTCCCCTTCCGACACAAGCCTCCGATCTATGCTTGGTCCCCACTAGGTTTTCCCTACTTAACCATTTTAATTAAAATGTCCATGTCTTACACATGCTACGGTTAAGTCCATATTTGCATGTTTTACATGTCTTATCTCATTCTGGTTAAGTCCATATTTACATGTCATATTTTACATGTCACCCCACTTAACCCTCTAACCATACCCATATCTTATTATGGTTAGTATTCCTTAATTCATTCATTATGACGAACGACGTATGACCTCCCACATTAGACCGAACACTTTGTGGCTGTTGGATTTGCCGGGTGGCTCCGGGCAGTCTTACACCACAAACCGAGTCTAACCTCGTGTCACCCACCGTTACGCCTACAATTCACGCCTTTGACCCCTCACATTAGACGTCCAATTATGGTAGCTGGATTCGTCGGGCTATTCCGGGCAGTCTTACACCACAATTGCGCCTAACCTTGTGTCAAAGGTTCATTAACATCGTATTTCACCCCAACCCCAATTTCCATGTCATGAGTTTCAATTTCAATATATAATTATGTTCGCAACTTTTTCCTATTTCAACTTGTCATTAATTACACTAATTACATATTAATTAGTCAAATACATATATTATTCAATTATAGGCCAATTCATCAATTTCATGTGATTCATACCCAAATATGCCAATTTCACATATAACCCAATAATCCAAAATATCCAATATTCCATAAATTTCCAATATTCCCCATCGTTCCCACGTATTCGTATCCGCACATATATTTAGCATAGGCCCGAAAGTGGCCTAGCTCCAAAGGTAAAAGGAATAGGGGTAAGAAGAGAGAATCAAATCATATAAAATTGGAACAAAACGGCAACATGAAATAAAGAGGCATATAAATTGGCATAGAGGCATAATAAAGATCCAACATGAATAAACTTGACAAAAAGGCATGATCTTTACATAGAAACATAGGCATATGATGACATGAATCAAAAAGTGAAGACTTGGTGAGATTTCAATTACAACATATATATGAATCCTTTTTACAACCTTTTCATGTTACTTTAAACCCATTATATTGTGAAAATAACTGTACTCACCTTTCGTGGCTTAAGAAAAAGGATTAATGAATTGAAATTGATGTAGAAACGTTGCGGTGATGCTGATTTATCTTCTTTGATTGTTGTTGAAGCTCTAAACTTTAGTTTGAGTTGTATATGAACACTTGAGATTTGCTTTAGAGGCGGCGGCTAGGTTAGATGAAAAATTAGCAGCATGGAGGCGCCATTCCTCTTTGTTAATGAATTAGGGTTTAGGTTTAGCTATGTATATATATATGTCTAGGATCGATTAGAGCTCTTAGATTAACCCAGAAATCATCAGGACCACTCAGATGTAACATCAGCCGTAGGGCGAATCGGGCCACGGGTTGACAGCCAAACACCCTGGATCGACCCCTAGTCGACCCAGCGAGGCTCGGGTCGACCCCAAAAATGGTGCGGTTCGGCTATTCCCCCTCCCGATTCGCTATTTTGATTTTTTTTTTGAATATTTATTTATTTAATTTTTATATATATCTATATATATATATATTTCTCTTATATGCATACAAACTTCAAGGCTTAATAACTTCTTCATAAGGTATCCGTTTTATGCAAATCAAATGTCTATCTTGACCCAAAATTTTGAGACGAACATAATAGCGCAACCCATTTCACTTAATTCTTTTTCTAAAAATTAAGTATACTTTAATTTGTGAATTTTAATGTTATAAAATTACGGGGTGTTACATTCTCCCCTCCTTAAAGGATTTTGTCCCCGAAATCTCCAAGTTAAGAAGAATGTATCCTACCAACCAATCATCCATCTACTCAACCATCATCCACAAGCATCCATTGTCCTTAAAGAAATTTCTAATGCAATATGAACTTATGCAAAAGTGTGTGTATATGTTCCTTATCTAATGCAAAGATCAGGCGGTCTACTGATTCAGTTGACCTCCTTAATGCGAATTATGATAGTGTCATGTATCCACCATGTATGCAAAGAACCCTATACATGTCATTACTACATGTGTGCATAACCATTCATTCAAATGCAACGTCCATATGAAACATCCATTTAATATACATCCATTAAACTAAGTACATCCATTAATATGCAATATCCAATATGAAAGTCACTGAGCCGACCTAGTGCCTAAAGTGTGTGTATATGCATCCACGGGCAACCACTAGCAAACACTTGCATCCATCAATCATAACATGTCTCAAACACATGTTTCAACCATAGGACTACCCTATATAAAGGTCAAAGACTTAAACGAGAGGATAAACTAAAGATAGAACAAGTACACGCTAAACAATAAAGGAGAAATTAAAAGACATACTCTCCAAAGTCTAAGACACATAATCCTCAAGAATCCGATTCACCCTCTCGGTCTGGCCATCCGTCTGAGGATGGTATGCGGTGCTCAAACATAACTGAGTCCCTACTGGCTCTTACAAGCTCTTCCAAAATTCGCTAGTAAAGATAGGATCTCGATCGCTTACTATGCTAGAAGGAATACCGTGCAAACGAACTACCCCACGAATGTATACGGAAGCTAACCATGGAGCGGTCTTCTTACTCTTCCTCGATCTCGGTAACCCATCAATGAGATCCGTCGAGACACTCTCCCACTTCCATTGTGGAACCTCCAATGGGTGAAGCAACCCACCGGGTTTCTTTTTGCTCCGCTTTTACTTGTTGACACACCAAGCATCTAGCGACATACTTGGCCACATCCCTCTTCATACCGGCCCAAAAGAAAACTCGCTTCATGTCATTGTACATCTTGTTCCTGCCAGGATGAATGGTCATCTTCGAACGATGGGCATCATCAAGAATGGTCTTCCTCAAGCTCTCGTCCCGTGGTACACAAAGTCTACCGTCCCTACGCAACCGACCCTTATCATCTAGGGTATACCTACTGAGATGGCTCGATGACTCCCCCCTTATGAGTTTACCTACTAACTCAACCAACTGTGGGTCACCTCGCTGTGCCTCTCCAATCTGTCCCAAAAGCGTAGGTCTGACCTCTAAGGATGCTAGCAAACCGGGCACATAACCAATGGATGGTCTAAAAATCAAAGGTGGAGATGAACTCTAAACTTCGCCGCTCAACAAACAAAGGACTCAAGCTAAACCTTTTCCTACTTGCTTCTTGAGTTCCCTCCCCTCATTAGGAGCCATGCGGCGCACTGGCAAAGATACTAGCCTTGCACTATCTACAAGATATACACGAAAGTCTAGCTCATGGTTTGGGGTTAGACCCCTCACCTTATCGAAGATATCAACATATTCACGGGCTACACGAACAGATGTAAATCATCATTGGATGCATCAAGTGATTCAAGATAGCTAAGCATCACCGAACTTCTAGGGTCACAAGAAATGTCAAGGGTCTTCCTACTACGAGTCAAAAATTTAACTACCCTTCGTTCATAATCTAAGATGGCACCATATCTGGCTAGCGAACCTAACCCTAGAATCAACCCAAAGCCCATGAAACCAAGTACAAAAGCATTACATTCAAAACCAACGCCTAAGATAGACAATCTCAAATCCCTACAAATCATGGATAAATGAGCCGACCCACCAATACGATTTGAGACTACAATGGGATCCACAACTAGACTAGTATTTAAGTGCAGTGTTTTAACTAATGATATAGAGATAAACGAATGTGATGCGCCAGAATCGAATAAAGTATGGACAGGATAATCAAACAAGAAAATCAAATTTTTCGACAGAAGTTTTTCCTACCTTCTTCCTATCCTGGAGCCATGAGAACATGAACCTTCCCTCCCGAAGTAGACCCTGCCCTCTGCCCTTGCTTCTTAGGACAGTCCTTCACACCGTGACTCACATCACCACAATGATAACAAGCGAACTTCTTCTTCTTCCTAAAGTCTTTCTTTAGATGGCCGGGTATCCCACAGTTATGACACTTCCTCTTCTCTTTGCCACCTTTCTTTTGTTGTTGGGTCTCCTTTGGATCCACCTTCTTATCATGCGGCTTAAAAGAATTTGAGCCCTTTTCCTCTTCATGCATACGCGCCATGTCAACCAGTCTCTCAAAGGTGGACCCCATAGGAATGTAGGTCATAGCCAACCCATGTAGCGGCTCATTCAAATCCTTAACAAATCTCAGGGCCTTCTTTTCGGGCATGTTCACTAAGTCTAAGCCGAACCTTGCCAACTGATTAAACTTGTTAACGTCCTCTTTCACTGATAGATCTCCCTGCTTCAACGCCAAGAACCTTTCCATGTATAGATTTTCTTCTGCCCGTGAGAGAAATTTCGCCTCGAACCTAAGCCTGAAATCTGCCCACATCTCAACTGGACGCTCTCCATTAGTAACCTTCCCACTAATACGAAGCCTCATCCTTCATCAACCAAGCAACTAATTGGACTTTCCTTCTATCATCCACCTCAAAGATACCAAAAAGATTCTCTACTTCTTTCAACCAATTTCTAGCTTCAATGACTGTTTCGGACCCACTAAAAGATTTACCACCCATAGCACGAAAGACTTTACATATTTTCGCGAAATCTCCACGCGGAGGAATAACTGGAGCTGGGGGAGGAGGAACATTAGCCGGGCCCGGTACATTAGCCCTAGCCTCGAGATATCGTCTAAACCAATTGGGTACGGGCACACCCTCTGGTAGTTCGGGTTCCCCAGACATGCAGAAAAGAAAAAGTAGGAGATTCAAAACAAAGGAAGCGAAAGAAAGATGTATGGCTTGCGGGGATTATGCTCTTTTTAAAATAAACCTTTCCTTGAAAATAGCTTCTTTTAAACAAGTTTTTTGAAAATACTTTCTAGGAAAATAATACTTTTGAAAACATTTTTTTCAAAACTTTTTATCTGTTCTTGTAACAATAGCCATGATACCACGTGTAACACCCCATGTCCATTAATGTCACTCACAAAGGGAATGTACTAATGTCCATGAAGCGTTATTGTTGTATAGAACATACAAATTACATGAATAGATAAATAAAACAACACAGCGAAGATAATAACTTATTTCATAGCATCAAAACTCAAAATAGGTTTACATAAATAGTTTCCAAATACTCATTAACCATTACAACAGGATCAATAGTCTTTTCAAAAACTCCATAATACGTAAAGAATCAAATACATGGTAAACATAAATGTAATAATCCCCACTGAACATAAGCAAAGCCATAAAGATGTGAGAGACCAAAGCAGTACATCTACTCTCTTCAAGCAACACAAAGAAATCAGCACTAAGATGTAGTATCCCCTCCTGTCAAACCTGGGGGGGGGGAGGAAAGAAAAGAGGTGGAAACAAAACGGGTCAGACATAAAGTCTAGCGAGTCCAGTAATTTTAACAATACAAAAGGTAAAGTAATAGAACAAGACATAAACATGCATCATCATATGGCTGAAACATAGATAAGGTAAGATAAAAGAATGGACAAGATGATTTCGTCCCTAAGTTCTATGACAATCCTACACCTTGGTTAAGAGAATAACTCTCCAAGTACTAACCCCGAAGACCAAAGTCAACATCAGACTAGCACCCAAAGAATTGTCCGACTCAACCAACATGTATTTCGTTACACCGTACTCTTACTAAGTTACACCATATTACTTATTTACACCGCACTACTACTAGTCTCTTTTAATAAAGGTTGGTCCCTTACCACTGACTGTACCCACATGACAAACTTGGTAGTTACTTGTACCTAGCTGCTATCGTAGGTGCCGACTTGCTCCTACCACCGCTAAGGTACCCTTACCCTACCCATTTGATCGGCTCCCTAAACCTCGTAGGCACCCGTGCTGGCCCCACAATATGGTGTATCACTCCCTAAAGTGGCAACCCTAATACCAACATAAAAAGGCACGGCCATACCTACACGATGCAACAACGTCTTACCTACCAGCCCGGACCCATGCACGCACATGACCCCGTTGGACTCGCGTTGCCACCGCTATTCACCTTTTGACCTCTTACATCCAAACCCAGTAAGCGTGCCCCAACCTCGGCCTAGTACCGAGCCCAATTAGATACTCAAACGGGTTACTGGTTGAAACGGGTCCCCTTCCGACATAAGCCTCCCACCTATGCTTGGTCCCCACTAGGTTTTCCCTACTTAACCATTTTAATTAAAATGTCCATGTCTTACACATGCTACGGTTAAGTCCACATTTACATGTTTTACATGTCTTATCTCATTCCGGTTAAGTCCATATTTACATGTCATATTTTACATGTCACCCCACTTAACCCTCTAACCATACCCATATCTTATTATGGTTAGTATTCCTTAATTCTTTCATTATGACGAACGGTGTATGACCTCCCACATTAGACCGAACACTTTGTGGCTGCTGGATTTGGCGGGTGGCTCCGGGCAGTCTTACACCACAAACCGAGTCTAACCTCGTGTCACCCACCGTTACGCCTTCAATTCACGCCTTTGACACCTCACATTAGATGTCCAATTGTGGAAGCTGGATTCGCCGAGTGGTTCCGGGCAGTCTTACACCACAATTGCGCCTAACCTCGTGTCAAAAGTTCATTAACATTGTATTTCACCCAAACCCCAATTTCCATGTCATGAGTTTCAAATTCAACATATAATTATGTTCACAACTTTTTCCTATTTCAACTTGTCACAAATTACACTAATTACATATTAATTAGTCAAATACATATATTATTCAATTATAGGCCAATTCATCAATTTCATGTGATTCATACCCAAATATGCCAATTTCACATATAACCCAATAATCCAAAATATCCAATATTCCATAAATTTCCAATATTACCCATCGTTCCCACGTATTCGTATCCGCACATATATTTAGCATAGCCCGAAAGTGGTCTAGCTCCAAAGGTAAAAGGAATAGGGGTAAGAAGAGAGAATCAAATCATAGAAAATTGGAACAAAACGGCAACATGAAATTAAGAGGCATATAAACTGGCATAGAGGCATAATAAAGATCCAACATGAATAAACTTGACAAAAAAGCATGATCTTTACATAGAAACATAGGCATATGATGACATGAATCAAAAAGGTGAAGATTTGGTGAGATTTCAATTACAACATATATATGAATCCTTTTTACAACCTTTTCATGTTACTTTAAACCCATTATATTGTGAAAATAACTGTACTCACCTTTTGTGGCTTAAGAAAAAGGATTAATGAATTGAAATTGATGTAGAAACGTTGCGGTGATGCTGATTTATCTTCTTTGATTGTTGTTGAAGCTCTAAACTTTATTTTGAGTTTTATATGAACACTTGAGATTTGCTTTAGAAGCGGCGGCTAACTTAGATGAAAAATTAGCAGCATGGAGGCGCCATTCCTCTTTGTTAATGAATTAGGGTTTAGGTTTAGCTATGTATATATAGATGTCTAGGATCGATTAGAGCTCTTAGATTAACCCAGAAATCATTAGGACCACTCAGATGCAACATCAGCCCTAGGACGAATCGGGCCACGGGTTGACAGCCAAACACCCTGGATCGACCCCTAGTCGACCCAGCGGGGCTTGGGTCGACCCCAAAAATGGTGCGGTTCGGCTATTCCCCCTCCCGATTTGCTGTTTTGAACTTTTTTTGAATATTTATTTATTTAATTTTTATATATATCTATATATATATATATATATTTCTCTTATATGCATACAAACTTCAAGGCTTAATAACTTCTTCATAAGGCATCCGTTTTATGCAAACCAAATGTCTATCTTAACCCAAAATTTTGAGACGAACATAATAGCGCAACCCATTTCACTTAATTCTTTTTCTAAAAATTAAGTATACTTTAATTTGTGAATTTTAATGTTATAAAATTACGGGGTGTTACAGCGCAACCCTATGGGATACGATTTTCGCATCCTTTGGGATGCAAAAATCATATCCCATATGAGGGATGCGATTTTCCACCCACCAGCGAAGAGTGATGCGATTTCCTGTGCGCATTTCTGTGAAGCAATATTTTGATGTGTGGTCCCCAAATCCTACCTACTCCCGCCTAAACCTTCAACTATAAATACCCTCAAGTTTGGCATTCAAAAGGGTTGGATTTTTTTGATTTGACATCTCTCCAAGCTCCTTGAAATCATTAATGGCAGCCTAGTTCTTTAGAGAGAAGAAGAACAAAACCACTTTTTTCCAAGACTTCACATATGACTACTATGACTCCAAAATACATGCAAACACTTGTAAATGAATGTTATGATGAAGTTAAATGCTTGTAACTCATATTTGTGAAGAAAATATAAGAAAACTCCTTCAAAGTGGACGTAGGTCCCTCACGGACCGAACCACTATAAATTTCCGTGTTATTTACTGCTTTGTGCACTTAATTTTCCCACGCGAAACATAATTCTCTAGTAATGGAGAATCTTTGGGTGTTACAACATTTTTTGCCGTCAACATTATAGTGCTTTCACCGAGAGACTAAGCTCACTTCTTTTCGCACATTTCCATCTCAACTTTGACGCGATACTCAGGTTTCATCCTAACCAACCGCTTGAGTCTGCTTACGATGGTTAAGCGATCAAAGAACCCCCTAGTTGGGACCTCGGCAGTATCTGAAACTTCTTCTCCTTAGCTACTTCAATCGGCGGGAAACCCGACTGAAGCAGACATCCTTCTTCCTACGGACTCCGATGCTCCCGCAACACAAGTGCATATTTACACGTTTAATAAAAGATTGGAAAACAGATCTCTTAAGCTCAACGAAGCGCTGAAAAACAACACTGACCTTATGCATCAACTTCAGGAAAGTCAACGCATCGTCGCTCAATTGCAACTTGCTCAGAACAACGCTCGCCTGCAGCACACCTCATTCAAAAGTGCCTCTTTCGAAACTCGGGGCCGAAGCCAAAGAAGGAGGTCCACTCTTAATGCTAATGTTGCCACCCGCACTAATGCCCATACCAACGACAGCAACAATGGAAGTGGAACTACCATAACTATCAGTGAGAGAACGAGTCAACGCAATCGTTCCCGATTGGTTATGAATGTTAAACCAGGTTTGAGTAACCGACCTCCTCCTCAATAGAACCCAGTTGTCACTGCTCTAAACTTGGGACCTACGCTTCCAGCAACTCAACAGGCCCAAGTCCTGCCTAATCAGAACCTGCATCAACCTGCTCAACCTTATCAACCATACCAGAATCAGGTTGACGATGTCGATGACATGAATAAGGATGAGCCCGATGTCCATCCTCGGAGATGTCCACGGCCCAGGACCCATGAGTTGAACAACAACCGCTAGATCCACCCGCGGATGTTCATCCAATATATCTACTCGACATGGCCCGAAAAATCATGAGAAATATGCATAGGGACGTCAAAGACGTGTGGGAAACCCACTTGAGACATAACCCTTTCACCAGGGCCGTGCACGAAGCCGAATGGCCACGATGTTTTAACATGCCACAACTGAGGCTTTACGGAGGAACAATTGCCCCGTGTGCTTCCCTGAACCGCTACGAGTGGCACACGGATTCTAGTGGATCCACAAATGTCATGAAGTGTAAATGCTTTCCCATCTTCCTAGAAGGCACAACCTTGCTCTGGTTCACCTACCTTCCGCTCCAATCTATCAGCAACTTTGACCAACTGGCAACCGAAATGGTCAAGCAGTTCAAGATGCTTGTCCTTACACCAAAGAACTCTCTCACGCTCTCCTACCTCTATCATTTCCCTAACGAATCCTCAAAATCTACCTTGAGCGCTTCAACACCGCCCTCGTTAAGGTTGACGATCAGGAACCCCGCACAGTCCTCGTCCAACTCGCCTAATGTGTCCCCACTAACTCCTAAATCGGGAATGGATGGACAGGAAGCAAACAAAGGTTATGGAAGCTTTCTACGAAAAGGCTGGACAATTCCTATGCCAAGAGGAAGCTCGACGCAACAGGAATACTCAAGGGAGCCACCCCCAATAGCCCACACATCGGCACTGTCGAAGACAGTGTCAAGGGAAAACAAGTCAGAGAATTTTCTGACAAGGGTAAAGGGACGGTCCCATACAAGCGCAAGCCGAACATTGGAAAACCTGGCGGTCGAAACAACAATCAAGCTCCTGAAGATCCCAAGAAGCACGACCGCTAACCCAATTACAGGAACTACACTCCGCATAACCAAGAGTTAGAGGCTATCTACCTTGAAACATGTAACACTCTCTAGTATAAGAAGCCCAACACTAGGGAATCCACCGACCAAGAGAAAAACTCCGGAAAGTATTGCAGATTCCAAGACATCTTTGGGCATAACACAAACGACTGTCGCCACCTCAAGGATGCGATCAAAAAATTCATCCCCGAGAAACGTTTGGAACAGTACGTCCAAAACCCTGCTACTCTTGAAGCAGCCACGGGCCCTTCAACGACCGCTCTTCCTCCGCCCAATGCGGACCCAGGCCATCAAATAAAAGATCACGTGGCATCGTCATCAATATCATTTGTGGTGGACCTCATCCTTCTCATGACATCTTTCGTAAGATGGAGGAATATTCCAACTCCATAAAGCATGCCACCTACGAAGCTTGCTCTGCTCTGGATGAGTCCATCTCTACTAAGCTTCAAGAGACAAAGCGGGACGATATCGTCTTCCATGAGAAAGATTCTACGGGAATTGAGATTCCAACCATGGACACTCTCGTTAAATCTGCTCAAGCTGGCTTAGCTTTCATCCGAAGGATTCTCATCCGCCCAGGATGCTCGGTTAACTTAATCTTCAAGGTCGCCTACAACCAAATAAGACTAGGGTACAAAGACCTTAAGCCTTGCCATGCCACGATCCATAGTTTCAATGGCTTCTCCAACCAACCCGTGGGCATGGTTGACCTTTCCATAGAACTCGGAGAAGGTGATCGGAGTTGGGTCTGAATCCTCACCTTTTTGGTCATCGACGTCATCTCCCCATACAACATTTTCTTTGGGCGTCCTTTACTTGCAAATTTCAGAGTCTGCATGTCACTATGGTCCCTACTGATGAAATTTTCGACAGAAAGTAGGGTCGGCACAGTCTAGAGCGACCAAGCTACTGCAAGGGCCTGTCATCTTGTCGAATGGAAGAAGGCCCGCAATGAGGAGAAAGGAAAAACAGTACATCCACCTTCTTACACCAAGACTGTCTCTACATATCAATCAAATGTGTCTGATTCCTGTGTTAGGTGCCACTGCTTCTTTCCGACGATCTCTATCCAAGGGAAGACGAAGAGCTCGATTTCGAGAGGGCTACCCCAGTAAAGCCAACAATTGATGTTCTGATCAACCCCGACGACTCGACAAAGGTCTTGAAAGTTGGATCGCAACTCCACCCCTTAAAAAAGAAAGAGCTTGTGGAATTCTTAAGGGACAACATTGATGTGTTCGCTTGAACCCACAATGACATGTATGGCATCGACACAGGAATCACTTGCCATATGCTTAGCATCGACCCAAAGCATCTTCCAGTCAAATAGGAGCATCGAATCTTAGGAATCGAAAGATCGACTGCACTTAAAGAGGAGGTAGATATGCTACTCGATAATAGCTTCATCCGCGATGCCCTCTACCCTGAGTGGGTCTCCAACCCAGTCTTCGTCAAGAAAGAAAATGGAAAGTGGCGAACATGTGTCGACTACTCAGATTTAAACAAAGCATGCTCAAAGGATAGCTTCCCACTTCCAAAGATCGACCAACTTGTTGACTCAACTGCCGGCTACCAGCTTCTCTCCTTTATGAATGCGTAATCAGGCTACAATCAAGTTCTAATATGCCTTCCAAAACAGAACCACACTCATACTATAACCGATCTTGGGCTCTACTAATATGTCGGCATGCCCTTCGGTCTTAAGAATGTTGGGGCCACCTATTAGCGATTGGTCAATCGCATGATCAAGGACTAGTTCGGGAGATCCATGGAGGTTTACATGGACGATATGGTCGTGAAAACGATAATATCGAAAGACCACGTCAATGACCTAGCTGAAATGTCCAGTGTCCTCCGTAAATATAGCATGAAACACAATCCGTAGAAATGCTCTTTTGGCGTTGCATCGGGAAAATTCCTCATTTCAATGTCAAATCATGGGGCATAGAAGCTAACCCAGAGATATCCGGGACATCCAAGATCCTCGGAGCATCAAAGATGTTCAGAGTTTAAATGAGAGAGTGGCCGCCCTAAGTCGATTCATCTCTAAAGCAATTGACAAATGCATTCCTTTTTTAGTCCTTCTCAGAAATGGGAAGCGCAACTTAGCATGGACACCAGAATGCGTTTTCGCATTCTAAGACCTCTTGAATCACTTAGAGCGACCATCTGTCCTATCCAAACCCGTGGATCACGAAGACTTATATCTCTATTTGGTTGTTTCTATGCAGGAATTTAGCTTAGCGCTTGTGTGCATTGAAGATTGTGTCCAACAACCCATTTACTACATCAACAAGAGGTTAACAGGACTAGAAAAGAATTATCCAAAACTTGAAAAGCTTTCCTTCTTCCTGTTGTTTACTTCCACGAAGTTGCGACCGTACTTTCAGTCTCACCCAATCAAAGTCTTCACTGACCAGGAACTACGATAGGTCCTACAATAACCTGAGGCGTCTGGACGACTTCTGAAATGGAACATAGAACTGATCCAATTCGAGGTCACTTTCATGCCTCATCGAGCCATCCTCGGACAAGCCCTCACAGATTTTATAGTGCAGTTCATAATCCCTAAAGAACCTCCCTCGGAAGACGAGGAAACTCCAGACATTCAATGGAAGTTGTTCATCGATGGGTCCTCTAACAATCAATATTCCGGCGCCGGAGTCGTGCTCATTACTCCTGAGGAAAGCTCGATATGTTATGCTCTGAAGCTCGACTTTCCTGCCACCAATAACAATGCAGAATACAAAGCCTTGAGTGTTGGACTTGGAATTGCAATCGAACTTAACATCAAGGCTATCCAGATTTACTCCAACTTATAGCTCATCGTACGCCAGGTGTAGGGAGAATACCAAGCCAAGGGGCACGACTCGCTCCCTATCTTGCTTGGGTCTGCTAACTTATTACTAACTTCGGCCACTACGTCATCACGCATATCCCTCAAGGACAAAATGAGAAAGTTGATTCATTAGCCAAATTGGCAAGCTATGGGGATGCATAGCTCTTGTGGTTAGGCCCAGTCGAAGTACTCGACCTTCCGAACATCGATCAGATGCAAACTGATTCTGTTGCAACGAAGGATACCGAGCCAGAACCTGAGTCTTGGATGACACCGATCAGGAACTACTTGCAACATGGAGTCCTCCCTGAGTGCTACAAGGAAACACGAGCACTCACTTGTAAATCGTCTCCCTACATCATTCAAGATGGAGTGCTCTACCAAAGGGGATTCTCTATTCCATTACTCCGGTGTGTACCCCTACAATGACGTCGACCGTGTGTTGCTAGAACTACACGAAGGTGAGTGCGGTGACCACACCGGGGGGCACACTCTAGCAAGGATAACTCTCAGGTATGGTTACTTCTGGCCTACACTCGATCAAGATGCCACAGACTATGCTAGCAAGTGGAACAAATGCCAGAGGTTTTCCAAAATTCCAAGAGTCCCGCCTATCGAGCTAACACATATGGTCAGTCCTTGGTCGTTCGCCATGTGGGGAATAGAAATCATTGGAGCTCTTCCAATGGCAAGGGGCAGCGCATGCTATGTTGTCATCACAGTTGATTACTTCACAAAGTGGGCCGAAGTAGAGTCCCTTACTACAATCCCAACCAAGAAGGTGATCAACTTCATTGTCTGCAACATAACCACTCGATATGGAGTCCCTCAAGCTATCATTTCTGACAACAAAACCCAATTTGAGAGGGTTGAGTTCAAGACTTTCGGCCGACTCCATAACATCGAAAAGAGATTCTCAGCAGTGGCTCATCCTCAAGCCAATGGGCAGGTCGAGGCTGTCAACAAAGTGATTAAATCCATCATCAAGAAGCGTGTGGAAAAAGCCGGAGGCTTATGGGTTGGTAAGCTCCCTCTGGCCTTATGGGCCTACCGGACCACCCATAATTCAACGAATGGCCATATTCCTTTCGCTCTCACCTATGAATCTGAAGTCGTCATTTCCATTGAGCTAAAGCTCCAATCTTATTGAGTCACTTACTATAATCTGAAGGCCAACCAAGATCTCCTATTGGAATCACTCGACTTACTTGAAGAGAAAAGGGATGAAGCTGAACTTAGAGCTGCCATGTAACGTTAATGGGTCTCCTCATATTTCAACTCTAGAGTTCGTCCAAAGGACCAAGCATCGGCGACCTCGTCCTCAGATGGATCTTTCCCACACTGACTGGTTTCAGTTCTCACTAGGAAGGCCCGTACATCATACAACGGTGGCTTGGAGATGGGACCTTCAGGCTAACGACCATTGATGGTGCCAAACTCCAAAGGGCGCGGAATAGTGAACATCTCCGCCGTGATTTTACATAACTTAGTGTACAAATTTACTGCTTTCCAACAATGTTTTATTTTCTTCAAATTCAAGGCATTGTAAAGTAAGGGCATTGTTGCCAAAGTTACTAGCAAAGATACTCTTTAGTACTCTGTGTTCTAAATGTGTTTACATGCTACGTAATATGTTTGAAAAAATTTAACAACCAACTTGCATACATGAATACAATACACTGGATCGACACCCCAAAGCCGAGAATCGATCCCCAGACTCGAGTCTCGAATCAACGACGAGGCCGAGTATAAATAACTCCGACTCGAATCTCGAACCAACGAGGAGGATGAGCATAAACAACTTGGGACACTCATTCACTTGAGCATCCAACCTCGTTCCTAAGTCTCCGGACTTGGAGGCAGGTCACCAAATAAATGAGTGGGACATCGACCACTCGTTTGGTACCATCCGACTCGAAGGGTCTGGATCCGAGCAACAACTGGCGAATCAATGATGCCCTCAAACTCTAACCCAAACAAAACGATGGGAGAGCCCAAAGGACGAATCAACGACGTCCATGTGTTCTCACGACTAGAGGCCAACAACCTCAGGGAGGTCCCAAGAGAGAAGGCGCCAGATTCGAACCTCGCACGACTCGGAACTCCCGACCAAGGGAGAGTCTGAGAGCGAAGTCTGCATATATAATCTTCGCATGACTCGGAACTCTCGACCAAGGGAGATTTCGAGAGCGAGGCCCACGCTTGCAATCTTCGCATGACTTGGGAAACACAAGAGCACAGCCTCATATGACGTTTTTTCAAGTGTAACGACAAGTATCTTTGAGCAAGTACAAGAAATAGAAAGCATAGACGAATGTTTAAATGCTTAATGTAAATTGTGATATAGGAAAAGTTAACAAACACTTCCATTCACAAAGAAAAAGCAAGATAAATCTGATTATTTCTTTTTCTAATGACACGATGTACATGAAAACCACATCGCGCCTCCAAAAGCGAGGGTCGTACTCGCGTATACTATCAGCCTACATCACCAAAAAAATAATTATAACAATCACTTGGGCAGTTTGCCCTCTTCCACTTCCTATGTCTCCTCCGCTTTCTTCATCTTCTTCTTGAAAGAGTCTCCACTCGACGGGTCGTCACCTTTTTTCTTCTTCCTTCTTCTGGAGTTGCTCCTTCTTTTTCCTTTCCTTCCCTTTCCCGGAGAAGATAACTTAGGAGCCACCAAAGGAGTCTCTTCCTCATCGTCGTCGCCACTTGTGATCTCTGTGATCTCCTCGCCTCCGGGCAGGATCGGTTTCAGGGGCTTGGGAGTGACAAAGCTCGAGAGCACGAGTATTTATAGTGTGGCCTCTTCTATCTTTTGCCCAGCCTTAATGATCGCCTTTTGCTACGCCGCCTTACCAACCTTAAGCTTCTTAGCATGTTCCTCCCGAAGTTGCATATATACATACATACATACATACATATATATATATTGTCGGCCTTTTTCTTAGCAGCCTTGGCATCAGCCTTCTTCTTCACATCCTCCTACTCCTTGGCTGCAGCCTCTTTATCCTTTTGAACCTTAGCCGCTGCTTCCTTTTTGGCTTTCTTCCTAGCCTTTATCAGCATTGTCTGCTGAGCCAACTCATCAGCCACTTTCTTCTACTATTGTTTCTCTTCCTTGATGCGCAGCTTAACCTATTAATCTTCGAGCATGCCATGCATCATATGCTCGCTCGCCTCGACTGCCTTGGCCACCTCCTGTCTCTTCCTACTTTGGACCTAAAGAAAGCCATATCGGCCTTAGTAAGTATAATCTCTTTACCACCTACTTCACCGGGCTGCTCTCCAAAGCCTCCCTTTCCTATCTCAGGCTGTCCAAGTTGTGTTAGGTCATGAACTGGATTTCATCCGAGCGTCATCTCTTAGAAACCCCCTTCCCTCTTCCAGCACCAAGTGCTCCATCTCATTCAGGTGGGATAATATGTACTGGATTTCATCGATAGCGTCCACCTCCTATAAGTCTGCCTCAAACTCTAACAGTCGGTCCCACACCAAAGCCAATGTCATGGGATAGTCCACAACCCACGATAGCCTACGATATTTTAGTAACTTTACATACATATTCCAAACATATGGATCAAGATCAAACCTGGCCGAGCCGCAGCATCCTCAGCCGCGTTCCTGAGCTCCTCCACTTCTTCTGGTGCTCTACCCTTGTCCCATCTAACCGAGTCAGCACCTCTTTGGTGGTCCCTTCGGCCTTTTCCTTGTCCTTCTTAGCCTCCTTTAGCTGCGTTTTTAGCTCCGATTTTTTGTTCATGAGCCTCAGGGTTTCTGCATTTTTGGCCTTCAACCTTTCATTCTCTTTTAACAAGGCCTCGTTGTCGGTCTAGAGCTGAAATACCCTCTCATTATCTGTAGTCAAACGAGTGTTCTCTACTAGCTTAGAGTTTTTCTTCTGAAGACGGGCATTTTCAATTGACACCGAGGCCACGGTGTCCTTGAAGGTTGAAGCAACATGCTTTGATTCTCTCTCCACCCTCTCGTACTTCTCCTTTAGCTCACATGTTCCAACAACAAAAAGTTAACGCTTAGGCATGTTACTCGGATGCGTGGAAACAGTGGCACACGAGAGATGTATATCACCCAATACTTCGTCCTGATTTCGGACGCTTTCCTGTTCATCCTTGCTAGCCAATTCATAGTTCTGCAGCTGCACATTTTTTTTGGGATCTGGTTCGATAGATGCTCCGCATACTTATTAAATTCCTTGGCTAGGTGATATGAAACATATACATTTTTCCACTTAGTATCAATGTCTTCTCGAGGGATTAAACTGATATATGACACCAACTTCAACTCAGCAAAGTAGTGCTACGAGAATCCCTCCTTCAGGATGGTTATCCTCTCCTCGGGAATAAATTGTCAGGCCTCCGACCCTTCCCTAGACGTGCCTGTCTTCGATGGTTTGTTGTCTACAGATTGTGATACTTGACTAGTGGACCTCTGAATAGGTACCACCGACAGAGAAGGAAGGGTGAACGTTGAAGCTTGCGGCCTTGTGCTCGCAGTCTCAAGCCTTTAATATACCCCCGATGTTCGAAGAGGTGGTCGGAAATCTGAACGTCTTGGGTATCGATGGTCGCCGACTGGCTGCGAGAGCGAGAAGAATAGGGAAGTTCATTCCCTTTCTTGAAACTACTCATAAACGAGCTCTTTTGCGGTCGCCGACCTCCCGACCCATGACTTCGATTTCTGCCGCTTTCGAGAACCATTTCACCTTCACAAGACAGATTCAAGGTCAGACTTGAGCACTCTGCGTACATAAACAAATGTTATGTTATGCAGTGTTTATGAGTGTGTTCCCTAAGTGCGCTCTCCACAGACCAGATCGAGGCCCACCTGGAGAAGTTATATTCCCAACAGTTAAGGTTAAACTTCCGGAACTTGTGCCGTTGGGCCAAGAAGGGGGAAGATTCATTGGTACATAATCCAACCCCTTGAACTGATCCGCTCTATCCAGCGATGTTGTGGTCCCAAAGGTAGTCACCGAGGAAATCGTCCTCGCTGACACTCCTGTCCCAGCCTCAACATTTGTGGACTGGAAAGGGGTATACGGTAGGCCCCCTTCTCCAATGACTATATCCGCTCCACCAGCGTTGCTAGCACTAGCTCCTTCCTGATACTTTGCGGCTTTTTGTCACTTAGTCACGACAGGAGGCAACTTCCTTTTGCGGCTCGGAGAACTCCCTTCTCCCTCAGGCTCCACCGCCCCTTCCCAGTAGTAGCTGCCCATATTATCATGCGTTTTGCTGGAAGTAAGCCTGTCTGTCGAAGAGTCTCCTCATCCAAAATATTCTCTATGGAGCAAACTTCGTTCGGGATAGCCCTCAGTTGTTCAACATGCCCCTGATACGCAGTACCCTTGGGCACCAGAGGGATTCCTGTTACAAAAATTCAAGACTAATACGAAGTTTGAGGCTCATCAAACTTCAAATCAGAAGCAACCATAGGTACTTAATTCCTTCCAACCAACATCTCGCAAATCCACGGGGACAACGGACGAAGAACCACTCATGCTTGAACATGCCGAGTCTACTCCATGACCCCTCGAAGAATCGAGCGTTGTTGATCGCCTCCAGATAATACAGAAGGTGCACTGTTAGCTCTTCGCTTAATCTGAAATAAGAGAAGGATGTCCTCTCCGGTGGGTTCCGCGCACAGGTACTCTTTAAACAAACGGCAGGTGCCGAGGAGGAAGGCATACCCGTTTGGGTGAAGCTGTGCAGGCGCTAAGCGGAAATATCACAGCATATCGCGGATGAAGTCACGGGACGGGGGCAACACCTAGAAATACACATATGCATGTTCTACACGGTATATCCTTCTAGTGGGGCATGCTCCCATTCCTCCTACGAGGGAACCCGAACTTTAGTCCAAGGTATGTTGAACCTTGAGCAGATGCGCCTTAAAGCAACTTCATCCACACTCGAAGGCCCCGGATCCGGTGGTTGTTAACTATGACGGAGCCTGCCATCATATCCGGAGCCTCGGGGGCATCGCTTCTCTTGATATCTACGTTTTCCTCCTCAGGATTCTCCTCGATTATAGTAGCCCCCTCCGACACCGATGGTTTAGTCGGGTGTGTAACTGTCTGTTGTTCTTCTGACTCCAAGCCACATTCGAGCGCTTTTAGCAGACCTATGGTCTGGGAGGGGTGGACTCAGAAGAAGTATCAAGCTTGTTGTCTCCTGAACAAGTACTATCAATTGAGTCGGACTGGGACGACGAGTGCCGTGAAGTTTCAGGTTCCAAATGTTGTTGTGTTTTGGATCCTGTCTCCATTTACTAGATATACTCACTACTATAAAAGTGGGCATATTCGACACAAGTTTAATGTGGCCTTAGATCGAAAAAGTGTTGCATTTTCCCTTTTTTCAAATAGGCAACACCGGAAGGGCGTGGCATCCGCGGCCGTTGCCTTAGCCCTCTAAGGCATCGCTTTAGCACATCTACTGCCACAGAAAGAAAGTGTTGCATTATAGATGTAATGCAACATTATTTGCACATAATGCAACAATATTCAGCGTTGCTTGAAAATTAGTTAGATCCTGGCTACCAGGTCACGATAGTGGCGACCACGTCAGCTTTCCATGTTAGCTGCCTACGTGTCACACGACATGTCAGCTATCCACGTCAGCTGCACACGTGTCACATGCCACGTCAGCTGTGGCGTCTACGTGCCATGTGGACTTACTACTGTTTTATGTAATGCAACACCACTGTATTATGGAATGCAACACCATTATCGTGAAATACAACATCAGGAAAAAAGCTAATGCAACGCTTTAATTATAAATTTTGCAGTATCATTTTTGTACATAGAAAAAACACATCTGTTACTTTCATCATCACATTCAATCCTTCAATACATACCACCTTCAATACATACGATCAAATACGTAATACAACGCTTTAAATATATAACACATACGATCAAATACATAATTTAAAAGTAGCAAAAGTACCACCTTCAATACAAGTGCCAACAAATACGATTAGTGTGCATTCTACAAAGTAGCAATGCCATGAACCAAAAACTGTATCTCTCCATGTCATTTCAGGTCCTCCACTTGCCGGCTGTATCTCTCCTCATTTCAGATCCTGCAATTTGAATTTACAAGTTATTTGATAAGTGTGTATATATGTGCTGTGTGTAATATCTGTGCATTTGGCCATCTAATTAACTCATAAATATAGTGAGTAAGCATACAATTATAACAGTTGACCATTCACCATTGGTCAAATCGTGCCACCTCAGAATTGAGTATGCTTCGTCTTCTATGCTAGCATTTCCAGTTCACATATTTACCTGACACCATCCATCGGGTCTCTCGCATATCCTTTCAAGCTTCAGAACATCATCATTTCCATATCCGCTAAACCCCCAATCTTCGAAAGTTAAAAAAAATCAATGGAGGACTTGTCTCTATACATCACAACCACTGTTCTTAAGAGACATTGGAATTTCGAAGCTGTGCTTAACGTTCTTAAGGTGTCTCTCAATCATAATTCGTGGCCTATATGGGTAATACCCAATAACTCTTTTCTAGTATCATGCCCATCGTACAGTAAGTGTGATCATGCGCTAATGTTGAAAGTTTTTACAAAACCTGGTGGTGCTATTTAGCTGCAAGCATGGTCTGATGAAGAATTTGAGCCTGAACTAGCGTTAGAAGTGGAATCATGGGCTAAAGTTGAAAACTTTCCCGAGTTCCTAAAGAGTAATGTCCTTGCCGTTGAAGAAATAATGAAGCCAATGGGACATGTGCTTGCAATTGACGACTGCAACTGGTCTCAATATGACCATACATCTTTCTACCTGAAAATGCAATTTTATGAAGCATTGGCAATACCAATACGTTTGCTGCTCAATTCAACAACAAGGTTTACCCCATTAAGGTTCAGCGTTGTACCTATGCTCATCCTAGAACAAGGCCTGAACTTCATTTTGTGAGCAATAGGGAGGAACAGGTGGTTCCATGTTTGCATCATTACGGATGGGAATGGGAAATGGATTCAGATGAAAGATTTGACGCAATGATACAAGAAGCTGTTGTGCTACCCCCCTTGCCAAGCATATTTTCGGAAGCCACACATGACATCAAGAATGATCAGTGGGTAGATATAGAAGTTGATCAGTAATTTCACTAGCCAAACTACCTCACCCCTGGTCCTGATGCTGCGGGCCCATCACATGCTGCGGGTCCATCAAATGCGGTTGCTCACTTCGGACTACCTCTCCCACAGCCGCAAATCCCTCACGAATCAGTGGGAAGTACCACAGCCCCGCAAAGCCCTGAAATGGTATAACCTGATGCTACTATAATGTCATTTTTTGCATGTGTTTGTATTAAGTTAACAATATGATACTTTTGGATGTGGATGTGTGTGTTATTTTTTGGATGTGTATGGTATGAACTGATCGATGCTGCCTTATGATACTTTTGTGTGTATGGTATGAACTTATGATACTTGTGCGTACGTGTATACTTGTGTGTGTACGGTAATACTTGTGCGTGCATGTATACTTTTGCGTGCGTGTATACTTGTGCGTGTATACTTGAGCGTGTATACTTGTGCGTGTATACTTATGATACTTGAGTGTGTATACCAATGACATACCCAGCTAAGGCCTAGTGGAGGCCATCGACCCCACTGGATTATAAAGATTATTTTAATCTTTTATCGGGAACTTGCTTACCAACTGTTGTTGCCTTTACTTTCATAGTTTTATACTTCTATTGCAGCTCATTTCCTCCTCTGTTTACTTTTAATATGAACACCCTATAGTAACATATCTAACAATGTCCAACATCAAAATGTGAACTTTGTTTTGTTTGAAATTGCATTTCTGTTCCATCTGGTCGGGATATTGTTACAATTAAGTAAGAATAGTTTAGTTTATATTTATATACTTCACATAAACTGAATTAATTTTTTAATATGATAAACCTGATGGTTCTGTTTCTATGATACTTGTGCGTGTATACTTGTGCGTGCCTTCAGATGGCTGCCTTATGATACTTGTGCGTGTATACTTGTGCGTGCGTGTATACTTGTTCGTGCGTGTATACTTGAGCGTGTATACTTGTGCGTGTATACCTATGATACTTTAGCGTGTATACTTATGATACTTGTGCGTGTATACTTGTGCATGCCTTCAGATGCTGTCTTATGATACTTGTGCGTGTATACTTGAGCGTGTATACTTGTGCGTGTATACTTATGATACTTGAGCGTGTGTACTTGTACGTGTATGCACTGCGTGTATGATGTGTATTGTAATAAAAAAATCGTGTATATTTGTGCGTGTATGCACTGCGTGTATCACAAAACCTCAGTGCAAACACACCGCATTGCAAATTAACCTCAAGCATACAAATTAACCGCAGTGTATGGTATGAACCTCAAGCAGTGCAAATTAACCGCAGTCCCCATTTCTTAACTAGCTCGACCTCTATAATAAACCAATGCCTTTTTCATGCCAATAGCCTGGTTCTCATGGTTTATTGCTGGGTATAATTTTTGAATAAACCTCAGCATAATCCCAAATCCCAAATCAATAATAAGCGCAACTAATTATTCATAAGCGAATGGGCTTTCCAAAATGTAACAAATGAACTAATTACTAATTAATCATAATCCAATCTATTATAAGCGCAACTAATTCATAGTGCTATACAAACTGAACCTGAGGGAAAAAACTGGTGATGTCAGCGCCCTGAGCAATCAAAGCTAGAAAGCGTTTCAAAGCTTCATCCTTTTCGGAATAGAATTTGCTGTCGAGGAGAGGAGCGATACTGACATGAATTTAGGTTTAAATTTTTGTCAATGGTAAAAAGGGAGGAAAACGATTAGATGATAGAGAAGAAACGATTTTGTGAAGGGAGAAGATCGCGCCAAAATTTCGTCAAAAGAATGCAATGACGTGGCTGTCAATGATTGGATGATGGCTAACATTAAGATCATCAGACCCATAGATGGTTTGAACCGTTGGATTAATCTTGCATTTACGGTTGGGGCTTTTATATGTTGATAGCGCAGATCGCTGAGCTGGATTATATATACGTAATGCTACGCTTTTAACTAGTGTTGCACATCAAAACACTAGAATTCCCACCGCAACAGTGCATTCACGTATAATGCAACAACATATGAATATTGTCGCAGAAGATCGAAGAAATCATAGTTTTTGCCACACTTTTCATGCAACGCACACAAATTAGTGTCGAATATGCCCACTTTTGTAGTAGTGACTTTTTAATATAGTTGCTTTAGACAATGCATTTCAAACACGTACCCCTCGTGTTGGTGTAAACTAACATGTAACGCTCAGTGAAGTGCGATGATGATACAATTAAAATAAATAGATTCGGGACACGACGACGATCACAAGTTTAAAATACGGTAACCATCGTCGTGGCCCACCGAAATCATCAAATTCTTATTGAGTCGCGGCCACGTCATGATTGGAACCAGGAGGCAGAATCTAGGAGTTTGATGCTTCAATTCTTATCCATAGTTCGAGTCATATGCTCTAATCCCTATGTGCAAAATATGAATCTCGTCCAATCACACAACGTCGCGAAAACAATGCAAGACAGGGCAGTTCGCATCAAACAGATGCGAGAAATTGCGTCATCCGAGTGATGTGAAATAGCATCACCAGGATGCAAGACCTCGCATCACTTAGATGAGAAATCTCTTATCTACGGTGTTTAGAGATCCTGCATCACTAGGATGCGAGACCTTCATCACTCAAATGCGGAATCTTGCATCCATTATGATGCAAGATCTCGCATCGCCCGAGTGATGTGAAATTACGTCACCCAAGTAATGCGAAATCGCATCACCCAAGTGATGCAAAATCGCATCACCAAAATGCAAGACTGCGCATCACTCGCGATGAGAGACCTCGCACCAGCCTGATGTGAGACATCGCATTACATTGATGTGAGCCACCACAACGCCAGAGAGGCGATGCATGCCCCGACCGTCTCCTTCTCTCCTTTTCCAACTCCTCTGTATCATCTCAGCCGCTTATGAAATCGAGCTCGACAGCCTCCAAGTCCCCAACCTCAAAGCTTCAAGCTTCAGATTCGATGCCCTCGAGGCTCGATCTCGATCTCTCCTCACACCAAAAACCAAATTGTATCCCACCTAAGTAATTCAAGCTCGCTTCTAGACTAGTTCGAAAGTCGGCTACCGGGGTTGCGAAAATGGCGAGTGAAAGAAAAGGTGTGGAGTGGAGGGTATTCGGTTTTTATAGGGGAGAAAGGGAACGGGCCTCGGCCCATTCCAATCGCATTGCATCCCTCCGGGGGTGCGATAAAATCGCATCCCCATAAGGATGCGAAATTTCGCATCCTACTGGGATGCGAAGTATCGCATCGCAATGGGATGCGGACTTTAGCACCCCCCCATCGGAATGCGATACAAAATAATAATAATGATAATATATAATAATGTACATATATATTGATAATATATATACATATATGCAGTACATATGTATGTAAAAATGTTTTTGCGTAAATTGCATGTTCTATATGTATATGCATACATGAATGCATGTACACAAAGATATGTACGTTTACTAACACAATGGACGATCGAGAACGAAATTTCCGAACTTTGAGAAATCCCTAACTCACGATTCCAATTACGACCACACACATGAGTTTTAGACGTCATGATAATCGATGCCGGTTCGATTCGCCCACCGATCATACACTCGTAAGTCTAAACGATTCGAGAACGTACAACGGTACAACGCGCGATTGAATCCTTGACTTGACATTGTTTCTTAATATCCCACTTGCATAGTCAAAAACATGCGACACAGTTGTTACTCGTACTTTATTTTATAATCCCGATCGCATCACGCAAAACCACGGTAATGCGTGTGAGCGTACACATGGTACTATATCGTCAACGACTCGTTTGCATTACCACTTAAATGAGAGTCGATGACTAACGTCTACATTCATGAGTAGGCAGGAACCAGATGTTCAAACGAACCAACGATGAACCAGAATTCTCAAACACTCAATGGAGCGATCGCGACCAAATGATCAACAGCTTAAAGATTCCCATTTTCCATAGGCGATGTTTTTAACTCAAAGCACATCATGTCGAGACAAGACGTATTTTAGGGGCAAATTTTAATCAGCATTTTTGTCCGATTCCCAAAAGCATACAAGACCCACTCGACCCGACCCATCGCGCGATACCAAAGCTCGAAGTGTCGTCAAGATGTTTAAGATACAAGCCTAAGAGAGATCGAGCGAGCGATAGCATCGCAACTTCTCAAAATGAACATGCTACATCACCCATCAACTCGAATCACACCACATCGTACCACATCAGCCACCATCGCATCACCAACGACACACCAAATCCCCATCGCACCGCTTCAAATAATGCCACATGGTCCCATCACATCATATACCTCGTCTCTCCCCTCATATCACCGCACCACATCGCATCCTACAAGAAGCAACGAAATCGCATCCCCTGGGATGCGATATCATCGCATCACCCGGGATGTGATGTAGCTGCATCCCATAGGATGCAATGTAACCGCATCCACCAGGATGCGATGACATCGCATCCCTCAGATAAGTGGTCGTCACATCCCCTGGATGCGATATCATCGCATCCCCCAGTTGTGATGTCATCACTTCCACTAGATGCGATGGGCTCGATAACAATATAACGCATCCCTTTGGGATGCGATTTTCGCATCCTTTATGATGCGAAAATCGTATCCCATATGAGGGATGCGATTTTCCACCCACCAGCGAAGAGTGTTGCAATTTTCTTGTATATGCGTTTCTGTGATGCGATTTTCTGTTGTGTGGTCCCTAATTCCTACCTACCCCCACATAACCCTTCAACTATAAATACCCCCAAGCTTGGCATTCGAAAGGGTTGGATTTTTTCTGATTTGACATCTCTCCAAGCTCCTCGAAATCATTAATGGCAGCCTAGTTATAAAGGACGAAGAAGCACAAAATCAGTTTTTTTCCAAGACTTCGCATATGACTACTATGACTCCAAAATACATGGAAACACTTGTAAATAAATGTTATGATGAAGTTAAATGCTTGTAACTCATATTTGTGAATAAAATATAAGCAAGCTCCTTCAAAATAGACGTAGGTCCCTCACGGACCGAACCAATATAAATTCCTATGTTATTTACTGCTTTCTGCACTTAATTTTCCCACGCGAAACATAAATCTCTAGTAACGGAGAATCTTTGGGTGTTACGATATTTTTTGCCGTCAACATTCTAGTGCTTTCACTGGGAGACTAAGCTCACTTCTTTTCGGACATTTCCATCTCGACTTTGACGCGCTACTCAGGTTTCATCCTAACCTACCGCTCGAGTCCGCTTATGATGGTTAAGCGATCAAAGAACCCCCTAGTCGAGACCTCAGCAGAAGCTGAAGCTGTAGTTCCTCGGCTACTTCAATCGGCGGGAAACCCGGCCAAAGAAGACATCCTTCTTCCTACGAACTCCGATGCTCCCGCAACTCAAGTGCAGATTTACGCGCTTAATAAAAGATTGGAAAACAGATCTCTTAAGCTCAACGAAGCACTGAAAAACAACACCGACCTTATGTGTCAACTTCAGGAAAGTCAACGCATCGTCGCTCAACTGCAACTTGCTCAGAACAACGCTCGCCTGCGGCACAACTCATTCGAAAGTGCCTCTTTCGAAACTCGGGGCCGAAGCCAAAGAAGGAGGTCCACTCTTAATGCTAATGTTGCCACCCGCACTAATGCCCATACCAACGACAGCAACAATGGAAGTGGAACTACCATAACTATCAGTGAGGGAACGAGTCAACGCAATCGTTCCCGATTGGTTATCAATGATAAACCATGTCCGAGTAACCGACCTCCTCCTCAATATAACCCAGCTGTCACTGCCCTAAACTTGGGACCTACGCTTCCAGCAACTCAACAGGCCCAAGTCCTGCCTAATCAGAACCTGCATCAACCTGCTCAACCTTATCAACCATACCAGAATCAGGTTGACGATGTCGATGACATGAATAAGGATGAGCCCGATGTCCATCCTCGGAGATGTCCACGGCCCAGGACCCATGAGTTGAACAACAATCGCTAGATCCACCCGCGGATGTTCATCCAATATATCTACTCGACATGGCCCGAAAAATCATGAGAAATATGCATAGGGACGTCAAAGACGTGTGGGAAACCCACTTGAGACATAACCCATTCACCAGGGTCGTGCACGAAGCCGAATGGCCGCGACATTTTAACATGCCACAACTGGGGTTCTACGGAGGAACAACTGACCCGTGTGCTTTCCTTAATCGCTATGTGTGGCACATGTATTCTAGTAGGGCCACATATGTCGTCAAGTGTAAATGCTTTCCCATCTTCCTGGAAGGCACAACCGTGCTATGGTTCACATACCTTCCGCTCCAATCTATTAGCAACTTTGACCAGTTGGCAATCGAAATGGTCAGACAGTTCAGGATGCATGTCCCTACACCGAAGAACTCTCTCACCCTCTCCAACCTATATTAGGGCCAGATAGAAATCCTAAAAATCAACCTCGAGCACTTCAACACCGCCCACACTGAGTTTGATGATCAGGAACCCCATACATTCCTCGTCCAGCTCGCCAAATGTGTCCTCACTAACTCCGAAATCGGGTATGGATGGACAAGAAGCAAACAAAGATTCTGGAAGCTTTCTACGAAAAGGTTGGAAAATTCCTATGACAAGAGGAAGCTCGACGCAATAGGGATACTCAAAGGAGCCACCCCCAATAAACCACACATCGGCACTGTCGAAGACAGTGTCAAGGGAAAACAAGTCAGAGAATCTTCCGACAAGGGTAAAGGGATGGTCCCATACAAGCCCAAGCCGAACAATGGAAAACCTGGCGATCGAAACAATAATCAAGCTTCTGAAGATCCCAAGAAGCACGACCGTTAACCCAATTACAGGAACTACACTTCGCTCAACCGAGAGTTGGAGGCTATCTACCTAGAAACTTGTAACACTCTACAGTACAAGAAGCCCAACACTAGGGATTCCACCGACCGAGTGAAAAACTCCGGAAAGTAATGCAGATTCCATGACATGTTTGGGCATAATACAAACGATTGTCGCCACCTCAAGGATGCGCGAAAAACTCATCCGCGTGAAACTTTTGGGACAGTACGTCCAAAACCCTGCTACTCTCGAAGCAGCTACGGGCCCTTCAATGCCCGCTCTTCCTCTGCCCAATGCAGCCCTAGGCCATCCAATCAAAGACCGCGTGGCATCTTCATCAATACAATTTGTGGTGGACCTCATCCTTCTTATGACAACTTTCGTAAGATGGAGGAATACTCCAACTCCATAAAGTACACCACCTATGAAGCTTGCTCTACTTTGGACGAGTCTGTCCCCACTAAGCTTCAGAAGACAATACGGGATGATATTGTCTTCCATGAGAGAGAGTCAATGGGAATTGAGATTCCAACCATAGACCCACTCGTTATATCTTCTCAGGTTGGCCCAGCTTTAGTCCGAAGGATTCTCATCGGATCGGGATGCTCGGTTAACATAATCTTCAAGGTCGCCTATAACCAAATAAGACTAGGGGACAAAGACCTTAAGCCTTACCACGCCATGATGCAAAGTTTTAATGGCTCCTCCAACCGACCCATGGGCATGGTTGACCTTTTCGTAGAACTCGGAGAATATGATCGAAGCTGGGTATGAATCCTCACCTTTTTCATCATCGACGTCATCTCCCCATACAACGTTTTCTTTAGGCGTCCTTTCCTTGCAGAATTCAGAGTCTGCATGTCACTATGGTCCCTATTGATGAAATTTTTAACAGAAAATAAGATCGGCACAGTCAAGGGCGACCAAGCAACTACAAGGGCGTGTTATCTTGTCGAATGGAAGAAGGCCCGCAATGAGGTGAAAGGCAAGACAATGCCTCCACCTTCATGCGCCAAGACCGTCTCTAAATGTCAATCAAAGGTGTCTGAGTCCTGTCTTAGGTGCCACTGTCATCTTTCCAACGATCTCGATCCAAGGGAGGACGAAGAGCCCAATTTCGAGAGGGCTACCCCGGTAGAACCAACGGTGGATGTTCTGATTATTGGATGTGTTGTAATGTAGTTGATTTAGCTAGTTGATGGATGATTATGAACATAAAATGTTAAATTATGATAATTAAACGGGACTTTCGACGATTTTGGATAGTCGATAAATTCTAACACACATTAGGTTGAACTTTAAAACGGAGGTTATATTCACGATTTTGGACAGTGTGTATACATGAACTTATACTCATTTGTTATTTTTATTAGAAAAGTATAAGTTTAAAGGGATTAGTTTAAAACCTGTGTACTGATTAAAACTCTTTATTTTATTGTAGAGAGGTAGAGGGAGAGTTGGAGGTGTGGGTAAGCAACTATCTGTTCTTCAATATTTGGCCCAGTTTCGGGATCCTTCCCCTAGTTCTTTCTCTAAGGATACATAGAGTAGTAGTTCATCTGACTCATCTAGTCACGGCAACACTGACGAGTACCTTTCTGATGCTACGTCAGCATTACCACCGATAGTAGTTATCGATTCTGAGTCTGGTTCGATACCTACTCCCATAGAGTCAGACTCTGTACAGCCTGAGGACCCAGGCGACTATGATGAATGGGTGCTACATGATTATGCAGCACTAGAGTTTCAGCCTCTCCCAATATTAAAGATTATACTTGATTTTATTCCCAAGCCAATCCATGAGGAGCCCAAGTCGGCATTACTTGATATACCACTCCCAGAGATGGACGAGCCTATACCATGCCTAGCACCGGAGTTCGATAACAAGATCGAACCCGAGATAGAGCTCGAGATAGGAGACGATGAACATGATGGAGGTGATGGGATAGGGCTCGAGGTAGAACCATAGGTAGATGAGGATGGCTACAATGGCGACGATGAGTAAGAGTTTATGTAGAACGATTCAGACGCCTTTGACACTGATCAGGTTATGGTAACTGGATGGGATGAGTGGAATGACCCTGGTTCAGATGACGAGATAGACCAAGAGCCAAAAGAGATCATAGTTTTTGTTCCCTCCATGCAGGACTCCAACCACCTGTAGGCAGCCGGGTGTTAGCTAGTTCGGTTTTGGGATGTTATATGTATATATAGATGTTAGCTTCGTTTTGGTGCAGTACACACACTTAGTATATATTTTGGAGCATGATACCATTTTGTATAGACTTCCTTAAGTATGTAGTACGTGCTCAGGTTGGTCTAAATGCATATACATCGCTTATACCTTAAGTGGCACTATACACTAGGGTATAAGTTATGTCTGTGATATAGTTGATGTTTTGGTTATGATATGTAAATGTTGATATATGATATGACATGGAAGCTTATGGTTATATATAATGTTTCAACATTATGTTCTTTGCTTCATCTTCGATTTCGAGGATGAAATCTTTTTAAGTAGGGGAGAATGTAACGACCCAAAATTTCTGATATTTTGAAAATTCGAGTTTTTAAGAATTAGGAATAACTGTGCACGACTCTGGATACATAACCCATTTTTGAATATGATTCCAAATATTATAACAATCAGATAAGTTGTTTATATCAGTTTTATCAACTTATCAGTTCAAACAATTTATCGTATGTCATCAAAAATGAGAATTTAACACTATTAACTACTATAGTAAATTACGAGATTTTCTAATAATATTTGAATATGACTTATAAAATAGTTAAAAATAAGGTTATTGGATTTTTGAAATTTTAATTAAAAAGAATATTTTGAAAATCGATAATTTAGTACTATTTTAAAAAGATAGAAATAAGACTATTTTGCAAACGGTCTTGGATTTCGACGAAACCAGGACTATTAACCGACATTTTAGTCCGGTTCCCAAAGTACACAAGTCCCACTCGACCCGACATGTCGCGTGATACCAAAGCTCGAAGTATCGCCAAGATGTTGACAATACAAGCCGAGGAGAGATCGAGCGAGCGATGGCATCACAACTTCTCACTATCGAGCAAGCCGAGGAGAGATCGATCGAGCGATCCGAGGAGAGAGAGCGCGACCCATTAGCTTGCATCATTCCACATCTTATCGCATCAGCCACCATTGCATAACCCACGCCGCACCAACTCACTATCGCACCTCCTCAAACCATGCCACATTGTCCCATCACGTCATATACCTCGCCACCCCCTCGCATTACCACTCTGCACTGTATCCTACAAGATGCAACGATATCGCATCCCCTGGGATAAGATATCATCGCATCACCCAGGATGCGATGCAGCTGCATCCCATAGGATGAGATGCAGCTGCATCCACCAGGATGCAGTGACATCTCATCCCTTGAATGCGAGGCCATCGCATCCCCTGAATGCAATGTCATCGCATCCCCCGGTTGTGTTGTCATCGCATCCCCCTGTTGCGATCTCATAGTATCCCCCGTTTGTGATGTCATCATATCCACCAGATGCGATGGGCTCAATAACAACATAACGCTTCCCTATAGGATGCGATTTTCGCATCCTTTGGGATGCGAAAATCGTATCCCATATGAAGGATGCGATTTTCCACCCACCACCGAAGAGTGATGCGATTTTCTTGTGTGCGCGTTTCCATGATGCGATTTCCTGCTATGTGGTCCCCAAATCCTACCTAATCGGACCTAACCATCAATTATAAATACCCCTAAGCTTGGCACTCAAAAGGGTTGGATTTTTACTGATTTGACATCTCTTTAAGCTCCTCAAAATCATTAATGGCAGCTTAGTTCTTAAGGAAGAAGAAGCACAAAATCACTTTTTTCCAAGACTTCGCATATGACTACTATGACTCCAAAATACATGGAAACACTTGTAAATGAATGCTATGATGAAGTTAAATTCTTATAACTCATATTTGTGAATAAAAAATAAGCAAACTCCTTCAAAGTAGACATAGGTCCCTCACGGACCGAACCATTATAAATTCCCATGTTATTTACTGCTTTCTGCATTTAATTTTCCCACGCGAAACATAATTATCTAATAACGGGGAATCTTTGGGTGTTACGACATTTTTTGCTATCAACGAGGACCATTAGAACCGTGTCTGAAAAACATAGCAAAGTTTCAAATTTCGTAGCAATCAGGATTAGTATGTGGTCGTTCGAGTAGAAAATGCGTTGGTAGATTTTAAAGAGAATCGATTTAAAATGATTGAATTAATTAGTTTTGAGCCCATAATTAATATTTAAAAATAAATTAAAAATAAAATATATTTGTCAAATGTTGGGTAAATGTTTTAAAAACACTAATTTACTACTATAAGCATTTATATGTCATGATACAACGTTTAGAAGTGGTAAATGTTGTTAAACTAGCCAAAACAACACATTAACGTAGAATTTGTGCTTTCCACGAAGTGTCACTCCCTAACCTAGCATACGTGTGGTTCTTTTGAGGTGTCAATCCATCTCCCTAGGATGCCGACACCTCAGCGATCCAAGGCCCTCTCCATTTCCTATAAAAGAGAGCTTCCACTCTCAATTTTTCTCCTTTCTCTCCACTTCTACTTCCTTCTTCTCCTCTCTCACCCACTTCCTAGTACTGACCACCAACTCTCCCCACCACCGCCGTCACCTCCTCCACCAACCCCACCACCGGCATGACCCACCACCTCCCCTTTTTCCCCATGAACTTATCACTCCTCTTAAAACTCCTTTTAGCTCTCTTAAAAATTTTAAACACAACCAAACTTAGTTTCTAACACACCAACCACCACCATCACCTCTCCCCTTTGGTCTTGAGCCCCTCTACACCCCAAAACTCCACCTTTTCTTCTTAAAACCCGTAAATATCCAATATTTCTTCTACAAACCCAAGTTAGAACGTGTGTGTGTGTATGATGCTACATAAGTGTATTGGGTGTAGAAAGTGTTCGTTTGGTTGCTAGCAAGCTTATGGAGTGATAAAAATCCTTGCTTTAAAAGTTAGACGGAGTGGAAAACAATGGTGAGCAATTATAGCTCACGTTTGAATCAATATGGAATATATGTTTGTTAATGTTGTATGTAGTTATATTGAAACAAATTACATGTTATGTGATTAATGTTGCTTATATATATGAATTGTAACAGTGGATTAGTGATTTACATGTTAATGTAAGTGATTTAGAAGTTGAAACCATAAACAAAAAGGTTGATTGAATTGGATAATAACTTGTTTGATATGTTCCGTGTACATGGGCTGGAAAATAAATGTTAGCAAGTTAATGTCGGGTTGTTAAGTGATTAAACAATTAACAATAGGGTTTGGATAATTTACCGTATCCAAAACGACGTATATATGTAGTGAGAATGGTAGTTTAAATAACTTGAATAAACAAGTATATGGAATAAATAGTGAACATCAATTTATATTGGAGCGACTTTTGTCAATATAAATAGGACACGGGTATATAATTTTATATGTTGTTGTTTTTTGATTTGGATTAGCTAGAATATTATAACTAATCAGTTATTAACGACAGTTAATAATTTGGTTGAAAATTGGTTAGGAACAATGATTATTAAGTGTTGATAACCTTAACACTTAGGCTGATAATGCCACGGTATGTTAATTGATGATTGGAAAATGTTGCTTGAATATAAACTGTAACACCCCACGTCCATTAATGTCACTCACTAAGGGAATGCATCAACTTCCATGGAGCATTATAAGTGTATATAGAACAGAACATCACAAGACAGATATAAAAGTAGTACTTAAAAATTTTAAACTTTATTGCAGCTGAAACAGAAATAAGTTTGGTTACATCTTTAAAACCCATCTTACTAAAATCAAGTACATAATATCAGTCTTGTACAAAAGCCATCAGAGTACATAATTTTTAAAACCATAATACCCAATCCAAGATACCAGATGAAAGAGAAACAAAGCTAAGCATTACTTCCAGCACTTCAAGCAGGAAAGTCCGAGTCAAACTTCAGCGCTCCCACCCTAAGAACCTGGGGGGAAAGGGGCGAAAAAAGTGGGTCAGACATAAAGTCTGGTAACTCCAGTAACTTTAACAATATAATCAGTAAAGCAATATGATAAGAACATAAACTGGATAAATGAGACGACTGTAACATAAGTAGATATGACAAGGTAAACCAGGTAGGTAAGATAGAACATCGACTGCGCTCCTAACCACTACATGGTATGCTCTGCACCGTAATAACATACTAGTTACATACTAAAAGATGATCCCTCTTAAACAAACATAATGATGGTAGTCTCGTGTACTTCTAGTTACTATCATAGGTGCCAACTTGCTCCTATCCCCACTAGTTATATCCACTATCCTCCCTGTTAGATTATGTATCTCTAGCTGTTATCATAGGTAACCAACGTGTACCTATCACCACTAGATGTACCCTCTTACTAAACATAATAATAATGGTAGTTTCATGTACTCCTAGCTGTTATCATAGGTGCTGCATGCTCCTATCTCCACTAGTTATACCCATTACCTCCCCCATTCGATCGGCTCCCTAACTCGTAGATACCCGTGCTGGTCCCACAGTAGGGTGTATCACTCCCTAAAGTGGCAACCCGATACTACTAGAAGGCACGACTTATACCTACACGATGCAACAGCGTCTTACCTACCAGCCCGGACCCATGCACGCACATGACCCCGTTAGACTTGCACTGCCACCACTATCTCTTTATTGACCTCCTACAATCAACCCCAGTAAGCGTGTCCCGTCTTCGACCTTGTTCGAGCTCACATAGATACTAAATGGGTTACTGGTTGAAAAGGGTCCCCACACTTGACACAAGCTTCCCTCCTAAGCTTGGTCCCTACTAGGAATTCCCACTTAACCCCTCAATATTCCCATGTCAAACTACATGTCTCATCTAGGTTAAGTATTCTAATTATGTTTTCACATGTCACCCATGTTACCCACTTAACCCTTCATCATCCCCATGTCCTACCACATTTCTTATCTTGGTTAAGTCTTCTTAATCGCGTTTCACATGCTATCCAAGTCACCCACTTAACCCTTTATTATCCTCATGTCTTACCACATGTCTCATCTTGGTTAAGTACTTTTATTACATCATACATGCTACCCATGTCTTATGGTTATAATAACATGTTTTACTTAATCTATAATTAAGTACATCTTAATTCACATATAAATTGGTTAAGAGAATAACTCCCTAAATATCAACCGCGAAGACCGAAATCAACATCAGATTGATACTCAGAGAATTACTCAACTCAACCAATCTTATGTTATGCCAATCATATAATTGTAGTCTTGCAAGACCTCCCACATTAGATTACCGTTTGCGGTTGCTGGATATGCCGGGCGGTTCCGGGCAGGCTTACACCGCAATCCAAATCTAACCTCGTGTCTTTGCATTATTACGCATCTAATTTCTGCCTTTGACCTCTCACATTAGATATCGTTTGCGGTTGCAGGACTTGCCGAGTGGTTCAGGGCAGGCTTACACCGCAAACCCATCTAACCTCGTGTCGTAGGCGTTCATTATTACACAATTCATGGATTATAGTGATTCCCTGTTTACCCATAAATTCCAACCCAAATTTATGTGACAAATTCTAATCACTTTATGCCTATAATCCCAAATTTATAGGTTATACCAATTTTACACCCAAACCCACTTATGCCAAATTTCACTTTTGCATGTTATAAACAATTTTTCCCAAACCATAGCCATCATCAATTTATGCCAAATTACCAATTATCACAATTAAGGCCAAATTACATATTATAACAATTTCCCAAACTTTTCCCCATCGTTCCCACATCATTCGTACGCATAATTCGACGAAGTATGATTAGGCTCGAAGTTAGCCTAATCTCATAAAAAGAAAAAGGAAAAGGAGAGGGAAGAGAGTCAAAACAGGCATAAACATACGAACATAAACAGGCATGTGAACATGGAAGACATATGAACATGAATAGGCATATGATAGGTTTATGAAAAAGGTGACAACTTGCAAATTCGATAAGATCCATTACAGGCATAATCATATAATCACAATTTACAACTTATCATAATTACTTTAGTTTAATTATCTTGTGAATGCTACATGAACTCACAGAGATAGGTTTAAGGATTAGAGAACGATTCTGAATTCTATTTTTTGAAGTTGATTAGCAAGCCGTTGATGTAGGCATTGATCTTTATCTTCCCCGTGAATTTGATTAGTTATGGTGGAGGCTAGTTTAATTTAGGATTGGGCGGCATGGAGGCGCCATTACTTTGATTAATGAATTTGGGTTAGGTTTAGGTGTGTTTATACAGGTGTAGTTGGTGAATTAGGGCCTTTAGATTAGGTTAGGTTCCATCTAAATCCTCCAAATCCGAAATATACCTCAATCAGCCAACCAGATGTCGCCATGTATGCCCTAAAGCCCAAAAATCGTCACTGCTCGTTCAGGCTGCCAGGGGTCGACTCCCTACAGGGGGGTCGACACCTATGTCGACACCACTATAGGGGGGTCGACACCTGTGTCGACTCCCGTAGGGGGTTCGACACCCTCTGGCGGGAATTTTCCCGCCAGCCTCCATTCTGCTTTTGAATTCTGAATTCAAATTTATTAATTATTAATTTAATTTCTGGTTTAAATTGAAATCTTCTAACCTCCATAACTTCTTCATACGGAATCCGTTTTACGCAAACTCGGACTCTATCTCAAGAAGAATACTGAGATGAACGCAATGGCATAACCCGTTTTACTTAATTCTTCTTTTAGAAATTAAGTATTCTTTAATTTGTGAATTTTAATGTTATAATATTACGGGGTGTTACATTCTCCCCTCCTTAAAGGATTTCGTCCGTGAAATCTTCAAGTTAAGAAGAATGTATCCTACCATCCAATCATCCATCTACTCCACCATCATCCACAAGAAACTATTTTCCTTAAAAGATTTCTAATGTTATATGAACATATGCAAAAGTTTGTGTATATGTTCCTTATCTAATGCAAAGATCATTAGGTCAACTGATTCAGTTGACCTCCTTAATGCGAATTATGTTAGTGCCATGAGTCCAACATGTATGCAATTAATCCTAATGATACATATCAAAATAAATAAGCACATATATGCAATATGCAATATGAAGTGACTGAGCCGATCTTAGTGCCTAAACTGTGTGTAAATGCATCCACGAGCAACCACTAGCAAACACTTGCATCCACAAAACATAACATGCTTCAAACACATGTTTACACCCATAGGATTACTACCTAAAGACCGAAGATATAATCAGAGGATACACTAAATGATAGAACAAAACGATAGAAAAAGGAGGAGTTAAGAACATACCCTCAAAAAGGAAAGGGTACAATGCACGTATCTTGTCTTCCGTTTCCCTAGTCGTGTCTCCTTGATCATCTCCCCATTGGACTTTAACAAACTTGACCTCTCGGTTGCCTAACTTCTTGACCTCCGATCCAAGGATGCATGTAGGAGCTCGTCTAATCGTAGCATCTAGTTCTACTTCCACTTCTCTAAGCATGCTCGGCTCTACTACTTCCGCTGTATCATGTAAACACTTCCTCAAGTGTGACGCGTGAAACACGTCATGCACACCACTAAGCTTCTCAGGCAACTTCACTCTGTAGGCCATCTGACCAGTCCGCTCTGTAATGGGAAATGTCCCTACGAACCTCGGTGCCAATTTCACTATAGCTCCGAAAGGAACTACATTCCTCAACGGTGATACTTTGATAAAGACCATGTCTCCAACATCGAACTCAAGATCGGTCCTTCTCCTATCAGCATATGACTTTTGTCGGTCCTGTGTTGTCTTCATGCGCCTTCGAATCAAATCTATTTTCTCCGCAGTTTCTCTAACCATATCGGGCCCGAGAAAAATCTTATCTGTAGATTCCCACCAACAAGTCGGTGATCGGCACGATCATCCATATAAAGCCCCAAAAGGAGCCATGCCAATACTAGTCTGATAGTTGTTGTTGTAGGCGAACTCTACTAATGGAAGGTGTTCCTCCCATGTCCCTCCAAAGTCCAAGATACATAACCTCAAAAGGTCTTCTAGAATCCGATTCACCCTTTCGGTTTGGCCGTCCGTCTGAGGTGATAAGCGGTGCTCAAACACAACTGCGTTCCTACTGCCTCTTGCAAGCTCTTCCAAAACTCACTAGTGAAAATAGGATCTCGATCGCTCATAATACTAGAAGGTGTGCCATGTAAACGAACTATCTGTCGGAGATAAACAGATGCTAACCATGCCGCCGTCCTATTACTTTTAACGGGAATGAAATGGGCACTCTTGGTAAGTCTATCTTCTACTACCCAAATCCCCATATTACCCTTCCTCGATCTCGGCAACCCGTCAAAAAAATCCATGGAAACACTTTCCCATTTCCACAGTGGAACCTCTAAAGGGTTGAGCAACCTGCCAGGCTTCTTTTTCTCATCCTTAACTTGCTGGCACACTAAGCATCTAGAAACGAACTCATCCACATCCTTCTTCATTCTGGTCCAAAAGAAAACTCGCTTCATATCCCTATACATCTCGTCACCACCAGGATGTATGGTCATCTTAGAACGATGTGCTTCTTCAAGAATTTTCTTATCTTGGATTGCCACTACCTTCGCGGGATCCACAACTATCCATTGCTTAGAAACCACGTGCCCTAGGAACCTCACTTACTTCCTCCAAAACTGATATTTGGAGAATTTAACTTTGAGTAGATGTACTCAAAGGGTCTCTAAAACTTCCTTAAGATGTAGGGCACGCTCTCCCTTGCTTCTAGAGAATACCAAGATGTCATTCACAAAGACTTCCTCAAACTTGTTTAGAAACACCCTAAACACCCTAATCATCAAGCCTACGAAATATGCGGGTGCATTCGACAAACCCAAAAGGCATGACGAGACACTCAAAGAAACCGTTGGGAGTCCTAAAAGAAGTCTTATCTATACTATCCTCAGCCACCCTCAACTAATGAAATCCAGTAGCTAAGTCCAACTGTGAGAAAACCAAAGCACCAACCAACTGATCGAACAAATCATCTATCCTCGGCAATGGGTTTCTATTCTTCTTCATGAGTTTATTTAGCTCCCTATAACCCACACACAATCTAAGTGAACCATCAACCTTCGTAGCAAAAAAACCTGGAGCACCCCACTCCGAAATACTTCTTCTTATGAACTCTTTCTCAAGTAGCTCCCCTACTTGCTACTGAGTTCCTTCCTCTCTCTCGGAGCCATTTGGCGCACTGGCAATGCAACTGGCTTTGCATTATCTACTAAGTATATACGGAAGTCGTGCCTCGGGGTAAACCCCGAACCTCATCAACGACGTCATCATACTCACAGACTACTTGAACAGATTGCAAATCATCGATGGATGCGTCAAGTGATTCTAGGTAGCTAAGCATCATCGAACCCTTTGAATCGCATGAGATATCGAGAGTATTACCCAAACTAGTCAACAGTCTAACTACCCTCCTTTCACAATCGAGAATGACACCATATTTGGCTAGCTAGTCCATTCCTAGAATCAACCCATAGCCCGTGAAGCCAATCACATAAGCGTTGCATTCGAACTCAACGCCATACACAATAATCCTCAAATCCTGACATAACATAGAAAGATGGGCCGTACTCCCAATTGGATTTGAGACACTAACGGGATCCACTACTATACTAGTATCTAGGTGTAGAGACTTAACAACAGAAGCAGATATGAACGAACGTGAAGCACCAGAATCAAACAAAGTATGAACAGAATGATCATAAAGGAAAATCAAACTTTCAACAGAAAATTTTCTACCTCTATCAGGTATGCCAGTCGTGAGAGCACGCATCTGCCCTCAGGAAAATCCTGTACTACTGATAAGATGTCCTGTCTCTTCGCAATGATAACGACCAGTCTTCTTCTTCTTCCTATGGTCTTTGGCTCTATATGACCCACCATATCTCTGTAATGACACTTCCTATTTTCTCGGGGTCTATAGTTCTTTCCACCCTTCTTAGGTTCCACTTCCTTATTATATGGTTCTTCAACCTTGACCTCCTTCTTTTCTCCTCTATCTTCTTTGTGCTTCAAGGCTATATCCATGAGTTTCTCATCCTTGGGGTGTGCTCTTTATCCCAAACCCCCTCATTCTCATTCTCATTCCCATGAAACATGTTAATATGTCTCCCTCTAAAGCTGCCTCCATCGCGCGGAAAACCCTACAAAGATGGAAAGAAAATTAGTCGTAGGTAAAACTACTGCGGCTATAGATGGAAGTTAGGCACTCCTTTGCCCTTCGATAGGTACCATAGTCTCATCATGCCTACGGAACCTTGCCGCGATGAGGTTACCTCCCAGAAAGCCAGGAGCCCCGGAGACTCAAAAAGAAGGAAACAAGGATTCAAACAGAAGAATCAAGAGATAGTGCATATGGCTTTGGGGAATATGTCTTTCAAAACAACCTTCTTTTGAAAATACTTCCTTTAAAACTGTTTTTTGAAAATAACTTTTAAAATCCTTTACATGATCCGGTAACCTTCAGATCTGATACCACGTGTAACACCCCACGTCCGTTAATGTCACTCACTAAGGGAATGCATTAACTTTCATAGAGCGTTATAAGAGTATAGAACAGAATATTACAAGACAGATACATAAAAACAGAACTTGAAAATTTTAAAACTTTATTGCAGCGGAAACAGAAATAAGTTTGGTTACATCTTTAAAATACATCTTACTAAAACCAAGTACATGATATCAGTCTTGTACAAAGGCCATCAGAGTACATAATTTTTAAAACCATAATACCCAATCCAAGATACCATATGAAAGAGAAACAAAGCTAAGCATTACTTCCAACACTTCAAGAAGGAAAGTCCGAGTCAAACTTCAGCGCTACCACCCAAAGAACCTGGGGAGGAAAGGAAAGAAAAGGAGCAAAACAAAGAGGGTCAGACATAAAGTCTGGCGAGGCCAGTAACTTTAACAATATAATCATTAAAGCAATATGATAAGAACATAAACTGGATAAATGAAACGACTGTAACATAAGTAGTTATGACAAGGTAAACCAGGTAGGTAAGATAGAACATCGACTGCGCTCCTAACCACTACATGGTATGCTCTGCACCGTACTAACATACTAGTTACATACTAAAAGATGATCCCTCTTAAACAAACATAATGATGGTAGTCTCGTGTACTTCTAGTTATTATCATAGGTGCCAACTTGCTCCAATCCCCACTAGTTGTATCCACTATCCTCCCTGTTAGATTATGTATCTCTAGCTGCTATCATAGGTAACCAACGTGTACCTATCACAATTAGATGTACCCTCTTACTAAACATAATAATAATAATGGTAGTTTCATGTACTCCTAGCTGTTATCATAGGTGCCTCATGCTCCTATCTCCACTACTTATACCCATTACCTCCCTCATTCGATCGGCTCCCTAACTTGTAGATACCCGTGCTGGTCTCACAGTAGGGTGTATCGCTCCCTAAAGTGGCAACCCGATACTAGTAGAAGGCACGGCTTATACCTACACGATGCAACATCGTCTTACCTACCAGCCCGGACCCATGCACGCACATGACCCCGTTAGACTTGCACTGCCACCGCTATCTCTTTATTGACCTCCTACAATCAACCCCAGTAAGCGTGTCCCGTCCTCGACTTTGTTCGAGCTCACATAGATACTAAATGGGTTACTGGTTGAAAAGGGTCCCCACACTTGACACAAGCTTCCCTCCTAAGCTTGGTCTCCACTAGGAATTCCCACTTAACCCCTCAATATTCCCATGTCAAACTACATGTCTCATCTAGGTTAAGTATTCTAATTATGTTTTCACATGTCACCCATGTTACCCACTTAACCCTTTATCATCCCCATGTCCTCCCACATGTCTTATCTTAGTTAAGTATTCTTAATCGCGTTTCACATGCTATCCAAGTCACCCAATTAACCCTTTATTATCCCCATGTCTTACCACATGTCTCATCTTGGTTAAGTACTTTTATTACATCATACATGCTACCCATGTCTTATGGTTATAATAACATGTTTTACTTAATCTGCAATTAAGTACATATTAATTCACATATACATTAGTTAAGAGAATAACTCCCTAAATATCAACCGCGAATACCGAAATCAACATCAGATTGATACTCAGAGAATTACTCAACTCAACCAATCTTATGTTATGACAATCATATAATTGTAGTCTTGCAAGACCTCCCACATTAGATTACCGTTTGCGGTTGCTGGATATGTCGGGCGGTTCCGGGCAGGCTTACACCGCAATCCAAATCTAACCTCGTGGCTTTGCATTATTACGCATCTAATTTCTGCCTTTGACCTCTCACATTAGATATCGTTTGCGGTTGCTGGACTTGCCGGGCCGTTCCGGGCAGGCTTACACCGCAAACCCATCTAACCTCGTGTCGTAGGCATTCATTATTACTCAATTCATGGATTATTGTGATTCCCTGTTTACCCATAAATTCCAACCCAAATTTATGTGACAAATTCTAATCACTTTATGCCTATAATCTAAAATTTATAGGTTATACCAATTTTACACCCAAATCCACTTATGCCAAATTTCGCTTTTGCATGTTATAAACAATTTTGCCCAAACCATAGCCATCATCAATTTATGCCCAATTACCAATTATCACAATTTAGGCCAAATTACATATTATAACAATTTCCCAAACTTTTTCCTATCGTTCCCACGTCATTCGTACGCATAATTCGACGAAGTATGATTAGGCTCGAAGTTAGCCTAATCTCATAAAAAGAAAATGGAAAAGGAGAGGGAAGAGAGTCAAAACAGGCATAAACATATGAACATAAACAGGCATGTGAACATGAACGACTTATGAACATGAATAGGAATATTATAGGTTTTTAAAAAAGGTGACAACTTGCAAATTCGATAAGATCCATTACAGGCATAATCATATGATCACAATTTACAACTTATCATAATTACTTTAATTTAATTATCTTGTGAAAGCTACATGAACTCACAGAGATAGGTTTAAGTATTAGAGAACAATTCTGAATTCTGTTTTCTGTTTTCTGAAGTTGATTAGCAAGCCGTTGTTGTAGGCGTTGATCTTTATCTTCCCCTTGAATTTGATTAGTTATGGTGGAGGCTAGTTTAATTTAGGATTGGGCAGCATGGAGGCGCCATTACTTTGATTAATGAATTTAGGGTTAGGTCTAGGTGTGTTTATATAGGTGTAGTTGGTGAATTAGGGCCTTTAGATCAGGTTAGGTTCCATCTAAACCCTCCAAATCCGAAATACACCTCACTCAGCCAACCAGATTCTCCACGTATGCCCTAAAGCCCAAAAATTGTCACTGCTCGTTCTGGCCGCCAGGGGTCGACTCCCCTAGGGGGGTCGACACCCTCTGGTGGGAATTTTCCCGCCAGCCTCCATTCTACTTTTGAATTCTGAATTCGAATTTATTAATTATTAATTTAATTTTTGGTTTAAATTGAAATCTTCTAACCTCCATAACTTCTTCATACTGAATCCATTTTATGCAAACTCGGACTCTATCTCAAGCATAATTCCAAGACGAGCGCAATGGCCTAACTCGTTTTACTTAATTCTTCTAAAGATTAAGTATTCTTTAATTTGTGAATTTTAATGTTATAAAATTACGGGGTGCTACATAAAAGACATATTGAATCCATATAAATTGACTTATATGGTAGTTGATTGAGTTTCATTCCAAATTGAGAATTAATTGAATATTTTAATAATAAAATATTGGGCGAATAATAAAAGTTTGAATTTGATATCCGATTTTTAATGGACATAAAGTTTAAATCATTACGACAAACTTTCATAAAGAAAATAAATTGATTTGGAATGGTTTTCAAACAATTTAGGCATGTTTTAAGTTTTATTTTAAAATGAATAGTAACTAAGAGAAGTGAAGTTCAACTAGGGTATCTGAGAAATGTTTTAATGAGATTTCTTTTTCAAAACTATCTTATTCATTTTTATAATGGGCATCAGGAAAATTTCAACTCAAACAGACAAGTTTTGAAAAATATTATTATTTTAATAATAAAATAAAATATCCATTTAATGGAATATTTGAATTTTGAGTTGAAAAAGAAAAATATGTTTTCCAAAAATTATTAAATAGTTATTATACGTCTAATAAACTATTTTAGAGGCAATTCGATTTGATTTTTAATTATAATCAAAGTTAGTTCTGAATAGAACTCGTCGCGCAACGGTAGTTCGCGATTTTCGACCATTTACTTCAGATTGACGTACCGGGAGATGAAACAATCAGATTTTCCCAGAATGAAAACGTTTGGTTCAAAATGAAAAGCGATTTCAAATGACATGTAAAGTTTTGAAATCCAACTGTTAAATCTTGAGATAAGTACAAATCAATTTTGAATAAAAACAGCGTTAGTGCCATTAATAACCCGAAAACGGATTTTAAAAAATGAACTATTTTTAAATTATCTAAAATAGGGATAAATTATGATAAATCTAATAAATGTTTTGAAAGAGGTTTGAATAGAATATACCAAGTTTGGAAAGTTAAAAAGCTCTTTTTCTGAAAACGAGCTGTTTTAACAACACTATTTGCGATGGTTTTTTGAACGATTTAAAATCAAAAGGTTTTGAGATAACCAAAGATATCCAAATGATTTGAAAATAAATACAAAGGATTAAAATGAAGTTTTAAGATATATCTGGGATTTGAATAGTTAAAACCAAAGGTAAGTTTTCCAAATAAAACTGGAATTGAATGGGTATCGATTTGGTGATAATCGAGATGAGTTTATGTCAATGAAGACCTCTACTACTCGAGGAATTTGAAATGCTTTGTCATTATTCCGCTTATAGTATTAATCAGATATAGGAATTTATATCGATTATAAACTGATATGATTTCTATGAAAATTCCATTTCTATTGGAAGTATGATTTGGGTTTATCGTGAATGATGCTTTAGATAACAGTGTTCTTCAACCCGGCAAAAGAAAAAGATAATTTTCCAAGATGTGTTGAAATGAAATCTTTGTTTAATTAAAATATAAAGATTGAATGAAGGAGTTTTCTCTAACAAGAGGTAAAGGGAATGAGTTTAAGAAATCACTTAAAAGAAGACAAGCATGTTTTTCGCGTAAGTGATAAGATTAAGAAATCGTAAATACGATTTTGGCAAGAGATATGATGAATGAAAGATTTAAATAGAAGTTTAAAGTATGAAAATCTTTGATTAATTTTTTGGGAGTAATTCCCAAATATAAAAATTGATTTAAGTAAAGAATATTCCTAAAATGGAATAAGACTCATGATACCTTGTATATCTTCATTGATTGTAAAGATGCAATAGTTATTCAAAATGACCGGGTTTCAACCCATTGGGAATAACTAAAAGATGTAATGAAAACAACGTTGACTGTGCTTGAAGACCAGAGACCTTCACATTGGAAGGATTGCTTGTTAATGCCTCGAGCTAATCCCCTATTATGAGGTTATGTTATGACGATGATCTAACCATACTTGGAGAAATTCGGGTTGCAAGGGTTTTTGCACCCATGCAGGGTCGTGGAATAAAGCACCTTCGGTTTCATTAAAAACCAAGAACGAACTTGTAAATGGATGTGTGTTTGACGTTATATTTTACAACATATCTGATTGGTTTCTATTGTTGTTATATCAATTGACGGCGGAGAATTTATTCTCTTTGCTTAACACCCTCCTTTGAGACTTACATACTTATAGGGTTATATATTAATAGACACTGATTATATGTTGTGAATTGACGATGTGGCATGCTAAGCATATAGTGGATCAAAGTTTTTTTTGAAAAGTAGATTTTTGTGGATGATGATCAAACCATGGCTGATATAGCATAGCTTTGTGTTGAAACGTAGCCTTATAACCTCACAAACAGTGAATAGCCGAAAACGGGATGATGGACGACAGAGATAAGGATTAACGCTTCCTTCTATCTGAAAAGTGATGTCATTGTATGGAACCTAAACAAGTTTACTTATGTGGATAATAGATGAGGCACCTCAGATGACGGTCAAGTACGATCAAGGAACGTTATGTTCAGGAAAATTCCAATCAGCATGTTAGTGCTGGCCAACTCGGTTGCTCTGAAGGATCACATGTGTGTGAGTATTGGGACATCTTGTTAGAGGTGTTACAAATGGTTAAGCAAGATGCTTTGCCTTGGTCATTGTTGGAATCTAATTTGCAATACGAGCTTAACCTAATAACCAACATAATGGGATGGGGTATTATGTGAGATAAGATTGATACATTTACTTTCGAAATTGAATTCTACACCTAAACATTAGTAATAATATCAAAATGTTTGTTTTTAAGAATATCAAGCATGTTTGGTTGTTATAAGGTAAAACTCTATCCTTCGGTATGTGTTGCATTGTGTTATGGGACTTAAGTCATATAATAATTTCATTTTTCAAAAGCATGAATTTCGAAGTTTATGAACCTTGGTTGATGATTGTGTGACATAGGTTATGGTTTATTGTCTAGTTTTTAAACTGGTTAAACCAAGCCTGACACGAGTGTTGTTCGCTCGGGTTAGACCGGAGTGTGTGTTTCAGGTTTAATCAAGTGGATGATGAGTTTCAAGTTAATTCAGAAAAGTTAGAGTTCTTCGTCAGATGGCAGGACGCATTCTACTATCTATACTTGGATGTTTATGGCATGTGTTTAACTCAAATGATATAAATGTTTTCCACTGTAAAAGTTTCCGCGATATATATTGAATATTATATTTTGTTCTATTCCGCTGTGTTTTCTCTGATAAAACCCCGATGAATCGAGTTTGCAACATTTGATTTTGTGGTACACGAACACCGTGGATGTGTTAAGTATCGACAATCGAAGTCCGGAAATTTTGTTTATCGCAGGACCTTCCGATGAAGCTCACTTTTTGAACTGGACTTGTGTGGTTTATAGTCGGTTCAGAAGGTAGGCGGATTTGATCATCTCACTCTTTGTCAAAATTATACCACATTAGGACTTATGAAATTTGGTATTGGTCAAAATTCCAACATCATTCATATACTACTTTATAGTCAAAACACGAAGTCCTTGATTTAATAATAACAATCACTATTAACCAAAATACTCTGGCCAGAGACTTTGACTTTGAGTTGATATCAGTAGACTATGATATTAACCTTATCTAACTAAGGAGACGAATCCTGTAACGACCCGAAAATCCCCGTCTTTCGAATCGACCGTAAGCCACACAGGTCCGACTCAAACGATAGAAATCATCGAACCATTATGGAATACAACACATCAAAATAATACACAAGAAACATTTCATTGCCATTACAATAAATTTACATCAGAGTACAAATAATTAATTCATAGTGGAAAAGTACCAGAGAATTGAAAATTACATTACAGCGGAAAACATAAATATACACAGCGGAAGACTACGAAATAATCTAGAGTATAGCTCCAACCACAATCCAGAATCCTGCTTTAAAAATAGCTGCAAAACCAAACTACTAGATGCCCGTGTGGAAAATATGGGCACCAAGAGTTTAGGTGGGAAACAATAAACTCTGGGTCATTCATGGGACTGGTATGAGAACAAAAACAGTTATTATATTTTATTTTTAAAGTTGGGTAAATCACGGGACCATACCGTATAACATGGAATGGGTTTTCTCCACAAGAATATTAGTGCATAAACAAAACACAATGATTTTTGAAAAATGAAGCCATTATAAGACTCAAGTCCCATCACACAATGCAACGTAAACCAGAGGATAGAATTTTACCTTATAACGACCAAACATGCTCGATATGAGAAAATCAAAATCATTTGATATTGTTATTAATGTCTAAGTGTTGCAAACAATTTCGAAGATAAATGTATCAATCTTAGATGACATAATACCCCCGTCCTATTATGTCGCCATATAGGTTTACAACTGAAAACGCAAGTTTCGTATTGGAAGTTTGATTTCCATCAATGACCAAGGCAAAGGATCTTCCTTAACGGATTCGGACCTTCTCTAGCAAGATGTACAGTACTCAGACACTGTCGAGCCCTTGCAGCGGCAGAGCCAATCCACCAATTCCCGGTGGATTAGGGTTACTCCCAAACATAACGTTCCCCGGTGCTATCGGACCTTCATATTGGTCGGTACGTTAACCATCATCCGAGGCATCTCAATTCCAACATCCACATATTTAAAATGTCTGGGCTCCATACCATGGCATCACCTTTAGCTAGAAGGAAACGTAGGTCTTTCCTCTGTTGTCCTTCATCTATGTTTAGGCCATTCATGATCTGTGAGGCTTGTTGAAGTCACGTCTCGACACAAAGCTACGTTATATCATCCATGTTTTGATCATCATCCACAAACCTCTGCTTTTCAACAAATCTTTGATTAGTTAGCATCTTAACATGCCGCATTGTCAATTCACACATATGATCAGTTTCTATTAATAATATAACCTTTGAGTTTATACACCTCAATGAAGGGTGTTAAGCTAAGAGAATGAATTCCCCGCCACCTCAGATATGTCATCAATAACATCTAATCGGTTATGATGAAATACAACGTCAGACATAATCCATTTACAAGTTCGTTCTGCGTCTGAACGAAATCAAAGGGACCTTATTCCTCGTCCCCTAAGGGAGAGAGGCCCTTGCATATCAATTTAATCTCCAAGTACGTCTGGATGGCCGCCACTTAAACCTTATAACGGGAGCTACCAAGGCATCGGCAATAATCCAAACGATGTGAAGATCTCCGGTCTTCAATCACTGTCTTCAATATCTTCGACAATCGCCGTATTAGTTATTCTGAATGGGTTGAAACCCGGTCATTCTGAATAACTATCGCATCATTAAAATCAAGTGATATATAAACATATCATAAGCCTTATTCCAATTCAGAATATTCTTTACATCTGGAATTACTCCCATAAATTTTATAAAAGATTTACATAATTTTAACTTCTTGTTTAAATCTTTCTTTGGAAATTATTTCAAAAGATTATATAATCTCTATTCACAAACGTAACTCAAATTAAGGTTTATAAGCCTTATCGGGATTATCGAGTCTTACAAAAATGTAATCTCTCATACCGTTATCCCATTCCCATCCCATTCATGCTATGGAGCAAAACTAGTGCTACTCCATATCTAACAGCCCTCGGGTTTTGGTAAATTTAATTACCTTCTTTCATTTTAAATCTTTGTTGGAGGATTTATTAAAACTCTAACATGATTTCAACATCCATTTCATTCAATTAAATCTTTATTAAAAGAATTATTAAAACACTAATATAGTTTTAATCTCAATTTCATTCATTCAAATCTTTGTTAAATGATTTATTACAACTCAAACTTGAGAAATCATCATTCCTTTAACTGAGTTAAAGAACAGATGTTATTTAAAACACCATTCACAATAAACCCAAAATAAAACTTCCATTAGAAATGGAATCTTCACGGAAATCACATCAGTTCACAATCGATATAATTTTCTATAGCAGATTAATACTATAAGCGGAATAACGATAAAGCCTTTTAAATTCCTTAAATAGTAAAGGTCTTCCTCCATGGAGTTTAATCTTGATTATCACTAAATCGATTTCCATTCAATTCCAATTAAATTTATTAAATGGAAAACTTCACTTTGGAAAATTCCATTAGATCTTAATTAAAAGATTTATTCCATAACTTCATTTACAACTGGGTTTAAGAATAGTGTTATTGAAGACACCATTCACGACAAACACAAAATTCAATTTGATATCAAATATAAGGCTCTGAATAGAAATCATATCGACTTATATTCAACATCAAATTCTGAAACCAACAGATATTGTATAGGGAATAACGATATCGATATCTTCCTAATTCCTCAAACAATATCCGTATAATTACAGAATCCAGTATTGAAATATCCAAAGATTATTTCCATTCAAATCCAATATCCATTCATTGGAAAATTTTAAATTAGTTAAGTATTTGTTAACTTCAAACCGTTCTAATCACTTTTGTTAAATAGATAAATTTTCACAAAATAGCTTTATACTATCCAAAACTAAATATACTTAGTCCAAATCACTTTTAAATCATTTATTATGATTTTTTGTAATTTTTCCTACTTTTATTAATTAAAAATTAGTATATTTCATTAAAAAACCAATTTCAGGTCATTAACGACAATAACGTTGCTTTTATTTAAATTTGATTTGAATTTAACTCAAAACCTAGTTGTTAGATTTTAAAACTTTACATTCCATTTGAAAGTTCTTTTCATTTTGGATCTAACGTTTTTTGTTTCAGGAAAATCTGATGGTCGGATCTCCCCGTACGTCAATTTGAAGTTAATGGTCGAAATTCGCAAATGGTCGATGCGCGACTCGTCCTATTCGAACCATTTTATTATTTATAATAAAATTCGTCGATTCAGTTTAAACGTATTTTGTAAAACATTTATAAACTCATTTTAAAAATGATTTCAACTTCCAATTCAATTTTGAATCAAAATTGGACATTTCATATTACTATAATATTAAAATAATAATACTTTTCAAAATGTAATATTTTGAAAACCAAATTTTCTCGACATCCATTATGAAAATAAATGAGGTTAATGGAAAAATCTGTTCAAGTTAAAAACATCATTTATATAACTAACTCGAATTCACATTTTGAATTTATTATTCAAAATCTACTTTGAATTAAAACAAACCTTTTTTAATTCAAATTTCCTTCAAATCCATTTCAATCATTTCAAAAAAAAATGAATCTATATCAACTTCATTTTCGAATCAGTTTGGATTTAAAAATCCAAATTCTATTCTCTTGTCAAATTTCACTGAAATGAATATATAAAATTCATTTAAAATTCCAATAAAATGAAATTCAATCAATTTTCAAATATCACAGTCGTGGTGTAAATTTTGTGTCAACAATACAAACACATCCATATCAACTATCATCCATCAACCAATGTTTATAATATAAGTGTTTCCATCGTCAACGCTTATATTCACAATTAAATAATGATAACAGAAATAACTATAAATTATCCATCAACCACAAAGAGAACATTACAGTCACAGGAAATCAATACATATTTGAATATGATTATAATAACATAACAAAACAGTTGAGTGAGAGAGTTCTCACATTGATCGGTTCAAAATCGTTATAAAACGATTGTTTAAATTGAATTAAACCAAGCATTTAATTTATTCAAAATTCTCAGCTAACTTGGACTTCTTCCAAATTAGCTTCACTATGATGCTCTTGTCATCACGGTCCCATTGGAACTGGTTTCTTTCAATTCTGATGTCATTTGAAAAATATATGATACTTTAAATATTGAAAATTTAATAAGTTATTAACTAAAATAATTAGTTGAATTATTTACTTAATCATCTTCTAATCCTCCCCCCTCCCGGTCTTCTTCGTATTCTCTACAGGCACGAACACGTCCCCGCTTCCTCCGCTTCATAAAAAACGCACGCCACCTCGGACGCTTGGACCATGATTAGAATACTCCACACCGACCGCCCTCGCCTTTTCTCCACACGCCTGCGACGCCGATGAACTCGGCCCTCCCCTCGTGTGTGAAAACCCCAGCGAACGGTGGCACTTAGTGGCCAGAAATCGAATGAAATTCTCCACAAAAATTGATCATGTCTGTATAGAATTAAAGATCTCGCTTTTCTCTTGAATTTTGTGTTGGAGGTTTCTTCGATTGATTAGTGGATTGAGAGATAAATTAGAGAGAAAATCAGAGCGTTCTGGCTATTGAAAACATTAGTGGCGACGCAGAGAAGATAGGCTAGGGTTAGATTAGGGTTTTGATACTTATACCCCTTTATTTATTATTCAATTACTTTATTACTTAACCGTGAAGTTTAACGCTCCAAACTCCAAGCGAATCCCAACAACTGACTTCCCTAGCCAAATACCCATATTCCGGACTCAATGGAATAGGTTACAAAAGCCAATTTGATTGTTTTAATCAGTTTTTCTCAAAATTAACATATAACTCGATATAACGTTAAATATTTGTAACACCCCGTAATTTTATAACACTAAAATTAACAAATTAAAGAATACTTAATTTTTAGAAGAAGAATTAAGTAAAATGGGTTACGCCATTGCATTCGTCTCGGAATTCTGCTTGAGATAGAGTCCGTGTTTACGTAAAACGGACACAGTACGAAGAAGTTATGGAGGTTAGAAGGTTTAAGTTTAAAACCAGAATTAAAATAATAATTAAAAATTAAGTTCGAAATTCAAAAGCAGAAGGGAGGTTGGGCGGGAAAGTTCCTGCCGTAGGGTGTCGACCCCCCTAGGGGAGTCGACATAGGTGTCGACCCCACCTGTAGGGAGTCGACCCCTGGCGGCCCAAAACGAGCAGTGATGTATTTTGATGTTTTAGGGCATATGTGGCGATCCCTGATTAGTTGGGTGATGTGTATTTTGGATTTGGAGGGTTTAGATGGATCCTAACCTAATCTAAAGGCCCTAATTCACCTAATACACCTATTTAAACACACCTAGACCTAACCCTAATTTCATTAATCAAATTCATGGCACCTCCATGCTGCCCAATCCTAAATTAAACTAGTCTCCACCCTAATTAATCAAATTCAAGTGGAAGACAACAATCAAAGCCTACATCAACGGATTAGCTAATCAACTTCAGAAATTAGAATTCAGAATTGTTCTCTTCTTTCTTAATCCTATCTCTGTGAGTTCATGTCACTTTCACAAGATAATTAAATTAGAGTAATTGTGATAAGTTATGAATTGGAATTAATAAGTATGCCTGTGATGAATCTTATCAAGTTTGCAAATTGCCACCTTTTTCATAAACCTATTATATGCCTGTTCATGTTCATATGTCGTTCATGTTCACATGCCTGTTTATGTTCGTATGTTTATGCTAGTTTTTATATCATGATTCTCTTCCCACTTCCTTTTCCTTTTTCTTTTTATGAGGTTAGGCTAACTTCGAGCCTAACAGATTATGCGAAATTCGCGTACGTATAACACTTGAACGATGGGGAAAAGTTTGGGAAATATTGAATAACATGTAATTTGTAATGGGGCATAAATTGATGATGGCTATGGTTTGGGCAAATTTGTATAACATGCAAACACGAGACTTGGCATAAGTGGGTTTGGGTGTAAACTTTGGTGTAACCTATAAACTTGGGATTATAGGCATAAAGTGGATAAGAATTGGTCACATAAATTTGGGATGGAATTTATGGGGTAATTGGGAATCACTATAATCCCTAATTTGAGATGAACTTAGAATAATGAACGCCTAAGGCACGAGGTTAGATAGGTTTGCGGTGTAAGCCTGCCCGGAACCGCCCGACATGTCCAGCAACCGCAAACGGTATCTAATGTGAGAGGTCAAAGGCATAAATTAGATGTGTAATAAGGCAAAGACACGAGGTTTGATGGGTTTGCGGTGTAACCCTGCCCGGAACCGCCCGGTATGTCCAGAAACCGCAAAACGGTATCTAATGTGAGAGGTCCTGCAAGATTACGGTTATAATGAATTAACGAACACTTAACCTAGACATGTGGATTGACATGGGGATAAAGAGGGGTTAAGTGGGAATTCCTAGTGGGGACTAAGCTTAGGAGGAAATATTGAATTAAAATTAAGTAAAACATGTTATTATAACCATAAGACATGGGTAGCATGTATGATGTAATAAAAGTACTTAACCAAGATGAGACATGTGGTAAGACATGGGGATAATAAAGGGTTAAGTGGGTGACTTGGATAGCATGTGAAACGCGATTAATAAGACTTAACCAAGATAAGACATGTGGTAGGACATGGGGATGATGAAGGGTTAAGTGGGTAACATGGGTGACATGTGAAAACATAATTAGAATACTTAGCCTAGATGAGACATGTAGTTTGACATGGAATATTGAGGGGTTAAGTGGGAATTCCTAGTGGGGACCAAGCTTAGGAGGGAAGCTTGTGTCAAGTGTGGGGACCCTTTTCAACCAGTAACCCATTTAGTATCTATGTGAGCTCGAACTAGGTCGAGGATTGGACACGCTTACTAGGGTTGATTGTAAGAGGTCAATAAAGCGTTAGCGGTGGCAGTGCAAGTCCAATGGGGTCATCTGCGTGCATCGGTCCGAGCTGGTAGGTAAGACGTTGTTGCATCGTGTAGGTATAAGACGTGCCTTTTAGTTGTATCGGGTTGCCAATTTAGGGAGTGATACACCCTACTGTGGGACCAGCATGGGTATCTACGAGTTAGTGAGCCGATCGAATGGGGCAGGGTAGTGGGTACATCTAGTGGAGATAGGAGCTGGCAGCACCTATGACATCAGCTAGGGGTACACGAGACTACCATTATTATTATTAGCATCGTTATTGGTTGTTTAAGAGGGATCATCTTTTAGTATGTTAGTGCGGTGCAGAGCATATCTTATAGTAGTTAGGAGCGCAATCGTTGTTCTACCTTACTTGCCTTAATTACCTTGTCACCTCTATTTATGTTACAGTCATTCCTTATGTCCAGTTTATTCCTTATCCTGTTGCTTTACTTATTATATTGTTAAAGTTACTGGACTCGCCAGACTTTACGTCTGACCTCGTTTGTTTTCTCCTCTTTTCTTTCCTTCCCCCCCCCCAAGGTCCTCAGGGTGGGAATTAGTGGAGCTTGACTTGGATCTCCTTCTCTTGGAGTGCATGGAAATGCTGAGAGTAATGCTCAGCTTTATCTTTTTCTTTCTTTATGGCTATTTGTAGTAGTGGGATTATGCTTTTGTTTTATGTACTCTGATGGTAATTTTGTCAAGATGGATATTTATGTACTTGACTTTAGTATGGTTTTGATGCTGTAATCAAACATGTTTTGTTTTTCGCTGCAATGAATGAAGTTTTAAATTTTTAAGTACTACTTTATATCTGTCCTGTTATGTTCTGTTCTATATACAGTTATAATGCTCCATGGAAGTTAATGCATTCCCTTAGTGAGTGACATTAATGGACGTGGGGTGTTACAATATTGAATTTCAATGCACGTTTTAATTTACTACGACCACGTACTAACTCCATAATTTATGAAATTTGAGATCTCGCTACATTTCACAAATACGATTCCAACAAGCCAAGTTTCACCGAATTTGGAGGCCATTCGAAAAATTGCCATATTCCTAGCTTTTATTAAAGTGTACTTTTGGCATGGTCCATATTATGGTTTCAAATACACGAAAATTCCTTCACTAAATTTCAGTGTAAATTAGGTTCCTATTTTTTTATCCTTGATTATTGTAGACATATCAACAACATTTCATAAAAGTTGCTGACATATCAACAACTATTTCATTTTGCTGAAATTTCAGCAATTATTTTTCACTTTTCTGTATATTGTATTAAAATTGCTGACATATCAGCAACTATTTATAAAAGTTGTTGACATTTCTACAATAATTTTTTCTTTGTTTCTAGAAAACAAGGGGCGGATTTACAATGAAACTTTACCAGTGAAAGTAGCTGACATATAATTAATTATTTATAAAACTTGTTGACTCAGCAATAATTTTCTTTGTTTCTAGAAAATAGGGACCGGATTTATAATGAAACTTTAACGGGGACCGGCTTTACAATATGATAGTATAATAGGGATGCCTCTAATTTTCACTTTATTAAATTCCAACTGAATTTTTAACGTGCATTTATTTTTACCATGCTTACATAAGAATTCAAATTGACTTGAAATTTGAAACCTAACAATAATTTAACATTCCGGATACGATAAAATTGGTTTTGTTGAAAACGGAGGTCATTTGAAAAATGACTATTTTTTAAGGCTTAAATAAAACAAATAAAATATAAATAAATTCAAAAATAGTCCAATTTAATAATAATAAATTAATGTCATCGTATATGTCCAACTATAATACCATATAATTCCAAAATAAACATACTTGAGATTATAACTCGATATTTTCAAAATCCAAGTAAAATTGATATTCGATTTTATATAAATCCTTTTATTTCAATAATAAATCATTATTATTTTTAAATGATTTCATAGCGACTTTGTAAAACTTTTATTTAGGCATAACTTACAATTTATATGACGAAATCTCGATTTTTTACTTTCATTTGAAAGATATAATTCACTAGATCCTAACGTTTCTTGTTTTACAGAAATCCGACTTATATTGAATTCTATACATTCAATTGATATTTAAAACAAAAAATTTCAAACTACCACGACGTTACGCATTTGTTTTATAATTAATATAAACTTATACATTCAAATTTCATTTTAAATAAATTCTAAATCGTTTCCATCCGGGAGTTAATAAGATGTATCGTGATGTTAAACGTACATTTTGGTAGAAGACAGTTAAAAAGGACATATCTATTTATGTTAGTCATTGTGCTACATGTCAGCAAATAAAGAGTGATCGGCATAAGACTCCAGGATTACTTCAGCCTTTGGAAGTACGAAAATGGAAGTGGGATCAAGTTTCAATGAACTGCATCGATTGTTTACCTCGCACTCACAAAGGGAATTAGGAAATTTGGGTTATTGTGGATCATCTAACTAAAAGTGCCCATTTTATCCCAGTAAGGTCATCTAGAACTGCTGCAAGTTTGGCAGAATTGTATGTCAAGGAAATTGTATGATTGCATGGGATACCAAGCAACATCATGAGTGATCGCAACCCTCTTTTCACCAGTCGTTCTTGGGAAGAATTTCAAGATGCTTTGGGAACCAAGTTAAACTTTAGCACTGCTTATCATTCACAATCATACGGACAAACATAAAGAGTTAACATAATTTTGGAAGATTTGTTGCGAGCATGTTTTCTTGATTTCGGAGGTTCGTGGGAAAACTATTTGCCTTTAGTCGAGTTTTCTTATAACAATAGTTATGAGGCAAGTATTAAGATGGCACCTTTCGAAGCATTGTATGGACGACCATGTAAGTCACCAGTTTGTTGGACTGAGTCTAGAGATAAAATTGTTCTAGGACCTGATATGATCAGAGAGGCCACGGAGAAAGTGGATCTGATTAAGAAAAGGATGAAAATGACCCAGGATCGATAGAAGTGTCATGTAGATCATAAAGGGAGGGCACTAGAGTTCACATTTGGGGATTCGGTATTCCTAAAAGTCTCTCCAATGCGTGGAGTTATAAGATTTGGAAGAAAAGTTAAATTAGCACCCGATTATATTAGACCATTCCCTATTCTGAAAAAAGTTGGACCACTGGCATATAAGGTTCAGTGGCCTAAATAGCTCTCAGGTGTGCATGATGTTTTCCTCATTTCAAATCTGAAAAAATATGTTCATGACCCTGATCAGGTTGTGGAACAAGCTAATGAAAAAGATTTAGAAATTACACCAAATCTAGCCGTTAAAAGAGACCCTATGTAGATCATTGGTCGAGATGGAAAGAGGCTAAGTAATAAGACAGTTAAGTTAGTCAAAGTGCAATGGAGTGGTGATCCCAAAGATTGTACTTGGGAAACCGAAGAGACTATGCAGAAATTCTACCCAGACTGTAGAGTCGATATCCAAGACAAGTCCGACCCTTAGGTAAACCTATTTCTTTATTTATTTCCTTTGATTATTCACTTCATATACAGTTTCGAGGACGAAGCTTCTTTAAGGGAGGGGGTGAATGTAATGATCTAGAACTTTTGACAAATTAAATAACATATTTTGTTAATTTTATAAATTAAATAAGATTAAGTTTTGAATTTATTTTGAAGAATAAATATAAGGTTTTGAATTTAAGTTAATAAGGGATAAAATAATTCTTAATAAGATCGGGATTTGTTAGTACCTTTTATCGTTTGATTGGATTAGTCAAACGAAACATAGTAGATGGAATATAGTAACATTAGCCTAATGTTGCATATAACTTTTTATAGCATTTTGAGGAAAACATGCTACCTAAAGTAGCTTTTGCATATAACTTTCTATAGCATTTTGAGTAAAAATGCTAGCTAAAGAAGCTTTTCCCTTATTTTAACAAGCGTTAGGACACTTGTCTTAATGCATGCACCCTTCCATGCATGGCTTACATATGTACTATTATGTGTCATTCTCTCCTTAAGTTTTTCCCTTATGTTAACACAAGTGTTAGACACTTGTCTTAATGCATGTTCCTTTCCATGCATGGTTTACACGTATCCATTATGTGTCATTCTCTCCTTACTCCTCCTTTCCTATATAAGCATCCACTCTTTCCACTTTTTCATTCATTCCAAATTTTTCATTCTTTCATCTTCTTCTTAAAGCTTAAATCCATGGCTTCCATGGTATAAATTCTCCTCCTTTTCTTATTTTCCTCCTCCTCCAATTTTTTAAAAAAAAAATTGGTGACGTCAAACAATCATTCTAGGATAGCTGTAGTGGGTCTAGTAGTCCTACACTAAAGATTGGCGGAGTGGAAACCAAAGGTGAGAACTCGACACTTGTATTTGTTCAATGACAAATATAATGGTTTCTAATTTTACGGTTAATTAATAATTAATGTAGTGTAAGTGTTTAATGACAAACACTTATACGTACACATATATACACTGTTATATACCTATATATGCTTATGTGATGGATGAATGGATGTTTCGTGGTTGTTATTAGTAATAATATGTGCACTGCCCTTGTTACACACACAAATGTGGATTTATATGGGTATCGGTTACGTCTCAGATCAAGTCGGTATTATAAATGAATATTTTATTCATTTAAATGTAAACTGAAATTTGGAAAGTCGGAATGTTAATTTAAATGGCTTTAAATAGTTTATATAAGTATATAATGGTTTTCTAAGGTATGTTGAAGTATCTCAAAATAAATTTTATTGCGGTCAAAATAGAACTTGTCACATAGTGGCAGTTCACGTATTTTAGTTGCAAATTTTAAATGCTTATAATTTTTGCAATTTAAATCGGATTCCCACGAAACGAAAAACATTTTCGTTCTATTAACAAGAACTTTCAAATAAGATAAAGAATTTTTCAATTTCGATTTATAGTTTCCAAGTTATGTTTAAAGCAATGTCTGAAAAGGTTGATGTAAGTGCAGTCCGTTGACTATAATGAAATGGTCGTTATAAATTATCTTAAAATATGGAAAATTTTGTAAAATCATAATTAATTATTTAAAAGAGATTTATGTTGAAATCATGAAGTTTTGGGTAATATAAATGTCATTTTTCCTAAACTAGCCAATATGGTATTTTGAAACACTTTTTGTGACGCTTGTGTAACGTTATTTTTTCAATGTTGAATATTAAAGGTATTTAACTTTATAAATCTTTTCCAAACCTTGGTAAATGATTGTTGTTAATGATATTTGTCATCAACACCGGAGATGGGTCAACGGGGGCGGATCTAAAGGAGAAATAGGTGGTTCGGCTATTTTTGGGGTTAAAATCGGATTACCACCCTAGATATCGATGTTTGAAGGAGTGGGATCGCGAAGGACTACCATAATGGATCTAAACTCAGAGAAAGAGGTATATTCTCCTATTCGAGGACATGTAGGGATGGGAATTCGTGCTTATTTGTAAAATGAACAATGAACTACAACAGTGATGATTGGAAAATAACAATATAAACTTACAAAGAAATTTTCTTATAAGAAGATCCCTTTTTATTAGACTTTCATTTTGAGTACATAGATGTAATAGGGTGAATCCCCAGATTAATCTAAGCGCCAAACTTCTTTTTAAGAGTACAAGTACGAAGAAAAATCGATCCACCAAATTATGACCCCTGGGGTCTTATTCATAGTGGTCCTGGACTCCTTCCGTTGTTGGGCTATTGGGCTAGTGGGGGCCTTTGCTGTTGCTTTTTCCTTGGTTTTGGGCGCTTGGCTTCCGTCTGTCCTTGGAGTATCAGTTACGGTCTTTGGATAGTATTTTAGCCATTGGTAACAGCTCTTGAACGTAGGCTCTCGGGCGTAAGCTTTCGGATGTAGGCCTCCGGTTTTGTTGTGAATACTTACAGGGGCCTGCCTTCATGATGCATGTTGATAACTGCCGGTTCGAAGCCGCAATGGGTTTCGATACTAGGTAAATCAGTACGGGTAGCCTGTATCCCTGCTTGGGTCCCGGTTAGCCCTTTGGTGGAGCTTTTGTGGTAGCCTGGATTTCCGGAGGTTGGCTTCTGGTGTCACTTCTGTTATTTGTTAATGCGGCCTTTCGGTATTCGTACGGCAGATGCTCTGGAAGTTAGTTCTGGATGATCCCTGCGCTCTCTTGGCTTAATACCTTTGATACCCTCGCCTTCAGGTATAGCGGTATTTAGGCAGGTCATTACCGAAGATTCATTTGAGCTTCATCCAACAGGTTTATTGCTTTTGACTTTCTTGGTTCCGGATTAGGATAACTCTTTGCCAAAGAATCTTCATTCGGACTGATACTGTCAAAGGATTTTGTCGGATTGACCCTGGCGGATAGATCCCCCCAGTTATACCCCGTAGCTTTTACGATCCTTTCCCTAAGGAGGGTTTCGGTTGATGCAACTTTTCGGGTTATTTCTTCCTGCTCTTAGCTCTTCTTAGTGCTTGGCCCCACTTTCTGTTGAGCCTTCGGTGAGCTTTCGGTCATCTGATATTTCTTCACCGCTAGCTCATTCCATTGTTAATTTTTGGTAGTAACATTTGCCCTCCCCCCTTAGTGAAGGGGTATTTTCGGTTTTCCAAGTCAAACTCTTTGTCTTTTTCGAAGTGTCATATCAGAGTCTTTTGATCTTCCTTAGAAGGGGAACAATGATTGGTCTTCGTTTGTGCTGTGGGGATTTGGGTAAATATCCTTGCACAATTACCACTGCTTCTTCTTCACTTTTTACCTGCAACATTAATTTCTCGAACAAAATTATTTGTTCATTGAGGACTTGAAGCTTATTGTGGGAAACTCATTGCTTAAACCTTTGGTAAATATCTCTTTTTTAATCTTTAATTGAGGGGTTGAATTGTTTTGCTCAAATTTCCTAGGGTTTTGCATATCGGATACAAATGTTCGTATTTTAATATCCTGAGAGGCAATTCATGGCAATCCGTTCATATGCCTTTTCCCCAAATATTAATTCTATAGTTTGGGACACGCAATTGCATAAAAGAATCTATTCCTTCAATTAATGACTGGAATGGTGTATAGAGTTGTCTCAACGTTCACTATTCTAACTATCCATTGCTAATAGGTTTATATGGTATCGCTTTCGAACGTTCGAATGAGTGGGATATAAACTTTATATGTTTACAAAATTATATCACCTGGCAGCACTATGTTTAATAAAAGGAGTTCGGATTTATCATCCATTGATGCTTGTGATCTTTCTTGGAGGAGGAAGTCTCTCCTCTTGAAGAAGTCACTAATTACTTCTCAAGATGAAGTAAACTCCATTCTTGCCAGCTTTGGGATGGACAACGTGGAGGCTATTCCCACTACCTATCATGATGACATCATGCATCCTCCTGAAGGATATTTCGCCTACTCAGTTGTACACATATGGCATGGAGGCTTCTTTCTTTTTCCTTCCTTTGTGTTTCAACTTCTACGGGATTTGGAGATTGCGCCCATTCAACTTCACCAAGCACTTACACACTGCACTTATGTCTGGAAGTACTTGTTATGGAATCGGGTCAGGCTTCTCTTACTTCGAACCTCATTCGACATCTGATGCGTTTTTTGTAACGATCCAGAATTTTTAACCAATTAAAAATTGGAATTTTTATTACTTAATTTGAATTTAAATTTGAATTTGACATAAATATATATGGTTTTGAATATTTAATAATTTTGATAAGTTATATGATAGGTTTTACTTGAATTATAAATGAGAATGATTATTAATAAGTTTGTATTTATTGATACTATTTGTCGTTTGATCGGATTTGTCAAACCATAACATGAATTAATAGCGTTAGAACTAAGTGTTGTCCTTAGTTTTCGTAGCATTTTAAAGGAAATGCTACCAAAAGATCACTTTCCCTCCTTAAGACAAGTGTAAGGACACTTGTATTTTTGCATGCCTCCTTTCATGCACGTTTTACACTTTCCCCCTTATGTGTCACTACCTCCTTTACCCTCCATTCCTATATAAAGAGGCCTTTCCTCCATTTTTTAACCATTCCACTCCATTTTCTTCTTTTCATCTTCTTCTTAAAGCTTATGGCCATGGTTTCCATGGCATAAGTCTTCTTCCTTTCCACCACCACCTTGCTGAAGTTTGTCATCCTCCTCCTCCTCCTCTTATAATATATTGGGAGAGAAAGATTAGTATATACAATATAATATATATATTTTGGTGAAGTAGATGGTGCGCTGAAATACAATCCGATGGTTCGCTCAAATAGGCTCGCCTACCAGGAAATTTGGAAAGTTGTTTGGTGAGAACTCTTTAACCACAATTTATATATTTAATTAGTGATTAGACTAATTTAAATATAGTGGTGAATTATTAGTGATTAATGATGATTGATGTTTGTTGTGGTGGATGATGGATGCATAGTTTAGACCACACACACTATTAAGCGTTAGTGTTATAACGCTTGTGCACAGTTATGATTTATTTAATTATGTTGATGATGGTTGCTATGGATGTTTATAATAGTTGTTGATGTTTTTGCGCACACACTATGACACAAAAATTATGGTATCACATTGGTGATCGACAAATCTCCTTCGTAATTAGAAGCAATATTATTATTGAAATTGAAGGTTAATAATTAGAAAAGACACATATGTATAAATTCATATACATTGATAAAGTTTTTGAAATGAATAAATAAATACCGGAACATTCTAGGATGACAGAGAGGATAGTGTCTAGGATTGGGTTTGGAAATAAAGTTTCATGCTTTCCCTGGCTATCCCTAACTGATCCGACGAATGGGATGGTTAATTTGAAGTTATTTGAATTTAGAAATGAATTGGAATTTGATTTATTAAGTAAAAAAATAAAAGTTGAATTTTAGATCCAAAATAATTTGGAAAGTAAATTTAAATGATTTTAAAAGGGTTATATAAGGATATAATGGGTTTCTAAGATATTTTGAAGTATCGTAGAATAATGGTTATTATGGTCAAAATAGAGCTTGTTGCATAACGGCAATTTACGTATTTTAGATGCAAACTTTAAACGCTTATAACTTTTGCAATCTAAATCGGATTTCCATAAAATGAAAAACGTTTGATTTCCATTAACAAGAACTTTGAAATGAGGGAAAGAAGATTTTAAATTCGAGTTATAATTTTCAAGTTATGTTTGAAACCGTTTTGGAAAAGGTCGATGTAAGAACAATTGTTGACCATAACTATAAACAGCTATTTTTAAATGTTATAAAAATATGGAACGAATTTGTAAAATCATTACAAATTATGAAAAAGTGTTTTGAATTGTAAAGTTTAAGTTTTGGCTAAGATAAACGATATTTTGGTCAAAATAGTTAAGATAACTGTTTTGTAACGCTTTTGAAACGCTATTGTAACGCTTTCTTCGAAAACAATCTATTTTGAAGTTTTAACCCGTAAACTATCTTCTGAACTATAAGTAATGATCTGTGGAATGTTTTCAAATGTTTAAAAGTATTGGAAATATTTTAGATGGAATTTAAATAGATTTATTTAAAATTAAAACGGGTTTTCCAATTTTAAATAATTAGATATGGTTGGAGATAAATCTTCAGATGTTTGATATTAATTCAGTAGATGTTGACTCTTACTATTTGAGGAATTTAAAAGGTAGTTCACCATTATTCCACTTATAGTGTGAGTTGGATATCGAGATTAATATAAAGTATAAGTGGATGATATTTCTATCCAGATCTGAGATTGAGTTGTGGAAATTCATATCGTAAATTGAGATTTAATCAAACCGTTGATTTGAGAAAATTAAAATAAGAAATTGGGAACCAAGTATAATCTTTTAGTTAAGATTAAAGAATTGAATGTTGGAAAATCGATTTAATTGGAAACTATGGTTGAAATTTGGATTTAAAGGATTTTCAAAGGAAAGTGGGTTTCGATAACAAGTTATCAAATGGAAAATTAATTAAGGCCTTAAGGCTAAATTATCTTTGATTTAAGGGATGTGTTGTAAAAGAGAAAGGTTAAATATGGATTTTGTTATAATTTGAGAATGGATTTAAAGAAGCTTAATTTAACAAAATCCAAGATGGAAGGAAATATGGTTGAAAGCCTGTGTGTTTCGTAATTGTATTTTTTAAAATACCGCATATTATTTGGAAAGACCGGGATCAGATGTATGTTCGAAAACCATTCCAAGTGATAATACGACATTGTGGAGCAATTGTAGATAGTATTGAAGGCCGGGACCCTTCATATGGTAAGGACGACTTGCTGAATGTCTCAAATGGGTAGCTCCCATTTGCAGAAGGATTTTATATCAGCTAAGTGGCAAGAAGCCTAAACGTATGTGAAGGAATTTCGGATTGTTGTTTCGTTCAGACCTAGAACAGACATTTATGGATTGTGTGTCTGACATTGTGATTGACTGCGTAGTACTGATCTCTGTTAAATATATATCTGTTTGGTGGCGGGGAATTTTTTCTCTTGCTTAACACCCTTCTCTAAGACGTGTGAGCTTAGAGGTTATATATCGATAGAAATCAGTGATGCCTTGTGAATGGACAATGTGGCATACTTAAGTTATGTGGTGAGCTTTGGATGATCAAAGCATGGCTTATTTAAGCATATCTTTGTTTATATCGGGACCTCGGCAAGCCTCACACCCCGGTAAGTGGCCAAAACTGGAAGAAATGCAGCAGGGTTATGGGGTGTTATCTCCTTCTAGATAAAAGGTGTACTATGGTATGGAGACCAGGTATTAACCTATGTGGTAAAAGCATCTATTTTTGTGGTTCTTGTTGGCGCGCGCTCGGAAAGGTCGGTAACGATCGGGAGATGACACACTCAGACGTACTCTAAGTTACCCCATTAAGGGGTAACCCGGCCTTATGTTGGCATGAGGAGCATCACTGTTGATCCTCGGACATCCCTCTAGAGGTGTTCAAAATTCGGTTTGGAAGGAAGTTCCTTTGCCTAGTCATTGTTGGAAACCCAATCTCCGCTACGAGCCCGTACGGTTTTAATTGTATACCATGCGTCAGTATATTATATGGTACTTATGCTGGCTAGGATTGATACATTTACTTTTGAAATTGTTTTCGCACTATATTATAGTATTGAAAGAGGATTTTCATGTATCAAGCATTTTTGACTGCATACGGAGAAACCTCGCCCATGTGTGCGTTTGCATTGTGTGTGTGCCGCAAGACCTTATGTTAGTTTCATTTTTCAAAAAGTCATTGCGAAATTCTATGCATTGGTATTCACATGGAGTAAACCCGTTCCGCATTAGCGGCGTGGTCCGGTGAATTACCTAACTTTAAAATAAACCCAAAAAACTACTGTTTTGAGTTCTCACACCAGTCCCATGATTGACCAGGAGTTTATTGTTCCTACACCTAAACTATGGGTGCCCATAATTTTTACACAGCCAGCCTAGTAGTTTGGTTCGCAGATTTAGCCTTGGAGTTAGTTGGAGCAGGATTCTGGTTTTAGCTGGAGCTATTATGTCTTGGAGCATTCTCATTCTTCCGCCGAGTTTAGTATTTTTTCCGCTGTGTAACCGATGTACTCTGATGTACCTCTTTTAACTCTGATGTAATATTATTTTAATGATAATGGAAAAGTTCCTTTTATTTTGTGCAAGTTTGTAAGTGCCCCTAACAATCCATCTTTATGAACGGTTTAAGTTGGTTTAATTACCGGCGAAAACTGGGCAATAAGCCGGGTCGTTACATTTGGTATCAGAGCTTTGGTTTATACAAAGCTATGGGGTACGACTCATTTGAACAAAAGGAAAGACTCATCAGAGTTATAATATCTCATTAGAGATAGGGTTAGTAATGCCCTATAATGAGATTTTGGAGTACTACGTTTGAGAGAGCGCCTTCCAAGTAAAATTAATTAAATTTGGGATTATAGTATATTAGAATTCATGTCAAGAGAAAAACTTGGGTAAAAATTGTTAAGGTAATTCTCCTCTAAAGAAACTAATCAATATGGTTAGAAACCATATTGAATAATAAGAGTTTGAGTATTTTATTTGATATTGAGGTTGGATTATCGAGTATAGGAAGATTTTGCATATATGTCTGATCAACGTATATTCGAAGTCTTAAGTATACTAGATAGATACAGAATCACACTCTAGTCGCTTGAAGATGATTCTGTACTTGATGACTGCAGCATCATCAGTATGTATTTTCGAGTTTCGAAAGTGGGATGACTATATGATTCCGATTAAAACATCAATATATACTTAAAGGGAAATTCTATTGGGACACAAAATGTGGACACAATTGGTGACACAACCAATCTCCACCATTGGATCATCCCATGAATTACACCTCTCCACATAAAGACAAAAAGATCCAACGGTTAAGGCTTTGTGTTTCTAAGTTTGTGTCTAATTTTGTGTCCAAATAGCCGCCCCCATACTTAAACCCATTTAGATAAGTTTTTGAAATTGTTTTGTAAATTGATGTGAACTTAAATATAAAAGTGAAAATTTGATTAGGTTATAAGAATTATACCAGGTAAACTTGTTAGCAAGGGATAAGCCAGTAAAGAGTTTTGAGAAAGTGCATTTGTGGTGTGTGTGTGTGTGTGTGTGTATATAAAGTGGTTTTTGTAAAGATGTATAATTTGAAAACTCAAATCAAAATTTTGAGTAAGAATTGGCAGTTACTTTGGAATTGATTTTGTGAGAATATATTTTGAATACAAAGGAAAATGATCTTTGGAAATATTTGAAAATTAAAAATTTGAGCACGGACATCTTGTGATTGGGATTTCTTAATTGATTAAAAGACGTTTATGTAAAGTTGTAATTTACATAAGCAATCCAAATATAAAAGGTAGTAAATGTTTATGTAAAGTTGTAATTTACATAAGCAATCCAAATATAAAAGGTGGTTTGGGCATGATTTAAAGGCTAAGTTGGAATTAATCAATCAGGATATCTGATAATTAGTCCTCCCCAACTGATTAAATTTAAAATGCAAATATCTTGAGAATTCAGTTTCACAATATGACCATAAGATATTTGACGATATTTTGGTTAAGGACTACATTGGTTAAAGTTGTTTCTCTAAAGTTTGAAGGAAATAAGTTTCATAACCTTGAATTTGGAATAATTAATGAGGATAGCCAAAATTAAACAACATAAAGAACTAAAATCTGGAATTATCGGCGATTTTGGACAGTCGATAAGTTCTAAAATATATTGCGGTCATAAAAGGAATTGTTTAAGTAAGCATGAGTACCTTGTGAATTAAGTTTCACAATTTGATTAAAGGATATTTGGCAAGCGAGAATAGTAAGAAGAAATTACCTAAACTGAAACATTTAGACAAGCTGAGTTCGGAGATGATCAAGTTTTTCATGTAACGAATAATAGTAAATTTTGGAAACTGAAAAGGAATAAGTTTCATAACCATTGTATTTGCAAGATAAGATCTAAGAGAATAATTTATACCTCTGAATTTTTTGGAAGGCAGTAAATGGTTAAATATAAGTAATTCGTCCAGTAAACGATGAATCGAATATAACGGGCAATAGGAAGTTATCGCTGGAGGACATGATAGATATAGTTGTCCATTAGAATATTCTACCTGGTATATTCATGATGGGAACAATGAGCATTCGTATAAAGAATTTTAATCTTGAGCTTGAAAATCTAGAAGATGTCGAATGAGTAGTTGCGATCCCTTTCCCTTTTCGAGGACGAAAAGGTTTAAGGGGGGGTGAATGTAACGATCCAGAATTTTTAACCAAATTAAAATTGTAATTTTTATAACTTAATTTGAATTTAAATTTGAATTTGACATAAATATATATGGTTTAGAATATTTAATATTTTTGATAAGTTATATGATAGATTTTACTTGAATCATAAATGAGAATGATTATTAATAAGTTTGGATTTATTGATACTATTTGTCGTTTGATCGAATTTGTCAAACCATAACATGAATTAGTAGCGTTAGAACTAAGTGTTGTCCTTAGTTTTCATTGCATTTTAAAGGAAATGCTGCCAAAAGATCACTTTCCCTCCTTAAGACAAGTGTAAGGACACTTGTATTTTTGTATGCCTCCTTTCATGCATGTTTTACACTTGCCCCCTTATGTGTCACTACCTCATTTACCCTCCATTCCAATATAAGGAGGCCTTTCCTCCATTTTTTAACCATTCCACTCCATTTCTTCTTTTCATCTTCTTCTTAAAGCTTATGGCCATGGTTTTCATGGCATAAGTCTTCTTCTTTTCCACCACCACCTTGCTGAAGTTCGTCATCCTCCTCCTCCTCATATAATATATATAGAGAGAAAGATTAGTATATATTATATAATATATATTTTGGTGAAGTAGACAGTGCACTGAAATACTGTCTGATGGTTCTCTCAACTAGGCTCACCTATCAGGAAATTTGGAAAGCTGTTTGGTGAGAACTCTTTAACCACAATTTATATATTTAATTAGTGATTAGACTAATTTAAATATAATCATGAATTATTAGTGGTTAATGATGATTGATGTTTTTGTGCTGGATGATGGATGAATAGTTTAGACCACACACACTATTAAGCGTTAGTGTTATAACGCTTGTGCACAGTTATGATTTATTTAATTATGTTGATGATGGTTGTTATGGATGTTTATAATAGTTGTTGATGTTGTTGCGCACACACTATGACACAACAATTATGGTTTCACATTGGTGATCGACAAATCTCCTTCGTAATTAGAAGCAATATTATTATTGAAATTAAAGGTTAATAATTAGAAAAGACACATATGTATAAATTCATATACATTGATAAAGTTTCTTGAAATGAATAAATAAATACAGGAACATTCTAGGATGACAGAGAGGATAGTGTCTAGGCTTGGGTTTTGAAATAAAGTTTCCTGCTCTTCCTGGTTATCCCTAACTGATCCGACGAATGAGATGGTTAATTTGAAGTTATTTGAATTTAGAAATGAATTGGAATTTGATTTATTAAGTAAAAAAATAAAAGTTAAATTTTAGATCCAAAATAATTTGGAAAGTAAATTTAAATGATTTTAAAAGGGTTATATAAGGATATAATGGGTTTCTAAGATATTTTGAAGTATTGTAGAATAATGGTTATTATGGTCAATATAGAGCTTGTCGCGTAACGGCAATTTACGTATTTTAGATGCAAACATTAAACGCTTATAACTTTTGCAATCTAAATCGAATTTCCATAAAATGAAAAACGTTTGATTTCCATTAACAAGAACTTTCAAATGAGTGAAAGCAGATTTTAAATTCGAGTTATAATTTGCAAGTTATGTTTGAAATCGTTTTGGAAAAGGTCGATGTAAGAACAATTGTTGACCATAACTATAAACAACTATTTTTAAATGTTTTAAAAATATGGAAAAAATGTGTAAAATCACAACAAATTATGAAAAGGCGTTTTGAATTGTAAAGTTTAAGTTTTGGCTAAGATAAACGATATTTTGATCAAAATAGTTAAGATAACTATTTTGCAACGCTTTTGTAACACTTTTGAAATGGTATTGTAAAGCTTTCTTCGAAAACAATCTATTTTGAAGTTTTAACCCGTAAACTATCTTCTGAACTATAAGCAATGATCTGTGGAATGTTTTCAAAGGTTTAAAAGTATTGAAAAATATTTTAGATGGAATTTAAATTGAATTATTTAATATTAAAACGGGTTTTCCCATTTTAAATAATTGGATATGGTTGGAAATAAATCTTCGGATGTTTGATATTAATTTGGTAGATGATGACTATTACTATTTGAGGAATTTAAAAGGTGGTTCACCATTATTCCGCTTGTAGTGTGAGTTGGATATCGAAATTAATATTAAGTATAAGTGGATGATATTTCTATCCAGATCTAATGTCAAAGAGTTGGATAAATCTTTTAAGTTAGATATGGGTTTCCCAATTTGATTGGGATAAGTTGAATAGAAATAATCTTCGGATATTTGATATGAAATTCTTTGCTGTAAACGTATACTATTTGAGGAATTTGGAAGATATTCTTATTACATCGTTATTCCACTTATAGTATTCGTTTATTATGAGAATTGATATCGAATATAAGTAGATACAATTTCTTTGTAACTTACATTCAATATCGATTGATTTGGGTTTTGTCGTGAATCATATCTTCAAGAATATCATTTTTGAACCCAATGAGATTGAGTTGTGGAAATTCATATCGTAAATTGGGATTTAATCAAACCTTTGATTTGAGAAAAATAAAAATAAGAAATTGGGAACCAAGTATAATCTTTTAGTTAAGATTAAAGAATTGAATGTTGGAAAATCGATTTAATTGGAAACTATGGTTGAAATATGGATTTAAAGGATTTTCAAAGGAAACTGGGTTTTGATAACAAGTTATCAAATGCATAATTAATTAAGGCTTTGAGGCTAAATTATCTTTGATTTAAGGGATGTGTTGTAAAAGAGAAAGGTTAAATATGGATTTTGTTATAATTTGAGAATGGATTTAAAAAAGCTTAATTTAACAAAATCCAAGATGGAAGGAGATTTGGTTGAAAGCCTGTGTGTTCCGTAATTGTATTTTTTTTAAATTGTGCTTATTATTTGGAAAGACCAAGATTGGATGTATGTCCGAAAACCATTCCAAGTAATAATACGACGTTGTGGAGCAATTGAAGATATTAAAGATAGTATTGAAGACCGGGACACTTCATATGGTAAGGACGACTTGCTGAATGTCTCAAATGGGTAGCTCCCATTTACAGATGGATTTTATATCAGCTTAGTGGCAAGAAGCCCAAACATATGTGAAGGAATTTCGAATTGTTGTTTCGTTCAGACCCAGAACGGACATTTATGGATTGTGTGTCTGACATTATGATTAACTGCGTAACACCGATCTCTGTTAAATATATATCTATTTGGTGGCGGACAATTTATTCTCTTGCTTAACACCCTTCTCCAAAATGTATGAGCTTAGAGGTTATATATCGATAGAAATCAGTGATGCGTTGTGAATGGACAATGTGGCATACTTAAGTTATGTGGTGAGCTTTGGAAGATCAAAGCATGGCTTATTTAAGCGTAGCTTTGTGTATATCGGGACCTCGGCAAGCCTCACACCCCGGTAAATGGCCAAAACACGAAGAAATGCAGCAGGGTTATGGGGTGTTGTCTCCTTCTAAATAAAAGGTGTACTATGGTATGGAGCCCATGTATTAACCTATGTGGTAAAAGCATCTACTTTTGTGGTTGTTGTTGGCACGTGCTCGGAAAGTTTGGTAATGACCGGGAGATGACATACTCAGGCGTACTCTAAGTTACCCAGTTAAGGGGTAACCCGGCCTTGTGTTGGCATGAGGAGCATCACCGTTGATCCTCGGACATCCCTCTAGAGGTGTCCAAATTCGGTTCGGAAGGAAGTTCCTTTGCTTGGTCATTGTTGGAAACCCAATCTCCGCTACGAGCCCGTACGATTTTAATTGTATACCATACGTTAGTATAGTATACGGTACCTATGCTGGCTAGGATTGATACATTTACTTTAGAAATTGTTTTCGCACTATATTATAGTATTGAAAGAGGATTTTCACGTATCAAGCATTTTTGACTGCATAAGGAGAAACCTCGCCCATGTGTGCGTTTGCATTGTGTGTGTGCCGCGAGACCTTATGTTAGTTTCATTTTTCAAAAAGTCATTGCGAATTTCTATGCACTGGTATTCACATGGAGTAAACTCGTTCCGCATTAGCGACGTGGTCCGGTGAATTACCTAACTTTAAAATAAACCATAAAAACAACTATTTTGAGTTCTCACACCAGTCCCATGACTGACTTGGAGTTTATTGTTCCCACACCTAAACTCTGGGTGCCCATAATTTTTACACGGGAAGCCTAGTAGTTTGGTTCGCAGATTTAGCCTTGGAGTTAGTTGGAGCAGGATTATGGTTTTAGCTGGAGCTATTATGTCTTGGAGCATTAGCATTCTTCCGCTGAGTTTAGTATTGTTTCCGCTGTGTAACCGATGTACTCTGATGTACCTCTAGTAACTCTGATGTAATATTATTTTAATGATAATGGAAAAGTTCTTTTTATTTTTTGCAAATGTGTAAGTGCCCTTAACAATCCGTCTTTATGAACGGTTTAAGTTGGTTTAATTACCAGCGAAAACTGGGCAAAAAGCCTGGTCATTACATTTTTCAAGAGGTGTTGAGTTCCCCATATTCCGTGCTACTCCTTTGCGGAAGATTGTCAACGACGATGCGGGCAAGGCTATACCTTGGGAAGATCAAATTTTCTTCATTAAATGTCCTGCCGGTATTTCTGGACAATTTGCTGATCGTAGTGAGTCTTCTTAACCTTTCGCGAGTGGTTACTTTTTCATTTGTGACTTATCTTTAATTTCTTTCTTTCAGATTTTTCTTCTGAGGGGGTGTCTTTAATCGAAAGCGAATCTCGCGTATCTGAGCTTATTTTGAAACTACTTGAAAAGCTGCCAAGTCGGTCCACTCTACTAACCAAGGACAAGTTGTGTATTTATAACCTTCTTCCTAACGGACATAAGGTCTTGGGGCGCCCACCTATCCGTCTTCCTGGCTCTAAACGTTTATTGGTATGTTCAGAAGTGTTCGCTCCCTCGGCTCCTTTATTTCTAGGTATGTTTTGCTGATTCGATAGTTTCTTTATTGAGATATTTTTGACACTAGCGTTCCACGTTCTTGACTCTTTCCCTGGTTTTTCGTTTGAATAAGAGTTTCGGTTTCGAAAGCCCCTATTCTTACTGATGACTTGAATCGATCTACCGCGGCTGCTATTAAGAGGCTAGCCGAATTTCCTGTCGATCCGCTAGCTAAGAGATTGAAGCTCAATATTTCTGCCTCTGTAATTTCCTAGAGTGCCTTCGGTAGAGAAACAGGAAGTGGTGTTTTCCCAACACCCCTTCTAAGTACATCCGGAGATGGTGTAGGTGCCATGCCGCGTACTCCTGCTTCTCGAAATGCTGAACCTTCGAGGCTCCTTGATTTTCCAATAGATTTTACTGATCTTGTGAAACTTGTTCTTTCTGGACCTGAATTTTCTGATTTCTCGTTGCCTTCCCCTTCTTCCGACACAATGGATTTCTACCAGCGTTTGATAATTCGACAGCTTAAGGTACAACATTTTCTTTTTACCCTAGGCTTTCCATTTGTCGCAACTATATGTTGAATGCTTCTAATTTCCCAGACTATTAAGGAATGATACTTGTCTAAGCCCATTCTTTCTTCCTCTGTTACTGAAATTACTCGGCTTTGAGAAGAGAACGCAGTCTTGAGCGACGAGTGTGAGAGGTTGAAGGCTTCCTTGGAACATGATGAGTTAGCTTTGGAGAAAGAGAGGCAGGCTAGGGACGTAACACCTGACAAGGTGTCGGCCTTAGAGCACCAGATAGCGGAGGACGTGGTTATTCATGCTGATGAGCTTCGGAAGAAGGATGAAAATCTTTCTCGTGCCGCCCAGATAATCTATGCAGCCGAGGACAGGATTTCTAATTTCTTGCAAGTCCACCTCCCACAGATTAAATCCGACTGCTATGAAGATGCCCTATTTCATCTTCTTTCCGACAACCTTCAAAATCTTCCTGAACTCCGAACCACCCAAATTCCTTCCTTCATCCGAGATCGAGTTATGGAAAGGATTAAGTTGGGTGAAGAAGGAATCGAGATACCGCGAAGGAGTGAACCCACAATTGAGGACCTTTTATATATTGACCGTCTTTCGGATGATTTAGGTGAAGAAGGGGAGACTCTCGCTTCTGTTGATAACACTAAGGAGAATGGGGGTAACGGTCCCAGAGATGGCGGCTATCTAGGCGAGCATTTTGTCCACAATTCTGAATCGTCATTGATTAGAGAAGGTGGCCCCTTTGGTCTTCCGGGAGGAAAGAAAGTTGTTGGCCATGAAGTTCCCTCCCCTCGGGTATAGTTCTTACTCTGGACGTTTTTTTCTCTTTCCCTGCATATCTGACTTCGAATAGTCTCCTGTCGTTACAATAGACGAGAGAAAACTTGTTTTCCTACTTTAAGCAAAGTTAGGCAACAAAAAGTGCAAACCGTTTTTATGTAGGGTAGGTGGCACACTTGTAAACTTAGTTCTACAACCTATGCAACACTCGTATGGGGTTCCCCTTCATTATTCGTAAAGGATAATATGATTGTTAGCATCATGATAGAATTTAGTTTATTATGAGGATGCATTACGCGTGATTTGTAGACTAAGAAAGGAGTTTCGAATGACACCTACTCACGCTTTCAGGGAGAAACATTTCCTTGAGGGTTTTAAGAACGTTTATACTGCATTTCCTCGGATCTCCTTTAACTTTCTAAGAGGGGATCGTGAAGCAATGCTAAAGAGTTTTAAGATTAAACATGCTGAGGTGCTATGTAAACAATAAATCCATGAAGAGTGATTTTTTTTATAATTCCCCTATATGTCATAGTAGATTGGTTTCGGGTTTACCTCACGCAAATATGTATAAAAAAAGGGGTTTTATTCTTTGTAGACTGAAAAGACATAACTAGGGCTATTTTTCTTCGTTCTTGCAAGTAGGTAGATCTTCTTGGAGATTCGCCACCTCAAGGTGAAGCGCCCTTGTCAAAAGAACAAACTTTTGTGTCTTAAGGAAGGCAGATTTTCCATCAGAGTTTAACCATCAAGTATTTAAAAGAAAGAATCAATGCTTTGAAAGATTTGTTGGGGGGAAAGGATAGGACTATTCTTGGAATAAGGACATACATAAAGACTAAACCTTCTATCGAGTTCGAGGATGAGCTAAGGAGCCTACGTCAACGTATCGTCGACATGGAAATTGATTTAAACAATGTTACTACAAAGTGCGAGACGTGGGAACATTGTTTCGAGAATATCCCTATAATGACGGGATCTTCGCCTCCTAGCGTTGCGGCAGCTCATAAGGCTCCCACACTTCAGAAGTGTTATTACTTGAATAATCCTCCTCCGAGGTTAAAGGAATCAATTATTTCTGAGTGGTGTAAAAGAGTGGTAGCTGAGATGAAAAGAATCTATGATACTAAGTTAATTAAGGATTCTCACGACCGTGTCGTCAGGTATGTCGACCAAATTAGACATTTGCAAGAAGAAAATCATGATTTTGCGTATAAATGTTTTCGAATTGGAAAAGGAAAATAAGTCTCTCAGGGCAATGTGTAGTGCTTACAACAGAGCCTTGAAACTTCAGATTAAACCTTCCGATCGTTTAGACGAAACGAGCGGGAAGGTACGAAGACTTAACAAGCTACTAGGCGTTGCACTTCGTCATGCCATCGACCCTCCTTTGCCTGAGGATGGAGAGGACCTAGATATTCAGTAACATTTTGTAATGGTGACATATAATTATACCCATAATCAGGGTACTAGAATGTAACTTTTTGTTGAATAAACTTTTGTATTGACAATGTCTAGTATGTAAATAACCGTTGGTATAAAACATGAGTAAGAATTGCTCGCATAATAAACGATTTAAGAAGTTTCCTTGAGCAAGAGAAGAGACAACCCTTTTTATTTGGACTTGTTTTTGACGATCAGTTTCTCGTCAACTCCCCAAATTTTGTTTTGTGGCCCCTTTCCCATGAGTACACCTATGGTTGCTTCAATTTGATATAATTACTTCGGAGGTCTTCTATTGGTAAATTTTCATCCTTTCGAATCCATTTCGATTCAGGATTATTCAGATTTAGGTATCGGTGTAAGGCTGGCAATCCTCTTTCGATTTTTAATAGACGTCCCAGCCTAACACTCATTCGTACACTCATGTACTGACGGTCGGTGCCTTCTTCCAATGCTTGTAAAGAGCCTACTCAACCCAGTTTCGGGCATCGATATATAGAAGATCGGAACCCTCTCCAGCATTTGTGCAGAGCCGAATCGACCCAGATTTGGGTATCAATATATAGAGGACCGGAACCTCTCCGGGTTTATTTTTGAAGAGCCGAATCGACCTAGATTCGGGTATTAATTTATAGAAGACCGGAACCCCCTCCGATATTTGTGAAGCGCCGAATCGACGTAGATTCGGGTATTAATTTATAGAAGACTGGAACCCCCTCCGGTATTTGTGAAGCGCTGAATCGACTCAGATTCGGATATTAATTTATAGAAGATCGGAACCCCTATGGTATTTGGGAAACGCCGAATCGACCCAGATTCAGGTATTAATTTATAGAAGACCGGAACCCCCTCCGGTATTGTTTTTTGGTATGCCCTTTGGATTTGATTTGTGAAGCAAATGTTGTACGTACTTCCTGAGCCACTCCTTCGACTTTTGGTGTCAAAACAGAGGATGTACGTGCTTTGTTGGCCACTCTCTAGGCCTGTGCATCCGACGCGCTTTGCTAGCTTATCCACAAGCAGGCCCCAAGGACTTACCCGACCTCCCTCCAGGAGGCGCCTTATCCTGACCATCGTAGGCAATGATAAAGTCTTAGAAACTTAGACGGGGCCATCGTAGGTACAGAACTAAGGTTTACTCTTTTGATGCTCTATAAGGGCCATCGTAGGCACTGATAGAGGCTTACACGCCACCCCCCTACGAGGGGTACCCTATCCTGACCATCGTAGGCAATGCTAGGGGTTTGCGCTCCCTTCTGCGGGTAACGCGGAACTTCAGAGGTAGGACATACTCTTCTGCAATCATAGGTAGGACGTACTTAGTTCTAGCAGAGGCAGGGCGTACTCTTCTACAAGCAGAAGCAGGGCATGCTAAAGTTAGATGTACCGCCATGACTATTTCTGGTGTAAAACGGAGGCTTACGCTTTTGATGCTTTAACCCTACCCCCTATGATTTGGGCATGGAGAAAGACTAACATGTCACCCCCTTCTGGGGGATGCCTCGTCCTGACCAATTTGGCGATTACGTGGGATTTAATCCGTTTACAGTCTACCCCTTTCGAGTTTCCTTGTGAATTTCGGGAAGAGGGTTTTTCGTACCCTTGAGTCATGTTTGGTAATCTTTTTATCTAAGGATTCTTACCGAGTTCACCTCTATCTTTTCATAAATTCTCGTAATCGGCCTTGGCTGACAAATCTAACGATGGTTTCCCCTAGGGTTTTGCAGTGATTAGTCTCATGTCCATTCATCAGGTGGTAACGGCAGTAAGGACCTCCTGTTTTCCTTTCGTATTTGGGGTTCTTCTTCGTGGATGACCAATAGTTGAGTTCGTATTTGGTTAGGAAGTAAACGTTCTCCGTCGAAGTAGTGAGGGTGTATGTTCTTCTCTTTGCTGCTGGGGTCTAATCCCCCTGTGGCTTAGCCTAGTTGCGGTGCTTATACTTTCGTTCTTTCTTCCCGGAACACACTGAAATTGAGATGACGTCTCTTTAAACCATTTTTTGGAGAAGTGGTCGAATTCGTCCATTATTTCTCGTTCGAGTGTCATTCCCTTAACTTGCCCGTAGAGAGGATTCTTTAGGTGAGAGAAAACGCTAGTATCCTCTGATGTAGATCCACTAGGTGGGTGCGCTAAGGTTTGTCCTATGTGGGAAAAGCTATCATCCCCAGTATCGTAAGCATGTAGCTCCGTTTTTCTCTTTCGCTTTATCACCCGCAAGGATTCTGCTCTTAACCTTTGCTCCTCCATCACCCTATGGTTGGTGGTTTTTGAATTATCCGTTTGAGATCCTGAAAACTTTTGTCTAGGTCTCTTACTCATAACTTTGCTTCTTCAAAGCTAGTCCAATCCGGAACAGAACATCTCAGGTAGATATGTGATGGGGTTAAACCAAGGATCAGAGGTTCAAGCCCTCCTTCTAGCACCAAAATGTTAACGATATTTTTCGTCAATACCGGAGATGGATCAACGGGGGCGGATCTAAAGGAAAAATAGGCGGTTCGGAAAATTTTGGGGTTAAATCGGATCACTACCCTAGATATCGAAGTTTGGAGGAGTGGGATTGCGAAGGACTACCAAAATGGATCTAAACTCAGAGAAGGAGGTATATTCTCTTATTTGATGACATGTAGGGATGGGAATCCGTGCTTATCTGGAAAATGAACAATGAACTGCAACAGTGATGATTGGAAAATAACAATATAAAATTACAGAGCAATTTTCTTATAAGAAGATTCCTTTTTATTAGACTTTCATTTGGAGTACATAGATGTAATAAGGGGAATTCCCAGATTAATCTAAGTGCCAAACTTCTTTTTAAGAGTACAAGAATGAAGACAAATCGATCCCCCAAAATGTGACCCCTGTGGTCTTATTTATGGTAGTCCTGGGCTCTTTCCGTTGTTGGGTTATTAGGCTTGTGGGAGCCATTGCTGGTCGCTTTTTCCTTGTTTTTGGGCACTTAGCTTCCGGCCGTCCTTGGAGTATCGGTTACGGTCTTCGGATCGTATTTGAGCCTTTGGTAACAGCTCTTGAACGTTGGCTCTCGGGCATAAGCTTTCGAATGTAAGCCTCCGGTTTTATCGTGAATACATAGAGGGGCCTTCCCTTATGATGTTTGTTGATAACTACCGGTTCGAAGCCGCTATGGGTTTAGGTACTAGGTAAATCAGTACGGGTAGCGTGTATCCCTGCTTGGGTCCCGGTTAGCCTTTTGGTGGAGCTTTTGCGGTAGCCTTGATTCCCGCAGGGTGGCTTTTGGTGTCACTTCTGTTATGTGTGGATGCAGCATCTCAGTATTTGTACGGCAGATGCTAAGGAAGTTGGTTCTGGATGATCCCTACGCTCTCTTGGCTTAGTACCTTTGATGCCCTCACCTTCAGGTGTATCGGTATTTAGGTACGTCATTACCGAAGATTCATTTGAGCTTCATCCGATGGGTTTGCTGCTTTTGACTTTCTTGGTTCCGGATTAGGATAACTCTTTGCCACAGAATCTTCTGTCGGACTGATATTGTCGGAGGGATTTTGTTGGACTGACCCTAGCGGATACATCCCGTCGGTTATACCCCGTAGCTTTTATGATCCTTTCCCCTAGGAGGGTTTCGATTGATGCAGGTTTTCGGGTTATTTTTTCCTGCTCTTAGCTCTTCCTATTGCTTGGCCCCACTTTCTATTGAGCCTTCTGTGAGCTTTTGGTCATCTGATACCCCTTCACTGCCAGCTCATTCCACTATTAATTTTTGGTAGTAACAATTACTAACAAGTAATAAAGGTTTTTAAATGATAATTTCAGTTTTCGAACATGGAGTATGGATTGAGACTTTGTTTGGTCTTGTATATCCACATAGTTTTAAAAAGCGCTTGTTATTCGGAAAGACCGGGATCAGATATTAGATTTGAAAACCATTCCGAAGAATAAGACGACGTTCACAGCAAATAAGCATATGGAAACGGTGTTGAAGACCGAAACCCTTCACATCGGAAGGACTTTTTGCTGAATGTCTCAAATGGATAGCTTCCATTGTAGGTGGATTTTTTTATTAGTTAAGTGGCAAGTAGTCCGAACGTATTTGGAGGAATCAAGGATTTTATTTTCGTTCAGACCCAGAACGGACTTTTATGGATTATGTGTCTGACATTGTAATTAACTGCATAAAAACTGATTTCTGTTAAATATATATATATATCTGTTTGGTGGCGGAAAATTTATTCTCTAAGCTTAACCGCTTTCTCTGGGATGTACAAGCTTAGAAGTTATATATTGATAGACATCAGTTATGTGCTTTGAATTGACAATGTGACATACTTAAGTTATGAGCTAGTGATGATCAAAGCATGGCTTATTGAAGCATAGCTTTGTGTATAAAGAGACTTCGACAAGCCTTACACCCCCGGAAATGGCCAAAACAGGAAAGATGCAGCAAGGTTAAGCGTAGTCATTTCCTTCTGCATAAAAAGTGTACCATGGTATGGAACCCAAGTATTACTTATGTGGTGACTTCTACTTATGTGGATGTTGATGTTGGGAGGTCTCGGTGAAAGGTTGGTAACGAACAGGAAGTGTATACTCAGGCACTCACTAAGTTACCTAGTTACAGAGGTAACCTGGCCTTGTGTTGGTAGAGAGCCCATTTGGTTCTCGGGGCGTCCCTCTAGAGGCATACCCATCGGTTCGGTAAGGAAGTTCCTTTGCCTGGTCATTTGTCGAAAATCCATTCTCCCCTACGAGCTTTTACGATTTCAGTTGAATAGCCTACTGGTTACCAACAGGAATATGTCAGCATAGTGGGATGGGGCATTATGTTGGCTAAGATTGATACATTTGTTTGCGAAATTGATTTTCACACTATGCACTAATAATAATATCAAAAAAAAATTGTGTATCGAACATGTTTGACTATCATAAGAAGAAACCTCGCCCATGTGTGTGTTTGCATTGTGTGTGTGCCGCGAGACCTTATGTTAGTTTCATTTTCTAAATAGCGAACTTTTTTGCACATAACAAATATATTGGGTTCTCACACCAGTCTCATGACGGACCTGGAGTTTATTTGTTTTCCCACAAAACTCTGGATGTCCATAATTTTCCATACGAGCAACGTAGAGTCAGGTTTTAGTAGCTGTGTTTTAGAGCCTATGTTTTGGAGCCTTTTCTCGTGTGTCTTTTCTTTGGTGAAGTTGTTATTGCATTGGAGTATCTTTAGCTGTTTCTGTGGAACTTTTTGTTTTTGTGGGAATTAGTGATTTGGAGCTATCCAGGTGAAGATGAAGTTTGGTTTTGGATTCACCTTGATTAGTTTATTTCCGTTGTTTTTGTGTTATCTTATTATTGTAATAGTGTTGTACTTTGGTGTTGTACCCATTGTGAACTCTGATGTAATCCCATGTTATATTAATGAGAATCTGTTTTATTTCACTGTGATTGTTCTAATGTTTTATATCCCCAGACAACTAGGAATCTGACATTTGAATCTACGACATTTGAATACAAGTAGGTATTAAATGTCGATTTTCGAAGGTCGAAATTCCGGGTCATCACAAATACACTGCGGTGAACCTCGTGTGCGTGGCACGGGTTCGCACTAGTATTATATGAAAGCATAATCTATCTACAGAGTCCTTTCGAATCCACTTTTAGCCAAAAAAAACACGGTCCTGCCACCTGTCCGCACCAAAAATCGGACGGCTTCGGTTTCCCCGTGTATGCCCTCTTGTTTCCTCTTTCCATTTTCACCCAAAATCGAACCCCTCTGCTTCTTACCGTAACGATAAAAAATTGACCTTCCTCCTGTCATGTGGCTTCCATCATCTCCTTTTCCCTGTGCATCCATTGCCCCTACGTCAGTGGTTCCAAGTTTTCCGCAGTTTCTCTTTTTTGGCAAATATCGTGCGCTAGCTTAGATCAATTCTTTCTGCGCAGTCTGTGCCATCTGGGTTTGTTCTTCTCCCAGGTTATTTTGTCTAAGCTCCTCTCTCAATTCAATGCTTTAATACCATGTATGAATGTTCCCAAGCAACTGATATGGTAATCTATCAACTTTGAACATTTAGATTTTAAGTTATAAAAATGGCATTGTTTTAATAAATTGTAAATTATATTATGGATTTGCGCGTTTGTTGTCATGCATGTTTTCCTTTATGATTACATACCTGCAAATTAGTATGTTACCACCCTTATTCTTAAGATGATTACGTTGATACTTACGTTGCCTTATGTTTAACTTTTTTACAAAGAAAATTTTAGTTTTCTTTTTATACATACCTAGACCATGTTCATTGTATTTCCTCTTGGTTGTTGTATGTCTTTTTCTAATACTGTGTCCTTTTTCACCATTTGTATTTCTAAAACTAATCAAGTATTTTACAAATTTTATTTTTTATATGAGAATGAATAGGATTTTCATTCTGGTGATACCACAAAAAATCCACAAATATAATAACATATGTGGCTTGAATGAATTTAGAATAATATATTGGACTACTAGCACATTTTTTTAGTGTTGACTTCTTAGTAGATACACCAAAACATCTGGTTGGTTTGTGTTATTCCTACTCAAAAGTGGGTTTTTAATGCTCTGAACATATTGTATTTTACTTAATTTATACTTTTTATTACATTTTTGTTTCCAATTTATGGCTTGATTTCATATAATCTACTTATAACATATAGAATGTATATTCTTTTCTTTTATGTCATCATATATAGGATTTATTACCTAATGATAACCAACTGAATTATTTCCACTTTGTGTTTGGACCCCCCCCCTTTCCTTTTTCCTTATTTATTCCAATTTATACGGCTGAATATTTTATTCCAGTTTAGATAACTAAACTACATTTAATTACATAGTTCACGAGACGATAGAATAAGTGAAATAAGTGAAGTTTATAAAGACTGTACATAGTTTAGACATATCTTACTATTCTTATTCGACTTACTACTATTAGTATTCCAATTGGTCTTATCCAACGTTTACACATAAATCTCAAGTTTCTTTATGTGTTACCAAAATAATAAATGCATGATTGAAACATTTCTTTTAAGTTTAATATATATGTTTATAGCCTGAAAATAGATTATACATTTTAGTCAACACTATATAAGAAACTCGGTTTTACTTGGAGTTGAAGTATGTGAAATAGATAGTAAACATGTTATGCACCATTGTCAAATCAAAGTCTTTATATCTCACAATTTTTAGATCTTTGTAGTCTTTTAGTATGTGTACATATTACTGGGAAGCATGCACACAATATGTGATCCTTTATCTTCAAATACTAAAGTGTACACAATAAGCTCTTAACTTAATCATGCCAGCGAAAATTTAGCTTGCGGATTTCTAATCTCATTCCCTTTTATCTATGTAAAGATCAAAAATTTTATTATGTTTTGGACAATGGGTCTATAGGTTATGTTTTGGACGATGATTCTATAGGTTATGTTTTGGAGCCCTTGAGATATCATAATGGGAGCACAACTTAATTAAACTATCAACCTTATTATAAAAATATATATTAAAATTAGATTATTATCAAAATCTTTTTTATTATGGATAGGTGTACTGTAAAACAACTCAAATATGAGATTATATTTGCATAGGAAGGTATCAAATAGAAGTTGGAATGTTATTGTAGCAAAATGTCAAAAGTTGTCCAAGTTATTTTGTTTTAATATAAAACAAATTTTGTAGTAATTATAACTTATTTGGAGATAAATTGTCTGTTTATTTGATAGAAAGCTAAGATAAAACATGAGCATCAATTAAATATGGTAAATATCATCAATATTTCCAATGCTATTGACAGAAGGGAAACATTTTAACACCCTTACTTGGGCAAAAATAGATCTTATATGCAACTCAAATTTAAAAATATATATTCATTTAAATTTTAACTTTTTTTGCAATCATTTTTTAATTTCATTTTGCTTTCTCATGTAATCGTCCTTCATCTTTTTTACTTTATGAATAAAGTCATAGCCCTAAACATTGGTCATTGCTTTTCTTTGAGGTTGGAATTAGACGTTATCTATGAATTTTGAATGAGACATTAGTCCATTACCAATATAAATGTTGTAATATTTTTCGTATACATCGAGCATACTTATAACCTTACTTAATCATTACTAATTAAGATAAAATTCAAGCTTTTATAATATATAGAATATGTATATATTGAATTTCTCGTATCATAAAGTAGATTTGAGGGAAGATATTGAAAATTGATACTCTGATATGGAAAAATATAATAGAAAATAGAATTTGGTAAATGGAAATGAAAGAAACAAACAATCTTAACAATATGCAAGATAAGTTTAGTTGCAAAATAAGTCTACTGTATGGAAGATAAGAAAACAAAAGAGGGGGATACTACTGTATGGAAGATAAGAAAACAAAAGAGGGGGATATTTAATTCAATACATTTGAGGATATAAAATAAAAAAAGGACACTGTGGTTGTTGATGCTATTGGGAAACTTTTGCACATAAGAAAACCGTTAAGAAAACCATTGAATATTTGAAAGGTGCAAATAAAAATTATAAGTTAGAAATTAGCAGAATTAAGTTTTAAGCTGAAAATGATAGAGGCGGGAGATAAATACTGGAACATATTCAATTATATATAATAGAAATATTCCAAGTGACAACCAACTGTAATATTTGGATCAATAATTAAAAAAATATTGTATATCTAAATCATACTTCAAGTATACCAAAACTATAGAAAAAGTATGCATTAAATACAATTAAAAAATTATAATTAATAAAATTTGGATTCATGCAGCATTGCCTCGTAGAAGAAAAATCTCAGAATTCAAAGGCATAATGTTACAAATTTGACCATGCTAACTGCAAATCTGCATTCTAGTTTGCGCACTATTGACACTTTTGCTGAATTTCATGATTTTTTGTACAAAATAGGACACTTTCGTGTCATGCTTCTACTTACCTTACAAATAATAAAATCTTGCACATCGGTTATAGATCAATTGATTAGGCTTGTCCACCCTTGGCATAAGAAACCCTCTTTGAATAATTATAAAGCATAGAGAAAAATGGAAAGACACAAATTACGAAGCACAAAAGTACTGACAAAAGAGAGATACAACTTTACATTTATTAGAGAAATTTTTCGTGCATTGTACGCAAGTGGAATAATCCCAAAAACATATGAATTTACTGAACTTTTCTAGGAATTTAAATGAGTAACCCATTCATATCGAGCATTAAATGGCAGGCAGCTTTCAAATCTATAATATGTCTGAGTACAAACGTCGTTAGAAATATAAAGCCAATTTACTCATCGCTTGCTACTTAAACTTTCAAACAATCATAATTTATAAAAAAAAACTCATAACATTGAATTCAAAGTTCTAATAGCACATCTATTTCAATACGTAATAGAGTTACAATGAATTAAGAAATTTCTAACATACCATTAGTTAAATGGAAAAAGTTACTATAAATAATAACTTAAAATTTGAAATTTCTAACATACCATTAGTTAAATGGAAAAAAGTCATTATAAATAATAACTTAAAATTTTAAATATCCTAACAGTAAACTAGTCATTATGTAGAACTGGAAATTTATGATGGTATTTGACAACTAATCGTATCATTAAAAATTCAAAATTAATAGAACTTAAAATCATAATGGACCTAATACAACAATGATTTTCCTAGTTCATTACTTAGACATCGTGTACTCGTACAGAAAAGTGGAGTGTTTTTTTTTCTTGCAAATATAATTTATTAATCATCTTACAAACAAACAAATAGCATAATAGTATTTTATGTGCATTAAGATGCATATGCATATGATTTTAATGCCCATATGCTTATTCATTCAGTTTGACTTAGAACAAAATGAAGATTTGTAAAAGTTAAAAAGTAATAAATATTTGAAATAAAGGTATATCCAAAATAGGAATGAAGAAGGACGATATCTATCTATTTAAGGTAGAAAATGAATTAGCATTAATTGAAATATGATTGGTGAAGATACAAAAAGCATAAAGTAATATAACATAAATGAAGGAAATACATACCTAAAATTGAGCAAGAAATCAACATACATTCAGCCTATATTTATTTTCTCATAAAATAAAGTAGATTTGAAGAAAGGCATTGAAAATTGATACTACAGTATTGAAAACAGTAATTGAGAATGGAATTTTATAAAAGAAAATGAAAGAAACAAACAATTTTAACAAATTTCAAAATAAATTTAGCTTAAGAAGAAATCTAAAGCACTGGAGATAAGATAACATAAAGGGGAAAATTAAGTCTGCATTTTGGAAGATAGAAAATTTAAGAATGGAAACGGTCATTATTGATAATATTGGGAAATTTTTGTGTATAAGGACAATGCTAAGAAAACTATTGAATACATGGTTGAAAGGGATAAACAAAAATTATAAGATAGAAATTAGGAGAATTTAGTATTTGAGGAGAAAACAAAAAACAAATGCCTAAAAATAGTTCATAAAGCAAATCATAAGACATAAACCATTAAAACAACATACAGATCATCAGAAATCATGAAAGTCATTAGTTGTATGTAAAACAAAATGGAAATTTATAAACTTTAGAAAGAAATAAAAATTGGAAAACAAAGTTATAACCCGAAAATAGGAATGAAGAAGGACGACGTATCTTTATTTTAAGGTAGAAAGTGAATTAGATTAAGATAGAAATATATATATATATATATTATTTGAAAATATAGAAATATATATATATATATATATATATATATATGGTAAAAAAAAGCAGAAAGAAAAATGCAATATTCAACCATACCTAAAAATGAGTTTTATATTTATACCTAAATTTGAGTAGGAAGTCGACAAATATTCAACACATATTTAATATTTCGTATAATGAATTAGATTTGAGGGAAGATATTGAAAATTGATACTATAGTATAGAAAATAATAACTAAAAATGTTTGTCCTTCACACAACTTTCCTGATATGGTGGTGTAAATGGAAATAAAAGCAAGAAACAAACTTAACAAAATAAATTTTGCTCATGAAAAATCTAAAACATGAAAGATAAGAAAACAAAAGAGGATGACATTAAGTTTGACAGGGATAGAAAATTAAAGAAAGGAAATGAATCGTTGTTAATAATATTGGGCAACTTTTGCATTTAAGGACGATGTTAAGGAAACCATTAAATACATGTTTGAAAATGGTTAATAGAAACTATAAGTTAGAAATTAAGATATAATATAGTTTTAAGGTGAAATGTATGAGATGAGATATGATTATGGGGACCATATTCAATTTTATATATGACACATTATAAAATTCTAATTGAAAATAAATCGTAACATAAACCAAAAATTATTTTTGTACAATATTTTCACTACTAACTAAATTATCGTCAAAATCAACCGTTATTTTCGTGTACTTGAACAAATGGAACACAAAGAATACAAATGGAGCATTAAAATTTCAAATAGAAATAAAAAAGGAATGATGGAATATATGCATTAAAATAGTCAAACCGACCGTTAGAGAGGTTTCCCTATTGTAAGAGGCTAAATCAATTTGTCCGTGCCAATGAATATAGCCTCAAATCTAGCAGCGTTGTCCGATGTTTTTAATGGTTCAAATTCTAATGCCTAAAGTTTCTCCGAAATATCCATTATATTTCAAATCTACTCCAGATTTACCGTCAATATCATATTTCTACTACAATATCTTTTGCATCTACATAGATTATTTAGAAAATGTAACAAAATTTAAAAATACAACAAATTTTAATTTCTCCACATTTAACTCCATAAATTTATTTAATTTTAAATATTATCTACCACATTAGTTTTCGATATTCAACTATAAATAAAAAAAACTAGTTTTTTTTAAGTTATGCAATTTAAATGTCGGTTCCCAACCGTTATGCAGTGGTACTAGTAATCTTTATTATTTTTTTATCTGATATCGAAAAATGCATGATATCATTTGAATTAAAATAAAGTTTAATAAATATGTTTTAACAAATAATTTTATTTTATATTGAACATTTTAACGGTCGGTTTTCCCACTGTTGTGCGGTAATACTAGTTTATCAAACCGACCGTTAGGGAGGTTTCCCTACTGTAAGAGAGGCTAAATCAATTTGTCTGTCCCAATGAATATAGCCTCAAATATAGCAGCGTTGTCCGACACATAAACATTGCCTTCTTTCTCGAAATTGTTTTCTCTAATGTCTTTAACAGTTCAAATTCTAATTCCTAAAATTTCTCTAAAATATCCATTATATTTCAACTGTACTTCAGATCCACCGTTAATATCATATTTCTACTACAATATCTTTTGATATATCTAAATATAAACAAAATTTAAAAATACAATTTTTTTTAAATCAATCATTTTTTGTTGATCAATCTTGAAATACAATTTCTGCTGAAGCCAAAATTTCATGCCTCTTTTCTCTCGATCGTTTCTTCCGCGTTCTTTCCCAGTACTTCCTCCTTCCATGTCGCCATTTTCTTCTACTACCGCTTTGTATTCCGATATCTTCTCCTCCTACATTATTCAACCTTCTAATTAAATTCTCCTGAATTCTCAAATTAAATACTTGCAAAGAAAAAGGCGTTTCTTCTTCTACGTTGCACAGGCCAAAACCCTAGTTCCAAGCTCCCCCAATCATTTTCAATACCTGGATTTTCAAGACCATGTTATGTGAATGAAACAATTTCACTGCATAAATCCTACAGGCCATGGAAAAGGAATCCCCTGAAATCAAGGTCGCAAATCAATTTCAGGTAATCGTATCATGAATTTATTAGGTTATCTTTAATTGAAATTAACGAGAATGGCTTCTCGATTTTCATTACAATAGATGCCAAGTGATATGAGTTTCATTTATCGAGTGGTAGCAGTTCGATTTTTTTTTTCTTAAATTATTTGATTGTTTCTGTGATTACTTGCTGATGCTTATTTGTTTGTTGTTTTTTATCGGGCCTCTAAATCAACTGAAGTTTCGAGTATTTACAAATTTTTTTGGGTCTATTGGATTTGGATTGCTTGAGAATTTTTATTATAGATTATAAGAGTATAAATTCAAGATTCTACATATTTTGGGGTATCTTTTGAAATAGGAACAGTTCGTAGAATAAAAGGATTTGTATTATAAATAACCATGTCATTTGAGTAATTACAATGTGTTTTTTCTTTTCTTTTTTAGGTCTATTTGATGGTTAAAGACTTCCTTCAAACAATGTGTTTATCATTTTGTAGTTACTTTCACATGGTTGCACATGCTTCAAAAATATATTTCTTTCTTGTTGATAGTATGAGTGCCATCAGTTTGGCCTCCTTCATTCCGATAAAAATGCATTGAAAAAAAAGCATTCTTTTTCTAAAGATCTAATTTGCATCAGATGTTTGTTGATGTTATTTAAGACTCCATCATCACTGCATTAACATGCTTCATTTCCTTCAAACATGCTTCCATTAGGTTTTCAAGTAAAAAAAGTCGAACCAATCCTAACTAAAAATCATATTGGCATTTTATATAACATTCTTTCCTTCATAGTTTTAATGAGTAAGTAATAGTGTTTTTACACAAACCTCGCCATAGTATATTCTTTACCACTTGAATATTTCTTATGTTCTTTCGAAACACTTATTTTTGCTTTTTTGATATTATTGCAATTTTCCCATACATACAAGAAGGAAAATAATAAGGGTGCATAAGAAAGCAAGCCCAGTCCAGCTTCTATTGTGATTTTTTTTTAATTTGCAAGAACTACAGCTGTTTGTCTGGTACAAGAACTGATACTTCAGCATACGATGCATGACTGAACGCTAGTTACAATTTTTTTATTGGGCATATATTTGTCACATCCTTCTTTTTTTGGAGGTCTAGGTTGTGATTGCAAAATGTGTCTCACTTTGAAACCAAGTGTCCCAACATCACAGGTAATGTTACATATTTCAGAGAAATATATTAGATGAACATAACAAACATTATGTATTCAGTGGTTGAAGTTGTAGTACATTACTTCCAATACTCAGCACCATATTCTCGGTATATTATATTTGTACTAATTTTCAAAACATGAAAGAAATACATTTTTACTTTTGGCTATAATCGAATTCGGTCCTAACAGGTCAAGCTCTAATCGTTTAATCATTATTGTTGGATTCACGAGCTACACAAGCATAGAGGCTGCTACATACATTTGTTTCTGATTGTCAAATTATAAGTTCCGCTAATTGTATCTAGCATAAAAATATTACAATTCATTGTAATAGTATTACCTGTCCTTAAACCAATAACCTTATCACAAGTAGGCAATTATTCTGCTTTGAAAAAAATTATGATACAATTCATTTAGCACAGATATTCCATTTTTATTGTAATGCTGGTATTTTTCACTAGAAATGGCAATGGGGCGGGTTGGGGCAGGTTTCTCGTGCCCCAGACCCGACCCGGACTTTTTAAACCTCGCCCCAGACCCGCTCCATAGACCCGGTGTGGGTCTGGAATTTCGTTCCGTAACCGAAACCCGTACGGGTCAGGGTAGACCCGACCCGCCCCCACGACCCGGTGATATTGTGTTCTAATGTACATAAATTTATATACTTATGTTTTTTATCACTAAATGATAAATTATATACATATTATAATGTGTTCATAATGATAAAAGAATATAATAAAACGAGTTGTAAGATAATAGTTCGAAATGTATGCATTTGTTATTGTATGATTATCATTGATGCAACCTAATACTATGAAAAATTTATAGTTTGTTGATTGAAAGAATATAATATCTAAGTTATAACCATGTATACCTAAGAATATTAATAAGTTTGTATTTTAATGAAGTTTCAATCATGCAGGTCGGGTTGGGGCGGGCTAGCCGTGCCCCAGACCCGACCCTTGACCAGGACCTCCAAAAGCGGGTCGCGGGTCTACCCGACCCGAAGACCCTATGGGGCGGTATTGAGAATATTTGCTCTTCGCATTACAGATATACATTACAATTCTGTACAAAGCTGCATGGGCTTATATTCTCTTTACTGTTGTCTTTTGGTCTTGATAGTGGGCTGACTATTGGTTAGCCCATCATTCCTTTTTCCTGTATAAATAAGAACTGTTAGCACATTTATCACTATCATTTTTTTACAGAAACTTTTTCTTCAATAAAATAAAAGCACTCTTATCTGTGTTCGAATTCTTTTATGGTATCAGAGCCTTTAGGCCACACGACGATCAAGATCTGAAACCTTCTATCATCTCCTCTGTATTAACCAGTCGGTGAATCATTCAACCACCTTCAGCACCATTTTTGTGCCTTGCCTGAAGAGCATTCAGAGTATTTTCATCATTATACTCTCGGCTGCATCAAAATCGGTTTCTCCTCAGAATCATTTCATCACAGGAGAGTTACCATTCTCGATCAAGGCAGTTTCTGTCATCAGTTCTTGTTAATTTCGTGCCACGCCCAAGGATACTCAGAGAATTCTCATCATCATATCCTTGGCTGTATCGAAATTAGTTTGTTATCAGAGTTCTTGACTTCTCATTTAACCAGTCTGCTTCGTTTCCCATCTGCTGGCTGCATATCTTCATTTGCCACACCAGTTTTCTCGATCAAGATTCTTTTCCAGCATCTTCAGATTATCAACCAGCCATGGCAGTTGATGATGATGTTTCATCAGCGACATCAAGAATTGATGTTGCTCACAATAACACATCAGCCAATATCCTGATTAAACCGAAGAGCCAGATAATCACCATACCCCTCGATGAGGACAATTTCATCATGTGGAAATATCAAGTGGAGACGGCACTGAGGGGATATGGACTTCTTGACTACATCAAAGGTACAATCAACGTACTACCTGTGATGATAACGGATAGCAAAGGTATCATTAACAATAATCCAGATTATGCAAGATATATGAAACAAGATAGCTTGTTAGCATCTTGGTTATTATCGTCTATTAGTGCTAACCTACTATCTCAAATAGTGGGTTGTAATACTCCACATGAGATCTGGGCATCTATAGAACAAATATTTAGTGCACAATCATCTGCTAGAATAATGCAATACAAAATGGAACTTCAAAATTCAAGAAAAGGTGATATGCCAATGAGGGAATACTTAGCAAAGATCAAGAATCTATGTGATAGACTTAGTGCAGTGGGACATAAAATTTCTGATAGTGAACAAGTGTTGGTCATTATAAGAGGGTTAGACCATGAATATGAATCTTTAGTCACATATTTAGCCACGCAACCTACCTTGCCTAACATGCAGTTTGTTCACTCGGCACTCTTAGCACACGAAGGTAGAATCGAACAAATGAAAGCAATACAAGGCGATTTCTCAGCCAATTATGCAGCAAACTCAAGAAACAAAAATCAACCAAAGAATCAAAACAGATCTGATAATCAAGGTCAGAGAACTAACCAGGCTAATAGAGGCAGGGGCAGAGGAAGGTGGAACAACAATAATAGGGTCAAATGCAAAATTTGCAAGAAATTTGGTCATCTAGCAAGCCGATGCTACTTTAGATTCAATTCTGAATACAACACTGGTCAATCAAGTCAAACCGGACAGAAAACACCCATCGCAAACATGGTTCAGATCAACAGTGCTGCAGCTAATCAAGGTCAACCTAGCAACAGTGACGATCACAACAAACAAGAAGACACCAACACTGAAGATTGGTATCCAGATTCAAGTGTTACTAATCATCTTACAAACAATTTGCAGAATCTTAATCTGGGGAACATGAGCTATTCAGGTAAGCATTCAATTCGTATGGGTAATGGTGAAGCAATAAGTATATCTCATGTTGGGAATGGCTACATAAAAGGTAATAGGCAACTCTATTTAAATAATTTATTAAGAGTGCCTGACATCAAAAAGAATTTAATGAGTGTTTCACAGTTTGCCAACGACAACAACGTATACTTTGAGTTTCACCCAAAATTTTGCCTTGTGAGAGATTTACTAAATCAAAATATAATTTTACAGGGTAAAATGGATAAAGGCCTTTACAAGTTTACCAATGGAGGGACTGGAAATGCTTATAATAATGCAAATTGGTGTAAAAGCACTTGTAATAATGCTGATATGGATATTAAAAGTTCTGTTAATGATACTGATGCTAATAGTAGTCATAAAAATATTCTTGAAACTTGGCATTACAAGTTGGGTCATCCTAGTATTGATGTAGTTAAGCAAGTGTTGAATGAAAATAATATTTCATATGAAAATTTACCTTTACCACACATTTGCACACACTGCCAATTAGGAAAAAGCCATAAATTGCCTTTCATTCATTCTGAAACAGTTTATAGTAAACCACTTGAGCTCATAGCAGCAGATTTATGGGGACCTGCTCCACTGAATTCTACACAGGGTTACAGGTACTACATTTCTTTCGTAGATGCATATTCTTGATACACGTGGATTTACTTTCTTAAAAATAAATTTGACACACATGATACTGTTATACGTTTTGTGAATCTTATTGAAAAACAGATTAATTGTTGTGTTAAGATTTTTCAAACTGATGGGGGAACTGAGTTCAAACCCCTTAGAGAATTTTTTTCATAATAAAGGAATCATGCACAGAATAACATGCCCACACACTTCAGAGAAAAACGGTTTAGTTGAAAGAAAACATAGGCACATCGTTGAAACTGGAATTACTTTACTAGCACAAGGGTTTTTACCTATGAAATACTGGTTTGAAGCATTTACAACAGCAGTTTTTCTCATAAATAGGTTACCCACAAAAGTTATAAAACATAAAAGCCCCTATGAGAAATTATTTCAAATCAAACCAGATTACAGTCAATTAAAAACCTTTAGATGCCTATGTTTTCCATGTTTAAGACCTTTCAACAAACACAGATTAAGTTTAAGATCAGCACCATGCACATTTCTGGGTTATTGTTCCAACCAGAAAGGATACAAATGCATGGATAGTAAAGGTAAACTTATCATATCTAGGCATGTCATGTTTAATGAGAATGTCTTTCCCTTTGCAGAAAAAGGAAAAGACATCAACCAAGGGTCCAAGGACATAAGAATATCAGTGCCAATTGTACCAGCATTAACAGAATGGACTGATAATGGTGGTACTGGGACCAGTCATACTCGTTCAGACCAAGAAGTCAGTGTTCCCAGCACCAAAGAAGGGTACAGTTCAGATGAATCTATTGATCAAAATCAACCAGAAATGGACAACTATACTAACAAAGAGCTGCAACAAACAAAAGGCAATGACAGAAATGACATGAACACTACACAATACAATGAAGAACCCGACGATCATGTAGAGGAACAACATCAAAGTGCTGCACAGACTGGACATCACATGATCACCAAATCCAAACATGGAATTTTCAAGCCAAAGATGTACACTGCTACTATAAGTGAAACCGAACCCACTAGTTATGAGCAAGCTATCAAAAGTGACAGTTGGACGAAAGCTATGAATGAAGAATATAGTGCTTTAATTAGAAACAATACATGGAGTATTGTTAAACTACCCAGCAACAAGAATGTGGTTGGATCCAAATGGACTTATAAAATAAAAAGGGATGCTAAAGGAAACATATCCAAGTACAAGGCAAGGTTAGTCGCAAAGGGCTACACATAACAGTATGGTTTCGATTTTAATGAAACGTTCTCACCGGTTGTTAAACCTACCACAATTAGAGTTGTTCTAAACATAGCATTGATGAAGCAGTGGAATGTTAGACAGCTTGACGTTAACAATGCATTCTTGAATGGTGAATTACAAGAAGAAGTGTATATGCAGCAACCCAAAAGATATGTTATTCAAGGAAAGGAGGGACACGTATGCAGACTCAATAAAGCTATCTACGGGTTAAAACAAGCATCTAGGGCTTGGTACGACAAATTAAAGACTATTTTGATCAAGATGGGATTCAGTAACACTAAAGTTGATAACTCACTGTATACGAGAATGTCAGAAACAAATGTTATGTACGTCCTGGTTTATGTTGACGACATTCTCATCACTGGGAATAATAAGCACGAAATTAACAGCATTGTACAATGCTTAAATCAGAAATTTGCTATAAAAGATCTAGGTGAAATGCAGTACTTTTTAGGCATTCAAGTTGATAGAAGAAACAAATCAGAAATATTCCTATCGCAAAAGAAATACATACAAGAAATTCTGATCAGGGCAGAGATGGATCAAGCAAAACCTTTATCGACTCCAATGACAAGCAATTTACATCTATCAAAAAAGAAAGGTGAAACTATCGAAGATATAAAGTTATACAGAAGCATCGTTGGGGCCTTACAGTATGCTACTACTACCAGACCAGAAATAAGCTACAGTGTTAACAGAGTATGTCAATACATGCAAAATCCACTTAGTGATCATTGGAAGGCTGTAAAACGTATTCTTAGATATTTGAAAGGTACACTAAACTACGATCTAAGCATTAAAGCAAACAAATGTATGAGTTTAGAGGCTTACAGCGATGCTGATTGGGCTAACGATTCAGATGATCGGAAATCGATATCTGGATATTGTATTTACCTCGGCAACAACCCAATTTCGTGGTGCACGAAAAAGCAGTCGACTATTTCACGCTCGAGCACGGAAGCTGAATACAGGGAAATTGCTAGTACCACGGCGGAGATCATTTGGATTGAGACCCTAATTTGTGAACTAGGGCTTCACTTGCCACGAAGGTCAGTGATTTGGTGCGACAACTCGAGCGCCGTCTCTCTCTCTCTATTAACCCTGTATAACACTCCAGAACTAAACACATCGAGGTGGATCTGCACTTCGTGCGTGAACGAACAAGCAAAGGAAACTGGAAGTTAGACACGTTCCAACATACTATCAGAGAGCTGATGTACTGACGAAAGCACTTTCATTTAAGAATTTTATTCGATTGAGAGAGGCGATGGGTGTTTGCAGTCATGACGGCGGAAATGGAGAAGGGGTTAGAAAACCCTAGTTTTAATCGAGGGGGAATATTGAGAATATTTGCTCTTCGCATTACAGATATACATTACAATTCTGTACAAAGCCGCATGGGCTTACATTCTCTTTACTGTTGTCTTTTGGTCTTGATAGTGGGCTGACTATAATTGGTATTTGGTTAGAAAACACCCACTTTTAGTTTCAAAGTACACATATGTCCCATCCTATAAAATAGTTTCAGAAAATACCTGCATTTTTTCGTTTAGGCGAATTTCAAGTATTTGGGTTGTTCAAAATAAATTAAGTTTAATTTTTGTCATACTAGCCTATGATTAAGTGCAAATTAGATTTTCGAAAAAAAACGAAAAGAAAAGAAAAAGTTGTCAAAAATAATTTTGTGTAACGATTTTCGTGTATTCAATGTCAAAGTAAGGGACGGATACTTATTTTCGACTAAATATTTTATTCATGTGATTATTATGTAGTTATCTCTATATTAGGATTGCACATGTTTAGTAATGTTAAGATGGGCTAAAATTTAAGAGGTGATATTTGATTTTTCCAAATTTGCTATTAGTTACAAATTTTAAGTCGGTATTTCTTTCTGCCATATGGTACTTCATCATACATTAATATCAACATATGCTAATTTAAGCATTATTTCTTCATTATTTTTTTACATTTTAAGCTTTCCTTATGTATATTTAATACCCTTTTAGGACTATACCTATTTTAGTGACATTGAGCCCTGAAAATCGAAGATATTTGATTTGTCAAGTTATTTATTAACTGAAAAATAAAAGCAAGGTTTCCTCTATGCTTACGAATTGTACATAATTTACCAATGGAAATTTAACCTCATTTTGTATTCGAGTAGTTTCAGCTATTTTCTCTACATCATTCAATCATTCAATGTAATTTACAACTCGAAGTTCACTCCTTGAATGGATACTGTGTTCTTCATCATTAGGCTTAGGAATCGTTCTTTTGGGTTTTAAGCTTTGATATGCGCAGATCTACTTTTGGTCAAATCAGTACACATTCAAATTTATTTCTATGACTTTTTTTTTATTAGAGAGCTTGGTTGTGCCATTAAAAATTTATAATCGTGAAAGCTAGCATGAGCAAGCCGCCTAATAGTAAAAAAGATAACTGAATGAAGATAGTTCATAAAAGAGCCTTCATTGATTTAAATCTTTTTTTTTTTCAACGTGATTTTGTATTAAAATTTTAATGCAATTGTCCTTGAACTTGAAATTGCTCTTACCATGTGTAATTATTCCATCATTGCACCACAGAAACATAATTTGCTAACTAACATGCATCTTTGTATTTTCAATTTTGTTTACATGCCAAGTTTATAGTTAATAGTGATGTATATGTTAAATAACCTATGAACTTCTTCATGCTTATGAGTTAGCCAATACTGCATCCATTTAAACTATGAAGTTACCGAATATGATGTTATTTCTATTGCAGGTTCTTCCATGCTAGGCATTTTTATCACGTTCAGCAAAACCAATCCGTGAAGGAATATATTACATTCCCTGTTAATCCTTATATAAATCCTATTTAATTGTAGTTAAAAAATGTCATTTTGAATGACCGTCTTTTATTAATTGTAGCTAAAATTTCCACAGGTGGCAACTCAACAGTATACTTTGCTTGATGTTTGAATAGAAAAGTGACAATGTTAGGATCTCTGACATTTTTCTGTTTTATGATCTCATTGCTTATTTTACCAGTCAATACATTGAATATATGGAAGCTCCAAGATTAACTTATATTTTATATTTCCTGTAACATTTTATTTCTCTTTTATGCTTTTTGGAATATGCATGTTTTTGTCACAATATCTTGCATATCATTATTGTTCTACTGCATTTCATGTTCTTTATTTGAATCCTGTTTGTCCTTGTCATTGTCATTGTAAGATGTATATGATTTTTCATTACTATAGGTTAAGTACTACTCAAAAAATTGAAAGCTGACGCTTTGTGCATCACAGTTGGTATTACATATTCACCATATCTTCATGGCTATATTTAATTTTAAGCGAATTATGGTTAACTTAGTTTTACGCGAAGAGGACTTGAAAATAGTTCCAAATATAAACATCTGAAACAAATTTTAAGCGGGCCCTAACCCAACGTCCGTTGAAAAAAAATTCTATTTATTTCGCCTATCTTAAAGGCTGCTCAATCAAGAAACCCTAGAGATCCCTTTGAGAAACGTCTACAGAGGTAAAATATTGCCCAGCTGGAACAAAACAAAAAGAAAACCGTTGCCGCTTCTTTCTCATCCTTCAGCAAATCTTTTGCTCAAGTATCTGCCTTCTCAGGTAATTCTTGATAACAACCAGTTTTTCTATCGAATTTTTATACAAATTTAGCAGAGACGGCTTAGAATTTCTACCTATTCCATCATCAGTTATGTGTCGAGACTAATGGCGCAGCGGAGGCCAAACTCAACACACACAAGTCCAATATAATGCAGAGAATAACATAGACAAGAAAACAAGAGAACACACAAGGATTTAACGTGGTTCGGCAATAGCCTACATCCACGGACAAAGCGAGAGTGATTTTATTACCTCACAATGGAGAATACATAAGAACTGAACTCATACAAAGCTTTCAGAAAAGACTCAGCTCACACTTTCTCTCTATCCGTTTTTTTTTTTTGGCTGCTGCCCTTGTTTTTCATTTTGTGGCGGCTCTCTCAGTTTTCTTAACCCTTACAGCAAAATGAGACCTATATTTATAGTATGGACACAAAAGTAAGTGGCCCACAAACATTGCACCAACCAATAATGCATTGAACAAAGCACGTGACTTCACATATTGCTGCAGTCTTCACAATTCTCCACCTCGGATCATGCACAAAAGCATGAGACGATCACACACAAAGCACTCTAATTGCCACATATCCAGCTGCACCACCAAAGTAGTTGCCTACGTACCCAAAGGATCAAGCTGCCGTAGTTCATCAAAATGTCTCGCAAACGAGACTTCACAATGTTCCGAAGAACCTCCACCCCATCGGGGTATCATACATCAAACATACAAAACATTAATCAAGTCAAGACAATGCTTGAACTTGACATTAGGAACCACTTTAGTCAACATGTCTGCGGGATTCTCTTTTGTATCAATCTTTACCAAGAGAATATGACCCTCGGTTAATACTTCTCTAATGAAATGATAACGCACATCAATGTGCTTTGTTCGGGCATGATGAACTTGATTCTTTGCTAGGTGGATGGCACTCATACTATCACAATACACAGGAAGTTGATCTTGCACCACTCCCAAATCATCCAACAAACCTTGCAACCATATAGCTTCTTTGAAAGCTTCAGTCACTGCCATATACTCTGCCTCTGTAGTAGATAGAGCCACTGTCGACTGCAGAATAGACCTCCAACATATTGGACCTCCTGCCAAGGTAAACACATACCCTGTAGTAGAGCGTCTCTTATCCAAATCACCGGCATAATCTGAGTCTACATAACCAACACATAAATGACTGTTGTTCATATCCTTCACAAATTCTAAACCAGCATCGATAGTTCTCATAAGATATCTCAAAATCCATTTGACAACATTCCAATGCTCTTTTCCAGGAGCATGCATGTAACGACTGACCATACTCACGGCATGTGAAATGTCAGGTCGTGTACACACCATCGCATACATAAGACTCCCAACAGCATTAGCATAAGGCACATGTGCCATAAATTGAATCTCATCATCAGAGGAAGGACACATAGTTGCATTTAATTTAAAATGAGCAGCAAGAGGAGTACTTACAGATTTGGTTTCTTTAGAAATGCCAAATTTCCTTAATACCTTCTTCAAATATGTCTTTTGAGATAAACACACCTTGCCCTTCATTCTGTCTCTCTGAATCTCCATGCCAAGAATCTTCTTAGCATCTCCAAGATCTTTCATTTCAAATTCAGCTGACAACGTACATTTCAGCTTCTCAATCTCAGACTTGCAAGTAGATGCAATCAGCATATCATCTACATACAAAAGCAAATAAATGAAAGAACCATCACTCAGCTTCTTCAGATATACACAGTGATCATGGTGGCTTCTTGTGTACGCTTGGCCTAACATAAAACGATCAAATCGTTTATACCACTGTCTCGGAGACTGTTTCAGTCCATACAACGATCTTTTCAACTTACACACCAGATCCTCTTCGCCGGGAGATTTGAATCCACTTGGCTGAGTCATATAAATCTCCTCATCTAGATCTCCATGTAAGAATGCTGTTTTTACATCCATCTGAACCAGATTCAAATCATACTGCGCTACCAAGGCTAACAAAATACGAATAGAGGAGTGTTTCACAACTGGAGAGAATACTTCATTGTAGTCAATTCCCTCCTTTTGGGCATAGCCTTTTGCAACTAGCCTTGCCTTGTAGCGAATCTCATTTTTCTTCACTCCTTCTTTCTTAGCATAAATCCACTTGCATCCAATCGCTTTCTTGCCCTTAGGGAGCTTGGCAAGAACCCAGGTGTCATTCTTGTGAAGAGATGTCATTTCTTCACCCATAGCATCTTTCCATTCTTCACACTCAACGCTATGAACAGCTTGTGTGTACGTCTCAGGAATTCCTTCTTCAGTAACTGGTAAAGCATAAGTTACACAATCTCGAAACCAACCTGGTTTCCTGATATCCCTTTTCGGTCTGCTAGAAGCAATTGACTCTGGAACACTCCTATCAGCCTCTGTTTCTAACCCATCTTCGGAATCATCAGCACTGCCCCGGTCAACCGTAACTTCATCTGTTTCAACAACTGAATCTGTCACCTCTTCAGAAGCAGGTCCCACTGGTACAGTTTCATCTGGGACTTGTGTAACAATATCAAACTTCACACGCTGCAAATTCTCACGATTACTGCTCTCATTCTCCACCTGATGAGAACCCTTAGGCTTTAGCATAGCAGCTTCATTAAACGTAACATCCCTGCTTATAATCATTTTCTTGGTAACTGGATTCCAAAGTTTGAACCCTTTGACTCCAGTCTTCATGCCAACAAATATTGCCTCAACAGCACGAACTCCAAGCTTATTGTCCTTCACATGAAACCAAGCAGGACAACCAAATACATGAATCAACTCATAGTCATAAGCAGGCTTACCATACCAGAATTCCATTGGTGTTTTGCCTCCTAATGCAGATGAAGGCAACCGATTGATGAGAAAACATGCATAAGTAACAGCTTCAGCCCAGAATGCTTTGCCTAATCCAGAATTAGACAACATACATCGTACTCTCTCTAGCAGTGTACGATTCATCCTTTCTGCAACTCCATTCTGCTGTGGTGTTTCTCTAACTGTGAAATGTCTCTTGATTCCTTCATCCTGACATACTTTGTGAAATGGATCACTTGTGTACTCTCCACCGTTGTCTGAACGAAGCACTTTGAGTTTTCTACCCGTTTGAGTTTCAACTGCTTTCTTCCATCTCACAAATATTTCCAGAACATCACTTTTCTGTCTCATGACATACACCCATACACGTCTAGAGTAATCATCAATAAAAGAGACAAACCAATGCTTACCTCCCAAAGATGCATTTTTGGAAGGACCCCATACATCTGAATGAACATAATCTAGAACTCCACTAGATTTATGAATTCCCTTACCAAAGCGAGATCTTGTCTTCTTGCCTTTTACACAATGTTCACAGAAATCTAACTTACAGACAACAAGCTCTTTCAACAGATTTTGCTTAATTAAAGCATTCAAAGATTTCTCACCTGGATGTGCAAGCCTCATGTGCCATAGCATTGCAGATTCCTTAGCAGCAACTTCACTCTGCTCAGCTGTAGCTACATCCCCAGTCACTGTTCTCCCATTTAAGTAGTACAAGTTGTGATGACGTGTACCTTTCATAACAACCATAGCTCCAGAAATCACCTTCATAACTCCATTTTGGCCATCAAGTCTTAATCCTTTGGATTCAAGCATTCCTAAAGAAATCAGATTCTTTTTCATACTTGGCACGCACCTCACATTTTTCAGTTCTCTAACCTTGCCATCATGCAGTTTCAGGCGAATACTACCAATTCCCACAATGCTACAAGAATTGTGATTTCCCATCAATACTTCGCCCTCAAACTTCGTAAAATTTGAAAACCATTCTCTATTTGGAGTCACATGAAAAGTAGCACCCGAATCAAGTATCCACTCATCATCTTTTGCCTTAGAGTTAGAAGATAACGTGGTTAAAGAGTAATCTGACTCATTACCTGTGTCTTTACTGGACTGGACGACATTTGCTGCACTTTTGCCTTTCCTGTCCCGCTCCTTGATCTTAGGACAATCCTTAGCCCAATGGCCTTTTTCATGACACCACGCACATTCATCCTTAGCCAGACGCCCTTTTGCTTTCGAGTATCCTTTACCCTTACCAGGATGTTGGCCAACATTTTTCTTGTGGTTTGATTTTCCGCCTCTCACTACAAGAGCATCACCACCATCTTCTCTGGAGATATCATCTCTATCCATCTTTCGGAATTCTTCACTACGTAATGATGTAGCGACTTCATCATAAATCAGCTTGTCTTTGCCATGAATTAGCGACTTAATCACGGGTTCATATTTCTCCGGAAGAGAATTCACTAAACACAAAGCTTTCTCCTCATCTGGAATGATCTCATCATAATTAACCAACTCCGTAAGAAGTTTGTTAAAGGAATCCAGATGCTCAGTCAGAGTTGCACCCTTCTTCATATTGAACCGATACAAATTTCTTTTTAGATGAATTCGGTTCGCCACATTCTTCACAAGATACTTCGCTTCAAGTTTTTCCCATAATTCTTTCGGTGAGGTCTCATGTTGATAGCTCACTCTGATATCTGCTTCCAAGCAACCCCTGATCGTAGCCAAACAAAGCCTTTGATTCTTCTCCCACTGTTTGTCTAACCATTCTTCTGGTTTCTCTATTCTCAAACACGGTTCCAAATCCAAATGTTCAAGAGCATCAGACACATCTGTTCTCCACAAACCAAAGTTATTGTTTCCATTAAATTTCTCTACATCTAGTCTAGCTCTGTGATACACTATTTTTTCAGATTGACTAGATTCACCCATTGTCGCAACACAAGCAAATTACACAAGAGAAACAACCACAAATGCAAACAACTGACTTCACAGGAATTTCGTTGAACACCTTCCGTGCACTAAACTGAACACACAAATCCAAAGATTGCAACCGCAAGCTCTGATACCAATTGTCGAGACTAATGGCGCAGCGGAGGCCAAACTCAACACACACAAGTCCAATATAATGCAGAGAATAACATAGACAAGAAAACAAGAGAACACACAAGGATTTAACGTGGTTCGGCAATAGCCTACATCCACGGACAAAGCGAGAGTGATTTTATTACCTCACAATGGAGAATACATAAGAACTGAACTCATACAAAGCTTTCAGAAAAGACTCAGCTCACACTTTCTCTCTATCCGTTTGTTTTTTTTTGGCTGCTGCCCTTGTTTTTCATTTTGTGGCGGCTCTCTCAGTTTTCTTAACCCTTACAGCAAAATGAGACCTATATTTATAGTATGGACACAAAAGTAAGTGGCCCACAAACATTGCACCAACCAATAATGCATTGAACAAAGCACGTGACTTCACATATTGCTGCAGTCTTCACATTATGCACATAAGAAACAGATAAGATTTACCATTTACACTGAATTGCCTTATTAATTTGTAGATCAGAACATGTGCAGTTTTAACGTTAAAACTATTATTGCATGTGAGACGACTCATCTTATCTATGTTCTTAATTATTGAATACCCATCCAATCTTTTGGTCTAGCTGTCTAGCATGTTTAGTTTCTAGATTGCGCATATTCCCTCTATGCTGATGGTTGGATATAGTGTTTGATCAAGCAAAAACATTATGACATAATGATGAATTTGCCGTTTATTTATTTATTTATTTAATGATGATGTTGTTGTTGTATAGTGGAACTTCGCAGTTTTTATATACACTTCAGAAGTCCATATTGATTTTGAAATTATTTAATAGCTAGTTTAATGTAAATAAAAGCACAACGGGTTACAAATCATGCAGCATACTCAATTTGTTTGAACTTTTATCAAAACGTTAAATAAATTTCTCAATTGCTGATAGAATATGGATTTAGACTTTGACATTATTCTTTGATTGAATTATATGCTGGGTGAAAAAGAGAACAAAATTCAAATTAAATGATGATTAGCAAAGGAAGAAAGAAGAAGCTGGATGAATGAAGGGCAGGATGAGGAAGAACATGATAACTCCTATTGTTTGTCATGTAAATGCCTAAAATCACCATCACTTTACCTAGCTTGGTGAAATGTACTAGGAATTTTAGTACATCAACAACATTGTTTTCGTTGGTTTAATATGATGGATGACTGTGACAATATATATCATCTTAAAATGAAATCAGACTAAGTACTACTAATATACCGTGTTAATAGATATAAAGTAATAAGATGGTGAATGGAAAACACAGTATATCAATCTTCATATTTTAAATATGTTATTACTTACCCCTGTAGGGATTAATAATTTTGCATAGGTTAGAACAAATAATTGTCATAATGAACTGAAGCTAATATAATTAAGGCCATTGAAAATGATGGTCCTTAAAAAGCTATAAGTGAAAGATATATACTAGTGACATGGTGCCCTACTAAAACCATCACAGCACTGCAAGGAGCAATTTGTAAAAGCGTGCCTTTTTTTCTGACCGAATCTAACGGCAAGGTTTGTGCAAAGTATTTGTTCTAATTACATAGTTAAATAGCTGAAACCTTGCACACCTGCTATGCTATGCAGTTTATCATGATATACTAAGATATGACAGGGTAATTTATTGAGGAATACAGTGAAACTAAACAATGTATTTGCACTTTGATAATGCATATGTACAAATGTAGTTTAAATAACTTGATGTTGATGTTTTCAAAAAATAATTTAAATCGTAAAGTTCAAACTTCAAATCGAAATGGGATTCAATTCAATTGTCTGTTCAAAAGATTTGTATTTTCAGGTTTGCATACAATTTGAAATTGACTTTGATGTTTGAACTTCCATGGTTAAACATAACTATCAATTTTTTTTATTTTATTTTCTATTTTGTTTTTATGCTGAAAACATTATAATCAGAACCTTGACTCTAAATAAGTATATTAAATATATTAGTATGAGTTGAATGTTTTTGGTCGGAGATTTCAAATAAGCTTGAACCTAAATGTAGATTGAATTGTTAAGGTAGTGATTTTTGATCCGAATCGGGATTTAAATCGTAAGATTTATGACAATAATGTTTGTAGCTATGATAAAAAAAGAGGATGTGGTTGTTTTTTTCTGGTAATAATTAGAGAGGGTTTCACATCTTCTGCGTGCTTTTCAAAATTGTTTGTTTGGGCAATGATCATTGACCCCCTGAGCTGAAATGGGTCTCCTGAACCGTACTTGTTTTGTCTTGATAACAGTGCATTTGTGAAGTTTACTACTGGTTACAAGAACAGGGTCTGATGTCATATAAAAAATAGTTCTAGGCACATGTGTAATTTTTTAAGCATTTACATGCTTAAAAAAGATAGTCTTTTATGTGCACATGTGTAATTTATAACATTTGAGTTATAAATTAACTTAGTTATTCAGGCTTTTGATATATCATCTGTTAATTCATATAAAGTCAATTTAAATTTTGCATCGTATTTGTTTGAGTTAACTTTGTTCTTTAAATCTCTCAGACGAATAAGCAAGGCATTGAAGAAGATCGAATCAGTGCTCTTCCTGACGACATAATATGTAATATTCTTTCTGATCTCTATGTGGAAGAATCAGCTAGGACATCCATCCTGTCTAAACGATGGCGCAATGTGCGGCTCCATTCCCCAGTCAACATCTCTGATGAATCCATTATTAAGCAATCTTGCAAATATTGTTTTCTTCAAGTCGAATCCTCTATCTGGATTGTGAATGTTATGTCCTATATTATCTCCACTCACGCTGGACCCATTCCTGCTTGCCATTTTAATTTAGGTGATTGGAATATGTACTGGGCGACCCTAGCAAGACTCTTAAAAGTTAAAAACCCTAACCGTGAAAGGCATTAGAAATCTTCAGATCAATACTCTTAAAAACTATGACACTACCTATCTGTTCAAGGTTCCTCTCTTTGTTCTTGAATGTGATTCCCTTGTTGATGTCAAATTGCAGGGTTGTACAATGCCAGCTCAATTACCAACCGACAGGAATATCTTTCCTAATTTGAGGAGGTTGACTTTGGTAAAATGTGGCATCGATAAGAAACTTTCAGTTAACTTGCTTTCTTCAAGATGGATCATCGAGTTGGCATTGAATCGTTGTTATGGATTTAGAAATATTGTTATTGAATCTGACAGCTTACGTAAATTCTATTACAAAGCCAGTAATGAATACACTAACGTTAATCTTATCGTTAAAGATGGTCCAAACCTCTATTCATTCAAGTATGATGACTTACCGAGTGAAACCAGTGTGGTGATTTTAGCTTCACCCAAGTTAAAGGTTCTCAACCGTATTGTCAATTGTCATGGATGTGTCAGTATCCCAATAAGGAAATTATCAGTTCGGCCTCAAAGATAAATATGTAATCATAAGCGGTGAGATCACTTACATGCCTTCCTTGTGATCCTTGGACATTGTACTTGATTTTAAGCGTAGTCATGAGGCAAAATTAGTTCCGCACTTCTTGTGTGTTTCCCCTGCTTAGAAACTTTAGAAGTCTATATGCAGGCTGATTTTGACGAAACTTTCTTTAGCTATCATTCTTATCCTTATCGCAGGACCAAGGTCGGTGGTAACAATGCTGCAGCATTTGGTATAGTTGTCGATGGTGATTATGATGAACAGGTACGTCTTATGTCTAACATCAACTGTCTCAACAATCATTTGAAAAATGTGAAGTTAATTTGTTATCATGGAACGGAGGCTCATTTTGATTTTGCGAGACGCATCGTAACCTATGCTAAAGTTCTCGAAACATTGACCATAGTTTGTGTTAATGCTTTTGAAGAAAGATGGGTGAAGGCTCAAAAACATTGTCTAATGCAGAAAAGAGCTTCTAAATGTTACAGGTCGAATTTCTCAAGAGTCGGAAATCACCTTGTTCTATTGTTCTGTGATGAAAAAGTGAAGAAAAAACTGATACGATGCATTTTTGTTAGTTCTTTCTGGATGAACATAGTGCTGTTACTGTGCATGCGCACAGTAATATACGGAATACTAGTTTTGCCTATGTGAACGAACAATCTATACATCTTAGTGTTGTTGCTGTGAGCAGGGACCGAACCATGGGGGGCAATTGGAGACGGCGGCCCCCCTCCCCCTTGATTTTAAAATTATAAAAAAAAAAAAAAAATTTACTTCTTTGGTACCAAAATAACCATTTTTAAGGCATTTTTATTAGTATTTATGCAATATTTTTGTCTAAAACTTAACAATATGAAACATTATTAGTTGAAATTATGATAAATTCAGGGTAAACTGGTATAAAAAAAAATTTTATGGCCCCCCTTCGAATCCGCCCCCCGCTGAGCGGATTCCTGGTTCCGTCCCTGGCTATGAGCATGTCCATGTTTTTCTTTGTAAGCAGTATACAAGCTACATGTTTTCATTTTGCATTTCATTATCTGTTATGTGCTTGATCAACAGTGTACATATTATATTTTGCAATCTCCACCGTTAAATGATTGTTATGGCTCCGGTCTCTGTCAACTCTTTTGGTTGATAACTAATTATGTTCTTTTTTTCTTTTCTTTTTCTTTTTGCTCTGCGTGTTCTTGTGAGTATGGGTAGGTTAACAGTTTGATTTCCAGTGGCTGACATCCTTTTCCCATTTTTTTTTCCTATTCTTTTTTCTTCAGTTTTGTCTAGTAGTGCCGACACTGGAAAACCCTATACATTCTAAAAGCATTTAAGGAGTTAAAATTTATCACTACAAGGACATCATTATTCTACTTCTTGACATAGCCAAATCACTAAATCAGTAAGTGTTGGAAAAAATGATTATTTTTTTATAAAGATGAATTATTTAAAAATTGGATAAGTGTGAGGTGATTCATATATGAATAGTCTCACATCATAAGACTATATAGGAAAAGAAAAACCAGTTTTTTATTTGACTTGGTAAAAAATTGAGATCCATTTTTTTATATTTGAACCGACTTACTTTACAAGTATTACCACGTTTATTTTTTAGCCGAACTACTCAAAGAAAAAAAAAAACCCACTTTTATTTTTATCTCTCTTCTTCTTCCTCCACCATTAAAAGTTCTTCAAAAACATAATCAGAACAAACAGCTAAATTTAAATCGAAAGTGCAAATCTGATTTGGTTTGTTGTGCAAGCAAATCAATTATTCTTCTCAGAAGGCTGTTTTATCCCAGAGGCGGCGACGACAAGTACGAACTGGTTTGCACCACCGATCGTCGAATCGTCTTTAAGAAAGCGACCTAGTCCGCGACTCAGCCATTGTTTCCCAACAATTTGAAGACGATATTCTGAAACAATGGCTTTGTCTACCACCGCTGCCGATTAATAACAAATGGGTCATGCTGATAAAACTCTTAGTCCGCCGTCAGCCTCCGACATTCCTCCACAAAAACAAGATGCGTCGATCAAATATTAGGGCTTAATCAAATTTGTTATTTTGAAATTAAATTGATAAAGCAAAACTGATAATGGGAAGGGGGCGAGTGCCATTGAGGCGAATAGAAGACAAATGAGCTTTTCCAAGAGGAGGAGCGGATTGTTGAAAAAATGCGAACGTGCTTGTCATGCTTTGTGATGCTGAAGTCGGTCTTGTCATTTTAGTACGAAAGGAAAGCTAAACGGGTATGCTGAGCCTTAGCCTTTTTATTTAACGTGATTCCATTATGCGATCTGATGCTTCATTGATTTGTTTTAGTTTAAGAGCCGTTTGTTTCAGTACAACTGCTTGTGTATTCCAGTTAGGCCTTCATTTTCTTTTTAGCAACCAAAAATTGACCGACTCCAGCAAGCTAGTACCGGCTGTGAATGTGTGAACATCATCAGTACCAGTAAAATACAGTAAATTTAGTAGATTTTTGAATCTTAAGATCTGTACATTACTTCCTCTGTTCTATGATAGATACTAGATACAATGAGTATACTGGTATTATACATGTGCGAAGCATGTTTTTCAATATATTAAGACAGTATGACATAATGAAGTTGTATAAAATAAAAATGCAGTATTATATTCTATTTTTGAAAAGTGTTTTTCAGCGCTTTCTAATTTTCATGTACTATAACACTTTGCGCGACAAGGAGAGTATGTGTATCTAGTGTTGTAAGGTTAGGTGCAACTGGGGAGTACACTAAGCCTTATAGAAGATAAGAATATTATGTTCTTAAAATAGAAATAGAAATGACTTGAACAACTTGAAAATCAGAGCTGTGATGTATTATTGACTCATGTGTGAACATAAAATGGCCAAGTAGTCATACCAGATACTAAATTACATAGGCCACATGTACATGTTTCACAAATCGGTGTAATCATGTGTTTATACGAGCCAATTTGTGAGGCTGCATGGAACGTTAAATTATTTTGTTTATATTGTGCTGCAAAATGATTGATGCAAGCTCGTCAATCTTTACTATTAACTGTCAACTTTTTTATTTTTTTTATACATACCTCTTGGTAGGATGATTTTCAAACATATTGACATCTTAAACAATAGTAAGCCTCCACAGCCGGTCAGTTGAGAATAGAATGAGAATCCACAAGAAAATCATAAAGGACGGCAGCAACCAACCGAAAAGAATGATTCTGGACAGTTGCTTCTATATTACAACTGTGGAAAACCAGGTCATATGGCACGACAGTGTCGGAACAGGCTAAGCCCTGCACCGCAAGCAAACCTGACTGAGAAGCCTTTAACGGCTACGACTACTGAGATTCACTTTGATGGTGGATCAGAGGGTTGGTGGGTAGACACTGGTGTTTCTCGCCATGTCTGCTATGATAGTGATATATTCACAATATACACGGCTGCTGATAATCAGAAAGTGTTGTTGGGAGATCCTCACACCACTAAAAGTATAGAGATTGGTAATGTAAAAAATAAAGCTTACAATTAGAAAGACAGTGTTTCTTAAAGTTGTGATGCATTTGACTTGTTTGAAACATTAAAAATTGAAATTGAGAAATAAGAAAATTAAGAGAATTCATAGTGATAGAGGAACCGAATATGAATCTAGTTTATTTTGATTTTTTTTATATATATAAATTACATGGTATTGTGCATGAGAGAAATGCACCATATTCACATGAAATGAATGGTAAAGCTGGAAAAAATAGGACCTTTACCGAATTAGTAATTGTCATTATATTAAATTTTGGTACAGCAAAACATTGGTGGGAGAATATTTTATTGACTGCATGCTATGTTCTGAATAGAATTCTCAAATCTAAGAATAAAATTTTGCCTTATGAAATTTTAAAAAATTATAAATCCAATGTGTCATACTTTAGAACTTGGGGTTGTTTAGCATATGTTCGCATTCTAGACCCTAAGAGAATAAAATCGGCAAGCAGAGCATATGAATGTGTATTTATGGGCTATGCTATTAATAGCAAAGCATACCGATTTTATGACCTACATGCACATAATATAATTGAATCAAACGGTGCCGATTTTTATGAAACAAAATTTCCTTTTAAATTAAGGAATAGTGGGGGCACATCAAGTATGCCTATCAGAACAGAACTTAATAAAAATTCTGAAACTGAACCTAGAAGAAGTAAAAGAGCAAGAACCGTAAAAGATTTTGGTTCGGATTTTTGTGCTTTTACTATAGAGGAGGATCCCTTAAACCTCCAAGAGACCTTATCTTCTTTAAATGCCGATTTTTGGCAAGAGGCTATAAATGATGAGATAGATTTTCTAGAATCCAATAAGACTTGGCATTTGGTAGATTTATTCTCTGGTTGTAAATCTATAGGTTGTAAATTGGTGCTTAAAAAGAAATTAAAATCTGATGGCACTATTGATAAATATAAAGCACAATTAGTAGTTAAAGGTTTTAAGCAAAGAGAAAATATAGATTTCTTCGACAATTTTTTTTACCTATAACTAGAATTACATTCATTCGGCTATTAATCTCACTAACTTATATTTGTTATTTATTAATACACCAAATGGATGTTAAAACTACGTTTTTAAACGGTGAATTAGAAGAAGAAATTTATATGGATCAGCCTGAAGGATTTGTAATACATGGTCAAGAACATAAAGTATGCAAATTAGATAAATCATTATATGGTTTAAAACAAGCACCTAAACAATGACATGAAAATTTTTTGATAACATAATCATTTCTTATGATTTTAAAGTTAATGAAAGTGACAAATGCATTTATTACAAATCTGAGAATGACATTTGCACTAATATATGTCTTTATGTAGATGACCTTCTCATCGTTGAGTCAAATATTCATGCCGTAAACTCAGTCAAATCCTTATCAAGTGCCAATTTTGATATAAAGATCTAGGCAGGGTGAGTGTAATCCCTGATATTAAGATTACTAGGTAAAAAGTGGGATTTTCTTTGGATCAATCTCATTAAATTGTGAAGACTCTAAAGAAATACGATTACTTTGACTGTAAACCTGCATGTACACCATATGATACCATATGTTCCCAGTGTAAAGTTATTTAAGAACACTAGTGAATGTATAAGATAGTCTGTTAAGCGAGCATCATTAGCAACCTTCGGATGCCATTGATTGTACTAGACCCGACATTGGCTATGTCTTGGGATTATTATGCATGTTTATAGTAGACCTAGTGTAGAGCATTAACATGCTAATGAGAGGGTTATGAGATACCTATAATAAACTATGAACCTTGGATTACATTATGAAAAGTTTTCAGTTGTACTTGAAGGATATTCTGATACAGGCTGAAATACTTTATTTGATGATTTTAAAGGACCAGTGGCTATATATTTAGCATCGCTGAAGAAGCTATCTCTTGAAAACCTAAGAAATAGACTATTTTGACTCAGTCTACTATAGAGACTGAGATAATGGCACTAGCCATAGCTAGTTAAGAAGCAGAGTGCTAAAGAAATCTTCTATTTGAGATCCACATAAGGGAAAAACCGACACCAGTGGTGTAATCGATTGCGATAGTACCGCGGCTATTGCAAAAAGTATAGAACCGTTATTACAACGGTAAAAGACGGTGTCGTAAGCACAATACTGTAAAAGAAGATCACATATATAATGATGAAAAAACTTGACGACTATTGAAAAAAAAAGAACAAAACCAGTATTACAATGGTAAAAAATGACAGTCGTATGCACAGTATTGTTAGAGAACATCACATATGAAGTGATGGCAATTTGGCAGATCCTTTGACGAAAGGACTGACCAGAAAGAAAGTCCTTAATAATTCTAAAAGAATGTGACTATTGCCCTGAGAATGTGGAATCACGCACAATGGTAACCCGACCTAAATGACTAGAGATCCCAAGAACTAGGTTCAATGGGTAAAAACATGTTGTGTAGTGATAGTAGATGAACATGCTAAATTTATATATTAAGAAGCATGTATTCGAAGTGATTAGAGGATGAGTTAATAAAAACTCTTAATGAGATCTATGCTCTATTTGGAGTGGATTACCTACCTTCAGGAGTATTCTTGATAGACTCACCTTTGTGAATGTGGAAATGTGGCCGTTTCCTATGAAGTTTTGGGCAAAACTTCTAGAGCGTTCACTAAACTGGGATAGACGTGCATGGCCATTAATGCACGGGCTTATTTGATTGCACTATAGAAAAGGTTGTGTGTAGTCTGATGTCAGGAATAGAGTTCAAGACTACGTGTCACTCTAGTAAAACCTGAATCTTATTCACTATGCAAAGGTTCAAGTCGGTGACACCTTTGTTTATGCACAATGTTATGTTTCTAGAAACTGCTCGAAATATATTTTTTTAAAATTCAAGTGGGGATTTTTGGAAAAAATGATTCATTTTTTATAAAGATGAATTATTTAAAAACTGGATAAGTGTGAGGTGACTCATATATGAATAGTCCCACATTATGAGACTATATGGAAAAAGAAAAACTAGTTTTTTATTTGACTTGGTAAAAAATTGAGATCCACTTTTTTGATCTGAACTGACTTACTTTACAAGTATTACCACATTTATTTTTTAGCCGAACTACTCAGAAAAAAAAATCACTTTTTATTCTTATCTCTCTTCTTCTTCCTCCACCATTAAAAGTTCTTCAAAAACAAAATCAGAACAAGCAGTTAAATTTAAATCGAAAGTGCAGATCTGAATTGGTATGTTGTGCAAGCAAATCAATTATTTTTCTAAGAAGGCTGTTTTATCCCTGAGGCGACGGCGACAAGTACGAACTGGTTTGCACCACCTACCAGATCGTCGAATCGTCTTCAAGAAAGCGACCTAGTCCGCAACTCAGCCATTGTTTCCCAACAGTAAGTGTTGTACAGCGGTGTAATAAAGATGATCTGAGCATGATACCTTATTATTTAATTTGGTGCATGCTTCTCTCAAACGTTTATTTGAGTAATACAATTAGCTACAACCTTGAGAAATACCAAACCTGTGCCAAGTGTGGCAAACACAAATCAGTGATGTGTCTTATGTTATAGTATATAATTTTCCTGAACAATAGCATCGATCAAAAGGACAATATGGCTGGTTATTTGATTCATTATCTTTTAACTAACTAGTATTACCGCACCACGGTGGAAAAACCAACCGTTAAGTTGTTCAATATGAAATATACAATTATTTACTAAAAAACTATACTGTACTTTAAGAAAAAATAAATGTAATTATACAAGTGGAAAGTCAATTAAAATAAATTTTACATATAAATCAACTTAAGATTAAGAATATATTATCAGTGTGTTGATTCGCGTCATTCACAAACAAAACATATATTTTTATTATATATCAAATGGGACCAATGTAATCATAATGTTTAGTTATTTTACAACTCTAAATCATTAATGGATTGAAGAAATAATGAGAGATCAAAACAAATATAAGCTCAAAACATATTATCGTATCAGTGAATATATAATTGAATTTTTTTAAAAAAAACTAAGAATGAGATGTAATAAATAATGATAAAGTTCATTCAGACACAAAAGTTTGGTTTGGTTTGGTTTTTGTTATTTTAAAAGGTTAATTTGGTTTTAATATTTTTGATTGGCTTCAAACCGAACCAACCATTACCTCAACCCTAGAACATGCACAAAATCATCGGTTCTCTAAATAAAACTTCAACAATGGGGTCAGGCTAATGCAAATAACATGCAAGTTGAGATGAATAAGACATGTGAGCCTCAAACTCAGCATGCTAACATCAAGACAGACAAACAAAATCAACAAAACAAAACTGATGCAAACTTTCATATGCAAATATCTAGTTCTAGAAAGTCCAAAATTATAAGTTAGTTTCAACCGATCAAGTTTACAAAATGAAAATAATTTTACATCAGATACATCGGTGCACATATCCAAAGAAATCAATAAGTCACGGTCTAACTGCTAGTTACTAGTAGCATGTCCTCTTCAATATCCATATCCTCCAAGCTTCTAACTCTGAAATGAATATATCTTAAGTTAAAAATTCAATGCTGTACAGGCCGACAATTCTGCAAATTACTAGAATGTCCATTTAAAAACAAGAATTGAAACTCCTTCAAATGTCATATGACATTCCAGCATGGTTAAATATGGTGCCTCAAAACAAAAAATAAACTCGACAAAAATAAACAAAGCAAAGTTAGTCATTTCCAATTGTGTTATAAAATGACACTCCATTCTATTGATTAATCATGTCAAACGTTAGTGCCTCAATTTCCCTACTAGAAAATGTATGGTTTCAAATAACACATAAATCACATTGATCCAAAAGTAGTTGTGCTTTTTTAACAAAGAAAAAAAAAGAAACAACTTATTAAAGATGTGTTAATATCAGCCATGTAGAGGATATTTGCAAGTAGACAGTTTGTAAGGTAAATCAACCATGCTTTCATTACACTTTGGATCCAAAATAAGAAGGCACTCATGCCATATTAGGCTATCATCCTGTGGCATGTTGCAGTGTCGGATATAAAATACTATGTTTACATGATCATATCATCCAATGACAGAAGCATTAAATACTTATATCTTAAATGTAATTTACAAAAATCTAGAAAGACTATAGCTATATTAGCAAATTAAATCAGATACATGGGTTATAACAAACACAGGTTGACATATAACCCCAAAAAATGAAATTAATTACAGAAAACGTATTGCCAACAGTAGCACTACCAAGGACCAGGTAAACTATAAATCATGATGAAAATGTTTAATTATACATGCAAAGCTACATGAATTGGTATTGCCTAAAATGCCAACTGATCAAACATAGGTAGACAAAATAATTTTTTATTTGAATTTGAGTTATGAAAATCGAATTTAATTTATGAACACATGATCCGGAAAAAGCAGGAAAACTTAATAGACCTGAACTCTAAAAAATTCCAACACTCTCAACCAAAGCAAAAATCTAAATTCAACACCCTAGATATTTAAAAATATTGAAATATGAAAAGAACCAAATGCTGCAAAGATCTAATTTCACCATTGCAAAGAACCAAATTATTTTTTATGTGATTTACTACAACGACACACACACACACACACACACACATATATATATATATATATATAATATATATACATATACATATACCTATACATATACATATACATATATTCTTTCGGATTGAAGACAATAATTGCCACTACAAACATGCTTTACTTTAAACAAACCTTCAAAGCTGAATAAGCAACTTGTATATAGTTTGACTATCCACTTCAATTGTACACAAAAGTAAAGAGAAAAAAAGAAAGAAAGAAAGAAAAACCACTCCTTAGGAATTACAAGATCGTGTAAATGAATTAATTGCTAAAAATGCTTTTAAGCATTCCAGATGACAACAAGATACCTATGTACCTATATGGTAAACTACAACATGAATTGATCATTTTTCATCAAGCCAAATATTCAAGCATTTAGTGATCATTTGTATCCTATCTTATTATTCTCTACATATAAAAAAATATAAACGACACAAAATGAACGACAAAAATACAGCACTTCCTATCGGTTAACAGTATTTCATTATTTCATCAAGCGAAATATTCAAGCATTTAGTGATCATTTGTACCCTATCTTATTAGTCTCTACATACAAAAAATCTAAATGATAAAAGATGAACAACTAAAATACAGCACTTCCTATCGGTTAACAGTATTTCCTATATGTTATTTTATTAAAAATCAAGGAATGAAGAGAATATAATACCTTGGTTTTATAAGTATTTCTAGGTGTGAAAGAAACAGCAGGCCTAAAAGCATAATTCTCTTGCATAACCTCATCCGTCTCTTAAAAAAAGTAGCAGCTTCCTTCAACCTACCTTCAACTCCATCAACCGAAGTGTCAATGTATATATTAATTGATTGCTACCTTCATGTGGGTGTCAATGCATGCTTCAGCTGCATCTAGATTATTTTCTTTCCATGTATATTTGTTGAGCGCCTACATCATTTTGATGCACTCCTGTGTTAATATGCTACTTACGTGATGCCGAACATGTAGCATTTTCAGAACACTTTTTACACCTTTTTGTGTGCAGAGCATTTTTTTTATGTTCGTCACTGCAGTTTAAAACATCGAATCGTATATAAAAAGCATAATTTGTACCTTCAAGATAGCACACCATCCGGTTTGTTTCATACCCACGCCATAGGAAAGATCATCAGCTGCATGAGAGTAACCTCCTTAATTTATTTTGAAATAAATGTTGCAAAATATATAACGGTGATCACAGGAAATAGGTGCAGCAAGACAGTATATATAATCCATCGTCAGTTATGATGGATGTCGCAAACTGACGGCGATATTCCTCTGATAAATGGGCATGAAGGGATACCATCTTCAGTATTCTCGGAAAGTCAAAAGAACACGGTGAAAATCATATTGATTGAATTTTCATTATCAATAGTGGAGACATGTCTTAAAATTTTACAAAATATCTTCTATTCCCTGATTATCATATATCTATGCTATAAATGTCCAACACAACAAATGCATGATGGTTTAAAGGAATCCAACAATCCAGAATTTCAAAAGGAAGTAGTAATTTATAAGAATCTAAATTATCTCAAATATCCAAGATTTTAGTAAAAAGTCCAAATGCATTTTTTTAAAATTAAAAAAATTCATAGAATTGAGAAAATGGAAATTACCAGAAATATAAAAAATATAATAATTAAAGGGGAAAAATCAAAAGTTTGAAATGTTGTTTTATACAATTTATTTTTTCAATCAAAAACAAAAAAATTCAAAAGTTCATCATCCAATCATCGCATCCAAAGCGGTCATGCTCTTATCTCTCGTCACCTAGGTTGCGTTTGTTTAAAATGGCTGAATGCTTATTGCTTAATGATGAATGGAATGCTTAATGCTGAATGCTTATTATGTTGTTTGATTATTTGCTTATTCAAATTCTGAATTGTTGTGATATATTTTTGATTGACAAATTTGTCCTTCATCTTTATTGTCCGAATACTAATAATGTACATACGTGCAATTATAATTTTTAATAACAACGAGTTTATAAATTTATTCAGAATTCATACAAACAAAAGATCACATTTTCAACTCATTTATTAGCAAAACTTATTTTCTTATGCAAGTACGAAGCAACATTTATTTTTGATGAAACAGTGGTCCTTCATGACAGCGAGAGGTAATCACTTATTGTTCAATTAAATTGAAACTTAAAATGAAAGGTTAAAATGCAAAATGCAAGATCATCACATAGAGGATCAAGCTAAGGTATAAAGCATGAGCTGTTAACATAGATACATGATATAGATGATTTATTATAGCTTGCACGAGGATTGAGGACTACGTAGTTACAAGCTATAACACAGCAAAAGACAACCAAGTACGATTGTAATAGTTGGATTACAAAAGCATGTATACAGCGAGGTGGAGGCATAATTGAGTTTTTGCAATGCAGCATAACAAGAAAACTGGAAGACTGACTGAAAAGTAATGTTATGTATTAGGGGCTGAGATGACAACAAAGACTACAAAGGAAGCCAACGTGCATTAAAATGGGAATACAAAATTGAGCTTTTTTGTTTTCAACTGACAAAAGAAGATCATACTATTCCCACTTTATGACGACAGACCACTTTTGCCATATTATCCTAGCTTTTCTCAGCAAAACAAGTCATACATATGTAGAAATGTAGGCTAAAAAGCTACCCATATAATATAACGTGACAGTGTCCTATATCTAAAAAAAAAATATGTGAAATACTCTTCATTCGTCTGTTCTATGCAAAGTATAGAAAAAGTAATTGAAGAAGTTACCTCTTTAGTATATGCTGCAGTCCATGCTTTCTCTTGTTTTGGGGAAAAAGAAGTAGCTGCTATGATAAATAGAGGAGGATGACGGCTTGAAAGAACTGGTGCTGCTGTATAAAGAAGGGCAGCGCAGGAAATCAGCAACCAGCAGCTCAAAAAGCTCAAAATATCAGCTTGTTACCGTTCAACTAATTTGACTTATTCATGGTTGAATGATTCTCCCACCCAAACGTTCTAAAAACGCTGAATACATTCAGCCTTTTCAGTTCAGCAATGAAAGAGCACTTTTTCAAAAAAAAAAAAAACAAAGTCTTAGTAAATTTCACCAAACACAACGTATACTCTAAGCAAATGCCAAGTAAATAAAAAAAACATAAAACTTAACATAAAGAAGGAGCTTCAATTATCAATTGTTTACTTTTATTTTTGGATATCTAAAATTTAAAACTTAACTGAGCCAATACTTGATCTCAGATGCCAAGATAAAACATTGTTTAAACAAAACATGAAGATAAATTATGAAAACCAATTTTTTTCCATACCTAGATATGAGATCCGCATATGGTTTGTTGATCCGAATGCAGCAACATAGCACGAAGGCAGCAACATAGCATTGGTGTCGTGCTTTCAGAATTAGGTTTGGTGATTTAAAGGCAAGATTTAGGAATTTGGGAGGAAGGAGGAAATTCTAGTGATTATCGGCATTTGGCAATTTGAAATCTAGAATAATGAAAAATCGGTAAACGAAATAATCGGGGGAGAAAAGGTATATGGAAGGAGAATCAGGGGTATCGGATGTCGGAGGAGAAAACATCATCGAAGAAAAGGCATAATTATTTGCACTATGATCACAGTAAGCAAACCTCCGAGTTCTACTTTGAGAAGGGTAACATTTATTTATCTATTTTCCTTTTTCCGCTTAGATACAAAATCAAGCTGAATAGAAATGAGTTAAGGGCCAGGCAATATATTAAGAGAGGCGAGTCTAAGTGAAGGTTAATTTGTGTTTTTGTATACTTCATTAACAATGCTAACTATTGCGCAAAAGAAATATGATTTTCTTTATAATTTTTGGGAAAACTTTTTGTTAAACTCATTACGTATAAGTGAAGGTCAGTTTGTGTTTATGTATTTAAAATTAATGAGGAAATTTTTTTTAGGGGATTGTTAAAGGGACTCCACATTTGGTTAAGGGGAGCATAATTTTAAGGGGACTCCAACCTAATATTTTTTTGTTAAGGGGGGGGGGTCTGATTTATTTTAAAAGAAAATGAAAAAGAGACCTAACTACCCCTGGCTCGTCTCTTATGTTAAACACTAACTTACTAAATTCAGCGCAAGTAACAAACATGCGAATTACTAAACATCTCAATTCCAAAAATTCAATACAACATATTAAATCAAAATTTGTGTTTCTGCATTTAAATTTAACTATACTAATTCCAATATGAAATTATAATTAATTACCTAATCTGTTGCCTTCTAATTACCCATGAAATTTTCTTGTGTCTCCGTTACGTTAACTATATCCATTTTTTTATGTGCGGCATTAAATTGTAAGCATTAATCAAGGTTTAGGTTTTATAGTTTATGTTAATGGGGATTATAGGGGGTTAATATAGGAATTTTAATTTATATGTTTAAGGGTAGGCTAATTTATTTTGTCCTCCTCATGACAATTATGCAATGAATAAAAATTGGTCCTCCCCTTAACCAAATGTGGAGTCCCTTTAACAATCCCCTTTTGTTAAAGGAAAGTCTAATTGAAAACAAAATATTGACATAAAATAGAACATACAAAATCTTATTCTTTGGATCTTCCTTTGAATTCCATATTCCGTATAAAGACAAACAAACTTAATAGCCTACAATTTATGTATCTAATTTTATGTATGATTTATGTTTCAATTACCGCTTCATTTTGTTAATATCAAAAAAAAAAGGATCTGATTTGAGGTTGTCAACGGATGCTTTCGTATGCGAATAGTGTTATATCTGCATCTCTCATTGAAATTATTTCCAGATATCTGTATCTGCGAATGCGAACAAATATCGAATAATTATCCGTCCGCCGACGATTGATAAATGAAGGAATACAAATGAATTTTTTTAGTTTAAATAAAGTGTTTTCAATCCAACTGTTTATTAAATTCCTAAAAATAAAAAAATATGATAATAATACATAATTTTGAGCAATTAATATGCATTTAATGCGATATTATAGACTTTCAATTTAATAAAATAATAAATAAATATATTTAATCGCTACAAGAATCATTGGCATTTCCGACGAATTCCAATCGTATGCGGCCGTTGGAAGCCGTAGGGAGCCATCAAAATATTCCATTGGAAAATAAGGCGTCGGAGCGCAGTATTTTCGACGGCTTCCGATACAGCCCATCGTAGGCAATTCCAACGATGTCCAACGGTTTTTGACGTTTTGCCGCAACTTATGACACTTTCGGAGGCCGTCGGATAAAACTGGCCAAAAGATCATCGTTGGCCATCAGAAAATGTAGGAAAACCTGCTTTTTTTTATATTCCAACTGCAATATAGCCTTCCACCACATTTCTCTTACGAACACTATTCTGCCAGTACTATGCAATACATAACATACAATATTCCAATCAAAAATCAAAAATCGAGCTACATACAATTCGCAAAACTGAAAAATATATCAACAACCAAACAACCATACAATACAATATATAATATCAACAATGTAATACCCCGTAAAATAACCTAAAATAGACATAAGTAATTTAATTTAAAATAAATAATAATAATCAGTAATAAGTTAATGGGCTGAGAATGGAATTTTGAATAATTAGGAATTGGGCTACGAAAGTAATGCTATTGCGTTTGTGGCTTGATTATGATCCGTTTTGGTATTTTATTTACTGAAAACGGAGTCCGCATGTAAAAGTTATTAATAAAACAAGTTGTGCGTAAATATTAACACACAAAGTTTGAAATTCAAATAGATTATATATAAATCTAGAATATATTTAATTAGAGATTGGCATGAAAGAATATTCCCAGTGAATTTGAAATTGTGTGTATATATTCATATGTAAATGTGGCAAAGATAATCAACATATGGAAATAAATCAAAGCAGTCAATTCGGAATTAATAAGAAAGCAACGTTACAGGAGAATTGATTCTCCTAGCTCGACCCTAGAAGGAGGGTCAACCGCCCTCCTGGGTAGAGTTGTGGTAGATGTGTTTTTTGTTAGGGAGACTTGTATATATTACATTAGTTAGGCCGTCCGGATTAAATCTAAATAATCATACGATCTATACTTACACTTGCAATTATAAAAAGAGTTCCCTAGCCACATTCAAAACTCTATTCTCATTTCTCTACGCCTTTATACCATCCTTCTGCCGTTATCAATTCCCGGGAAAGGTTTGGATCTCTTCTACTTCATTAATCCACATTCTACCTTCTCTAATCTAAGTTTTCTATAGATATGAAATTCAGGGATTTGGGGTTTGTGTGTATATATATAAGATTCTAATTCTGATGTATATGCATGTATTATAAAAATATTGGAGCACGGTTTCATGAGCTATATCCAGATTCAATTCTACAACAAATTCTATTGTTTTTCGGTCTCAAAACAATGTAAGTGGAAATCCTTTAACTTCACTATTTACTATGATTTGATAGTATAATTTTGGATTATTATGCCTAGGAAGATTTGGATTTATATGGAAAAAAATATCAAATCCCATAATTCTTCTATTTTGTCAGAATAATGAGCGACAACTTTGTGCCTATAGGTTAAGAAAATCTCCCTGAACAAGATGGAAGATCATGATCTTCGTTTGAAGGCTTTTAGATAGTTGGCTGGAGACATCAATCTAAGTTTTGATTTGTAAACCCTTTCTCACGAGTAAGATCTAGAGTCTTGTGACCCAAATCAGAGTATTATAGTTGAAATCTGGAATCCCTTCTTTAAAAGATCTACAATCCATGATCAGGCATTTGTATAAGGAGACTAGAAATCCACTTCTAGTAATAATAGAAGTCTTGGAGCCTAGATTTAGGCACTAATAAAAGAAGTCAAGAAATTCACTTTTGGAGAAAATATAAGTCCCGAACCAAACTTAGATTCAGGTATTTATTAGAGACCAAATACCCACATCTGCTATTAATAGAAGTCCCGAACCATAACCCAGATTCAAGTATTTAATAGAAGACCAGATATCCATATTTGGCATTAATAGCTTTGTTACCCATTTTGTCTTTGATTTTCAAAGCAGAGGACGTACGTGCTTTGTTAGCCACTCTATAGGCTTGTGTGTCCGGTGCACTTGGCTAACTTATTCTCAAGCAGGGCCCAAGGACTTGCTCGACCTCCCTCTAGGAGGTTGCTTACCCTGACCATCATACGCCTTGATAAGGGATTAGATGCTTTCACCTGGCTATCGTAGGCGCGAATCAAGGCTTACTCTTTTGATGCTCTACCCCGACCATCGTAGGCAGTAATAGAGGCTCACACGTCACCCCCTCCAAGGGGTGCCTTAACCTAGCTATCGTAGGCGCGAATAAGGGTTTTCAATGCTTTACCCTGGCCCTGTCTGATTTGGACGCGGATAAATGCTTACATTCACCCCTCCAAGGGGTGCCTTACTCACGCCGTCGTAAATCGAAGTAAGGTTTTAGCTGCTCCATCATGGGGGTAGAGGGTTACACTTTAGATGCTTTAACCTGACCCTTTCTAACTTGGGCGCGGATAATGGCTTACACACCACCCCCCTCTGAGGGGTGCCTTGCCCTAACCATCATAGCGGTGACAAGGGTTTTCTACCATCAAGGCAGCTTCACCCATTTTGGGTGGTTCCAAAAATTTAAGGACTTCATACTCCCAACCATGTAGACATTCTTTCTTCAAGAAATCTTTTGTTGTAGTTGATTGAGTCTTCTTTACATATCTATATAGTTGACCTTAATTGAAAAACTTGATGACCAACCCTTCGAGGACTCGACAGTGGTTGGTTTCACATCCATTCATCATATGATAAAAACAATAGGGTCCTCCCATTTTAATTCATTCTTGAGTTGCTTCTTTAGTGACGACCAAAATTTAAGCTCATGTTTAGTTAGGAAGTAGACATTCTTTATTGATGTAGTAAGCTTGCATTCTTCGGGCAACCTTGACTCAAAGAGTCCTTTTCGACGTCGGAACTTAGCCCTTTTGTTACTCAATATTATCGGCTCATATTCATCTTCGAGCTTTCTTTTTATTGTTCCTTGAGACTGAGGTGCAACCTTCTTAGACCATCTTGAAGTAAGGTGATTGAAATTCTCCACTATTCTTTGCTCGAATATGGTTCCCGTAGCCTGTGCATTGATGGCTTCCTTTATGTAAGCGAATAGGTTTTTTTCTTTTAATGTAGAGTTACTTAGAGCTAAGATTGGGGTTGGTCTGTGGAAAGGGTTAATGCTCAACGATCAAGGTCATAAGGTTCTACTTTTTATACTGGTTCTTGATTCGCAAGGCTTCTAATCTAAGTCTTTGCTTTTCAATAATTCTTGGATCACTGATGCTTGACGTAACCATTCGAGATTTGGAAGACCCATGTAGTGACCCTTTATCCATGATATTGCTTCTTCAAAGCTTAGTCCAATCCAAGACGGAACAGCCAGGGATGTGGCTGTTAACCACAAGGTCGGAGGTTCAAGCCCTCCTTCTAGCACCAAAATGTTAACGATATTTTTCGTCAACACCGGAATTGAGGTATAGGATGTGGATCTAAAGGAGATAAGGGATTATTAAGTCCCTACAAGCTTGAATTAGTTCATCGTTTCCTAGATATCAGGATCTTAAGACCTAATATTAGTTACTCTTCCTTCAAGAAGTGAGAATCACGCTTACAAGGTTCAAGGACCAACAGATACCTTAGGATAAGGGTTCCCTAAGCGCAATGCAAGTTAAGAAGCTAAACAGTTTAAGGAAGGTTATTTCGGTAATTAGGCTTGTGTATAAAACTTCGTCGTAGGTTAGAAATAGGAGAATAAGTGACATAAATGATAAGGAATTCCATGAAATTGATCACAGTGTTTATTCTCCCTTTATTGATCATTTGTGTGATTACATAAGTGATTACAAGTAAAATTCCCAAATTGATTTTAAAATTAGGGTTTTCTTTCTTAGAATTGAATACACGATTGTGAATGGGAAAAGTCCTCACAAATGAGACCCTTAGGGTCTTATTTATAGACAAATTAGGCCCCCTTTCGGTTACGATTAGCAGAAGCCTGATTCTATGCGCTTTCGGCTTCGACAACTATTAACTAGTGGTGGTACTGACCCACCTTTGCTTCCATGGTGCCGGTCTCGTTCTCTACTGGCTTGTGACTTTGGTGTCGCCTCTATATGGTGTATCGATACAAAGTAAATTGGTATGGATAACCTCCTTATATACTTTTGGTAGCGATGATAAGCCTCTGTTTCGATACCAAATTCTAAGCTTTGCTCTGCTTTAATGGCTTCTGAGTGTTGTCTTTATACTTTCTTATGACTTTGGTTTGTCCCTTGGTGTCGATATCAGCATCAAGCATGTTAATGTGGATGACCTCTCCTTCTTGTACTATTTTATGAACTTTGACCTTTATCAGCAGTCTTTGGTTCCAGTATTGGCTTCGTACTTGCATTGCGTATAGATCCTTTCCGATGACTTTGAAGTTACCTTTTGGTAGTGATATCGATACCAAGTATATTGGTATCGATAGCTCTTGGCTCTAACTCAACTTGATCTCATGCATTCTCTTTTATAGCTCTGTACCTCAGTATCGAATCATATGCCTTCGACTTTTTTCCATTGTTTGCTTTCAGCGTCGGTTTCGTAAGCTTGTTTGATTGCTTACTGCATGTCAGTTTCGGCACTGCTTTGTCACTATCTTTCCTGTATCGGTACCAAGCTCTTACTTCCCATGTTTATACCGATAGCATATGAACCCAATTATTTCCCCTCTTGTTTCCGGTATCGGTTGTCTTGGCGCTTTGGTGTTGATCATGTGCTTCCAAGGCATTCTCTTGACGTTAGTTGAGCATCGTATGATTAGGGTATAGCCTCTACTCCCGGTAATGGTAATGCAGTTGTAGATGCATTAAGTCGAAGACATGCAAGTTTGGGAGCAATGTTTTCGGAATGGAAACCCCTCGAGTACTTGGCAGGATTTGATTTCAGGCCTCGGTGTGAGCTGGAACCTAAAATATTGGCAAGCTTATCGATAAGATCTATTCTCATCGAAAGGATAGTCGAGAGCCAGAGGCGTGATGCAAAGCTTATCGAGATTATCCAGAAGTTGGAACCAGAAGATAAGGAATTCGAGGTCGATCAAGAGGGTTGGCTTCGAAAGAAAGGACGACTGGTTGTCCCTGACATCGACGGATTGAGAGATGAGGTTCTAAGAGAATTTCATCACTCAAAGTTGACTATTCATCCCGGTGGTAATAAGATGCATCAGGACATGAAGCAAGCTTACTACTGGAAAGGAATGAAAAGGGATGTTGAAAAGTTCATTTCCAAATGTATGAACTGTCAGTTGGTGAAAGTGAAATGGAAGAAGGCCAGTGGACTGCTTCATCCATTTGACGTTCCTACATGGAAGTGGGAGCATATATCGATGAATTTTATCAATGGACTACCTAGAACTAGGGCAGGAAACAAAGGGATTTGGGTCATAGTGGATCGTTTGGCCAAAAGCGCAATATTTATTCCTGTCAAATCGACTAGGAAAGCGTCGAAGTTGGCTGAGCTTTATATGAAATGGATAGTTTGATTCCTTGGTATCCCGAAGAGCATAGTGAGTGATCGAGATTCATTATTCATGAGTGAGTTTCAGAAGAGTTTGCAAGAGACTTTGGGAACCGAGTTATGTTTGAGTACGACTTATCATCCCCAAAATGATGGTCAAACCAAGAGGGTTAGCCGAGTTTCGGAAGATTTCCTGAGGTCTTGTGTGTTGAACTTTGGAGGATCATGGGAAGACCATCTACATTTAGTTGAGTTTGTATATAACAACAGCTACCACTCGAGCATTGGGATGGCACCATACAAGGCATTGTATGCTACGCCGTGTAATTCTCAGGCATGTTGATTAGAAACTATAGATAAGTTGATGCTTGGGCCTGAGATGATTAGAGAAACGTCGGATTGTATCAAGATCGTTTGACAACGAATGAAGGCGGCCCAAGATCGTCAGAAGAGTTACGTCAATAAACGTCGAAAAGATTTGGAGTTCGACATGGGTAATATGGTTTCCGAGAAGATTTAACCATTAAAGCATGTGATTCGGTTCAGAAGTAAAGGAAAGTTAGCTCCAATGATTGTTGAACCATTTCAGATAGTCGAGCAGATTGGAAAGCTCGCATATATATTGGATTTACCCGATAAGATGTCGAGTGTGCATAATGTTTTACATGTGTCGTTTCTACGGAAGTGTGTGCATGATTCGAATGTGGTGGTATCTCCAGAGCAGTAACAAGACCTAGAAGTTGAGACCTTAGCTACGAAACCTTGTAAGTCGCTTCGTGTTGTAGGTAATGACATAAAATAGCTTGGAATTAAGATGGTTAAGCTAGTCAAGATGCAGTGGAGTGAGGATGATGACGAATGTACGTGAGAGATGAGAGAGAGTATGAAGATGACCTAGCCAAAACTCTTCGTCGGTATGACCTATTAATGTCGTGTCACCTTACACCATTGGAACTTGTACAATTCGTTAGAATTCTGCATGTTAGGATAAGTCTATGGATGCATGGCTTGACGGATGCTAGTCTGGATGGTAGAATTGGCTACTTGCGGATGATAGGCATGTAGAATTGTTGTGGTTGGTAATGTTTCCCTGGAATTTCGATGGCGAAATTCCTTTGGGGGGGGGGTAATGTAACAACCCGCATTTCACGTGTTGGAGGATCGTAAAATATTTTTATTTAATTCCCTGGGGGTTTGATCATTCTCACATTTTGATATGTTGTTTATGGGGATGTGAGACATGTCCATAATTTTTACTAATTTTGTTCCTGACCAATTTTCCATATCACCCTTATACAGGAGATAACTTTTGACTGGGATCGAAGCAGGTGCTGGAATATATTCCTTTTGAAGGAAATGATGTTTCTAATTCCGTAGAGTGGTCACATTAAAGATTTGGTTTAGCAGTTTGGGAGAAATTGCTGTTTTAGTGTTGCACAATTTCTGTTCAGATCTTGTAAGCCATTAATGGGCTGATTTGGAATGGCCTATTCGTGGGCTAGTTAGAGGCTATAAAAGAGGGGGTAAAGGCATGGAAAATAGTTTACTTTCTTTATTCTCACATTTGGTTAAGCTAGTGATTCTCCTTGCTTAATCAAATACATCTTTCCTCCATTAAAATTTCAGATCTACACGAGAAGATTGAAGATCTACATCGAGTGAAGGAAGATCACATCAAATTGAGAGGTTTAAAGAGTGTCTTTTGTTGTCCGGATTGGGAATTTAGTGTTTCGAGTAAATTTGAAGAATTAGTGAGTGTTATGTATCTCTCACACGGATTCAATCAAGTATATGGGTTGTTTGATCTTATTTTCATCATTTACAAGTTGTGTTCCCCTAAATTTACATCATGGTAAGTATATTTTCATTCGAATCACCATAATATCTAATCTAGCAACTTAAATCGGTAATTCTTATGAGTTTAGATCCATTATTTCATTCATTCACTGATTTATCATGATTGGTGAATTCTCTATGGTTGTTGATGAATAATTATTGTTTTAGTGTTAATGATGATTTCATAGAGTGTTTATGGTTTAATTGGATGAGTTGGATGCATTGATGTTGTCGTTTGGTGATGGATTGGTCGAGATTTGAGTTAGATTGATCAGATCTGGAGTCGGGTCGCACTACACCAAATAAGCCAATTTGAAACACTATGATATTTTTACTTGAAACCCTTTTTTTGGGTTTCTAGGTATGAAACACTTAACAAGCGTTTCTATGTGTACTAAATCGTTTCCATTATTTTATATTAATATTTTAATTATTAATTTATGTGAAAAGGAAAAGCATGCGGTCCTTGCTACTACATATGACCTAATCCGTTCCTGAAACTTAATTATTTGACCGCTTTCCTTCATTTCTTCGAACCCTGTCCCTTCGACGTTTTCTTTTTCATTTCAATGTCGATTGTTGAGCTTCTCGGAATCAAATCAGTTGCCTCCTGCAGATCTTCCCTCTAGCCAATAGTTATTTGCTTAAGAAAGAGGTTATTTCTCCCAATCCTCATAAAAACGTAGTAATCCTTTTTAATATTGCAATTAGTCCGATTTTCGTTCGATTTCAGCTTGTTACTTTATTTTTTTCTACTTCGTTGGATTCACTGCAAACAGCTTGTTACTCGTAAGAGCATCACTGCTATGTAGTTAGAATTGGAGTTCTGTTTAGATAGGATCTTAAGCATGCTTCAAAAGTTGTTGATAGTGCTGTTTATTTTTGTTTTCCTTCAGAAAAATCCAATTCGATAACCTTTATAACCCTACCTTCTCAACACCGTAACTCCTGACCAGCCTCCCTTCCTCAGAATCTGAAGCTACAACCTGCCTTCCGACGATGGAGAATATGACGAGTTGTTCCACTGGCTGTTTGGAAAAGAAGGTACGGTTATTAATTACTATGCTTCTGAATTTTCATTTGTATTTTATATAAATAATATTTATCATTTTTCCGATCTATTTTGTACCAGTTTGAGATGCAGATGATTAAATTAGTGAATATAGCTAGAAATTTAATGGAAACCAATTGAGCGTATTTGTAAATGTGTTGTCGGATTGATGTTCTATTATTTATATTTCCTTTTGATGTGCAGTTTTTGAGATTAAGAAGGTCATGTTAATTGTTGTTTAGATCAGATCTTAATCCTTCTTTCTATCTGCTCAGTTAGTATTTTTAATTGTATAATTAAACAGTTGTTAGTACATGAAAAGTCATTAGTTTTATATATGAAATTTCATTTCATGATGAATGATCAAACTGTCCATTTAAAGTTAAATTTCCGTTTTCTTCAAGTTCAAATTCGTTTTGCTTACCTATTGAAATAAGTTACAATTTGAACTTTGGATTTACTTAGTGTGACAGTCAAAATAAGCTACAGTTCGATTTCAATATATGAAATTAAGAGGACAATAAGTGCTCAACTGTTTAATGGATGAAAAACAAGAAAACTATGCACAAAAGGCTCCATACATTCATGCTATCTACATGCCTGGATCTAAGCGTAAGACCTTTAGTAAGCTTCGATTTGAAGTAATATATTCTTCTTAATGCTATCGTTGTCATCTACAAAATTTCTTACAAGTCGGGTCCTTGAAAACATAAAACTATTCACCTAGTCAGCAGCAGCCAGATCGATCAACGTAAGATCTTAATCATAAGAAAAAATGTAGTACCCATGTTGAGACATGTTTAAGCTTATTGTGTGTGCATGTGCATGTTAGACATACGTACAGAGCATACACTAATCCAAGAAAAAAAAGTAGTAGACTGGCCGAATTATAGGTTCCGTACTTGAGAGGGGGCATACACAATGGGCAAACTAGTTCTCTCTATTACAGAATTGGAATTTTTATTTTTAAGTTAGCAAGGCTTACGTGAAAAATGATGTTTATAATGTTACACCATTCTAATGTTTAATTGTACGGTCGTGCGAGCTTGAAATGTGTATTATTTAATTTTAGGGAATTAAAATGATGTGACTGGATTTTAAAAACCAAACTTTTGTTGTGAGCATGCCTTGTTTGGATTTCTTATGTTTTCAGGCATGAATAATGTCAGAGAGAAGCATATATAGAACCTTTAACCATTTGCAGGTAATTAATTCTCTGGGGATAGTTGCAGCAGGTAGTTAATACTTTAAGCACCATTAGTTTCATAAGGTATATTTGAATACACATGGTCTGATGATTATATTAACACATAGGGATAAAGATAGCTACTATTGGCTAACTGGAAGAATAGATGATTTCATCAATGTCGGGTATTTTTAAGAAACTACAACCGTAATGATAATTCATGATCAATTAATCATTGTTTTAACGATTTGATTATGAGTTTTTTGTATTGATTGTAGTTGACATCATATTGGGACAACAGACTTGAAGTAGCACTAGAACTGTTGTCAAACTCGCGCGTTACCTCGTGAAAACGCACGTTTCTACGCGTTTTTCTCCATCCAACGAGAAGCCGCGAAATAAAGATCGTAGAAGAGCGGAAGCGTTCAAAGAGCCGCTGAAAAACGTGATCTCGTGCAAACGCCGAGCAATTTTCTGTGCCCAAATCTGCATCGAGATATTCCCAAAAACCCTAATCGACAGTATTCAACGCGAGAAACCGAATCGACGGTCTCAGGAAACCTAATCGACATTATTGATTGTCGATTCAACGCAAGATTATCTCGTGAAACTCAATGGATAGTGAATAATTGACACTGCAATGATCATTCAACTATAAATTTGTAAGATTACAATTTTTCTTCATTCAAAAATCTCTGTATTCTCCCTACTCTTCTGATTCAACTATAATCGACAGTGAATAATCGACACCGCTATGGCTATTTTGTTGAAATTTTATTTTTAATTTTCATTTTGTGGGAGCTTACGCTTTGTGTTACGATCCCACGATTTACGATCTTTGTATACCCGAGCGCTCTTTAGTGAGAACTCGAGTTTGACAACCTTGAGCACTAGTTTCTCATCCTCAATGTGCATAAGCTACTATTTTCAATATTGAGCACAAGGTAGAAAAAAACTGTACAGTTCTTAGTTCGTAAATAATAACGTTCTCTCAAAATTTAGAGCTATTATATAATTTTGGATCTTGATTCCAGGTTTAAAGAGCAAGACATTTAAGCCTTTGTTACTTTAGTGGATGGCTTATCTTATAGTGAAGGACTTAAAAGGAGCTCATCGTGACAGTATAAAACAGGTTTTATTTTAGGTTTTCAGACTTAACTGGAAACATTTTTATCTTATTTTTGTAACGACCCAGGGATTTTCGGCCCGAAAATTGACATAAATACCTATACCATAACTCATGTCGACCTTCCAACACCGAAAACACCGGAGCGCTATTAGAAAGAAATTAGAGGGTGAGATAAGAAAGGAAGAAATATTAGAATAGAAGAAGGAGAAGAAACACCACAACACAGAATAAGAGTCTCACATCGCAGCGGAACAAAATATAATATAGAAATAAATCTTTACTGAGAGCTTTAAAATACTTACAATCATCAGAGTACATCACACATCTGGACAGTTATAGAAACCTGTCCTCAGATACAACACACAGCGGAATAGTAGCTATATAATATCACACGTCTGGACTCTTCCGGCTCGTCTCTTCACATCATTCGATAACCTGAACCTGTACACCCCGGGCTAACCCGAGCATTTACAAAACACAGGGTCAATCTGGTGAACCAGAGTGAGAAAAACTCGCACAGTATTAAGGTAACACACAACTTGATTTTTAAGTTAAAATCTTTTCAAAGAAAAGGATAATCGTAAGACCAAATCCACACATAAACACGGACGGTTTTTACCTTACGATAATCCAAAACATTTTTGAAATCAATATCTTTTCTGATATTATAATAATGTCTAAATACAAGTAAATAACAATCTAGTGGAATGCTTGCATCTCACGCTCCACATATATAGTATATAATCAAAAACCGCGGGCGCTTATTGGAGATTGGATTCCGACCTTGACAAGGTATGGGACCACCTGCCGATAGTGTATCTCTAGAGGCAAATACACTGGGTTCAACAAGAACGTCTTGTAACCCGGCCCTCACATGACCGACCACTCATTTCGCTTGAGTGTATCGAATGTATATCACCAACGGTTGGGCTCAGACCACCGTTTCCCGAAAAGGGACAGCATCGATAGATTAAAGAAGCAAAAGGAATTTCTCTAGATAGGTGATTATACACCCTAATGGGAGCGACCCACATAGCCATGCTGCCTGCCCGATTTTTGTCATTTCCCGGTTGGTGAGGCTTGAGGTCAGAATTTCCTTTTTGAAATATCAGGTCAACATTTCACTTTGAATGCCACATCGTCAGATCCGCCAGATATCACTAATTGACGTCCACAAAAATACTCTGGTTATTCGGCTAGAGAAGACCATTTCTCCACCATCAACTATTGTACATTTGGAGAAATCAACGTACGTAATTCCTTTGGAAATACTTTATCAGACATCCATCCATACAAGTCATCCAGGAACAGGATGAACCGAAGGTACTTTCCTACTACATCCAAGGAATCACCCTACAGATCAGTAGCGAGAAGACCTTGAAATCCGTAGAACCCAACCACGACAGAACCACAGTTTATCTCTGGGAGCTAACCAGAGATTATTAGCAGTTCTTCCGTTTAATGAAGATCCACGGTCTTCAATGCTCCATCCAGACCGTCTTCTGATATCTCCACGTATTTGTTAGTCGGAATGGTTTTCGAATATAAATTCGATCCCGGTCTTTCCGTACCAACAATCGTATTGGAAAGATTTGATAGTCGGTGATTTAACTATCAAAATAATCAGCATTTCAATCATGACAACCTAATGAGTTCACTGATTCAGTATTCGGTCTCACTTGGCCTTTTTATTAAAACGAATATAGATTTAAACCCTTAAATATTTTGATACTAAAAATATAGTTTTCCCACTTCTTATTTAACATGAGATTCTTCTCTAAACCAATTTATACTTAATGAGATCCTATACCAAATTCAGTTTTCTATTTTCACATCCAACTCATTAGTCATGTTATTACAATATTGGGAAATCACTTTAACTTATTATTCGTAAAACGACGTTACGAAATATCATCTATCCATTACTTGAAAACAAAATTCCATGCTTATTATTATAGAATAAAACTTATTTTTTTACCTTTCCTTTTTAATCTTGACAATATCGTTATTATTCACGCAACCCTTTTTATTTCCCCTTTCCACTTTGGAATCCTCTTTGTACATATTTCCAATCCTCATTACACATCGCATTATTATTTTCTGTAATGGAAACAATAAATTATTATTAACTCCTTTTAGCATTACCAACTCATATCTTCCTCAGATAGTTCTGATGTCGTTCAAGTTGGGGTATTTTAGTTACCTCTCAGACCTTGACCAACAACGTTCATATCTTCGGATAGATACAAGTTGTAATCCAAAACTCAATAATTCATTCTAAATTAATTCAAATTCCCATTTGGCGATTTAATTCAAGGTATGGTTCAATAAGCCTTTTGAATTCTTGAAAATCTCTTTCTGGAATATAACCAATATTCAAATATTAGCACTTGTTTACAAAACACCACTTTTTAACCCTTTCCCTTTTCAAACCATTTCATTTAAAAGCTAGATTTGGTTATATAACCTGATGACCCCCTTCTCTATCCAAATTCACCCTTTCAAATCTCCTTTCAATCTTTTCATCATTTCCTGCTTGAAATCCTTATTTCAATTCCAATTGTACTAAATCCCACCTCTTAAGTAACGTTAATTTAGAATTTACGATATAATACCTCAAACCCCTTTTTACAACTTTGGTTTATTTTAAAACCCTTTTATCCTAAATCTTTTTTTCCTTAATTCAGTTACTTAGGTAACATTTATTTAAACAAAACCTGTTCATGAACTCTTCTCACCATTCAATTTCCTTTATAAAATCAATTTACAATTTATTATTAAAATAAATATTTATTTCCTTTTTATAAATTTTATTCGGAATAAATTTACTTTCAGGCCATTTACCGCCGATTACTCAACCAATACTGCCCATTGATTAAACACAACACCGGTTGATTTTTCAGTCAATGGTCGCTACCAAAATCAATTACCCAATCATGACAGTTCATATACGATAATATGAAAATAAATAATATATTTGAGGAATCCAGTTGGATTTCTCCAACCTGTTTTCTCTGCTTACAAAACGGTTATCACTAACCAGATCATTCAGTTCAAACAATTCAAACAATTCAAACCATTAAACACGTTTATTCTATAAACGTGACCATCAAGGTGAGTTACCTTTTATTGGAACCAATCGTTAAAATAACGATTTGGTATTTCACTGAAATTAATCAACGGTTTAATTTCATCGGTTAAAACAACAAATGAACTTACAACTAAAAAAACAGTCAACCATTGGCAAGCAGAGCACACAAAATAAAAACCCCAATTTATATAAAATATAAATGGGGAGAATACTGAGTGAGTTTAACTCACCTTGATCTGATTCTGCGGTTTAAATGGTTCGTTTCAGTTTAATTAAACAAGTGTTTAATTAAACTGAAAATATCAGTTGATTCAGACCGTGTCCAGATTGGTTCCATGATGAAGTGCTCGAGCATATGGTTCCAACATCCTTTGTTCCGTTCAACTCTGATTTACTTTGTTTCACCAATTTCATTTCTTTTCTTTTCAATAACCTTCTCATGCAAACATCTTCCCATACTTGTTACGTTCAGCTCTTCCTTTCTTTTTTTTTTTTTTTCAAATGGTCCCTTAATGGCTTTAACAAGTCGACCCCCACTATAATACTACAGTTATCTGAACCGCCCCCACATACTTCTTCCTATCCCAACACTTCTTCTTCCTGAAACATGCCGTTTCATTCTTTTCTGTCTAAACATTTTGAAGTCTACCAGTAGGCTTCTTCCACGCATGAAAATACACCACCTTCCACATGCAGCTCCCCTCGTGTGGCCACAAATCCCCCTCCCACTTCATTCGAACACCACTACAGCCATCTCCCATCCTTCCAGTTCTTTTACGTTTCGCGTTTTTTTTCAACTTCAAAGCTCACGTTCTCAATATATATCAGAACCCAAAAGAAGAGGCAATAGCTTGGAACGGTTATGTTGGTCTTCCAATGATCTGAGGGCAACTCCTATTTATAGAGGGAAGAATGGAAAGATAGGGATGGTGTTACATCATACGTACAGATAGGATGCAAATATAGCTGGGAAAATAGGGTGTGTAGGGAGGTAGGATGTTACCCCTTCAGTGCACATGGATAATTGATGTTTTGATACCCTGCGTGATATTGTGCATGTGTTTTCATGTCTGGAGATGTTGATTAGTGTAGGGACTAGGGAGGCCGCTGTATTATTTTTGGGATATAGAGTGTGTTGTCTTCTATCAGCATTTGCGCTGAAGTGAAATGTCTGAGGACATGCATTTGGCAATTTGGAAATTACAAGACAGATATGGTAGGAGAAGACTAGATAGCTAGCTGGTGAGTTTTCATTTCTTCATTAAGGTAAGTGAAAGAATTGACAGAAAGAAAACGATATGGGTAGTTGTGCATGTTAGGGGTTGAAAAACACTGAGTTTTCATTTCATCTGTTGGTTTGGTCGGCTGCTAACAAGGAGACAGTGCATTTGTAGGTAAATAGACTAGTGTATATATATTGGAAATAGGCGCCTGCTGTGTTTTTCAATCATCGATCAGCTGAAATGAACCATGATTTGTAAGTAAGAGGCAGGATATTTTATTTATGGTAGCCTGCACGTTTTATTTTGTAATTAATCCAGTGTAAACGTAATATATATTATTTTATATTATAACAAAACTTCGCGGAGAAGCAACACGTAAAAAGCACCATATATGATCTCTGTTTTCTGATAAAAATCTAATCTTAGTGTAAGAAAGTATGTCGGACCCAATAGGACAAGTTTCGTCGAAATCCGAGGTCGTATGAAAATTTTTCCTTTATAAAACCAGAAATAAACACGTGTTTAATTTTTTTACGATCACCAGATAAATCAAATCAACTTGAAACCCTGAAATCCAAAAATAATTCTTCAATACGAACCCAACGGCACCAATTTCGTCGCATTCTGAGACTGTTTCCCCGGTAGGCTATTTTTACACGCACCGCACTGCCATTTTGGACACCAAATTTCACGGTTTCCAAAAATAACAAACTATATACCTATCCTGACTCTAATCGATGATACGAACTCAATGGAATTGGTTTCATGGCTTAATTCGACCGTCTGTTCAAGTTATGCTCAATTATCCATTTATTAATTTAATTACGTGTTATAGAAAATGAACGGGCGTTTACGGCTACCGTGGTCACATACGACATCGTTTGCCACGCCATTCAACACCGTACAATAATTTAACGATACGGTTCCAATGAAACTGATTTCGTCGAAATCTGAGTCCGTTTGCAAAAATGGCTATTTTAACGGTCTATATTTTAATAACGATTTTCCATAGCGACTATTTCAAAATTTGATTTGGTCATATCTAACAAACTATAACACGAAATATGGATTTTTCTCTTTCATATGAAAATTACCATCAACACGGTTTCATCGTTTCTCGTTTCACAGAAATCCGACTTATATCGGATCCTGTATTCTCAGTTGAAGTTCAAAACTCCATATTACGAACTGCATGCCATTTTCAAGCTCGATTTATATTTAAATAAATTATAGCTTTTAAACTTCGTTTAAATAACGAATTAAATATTAAAATCCATAAATACTCCAAATATAATATTTAAAATAATAAATTAAATTAAATATTTGACGGCCAAAATCCGGGTCGTTACATTCTTCCCCCCTTAAAATAATTTCGTCCTCGAAATTGCTAAGGTAAGAAAGAACGTTACAAACCCATTATCTTTACAAAAATAAATTTAAAATTCGATTTTTATTTCCAAATAAAAGTCTAATTCGTTTTAAAACCAGTTTATCCCAAATGAAAGAATTTTCCAAAAATCTTCAAAATTTTCTAACACATTAAATTTTGGAAAAATTTTGGTAGAGTCTCCCCTGTACGGAGGACATCTACAATATCGTAGGTTCAAGAAATATATATCCATCGACTAACAGGGTCGGAAAAATTCAAAAACCAAACTCAAAACCGAAATAAAAACCAAAATTTCATATTCTGCATAGGCGTACCTTTTTGCGAGCGTTTTTATGCGGTAAGAAATATTTTATATTCAAGCTTGCTTAGTTATTATGTAGCTCTATTCAAACTGGATTCAATTAACTCCAGAATTTTCTCTTGGATGGATTTTAAAGCTGAATTGGCACTTCTGCACCTGTTCTCAACTTAAATAAATTTCATTAGTCCCTAAAACAACTTCAGTTAGTTTCAAATATCCATATCATATGATTCAACCAGTTCTACACACATTCTAATCCACATGAGATTATAATTATTTATAATCACTTCATTTATCTCTTTAATTATCCATTCAGGTTTATTAATCTAGATTAATTTATCCAACTTATTTATGGGTTTTAAACCAAGTATATCATTTTCATATTTATATTCAAGCAATCAACAACACAATCCAAACGTATCATTCAAATAAACATTAACAAATCAATCGATTTCCCATATTATAATAAATTGAGAAAATCATTACTTTTTATTATAAAATGAATTGGGAAAAAATAATTTCAAAAATAATTTTATATCAAATTACAAATACGCGCTCTCATATATATACCCAAACTTAATCTAGGGTTTTACTAACCCCATCTCTACCGAGTTACGCCACAGAGCCAAGGTTATCACTAAACCAATAGCTCTGATTCCACTGTAACGACCCAGGGATTTTCGGCCTGAAAATCGACATAAATACCTTTACCGTAACTCATGTCGACCTTCCAACACCGAAAACACCGGAGCGTTATTAAAAAGAAATTAGAGGGTGAGATAAGAAAGGAAGAAATATTAGAATAGAATAAGGAGAAGAAACACCACAACACAGAATCAGAGTCTCACATCGCAGCGGAACAAAATATAATATAGAAATAAATCTTTACTGAGAGCTTTAAAATACTTACATTCATCAGAGTACATCACACATATGGACAGTTATAGAAACCTGTCCTCAGATACAACACACAGCGGAATAGTAGCTATATAATATCACACGTCTGGACTCTTCCGGCTCGTCTCTTCACATCATTCGATAACCTGAACCTGTACACCCCGCGCTAACCCGAGCGTTTACAAAACACCGGGTTAGTCTGGTGAACCAAAGTGAGAAAAACTCGCACAGTATTAAGGTAACACACAACTTGATTTTTAAGTTAAAATCTTTTCAAAGAAAAGGATAATCGTAAGACCAAATCCACACATAAACACGGATGGTTTTTACCTTACGATAACCCAAAACATTTTTGAAATCAATATCTTTTCTGATATTATAATAATGTCTAAATACAAGTAAATAACAATTTAGTGGAACGCTTGCATCTCATGCTCCACATATATAGTATATAATCAAAAACCGCGGGCGCTTATTGGAGATTGGATTCCGACCTTGACAAGGTATGGGACCACCTGCCGATAGTGTATCTCTAGAGGCGAATACACTGGGTTCAACAAGAACGTCCTGCAACCCGGCCCTCACATGACCGACCACTCATTTCGCTTGAGTGTATCGAATGTATATCACCAACGGTTGGGCTCAAACCACCGTTTCCCGAAAAGGGACAGCATCGATAGATTAAAGAAGCAAAAGGAATTTCTCTAGATAGGTGATTATACACCATAATGGGAGCGACCCACATAGCCATGCTGCCTGCCCGATTTTTGTCATTTCTCGGTTGGTGAGGCTTGAGGTCAGAATTTCCTTTTTGAAATATCAGGTCAACATTTCAATTTGAATGCCACATCGTCAGATTCGCCAGATATCACTAATTGACGTCCACAAAAATACTCTAGTTATTCGGCTAGAGAAGACCATTTCTCCGCCATCAACTATTGTACGTTTGGAGAAATCAACGTACGTAATTCCTTCGGAAATACTTTGTCAGACATCCGTCCATACAAGTCATCCAGGAACAGGATGAACCGAAGGTACTCTCCTACTACATCCAAGGAATCACCCTACAGATCAGTTGCGAGAAGTCCTTGAAATCCGTAGAACCCAACCACGACAGAACCACAGTTTATCTCTGGGAGCTAACCAGAGATTATTAGCAGTTCTTCCGTTTAATGAAGATCCACGGTCTTCAATGCTCCATCCCGACCGTCTTCTGATATCTCCACGTATTTGTTGGTCGGAATGGTTTTCGAATATAAATTCGATCCCGGTCTTTCCGTACCAACAATCGTATTGGAAAGATTTGATAGTCGGTGATTTAACTATCAAAATAATCAGCGTTTCAATCATGACAACCCAATGAGTTCACTGGTTCAGTATTCGGTCTCACTTGGCCATTTTATTAAAACGAATATAGATTTAAACCCTTAAATATTTTGATACTAAAAATATAGTTTTCCCACTTCTTATTTAACATGAGATTCTTCTCTAAACCAATTTATACTTAATGAGATCCTATACCAAATTCAGTTTTCTATTTTCACATCCAACTCATTAGTCATGTTATTACAATATTGGGAAATCACTTTAACTTATTACTCGTAAAACGACGTTACGAAATATCATCTATCCATTACTTGAAAACAAAATTCCATGCTTATTATTATAGAATAAAACTTATTTTTTTTACCTTTCCTTTTTAATCTTGACAATATCGTTATTATTCACGCAGCCCTTTTTATTTCCCCTTTCCACTTTGGAATCCTCTTTGTATATATTTCCAATCCTCATTACACATCGCATTATTATTTTCTGTAATGGAAATAATAAACTATTATTAACTCCTTTTAGCATTACCAACTCATATCTTCCTCAGATAGTTCTGATGTCATTCAAGTTGGGGTATTTTAGTTACCTCTCAGACCTTGACCAACAACGTTCATATCTTCCGATAGATACAAGTTGTAATCCAAAACTCAATAATTCATTCTAAATTAATTCAAATTCCCATTTGGCGATTTAATTCAAGGTATGGTTCAATAAGCCTTTTGTCTTCTTGAAAATCTCTTTCTGGAATATAACCATTATTCAAATATTAGCACTTCTTTATAAAACACCACTTTTTAACCCTTTCCCTTTTTAAACTATTTCATTTAAAAGCTAGATTTGGTTATATAACCTGATGACCCCCTTCTCTATCCAAATTCACCCTTTCAAATCTCCTTTCAATCTTTTCATCATTTCCTGTTTGAAATCCTTATTTCAATTCCAATTGTACTAAACCACCTCTTAAGTAACGTTAATTTAGAATTTACGATATAATACCTCAAACCCCTTTTTACAACTTTGGTTTATTTTAAAACCCTTTTATCCTAAATCTTTTTTTTCCTTAATTCAGTTACTTAGGTAACATTTATTTAAACAAAACCTGTTCATGTACTCTTCTCACCATTCAATTGCCTTTATAAAATCAATTTACAATTTATTATTAAAATAAATATTTATTTCCTTTTTATAAACTTTTATTCGGAATATATATCTCAAAATTTCATCTTAGTTATAAAATAAATTTTGTAACTTCGGCTATATCGATTTACCTGACGGTAAATTGATATAAATAAAACAATTTACTTTCAGGCCATTTACCGCCGATTACTCAACCAATACTGCCCATTGATTAAACACAACACTGGTTGATTTTTCAGTCAATGGTCGCTACCAAAATCAATTACCCAATCATGACAGTTCATATACGATAATATGAAAATAAATAATATATTTGAGGAATCCAGTTGGATTTCTCCAACCTGTTCTTCTCTGCATACAAAACGGTTATCACCAACCAGATCATTCAATTCAAACAGTTCAAACAGATCAAACAATTCAAACCATTAAACACGTTTATTCTATAAACGTGACCATCAAGGTGAGTTACCTTTTATTGGAACCAATCGTTAAAATAACGATTTGGTATTTCACTGAAATTAATCAACGGTTTAATTTCATCAGTTAAAACAACAAACGAACTTATAACTAAAAAAACAGTCAACCATTGGCAAGCAGAGAACACAAAATAAAGACCCCAATTTATATAAAATATAAATGGGGAGAATACTGAGTGAGTTTAACTCGCCTTGATCTGATTCTGCGGTTTAAACGGTTCGTTTCAGTGTAATTAAACAAGTGTTTAATTAAACTGAAAATATCAGTTGATTCAGACCGTGTCCAGATTGGTTCCATGATGATGTGCTCGAGCATATGGTTCCAACATCCTTTGTTCCGTTCAACTCTGATTTACTTTGTTTCACCAATCTCATTTCTTTTCTTTTCAATAACCTTCTCATGCAAACATCTTCCCATACTTGTTACGTTCAGCTCTTCCTTTCTTTTTTTTTCTTTTTTTTTCAAATGGTCCCTTAATAGCTTTAACAAGTCGACCCCACTATCATACTACAGTTATCTGAACCGCCCCCACATACTTCTTCCTATCTCAACACTTCTTCCTCCTGAAACATGCCGTTTCATTCTTTTCTGTCTAAACATTTTGAAGTCTACCAGTAGGCTTCTTCCACGCATGAAAATTCACCACCTTCCACATGCAACTCCTCTCGTGTGGCCACAAATCCCCCTCCCACTTAATTCGAACACCACTACAGCCATTTCCCATCCTTCCAGTTCTTTTACGTTTCGCGTTTTTTTTTTCAACTTCAAAGCTCACGTTCTCAATATATATCAGAGCCCAAAAGAAGAGGCCATAGCTTGGAACGGTTATGTTGGTCTTCCAATGATCTGAGGGCAACTCCTATTTATAGAGGGAAGAATGGAAAGATAGGGATGGTGTTACATCATACGTACAAATAGGATGCAAATATAGCTGGGAAAATAGGGTGTGTAGGGAGGTAGGATGTTACCCCTTCAGTGCACATGGATAATCGATGTTTTGATACCCTGTGTGATATTGTGCATGTGATTTCATGTCTGGAGATGTTGATTAGTGTAGGGACTAGGGAGGCCGCTGTATTATTTTTGGGATATAGAGCGTGTGTTGTCTTCTATTAGCATTTGCGCTGAAGTGAAATGTCTGAGGACATGCATTTGGCGATTTGGAAATTACAAGACAGATATGGTAGGAGAAGACTGGCTAGCTAGCTGGTGAGTTTTCATTTCTTCATTAAGGCAAGTGAAAGAATTGACAGAAAGGAAATGATATGGGTAGTTGTGCATGTTAGGGGTTGAAAAACACTGAGTTTTCATTTCATCTGTTGGTTTGGTCGGCTGCTAACAAGGAGACAGTGCATTTGTAGGTAATTAGATTAGTGTATATATATTGGAAATAGGCGCCTGCTGTGTTTTTCAATCATCGATCAGCTGAAATGAACCATGATTTGTAAGTAAGAGGCATGATATTTTATTTAGGGTAGCCTGCACGTTTTATTTATAATTAATCCAGTGTAAACGTAATATATATTATTTTATATTATAACAAAACTTCGCGGAGAAGCAACACGTAAAAAGCACCATATATGATACATGTTTTCTGATAAAAAGCTAATCTTAGTGTAAGAAAGTATGCCGGACCCAATGGGACAAGTTTCGTCGAAATCCGAGGTCGTATGAAAATTTTTCCTTTATAAAACCAGAAATAAACACGTGTTTAATTTTTTTACGATCACCAGATAAATCAAATCAACTTGAAACCCTGAAATCCAAAAATAATTCTTCAATACGAACCCAACGGCATCAATTTCGTCGCATTCTGAGACTGTTTCCCCGGTAGGCTATTTTTACACGCACCGCACTGCCATTTTGGACACCAAATTTCACGGTTTCCAAAAATAACAAACTATATACCTATCCTGACTCTAATCGATGATACGAACTCAATGGAATTGGTTTCATGGCTTAATTCGACCGTCTATTCAAGTTATGCCCAATTATCCCTTTATTAATTTAATTACGCGTTATAGAAAATGAACGGGCGTTTACGACTACCGTGGTCACATACGACATCGGTTTGCCACGCCATTCAACACCGTACAATAATTTAACGATACGGTTCCAATGAAACTGATTTCGTCGAAATCTGAGTCCGTTTGCAAAAATGGCTATTTTAACGGTCTATATTTTAATAACGATTTTCCATAGCGACTATTTCAAAATTTGATTTGGTCATATCTAACAAACTATAACATGAAATCTGGATTTTCCTCTTTCATATGAAAATTACCATCAACACGGTTTCATCGTTTCTCGTTTCACAGAAATCCGACTTATATCGGATCCTGTATTCTCAGTTGAAGTTCAAAACTCCGTATTACGAACTGCATGCCATTTTCAAGCTCGATTTATATTTAAATAAATTATAGCGTTTAAACTTCGTTTAAATAACGAATTAAATATTAAAATCCATAAATACTCCGAATATAATATTTAAAATAATAAATTAAATTAAATATTTGAAGGCCAAAATCCGGGTCGTTACAATTTTGCTATTTTCTCAATCGATAAAACTTAGCGTGCTATTTGAATAAAGTACATAAAAATCTGTGTCTGTTGATCATGCATCTTATCTTAGTTTCAAACTACTCTGAGAGTAGAGTCCACATAACAGCATGGACGATTTCTCCAAATATATATTTCCAGAAGATGTCTTTAAACTTAAACCTGCGAATACTGGTGAAATATCGGTTATTTTTCTTTTTCACAAGACATATGGTGAAACAAATATCATATTCCTCTGGTGTTGGAAATACTGATCAAAGTGATTCTGGTTATAAGGCATATCCTACTCTTAAGACTATGTCGGCACCCTTTTTCCTTATCTATACGTTAAACAATTTTTATTTTTTTGGTTTGCATACACTGACCATTTTATATGGTTACTTAGTTAAAGAGTATGGCAATGTGGATAATCCATAATTCAAAGGTATGAATCTGATAGTACTTGCTGAGATGATCTATTTGGCTCCTTTCTTGTTCTTGTCAAGTAGGCATACAGTAAGTACTAATCTTTTGAAGTATACCAATAGCAATTAAAAACATCCATCTTTTCACTTGACTAAAGTCATGAAACAAGCTGCCATGTTGCTAATTGAAGGCCTAAGTTGATACATAAGCTCAACTAAATGAATTACCAGTAGCGATAACAACATTACGGTAACATAATCTGTATAGTTAAAAAGATTACTCAGTATCATGGTTACATAATCGAGGATTCGAGTAGAAGGATTGTCATAGAGCTAACTGATAAATAGCTGTATAAATACACATTTTCTGTGCGGGGAATATATGTGTAATATGCACATGTATGTATGAGCGCGTGCATGTGTGTGTGCGCGCATCTGTGCACACATGCACACTCTCTCTTTTTCTCTTTTGATTTGAACCATGATTTCATTTATGATAATTGAAAGTGGCATTCATCCATTCTTTTTTCGTCTCCTTTTCTATTTCTCTCTTCTTCACTTTCAACCTGTTAAAAAATTCAGAATCATAATTTGTAACGTTACATAAGGTTGATGCCATGTCGAAGTTTCTATACCATGTGTTCTCCTATTAGCAGTAAAGAAGAGATGGAACTATTGTGATAACTCATTCTGTTTGCACCTATATATCAACCGATGTAGATTTTAGACAATCCAATCAATCAGTCTTGTTGGTAAGGTATTTGTAGAATTCTAAAGGGACACCACTGAAATGTGCTAATTTCATTACCAATAAGGTATATGGATGCATATGTCTGTGTATATCACTATATTTATTCATGCAAAGTCATATATTATTCTTATATTTAAACTGTATAGGGTATCATAATATTTTATAAGTGTGGCTTTCTTTTCATTTTGTAAGATCCATGACATCTTAGCCATGAGGGAGACGTCTTAGAAGACCCTGCAAAAAAGCCAAAGAAAGACATGTATATGATGTCTGGTGATCCAGAGGATGCTGTAGATACACCTGAATGCATTGAAATCGAGTTTGTGAAAGGCCTACCAGTCTCGCTAAACGGACAAAATCTCTCGCCTGCAGCTCTCCTAACTGAACTCAACCAAATTGAAGGCAAACACAGAATCGGAAGGATGGACATGGTCGAGAACCGTCTAGTGGCCATTAAATTTCGCGGACTTTACGAGACGCCAGATGGCACAGTCCTTTACACTGCCCTCCCCCGGCTCGAATTCCTAACCCTGGACCGGACATCATGTAACAAAAAACGTTCTTGCCCTCTGGTATGCGGATTTGGTATACACATGAAGATGGTTCGACCCGCTTCGTGAGTCCGTTGATGCTTTTATGGAGAAGGTTTCGGGAACTACAATCGGGTCGGTTAAGCTTAAGCTTTACAAGGGCTCTATTGAGGTAGTTTGAAGGAAGAGCCGTATAGCTTGTAGAGGGAGGATATTTCTTCTTTTGAGAAAGGTGAGATTTATAACCTGGCTGATGTTGTTGGGTTCATCAGCCTTTATGATCTTCCCACTATATTTAGGGCTATGCTTGACAAGGAGATGTGATCTGTTTAGGTCCGCTGTGGTGTTTTTTCTGCTGTTTTGATTTTATTTTTTGGTGTATGGTAATTCTATTTCGGAATTATTTAATTGACATTTTTGGTCTTTATCTTCTTTGTACAATCTGTATTACTTACTAGAACTCTAGCATTTGGTCGAGAATCTGGTAGAGGAGAAGTCAATTAAGTTTAGACCTGAAATAGCGACATCAATTCATGAATTCAAAACTTCTATTTAGTAGATTACAAATTTTCATGTTATTTTGTTTGTTTTACACAACTGATTGGCCTATGATGATTAGTTTTGATTACAGAATACAAGCAAAAGCGCTTGTTACATGTAGAATTCTTACTACTGACCAGGACGGTCTGAGGCTACTTTTGTTATTCAAATTTGATGGAATATTATTTATTTTATCTTGTATTGTTTTGAAACGTACAATCTGTTAGTTTCAGGCATTTCTACTTAGCTGTTAATTTTGATTGAGTAATTCATAAGATGAACTAAAAGATCTTGGACTATGCGCTATCATTTGAAGATCTAGTTGAGCATTTTGACATTTTATTTTGAATATGATGAAATCATCTTAAATTGCTTATGCAGTTTAATTAGGCATTCAATGCTTTTTATCTCAAATAGAATGTAATTTGGTTTTGTACTTATATGTATATTGAAGCAGTGATTTTTCATTGTGTGTGCTTTTGCCACTTTTATAGTCATAAACATAAAGAAGAATGTGACTATATATGTATGCTTATGAGCAAGGATAATATTGATGTTTAAGGCCTGAAGGTTATTCATATGTACTTGCAATTCTGTCCAATCATGGTTTAATATTCAGTATGCTTTAAGATATATGGAATGGTTCTGATAGTTATTGTTGAATAGTTACTCTTTTTCTAATTTGTGACCTCTTTTATAAGTTTCTTATTTGCATTGTACCTATTCTATGGTTCATTAGGACTGGATGACATGATTGTGACATCATACATGGTGGTGTGTGAAAATGTGTGCGTGTACTTGCCGAGTATAATACACACAAGGATCGTGTAATTATGACAAACAATATTCAAGTATAAAGTAATAACTATTCGCAGATAAGTAAATATAGTAAATGCAGTAAAAAGGATAAATCACACCAGAGATTTTTATACTGGTTCGAAGCACCGTCCTACGTCCTGTCCCAGACCTCTCTCTGGATTTTCACTAACAACCTCACTTTACCCGGAGGAACAGGTATACAACACTACTTGATTTACGGGCTACAAGCTTACCCACTTGATTTCACGGGCTACAAGCTTACCCACTTGATTTCATGGGCTACAAGCTTACCCACACAGGACAATTACAAGAGTTTGACTTTTGAATGTGTTCTTGCTTCAACACTGATTAGTCAACGTTTGAGTAGACCCTTCCTATAATCTTATCCTCAAATATGATTTGATGTTTGTGAAGATTTGGAAGTAGATTATCGTATTGAATCACAAGAATATTAAATAAGCTTGGAGATTCAAACGATAGAATATTGAATATGAGTGCTTTTTGAATGCCAAATAGAATGCAAATTAGATCAGAGAATAGAGAGTGAAATTCGGTGGTTTGGATGAATGAAATATGATGTATTTATAATGATTGAGAAGTTATAATCATTAGTGAAAAGTTGCAATCAAAAGAGATGATTCCTGATGAAGAGAAATGGATGCAACCTTTCATGAAAGAAGATGACTCTTCAAAGATATGCTTTGTTATTCAAAAAGCTGTTGACAGGTAAAATGTACAGGTAGACAGGTTTTTGACCATTACCTTTAAAAAGCCGTTGACAAGTTAATTTTTACAGGTAGACAGGTTTCATTTGAAATCCTGTTGACAAGTTAAAAATAACCTGTTGACATGTTTTTGTCAACTTGCCACAGAAAAGAGTTTTCATGAATATTTTTAAAAGCAATGAGAAGTATGATTATTTGAGGATAGATCTTAACATTTAAAACTCTAAATAACCATTTTCTAACCTGTGAAAAAAACATCAATTCTTCTTTTTGTCGATCATGAAGCTTCTTCTTGTCATTAATCAAAATAATCATTGAAATCTTTGACTCAACATTCTCCCCCTACTTGATTGATGACAATATTGCTTGATATTTCAATCTCCATTGCTATCTCCCCCTGTATATATGCTCCCCCTGAAATATATAACTAAATTTTTGCAAGAAGAAATATTAGTAACATTTTCTCCCCCTTTGTCACTGACGAAAAGGGTATATAACACCAATATTAAGATGAAATAGCATTATATCCAGAGTGTATCAAATATTACAGACCATATCAACCATATCATATGAAAATGAAGTTTCGTAGCATACACACCAAGCACAAATCACATACAAGTGCTGATAAAAGTGTTTGAAGATTAAAAACATAAAAAATAGACAGAACTACTGAGGTGGTAAATCGGAATCGGTTTCGTTTCCTTCTTCGTCTGACGATTCCTCCTCCTTATCTCCTTCTTATTCCTCAGCATCTCCAACTTCTTCTTCCTCATTTTTGCCTTCTTCAATGTAGGATGTGCCACGACCCCGTCCATGTTCAGTGCTTGTTCCAGAACTAGTACTCTCCTCTGAAGATGTCCATGTGAATGTAGGAGGCCTTGGACGTTTTGCCGGGTCTTGAGAATGTGTTGTGGAGGATGATGCGCCACAAGAAATTGCATCCAAAAAAATCCCGAAGAATGACTTAAGTTTATTAAATCGTTTACCAAGTTTAGTGTCTAAACGATCAAGCTTGTTATCGGTTCGTTTAAGTCGTGCTTCGAGAAGAAATTGATTCCTTGCAATTTGTTCGAGAGATTCCTTAGTTGTAGAAGTAGGTAAAGGAATCCTAACGTCTTCTGGTTTCGGCCTAGTAATTTGTGAGGAAGAAGCTTCGGGAGGACCTTGGTGTTTATATTGCTCAAAAGGAATGATGTTTAAGTATGGCTCAGGAAGTTTCATTCTCTTTTTCGATGCTTTATTAATACACTTTGGCCCTGAAACCTTGGACTCGGGAGATTGAATACCGCAAGCAAGTAATAGACGCATTAGGTATTCATTGTAAAATAGATGTGGTCTTGAATGATTATTCACCATTGAAATTTCGTCGAAGATCATCTCTATCCAATTTACATTTATTTCTCCATAAATTGCGTACAAGGCATTAAAGTTTTCTTTATAAACGACATCAAAATTTCCAGTCCTTAGCAACAAGGAATGCGTGATACAGAGATGAAGAAGTCTAGCCGTAGGTCGTAAATTAACTCCTTTTGTACTTGGCTTGTGATCTTCAATAAACAAGTGACTGACTTTATCTCTAGTATGAACAAATCACTAGAGAATTTAATATCACTATTTTCATAACGAAGAACTTGTGCCATCCTATCTTTTGATATAAAAACATGTTTTCCACACACAACGGGACAGAAACAATTTGATGAATTCTCCGGTTTGAATTTCTCTAAATTGAGGTGAGCGTAGAACAACTTAATCATGATATAATTGATTTCAATGTTGTTCTTTTCGAAGTCAAGAAGAGAATCAATACCTGCTCTCTTTGCAAAGGTCTGAACATCGTATAGAAAGAAATCAGAGAACTTGATAAATGATCCTTGATGAATAGTATAGTCTTTCATTTTGTTCCATTTCCTAATAGCGATTGGATCCATTAACCACTGTTTAATGTGTGAATCAATAGGTTGTAGGGTTGAAGAGGAAGAAGATGTTTTTGATTTCTTTTTCTTTGGAGCTATTGGAGATTGAAGAAATTGAAATTGGAGAAATTAGGGGTGATAGGAATGGGTATTTTGAGTTTAAAGGGAGTTGAAAACGAAACGGTGTGTTGGATTTGAGTGTGAACCGACGTTTGTATATATAAAAACAGATTTATTCGTGACCGGTCGATAGGGAATAATTCACACGTCGATAGGTAAAGTTTCTGGTATGAAATTGAAAATAGAAATCGGTCGATAGGAGGGAATAGGGCGGTCGATAGGAAATGTTTCTGGTTTGGAAAAAACTGTTTAAACATAAACCGGTCGATAGGAAATTCTCTACCGGTCGACCTAATTTTTCTCTGGTTTTAATTTTATGAACAGCGGTCGACAGGTGTAGTGCAGGCGGTCGACAGGTTATTTTAACCGGTCGACAGGTACTGTATATTTTTGTTTTTATCACTTCTCTTGTTTATATATTCGAACTCTATTAAAACTTTATTATAAAATATAATAAATTATGAGGAATAAAACATAAATACAACAAATAAAACAATATAAATGATCTTCTAAAATACGATATATAGAAATTATTTTCTTGGTTCCCAAGGAGATTTTCCGCTTGCTCCTTCATTTTTGTTGTAATTCCTATCCCATGAGTTGGGTGTTCTTGATGATGATGGCATATGTGTGGGCTCATGAATGTTGTGCTTATTAGAGCTACAGAAGAATGAAGCTATTTGTTCGAGATACGTGAGCCGAGAAGCTGTTAACTTCTGCTCGTAATACATCTCCCTCTGGAGATCAACTTGATGCTTTTGATAATGGTGTATCTCATCTATTTTCTCTCGTGTATGTGGAGAACAAAATAACGCTTTCTTGCAACGTTTTGAGTTAGGTGTGGTGCCAGGTGTACGTGAGTTTTTATGGAAACCAGGAGGATGTTCCGGTGTTTTCGGGGAGTAGTGCTCATCTGATTCGGAGCTTGTTATGGTGATGTGTGATCTTCGAGCACATTCATCGCAAATATGAGCCATAACAAGATGAATGAAGATTGAAAGGATGAATTCAGAAAGCACTCAACGAAGAGGTATATATAAGACTACTTCTATTTTTATAAGAGGTCCATATTAATCTCACCACAAAATAACACTTTATTTTAGGAGAGAAAATAGTTAAGTAATAACTATTTGTATTAGATAGAAAATAACTCTGCTACGTTTAAAATATAGTTTAATTTTCAAGTTCCTTTCTAGATAATAAGCCTAGCTCTCTACGTAATTTTATGAAACTTGATTCGAGTAGAGGCTTGGTAAATGTATCAGCTAGTTGATTCTCTGTGCTTACATATTCAAGATTTATATTTCCTTTTCCAATATTATCTCTCAGAAAATGACGTCGAATGTCGATATGTTTTGTCCGAGAGTGGTTAACCGGGTTTTTGGATAAGTTTATTGCACTTGTGTTATCACAATATATGATTGAATTTGATAAAATTATTCCAAAGTCTTTAAGTGTTTGTTGCATATATAAAACTTGTGTACATGCAAGAGCCGCTGATATATACTCCGCTTCACACGTCGAAAGTGAAACACAATTTGTTTTCTTACTAAACCAAGAGATAAGTGATTTTCCAATAAAATGGCAAGTACCACTTGTGCTTTTTCTATCCGTTCGAGATCCTCCGAAATCCGCATCACTATATGATACTAACTCAAATGAACAATCTTTTGGATAGAAAAGACCAAAATCTCAGGTATTATTAAGATAACGAATTATACGTTTCACTGCTCGTAAGTGTGATTCTTTAGGATTGGCTTGAAATCGTGCACATAAACAAACACTCATCATAATGTCAGGACGACTAGCCGTTAAATATAAAAGAGAACCTATCATACTACGATTTGTCTTTTGGTCTACGCTTTTTCCATTTTCATCTTTTTCAAGATGAGTAGATGTACTCATAGGAGTAGTTTTTCCGGAAGTATTTTCAAATCCAAATCTTTTAAGAAGATTTCCACAATATTTTTCTTGATTTATGAAAATACCATTCGGAAGTTGTTTAATTTGAAGACCAAGAAAGCATGATAATTCTCCCATATGTGACATTTCAAATTCTTTGGTCATAACATCTACAAATTCTTTACAAAGTTTTTCATTTGTTGATCCAAAGATTATATCGTCCACATATATTTGAATAACCAATATGTCTTTTTGCGAATGTTTAATAAATAATGTTTGATCAACCTTCCCTATATGAAAACCCGAATCAATAAGATAACTTCGTAAACGTTCATACCAAGCACGTGGTGCTTGTTTTAAGCTGTACAAAGCCTTTTTAAGTTTAAATACATGATCCGGATATTTTTCATGTTTAAATAAAGGAGGTTGTTCAACATATACTCTTTCTTTTATAAACCCGTTTAAGAATGCACTCTTGACATTCATCTGATATAATTTAAAATTGTGATGACAAGCAAAAGATAATAAAATTCTAATAGCCTCTACTCTTGCGACAGGTGCGGATGTTTCTTCATAATCGATATCTTCTTCTTGATTATAACCTTGTGCTGCTAACTGTGCTTTATTTCTAGTGATATTCCTCTTGTTCATCAGCCTTATTTTTATAAACCCATTTAGTTCCTATAACTGATTGGTCAGTTGGCCTTAGAACAAGTTCCCATACATCATTGCGCTCGAACTGATTTAGCTTTTCTTGCATGGCAATGATCCAGTAATCATCGGTAGCAGCTTCCTTAGGATTTATCGGTTCGATATTCGAAATAAACGCAACATGACCCATTTGATTAAGTTGACTCCTTGTCCTAATCTGTGAGGTTACTTCTCTAATAACATTGAACCGGATGATCTCTTAGAACTCTTGGAGGAGATCTAAATCTAGGTGGAGAAGGTGCCACAGCAGGTTAAGGAATATCTTCAATAATTTCTGAGTCAAAGTCATTATTTTCTTCGTCATCTGATATATTATGAGATGGCTTATAGAATTCGTCAAAAGATACATGAAGCGATTCTTCAATAGTTTTAGTTCTCTTATTGAATATACGATAGGCCTTGCTTCGTTCCGAATATCCGACAAATATACCTTTATCGGATTTTGGATCAAATTTTCACAGATAGTCTTTCGTATTTAAAATAAAACATTTAGAACCGAAAACTTTGAAATATGAGATATTTGGTTTTTTCTGATTAAATAGCTTATAAGATGTATTTTTCGTGAGAGGTCGAATAGATACACGATTCAAAACATAACACGTAGTTGCAACAGTTTCTGCTCAAAAATGTTTTGGTAAAGTGGTTCCATTTAATAGTGTTCTTGCGCATTCTTGTAAAGTCCGATTTTTCCGTTCTACAACTCAATTTTGTTGTGGAGTTCGAGGAAATGAAAAATTATGATTAATACCTTTCTTTGTACAAAAATGTTCAAATTCATTAATTTCGAACTCTCCGCCATGATCACTTCTTATATTCTTAACTTTAAGTCCTTTTGACTTTTGAATTTTCTTGACGAAGGATTTGAAATGATTAAACGTGTCACTTTTATTTTTCAAGAAAATTACCCATGTATAACGAGAATAATCATCAACAATTACAAACACATACCGACTATGATTTATTGACTGAACCTGTGTTGGTCCGAATAGATCCATATGTAATAACTCAAGTGGTTGTAATGTTGATATGACTTTCTTGGATTTGAAAGATGATTTAGTCAATTTTCCTAGTTGACATGCATCACAAATATTATTAGCCGTAAAGCTCATTTTGGGTAGTCCTTTAACTAGATCATTTTTGGCTAGCTTGTCAATAGTTCTGAAGTTTATGTGACAGAAACGTTTGTGCCATAGCCATGGATCATTATCATTTGCTACAAGACACATAACTGAATTATGACTGATGTTCATATTCAGAATATAGATATTTTTGTCTCTATAACCTTCAAAAACTAGATTTCGATCTTCATCTAAAATACTACATTTATTATCCGAAAAAGAAATGATAAAACCTTTGTCGCACAGTTGACTAATACTTAGTAAATTATGTTTCAAGTTTTTAACTAGCATGACATTAGTAATAAGAGGTAAGTTAGATGTACCGTAATTGCTCACATCACCTTTGCCGATGATATAGCCTTTTGAATTATCTCCAAAAGTGACAGAGCCACCATCTGAATAAGTGATATTTGTTAATAAGCTCTTGTCTCTAGTCATATGCTTTGAGCAACCACTGTCTAGTATCCACTTTCCTCTTTTCTTAAGTGGGACCTGCAAAAAATAGAATTAAGATCATGGTACCCACTTTTTATAGGGTCCTAAGAGTCAGGTCTTAGGAGTCCAAACCATACGGGTATGGTATCACCTTTATATAAATAATTGGAATTATGATGCACAGTATTCAAAAAAATTTGAATGTACTTGTTCCTAATTAAATTGTTATTTGTTTTAGGAACCCGTATTTTAATATTCTTGATATTTTTCTTTTGAAATTTCACAACTGATTTTGGTTTGGAGTATAATAAACTAAGATTTTTCTTAGCTCTAGTTTCTTGCACCTTTTTCTTTCTTTTATTACCAAGATGTTTCTTGGTATCTTGTTTCTTATACCCCAAACCATGTTTATTTGTAGCGGACTGTGAACTTTCAATAATCTTTGTCAAATTTTCTCGACCTTTGTTGAAGTTAGAAACATTTTGAATAATGTCATCTAACTTAATTTGTAAGCTAGCTTTTTCTAGGTCTAGAATTTTGACTTTTTCCTTAAGCCCATGATTTTCAGCAGTAAGAGCGTCATTTTTCTCTTTCCGAGTTTCAATTTCTTAACTCAAAAGAGTTAATTGAGAATTAACATTAGATGATAACTCTTGAAATTTTTCAAGTTCCTCCTCTAATATTTTCTTCTCGTCTTTTAACATATCTCGTTCAAATTCTGCTCTACTTAAATCTGCTTGAGCTTGTTTGCATTGTCGTTTCATATCTTTGAATTTAAATATTAATTCAACATTAATATCAAGAACTTCTTCAAAAGAAGGAATTTGTACCTCATCTTCTGTTGACATGAAACATATATTCGCTTGTTCATCGTCTGAGTCACTTTCACTATCAGATGAAGACGAGTCTGAATCATCCCATGTTACTGAGAATGCTCGTTTCTTTGACTTGTCTTTCTTGTATTCGAATTTGTCATTTTCTGACTTCTTCTTTTGTTTTGGACAATCTTTTTGCATATGCCCCTTTTTATGACAATTGAAGCATTCTATACTTGAAGATGATGGTTTATTTGAACCGAACTTCTTTCTGTTGTATCGACTAGCCTTTCGTTGCTTTAAGAATTTCTTGAATCCTTTTGCAATGAATGCTAGATCTTCATCTTCGGAATCTGAGTTGTCCTCATCTTTTTTAGCATGAAAAGCTACAATTTTCTTTTCTTCTTTTTGTTCTTTTCTAGCTTGCAAGTTAGCTTCATAGGACATTAGATTTCCTATCAATTCATCTGGCTTCATGGTGGAAAGGTCATTAGTTTCTTCAATCGCTAATACTTTTCCTTCCCATTCACTAGTCAGAGAATGTAGGACTGTTGAAACAACATCAAAATCTGAATACTTTTGTCCTAAACCAATGAGTGCATGATGAATAGTTTGAAATCGTGAATACATCTCATTGATTGTTCCATTGGCTTCATTTTGAAATTTTGAAATTGATTTTTTAACATAGCTATTTTTGTTTGTTTAACCTTGTTAGTACCTTCATGAGTAGTTTTAAGCGTTTGCCAAATTTGATATGCAGTGGTACAGATACTAACACGGTTATATTCATTTTGATCTAATGCACAAAACAACATATTTATTGCTTTTGCATTTACAGTTGCTGCAGTTTTGTCAGCAGTCGTCCATTCTGTATACTCAGTTGTTGGATTTACTATTTCTTTCTGAGTAGCATTCCAAGCATCATAGCTAGTTGATTGCATGTAAAAAGCCATACGTGTTGCCCAATAGCTATAGTTAAGACCATTGAAGAAAGGAGGTCTTTGTGTTGATTGACCTTCTGTATAAGTGGTGTTAGTGCTACTACTTGGGTTATTTGCCATATTACTAGAATATATCAAATAACTGTGTTACGGTTATAAGATGACCATGCTCTGATACCAACTGAAAATGTGTGCGTGTACTTGCCGAGTATAATACACACAAGGATCGTATACTTATGACAAACAATATTCAAGTATAAACTAATAACTATTCACAGATAAGTAAATATAGTAAATGCAGTAAAAAAGAAAAATCACACCAGGGATTTTTATACTGGTTCGGAGCACCGTCCTACGTCTAGTCCCAGACCTCTCTCTGGATTTTCACTAGCAACCTCACTTTACCTGGAGGAACAGGTATACAACACTACTTGATTTACGGGCCACAAGCTTACCCACTTGATTTCACGGGCTACAAGCTTACCCACTTGATTTCACGGGCTACAAGCTTACCCACACAGGACAATTACAAGAGTTTGACTTTTGAATGTGTTCTTGCTTCAACACTGATTAGTCAACGTTTGAGTACACCCTTCCTATAATCTTATCCTCAAATATGATTTGATGTTTGTGAAGATTTGGAAGTAGATTATCGTATTGAATCACAAGAATATTAAATAAGCTTGGAGATTCAAATGATAGAATATTGAATATGAGTGCTTGTTGAATGCCAAATAGAATGCAAAATAGATCAGAGAATAGAGAGTGAAATTCGGTGGTTTGGATGAATGAAATATGATGTATTTATAATGATTGAGAAGTTATAATCATTAGTGAAAAGTTACAATCAAAAGAGATGATTCCTGATGAAGAGAAATGGATGCAACCTTTCATGAAAGAAGATGACTCTTCAAAGATATGCTTTGTTATTCAAAAAGCTGTTGATAGGTAAAATGTACATGTAGACAGGTTTTTGACCGTTACCTTTAAAATGTTGTTGACAGGTTAATTTTTACAGGTAGACAGGTTTCATTTGAAATCCTGTTGACAAGTTAAAAATAACCTGTTGACATGTTTTTGTCAACTTGCTACAGAAAATAGTTTTCATGAATATTTTTAAAAGCAATGAGAAGTATGATTATTTGAGGATAGATTTTAACATTTATAACTCTAAATAACCAACTTCTAACCTAAGAAAAAGACATCAATTCTTCTTTTTGTCGATCATGAAGCTTCTTCTTGTCATTAATCAAAATAATCATTGAAATCTTTGACTCAACAGTGTGAGGATGCAAGTGAACATGTTTGAGTAATATTCACAGAATTTGAAGGGTAGAGTGGGAATTGCGAGAGTGGAGGACATGGTCAGGGATGCCTTATTTGTTATTGGTGCTGATGAATCACTGTCAAATGCCCGCCAAACAAGTGAGCTATATCCTGGACAGTTACCATGACTTTTTGTTGCTGAGGATGCAGAATTTTGTTCAGGTATATTTGTTACATGAGTTATAAGTTATAACATTTTTCCCCTTTCTTATGAACATACATGCACAGTGCTAGTAATTATGTTTAGATTGTTACTAATATCTCCACTATAGGAGTTTTTTTAAGAAGGTTTCACTTTAAAATTTTGTTACTAATATATGAAGCTGCAATTGATTAATACTTCTGGTTGTATTGTTGATAATATACAATGAAATATACATACTCATCATGTTTTTGGCTTGTAATTGGATTGTTAAGAACATGGTCAGGTGTTAGTGTCATAATTAATTAGGTTGGGATTTATTCATTCTTGGAGATATATATGGCGATACAAGTAAATGTTCAATTATATCAAAGGTTAGTTTTTTTTACAGAAAATACCAAAAATAGCATGTGAAAATTTTTACAAGCAATGTTCAGTAACAAGACACTCACAGATTACTTTTTACACATTAATCAATAGAAAAGCTTGTTATCAAGCTCTAGTGTACTAACTGCAGATAAAAACTGATAGTTAAGATATAGAAAAGTGGCTTCCAATTGGCTTATACAAGCACCAAAATGCTTTTGATATCAGGCCCATACTAACGCCTATGGAGTGTGTACATATAGTAACATATATACCTTTTGGGGTCTGCTTTAACATTTCAGTCTCAGGAATGCCACCATCAGGATGTCAATCTTAGTAAACTTGCATTGATGGGGAGAAGATATTAAATTTAAGGGTTATTTTTCTTATTTAGCGTTCACTCCTAATTTATATTCACGTAAAAGATTAATATTTGGATCATCTAGTGCGTGGATGCACTTATGTTGATACAATACTGCACCAAGAATGTCCCCTGTTTGCTATAAGTGTAAATTATGCAGTCCTTTTTTCTCTAGTATAATTTATCATATTTCTATATTTTACTATTAGGTCAGGTTAGTTTAGTTACTATGGAAGAAACTAAAGTTTGAAAGTGGACCTCGAGTAAACTAAGGCAACATTATATTTCATTCACACAAAGATACACAAGTTTCAAAATGGTACATGATTTTTTGCAACTTGTATACATTATTCTTCTTATTATAGCTGCTTTCTTTTCAAAAATATTTATTTGTTTATTGCAGAAACTAGATCTTGTTGGTTTAGTACAGTTTCTAATGCTCCTAATTGAATTGGTAAAGTAACTTCCTTGACTGATGGGCGAAGATCATATTCTTTCAATCATTTAAAAGCAGGAATTGAGAGCTATATTAATTTAAATGCGTCTTGTTTTGTTGCATTGGTCCTTGACATCGTTGGTCTGGTGCATGATATAAGATAAGAAGGCACTAGCCTGATTGTAACACCCCGCCTCCGCTAGGGTCACTCGCAAAGGAATGCACTAGCTTTAGAGGGGCATTATTGGTAAACATGCACAGAAATATCACAAGACAGAACATATAAAATAGCGGAAGTAAAATCGAACTATCATAAACATCAATAATTAAGGTCTAAAGCCTTTTACATCAGAGTACATCAAAACCTGTCTTGGAATAGTAAAAAAGCATAAAGACTTTTTCATAAATTATTCCCCAAGTAAAAACAGTAAAGTAGCCATAGCCAAGAAAAGTCCAAGCCATCCATGATGACCTTCAAGCAGAAGAGGTCCGAACTAAACAACAGTATTTCCTCCCTGTAACCTGGGGGGAACGGAAGAAAAGAGGCGAAACAAAACGGGTCAGTCAAAAAGACTGAGTAAGCCCTATCTACTATCAGCATAAAAACTAGTAAAGTTAACTGACATGAGAGACTGAGATGAACATAAGCATGATGACAAGATAGATAAGCTAAATCAAAATAACAGGATGAACTACTGAACTCAGATAAACTAAGGTGTCATGATAAATTACGGTGTCAAGATAAAACAAGGTATCCCATCGTCAAGTTCCTGTCAAGTATAATATCCCCAAGATATCTATCACGTATAACATCCCATGGTATATATCCTGTCTTTTAGCTCTGCACCTACCGTACTAGTATCCCCACCGTATCATGTGTTAACCATGAATGACCCTTACTCAAAAGTCGTGTAATGGTCTATGTCAACCTAATATATCGCATATATAGGTTACTCAACTCGTATGTTTTATTCCATGTAAATGTTCAGTCCCTTGCCGTAGACCATACGGGCTTTCCCATGAGATTCTATACTACTTTAACATAGTTCCATGATCGTTTTGGATTGTCACCCTATATCTAACTAGGGTCTTTCAACATGAATCATTGTTTGTACAACTAGGACTTATGCTACCTAGGACTACTAGGGATTATGCTTACCTATTACACGTTTTCGTATCTCGGTTTTGGTTCAACCACCCAGGGCCACTAGGATTTACGCTAACCGTCAACCGCGCCCTTTTTCCCACGCATTCATCGTGAATCGTTTTTCCATGACTGTATGCACATGTATCACATCGTGCCATCCGAGTCCTGTCACAGGGCAGACCAGGAAATACAGGACTCGGTCGGGAGCTTTCGATTTATCTGCCGATGCAGATGCTAAGGTCTGTTTTTTCTATACGTGGCTATGGTCCCACGAGACCACTCCCTCAACTAGTGAAAGACAAGACATGATAAATCCTATATGAGAACACACTACTGGCCAACCCACAATCCTAGCCTTACTGCAACCATAATTAGATAGCAATTATGGTCTTTTGGGTGTTCTCTGCCTTTCCGTACGTACACGCTTGACCAAAGATGGTAGGTAGCCTGACGAAATGCTATCTAGGGTACGACCGTGTATCGTCGACTATCCCCTATCCATCCCCGTCTTTAGGTCGCTCGTATAGCAACCAAGGCATACTCTTGGTTCTTCTAACGCAGACCTTAACCTCTCATGAGCCTAGTATGATCACCTGGCAGCTCATAGAGGGATACCAAGAATATCCTCACGTTCCCCGAAGCCGCTGCTTCGTTACCCAGTTCGCTGGAGCCTTTATCTAAATCAGATACTTGCTCCTACTCGTATACTTAAGCGATGACCTACCGTATCAGGTTACTCATCTATCTATGAACCGGTCTAAATTTCCTTGACTAAGAATCATTACTTAGTTATTCTTCAACTAAGGTTTACCACTTAGCCTTATTCCCGTTATCCTTGTTAACTACGGTTATCCACCTAATCCTCAGAACTAGGGTTTACATAATGGATTAAGTGTCACTTAAGTTCATGACTTAACCCGTCTACAAATCATGTCAAAATTGGCTAAGTATCCGAGTTCAAGACTTAACCCTACAAACCATGCTCAAGTTGGTTAAGTATATATTAACTTGACCCTATCAAATTACTGAGTCAAATTGGTCAAGCGTATTTAAGCGATTCGTGACTTAGCCTTATCATGTTATCACGTTAGATTGGTTAAGTATTGGTTAACTTAACCTTATCAAATAACCGAGTTGGAGTGTTTAAGTATAGGTTACTTAATCACTTCAAAATTACCGAGTTAGATTGGTTAAGTGTTGGTTAACTTAACCACTTCGAATCATCGTGTTAGATTAGTTAAGTGTTTAACTTAACCCCATCAAACTACCAAGTGGGATTGATTAAGTCTAGGCTAACTTAACCCCATCCGATTTCCATGTTTAGACTAGTTGAGTCTAATTTTTAACCCCATCCATTAACTGTATCTTTCGGTTAAGTGTCATTAAGAAAACTTACTTAACCTTACCAAATTATCATGTTGGATTGATTAAGTGTTGGTTAACTTAACCCCGTCCACTAGTCGTATAAAAAAATGGTTAAGTGCCATTAGGCAAATCAAGTTACTTAACCTACCCAACCTTGTCATGTTTTGTTAAGTATCATTAGCCTAATCAAATTACTTAACCCATTTGTCCATGTCATATTTGGTTAAGAGTCATTAATCAAATTAACTTAACCCTATCATTTGGCATTAATTACTTAATGCACCTCAACCTCTCACATTAGACTTTGTTGTGGTTACTAGTTAAGCCGGTCGGTTCCGGGTAGCTTTACACCACAACTTGGTCTAACCTCGGGTTCAAGCACAACATGACCAACTTCTCACATTGGGTCCTATTGTTTGCAACTACTAGTTAGGCCGGTCGGTTCCGGGTAGTTTTACGTTGCAAACTCAACCCAACCTCGAGTTGGTCACTTTCATGTTTAGTCTAGTGTCATGTTCATATTCAAGTTTTTAAGAATATGGGTAGACCTAACTTAATAGGTAAATTCCCAAAAACATACTCACATGTCAACTTCCATGTTATATTTCAAGTCATGTTTTCAAGTTGTATTTCATGTCATTAGAAATTACCCATAACATAACCCAACGCTTTTAAACTCGCATATACGTTCGCAACAATGTAATGGATTAAAAGAAGAGACTTGGCAAAGGCATGACAAAAATGGATATTAAGCCACAAGTTAATCATGGTGGCAAATGAGGCACAAATGTGTTCATTAACTTGCATGTTACATTCTTAAGCCTCAAAAACATGCATAAACCCAAACTTGGCACATAAGCGAATCATGGTGACAAAAGACATGGAATGATGACTAGTAACTCGCATATATCATCACATAAGGGTTGTGACTTCATATGCAAGTTGACATAAAGGTTATGAGGGTTCTCATGTTGCATAATGCAACATTTCAACATAAAGGTTGTAGCTTTTAGCCCACAAGACCAAGATAATGACTTCCTAAACTTGCATGACATGATAGCATGTATCATACTCAATGATCAAACCCAAACTTGCAACATGAACATTTAACTTCATAGTTAATATCTAAGAGTAGGGAAAGGGCTTACATTGCTATGAAGGCACAAATCGATTAAGTTAAAGATTGAGACAACGCCTATGCATGCCATCATCCAAAAACCCAAAGATGAAAGCTCCAAATCAATAAAAAACCCATCTTGATGAACAAAGGTCAAAGCTTTAGCCTTGAAATCAACTTGAGAAGCTCTCATACTAACATAGGGACTCTCTAATACTCACATGATCATGAAACCTCTCATAGAAATGAAGTGGAGGCTAGGATTTTGAGTGGAGGCCATGAGAGGAGCAATTTTGCCATAGTTTAGTTGCATGAATGAATAATGAGGATTTAGGAGAGGGTTAGGGGCTTATTTATAGAGATTAGGATTAGTTAGGACCCTTAGATTAACCCTAGGACCAACCTGAACCATCAGATTTCAAACCAGGCCCAAAAACCTGGCCAAGACAAGAGATAGGTGCACCAGGCAAAACTGCCCGGCCACCATAAGTCGACCCCCAAGTCGACAGGGCTGTCGACTTGGGTCGAGCCATGTCGACTCCCAAGTCGACAGGGCTGTCGACTTGGGGTGCCTGGCGGGAATTTTTCCCGCCTAGCCTTCCAGCCCTAATTTTCGAAATTAGAACTCGTTTTTGAACTTGAATTTTCTGAAAACTTCGTCGGACCATAACTTGGTCATACGGACTCCGATTCTCAAAAACTCAGACTCTATTTCGCATATTTTTCCGAGACGAACGCAATGGCATAGCCCGTTTTACTTGATTCAGAATTTAAAATTAAATTCTGCCTTGATTCTCGTTTTAACATGTTATCGGAATACGGGTTGTTACACTGATGCACTGTTATAATGCACAGAACATTAACATATTTGTGTAACTGTTTACATACATCAGGTCAAAATATCACTTAAAGTATGCACTGTTATAATGCGCTTAAAATATCCAATCTCAAAGTTCTCTTGTCAAATTTCAGGTTGAATCCTAGTTGTCCTTTGAATCAAATCTGTCATGTGAAACTAGAGCATCATCTGATTATCAGTTAATTTCTTATTTGACTTGATATCAATTGAATCTAAGATCAAAAGTCATTTTTTTCTTCAAATGAATAACTTTGTTTTTTAAAGCTAAATTCGTACGATAAAATTTGGATAGGCAGAGAGTAGGGGAAAGGAGAGTAGCCAACAGTGACAAAGTTTGAGTAACCAAACTATCAGTATTGAAATAAACCAATAGTCTCCTATTTTTCGTCCACAGCATACTAGAAAACGGTCAAAGTTTTGCAATAGGTAAAGCTGGGTATGCATTGGTAAATAGGAAGGAAGGTGAAAATATTAGTTAGAGCAGTACACGCGTGGTACACGGTATGTCTATTTTAGTAGGTTGGAACATTTAGTGTACTTTTGCAGCAGCCATAAATAAATTTGTTGAGAACCCATACCTTGACTACTTGTATATGCTAAATGAATAGAAAATATGTAGATGCATGGCAGCATGTGGTATTAGAAAAGATGAACTGCATATAAATATAACTAGTAATTGATTAAGTTAGAGTTGATGAAATTGTTTTTGCAACAACTAAAGAGGAAGGCCCAAATTTTCTAGCTTTTGATGTAATGTTTGAAGAATACAACAGCGGATACATAATCCTACTTTTGCAAAGCAAGTCAACCATCACTTGGGAATTATGCCATCTATATCAAAGGAGAACTCAAAGTACAACTAAGCAAAATAAGTATTTTAGCAAGGTTAATCTTTAGTAGTCCTGAATATAGTGTCATGCCACCTTCATTAAGTGATAGGACATGGAAAGACGTGTTATGAAGCATGGTTTGTCAAACCCATTGAACTAACCAAGTTTACATAGCGCATTGGTTGAGAGATATACTGGTTGAGAGATGTATATTTACCTGACCTGATACTTTATTAACAGTGCACTAGCCTGATGCACCGTTATAATGCACATAATATTAACATATTTGATTGACCGTTTACATACATTAGCATGTTGATATTTAACTAACCAAGTTTACAGCTATTGTTCATAGGAAGGCTATCCATGGTTGGGATTTCCAGTGATCATAAAGATTGGTGCAAATGGCATTGCTGAATGAAGAGGATAAGGGCAAGAAGGAGACAAAGGCAGAAAGCTCTCAAGGGAAGAAAGAGGGTTTGCAGCCTAAGAAGACAGACTTTAAGAAAGGCGGGAAAGGCAACAAAGAGAAGAGGAAGTGTAATTTCTGTGGCAAAGTGGGGCACTTAGTAAAGGACTGCCGGAAAAAGAAGGCCAAGGAGAATGGTGGGTGCTTTTCGTGCGGTCAGACAGGCCACAGGGCTAAGGACTGCCCAAAGAAACGAGGACAGGGGCAGGGCGCTGGATCCACCCCAGGGGCACAGGTTCATGTGCTGGAAGCGCCACCTTTGCAACAACGAGGTATAAATACTTCTGTAGAAAGTGTAGTTTATCTTTATGATCACCCCGTTCGCACTTTATTTGATTCTGGCGCATCACACTCCTTTATCTCGTCTGCTTTAGTAGAATCTTTGCACCTAAAAACTAGTATGGTAGAGGACCCCTTAATTGTTTCAAACCCAATTGGGGGCCCAGCTCATTTGTCTATGATCTGTTTGGGATTAAAAATTTCTATCCTAAGTGTTGAATTTCTATGTAGTGCCTTTGTTTTGGGCTTTTCGGGTTATGGTTTGATTTTGGGTATGGATTGGCTATCCAGTAATGGGGCCATCCTTGATTGTGAGAAAAGGGTTGTTAGGCTCCTAACCCAGCTCGGTAATACTTTGGAAATTTCTTGTAATCCCTCGTATGCGGTTATGCTTAGTTATCTTGAATCGCTAGATGCCTCTGTTGAAAATTTGCAATCAGTTAGAGTGGTCCGGGAATATCCGGATGTCTTCGAAGAGGTGAAGGGCTTGCCTCCGAAGCGGGAAATAGACTTCCGCATATATCTTGTAGATAATGCAAAGCCCGTTGCGTTGCCCGTTAGACACATGGCTCCACGAGAAAGAAAAAAGCTCAGTAAACAGATTAAAGAGCTTCTAGAAAAGGGGTTCATTAGGAGGAGCATTTCAGAATGGGGCGCTCCGGTGGTGTTCGCTACAAAGGCGGATGGTTCACTCCGTCTATGTGTTGACTATAGGGAGCTCAACAAGCTTACGAAAAAGAATAGGCACCCTCTCCCTAGAATTGACGATTTATTTGACCAGCTTGTAGGAGCGTCTGTTTTCTCCCAACTCGATTTAGCAACCGGTTTTCATCAGCTAAGGGTGGCTGAAGATAGTATCGATAAAACGGCGTTCAGAACCCCAGACGGCTTCTTTGAATGGCTTGTCATGCCTTTCGGCTTGACAAATGCACCTGCTTACTTCGTGGACCTGATGAGTAGGGTATTTAGAGATTTCCTCAACAAATTCGTAGTCGTCTTCGTAGATGATATCCTTATCTTCTCAAAGAGTGAAGAGGAACATGCTCAGCACTTAAGGGCAATCATGGAAACTTTGCGAGTCCATCAATTAAAAGCCAAATTCTCCAAATGCCACTTTTGGAGAGAAGAGGTGAGGTTCCTTGGACACATAGTATCCAAACAAGGGTTAGCAGTGGACCCTGCTAAGGTAGTGGCGGTACAGGATTGGAAGACACCAAGGAATGCAACTGAGGTCCGAAGCTTTCTAGGACTAGCAGGTTTCTATCGAAAGTTTATAAGGGATTTTGCGAAAATCTCAGCTCCGCTCACGAAATTGACCAAGAAGAATCTAGTGTTCAATTGGGACTTGGATTGCGAGTTTGCTTTCCAACGACTGAAAAGGGCTCTTACAACAGCCCCAGTTTTGACGCTGCCAGATGGGAGCAAGATGTTCACTGTTTATACGGATGCATGTGGGACAGGGCTAGGCGCCGTCTTAATGCAAGAAGGAAGGGTAGTAGCTTATGGCGGGAGGCAGTTGAAAGTGCACGAGAAGAACTACCCAACCCACGATCTTGAGTTAGCCGCCATCGTCTTTGCACTCAAGTCTTGGCGACACTATCTCCTAGGTGAGAAGTTTGAACTTTACACTGACCATAAATCGTTGAAATATCTTTTCTCGCAGAAGGATCTTAACTTGAGGCAACAAAGATGGATGGAGTTTCTTGCCTCGTACGATTTCGAAATCTCCAACACTCCGGGCAAAGGCAACGTAGTTGCAGACGCGTTGAGCTGAAAGAAATTGACCCTAAGCCCGTTGTTTGTGGAAAGACAAAGCCTAGAGTTTATAGCCAGCTTCGACTTTAGGCCCTCCTCCGATTTCGTACCAGGCTTGCTAGCATCCCTCGAAGTGCGCCCAACTTTAGTGGATTCAGTAGGGACAGCGCAACGCGAAGACCCTCAGCTTGTGGAAATAATTGATAGGCTAATTAGGGGTGAGACTTCAAGTCACCTCAACAGATACTCTATCGACGATAAGGGTTTGCTAAGGCGAGACGGAAGACTATGCGTCCCACAGACAAAAGATTTAATAAAGAAGGTTCTCGAGGAAGCGCATCACTCCAAGATGACGATACACCCAGGCGGGGATAAGATGTACAAAGACATAAAAAGGACTTTCTTCTGGAACGGCATGAAAAAGGACGTGGCAGAATTCGTTTCTAAGTGTATGGTGTGCCAACAGGTTAAGGCGGAACAGAAAAAGCCCGGCGGACTGCTACATCCTCTAGAGGTCCCGCAGTGGAAGTGGGATAGCATCTCAATGGACTTCATCGATGGGCTGCCTAGGTCTAGGAGAGGCAACACTAGCATTTGGGTCATAGTGGATAGGCTTACTAAAAGCGCCCACTTTTTACCTGTCAAAAGTAAAAGAACTGCCTCATCCCTAGCATCACTTTACCTCAAGGAAATCGTTCGACTCCATGGAATACCATCTAGCATTGTTAGTGACCGAGACCCCATCTTCACCAGCGAGTTTTGGCGGAGTCTGCAAGAAGCAGTAGGAACGCAGTTGTGCTTGAGCACAGCCTACCATCCCCAAACCGACGGCCAAACGGAGAGAGTGAACAGAGTTTTGGAAGACCTTTTAAGGCTATGCGTCCTTGACTTCGGAGGGACATGGGAAGACCACCTTCCTTTGGTGGAATTTGCCTACAACAACAGCTATCAAGCAACCATCGAAATGGCGCCCTTCGAAGCTTTATATGGAAGACCGTGCCGATCGCCCACTTGTTGGTGGGAGTCTACTGATAAGCTCATACTTGGACCAGATATGATCCGAGAGACTTCAGAGAAAGTAGACTTAATACGAAGAAGGATGAAGACGGCCCAAGACAGACAAAAGTCCTATGCCGACAAGAGAAGGACCGACCTTGAATTTGAGGTTGGAGACAGAGTTTTTCTCAAGGTATCACCGCTAAGAAACGTTGTTCGTTTTGGAACCACAGGAAAGCTAGCGCCAAGGTTCGTAGGGCCATTCCCTATTATCGAGAAGATTGGGAAAATGGCCTATAGATTAGAGCTACCCGAGAAGTTGGCCGGAGTCCACAACGTTTTTCACGTTTCACATCTACGAAAATGTCTACATGAGTCTGCTGAAGTGGTAGAACCAAATATCCTCGAAGAGGCCGAAGTGGAACGCGAAGCAACCATAAGAAAAGTTCCAACCCGCATCTTAGGAACGGAAGTGAAGAAGCTACGCAACCGCGAAGTCAAACTCGTCAAAGTTCAGTGGAGCGACGCCGAGGGAGACGCGACTTGGGAAACTGAAGCTAGAATACGCACTGCCTACCCTTTTCTGTTCGAGGGTACATCCTTGATCTTTCCTTTTCCTTAAGTTGCGCTTTTATCTATCTTTTTAGGTATACTTTCTCGACCTTATCTTTTAGGTAGAAACCCTTTGGATGGAAACATGTAATTGAAACATGTTATGGATGATGGTTGCAAGTGGTTGCAAGTGATTGCTAATGGTTGCTCGTGGTTGCATATACACACACAATCTAGGTTTTAGATCGGCTCAGTCACTTCATATTGCATATGCATATATGTTTGCATTCGTATATGGTTGAACTTTAATGTGTTGTCATGTGGATGTTGCATTTGTATTGAATGATTGTGCACTCATGTAGAATCATGAATAGAAAAATTTGCATACATAATGGATTCATGGCACTTACATAATTCGCATTAAGGAGGTCAACTGAATCAGTAGACCGCCTGATTTTGCATTAGATAAGTACATGTATACACACACACTTCGCATATGATCATGAAGCATTAGAAGTCTTTTAAGGACAATGGATGCTCGTGTTTGATGGATGAGTAGATGGATGATTGGATGTTAGGATATACATTTTCCTAAACTTGAAGATTTCGGGGACGAAATCCTTTTAAGTGGGGGAGAATGTAACACCCCGCGAATTCTATAACTGTGAAATTTACAAATTAAAGTATAATTAATTTGAAATCAAAGAACCAAGGGAAACGGGATACGCCATTGCGTTCGTCTCGGAAAAATACGCGAAATAGAGTCCGAGTTTTCGAAAAACGGAGTCCGTATGAAGAAGATATAGCCTTCGGAAGTTTCTGAATTAAATTTAAAATTCAAACAGAATAAAACAATTAAAAATTCCGAAGTGGGGCCCATTGGGCCAGGGCGGAAAAAGTCCCGCCTGACGCACCCAGGTCGACTGGGCTGTCGACCTGGGCTAGCCATGTCGACAGGGCTGTCGACAGCCCTGTCGACAGGGGTGTCGACCTGGTCGAGAGCCAGGTCGAACCCAACCCAACCTGGCTGGCCAGGTCTGTGTTTGGCCGATTTTCTGTGGTCTGCTTTGTCATTAGGGCTAGGTGGCAGGCTCTAATTGGTCTCTCTTTAGAATGAATGGCTACGATCAATCCAAGCAACATCAATGGTCCTAATCAGTTTATAACCTCTATATAAACAACCCTAGACTAACCCTAATCTATTCATTCAAAAATAAGAACAAAGCCGCCATGTTGCTGAGGAACGACTAGGAGTAGCCACCAAATTGGAGAGAAGCCTAGGGGACAAATTCTAAAGCCTAAAGCAATTCAAGCAAATCAAATCAACAAGGAATCGCATCTTCTAATCCCTAAAATTAGAGAATTCGCCACAACGATTGTAAGTAGAGTATTATTTTGGTATGAACAAATAATTGTGTTGTTATGTATACTTGATTTGTGGCGATAAAATAATTCATATTTGTGCGTTGGAATATTGTATACGTTTGGATGTTCTTGAATTATGTTATTCGTTATGAAAAACTACATGCGGTAGTTTTATGCAAGTATGACGTTTGGATATTCGCAAAATATGTAATTTATGTTGAAGCTACATGTATGTAGTTGAATAATTGAAATTCATGCAAGTTTGGGATTTTGTTACTATGCCATCATAATGTGTATTTTTATACAAACATCATTTTTGTGAAGTAATTGGAATAAGGTTGGGATTATCATAATTCATATGAAATTATATTGAAAAGTTTGGCACCATGATCTATGTATTAAGCCATGTTTTGTACTAGAAACCTATTTGCAAACTTATGGATATGACTAGGCTATGATTGATATTTTGCATAATTGAAATCCATATTGTTAACAAGAATTTTATGATGACATATGTGGTACATAGCTAGGTTAGATTCAAAAATCCCTTTTTGCAAGTTTGCTTGAATAAAGTAAACACCATGTTTAGGAATATTTATGCATAAGTATATTTGTACCATCGTTATGTGATTAGACTTAAATCATGATTAAATTTAACTATACTTATGCCATGCTTATGTTTGACATTATGCCATGCTTATGTTTGACATTATGCCATGCTTATGTTAGAAATATTTATGCCATGCTTATGTTTGACATTATGCCTAAATAAAAATATAGGTTCATGTTGTAGTTATGACTATGTGTCAATAATGATACCCAATTTAGATTCTTATCTCAACTACAAGTTTACATGCTTTGATTCATGTCACCTATGCTTTATGACCAAAGTATATGTTACCACTATGCAAGTACACCAGTTTCTATTTTGTAGTTCCAACGTTATGTTGCAAGTTCATACGCACACATTTCCCTTTTTGTGTATGTAATCACGCTTTAAGCCTCCTCTTTCGCATGGCTAAGTTGGGCTTAAAAAGGTTAAGCCCAACATATAAACGAACGTATTAAACGGGGGAAAATAACGTTGGGCTAAATTAATTAATAAATGAAAATATAAAGTAGAAGGGCCCAAATTCAAGTATGGGTTGGGCCCATGATTGGTGTAACCTTTACGCCATTTACTTAATAATGGGCCGCAAATATTTACATATAAATAAAGAAGAAAGACAAAATATGTAAATGTAGAAAATACGATGTGTTTAACCCGAGGTTGGATTGAGTTGTGATGTAAACCTGCCCGGAACCGCCCGGCTGTCCAGTAGTCACAACAATACCTATCCAATGTGGGAGGTTAAACATGGAGCCCAATAAGGACCCGAGGTTAGACTGAGTTGTGGCGTAAGACTGCCCGGAACCAACCGGCAACAGGCAGCCACAACAATACCTGTCTAATGTGAGAGGTCAGGGCCTTAATAAGACAATTAAGGCTGAGTCAGGATTGTTAGGATTAAGTGAACCAAAGACTTAATCAAAATGGAACATGCTAAACTAAACGGACTGGTGGGGGTTAGGTTAGAAAACACTTAACCAACTTAGCATGTTGGCTAGAGATAGAAAACCTAGTAACGGGGGACCCTTTTCAGCAGTAACCCTAAAAGGTGTATCATGATACCCTGAAACTAGGCAGGGTGGGGCACGATTACTGGGCTGATTGTAAGAGGTCAAATCGACGGCGGTGGTGTAGCAGTGTAGGTTCTAACGGGGTGCGGGCGTGCACACACTCCGGCGCAGAAAAATAAGGCACTGGGCACCAGTAGCATACCTGTGCATTCTAGGGTTGTGTCGGGCCGCCACCATGGGACTTGATACACCCCATGGTGGGACCAGCATAGGTAACTACAACATCGGGGGCCGTAAGACACATGTAACTATGCGAGTAGGAGCCGATCATCATAGAATGGATCACATCACCCTGATTATGGGGTGCCAGCTGGAAACTAGTTTATATGGGTTCAGAGATTAACATGGGGTACGATAGTATATTCGACCCTAGACAACTTAACCAAGTTTATAGTGCTTTCCCACTTCTTGATTATACTTATCATACCCAGTTCTTTATTCATAGACAGAATAGTACTAGACTTACTCAGGCTTTATGTCTGACTCTACTTTTCTTTCGTCTTCTTTTCTTCCGTTTCCCCCCCCCCCCCCAGGTCCACAGGGAGGGAACACTGCAGCTTGACCAGCCTTAACATCCAGCTTGAAGAAGAGAAATGTACTGCTTGGACCTTTTTCATTTTGAACTATGGCTTTGGACAACCACTATGGGGCTTTTGCAGTTTATCTATGTTTTCTTTATGCTTCTTTAAATATTGTAATCAAGACAGATTATGAAAGCGTTATGTTATGTTTTTGGAAAGGATGTAAGACAATCATGATGATGTTGCTGTAACACGTATTTGCTTCTTATGAAATAAAAGTTGTTTGTTTTTCCGCTGTTTTACAAATATGTGTTCTTATATCTGTCTTGTATATCTGTGACTTATACTTACAAACCTCCACCAAAATTAGGGCATTCCCTTTGAGAGTGACCCTAACGGAGGTGGGGTGTTTCACTTGGTATCAGAGCATAGGTTTACCAGATAAGATAAAAAGTTTTGAAAATTTATTTTCAAAAAGGAAATTTAAAGAAGCATTTTTAAAAGAAAAAAAATATTATTTTATTTTAAAGGGCAAAGTCCACTCCCCAAAGCCATAGGTACTATCTCTTATCCTTCGTTTTGAATCTATCCTTTTTGTTTCAGCATGTCCGAAGATCTTAACTTGCCGGAAGGAGTACCAATACCTGGTTGGTTTAGACGATTCTTAGAAGCAAGGGCCACTCAGCCAGGTCCTACCGTTCCTCCTCCCCCAGCTACAGGAAATCATCCAGCTGCAGCAGCACTTTTTCCTCCACCTCCTCCACGAGGAAACACGTTTGCTAAGATATGTAAAGATTTTAAAGCCATGGGAGGAAAGGATTTCCATGGAACTGAGTCCTTCGTGGCAGCTAGAAATTGGCTGAAAGAAACGGAGGACCTATTCATCATCTTTGAGGTAGAAGATAGACAAAAAGTACAATTGGCAGTGTGGCTATTGAAGGGCGAGGCTTCCTACTGGTGGGAAGTCACTAATGCTGAAAGACCAGTGGAGACATGGGAGGACTTTAGGGCAAGGTTTGAGACTAAATTTCTCTCAGATGCGGAAAGAAGTTTGCAGTTGGAAAAATTCTTATTTCTTAAGCAAGGGGACAAGACAGTCAGAGAGTATGTGAATCAGTTCGATGAGCTGGCTAGGTTTGGACTTGACCTAGTCAACACCCCGCACAAGAAGGCTCTCCGTTTCGTCAAAGGGTTGAATGAGCCATTACACAGTTTGGCCATGACCCATATACCCATGGGAGCCACGTATGAAAGATTGGTGCAAATGGCATTGCTGAATGAAGAGGATAAGGGCAAGAAGGAGACAAAGGCAGAAAGCTCTCAAGGGAAGAAAGAGGGTTTGCAGCCTAAGAAGACAGACTTTAAGAAAGGCGGGAAAGGCAACAAAGAGAAGAGGAAGTGTAATTTCTGTGGAAAAGTGGGGCACTTAGTAAAGGACTGCCGGAAAAAGAAGGCCAAGGAGAATGGTGGGTGCTTTTCGTGCGGTCAGACAGGCCACAGGGCTAAGGACTGCCCAAAGAAACGAGGACAGGGGCAGGGCGCTGGATCCACCCCAGGGGCACAGGTTCATGTGCTGGAAGCGCCACCTTTGCAACAACGAGGTATAAATACTTCTGTAGAAAGTGTAGTTTATCTTTATGATCACCCCGTTCGCACTTTATTTGATTCTGGCGCATCACACTCCTTTATCTCGTCTGCTTTAGTAGAATCTCTGCACCTAAAAACTAGTATGGTAGAGGAACCCTTAATTGTTTCAAACCCAATTGGGGGCCCAGCTCATTTGTCTATGATCTGTTTGGGATTAAAAATTTCTATCCTAAGTGTTGAATTTCTATGTAGTGCCTTTGTTTTGGGCTTTTCGGGTTATGGTTTGATTTTGGGTATGGATTGGCTATCCAGTAATGGGGCCATCCTTGATTGTGAGAAAAGGGTTGTTAGGCTCCTAACCCAGCTCGGTAATACTTTGGAAATTTCTTGTAATCCCTCGTATGCGGTTATGCTTAGTTATCTTGAATCGCTAGATGCCTCTGTTGAAAATTTGCAATCAGTTAGAGTGGTCCGGGAATATCCGGATGTCTTCGAAGAGGTGAAGGGCTTGCCTCCGAAGCGGGAAATAGACTTCCGCATATATCTTGTAGATAATGCAAAGCCCGTTGCGTTGCCCGTTAGACACATGGCTCCACGAGAAAGAAAAGAGCTCAGTAAACAGATTAAAGAGCTTCTAGAAAAGGGGTTCATTAGGAGGAGCATTTCAGAATGGGGCGCTCCGGTGGTGTTCGCTACAAAGGCGGATGGTTCACTCCGTCTATGTGTTGACTATAGGGAGCTCAACAAGCTTACGAAAAAGAATAGGCACCCTCTCCCTAGAATTGACGATTTATTTGACCAGCTTGTAGGAGCGTCTGTTTTCTCCCAACTCGATTTAGCAACCGGTTTTCATCAGCTAAGGGTGGCTGAAGATAGTATCGATAAAACGGCGTTCAGAACCCCAGACGGCTTCTTTGAATGGCTTGTCATGCCTTTCGGCTTGACAAATGCACCTGCTTACTTCGTGGACCTGATGAGTAGGGTATTTAGAGATTTCCTCAACAAATTCGTAGTCGTCTTCGTAGATGATATCCTTATCTTCTCAAAGAGTGAAGAGGAACATGCTCAGCACTTAAGGGCAATCATGGAAACTTTGCGAGTCCATCAATTAAAAGCCAAATTCTCCAAATGCCACTTTTGGAGAGAAGAGGTGAGGTTCCTTGGACACATAGTATCCAAACAAGGGTTAGCAGTGGACCCTGCTAAGGTAGTGGCGGTACAGGATTGGAAGACACCAAGGAATGCAACTGAGGTCCGAAGCTTTCTAGGACTAGCAGGTTTCTATCGAAAGTTTATAAGGGATTTTGCGAAAATCTCAGCTCCGCTCACGAAATTGACCAAGAAGAATCTAGTGTTCAATTGGGACTTGGATTGCGAGTTTGCTTTCCAACGACTGAAAAGGGCTCTTACAACAGCCCCAGTTTTCATGCTGCCAGATGGGAGCAAGATGTTCACTGTTTATACGGATGCATGTGGGACAGGGCTAGGCGCCGTCTTAATGCAAGAAGGAAGGGTAGTAGCTTATGGCGGGAGGCAGTTGAAAGTGCACGAGAAGAACTACCCAACCCACGATCTTGAGTTAGCCGCCATCGTCTTTGCACTCAAGTCTTGGCGACACTATCTCCTAGGTGAGAAGTTCGAACTTTACACTGACCATAAATCGTTGAAATATCTTTTCTCGCAGAAGGATCTTAACTTGAGGCAACAAAGATGGATGGAGTTTCTTGCCTCGTACGATTTCGAAATCTCCTACACTCCGGGCAAAGGCAACGTAGTTGCAGACGCGTTGAGCCGAAAGAAATTGACCCTAAGCCCGTTGTTTATGGAAAGACAAAGCCTAGAGTTTATAGCCAGCTTCGACTTTAGGCCCTCCTCCGATTTCGTACCAGGCTTGCTAGCATCCCTCGAAGTGCGCCCAACTTTAGTGGATTCAGTAGGGACAGCGCAACGCGAAGACCCTCAGCTTGTGGAAATAACTGATAGGCTAATTAGGGGTGAGACTTCAAGTCACCTCAACAGATACTCTATCGACGATAAGGGTTTGCTAAGGCGAGACGGAAGACTATGCGTCCCACAGACAAAAGATTTAATAAAGAAGGTTCTCGAGGAAGCGCATCACTCCAAGATGACGATACACCCAGGCGGGGATAAGATGTACAAAGACATAAAAAGGACTTTCTTCTGGAACGGCATGAAAAAGGACGTGGCAGAATTCGTTTCTAAGTGTATGGTGTGCCAACAGGTTAAGGCGGAACAGAAAAAGCCCGGCGGACTGCTACATCCTCTAGAGGTCCCGCAGTGGAAGTGGGATAGCATCTCAATGGACTTCATCGATGGGCTGCCTAGGTCTAGGAGAGGCAACACTAGCATTTGGGTCATAGTGGATAGGCTTACTAAAAGCGCCCACTTTTTACCTGTCAAAAGTAAAAGAACTGCCTCATCCCTAGCATCACTTTACCTCAAGGAAATCGTTCGACTCCATGGAATACCATCTAGCATTGTTAGTGACCGAGACCCCATCTTCACCAGCGAGTTTTGGCGGAGTCTGCAAGAAGCAGTAGGAACGCAGTTGTGCTTGAGCACAGCCTACCATCCCCAAACCGACGGCCAAACGGAGAGAGTGAACAGAGTTTTGGAAGACCTTTTAAGGCTATGCGTCCTTGACTTCGGAGGGACATGGGAAGACCACCTTCCTTTGGTGGAATTTGCCTACAACAACAGCTATCAAGCAACCATCGAAATGGCGCCCTTCGAAGCTTTATATGGAAGACCGTGCCGATCGCCCACTTGTTGGTGGGAGTCTACTGATAAGCTCATACTTGGACCAGATATGATCCGAGAGACTTCAGAGAAAGTAGACTTAATACGAAGAAGGATGAAGACGGCCCAAGACAGACAAAAGTCCTATGCCGACAAGAGAAGGACCGACCTTGAATTTGAGGTTGGAGACAGAGTTTTTCTCAAGGTATCACCGCTAAGAAACGCTGTTCGTTTTGGAACCACAGGAAAGCTAGCGCCAAGGTTCGTAGGGCCATTCCCTATTATCGAGAAGATTGGGAAAATGGCCTATAGATTAGAGCTACCCGAGAAGTTGGCCGGAGTCCACAACGTTTTTCACGTTTCACATCTACGAAAATGTCTACATGAGTCTGCTGAAGTGGTAGAACCAAATATCCTCGAAGAGGCCGAAGTGGAACGCGAAGCAACCATAAGAAAAGTTCCAACCCGCATCTTAGGAATGGAAGTGAAGAAGCTACGCAACCGCGAAGTCAAACTCGTCAAAGTTCAGTGGAGCGACGCCGAGGGAGACGCGACTTGGGAAACTGAAGCTAGAATACGCACTGCCTACCCTTTTCTGTTCGAGGGTACATCCTTGATCTTTCCTTTTCCTTAAGTTGCGCTTTTATCTATCTTTTTAGGTATACTTCCTCGACCTTATCTTTTAGGTAGAAACCCTTTGGATGGAAACATGTAATTGAAACATGTTATGGATGATGGTTGCAAGTGGTTGCAAGTGATTGCTAATGGTTGCTCGTGGTTGCATATACACACACAATCTAGGTTTTAGATCGGCTCAGTCACTTCATATTGCATATGCATATATGTTTGCATTCGTATATGGTTGAACTTTAATGTGTTGTCATGTGGATGTTGCATTTGTATTGAATGATTGTGCACTCATGTAGAATCATGAATAGAAAAATTTGCATACATAATGGATTCATGGCACTTACATAATTCGCATTAAGGAGGTCAACTGAATCAGTAGACCGCCTGATTTTGCATTAGATAAGTACATGTATACACACACACTTCGCATATGATCATGAAGCATTAGAAGTCTTTTAAGGACAATGGATGCTCGTGTTTGATGGATGAGTAGATGGATGATTGGATGTTAGGATATACATTTTCCTAAACTTGAAGATTTCGGGGACGAAATCCTTTTAAGTGGGGGAGAATGTAACACCCCGCGAATTCTATAACTGTGAAATTTACAAATTAAAGTATAATTAATTTGAAATCAAAGAACCAAGGGAAACGGGATACGCCATTGCGTTCGTCTCGGAAAAATACGCGAAATAGAGTCCGAGTTTTCGAAAAACGGAGTCCGTATGAAGAAGATATAGCCTTCGGAAGTTTCTGAATTAAATTTAAAATTCAAACAGAATAAAACAATTAAAAATTCCGAAGTGGGGCCCATTGGGCCAGGGCGGAAAAAGTCCCGCCTGACGCACCCAGGTCGACTGGGCTGTCGACCTGGGCTAGCCATGTCGACAGGGCTGTCGACAGCCCTGTCGACAGGGGTGTCGACCTGGTCGAGAGCCAGGTCGAACCCAACCCAACCTGGCTGGCCAGGTCTGTGTTTGGCCGATTTTCTGTGGTCTGCTTTGTCATTAGGGCTAGGTGGCAGGCTCTAATTGGTCTCTCTTTAGAATGAATGGCTACGATCAATCCAAGCAACATCAATGGTCCTAATCAGTTTATAACCTCTATATAAACAACCCTAGACTAACCCTAATCTATTCATTCAAAAATAAGAACAAAGCCGCCATGTTGCTGAGGAACGACTAGGAGTAGCCACCAAATTGGAGAGAAGCCTAGGGGACAAATTCTAAAGCCTAAAGCAATTCAAGCAAATCAAATCAACAAGGAATCGCATCTTCTAATCCCTAAAATTAGAGAATTCGCCACAACGATTGTAAGTAGAGTATTATTTTGGTATGAACAAATAATTGTGTTGTTATGTATACTTGATTTGTGGCGATAAAATAATTCATATTTGTGCGTTGGAATATTGTATACGTTTGGATGTTCTTGAATTATGTTATTCGTAATGAAAAACTACATGCGGTAGTTTTATGCAAGTATGACGTTTGGATATTCGCAAAATATGTAATTTATGTTGAAGCTACATGTATGTAGTTGAATAATTGAAATTCATGCAAGTTTGGGATTTTGTTACTATGCCATCATAATGTGTATTTTTATACAAACATCATTTTTGTGAAGTAATTGGAATAAGGTTGGGATTATCATAATTCATATGAAATTATATTGAAAAGTTTGGCACCATGATCTATGTATTAAGCCATGTTTTGTACTAGAAACCTATTTGCAAACTTATGGATATGACTAGGCTATGATTGATATTTTGCATAATTGAAATCCATATTGTTAACAAGAATTTTATGATGACATATGTGGTACATAGCTAGGTTAGATTCAAAAATCCCTTTTTGCAAGTTTGCTTGAATAAAGTAAACACCATGTTTAGGAATATTTATGCATAAGTATATTTGTACCATCGTTATGTGATTAGACTTAAATCATGATTAAATTTAACTATACTTATGCCATGCTTATGTTTGACATTATGCCATGCTTATGTTTGACATTATGCCATGCTTATGTTAGAAATATTTATGCCATGCTTATGTTTGACATTATGCCTAAATAAAAATATAGGTTCATGTTGTAGTTATGACTATGTGTCAATAATGATACCCAATTTAGATTCTTATCTCAACTACAAGTTTACATGCTTTGATTCATGTCACCTATGCTTTATGACCAAAGTATATGTTACCACTATGCAAGTACACCAGTTTCTATTTTGTAGTTCCAACGTTATGTTGCAAGTTCATACGCACACATTTCCCTTTTTGTGTATGTAATCACGCTTTAAGCCTCCTCTTTCGCATGGCTAAGTTGGGCTTAAAAAGGTTAATCCCAACATATAAACGAACGTATTAAACGGGGGAAAATAACGTTGGGCTAAATTAATTAATAAATGAAAATATAAAGTAGAAGGGCCCAAATTCAAGTATGGGTTGGGCCCATGATTGGTGTAACCTTTACGCCATTTACTTAATAATGGGCCGCAAATATTTACATATAAATAAAGAAGAAAGACAAAATATGTAAATGTAGAAAATACGATGTGTTTAACCTGAGGTTGGATTGAGTTGTGATGTAAACCTGCCCGGAACCGCCCGGCTGTCCAGTAGTCACAACAATACCTATCCAATGTGGGAGGTTAAACATGGAGCCCAATAAGGACCCGAGGTTAGACTGAGTTGTGGCGTAAGACTGCCCGGAACCAACCGGCAACAGGCAGCCACAACAATACCTGTCTAATGTGAGAGGTCAGGGCCTTAATAAGACAATTAAGGCTGAGTCAGGATTGTTAGGATTAAGTGAACCAAAGACTTAATCAAAATGGAACATGCTAAACTAAACGGACTGGTGGGGGTTAGGTTAGAAAACACTTAACCAACTTAGCATGTTGGCTAGAGATAGAAAACCTAGTAACGGGGGACCCTTTTCAGCAGTAACCCTAAAAGGTGTATCATGATACCCTGAAACTAGGCAGGGTGGGGCACGATTACTGGGCTGATTGTAAGAGGTCAAATCGACGGCGGTGGTGTAGCAGTGTAGGTTCTAACGGGGTGCGGGCGTGCACACACTCCGGCGCAGAAAAATAAGGCACTGGGCACCAGTAGCATACCTGTGCATTCTAAGGTTGTGTCGGGCCGCCACCTTGGGACTTGATACACCCCATGGTGGGACCAGCATAGGTAACTACAACATCGGGGGCCGTAAGACACATGTAACTATGCGAGTAGGAGCCGATCATCATAGAATGGATCACATCACCCTGATTATGGGGTGCCAGCTGGAAACTAGTTTATATGGGTTCAGAGATTAACATGGGGTACGATAGTATATTCGACCCTAGACAACTTAACCACGTTTATAGTGCTTTCCCACTTCTTGATTATACTTATCATACCCAGTTCTTTATTCATAGACAGAATAGTACTAGACTTACTCAGGCTTTATGTCTGACTCTACTTTTCTTTCGTCTTCTTTTCTTCCGTTTCCCCCCCCCCAGGTCCACAGGGAGGGAACACTGCAGCTTGACCAGCCTTAACATCCAGCTTGAAGAAGAGAAATGTACTGCTTGGACCTTTTTCATTTTGAACTATGGCTTTGGACAACCACTATGGGGCTTTTGCAGTTTATCTATGTTTTCTTTATGCTTCTTTAAATATTGTAATCAAGACAGATTATGAAAGCGTTATGTTATGTTTTTGGAAAGGATGTAAGACAATCATGATGATGTTGCTGTAACACGTATTTGCTTCTTATGAAATAAAAGTTGTTTGTTTTTCCGCTGTTTTACAAATATGTGTTCTTATATCTGTCTTGTATATCTGTGACTTATACTTACAAACCTCCACCAAAATTAGGGCATTCCCTTTGAGAGTGACTCTAACGGAGGTGGGGTGTTTCACTTGGTATCAGAGCATAGGTTTACCAGATAAGATAAAAAGTTTTGAAAATTTATTTTCAAAAAGGAAATTTAAAGAAGCATTTTTAAAAGAAAAAAAATATTATTTTATTTTAAAGGGCAAAGTCCACTCCCCAAAGCCATAGGTACTATCTCTTATCCTTCGTTTTGAATCTATCCTTTTTGTTTCAGCATGTCCGAAGATCTTAACTTGCCGGAAGGAGTACCAATACCTGGTTGGTTTAGACGATTCTTAGAAGCAAGGGCCACTCAGCCAGGTCCTACCGTTCCTCCTCCCCCAGCTACAGGAAATCATCCAGCTGCAGCAGCACTTTTTCCTCCACCTCCTCCACGAGGAAACACGTTTGCTAAGATATGTAAAGATTTTAAAGCCATGGGAGGAAAGGATTTCCATGGAACTGAGTCCTTCGTGGCAGCTAGAAATTGGCTGAAAGAAACGGAGGACCTATTCATCATCTTTGAGGTAGAAGATAGACAAAAAGTACAATTGGCAGTGTGGCTATTGAAGGGCGAGGCTTCCTACTGGTGGGAAGTCACTAATGCTGAAAGACCAGTGGAGACATGGGAGGACTTTAGGGCAAGGTTTGAGACTAAATTTCTCTCAGATGCGGAAAGAAGTTTGCAGTTGGAAAAATTCTTATTTCTTAAGCAAGGGGACAAGACAGTCAGAGAGTATGTGAATCAGTTCGATGAGCTGGCTAGGTTTGGACTTGACCTAGTCAACACCCCGCACAAGAAGGCTCTCCGTTTCGTCAAAGGGTTGAATGAGCCATTACACAGTTTGGCCATGACCCATATACCCATGGGAGCCACGTATGAAAGATTGGTGCAAATGGCATTGCTGAATGAAGAGGATAAGGGCAAGAAGGAGACAAAGGCAGAAAGCTCTCAAGGGAAGAAAGAGGGTTTGCAGCCTAAGAAGACAGACTTTAAGAAAGGCGGGAAAGGCAACAAAGAGAAGAGGAAGTGTAATTTCTGTGGCAAAGTGGGGCACTTAGTAAAGGACTGCCGGAAAAAGAAGGCCAAGGAGAATGGTGGGTGCTTTTCGTGCGATCAGACAGGCCACAGGGCTAAGGACTGCCCAAAGAAACGAGGACAGGGGCAGGGCGCTGGATCCACCCCAGGGGCACAGGTTCATGTGCTGGAAGCGCCACCTTTGCAACAACGAGGTATAAATACTTCTGTAGAAAGTGTAGTTTATCTTTATGATCACCCCGTTCGCACTTTATTTGATTCTGGCGCATCACACTCCTTTATCTCGTCTGCTTTAGTAGAATCTCTGCACCTAAAAACTAGTATGGTAGAGGACCCCTTAATTGTTTCAAACCCAATTGGGGGCCCAGCTCATTTGTCTATGATCTGTTTGGGATTAAAAATTTCTATCCTAAGTGTTGAATTTCTATGTAGTGCCTTTGTTTTGGGCTTTTCGGGTTATGGTTTGATTTTGGGTATGGATTGGCTATCCAGTAATGGGGCCATCCTTGATTGTGAGAAAAGGGTTGTTAGGCTCCTAACCCAGCTCGGTAATACTTTGGAAATTTCTTGTAATCCCTCGTATGCGGTTATGCTTAGTTATCTTGAATCGCTAGATGCCTCTGTTGAAAATTTGCAATCAGTTAGAGTGGTCCGGGAATATCCGGATGTCTTCGAAGAGGTGAAGGGCTTGCCTCCGAAGCGGGAAATAGACTTCCGCATATATCTTGTAGATAATGCAAAGCCCGTTGCGTTGCCCGTTAGACACATGGCTCCACGAGAAAGAAAAGAGCTCAGTAAACAGATTAAAGAGCTTCTAGAAAAGGGGTTCATTAGGAGGAGCATTTCAGAATGGGGCGCTCCGGTGGTGTTCGCTACAAAGGCGGATGGTTCACTCCGTCTATGTGTTGACTATAGGGAGCTCAACAAGCTTACGAAAAAGAATAGGCACCCTCTCCCTAGAATTGACGATTTATTTGACCAGCTTGTAGGAGCGTCTGTTTTCTCCCAACTCGATTTAGCAACCGGTTTTCAACAGCTAAGGGTGGCTGAAGATAGTATCGATAAAACGGCGTTCAGAACCCCAGACGGCTTCTTTGAATGGCTTGTCATGCCTTTCGGCTTGACAAATGCACCTGCTTACTTCGTGGACCTGATGAGTAGGGTATTTAGAGATTTCCTCAACAAATTCGTAGTCGTCTTCGTAGATGATATCCTTATCTTCTCAAAGAGTGAAGAGGAACATGCTCAGCACTTAAGGGCAATCATGGAAACTTTGCGAGTCCATCAATTAAAAGCCAAATTCTCCAAATGCCACTTTTGGAGAGAAGAGGTGAGGTTCCTTGCACTACACCAAACAGGCCATTTTGTAACATTTTCGCGGACCCTATTAGTAACGGTTATAATTGTTACTTTTTTATAACGGTTTTTACCGTGATTTTACGTTATAATAGTTATTACCGTTACAATAGCTCAAATTTTTTGCACATAAGGATGGTACGGTAATTTTACTTCCACTTCTGTTTCTAACCCTTAACCGTTCCTTTTCGTTGTTGTCATAACACTTAGATCCCCAAATTATTCAAAGCCGCCGCTACTCCTTCTGACGGTTTCTTTCATCTCCATCGCCTGCCGCAGTTTGACCGACCTCGTTTCCTTCTCCGCCGACGCCGATCCGTTCAAGTGCTCAGGTATCTTTTTTATTCATCTCATAAAATTGCTAGAAATTTGTTGATTTCTCAAGAAAATCCGGAAAAAGAAGAGATTTATAGAGAAAATTACTAGCTAATTTCCTGATTCTGCTGTGTTTTTTACGGTTCAAATTGGGTTCTATTAAAATCTTGGGTTTAGTTCGTTTTTTTTCTGTAGATTTTTACTAGCGCTGTAAGTTTATGTTATAGTTGTAACTTGAATCAAAAAAACCGAATTTTGATTCTAGTTTTTGTGTGTTGTCTAATTTGAGCCCATATCCAGTGTGTCAACTAGATCTTTCCTGTTAATTTTCTTTCCATTCCCCATCTTTGAAAACCGCTGAATTTGAAGGTCAGCTGTTGACAAGACCTCCAAAATTTCCTTAGCTTAAATTTCTACTTAGCTTTAAAAATTTCCTTCCCTTCCTCCAATTTTGAGTAATTGAAGTGAAACCTTAAACTGGAATGGTAGCAAGTAGAGAACCCTTTCCAATAGCAATGCAAAAACCAAATTTACAGTTTCCCGCAGCCCTTTACCACACCAAACCCAATAAACAGTGAGCCAGTGCCCATGGAAGTTGCGCCCCATAGCCCGATTTTACGGGGCACGTCTAGCGAGTCCGATGACGTACCCGAGCCCATTAACAGAATGAGTCAGAACTCAGCATCCGTAAGCAGCAACAACAACAATAATCATTCCGGAATGGTCAATATGCAGTGGAAATGATTCTGTTGTGCTGATTTCATTTCCGGCTTTGGGTGCATCTGTGTATTGGTGGATTATGCAGTATTTTTCTTCTTTCCTTGATGTGTTAGTAGTAGCAACTATCCGAGAGTGCTTAGTTGATGTACTGGATGTTGTACTTGCAGTGCATCTTATGTAAGCTTAGCATTGTGTGTTTTTATCCTTGGTTGAAGTTTGAATATTTGAAGAATCTGTTTGTAAAAAAAAAATAGTAGTAAGAGCAAAAAAAAAAAAAAAAAAAATTCCCCAAATTGTTTTGGCCCAAAAATCGAAATTGATAGCCACCTCCGATCACTCGCAACCACCATGCCGTGCCACTTCTGAGCTACCGACAGCCGGAGCTTCGCCCGCAGATTGATGTCAACCCCAAGCCTCTTCCTGTGTTTTACGTTTGCAACCCGAGCTCCTCCTAGCGCCTTTTACCTTTTCAGCGTTAAATCCATCATCGCCTCCTTCCGTTCATCGAGGCACCGCTTCCGTTAATCTCGAACCCTCCAAGATCGTGTGCCTCTCCTCTCTGGACGCCGAAGCCTGTTATCCGATCTATGAGCTTGGATCTCCAACCAAGCGCCGCGCAGGTCAATACAATTGGCGTCTACCATCAACAGCGTTGTTGCTCCCTCTTTGGACTACTACCGTCACCAAAATATGAGGTTTCTCGGTGTTAAGAGGCCTCAGTAGCCTGATGGTTATTAGTAGAAATTTGGGTTGATGGACTTAGCTTCAGTCGTCTATAGACATAAAGTTTTTCGGTGTTAAGGGGCCTCAGTAGCATCAATCTGATGGTTATTAGTATAAATATGGGTTGATCGACTTAGCATCAACAGTGTACATGTATGTTTGATACCCACAGTTTTTGTACTATTTTGCCAAAAGGGAATTTTTTTAGGAAGCATTACAAATTCATATGTTTGTTAATATAAGAATTGTCATGTAGAAAAATGCTTGCACCTTGCATTATATTACACAGGCAAGAAACTAATTATGGTAATGAATTAATGATGAAATGATAATGCGAGGGGGCTAATATAATTTAGAAGTCTGAATGTTTTTTTTTAGACTAGATTTTGTTTGGGAATAATGTTGCAAACGTAGATTTGATACCGTAGAGCACTTGAGAACAGTGGATAGAATAAGACGGCATTTGCATGATTATGGTTCATACAGCACCATCCAAAATGTGTTATTTCCTCTTTTGCTTGTTATAATTGGCTATTGAATGTAGATTCTGTTCAAATTTTCATACATCTGACAAATAGATTTTTCTGCAACTTTGAGACATGTCAACAAACTAATTTTGGCTATCAGTTTACTGAGCTAAATAATCGCTCAAAATAGTACCATATTAGAAAAGAACTATAGGATAATTCTTGATCACATATGATCCGCAAGTGGAAAACAAAATTACATTTTGGCATCAGTACTATATATGTAGACCTTTAGATATGCTTAATATGCTCAAATCATTTAGTAAATTGTCCAGCATATTCCTCTCAAACTTGTATGATCATTTTCAATGCCTATGTGAATTTATGCATGCCACCTTGCATTCACACTCATTTCAGTTGCCACTGCCATGCTGTGTTTGTCTGTTTTTCTTCATTTTTATATAATTAACAAAATTCCCACTTATGGTATACCATGTTTGACGGTATAACAAGATACTGATAACATTAGGATATCACACTTTACGGTATACCATGTTTGCCTAATGCAGTTATACCATTAGCAAAAATTAATGTTACATTTTTTTTAAATATTTTGCCCATTTTTTGTGCATGCTTTGACCCATATTTGTGTGCACAATATGCATAACATTGTATACCATTTTAACAAATTGCTGTTAATCAGCATACCATAAGTGCTAATCTTATTTGACCCATATTTTCCCAATTTGACAAATTGCTGTTAATCAACATACCATAAGTGCTAATCTTATTTGACCCATATTTTTCCAATTTGACAAATTGTTGTTAATCAGCATACCATAAGTGCTAATCTTATTTGACCCATATTTTCCCAATTTGACAAATTGCTGTTAATCAGCATTTCATAAGTGCTAATCTTATTTGACCCATATTTTCCCAATTTGACAAATTGTTGTTAATCAGCCTACCATAAGTGGGAAAGCATAATTGCTAATATTAAGAAATTAACCTTTTTCATAAATTGACTGCAACATAGTAGTTTGTTTATTCTTTGTTAATATTAGCATTTACCATAAGTAGACTTCTTCCATTATTAACATTTTCCATAAATTGACTGCAACATACATCACCTGTACACTATGCATGGGTTTTAATTGGTAATTATTGCGGATGTTTTAATGCACACACTTTTGGTGAATTATAGTTGAGCTCTGATAGTCAACAAACTGGGTTTTTATTTTATTCATATTTCACGGACCCACGATAGTTAGGGAAAAAAAATGAATTAATGCTGGCATTTGAAATTCAAGCCTTTAGTTGTTGGATGTCATTTGTTACTTTAATCACTCGTTTTCTAACATATTAAGTGTTGATTTCAATTTATGAAGCATGACTTTTATTAACAGTTTAGGTTATAGACAACTAAGTGAAGTTATGTACACGTTGAACACATATGCATCACATTTATTAGATTGGGGGTCAAATCTATACTGTGTTCAGTTGCTAATAAAATAGCCAGTGGATGTGTTCAACATTTTTGCTTGCGTTTGTTATTTACATAGTTTTACTATGTCATGGTAGATTGTTTATTATTTCTATTATGTTCATTTATCTCCTTGAAATGAATGAGCATGGTTGTAGTTTGAATATTTGTGCATCCCATGCACATTGTCTTGGAGTTCCATTGTATGGTCCCATGTGTTACAGATACAAAGAAGAAAACAATTATAAGTTGAGAACATACTACGCCGTAATTAAGTATTATTATCTTTTTTCCATTGAGAAGAAAATTTCCTGTCAAGACCATATTGTTTCCAAGCCTTCCTGCTCCAAATCAAGAAATGTTTTTGAAATGTTAATAATCGCTTCTTTTTGAATAAATTGTTAGCACAGTATATTACAATTTTCAGTATGTTTACAAGCACTCCTATTTTTTTTAAACACACATCAAGGTCACTTAACAGCTACTCGTTCAATGTTTCCACTATTAGCTAGTATTATTAAGAAAGAGCAACACAACATTTTTATTGGTTTACATAAAACAGCCGAACTAGAAGGATTTTAATACCACTCATAGGCCCTCTGTTATATGAACCCCGACTGAATTTTTTCTTCAAAAACTTTAAAAACCAAACAAAATGTTGTAGACCTAATTTACTACTTACCAGAGCATCCATACAAAATTTGGCTGTTCTGAAATCCAGTACACTCCTTCAAAATCATTAGCCAATACAAAAAAATTGATTGTTTTGAAATTTAGTGCTCTTTCAAAATTATAAACCAACACGAGCCATCAACTACGTATGTTAACAGTCAACTAAAAGTATAATTTCGTGACTCGAAATGTAATTTCGGTGGACTTGGAATTTTAAACTAGACTAAATTTTTGTGTAACTAATTTCGATAGCAAATAGATTTGATATAAAAGTTTAACCATTAAATTCCTAGGATATGTCGAAATTGATATGTCGACATGAAACTTTAGACCTTGCTAAAAATTATTATTTGTATATGTTTATGACATTACGGTATATCCAATAATTTTGGCCACTAAAGAAGCTATATGAGGTCCACTAACCTTGCTGTTTCTATTTTGTTTACTTCATTACAATTACTAGTGTACAAAAACCAATTTTTTCTTGGAAATTACATCTGCACTCAAAGTACATATGGTTTCATGGGTACGGACCTGATTTGCAACACTAAGTTCTTGAGCAGTGCAAATTACCCTAATTTTGTTCAGTTATCCTTGGGAAATTGAGTTGAGCTTCTGTTTGTTTTAAAAAATGTTCCAATATTTTGCTGTTGTACTTCTGTTAATCATGTATGACGGTTGCTAAATATAAGATGCCTGCTTATGAAGCGTGTTTTTAATAAAAATCTTTAACTTCTATGTTTACTTGTTAAACTTTATCTTCTTAATTGTAAGTAATCCGAATTTTTTTTTTAATTATCATTATCAGTTAAGAACATAGGCGTAATCAGATTTGCTATGAAGCTAGGATAAGGCTCGGTTATGTAGTTCTAAACATGTTTTGAAGTAATCTATGAAGGCTTGTATATGATCAGCTTCTAATAAACTGAGCTCCATGCTCAGCTTCTAAAAAGCTCCGATTTGGCTTAGTTAAAACTGAGGGCCATGGCTAGTATATTGCATGAACTCTATTGATACATCAGATTTTGTTATATTGACGGTGTAACATCCCAATATTTTTGACCGTTCAAATCGACAATGATCCTCAATGTCGACATGAAAAAATCAAAAATAAGGATAGTTATTGGGATTTATATAAGAAAAAAGAAGAGAAGAAGAAGAACAAATACAGAATCTCGCAGCGGAAGGACTAAATATAATAAATAAATAACAGTTTATAAAGCTGTTAAAAACATACATTTTATTTCATTTACAACAATTATCAGAGTAAATTAACATACAACATACCGATGCATTTGCAGCGGAATAATAATTATAGTACGTCTGTTGAATTCCATCTTCATCTTGTATCTTCAAAGTAAGAAATCTTCGCTAACTGCAACTCGGTCTGACCCGAGCGTATTGCATAAAAAGAAACACAACAAACACTCGGATCAGAACTAAATCATTCTCATATTAGTTAAATCAAATTTCATGTAATTATATGAATGCAATAACTTAAGAGATGTTACGGGAATTTCCATCTCCTAAGGATCCGTCAAACTAATACTATATAATATAATACGCTATTATAATAATGTCTATGGTTAAATATATCATAATAAAATAATGTAAGCGGGATTACCATTATTACCCTTACACCGTTTATACCGTTGCCGTACAGTTTGCATATAACACACCGGTACGTCGGCGGATAGAGATGCGCCGTGATACGACAACGTTAAATCAAAATCGTAGGGGGCTCGATCAGGATAAATATGACAAGGCATCGAGGAAATACCCATCAGTAGTGATTCTACCGGATTGCTGACCCAGGCCGGTGGTAACGCATAGCCGCAACTACCGCCCACCCCAGACATACCCCCAAAATCAATCAAAGGCGCCAATCAATCACAAGTATATATGTGGAATCGAAGAAGTATGCCTGCTCAGAGTAGCTAACTCAATTAACCTGGGTATGGCTCCTGTTTTAGTCATTTTAATTATGACCCGAAGGTCAAGGCTATCCATCATCGTTCTCTTTCTTCAAATCCAGTAATCGCCTCCAAATCCATCCAACACCATTTCTGGAACTCCACCACGTACACAGTTGTTAAAGTTGTTTTCGGTATTGACAGAGAGTATGACAATATCCGATCCCGGTCTCTTTAACAACCAAACGTTTACATTTTTCACACCGGTCAGTTCTTTTACATTTCGAAGGGGTTCATACTTCATATCAAAATATTACATTTTCAAAATCATTCAATATTCAAGATAGAATATTATTCATACTAAAATCTCCATTTAAACCAGTTAAAATCTTGAAACAATTCCAACTTTAATAATTTGAATATTAAAATAGTTAACAGTATATTTAAAATAGTTTAGATATATAATTGAAATAGTTTGAAAATAAATAGTTTGTAATTAAAATAGAATTTATCAAATTTATTAAATATACAGTTAAAACATTAAGTAATTTATAAAATAAATAGTAAATGTTAAAATGATTTATTTAAAGTAATTTATAAAATAAAATAGTGATAAAGTAAAATAGTTTATAAAGAAAAATAATTATTATTAAAATAGTTTATAAAATGATTTTGAAATACTATTGTTGGAATTAGAATCGTTTCTCTAACATTTTCAATTAAACTTGAAGTCAAATTTCAAAACATCAATTCAACCAACTCAATTTTTAATAATTCCACCGATTAAAATTCCAATTTACATTCATTTCAATTCGATCAAATTAATTCAATAGTTACATAATCAAGTTCTCATTTTCAATGATTTCAATTTATAACAAATATCAAGTTCACAATTCATATATAATTCAAACCAACGTTGATTCATAACAAATTTCAAAGGTGGGTGAAACCATTCAATTTCAATAAATTCTATTTACATTTTATTTCACTTTATTTAGCTTCATTTACAATACTAATTTATTCTCCCTTTTTTGTTTATATTTCAAAATTCAAGGTTCAAGTTCAAGTTATAAACATCGCTTATTTTGTCTTTAAAACAATATTTCAAAATTCATGGTTAAAACAAATTTTATTTAACCAACCGGTGTCCGTATATAATTTTCTATCCTACGGCCAAGTGATACTTAAATTTTAATTTTAGTATTTAGGGAAAGGATATATCATTTCAATCCAAATCAGGGTCATAGGTATTTATCATTTCAACCTACGTTCTTAATTCATTTTAATGATTAATCCCGGGTTTATTCGATGCCCGTAACATCTAAGGTAAATGATTGGGATAAATCAGCACAAACAATGATCATATATGAATAAATGTAAATAACAGGTAAATTCACCCAATTAACATCAATTTGTCAACATATCAAATTCAAGCCATTCATCACATCAGTACATACAACAGTCTAACATCGTATAAATTTACAAATTATCAGGTGTCAGGTTTTATACAGTAATTAAATGTCGAATTTTAACATAACAGTGAAATTTAAACTAACAGTCAAATTTAATTACGCTATCGATGCAAATCAATATACATATGTAATTTAACTGTCAAACATCAATCCATACAATCGTATCATGACATGATATTAATTTAACTAACAATCAAATATTTTAGTTAGGTGTGAGTTGAACTCACCTTCAGTGGCACAGAAATAGGGACGATAACAGAGAGACGCAGAAATGAACGGCACTGAAATTTCAACGAACTGGACAAACAAATTATGGTTAAAATACGTACAATTTCAGTAGAGTTTGATTTTGAATATATATATATATATATATATATATATTAGGCTAAAAGGTGTGTGGCAAAATGGATAAAATGTTACATGCATTTGAATAGCACTTTGCCACCATATATGCTACATGTACAAACGCATGGAACCAATGGTTGCATGGACCTCTTTTTTTTTTTTTTTTTTTTTTAGTGAAATACGCATGGCAAGGTGGAACAAAAGGAAAAAAAACTTTGATTCATAAAAGTTTAACAAAGCCCAGAACACTTGCAGTAAACTTATTTGAAAAGAGATTCCATATGTGTACCAGTTCATGGCTTCAAGCCATTCAATTAGCATATAGTTCTGGCGCAAATGTTTCAGCAAAACAAAGTTTCAGTGAAGTTTAATATATATAAACTTAAAACTAGTGTGCAGGCCAATGTAAATAAAACTTGAAATTTCCACCGTTGCCATTTTAATTAGTGCGCAGGCATCAACTAATAGTCCAGGTTTCAACTTATTTAACACTTTCAAAGTTGGCATAAAAAAACAAAACTTCATGCACTATAAACAACTAAAACTCTAACGTCAAGCACAACGGTTCGACCATGAGGAGAGGTCGGCTGTAAGGGTTCGGTCGGACTAACATCGGCATGGGTTCAAGCCATCAAGCTGCTAATTTTTATTCTTTTTCCAAATCCATACACTGAAATAAGGCTTCAACGTGGAATTAGGCTGATGTACATCTTCTCTAACTCCTATCCTACCACGCATGCCGTGACAGCAAACACACCCACATATTTTCCCTTTTTAAAATATAAAACCAAACTTATTTTGGTCCATAGCTACCAATGTAAAGTCTTGGCACAACCATTCAGTAAAATATAGTTTTACACAAACTAGACTTTAATTCTCTAAACCCCAAAGTATGCAATATGTTTCAGCAAGCTAAAATGATTCACAGTACTAAATTTTTAAACATAATACACATATAAATTAAGCAAAACAAGAGTTTCATATCTAAAGTATTCATTACTAAAGTTTCAACCATTTTTGAGACAGCAAGACAATTGTAAAAGGAGGAAAACATGGGGTTTCCTATTCTCAGTCTCGGCCAAGGGAATCTCAATTGCAGCAAGTTCTGAATTTTATTTTATTTTTATTTTAAAACAACAGCTCGGTTCTAATCAAACAAGAAGAAGGATAAATAAAGAAATAAAATAAAAGAGAAGATCAGTAGATTTACCTTGCGAAGGATTTCTGAGTTTGGAAGAAGAAATGTTTGAAGGAGAGAGCAAACTGGTTTCTCAGCAAATGGAACGATTATACATAAGGGCGAATAGGTTTACTCATAAAAGGAATAAATAATGTATATAATGGAACCATCGTGTTATCAATTTTTCAAGACCTTTCAAATTTTCTAACGTCATTGATTCTTGAATTAATGGTTGAGTTGTCAAAAGCTTTCCTAATAAGCCAAGTTTTAAAAGGAAGGTGATAAATAAATTTTAAATGTTATTAATGTTCTCATTAACTATCAATCAAATTTTTTATGCGAACGTTAACATATTTTAAACGAAATAAATGTTCATAAATTTATACTTTCAAACTGCGCTAGGAAAATATAAAGTTCCCTATAATTCAACGTTCATATTTAGTTATTAATCATTCTATACTAGAAAAATGTCAACCGTACTTTGCATATACAAATTTCAAAATATTATCATACATACCATATTTTAATATTTCAAATTTATTAATTTAATTTTTTTCTACGTAAAAAAATATCATGCGAAATTATGGGATGTTACACTCTCCCCCACTTAAAACTTTTCGTCCTCGAAAAGGCGTAGTAAGAAGGTTGTCAATTCATATAACAAATCATATATATACATAGTAAACAATAGATGCAGAAATTATATAAGGCTTAACAAATACACCTAACAAACTTCCAACTAGTATTCATTCAAAATTTTAACAAAAATTTCATTCATACTTTTTAATATCAATATTAAATCTATTACTCTACATTTCGTACGAATATACAATTAATTAACATTTATTGGTAGTATTCACTTTATTGCACATTAGTTGTTTTCATTCTATTTCAATTTGATTCATTTAAATTTTATTAGATTTATATACATTTATTTTCTTACAATGAATTCATATTCAATTAACGCATATTACCTTATATCCAATCGACTCATTTACAAACATCTATGTTCACTATTTTTGTTTCACTTCACAAATTAGATTCATTACCATATTACATCAATTCCATTTCAATCGGCTTATTTTACCAATTTAAGCCTTTCCAAATTCATTTAATCATTTTCATTAATTTCCATAAATTAAATAAATTTAACAATACGTACACTAGTTTTAATTTATTTACCTTTCTTAGTCGAATTCAAATCCACAACATAACTAATTATATCATTTATTATCAGAATTTATATTTTATTGACACTTATAACCAATCAATTTTGCACGTTCATTATCCATTCTAATACGTGTGCATTATTTAATTGCTTATTCTTATAACATATAACTTCTTAATTAATTGGTAAGTTATTCATGCTATAGAAAAGAATTTATTATTACATAGGTTTCAATGGTTACCATTCATTTCAATTTATTATCCAATTCTTAAGAGTATTATTTTAATTATAACTTATTTTAATTATAACTCTCTTATATTCATAATATTCAGAAGTTTCAAAAGTTTAAGTTTATTTCATTTCATTAACTATTTAAGATTTCAAGAATTAAATTTCGGGTTTCTTTTCAAATCAATTTTTTTTTTTTTTGAAATGTTTCATATAATATATCATTTACATAAAACCATACTGTAAAACGATTTAAATAAAGTTCAATTTTGTAAAACAAAGTACAAAATATTAAATGTCTCCCTCCTTAGACTCTTGAAAATAAACATCGATGATGCGTGCACTCATCACCAATATCATTTTCAAAGAAAAGAGGGTATACATTTTTTCCAATAATTCATTTAAAACAATTTCTATATGAAACACTTTTAAAATATAAATATATTATTTCAACCATTTGCAAATCACCCGAAATCAAATTCTCAAATTCATATTTTACTTCTTATTTCATTATCAATAAATTTTTAATATTTGATTTTTCTTAAACCAATCAACAACCAAAGGTTTTAATTATTAATTAATCGAGTAATAGATGATGAAAACTTAATATTATCATCACTAAAATCAAAATTCATATAATTTCAAATAATTATATATATGCATAAAATATAATTCAAAACAATATTATGTCCATAAGTCCTATTCGAGTGTTTAGAAATCCCTATCGATACATTGGCGTCCCAAGTACCGACCAAAACTCATAAATACTCAACAGAACAAATCAACACAACGCAAAGTCATTTTATATCAAAATTACAAGTACGCTCTCTCATATACACTCAAACTCATTTTAGGGTATTACTACCCTATTTCTAATGAGTAATCCCAAATAGAGCCAAGGTTTTCGCTGAACCAAAGCTCTGATACCAAATGTAACATCCCAATATTTTTGACCGTTCAAATCGACAATGATCCTCAATGTCGACATGAAAAAATCAAAAATAAGGATAGTTATTGGGATTTATATAAGAAAAAAGAAGAGAAGAAGAAGAACAAATACAGAATCTCGCAGCGGAAGGACTAAATATAATAAATAAATAACAGTTTATAAAGCTGTTAAAAACATACATTTTATTTCATTTACAACAATTATCAGAGTAAATTAACATACAACATACCGATGCATTTGCAGCGGAATAATAATTATAGTACGTCTGTTGAATTCCATCTTCATCTTGTATCTTCAAAGTAAGAAATCTTCGCTAACTGCAACTCGGTCTGACCCGAGCGTATTGCATAAAAAGAAACACAACAAACACTCGGATCAGAACTAAATCATTCTCATATTAGTTAAATCAAATTTCATGTAATTATATGAATGCAATAACTTAAGAGATGTTACGGGAATTTCCATCTCCTAAGGATCCGTCAAACTAATACTATATAATATAATACGCTATTATAATAATGTCTATGGTTAAATATATCATAATAAAATAATGTAAGCGGGATTACCATTATTACCCTTACACCGTTTATACCGTTGCCGTACAGTTTGCATATAACACACCGGTACGTCGGCGGATAGAGATGCGCCGTGATACGACAACGTTAAATCAAAATCGTAGGGGGCTCGATCAGGATAAATATGACAAGGCATCGAGGCAATACCCATCAGTAGTGATTCTACCGGATTGCTGACCCAGGCCGGTGGTAACGCATAGCCGCAACTACCGCCCACCCCAGACATACCCCCAAAATCAATCAAAGGCGCCAATCAATCACAAGTATATATGTGGAATCGAAGAAGTATGCCTGCTCAGAGTAGCTAACTCAATTAACCTGGGTATGGCTCCTGTTTTAGTCATTTTAATTATGACCCGAAGGTCAAGGCTATCCATCATCGTTCTCTTTCTTCAAATCCAGTAATCGCCTCCAAATCCATCCAACACCATTTCTGGAACTCCACCACGTACACAGTTGTTAAAGTTGTTTTCGGTATTGACAGAGAGTATGACAATATCCGATCCCGGTCTCTTTAACAACCAAACGTTTACATTTTTCACACCGGTCAGTTCTTTTACATTTCGAAGGGGTTCATACTTCATATCAAAATATTACATTTTCAAAATCATTCAATATTCAAGATAGAATATTATTCATACTAAAATCTCCATTTAAACCAGTTAAAATCTTGAAACAATTCCAACTTTAATAATTTGAATATTAAAATAGTTAACAGTATATTTAAAATAGTTTAGATATATAATTGAAATAGTTTGAAAATAAATAGTTTGTAATTAAAATAGAATTTATCAAATTTATTAAATATACAGTTAAAACATTAAGTAATTTATAAAATAAATAGTAAATGTTAAAATGATTTATTTAAAGTAATTTATAAAATAAAATAGTGATAAAGTAAAATAGTTTATAAAGAAAAATAATTATTATTAAAATAGTTTATAAAATGATTTTGAAATACTATTGTTGGAATTAGAATCGTTTCTCTAACATTTTCAATTAAACTTGAAGTCAAATTTCAAAACATCAATTCAACCAACTCAATTTTTAATAATTCCACCGATTAAAATTCCAATTTACATTCATTTCAATTCGATCAAATTAATTCAATAGTTACATAATCAAGTTCTCATTTTCAATGATTTCAATTTATAACAAATATCAAGTTCACAATTCATATATAATTCAAACCAACGTTGATTCATAACAAATTTCAAAGGTGGGTGAAACCATTCAATTTCAATAAATTCTATTTACATTTTATTTCACTTTATTTAGCTTCATTTACAATACTAATTTATTCTCCCTTTTTTGTTTATATTTCAAAATTCAAGGTTCAAGTTCAAGTTATAAACATCGCTTATTTTGTCTTTAAAACAATATTTCAAAATTCATGGTTAAAACAAATTTTATTTAACCAACCGGTGTCCGTATATAATTTTCTATCCTACGGCCAAGTGATACTTAAATTTTAATTTTAGTATTTAGGGAAAGGATATATCATTTCAATCCAAATCAGGGTCATAGGTATTTATCATTTCAACCTACGTTCTTAATTCATTTTAATGATTAATCCCGGGTTTATTCGATGCCCGTAACATCTAAGGTAAATGATTGGGATAAATCAGCACAAACAATGATCATATATGAATAAATGTAAATAACAGGTAAATTCACCCAATTAACATCAATTTGTCAACATATCAAATTCAAGCCATTCATCACATCAGTACATACAACAGTCTAACATCGTATAAATTTACAAATTATCAGGTGTCAGGTTTTATACAGTAATTAAATGTCGAATTTTAACATAACAGTGAAATTTAAACTAACAGTCAAATTTAATTACGCTATCGATGCAAATCAATATACATATGTAATTTAACTGTCAAACATCAATCCATACAATCGTATCATGACATGATATTAATTTAACTAACAATCAAATATTTTAGTTAGGTGTGAGTTGAACTCACCTTCAGTGGCACAGAAATAGGGACGATAACAGAGAGACGCAGAAATGAACGGCACTGAAATTTCAACGAACTGGACAAACAAATTATGGTTAAAATACGTACAATTTCAGTAGAGTTTGATTTTGAATATATATATATATATATATATATATTAGGCTAAAAGGTGTGTGGCAAAATGGATAAAATGTTACATGCATTTGAATAGCACTTTGCCACCATATATGCTACATGTACAAACGCATGGAACCAATGGTTGCATGGACCTCTTTTTTTTTTTTTTTTTTTTTAGTGAAATACGCATGGCAAGGTGGAACAAAAGGAAAAAAAACTTTGATTCATAAAAGTTTAACAAAGCCCAGAACACTTGCAGTAAACTTATTTGAAAAGAGATTCCATATGTGTACCAGTTCATGGCTTCAAGCCATTCAATTAGCATATAGTTCTGGCGCAAATGTTTCAGCAAAACAAAGTTTCAGTGAAGTTTAATATATATAAACTTAAAACTAGTGTGCAGGCCAATGTAAATAAAACTTGAAATTTCCACCGTTGCCATTTTAATTAGTGCGCAGGCATCAACTAATAGTCCAGGTTTCAACTTATTTAACACTTTCAAAGTTGGCATAAAAAAACAAAACTTCATGCACTATAAACAACTAAAACTCTAACGTCAAGCACAACGGTTCGACCATGAGGAGAGGTCGGCTGTAAGGGTTCGGTCGGACTAACATCGGCATGGGTTCAAGCCATCAAGCTGCTAATTTTTATTCTTTTTCCAAATCCATACACTGAAATAAGGCTTCAACGTGGAATTAGGCTGATGTACATCTTCTCTAACTCCTATCCTACCACGCATGCCGTGACAGCAAACACACCCACATATTTTCCCTTTTTAAAATATAAAACCAAACTTATTTTGGTCCATAGCTACCAATGTAAAGTCTTGGCACAACCATTCAGTAAAATATAGTTTTACACAAACTAGACTTTAATTCTCTAAACCCCAAAGTATGCAATATGTTTCAGCAAGCTAAAATGATTCACAGTACTAAATTTTTAAACATAATACACATATAAATTAAGCAAAACAAGAGTTTCATATCTAAAGTATTCATTACTAAAGTTTCAACCATTTTTGAGACAGCAAGACAATTGTAAAAGGAGGAAAACATGGGGTTTCCTATTCTCAGTCTCGGCCAAGGGAATCTCAATTGCAGCAAGTTCTGAATTTTATTTTATTTTTATTTTAAAACAACAGCTCGGTTCTAATCAAACAAGAAGAAGGATAAATAAAGAAATAAAATAAAAGAGAAGATCAGTAGATTTACCTTGCGAAGGATTTCTGAGTTTGGAAGAAGAAATGTTTGAAGGAGAGAGCAAACTGGTTTCTCAGCAAATGGAACGATTATACATAAGGGCGAATAGGTTTACTCATAAAAGGAATAAATAATGTATATAATGGAACCATCGTGTTATCAATTTTTCAAGACCTTTCAAATTTTCTAACGTCATTGATTCTTGAATTAATGGTTGAGTTGTCAAAAGCTTTCCTAATAAGCCAAGTTTTAAAAGGAAGGTGATAAATAAATTTTAAATGTTATTAATGTTCTCATTAACTATCAATCAAATTTTTTATGCGAACGTTAACATATTTTAAACGAAATAAATGTTCATAAATTTATACTTTCAAACTGCGCTAGGAAAATATAAAGTTCCCTATAATTCAACGTTCATATTTAGTTATTAATCATTCTATACTAGAAAAATGTCAACCGTACTTTGCATATACAAATTTCAAAATATTATCATACATACCATATTTTAATATTTCAAATTTATTAATTTAATTTTTTTCTACGTAAAAAAATATCATGCGAAATTATGGGATGTTACAGACGGGAAAATCATATTTTGTTTCGAAGTGACAATAAATTTAGAATTTTGTTTCGAAGTGTTATATTGACATGAACTACAGTGGCATCTAGAATTCCGTTTCGAAGTATTGTAGCGAATATTGTTTTCGAACTTCCAGTAAATTAAGAAAGTTGACAAATGAAATATAACAATAGTGCATACTATTCAAGCTGGTTGTACATGCACGGTAGTTTTACCATATTAATTTTGAAACCCATATTTTGAAATTTAAATATTACTTTAGTTAAGAATAACTGAGCAGCATGGTTCAGTTATAGCTGAGCCATTTTTTTTTTTTTGCTCAGTTAAAACTCGGCCAAAATGGTTCATTATAATTGAGCCATGGCATGCTCATGTATAATTATCAACCTATTCAATTCGAACTTTGGTGGCGAGTTTACGACTTTGATATCATTTGTTACCAACCCATTTGGGCAGAGTTTACCTTCATATTTCAGTTCGCATGGTGCAGCTGCTAGGAGAATGTAGGCTCATAGTTATAATTATCAACCAATTCCTATTTCAGCTCGCATACTGAAAACTCAGGCGTGCTAGTATTGGGTAGAATTTTCTTCTTGTTTGTTAACAAAACCATGAGAAAATCAAGTTTTAATCAATTTGTTTACACATTATAACTACAATGAAAAGCGCATGCTAGTATTGGGTAGATATTTTTCAAGGTCTTTCCTAAACAATTCTTGTCTCTAAGGAAGTTCTAAAGACCGATTTATAACTGAAATTTCAGTATTTAATTCTCAAGTCTTAAACATAATTTGAAACTGAAACGTCGGTCTTAAGATTTAACGACTGAAAATTCAGTTTCAAATACTTTTAAAAACTGAAAGTTTGAGACTACAACGCTGTTTGTAATCGGTCATAAATTCTACAAAAAAAAAATATATAAAAATGTGAATCTTGATGTAATGCATTTAGTTATATAAAATAACGTGCAAATGCAAAGTGAAGCACAATTGAAAGAAAAACTGAGAAATGACAGTAGCAATATGCTAAATTCAAATGGACAAGTACATATTTCCAAAACTATATAATACAATTCTTCTGAGCATATCTCTTTTTTACATACAACTAAGTGCAAAATACACTTTAATCTCTAATCGTGGAAGAAGTAGAACATGAGCCAGGAAGGGTTCCATTTTTTGAACATGTTTCACAAAGGACTGCCATAGCACCAATATTTACTGATTGGAGTTGAAGTAACTGTTATATGGCAACAAATCAGTGCATCATTAATGCTTCGGTTCACATGAGAAACATTTATCTGGTTGATTTTTTTTTACAGTTTTCACCAATACTTATTCCTTGATAAAATATTGTTTTAATTACTTCATCTTTTTTTTAAGTAGGTAGCCTTTTTTTCTTGCTGTTTTTCTTTGAAAAAAGATGAAAAAGTGGAATGTTGGTAGTTTTTTTCTGAAACGCAAGATGACAAAATATGAAACCTAAGATATATCACAGTATAGTACCAAGGTGTCATAATTGGCAATAGTATTTCAATCAACATGCCTTACATAGTTGTAGAAAACGTTAAGCTACAAGTTGCTGTTAAAATGTAGTTTTATTTGCCCTAGCGTATACTAACCTGGATACTTCAATACAAGCATTATATGTTGGGACTTAGATTTGCTAAACCAGACAAAAATTTATGGATAATAATTAGTAACAGTAACATATCAACATCCCACATTTGCACAGACATGTTTTTTTTGTAGTGTATAATTTTCTCCAAATATGAAATCCATATGTTTCAAATTTGATTTCAGAATGCCCCTTTCTATTTTATATGCATGCTGGTTTTTAAGGCAATGCATTGTTGCTATGGAAGTACATATACTAGCAGGTTCAATGTTAAACCAATGGCATTTGTTCCATTGATATGATTTTTTGCTTTACATGCGAGAGGTCTTAGAGTCTGATTTTTGGAATGCACATTTCCGTATGGTTAGATTATGTTTCAAAAAGTAGGCTTGTTTTGAAGACAATCTATCATATTTTCACATATTTTGATGCTTAAGTTAAGCTGTCATTATTTCAAATTGTGGAATCTATATGTTAAGCACTACTGCATAGGCGTATAATTGAATATCACCGTTTTGTTGCCATATGACCTGCTATTATAGATCACCCTTCTCTTCATGAGCATTTTTTTCCAGTGATGAGATTCTCACTTTGGGTGTGAGGGATCAATTTCTATTATCTAAATTTTATGTCAAAAGAAGGCTTTTTTAAAGATGATTTTTTTTTCAAGCTTCAATATAAATCGACTATTATGTTTCAGCATTTTACCTGGAACTTTTGGTCCGTATCACTATGATTCATGCTTTATGTGTGGGAGGGTTTGAGGTTGATTTTTATTTATGCCTTTTTATTTTGTAAATTTTATTAGAAATAAAGCAGCCTTGCATTTGACTTTGCCCCTAATGTTTATACCCAGTAGCCTCATTTTTAACCGGACCGTTTTAAACCGGACTGGATTACTTCATAAAAATTGAAAAAAATTGAAAAATAATGCTGTAGGTTTTTTTATGGATGCTCAAGCATGATCAATAACTTATTAGCTGGACTTAAACATAGACTGTAATATGCATGACTTTATACTTTGGACATTCGTTAGCAGTGCTGCATGACTGCTGTAATAGACATGGACTTAAACATAGATGATAGAACTGCATGACTCTTTGTATTTTCTTTCTGTTGGTTGAATGCATTATTATGGGCTCGTTTTATTGTCTGAAGGTCATAGTAGATTATAATATAATGCATACGGTTAATGTTATAATGCTCATAGCAGAGAAGCTTATAACCTGAATGTGCATATTTAGGAAGCTAACCATATGCTTTTATTCTCTGTTATAATGGAGAAGATTATAATGCTATCATAGTAGATTAAGGATGAAAGCATACGGTTCATCCTGAATGTGCAGGTTCATGTTATAATCAAATATATATTATTAGATTAAGGTGTAGGTTCATGTTATAATCAAATATAATGGAGAAGATTATAATGCTGTCATAAATTATTAGATTAAGGTGCAGGTTCATGTTATAATCAAATATAATGGAGAAGATTATAATAATGCTGTCATAGTAGATTAAGGATGAAAGCATATGGTTCATCCTGAATGTGCAGGTTCATGTTATAATCAAATGTGCAGGTTCATGAAAGCATACGGTTCATCCTGAATGTGCAGGTTCATGTTATATGGAAATTCATATTTGTATTATAGTCAAATGTCGTAGAAAACTAGTATAATCATCCCCTTATGAGATATATTATTGCTTCAGCCGTTTTAACTTGTAGTAAAGTTGAAATATAAATTTCCAGCATAGTATCTTTGTAATAAATCGATCAGCGCAGCAAATATCTGAAATGTACGGTATCTTTTAACTATGAAATGTTTCATGCCAACCCCTAGTTGTCATGCATCATGTTATTTTATGCTTGTTTCTAACTATGAAATATTTCATGTCTTGACTTATATTATTATATTTGTTGAACATCGTAGGCTTTGGTTGAAGCAGCGGAAGCAAGACAAAAATTAGAAGCTGGTGGTGGAACTCAAGGTCTAGATAGTTTTGAGAAAGATCTCATTGCTGAAGTTTTTGGGGATGATAAAAGAAGAAGCTATTGTCGTGCTATCAGTTCAACGTGCAATGTAAAGCAAGTAAAAATAGCACAAGCCGCAAAAGCAATTACCGCGTCAAAAGAGAATGCAACTAAGCAACAGTTAGCTAATTTGGAGAACAACCAAAATCAAATGCATGAAGACATTAAATCAATGAACTCAGCATTAGCTTACTTGCAACAATCTATGAAGCTTCTTATCAATCAACATGGAGGGAATATGACACCACGAGAAGAAGTTGCTTCCGATGGAGGTAATAGCAATCTACATACTACCTCTAATGATGCCATTGGATCATCCACGAGAGATAAACAGTCGGTAGTGTTATTGTCATCAACTTTAAAGGAGGTAGCGAAGGGATATGTAGGAGTGCAAAAAGTTTGTCATCATAGAGCTGTACTAGAAGGAGAGAAAGCCATCTGGGTGGAGGAAGTTCTGGATCCGGATGCGTTAATTTTTGATGCACCCCAAAATGGTATGTATACACTATCTGATCTTGTCGATGGTGGATTTGTAATTTGGTCCGTTAATCGTTTGCGTTTTGTGTAATAGTTGTATGTTAAATTATGATACTTAGATGTTTTGTGATATTCTGATATGGATGATGAATGGTATTTTGGTATGGATGATGAATGGTATTTTGGTTGTATGTTAAATTGTGATGTTGGTCGAAATGAAATTTGCTTTAGAATATAAATTGTGATGTTGGTCGAAATGAAATTTGCTTTAGAATATAAATTGTGATGTTGTATTTGCTTTGAGATATTGCTATATTATATGTTGTATATTCTGATTGGTGTACGCTTTATGAAATTATCTAATGCAGTTCTGGTATGATATTCACGTTGGTAATAGTTATAACTGTTAGTAAATTATTGTATGAAAGAGTCGGCTTTATATACTAACAGTAATAACTGTTATATAATTCATATTTGTAACAATTATTACTGTTATAAAAATAAATTTTATAACGGTTATAAATGTTATAAAATTTTCACTACTAACGATTATAAATGTTACGAAGAGATTGTTCTGTAACAGTAATAACCGTTATAACATGAACAGTTTATAACGGTTATAATCGTTACAATATTCGTGACAACAGATTGTCACGCATGTTGTAATAACGGTTATAACTGTTACAAACATAATTAGTCACAGTTAAAACTGTTATAAAAACGCTTTTCTGGTGTTGTGTTGGACACATAGTATCCAAACAAGGGTTAGCAGTGGACCCTGCTAAGGTAGTGGCGGTACAGGATTGGAAGACACCAAGGAATGCAACTGAGGTTCGAAGCTTTCTAGGACTAGCAGGTTTCTATCGAAAGTTTATAAGGGATTTTGCGAAAATCTCAGCTCCGCTCACGAAATTGACCAAGAAGAATCTAGTGTTCAATTGGGACTTGGATTGCGAGTTTGCTTTCCAACGACTGAAAAGGGCTCTTACAACAGCCCCAGTTTTGACGCTGCCAGATGGGAGCAAGATGTTCACTGTTTATACGGATGCATGTGGGACAGGGCTAGGCGCCGTCTTAATGCAAGAAGGAAGGGTAGTAGCTTATGGCGGGAGGCAGTTGAAAGTGCACGAGAAGAATTACCCAACCCACGATCTTGAGTTAGCCGCCATCGTCTTTGCACTCAAGTCTTGGCGACACTATCTCCTAGGTGAGAAGTTCGAACTTTACACTGACCATAAATCGTTGAAATATCTTTTCTCGCAGAAGGATCTTAACTTGAGGCAACAAAGATGGATGGAGTTTCTTGCCTCGTACGATTTCGAAATCTCCTACACTCCGGGCAAAGGCAACGTAGTTGCAGACGCGTTGAGCCGAAAGAAATTGACCCTAAGCCCGTTGTTTGTGGAAAGACAAAGCCTAGAGTTTATAGCCAGCTTCGACTTTAGGCCCTCCTCCGATTTCGTACCAGGCTTGCTAGCATCCCTCGAAGTGCGCCCAACTTTAGTGGATTCAGTAGGGACAGCGCAATGCGAAGACCCTCAGCTTGTGGAAATAATTGATAGGCTAATTAGGGGTGAGACTTCAAGTCACCTCAACAGATACTCTATCGACGATAAGGGTTTGCTAAGGCGAGACGGAAGACTATGCAGACAAAAGATTTAATAAAGAAGGTTCTCGAGGAAGCGCATCACTCCAAGATGACGATACACCCGGGCGGGGATAAGATGTACAAAGACATAAAAAGGACTTTCTTCTGGAACGGCATGAAAAAGGACGTGGCAGAATTCGTTTCTAAGTGTATGGTGTGCCAACAGGTTAAGGCGGAACAGAAAAAGCCCGGCGGACTGCTACATCCTCTAGAGATCCCGCAGTGGAAGTGGGATAGCATCTCAATGGACTTCATCGATGGGCTGCCTAGGTCTAGGAGAGGCAACACTAGCATTTGGGTCATAGTGGATAGGCTTACTAAAAGCGCCCACTTTTTACCTGTCAAAAGTAAAAGAACTGCCTCATCCCTAGCATCACTTTACCTCAAGGAAATCGTTCGACTCCATGGAATACCATCTAGCATTGTTAGTGACCGAGACCCCATCTTCACCAGCGAGTTTTGGCGGAGTCTGCAAGAAGCAGTAGGAACGCAGTTGTGCTTGAGCACAGCCTACCATCCCCAAACCGACGGCCAAACGGAGAGAGTGAACAGAGTTTTGGAAGACCTTTTAAGGCTATGCGTCCTTGACTTCGGAGGGACATGGGAAGACCACCTTCCTTTGGTGGAATTTGCCTACAACAACAGCTATCAAGCAACCATCGGAATGGCGCCCTTCGAAGCTTTATATGGAAGACCGTGCCGATCGCCCACTTGTTGGTGGGAGTCTACTGATAAGCTCATACTTGGACCAGATATGATCCGAGAGACTTCAGAGAAAGTAGACTTAATACGAAGAAGGATGAAGACGGCCCAAGACAGACAAAAGTCCTATGCCGACAAGAGAAGGACCGACCTTGAATTTGAGGTTGGAGACAGAGTTTTTCTCAAGGTATCACCGCTAAGAAACGTTGTTCGTTTTGGAACCACAGGAAAGCTAGCGCCAAGGTTCGTAGGGCCATTCCCTATTATCGAGAAGATTGGGAAAATGGCCTATAGATTAGAGCTACCCGAGAAGTTGGCCGGAGTCCACAACGTTTTTCACGTTTCACATCTACGAAAATGTCTACATGAGTCTGCTGAAGTGGTAGAACCAAATATCCTCGAAGAGGCCGAAGTGGAACGCGAAGCAACCATAAGAAAAGTTCCAACCCGCATCTTAGGAACGGAAGTGAAGAAGCTACGCAACCGCGAAGTCAAACTCGTCAAAGTTCAGTGGAGCGACGCCGAGGGAGACGCGACTTGGGAAACTGAAGCTAGAATACGCACTGCCTACCCTTTTCTGTTCGAGGGTACATCCTTGATCTTTCCTTTTCCTTAAGTTGCGCTTTTATCTATCTTTTTAGGTATACTTCCTCGACCTTATCTTTTAGGTAGAAACCCTTTGGATGGAAACATGTAATTGAAACATGTTATGGATGATGGTTGCAAGTGGTTGCAAGTGATTGCTAATGGTTGCTCGTGGTTGCATATACACACACAATCTAGGTTTTAGATCGGCTCAGTCACTTCATATTGCATATGCATATATGTTTGCATTCGTATATGGTTGAACTTTAATGTGTTGTCATGTGGATGTTGCATTTGTATTGAATGATTGTGCACTCATGTAGAATCATGAATAGAAAAATTTGCATACATAATGGATTCATGGCACTTACATAATTCGCATTAAGGAGGTCAACTGAATCAGTAGACCGCCTGATTTTGCATTAGATAAGTACATGTATACACACACACTTCGCATATGATCATGAAGCATTAGAAGTCTTTTAAGGACAATGGATGCTCGTGTTTGATGGATGAGTAGATGGATGATTGGATGTTAGGATATACATTTTCCTAAACTTGAAGATTTCGGGGACGAAATCCTTTTAAGTGGGGGAGAATGTAACACCCCGCGAATTCTATAACTGTGAAATTTACAAATTAAAGTATAATTAATTTGAAATCAAAGAACCAAGGGAAACGGGATACGCCATTGCGTTCGTCTCGGAAAAATACGCGAAATAGAGTCCGAGTTTTCGAAAAACGGAGTCCGTATGAAGAAGATATAGCCTTCGGAAGTTTCTGAATTAAATTTAAAATTCAAACAGAATAAAACAATTAAAAATTCCGAAGTGGGGCCCATTGGGCCAGGGCGGAAAAAGTCCCGCCTGACGCACCCAGGTCGACTGGGCTGTCGACCTGGGCTAGCCATGTCGACAGGGCTGTCGACAGCCCTGTCGACAGGGGTGTCGACCTGGTCGAGAGCCAGGTCGAACCCAACCCAACCTGGCTGGCCAGGTCTGTGTTTGGCCGATTTTCTGTGGTCTGCTTTGTCATTAGGGCTAGGTGGCAGGCTCTAATTGGTCTCTCTTTAGAATGAATGGCTACGATCAATCCAAGCAACATCAATGGTCCTAATCAGTTTATAACCTCTATATAAACAACCCTAGACTAACCCTAATCTATTCATTCAAAAATAAGAACAAAGCCGCCATGTTGCTAAGGAACGACTAGGAGTAGCCACCAAATTGGAGAGAAGCCTAGGGGACAAATTCTAAAGCCTAAAGCAATTCAAGCAAATCAAATCAACAAGGAATCGCATCTTCTAATCCCTAAAATTAGAGAATTCGCCACAACGATTGTAAGTAGAGTATTATTTTGGTATGAACAAATAATTGTGTTGTTATGTATACTTGATTTGTGGCGATAAAATAATTCATATTTGTGCGTTGGAATATTGTATACGTTTGGATGTTCTTGAATTATGTTATTCGTTATGAAAAACTACATGCGGTAGTTTTATGCGAGTATGACGTTTGGATATTCGCAAAATATGTAATTTATGTTGAAGCTACATGTATGTAGTTGAATAATTGAAATTCATGCAAGTTTGGGATTTTGTTACTATGCCATCATAATGTGTATTTTTATACAAACATCATTTTTGTGAAGTAATTGGAATAAGGTTGGGATTATCATAATTCATATGAAATTATATTGAAAAGTTTGGCACCATGATTTATGTATTAAGCCATGTTTTGTACTAGAAACCTATTTGCAAACTTATGGATATGACTAAGCTATGATTGATATTTTGCATAATTGAAATCCATATTGTTAACAAGAATTTTATGATGACATATGTGGTACATAGCTAGGTTAGATTCAAAAATCCCTTTTTGCAAGTTTGCTTGAATAAAGTAAACACCATGTTTAGGAATATTTATGCATAAGTATATTTGTACCATCGTTATGTGATTAGACTTAAATCATGATTAAATTTAACTATACTTATGCCATGCTTATGTTTGACATTATGCCATGCTTATGTTTGACATTATGCCATGCTTATGTTAGAAATATTTATGCCATGCTTATGTTTGACATTATGCCTAAATAAAAATATAGGTTCATATTGTAGTTATGACTATGTGTCAATAATGATACCCAATTTAGATTCTTATCTCAACTACAAGTTTACATGCTTTGATTCATGTCACCTATGCTTTATGACCAAAGTATATGTTACCACTATGCAAGTACACCAGTTTCTATTTTGTAGTTCCAACGTTATGTTGCAAGTTCATACGCACACATTTCCCTTTTTGTGTATGTAATCACGCTTTAAGCCTCCTCTTTCGCATGGCTAAGTTGGGCTTAAAAAGGTTAAGCCCAACATATAAACGAACGTATTAAACGGGGGAAAATAACGTTGGGCTAAATTAATTAATAAATGAAAATATAAAGTAGAAGGGCCCAAATTCAAGTATGGGTTGGGCCCATGATTGGTGTAACCTTTACGCCATTTACTTAATAATGGGCCGCAAATATTTACATATAAATAAAGAAGAAAGACAAAATATGTAAATGTAGAAAATACGATGTGTTTAACCCGAGGTTGGATTGAGTTGTGATGTAAACCTGCCCGGAACCGCCCGGCTGTCCAGTAGTCACAACAATACCTATCCAATGTGGGAGGTTAAACATGGAGCCCAATAAGGACCCGAGGTTAGACTGAGTTGTGGTGTAAGACTGCCCGGAACCAACCGGCAACAGGCAGCCACAACAATACCTGTCTAATGTGAGAGGTCAGGGCCTTAATAAGACAATTAAGGCTGAGTCAGGATTGTTAGGATTAAGTGAACCAAAGACTTAATCAAAATGGAACATGCTAAACTAAACGGACTGGTGGGGGTTAGGTTAGAAAACACTTAACCAACTTAGCATGTTGGCTAGAGATAGAAAACCTAGTAACGGGGGACCCTTTTCAGCAGTAACCCTAAAAGGTGTATCATGATACCCTGAAACTAGGCAGGGTGGGGCACGATTACTGGGCTGATTGTAAGAGGTCAAATCGACGGCGGTGGTGTAACAGTGTAGGTTCTAACGGGGTGCGGGCGTGCACACACTCCGGCGCAGAAAAATAAGGCACTGGGCACCAGTAGCATACCTGTGCATTCTAGGGTTGTGTCGGGCCGCCACCATGGGACTTGATACACCCCATGGTGGGACCAGCATAGGTAACTACAACATCGGGGGCCGTAAGACACATGTAACTATGCGAGTAGGAGCCGATCATCATAGAATGGATCACATCACCCTGATTATGGGGTGCCAGCTGGAAACTAGTTTATATGGGTTCAGAGATTAACATGGGGTACGATAGTATATTCGACCCTAGACAACTTAACCAAGTTTATAGTGCTTTCCCACTTCTTGATTATACTTATCATACCCAGTTCTTTATTCATAGACAGAATAGTACTAGACTTACTCAGGCTTTATGTCTGACTCTACTTTTCTTTCGTCTTCTTTTCTTCCGTTCCCCCCTCCCCCAGGTCCACAGGGAGGGAACACTGCAGCTTGACCAGCCTTAACATCCAGCTTGAAGAAGAGAAATGTACTGCTTGGACCTTTTTCATTTTGAACTATGGCTTTGGACAACCACTATGGGGCTTTTGCAGTTTATCTATGTTTTCTTTATGCTTCTTTAAATATTGTAATCAAGACAGATTATGAAAGCGTTATGTTATGTTTTTGGAAAGGATGTAAGACAATCATGATGATATTGCTGTAACACGTATTTGCTTCTTATGAAATAAAAGTTGTTTGTTTTTCCGCTGTTTTACAAATATGTGTTCTTATATCTGTCTTGTATATCTGTGACTTATACTTACAAACCTCCACCAAAATTAGGGCATTCCCTTTGAGAGTGACCCTAACGGAGGTGGGGTGTTTCATTTATCGATCTGAAATGCTTCGTAAGTGTTTCAGTTTGTTAATATGAAACGTTTTTTTAGTGTTTCAGACTGTCAATTTGAAACTATTTGTTAGTGTTTCAGAACGTCATCTTGAAACACTTTTTGGGTGTTGCAGTTCATCAATTTGTAACACTTTTTTTGGGTTGCGGTTTATCAATTTGAAACACTTCTTACATGTTTCAATTTGTTAATTTGAAACACATTATAAGTGTTGCAAAGATCTGCAACACTTGGAAAGTGTTTCTAAAATTTTTAGTAACATATTATTACCGTTTCAAATTGATCATTTTGGTGTAATGTCATTTTTGCTTAGTTCGTTGATAACGTGGAAGGCTCAAGTCGTGTGGCTTGTTGCTTAAGAAATGGTTAAGTTGTTGGCTCTAGGTCGTTTGAGCTCAGGTCGTTATGTGTCGGCTTGTATGGTATTCGATGGGTCGTTGCAGGAAGTTAGGTCGGCCGGTGTGGTGAAGAGGAAGCGGCTCGTTTGGCAAGGCTTTGGTCGGGCTAGATTGGTCGGTCCACTGTTGCAACATTGGGTCGCTCAGCATGTTTGAGGATGGGAAGTTAGGTCATTCGAGGCTTGGATTGGGTCGCGTAACATTAAGTCGTTCAAGTTTGGTGAAGTATGAGTCATTGGACTCATGAGGTCGGGTCATTGGGTTTATAAAACGACCTAGGCATAGGTCGGTCGCGGCCCAAGAATTGAATTGGTGGACCCGTGGGTTATGGACCATAAATGATGATATTTTTGGTTCATACGGATGTGGCTTCAAGTTATATTCAAGTGGGAATGTTCGTAGGTTCTAGCGGACTCAAAGCTGGGATACAATGGAGATGCCTAAAAGACTAGATGATTAGTCGAGTAACCTAGGCAGTCACGATGGGCCTAGAGATACGAGCCACGATGGCGTATGGAGTTTTGCTAGAACCGTGGTTACGATTAGCCCTTGACGAATGGCCAGATAGGTCAGTTATATGATTAACGATTGTTTCGAAGCAGGATTGACGGTGATAGCCAGGGTCATGGATGATGATTGTTTTGTTTGTACCATCTTGTGTCGATTATTCGACTTTGAAGTAGATATCTCTTGGGTGCTTGTTTGGTGTGGATTTAGGCCTTCGTGGCTTGTGCTTGGGAGATGTTGATATCGATTAGGATGGTCTACGCTTGATAGCTGATTGTTATGAATGTACTGTTTGTTTCTACTTGGTTGTTGTAAAAGCTATCACTATCGGTTGTGGGGAAGATGGGTTTGGGTTCTTCTCTGATGATATGATTGGTAGATTAGGTGAATCTCCCTATTCTCGTATACTTTATTAACGATGTTAGATAGACGTTTTATCACTCATTAAGACAGTTGTCTAACTCAAGGTTTTATGTTTCCCTTTTATTACCTTGGGTAATTCATCCATGTGTTGGGTGAGCAGACTGACTAGCATGTAACAGGTAGCAGATCTTAGTGGACGATGCTGCAGATCGATGACGAGCTGGAGGCTTACGTACCAATTTTCTACAATACATATTATGTTGTTTTCAGCTATCTGATGTATTCTCCGAGTGTTGTAGTGAGGCCTTTTGTACAGAGTCTGTTGATGTAATCCAACGATGTTATGGATATTCCTTGATGATATGGAAGTTTAAAATCCGATGCAATTATGCTTCGCTATTATTGCCTGTTGATATGCTCTATTATATTTTATGCTTGCACTATGAGTTATACGACAGGTTCTGCTTATGTTATCCTACCCTGATGATCATCCATAGCTTCCTGGCACGTCTTTCAGTGCATTTTATCCCTTGTAAGTACTGGAGTTGTGGGCAGTCGTCACACGAGGCTTGAATTTTAGCAAAGAACCGAAGATATAATACAATAGAACATAAACAAAGGAAGAGCATAACCAAAATTGAGCAGAGAATCAATTAGATTAATTTTAAATATAAATTTTACTGAAGAAACAAAATGCATAAAGCAATAGAGCATGATCAAAGGAAGAAAATACTTAAAACTGAGCAAGAAATCGATACAGGAAAATACCTGAAGGACAAAATGAACAAAAAGTTGTTCCATAAGGACAAGAGGCTAAAATTTTGTCCATAAGGACAAATTTTAGTGTAAAGAGAGGAATTATAGTGGCCCCTGAATTTCTCTTTTCACACTAAAATTTGTCATTATGGATAAAATTTTATTCTCCTATCCATATTGAACAACTTTTTGTTCATTTTGTCCTTGATCCTAAAAGCCCCAAATCGATAACCATTCAACTAATATCTAATTTTAAATTTTATTTGAGACGAGGAATTAACAATGCATACTGTAATATAGAAAATAGTAGTTGAAAAATGAATTTAATAAATGAGAATAAAAGTAACCAACAATGTCAACATGTAATAAGTGAAAATACAAGAATAAAATGAAAAGACCACATTGATAGAATATAAAGAAATTAAGGAAACGGTCATCATTAATGATTTTGGACATTTTTTGCAAATAAGGAAAACGTTAAGGAAACCACTAACCAAATGTTTGAAGTGAGCAAGTGAAAATTTTGAGCCAAAAATCAAGAGAATTCTTGTGTTTGAGAAAAAAAATTGAAAATAAATATTAGATCTATATTCAATATTTTTTATATTAGAACAACTATCTTGTCATGAAAAAACCGAAATTGAAAGAAAATAAAATCTAAATTCCAGATTATTGGCAAAGACAGAAGTGCATGAAGAGAGAAAAAACAAATAGGATGAACTCAATTGTAACAAATAGGATGAACTCAATTGTCTTTTAAAGATCCGTTATCATATTACATTGAAAATTACATGTTACTTTTTCGTTTATGAAATTGAGAATTATAAAAAATTAAAGTAGAAAAATAAATATAACCAAGTGATAATAGAAAAAAAAACATATTACTTTAAATAAAACCTATGATAATTGGAATGACTACAAAAAATAAACTTAGAAAGAGGGTGTTTTAACTGAGAAATGAGATTTGGAAACAAATTTAGGATTTTTTGAATTATAGTATATAAACGAAATAAGAAATATAAAAGGGGATTGTTAAAAGGACTCCACATTTTATTAAGGGGGTATAATTTTAAGAGGACTCCAACTTAATATATATTTTTTGTTAAAGGGGGTTTGGATTATTATTACTTTTTAAAAAAAGAGACCTAACTACCCCTAGCTCGTCACTTATGTAAAACCCTAACTTTCTAAATTCGCGCAAATGGAATGAAACAAACGTGCGTTTCCAAAATTAAAAAAAACACTACTTTCTAAATTTTTGTTTTGCATTTAGTTTAAATTAAGCATACCAATTCCAATATGAAATTACGATTAATTACCTAATCTGATGTCTTTTAATCACTTGGGAAACTTTCTTGTGCCCCTCATTACATTAATTATGTCCACTTTTTTAATTTTTATGTGCAACATTAAATTATAAGCCTTAATTAGGTTTTCGGTTTTATGGTTTATACTAATGAGGATTATATGGGAATATTATCAAAATTTTAGTTTATATATTTAAGGGGAGGCTAATTTATTTAGTCTTCCCATAACAATTATACAAGAAATTAAAATTGTTACTCTCCTTAACCAAATATGAAGTCCCTTTAACAATCCCTATATAAAGAGAAAACATTACAAAAATGGAAGATATAAAAAATGATAGAAAACATATTAGAGGAATGAGAAATTTGTAATGAAATAACAGTGAAGAGCAAATGAGATTATTAGAGTAGCAAAAGAAATGATACTTAAATAAGAGAAGCCTTTCGTATCTTGTCGGTTATATAATGAGATACCATTAATTGCCAAGTCAACGGTGTAAAATGTTGAAATTTTATTTTGGAGCGAATAATGTACTAAGAATCATAAAAAATACAATATTAATCTTGAGAGTGAATTAGAGATGAGTATAAAGTGCAATATTCACTATCTTATCTTTACTAATAATTGGAATAGGTTTGGTGTAGCACTTTTTTGGTGCAAACGTGAAGTGCTGAAAATGCCTTTTACTGTAAGAATCCGCATGAATATCGGATCATACATTTTTGGTTATTAATTAATAATAATAAAATTATGGTAGGAGGTATTCCTTATATGGAAAAAACAATGCACTTATTTTATCCAACAACCAACATAGAAATATTAGGATTTTGGGTCAGAAGTTGCAGTTCAATCAATCAAAAAAAAAAAACTTCCTCTAATTTATGTATACCAAAGGTTCTATCAGCGGACATACTTCATCCTACCATAATTTGAAAAATGCTGCATTCCTCTCTTTTTAGCCTAATTGCATTTGATTTGTATAATTACCTTATGTGCCAAATATCATTTAATTAATTTTAAATAATCCAATTTATAAAATGCATATATTGTATAGCTTTAATTTGATGATAAATAGTGCATATATTTTATTGCATTCCTCAAATGCATATGCCTGTGTCATTCAAATATAATTGGTAGTGTACATATCATTAAAATTATCGTGTATAAAATAATACAATTTCCATAACAGTATATTTTATTACTTTAATTCGATGATGAATAGTGCATATATTTTATTGCATTCCTAAAATGCATATGCCTTGTGTCATTCAAATATGATTGGTAGTGTATATGTTCGACGATGAATATTCTATAAATTAGAAAACCATCGCAAAGTGTAATAAACCACAAGCGCATAACGTACACTTATAGTACGTTAGCGAGTACGAGTCGATCCATGGGGAAGAAGTAATTTTAATTATATTCAATCAAATTTAAACAAACTTTGGATTTTATTTAACTAATAAAACTAATGAAAACTAGAAACTAAGTTGTAGAAGAAGAAAAAGAGGTGGTTTATGAGGATGGTAAAGGTTAATTGTTGAAAGGGAATGGTTTGAAAGGCAAGAAAATAGGAAAATAATCTTTGCAATCTCTTTTTTTCCTTTTTTCAAAAGACTTGTAAAAGAGGGAAAGAGCCAAGTGTATTAAGAGCAGGAAAGAGAATAAAGAAAGGAAAGAAATAGAAAATTTGGCAAGAGATTGAAAGAAAAAGTGGATTTTTTTTTTAGAAGATTACAGTATCAATGAATAGTACCAAATCAAGACTTTTTTCTATATATAGAGGAAATAGAAGGAAAAATAAATAAAACAAACATTTTTTTTTAAGAACTGTATGTGCAAATGACTAAAACAATGCAAAGTAAAACAAAGCACAGTACTAACAGTGAACTCAAACTGAGAACAAAACACCACACTATGCAAACAAACACTTTTTTTTTAAATGAAAAAAATAAAATAATGCACACAAAGTGAAACAAAAGAACATAAAGAAAGAAAACATAATGACACAAATAAACGAATCTAAAACTAGAGAGGATGAAAGTCAATAAGCTAACAATGTTTGTGTGTGTGTGTTTTATGTGTGTATGTATTTGTGTGTGTGTGTGTGTGTGTGTGTATATATATATAAAAATGTGAAGACGAATGCAAAATAAGCTGAACTAAACTACGACAAAACACAAACGCAACAAAAACAAACACTTAAAATCCACACATTCTTTTTAAAACAAAAACAACAAAAAAGAAAATTAATCCAAAGAATAAAATCAAAAGTAAATTCTTTCCCCGACAACGGCGCCAAAAGCTTGTTCGACGATGAATATACTATGAATTAGAAAACCGTCGCGAAGTGTAATAAACCGTAAGCGCACGACGTACATTTGTAGTATGTTAGCGAGTACGAATCGATCCACGGAAAAAGAAGTAATTTTAATTATATTCAATCAAATTAAAAGAAACTTTGGATTTCTTTAACTAATAAATCTAATGAAAGCTAGAAACTAAGTTGAGAGCTAAATATGAGACTGAAAGCAATTTAGGGGCAACTCCACCACTCATGACCACATAAATCAACGTACAATGATTTCATGATCTCTCATTTGATCTTTTTTGCAATTAGTTAGTGCATTTATCATAAGCACGACCTACTGTGCCATTAGGGAATACACTTAAACCGTCAAACTTTAATACACTCTCTAATTCACAATTATACTTTCATTAAATGACAACAAAAGCGAAAATCAAATCTACTTTAAGCATGGCCTATTAACTAATGTTTAGACATATAGGCCATCAAATTTTGAATTTTAATCACACTTTAGTTACCATATTCATATGCAAATAAAGAGGCAATCTTATGTTTATGTTGACTAAGCATAGCCTATTTAATTGTCAACAAACATAGACTATCAAAACCAAAACTCAAACAACAATGTAATTACTACTTCAACCATTCCATTAAGCATAAAAAGAGATCATAAAAACCAAAATACGTTGCATCTACATAATCAAGATGGCTTTATTACCCCTAAATCACAGGGATTAGCCTCTCATGTTTGTTATTCTAACAGCAAAAGTAGAGTGCAACATAGAACAAAAACAAAAGAAAAAGAGAACAAAATAAGGGAAAATCTATTCTACTTGCATAAAATAAAAGAACATGTAAATAAAATACAGCTAATTAAAATTGCATTAAAAGAGAGATTACATATAAGAAAATGGCTAAATAGCCTTGAAAATAAAATGAGAGCTTTGGATTTGAGCCCCCACTCTAAACTAAACTAACTCTAAGAGCCTATTTACATCAACATAATGGGTATTTATACATGAGTAAAATCCTAATTCAACTTTTGGCGTGCTACCAAAAATGCCCCTTCATGAAGCTTTCATTTGACTTTAGCTATTAACGATTCATTAAAATTGTATGAAGCCTTTTTTGTCTTCACTTGTCAATATATTAGCCTCTAATTGTTCCATTAAACAAAGAACTAATCTTCTATGTGAATTAATTCCCTTTCGACTGATTGACCTCCTTTTTATGCATGCATATCTCTCATTAACCACTTGCATTTGTTTCCAAATTCCTACAAAACAACATGAAAAATGAATAAGTAAATGTTATCAAAAATAAATATACATGCACAAATGACCAGTTTGCCTCAATATGAAGATGTATGCATGATAATTTGTTAATTTTGGGTTTTTGGTTAAAACATGTAAAAATAGCCAACTTATGTTATTTATTCAACTAAAACAAGAATAAATGTGCATATTTACGTGCACATCAGTATATATCGTTAAAATTATCTTGTATAAAATAATCCAATTTCCATAATAGCATTTTTTATTACTTTATTCCTAAAATGCATATGCCCTGTGTCATTCCTAAAATATATTTATAAATTAGCAAAAAAGAAACAATATACTCCTTGAAATTCGCATAATAATATTACAAATATACTCCTATATCATCTATAAATAGGATGCTCTACTTCTCTTTTTAACATGGCATTCAACTTCTTCTCCACCTAAACATTCCTACCAATTTTTCAAACTTGCTATCTCCAAGTTTTCGCAGGTAATATTCTTTCCTCTGCTTTCTATTTTTTTGTTCCCTTTTCTTTTCACCACCATACAACAATAAGCTTTCACACATTAATTATAATTCAGTGCCTTCTCGTCTTTCGCTGTGCCTGCTCCACGCTTGAAGCCGGTTACCTGCTCGCTGACTGTGAGGTAATTTGTTCAAAGGTTTCGGCTTTAAAACTTTATTTTGGCTTGAGTTGGATGATTATGCTACTGATTGTGTCAATGTATCTAATATGGAAGTTATTTCTTCTTTGTGAACAAGGACTGAGATATGTGATTTTTTTTTTGGCCTGGGCCTATTACGAAACAAACTAAAAACCTTCTGTTAAGAATAATATTTTATGTCGTTAAACTCTCTTTATTTTTAATATATGACATCTAAATACATAAATTTAAATAATACTTAAAAAATTCTAATAAAATTTTGATTATTCAATATTTGAAAATTTTGTTTCTAACTGTTGTTTTAATTTATATTCGTAAGTTATATGTTTTGAATTGCATAGTTTTTATACCTTAACGATTTATACAACTCAAAATTTGAAACCATATTAGTACTTTGAATCGTAAATTTATAACTAATCAACTTTTAAAAATCATAATTTCTATTTTTACCATATGTCATGAATTAATTTTTTCCCTACTTTTTATCTTTTAATTTTCGAAAAAATAAAGATTATTAATGCTGAATTAGTTTATGTTAGTTTTTCCAAACATATACTTCAATTATTGAAATCAAAAGACTAATAATGCTAAAATTGAATGTTAATTTCTTTAACATATATTTTTCTCTATGGAATTGAATTGTTTTTAATGGTTTGTCGTAACTTAATATTGAAATTTGTGAAATTCTATATTTGGAGGAAGGTTACTATGACATTAAAGACCATTTCCTAAAAACGTTTGAATGTTCAAAATGGTATTTAACCAACACAACATGTATCGACAAAAACCATACAACCGGTAGTCTTTGTACATCTAAGGAACCGATGATCTTTGCAAAAAATACAATAATTGTGTATGTATAAATTGATATATTAAGAATCCGTGCTAAGTACGTGCTAACTTTACATATTTAGAATTATCTGAAGTTGGTTTTAGGCAAAAAATTATGTCAAAGTGGCAACCAACTTTAGATAATTCTAAATATGCGAAGTTAGCACATACTTAGCATAGATTCTTAATATATCAATTTACACATACACAATTATTGTATTTTTGCAAAGATCATCAATTTCTTAGATGTACAAAGACTACCGGTTGTACAATTTTTGTCGATACATGTTGTGTTGGTTAATTTTGAACATTCAAATATTTTTAGGAAATGATCTTTAATGCCATAATAACCTTCCTCGATATATAGGATTTCACTGATTTCAATTTAAGTTACGACAAACCATTGAAAACAAATCAAATCCATGGAGAGAAAAATATATGTTAAAAAAAATTAACATTCAATTTTAGCATTATTAATCTATAGATTTCAAAAATTGAAGTATATGTTTGGAAAAACTAACATAAACTAATTTAGCATTAATAATATTTATTTCAAAAAATAAAACATAAAAAGGAGGAAAAAAATTTATTTATGATATATGGTAAAAATAGAAATTAAGATTTTTAAAAGTTGATTAGTTATAAATTTACGATTCAAAATATTAATGTTTCGATGTTCTTATGATTTCAAATTTTGAGTTGTATAAATCGTAAAGGTATAAAAACTATGCAATTCAGAACATAACGTACGAATATAAATAAAGACAACACTTAGAAACAAAATTTTCAAAGATTGAATAATCAAAATGTTATTAGAATTTTTGAAGTATTATTTAAATTAATGTATTTAGATGTCATATACTGAAAAGAAAGAGAGCTTAACGACATAAAATATTATTCTTAACATAAGGTTTTTAGTTTATTTCGTAATAGGCACAGGCAAAAAAAATTAAATTCACATATCTCAGTCCTTGTTCACAAAGAAGAATAAACTTCCAAATCAGATACATTGGCACAATCAGTAGCATAATCATCCAACTCAAGAAAAAAACAGTTTTATAGCTGAAACCTTTGAACAAATTACCTCACAATCAGCGAGTAGGTAGCCGACATCAAGCGTGGAGCAGGCACATCGAAAGGCGAGAAGGCACTGAATTGTAATTAATGTGTAAAAGCTTATTGTTGTATGGCAGTGAAAAGAAAGGGCACAAAAAATAGAAATAGAAAAAAGAATATTACCTGCGTAAGCTTGGAGATAGCAAGCTTGAAAAATTGGTAGGAATGTTTAGGTGGAGAAGAAGTTGACTGCCATGTGAGAAAGAGAAGTAGATCATTCTATTTACAAATGATAGAGGAGTAGATTTTTGATATTATTATACAAATTTCAAGGAGTATATTGTTCCTTTTTTTTGCTAGTTTAAAAATGTATTTTAGGAATGACACAGGGAATATGCATTTTAGGAATAAAGCAATAAAATATGTTGCTATGGAAATTGGATTACTTTATACATGATAATCTTAATGATATGTACACTACCAATTATATTTGAGTGGCACAAGGCATATGCATTTTAGGAATGCGATAAAATGTATCATTATTTATCATCGAATTAAAGTAATAAAATATGCTATTATGGAAATTAGATTATTTTATACATGATAATTTTAGTGATATATACACCTACTAATTATATTTGAATGACACAGGGCATATGCATTTTAGGAATGCGATAAAATATATGCACTATTTATCATCGAAATAATGTTATACAATATATGCATTTTAGAAATTGGATTATTTAAAATTAATAGAATGATATAGGGTATATAAGGTAATTATACAAATCAAATGCAATTAGACTAAAAAGAGAGGAATGCAGCGTTTTACAAATTAAATTATGGTAGGATGAAGTATGTCCGCTGATGAAACCTTTGGTATACATAAATTAAAGGAATTTATTTTCTTGATTGATTGAATAGGAACTTCTGACTCAAATTTTAATATTTCTATGTTGATTGTAGGAAAATAAATGCATTTTTTTTGCCATATAAGGAATGCATCATCCTACCATAATTCTATTATTATTAGTTAATAACCAAAAATGTATAACTCGGTATTCATGCGGATTCTTATAGTAAAGGGCATTTTTGGCACTATACGTTTACACCAAAAAAGTATCACACCAAACCTATTCCAATTATGAGTAAAGGTGGGTGTGTGTGTATGTGTGTGTGTGTATATATATATATATATATATATATAATAGAAAGATAATCAACAAAACATTAAAGGGTCTATTAGAATTCATTTAAAAAATACCTGCAATAAGCAAAAATAATGATAAATTTAAGATGAGTAAACTTTGTTTATATAATAGATATAATAAACAAGCGTAATGGCACGCGCTTCGCGTGTGATCGTGGCAAGCGCTTTGCGCGTGATCATGGAACGCGCTTCGCGCGTGGTTATTTCTCATATAATGTGTATCTTATGAATATTATGTGAAAATAAAAAATGCAGAAAGAGTTAACAACATAAACAAATTTGAAAGTATATCTACATAAAATGTTGAGGATGGTGTTACACATATGCGTTTGTGTGTGTATTTGTTCACTAATTATTTCTGAAGAAAAATTGGTATATTTATGGAAGATGGTTATATTCTGCATGTCAATGGAAGGAACAATGGCTTCATTTCTAAGGAGTCTTACATGAAGATTTCTAGCAAGCAGAACGAGCAATTGAACCCCTCCTTTTGTTCTGCTTGTACTTCTATTTACAAACCCTAGGCGCCATCGAAACCTGCAAACTGCAAACCACCGAGAAAATTAAACTGAGGAGCCTGAAGCTTTGAAATATTCCCAAAGTTTAACAGCTAAACAATAAGAACTAAAAATAAATGACTAACCTGGGACTTTGAGCGATCTGCTACAAATACGACAAATACGATGTTGAAAAGCATCACACAAATCCCTATGTATCAGGTGATGACGGCTCAACTAGACCCTTCAGTTCCGTCGAGATCGAGATTAAAGTTGCTCTGGAGGTAATTTTCATATCAATTTTTTTTTAATAAAAAATACGAATTGGTTGTATAGAGATCGTTCCCTTTTTGAATGTTTCCTAAAAATACGAAGGGAGGGGTGAATGAAGAGAGAATAATGGTGATGAACAAAGAGCAGTGAAAATGAGGAGAGAAATGTGAATATGAATGGAGGTTTTGAACGATATTTAAATGGGTGTATGGTTTGTTCTAGAAATGTCACATTTGTATGTAGAGGCTAAGGGTATTTCAGAAGCAGTCAAATGCAGAAGATGCTATTTTTTAGCTACGAATAAAACATGGTAAAACGGATGCTATTTTTTTGGGCTCAGCGAAATTTTAGGGATTTATTCCAATTATTAGTACCATATATATTTGAAATTGAATTAGATAAAAATTCCATATAAGAAATTGAAAAAATAACCATCATTGAGATAGTGCCAAATTTGCTTTCTAACCATATAAGAATTACCATATATCCACATTAATAGGAATTTCTATATATGGAATTAGTATATCTATATGCAAAATATAAACGACCTTAGTTCTTGTTTTAAACACAAATATATTTATCTATATAATAAAATCCCTTGGTAGGACAAACCAAGAGACAAAGAGCAGTGTAGATTTAACATCAGAAAAAGCATCAGATGATTAGAATTGTCCCAACTCATCAAATAATCGATCAGAGATAACTCTCCATTAGTTCAGTAAAAATGGCTCCCACGATCATTTTCCACACCTCAGTCCTCTTCCACGATTGTTTGCTGTCTCCTCCAAATTTCCTTCTCCCATGCCGCACTACATAAAAACCGCTTACCATGCGCAACTGAAGCGTCGGATAACGTTGTAAGATATAGGGATTGACTTTTGCTGCTCAAAGCTCTAGATAATTTCTTCTTTTTCGCTGTGGTTTTCATTTTCCTGCTTCCATAATTACACGAAACATTGCTCATCGTTCCTATTTCGTGCGATGTTGAATCGCAAAATTACATGGGTCGGAATTGGGGATCGACTCTTCTAATGTGATACTCGAACCCCTACGTAAATTTCTAATTTTTGATTTGATTTTAGATTTTGTCATAAATCTTCTCTAATTGAACCAAATAATATTGTGGTTGTCTCTGAAGGTTTCTATCTTCTAGATGATACCTGTCAAAGCTACCCCATGGCATACTCTATGAGCACTAATCAATCTTCCAATTTCTATTCTCCATCATCCTGAATCATTGGCTTAAGATCAAGTCAAGGAATCATTGGTAAAAATGTTGCTAAATTTCGATTTCACTTTGGGTAAACAATATTTTAACCTTAATCCTATTTTACAATATTATTGCTTGAAATTTGGGTGAAAGTCATGGTTTAGATTTGATTTATTATTTTAACTACATAATATAGGATGCATACGATGTCGCACTTTCTATTTGATCTTGCTATTATCTCTGTTTGATTATAAATATTATAAATCTGATAGGTGTCTTGCAGGTGAACAATCAAGGAACCAACTTGATTGACCTAAAATATGGATGAAAATGGTACAATGGTCATTTTGAACTTTTCTTCTTGGAAGACTAATATTGTCTGTTCAAGAATTATTTTAGTTTGTCAATTTGTGATAAAGGTAATGTGATGTTCATTTAGTCCATTAGTTGCCTAGATACTCTCAAACAAATTCACATTAAGCTTAAAACTTTGGATTATTATATCTTACAGTCTATTTTTTGTATCAGACTAATTCATTTATTATATACATTATAAAAATGCATGTTCCATTAAATTATTTTATGCATTCATGCAAAGTAGCATCTTTCGTATTATCATTTTCAGCACAAAATTTTGGTGTTATTACTTATGTTAAGGTATACGATCTTTGCTCAAGCTTATTGCTCCGATGATTCTTTTACTTATAACATGTGTAGAAAGCTAAAACATAAATAGTTTTACATATAATTTTTAATTTTTCTCCAAAGTACCAGTTTGATATATGTTCTTGAGTCTGGATTAGAAGAAATGGTACATTATATCATTTAGTTCCTATGTTTTACTTACTCTAAATTCTTAAGTTTTACTTACTCTAAATCATATTCTATCAACGCTTTATTCATTCTATGTGGTGTGGTGCTGCAGCCTACATCATCGCTCCATTATTGCTAAAAGCTAGAGAATTAGATGACATGACTCTTGGTATAAGATTCGTTAGCATTTTTTGTCTTATTCACATAATGCTTTAAGTTCAAGTTGACTATTTAATTTACTTTCTGACAGCAGGTGTCAATAATGTTTTAGTGATCCGAATGGCGGAAATTAGGATTGATAATAGTTGACAAGAAAGGAGACAAGCTATTATGGCATCATATTTTGCCATGGGACAATTTGGATTTTTGGTCCCCTTTCTCTCAGTTCATAGCCATTGGGATCATCAAAAAATGACTTATGTGATCTTTTGCAACTTCAGTTAGAACATTGTATTCATATTATTTGACTTATGTGATCTTATGCAACTTCAGTTAGAACATTGTATTCATATTATTTTTTTCATGGGAGGTAACTACCGCGAAAGAAACAGACTCATTTCTCAGTTATCTTATCTTTTTGGGTAACTCTATTTTATTGATATAGACTTAGCAAAAAATACTAAAAAAAATTATTCGATTTTTTCATTTTCTACATACGTATCCCTTTTCTTTTATTTGCTAAACTCTCTATATTCTACTGCAATTGTTTCTTTCGCTTTATAACGGGCGAGTTTATCTATGGAGACCATGGGTTTCAACTCAAGTTTCTTCTTTCTATTTCAGGTTACTGTTTTAAGCAAAAGCTTTTATCTCTGTAGTGGCCAAGTTTATCCGTTACGGTGGGAATTGCTCTATAGTGGCCAGGTTTATCCATTACGATGGGATTAGAAATTAAAAAACCTGGATCAACGGAGGTAAGCATACATATTATTTCTTTGTCAAAACTGCAAAATTTTGTTTAGTTGATTACTAGATTTATTCATTTTCTTAAATACATGTTTATAAAATGAATCGAAGAGCATATGGATTGCACTACATTTAGAAATAAAATCGGTTAATAGATACATTTACAAAATCATATACAAATACTGTAACAAACCGAATTTTTATAACATGTTAAAACCATAAATCAAGGCAGAATTAATTTTTAAAATAAGAATCAAGGGAAATGGATTACGCCATTGCATTCGACTCGAAATTCTGCTTGGAAACGAGTCCGAATTTTCGAGAAATGGAGTCCGTATGAGGGAGATATGACCCTCCGAAATTTCAAGGATTTTCAGAACAGAAAAACAACTCAAATTCAAATTCGAAATTCGAATTCAAACCCCAGCACAGAATAGGCGGGAATTTTCCCGCCCAGGACCAAGTCGACCTGGGTGTCGACACTATGGTCGACATCCTAGGGACCAGGTCGACCCTATGGTCGACTTGGGGGTCAACCTGGTGCTAAAGCCCAGTTTTGAGCCTAGGTTCATTCTGATGCATCTGGTCTCGTTTTCAGTCTAGATTCGTCCGCCTAATCCTATATAAACAGCCCCCTAGTCCCATTCTCTTTACACCATTCTTCTCTAACCTTATGCTGCACAAATTCTTGATGGACATGGCTTCTTCTTAATTAAATTAAAATAAAACAAGAAGACTATTTCTTGAAGACTATTTCTTGAAGACTACGGCTAGGAATTGCATATTGGGGTTGTTCGACTAGAGCTTCGATTCTGCTTTCTAAATTCTTAGTCCACGATCTTTAAGTTCTAGTTACTTTGAGATTGAAACTTGTTAATTGTAATTTGGACATGAGATAAAGTGAAATTGGACTTAAGTATGATAATCGATTCACATCTATTCTAGTTTCCACCTTGGATATTGACATTTGGGAATATTGCTATGAAATCGGTTTGGACCTATTCATGTTGTAAATCAAACTCTTCATGTCCATAACATTATCATGCATGTGATGTTGAATCAGTCTATTATTACAAGTTTGGGACTATCACCTTATTCCATGACTATCACTTTATTATGCTAGATTTGAGGTCCTATTATTCTCTATATGCCAGTGATGTTGTAACCATTTATCTCAAGTTATATCATGCTAGTTTTGTATTCCCTTTTATCACTTTATGCTCGTCCTTTTTGCCTATCATAGTTTTGATGTTATTCCCCTTATTTCTGGATCTGGATTTACTTGTAATTTAGATCGATTCACGTTTACATGCGATGGGAATACGATTTGGGTAGATTAGGCAAAACATGAATTGGTTATGAACATGAATCATGAACTTGATAATAGGCATAAGTTGAAACATGAAACTTGACACGAACTTGACATGAAATTTGAACATGGACATGACACTAGAATGAACTTGAAAATGTCCAACTCGAGGTTGGATCGAGTTTGCAGTGTAATTCTGCCCGGAACCGCCCGGCAAATCCAGTGACTGCAAACAATAGCATCCAATGTGGGTAGTTGGTCATATCGCGCTTGAAACCCGAGGTCAGACTGAGTTGTGGTGTAATTCTGCCTAGAAATGCTCGGCATATCCAGTGACCAAAACAATAGGTCTGATGTGAGAGGTTGGGGTGCAATAATGAATTAATGCCACATGATAGGGTTAAGTCATGAACATGAAAGACAACACTTAACCAACTTGACACATGATTAGTGGGGTTAAGTCATGAAATTGAAAGACAACACTTAACCAACCTGACATGCTAGACTGATAAGGGTTAAGTCACCAGTTTAAATGACAACACTTAACATGCTGGACGGAAACCCTATTTACGCGGTACATTTTAGCAGTAACACACTTAGATGTATCATGGTACCCTGGAACAAGGCCGGGTGGGGCACGATTTCTGGGCTGATTGTAAGCGATCAGAACAACGGCTGAGTTGGTGCGCTAGTGTAGGTTCAGGCGGACTATGGTCGTGCACGTAGTCCGTAGTTGAAAAAGCAGGCATTGGGCATCAGTAGGTTTACCTGTGCATGCTTGATTCGTGTCGGTGGTTGGCACCATAGCGCTTGATACACCCTATGGTTGACCTAGCACAAGTGACAACATTCGTGCAAGGGTCGTATGATACAGACACACGACGAGCTAGTACTTGTTGGGAGCCGATCGATTAATGGATCGTTCTGTAGGACCCCGAAATGGGTCATTTCATGATATTGGGCCAAGGGATCGTTTCATGGTTAACTTATGACATGGGTTTGGGATACTAGTGCAGTTGGTGCAGCTAATCTTGAACATGTGATGCTATACTTGATTTATACTTGAATTATCATGCTATCTTAGTCTATCTTGCCCATCTTGTCATCATCCTTATGTTTACTTTCAGTTTATACATGTCATGTTACCTTTACCTGTTTTTATGCTGAAAGTTACTAGGACTTACCAGTCTTTATGACTGACCCGTTTTCTTTCGCCTTTTTTTCTTTCGTTCCCGCCCCAAGGTTCTCACGGAGGAAACTCTAGCACTTATCTTGGATTTCACTTGCTTTCAGTTCATCTCATGTACGGTTTGATCTTGAGCTATGCTATGGCTGCATTTCTGCTACCTTTGGGGAATTAAGCTAGTCTTGTTGTTTTAAGTTTTATGCTTCTTTATTTATTCAAGGCAGAACTTGTTTTAATGGAAAATGATAGTTAAAAGGTTTTGACTCTCTTTGAAAGTAATGAAATTTAGCTTTTGATTCTTCCGCTGTTTTTTTTATGTTATGTCTTATATTATTTCTGTGATTGTTTACCTCGATAACGCTCCACCAAAACTAGTGCATTCCCTTTGTGAGTGACCCTAGCGGAGGTGGGGTGTTACACTTGGTATCAGAGCAGAAGGTTACCAGACTGGGAAAAAGTTTTTAGAAAACCTTCTAAAACTACTTTCAAAACTGTTTACAAAGAAGAATTTTTCAAGAAAAGTCTTGTTTTATTTAAAGGATATTCCCTAAAAGCCATTAGCACCATCCTTTGTTCCCACGTTTTGAATCTCTTCGTTTTCATTTCAGCATGTCTGGGAATCTTAACCTTCCATAGGGTGTGCCAGTACCTGGCTGGTTCAGGAGGTACTTAGAGGCTAGAGCCAACGATGCAGGCCCAGCAGATATTCCTCCTCCAGCTGCAGCGATTCCTCCTCCTCCTCCTCGTACAAATTCTTTCTCAAAGATCTGTAGAGATATTAGGGCCATGGGTGGAAAATATTTCAAGGGAACTTAATCATTCGTAGAAGCGAGGAATTGGCTCAAAGAAACGGAGGATCTGTCCGTTATATTTGAGGTGGACGATAGGCAGAAGGTACAGTTGGCAGTATGGTTGCTCAAAGACGAAGCTTCCTATTGGTGGGAAGTCACTAACGCTGAAAGGCCTGTTGACACATGGATGGATTTCGGGATGAGGTTTGAGATGAAATTCCTCTCACAAGCTGAACGAAGTCTACAGCTGGAAAAGTTCTTATCTCTTAAGCAAGGAAGTATGACGGTCAAGGAGTACGTCAATCAATTCAATTAGCTGGCCCGGTTTGGACTGGACTTAGTGAATACTCCTCATAAGAAGGCTCTCCGTTTTGTCAAGGGATTGAATGAGCCACTTTACAGCTTGGCTATGACCCACATACCTGTTGGGGCTACTTACGAAAGGTTAGTAGCCATGACACTCTTAAATGAGGAAGACAAGGGCAAGAATGAGGCAAAAGCAGAAGTTCCTCAAGATAAGAACGGGGAAGGGTCACAGAACAAGTAGGTTGATCCAAGGAAAGGCGGGGAGAACAACAAACCCCGTGAAAAGAGAAAGTGTAATTTATGTGGCACTCCTGGACATCTGGTCAAAGACTGAAGGAAGAAGAAAAGGAATATGGGTGGTTGTTTCCACTGTGGTGAGACAGGACACATGGCTAAGGTCTTCCCAAGGAAGCAAGGACAGGGAGCTGGACCTTCTTCTGGAGGACAAGTCCACGCTCTCACGGTACCTCCGCAAGAACGAGGTAGAAATATTTCTATCGAAAGTTTAGTCTATCTTTTTGATCATCCTGCTCGAACCTTGTTTGATTCTGGCGCATCGCATACTTTTATTTCTTCTGATATTGTTGAAACTCTGCACCTAAGTAATAGTCTAGTTGAGGATCCCGTTATTGTTTCAAATCCAATTGGTGGCTCCGCTCATTTATCTATGATTTGTGTGGATTTGAGGATTTCTATCTTAAGCGTAGATTTCACATGTAATGCTTATGTTCTCGGATTTATGGGATACGGTTTGATTCTAGGCATGGATTGGCTGTCCAATAATGGAGCCATTTTCGATTGTGTATGAAGCGTAGTTAGGCTCGTGACTCGCCTTGGTAATACCCTTGAAATTTCTTGTAACCCTATGGGTCCTGTCATGTTATGTTATCTAGAATCTCTTGACTCATATATCGATGATTTGCAATCAGTAAGGGTAGTCCGAGAATATCCCAATGTATTTGATGTGGTTAAGGGGTTACCCCCTAAATGCGAGATAGATTTCCGTATATATCTTGTCGATAATGCTAAGCCAGTTGCATTGCCCGTTAGACACATGGCCCCGCGAGAGAGAAAAGAGCTTAGTAAGCAAGTTAAGGAGTTACTTGAGAAAAAATTCATTAGGCGAAGCATTTGTGAATGGGGTGCTCCGGTGGTATTCGCTACTAAGGCGGATGGTTCGCTTCGTCTATGCGTAGATTATTGTGAGTTAAACAAGCTGACTAAGAAGAATAGGCACCCACTACCGAGAATCGATGACTTTTTCGACCAGCTTATAGGAGCGTCTGTTTTCTCTCAACTCGATCTAGCTACAGGATTCCATCAGGTTAGAGTGGCTGAGGATAGCATTGACAAGACCGCGTTTAGGACTCCGGATGATTTCTTCGAATGGCTCGTCATGCCGTTTGGTTTGACGAATGCACCCGCGTACTTCGTAGACTTGATGAGTAGGGTGTTTAGGGAGTTCCTTAACAAGTTTGTGGTGGTCTTCGTGGATGATATTTTGATCTTCTCAAAGGATGAGGAAGAACATGCTAGACATCTTAAGGAAGTCATGGATACGCTTAGAGCACACGAGTTAAAGGCTAAGTTCTCCGAGTGTCATTTTTGGAGAAAAGGAGTTCGGTTTCTTGGCCATGTAGTTTCTAAGCAAGGTATAGCTGTGGACCCCACAAAGGTAGCTATAGTCCAAGACTGGAAAGTTCCTAAGAACGCAACGGAAGTGAGAAGCTTTCTCGGTTTGGCGGGCTACTATAGGAAGTTCATTAAGGACTTCGCTAAGATTTCAGCCCCTCTTACTAGGTTAACGAAGTAGAACGTAGCTTTTTCATAGGACATTGAGTGTGACTTTGCTTTTCAAAGGCTTAAGAGAGCCCTTACCACGGCTCCAATTTTGGCATTACCCGACATAGGTAAGATGTTTACGGTGTACACGGACGCGTGTGGCACGGGATTAGGCGCCGTCCTAATGCAAGAAGGGAAAGTGATATGCTACGGGGGTAGATAACTTAAAATTCATGAGAAAAACTATCCCACACATGACTTGGAATTGGCCGCGATTGTTTTTGCGCTTAAGTCTTGGCGCCACTATCTTCTAGGTGAGAAGTTCGAGTTGTACACCGATCACAAGTCGCTTAAGTACCTCTTTTGCAAAAAGATTTGAATCTAAGGCAACAGAGGTGGATGGAATTCTTGGCATCGTATGACTTCGATATAGCTTATACCCCCCGGCAAGGGTAACGTGGTGGCGGATGTGCTAAGTAGGAAAAGGTTGACTTTGAGTCCTTTGTTTGTTGAAAGGAAAAGTCTAGAGTTTATAGCAACCTTTGATTTCTCACCTGTTGTTGAGTCATTGGCTAGCACGTTAGCATCTCTCGAGTTAAGGCCTACGCTTCTAGACCAAGTAGGGACTTCACAGAAGGAAGACCCACAGATAGTCAAGATCATGGACAAGTTGATTAGAGGTGAGATGTCAAGTCACCTCAGTAGGTATGCCATAGATGACAAGGGATGGCTATGGCATGATGGTAGACTATGTGTCCCACAAGTGGGAGACTTAGTAAAGAGAGTTCTCAAAGAGGCGCATCACTCAAAGATGACTATACATCCCGGAGGAGATAAAATGTACAAGGATATGAAGCGCATTTTCTTTTGGAATGGGATGAAAAAGGATGTGGCGGAATTCGTTTCTAAGTGCATGGTGTGCCAACAAGTAAAGGCCGAGTCGAAAAAACCCAGTGGGCTATTGCATCCTTTGGAGGTTCCGCTATGGAAATGGGAGAGCATCTCGATGGATTTCATGGATGGATTGCCTAGGTCAAGGAAGGGCAATACTAGAATATGGGTTATAGTAGATAGACTCACGAAGAGCGCTCACTTCATTCGTGTGAAGAGCAAGGGGACCGCATCATGGCTAGCGTCTATATACCTCTGGGAAATAGTACGGTTGCACGGAGTTCCTTCTAGTATAGTTAGCGATCGTGACCCGATTTTCACTAGCGAATTTTGGAATAGTTTATAAGAAGCAATGGGTACACGACTAAGTTTAAGCATGGCCTATCACCTACAAACGGATGGACAAACCAAAAGGGTAAATAGGGTACTAGAGGGTCTTTTGAGGCTATGCATTCGTGACTTTGGTGGTACTTGGGAAGATCACCTACCTTTCGTTGAGTTCGCGTATAATAATAGTTACCAAGCTAGCATAGGAATGGCACCATTCGAAGCTTTATACGGAAGACCGTGCAAGTCACCAACTTATTGGTGGGAGTCGACAGACAAGCTCATACTTGGACCCGACATGATAAGGGACACTTCCGAGAAGGTTGAGTTGATACGAAGACGGATGAAAACGGCCCAAGATAGACAGAAATCCTACGCAGACAAGAGAAGGACAGACCTAAAGTTCGAAGTCGGAGATATGGTCTTTATAAAAGTTTCTCCTTTACGCAATGTGGTTCGCTTTGGAGCGGTTGGAAAGTTAGCACCGAGGTTCGTAGGACCGTTCCCTATCATCGAGAGGATTGGACAGATGGCCTATAAGGTAGAGTTACCTGATAGGCTGGCCGGGGTACACAATGTCTTTCACATTTCGCATCTCCGAAAGTGCTTACATGAGTCTGCCGAAGTGGTTGAGCCAAGCATCCTTGAAGGCGTAGAAGTGGAGAAGGAAGCAACATTGAGGCGAGTTCCGATCCGTATCTTAGGAACGGAGATCAAGAAACTAAGGAATCGAGAAGTCAAGCTAGTTAAAGTACAGTGGAGTGAAGCCCAAGAAGACGCAACTTGGGAAACCGAAGAGAAGATACGCTCGCTATACCCATTTCTTTTTTAGGATACATTCTCGATCTCTTTTTCCTATAGTTTGCATACCTCCGTATCATGTACATGCTTTTGCTATCCATGTTTGTCTTGTTATCTTCTCGATCCTGTCTTGAGAACCTTAGGTAGAACCCTTTTGGATGTAAACATGTGATTGAAACATGTTATGTTGATGATTGCAAGTGGTTGCAAGTGGTTTCTCGTGGTTGCATAACACACATTAGGCACTTGATCGACTCAGTCACATATTCCATATTGCATATGCATGGGTGTTTGTACTTGTATATGGATGGAAATTTGATATGCTATCATTTGGATGTTGCATATGAATGAATGTTTGTGCACTCACATAGAGATTATAAAGTATGTTAGGAATTTGCATACATGTTGGACTCATTACACTAACATATTTTGCATTAAGGAGGTCTACTGTATCAGTAACCGCCTGATCTTTTGCATTAGACAAGTACATATACACACACTCTTGCATAAGTTCATACAGCATTAGAAATCTTTTAAGGACAACGGTTGCTTGTGGATGATTGTAACGACCCGCATTTTTCTGGTAATTATTTAATTTATTTTATTATTTAAAATATGGGTTTGATTTAAATAATTGAATTTAACTATTTATTTAAGAATATATTATTTAAATAAATAAAAATAATAATATTTTAAGTTTCCAAACCGTCAGAAAATGTTGAGTTGGCAATATAGTGTGAACTGGCAGTTTGGAATAGTTGAATATTAGTCTATATTAAATTATATTGATGATTTCGGCTAAATGACGACGATGAATATATATAGTTTATAATTTAATTAAATAACGAGCTGCAGCGGCGCGGTAGTTCGTGTTTTGGCGTTTTGAACTTTAATTGGCTGTACAGGGCCCAAATTAAGTCGGATTTTCTCGAAACAAGAAACGTTGGAATCTGTTGAACTATATCTACCTAATAGAAGTGAAAAATCAAGATTCCACGTTATAGATTGCGAGTTATGTCCAAATTAAATGTTCAAGAAAGCAGCGGCGTAATCGTTTATCGACCACAATGGTTTATTTGAAATAACTACACACCGGATTTGAAATTGGACAAGGTTCTTTTGAGACATAGTGTTAATTTAATTTTTAGAATTTTACTGTAATTTTTAAATAATTTAATATGCAACTTTTTATTTGGAGTATTTTGCACCCTTAATCAACATTTTGGGTTTTCACAAAATAAGTCAATCTACCGGTATTATTACATTTTCGGGATCGCGACACCTCACTGAACACGACTGTATTTTTATTTCAGTCTGCAACGCTCATATATGAATACATAGTGGTGTAGGTAACTTTATTTGAATGGTTAACTGGTCAAACGAACTCTAAATTCAACGAAACAAGTTTCATACGAAACCTTAGGAAGAGGTCTAGTGAAACGTCAAGGCCTCATATTTTTAGGATTTTTTCTGTAATTTTAAGAAATTATTGCTCGGTGTTTTTCATCGATATTTTCTAAGGGATTTTCGCAAACGGTGTCGGAATTCAACGAAACCTGTCCCATCGGGTCCGAAATATATTTTTATGCCAAGATTAGCTTATTTTGTCAAAAACGGAGGTCGTATAAGATGTTTTGTTGGCGAAATTCTCATGGCACAAGTTAGTATAATATAATATTCATATTTCCATCCACTCTTTTTACTGTAGCATTTCCTTTTCTATGCGTGCGTCCAAGATTTACATTTACTTGCTCCCCAGATTTTTTCCAACCGTGCTATAAAAAAAAAAAATTAATTTATACTACACATAAAAGGACACGGCAACAAAGTAAAAAAAAAAACAAATCTACTGGCATTAAATATCTCTCTGCAAATGTTTGTCCTACCATGTCAATTGGAACATGCCAGCACTCTTTTCCTGAAACCATTCATTTATTTGAATGGACCAAATGAAAACGACATGCATGAGCCTTGCCGACCAAGCCACCCTTCATACCTGCTACATCTAACATATAGCCGCAGACCTAAATATACATATATATTTAAAAAGTTAAACCGTGGCCACCACGTTTTCCCATCTATAAATACACATCAGACTTCATCTTTTTACCAAGCATGAAAGCCCTCCTCGTGCCTTCCTCCTTCAGTATTTAAACCAAGTTTAAATATATATGTATATATAATAAAGATAAAGAAGTAAGTGGAGGATGGGTTTTACAAAGTGACGTTGGGACTTGAGAGCAAAACGAAAGAAAAATGGAAAGGGAAGCGTTGGTCTTGTGTGAGCTACAGGGAGGTAGTAGCTTTAGGGGGGGTGGTCCTTTCGCTGGTTTAAAGAAGAAGAAAAATGAAGAGGACGTGAAAGTTGAAACGTGAGAGGGAGAGTTTAAGGGAAAGGAGAAGCATGGGAAGACTTTTGCATGAGGATTGAACGGTGAAGGCCAGTGCAGCGTGGCCAAGGAGGAGGATCCGTATGTTTACATTATGGACAGAATGTACAGGAAGGACTTAAGTGTAGTGGGAAGATTGTTTGTGATGTAAATGAGGCGCTGTAGATTTAGAAAAAGGGGGAGGGACGTTGGAATTAGACAGGGAAGAGTATGGGGAGAAACCGTGTGATGCGGAGGATGGAAAACGCGTGGGTCTATGCTGACGTGGCAGGTAATTAAAAAGGATCCGTTGGAATCGTGGCGACAAGCACTACGCGTACAGACTAGTTGAGTCGCAAATAGAGACAGTTGGAATTTCACGCAATTTTAAACGTCCGTTCAAAATCATGTGAAACAAATGCATCAACCGTCAACAGTTTAGACTGGTGAGTTAATTCTCACACTTTTCTGGACTACTATGATGTGATAAATCCATAAAATAATAAATACTGGTTGAATTGGCTGCATTGGTTGCTTATGGTTGATTAGATGGTTGTTTGTTTTATTATTGCTGTTAAATTATTTATTTAAATGTGATAATCATCTGTGATGCAGAGAAGGACAGGTTGGAGGGATCCGACCGGATTCCTCAAAATAATTTGTGTGTTGTTTATTTTTATACTGGTTGCACATGAACTGTTTGAACCCCAATTGACATCAAAACCTATTGACTGTTGATGGTTGAATTGATGTGACCGTTGATGTGATTTTTAATCAGTCGACAGTGGTTGGCAGTGAGGGTTTAAATCTATTGTTTTCAAAACATCGTTTTGCCGTCAGGCGAACAAACGCAGTTTCAAGTTATTAAAATTTATTTTATAACTGAATTAAATCTTTGGGGTTTATTTTATTTTATCTTTAATGAATAAGAAGTTTTATAAAAATATTTATAATTAGAATCATGTTTTACAAACATGATTATTTATAAGTTATACAATGAATTTTTACGCTGTTTACGAACAGAAAAGTAAGGAGCTAGTATATGAATCAGTGAACTAAATAAATGTTTATACAATAAGCAAAGTGATGTTTTTAAATAAATTAAAGTATTTATTTATGTTATATGGAAAAATGTTTATAATTTTCCTTATATGTTTATAATCAGTGTCAATAGAGATTTTTAATACTGCAGTCGAAGCTAACATACAGATAGTGAAAAGAAATAATTGTTTTTACAAAACAATTAACCGATGTTTTAAATTAATTAAGTTATTTAATTAATTTAAGAAGAGAAATTGAATAGAAGTCAGTTAGCCGCTTAACTGAGGGTTATGGTTGGCAGGAACCAACTGTTTATCCTGTTGTTTATGAACTACAGTCATTCATGAACTGCAGTCAGGAACTAACCTACGGGTTAGTGAAATGAAATAATTGTTTTTATAATCAATTAACTGATGTTTTAAATTTATTAAGTTATTTAATAAATTTAAGGAAGAAATGATAACGTAAATCAGCTAATGGTTAACTGATATGTACGGTTGGCGAAAATCAACCGTTTAAAGTTGGAGTTTGACGATTGTGTCAATTTGTTTTTAATTGATCAAATCAAAGGGATTGACATTTAAAAGACTTGAAATTTCCTTTAAAATAAATATAAGTTATGGATAGATTAGTATGAAAGGGATTTGAATTTATTTCAAATCGTATAAACAAGATTTGTAAATATGGGTGCAACCTAAGGCGTACATTCCAATCAGAGTTTTGCTCAATTAAGAAAAAGAAATTAATATGAAAAGTGGGTTTTCAAATGAAAGAAAATGGTTTATAAAACCAAGATAAATGGAAATGGGAATAACATATTGGATTATTGAGATGGTTTGACGTTGGTTTTAAATTATAAGCTTTTATCTATCTTGAGATAAGAACGTTGTCGGTCAAGGTCTGAGAGGTAATTGGAATACCCCAACTTGAACGGCTCCGCTATTATCGAGAGATGATATTTGTTGTAATGTATAGAGAAGTGATTATCGAGATGTTTTGCGATAAATGGAATTTATCATTTATTTAAAACAAACCTTTAAAAATGGATTAGCATCGAAAGGAATTGAATCTAATTCAAATCGTATAAACGAGTATGAAAAAGGGGTTTTACCCAAAACAAGGATTTTAAAACAAGCATTCACCTGGGAACGAAATTAAACGAAGTGGTTTAATCGTAATAAGAAAGAGATTTTGGTAATTAAATATTTGTCATTGATTAAATAAGGATATAACGATATGGAAATAATAAAGGAAAAGGGAAAGTGGATTTATTGAACTATAGCCATGATTTCAAATCAAAGAGAAAGTAAAAAGGGTTTTGAGGTAATTATACGATGTTAACGACCAAAGAGGAAATAAAAACTGATTTATAAAAGATGGCATTATTTCCAAACAAAGGAAATGAAAAAAAAGAGCTTGGTAAATATGTTGTTCTAAAGCGAGTAGCGAGTAATGTTTTCAAGTAACGAAACCCATAAGAGTTTTGTTAAGATAAAGTTATGAAGTCGATTATAAGAAATCGATAAATTGGTTTTATGAGATATTTCCTATAAAGGACCTGAGCTGCCAGTCCACTGAGATACACTGTTATGATTTGATAGTTAAATCACTGACTATCAAAGTTTGGCCTTTTATCGATTGTTGGTACGGAAAGACCGGGATCGAATTTATATTCGAAAACCATTCCGACCAGCAAATACGTAACGTCGAAGATATCAGAAGATGGTCGAGATGGAGCATTGAAGACCGTTGATCTTCATGAGCGGAAGAACTACTCGTTGGATTTCTAAAGGTCGCTCCCGAAGATATTTTGACTTGTGATTCTGTCGTGATTGAAATCTTCGGATTTGCAAGGACTTCTCGCTACTGATCTATAGGGTGATACCTAGGATGCAGTAGGAGAGTGCCTTCGGTTCATCCTGATCCTGGATGACTTGTATGGATGGATGTCTGACAGAGTATTTCCAGAAAGGTCATGTACATTGATTTCTCCAGCCGTACCAAGAGTGAAGCAGAGAAGGAAACTTCTTTAACTGACACGTAATGTATTGTTGTAGACGTCAATTAAGTGATTTCGATGGATCTGACAATGTGGCATTCGAAGTGAACCTGATGTGATGGTAAAGCGTAGCCTCAAGCCTCATCAACCGGGAAATGACAAAAATCGGGCAGGCAGCATGGCTATGTGGGTCGCTCCCATTAGGATGTATAATCACCTATCTAGAGAAATTCCTTTTGCTTCTTGTATCTATCGATGCTGTCCCTTTTCAGGAGACGGTGGTTTGAGCCCAACCGTCGGTGATATACATTCGATACACTCAAGCGAAATGAGTGGTCGGTCATGTGTGGGCCGGGTTGCAAGACGTTCTTGTTGAACCCAGTGTATTCGCCTCTAGAGATACACGTTCAGAAGGTGGACCCATACCTTGTCAAGTTGGAATCCAATATCCAATAAGCGCCCGCGGTTTTGGTTTGTATACTATATATATGGGGAGCGTGAGATGCAAGCGTTCCTCTAAATTGATATTTACTTGTATTTAGACACTATGATAATATCAGAAAAAGATATTGATTTCAAAAACGTTTTGGGTTATAGTAAGGTAAAAACCGTCCGTGTTTATGTGTGGGCTGGTCTTACTATTATCCTTTTATTTCAGAAAGGATTTTCAAAAGTTAAACAAGTTGTGTGTGCTGTGAATTTATTACTGAAAGTATTCCAGACTGACCCGGTGTGTTTTTGTTTTAAATCAAATGTGCTCGGGTCAGATCAAGCATATTTACAGGTTAGGTTCCGCTACAAGTTTCAGAGTTGGAAGCAGGAGGGTTCACCGTTAGTTATACAAGTATTTCCGCTGTGATTGATGTATGTTTACTCTGATAAATGGTATGTATATATACAGTCTTCTTTTCAAAGAGATTTGTTATATTATATTTACTCGTTCCGCTGTGAGATTCTGATGTGTTCTTCTTCTTTCTTCTATTCTAAAATTTCTTTCTTCCTATTTCTCATCCTCTAACCTCTTTCTATTAACAGTTTGGGGTTCGATACTTGGATTTTTGACAAGTAATACGGGATTAAGTATTGTTGTTGAAAATTCGAGCGTCGAATTTTCCCGGGCCGTTACAGTTGGTATCAGAGCTATTGGTTTAGTGATAACCTTGACTCTGTGGTGTAACTCGATAGAGATGGGGTTAGTGACGCCCTAGATTGAGTTTGAGTGTATACCTGAGAGCGCGTATTTGTGATTTCTTATAAAATTATTTTTAAATAGTTTTGCCCGGATTATATTTTTGTTATAAATATATTTTCTCAATCGATTATAAAATAGATTTGTTTGAATAACTTGAATAAGAATTCAAATTGGAATATTGAACTAAAATAAAGAAATTTCACTTGTGAAATCAAGTAAAGGATAATTGGATGGAATTAATCCAATGTAAATCAATGGAAGTGAAAAACAAAGTAAAAGCAATGAGAAATATTAACCAAAATGGTTTTGTTGAATTGAATGCCTTGGTTGTTGTTTGATATTGGATGGAGTGTATAAAATTCACCAACTGTTGGTTGAAACCAATCTGAACTGATCAAGTAAAGGAATTAAACCAAGATTAATTTGAATGGATGTTTAAAATAAATGGATTGCTAAGTCGTCGTTATAATTAAGTCCATCAGAGTTGAATAAAGTGATGTGGTTATTTCCAATTGTTGGAATTGGATGATGTGGGTGATATTTGGATCAAATTGACTTTGGTTTGAACACTAATGGATTTTATTGGAGTTGAGTACAGGTACAAAGTTAATCCAAGAAAAACTCTGGAGAAATTTGAATCTAGTTTGGTATGCTAGTCGAGTAAGCAAACATATATATATATATCGCTAATCGCGTAATAGCGCTCGCAAAAAGGTACGCCTACGCAAAATATAAAATTTCGATTTTTGTTTGGGTTTTGAGTTTGGATTTTGGATTTTTCCGACCCTGTTGGTCGATGTATACATATTTCTTGATCCTGCGATATTGCAGATGTCCCTCCGTACATGAGAGACTCTGCCGAAATTTTTCCAGAATTTAAAGTGTTAGAAATTTGTTGGAATTTTTGGGAAAATTTGTTATTTGAAATAATTTGGTTTTAAAAACCAGTTGGATTAGATTTGAAAATAAAAACGGAGTTTAATTAAATATATTTTCGAAAAGATAACGAGATTGCCACTTTCTTCTACCTTAGCAATTTCGAGGACGAAATTATTTTAAGGGGGAAGGAATGTAACGACCCGCATTTTTCTGGTAATTATTTAATTTATTTTATTATTTAAAATATGGGTTTGATTTAAATAATTGAATTTAACTATTTATTTAAGAATATATTATTTAAATAAATAAAAATAATAATATTTTAAGTTTCCAAACCGTCAGAAAATGTTGAGTTGGCAATATAGTGTGAACTGGCAGTTTGGAATAGTTGAATATTAGTCTATATTAAATTATATTGATGATTTCGGCTAAATGACGACGATGAATATATATAGTTTATAATTTAATTAAATAACGAGCTGCAGCGGCGCGGCAGTTCGTGTTTTGGCGTTTTGAACTTTAATTGGCTGTACAGGGCCCAAATTAAGTCGGATTTTCTCGAAACAAGAAACGTTGGAATCTGTTGAACTATATCTACCTAATAGAAGTGAAAAATCAAGATTCCACGTTATAGATTGCGAGTTATGTCCAAATTAAATGTTCAAGAAAGCAGCGGCGTAATCGTTTATCGACCACAATGGTTTATTTGAAATAACTACATACCGGATTTGAATTTGGACAAGGTTCTTTTGAGACATAGTGTTAATTTAATTTTTAGAATTTTACTGTAATTTTTAATTAATTTAATATGCAACTTTTTATTTGAAGTATTTTGCACCCTTAATCAACATTTTGGGTTTTCACAATATAAGTCAATCTACCGGTATTATTACATTTTCGGGATCGCGACACCTCACTGAACACGACTGTATTTTTATTTCAGTCTGCAACGCTCATATATGAATACATAGTGGTGTAGGTAACTTTATTTGAATGGTTAACTGGTCAAACGAACTCTAAATTCAACGAAACAAGTTTCATACGAAACCTTAGGAAGAGGTCTAGTGAAACGTCAAGGCCTCATATTTTTAGGATTTTTTCTGTAATTTTAAGAAATTATTGCTCGGTGTTTTTCATCGATATTTTCTAAGGGATTTTCGCAAACGGTGTCGGAATTCAACGAAACCTGTCCCATCGGGTCCGAAATATATTTTTATGCCAAGATTAGCTTATTTTGTCAAAAACGGAGGTCGTATAAGATGTTTTGTTGGCGAAATTCTCATGCCACAAGTTAGTATAATATAATATTCATATTTCCATCCACTCTTTTTACTGTAGCATTTCCTTTTCTATGCGTGCGTCCAAGATTTACATTTACTTGCTCCCCAGATTTTTTCCAACCGTGCTATAAAAAAAAAATTAATTTATACTACACATAAAAGGACACGGCAACAAAGTAAAAAAAAACAAAAAAAAAAAAAAAACAAATCTACTGGCATTAAATATCTCTCTGCAAATGTTTGTCCTACCATGTCAATTGGAACATGCCAGCACTCTTTTCCTGAAACCATTCATTTATTTGAATGGACCAAATGAAAACGACATGCATGAGCCTTGCCGACCAAGCCACCCTTCATACCTGCTACATCTAACATATAGCCGCAGACCTAAATATACATATATATTTAAAAAGTTAAACCGTGGCCACCACGTTTTCCCATCTATAAATACACAGCAGACTTCATCTTTTTACCAAGCATGAAAGCCCTCCTCGTGCCTTCCTCCTTCAGTATTTAAACCAAGTTTAAATATATATGTATATATAATAAAGATAAAGAAGTAAGTGGAGGATGGGTTTTACAAAGTGACGTTGGGACTTGAGAGCAAAACGAAAGAAAAATGGAAGGGGAAGCGTTGGTCTTGTGTGAGCTACAGGGAGGTAGTAGCTTTAGGGGGGGTGGTCCTTTCGCTGGTTTAAAGAAAACAAAAATGAAGAGGACGTGAAAGTTGAAACGTGAGAGGGAGAGTTTAAGGGAAAGGAGAAGCATGGGAAGACTTTTGCATGAGGATTGAACGGTGAAGGCCAGTGCAGCGTGGCCAAGGAGGAGGATCCGTATGTTTACATTATGGACAGAATGTACAGGAAGGACTTAAGTGTAGTGGGAAGATTGTTTGTGATGTAAAGGAGGCGCTGTAGATTTAGAAAAAGGGGGAGGGACGTTGGAATTAGACAGGGAAGAGTATGGGGAGAAACCGTGTGATGCGGAGGATGGAAAACGCGTGGGTCTATGCTGACGTGGCAGGTAATTAAAAAGGATCCGTTGGAATCGTGGCGACAAGCACTACGCGTATAGACTAGTTGAGTCGCAAATAGAGACAGTTGGAATTTCACGCAATTTTAAACGTCCGTTCAAAATCATGTGAAACAAATGCATCAACCGTCAACAGTTTAGACTGGTGAGTTAATTCTCACACTTTTCTGGACTACTATGATGTGATAAATCCATAAAATAATAAATACTGGTTGAATTGGCTGCATTGGTTGCTTATGGTTGATTAGATGGTTGTTTGTTTTATTATTGCTGTTAAATTATTTATTTAAATGTGATAATCATCTGTGATGCAGAGAAGGACAGGTTGGAGGGATCCAACCGGATTCCTCAAAATAATTTGTGTGTTGTTTATTTTTATACTGGTTGCACATGAACTGTTTGAACCCCAATTGACATCAAAACCTATTGACTGTTGATGGTTGAATTGATGTGACCGTTGATGTGATTTTTAATCAGTCGACAGTGGTTGGCAGTGAGGGTTTAAATCTATTGTTTTCAAAACATCGTTTTGCCGTCAGGCGAACAAACGCAGTTTCAAGTTATTAAAATTTATTTTATAACTGAATTAAATCTTTGGGGTTATTTTATTTTATCTTTAATGAATAAGAAGTTTTATAAAAATATTTATAATTAGAATCATGTTTTACAAACATGATTATTTATAAGTTATACAATGAATTTTTACGCTGTTTACGAACAGAAAAGTAAGGAGCTAGTATATGAATCAGTGAACTAAATAAATGTTTATACAATAAGCAAAGTGATGTTTTTAAATAAATTAAAGTATTTATTTATGTTATATGGAAAAATGTTTATAATTTTCCTTATATGTTTATAATCAGTGTCAATAGAGATTTTTAATACTGCAGTCGAAGCTAACATACAGTTAGTGAAAAGAAATAATTGTTTTTACAAAACAATTAACCGATGTTTTAAATTAATTAAGTTATTTAATTAATTTAAGAAGAGAAATTGAATAGAAGTCAGTTAGCCGCTTAACTGAGGGTTATGGTTGGCAGGAACCAACTGTTTATCCTGTTATTTATGAACTACAGTCATTCATGAACTGCAGTCAGGAACTAACCTACGGGTTAGTGAAATGAAATAATTGTTTTTATAATCAATTAACTGATGTTTTAAATTTATTAAGTTATTTAATAAATTTAAGTAAGAAATGATAACGTAAATCAGTTAATGGTTAACTGATATGTACGGTTGGCGAAAATCAACCGTTTAAAGTTGGAGTTTGACGATTGTGTCAATTTGTTTTTAATTGATCAAATCAAAGGGATTGACATTTAAAAGACTTGAAATTTCCTTTAAAATAAATATAAGTTATGGATAGATTAGTATGAAAGGGATTTGAATTTATTTCAAATCGTATAAACAAGATTTGTAAATATGGGTGCAACCTAAGGCGTACATTCCAATCAGAGTTTTGCTCAATTAAGAAAAAGAAATTAATATGAAAAGTGGGTTTTCAAATGAAAGAAAATGGTTTATAAAACCAAGATAAATGGAAATGGGAATAACATATTGGATTATTGAGATGGTTTGACGTTGGTTTTAAATTATAAGCTTTTATCTATCTTGAGATAAGAACGTTGTCGGTCAAGGTCTGAGAGGTAATTGGAATACCCCAACTTGAACGGCTCCGCTATTATCGAGAGATGATATTTGTTGTAATGTATAGAGAAGTGATTATCAAGATGTTTTGCGATAAATGGAATTTATCATTTATTTAAAACAAACCTTTAAAAATGGATTAGCATCGAAAGGAATTGAATCTAATTCAAATCGTATAAACGAGTATGAAAAAGGGGTTTTACCCAAAACAAGGATTTTAAAACAAGCATTCACCTGGGAACGAAATTAAACGAAGTGGTTTAATCGTAATAAGAAAGAGATTTTGGTAATTAAATATTTGTCATTGATTAAATAAGGATATAACGATATGGAAATAATAAAGGAAAAGGGAAAGTGGATTTATTGAACTATAGCCATGATTTCAAATCAAAGAGAAAGTAAAAAGGGTTTTGAGGTAATTATACGATGTTAACGACCAAAGAGGAAATAAAAACTGATTTATAAAAGATGGCATTATTTCCAAACAAAGGAAATGAAAAAAAAGAGCTTGGTAAATATGTTGTTCTAAAGCGAGTAGCGAGTAATGTTTTCAAGTAACGAAACCCATAAGAGTTTTGTTAAGATAAAGTTATGAAGTCGATTATAAGAAATCGATAAATTGGTTTTATGAGATATTTCCTATAAAGGACCTGAGCTGCCAGTCCACTGAGATACACTGTTATGATTTGATAGTTAAATCACTGACTATCAAAGTTTGGCCTTTTATCGATTGTTGGTACGGAAAGACCGGGATCGAATTTATATTCGAAAACCATTCCGACCAGCAAATACGTAACGTCGAAGATATCAGAAGATGGTCGAGATGGAGCATTGAAGACCGTTGATCTTCATGAGCGGAAGAACTACTCGTTGGATTTCTAAAGGTCGCTCCCGAAGATATTTTGACTTGTGATTCTGTCGTGATTGAAATCTTCGGATTTGCAAGGACTTCTCGCTACTGATCTATAGGGTGATACCTAGGATGCAGTAGGAGAGTGCCTTCAGTTCATCCTGATCCTGGATGACTTGTATGGATGGATGTCTGACAGAGTATTTCCAGAAAGGTCATGTACATTGATTTCTCCAGCCGTACCAAGAGTGAAGCAGAGAAGGAAACTTCTTTAACTGACACGTAATGTATTGTTGTAGACGTCAATTAAGTGATTTCGATGGATCTGACAATGTGGCATTCGAAGTGAACCTGATGTGATGGTAAAGCGTAGCCTCAAGCCTCATCAACCGGGAAATGACAAAAATCGGGCAGGCAGCATGGCTATGTGGGTCGCTCCCATTAGGATGTATAATCACCTATCTAGAGAAATTCCTTTTGCTTCTTGTATCTATCGATGCTGTCCCTTTTCAGGAGACGGTGGTTTGAGCCCAACCGTCGGTGATATACATTCGATACACTCAAGCGAAATGAGTGGTCGGTCATGTGTGGGCCGGGTTGCAAGACGTTCTTGTTGAACCCAGTGTATTCGCCTCTAGAGATACACGTTCGGAAGGTGGACCCATACCTTGTCAAGTTGGAATCCAATATCCAATAAGCGCCCGCGGTTTTGGTTTGTATACTATATATATGGGGAGCGTGAGATGCAAGCGTTCCTCTAAATTGATATTTACTTGTATTTAGACACTATGATAATATCAGAAAAAGATATTGATTTCAAAAACGTTTTGGGTTATAGTAAGGTAAAAACCGTCCGTGTTTATGTGTGGGCTGGTCTTACTATTATCCTTTTATTTCAGAAAGGATTTTCAAAAGTTAAACAAGTTGTGTGTGCTGTGAATTTATTACTGAAAGTATTCCAGACTGACCCGGTGTGTTTTTGTTTTAAATCAAATGTGCTCGGGTCAGATCAAGCATATTTACAGGTTAGGTTCCGCTACAAGTTTCAGAGTTGGAAGCAGGAGGGTTCACCGTTAGTTATACAAGTATTTCCGCTGTGATTGATGTATGTTTACTCTGATAAATGGTATGTATATATACAGTCTTCTTTTCAAAGAGATTTGTTATATTATATTTACTCGTTCCGCTGTGAGATTCTGATGTGTTCTTCTTCTTTCTTCTATTCTAAAATTTCTTTCTTCCTATTTCTCATCCTCTAACCTCTTTCTATTAACAGTTTGGGGTTCGATACTTGGATTTTTGACAAGTAATACGGGATTAAGTATTGTTGTTGAAAATTCGAGCGTCGAATTTTCCCGGGCCGTTACAATGATGGTTGAGTAGATGGTTGATTGGATGCATTCTTCTTAACTTGAAGATATCGGGGACGAAATCCTTTAAGGAGGGGAGAATGTAACAACCCGAAATTTTATAACATGTTAAAACCATAAATGAAGGAAGAATTAATGTTTAAAGTAAGAATCAAGGGAAACGGGTTGCGCCATTGCGTTCGTCTCGAAATTCTGCTTGGAAACGAGTCCGAGTTTTCGAGAAACGGAGTCCGTATGAGGGAGATATGACCCTCCGAAGTTTCAAGGATTTTCAGAACAGAAAAACAACTCAAATTCGAATTCAAAATTCGAATTCAAACCCCAGCGCAGACTGGGCGGGAATTTTCCCGCCCAGGACCCGGTCGACCTCCCAGGGACCAGGTCGACCCTATGGTCGACCTGAGGGTCGACCTGGTGCTGAATCCCAGTTTTGAGCCTGGGTTCATTCTGATGTATCTGGTCTCGTTTTCGGTCTAGATTCGTCTGCCTAATCTTAGATAAACAACCCCCTAGCCCCATTCTCTTTACACCATTCTTCTCTAGCCTTATGCTGCACAAATTCTTGATGGACATGACTTCTTCTTAATTAAATTAAAATAAAACACGAAGACTATTTCTTGAAGACTATGGCTAGGAATTGCATATTGGGGTTGTTCGACCAGAGCTTCGATTCTGCTTTCCAAATTCTTAGTCCACGATCTGTAAGTTCTAGTTACTTTGACATTGAAACTTGTTAATTGTAATTTGGACATGAGATAAAGTGAAATTGGACTTAAGTATGATAATCGATTCACATCTATTCTAGTTTCCACCTTGGATCTTGACATTTGGGAATATTGCTATGAAATCAGTTTGGACCTATTCATGTTGTAAACCAAACTCTTCATGTCCATAACATTATCATGCATGTGATGTTAAATCAGTCTATTATTTCAAGTTTGGGGCTATCACCTTATGCCATGACTATCACCTTATTATGCTAGATTTGAGGTCCTATTATTCTCTATATGCCAGTGATGTTGTAACCAATTATCTCAAGTTATATCATGTTAGTCTTGTAATCCCTTTTATCACTTTATGCTCGTCCTTTTTGCCTATCATAGTTTTGATGTTATTACCCTTATTTCTGGATCTGGATTTACTTATAATTTAGATCAATTCATGTTTACATGCGATGGGAATACGATTTGGGTTGATTAGGAAAAACATGAATTGGTTATGAACATGAATCATGAACTTGATAATAGGCATAAGTTGAAACATGAAACTTGACACGAACTTGACATGAAATTTGAACATGAACATGGCACTAGAATGAACTTGAAAATGGTCAACTCGAGTTTGGGTTGAGTTTGCAGTGTAATTCTGCACGGAACCGGCCGGCAAATCCAGTGACTGCAAACAATAGGATCCAATGTGGGTAGTTGGTCATATCGCGCTTGAAACCCGAGGTCAGACTGAGTTGTGGTGTAACTCTACCCAGAACCGCCCGGCATATCCAGTGACCACAACAACAGGTCTTATGTGAGAGATTGGGGTGCATTAATGAATTAATGCCACGTGATTGGGTTAAGTCATGAACATGAAAGACAACACTTAACCAACTTGACACAGGATTAGTGGGGTTAAGTCATGAAATTGAAAGACAACACTTAACCAACATGACATGCTAGACTGATAAGGGTTTAGTTACCAATTTAAATGACAACACTTAACCTACTGGACGGAAACCCTAGTTACGCGGTCCATTTCAGAAGTAACCCACTTAGATGTATCATGGTACCCTGGAACTAGGCAGGGTGGGGAACGATTATTGGGTTGATTGTAAGCGACCAGAACAACGGCTGAGTTGGTGCGCCAGTGTAGGTTCAGGCGGACTATGGCCGTGCACGTAGTCCGGAGTTGAAAAAGCAGGCATTGGACATCAGTAGGTTTATCTGTGCATGCTTGATTCGTGTCGGTGGTTGGCACCATAGGGCTTGATACGCCCTATGGTGGACCTAGCACAGGTGACAACATTCGTGATAGGGTCGTATGACACAGACACACGATGAGCTAGAACTTGTAGGGAGCCAACCGATTAATGGATCGTTCCGTAGGACCTCGAAATGGGTCATTTCATGATATTGGGCCAAGGGATCATTTCATGGTTAACTTATGACATGGGTTTGGGATACTAGTACAGTTAGTGCAGCGAATCTTGAACATGCGATGCTATACTTGATTTTTACTTGAATTATCATGCTATCTTAGTCTATCTTGCCCATCCTGTCATCATCCTTATGTTTACTTTCAGTTTGTACATGTCATGTTACCTTTACCTGTTTTTATGCTGAAAGTCACTAGGACTTACCAGTCTTTATGACTGACCCGTTTTCTTTCGCCTCTTTTTCTTTCGTCCCACCCCCCCGGTTCCCAGGGAGGAAACTCTAGCACTTAGCTTGGATTTCGCTTGCTTTCAGTTCAGCTTATGTACGGTTTGATCTTGAGCTATGCTATGGCTGCATTTCTGCTACCTTTGGGGAACTAAGCTACTTTTGTTGTTTTAAGTTTTATGCTTCTTTATTTATTTAAGCCATAACTTGTTGTAATGGAAAATGATAGTTGGTACTTTGGATGTAAAAGGTTTTGACTCTTTTTGAAAGAAATGAAATTTAGCTTTTGATTTTTCCGCTGTTTTATTTATGTTCTATCTTGTATTATTTCTGTGATTGTTTACCTCGATAACGCTCCTCCAAAACTAGTGCATTCCCTTTGTGAGTGACCCTAGCAGAGGTGGGGTGTTACAAATACACTACAATATAACTTTATGCACGTGCTTTGTAGATCAGTAAAGCATCAAAGCTTGAAGCATCACGGTCTGTTAATTCTCATTTAAGTATTCTTTTTTTTTGTTATCCCCATATTATCGGCAATAACTGAATAAAATCATTGATAGGTTTGTCAAATTAACTGCTATCTGGCATTTACTTTTTTGACTGGATTGCATTTAATAATCATAGTTTATATCTGAATTCAAGATTAAAGTGCAAATATTAAAGGAGTTATTGATTTCATTGTCCATTGTACATTATCAATGGTATTGCTAGCTGCTCTTATATCAATACTTTGTTCACCTACTGCAAAATTAGTTATTAAATATACAAATGATATCTATTATTTCTTGCTGTTTCAAATGATCAACATTTAAAGTAATTGAAATTATTTAGAATTAGATATTGCATTCACATTTAACAGATTATTGTGAAAATAAGGCATAACTATGGATTGTTTTCTATAGAGTTTTTTTTTTCAATTTAGCATTTGTGAAAGAATTTCAATCCCATGGGTAATTGACTATATATAGCTAACATTACATCGTGTAACTTTCCAATACTGTTATTTTCCTTCCCGCTTTAGATTCATGTATGTACCTTTCCAGTACTGTAGTGTTTTCTTACTGCCTTTTATTAGTTTTGAATGCGAAGATACTACATCAGCATGTTAACTGCTATATTTTGGTAGCATTGCTAGCTCTTTTTGCTTAATTTGTGTTTCATGTTAAATTAAATAATTGCTGAAGTCTCAACAAAATTAGCTTATCATGAAAAATTTAGCATCTTTTCTCTATATCCTATGAAATTTTTAATTGATTCAGTCACCATAGTGATTTGTTGGCTTCATTTTTTAGTTATATTACTGAATTTTTCTATCTTAAATTACATAATGCAAAACTATAGTAATTTTCTACATAAAAGGTTTACAGCATTAATTGTTAATTATTCTTCTCTATGGTCAAAATCTTGCATCTTCTTATTGTTATACATGCGAATTATTAATTAGTATATCTTGAATAGTATATGACATATCCTTGCATTAGAATTCCTTAAATAAATTATTCCTTAAGATTTGCTTCCCTTCATTGTTCTGTGGTTACATGTCATTGCTTTCTATCCTTGCAATAATCATTATATTTTTAGAGTTTCAATCTATAAAAATGTATATTAGGTAGTGTTATGAGAATGATTACGAAATTAGGTAATTCATGAATATGGTAATTACAAAAAAAAAGTACAGTCGAAGGTAAGTTTTACTACTTTTGCAATTATTCATATAAAAAGCAAGTGCAACTGAATTATATATTACTAATACTGTATTACACTTTCTTTACCACATCATTCGTTAACATTAAATCCCCTTAACTTTTTTTGATTTCCATATGATATGTATTATTTCTTGCTGTATTAAATGATCAATATTTAAAGTAATTGAAATTATTCAAAATCATATATTGCATTCACATTGAACAGACTTATATGAAATAAGGCATAATTATGGATTGTTTTCTATAGAAAGTTTTGTTAATTTAGCACTTACTCACTGAAAGAATTTCAGTCTCATGGGTAATTGACTTATATATAGCTAATATTATTTTTGTCTTGCCAAATTAAATTCACATACTACATTATTCCTTTTTTCAAATAATTGTAGCCTTTTTTTAAAGAAATAAATACAAATGATAAAAATAAATAAAAGATATGCTTTTCACATTTGATGCATATGTGCGTATTGTGTAGTCTGTATTTCTGTACATCATATTATTTTATGTTTCTTGAAATATTTTATTACCCATTTTTTTAAAATTCTATGTGGCTTTTAATGTATTGAAAGAAGTTTTTTTTTGTTCATTTCTATTTTTAGTGTTGACTATTTATAGAACGTTGATATCAACAGAAGCGACCAAGTTGGGAGTGAATGAGCAGATTACCAACTCCATTTTGCTCTAATGATTGCTAGATTGGATTCTAAAGCAATAAAGCTTGGGTGGGTCAGTTTTTTTCTTTACAAGTTTAATTTCATATCTACTTTGTTTTTTTTTTTCTCTTTTATTAATTTATTTACTAGCATATTCGTAAACTTGATAACCTATTTTGAATATTACAGTTTTAAACAATTTTCCTTTGATAAAGCAGTTTAAGGTGATGAACAAAGTGCTACTGAGGCTGTGGTCGGACATTTCACTGCATTTGGTTTTTACCTTAGTTTATTTGATTGTTACCGGACTGGGCAACTGTAATCAACTTTGTTAGGTATAAGAAGTAAGATCGTTAGAAATGAATGATAGTGGAACGTGGAATAGTGTAAATGAAGATGTAGTTAGGATAGCAGTTATGAAGTGAATGGGAATAATTGTATAATTTAGAAATGGTTTTCAGTTTAGTGCGGCTATCTTTGATTAAAAATTGATTTGTGTTCCAGTCGATTCTTTATTTGTACATGTATTTATTCTAAACTGCATTTCAATGATTTTGGATTAAGTAATTTGATTGACATATTAGTGTTTTTAAGTAGGCATATTTGTTTGATTATATAAGATATATAGCTAACCATATTAGTTAGTAATCTATGAGCTGTAGTATTTAAAACACAATTTTTTTAGCGTGTTAGACAACAAGTTCTCAAATACCAAGTTTTTAGCGAATACGTAAATTGAGTTTCCTGGATAAATTCAATGATGTTTTACTATAAAGCACAAAGTTGAAAGGAACTTATACTATATGTTGTAACAATAGATTACTCATTTGTGGTATTCAAGAACTACTTATATTATGAATAATGAATATTAAAAAGTGATAGCTAGAATTACAATATGCTAATACAATTGAAATGCTTTTAGATATTCAATTTTGATGACATACATCGTATAATAAATTCAAAAAGTTGAGCAGAATTTTATCTCAATTGGAGACGGCTATTAAAACATAAATTTAATCATAAAATTTTATTAATTAAAAAATTATGAATAAATTTAACATCAAACAATATTGTACATATCCAATAGATTATAGCAAGAAAAATCTGTTTTAAAAGAAGAGACAAAATGCGTTTGAGACGTAAAGTTGCAAAAGACATCAGACGGTTTACAATTTTGACACATGTTTTATTATGTTTCTTTCATGCCTTCGGTTACACTTCCACTACCTCATCAACAACAGATAATGGTGCTTATCTCACTACTCATTATCAGCAGTCCATGACAAAATTACGCTCAAACCGTTGTCCAATCTTACCTCAAATCTGATTATTCCTACTAACAAGTACCAACCTTTCTATATTTGGATGTGCATTAATTGTTTATTTGGGAAGGTTATTTAAAAAATGATATTGACTACACGCACAATATATGATTAAAAAATGAACTCCGAATTCATTTTTGATTAACGCGGTTTTAAACATAGCAGTAAATGGACAATCAAAAGATGAAATTAATGTGGGCCTTAGCATATTTAGTGCATGTTATTACCACATGTTAATGTATCATTTACATTAAATATCTCGCTATCTTACAACATGCTCTTACCCCTTATTTATAAATGCAAACTACAACACTAGAAAGTCCATGGCTCCGTGCATCGCACGGGTTTCCACTCGTACATACATAATAGTATCATGTATATATATAATCAAAGTTTAAATAAAGCGAACAGTTTTGAATTGTAAAAAATTTATTTGCATAATAAAAACCTGAATGCAGGCAGTAAATTACGCATGGAAATTTGTAGCATTAGAACCAATGAAAATGCATAAACTAAAATAAATAGCAACTAAATCAAAGAAATTGTCCTAAACTTGGCACCTAAATATTGTAATGTAAAAAAAAAAAAGAAAAAAAAAACCTGTCACTGATATAGTGCCAAATTTTCTTTCTAACCATATAAGAAATTGCCATATATGCACGTCAATATTAATTTCTATATATGGAAAACAAATTGAATTAGTAGATATATATGCCAAATATAAATGATCTTAGTTCTAATTTTAAACACAAATATGTTTATACATGTAATAGTATCGTGCATACATATAATAAAGGCTTTAAGCAAACTATTTTGGAATGTAAAATTTTAATTGCATAATAAAAACCTGAATCGATGCAGTGAATTACGCATGGAAATTGGTAGCACTAGAACCAATGAAATGCATAAACTAAAATAAATAGCAACTAAAATGAAAGGCGATTAAAATTTGCAATGAAAGCCTATTTAGAGATCTCTTTTTGAGCGATATTAAAGAGGCAATTTGAATTTGTTGAAAAGGTTTATAAAATCTCAATTTACGTGACATTTAATGCCTAATTTATTGGGGATATTAGGTTAAATAATAATTTTATATATTTAAAAGCTCATATGTAAGGGCATTTTGGGAAGTTCATGGTCGGACCAAAACTTTGTGCTCCTAAGAGAATTATTAACTAGTATTTTTTGCTCGCTTTGCTGGGCATTAAAATTTATGATATTAAAAAAAATATTGTAATGATTAAATATCAAAAATTGATTAATTGTTCTGTTATCCATCTAATAATTTATTAATTGTTTTGTTATCCATTTAATATTTTATACAGTAACAATAATTAATTGTCATGTTGTTCATCCAACAATAATTTTGCCGTGAATGATTATTTGATTAATTATTCTGTTATCCATCTAAATTTTTGTTATAAATGGTAATTATTTTTTTGTCATAGATATTGAAAAAAAAATATTACTTGTGATTTTATTCTGAAAACACTGTGATGATTGTAGTTGATGAAAAACCGTGTTGCACCAACATTGGTCATATTAGGTTGCTCTACAATGTAAGAAACATCATGGTATTAAATTTTCACACGTTAAAGTAATTGATAGTCGATAGCATAATTGGACCGATGGATGAGAGAGTTGAGCTAGACTGATGAAAAAAAAGGGATAAATCCTACCAAAACATATTTTAATAAGTTTTCTCAATTATGAATAACATAAAATTCATACTAAAATTCCACATCTCCACATAAAGACAAAAGGATTCAATGGTCAAAACTTTGTATCCCTCGGTTTGTGTCTAATTTTGCGTACGTTTAAATAACCACTCCCATAAAATATTTTCTTAATAACTAAAAAGTATTCAATGAAAATAAGATGTAGTAGTATATATATCATGTTGTCATTTTAATTATGTAAAAGAAATTTATTTTTAATATATATGTTCATGACTTTAAAAATTTTAATTTATAATAGAACCTTTTAAATGTATTTAACATTTTCATTATAAAGACGATGAAATACAAAAGAAAAATATTTTCAATCAAAATATGGTGTAAAAATAACTTTAAAATGCCCTTGCATACCGATTCAAACTGCATTTCTACGAATATCTAATATATTTTAATATCACTTTAAAATAAGACACCTTGTTTCACTTCAAACTCTCTTATTTTATTGATTTATGGTTTTTTTTAAATCATAGATATGTGGTTCCAAGTGCAAAAAAGTACTCGGTATAAATATAGATGTAAAAGTCAAATAAGAACAGTACAACACAAAATATCATATATGGAAAAATAGTAACGATAAGGACATGGGATCTGTCTTTATGTACTGTATGTCTTAAAGCTCATGTAAGCATAGTATAAGAATAATTGTATAATATTTATATATGCTTTCTAGTTCTGATTTTCGGTTCCATCTCTAGTCAACCACAACTTGTTTGGGATTAATGACTTATTTGTTTGTTTATATTGTTTATGCTTTCTATTTGCGAATAGTTTGGCAAGAAACAAAAAACTCTGGCATATAATTGATTTTGAGTTATAATTCAATAAATATTGTAAAACAAAATTCAAATTTGAGCATTTCCCGATGCTAAATTTTAGTTTTATAACGTTCTATGTGTTCATATGTCAAAGTATTTGACACAATTTCATATATTCCACTTAAGTCTAAATTTTTATATTAATTGTTGAAATAGGACAAAACCTTTATATATCAATTTAAAAAGTAAAGGGGCATATTCTAAGGTGTGTGCTATCTTTTGTGAAATGAACTTATATAAGGATCATTCAAGGAAGTGTTTAAAAAAGGCAGTTAAGACTGTGATACCTGTCAATTGTGGGGAAAGAAGACTAAATCTGAATTTTTTTAATAACATAAACTACCTATGCAGAAATAAACATCACTAAATTAATAGAAAATATATTTCCAAATTAAAAACAAATTAAATAGATTGTACCTAATTAATAATTAAAATAGCTCATTCAAGAAGAAATATAATATCTTGTATTATAGTAAAACAATATCAATTGTAATTGCATAAAAGCATATAGCAAAAAAAAGAAATATATATTAGTTAAAAGCGGCACATTGAAATTAATGGTCAGAATTACCTAGCGCAAAAACTACTGAAGTCAAAGGTGGAAATATAGAACACTATTTAGACCACATATATAGCTCGATGTGTTAATAAATTAGTAAATAAAGGTTGTAAGATTCAGTTGCCCCTTAGGACATATGCATCCAATTTTTAGCATCATCTATGTTATAATTCTCATGTATATTAAAATTCTTCATACTGTTAGCATCATCAGTTAAACCAAGTATAAACATGTTTTTGGCTTCTTAATGAATTAGATAACATATTACCAAAAACTTATAAATACGATTTATTTATTTATGAATTTGACTGGAACAAACAAAAAATGGTGGAGTACTCCAAAAGAAGACAAAATGAGTCAAAGTGCTTATCAAATGTATGTCTGGTTATTCTTCAAAGTAAAGTTTGAGTTTTTTCTTTTAATTTTTGCTCGTATTTAACATGAATTTAAAGTATTATCATAATTCTCTCAAAACAAATCAGCTATGAAATTTCGATGGATTTAGTAGATGCGTTTCCAAAGACATTTTACAGGTGAATTATACTTTTTGTGGAAATATAAATTATGTATATTTATGTAAATAACCTATTTCTAGAAATAATTGAATGTGATTTAAAATTATAAACAAAATTACTAATTATATACGTAGTGTAAATAGTGTAGAGATGTAATATTGTGACTAATTATGAATTTTGGTACTATCAACTTACATTACACATAAGTTGCTTTACATGATAAGTGATGACAAATTGAAAAGATCAAGTTACCTTATAAATTGTGTTTTTTTTTCCAAACACGGACAGGAACCAAAATGATATCATAAGAAATTGGATAGCAATTAAATTAGTTTCCATTATAACACGTGCTTCAAAACAGATTAGATATGAAATTTCATTGGATTTATTAGATGCATTTGCCATGGAATTTATAGGTGAATTATATGTTTTCTGGGAAATAGTTTAGTATGGAGAATTTTCTTTTAAAGGACAAACTTTGGAAATTCTTTAGTGAAATGTACGGAAAGTTTAAAAATTAGGGAGAATGACACATTTACACTAAAGGTGGAATTCAGGGGGTCCACTAACTTTTCTCAGTTACACTTAAATTTGGTCTTCTCACTAAATTCTAAACTTTCCATACTTTTCACCAGTTTTTTTTGTTAAGTTTGTCCTTCTCCCTATTCTCCACTTATTGGAGATTATGTAAATAAAGCATTTCAAAAAATATTTGAATAGACAAAATTACAAATTATATATATGTTAAGAAATCAAGTAAAGAGCAATAAAAATATATTATATTGTTTGTTATATAAATAGCAATGTTGGGTAATGGGTAGTTCTCTTAATGCATGAACATACAAAATTAGACAAACAACAATAATAGTAACATTTTAGATATTATGTACTATTTCCAAATCAATATAATGAAATAGGAAAACGATGCTATTATTATAAGAACAGTTATGGCCTTAATACTTAAAAGGAATACAATACAACATTACCGGAATATCAATAAATCACATAAATAAGGAATTGATTTACTAAACAAACTTGAAATCCATCAGAAAAAAATATCTAAAGAAATAAGGAAACAGACCAAATTCAGGGAATTGTGATGGAAACAATGAGAATTTTTGAACAAAATTTTCTTATATCCTTGGTAGAAAGACTGGTATATGACTGTAATGTTATATAATAAATACTATAAATTTGAGATGGCGTGTGTGTATGTATATATATATATATATAAGTAAAATCAATACTTTCTTATGGACTGACATATATTTAACTAAATTACGGATACTTCTCATTATTAACAGAAATGGATGAAATCAACTCAATCAGCCAATGTAGTAATGACAATTTCTTATAATAAAAATTAATATTCCTTCACTTAAGAATAATTGTTCTAGTATTCTTAGTACGTTTTGTAATATCACATATAAGCAACATTTTAAATATTGAGAAAATTAATTTAGCCAATCAATTACGCACAGTCATTTTAGTTATATATGGACTGATGCAACGTATGCTTTGTTAATAAGTAATCATAAGAGAAATCAGGGACAAAAATAATCTCTTCTTAAAATAATAATCGTAAGAGAAATTAAGGACAAAATTTGATGAATCAATAGTAAAGCACCATATATAACTTGCACATCAAATGAAACAAAAAGTTCCAAATGAGAACGTAATCTTATGTGCATAGTATTAATTATTCTAAGAAATAATTTGTAAAAATTTGATCAAATAAAATAGTAAGAAATGCATGTGGAAAAGTTGTAAAAATGGTATATTACAATGTAATAATTTGAACTAAATTTAGAATGGACTAAATCCAATTTTTTTATAGAAAAGAACTAAATCTGACTATTTTATTTGATAATATATTTAAATCAAAATCAGTCATAATAATTAAAAATAAATTAATAATAAAAATAGTCATGCTTTTGTTAATTCTACATATGCAACAGTTTATGTTTCTTTTGTTGTTACATCGATTTGTCCACATAGAAATAATATGGGAAAGAAAATATTACTTATTTATGTTAAGATATCATTGTAAAATCATATACAAATAATTGGTATCTATTTTAGCCAAATGAGTAAAGGTACTAATGGTATATCACTGTGGGATATAATATAAAAAGAAATAAAGCAACAAAACTTATTGCAATATATGGAAAAGGTATATATAAATAACAGCTGAAATTAATTGCAAGTGTATAAGTGCTATAGAATTATCAAGCTTTGAGAAAGCTAATCAAACCGACCGTTTGGGAGATTTGCGACTTTCCTTTCCGCGTTTTCCTTCTTTTCTTTTTATTTCCTACGACTTCATTTTTCATCAAATCTTAATTTTGCGTTTTCATTTTCTCTTCAATTGTCATTTCTCTGATTTTATACAATTTTAACTCTCAAAATCCAAACCCTCCCCCAATCGCCTGTTTAAACAATGGTTGCACTATTTCAAATCTATCGTTGCTCTTCGTCAATGTTAGTCCGCCTTCGTCTCCAATCTCGTATTCACAGGTATTAGAAGTTATATATATTTTCATCATATTCAATTTTTATTAGGTCTTTGCTATCAGTTTTATATAAATTCGTAGTCATAAATTTGTTAGGTCTTTGCTTTTGTCTCGAATATCGTATACACAGGTATTAGAAGTAATATATATTTTCATCATATTCAATTTTAGTTAGGTCTTTGCTTTCAATTTTTAATTTTTAATTTGGGATTTTGGCATAAATTTGTTGTCTTTAGATTTGAAGTCTTTTGTACCCAAGGCGATGATTATATGCAGTAGTTTTGGGGTACCACTCTAAGCAGATATTTCAAATTTTCAAATGTTAACAGGTTAACTGACACTTCGTTGTTTTTAAAAATGTGAGGTTAAGCATATACTTGAGTTTTGAACATGATGCACTTTGGATATGATTTGGAAAGTATAATTACATATATATGCGGTTTTGAGCTTGTGTAAGTTTAGATAAGTTTTAAGCTTACAACAGTTTTGTGCATGCATATTCTTATAGCATAGATATTCTTCAATGTTGTTATATAATGTGATGTGGATCGGCCTTTAGATAATTTGTGTTAGACTACTAATTTTGAAGCTTTAATGACTCTACCGGAATAGTTCTTATATGGAGAGTATTACTTCTGGTATTACCATCAGGATTTGAAAACAATAACAGAGGCATGTGTATGATTTTTAGTGCACAACGCATTCATTAGCTTATTCATGTATCAAAAATTAGCATTTTTGAATTTTTAATTTGGGGATTTTGGCATAAATTTGTTGTCTTTTGATTTGAAGTCTTTTGTACCCAAGGTGATGATTATATGCAGTAGTTTTGGGGTACCACTCTAAGCAGATATTTCAAATTTTCAAATGTTAATTGGTTAACTGACACTTCGTTGTTTTTAAAAATGTGAAGTTTAAGCGTATACATGAGTTTTGAACATGATGCACTTTGGATATGATTTGGAAAGTATAATTACATGTATATGCGGTTTTGAGCTTGTGTAAGTTTAGATAAGTTTTAAGCTTACAACAGTTTTGTGCGTGCATATTCTTATAGCATAAATATTCTTCAATGTTGTTATATAATGTGATGTGGATCGGCCTTTAGATAATTTGTGTTAGACTACTAATTTTGAAGCTTTAATGACTCTGCCGGAATAGTTCTTGTATGGAGAGTATTACTTCTGGTATAACCACCAGGATTTGAAAACAATAACAGAGGCGTGTGTATGATTTTTGGTGCACAGCGCATTCATTAGCTTATTCATGTATCAAAAATTAGCAATTTTACATTATATCCATTAGCATATGAAAACAATATTCTACGAATGTTATATCCATTAACATGTACTCCTGATTAGTATTTCAATTACTGATGCTAACAGGTCTATTCTAAAATGAAATTATCTCGACCTATTTCTTCATGGCTTACAGTTAGAAATTTTAAAATATATGTTATTATTTTAAGTAGCTAGTGGTTGGGCTTTGAACACAAATGGTTCCGTTCAAATGTAGAACTAACAATCCTCTGTTTATATTTTTCTAAACAGTACCGTTTATGTTTTTGTGAATCATGAAGGTAATAAACCTCTGTTAATTTGAACTCATTTGTTTTATGTCATCGTCAAAGATTTTAAATCTCTTTTTGATGTTCAAGTGTAGAACTAAAAAGGCTTTTCTATGCTGATATATTTTCATGCTTGATGTGCAGGCTCAATTGATGTTTTGTCTTCTTTCCTTTAATCTTTGTAGAAGAACGGGGAACAGTGAATGCTTCGTTCTAGTCAGATCTTTCGTAAGTTGTGTTATTTGTGCTTGTTGTACTCAATTATGTGTGTATTATGGTGATCCTTTTGGCTTTTATGTTTTAAGATCATTTGCGTAACGTGATTCAAGTTAAAATGTGATATCAAAAAAGTTTATCATGATAACACCTCATTAAAAAATATATGAAAGACAAAATAAAACTCTTTAAGTCAAATTATATAAAAGTGAATAAATCCTTTTGGATGGCACCTATATTGCAAAAGTTTAGAAACCCAATGCATAGCGGGTTATTGCATTGGATCACCACAACCACTTTACTTTTATAATGCATGTGGACTGAAACAACTTATTATGGCCTTGTATTTCATTTCATTTAGAAAACTTATTTATTTTGGATTCAAATAGAGTAGCATGGAATTGTTAGTTCTTTCTCAAGATGCATGCACATCTTTTTCATTATTTATTTTGATATTTGTATTCTAAAGTTATTTTTTTCTTTTAATATTTTAGCTTAAGAATGAAATTTTGGATGTGAAAAAAAATGATTGTATTAAGTTTTATATTAATTATTAATTGGCTACTCGGAGGCAATAAGCATATTATCTTAATTGGAGACTTACATGGTTAGCACTCCTGGACATTTAAGTAGCCAAGAATGCATGAATATATGTTAGTTATTGACTTTGTCTTTTTAACAATTATTTACTTTAAACGATATATATCAGTTTAATATGCTTAGCTCTTTTAGTTACAAACATAGGCTTACTGACAAGTAGTAAGGTTGATACATATTATAGGACAAAGATTTACCTTGGTATTACAGATAAAAGGCCATAAATAATATTGAAAACCATTGTGCTATTTTATTATAAGTTTTATTTTTAAGCGTCTTGCAACCAAAATTTAAATTTGAACCGGTAAGTTTTCTGCTCTTGAACCTTCGGTATATTTGTTTTACATTTCAAATATTCTTTTATTGAACTAAGTTTCAGAGAGTTCAAGGCATCAGATGGATTTCTCAATGCATCATAATAGTCTCATTATGCATACAAATACTTTAGGCTGCATAATATATGGCTTTAAGTTATACTGAAAATACTCACTTCCCCATTTATTTACGTTTTTTCGGATTTCCTTACGCATTTGATGAGTAGTGGTGATTGCAAATATCTAAATCTAGCTTTGAGTATATGAGTGTTTCAGCTACGCAGTTTGGGAATTAGGATTCAAAATTTGAAACTTTATCAAAGTTAAGAAAATTTCTGGGTAATGTGTGAATACATGGATGATCTCTGGTGTGCAATTTGATGAACAATGAAAAACAATTTTATATATGCAACATAAGCCCTCTGAAATTTTAGTGCATCATTACGCTTATAGCTAAATTTTTAAACTTCAAGTTTGTACAGTTTCTAAAATATAGTTCAAGCGAAAGGGACCTGCAATTTTTTCTTCTTCAGTTCATCTTGATGCAGCGAACTAGGTTACTTTGCTATACAAAATGATCCCGACTCTAGATTTGTATAAATTCTCATCCGCTTGCATTCAATTTTGAATTTTGATCCTTTTTGCTTGGAGATTTTCCGCTACTTGATATCTTTTTTACAATACGTATTAGGAAGTTATTTGTAGGAACATGTTTTAATGTTATCTTGCTTTTCTAATTAGTTTTCAGTTTAATTGTATTTATTTTTGTGTTAAATTTGTGTTTCGTATTTTAATTTTGTGTTTGCATCTTCTTGAGCCTAGCAAATATGCATGCTTGCTGGCAGCAGCTCTATATGGTCTACTTATGTGAATTTGTCTTTTTAACAAAGTTTAATATGCTTAGCTCTTTTGGTTATAAACATAGGCTTACTGACGAGTAGTAAGGTTGATACATATTATAGGACAAAGATTTACCTCAGTATTACAGAAAAAAGGCCATAAATAATATTGAAAACCATTGTGCTATTTTAATATAAGTTTTATTTTTAAGCGTCTTGCAACCAAAATTTAAATTAGAACCGGTAAGTTTTCTGCTCTTGAACCTTCGGTAACTTTGCTTTACATTTCAAATATTCTTTTATTGAACTTAGTTTCAGAGAGTCCAAGGCATCAAATGGATTTCTCAATGCATCATAATAGTCTCATTATGCATACAAATACTTTAGGCTGCATAATATATGGCTTTAGGTTGTACTGAAAATACTCACTTCCCCATTTATTTACGTTTTTTCGGATTTCCTTAGGCATTTGATGAGTAGTGGTGATTGCAAATATCTAAATCTAGCTTTGGGTATATGAGTGCTTCAGCTACGCAGTTTGGGAATTAGGATTCAAAACTTGAAACTTTATCAATGTTAAGAAAATTTCTGGGTAATGTGTGAATACATGGATGATCTCTGGTGTGCAATTTGATGAACAATGAAAAACAATTTTAGATATGCAACATGAACCCTCTGAAATTTTAGTGCATCATTACGCTTACAAGTGCTAAAATTTTAAACTTCAAGTTTGTTCAGTTTCTAAAATATAGTTCAAGTGAAAGGGACCTGCAGTTTTTTCTTCTTCAGTTCATCTTGATGCAGCAAACTAGGTTACTTTGCTATACAAAATGATCCTGACTCTTGGTTTGTATAAATTCTCATCCGCTTGCATTCACTTTTGAATTTTGATCCTTTTTTCTTGGAGATTTTCTGCTAATTGATATCTTTTTTACAATACGTATTAGGAAGTTATTTGTAGGAACATGTTTTAATGTTATCTTGCTTTTCTAATTAGTTTTCAGTTTAATTGTATTTATTTTTGTGTTAAATTTGTGTTTCGTATTTTAATTTTGTGTTTGCATCTTCTTGAGCCTAGCAATATGCATGGTTGCTGGCAGCAGCTCTATATGGTCTACTTATGTGACTTTGTCTTTTTAACAATTATTTACTTTAAACGATATATGTCAGTTTAATATGCTTAGCTCTTTTGATTATAAACATAGGCTTACTGACGAGTAGTAAGGTTGATACATATTATAGGACAAAGATTTACCTCAGTATTACAGAAAAAAGGCCATAAATAATATTGAAAACCATTGTGCTATTTTAATATAAGTTTTATTTTTAAGCGTCTTGCAACCAAAATTTAAATTAGAATCAGTAAGTTTTATGCTCTTGAACCTTCGGTATCTTTGCTTTACATTTCAAATATTCTTTTATTAAACTTAGTTTCAGAGAGTTCAAGGCATCAGATGGATTTCTCAATGCATCATAATAGCCTCATTATGCATACAAATACTTTAGGCTGCATAATATATGGCTTTAGGTTGTACTGAAAATACTCACTTCCCCGTTTATTTATGTTTTTTCGGATTTCCTTACGCATTTGATGAGTAGTGGTGATTGCAAATATCTAAATCTAGCTTTGGATCTATGAGTGTTTCAGCTACGCAGTTTGGGAATTAGGATTCAAAATTTGAAACTTTATCAATGTTAAGAAAATTTCTGGGTAATGTGTGAATACATGTATGATCTCTGGTATGCAATTTGATGAACAATGAAAAACAATTTTAGATATGCAACATGAACCCTCTGAAATTTTGGTGCATCATTACGCTTACAGGAACAAAATTCTTAAACTTCAAGTTTGTTCAGTTTCTAAAATATATTTCAAGCGAAAGGGATCTGCAATTTTTTTTTTCTTCAGTTCATCTTGATGCAGCTAACTAGGTTACTTTGCTATACAAAATGATCCCGACTCTAGGTTTGCATAAATTCTCATCCGCTTGCATTCACTTTTGAATTTTGATCCTTTTTGCTTGGAGATTTTTCGCTAATTGATATCTTTTTTACAATACGTATTAGGAAGTTATTTGTAGGAACATGTTTTAATGTTATCTTGCTTTTCTAATTAGTTTTTAGTTTAATTGTATTTATTTTTGTGTTAAATTTGTGTTTTGTATTTTAATTTTGTGTCTGCATCTTCTTGAGCCTAGCAAATATGCATGGTTGCTGGCAGCAGCTCTATATGGTCTGCTTATGTGACTGCCACAGGTTAGTCCTACGGTTACTTGTTTTTCTTATTAGAGGATGTTGTTGAAACTTTCACTAAGGCAACTGATAAGAATTCTAGAATATGGACTTCTGTTATTCATATGTTGATCATAACCCATCCTTCAAAAGCTCTGGTTATATCCATGAACAAGGCCAGAAAAGAAATGTCTTCAAACTCATACATAATGACTTATCGGACACCCTAATGACTTTATAATCCCATGCATATTTATGAAGCAGGTAGAAGGCTTCAATTATACATAATTTTTAATGTATTAGTTTCAATTGCGTTTGATTTTTAACGATGTAGACCTTAAACATATTCATAGAGTTGGGAATATTTATGCATAATTATTCATCTCAGAGAAATTACACTTCAAATACAAACACGTGAGCACACGATTAACGTAAGTAACAATTTCAAAAATAATTTTATTTTGTGATGGATTTTTAAGAACATGCGATATCTAGAATGTATAATAACTTGATGTGAATGACTTCAACAGCTTGAGTACTGGCTTCAAAAGAATTATCAATATACATCGCTTTTCTAAACTTATACATGAGTTTTTAAGCATTTGCGTGCCTTTAATTTATAGGTTTTTAACATGTATAATATACGTTGAAGGTATTGCTTTTATGTTTTGAAAGGTTTCCAAACATCATTGGTTTTATTAAGATTTAATGTCCTATAACATATTCATATTTTTTTCTCTAGTAAATATTAAAGCTATACTTTTTTTTAACATGCATATGACTTTTGAGTATACAGCTAAATTATACAAGTATCTTATATTTAGCTTTTACATGCGAGAATGTTTTCCCTAAATATATATTATAAGTATCTCATATTTTTAAGCGTACACGAATGATTGGTTTGAATCAGTACATTTCAGCTTTCAATATATGTATGCATATAAACTTCTGTAAATATTATATTGAATGAATTCCAAAGCTTTGAGGAAGCATTCAACTTAAAACATATGGGAACTCTGTTAAATAATAAGCTTAAATGATTTTGAATATAAGTTGTTGAATGAGGTAGAAACATGTATGTAATATCTCTTACACGAACCGCAAATAATGGACTCTAAGAGTATTGATTTGATCTATGCTACTATTTTTCCTTGGTTTTATTTGTGATTGAGCTTCAGGGATGCCTAGCATTCAATGTTTAAAAACTTTAACGTAGGTAGTTTAAGGGTAATAGTATTGTTACTAAGATTATAAAATTCGCCTGTTTTGTTCAATTTAACTTGTGCGAGAAGATCGAATTTTGAGTGCGTATGGATTTAAATTGATATATGAATTTCTAGTAATGGCCTCAAATAGAATCCATAAACAATTTAATGTATGTATAGACGATCTTCAAACAAGGGCAGTTCTTTTTTCTCTTCTTTAAATAAGGGGAGTTCTATATCTCAGTGAAATACGGAATATATATACTACAAGTATCGAGAGTGTTGTTCTATTGAACTTAGTTTCAGAGAGTTCAAGGCATCAGAGGAATTTCTCGATGCATTATAATAATCTCTTTATGCATACAAATACTTTAGGCTTTATAATATATTGCTTGAAGTTGTACTAAAAATACTCATTGACCCATTTATATACATTTGTTTGGATTTCCTTTCGCATTTGATGAGTAGTGGTGATTGCAAATATCTAAATCTTGCTTTGGGTATATGAGTGTTTCAGCTACACAATTTGGGAATTAGGATTCAAATTTTGAAACTTTATCAATGTTAAGAAATTTTTTGGGTAATGTGTGAATACATGGATAATATATGGTATGCACTTTGACGAACAATGAAAAAAAAATTTAGATATGCAACATGAACTCACTGAAATTTCAGTTCAAGCTTACGCTTACAGGCGCTAAATTCGTGAACCTCAAGTTTGTTCAGTTTCTAAAACGTATAAACTCTAATGACATTATTTTGAAGTATAGGGGCTCCAGGAAAATTTAGTGTGTAGACTGAATTTTGATCTCAAGCTCATGAAAGGCTCAATTCACTAAGAATCATCGTATACATGCTAGCTTTTCTCTCTGTTTATCTCATCTCAAAGTTTTTTGAACTGTAGACACGTCATATGGAATTTTTCCGCAAATTTATAAGTCAATTGTTGCTATAGAAAATGAGTAATACAGATTTGAAAAAATGAATTGTCTTTGTTGGATCTAGATTAACCCTAGAGGGGGGTGAATAGGGTTTATCACAGTTTTTAACAGAATTAAAATTCTAACGAGATATATAATAATTAACACATCACAGAATATAGCGGAAACAGAACCGCAGAAAATAAATCACACACAGATATACCCAGCTTCGGCAAAACCCTGCCTACTGCTGCATTTCTAAGGTTTCTACTAGGTGATAGAACAGCTCCCGCATACAAGACCATGTACACTCGCAAACCCTGCTCCTATTCTAACCCTACGCTCAAAACCCTAGACTGATCGATATCCCCTCGATCAGATTTCCCCTGATTACAACCCTGTAACTAGTAACCCAGATTTTACAGACTCTGCCAACTGCCAGTTAAACACCTAACTGGTTTTCCCTAGATTTTTACAGAATTCTAGAAACTGTTTTGACAGTTTACAAAAGAATTGAAAATACAAAATAAATAAAAAGAAAGCAAAGAAACCCCCTCTTTAATACAAACTAATCCCTTTTGACTTATGTTGGCTACCCATTTTCATTATTTGTTCAGCCTGATCCTTTGCTTCTAAGGAAATGAACATGGAGGCTATGGGAAAAAGGAATTTTCGAGTTTCTTTGAAATCCTCCAACTCGAATCGATTGATTGATGTTCTGAAAGAAATAATATCCAAAGCTTCTTCAAATTTATGCTCCTGCTCGATTCACAGTCTTGGATTGCAACCAAAAACGTTTTGTGAGTTCTCTGAATTTGATTAGATTTTTGCTCTTGAAATTTTGGATTTTTGTTTTTTTTATGCAAATTGCTAATGAGGATAGGTGTTAATATAGGATAATAGAATCCTTTTATTGCTCTGATTTCACTGAATGACTTGACTGATTTGCGTTGTGTGATTTCTTCCCTTTGGTGCCTTGATTGAATCGCCCTTGAAAATTTTCTGGAAACCTTTCTGAATTGTTGCCTTATAACACCTTTGTAAAATAAAGAAATAAAATCTTTGGCCCACTTGATATTATGCCATGAAATCATTTCTGGAAAATGAATAAAGCTTGCCAAAAAAAGGTTTAAATGATATTTCTTGGAAATTCAACATTCTCTTTGCATGATAGCTGCTCCGCCTTTAAATGATTTATTGATTGAATCAGCATTGATAGCAATTCAGGAAAAATATATTTCATTAGCTGTCCCCTTAAAAAAAATTGCCAAACAAATACATATTGATTTGTTTTAAATCTGGAAACATATTGATGCTTTCCTCTTTTGACATCCTTGGCCTTGAAAACTTGCTGTGAACATGAATTGATGAATTTATTGATAAAATTCTTGAAACACAAAGATTTGATTGCATAAATGTTTACTCTGAATTTCTGGAAAGCTGATTTATGTTCTTGGAAAGAAATTATTTTTTACTTGCCAAACATGGTTTTGCTGAATTGTGTTTTTCCAAAAAAATTGATTCCTTGCCAACATTGACTCTTAAAAAAAGTTACAGAAAATCATGAATGGATTTTTGGAGTGTCATTAAAGCTTGACAAATATATGCTTGCTTGCCAAACTTGATTCCTGTAATTTCTTGAAAGACATAATTTGAATTTCTAGAGGACAGATAACACTTGAAACATTTAGTAGAATTTCAAAAAGAAATGTTTGTGATTTCTTTCCAAAAGCTCTTGCATGCACTTGCTCATGTATTATTCTTGTACATCCGGCACATTAATTCACACATGCTTGAGTCTTGCCATTTGTTTGTGAGATGAATTGCACGTGAACACTGAATGATCATGTTGAACTATTGAACTGCTATAGAACAATTGTTTTGCTGCCAATTTGGTTCTCTTCAATGTTGGCTTATGAACTTCAGTCATTTAACCTGTTGCCAAAAAAAAATTGAGTTTCTGAAAATAAATTTCCCCAAAAGAATGATTGTCTTATCAAATGTGAATTTAGATTTCTTGAATAAAATCTTAGCACATTTATTTCCCACTGTATAATTGGAAACCATTGAATTCTGGAATATTTTAGCAAAGATCTCCTTGCTAAAAAACTGAACACCTCCCATATACGAGCAAATGCAATGCTTCAATCATGTTGCTTAAACTGGTCCATGAATGAATGAGAAAATGTATTCCTTCCATGATTGTTGCCGTGCTCTCTTTTTTTTTGACCTGGTCATACTGGTTATATACATTAACTTCATTTGCATGTACCATTTGAAAATCTGAAACATTTTGCCATGCTCTTGAAACTTGTCATAATCAACACATAATCTGTGAAACATGAATTGATTTCTTGATTGATTCTTGGCACATTAAAAACTTGTTCATTAATATGGACATGTATAGACTGTAGCTCCACTGTGTCGCATACATGCTTGTTCACATATGTCAATTTTTATTTTTATTTTAATTCAGCTGCCATGATGCTGAGTTTGCTTGACCTAAACACTTGACATAAATCAGCACCATATTCATTTCTATTGCAGTGTACTGTGTGTGTTTCATGTGACAGGTAAGCAGATAATGACTGGACTGACAATGACTGGACTGACAGAACACAGAGACAGAAGATGACAGTGAAATTATATTAGTGTGTGTAACAGTGAAACTGTAAATGAGCGTCTGAGTGTATGCTTGTATAATCGAGTGTCTGTAGAAGGGAGCTTTGTGTATACTAAAATTGATTGTACAATAATGAATATCAGTGAAATGTACAATAATCGAGTGTATGCTTGTATAATCGAATGTCTGTAGAAAGGAGCTTTGTGTATACTAAAATTGATTGTACAATAATGAATATCAGTGAAATGTACAAATAGTGGAGTTTATATTTTTGTACTGTTTAATTATTGAAATAAAATATTCTATTTAAATAAAATACAGTTGAATATTTGAATTCGTGTATAGTCGTATTCTATTTAAACATAAATATTATATTTCTATCTGAGATGTGATATAATAGTAACAAACACATTTAAAGTAAAATATACTTGTTTGTTATCATCAAACAAAAATCATATAATTGTGTATACAACTACATTATATACAACAATCTCCCCCTTTTGATGATGACAAACAAATAAAAGATTTTGAATATATTAAATGTGTTTATTCGTGAATAGTGAAACTCCCCCTAAATGTATGCTCCCCCTACAACTAAACTCCCCCTAGCTCTGATACATATGTGCAAGAGTGAACAGAATAAATCGAATGATTTTTCAAAAGTATTAAAAAAAATCACTCACAAACCAAAATCTCAACCATTCTCCCCCTTTTGTTATCATCAAAAGGATACAGATTATAAAAGAACGATGAAAATATGACTAAACATCAGCTTAAGAGAGAATGTTCACCACAATTCTCAAAAAAAATCAAACAAAAATCATAATATTCTAAGAATCAGTGGCAAATTTCACATTTGAGAATGAAGGATTTATGGTGAAATTATAATAATGGAGAGAGCTTTTTAAAAAATGAATTTCAGTTATTTTCAAAATAGACCTTTTTTTTAAACTAAGCACAAAAACAGTGATGGATTTGTCTTTTAATTATAAGTTCAACTTAAGTGACAAAATCAAATACTCTCAAATCCCAGTAGCTATCATTCAACAAATCATAATACGTCATAAAATAATAACACATTTCACAAGTTAGAATATGGATTGATAGGCAGGTTATTATACACAGAGGAGAATTTCATATAAGAATTTTTTATTTATTTCAAATTATTTTTCATTTCTTTTCTTTTTATTTAAGAGCGCACTGACCATGCATAACCGGAGCTCGGATTTTTAAATGAGATCAGTCGCCGCTTAAATTATAAGTTGTCTCTTAACCATGCATGACCAGTGCTTGGATTTTTAAATGAGGTTAGAGACATGCTTATGTATATTTATCATTTTCAGCTTTTAAAAGAAAAAACTCCTTGGAATATAAAACCAAAATGGATGATAGAAGGTGGTAGGTACAGAGATGATTTGTAAAATAAATTTCTAAATTAATCATATTATGAAATATGCTCGGCTGTACCGGGATTTTCGATAATTTTCAATCATCACTAAATCTGAAAAATAATGCAATCACATTTCCATCACCAATATTTTCACTGTTTACATAAGAAAAAACTCTCCTCATTAATATAAAACCATGATGGATGACAGAAGGATGATACACATAGAAGATGTTCGTGAAATTAGCGCCAATCCAAAGATATTATAATAACTGTTCAATCATCATGAAAATTTAAATAGAATCTCCTCTTGTTGTGAAGTATGTAGTCATAACTCATCACAGTTTCAAAATCTGATAATAATTTTGATGAATTTAACTACAGTCCAGTTTGATTATTGATTTCAATTTCTGAATGAATATCAATAAATAATTTTAAAATTGAAAAATAATTACAAGAGGAAATTGAAAGATTTATACAAGACATGAGGGTTTTTTTTTAAAAAAAAATATATGTACATGATGAGAATAGATCAAAGAGAACAGCACATCAAAACTGATACCACATGTTTATGTCACAACAATCAAGGATTTGAAATATGACACGAGTGACCTAGACATCCAAGTACAATCATTAGGCGCAAGTAGACAAGACAAATAAATTAGGCATATTCATCAGAGCAACAAACAGTATATACCAAAGCAAGCAGTCATCAAAAAAAATTCGTATCAGTATCAGAGCAACACAAGAAAAATATCAAGTCAGACTTGTCAAGATGATGGTAAAAAAAATCATGATCCAAGAATTCGATTTATTTGAAATCACTTGAGGGAATATGAAAATTTCAAGATTAAATGAACCGATCACACCAGTTTGTATAATTCAGATTTAGGAAGTGTGCGAGATCCAAGAAATCAATAATTTCAAATGATTTCAAACAAATATTCAAGCCAATTGATCATGAAATAACAGTGAGTTACAAAATCAGATTTTTGATGAATTTTTCACAAGAAATCTCTGTCAAGCACAACTGAAATATTCAGATCATTTACATCAAGTTTGAGAATTATTCAAGATCCTAAAATTAAGAAATTATTTATTTGAAATCACATGAATCAATGTCGATTTTTGAGATATAATGAATCCGTCACACAAGATTGGTATATTTTTTAAATTTCAAATTTAAGTGGTGTGTGATATTCAAAATATCAAGAATTTCAGATGATTTCAAATAAACAGATTTCAAAATAAAATGATCACGAATGAATATAGATTTCACGATGTATCACTGATTCAAGACAATTTAACATATTCAAGCCAATCTGAAAATTTCTGAAATTATCACAACTGATAAGTTACAAGATGTACTGTAATGAGTATAGTATTTTAAGCGTTTCCAAAATGAATTGGAAGAAACTCATAACAGCATAAGTGTGAAATTTCATTAATTATTCAGATCTTCAAAAATTTAGAATCCAAAATAACAGTGTTCAAGATATGATATTAACGCTTCAGCACTGTTAAGAATTAAAAAGGAAAACTTCAAAAAACAATTGAATATTTACAGAAATAAATTCAAGATCTGGAAAAGATTAAAAATAAGAGAGTTTTATTCACAAAAAGAAAATTTCCAGAAAATCATGAATTCTGCAATTTGAAGTTAAGAAAGCCCAGAATAAAAGATACAACAGTGACAAAAATAGAAACAAAAGAACAGAAGGAGGTAGAAGGAGAAATAAACAAAGAAAAAAAACAAAAACTGAGAATATTTACAAAGGTGAGTTTAGAGATCATACCAGAATCCAGTGTAAATCAGACTCTCTAACTCAACAAGCTTGGCTAAGGAACTGTGAATGATTACAAAAGTACTGAGCAGCTTTAATCCAAATCTCTTTTGTCTAGCAGTTCCTCAGCCACCTCTGGTACCTAACAGTTTAGAGAATCAAGTGGTCTAACAAAATTTGTAAAACCACTCAAAGTTTTGTTCACAGTTTTAGGTACCCAAACTTGTTTATATAACAAACCATTAGAATTAACTTTCGTACCCTTAGGAACCCAAATCTGTCTGAATTTAGCGAAGCCTGTTTTATTTTTTAGGATCCAAGAATGTTTAAATGGTTTATTATAAAACGATTTCTCATCACAATTACGATTCAAAAATCCTTTGAAATTTTTAGAGTTCAAATTTTCAAAGCAGTTCTTTCCAAAGCAATTTGAGAGATTTTTCAAATCATTTGAATTTTGTTTTCCAAAAACATCCTTTTTCCCAAAGCCAAGTCCAGATTTATTTCAAATAGAAACTTGGTTTTGTAACAACATATTCAATGATTTTTCCCCATTGGAAAATTTATCCAAGGTTGATCCTAATCGTTGAATTTCAGATTTTAGATCGCTATTTTCTTTTAATAGATTTGAGCAATTATTTATAGCGATCTTCTGTTCAGCATTGGACTATTTCAAACCCAAATTCTCATTTTCAAGCAACTTAACTTTGGCTTGGGAATCACCAATTTCAAATTCAAAATATTTTCGACTTTCTGATTCAAAATTCTTGAGTTTTTCAATCTCAATTTCTAGCTCATTCAAAATAGACTCAGTTTTCAACAAGCTTTGTTCTTCAGCAAAAATATATTTGGAATTTTCAGTCTTCTTGAAATTTTCAAATTCCTTTTGAAAACAATTGTTCGTGCTTTCAAACTCTATCTTGTTCTCTTTTAAAAACAGAATTTCATCCTCAAGTTTTTGAACATTTTTATTTTGACGAACAAGATCATTTTTCAAATTTAAACATTTTTTGCAATTAGAATTTGAAAACTTCTTGACATTTTTAAGCTTTGATTCCAAAAGATTATTTTTGCAAATCAATTCAAGTTTTTCAGATTTCAGAATTTTATTTTTAGACTTTAGGTTCTCCACAGATTCAGTTAAATCAGTTAAGCGAGAAATTAAATCTTTACAAGAAAGATCTCCTGTTGAGTCTCCATCTGGATTTCCATCTGTATAACCTGTTAAGCACAGATCTGAAACTGAGTTGACCTTCTGGGGTTTTGAGCTGTTGTCTTCTTTTCCATATAGCGTGTTGAGAGTTGTCCAGATTTCCTGCGCAGTCAAACAATGGGAGATAAGGCTATATTGGACATCATCAATATAAGAATATAAAGTATGAATAGCACGAGAATTAAACCCAATATCATTTCTACAAACTATATCAAATCCATTAATAACAGTATCCCAACATTTAATATCAACAGATTTTAAATATAACTCCATTTCTAATTTCCAATTTAAAAAATCTAAACCATTAAAAATAGATGGAATACGACTGGACTGACTCTCAATGGACTGACAACTAGAATGACCCATTACTCTAGAGTTAACAGAATACCTGCTCTGATACCACTTGTTTGATCTAGATTAACCCTAGAAGGGGGGTGAATAGGGTTTATCACAGTTTTTAACAGAATTAAAACTCTAACGAGATATATAATAATTAACACATCACAGAATATAGCAAAAACAGAACTGCAGAAAATAAATCACACACAGATATACCCAGCTTCGGCAAAACCCTGCCTACTGCTGCATTTCTAAGGTTTCTACTAGGTGATAGAACAGCTCCCGCATACAAGACCATGTACACTCGCAAACCCTGCTCCTATTCTAACCCTACGCTCAAAACCCTAGACTGATCGATATCCCCTCGATCAGATTTCCCCTGATTACAACCCTGTAACCAGTAACCCAGATTTTACAGACTCTGCCAACTGCCAGTTAAACACCTAATTGGTTTTCCCTAGATTTTTACAGAATTCTAGAAACTGTTTTGACAGTTTACAAAAGAATTGAAAATACAAAATAAATAAAAAGAAAGCAAAGAAACCCCCTCTTTAATACAAACTAATCCCTTTTGACTTATGTTGGCTGCCCGTTTTCTTTATTTGTTCAGCCTGATCCTTTACTTCTAAGGAAATGAACATGGAGGCTATGGGAAAAAGGAATTTTCGGGTTTCTTTGAAATCCTCCAACTCGAATCGATTGATTGATCTTCTGAAAGAAATAATATCCAAAGCTTCTTCAAATTTATGCTCCTGCTCGATTCACAGTCTTGGATTGCAATCAAAAACGTTTTGTGAGTTCTCTGAATTTGATTAGATTTTTGCTCTTGAAATTTTGGATTTTTGTTTTTTTTGATGCAAATTGCTAATGAGGATAGGTGTTAATATAGGATAATAGAATCCTTTTATTGCTCTGATTTCACTGAATGACTTGACTGATTTGCGTTGCGTGATTTCTTCCCTTTGGTGCCTTGATTGAATCACCCTTGAAAATTTTCTGGAAACCTTTTTGAATTGTTGCCTTATAACACCTTTGTAAAATAAAGAAATAAAATCTTTGGCCCACTTGATATTATGCCATGAAATCATTTCTGGAAAATGAATAAAGCTTGCCAAAAAAAGGTTTAAATGATATTTCTTGGAAATTCAACATTCTCTTTGCATGATAGCTGCTCCGCCTTTAAATGATTTATTGATTGAATCAGCATTGATAGCAATTTAGGAAAAATATATTTCATTAGCTGTCCCCTTAGAAAAAATTGCCAAACAAATACATATTGATTTGTTTTAAATCTGGAAACATATTGATGCTTTCCTCTTTTGACATCCTTGGCCTTGAAAACTTGCTGTGAACATGAATTGATGAATTCATTGATAAAATTCTTGAAACAAAAAGATTTGATTGCATAAATGTTTACTCTGAATTTATGGAAAGCTGATTTATGTTCTTGGAAAGAAATTATTTATTACTTGCCAAACATGGTTTTGCTGAATTGTGTTTTTCCAAAAAAATTGATTCCTTGCCAACATTGACTCTTAAAAACAGTTACAGAAAATCATGAATGGATTTTTGGAGTGTCATTAAAGCTTGACAAATATATGCTTGCTTGCCAAACCTGATTCCTGTAATTTCTGGAAAGACATAATTTGAATTTCTAGAGGACAGATAACACTTGCCACATTTAGTAGAATTTCAAAAAGAAATGTTTGTGATTTCTTTCCAAAAGCTCTTGCATGCACTTGCTCATGTATTATTCTTATACATCCGGCACATTAATTCACACATGCTTGAGTCTTGCCATTTGTTTGTGAGATGAATTGCACTTGAACACGAATGCTCATGTTGATCTATTGAACTACTGTAGAACAATTGTTTTGCTGCCAATTTGGTTCTCTTCAATGTTGTCTTATGAACTTCAGCCATTTAACCTGTTGCCAAAAACAAATTGAGTTTCTAAAAATAAATTTCCCCAAAAGAATGATTGTCTTGTCAAATGTGAATTTAGATTTCTTGAATAAAATCTTAGCACATTTATTTCCCACTGTATAATTGGAAACCATTGAATTCTGGAATATTTTAGCAAAGATCTCCTTGCTAAAAAACTGAACATCTCCCATATACGAGCAAATGCAATGCTTCAATCATGTTGCTTAAACTGGTCCATGAATGAATGAGAAAATGTATTCCTTCCATGATTGTTGCCGTGCTCTCTTTTGTTTTGACCTGGTCATACTGGTTATATACATTAACTTCATTTGCATGTACCATTTGAAAATCTGAAACATTTTGCCATGCTCTTGAAACTTGCCATAATCAACACATAATCTGTGAAACATGAATTGATTTCTTGATTGATTCTTGGCACATTAAAAACTTGTTCATTAATATGGACATGTATAGACTGTAGCTCCACTGTGTCGCATAGATGCTTGTTCACATATGTCAATTTTTTTTTTTATTCAGCTGCCATGATGCTGAGTTTGCTTGACCTAAACACTTGACATAAATCAGCACTATATTCATTTCTATTGCAGTGTACTGTGTGTGTGTTTCATGTGACAGGTAAGCAGATAATGATTGGACTGACAATGACTGGATTGACAGAACATAGAGACAGAAGATGACAGTGAAAGTATATTAGTGTGTGTAACAGTGAAACTGTAAATGAGCGTCTGAGTGTATGCTTGTATAATCGAGTGTCTGTAGAAAGGAGCTTTGTGTATACTAAAATTGATTGTACAATAATGAATATCAGTGAAATGTACAAATAGTGGAGTTTATATTTTTGTACTGTGTAATTATTGAAATAAAATATTCTATTTAAATAAAATACAGTTGAATATTTGAATTTGTGTATAGTCGTGTTCTATTTAAACATAAATATTATATTTCTATCTGAGATGTGATATAATAGTAACAAACACATTTAAAGTAAAATATACTTGTTTGTTATCATCAAACAAAAATCATATAATTGTGTATACAACTACGTTATATACAACAGTCTTGGCATTTAAAGATATCCAAATTTGGTTTCAAAATAAGTTAAAATTTTACATATTATTTGTCATTTTTCAAAAAAGTCCTCACAGCCTGGTTTTTTGTGTTATGCATTTTGAGTTTTTAAAACTAAACTACAAAAGTTAAGAGGATTTGATGAATGATGGGGGAATGGAAGAATGGTTTTTTGGTTCTTCCATTACTCCTCGACATGGAAAATGAATAAAAGTTGTTTTCTAAAGCCTTCGTTTTTTTATAATATACATGTGATGTTTGTATTTTTATATGGACGAAAACCAAAAACTAAAACCGTTAAACTAAACGCTTTTTAAAATCACCTTTTAACCTCCAGACATGTGATTCTGAGTACATGGAAAAGAATAAAATCTTTGATTTCAGTATGTATGCGCCTGCTTTTAGATGAGATTGTAAAAAATGTTAACTTCTTACCTATATGATTTTTGGAATATGCACAGTTTTACAGCTTGTGAGTAAATTTGATGACATTACTGGCAGTGATTATGAAAACAGCGCACATAAGGGGGTAGAAAAATAGTGATTCGATTAGTTTCAAACTTTAATTTCCATTATTAAGAATGATACTCAATAAGCAAGTTAATCACCCATAATCTGGGACATTATTTCATGTTCATAGTCTAGCAAAACTGTCGACAGTACTGTGGCTTCTAGTTATTTCAAATTAAATGAAAAGCATAAAATTTAGGCCCTATGAGAATCTTCATAAGAACATTTGATTATGTATAAGTTCAAGTATCGAAAGGTTCTTCTAACACACATTCATTTTTAAGTCTATTCAGTTTAAGTGAATTCATTTCAATTGTAGGGCCTTTAGGGAAGCGCACATTGGATCTAAGCAAGTTGAGCCTGAGAAAACAATACGCAACTCATTTAATATTAATTTTAATCTATATATTATATGAATAATTGTTTCTAATTACATGTACATAACAATTCTTGTAGCTACATTGAGCTAATTACATGGACATAACAATTCTTGTATTATATGAATAATTATTACTAATTTTAATTTCAATCTCTGTATTATATGAATAGTTATTTCCAATGATATGAATAATTTTAATCTTTGTATTACATGTATATAATAATTATTTAATATTTAATATTTCAATTGTAGTTACTTTGAGTTGCATCTGATTTCTTTTGCTGGAGCTATTGGCATTCATATGTTGATGTATTGTCATTGGGTTTATCAGTTTCATTTGTAGAGATATTGGATTTCAAGAAGCTAATGTTGAATGTATTTGCTGTTGTATCAATAGTACAGATATCTTTTGTATCGGCTCTCTATATTAGGTCCAAACCTTTATGTTTTGAAGAGAGAAGCTCTTGGTATTTGCTGAAGCAAGTGAGTTTATGTGGTAATTTGTGGCTCCATGCTTGTAATTTTAGTGTTTTGTAGTTACTGTTTTGAGATATAGTGAGTTCGTTAGTTGGTGATTTGTGAGTTTGTGAGGAGTTTCAGTTTTGTCAGTTGTGTATATTTTGAGGGTTTGTATATTTTGTAATTTCTCTTGATGAGTAATAAAACTTTGCGCTTAATGTTAAAAAAAATAATTCTTGTAGCTCTCCGGACGGAATTTTAGTATCTGTGAATTTAACAAGCAATACGTATATATACACACACATACACACCCCCACACACTTTTATAACTTATGATAATAATAATAAAACCAATATGCTAGAAAGCTTAGGTAAGCAAATCCACTATTTATTTATTTTATTTTGTTCTAATTCGGAAGGATTTGGCTGATTTGAATCTCTGGATTACATATGGCACTGCCTTATGGAGGTACTTTCTGTGTATAATCTTATGACCAAGAGCAGGTGTTCATTTTCCTTTTCTTCCTCATATTTCTATGCAAACCCCAGCCCGTTGTCTTAGTGTTACACAATTTAGTAACGAGCTGAAACATTCCTTACAATGTTAACCATTGTAAAAGTGCAATCATAGCATTATATTTAATATAGATATTAATAATAAAATTTATTTGTAGGAAGTAGTTATGTGTGTGCGCTCTTGCACTTGCGTGTGTATTCATGTGCATTAATGTAGTAGTCATATCTTATATATGCTTGTATGGCTGTATTCTAATTAGATTCATTTTTCTTGATTGTTTTTTAGGAATGCTTTTTTTTTCAACTACTCTCAAAAGTTCCCAAAAAAAATGTCGTTAGATGTCTACTAGTATTATTTTTATAGAATCATTTTATGCTTTGCTTGGATTGTATTTTGGCAGGGTTAGACATTGTTATGTTCCACTACATTAATATTCAAATTGAAGGAATCTCTATTATGATTCATTATATTCTGTTATGCTCTTTAAAGTTGGTTTTCACATTTTGCTTTTTTTCCACATAAGTATGTAAGCTTGTAAATTTTTCACAATTGATGATGTAATTGGATTTCCTCTTTCTCGTTTATTTTCAATTTTTTTTAAAAATCCCACTTTAATATTTTCAGTAAAATCTAAACTAAAAATAAATTTTAACAAATGATTTATAGTTTATCAAATCGATCGTTAGGGAGGTTTGCTTGTGTCACTTGGCCAAAATAAACATTTGTGAAACCAAAAAATGCTACTCCTTTCTCCGAATTGTATTGTTCAATGTTTTCAACAGTTCAAAATTTTAGTTCCTAAAATTTCTGTGAAAGATCCATTACATTTCAAATCTATCATTAATATCATATTTCTATTACAATATCATTTGATAAATATGAATAGATTTTTTAGAAAATACAACAAATTTTAAAAAGGTAACAAATTCTTAGATTAGTCATGTTTCTGTAGATTAATTTAAAAACACAACAATTTTTTTAAAATTATATAATCAAACGGTCGGTTTTTCCACCGTTATGCGGTTATACTAGTATATATAAATGCAAGCGATAAAAAGTTAACCTTTTTTTTCTATAATTAATATTCCATTTGTAGGTTGGTCTATAACCTAAAATAACAACAATAGATATGCAAGAATATTGGATAGATATAAAAAAGGTACCAAGCTATTTAAACAAAACATATATGAAAAAATTTAACCAAAGAATATAGTGAACAATTCATGATCATTTTTGGTAAAAAAAAATAATCAAACAATTCCATTTGTATGAATTAGTTCCAATGTCACCTGCAATCTACACAGTTTCTGCAAATGACAAAGTATAATGTAAAGGTAGAAAAAAAATTGTCGAAAGCACACATGTAAGCCAGAAGCAGTTGAAAGCGTATGTACATAAGTTTTATTTGTTCGTTTCGATGATTTAGAAATGCATTAAATGGAATAATCTCTTCTTAAAATAGTAATCATAAGAGAAATCAGGGACAAAAATTGATGAATCAATGGCAAAACACCATATATAACTTTGTTAAATTAATTAACAAAAGCAGATGGATAAATAAATTATAGTAAATATAATACGTACTCATAATACATATAGGGAATTGAGATTGGAAACTCGTGTTCTTAATATACCTGGAGTGTTATTAATATTAGCAAGAGGTTGTTTTGTTTTTGCATTTACATCATTTTTATGAACATAACCACTACTCCATTCTGGGATGCTAGATCTCCTGGTTTGATCCAAAGAATAAGTTCCTACAAGGACATAGCCCATGAGAATTTTATTAAAATAACAAAATAAAAACACGAAAAAGAAAATTATGGTAAAAATAATACACTCATAATACCTGGAGTATATTCAGATTGGGAATTGATATCACCAATGATTCTAAATATTAAATGAGCTAAAGATGATAGAATATTGTAAAAGTTAATATCTAAGATTCTAAATATTCATAGCTTTTGGAAATTTATATACAAATAACTTCATCATATTTAGTAATAAAGCATGAAAAAATGTCTTTACATATGTTGCTATATATTTTACCAATTCAACTATCTTACGTAATTGGCATACTATTGATGCAAATTACCTTTCGGCTGTAGCATTTAAAAACAATTGGCTATAATAGAACTGACATCAATTAACATTACTTACTTTGATGAATAAAGGTTGTTGGATATTCAACAGAAAGTCTGAAAGGAATCACACTCTCAAGGTAGCAACCAAGAGATCATACATTTTATTGTATGAAAAGAGAACATGTCTTTGATGCTATCAGGGTTTGAATAGCTCTCCTTCCGAAGAATTTAAATAGACACCTTCAGTCCATTTCACTTAGCAACCTGAAATGCACCCTATATAACACAAAAGTAAAATAGCAATATCACTGGATGAATGTCATTACTGGTAGATTAGCTTAATGATGCAGCACCCACGATAAAGTTGAGTTTGCTTAAGATATCTATACACTTATTTTAGCAACTATCTCAAATATCATAACTGATGTTTAGGCTTTAAAAGATACCTATAACTATTTGGAGATCCATGTGAATTGAAAACACAAAGGCGAATAGTGGTGTGCCTTCCTCGGTTTACCAAATTTGTCGATTTTGCATTAGAGCCAAGAGACTGGGTTTACGTGAGGCAAAAGCTTTGCTTGCTATTAAGGTAACTGTCATAGTTGCAGTTTAGTCAGCTACCACAACTGGAGTTGATGCAAATACGCAAGTCGAAAAAAAAGACAACTACCTCAGTTGATGCTTATTTCATTGTAGAACGCTAATGCCCAGAGCCAGTTTACTTAGAATATTTTTGGATTATAAGATATAAATAACAATCCAGTGCAGTTATTGTACATTAATTGCACCTTAATGCACTTAATATCCATATGTTTATGTTACAAAATCCTTCTAATACCCATATGGAAAGCTGAGAACATTGAGCCATTCAAACACTAATTTTTAATAAAATTTACAATGTCCACTCCGAAAGGAACAATAACACCATGAAACTAGATATGAAGAATAGTTTAATGCTTTAAAAACAATATACCTCTATAAAGTTCGGATTGAGAAGTTGAAACAATAACTGCAGTGGAATCATCATTTATGGACCTAGTATTTGGTTGAAGTTGTTTGTCCAAACATTATTGCTTTAGATGACGTAGTGCTTTCACTTGCATTTTAGGCATCCACCTATAAAATGGTAACAGTGGTGGCATGTTTTCTTTAGAATTTCAACACTTTGACTTGTTAAGCAACCTCATCGATAACCTATGAATAGATAAATCAAATTTGGAGTGAAGAGACCGATCAAAACCAATCCTTTTATGTTTTCATTATACCAGAAGCACGATTAAAATTCCAACAATTAATTATGAAAAATATACATAATCCGGATAATATATTAAAAGTTTGTCTTACAGCCCAATGCTCACCTTTTATACTCAAAGAAAATTGTCCTAAATTTATCGTAGAGTAAGCCGTTGATAGGTTTCTTTGGAAGGATAACCACCATAACACAGAAATAGCGTGAACAAAAGAAAAACAAGCAACGTTCAAGTAGTAGCACATCAAATAACAACATTTTTGAATCCCTTGTTGATCACACCAAAAAAAAATACCTTCAAGCAAGCTACAATTTATCACTGCCCGGGGCAGTCACGATGGGGACGCCTAAAAGACTAGATAATTAGTGGAGTACCCTGGGCAGTCACGACAAGCCATAGAGATATGATTCACGATGGCGTATGGAGTTTTCCTAGAACCGGGGTTACCATTAGCCCTTGACGAATGGACAGATGGGTTAGTCATATGATTAAAGATGGTTTCGAAGCAGGATTGGTGGTGATAGCTAGAGTCATGGATGATGATTGTTTTGTTTGTACCGTCTTGTGTAGATTATTTGACGTCAAAGGAGATATCTCTTGGGTGCTTGTTTGATGTTGGTTTAGGCCTTCGGGGCTTGTGCTTGAGAGATGTTGATATCGATTAGGATGGTCTACGCTTGATAGAATGTACTGTTTGTTTCTACTTGGTTTTTGTAAAGGCTATCACTATCGAATGCGGGGAAGACGGGTTTGGGTTCTTCTCTGATGATATGATTGGTAGAACTGACGAATCTGCCTATTCTCATACACTTTATTGATGATGTTAGATAGTTGTTTTATCACCTTAGGGCAGGCGACAAGAGCTAATTTAGTCATGTAACCAAAATACATGGACCCTACTATACTGGGGCTTTGTTTAAGGATTGAAATGCCTATTGAACTTGCAAGATGAAACTGGCACTCACGGCACACTTCCACTATTGAACAAAGTTTCCTTGCTCTTTAGAGGAAGTGAACGATTGGCTATAAGAAGGAAGAGAGGCGCCAATATGTGCTTGGGTATATTGAATCCACATTTATTTGAGCAATCAGGCTTTACGTCCACCTTGTTGTACTCTTCGACAATAGAGATGACGAGTCGACGATCAAGCTATCGAGTCCAAGTTGTTGTTGCATCCAATAAAACAAAGGACTAGGTATGCAGGGGAGGATTTGCTATTGTTAGTATATATGCATGTGATTCGACATAAAATAAAAGAAAATAAATAAGTTGTAACACCCGACCTCCGTTAAGGTCACTCACAAAGGGAATGCCTTAACTTTGATGGAGCATTTAAGTAGACAGAACAGAAATTTACAAGACAGATAAAACAGTACTTGAAAAATTAATAACTTTACTTCAACAGAAACCGAAGTAAGTTTGGTTACATCTTTTCAAATCACAATATCAGAATTTAAGTACAAAATATCAGCCTTGTACAAAAGCCTTTAGAATGCATAGTTTTTTTTTTAAAAAAAACATAATCCCCAACATAAACTGCCATTGAAAGATAGAGCCAAGGCCAAGCGGTACTTCAAGCATAGAAAATCCGAATCAAGCTTCTATACTTCCACCCTAAAAAAACTGGGGGGGGGGGGGACGAAATAAAATGGGCGAAAACAAGTAAGGTCAGACATAAAGTCTGGCAAATCCCGTGACTTTCAGCATACGAACAGATAATAATATCATGACATGAAAATAAAGCTGGATAAGAGACAACAACAACAGGAGTGACTGGTATACTTAAGCTAAACAGAAGAAACATAATGATATAGCCCAAGTTATGATTCTTACTTATATTTTACTTCTCTGCACTAATACTAGTATAACAGAATTAGGCGTTACCCTAATGTCCAAACTGAAACAGAAACGGAACAGAATAATCTATACAGGAACAAAATGCCAGTAATGGGTCTTTACAAACCCAACAGACAGAAGGTACATAAACGGAATCAGAGACGGAAAAAGAATAATCCCTATAGAAACAGAATGTTAGAATTAGGTGTACACTAGTAAATGGGCCTTTACCAACCCAACAGACGGTACCACGCAGAAACAGACAGGTGTTACCACCCAACAGAAACAGACGGTACCCCAACGTAAATAGACAGAACTAAGTGTACCCTAAATCTACCCCAAGCGATCGGCTCCCTAATACATAAATACCCTGTGCCAGCCCCACAGAAGGGTGTATCACTCCCCAAAGTGGCAACCTTTAAATGACACAGACCTATTTACAGATGTCACGGCGTCTTACATCCTCAGAGGCAAACCGGGATCCATGCACGCACATGACCCAATTGGAACGCACCATCAACACCCCTCGCCATTATCAGAATGAACCACTTATAATTAATTCAGTAAGCGTGCCCGGACCCTACCTACTGTTGGGTCATAGTTTTGATACCAGAAAGGGTTACTGACTAATATGGGTCCCAAACAACAGATTACACAAGTATTTTCCCTCCTAACCTTGTATCCCCAGACTAACAGATTTTAGATTAACTTGTTTACAAGTTTTAGGCTGACAGAGTTCAGAATCAACTAGTTCACCGACCAGAAAATCAAGTCAACCGGTTTTCAGACTAACGGATCAGATGTATAGTTTTAACAGACTTACAGATTGTCTAACTTTGTATTGGGTCTACAGATTCACGAAACAGGTTTATTAATTCATCAGTCCAGTTGGTTTAGCCTTATCTATCCAACACGTTTTAGACATCATATTTATCTCAGATTTGCATTAATTAAATATTAATGCGCATACCTCTCACATTAGGTCGGTAGCTTGTGGCTGTAGGATAAGCCGGGCGGTTCCGGGCAGACTTCTGCCACAAGACAGACCTAACCTCGTGTCTAAGCATATTTTAGTTATGCCTACGACCTCTCACATTAGACTAGCAGTTTGCGGTTGCTGGTTAAGCCGGTTGGGTCCGGGCAGGCTTCTACCACAAACATGAGTCTAACCTCGTGTCTCAACATTTTTATTTTAACCAGTTTATTCCATTACAAATTATACAAATATCAGACTAATTATGTCAACTTAACAGATTTGACTTCTTTTCAAGTCGCAGCAGATTAAACAAATTAACATGTTTGACACAAATTACAATCATTCAACTTTTCAACAGATTTAGCAGCATAGGCGGTTCGACAGATTTAGCAGATTAGGCAACTCAACATATTTAGCAGATTAGGAAAAATTAGCAGATTAGGCGATTCAACACATTTAACAGTTTAGGCAATTCAACAGATTAAACAGGTAACAGGTTTAGCAGATTAGGCAAATTTAACATAATAAGCAGATAACAGTTTTAGCCGATTTAAACATTCCTTAAAGTCCTATTCACATATCTTGCCTAATTCACAAGGTAAGCCTAAACTTATATGCCCAAATTATGGTCATAATCCACCATATAACATATGTCCCAATTTTTAGTTAAACTTGCATAGTTCAGAATATTCTTCAAAAACCTTACATATAAATTATGCCAAATATAGCCATTGATTAAAATTCATTTCACATATCAAAAAAAACCCCTTACTTGGGTGTATTCACACTAAATAATTATCCAATCTTAATATGGATCTTTACACCTAAGTTAAATGAAAATTAATTCTCTTTTTTCCAAATTTCAGATTATAATATATATAGTATGTCCAGATCTAGATCTTGAATTACAACATGTTCCATGCATCCAAATCAGTTACATGTTCACAGTTAAACTTTACGCCACAAATCCCAAGTCGTATGTTAAATACACCTTATGTTTTAAATACAACATGCCCAATTATATATCAAATATTTATGTTCTAAGTTCAACCTATGTTCTTTATGTTCTAAGTCACAATAATCCTCTCCTTCCAAGTCATAGATCGTCTTATACAATATGCCTCAAATTTATGTCCAGAATTACAACATGCGTTGTATCCTCAAATTAGTTACAAATCAATTATGCCCAAATATGCCTCATTCAATATTCTTCCCAAATTTAGTGTTTATGCGTTCATCTCTTATGAGATCTGGCTCGGGCTCGTGGTAGCCTGGCTATCAAACAAAAAGAAAGAAAGGAGGAAGAAATACTGAACAAACAGAATAATAAAATAGAGGAACAGATCTGATAAATAGAAAAAGGGCATAATCTCAGATTCAGTTTTATAATTATGTCAAGACCCTGATTAAAATTCATATCGGAAAATAACTGCACTTGCCTTGATTGGATTATAGAAGAAGAGTTGCAGTAGTTCTCTTTTAATCTTATTTAGATTTGGAAGAAGATGCACTAGCTCTAGTTTTGATCCCAGCAGAGTAGCGACGCCATTATTTTATTTATTTATTATAGAGGCAAAGTATAGGCAGAATGAAATTGTGTGGAGAAAAAGTGAGGTTTGGGGGTGTTTTTATAGGAGAATAGGGTGATTTAGAGCCTTCAGATCAGTCCAGAAGTCATCAGAACCACCCAGCTCGAAGACAGGTCATCCAGCCACTCAGAAGAAGACACGTCATCATAGAACACTCCAGAATTCTGTGCTGGATCGGTATGGGCGCACTTGGCAGGTGCGCTAGTGTATTTTTACACTGGCGCACTTCACAAGTGCGCCAGTGTATTCTGGTCTATTTTCGGTTTTTCTGCCTAACTTCGTTCATCCATATCTTCTTCATGCGATATCCATTTTACGCAAACTCGGACTCTATCTCAAGCAGAATTTCGAGACGAACGCAATGGCGTAATCCGTTTCCCTTAATTCTTCTCCTAAAATTAAGTATACTTTAATTTGTTACTCATACGTTCACAGAAAATACGGGGTGTTACATTCTCCCCTCCTTAAAGGATTTCGTCCCCGAAATCTTCAAGTTAAGAAGAACGTGTCCTACCTCCAATCATCCATCTACTTAACCATCATCCATAAGTATCCATTGTCCTTAGAAAACTTCTAATGTTGTATGAACATATGCAAAATTGTGTGTATATGTCTCTTACCTAATGCAAAGATCAGGTGGTCGACTGATTCAGTTGACCTCCTCAATGCGAACCATGTTAGTGCCATGAGTCCAATTATGTATGCAAGAAATCCTATTTGATACACATCATTTCTATATGTGTGCATAACCATTCATCCAAATGCAACATCCATGTGATGAGTCAATCATTTTGCATCCACAGAAATTGAAAAATGCGTACACATTCATATGCAGTATGAGAGTATTTTTGAGCCGATCCAGTGGCTAGTGTGTGTACATGCATCCACGAGAAACCACTAGCAACCACTTGCATCCACTTGCAACCATCAAACATAACATGTCTCAAACACATGTTTACACCCATTAGTTTCTACCTAAAGGTCGAATACTCGATCGATAGGATACAGCTGAGTGATAGAAGCAAGTACGATTAAAACAAGAGCTCTGTTCCTATTAGACATCGGTTAAGAAAATAAATCCCTAAGTATCAACCCCGAAGACCGAAATCAACATCAGATTGACACTCAGAGAATTACTCCCATTAAATAATGTCAAAACTGGAAATCTACTTCATGGTTCGAGTAAAAAATCCTTTCCTTTTCAGAAATATTCAGATACTTACATACTACTAGTACAGATCAGATTATCAAATGATTCTTAGGAAACTAAGCATGATAAAACCCTACCATATCCCACAAAAACCAGAATGTATGCGTCATAGTCAACTTAACGCCTAACACAGATACCCTCAAACCCCAACGTATCACAAACACATGAGTCGTAACCCTCATGGGGTTTGAGACTATAGCGGGATTAGAAACAAGACTAGTATTAAAGTGCAGAGTCTCGATTATAGAATCAAAATGCCAGAATCAAAGAGAGTTTTAACTCAATAATCAGATAAGGAAATTAAACCATCTACAGAAATTTTTCATATCTCTATCTGATCCACCAACCACGAGAGCATTCGCCTGCCCTCCAGAAGTAGGTTCTGCCCTCTGCCCTTGCCTTCTGGGGAAATCCTTGATCAGATGTCCTGTCTCACCGCACTGGAAACAACTAGTCTTCTTACATGTTAACAAGTCTTTCTCTAAAGTTACCCCCATCGCACAGAAAACCCTACGAAGCTCGAAAGAGGATTAGCCGTAGGTAAAATTACTATTGCTACAGATGGAAGTTAGGCACTTCTTTGCCCTTTGACAGGCGTCGTAGTCTCATCATGCTTACGGAACCATGTCGCGATGAGGTTACCTCCCAGAAAGCCAAGAGCCCCGGAAACTTAGAAAAGAAGGAAACAAGGATTAAACAGAAAATCAAAAGATAGATATATGGCTTTAGGGACTATGTTTTTCAAAATAAACTCTACTTTTGAAAATACTTCCTTTTTAAACCTTTTTGAAAATAGATTTCAATTTTTTTTTATCAAATCTGGTAACCTTCAGCTTTGATACCAAGTGTGACACCCCACCTCCGTTAAGGTAACTCACAAAGGGAATGCCTTAACTTTGATGGAGCGTTTAAGCCGATAGAACAGAAATTTACAGGACAGATAAAACAGTACTTGAAAAGTTAATAACTTTACTACAACAGAAACCGAAGAAAGTTTGGTTACATCTTTTCAAATCACAATATCAGAATTCAAGTACAAAATATCAGCCTTGTACAAAAGCCTTCAGAATGCATAGTTTTTTTTTTAAATCATAATCCCCAACATAAACTTCCATGGAAAGATAGAGCCAAGGCCAAGCGGTACTTCAAGCAGAGAAAATCCGAATCAAGCTCCTATACTTCCACCCTAAAAAAACCTGGGGGGGGGGGAAACGAAATAAAAGGGGCGAAAACAAGCAAGGTCAGACATAAAGTCTGGCAAATCCCGTGACTTTCAGCATATAAACAGATAATAATATCATGACATGAAAATAAAGCTGGATAAGAGACAACAGCAACAGGAGTAACTGGTATACTTGAGCTAAACAGAAGAAACGGAATGATATAGCCCAAGTTATGCTTCTTACTTATATTTTACTTCTCTGCACTAGTATAACAGGATTAGGCGTTACCCTAATGTCCAAACTGAAACAGAAACGGAACAGAATAATCTATACAGGAACAAAATGCCAGTAATGGGACTTTACAAACCTAACAGACAGAAGGTACATAAACGGAATCAGAGACGGAAAAAGAATAATCCCTACAGAAACAGAATGTTAGAATTAGGTGTAGACTAGTAAATGGGCCTTTACCACCCCAACAGACGGTACCACGCAGAAACAGACATGTGTTACCACCCAACAGAAACAGATGGTACCCCAACGGAAATAGACAGAACTAAGTGTACCCTAAATCTACCCCAAGCGACCGACTCCCTAATACATAAATAGCCTGTGCCAGCCCCACAGAAGGGTGTATCACTCCCCAAAGTGGCAACCTTTAAATGACACAGACCTATTTACATATGTCACGGCGTCTTACATCCTCAGAGGCAGACCGGGATCCATGCACACACATGACTCGGTTGGAACGCACCATCAACACCCCTCGCCATTATCAGAATGAACCACTTATAATTAGTTTAGTAAGCGTGCCCGGACCCTACCTACTGTTGGGTCATAGTTTTGATACCAGAAAGGGTTACTGACTAATATGGGTCCCAAACAACAGATGACACAAGTATTTTCCCTCCTAACCTTGTGTCCCCAGACTAACAAATTTCAGATTAACTTGTTTACAATTTTTAGGCCTACAGAGTTCAGAATCAACTAGTTCACAGACCAGAAAATCAAGTCAACCAGTTTTCAGACTAACGGATCAGATGTATATAGTTTTAACAGACTTAGAGATTGTCTAACTTTGCATTGGGCCTACATATTCACGAAACAGGTTTATTAATTCATCAGTCCAATTGGTTTTGCCTTATCTACCCAACACGTTTTAGACATCATATTTATCTCAGATTTGCATTAATTAAATATTAATGCGCATACCTCTCACATTAGGTCGGTAGCTTGTGGCCGCTGGATAAGCCGGGCGGTTTTGGGCAGACTTCTGCCACAAGCCAGACCTAAACTCGTGTCTAAGCATATTTTAGTTATGCCTACGACCTCTCACATTAGACTAGCAGTTTGCGGTTGCTGGTTAAGCCGGTTGGGTCCGGGCAGGCTTCTACCGCAAACATGAGTCTAACCTCGTGTCTCAGCATTTTTATTTTAACCAGTTTATTCCATTACAAATTATACAAATATCAGACAAATTATGTCAATTTAACAGATTTGACTTCTTTTCGAGTCGCAGCAGATTAATCAAATTAACATGTTTGACCCAAATTACAATCATTCATCTTTTCAACAGATTTAACAGATTTAGCAGCTTAGGTGGTTCAATAGATTTAGCAGATTAGGCAACTCAACAGATTTAGCAGATTAGGCAAAATTAGCAGATTACGCGATTCAACATATGTAACAGCTTAGGCAATTAACAGATTAAACAGATAACAGGTTTAGCAGATTAGGCAAATTTAACAAAATAAGAAGATTACAGTTTTAGCCGATTTAAACATTCCTTAAAGTCCTATTAACATATCTTGCCTAATTCATAAGGTGAGCCTAAACTTATATGCCCAAATTATGGTCATAACCCACCATATAACAAATGTCCTAATTTTTAGTTAAATTTGCATAGTTCAGAATATTCTCCAAAAACCTTACATATAAATTATGCCAAATATAGCCATAGATTACAATGCATATCACATATCCATAAACCCCCCTTACATGGGTGTGTTCACACTTAATAATTATCCAATCTTAATATGGATCTTTACACCAAAGTTAAATGCAAATTAATTCTCTTTTTTCCAAATTTCATATTATAATATATATAGTATGTCCAGATCTAGATCTTGAATTACAACTTGTATTATACATCCAAATCAGTTACATGTTCACAGTTAAACTTTACGCCGCAAATCCCAAGTCATATGTTAAATACACCTTATGTTTTAAATACAACATGCCCAATTATATATCTTAGATTTATGTTCTAAGTTCAACCTATGTTCTTTATGTTCTAAGTCACAATAATCCTCTCCTTCCAAGTCATAGATCGTCTTATACAATATGCCTCAAATTTATGTCCAGAATTACAACATGCGTTGTATCCTCAAATTAGTTACAAATCAATTATGCCCAAATATGCCTCATTCAATATTCTTCCCAAATTTAGTGTTTATGCGTTCATCTATTATGAGATCTGGCTCAGGCTCGTTGTAGCCTGACTATCAAACAAAAAGAAAGAAAGGAGGAAGAAATACAGAACAAACAGAATAATAAAATAGAGGAACAGATCTGATAAATAGAAAAAGGGCATAATCTCAGATTCAGTTTTATAATTATGTCAAGATCATGGTTATAATTCATATCGGAAAATAACTGCACTTGCCTTGATTGGATTATAGAAGAAGAGTTGCAGTAGTTCTCTTTTAATCTTATTTAGATTTGGAAGAAGATGTACTAGTTCTAGTTTTGATCCCAGCAGTGTAGCGACGCCATTATTTTATTTATTTATTATAGAGGCAGAGTATAGGCAGAATGAAATCATGTGGAGAGAAAGTGAGGTTTGGGGGTATTTTTATAGGAGAATAGGGTGATTTAGAGCCTTCAGATCAGTCCAGAAGTCATCAGAACCACCCAGCTTGAAGACAGGTCATCCAGCCACTCAGAAGAAGACACGTCATCACAGAACACTCCAGAATTCTGTGCTGGATCGGTATGGGCGCACTTGGCAGGTGCGCCAGTGTATTTTTGCATTGGCGCACTTCACAAGTGCGCCAGTGTATTCTGGCTTGTTTCTGGTTTTTCTGCCTAACTTCGTTCATCCATATCTTCTTCATACGGTATCCGTTTTACGCAAACTCGGAATCTATCTCAAGAAGAATTTCGAGACGAACGCAATGGCGCAACCCGTTTCCCTTAATTCTTCTCCTAAAATTAAGTATACTTTAATTTGTTACTTATACGTTCACAGAAAATACGGGGTGTTACATAAGTAGTATGGGCACTCGGATATATGCAGTTTCTTAAATTACTACCTAGTCATGGTCATCATAGCTGGACTAAGAGTCGGCATTAGGTAACGTATCATGACGGCTATGAGAAAGAAGCATTAGGCTTCGCATGAAGCTGGACTTCAGCCCGACAGAAACAGGTGGGTGACTATGGCACATAGAAAGTTAGACTCTTGTCTGACTCAATGTTTTATGTTCCCCCTTATTACCTTGGGCTTTCCATGCATGTATTGGGTGGACAGACTGAGTAACAGGTGACATGTAGCAGATCTTAGTGAACGATGTTGTAGATCGATGACAAGCTAGTGGCTTGCATACCAGTTTTCTACTACACATATTATGTTGTTTTCCGCTGTCTAATGTATTCTCTGAGTGTTGTAGTGAGGCCGTTTGTACAGAGTTTGTTGATGTAATCCAACGATGTTACGGATATTCCTTGATAATATGGAAGTTTAAAATTCTATGCAATTATGCTTCTCTGTTATTTCCTGTTGTATATGTTTTATTATATTTTATCCTTATGTTGTGAGTTATGCGAGAGGTTCCTCTTGTATTATCCTACACTGATGATCATCCATAACCGCCTGACACGTCTTTCAGCGCATTATTTGCCTTATTAAGTGCAGGAGTTGTGGGCGGTCGTCACATTTGGTATCAAAGCTCCGGTTAAGCGATTTTAACCAAAGTTCAAAAATGTAATTACATATGAGAGATGTATTTGTGGATTTTTGATGGATGTATACTATATATTAGTGTATAGTATAATAGCGTTTGAACTCCATTTTGCATTTTTCTCATGTATGGACTAATCATTATATATTTCAGAATTAGAATGAGTCATCCAATGTCGATACGCACTGGTAGGGAGGAGACTAATCCTGGAGGGGAAATGGCGGTATACCTGATTACTCAGTTATATTCGGGGCCATGGTGGCAGCGATCATGTGGAGGGTACCCGCGGTAGATGTAGGAGTTCAAGTGCAAGTGCCTAGGGTTGTGGACTTCGAAAAGCTGTGCAAAGACTTCACTACTCTAGAAGGAAAGCAGTTTAAGGGGACGGAGCAGATTGTTGAGATTCAAGGGTGGCTTGATACTTGCATTCAGATCTTTGGAGACTTTGGAATTGATGATGCGACCAATAGGAAGCTTTCATCAAGACAGCTATAGGGCAGAGCTATGGACTGGTGGAACTCTATCACTTCAGAGACTTCAGAAGATGAGATTTCATAGGAGCAATTCCAAGTCAAATTTAAGACGAAGTTTATCTCCACTGACCAGAAGTCTATTCTGTTTAAGAGGTTTATGGAACTTAAGCAGAATGGTCGATCAGTGCTGGAGTATGTTTTTGACTTCGAAGCTTTGTCGAAGAATGCTCGTTCATATGTCGAGACTCCTTATCAGAAGAATGAGAAACTTGTCATGGATTTAGACAAATACCTTGGGAACCAGTTGGTGAATCACCTAGATGATACTTATGAGAAGATTGTGGAAAAAGCTCTAAGGCATGAGAGTTTGTTTCCTAAGGAAGAGACTGTTGTTGCAGCTAAGGAAGAGTTGAAACCACAACAGGGTACTAATAACAAAAAGAGGAAACAACAACAGCAGAAAGGGAAGGATGGTCGGTAAAAGAAGAAAGGCGAAGTGATTTGCTATAACTGCCAGCAGAAGGGCCATTTTTCCAAGGATTGCAAGAATCCGAAAGCTGAAAGGAATTGTCAAAACTGTGGCAAGCCTGGGCATCTCAAGAAGGACTGTCCGGAATCAGCCAAAGGAAAGCAAATTGTGAAGGCGTATGCTTTAGAAGATGTGCCATCGTCTTCGAGGGCTCCTGCTGTGGAGGAGAAAAGTAACAATGTCGTCTTTCAAGGTATTCTTTCAACTAGTGATGTTCCAGTTCGTGTGTTGTTTGCTACTGGAGCATCACAATCATTCATTTGTAATGAGCTTGTGTGTCGCTTGGGTTTGGAACTCGAGATCTGTGATAGACATTTTGTTGTGACTAATCTAGTTGGGGGTTCGTCCATCTTGTGTATGATTTGTCGTGGTCTAGTATTGTTGAGTCATGGTTGCACCTTTGTGTGTGATTGCTTCGTTTTGAACTTCGCTGGGTTCGGGGTTATTTTGGGTATGGACTGGCTCAAAAGGTATGCGGCAAAAGTGGATTGTGAAAGGCTGGAAGTGACAGTCCGAAATAAGGAAGGGCGAATGGTTGTGATTCGATGTAAGCACACAGATGGTGTCTTCGTGAGCTATTTATATTCGCTTGTGATTCCATGAGAAGACTTGTCATTGGTGTTGATCGCAAGTGAGTTAGATGATGTCTTTGATGATGTCAAAGGGTTGTTGTCGCATCGCGTGATTGAGTTCAGAAGCGATTAGGTCGAGGGTGCTAGACCTATCGTCATTCCTCTTAGGCAGATGGCACCTAAGGAACAACGAGAGTTAGAGGTGAAAGTACATGACATTTTGGGAAAAGTATTCATACGGAGAAGTGTATCCGAATGGGCTGCACCATTGGTGTTTGCAATGAAGGCTGATGGATCTTTGAGATTTTGTGTGGACTATCGTAAGCAGAGCAAGGTGACCCAGACGAACAGCTATCCGTTGACGAGGATAGACGACTTGTTCGATAAGCTTCATGGAGCCAAAGTGATTTCTCAAATGGATTTGGCAACGGGATTCCACCAGTTGAGGGTGGCAAAGGATAGTGTACCAAAGACTGCTTTTAGGACACCATCCGGTTTCTTTGAATGGTTGGTGATGCCATTTAGGTTGACTAACGCGCCAGCGTATTTCGTGGATTCTATGAATAGGGTGTTCAAAGATCAGTTGAACAAGTTCGTGCTTGTGTTTGTGGATGATATTCTGGTATGCTCCTGGAATGAGGAAGAGCATAAGACGCACTTGCAAGTTATTTTGGAAATCTTGCGAAAGCATCAGCTGATAGCTAAGTTTTCGAAGTGTCACTTTTGGAATAGTGAAGTGAGGTTCTTAGGCCATATTGGTTCTTAAAATGGAATAGCGGTTGACCCTGCTAAGGTGGCAGCAATTCAGGACTAGAATAGACCTAAGAATGCGACAAATATTAGGAGTTTCCTTGGGTTGGCGGGATATTATGGTCGTTTTATCAAGGATTTCTCTAAGATAGATGCACCATTAACAGGATTGACGAAGAACCAAGTGTACACATGGGTTGCGAAGTGTGAGCAAGCTTTTGGAATCCTAAAAGAGAGATTGATGAGTGCTCCTTTTTTGATCATTTCGAGTGGGAATGAAGCGATGGTGGTATACACCGATGCATGTGGTACTGGACTTAGAGAAGTGCTAATGCTGAAGTATAGAGTTATGGCCTACCCGAGTTGACAGCTGAAGCCACATGAGAAGAATTGTCCAACTCATGATTCAGAGTTGGCAGCGATCGTGTTTGCTCTAGAGATATGGAGACATTACTTGTTGGGAGTTCATTTTGAGTTGTTTATAGATCAGAAGTCATTGAAGTATCTTTTCACCCAAAAGGATTTGAATCTTCGGCAGCAATGGTAGTTAGAATTTCTGGAATCGTATGATTATAATATAGCCTCTACTCTTGGCAAAGGTAATGCAGTAGCAGATGTGTTAAGTCGAAGACATGCAAGTTTGGGAGTAATGTTTTCAGAATGGAAACACCTCGAGTACTTGGCAGGATTTGATTTCAGGCCTCAGTGTGAGCTGGAACCTAAAATATTGGCAAGCTTATCGATAAGATTTACTCTTATCGAAAGGATAGGTAAGAGCCAGAAGCGTGATGCAAAGCTTATCGAGATTATCCAGAAGTTGAAACCAGAAGATAAGGAATTCGAGGTCGATCAAGAGTTTGGCTTCGAAAGAAAGGATGACTGGCTGTTCCTAATATCGACAGATTGTGAGATGAGATTCTGAGAGAATTTCATCACTCAAAGTTGACTATTCATCCCGGTGGTAGTAAGATGTATCAGGGCATGAAGCAAGCCTACTATTGTAAAGGGATGAAAAGGGATGTTGTAAAGTTCATTCCAAATTGTATGAACTGTCAGTTGATGAAAGCTAAACGAAAGAAGTCGAGCGGACTGCTATAGCCATTGGAAGTTCCTACATGGAAGTGGGAGAAGATAACGATGAATTTTATCAATGGACTACCTAGAACTAGGGCAAAAAACGAAGGGATTTGGGTCATAGTGGATCGTTTGACCAAAAGCGCGAGATTTATTACTGTCAAGTTGACTAGAACGGCGTCGAAGTTGGATGAGCTTATATGAAATGGATTCATTCCATGGTATCCCAAAGAGCATAGTGAGTGATCGAGATCCAGTATTCATGAGTGGGTTTTGGAAGAGTTTGCAAGAGACTTTGGGAACCGAGTTGTGTTTTAGTACGGCTTATCATCCCTAAACTGATGGTCAAACTGAGAAGGTTAGCCAAGTTTTGGAAGATCTCTTAAAGTCTTGTGTATTGGACTTCGGAGGATCATGGGAAGACCATCTACATTTGGTTGAGTTTGCGTGTAACAACGGCTACCAGTCGAGCATTGGGATGGCACCATACGACGCGTTGTATGGTAGACCGTGTAATTCTCCGACATGTTGATTAGAAACTGGAGATAAGTTGATACTTGGGCCTGAGTTGATTGGAGAGACAACGGATTGTATCGAGATCGTTCGACAACGAATGAAGGTAGCCCAAGATCGTCAGAAGAGTTACAACGATAAACATCAAAAAGATTTCGAGTTCGACATGGGTGATATGGTTTTCATGAAGATTTCGCCGTTAAAGCATGTGGTTCGGTTCAGATGCAAAGGAAAGTTAGCTTCAAGGATTGTTGGGCCATTTCTGATAGTCGAGCGGATTGGAAAGCTTACATATAGATTGGATTTACCTGATAAGATGTCGAGTGTGCATAATGTTTTTCATGTGTAATTTCAACGGAAGTGTGTGCATGATTCAAATGTGATGGTATCTCTAGAGCAGTACGAAGACCTAGAAGTCAAGAGTGTAGCTACAAAACCTCATAAGCCACTTAGCGTTGTGGGAAATGACATGAAACAGCTTAGAAGTAAGACGGTTAAGCTAGTCATGGTGCAGTGGAGTGAGGATGATGATGATTGTACGTGGGAGACGGAAGAGAGTATGAAGACGACCCATCCAGAGCTCTTCGTCGGTATGACCCATTAACGTTGTGTCACCTTACACCATTGTAACTTGTATTGTTCGTTAGAATTCTTCATGTTAGGATAAGGCTATGGATCCATGGCTTGATGGATGCTAGTTTGGATGGTAGAATTTGCTGCGTGCGGATGGTAGGCATGTGGAATTGTTGTGGTTGGTAGTGTTTACCTGGAATTTCAATGGCGAAATTCCTAAGGGGGATAATGTAACAGCCCGTGTTTTACGTATCGGAGGATCATAAAATATTTTTATTTAATTCCTTGAGGGTTGGATCATTCTCATATTTTTGATATGTTTATGGGGATGTAATACATGTCCATAATTTTTACCAATTTTATTTATGACTATTTTTCACCATCAGCCTTGTACAGGGGATAACTTTTGACTGGAATCGAATCAGGTGCTGGGATATATTCCATTGGAAAGGAAATGAAGTTTCTAATTCCGTAGAGTGGCCACATTAATGATTTGGTTTAGCGGTTTGGGAGAAATCACTGTTTTAGTGTTGCACAATTTCTGTTCAGGTTTTGTAAGCCATTAATGAGCTGATTTGGTATAGCCCATTAGTGGGCTGGTTGAGGGCTATAACATAGAGGGGTAGAGGCATGGAGAATAGTTTACTTTCTTTATTCTCTCATTTGGTTAAGCTCATGATTTTGTTTTCTCAATCAAATACGTCTTTCCTCCATTAAAATTTCAGATCTATGCGAGAAGTTTGAAGATCTACATCGAGTGAAGGAAGATCACATCAAATTGAGAGGTTTGAAGAGTGTTCTTCGCTGTCCGAATTGGGAATTTAGTTTTTCGAGTTAATTTGAATAATTGGTGAGTGATAAGCATCTCTCACACGGATTCAATCAAGTATATGGGTTGTTTGATCTTATTTTCATCATTTACAAGTTGTTTTCACTTAAATCTACATCATGGTAAGTATATTTTCATTCGAAGCACCATAGGATCTAATCTAGCAACTTAAATCGGTAATTCTTATGTTAATTCACATGTTTATGCAAGCTTGGATCCATTATTTTGTTTATTAACTGATTTTTCATGATTGGTGAATTCTCTATGGTTATTAATGAATAATTGTCGTTTTAGTGTTGATGATAATTTCATAGAGTGTTTATGGTTGAATCAGATGAATTGGAAGAGTTGGTTGCATCGATGTTGTCGTTTGGTGATGGATTGGTCGAGATTTGAGTTAGATTGGTTAGATCTAGAGTCGGGTCATTTTTGCTTACATTGTTAATGATGTGGCAGGCTCTGGTCGTGTGGCTTGTTGCTCAAGAAATGGATAGGTCGTTGGCTCTGGGTCAGTCGAGCTTAGGTCGTTATGGGTCGGGTCGTATGGTATTCGATGGGTTGTTGCAGGAAGTTAGGTCGGCCGGTGTGGTGAAGAGGAACAAGGTCGTTTGGCAAGTCTTGGGTCTGGCTAGATAGGTTGGTCCACTATTGCAATATAGGGTCGTGCGACCTTGGGTCGCTCAGCATGTTTGAGGATGGGAAGTTAGGTTGTTCGAGGCCTGGATTGGGTCGTGTAACATCAGGTCTTTCAAGCTTGGTGAAGTATGAGTCGTTGGACTCATGGGTTTAGGTCGTTGGGTTTATAAAACGAACTAGGCATATGTCGGTCGCGACCCAAGGATTGAATTGTTGGACTCGAGTGTTATGGACCATGAATGATGATATTTTTGGTTCGCGAACGGATGTGGCTTCGAGTTATATTCATGTGGGAATGTTTGTAGTGTTGTAGGATGTTCGTTAATCGATGAAATGCAACAAATGTGAATATAATTCTAGGATATTGAGTTGTGGATTTTGCTTGCTCGAGAAGGCGCTTGAGCTATGGATGGTCACTGATGACGACGACTAGAGATAATGAAGGCTGAGGGATTATGGTTGTCATAGGTTCTAGCGAACCCAAAGCACGGGTACAATGGGGATGCCTAAAAGACTTGATGATTGGTTGAGTAACCTGGGCAGTCACGATGGGCCTAGAGATACGAGCCACGATGGCGTATGGAGTTTTGCTAGAACCAGGGTTACCATTAGCCCTTGACGAATGGAGAGATGAGTCGTTCAGACGATTAACGATGGTTTCAAAGTAGGATTGGCGGTGATAGCCAGAGTCATGGATAATGATTGTTTTGTTCGTACCGTCTTGTGTAGATTATTCGACGTCGAAGAAGATATCTCTTGGATGCTTGCCTGGTGTGGGTTCAGGCCTTCGGGGCTTATGCTTGGGGTCGATATCGATTAGGATGGTCTATGCTTGATAAGTGGTTGTTATGAAGGTACTGATTGTTTCTACTTGGTTGTTGTAAAGTCTTTATTTGATTGAAAATCCTTTTGATTCTCCAATTGCAATCAGTTTAGCTAATCTGCATTTGCTAATGCTTAAGCTGAATTCAGTTACATTTTAAAGAATTTGAAATGAATATCGAATCTTAAATTTTATTTTATTTTGGGGGGTTTTGCCGAAGTTTCGGATGTATGATTAGCAGTAAAATATATATAAAGTCGCAAAAATCACTTATGAACATTGCTCCAAACTTGTTATGTTTTTTCTAATGTGAAAAGAGATATGTAATTAGATGCCATTTTTGACTTTTTTCGGTTGATTTTGCAGTAGTAACTGTTCGATCAAATGGAATAAAATTGTCTGTATGTTTTCAGGTGAGTTTTTTTCCCCTTTCTTTTTCATTTCTTTTATTATATCGGAATATAGTATACATGTAATTATTATATGTATATATTTTCACTTATGTATACAGTTGTGATGACGTTTGGCTTTGCAAAAGCATGCCTAGATATATGTTACTAGTCTTGACTTATGTATACAGTTGTGATGACGTTTGGCTTTGCAAAAGCATGCCCAGATATATATTACTAGTAAGCAGCATACATGTTGTGTCCAGCAAGTGGGGATATGCAACTGAGCCCTGTGTTCAACTGCTGCATGGCTGTGTCTTGAGGTGACTGCAAGTTCTATTCTTCGGATGGACCACCACTATTTCATTTCTACATACCTGATGCTACATGTTGTCTATCGTAGGATGATACGAGAATATGGATGATCATCGCCCATATTCAGTCACTTCGAAAGGTGTATGGTGAATTCAATATTCTTCTTTCTCCATTGCCTGCACATCAACAATTACGTGCATATCGTCAAAAATCAAAAGATAAATATCAGGTAAAGGTAAATTGAGGTACTAAAACAGATATTAACTATTGTAATTATAAAATTTTCTATAAGTTTACAGCTTTCAGGCGTACAACCCATGCAAACCATTTGGAATTTGATCAATGCACCTAAAGACGATAATAAATGGACTGTTCAAACTGCTGCAGCTAAGATGGATTGCTCGTTGTGTTTTTCCTATTCTATGCATCAACTCCCATAGGTTTGATTCCTATGCTTAATTCTATGGCAACAAATGAGTTTGATTCGACGGCTACTGTTTCTACTTATAATTTGTGCCAATTTATCCTAGTTTGCCTTTTCTTCTGCCTGAGTACATATAGGTAGCCTGCTCCTATTAAAAGTCCAATTGCTGAAAAAGAAAAAATAGCAGCATTTCCAATATTACGATAATAACCACCCTACATGAAAGGAAACATGGAAATTTGACTGATATGATAAAATCAAACTTCTATATTTATAGGATGCAACAACAATAGTAAAGATAAAAAGAACAAACTTGGATTAAAATGAACCAAAGCGCTGCATTTACAGGTGCCAATGATACAGTTATCATGCCGCCACGTAGCTCATTTGGGACATAGCTGCATGAAGAAAAAAGGATTTTTTTTTTATGTATATACATACTTGCCAATAAATTTCTGCAAAATTTTGGCTTTCATTATTTTATATCTGGCTAATGAAGGTAAAATCTAACCAACACAGACTTTGAATAGGCAGAAAAGTGCCACAAGAAACCCAATTTCATATATCAAATACAAAACCAAGTTCAGAATAGATACAGATAATGTAATTTGCAACTGCAAGAAACACATAAGATATGCGTGTGCGCACACTCAACCATTCACTATACAATGATATTGGTACACCACACAGATGTGTTGCTGACAGGTCATACTGCAATTTCTTTCTTTCATAGAGATAGGGAATTTTTTATAGAATGGTTGCTTCTAGGAAACTAATTCCATTTAACCAAAAAAAAGGTTTTCCCTTTCAATTAGGGAATATTACGAACTGCTTACTTACTAAACGTATTTAAGTTATTCAGTTCAGACGTGAATTGTTTATTTACCAAACGTATTTATGTTATTCAGTTCAGGCGTGAATCGTGGAAACATATATTTTTAGCATCTTCACCTATGTGAATACCAGTTATCTATGGAAAGGAAAAATAGAAGATGCTCCTGAATTGTCAAAATAGACTTTCCCTTAATTAATAGGGCATGCCAATCAAACCAAAATATTCTACCATACAAAAGTGCTTACCTCCAAACCTGAGCTTTAGAACCTGGGATTCTGGGGACTTACAAGTTGATCCTACATTGCACCAAAGATACTCTTAGTTGACAGACAACTTACACATGTTCTTACTAGTCCATAGTTTTTAATCAACGGAGCTAGAAGAAAGATATATTTGTTTTTATCCAATTGACCACATGAATAATACGTTCTTTGAATAAAATGTTAAAAGCTCAAAGCAAACCTACTATGTTCAAAATATTCCATTTGGTGTGAAGCTATAAATGTTGAATATCTCCCGACGCAAAGCTAAAAAAACAAAAAGAAGCTTCTCACACTAAGGTGCAAGATCCAGTTTCTCTCTCTCTCTCTCTCTCTCTCTATATATATATATATATATATATATATATATATATATATATATATATATAGGAGGGTTCCATGGCACCCATATCTTGTAGCACCCATTTTGCTCCTCATTGTGATCCACTCCTTTATATTTAAAAAAGTTAGTAAGGGGAGAGAGGGCTAGTGGAAGGAGAGAGAAAGATGATTGTGTGGTGGAAATTAGGGGGCTAAAGGGGTGCTAAATAGTGCAACACCCCTTTAGCCCCCCTAATTTCCACCACACAATCCTCCTTCTCTCTCCTCCCACTAACTCTCTCTCCACCCACTAACTTATTTAAATATAAATGTGTGGCCCTTATTGAGGAGCAAATGGGGTGCTACAAAAATGGGGTGCCTTGGAACCCTCCTCATATATATATATATATATATATATATATATAAACCAATCCACTATCTATATATCCATATTTATTTTTTCCTATGGTTTCACTCTTTTCCCCATGTAAATCTTTTTTATCTTCATTCATTTTTCATTTTCAATGAAACAACTTCTCCATCTTGTCCTCTTTTTGTTCCTTATCACCTGAAAACAAAAGCATCGCCTTCTGAATCAGATATGTTGCTTACATAGGAAAAAAGCCTACCCCAATCAGATTCGTTATCATCATAAGAAGATTCAACCAACAATTGCAAATGGTTCGGCATCAAATGCAATTCATAAGGCAACATTATATAGTTAAGTCAACCTAATGTTAATCTTAAAGGCAAGCTTGATGAGTTGGATTTTTCAGCTATGGCTAACTTAACTCTGCTTGACCTCAAAAACAATGAGCTCGAAGGAATTTTTCCTCCGAGTATTTCGGCTCTTTCTAAGCTTGTTTCTCTTAATATTGACAACAACTACTTCACTGATGTATTGCCACCTGAACTCGGAGATCTTTCTGAAATCACTGATCTCCGACTTTATAATAACGGCTTCATGGGTCCAATACCTTGTCAGCTCAGTAATCTTACTAAGGTGCAGTATTTTGATCTTGGTTCTAACTTTTTTGAAAATCCAGACTACTCGAAATTTTAGCCCATGCCTTCACTCAAATTTCTTTCTATTTCCTGTAGTTCATTAATTCTTGATTTCCCACATTTTGTGTTGAATTGCACAAATTTGATGTACTTAGATCTGTCTAAAAATCAACTTACTGGTACAATACTAGAGTCCTTGACAAATTTGGTTCATCTTGAATATTTGAATTTGACCAAGAAGTTATTTTGAGCGAAAATACCTGAATTCTTGTCAAAATTTATGAATTTGAAAGGTCTTCAAATTGGCACTAACAACTTTGCTGGAGGAATCCCTTCTTCATTAGGCAGTTTGCTGAATCTTGAAATGTTTGATATCAAGCAATCAAACTTGAACTTTACATACCATTTGAGCTTGGTTTCTGCACAAAATTTTACTATATCGAACTCCTTATAAATCAACTTTCGGGTAGTTTGCCATCTTCTTTTGTAAACCTTACTGCAACGAAATATTTTGGTATTTCAAAGAATTTTCTTTCTGGGTCAATTTCTCCTGAATTATTCAGCAGCTAGCAAAATTTAATTTCGTTTCACGTGCAAGAGAACTCATTTTCAGCAAATATTCCTAAAGAAATTGGATTGCTAACTGAACTACCGTTAATTTATCTTTACAGTAACAATCTAACTAGTTCCATTCCACCTGAATTAGGAAACATGGTTAATTTAGAACAGTTAGATTTATCAAACAATTCACTTTCTGGACCAATTCTAATGACAGTAGGAAACCTTACAAATTTTACAAGACTCGTTACATATTCTACAACGATCTTATTGGTACAATTCCACCAGAAGTTGGTAACATGAAATCAATGACAGTTTTCGATGTCAACACAAACAAACTAGAAGATAAATTACCAAGTACGATTTCTCAAGTCGAAAATCTTCAAACTTTTCATGTATTCACCAAAAATTTGACTGGGACAGTTCCTTACGATTTTGGCAAGAATGCGCTATTAACAACAGTAAGTTTCTCAAAAAATAGCTTTTTAGGTAAATTACCTCCTAGGCTTTGTATTGGTTTCAGCCTTAATAGTTTAACAACAAATGGAAACATCTTCTCTGGGCTCTTGCCAAAATGTTTGAGCAAATTTGTTGATCTATACAGAGCCAGATTAGACATGAAGCACATTACTGGTGACATATCTGAAGCATTCGGAGTTCATCCAAAACTAGTTTATTTGGATCTTACTGGGAATGAGTTGAATAGAACACTTTCATCCAAAACTATAGTTTATCTAAAGACTAGATTTTACAAACCTAATTGAAAGCTGTCTAAATATAATGAGACAGAAGATGATATACATACCGCTGAATAGAAATTGATGCTAACGGGGTAAAATTCCAAGTCAAAGAAGTCTCGATTTTGGAAGAGGATGTGACGGCGTACCCAGCTAGGATACAGTGTAGAAAATAACCGCTTCGAATGAGGAAATTAGTATGCTAGTGCAAGGACGAAGACGATTGAATAAGGGTTTAAATTTTCCCTAATTTGTTTTAGAATAGAGCAGCGTTTAGCACTGTGAAATTAGCCAAATGTTTTAGTTTCCTTCCACGATTCGTGTGTGGTTGTGGCTTCTTTTATTTTCTTCCCTCCGTAATTTTTATTATGAGGTACTGCGTCTGTTTATTAGAGATAAGATGCAAATAATTTTATTTTATAGCTTGTTTGCGTCCAGTTATACTAAAAACGGACGCAAATTGCTATACTTATTTTTTTCCCTACCCTACCGCGTCGGTTCATAGACAACAACTGATGCAGAGACTGGAATAATATTTACTTCTCTTTATTTGCATCTGATTTTGGTTAAGAACAAATGCAAATTATACTATTTGCATCTATTGTTTACACAATAGATGCAAATGAAGAGACGCAAAAAACAAGTTTTGTACTAGTGCGAAACATTTCCATTCTTTTCACATTCCTTATTTTCTACACTTGGATAATAATGACCTATCTACATTGGAAAAATATTTCCAATTTCATTATATACATTTTAATCTACCAAACGTTCACTTTTAAAACATTATTCACTTTTAAAAAAAAAGTGAATATCATCCCTATTATAGAAATATGAACACCTTTATCAAATAACTCTGTATTCAAGAAATACATACCCTGATCATGGTTACCGAAATTTCTTTCATAATCTTATATTCACATTCCACTTTATAAACTATGTTTCTAAGTCAATTTCTTATTAAATCAATATCAAGTTTATAACTGAATATTGATTACATATCCTATTATACTTTATTGGCTAAAACTAAATATTAACTATCCTATCAGATTATAATTCCTAAAAATATTTTACTTTAATACATTCGACATCGTCGAATTATAGTTCCAATTCCTAATAGTGTTATTTAGTTCTAATCATATTCCGAACATCGAAATGATGTCATCGTTTTCTGAAATGATTCTCCAATTTCTCTTTCTAAACTCATTCTTATATTTTTTTGGACAAACATCGTTAATTATTACTTTAGAATAAGTGGATTTCAAACCAAACTGTTTTTACTCCATAGGGAATAGTGCTATATAAAAATCACACTTAAGCTTGGTTAACAACGTTAATTTATTGTTACAGTTCAAAAACTTGCAATACGCTGCAATATCCCCTATATAACTAATCTTGACATCTCTTTCCATTACAAACTGATACCATTCCTCAATAATAGTGAAGCCGTTCAAGTTGGGGTATTTTATTTACCTCTCATACCTTGATCAACATCGTTCTTATCTTAGAATAGATATAAGCCTGTAACTCTAACCCCTTATTATTTCTAATCTCAATCAAACCGTATTTCTTGTTTCATTTTACAACATGGTTTTATAACGCCATATACTTACTTTGAAATCTCCGTTGTTTATGGCTATATATATTAAAAATTAACCATACAACTCCATTTATAATGCAAAACTCTTTAACGCTCTTTGTCTTTTGATAATTCTCTTTTCATTCAAATTATTTAATTAAAGTAAAACATCTCATTGCAAACTTAATATCATTTTAAATGAATCCCATTTGAGAAACAATAATGGACTAATAATTATTCATCTCTGAAGTAAAACAATTTACTTCATTATTAATCTAAAATAGATTAAATGCTTACTTTATATAAACCGTAACTAATTATATTAGTTCAACAATCATTTAAGCTTCATTAAAAGGGTAATTAATAATTAAGAAAATCTTATTAATTTAAATAATTAATTCCTAAGTTATTATCATTTGATTTATTGAAGACCTATTTAATCCAATAATCATTTTCCAATAAACCAGTTGATTTAGTCCACTTCAAACCATCAGTTAATTCGTTAACTGATTCTAATTACTTCACTTCATTAGATTAATATAATTAACCTAATAATATTTCTTAACTGTTTGCCTTAAAATAATTATCCAAATCATTTACCTGTAGGATAATTACAGCTTCATAACTTATTTAAGTATCAAATAATCGTTTATATTTATTTTATAAAAACGAACTATAAAATACCAGTTTATAATAGAACTTCTATTATAGTTTAAATTTCGCTTTAATTATAAAAATATAATTTTTATAACTAACTTCGTTGATTTGACTGAAGGCCAATCAATTTCTTAACAAAAAGATAGGTTTATGGTCGGCTGTTGCCACTTTGTTAATCGACATCGTCGATTGATTAAATCAAAATAACGTTGAATTTCCATTCAACATCAATATCCATGCAGGGTTTCAATGTCATTTGGGTTCAAACAGTGCATATATAAATACTATAAAACAAACGGTACACATAAATATTGAGGAATCCGGTTGGATTCCTTCAACCGATTTCCTGCATCCACAGATGTTAGTCAACACAATTAACACTAATTCCAGACTAGGGAATATTATAATCGATGGAATCAGTATCCAACCAATGATGTGTACATATGCAATGATATATATATATATTTTAACCAATTTAATTGTAATCTACCTAAACGAGCAGCACACAGCATTTAACCATTATTTGTCACTATTAAAATCTAATTATAATATTTTAAAATAGAACAGAGTCAGCGAATTTACTCACTTTCGCGCATTAACCGTTAAATAATGATTTGCATCAGTCGACTAAACCACGCGTTCAATTCTGCCATAAATTCAAACGTGCTTCAAATTGCTCCAAATCGACTTCATAGCGTCGCCAGCTTTCGTACGATTCCAAAATGATGGACCGTTCGTCATACCATTAAATCCTCAGCCCGTTCCTTCTTAACCTACGTCTTCCACCATTTAAGCTCCGTGCACCCCTCTTCTTTATTTCCACCAGAGCCGGTCCTGAGACCTTTGTTGTCCGGTGCAAATTATTAAATATGATGCCCCACTATTTGTAGGTACAATACTTTTTTCATCATAATTATAAATAAAAATTTATATTCTTAACATAGTTAGCGTTTAAAAAAAATCTAATGTGTATCTAAATTCACATTCTTCTCCAAATACTTAATATTAGAAAAATCCATCATTTTCTTTTTTATTTTAAATCAGAGAACTAGTTAGTCTTTAGGGTTCTACACTTACATCGTTTCGTCGATTGCCTTCTTTGCAAAATTAGTAATGGAAATATAAAAATTGAATCAGTGATCACCAATTAAAATTGTAAAATAAGAATATAAAATTACAAAATAATGGATGAATAATCAATTGCAAAATTATAAAATATGATATGAACAATCAATTACAAAATTTATTCCAAACAAAACTATGGAGGACCTGGTCAATACTTTTCGCTTTTGCTTATTATATTGAAATAAACATGTGGGGTGATTTTTCATCCAGACTCTGTACTTTAGAACTCATCGCAAACTGCTAAGCTTGCATTTCCTCCTCCTTTGAATTTACTGAATTAGACAAAAATTAGCAAAAAGCAAAAAATATTTGGCAAATTCTATTGCAACCCATGTTTTTAGGTAGTAGCCCCACAAAAAAGAAAAAAAACCGTATACTCCTAAAATTAGTAAGTAGCCCCCCATCTTTTCCAAAGTTGCCCCGCCCTTCACTTTTCTCTCGTTTTCACGCTCCATCTAGAAAAAAGAAAAAAGCCGTCGATCCTTGAATTTCCACGCTCCAATTTTTCTGAGACATCAACTGCATCGCAAGTAGATCGAATTCAGTAGAGAAGAGAAGGTACGCTCCAATTTTAATATTACGTGGATTACACGAGAACCACGTGGATCTATTACGTGGTTTACTCTATTTCCACGTATGGACAATCCGTTGTTCATTATTGATCCCCGAAGTTTCTATACTAGGTTCGTATTCTTTCCTAGTTGGTAGCCTACGTGGTTTAATACAAATTCACTCAAGCCGCATTGCATCGGCTGTACTTGAAAAGTGAAAAAAAAAACTCAAATTTTAAATTTTTCTTCAATTACCCGCTGCGATTGTGATGAGGAATCATCTTCTCCTTCAAAATCCATTGTATTCTTGTTTGCAAATCAAATTTTCCTCGAGAGATTTGAAATTTAGGGTTTTGTTGAAGCTTAGTGTTTTAACAGACAGTAAATTACGTTGGTCTGAGTTTAGAAGAGAAGATAACTCTTTAAGGGCACTTTAGTCATTAAAATTTTATTTTTTTAAGGGGGGCTACTAACTAAAAACAAGGGTTGCAATAGAATTTGCCAAAATATTTACCTCGGATCTTAAAGTTCTCCTCCGTCTTCTTTTCTATGTTTCACTCTTCAAATTGCGTTTGCCCTAGTCCCTCTCGATTTCCTTCAATTTGCTGTAAAAAAAAATCACTAAACTTGGATTTAATTTTCATTTGTCTTCTCTTCTATCGATTCCTGCAGCGTCGCTCGTCCTTCCTTCGCCGCTCGCGTTTGTTTGTTTCTGATGTGATTTTTTTTTGGGTTGCGGGCTTACGGCATACAAATTTTCATGCCCCCGCAATGTGCTGTCCTGTGCGGTGGCCCCATTTGCACTGGGCCAGTGCCGGCACTGATTTCCACTTTGCATCTCTATCATTTTAACGCACCCATATTTGAACGTACAGGTTGCTTCTTCATTCTTCAAACAAACCGTTCACCCCTTGTCAGCAACTCCACATCATCACCACGAGCTCGCAACATCCACTGATTCTCAAAAATTACCCTTGATCACAGTAATTCATGCATGTGCACACCTTCTCGCATGTCCCCTCCTAACTTTCCACAACTATTTCGTCATTTACTTTCCAGAACTTTAAACCTGCAGAATACAGCACTGGCCTTCTCCAGTAAACATGCCACAACAAGTAGCTCCCTTCTTTCTTCACTATGCTGCATTCTGCCCAAGTCTACTCAACTGTCGATCCCATGCATTGCGTTCCGTTCTCGCAAGCATTTAATTATGCATGGCACCATTCAACTCCGCACACAAAACAGATCACCACTCTCGTATCCTCATTCCTCCTCCCCAATGAGCTGTACACTGCACTATCGCCAACGTTTGTTGAATCCGCGGTTACTATATACTCTAACCATAGCCGAACTCTACTCCTCACATCACGCACAAGCATTTCCGTGTATAACTCTTCCTATATGAGAACCCGAACCCGCTCCTGTACATGCGAAGTCCATCCCTGCTTCTGTTAAACTGTCCACGCATTCTCCTCGCCGAAAACCGCTCCTGTTTGTTATCTTGAACCCACAGCCAAGCTTACTTCTTCCCTCACTCCTCCATTTGCTTATAGTAACTTCAACTCCCCTTTCATGTTCATCAGCAACTTCTCCTTCAGTGATAAACTGACTCCTGCTTTAACCCACACAACCGACTTTCATGCCTTTTCTTCGTTAGCATACCCAGTTCACACTGTCTCATGTGCCGCCATACTTTAGCTCTATCATTCATGCACCATAGCCAAACAGCACACGTCCCTTCTTGCTCCAAGAATACAACGATGTCTTTCTTTCCCTTGTTCTCAAATAACACGCCCCAGTACTGTTTGCCTCTGCAGTGAAGGTTCCGAACCTTTTTGTCACCCAGATCATCTCCATGCGCCTCCTCCCTGAACGACGGTTATCATCAGCAATAAGCCAATTGTGAATACTTCGAACACAGTAAACCGTCCCCCCTTGCACACACTGTCGAAAGCCGCGGCGAAAGCAAAGTAGTTGGGGAGTTTCAAAATTTTGGAAATTTAGTTTTCGAACATGAAGAAGTTGAAATGTCGAGGCTTGGTTTTTGCTTGTTTTAATTTCTCGAAATGGAGAGTGGCTGAGAATAGATCGTATAAATAGAAAATAAGAAGCTTCATAGTTAAGGTATTGAAAACTTTAGGGTTAAGTCTACACTGATTTGTCACTTCATGGGTCTTCAATCCTACTCTAATCACTGCGCTACAAGGAGATGGGTAGAGTTAGTTTGTTCACACTTATTTAACTGATGTTATGTTCACACCATTAACGGTGTTAGTGGTGTGGGGCTGAGATTAAATAGGTGGAATTCAGGGGTCAATCACAGCCCCACACCACTAACACCGTTAGTGGTGTTATGTTCACATCTGTTAAAAAGATGTGAACAAACTCGTACTGAGAGATGGGGACAAAGGAAACTTAGCAGGGAAGAAAACAATGAAGAGCTTGCATTCTTATTTTTATAAGCCTAGAAAAACTTAGGGGGCGTTCGCAGCCGAAATTTGCCACGTTCATTTTCTTTTGGCGTCCGACGCGTCGGACGCTAGCATATTTTATCCCTTCCAGATTCCACGATTCTCGAACGTTGGAAAAGTAACTGTTGGCGTCCGACGCGTCGGACGCCAACGGTTATTTTTCCAACGTATCCTTTCGCTGGCTATAAGAACGGATCCCCCCCCTTTCCTCCCCATCCCAACCCGAAACCTCTCCCCTTTTACCCCATATTTCGATTTTTTTGAGCAATTTCGAGCTGTAAAAACGATAAAAAAATTTATAGTTGAGTTTATTTTTCAATTCTCTACCATATATATTTTTTTCGATTTTTTTTTTTTTTTTTTACGCAGATGACTTCCACTTCCACCACTGCTACCTCGCAGCCATTTGCGAATTGGACGAACGACCGGGAGTCTGCTTTCATAGATGTTTGCGTTGAGTTCATAGCGGAGCGCGATACAAGCGTCAGTGGGTTCTACGCAACAGTCGCAACAACAATGAACAACCGTTTTAATCTGCAGTTCACAGAAAACCAGATTAAAAACAAATGGGACAACATGAAGCGAGCTTTTCGCGATTGGGACATGCTGCTTAGAACACCTAGGGGTGTATGGAATGCAGAGTTCGATTATCTAGATGGTCCTGATGATTTTTGGAGTACCGGCGGTGGCAGACCATTCAGAAAATTTAGGAAGCACTCGCCGATGAAGTTTCGAGAGCAGGACATTATGTTCGAGGGTTGTTTGCGGAAAGATACTTGTGCGTATCCGATTCCTCCGGTTGCACCTCCTACTGCACCAGCACCTCCACCAACGCCTGTGCCAGTTGCTTCTTTCTCCCCTGCCGACGCGGGTTTCTATACCGGTTGGATAGCTTCGGGCGATCCCCCTTCTGGTCAGCCCTCTAAGCGCAGACAGGCAGCGCGTGCCAGCTCGACCGACGATACGAGACAGCTTGCTGCTCGTTGCTTGGAGCTTCTTCAGAGATCGGGTACGCGTGCGGACCTTTGGGAGATTCTGACGATTTTCCGCAATGATGAGCGGAATGTGGATATTGTTCAGGAGCTTAGCGATGAGGGCATATATGGGTTTATTTCAGCGGAGTTGAGTTAGTTACCTCATCGTCGTTTATTTTAGTTTATCATGTACTTGTTTTAGTTCCAGTCTTGGTGTATTTGCTATGTTTTATGAAAAACGTTGTCGTTTATTTTATGAAATATGTTGTCGTTTTGTTTGATGCAATTAGAATTTAATTAAATCAAAACCATTAATTTAACAATTAAATACCACGCTCAAATACCCCGTTCGTAGCTAAAAACACATTTCCCCTTCGCTACAGTACCACGCTCAAATGGCACGCTCAAATGCCACGCTCACGTTCGTTAAGAACGCACCCTTAAGCGTTAAGGTATCGTGACAGCCATCCAAGTTCTTGGATGGTACTTCTTATGAGTTCTCACATCATAGGCCTCCTCCACTTTATTAGTGTCTGCGTGTTTAAGCCTAGGTTGGAATTCCTTAGCGCTGAAGAAATCATTTGATATACATGTATATTTATTAAGAGCACCTCATTGCGTAAAAGTCCATCTTCATATACTGACCGCTATGGACAAAAATAAAAATATCCTTGAGATGAGCAATGTGTCACGATCCCAAAAATATAATAATTTAGGCCCGTTAACTTATTCTCTGAAACCCTGAAATGTTGATATAGGGTGCAAAATACTCCAAAATAAAAAGTGCTTATTTTCCAAAATAAAAATTACAGAAAAATTTTAAAAATTAAATTATAACTACATCTAAAAGGATTTGTCTAAATCCGAAGCCAATATTTAATTATAATTAAATATATCGTTATGGCTTATAAATGTTGCATAGCGACTATTTTAAAATTTGATTTGATCATAAATAAAATTCTACCCAACGAAATCCCGATTTTCCCCTTCAATTAGAAAAATATAGTTTAATAGATTCAAACGTTTCTTTTTTCGAGGAAATCCAATTTATAACGAACGTAACCCTGTACAGTCGTTTGAAGCTCAAACTTTAAAAAACAAACTGCAGCGACATTATAAGCTCGATTTATAATTATATTATAATTAATACATTCAAACTGCCATTCGATAATATATTCGTTATTATAATTCAATTCTGAACTGAGTTAAATCTGTTAAATTATCCAGTTCACATTATACTGCAATTTAACCATTCCCGACTGTTTCAAAAATAAAATATATCACTCTACGATTTTTATTTATTAAATAATCAGAATTATTTAATTCAAATCATTTAAAATTATCAAACCAATAATTAAATAACTAATTATTATATTGCTAAAATTCTAGGACGTTACACCCAGTTCCTTAATTAAGATAGGCTGCCAAGACAAGTGTCCAACAAAGGACCTATTGTTAGCCCCACGAAACGATGCAACAAGAAAAAAACTCAAATAAACCAGACACTTCCTAAGCGAAGCGCAAAGTCCTCCCCTAGCGGGGGCACAAAATATAAGACCTCTCCTAGCGAGGGCACGAAATATAAGTCCTCCCCTTGCAGGGGCATAAAATATAAGACCTCCCCGAGCAGGGGCACTAAATCCAAAGACCTCCCCGAGCGGGGGTACTAAATCCAAAGACCTCCCCGAGCAAGGGCACTAAATCCAAAGACCTCCACGAGCAAGGACACAAAATCCAAAGACCTCCCTGAGCAGGGACACTAAATCCAAAGACCTCCCCGAGCGGGGGCACTAAATTCAAAGACCTCCTTGAGCAGATGCACTAAATCCAAAAACCTCCCCGAGGGGGCACTAAATCCAAGGACCTCCCCGAGTGGGGGCACTAACTTCAAATACTTCTCTAAAAAGAAGCAGGAAGTAAATCACAAGTATACATTTCCTAAATATGAAATGTTTTAAGCAACCATGTAAGTCGTTAAAATAACAGCATTTGAAATCGACAATCGGCTTGCGCCGAATAGTTGATCTTAAGCGTCAACGCGAATTCGAATTAGAATGTCGTGTTTGCATAAGTAATGTTTGACAGGTTATAAACCGTTGAATAAAACAATTCTTTGTGGACAATTCATTCAATTCAGAATAAAAATTCACCGTAATTAAAAAATTTAACTGACTAACCTATTATCGATGTGGGCAGTCGATAGCAAAATATTTTCCTAGAAACGTGCAATGTTTTTGTTGTTACAGAACAAGTTGTAGCAGTGAAAATAGGCAGGATCGTCGTTTGCTTTAAAAAGTGTGCCTTGCTTTGGCAAAATTCGATGGCTAAGCGAGTTAGTAAAAAAAGTAAATAGGCGTGAACTGGCCACGACCGTTTCAATTAAAGTCGAGTATTACCAATCCATCACAAATTTCACTTGTTTCACCCACTCGAGCCCAAGTTAAAACCGGGGCATTCACACATTAGCACGGTATCAACGACGAATGCTTAAATTCAAAACTGAAGCATCTATTAGTGTGACAAGATTCGTGCAATAAAGCATTTCATGAATGTATTTGAGTTCGAATCACCATCAACAAGCTCTTGGCATGCCTAACTCTTAAATTTTCATTTTTGGAGCTCAAATTCATTGTAATCAAATCCAAGCAACAGTGCGTCCAGATGCATTAAGTGATTGAACTCCGAACAGAGCTTATATACAATAATATATGTTTAAGCAAGAAGTGTTAAAACCAATCATTTCGAAGCTCATAATTTTAAATAACAAATACAAGCTTCGAGGGGCAAATGTAAATCTGGTTATTAACGTGGTTTAGAAATTGATATGTCAATTGTCCAATGAAGTAATTGAGTTGGACTCGTGCTTTTGTATAGATTGGAGTATGCATACGCGAATGGGCATAAGCCGTAGGTCGTCATAGCCACGTCAGCAGTAACTAGGTGATCGGCCGATCACCCAAAAAGTTGATCAGTCGCTCATATTCTCCAGCAGCCAGGTTGGTCACCGTCAGTTGGCCGGATCGGTCAGTCACGTATAAAGCGTGGGTCAAGCACATCATTGTCTGGTCGGTCGAGCAGAGCTTCTATCATGGGTTGATCACCTCACTTAGCTTATCGGTCGAGCACCTCACTTAGCTGATCGGTCAAGAACCTCGCTCAACTGGTCGGTCGAGCACCTCATTTTGCTGATAGTCGAGCACACGTATTAAATTAAGCATGCAGCTTTATGTATATAAAAGGATGGCTTGTTCATATATAATAATATGGATTGGAATCATTGCTGACGTGGCTCCCAGGGAATATATACCTATTATATTGTATAAATATGCATAACGTAGACTAGCATATCCCATGCATAAAACGTGAAGCATATTTCATGGATGGCCACTATATGAACATGGGTCGACCATTTTATCTATTCAATTGCATGCGAAGAAAAATATTATTTATATATTATATAAGTATGGGTCAGCATGCTTCTTAAAACAATATGGAATATAGAGGGCATGCAACTAAAAGGTAAAAGGGGTTGTGTACTGTATTGAAGTGGACCTGCTGTGCAAAAATTTGGATCAACCTCCATGCTTCACAAAGGACACGAGCTAGAAAGGTGGTTCAGTCACAAAATTCATACAACTAAGCACACGTGACAACACAAGTATGGATCGACAGTTCCACGTCGGTCGGCATCATTTATTCAACACCAATTTGTGAACGAACTGTATAGCAATGGTTCGGTTACAAAATATAACGTGGTGGCAAGGTAATGTAAATACAATTATGGGTTGGCTTAAAAATAAAACAATGGCAAACTTGAAATTTTCGTGGATCGGCTCGCACGTGACTCCTGCTGGCAAAAGCTCACTAAAATAGGGAACGGTCAAAGAATATAAATAACAAGGGTCGGTCGGCATTAGCAATATCCTGGTCATGCATAACATCATGACCGTGCATTATATCATGGTCGAGCACCCATCCAGTTAGGTTGTCCACGCATACTTTTTGGGTCGGTCGTGGCATGTTTATAATTATGATGGGTCGGGCGCAATCCCATAGCCTGCACACACGTAATTATAGTTTTGCCACTCCACCCAATTTTCACTTATAAATACCCTACTTCTCCACCATTCAAAGGACCGATTTTTCTACCCCGAAGGGCTGTCCAATTCATTTCTCCACCACTCTAAACCTCTGTAACCTCTATTAATTCTTTCTCAAGCCTAGATCTAACAAAAAATCATCATGAAACCAAGGAAAATCATCTAAATGTTCAAGTGGTTGAAGATCTACTCAACAACCATCAAAAAGCAAAAGATCTCACTGATTCCTTCGTGAATTCAAGTGAAATCTAGAGCAAAAAGAGAGAGAAAAGCAGAGAATATCATTTTAAAAGAGAGAAAATAGAGTAGATCATTATAAAAGAATGAAATGAGTGCAATGAATGAAGCGATTTACTTTGTAAATACTTCTATGATAATGAAAATAGCTTCTATAGTAGACGTAGGTCGACTCTAGGCCGAACCACTCTAAAATTTCCGTGTTTTTACTTGCTTTTATATTTCGTGGCTCCATATTTTCAAATCATACTTTTGTGAAGTGTTATATAAACACCTTGGAGTGTTGATATCCATTTTTTATTTCAATAGTGTCAGTTTGACAGCTTTCGGAGTTTACTTTCGAGGCTTCCCTCGCTTTGTTCCGGTTTCGCAATCTGAAACCTCTTTTCTTGTTTCGAATATTTCGCTTCTTTCTATTTGGCTGGTACAAATTTTGGTGATAACAGTTAGTCTTCCTAGTATAAAGAAGCTTTTTTTCTTTAGGACAAAATCCTGTAGTTCCTATACTGTTTTTTTCAACAGAAGAATCATTGGAAATGTTTCAACATTAGTTTTGTATAACCCAAAATTATGATACAAGGGGAGGCATAAACTTTCTTTATGGATAGAGATTGAGTACAGAATCTAAATTATGAACTTTTGTAAACCTAAATATGTATAATGTGCAAACTTAAACATGCATCCATTTGGAATTATATAGTTTTACAGCCCAGCATCCTCCTACCATCATTAAATGGGAAGCCCAATATTCTTATTCAAACATTTACCTATCAAGAATTTATCCTTGGAAATGTGATGCAACAAACTCAAAATCTATATTTGGATATTTGCAAATAGAAAATTAGAAGTTCACTATTGATAAACATAACGTGCCAGTAGAGGTAATATGACTTGCATAGTGTTGGATGATTTCCTTATAATGTGTTAAGCATTACTTTGACCAAAATTCATACTAGTAAGTGTTATGGGCAAATATGTCATGAGTTCAGAAAACTTTCCTGTATGAGGTGTTGCGAGATCATAATCTTCGCTGGGGGGCATTGAATGGAAGGTATGAAGTATTAACCAGGGTACTAACCTAAACACGTTTATCTTGAAAACATAGTGCCATAACTGAACCCCACATACAAATGTGATAAAAATAAATTTAGACATTCTCTTTTTAGAAATGGGTATAGAAAATCTATAACTAAACTTGATTATTAGAGTAATTCAGACCTAAATGTTTATTTTTGAAAATATTTGCAAGCCTAAAAACACATATTTGAAAAAGCAATAAATTGACTTCAGGGTTCAGATATGAACTTATGCAACAGAAATCCAGAAACTTGAATATACTAGGAAATCCAAGATTTATACTCGGATAAATTGAAATCTTAAATCTACATATGAGAATAATAGAAACCCCAAGACTCACACTCGAGTAAATAGAAATTAGAAGTCAGAAATCCACATCTGAAATTAATAGAAATCTCGAGACTCACACTCAGGTAAGTAGAAATCAGAAATCATATAGAAACCCCGAGACTCACAATCGGGTAAGTTGAAATCAAATATCATATAGAAACCCCGAGGCTCACACTCGGGTAAGTAGAAATTAGAAATCACATAGAAACCCCGAGACTCACACTCGGGTAAGTAGAAATTAGAAATCACATAGAATTCCGAGACTCACACTCAGGTAAGTAGAAATCAGAAATCACATAGATCCCCGAAACTCAAACTCGGGTAAGTAGAAATCAGAAATCACATAGAAACCCTGAGACTCACACTTGGGTAAGTAGAAATCAAAAATCACGTAGAAACCTCATGACTCATACTCAAGTAAGTAGAAATTAGAATCAAATAGAAACCCAGAGACTCACATTTGGGTAAGTAGAAATTAAAAATAACATAGAAACCCTGAGGCTCACACTCGGGTAAGTAGAAATCAGAAATCACATAGAAATATCATACCTTAAATAGGAGTTATGAAGATGCATCATGTTTAGAAAAATCACCTTAACTTAAGCACAAGAGAACCATCGAAAGCCATCCCATAGATATATCAAAACCATCCAATAGTTACTTATACAAATAAGTTAAACAACATGAACATCATTGAAAGTGATCAAACAACCATAAGTTATTTTGGATTTCTCGGAAAGTTGTTCAGAGAAACTACATGAGCGAAAGAGATATAAATACATCGAGGAATAATTTCTTGGCTACATATGTAGAGGAATGCTTTTGAAATAAATTAATCCTATCCTGAACCAAATAATCATTCGGCAGTAGTTCCGTTCAGCTATCAAACCATTTGACTCTTCAATAGTAGTTATGTTCAATTGTTTCATCATTTAACCAGTTAGCAGGTTGTTCCATTCAATCACCCAAAATTTCAAATGTTAGATCGTTCAGTAGGTAGTTCCATTTGGTTATTTGAATCCAGAACCGTCTAGCTAGAGTTTTCGTTAAGTCATCTAGCTATCAACCATTCAGCGAGAAGTTCCATTTGATTATTTGGTTATTGGGTGTCTAACGTCTTGTCTTGTTCCTAACTCCCAGGATATGCAAATGAATGAATGAATACTCTCTAAGAGAGTGACATTGATCCCTTTACGGGTAGATGCATAACTAGCCCTACTAAGGGGAGACTCCACTAGTTGGAGATGTAAGCATTTAGCCCTGCTTAGGTGGGTGACTCCATTGCCGGAGATGTAAGTATTGTAGCCCTACTTGAAGGCGACTCCATTGTAGTAGGTGTTGCTTCTCTTCTTCGAAGCTTTGATGCTCCTCTTCTGGAGACTTTGTTTGTTGCTGCTTCTCTTCTTGGAAGTTTTTGTTTGTCGCTCATCTTCCAGAAGGTTTTGTTTGTTGTGGCTTCTCTTCTTGGAAGCTTTATTTTATGTGGCTTCACTCTTTGGAAGCTTTACTTTATGTGTCCTCTCCTTTGAAAGTTTTGTTGATTTGCTGCTAGGCCTCCATTGATTGTGTGTTCCACGCCTTTCATAGAGGCATTCGTACATGTCAGCGTAAAAAGTTTGATAAAGATAGCTTACGGAATAATAAGATAAAGGAGATAAGATTTTGAGCAATATCATTTGAGTTGGGAAATGATTAGTGTTTAGTTGTTTCTTTGTTGCACATTTCTTTGAGCGGCTTCCATTAAAGCTTTCCATTGATTGATAACTTTGTTGTGCATTTAGTCATGTGTTCCGTTCTTTGAATGCTCCTGTTTGAGCTTTCGTTCCCTCCCACAGGATGAGACATAGATAATAGGCGCTCCCTTTGAGTTTTTGTTGAATGCACAAGCTTGAACAGGTTTGGGTTTTTACCTGTAATGATACTCGAGCTTGTATTAATACTTGTTTGATCATAAGTGAAATACAAAGTGAAATAACTAATGAAAAATAGTATTTAAAATAGAAAACTTATTGTTAAATTCTAATCCCATGTCGCGGTGCCTTCAACCACCACTTCTGTTGGTTATCTTACAACATTCTTAAATAGGCTTCCTTTTCCTTTAGCTTGGTGCATTTTTATCAAATCCCGACATTGACTGGTTTGGTGTCCTTCTGTAATATGAAGGAAGCGTAATCTTTTTCTTCATCTAACTCTGAAGTACCCTCTGCAAAAGAATCGGAACTGATCTCCCCTGTCTCCTCACCCTGCTGCAAGCTATTCTTTGCTTTGATAATTCCTTCCATGTGAATTGATTTGTCATTTCTAGAATAATAATAATTCAAGCTTTCACATTCGTTTAGGATAAGCTCCTTCCAGAAAGGTGTTAGTGCAAGTAACCCTGAATGAACAATGATCATCTTCTCCATGTTTGTTGCTCCTTTTACTTTGAGTGACTCAGTATGAAATCTCTTCAGATAGATGTTAAGTGATTCTTCTGATTCTTGTCGAATTCTTGTTAGGTCATAAATGATGATTGTTCTTTCCACACATAGAACTCTACGCTCATCGCAGTTGATAGTTGTTTTCAAGTGGTGATGACTGGGCCATGGTAATGTCCGCACCATTTGGTAGCTTCTTCATGGAGCGTTGTTAGGAAGATTTTGCAGCGGAGTGTTTCAAGTGTGTTACATATATTCATGTAGTTATAAAAAATGTAATGGTAGTTTTCATGGTATGTAGTTCCATCATACAGAAGTTATGGCATTCTCATATCAAATGAAGCTTTAGGTGCCTTTATATCTCATTGGAGAAGGTGATTCCTTGCAGGTTTCTATTTTCGGACAGCACTAGGCTTTCACTTCTTTTCGGATTGTCTTCTTCTCTCAATAATTGATTGCTTCCTTGCATAACTGGATTATCCTGTGGGCTTAGAGTGGTCCTATTCTGCCTATTAAGCTCTTGTGGTACCATCATTCTTGATTCTGCTTCATAAGATTCTACTACGGAAGACCTTTTAACTATATCTTCCTCAATAAATCTTCTTGACGTATCGATCCATGATGCTAAATATAGTACTTCTAACTCATCATCCACTTCTTTCATTAAGCTTGAAGTTTCCCCAGTTTGCAAATTTTCTACATTGGGGTCCGGAAATATACCATCTTCTAGGGTGGACGATGCGCTAAAGTCTTGTTCATGGTTCTTTCTCGACCTAACCATCTTTGATGGATATCGGGAGCTTCTTTTCATGATTAAAAGGGAAATAAGGATGATGGCTGTATGTCGGAAGGGGAAGATAAGGATGGAAGGTCTAATATATGGACAAAGCTAGGAGAAAAGAAGGTTAACAACAAGGGCAAAAGTATAGAAAACAAGGTTATACTACTTGTTAAATACCTTAGATCAATGATGTCTGGAGTGATGATCCGGTATACAGAAGAACTTTACCGAGACACTTTATCTATAATCTTACTTCTTCAAAGCCTAATCCAGTTCGGGACGGAGCTGCTCAAGGGTGTGGTAAGTTATCAAAAAAGGTTAAAGGTATGACCACAAGGTCGGAGGTTCAGGCCCTCCATCTAGCGCCAAAATGTTAACGATATTTTTCGTCAACACCGGAATAAGGGGAAAAGGATATGGACTTAAGGGTAGTTAGGGATAGATTAGTTCCTACAAGCTTGAGTTAGTTTATCTCTTCCTAAATATCAAGGTCTTAAGCCCAAATATTAGTTACTCTTCCTTCCAAAGGTGAGTATCACGCTTACAGAGCGTAAGGACCTACAGTTACCTTGGGATAAGGTTTTTTTTAAGCTCGTCGCAAGTGGAAAGCTGAATGGTGTAGGAAGGGTAATTTTGGCCATTCAGAAGCATATCATAACACATTTAGAAGCGTAGTAAAGAAAAGTAAAATATGCAAAAATAGTAACGACGCAATGATTTATAGTGGTTCAGTTCGGATTGAACCTATGTCCACTTTTAGAGCTTTGATGATCTTTTTCATAGAGGAGGTTACGTAAGAAATTCCCCAATGGATTTACAAATTAGGGTTAGCTCTCTTAGAAGTGAGAACAAGATTATGGAATGAGGAAAAGTACTCCCAAATGAGACTGCTGGGGTCTTACTTATAGGAACATCGAGCCCCTTTTGTTGTCAACTCAACAGAAACCCCTTTCGGATGCGATAACGTGGTTTTGGCTGCTTTTGCATCTTTCGGTTCCGGCAACATAGTTTCGGCCACCTTTTCTCTACTAGGCATTGTTATCGGCTTTATCTTGCTTTCAAACTTCTTCACTTTGTTGCCGAAGCTAAGTATGTGCTTGGTGCTAGTTTGATTACCTCCTTTCCCTTGTTCTCAGCTTTTGGCGCTGAACTGAGATGGCTTCGGTGTCGTTGTCGAATATATGTTCGGTATTGGCTTAGTCGCCTTCGTTTCTCTAAGTATATGTCTTTGTCATCGTCCACTATTGTCTACCGCCACTCGATCCTTCTTTCGATGCCTGTTCAGATAAGTGTAGATCTTGCCTATTGGTGCTAGTATCCGAATTGTTGATACTGACAGCTCTTCCTTTGCTTTGTTTCGTTTTCTTCTAGCCCTTTACTTTCTTTAATGAATCTGGTTTCAGATTCGTCCCTTCCTCTTGACTATTCAGTGTCCGTATGTATACCAGGTATCGATGGTCGTTTTCTTCCTCTTATCTTGGCCTTATGCCTCCCTTTCATTGTTTTGGGTTTTGAACCGCATGCTCTCGGCTTTAGCTGGCTTTATAGATCGGTGTAGGTTTTGTTCTTTCGAATCATTCTTCTTTAATTAGTTACGATTCGATACCCCTACATCAGTAGCCGATTTCGGTGATGAATTTGGTTGTAGTGCTACTGATTCATATACTAACTTTCTCTGTTTTGCCGTCACCAAATTAGGAATCCATTGTATGCAGGTGCCGACATTGTTCTTAGCCCTTTTCTTTCGGCTGCTTTTGCGTTATCACTGCTGCTTCTTAATCTCCTGCTGTCAGTGTCAGACCGACAACCTTATGCTTTGGTATCGGACTTGGAGATCTCGGGCCTTCCCTAGCAATACTCGATGATGATGCTCGGCTTCAACTCTAACCTCTCTGCTATCGATATTGTCTTTTCGGCCCATTACCCTTAGTATCGGTTGGATAGCTTTCAGAGTTTACTTTCGGGGCTCCCCCCGCTTGGTTCCGATTTCACTATCTGAAACCCCTTTTCTTGTTTCAAATCTTTCACTTCTTTATATTTGGTTGGTGCAAAATTTGGTGTTAACAGATAGCTCATTACAAAATAGAGTATTCTCAATCAATCCTAAATGAACGGCGATGAGTTTATCACAATCGTTTATGTCCTTCGCTTTCAAAGCTTCAACATTAAATCTTTTCAGGTAATCACCCAAAGGATCTCCTTGCTTTTGTTTTATATTTGCAACGACAGTGTATTCCACAATAGGATCTTTGCAAATGCAGAATTGTGCAGAGAACTCATAAGAAAGCTGCTTCCAAGAGTAAACGTTTTTCTTTCGATACTGGCGATACCATTCAGCAGCTGCTCTTTGAAGCGTCACCGGAAATTGTCAACATCGAACAACCCTTGATGCACTGTAAAGATCCATTTAGCTATCAAAAGTCGTGAGATTATCATCTGGGTCAGCAGTCTCGTGATATTTCATGGTGGAAATCTTCACATGTGGCGGTATCACTATGTTCATGTTTTCATCAGTGAAGGGGCCACTCTTTCATTATTGTTACCTTGCTCATCCAAGGTTCTCTTTCCCTTGCTTCCTAGTAAGTCTTTGACAACTTTCTCTGCCATATCTTTGAAGTAAACTTCCGAGTTATCATAATTTGATCTATAGGGATTGTATTCTTCAATAGTCAAGCTTCCAGATTTTTCTTTGCTTTTGTTGCGTTGGTGTCCCTGGTGGCCTTTATCTGAAAGATAGGGTCTTTTTCCCTTGGAACAAGCCAAATTGATTTTCTCCTTTCCTCGGATTGTAGGATGGGTGCGTTTCTCCTTGGCTAATCAACTTCTTCCCCTTGACACGATCCGATGCTCCTTGCAGATCTTTGTTTCTGAGAAATTTGTAAGAGATCTTGCATTTCAAGAAGCTGTTATTCTAGAGCCTTGACCTTAATGGCATTCTTATCCAAAGAACTCGAGTTTGTAGTTTGTGCTGGAGTTGAGGATTGGCCTGCTTCAGCAGCATTTAGGCTAAAAACGGGGTTATATTTTATTCGAAAGTAGTCGTTCGAGCTGCTCCCTCGTTAAACTTGCTTAGCCTCTTTGATCTCATCTTACCTTCCGTCATTAAGCAAACATTCAAAAATTAATCTATATTAATATAAGAGAGCGGAGGCTCAAGCCTCCTTCTAGCGCCAAAATGTTAACAATAAAAATCATCAACACCCGAATGTAGAGTTAAGGTTGTAGTCCTTAGGGTAATTTAGCCTTCTCAAGCTCACTTTATTCGCTGTTTCCTAGACATCAACGTCCTAAGTTTGAATATTAGTTACTTTTCCTTCAAGAGGTGAGTATCATGCTTACAATACTTAGGAAGACAAAGTTATCTTGGAAAAAGGGCTTCATAAGTATGTTACTAGATGAAGCTAGGATGTCCATTGAGGAAAAGAAAGCGAGATGAAGTATAATGTGCGAAAAAGTAAAGAACATGGTAATTTATAGTGGTTCGATTCAGATTGAACCTACGTCTACGTTGGAAGCTTTAATAATCATATTCACGGTTCGAGGTTATAAGAGAAAATCCCGAATTCGATTTCTAAATTAGAGATTAGACTCTTAGAATTGAGTACAAGATTTTGGAATGAGGAAAATCCCTCAAAATGTGAATACAGGGTCTTATTTATAGAAGATTCGGCCCTTTCTGTAGTGATCGTGTGGGAAACCTCACTTTTGCATTCACTTATAGGTTTTGGCCCATGTCAGTGCTTTCTAGCTTCGGTATTGTAACGGCGCGATTTTCCAGAGGTATAATTAATTTATTTAATTATATATATCGTGAGGTAGGGGATTAAATCGTCGTTTAATTAAATAACTGGGAATATTTAATTAATTTAAATAATTAAATAATATATTTAATTCAGGACTAACCAGAAATAGTGAATTGACGATATAATATGGACGGGGTCATTCCCGAGATTTAGTTCAGTTTAGAGTTGAATTATATTGATGAATATATTCAGACGAGATCGGTTGGAAGCCTAGAATTATAATATAATTAAAATAGAGCGCGAAACGACGCGGCAGTTCGCTATTTGGCGATTTAGACTTCAACTGGATGTACAGGGTCCGTTTTAAATCGGATTTCTGTGAAACAAGAAACGTGTGGAGCTGGCGGAGTATATCTTTCTAGTGGAAGAGAAATATCAGGATTTCGTCGTGTAGATTTTGAGATACGTCCAAATCAAATTTCAGAAAAGTCGCTGTGGAATTCCTTTATAATTCGCAACGCTTTATATACGTTATAAAAGGGTTTTTCAATGTAAATTGAAATATCGATTCAATCAGGACTTGGTATATCGAATATATAATTACCCTGGAGCTGTACGATATCATATGTGAAGATATACGATAATATTAATTTATTTATAATTAATCTAATTATATTTAAATATATTTATATATTTAAATAGGCTGTTTAGAGCATTAAAAATAGCCACTTTTGCATACGAAGTCGGAATTCGACGAAACCAGTTTTGTTGGATCCGCAATGTCGAATAGTTGTTAGGTTTCCAGTTTCGTGATTTTTAGAGTCACTGTGTGGCCGTACGGATTTTTAGAGTGAGAAACAATCAGTTTTTCGACGGTTAAAAATATGTTGTGTGAGCATACGAAGTCGGAATTCGACGAAAGCGGTTTCGTTGGGACCGTAATGTCAAACTCTAACTACAAGTCCAGTTTGGTGATTTTTGGGTATCGTATGCAGTCGCAGTGATTTTTAAGGACCTAGAACGAATATAGAATCATTAAAATAAAATAGAAAATCAATAAAGTAAAATCTAAAAATCTAAAATAAAAATATCCTATCATTTTTCCTTGAACCATAAGAAGCCACGTGACATACGTCTACAGCCACATACGGCAACAACCAAATTCTGCTTATAAAAACCACCCAGCTAAATTCCAACGTGAAGAACAAAAATAAATCAATTCAAATAAAAGTGTAAAATCCTGAAATATATATGTTTGAGATCGTTGTTGCATCCTCTTCAAATTTGTGTATGGTTTGGCGAGTTCGATCATAGTGCAGCTCGACGGAAATCCAGACAGCGAATGGATGGGTTCTAGGGTTCGAGAATTCGTTAGATTGGAAGCATCGATGTTGGTTTTTGAGCTCAATTCTGAAATAAGGAGGTAAAAGAGGGTGTGTCGGCTAGTTTCTATAGTATTCGACGCCAACTTAGGTCGATCTTCTTTTCTGGGAAGGCCGTCGACGGCAGGAAATCGCGGTCACCAAAGCAGGCGCGAGCTGGACGGTGAGGCAACGAGGGAGTAGAGGGTTTGAGGAGAGAAACGATGGTGATGTCGGCATGGAGTTCGGTGGAAGAAAACGAGGTATGGAGGAGTTTGAAATCGGTGAAATGGTGTGGTTTTGGTCTGGAGCTCGCATCTGATGAATTGAGGGAGACAAAGGTGTGGGTCTGGGCTGGTTGAAGTGAGGTGGGCCAAGGAATTAAGGTGAAAGCCCAATAGGAATATAAAACCCAAGTTTTGTTTTATTTTAATCCAATTATATGTTTAGCTTGAAAATGTGATATCTCATCCATGCGGTATCAGATTGACGAACCGTAAGTTGCGTTGGGATCGTATGGACGAGCACTCCACGATGGAACTGACCGCGAGTCGATTGGAGTCCGTCACAGTTTGTAGCAAAATAAATTGTCCAGCTGAATCAAGCAATGGTTATCGTCATTGACGATGATCGTCCAAATGTGAGTAAAACTCACCAACTCTGAACAGTTTATATTTTCATGTTATATTTTTAGAACTGTTAGATATTGACTGATTGACTGTGTGTTGGCCGTTTGATTGAACTGCTAGTCAGTTAGTTAAATTTCTATATTGATTCTGTTTAACAGAATATATCATATGGAACTGAAAGTGATGTTATCTATATTGTCTAACATCTGTGATGCAGGGAAACAGGTTGGAGGAATCCGACTGGATTCCTCAACAGTTATTTTATTGTTTTCATATATTGTTATATGATATGTTATAAAATCTATGGGAAATTATATGTGCTCTGACGATATTGAACATCGTGATTTGATATAATTGGATACCATAACATACCGAAGGTTGATAAGGGGATTTTCAATGTTTATATTGAAAATGAATCTTATTTATAAAATCGATAGGATTTTATAAAAGGAAAACATTTATTTAATATGAAAATAAATAAATGAAAAAGGAAACATTTATTTAGAAAATAAATGAAATAAAATAGAAACATTTATTTAGAAAATAAATGAATTAGAATATAAAGGAATATTTATTTAGGAAATAAATATAGGAACATTTATTTAGATTATAAATAAATGGAATAAAGGAATATTTATTTAGGGAATAAATAAAGGAACACTTGTTCGGAAAATAAATAGAATTATACAAGGATAGATTTAAACACGTGCTTCGCACACAAGTATAACACGATATGGATTTTAAGGAGATATTGTAGAAGTAGGAATTATAACCAGAATGTGATAAAAGGATTAAACAAAGTAATTGGTTAGGTTAACCAAAGCAAGTTAGTCGAGTTAAACAAAGTAGTTTGTTAGGTTAACCAAAGCAAGTTAGTCGAGTTAATCAAAGTAATTGGTTAAGTTAACCAAAGTAAATTAGTTAAGATAAACTATGCGGTTAATCGAAGTGAATTAGTTAAGTTAAACTAATTGGTAAATCAAAGTGAATTAGTTGCGTCAAACTAAGTGACTTAGTTAAGTTAAACTAAATTGTAAATCAAAGTGAATTAGTTGCGTCAAACTAAGTGAATTAGTCAAGTTAAACTAATTGGTTAATCGAAGTAAATTAGTTGGGTTAATCAAAGTGAATTAGCTGAGTTAAACTAAGTAAATCGGTTAGAGTTAATCAAAGTGAATTAACTAAGTTAAACTAAGTGGATTAGTTCAGTTAATCGAGACAAGTAAATCAAGTTAGGTTAAACCATTTGAGTTAACCAGTTAGGTTAAACCATTTGAGTTAACCAGTTAAAGATAAACAGTTAGAGTTGACCAGTTAAAGTTGACCAGTTAGAGTTGATCAGTTAGAGTTACTCAGTTAGAATTGACCAGTTAGAGTTGACCAGTTAGAGTTATCCAAGTGGAGTTAATCGGGTAGAGTTGCCGAATATCACTTATTTGAAGTAGAGTTATCGAATATAGAGTATTCGAGGGAAGAGTAATCGAATATAGTTTATTCGAGTGGAGAAATCAAATGTTATTCATTTGAGAAGAGTTACCGAATATTAATTATTCGAAGAGTAGTTTTCGAATATTGGTTATTCGAAGTTAGTTAATCCAAAGGAGTTATTCGAAGTTAGTAATCCAAAGGAGTTATTCGAAGTTAGTTAATCCAAAGGAGTTAGTCGAAGAGTTAATCGAATATAGTTATTCGAAAGAAAGTGTTAATCGAATATAGTTATTCGAGTAAAGTTAAAAGAGTTAATCGAATATAATTTATTCGAATAGAGTTAGAGAAGTTAATCGAATATAGTTCATTCGAATAGTGTTGGAGGAGATATCGAATATAGTTTATTCGATATGATAGAAGTGAATATAATTTATCAATTAAGTTATTCGAATGAGTTATTCGAAGGAGTAAATCAAATTAAGTTAATCGATTAGAGTTGAGTTAATCGATTTGGGTTAAGTTAAGTTATCGAGTTAAGTAATCGAGTTAAGATTTATCGAGTTAAGTAATCGAGTTAAATCGAGTTGAGATAATCGAGTTAAGAAAATCAAGTTGAGTTAATCGAATAAGTTGTTCGATAAGAGTAAATCCATTTAAGTTAAATCGGATGTTAGTTATTCGATAAGAATTGACACATTTAAGAAAATTGAATATTTGTTATTCGATAAGAGTTAATGAAATAGAGCCAACCAAGAAGAGTTATTCGAATATTAGTTATTCGATAGGGGTTAATCGAAATAGAGTTTATCGAATGTAAGTTATTAAAAAGGGAGTTAATCGAATAGAGATTACTCAAAAGAGAGTTATACGTCGAATTCGATTATAGCGAATTCGGGAAAGTACTATTTACTTTCCAGGGTTTAAATCAAGATTTAGTTATTGATTTAGAAATTAGGTGTCTGTTAAATTATTCGAGTTAGGAGATAAAGTTATAATTTAGGTTAGATATTGGAGAAGTAGGAACTATAACGTTATAGTTATAATCAAACGTTTTCATATAAGAAGTAGATTCGTAACCTGAATCCGAGAATTTGCGTAAACAGATGATTGGGAAAAGTGAGTGACGAACTTCATCTATTTCACAGTAAAGGACGTTGTTTCAATTAAGGTCTGAGAGGTAATTATACCCCAACTTGATTGACTTCAGAACTGACAAAGGAATAGTTGTGGTTCGATAGAAAAGGTTGATTTGAAATATAGTTAAGTAATAAGCGATAAATGGATTAAGTGAAACGATGTTTTATGCAACGTTCATTGGAAATCCGTAAATGAGTTTTGGAAACGTTTTCCAAATATAGTCAGATATGTTTTCTAAACATAGAAAATGATATGTTTTCATGATAAGAATTTAAGAAATAGAGTTAAGCAAATTCAGAAACTGACTGGAGAGGGTAAGTTGAACGGTTTTCTAAGTGACGATCTGATGTTGGTTTCGACCTTCCGGACTGATACTTAGAGAATTGTTCTCATACTAGTTACAGTTAGGGACTGATAGTTGCGAAATAATAGTGATGTGAAAATAAGCTATGGAAATGTTTTCCAATGATTAATAACATATATTTTCTAAATATATGAAATAAGGAAATATGAACATATGATGATTGATCGATCGAATTTCCATTTGGAAATAAGATCGTTGTTTGTACACCGACATGTTTTCATTTGATAGTTGAATCACAGACTATCAAAGTTTTTACCATTTTAACGTTGTTAATATGGAGAGACCAGTTGGATTATTATCCAAAGAACCACTCTGTATTGGCATAAGCGTTGCGAGCAATATCTGCCAAAAATAAATTGAAGACGGAGTAAAGTGCAAGGGCTGTTGTATAAGTCTTAGATAACAGTGACTAAGATGGATATACTGAATAGTGCCTTCGGTTTGTCCAGTCCCAGGACAACGTATATGGAAGAAGGTCTGACAGAGTATATCCAATGGATCGCGTAAGTTGATCTGTTCAAACGTATTCACGTTTGGTGGCGGAGGAATTCGTTTCTCTTAGCTATATACCCGTGTTATTTTTGGATAAGTCAATTTGTGATTTGGCGGGTATGACGATGTGGCATTCAAAGTGAATGGTGATCAGATGTTCTGAAGATAGACGTAGCTTCTAGCCTCACACCGGGAAGTAACAAAAGTTGGGCTAGGCAGCATGGCTAGTTGGGTCATCCCCAAGCAGGGTGTATTGTCACCGATCTAGAGAATATTCATATTTATACTTCTTTTTGATTCTGTATCTTCGGATGACGGTTTGATGGCCTACAACCGTGGTGGCAATATATTCGCGACACTCAAGCTAAATGAGTGAGCGGTCATGTGTGCCCGGGTTGAAAGACGTTCTTGTTGAACCCTGAGTGTATCACCTCTAGAGTACACTATTCAGAAGGTGCTCCCATACCTTGTCTGTTGGAATCCATTCTCCGATAAGAGCCCTGCGGTTTATGATTTTATACTATGTATGTAGAACGTGAGATGCAAGCGTTTCTGCTAGATTGATACCTATTTCTACTTAGACATTATTATAATATCACAATGATATTGCTTGTCAAAGTTGTTCAGATACTCATAAGGGAAAAACCCGTTCCGTATTCACGGCGTGGTCTTATGAGATATCCTATACCTGTTTTAAACTATTTTACTCATACCAGTCCCATGACTGACCCGGAGTTTACTTTGTTGTTTTCCCTAAACTCTTGGGTGCCTAAATTTGTACGGGCAGTCAAGTAGTCGGGATTTACAGATATACTTGGAGAGCTTGGAGCAGGAGGCTGCAAGATTTTATAGCTATAGTTATTTCCGCTGTGTTGTAAATGTTGTACTCTGATAAGTGCTATTGTATATATATAACTGTTTACTTCAAAGCTATGTTATATATTATATGTTATTCGTTCCGCTGTGAGATTCGTGTTACTCTGATGATTCTGATGTTCTTCTTCTTCTTCTATTCTATTAGTTCTATCTTTTCTTTCTCACCTTCTAAATTCTTTCACTAACGTCTCGGAATTTTCGACTCTCGAGGAGTCGAAAATTTCCAGCCGTTACAGTTGGTATCAGAGCCAGGTTAAGAATTACTTGGCTCTGTGGCGTGACTCGGTAGAGATAGGGTTAGTAATACCCTAGATTGAGTTTGAGTGTATATATACGAGTGCGTATTTGTATTTGATATAAAATGGTTTTATATTGTGGAGATTCATTGGCTGAGTTGTTTATGAGTTCTGGTCGATCAGTTTGATCCACTGTATCGGTAGGAGTAAATAAACACTTGAATACGATGGGTCGTCACGATATGTTTTGAAAAAAGGTAAGTGAATTTAACATTACCCAAAGTATATTTTGATATAGATATATATATATATATATATATATATCAAAATTTTAATATATTAGATATATTGGTTGTTATTATAATCGAGTAAGATTACAAATTAAATGGTTATATATATATATATAACCAATCAGAATTCCTATAAGTAAAATACGTGGAATCAGTTGAATTAAAATCTGAAATTAAATCAGAATTGGAATTAAAATAAGGAAATTTTAAGTTCCTGGGAGATTTTGAAAATGTTTTTCAATTAGAAATAAATATAGTATCTAACTCACCTGGATGACTGGAAAATAATTCCGAGGATGGATCGATACATCGTCGGTGTAATTTTCGAGTTTCTAAGTGGCGAATTACTACCAATGGTTTTGTTTTCAAATGGTGTTGAGGAAAACAAGTTGTTCAGAAATTCAAAAGTTTTGAATTGGTGTTAGGATTTGAAATTGATTTGAAATAAATCCCAGGAATTTAAATCTTGAAATTTAAAATTTAACTTGTTAAGTTGAATGAATCAAGATGGTAAAAACAAATAGTAAATTAAAATTTAACTTGAACCAAGTTAAATAAATCGGGATTCGGTTAGAGAATAATCTGGATTGGAATTAAGTTGATGGGTTAAGAGTTTGAATAGAAATTTGACTTGGATAGAACCAAGTGGTTGAGTTGAAGATTGGATTGAGAAGACCTTGGTATATGTTGGGTTGATACAGTTGAAAGTGATAAGGTTGATATGCCCGACAAAAAGGTACAAGTTTATTTTTGATATAAGCATGAGATTTATGAGCCGAATTGGCAAGCCGCTTGGCTATTTGATTTTCTTTTGGGTTGGAGATGGCCTAGAGAGGCGAGTTGTGGTTTTACCGATAGGGCTGTAAAAAGGAGGTTATGGCGAAATTTTCCGAAAATTTAAAGTGTTAGAAAATTTTCAGAATTTTTGAAAATTTTAGTTTGTCGGAAGAATAAATATTTCAGTCAATATTAATTGGTTAGGTTGAAATCAGAAATAAGGGGTAAACCAATCTTAGGAGTTCCAATATATAGGGTCAACCTCTAACTTAGCAATTTCGAGGACGAAATTATTTTAAGTGGGGAAGTCTGTAACGGCGCGATTTTCCAGAGGTATAATTAATTTATTTAATTATATATATCGTGAGGTAGGGGATTAAATCGTCGTTTAATTAAATAACAGGGAATATTTAATTAATTTAAATAATTAAATAATATATTTAATTCAGGACTAACCAGAAATAGTGAATTGACGATATAATATGGACGGGGTCATTCCCGAGATTTAGTTCAGTTTAGAGTTGAATTATATTGATGAATATATTCAGACGAGATCGGTTGGAAGCCTAGAATTATAATATAATTAAAATAGAGCGCGAAACGACGCGGCAGTTCGCTATTTGGCGATTTAGACTTCAACTGGATGTACAGGGTCCGTTTTAAATCGGATTTCTGTGAAACAAGAAACGTGTGGAGCTGGCGGAGTATATCTTTCTAGTGGAAGAGAAATATCAGGATTTCTTCGTGTAGATTTTGAGATACGTCCAAATCAAATTTCAGAAAAGTCGCTGTGGAATTCCTTTATAATTCGCAACGCTTTATATACGTTATAAAAGGGTTTTTCAATGTAAATTGAAATATCGATTCAATCAGGACTTGGTATATCGAATATATAATTACCCTGGAGCTGTACGATATCATATGTGAAGATATACGATAATATTAATTTATTTATAATTAATCTAATTATATTTAAATATATTTATATATTTAAATAGGCTGTTTAGAGCATTAAAAATAGCCACTTTTGCATACAAAGTCGGAATTCGACGAAACCAGTTTTGTTGGATCCGCAATGTCGAATAGTTGTTAGGTTTCCAGTTTCGTGATTTTTAGAGTCATTGTGCGGCCGTACGGATTTTTAGAGTGAGAAACAATCAGTTTTTCGACGGTTAAAAATATGTTGTGTGAGCATACGAAGTCGGAATTCGACGAAAGCAGTTTCGTTGGTACCGTAATGTCAAACTCTAGCTACAAGTCCAGTTTGGTGATTTTTGGGTATCGTATGCAGTCGCAGTGATTTTTAAGGACCTAAAAGGAATATAGAATCATTAAAATAAAATAGAAAATCAATAAAGTAAAATCTAAAAATCTAAAATAAAAATATCCTATCATTTTTCCTTGAACCATAAGAAGCCACGTGACATACGTCTACAGCCACATACGGCAACAACCAAATTCTGCTTATAAAAACCACCCAGCTAAATTCCAACGTGAAGAACAAAAATAAATCAATTCAAATAAAAGTGTAAAATCCTGAAATATATATGTTTGAGATCGTTGTTGCATCCTCTTCAAATTTGTGTATGGTTTGGCGAGTTCGATCATAGTGCAGCTCGACGGAAATCCAGACAGCGAATGGATGGGTTCTAGGGTTCGAGAATTCGTTAGATTGGAAGCATCGATGTTGGTTTTTGAGCTCAATTCTGAAATAAGGAGGTAAAAGAGGGTGTGTCGGCTAGTTTCTATAGTATTCGACGCCAACTTAGGTCGATCTTCTTTTCTGGGAAGGCCGTCGACGGCAGGAAATCGCGGTCACCAAAGCAGGCGCGAGCTGGACGGTGAGGCAACGAGGGAGTAGAGGGTTTGAGGAGAGAAACGATGGTGATGTCGGCATGGAGTTCGGTGGAAGAAAACGAGGTATGGAGGAGTTTGAAATCGGTGAAATGGTGTGGTTTTGGTCTGGAGCTCGCATCTGATGAATTGAGGGAGACAAAGGTGTGGGTCTGGGCTGGTTGAAGTGAGGTGGGCCAAGGAATTAAGGTGAAAGCCCAATAGGAATATAAAACCCAAGTTTTGTTTTATTTTAATCCAATTATATGTTTAGCTTGAAAATGTGATATCTCATCCATGCGGTATCAGATTGACGAACCGTAAGTTGCGTTGGGATCGTATGGACGAGCACTCCACGATGGAACTGACCGCGAGTCGATTGGAGTCCGTCACAGTTTGTAGCAAAATAAATTGTCCAGCTGAATCAAGCAATGGTTATCGTCATTGACGATGATCGTCCAAATGTGAGTAAAACTCACCAACTCTGAACAGTTTATATTTTCATGTTATATTTTTAGAACTGTTAGATATTGACTGATTGACTGTGTGTTGGCCGTTTGATTGAACTGCTAGTCAGTTAGTTAAATTTCTATATTGATTCTGTTTAACAGAATATATCATATGGAACTGAAAGTGATGTTATCTATATTGTCTAACATCTGTGATGCAGGGAAACAGGTTGGAGGAATCCGACTGGATTCCTCAACAGTTATTTTATTGTTTTCATATATTGTTATATGATATGTTATAAAATCTATGGGAAATTATATGTGCTCTGACGATATTGAACATCGTGATTTGATATAATTGGATACCATAACATACCGAAGGTTGATAAGGGGATTTTCAATGTTTATATTGAAAATGAATCTTATTTATAAAATCGATAGGATTTTATAAAAGGAAAACATTTATTTAATATGAAAATAAATAAATGAAAAAGGAAACATTTATTTAGAAAATAAATGAAATAAAATAGAAACATTTATTTAGAAAATAAATGAATTAGAATATAAAGGAATATTTATTTAGGAAATAAATATAGGAACATTTATTTAGATTATAAATAAATGGAATAAAGGAATATTTATTTAGGGAATAAATAAAGGAACACTTGTTCGGAAAATAAATAGAATTATACAAGGATAGATTTAAACACGTGCTTCGCACACAAGTATAACACGATATGGATTTTAAGGAGATATTGTAGAAGTAGGAATTATAACCAGAATGTGATAAAAGGATTAAACAAAGTAATTGGTTAGGTTAACCAAAGCAAGTTAGTCGAGTTAAACAAAGTAGTTTGTTAGGTTAACCAAAGCAAGTTAGTCGAGTTAATCAAAGTAATTGGTTAAGTTAACCAAAGTAAATTAGTTAAGATAAACTATGCGGTTAATCGAAGTGAATTAGTTAAGTTAAACTAATTGGTAAATCAAAGTGAATTAGTTGCGTCAAACTAAGTGACTTAGTTAAGTTAAACTAAATTGTAAATCAAAGTGAATTAGTTGCGTCAAACTAAGTGAATTAGTCAAGTTAAACTAATTGGTTAATCGAAGTAAATTAGTTGGGTTAATCAAAGTGAATTAGCTGAGTTAAACTAAGTAAATCGGTTAGAGTTAATCAAAGTGAATTAACTAAGTTAAACTAAGTGGATTAGTTCAGTTAATCGAGACAAGTAAATCAAGTTAGGTTAAACCATTTGAGTTAACCAGTTAGGTTAAACCATTTGAGTTAACCAGTTAAAGATAAACAGTTAGAGTTGACCAGTTAAAGTTGACCAGTTAGAGTTGATCAGTTAGAGTTACTCAGTTAGAATTGACCAGTTAGAGTTGACCAGTTAGAGTTATCCAAGTGGAGTTAATCGGGTAGAGTTGCCGAATATCACTTATTTGAAGTAGAGTTATCGAATATAGAGTATTCGAGGGAAGAGTAATCGAATATAGTTTATTCGAGTGGAGAAATCAAATGTTATTCATTTGAGAAGAGTTACCGAATATTAATTATTCGAAGAGTAGTTTTCGAATATTGGTTATTCGAAGTTAGTTAATCCAAAGGAGTTATTCGAAGTTAGTAATCCAAAGGAGTTATTCGAAGTTAGTTAATCCAAAGGAGTTAGTCGAAGAGTTAATCGAATATAGTTATTCGAAAGAAAGTGTTAATCGAATATAGTTATTCGAGTAAAGTTAAAAGAGTTAATCGAATATAATTTATTCGAATAGAGTTAGAGAAGTTAATCGAATATAGTTCATTCGAATAGTGTTGGAGGAGATATCGAATATAGTTTATTCGATATGATAGAAGTGAATATAATTTATCAATTAAGTTATTCGAATGAGTTATTCGAAGGAGTAAATCAAATTAAGTTAATCGATTAGAGTTGAGTTAATCGATTTGGGTTAAGTTAAGTTATCGAGTTAAGTAATCGAGTTAAGATTTATCGAGTTAAGTAATCGAGTTAAGAAATCGAGTTGAGATAATCGAGTTAAGAAAATCAAGTTGAGTTAATCGAATAAGTTGTTCGATAAGAGTAAATCCATTTAAGTTAAATCGGATGTTAGTTATTCGATAAGAATTGACACATTTAAGAAAATTGAATATTTGTTATTCGATAAGAGTTAATGAAATAGAGCCAACCAAGAAGAGTTATTCGAATATTAGTTATTCGATAGGGGTTAATCGAAATAGAGTTTATCGAATGTAAGTTATTAAAAAGGGAGTTAATCGAATAGAGATTACTCAAAAGAGAGTTATACGTCGAATTCGATTATAGCGAATTCGGGAAAGTACTATTTACTTTCCAGGGTTTAAATCAAGATTTAGTTATTGATTTAGAAATTAGGTGTCTGTTAAATTATTCGAGTTAGGAGATAAAGTTATAATTTAGGTTAGATATTGGAGAAGTAGGAACTATAACGTTATAGTTATAATCAAACGTTTTCATATAAGAAGTAGATTCGTAACCTGAATCCGAGAATTTGCGTAAACAGATGATTGGGAAAAGTGAGTGACGAACTTCATCTATTTCACAGTAAAGGACGTTGTTTCAATTAAGGTCTGAGACGTAATTATACCCCAACTTGATTGACTTCAGAATTGACAAAGGAATAGTTGTGGTTCGATAGAAAAGGTTGATTTGAAATATAGTTAAGTAATAAGCGATAAATGGATTAAGTGAAACGATGTTTTATACAACGTTCATTGGAAATCCGTAAATGAGTTTTGGAAACGTTTTCCAAATATAGTCAGATATGTTTTCTAAACATAGAAAATGAAATGTTTTCATGATAAGAATTTAAGAAATAGAGTTAAGCAAATTCAGAAACTGACTGGAGAGGGTAAGTTGAACGGTTTTCTAAGTGACGATCTGATGTTGGTTTCGACCTTCCGGACTGATACTTATAGAATTGTTCTCATACTAGTTACAGTTAGAGACTGATAGTTGCGAAATAATAGTGATGTGAAAATAAGCTATGGAAATGTTTTCCAATGATTAATAACATATATTTTCTAAATATATGAAATAAGGAAATATGAACATATGATGATTGATCGATCGAATTTCCATTTGGAAATAAGATCGTTGTTTGTACACCGACATGTTTTCATTTGATAGTTGAATCACAGACTATCAAAGTTTTTACCATTTTAACGTTGTTAATATGGAGAGACCAGTTGGATTATTATCCAAAGAACCACTCTGTATTGGCATAAGCGTTGCGAGCAATATCTGCCAAAAATAAATTGAAGACGGAGTAAAGTGCAAGGGCTGTTGTATAAGTCTTAGATAACAGTGACTAAGATGGATATACTGAATAGTGCCTTCGGTTTGTCCAGTCCCAGGACAACGTATATGGAAGAAGGTCTGACAGAGTATATCCAATGGATCGCGTAAGTTGATCTGTTCAAACGTATTCACGTTTGGTGGCGGAGGAATTCGTTTCTCTTAGCTATATACCCGTGTTATTTTTGGATAAGTCAATTTGTGATTTGGCGGGTGTGACGATGTGGCATTCAAAGTGAATGGTGATCAGATGTTCTGAAGATAGACGTAGCTTCTAGCCTCACACCGGGAAGTAACAAAAGTTGGGCTAGGCAGCATGGCTAGTTGGGTCATCCCCAAGCAGGGTGTATTGTCACCGATCTAGAGAATATTCATATTTATACTTCTTTTTGATTCTGTATCTTCGGATGACGGTTTGATGGCCTACAACCGTGGTGGCAATATATTCGCGACACTCAAGCTAAATGAGTGAGCGGTCATGTGTGGCCGGGTTGAAAGACGTTCTTGTTGAACCCTGAGTGTATCACCTCTAGAGTACACTATTCAGAAGGTGCTCCCATACCTTGTCTGTTGGAATCCATTCTCCGATAAGAGCCCTGCGGTTTATGATTTTATACTATGTATGTAGAACGTGAGATGCAAGCGTTTCTGCTAGATTGATACCTATTTGTACTTAGACATTATTATAATATCACAATGATATTGCTTGTCAAAGTTGTTCAGATACTCATAAGGGAAAAATCCGTTCCGTATTCACGGCGTGGTCTTATGAGATATCCTATACCTGTTTTAAACTATTTTACTCATACCAGTCCCATGACTGACCCGGAGTTTACTTTGTTGTTTTCCCTAAACTCTTGGGTGCCTAAATTTGTACGGGCAGTCAAGTAGTTGGGATTTACAGATATACTTGGAGAGCTTGGAGCAGGAGGCTACAAGATTTTATAGCTATATTTATTTCCGCTGTGTTGTAAGTGTTGTACTCTGATAAGTGCTATTGTATATATATAACTGTTTACTTCAAAGCTATGTTATATATTATATGTTATTCGTTCCGCTGTGAGATTCGTGTTACTCTGATGATTCTGATGTTCTTCTTCTTCTTCTATTCTATTAGTTCTATCTTTTCTTTCTCACCTTCTAAATTCTTTCACTAACGTCTCGGAATTTTCGACTCTCGAGGAGTCGAAAATTTCCAGCCGTTACAGGTATCGGCTTTAATCCTTTACTGTATGCACTTCTGGGTGCCGCCTTTGTTCAATGGTATTGATACCAAGTTTGCTGGTGTTGATAGCGCTCTTTTCTTCCTAACATATTCGTTACCGGTATTGTGCTTCCCTTCCATGAATTTGGTTTCGATCTCGTATTTATAGCTTATGTATTTGATGCCGATTCTATTGCTTCTTGTTCTTTGTGTTTTGTATCACCCCTAATAACATCGCTTCTTAGTATTCGGTCTCGTCTTCATGCTCAGTGTACTAACTTTTAATATCATCTTCATGCATCAATCTCATTACTCTTGGTGTCAGCTTTATGCATTTGCCTTCGTTCTTTGGTGTCGATACCAAGAAAACTGCTCACTGCATGTTGATGTCAGCAATGTGCCTTCATTCTTTGGTATCAGCACCAAACTTTTTGTTCCCGTACGTTGGTGCTAATAGTATACTTTACAAAACCATTCTTCTGGTGTCGTCTTCTTTGATACCCTTTATAACCTTGGTATCGCCTTCATATACCCAATCTTGTTATTTCAGTATCGGTATCGTTGTTATTACTCCAAGCTTTCAGTGTCGGCTTCACTTGTTATGACTCCACTTCTGTGTGCCGGCTCTTCTCCTATCATTTTCATTTCGGTGACGGTTTTGTTACTCTTGAAGCCTTTGCTATCGGTACTGGCTCTACCCTTACATCCTCTTGCTTTGGTATCGATTGAACACTTCTGAGGTTTCTACTTTGGTGTCGACTCTATTACGATACCCCTTCACTTTGTTTTGGTTTTGGTGTCGCCAATACGAATTCTTATAGTAACAAATAAATTTTGTGTGACTTTATAATGTAAAGTCATTCTCCATGGCAAACAACGACTGATAACCATCGACTTCCCTGATCATTAACTATTGAAGTACCATTGTCCGATGGTTGAATGCCGCAGAAAAAAAGTTGGTTGGCAGTTGTTCATCATGAATTTTTTTAATGCATTTGGCAGCCCTTTAAAAGCCAAATATTAAGAAGAATATGGTGTAATATTTTATGATATTTTTTAGTTATATTATTAAGAAGAAATCATATCGCCCTTAGTAACACACTATAGTTATCTTTTTGTATGCGTTAGTCCCATTTTATTGATTAAGGGTAATTTGATTAAAATTTGGTAAATTTTAAATTTTGGCAAGAACCACCAATATTGAATAAAATATATGTTCTACAAAAAAACACCACCATTTTCTAGGGTATGTTTAAGTAAAAGCTAGGGGTAAAAAATTTTTTTGGCTTAGAGCATCTCCAACGAGTGAGTGCTCCAATATAAGAATTTATACACTATGAAAATCAAAGTTTTGGGTTTCTCTAAATGTTTTTGATTTAGGCGTTTATACAATAGTCCCCTGAGTTCTGATGCTTGTTCAATAGGCATCCGAGCCTTAGGCGTCTATTGAAAAAGTGCATGAGGTAGATGCTATATGAGGGACAAAGTCCTGAATTTCTATTTATATAAGTTTTTAACCACTTTTTTAATTTTTATTATTTACCGCTACATATGTGTGACATCTAGACCAATAAAAATTAGTCGACGGGCCATTCTTTATGCGATAGATGTCGACATCAGACCAGCGCATACCCCTGCAGTGATGATCTACGATCTCTGCATCACTAGCCCCCTACTATTTTGCATCGATTAAGTGCAGCTATAGAGACGCCGTTTAAATCTTATTATTTGATTCACAAAATCTCAACAATATATAAATGTTATTTATTTATCCAGTTTAACATTAACGAATACTATATTTATGTTCATCACTGTAACTTGAGACGGTTTAAGTTGACAATAAATCACACATTTTTAGCTCATACCATTCCAAAACGATGAATTATTAATGAGGTTTAATGCAAGAAAAATATATGAGAAGGTATTAAACAATATACAGAATCACACAACAAAAACATAAAATATAATAATAACATAAACAGTTTATAAAACTGTTAAATAATGTACATTTGATTTCGGTTTATAATTCAGAGCTATACATTTTAACATAACATACCAATAATGCCACATAAATAAATAGTAATAGAAACAGTCTTCAACTCCATCTTCGAGTTCAAAAATAAAGGTCTTCGATATACTAAAAGACTCGGCCTGACCTGAGCTTAAAGTGAATGAAAACACTTGAGTCAGGATTAACATTCTTACACAGCTAAATTTACTCAAGTGAAATGTACAAATAACTCACTAATTGGAATGTTCAAATTTAAATAAGTATCATACTTTATGTTATAAGTCGATTCGGTTCCAAATAAATTTTCATTACCGTTTTTCATGAATCAATTCAATATTGAATTCAATTTTCAAATCTAAATTTTCTATATCACAAGATAGTTCATTATCAAATTTTCGAATTTGATTTTTGATATCCAAGTCAAATTTTATCTTGATGAAATCTTCATAGTCAAAAATTTTGAGCTTGAACGATTCGGATTGGAAATAGAACTTTTATCAAAACTAATTATACTAATATAATAGTCAAATTTAATATATAATAGTCACTTAAAATAGTTATAAAATAAAAATAGTTAAATTTTAATGCAATACAGTTAATCTAAAATTGTTATAAAATAAAATTAGTTAAATTTTATAAAATAGCTTAGTTGTAAATAGTTACAATTATAATAGTACGAAAAGAGAAATTAGTTTAACTAAAATAGTTAATATTAAATAAAACATTTAGAAATGAATTTAATTTAATAATTTTGAATAAAAATGTTTATTTTTGTTAAACTATTTGAATTTAATTTTGGTTTTCAAGTTTCATATTTCATAATGCAATCTGAACCGCATATCAAACTTTTTCCAAATTCTGACATAAAATCAATTTCGGATTTCAAATTTCAAATCGACTAAAAGCATAACGGTGTAAATTTGTAATATAAACACAGTATTCATATTCATTAAAACTTAAATTCCATTTCAATTCATAATAGTTTCATATGTAGTTTAAATGTCAAATAAGCATACAAACAAACAAATCATGTTAATAATAAATCAATCACTATTATTTCATTTACAACTTTTATTTTATGTGAATCAGCCTGTTATTTTTTTATGTAAAAACGATTGCAATGAATTGACAATTCACTTAATTCGTTTTAAATTCAACATGGTGATTTTAACTAAATTTTTATTCAATAATCAAACATATATCAACAACCAATCAGCCAACAATTCAATCAATTCAGTTCAATGTCGGCTATCAAAGATGTCGATGTAAATTCCAAATTTTCAAATTGAAAATGAAATAAATTAACTAGCATAACAAACTACTTACCATGAATTCAACAATTATTTTTTCATAAGAATAGTAATCGTGAGTTGTAACACACATCTTTTATGGTTTTGGAAAGTAAGCTACGACATAACCACATAGCGACAACATGGAATGGCTTAGACATAGACATGTTCGAACATCGACACAAACACCAGTTGGATCAAGCAGCAAACACAAGTTGAACTTCATCCTTTTTTTTGTAAAATTAAAGAAGAGGAGCAGGGGACTTCCGAGTTTGATATGGTTTAGCGTTCGGTCGGTTTGGTTGATTTTGAGGTAAAAAAAAACTCAAACCGAATTGGAACCAATTTTTTTTAAAACCGAACCGAATAGATTTCACACTACAAGAAAAACTGCATATAGCAGCAGCAGAATCCGCTTCTAATCCGTCGCTAAACAGGCATTAGCGACGGATTTCCTACATAACGGTGTAGTCGGTAAAAACCATGATGGTATCTGTGTCAGATTTTGCGACGGAATTTAGCATGAGTTTTCCGACATTTTTCCGTCATTTTACTAATTTTATAATAAAAATAAAATTTTATTTATTAATTTAATTTTAATTTATTCACCGACTATTTACTGACGGATACTTAATTTATAATAAAATATTATTTGTAAAAGACATTGGTAAATCCTTACTAATTACCAAAGGATTAGCGACGAAAATTAAATTGAGGTAAACTTAACCTTCCTTTTTTTGTTGATAATCCGCTGCTATTCCCCTTCTGATCTATCTAAATTCTACAGCTATTATTGATCACAGCTCAAAAAAAATGCAAAAACAAAAGGAATTCTAAAAACATTATGCAAAATAGACAAGCAAACAATGTAATAGAATTAAGACAGTATAAAGCAATCAAGAATTACACTATAAGACCTTTTATGACAAACAATTGCACTTTATAAATTACTTGTCATTAGCTACAAAAAATCAATCTAAACAACATTTAGTACTATAAAATAACTCCAAACTACAACTCTAAAGAGTTTTACAATGAGATAAGCTCCTTTCAACCAAGTTACGGTAAGAAATCCACGACGATCACTGCCATAAATCACAGATGACAAATTTCTATACACCTGAGCCAGAAATCTACCATCTAAAGAAATCAGTGCTAGAAATTTACTAAGCAGCACTACCAGAAAATCACATCACAAATTTGCGACAATCACTGCAGCACCTATGCCACTATACACCACCATCTCAAAACATTCTTCTATTTACCATTTAAAACTATCCATCACCATCTCAAAACCATCTCCTATTCACCATTCAAAGTAGCTCCTCATGCATAGCCATCACCAGCAAATCAGTACCACTAACCATAGCAAAATCAACAACTGTACGTAATTAGATCAAATATTATCACAGATGACAAACAACAACAAAAATCAACAGCTGTTAAGTTGAAAAGAGACTTAAATAAACTGAAATAAAAATAAAAGTAAGTTACAAGTCGTAAGTTAATTTTCAGACGTTCAATTCAAAATAGTTGTTCAAAACATGAGAAATCCAAAACTAGCAACTACACTGAATTCAGAATATATCCCCGAAAAGGACCAAAAATAAATATTTCTTGTTTCTGTGTTCATCAATGACTGGACCAAACTATTTCCATGTCACCCAGAATGTTTAAAAGGCCTGAATATTGGATTTTAATCCAACTGCATTGTATAAATCAACCCTATTTGTACGACAAGATACTAGCATATCACAAAGGATTGAAATGTGCGGTTCTATGTAATTGTGAAATTTAAGGGGATGGTTTGGTAATTAAACTACGGATTCCTGCTGCATTTAAGTTTTCTGCCATCATGTTCATTATCCTTATAGTTACGCACTAGTGCAGACATATATCATCACACTATTATCCTTTCCAACAACCATTTATAAAAGAAAGATCTGCAGGCAAGGTTTCTTTTGATGATATGAACAAATTAAAGAACTTGAGTGAATGATATGTATTCAAACAAACAACGATTTAAATTTTGTTTGAAAGAAGCAAACAGAAATATTTATTTATGATTACACTAAGTATGGTCCATTTAAGAAATTTAGAGAACAAATGTAAGACAGTTAAGTGTATATTTTTTTTGAGAAACTTGTGACAGTGCTATTTACGCTGTTAACATAGTTGAAACATAGCATTAACTTCCATGCATTATTTGGTTCAAGCAGCCAGATTAAATTTACCAAATATTACATAAACCGGTATATGAAATTACTGATAAATGACATATACGTTTTTAGAAGATAGTTTATCATGTTAAGAAAACATATAGAATATTTTCTGGAAGTACTAACAATGGATTTAGCATTTAGGAATGCACCTTTTAATAATAAATCTCTTTAAGTGGTATATATTATGTTTCCAGAGAAATATATGTAGCGTTAGAAAGTAGTATTATTTGGTGGCTTTTGAAACTGACCTATAAAGAAAAGCCAAGATCATTAGAAACCAGAGCCTTCTTCTTGGACTCTAAATCACACGCCAAAACAATCGGATCCACAGCCAAAACATTCGGATCCGCCACTGGAAATGGACCAAGAGAATCCGAACAGTCACCGCCATCTGAGATTCTACTGCAACTACTAACGACAGTCGAAGTCATGAACAGAGAGTCCCTATCTCTGTACAGCTCGAACGAGTTCAACCTCACAATGTTCTTCACCATGTGTTTGCCTGCGTCCTTCTTGCTCCTGCTCCATAGTCTCCTGCTTCACGGTGTATTTTGCAAAATAGCTACAAACCGAATAACTAGCTATCACCAGCAAACTAGCTACAAACCAAATAATTATTGCAAAATACTGCAAAATCAAGGCAAAATACTGCAACTCAAAAACACAAACAAATTTTACGGTTTGAGGCGCGGACGAACCTTAAGGCCCAATAGTAGGAATCTCAGCATTTACGAAGGCCAGAGTTAGACAACGAGAACTACTTTTCAGATCTACGGTCTGAGGCGACGAACGAGATACGTCCAGATCAGATTAAGCACATGGCGATTCACGCAAGAAATTCCGATCAAAGCATGATGAACCAAGCCGATGCGATTATTTTGAGATACTTTTCAATGTGAAGAAGATTAATTTTAGGGGAGAATTTGTTTTGATTGCGAGTAGGCAGTATATTTTTTCAGATCTGACCAAATAGAGGGGAAAACAGGAAACATAAATAAAGGTTTGTTTTTAACCGAGGAGCACAGGGAAGTGGAAAGAGCGGATGATAAAGATGAATAAAAAATAAAGGTGGATGGGAGAAATACGGGTTAGAGCCTTAATGTGCAGAAAAGAAGCGGCATAATTTTTTGGTTTGGAGGGAAATTTTGGATTGGAGCCAAGATACAAAAATATTTCAAATAGGTGGGGAAATGATAAGTCAAAGACAAAATTTCTGCTATATAAATCAAAAGAATACTTCTATATACTAAATAAAAAATTGTTACTAAAGAGGACCTCAAAAGTCAAAATGCATTTAGAAGTAACAACTAACAACTAACTTTTATATTTTTTTGAATTTTTAACATTTTTGAGTTTTCTGTAATTTGAACAAAAAATAAGATATTCGATATAACAAGCAAAAATAATCACTAGTTATTACTTATTTACAATTAATTATTATTTATTAAATATTACCTATTACAACCTAATTATAATTTAATATTTGTAATTGAAAGTTAATTATTATGTATATATTACCCGTTATCAATTGCTAAATATTTAATAGCAATAATTAGGAGCTAATTATTGTTTACTTATTAATTACTATTGGTTGTTAATAATATAATAATCAGTAGTAATTATTGATTCGTATGATTACTATTAAATATTAGTTATTCTTAAACATTAATATTATTGATAATTAATTATTAAATATAAATACATAATATTTATTATTATAATTAGTATTGCTTAAAGAACCTTTTTAATTATTGATTCTTAAATATTAATAATGGATTTTAAAAATTAAGCATCAAATATTATTCTTAATTACTAGTATTAACTTTTAAAAGTAAATTTATTATGAAACATAACCATCAATACATCCTCTAAAGATTTTGCATAATTTTCTACATGACAGCCTCTAAAAGTAAATTTATTAATAAACAGGCTCATATCTTTCTATATGACAACCTCTAAAGATTTTGCACAATTTATTCCACTGCGAAATCTGATCTGCATAAATTAACCTTAACAAAATTATGAAACATAACGATCAATACAAGAATTTTGTAGAATTGACAATAACATCATTGAACAGAGAATTTTGTAGAATTTTGTAGATTTAGTGTAACATATACTGCCATACTGACTGAAACTTGTGATGAAAATAGATGACTTAATTAAGAATTTAGTAATTACATCGGTTATGAGCAAAGATTATTTTGCTACTTCTAAATAAGCAATTATTATAAGTTATTTAATATAGAACGTAAATTATTATTTATAATTACTACTTATAAATCATTAATTAGAATAAATTAATTATTAATTATTCAACATGTTCATAATTTTTAAAAAAAATAACACTAAAGTATCTCTTAGAAAGACAATATAAACATCTCTTGCAAATCTGTTGGAATTCTACTGTAAAATAGCTTCGAAAAGTATTCGTCGGTATTTTGCCTATATTTGCAGCGGAAAATAGCGACAAAAAATTTCTGTCGGCAATTTGATGCAATTTACAACGGATTAGTGAGGGATGGCAGAAGACAATGGTAATAAATAAAAGAAAAAAGTCTGAAAATACAAAAAACTATCCCTTGCAAATCACATGGAAATTCGTCACAAATTAGCGACGAAAATTTCCGCTTTTAAAAGTTTGACGCTAATTCAGTGTTTTCTTGTAGTGTCAGTTAATTTGGTCAGTAATCCATTAACCGAACTTGAAGGATATATTATTATTCAAATGATGAATTCACTCAAGTAAAACATAAATTAATGTTTTGAAGAAATTTTATATATTAAAATTTATGTTTATAATAAAATCTGATGTACTGGCAACAAATGTCTTTGTATTATATCTCCAAAATTATTATTTAAAGTACTATAGTACCATAATATTAGATGAAAATTAAAAGTTCGGTTCAACCGATAGCCTTTTTTTATTTTACAAACCAAATTCAAATTGAATTAGTTTTAAAACTGAACTGGAACGACCAAAATGAATCAATTTGGTCGGTTAATTTGGTTTGAATAGAATATTGCACACCACTAGGGTCTGACTTGGGTTTGGTCTTGGACAGAGGAGGCGGGAGGTAAAATGGTGGTGGTAGCTGGTGCTGGTTTTGTAGTGGAAGGAAGGACTTCAGGTGTGGAGTTTTGAGGGGGTTTTAGATCTCACGGTTTTGGCTGAAGGGGATGGAATAGGTTTTTTCACTTGGATGTTGAGCATCGAGAGGATGCCGTTATGGTACGCGCAGAGGTAGGTTGTAGTACAGGTTTTTAGAGGTGGTGGCTTCGGTCTTCGTGCGTTAGTGATGCGATGGAAATGGAATGATTATGGCGGATTTGAGGATTTCATGATTTGGATTTGGACAGGGGATGATGAAGATAAGGGATTCCTGGCTTATCTCTTCCGCAATATCTAACGCTCATTTGCCATCAATCATGCATCCATTAGTACCCCTTCGTCCATCGATTCCACATTCTGAGCAGCCTCCTAGTCCCTTATCAATCTCTCCCATGTCCGAGCGAGATTCCTGGCATAATCCATAACCCAATAAAGCCCGCAGTATCCGAGTGTTTGCACATACAAGCCAACAACCGCCGATTCCATGTCTCTCTCCACCTCCTCTCGAGCCTTTCTAGCTTGGGTTCTAAGCTCTTCAACCGGAGCTTCATATTCGGCCATGATCCCCTCAAACTGACCAAGTAGCTTCATGTGTGACGACTCTGCTACCTCCTTCTCTCTCTTGGCCTACTCAAGCTCAGCAGGGTGTTTTTCAAGCACTTGCCTGAGCTCTGCATTCTCCTTCATCAGACATTGGGTTTTCTGGTTCTCCTTCCGAAGCCTTTTATTTTCCTCGGCCAATGCCTGGTTATCCGGCCTTAAGTGCTGCACTTCCTCATTTTCCTTCAGTAGCCGGAGAATTTCCGGAAAGCCGTTTGTTATCGCTCTCCAGTGTGATCGCCCAGGCCGACACAGAGGCCAGCACATCTTTATGCCCTTCTTGAGCTCGAGCCGCTTTGGCATTTATCTTCTCTAGCTTTCTCCGGAGACCTTCCAACTCATCATCCCTGGACTTGATCCTATCCCGATTAGCACTAGTCTCGAGCTTCAAGCACCACGCCATAGATGGCCTACTACAACGGAAATCCAATGAGTTGCCAACTAAAATTTTGCCACAGCTATGCTGATTTTTGTCTATTGCAACGCACTCCTTAATGTGTTAGCATAGATATCAAATTGTGTTGCAGTAGCTATAGTTATAAACTTATAAGTTTAATTTGCCACGTCATCAGTCTGCATCTATAAAAAGATGCATATCTATCCGTCAATTTACCTTTTAAAAACAACATCTGTAGTTGACACCTCACTAATCCGTTATAATCCTCCACCACCAATAGGAAATCAACTTACATTACTCATTCTGTTCCTCTTTCTCAACCTCTCAGAATTACTCGTTCTCACCCCCAAATTTCCAATTCTAACCCCAATTTTTCATTCACCTACTTCTTCCACTCCAACCCTCTCTGCGTCCTACACTTATTCCAGCTAGTCCTCGATGCCAACTCCAAATGCACCCACTTCTCCCCTTCTCCATCATCAAATGGCAGTCAATCCAAAAATAAAGGTGCTTGCTTTTTAACCTGTGTTTCTCATGTACGTTTCTATTGCTTTTTTGTCAATGAATCCACAATTTTTTCAGTTTGAAGTTGTATACAATTAGTTTTTGTTTTATGTGGTTCTTTTGTATGTTGATTCGCCAAAATGTTCTTCGAGCAGCTATTGGGTTGTTAATCAATTTAATGACACAGAACTTTCCTATTGAAGTGTGGTTGTGGACAATTAGACCATCGACCTTATACGAGCTGCATGTTCTAAACAACTGCTCAGGTTGTTGTTGTCCGTGATGATTGAGACATGATACTGCTAGATTTTTTAATAAGATATGCAGTAGTTTATGAAAATGGTTTCATAAGGATGCTTACATATACATGATACTATTCATTTCTGAAGTATTTTCATGTTTGTCATATGCATGATTTTTCACCTAGTTCCCAATCAGATAAGTTCTATATGGACAGTTAGAAATTATGTGCAAATTCACTTCATCTACGAATGTTTATACCTGCTGTACATTGATGTGTGCATCACCATTGACATAAAAGTCCATACAATAATATATCTGCACACATGGATCAATAAATTGCTAATGGATGATTGTTTCTTCATGATACATGCTTCGAAAAATTTATATGAGCTTTGTTTTAGTATGTGTGTGTAACAACCTAGAATTTTAAGTGTATTTTTATTTGATTATTTAGTTTAAATTTTATTCATTTAAAACGCGGTTTGTTGTATTTTATAACTATTTTGATTTTGAAATAAAAACTAAATTTATTTTGGTTTTTGTATAACGAATGAATTTGATTTGATATGAATATATTTTAATAATATTTTCAATTTCAATCTTATTTTGAATATAAATTAAATTGAGTTTATTTAGTTTAATTTTAATTTATTCTTATATTTTAATTTTAAATAGTAAAGTTGTGTTACATAATTTGTTTTCGAGATTAATAAAAATTATATCTTTGTTTTAAATTTCATAATATTATATAATTTCTCATAACGGGGATTTTGAATTTGAAATACGTACGGTGAGATGTTGTAACTGTATAAATTTCGTCGAAAAATTTGAATGTTTGTCGGTCTCGCATTTTTCAGTACAAAGCTGCGCCTAACGGCTCAAATTTTAGCGACCGAAAAATCACTTCGAAATCAGTTTGGACAAACATGAAAAATATTCTATCTATTACCGGTAATTTAGTGGTGTCGTGGAAATCAGACGTTTAGACCACCGTTTTCCATCCACATTTTTATGTAAAAGGGGTCCGTAACGCGTTCTTAAATAGAGCATCCCGACACTGCAAATACATCGTCGTGTGCATCTCGTCACGTTGATTAGCGCAATATAATTATTTGTTCGTTTCGGTGCTCGGTTCACGCCAAAATTGCAAAAAGTTTGCACTGTTCATTTATGAAACAAAATGATTTGAGTTCAATGTGTCTCTATTTGGATTCAGCATATTTTTTCTAGCTATTTTTGTTCTGCAAACCTGATCTGTAACGTTCACCTGATACTCGAACGATCAAAAAGGAGATGAGTTGGACAAAAATATGAAAGCATGGACACATTTATGATTAATGCATGCGTTGATTATGCCAAATCTTCCATCCATTTCATTCGTTTATGTGTTCCATTTCATACCCTAGTCAGTTCTATCCCTTTGGTTCTATTTCTTTGGAATTCCACCTGAAGTTTTATTCCATTTCATGCACTGTTCACCTTTTGCATCTTTTCTATTTCAATGCAACATGCACCATTCCACTTTCATTTCTAAACTTTTTTTTTCTGTTTACATAAAACCTATTCCATTCTTATTATATATATATATATGAACAAACTATGTTTATTACTCATGAGCTGTATGCATGAACAACAGACGTATAATGTAAAACCTTACAATCAAATGAAGTTGCGGAAAATTTGTTATTTTGGAATAAATGAAAGGCTGGTGTACCTATTCAAACTCTTGAGTATCGCCGCGTTGATTATCTATTCAAATTCCAATTTCCGAAATTAAAGCCACTGTATCGTTCTTTTCACAGACTTACCACGTTCTTCCTCCTTTGCTTATATTTTCTCGTTGCTAATCCCATTGAAAATAACAAATGGAAAAAATGATCTCACCTTCCTCTTCCCAAAATGAAGATCCCACGTTTTCCTATACGTCGTTTTTTTAATTCTTCATTTCTTCATTTCGAAAGCCTGTATAAAGAGAATACAAGAACATCAGCTCCTCCGCCCACCATGAAGCCACGACAGCACGTCCAAGCACCCACGCTCACCTCCACGCCTCACCCCGCTCCACCTGCTGGCATCACCACCACCCGAGTTTTACCCCTCCAGACGTTCGTCTATGCCAAGCCTGTCCAGCTGCTCTTTTCCGCACCAATACTCCCTAATCCGACCTTCCCCTCCGCCAAAGCTATCACTCTCTTCACCGAACCATGCCTGTCAACCATGTCGACCCCATGTGTTTCCCGTTTTCTTGCGCGATGTATGTCATGCCTCTGTGTGTGTAAGTATTAGAGTGTGAGTGTGCGAATATGGTGTGAGCATGTGTACTTGTTTGTGTGGTGTTATTCTGTGTGATTATATGTGTTTGAGTTTTGGTTTTGAGTAAGTTAGTGTGTGTGTATAGTGGGTGTGTTTTTATAATGGGTTAGTTTTTGTAGTTGTATGTGCGTGCACGGTTTGTGTTCGTGTGTGTTACTTATCTGTGTGTGAGTGTGAGTATGTTTGTTGCGTGTGTTATTTTAGTGTGTGCGTGCGTTAGTATATTTATAAATAATTTGGATGTGCGATTTTTTTATACGTATTTTGTTGTGAATGAATATATACATATATTATAATAATTTTTGGTGTGCGTTAAATTTTAATTATACATAATATTTTTGAAAAGTAAAAAAGAAATGTTGTGTTTATTTTGAATCGAATTTTGTGTTGGGTTCGAAACCCGTTCCAAAATCCAATAACCATACCATTCCAAAATCGAAATAACCATGCTGATCCATTTATTTTCCCCGACCTCCTCTCAAAAAAAAATATTGAGTGATATCGAGCTGAAGCCATTCTGAATCGTGCCCAGAAGTCGTAGTCTCTTTCGGTGTCAATCAGATTGTCATCTTCATTTCTTTACCATGAAAGGTGAGTTTATCACACACCTAAATTACATTTTTCATGGATGTTAGATCAATAATGAACTGTTATATTAAATGTATAGGATTGCTAGTAGGAATCATTTGCTATGTTGATATATATACCCATTTCATTTGCTATGTTGATATATATACCCATTTCATTTGCTATGTTGCTAGTAGGGAAAAATCGTTTTAGGTTGAAATGATAGACTCGAATGATTTTACTAAATTTGGGATTGCGGGTTGAAATGATATATACCCGTAGAAATTTTAAATTGCAGATTGAAATGATAAATATTTGTATCATTTGACAATAGGGTAGGAAATATATACGAACATCGTTGGTTACGTTTTCGAAGTAAAATGATTTGAAAATTTGATTTTAAAATCATATTTTAAGATATTATATTTATATTTTTTTTACTTAAATTTTATAATTTAATCATAGAGGTATTTTAAACTTTTATATTATTATAAATAATTATTTTAGACTTTTATTTCTATATTATTTTAAACTTATATATGTTTTCTAATTATTTTAGAATTTTATAAACTTATATATATTTATTTTCAAAGTTAACATTTTCTTTTATATATAAACTTTAATAATAAACTAAAGGTGGATAATTTAAGATTTTAGCGATTTGAACTTGAGATTCAAAGATTTGAATTTATATAACGATATTTGATTTAATGAATGTACTGATATAAGGTGTTGATTCGATGTTATAAGTATTGAATTTGAATTCTACGATTTGAGTTATAGAATATGATATGATTTATTGAAACTGAAATATAATATTTAATTTGAATTATATAAACCGAATTTGAATTTAAGTGATTGGATTGTTGAATCGACTTAACGAACTCTTATAAAGTTAAAAACTCGATTTATAAATTGTTTTGAATTTATAAATAACGATTTTGAATTGTATGTTTTGAATTACAAAACACGATATGATTTATTTAAATTGAAAATGTAAGTTTTCGACTTGAATTATAAATATGATAAGATTTGTTGAATTTGAAATATAAGATTTATTATGAAATATACCAACGGTGTAAGTGTTATAATGGTAATCCCGCCTACGCTATTTTGATATTTTACTTAACGGATAGACACTACTGCATATAGTGTATTAGTTTGACGTATCCTTAGAGGATGGTGATCCCAAACATCCTTTAAGTTAATGATTGCATTTCATCAAACATTTCATTTGAGTTGATTTACTTCCATAAGAATGTTAGTCCTGATTTGAATTATTTTGTTTTGCATTATGGTTCGGGTCAGATCGATTATTACTGCTTTCGAGATTCACTCTTGGAGTACGAAGTTATAGTGGGTTTCGCTCATCCTATATCCATCTATTGATTAGTTGTTCTAATCATCCAATTACTTCTGTCATTTATGTTTTAGACAATTACATTTGTTCATGTATTAGAAATTTATTGTATTGAACTTCCGTTGTATTATTTATGAAAACTCTGATGTAAAAATTTATTTAGTAGCATCATGAACTACTATTGTATTATTTATTTTCCGCTCTATGATATCATATTGCATTGTATCTGTGTCTACGATCTATGATCTGTGATTCTGTGATTTATTCTATTTACCTCAGAAGCTAATAACAATATGTCGTTTTGAATGGTTCGAGTTGATATGTTTTTTTGATTCGGCACGGTCAAAATGGCGGGTCGTTACAAGTGGTATCAGAGCTTTGGCTTATCAAAGCTTTAGTTTATGGTGTAAAAACTCATTTGAGATAGGGTAATGATACCCTAGAATGAGTGGAATCAATCGCAAAATCCTTCTTGTGAGAGAGCGTATTTTAAAAATATAAATTATTTTGAAACGTAAAGTATTTTTAAATTTAAATCCTTTCGAAATTCCTACTCTTCGAATTCGTTCTCTTCGATAGTTTTTTTTTTGTTAAGTTCTACTTCGATCTGAATCTTGATCCCATTTGAAATCCATCTTCAAGTTGTTGTGTTTTTTGATATTATGAGAGAATGTAAATATTGCAAATAAAGTTAAGATGTGGAATAAAATGATTTAGTTATAACCACGGAGATCTTTTGACTACATCTTGAGAATTTTGCTATGGAATACTTTAAAATTGATTTCTAAGATTTTGAAAAATATGTACTAGTAATATATACATGTATTTATAAATAAAAAGTTTAAAGTGATTTTGTGAAATGTTTTCAAAAAAAAAAAAAATATATATGAAGGAAGACCACTTTGGTAGCTTTGTTATATGTTTATCCAAAGAAGTTTGATTTGTGAAGCATGATTTGATATACATATATATTTATATTTTGAATGATTGAAAGAAAATTCGGAATCGATTCTCGAGTTTGGTCCAATGATAATCCAATATTTAATATGAAGTTTTCGAACCTTATATGTGGAAGATGTATAGAAGAATTATGATTAATTCGAAAGCTATTGATTTGGAAGGTAATTGATTTAAAATGATACATTATATAATGGTATTTATATAAGAATGATATATTTGAAAACATGATGTTGAAAAAGAAATCTTATGTAAATTGATATTTATGTAAGTGCGATATGCGTGAAACGTGAAATGAAGTACTATATATATAGTATATATGTTTTTGAAATAAATATGTGGGAAGTACCTTCCATCGAACTCACAATTCCTGAGAGAGGGATTGTGTTGGCGCTCAACGAGAGCGTCCATCGGAAATCGTAGCAATGTTAGTGCTCCGTCGATTGGAGTATCCACGGATATTGGAATCTCACTCGGTGAGATCACATTGATTATTATTATTACTTATCTGTTCTAGCATAATTTGGGGGGCGAAATGCCTAAAGTTACAAGCGATTCCACATGAATAGTGGCGTAACCGCCGCGTAACTGTGATCTAGACGCCATAGCGAAATTCGAGGGGCGCGATGCCAACAGTTACAAGTGATTCCACTAGGACAATGGCATAACCGCCACGTAACTGCGATCTATGGCAACAATCATGGCGAAATTCGAGGGCTGCAATACCTACGGTCATAAGCGATTCTACTGTGACAGTAGCGCAACTGCCGAGTAACCGTGATCCATGGGGGAAAGTATTTTCCATATCTATTTTAAATGTTTTAAGTATTTTCATAGGAGTTGAAACAAGGATATTTAGTACTTACAGATTTTGGTCGTACGCCTCTCCAGCGTATGCATAACGTATGTAAGAACGACAGTAAACTTGTTAAACTTTGAGGTATCTTCGAGTTATCAAGTATTTTCAAACGTTAAATAACAAACCAATGATCTGCAATTAAATTTAAATAACCTCAACATAATAAACTAAGAAAGAGATTTTAATTGTTTTTAAAACAGATATTTCTAGATATAAAATTTTGTTTAATATTTAAATCTTTTTCCGAAGTTTCCCTTCCAATTGAATCCTTCTTCCTTTATAGATCCTCTTGATTAGGTTCTTTCGTTCGTTCAGCTTTTAACTCGAATTCTGTAACTATTCCTTATCCATAACAAAGCAAGAAGTTGAAGGAGAGTATAAGTCTTCTAGCGAGTTCATATTTATTAAATGTTAATTTGAATACGTATTTTGAAAGGTATTATAATATATAATTTCCTTAATATATTATTTGAAAATTTTGACATATATTCTGTTTAATTATGGAAAGATGTTTTGAGTATTTATCTAACGTTAAAATTGGCCTATCGAATACCTAGTGATTTGGGTATACGTCTGGTCAACGCATATGTTAAATCCTATATGTATTTGATAGATATAGGGTCACACTCTAGTCGCTTGAAAATGATTCTAGTGATGACTTCGCAGCGTCATCGATATCTATTTTCGGGTTTCGAAAGTAGGATAGATATATATCGCCAATCGAGACGTCGAGTGAATACTTTAAACTAATTTTCAAATGTTTGAAAATATTTTAATTTTTGATTTTTATATATTTCAAAATATGTATATATGGATATGAAAATAAATTTGAACTATTGTTTTAAATATACTAGTTATTTAATTAATATTTTCCTTCCTTATTCCATTTTGAGGACGAAAGCATTTAAGTGGGGGAGAATGTAACAACCTGAAATTTTAAGTGTAATTTTATTAGATTATTTAATTTAAATTTAAATTTTGATTTTATTCATTTAAAACACGGTTTGTTATATTTTATAACTATTTTGATTTTGAATTTAAAAACTAAATTTATTTTTGTTTTTGTATAACGAATGAATTTGATTTGATGTGAATATATTTTAATAATATTTTCAATTTCGATCTTATTTTGAATATAAATGAAATCAAGTTTATTTAGTTGAATATTAATTTATTCTTATACTTTAATTTCAAATAGTAAAGTTGTATTATATAATTTGTTTGCGATATTAATAAAAATTATATCTTTATTTTAATTTTCATAATTTTATATAATTTCTCATAACGGGGATTTAGAATTTGAAATACGTACATTGAGATGTAGTAACTGTATAAATTTCGTCGGAAAATTTGAATGTTTGTCGGTTGTGCATTTTTCAGTACAAAGCTGCGCCTAACGGTTCAAATTTTAGCGACCGAAAAATCTCTCCGAAATCAGTTCGGATAGACATGAAAAATATTCTATCTGTTTTCAGTAATTTAATGGTGAAATCCGTTTCGTGGAAATCAGATGTTTTGACCTTCGTTTTCCATCCGACTTTTTACGTAAAAGGGGTCTGTAACGCGTTTTTGAATGGAGCTTCCTGACACTGCAAATTATATACCGTTGTGTCCATCTCGTCACGCTGATTAGCACAATATAATTATTTGTCTGTTTCGGTGCTTGATTCACGCCGAAATTGCCAAAAAGCTTTCATAGTTCATTTATGAAACAAAGTCATTTGAGTTCGATGTGTCTCTATTTGGATTCAACATATTTTTTCTAGCTACATTAGTTCTGCAAAACTGATATGTAACGTTCACCTGATACTTGAACGGTCAAAAAGGAGATGAGTTGGACAAAAATATGAAAGCATGGAAACATTTATGAATAACGCATGTGCTGATTTTGCCAAACCTTCCATCCATTTCATTCGTTTATGTGTTCCATTTCATACCCAGGTCAGTTCTATCCCTTTGGTTTTATTTCTTTGGAATTCAACCTGAAGTTTTATTCCATTTTATGCACCGTTCACCTTTTTCATCTTTTCTATTTCAATGCAACATGCACCGTTCCACTTTCATTTCTAAACATCATTTTTTCTATTTACATAAAACCTATTGCATTCTTATTATATATATATGAACAAACTACGTTTATTACCCATGAGTTGTATGCATGAACAAGCAATAGACGTATAACGCAAAACCTTACAATCAAATGAAGTTGCAGAAAATTTGATATTTTGGAATATGAAAGGCTGTTGTACCTATTCAAACTCTTGAGTATCGCCGCGTTGATTACCTATTCAAATTCCAATTTCCGAAATTAAAGTCGTTGTATCGTTCTTTTCACCTACCACGTTCCTCCTTCATTGCTTATATCTTCTCGTTACTAATCCTATAGAAAATAACAAATGGAAAAATTGATCTCACCTTCCTCTTCCTGAGACCAAGATCCCACATTTTCCTATACTTTTTTTTTTACTTCTTCATTTCTTCATTCCGAAAGCCTGTATAAAGAGAAACCAAGAACTTCAGCTCCTCCACCCACCGTGAAGCCATGACAACTCGTCCAAGCACCCACGCTCACCTCCCCGCCTCACCCCGCTCCGCCTACTGGCATCACCACCACCCGAGTTTCGCCCCTCCAGACGTTCGTCTATGCCAAGGCTATCCGGCTACTCTTCTCCACACTAATACTCCCCAGTCCAACCTTCCCCTCCACCAAAGCCATCACTCTCTTCACCGAACCATGCTTGTCAACCATGTCGACCTCATGTGTTTCCCGTTTGCTTGCGTGATATGTGTGGTGCCTCTGAGGGTGTAAGTATTAGAGTGTGAGTGTGTGAATATGGTGTGAGCGTGTGTACTTATTTGTGTGGCGTTATTCTGTGTGATTATGTGTGTTTGAGTTTTGGTTTTGTGTAAGTTAGTATGTGTATATAGTGGGCATGTGTTTATAATGGGTGTGTTTCTGTAGTTGTGTGCGCGTGAGCGATTTTTGTTTGTATGTGTTACTTGTCTGCGTGTGAGTGTGAGTATGTTTGTTTCGTGTGTTATTTTAGTATGTGCGTGCGTTAGTATATCTATAAACAATTTGGATGTGTGATTTTTTTATACATATTTTGTTGTGAATAAATATATACATATATTATAATATGATAATAATTTTTGGTGCGCGTTAAATTTTAATTATATATAATATTTTTAAAAGTAAAAAAAATATGCTGTGTTTATTTTGAATCGAATTTTGTGTTGAGTTCGAAACCCGTTCCAAAATCCGATAACCATACCGTTCCAAAACCGAAATAACCATGTTGATATATTCATTTTCCCCGACCTCCTCATCTTAAAAAATATATTGAGTGATATCAAGCTGAAGCCATTCTGAATCATGCCTAGAAATCGTAGTCTCTTTCGATGTCAATCAGATTTTCGTCTTCATTTCTTTACCACGAAAGGTGAGTTTATCTCACACCTAACTTACTTTTTTCGTGGATGTTAGATCAATAATGAATTGTTATATGAAATGTATAGGATTGCTAGTAGAAATCATTTACTATGTTGATATATATATGCCCATTTCATATGTGACACAATATATTCATATGACACGTAGGTGCACTGATGATATATATGCTATGATTGAGGCTGTGTGATAGTTGTTTATGATTGTTGATTGCCAAAGTTGTAGGAAATAACTATGGGCTGAAATGATATATATCCAAATGAACATTATATTAGGGAAAAATCGTTATGGGTTGAAATGATAGACCCGAATGATTTTACTGAATTTGGGATTGCGGGTTGAAATGATATACACCCGTACAAATTTTAAACTGCCAACTGAAAAGATAAATATTCGTATCATTTAACTGTAGGGTAGGAAAGAATATACGGACACCGTTGGTTACATTTTCGTAGTAAAATGGTTTGAAAATTTGATTTTAAAATCATATTTTTAGATTTTATATTTATATTTTTTTACTTAAATTTTATAATTTAATCATAGAGGTATTTTAAACTTTTTTATTATTATAAATAATCATTTTAAACTTTTATTTCTATATTATTTTAAAATTATATATGTTTTCTAATTATTTTAGAATTTTATAAACTTATATGTATTTATTTTCAAAATTAATATTTTATTTTATATATAAACTTTAATAATAAACTAAAGGTGGATAATTTAATATTTTAGCGATTTGAACTTGAGATTTAAAGATTTGAATTTATATAACGATATTTGATTTAACGAATGTACTGATATAAGGTGTTGATCCGAAGTTATAAGTAATGAATTTGAATTCAACGATTTGAGTGATAGAATATGATATGATTTATTGAAATTGAAATATAATATTTAATTTGAATTATATAAAACGAATTTGAATTTAAGTGATTGAATTGTTGAATCGACTTAACGAACTCTTATAAAGTTAAAAACTTGATTTATAAATTGTTTTGAATTTATAAATAACGATTTTGAATTGTATGTTTTGAATTACAAAACATGATATGATTTATTTAAATTAAAAATGTAAGTTTTCGACTTGAATTATAAATATGATAAGATTTGTTGAATTTGAAATATAAGATTTATTATGAAATATACCAAGGGTGCAAGTGTTATAATGGTAATCCCGCCTAGGCTATTTTGATATTTTACTTAACGGATAGACACTATTGCATATAGTGTATTAGTTTGACTAATCCTTAGAGGATGGTGATTCTAAACATCCTTTAAGTTACTGATTCCATTTCATCGAACATTTCATATGAGTTGATTTACTTCCATGAGAATGTTAGTCCTGATCCGGATTATTTTGTTTTGCATTATGGTTCAGGTCAGATCGATTATTACTGCTTTCGAGATTCACTCTTGGAGTACGAAGTTATAGTTGGTTTCGCTCATCCTATAGCCACATATTGATCAATTGTTCCAGTCATCCAGTTATTTCTGTCATTTATATTTCAGACAATTACATTCATTCGTGTATTAGAAATTTATTGTATTAAACTTCCGCGGTATTATTTATGAAAACTCCGATGTAAAATTTTATTTAGTAGCTTCATGAACTACTATCGTATTATTTATTTTCCATTGCGAGATATCATATTGCTTTTATCTGTGTCTGTGATCTATGATCTATGATTTTGTGATTTATTCTATTCGCCTCGGAAGCTAATAACAATCTATTGTTTTGAACGGTTCGAGTTGACATGTTTTGTCGATTCGACACGGTCGAAATGGTTGGTTGTTACAGTGTGTATAAGGCTTTCTAATAAATATACGCTTGTTTTTTTGGTTAAATGATTTGTAGCTTGTGATATCACTTAAATTCTTCCTTCAATTCAAGTTCACTGATCGCTCAATCAATTTCTACTTTGAATGCATCAACAGCGGCTGCAAGAAAGAACTGCCACCATACAATCCCAGCGAAGATGAGGATTGTGAATGTAGGGTCGAATGCGATGAAGAATTTTTTTGGTTGCTCCATGTGGCCGGTAAGTATAAATTAGGTTTTTTTGGTTACTGTTTCAATTATCATACCTTTCAGTGACGTTTTAATCGGGAATTCAAGATATGTGCAGAATGGCTATTGCGGGTATTTTATATGGCATCACGAAGTGTATGAAATCAATAGCAATCCGGAATTAGATGATACTACTGTCAAATTGATGGAAAAAGAAAAAATTATATCGCAATTGCTCTTGGAAAGGAAGACAATTGAAGAAAAGCTGCAGAGGCAAAAGAAAAAGAGGGAAAAAGCCAATGAATTTGTGGCAGATATGAAGGAAGAGTTGGCCCTAATGCGCATTAAATGTGGAAAACATGAGAAAGAGAAAAATTCTTTGCAACAACTTTAGCTATGTCCTGGATCATGTTTGGAGTTCTTTTGTGTATTGCTATGGCAATGTAGTGCAGTGAAGTAACATGAAATAGCATGCATGGACAGTTTTTCAAATATAATTTTAAGTTTTGTCACATTGTAGATTAGTGATAATTTTTGCCACATTGCATATTAGTGATAATTTTTGCCACATTGCCCATTAAAACTAAAGTGCTGATTAGTGATAATTTTATCCACATAGTAACTGTCTAATTGTTTACTCAGTATCATTTGTGTTTTGAACAAACTGAATCATTGCATCAATTTACAACTGAGTTACTCAATATATTTTAGTTATGTAACTCAGTTATGCAAATGAAATGCAAATGAAACTCAGTTATGTCACACAGTTATGCAACTGAAATTCAAATAAAACTCAGTTTGTGCTGAAATGAAAATGAAACTAAGTTTGTACTAAAATGTAACTGAGGCATGCAGGTGAAGGAGGCAGTGATGAGGTTGTTCAAGAACTTGTTACTGAAGGCACTAGCGGTACTCGAGGCAGTAGAGGCACTTGGCACTGAACGCATTGGAGGCTCACGCTATATTTTGAAACTGTTTTAGTTTGATGTAAACATGAACTTAGTACTGGTTGTGTTTTGTAACTGATATGTTTGTAAAATTGAATTTAGTGGCTATGTTTTGTTATTTTGTAGTTGACTAAGTAGTACCTTTATTGCTAGTTAATTTGCAATAAAATGTTCTTTTTGATATTCCATTGTGATGTTATGTTGCAGTATGTTATGTAATGTTTCCATAGCTATGATATAATGTTGCAGTATGTGATGTTAAATGTTGTCATAGCTATGATATAGTGTTGCCATTGGATGGTAAAAGTGTTGTCATAAATTAATGCATGTGGGCCCACAACATGATTCTGTGAACCCAGGCTATAGATTTTAGTCGGGATTCTGTGAACCCAGGATGTAGATTTTAGTGGGCCTCGCATTTTTGTAAATTTAGTACATGTGGCAACACCTGTACTGATGTTGCCTTAGGGTCGCAAAGATGTTGCCTTTGACTCTAATAAGGTGACGCGACAAAACAAAACACCAAGAAAGTGTCGCCACAAATAATTTTTGGCCTATAGCAACATTTTTTGGCACTTTTTGCATCACTTCTCTAGTGTTGCAGTATGCAATCTATGGCGTAGTGAAGCCTTCGATAATGGTGCTCTTTGTGAAAATCAGCTCCGAGAGCTTGCGTTTGTATCAATACATATTCCAGTATTCTCTGAAAGTGTTGTATACCCGGTTCACTGTATCATCATCAATATACTGCGAGATATGATGAAATATAACATCAAAATTATCTCTTCAAAGTAAAAACCTAGGAATTGTTTCTTCAGAATTCCCTTCTTCTCCTCATCCGACAAGACTGGGATCTCTTACATATCTAGCAATTCCAGACCATGCCTCCTTCCACTCGTCCTCGATACTCCACCCATGGATTTTTCTACTAGCACATGGGTAGAAACGTAAGGAGGAGGGACAAATGTTGTTTGCCTCATGGTTGCAACAACCATCTATTTTATGGTGTCCGCTGGTCTCTTGCTCGATGGAAGAGGCACCGAGTCCTGGGGATAATGTCGATGTCTACTTCCAAACTAAGGGTACTTATTCTTAGTATGCACTTGTTTATCTCCCAAAAGTCACCCATTGTACCTCCCTTATGGAATCGGGTATGTCTCCGATCTCTGTCACTGGCTGCCTTCCCGAGTCATGGCACCTACACAAGGAAAATCTTGAGTCAGAATCAAACATCCTACATGTACGGAACCAATGGTGTGGCATGCGGTGCTTGTGAGCATGTGTATCCTAAGCGTTCCCCCACGAATCGGATGTCAGTTTGCTTGAAGGTGTAGTTTCCCTAACGCTCAACAATAAGCTCTCGACATTGGTACCATACAGCCCAAAGGTTGACGTCTCAATCAGCACCATTTCTAGTCATTTAAACTGATACTCCACCTCTATCGACGCGGTGGTCATGGGGTGGCAATTGGAGAACTGAGTCTGAAAGCCTCTCCCAACCTTGTCTCCTCTATTGGAGAGAAAACGGGAGTGGATTTCAAACCATCCCCTCTGGTGGGCTCCTCATCATCATCGTCGCCGCCAGCTACATCCCTTAGAGCTCCTGCGATCTCCTCCTCATTCGGGGGAAAGTTGAGAAGCACGATAGGGGGCACCTCTTCCTACAGACCCAGAGGAATTTCTTCTCCCCCAGCTTCCGCCTCTCCATCTTCTCCTCTAACAACCTTCGAGATGTAGTCCAGAAAAATGGAGAAGATGGTCTGATAATAGAATCTGGGCATAACGAAAGCGTTTCGATACATTACTCAATGCCAAGGTTTGTTCTAGATAAACTCCACTCCTTAGAATTCCGAGGAGTATCTGCCACATAAAACCTTAAGTTACTTTAGTGCTTACTGTTACTACCAGATTTAAAAACTGAAACTGGATAGAGGTGAAGGGGTATCGAAATGGCACCAACATCAAAGTGGAAGAAAGAAAGGCCTAAGGCCGATACCGAAAGAAAAGGAGAGGAAAATGTTTGATCCACATGTTATCGGTACCAACATGAGCAGCAAAAGCTTGGTACCGATACAGGGAAAGAAGCGGCAAGGCGATACTGAAACCAGCATACAACAATCCACAAAGTATGATTGCGGTACCAACACCAAAAGCAACCAACCCGGTTTCAGTTCCGAAAGCATACAATTTGACACCGAAGCTTAGAGCAATAAGAAGGAAAGCAAGAGGCCAAATTAGAGCAGAGGGCTATCTGTAATGACCCGACTAGAATTTGATGCTCGAATTCGACAATAATACATAAACTCGTATTACTTTCCAAAATCCAAATATCATAACACCACATAGTTAATAGGAAGGAAATAAAGGGTGAGAAAAAGATAAGAAAGAAATATTAGAATAGAAGAAAAGAAGAAGAACCAACTAGTCAACAGAACATAGAGTTTAACATCGCAGTAGAATAAAATATAATATAGAAATAAATCTTTATTGAGAGCTTGAAATAATACTTATAATCATTAGAGTACAAAAAATCATCAATACATTTGGATAGTTACAATAGCCTGTCCTCATGTACAACACACAACAGAAATTACGTTTGGACTTCTCCAGCTCATTTTTGGACTACACATCATCCGATAGCCTGAACATGTAAAATTCGGTCTGACTTGAGCATTGCAAACGCTAGGATCTGTCTAGTGAACCAGGGTGAGAAAACTCAACAAGTTTAAAGGTATCATCCAACTTGATTTTGATTTTTAAAAACTTCTGTTGAAAGAAAAGGATAATCGTAAGACCAGTCCACACATAAACACGGATGGTTTTTGCTTTGTGATAACCCAAAACATTTCGAAATCATATTTATTCGGATATTATAACAATGTCTTTATCAAATAAATAACCGTCTAGAAGAACGCTTGCATCTCACGCTCTACATACATAGTATATAACCGAAAACAGCGGGCTCTTATTGGAGTTGGATTTCCAACTGTGACAAGATATGGTCCACCTTCCGATAGTGTATCTCTAGAGAGGAATACACTGGGTTCAATAATAACATCTTGCAACCCGGCCACACATGACCGACCACTCATTTCTCTTGAGTGTATCAAATATATTATCACCAATGGTTGGTCAACCACCATTTCCAAGGATAAATAGAAGTGGTAGAAGAACAAAAATGAAATTTCTCCAAATGGTGACAATAGAACCTAATGGGAGCGACCCACTTAGCCATGGTGCTTGCCTGATTTTTGACACCCAGATAGCTACTCGACTCAATCAACGTACAACAGGTTTCAATTTCTTTAAAAACTATATCATATTCCTCATCATACTTAGTGTATCTTTTAAGACAATATATATAAGTCTTGATTCTAACCTATATAAACTACATTAAAAACTTACTTCAACCCAATCTTGGGTTATATCTTAATAAAACTCCATCTCTTGTTTAAATTATGTGATTTATGACCGAATTTTTGTAACTTAGCTTGCCTAACCATTTTAATTCAATTTGGGTCTCCGTTTCGATTTCCATTTACTACATATTCCAGAAAACTTGGTTTTTAATATCTTCATACAACTTGGATTCTAGGAAATTCAATTAAATAGAATTCCAAAAAAAAAGAATTCAGTTTAAAACTTAAGGATATATTTAATATAAATTCGCTTAAAACAGTGCTTTACGGTTTCATTAGTCTCCATTAATTTAATTCCAAGATCATTACTTTTATTATTATTAAATAAAAAATAAATTTCAATATTATAAAAATGATTTACTTTGTAGTTAACAATTTCTACTATGTCATAACACATTTAATAATCAATTACCATTTAAACAGTTGACTTATTCAAATTAACATAGTTAACTTGTTAATTCATTCCAATTGGTCCTTACATCTAAATAAATTAATAATATAATTAGTTTAATTATTCCCGTTTACTTTGATTATTATTAAATAAATAACGATCACTTATGTTTCATTTGTATAATATTTCATTTACACACAAAAAAAAAGCTCCGATACCTCTAAAAAATTGAAAATGGCGTCATGGTTCCCTCAATTTCAGATCTCTTCCATTCTCTTCCGTTTTCTTCCATTATCACTCCGATTCTCTCGCCCTTTTCTCTACTCTTTCCGGTACCTTACCATGCTTATTCCATGCTTGCTTTTTTGGATAGATAGCCGATTTTCCAAATCCAGATCTGAGCTTTTTCGAAGAAATTATTCGGAGTACCAAAACTCCCTCTTTTAGCTTCAACCTCTTCTCTAATACGCAAATCTTGTCAGCAACCCTTTCCGTCTTCGTTCTCTTCCTCAATAGCGGCTAGTCCAGGAAAATACTCATCTCGATGAGTTATTCAACTGTCAGTAACAACTGCGGACATCCTGTCACTTACGTGGATGAACATATGAGCAGCAACTCCACTTTTGTTTTGGCGTATCCGCGTCTCGACATTGGTCCGTGATGGCTTGTCTTACAGAAATTGTATTCAATGTGAGTATTATTCTCATCTTATGGGTAGTACTTGAAGCAGGTTTGGTTTGCTTCAGTTTCTCTTGTTTTAGAGGAGTTTTGTTTCTGGCTGCGTCTACTAGCACCCCACCAATTACTCTTCACCCCCCGGTTCAAAATATTCAATTGTTAATTCCAATTTTGCCCTTAATTATTAATTACGCATTTCATTAAATGAATTAATAATTCTAATAATTGTAGCTCACCATGACACTGATCGAACTCAATCAAAATTTTAAAGGCGAGTTGATTTAATCAACCCTATCCTTAATTACAACTCAACAAAATCATTGTTTTATTTCAACCAAAATGAGAAAATAGATCGAACTGTTATAATATCACTGTTTTGATCTTCTTTTCGTATATTTGTTTCCTTACTGTTTGCATTTTTTCATTACAAATTGTAGAATGTAAAATTGCTAGGGTTTTGATGGAGAAACGAAAAACTATAAAAGGAAGTTAAAAAAAGAAAATAAACATAGACAATGGAAGAAACAAGGGTAATTAAGGAATAAACGGGGTGTGAAAAGGAAAACCTGGGGTGAAGATTATTTTTTTAAATTATCGGGGTGGGAAGAGCAAATTATGGGGTGAGAATAGATGGAGCCTTTGTTTCTTCCTTGGAGTATTGGTTGTTATGAAATGAAACTCTGCTCTCTATGTTTCAATTTTACACTGTCTGTAATGACATGGAATCTGGATCTTGTATGGGCGGGTTCTCACCTATCGTCTACAGCAAAAACAAGATGCTAAAGCGCTGAATTTGTCGTTTGATCTTAGGTGTTTGCCTTGCCTGCTTATACTGGTCTAGGTTATATGTCTTTTACAGTTCAGTAGTTTATGTGGTGAGCATGTTTCTTCTGTGGCTCACCTTTTGAGGCGTGGAAATGGTGAATTGGAATATGAATGTCGTCGGTGTGCACATTGATGATGCTTCTGGCGCGCAACGTCACTATGTCCAACGGCGTACTTTGATTTTAACCATCCTTTTATGCGGTTCTTTGAGTTTGCCACAAAGTCAAATCGCTGAGTAAATAGTGCATCAATACGAGTTTGTTGACACCACTTTATGTGGTGTCAACGTGACTCCACCACCTGATTGGTGGAAATCAGGTGGACCCATATGGGCCCCCCTGATTTCCAACAATGGAAGGCCGGAGTCATGGTGACACCACAAAAAGTGGTGTCAACAAACTCGCTCTCAATAGTGCATGGTACTGCATCAACATCTGGTGTGGAGCTCAAGTCAAAGGCACCGGCTAGAGTATGGAGGTCGTTGTACCACACTGTTCAGCTGTTGTCTATGTCTCTATGTTGTGTCCTGTCTATGTCTCTATGCTGTGTCCTGTCATGTTAATTTATTGGATACCGTAGCCTAATTATCAAACAGTTAATCTTTTCTTTTGTACCCAAATGTAATTTCACTACGTCAATAGTATGTAATAGTGTAGTCTAGTAATTTAAACCATCTCCAGGACTATATTCTATATTAGACTCAGGGGATGACCCACTATAAATGCCTTAGGCGGTGGACGATCCACCATAAAAACCGAATTAGTTGATTGTCAACCACAATCACTGTACCATACTGTATTTTGTTATTGATTATAATAAAAATGTGTTACAGAACGCTATAAAAACTGGTCGGCTTTGCAAAAAATAATTATAAATAATAATTAATTTCAATATAATCCCATTTTAGTTGTTTCTTGAAATAATTAATCCTAGTTATTAATTGTTAGGTTAATTTCTGCTACTTGCTTCTAAATCTTATTAACGTAAGAAATTACTTTATAATACCATTTAATAATTTCTTATAACTAAAAAATAATTAATTTCCTTTTTATAAACTTCTATTCAAAATAATAGAATTAAAAAAACAATCTTCAGTGATAAAATAAATTTTATAACTTCATTATTGTCGATTCACCTGAGATTACAATTACCTTTCTAGAACATCTGGCCACCATTCACTTTGAATGCCACATCGTCAGATCCATCATAAAATCACTAATTAATTTCCACAAAAATACTCCTGTTGTTAAGCTAAAGAAGTTTCCTTCTTCATCACCAACTTGGTACGTTTGAAGAAATCAACGTATATGACCCTTTTGGAAATACTCTGTCAGACATCCATCCATACTTGTCATCCAGGAACAGGATGAATCGAAGACACCCTCCTACCACATCCTACGAATCACCTTATGGATCAGTGGCGAGTAGTCCTTGCAATCCGTAGATTTCAACCACGATAGAACCAAAGTATATGTCAAAGGGTCAGCCAGAGATTTTAAGTAGTCCTGCCGTTTAATGAAGATCTATGGTCTTCAAGTGCTCCGCCTCGATCATCTTCTGATATCTTCCATGTTTACGTATTCACATTTTGGAATGGTTTTCAAATATAAATTTGATTCTGATCTTTCCATACCAACAATCGGTAATTGGCCAGATTTGATAGTCTGTTATTTAACTATCAAGTAAACAACAATTCATCCACAAAAATAAAATAAATTTACTGGTTTAGTGTTCAACATCACTTGGCCTCTTTAATTAACCAGTCTTTAGTTTAAATTTTCTATATGTTCAATATTATGAAAACATTCCCCTTTTCTTATTTAATATGAGAATATTCAATTATCATTTCACTTCTACTTTATTAGCTCCTCATTGTAAATTGGTAAGTGAATAAATTTCTACGTATACAACCTCGAAAGCCGAAACCAACATCGGATTGACACCTCGATGGTTACTCGACTCAACCAATATACAACCGGTTTCAATTTCTTTAAAAACTACATCATATTCCTTGTCATACTTAGTATATCTTTTAAAACAATGTATATAAGTCTTGATTCTAACCTATATAAACTTAATTAAAAACTTACTTCAACCCTATTTTGGGATATATCTTAGTAAAACTCCATCTCTTGTTTAAATACGCGATTTAGGATCGAATCCTTATAACTTAGCTCGCCTAACCATTTTAATTCAGTTTGGGTTTCCGTTTCGATTTCCGTTTTATATCTTCATACTTCTGTGTTTCCTTCCAGTCATAACTCATTTCAATATTCGAAATCATTTACAACATATTTCATAAAACTTGGTTTATTATATCTTTGTCCAACTTGGATTTTAGGAAATATGATTTAATTCCAAGATCATTACTTTGATTATTGTTAAATAAATAATAAATTTTAATATTATAAAAATGATTTACTTCATCATTAACAATTTCTATTATTTTATAACACATTTAATAATCAATTACCATTTAATCCGTTGACTTATTCAACATAACATAGTTAACTCGTTATTCCATTCCAATTAGTCCTTCCATTTAAATTAATAATATAATTAATTTAATTAATCCCATTTACTTTCAATTTCAATATAATCTCATTTTGATTGTTTCTTAAAACAATTAATCTCTGTTATTAATTGTTAGGTTAATTTCTACTTACTTGCTTTTAAATCTTATTAACGTAATAAATTACTTTATAAAACCATTTAATAATTTCTTATAACTTAAACAATAATTAATGTGTGCTCTCTTCTTTATAGAGGATCACACATTTTTGTTTTCAAAAAAACTTAAACAATAATTAATTTAATTTCTATAAACTTTTGTTCAAAATAATATATTTTAAAAAAACTATCTTCAATTATAAAATAAATTTTATAACTTCATTGTTGTTGATTCGCCTGACGATAAATCAACATTTATTAAACAATTGATTTCTAGGCCATCTGTTGTTAATTACCGAACCAACACTACCTATTGGTTAATAACAAAACAAATGTTGAATTTAGATTCAACAATCAATGATCAAATCAATCATCCAATCAGACTGGTTAAACAGTTCATTTAATTGTAATATGAAAATAAACAATAAATTTGAGGAACCCGTTTGGATCCCTCCAACCTGTTTTCCCCGCATCCAAATTGGTTACCTCAAATAAATCATTCATTCAGTACGACAATATATTATCTGTTATAATAACATGAATAATTAATTCAACTAATAACGGTCAACTAATAAAAACAATTCAAGCATCCAATTTATTTTAATACGTTTATATTAATATAAACACAACCAACAAGGTAAGTTACCTCAATTGGAAATAATTGTTAAAAGATAACGATTTGTTTTGATTAAATTTAACATGTTTAATTTAAATCAGTTATATAAAAAATTTAAGCATATATTCAAACAATCATCAAATCATCCAACAATTAGCAAACGTAGCATACAAATATTAAACCCGACTTACATAAAATATAAGTGGGACAACTGAGCGAGTTATACTCACCTTGATTTTTATTCAACATCAAAACGATTCGTTTTATTTAAATTAAACGAACATTTAATTTAATTAAAAATTCCAGCGGTTACCAACTCTGACCAAACCAGCTCCATAATGTTGTGCTCTCCGTTACTTTTCCAAAGCTTCTTGTTTTATTTGATTATGTGCACGTACGAGAACGTTATACATTTTACGTTACTTACACTTTAAATTATAATCTAACTAAACAATTATTAATCCTAGTTAAGCATTACCTTAATTTCGTGACTCCCTATGCTCCACTCACTTTCACTCCTCCAAAATTTTCAAACCCAAGGCCACCAATCTTCGTCTCTCCTCAAGCTCGTCACCGCCATCACCTTCGAACACCGCCTCACCCCCTCCACGAAAATGCATCGACAACGTGCTCCCCACCACTTATAAACATACTGTGACAACAAAAATCACCCCTTTCCACCAAAATTTTCACTTGAACTCAATTTCGACCTATAAACCCAGAACTAACATTCGAATCACGAACAATTTGTTCCCGTGACCATATTTTACCACCCTTCGTCTTCACTACTTAAAATAAAGCGACCAAAAACGTGGTCGATCCGTTCAAAACTGGTGCGAGATAGATGAGAGTCTACAGGCGATCTCCAATGTACGAGTGTTTTGATTTATACATTTCGTATGAATTTATTTCCTTTTTTATAGCTCACGATTATATTTATAACGGAGACATTTGTTTTTTGGAAATAAAGAATGGAGAAGGAGATGTCGTGTGTGTGTGTATGTAACGAGAAGATAGCTCGACGTATTTTCCTACATTTGCTAGCCATGTGGTTAGATGTTTAGGGATGCAATATTATTGCTTTATAGAGTAGGGAACTAAAGCTTCGATGTCCGTTGATGGGTTAGGATTTTCAGTGTTGTACATTTAGGTAGGAGGAACTCTATACTATCATTTCGGTTCCAGTACGGATTGGCAGGTGCAGCTATTTTAGGGTGCAAGAAAATCATAGTAAGCTTTTGGAAAAAAATATAGGGTAGGCTCGTTGAAAAAAAGGAAAATAGTGTTAGGATTTTGGAAAAATAGGTGTAGTATGTTTTTGATTCAGAAGAAAAGTGTGTATTTGTACAATATATAGGGTGGGTAGGGTATTCAATTTGATGAGAACATTAGTAGGTAGCCTAGAAGAAGCTAACATAGGGTAGACTACTATTTTTTATTTGTTGCTCAGGGGTTAAGTCATATATATATGATTTTGTTTTGTACACGATTAATAAAGTCCTAACGATATTTACGCTACCGTTAAATATACACACCGCTAAGCATCGAACTCCAAACGCAACGAAAATAAATACACTACTATGGGTTGACATTTCAAATCCAATAAAATTAATTTGGTTGAATTCCGTCTCTGTTTGCAAAAATGGCATTATTTAATTTCAAATTATTAGTCGGTTCGCATTTAAATTGAACTCCCTCACAAAATAACCCTGATCGGCTCCGAACTAGGAATCTAGCAATAACTAACTATATGTATTCTAATAAAATTTGTTTACTCGGAAACGGAGGTTGTTTGAACAATGGCTAATTTAAAGCCTTAAATAACATCAATAAAATATAATTAAATTCCAAAACAATCCAATTTAATAATAAATAAATTATTATTGTCCTATATATCCAAATGGTATATATATGGCTTCAAATCCAATCAATATGGAATTATAACTCATCGTTTAAAATTTCAAGTTAAACGAAATCCAAATTATATAAAAATTCCTTTTAAATTTATTAAACAAACATTATGGTTTATAAATAAATCCATAGCAACTATTTTAAAATTTGGTTTAGACATAACTCACAATTTAAAAGACGAAACCTCGATTTTTCACTTTCATTAAAAAAATATTATCAAATAGATTCGGACGATTCTTGTTTCAAAGAATTCAGACTTATATTGGATTCTACATATTCAACTGAAGTTCAAAACTCAATATTACGAACTACCGCGGCGTTGCGAGTTTGTTTTAAATTAAATATAAAATATATATTCAAACTTCGTTTTTATTAATAATTATATATATAAATCCAATAATATTTCTAATTCAACATTTTAAATATATTTAAATATTCAAATTTAGACGACCAAAAATCTGGGTCACTACACTATCGATATCAATACACTTGGTATTTATACTGTTACCAGGAGGCAGCTTCGTGGTCATCAGAAGGAATTTAGAAACCAAGCTATCGCAAAGACGATACCGGAACCCAAGATTATTGAAGTAAACCAAGGATGAGGAGATAGAAGGGTCATCCACACTAACCTGCTTAGTGTCGATACTGATACCAAGGAAGAATTGAGTTAACATTCAAAAGATAAAAAAGTGAGCCAGTGACGGTGATTAGCTATCGACATAGGGACTCATCAACGAAATCGAAAGCGGCTAAAGAAGCTATATGTAACGACAATCATTCTACGTATCGGAGGATCATAGAAAATTTATATTATTTGCATGTGAAGTCATAGGAAATGACTATTAGAGTCATTTCCCACATTCACGATTTTTGTCGAATTTTAAATGACCGTTTTGCCCCTAGCGAAACTTGTTTTGCATATAACTTTTGATTGTTAAAAAGTTTTGACCTGAAGCCTCTTCTATTGGATTTGGATGATGGTTTCACATTCCATAGAGTGGTCACGTTAATCAAACGGGCTTACCGTTTGGGATATATGGATGAAATAAGGTTTGAAGATCGAAAAACAACCTAATTGGGCTTAAACATCTCCTTTCATTTTTTTAGCCGCCACAAACATTTCTCTTACCCTAGTCACGGCTTCCAACTTCCAAATCTCTCTCTAATCACTTTCTAATCACTAAATTATCAAATCAAGCCAAATCAGCATCAAATTCAAGATAGAGTTGCTGCACCACATTGGAATCCAAGCCAAATTAGTAAAAGTTTCAGATCTAACATTTATTCCGGGCTATGGTGAGTGTTTAACATGTTTATTCACTAATTATGGCTAATTAGGGATGATTAGTGATAATTAGCGAATTAATGACTTAGGAAAATGTGGAAATATATGCATAAATTCTAAAATCATATTTTATGTCGCTAGTATGAATTTGGTTTAATTTGGATTAAGTTTACTAATATCGGAATTAAGGGGTTAAGAGGAAAACCATGGGTTTGGGCATGTTTGTTCTAAATTAACATGAAAAATCGTTGTTTTGATGTTTTTGGTTGATTCTACATGTTACTACTGTTGTTTGGTATGTTTTGTGATTACATTAGAAAGTTAGAATGGTCGAAAACACCATCGTGTGGCGAAAATAGTTTGCTGGAAATGGCGCAGGAATTCGGATCGGAATGGAGGTGGAGATCGGATCGGGTCGTGCACCATCACTCGACCCACCTCCAGCACTCAACTCGCCTCATGCACCCCGAATCGAAGCATTCCCACGAACCGCCTGCTTGAGCAATGAACCGAAGCTCGACTCACGAGCCTGAACCATGAAGCACCCCGAACCGCGAATTGGAGCCACGAACCGAACCGCTTGCTTACACAAACTCACGAACCAAGTAGGAGAAGAAGCAACGAACCACGACCCGCTTCCTCGAACCAAACCATGGAGCTCACCAGAACCATGAGCCGCTTGCACCATGACCCAAACAGAGTCATGAACCGAATGGAGACCGAACTGAACTAGAAGATACCAAAAAAACTGAGATGCAAAGGAAGTCTAAATGAGGAGTTATTGCACAGGATCTAGATGGGAACCAACGAGTTCACTTCAAGAGTTGGGCTTTGCTGCAGGACGTGTGCAAGGAGTTATCGATATCTATAACTTTGGTTCACCATTGAGAGAGGGGGCATGTAGACGAACCAGAGCCAGTATTGTGTGGACAAGTTGGCACATAACCTAGAGCTAGGGCTATGTGGACTGGGTAGGGTTATTGACTATAGACCAAGACAATGTGGTCATAGCAATAGTTGTACGGAGTTGGACACCGTCATGGCCCCAATAGATTGGGTGATCAAAGCGGTGGATATCGTATGCTTTACGCACTGAGTGAGTGATGTGAGGATGATTGCTATGTTTGATGTTTGCTATCACCATGACACACACACTTCCATTTTACACTCTATGTTAGTGTTACCTTAAGTATTGTACATCTTATTGTGCTAACTCTTTGGTTGCAGGTTCAGGTCAGGTATGATTAATTATACATGTTTTTGCTTTATTTAGTGATATAGATTTGCTACCGCTCACACCAGACTTTCAACTAACCCGGAGTTTTTCTGTCTCTTCTTATTACTCTGGGTGCTCCTAAACGAGCAGACTAGAGGCATGTTAGGTGGTTATGCACAAGTAACTGTCTAGAGATGAGCATGAGGCTTCCACGTACTATACATATTCTCCATGTGTTGTTGCTAGTCACTACTTTAGGCATTAGTTGTGTACCTCTTTTATTTCCTTTAGAGACAGTATTTTAAAGTTGTAATAATTGGATATGAAGTTGTATTTTGGATTCCGCTACTCTGATGGATATGGTTTAGTTTTCAGCTTATGTACTATCTCGCCTGTTTTATATCAAGTTATGTTATTATTATATTTTATTCCATGCACTGTGAGATAGACTACAGGTTTTTCGGTAATTATTGTTTCAACCCTTTTGACGATCGTCCCGTGCTAGTCGGGCATTGGCACAGTGTATTAACGGGGAAATGTTTGATTGTACAGGACGGTTGTCTCACTTGGTATCAGAGCGTTAGGCGGGGGAAGACATCAGGGAGAGATAATTTATGTAAATGAGAGCACGTATTTGTGATATTTTGGTTCTCAAAAACTATATATGTATATATAGTAGTATATCTAAGGATGAACCCGCACTACACTGGCACCACTAAGGAGATGGTTAATCATTTTCTCTTCACAAATTGAACGATGAGCCAAAATACGAGGAAGCATGGTGAGGAACCCTACATTGGGAGTTGAAGAGGGAGCAAGTTCAGGAGCCAACAATGGGAATGTCCCTCATATAAGGACGATGTTTACTACCTTCATGCGAGAGATGCTTAGGTTTGCTCAGGGAGCAGTTCCTAATGCTGCTAACGGTGGTGGTGCAGTAGTGCAAGCGCCTAGAGCCGATTTTGCCAAGTTTAACAAGGATTATACTTGCCTTGGTGGGAAGCCATTCCACGGAATGGAATCGGCTATGGAGGTTCAGGATTGGCTTGATAGTTTTGAGCACATCTTCGAGGATTTGGGGATTGATGATGCAATGAAGAGAAAACTAGCATTGCGTCAGCTTCAAGGACGAGCAATAAACTGGTGGAATGCTATTAAAGCGGCTACTCCCGAGGATCAAGTTACTTGGGATCAGTTTAAGACTCGCTTTATTTGGGATCAGTTCAGGAAGTTTTTGGAGCTTAAGAGGAGTGGTAGGGCAGTCTCAGAATATATTGTTGAATTCGATACCTTATCGAAATATGGATTATCTCTTATCGATACTGCCGAGAAGAAGAATGAGAAGTTCATAACTGGCCTAGATGGGTACTTAGGGGAAAGACTTATAAACCATATCGATGAGACATTCGAATCTATTGTGGGAAAGGCATTGAGATCAGAGATCCTTTAGCCAAAGACGAAGGCTGAGGTCGTTATTACATCTGCAGAGGAGCTGAAACCGCAGGCAAGCGGTGAAGGCAATAAGGATTCCCAGAATAAGAGAAAACAGAACCATACCAAGTATGGTCAGAAAAAGAAGAATAAGAAAGATATCAAGTGCTTTAACTGTAGCAAGAAAGGCCACTATACCAGAGATTGTCGAGCAAAGCCAAGGGAAAGGAAGTGCTTCAACAATGGCCAAGTGGGACATCTCAAGAATAAATGTCCACAACCCCCTAGGGAGAAGTCGATCGTGAAAGCATATGCTATCAATGCTATTCTTTCTTCGTCGAATGCTCCAACTACGGCAGAGAAGGGAAAGGGTGTCGTTATTCAAGGTATGCTTTTTATTTATGATATTCCTGTTTGAGTATTATTTTATACCGGGGATTCCCATTCCTTCGTATCTAGTGACCTGGTAGATAGGTTGGGATTGGAACCTGAGATAGTCGATAAACCTTTAGTTGTAACGAATCCTATTGGTGGTTCGACTAGCCTTTGTATGATTTGTCGTAATTTGTTCTTTTCGAGTCATGGATGTATACTTGCTTGTAATTATTTTATTTTGGGATTTACTGGGTTAGCATTATTTTGGAGTTGATTGGCTCCAAAGGTATGGGGTAGTGGTAGATTGTGAAGGGTCTTTGATGACCATTAGAGCGGATGATGGGCGGAGGGTGGTATTGGGTTGCCTACCTAGTGACGGGGTGATGGATAGTTTTCTAAATTCCCTCAACATCCCGCATGATGAGTTATCAGATGTACCTATTGCTGGCGAGTATCCGGACATCTTTGAGGAAGTGACCGGACTTCCACCACACTGAGAGATCGAACTTCATATTGATTTAGTGAAAGATGCCCGACCTATAGTGATGCCTCTTCGTCGTATGGCGCCAAGGGAGCAGCGAGAGCTTGAAGTGCTGGTAGGTGATCTTTTGAAGAATGGATTTCTCCGAAGGAGTGTTTCCGAGTGGGGAGCACCAGTTTTATTTGTTACCAAGGTCGATGGTTCCCTTCGCTTATGTGTGGACTACCGCGAGTTGAATAAGGTGACTAGGAAGAATAAGCATCCTCTTCTATGGATACATAATTTTTTTGATCAAGTAAATGGAGCAAGAGTGTTCTCCCTATTGGATCTCGCGACACGATTTCATCAGCTCCGAGTAGCAGCTGAAAGTATACCTAAAACGGCATTTCGGACGCCGTCTGGATTCTATGACTGGTTGGTCATGCCATTCGGGTTGACCAATGCACCCACATATTTTGTGGATCTTATGAATAGGGTTTTCAGGGATCAATTAAATAAATTTGTTCTTGTGTTCGTGGACGATATCTTGGTTTACTCGAGGACAGAGGAAGAACAAGGAACATTTGAGGGTAGTGATGGAGGTGTTGAGGAAACACCAATTGAAAGCGAAATTTTCTAAGTGTCACTTCTGGAGGAGGGAAGTGAGGTTCTTGGGCCATGTTGTTTCAGAAAATGGTATTGCCGTCGATCCTGCGAAGGTGGCTACGGGGCAAGATTGGTCTACACCCAAGAATACAACGGATGTGAGAAGTTTCTTGGGATTAGCTGGATATTATTGTAAGTTTGTTCAAGACTTCTCCAATATGGTGGCACCGTTAACTCAGATGACGAAGAAGAATCAAGCTTTTGTTTGGAAAGAAATGTGTGAGAATTCATTTAAAAGTCTAAAGGATAAGTTAACGTGTACACCAGTGTTAGTTATTCCTAAAGGGAACAAAGGGATGACGGTATACACAGATGCCTGTGGTACCGGACAAGGTGTTGTATTGATGCAAGGAGGTAGGGTAGTAGCTTATTCTAGTTGGCAACTAAAACCACATGAGAAAAGATATCATACCCATGATTTGGAATTGACAGCGATTGTGTTCGCGTTGAAGATGCAGAGACGCTATCTTTTGGGAGAGAGATTTGAGCTGTTTACCGATCATAAGTCATTAAAGTATCTTTTCTCTCAAAAGGATTTAAATCTTCGTCGGCAGAGATGGTTAGAGTTCTTGGCTTCATATGATTTCAATATCGCATACGCACTTGGAAAGGGCAATGCAGTAGCGGATGCATTGAGTAGGAGACATGCCAGTTTGGAGGCTATGTTTCTGGAATGGAAGCAACAAGAGTATATCGCAGGATAAGATTTCAGAACTAATTGTGGATCAAATACAGATATGTTAGCAAGTTTGACGATCATACCGACTCTGATTGAGCGGATCGGTTCGAGTCAGAGGGCATTCCTAACTTATTGGGAATTATCTCCAAGGTAGAAGGGGTATCGACGGTGAGGGAATGAACAAGTATGGACTTGATCTATGGAATTGATCAAGAAGGATGACTTCGAAAGAATAGGAGATTAGTTGTACCTAATGTTAATGGATTGAGAGATGAAGTGCTTAGAGTGTGTCATCACTCAAAACCGACTATACATCCCGGTGGTAACAAAATGTATCGAGACATGAAGCAGACCTACTACTGGGAAGGGATGAAGAGAGACGTTGGGAAGTTTATATCCAACTGCATGAACTGCCAGTTAGTTAAAGCCGAGCAAAAGAAGCCTCGTGGTTTGTTACAACCGTTGGCAATTCCCGAACGGAAATGGGAACAAGTCTCAATGGATTTCAATTGATGGTTTACCAAGGACTAGATCGGGTCATGATAGCATTTGGGTGATTGTGTATCGATTGACTAAGAGTGCAAGGTTCATACCAGTCAAGTCGAATAGAATGGTAGCTAAGTTAGCGAAATCGTATATAAATTGGATAGTGAGATTTCATGGAGTACCTAAAGGTATTGTGAGTGACCGATATTCGTTACTTACTAGTGGGTTTTGGAAGAGCTTACAAGAGGCTTTAGGGTCAGAATTACATCTCAGTACCGCATACCATCCTCAAACTAACAGTCAAATAGAGAGGGTGAATCGTGTATTAGAGGTTCTCTTGAGAACTTGTATATTAGATTTTGGGGGGTCATCGGATGACCATTTGCATCTGGTTGAATTCGCATATAATAATAGTTATCAGTCCAGTGTTGGTATGGCTCCATTTGAAGCTTTGTACGGAAGACCATGCAATTCACCATCATATTGGTTGGAAACCGGTGAGAAATTTGTGCTTGGGCCATATGTAATAAAAGAAACTTCAGATAAAATCAAGGTTATTCAACAGAGGATGAAGGCTGCCTAAGATAGGCAGAAGAGTTATGATGATAAAAGGCGAACATATTTGAAATTCTCCATTGGCGACTTGGTATTCGTTAAGATTTCTCCGTTGAAGAGTGTGATTCAATTAGGTAGCAGAGGTAAGTTAGCACCAAGATTTGTTGGTCCATTTCCAGTTCCCGAATGAGTTTGGAATTTAGCGTATGAAGTTGGATTACTTAACAAGATGGCGGGAGTGCACAACATATTTCATGTTTCCTAGTTAAGGAAGTTCGTGCACGATTCTGATATGACTAATTCATCAGATCGGTTGGATGATATCGAGGTAGAACCCGAGGCAGTTGGAAACCGTAGACCGATTCGTATTGTCGGACACGATAAGAAGCAACTTCGAAGGAAGACGGCGAAACTGGTTAAGGTCCAGTGGGGGTGATAATGAGAACGACTGTACTTGAGAAACCGAGAAGAACATAAGGATGTCGTATCCAGAGCTCTTTACCTGGTAAGATTTTAAATCGCGATATAGTTATTCCCATGTTAACAAACAGCATGCTAGGATAGGCGTATTGTGTTTATTATATATGTTTGATTGTTTCTAAATGTTTGATAGGCATGCGGGACATTATTGTTTGTTTTCTTAGTTAAGGAATTTTGGGGGCAAAATTTCTTAAGTGGGGAGAGTGTAATGACCCGCATTCTATGTATCGGAGGATCGTAGAATATTTATTTTCATGCGAAGTCATATGGTCATGTAACTTTGGGAAACGACTATTAGAGTCATTTCCCGCATTCACGATTTTGTCGAATTTTAAATGACTGTTTTGCCCCTAGCGAATCTTGTTTTGCCTATAATTTTCGATTGGTAAGGAGTTTTGACCTAAAACACTTCCATTGGATTCGGATGATGGTTTCTCATTCCAAAGAATGGTCACATTAATTAAACGGACTTAGCGTTTGGGAGATATTGCTGAAATAAAGTTTGAAGATCGAAAAATGGCCTAACTGGGCTTAATAGGATGATTAACAGTTAGGCCCATAACCCTTTTCGGGATTAGGGTTATGAGAGGGCTAAAAGGAGTTGGAGAATCATCTCGTTTCATTTTTCTAGCCGCCACAAACATTTCGCTAACCCTAATTATGGCTTCCATCTTCCAAATCTTTTTCTAATCACTAATTAATCAAATCAAGCTGAATTAGCATCAAATTCAAAATAGAGCTGCTGCACAACATTGGAATCCGAGCCAAATCAGTAAAAGTTTCAGATCTAACATTTATTCTTGGCTAAGGTGAGTGTTTTGCATGTTCATTCACTAATAATAACTAATTAGGGATGATTAGTGATAATTAGCAAATTAATGACTAAAAAATATATGGAAAATATGCATAAATTCTAAAATCTTATTTTATGTCATTAGTATGAATTTGGATTAAGTTTACTAATCCCGGAATTTAGGGAATTAAGGGGATAACCATGGGTTTGGGTATGGTTGAACTAAATTAACATGAAAAATCATTGTTTTGATGTTTTTGGTTGATTCTACATGTTCCAACTGTTGTTTGGTATGTTTTGTGATTGCATAGGAAAGTTAGAATGGTCAAAAACACCATCGTGTGGCGAAAATAGCTTGCTGGAATTGGCGCAGGAATTCTGATTGGACAAGAGGGAGAGAATCAGATTGGGTCGTGCGCCATAACTCGACCCGCCTCCAGCACTCGACCCGCCTCATGCACCCAGAACTGAAGCATTCCCACGAACCGCCTGCTTGAGCAACAAACCAAAGCTCAACCCACGACCCCGAACCATGAAGCACCCCGAACCGCGAACTGGAGCCATGAACCGAACCGCCTGCTTCCACAAACTCACGAACCGAGTAGGACAAGAAGCAAGGAACCACGACCCGCTTCCTCAAACCGAACTGTGGAGCTCACCCCGAACCACAAGCCGCTTGCACCTCGACCCGAACAGAGTCACAAACCGAATGGAGACCGAACTAAACTGGAAGAGACCAAAAAAATCCCGAGATGCAAAGGAAGTCTAAATGAGGAGTTATTTCTTAGGATCCAGATGGGAACCAACGAGTTGACTTCAAGAGTTGGGATTTGTTGCGGGACGTGTGCAGAGGAGTTATCGATATCTATAAATTTGGTTCACCATTGAGAGGGGGCATGTAGACGAACTAGAGCCAGGGCTGTGTAGACTGGTTGGCCCATAACCTAGAGCCAAGGCTGTGTGGACTGGGTAGGGTTATTGACTATAGACCAGGGCAGTGTGGTCATAGCAATAGTTGTACGGAGTTGGACTCCGTCATGGCCCCAATAGATTGGGTGATTAAAGCGGTGGATATCGTATGCTTTACGCACTGAGTAGTGATGTGAGGATGATTGCTATGTTTGATGTTTGCTATCACCATGACACACACACTTCCATTTTACACTCTATGTTAGTCTTACCTTAGAGTATTGTACATCTTGTTGTCCTAACTCTTTGGTTGCAGGTCCAGGTCAGGTATAATTAATTATACCTATTATCGCTTTATTTAATGATATAGATTTGCTACCGCTCACACTAGGCTTTCGTCGGACCCGGAGTTTTATGTCTCTTCTTATTACTCTGGGTGCTACTAAACGAGTAGACTAGAGGCAGGTTAGGTGGTTATGCACGAGTAGCTGTCCAGAGACGAGCAGGAGGCTACCACGTACTATATATATATATTCTCCCTGTGTTGTTGTTGGTCACTACTTTGGGCATTAGTAGTGTACCTCTTTTATTTCCTTTAGAGACAGCATTTTAAAGTTGCAATAATTGGGTATGAAGCTGTATTTTGGTTTCCGCTACTCTGACGGATATGGTTTAGTTTTCAGCTTATGTAGTGTCTTGACAATTTTATATCAAGTTATGTTATTATTATATTTTATTCCATGCGTTGTGACATATACTACAGGTACTTTGGTAATTATTGTGTCAACCTTTATGATGATCGTCCCATGCTAGTCGGGCATTGGCATAGTGCATTTTGGGGGAAATGTCTGATGGTACGAGGTGGCGGTTTCACTATTCATATCAGTTTGCTTAGTATCGATACATTCCATGAAGGCAGCACCAACTTCATAAGCAAAATGGAGTCGATAACAACACTCAGGATAGAAAAAGGGACAAAATACAAAAAATGGCACTGAAACCCATCGATGCGGGCCGACACCGAATCCAGATAATATTGCTGAAGCTGAAAGTGCTTTAAACAAGGGTTTTGCTGACTGTAACCAAAAGGGGCCCTAGTTTATCTATAAATAAGACCCTAGGGGTCTCATTCGGGGGGACTTTTCCTCATTCCACAATCTTGTATACAACTCTTAGAGAGAAAACCCTAACTTATAAATCAATTCGGGAATTTTACTTGTAATCACTTATGTACTCATGCAAATGGTCAATAAAGAAAGAATCGACACTTGAGATCAATTTCATGGCCTTCCTTATCTCTTATGTGACTTATTTTCCTATTGCTTCCCCACGGAAAAGCTTCATGCATAAACCTAATTACCGAAATATCCTTCCACAATCCGTTTAGCTTCCTAGCTTGTATTGCGCTTAGGAAACACTTATCCCAAGGTAACTGCTGGTTCTTGAGCTTCGTAAACATGATACTCACCTGTTGAAGGAAGATTAACTAATGTTCAGGCTTAAGACCTTGATATCTAGGATACGGTGAACTAACTCAAGCTTGTAAGGACTAAATAATCTCTTATCTCCTTTAGATCCACATCCTAGACCTTAATTTCGGTGTTAATGAAAAATATCGTTAACACTTACGACTCAATTAGCTTGAGATACAATGTAAATATCTAAACACTTACGACCTGCTAGCATCTCTTAGAAAATCCTGGCTAGCATCGAGCATAGAACCAGTCATGCTTGAAATAACTGAGTTTGTTCAACGCTCCTAGGATGATGCGGCTGTTGGCTTGCACCTCTAAGCAAACAAGAGAAGGTGAGATAGTGTTTCTTCTCTTCTCAGAGTAGAGATATCTGATGTCCTCTCCGGTCAGTTATATGTCCAACCATTCTGTGTATAGGATGTAAGTTCCAAGCAGGAAAGCTTATGCGTTCGATTGAAGTTGCGCTGGCGCAAGGCGAAAGAAGTGCATAATATCTCGAATGTATTGGCACAAGGGAGGCACGCACCCGATAGAGCACATATGAATATTCCAAGCGGTTTATCCCTCCGAAGGAACGTAAGCTCTGTCTCACTACCAAGGACTAGAAATCATCCTAGGATATTCCGTATTTCGCGGCTATCCGCCTTAATGAGGCTTCATCAAGTGCAAGGACAAATGAATATGGGGGATTCTCAAGAATCACAGTATCTTCCATTATACCCGATGCCACAATAACACCTTCATGATCGTTGCCTACTTCCCGTCCTTTTTATGGATCGGTCACTGCAGATTCTATTCTTCTTCAACTACTGGATCATCTACATGCCAACTCGAATGCTGCAATTCTTTGGATTGCCCCTCTTGATCGTGAACGCTGGATGGGCCTACTTGTTAGGAAGAGGTGGAGGCTTTGGGAGCCCCATGATCACAAACTGTTGGGTTGGAACCGTACGAAGAATCATTAGAAATAAAAGACGCTTCTACAGTTTTGGCTGACAAGCCTTGAAGTCGTCTTAGGTTTCCCCATACCATTACAAATTATACATGCAAAATAGCTGCATTAGTTGCCACACCAAAATCTAAGCCCCTCGCCTTAGCGTGAACAAATGTGGAACATGCAGTGCCATGCGTGACAATGCAATTGCAAGAAACACTTAGGAACGTGGCAATTACATTTAGTTTCTAAACTAAAACCATCATCGTTGCTGACTAAGGCCACAGAATCCGAGTAGAATCGCAATCACATAGTGATTGAATTGAGAATCGAATCTGAAATTCCATGTTTCAGTCATATGTCCATAGTCCAAGTTTATGCTCAAAACATACGTGCATATTTGAATCGCCAGTTCCGAACGTTAACACGTCAAACGATCACACATTCGTTTTAATTCTCAATTCAATCGCGCCACATCATGAAACAACTAGAATTCATGAAGTTGAATTTCGGAACCCAAAATTTCTTAGGTTTCTATGTTCCAATATTTTATTTCGCATTCCCACACACTTTAAGAAATTCACATCCTGAGCTTTTCAACTTGGGCATCGCTAAGTTTAAGGTCAGCCTCTTTAAATCCCCGAATATGCCAAGTGTTACGATGTGAAATAGAATTTTGTATCCCGGCGGTTCCTCCGGAGCCGATCTAAGAAAGACTAAGTCCAAGATACGAAACGAGCACTTCGTACTCCAGACTTAGTTTTTTTTGGATTAGGAGACTCCTGCAGATCTCGCTCATCTCCCTCTCCAATTGATCCCCTCTTTTCATACAATTCATACCGCATCGCTTCAGGCAAATTTTCGAACTCCCCTAAGTTTCACTCATCCAGGACACGACATTCACGACTACTTCCACAATCAACTACCTCGACTGCAAGCTCGATTGCCTCGGCTAGAGAAACTGTCCTCTCTATCCACCTCCACATAGCCATGACCTACCCTTCAAACTCATATTTTCAATTGACAAAACAAAGGAATCGAACCCACCTACTAGTTCAAGATGAAGGGCTGGGGGGATGTTTGAAGGTTTCAGTTCGTCAATGAAGGGGTTGGTGGTAATCAATGGTGAAATTTAAGGGTGGAGCGAGTTCTCAAAAAACGCAAAAAGCTCTTGAGTGTCAGAATATGAAATGCCAGAGTAACGAAGGGTGATTTCTTATCCAGCTTCTTATAGGGGAGGTGGGCAAAATTTCAAGGTCATGGGACCGACATAGATCTTAGGATTGGTACCGATCCCGTAAATTTATACCAAAATACCATAGCAAGAGGAAAGAAAGAAGATGTGGAGAAATAAACCCGACTACTTCGAATCGGTGACCATCTTATGAATTCAAACAATGAAGACGGTCGCACAAACAAGTTTTCGAAACTTCCACCATTGAAACTGACTTGGATCTTAAACTATCGTGCACCCATGAATCTAAGCGATTCAACGGAACACACCAAATGATCAAGTCCCAATTCGACAACTTTTCGAAAACTAACTCACACAATGTACACCCAAACTACAGCGATTATCGTGCATGCAAGTTTTTAAAAACTTTAATCGTTGATGCCGACATGATTCGTTAAACAATAATGTACCTATAATCTAAAAGATTCGATGGAACACGCAAAACGATCAAGTACCGATTCGACAATATTTCGAGAACCAATTTACGCGATCACACACCCAATTATGGCTACAATTACATATATGCGCTATCGAAATTTCGGTCATCAACACCAACTCGAATCGTTAACCAATCGCTTACTTGTGAACTTAAACAGTGCAAGAGTACACGCCAAACGGTTGAGCTTCAATTCGACAATCTTTCCAAAGCTAACTTGTGTGATTACATGCCTAAGGCAAACCATATTAATTACGATTTCATCTTTAAACTCCTATCTTATCGCGTGAAATTACGTGTAAACATGCAAGTCCATACGCGAGTTGGTGCCAATTATAATGATTTGTTTGTGCTTTCGCATAAGAAAGCATAAGTGACTAGCGATTAATTTTTTAAGTCAGCAAGAACTGAATGATCACGTAAGCAATCGTACAGAATTCCAATCCAAGTAGCCAGAAATCTCAATAACGCCAAAATTTCGTACTTATGTCAACAAACTTCAATAAAGCGTCATCGATGCTCATAATTGACATACACTTCGGATTTTGTTGCTCAATGGAAAGGTCACGACCAATCGTTCGACGTAAGTTGGATATTTTACGACTTACAGAAATACTTGTCTCAATCCAAAACGCATCATACTACCAAAGGACGTACTTTTGGGGTAAGTGTTAACCAGCCTTTTGGATCGATCACCAAAAGAAATCTCGTCCTATACTGCTCGGCCCATCGCATGGCTCAATAGCCAAGAAGCATTGCCAAACACACAGTAACCAAGTCTAGATGGTGTCTGACAAATATGCTCATCATGGCTCGTCAAAACAGCTCCTAAGCAGCATAAATTCCGAGATCGGTTTGCTCCCCCTTCACAATTTCGTATTCCGTATCCCATTCCATACTTCGTATTCTAACACCACCCTTCGGATCTAGTACCCCTGCTTCGCCAATCATAATTCGTATTTGACCCACGCTTCACTATTTATCTCCACACTTTTTGTATCCCTAAAGGTCAAATCCCCAACATAACTCCAAAATCCAAGCTTCTGGATCAGTGCAAGTACCGGGCACACTCTTGGATACGAAGTGGCCAAGGCCGCTCCAAGATATAAAGTCATGAAATGCTTCACGATATGAAGACAATAAGATACGAAGTGGGAAAGCTTTGAAGATCTAGACAAGTCCTGAGAACGGTACGAAGACAACAAGATACGAAGTGGGAGATCTTTGAAGATCTAGTTAAGTCCCGGGACCTGTACTGATCTTGGGTTAAGAAATATTGGCGTGGATCCCACGCCTCACCTACTCCTATCTGCTACACTTCCTCTAGTTGTCCTATAAATACCTACCAGTCTGCTTCATGAAAAGGATTAGCTCCAAGATCTCTAAACACCTTGGGAAGAAGATAAGCTTCTTTGGACCTCTCTAGCATACTCCATCACTTCGGGAAGAAGGAACAAGCTCCTCCTTGGGCACTTGAACCACTTAGGACTACCTTAATATTTTGGGAAGAAGAGTTCCAACTCCATTTTGGACATATTAAAGTCTTTGTTTCCACCATTACCATTGTAGCCATCAAGAGCTAATGTTCCAACTATTGTAAACTTAACCAAAGAACATAATACAAGAGCAAAGTCATTCAAAGTCGACGTATGCCTTCGTGGGCCGAGCCACTATGAATACTACGTCATTTACATCTCTACATAATTTCCACTTTGGACATTAAGGTTCATTGTTTTGGAACTCGTTGGGTGTTGCGCCAATTTTCCACGTCAACACTAATGACTGATTATTTACTTTGCTCAGGTGCAATGCATGTTGTTTTCTACGGTCAATCACTCTCCGGTTTAAACGCTGAGTAACTAATTTGTTCCTAGAATTTATGTTTTCTCAATTATACATGTGTTATCAGGCTTTATCATTTAGGCATTAACATTATTTTATAAAGACATGTAAGCAGCATTTAACTGTAATTATAATGAGTAGTTAATGGTACATTACATATGCATGTCTATTGCATGAACTTTTGGAATTCGAATCTGAAATACCAAACAACAAACCAACTTTTTTTGGCCGATCCGAACGGTTTTAAAATTGACCGCAAAAACATTTTATTATAAAAAATAATAAATACATTATTACAGGTATTAGACTGACTACCTAACAACAATCAGTTTTTAAGGCGGACTGTCAACCACTATCGTTTTTTGAGATGGACCATCTACCGTCATCTTATCTAGGTTAGAGCACAAAAGATAAAAACTATATCAGACTACATGATTTCACAGTCCACACAGGGAGTAATTATCAAACTAACTTATACAAAAACATAAAATATCACATTACATAACCACATGACACAAAGACTACAACTGTAGATAGCAATACAGCACAAAGCATAGTAAATTGTCATCCAATAGAGCCAAATGTCCAAGCTGACATACAGACACTTACCATGACATTCCAGATAGTAGTACAACAGACCATCCAAGCACCATACCTTCCAATAAAAACTGACAATTTTAAGCCACTTAATCCCAATGACAGCAAGGACTGCACACAAAACAAGGTAGCTGAAAATATTCCATGATACAAGAGTGTGACATGACTATACATCGCAATCACCAGGGTACCATTGACTTTGTCGAGAGCATTCACATATGAGGTTGTTGAGGCTAGGCAGTCACCTAATGGTTTCCAAATTCAGAAGAGACATGTGGGAGGGAGACAATGAAGATCATCACACAATAACAACAATAACGAAAGCAAGAGCTTCACCTGTATTGCCAAACGTTGATGATACAAAATGGTTTCAGTACACCATACACACATCCATCAAACTTGAGCCACCAAAATTACAATCCATCATTCCATGTAAAATGATGAGCTTTAAACCACCAAAAAACCTGCACAACAAAGGCACAAATACTACCCAAAACACAACTAGACTACAAATTGCAACCAACAGGACGACATCTTAATGCACATTGAACAAGCAAAAACACATATCGAACCATCACAAACAAACCAACTTTTCCCTAGTGTTCATATAGTAATAACTTTTCAAATATATATATTTTACAAACATATATATATATATATATATGGGCATAAAATTAGACATAATTGCTGACACAAATGATCTAGGCAATTGGCTTTTTTTGTCGTTATATAAAAAAGTGAAATTTCTGGGATAATCCAATGGTGGATATTTATCGTGTCACTAATTATAATTGTTTTTTATATCTAAAGAGACTTTCCCTATAAATATAGCAATTTGTCATTTGCATAGTTTTCAATATTATGGATCCAACAACACATTTCTAATAGTTGCGCATGTCATCATGCAAATAGAAGACCATAAGGCCTTTTTGTCCGAACTAAGAGCAAATATGATTATTATACTATACAACCGCAATAATCAAAAAATTATAATGATGATCATGATAATATGGTAATATTACATAGTTTCAACCCTTTTTTGTATTCCAACCAGTTGCTCGTGTGTAGCAACACTAAGAGTGTATTTGATTGTATTTTCATTTGCAACCTTCTATATTTACTTTTTGACCATGTAATAAATTAAAAAATGAAGGACTCTGCAAGGATTATTGCTACCGTTAACGACATGTTGACTCTACCCGTACTAATATCCAACAAAACAACTCTCCATATTTAGCAATAGCTACAGTTTTGTAGTTTCATTAATTGGATATTTAAATTTAAATAATTCCTTAACTTTTTGAAAATTCATAATCTTTCAAATCCTTTGATGCCTTTATATAAAACCTGTTTCCGGCGCATGCATAAATACTCGGTAGGGAACTGATAGTTGTGTGCACTTTATCAGTGGGAGTATTTTGATGTGGCTTCCTAGGATTGTAGCCTAGCCTCCAATGGCTATTTGATGTGAGTTCGAAATCTAATGTACTTAGAACTGGTTATATGGTAAAGGAGTAAAGATTTTGTTTTATTGAAGAAGGAGAACGTTTATAGAGATGCGGAGAAAATGTAATTTGTATTCAAAGATATAATATTGTACAATAGATTGAGCCTACATATAAAAGTTACATATAGACTCTTGGGCCAGGCCCATTATTTTCTTAAATAATATGTTGAAATAGTTGTATTTGGGTTTGAATAGGTTGATTCATATATGATGTTCATATATAATGGTCTTTAGAGTGTCAGATGCTTATTCTAATACCCCCCCTTCAAGCCGACATTAGGTTAGTGTTTTTCTCTTTGTCTTCTCCAGTCATATTTGCTCACAATCAATTGTGCTTCAAGATGGAGCCCATCATATCTGGCTTGTGCGAGAGATCCTTGCTTCCAGATGCTTCAATTGTGCTTTAGAATCTTCGTATGGACTCATGAAACAATCGATCTTTGATTCTTTTTGAGTAATGGGTCGATCTGGCTTTCTAGTGACTTCTACTTGTTCCTGTAGGTCAGATCTTTTGATTTTGTTAGGTAACCCCTTTACTTTAAGGTCATTTTTATATCTGGCGAAATTTGGTGCTGAAAGTGACTTTGTTAATGTGTATGCATGCTGATAGTATGCTGGTATGTAATTTATCTAGATGTTTCCCTTAGCAACTTGTTCTCTTACGAAGTGTAGATCAATTTCGATGTGTTTAGTTCTTGCATGTAGAACTGGGTTTGCTGTCATGTACACAACACTTTGGTTATCACACCATAATGTCGGTTTGCCACTTATATCAACATGTAGTTCCTTTAGTAGTAACCGAACCCACATTACTTCTGTTATTGCATTTGCCACACTTCTATATTCAGCTTCTCTACTTGACCTGGATATGGGTGTCTGTTTCTTTGAACACCACGAGATTAAATTTTCACCAAGGTAAATGCAAGAGCCTATAGTAGATTTTTTGTCATCTATGTTTGATTCCAGTCAGCATTAGCATATACTATGATGCTTAGACTCTTTGCAGCTTTCATAGATAGACCATGATTGATAGTTCCCTTCAACTATCTCAGTATTCTCTTCACTGCATTCATATGTTCACTCAGTGGTGCTTGCAAAATTTGACACACTTTATTAGTGTTGAAGTCTATATCAGGACGAGTTATAGTTGTGTACAGTAGTACACCAAATATACTCCTGTATTCAAATATATTTAGTATGGTTCCCCTTGGTTTCAGAGTATTTTTGATTGCTGATTACAAGACTAGCCTGGGGTTTTGCTTTATGCAACTTTGTTTTGTTTAGTAATTCACTGATGCATTTTCTTTGCAGTAGTATAATTTCTGAGTTTGACGGTCTTTTCACCTCAATGCCCAGAAATAGTTTAGTTCCCCCAGATCTTTTATTGAGACCTGTTTATCCAAGTATTGAATCAGTTAATTGATTTTTGAATTACTGTCGCAATAATATCATCAACATATATTGGTATGTACATGGTTATATTATTGTTAACCCTGATAAACAGTGAATTGCACGATTTGGTAGATTGAAACCCTAGTTTGACTAATGTGATTTTCAATTTGTCAAAACATACTCTGGGTGCCTGCTTTTTCCCATAAATGGCTTTGTTAAGCTTGCACACATGCTGTGTGATTTTATTATATCGCTTTGGTTGCTCCGTTTAGGCTTCTTCTTGTAGACTTCCATTTAGACATACATTATCTACATCTAGTTGTCTCAGACACCATCCCCTTCTAAAGTGCAATAGTTATGACTACTTTAATTGTTGTATGCTTCTCTATTGGGGAGAATGTTTCATTGAAGTCAAATCTTTGCTGTTGTGTGTAGCTTTTTGCTACTAACTTGGCCTTGTATCTATCGATTGTACCATTAGAGATTTTCTTGATTTTATAAGTCCATTTGCAACCAATAATGTTCTTGTCTTTTGGTGATTTAACTAACTCCCGTGTTTTGTTTTTGATGAGTGCTTGAAACTGTTCGTCCATGGCTTCTTTCCATTTGTCATTGACAATGACTTAGCTGAATGTGGTTGGCTCATCATCTGTCAAAACTGATGAGTATAATTTTGGCTTGAAAATGCCACTTTTGGCTCGAGTAATCATTGGATAAGTGGGTGCAGGGGTTTGTCTGGTTTCAGTTTGCTCTTCCCTTCTTGTTTGAGTATTGCTACCTTCGATGCTTTCCCCTTCTCTTTTTGTATTTTCAATTGCATTTGACTTTCCTGATCTATTTCCCTTGCAGGTGTGTTACTAGGTGGATCTAGTGGTTCAGGTGAATCTAGACTTGGCTCATCAGTGTCAGACCTGTTCTCACCTGTTTTCCTTGTAAACACTCCTGCATTTTCTACATCAGGAAGTAAAAGTATATATGTAGTGTACTCTTTTGTATCGTACACCTTGTTTGTTTATTTTTACCTCTTTTGTTTTAAATGGGAACATGTTTTCATTGATACTACATGTCTACTTGCAAAAATTTCCCCATTTTCATCAAGACATCTATAAACATTTTGATGTGTTCCACATCCAATAAATGTTCATGGCCTTGATCTGAATTCTAGTTTGTGTTTATTATAAGGCCTTAAGTATGGGTAATACAAACATCTAAAGGCTTAAGTAGCTGTAATCAGATTTAACATCATAGAGTTTTTCATATGGGCTTTTACCATTCAACACTTCAGTTGGTAATCTGTTTATTAAAAACACTGCAGTGTTGAATGCATCAGGCTAGAACTTTAGGGTCATTGATGCCTTAGCTAACAAAGTCAAAGATGTTTCAACTATATGTCTGTGTTTCCTTTCAATAAAACCATTTTGTTCTGATGTATAAGGACAAAAAAATTTGTTCTCTATTCCATTCTTATGAAAATAGCTTAATAGGGGTTTATATTCAGTCCCACCATCAGTTTGCAATATTTTCACTTGTGTGCCTATTGGTTTTCCATATGTGTGATGAATTTTGTTACAATATTATGTGTCTCATCTTTAGACTTCATGAAGAATATCCATGTGTACCTTCTGTAGGCATCTATAAATGAAATATAATACTTGTATCTATAATCAGAGTATATAGGGGTAGGTCCCCATAAATAAGTAGTTATCATTTCTAGGGGTTTTGAATAGTATGTAACAGAAATAGGAAATGCCAGCTTGTGGCTTTTTCCCATTTGATAGGAGGTGCATATATAAGAATTAGGTATCCCAGAAAATGAAATATTTTTATGATCAAGAATTTACTTTACAATGCTAATACTTGGATGTCCAAGCTTGTTATGTCATATATCAAACATCTGACTACTTCTCTCTACAGTGTTTTCAACAAGATTGCGTTGTTCTTTTCTGCTGATGTTGTTGCAGTTCACATGATTGAATTTGTAGAGTTCATTTACTTTCTTACCCTGTAATAAAACATCTTTAGTAAGCATGTCTTTAGTCAAGTAGTAGGCAGGATAGAATTCAAAGTATGCCTTGTTGTCATGCGCAAATTGTGACACACTCATAAGGTTTTTCTTAATTTTAGGTACTCTAAGTAAATTATTTAATAAGAATGTTCTTTTACCATTGATTGTACTCTTACCTATATAATTGATAGGTATAGACTTATCATTGCCCATGGACACACTGTGTTTACCTCTCTAATCTTTGTTCCCCGAGTTCAAGTTGTCTAAATTGTTTGTTAGATCGTTGGCAGCCCCAAAACCTGGATACCATATCTCATCTTGTATAGTTTCTTGACTTGCTACATCACCTTGCTTAGATTTTCTGTTATTCCCATCATTCTGCATGTTTGAGTCCCTGTTGATTTGTGTTATGTTAGCATTTGGATTTCTTTGATTGCTTGAACCTTGACCTACATAATAGTTTTGATTGAATCTGAAGTAGCATTTTATTGTTGTGTGCCTATTCTCTCACATATTTGATATTTGGGTATGTTATTGTTTTTATTGTACCTGCATCTTCCCCTAAATCTGTTAGAGTAGCTTCCTTTTTGGTTTTTTTGCTCACCTTTTTTATACTACCTTTTATTCTTGTTTTTTGTTGCATAATTGATTGACAGATCACCTTCTTGAGCGTTCTAGGTTTCCATTCTTGCTTCATGTGCATGAAGTATTGCATGAGTGTCTTGCATTGAACACGTAACCTTTTGAGATGATATGACAACTACTACAGCCTCATAGTCATCATTAATACCATTTAAGATTGTGAGCATTTGTTCATACTCTGCCACTTTTCAACCTACTGCTTCTAATGTATCACACATATTGTTTTTATTTTGCCTAAGTACTCTCATATGCAGTTCCCCTTTCTTCGTGTTCTGCAGTTATTTTTTGTAATACATGACTTTTATTGCTAATTGAGAATTAAACTTTGTTTCCACTGTTACCCAAATATCATAACTTCCTTATATCCAATTACTTGAGATAGTAGTCCTAGACTAATGGAGGATAACAATCAGGAGCTTATTAATATGTCTTGCCTGTTGAACTTGTTGTATTCTTCATTGTTAATAATCTTGTTGTCTTTGTTTATATGAATTTGGGAGGATCAAACAGTGTAACACTGATGAATCCTTCTAAGCCATAGCCTTTAATGGTTGTTTCTCCTGTAATTTCCATAGAAGATAGTTGTCTTCTTCCAACTTTACAGTAATACGTTGGCTTTGAGGACTTATTACCGTCTCTACTAAATGCTCTACAAATGTTATTTTTTTTTCGACTTGATTCATTTGCATTGTTTGCAGTTGATGATTCTGTTTTGACATCCTTGGCCAGAAAACTTAGATGAAATCCTGATCTGATTTGGAAGATAAATAATGATCGAAAACAGAGGGAAAATGTAACACCCCAACTCTATACTCGCGTTAGCCAAGGCCATTGCAAGCAACGATTGTCAACTAACCCGAAGAATAAGGCTATTTGGAGTGACCATCTGTATATTAGCTTTGGACTAGTGTTAAATATGTTGGATAATGTGGTCTTACTTTTTAAATATCATGAGAAAATCCGACACATTTAAATCAAGTTCAAATCTACTACACAGTGGTTATAAATAATTCGGAAAGCAATATAAAATACATAACAATAAAATCAGAGTCAGACACAGATATTCATATCACTAAGGCGGAAATATACATATGAATATAACACAAGAGTATAAATACAACGTTAGTGGTCATAGTGAACCACCATACAACAAAAGAATAGGTACAAGTTCTAGCCAAAAGAATATGTATATATGAAAAATCTAAGATACATGTATAATAAGAACTACACAACTCTAATGTAGATAGCAAAAAGCTAAGAATCGGTCCCTACTAGAAATCGTGAGATGTACCTGTAATACTCGGACTGACCCGAGTATTAATTGTAAGAAAATAAACAACAAACGTATTAGTCTAAATGCACTCATCATAATAAACTGGGATAGAAATAGAGATATAAACATAACATGACATATAAGTAATAACAACAATGGTCACAAGTGAATGTGAAGACTCAATATGTCAAGAAAATATGCCAAAGAAATTTCAGCGCTATATAGGCATATCTCAATAACAAAGAAATTAAGATTGATAAATTAATATCAATACGAGAGTTGATAGCACATATGTCAGTTAAAACTAAGACCCAAGAAACTAGAAGATCCTAAAGAAAAGGAAGGCCTAGGTAAAGGCAAGAGTCCGAAGACTCATCAACTCAATACGGGAGTCCGAAGACTCAACCAATGAAATATGGGAGTCCGAAGACTTAACCAACGAAATATGGGAGTCCAAGGACTCAACCAACAAAATATGGGAGTCTGAAGACTCAACCAAAATGAACTGAAGTTCCTCGGGATGATCCAAAGATCATCGCGAATCCGAAGATTGTATGAGTCGAAGCTCCTCATGATGATTCGAAGATCATTGATGTGACCCGAAGGTCGGATTGATCAGATTTGACTAAGTTTAGTGTAAATTACGCCATGCTAGTAAATATAAGAGTTGAGTTTCATGTCCCATAACCACTTGCTCTACTCGAATATTTACGAACAAGTTGTATATTCCACTGGAGAAACGAAACGATCATTGCCATGGTGTTCAATCAAATGAGTCCAAGAATTAACCGTCAAAGCAAACACAAGGGGTTATAGTCCTTGTTTTTACTAAGACATTTAATTAGATATCTCATACGATCGAGAAAAAGGTTTATGAAATCATATACTAGTAGATAGTAAAACAATTTGGAAAATAACTTCATATAATGAAGTAAAATTTGAAATCGTTTAGTAGAAGATTAGTATCTACTAATAATTTTAAAACCCCTTTTTATATAGTTGCGAAGTGGCAAATCTCGTGTAATAGCGATCGATATTACGATCGAACAAAGAATTCACGTTTTAATAACGTAAATTTAATCTCATGACCATCGATTATAAATTTGTTCACCACGAATCAATCGAAAGTCCATCAAATCGAAATTTAGAAATCTGTGAATCAGAGAAACTGAAAAGTCATAAAAAAGGCTGAACGGGCCGAAACACGGCCGGGAAAGAGCCTGAAACAAACTAAACTGTTGACCATAGTTTCCATCGGTCAACAGCAGAAAAATAGAACTCAGATGTCTGAAATATAAATTCAGACGTCTGAACTGGGTTTCCAGAGTGTCAATTTGGAAAATAACTTCATATAATGAAGTAAAATTATAAATTCAGACTTCTGAATTGCAATTCAGACGTAAGAATGGAAAATTCAGACTTCTGAATTGCTCTTTGTTTGTTTTTCATAATTATTCGTAGCAGGTCAAACGTTTGACCGATAACATTCAAACGTTTGAACCTGGGCATGAACATAATTTTGTTTAGATAATAAAGGTTATGAAGGTGCAAATGATCTCGTACAATCCCAGACTAATAGTGATGGCTAACAACGATTCCCAAGTGTCAATAAGGCCACAAATGCTCACCGAATCCACTCACAAACTCCAAACTTGGTGTTTCAATAATGAAATACACATAGAATTCATATAATCGAATTCAAAAATCAAGAATATACATCCACACACAGACAACCCAAAACATACAATGCACATACAACATATACGTGCCAAGAGCATACTTATACAAGCATACATGTTTATGGCATAGATGTGAGTTCGCAAGAACTCACCTTTGTCTCTATGGTGGATAAATGAAGGATCTTTGAGCTTGAAAATGAATAAGAGGCTCTTAGACAAGGCAATAGCACTTTCTCTTTATCCAAAACACATGAATCATCAACCTATGATCATATGAACATGTCTCCTTAGAATTAGGTCATAGGAATTATGATGAACTGAAGTGGAATTGAGAGGGAGAAGATGAAGGTGGAGGCTTACCTAAGCTTCTCTTTGATTTCTACTTCAATTCGTAAGCTCCAAGAAGCAAACTAGATTTAGGAATTTCTATTTCCCTTTCCTTTCTCCATTTTCTATTTTTTTTTCTAAGTGCTGAAATGAATGAGAGAGATGGGGGTTGATTTGGTTATAAGGAGTGGGCTAGGTTTAGCCATCCAAGCCCCAACTAAAGTCCCAAATTCACATACTCGCAATACATCGATGTTTATTGTTTTCAATCACGTAAATGGCATTTTGAACTCAATGGAAGCAGTTTCGAGTCCATGCAAAATGTGACTTTTTGGACCTATATCGATTTACGATTAACGACGTTATATTTAAATAAAATATTTAAATATATTATCGTTAAATATGCGGGTTATTATAGACTTGTCCCCTTAAAGAAATTGCATCCTCGCAATTGCTCAAGGAAAAACTCAATACAAATAACAACCATGCACCAGCAAGATCTATTTAAAGATAGATTAACTCAAAAAATCACTTTCGGATAAAATTTCAGCTTTGAGTTAAAAATCACTATATCACTTAAGTTTATACATGTATAATGTTCAAATAAAAGTCATGAACATATACGAGAATCTAAGTGTTTTCGAGAAACTAGAATTTTCTTACTCAAATTCTATGGATTATAAACCCTCAATTTCATAGTAGAAAAATTTATCATTTAGAAATTCCTTAAAAGTATTATAACTTACAAGATTTTCTTAAATTGAAAAGAATATATATCATGGTCGTACATATCACATTCGCAAGGATAGGCAATCTCGTTGGGGAAACAAGATCCAGAAATAAAAATCGGGTTATACATGGGTTATACACCCTAAATTAAAAATATTAGCACGTTCTCTAGCATTTTAAAAACGAATAAATTAAGAAACCCCAAAAATCTCAGATTTGAAACATTAGCACATCCTCTAATATTCGACGAACGACTTCTAAATCATGGGAACATGATAAATGGTAGAAGTTGAAAGAATTTCATAGAAAAGGGATGTCGAAGATGGATGATTCTTTTGGAAAATAAATTATGGACCTTAAAGCGATTAGGCCAGTTCATTCCTATAAATCACCGCAAACTCCAAACGAACAAGGCATGCAAATAGGCATGGATAAAATGATTACTTTTCAAGAAAAAGAGTTCAAACATCCATGAACGCAGAAGTAGCCAAAAGAAAGAAATGGACGCTTCCCAATCAAAAGTCACCAAATCAACTAATCTTTAACTTGGTGGAAGGATAAGCAACTTTAATCACCATAAGTTGCAAATCATCACACGGAACCGTTTTCCTTTCAACAAGGTGGCCTGACATCGCAAAGAGAATCGAATAAGCATTTCATCTTACGACGAGGTGGCTTCAAACCTCACTAAGAAGTTCATCATCTGACGAGGTGGCTTCACACCCTACGAAGTAGTTACATCCGAAGACTAGGCGGCCCCACACCATACAAAGCAGTTCTGTCCGAAGACGTGGTGGCTCCAAACCACAAAGAAAGTTGACTAATCATTTCATCTAACGACGAGGTGGCTTAACATCTCACTAAGCTTTTCGTCTTGCGATGGGGTGGCTTCACACCCTATGAAGCAGTTACGTCCGAAGACTATGTGGCCCCACACCACACGAAGCAGTTACGTCCGAAGACTAGGTGTCCCCAAACCATACAAAGCAGTTCCGTCTGAAGACGTAGTGGCTCCACACCACAAAGAGAATTAACTAATCCATCGTGGACATACATCTGAATGCAATCATATGAACAAGAAAAGTTTGGATCATCGACGAGCATGTGAAAACATCAGATGGGTCCACTAAAAAAATGAACTCAGACAAATCCACAATCCACCTGCAGATACACCTCCGAACCAAGGTCAAGTGGAAAGTTCCAAAGAGGCCACTATGAAGAACAAATTGCCACTTCATAAAAATGAGCTAGATAACCCAAGAAGTGCAAAATCATTGCTTAGCTAAGAATTAAGTGACCAACTAGGATTGACAAATTAATATCAATATGAGAATTGACAACACATGTGTCAATTAAAATTAAGATCTAAGAAATCAATAAATTAGAAATCTAGAATATCCTAAAGAAGGGGAAGGCCTAGGTCAAGGCGGGATCTCGAAGGCTCATCAACTTAATATGGGAGTCCGAAGACTCAACCAATAAAATATGGGAGTCCGAAGACTCAACCAACAAAATATGGGTGTCTGAGAACTCAACCAACGAAATATGGGAGTCCGAGGACTCAACCAAAATGAACCAAAGTTCCTCAGGATGATCCGAAGAACATCGCGAATCCAAGATCTCATGATCTGAAGCTCCTCAGGATGATCCGAAGATCATCAATGTAACCCGAAGGTTGAATTGATCAGAATTGACCAAGTTTAGTGTAAACTACGCCATGTTAGTAAATATAAGAGTTGAGCTACCTATCCAATAACCACTTGCTCTACTCGAATATTTATGAACAAGTTGTATATTACACTAGAAAAACGAAACGATCATTGCCACAGTGTTCAATCGAACGAGTCCAAGAATTAACCATCAAAGCAAACACAAGGGGTCACAGTCATTTTTTACTAAGACGTTTAATTAGATTTCTCATACGATCGAGAAAAATGTTTATGAAATCATATACTAGTAGATAGTAAAAGAACTTGGAAAATAACTTCATATAATGAAGTAGAATTTGAAACCGTTTAGTACAAGATTGGTATCCACTAATAATTTTAAAACCCCTTTTTATATAGTTCTGAAGTGGCAAATCTCGTGTAATAGCGGTCGAAATAACGATCGAATGAAGAATTCACGTTTTAATATTGTAAATTTAATATCACGACCATCGATTATAAATTTGTTCACCACGAATCAATCGAAAGTCCATCGAATCGAAATGCAGAAATATGTGAATCAGAGAAACTAAAAAGTCACAAAAAAGCCGAATAGGCCGAAACTCGATGGGAAATAGTCTGAAACAACCTAAATTGTTGACCGTGGTCTCCAATGGTCAACAACAAAAAAACACGATTCGGGCATGTGAAATACAAATTAAGACGTCTGAACTGGGTTTCTAGAGACATATGTCTCTATCTGATATTCAAACGTCTGAATTGGAAAATTCAGAATTCTGGATTGCAACTCAGACTTCTGAATTTCTCTCTGTTTGTTTTTCATAATTATTTGTAGCAGGTCAGACGTCTGACCTATAGTATTCACACGTCTGAACCTGGACCTAAGCATAATTTTGCCTAGATAATGAAGGTGCAAATGACCTCGGACGAGCCCGGACTAATGGTGATGGCTTATGACGATTCCCAAGTGTCAATAAGGTCACAAATACTTGCCGAATCCACTCACAAACTCCAAACTTGGTGTTTCGGTTACTATTTACACATTGAATTCATATAATCGAATTCAAAATTCAAGAATATACATCCACACACAAACAACCCAAAACATAAAATGCACATACAACATATACGTGCCAAGAGCACACTTATACAAGCATACAAGCTTGTGGCATAGATGTGAGTTCGCAAGAACTCACCTTTGGGTCTATGGTGGATAAATGAAGGATCTTTGAGCATGAAAATGAATGAGAGGCTTTTAGACAAGGCAAGAACACTTTCTCTTCAACCAAAACACATGAATCATCAAATTATGATCATATGAACATGTTTCCTAAGAATTAGGTCGTAGGAATTATGATGAACTGAAGTGGAATTGAGATGGAGAAAATGAAGATAGAGGCTTTCCTAGGCTTTTCTTTGATTTCTACTTCAATTTGTAAGCTCCAAGAAGCAAACTAGGTTTAGGAATTCCTATTTCCCTTTCCTTTCTCCATTTTCCACTTTTTTCTAGTTGTTGGAATGAACGGGAGAGATGCGGGGTGATTTGGTTATAAGGAGTGGGCTAGGTTTAGCCATCCAAGCCCCAACCAAAGTCCCAATTTTTACATACTCGAAAAATATCGATGTTTATAGTTTTCGATCACGTAAATAGCATTTTCAACTCAGTGGAAGTAGTTTCGAGTCCAAATTCATCCGTATGTAAAATGTGACCTTTTGGACCTACATCGATTTACGACTAACGACGTTATATTTAAATATATTATCGTTAAATATGCGGGTTGCTACAGAATTCCCCCTTAAAGAAATTGCGTCCTCATAATTACACAAGGAAAAACTCAATACAAATAACAACCACGCATCAACAATATCTATTTATAGATAGATTAACTCAAAATTTTACTTTCGAATAAATTTTAACTTTGAGTTATAATTCACTATATAACTTAAGTTTATACATGTATAATGTTCAAATAAAAGTCACGAACATATATGAGAATCTAATTTATTTTTCCCTTAAGTATTTTCGAGAAATTAGAATTTTCTTACTCAAACTCTATGGATTCTAAACCCTCAATTTCATAGCTAGAAAATTTTATCATTTAGAAGTTCCTCAAAAGTATTCTAGCTTACAAGATTTTATTAAATTGAAAAGAATATATATGATTGTTTTATATATCCCATTTGCAAGGATAGGTGATCTCGTTAGGGAAACAATATCAAGAAATGAAAATTCGGGTTATACACCCTAAACTAGAAATATTAGCACGTTCTCTAACATTTATATAACGAATAAATTGGAACTTAAAAACATCAAAAATCTCAAATTTGAAATATTATCACATCCTCTAATATTCGGCAAACAACTTCTAAATCATGGGAACATGATAAATGTTAGAAGTTGAAAGAATTTCATAGAAAAGGGATGTCGAAGATGGATGATTCTTTTAAAATAAATTACGGACCTCAAAGCGATTAGGCCAATTCATTCCTAAAAATCACCACAATCTCCAAACAAACAAGGCATGCAGATAGGCATGGATAAAATGATTACTCTTCAAGAATAAGAGTTCGAACATCCATGAACATGGAAGTAACCAAAAGAAAGAAATGGCTGCTTCCTAATCAAAAGTCACTAAATCAACTAATCTTTAACTTGGTGGAAGGATAAGCAACTTCGTTCACCACAAAGTTGCAAATCATCACATGGAACCTTTTTCCTTTCGAAAAGGTAGTCCGATCCTACAAACAGAATCGAATAAGCATTTCATCTTACGATGAGGTGGCTTCACACCTCACTAAGCATTTATCATGTGATGAGGTGGCTTCATACCTTACGAAGTAGTTACGTCTGAATACTAGATGGCCCCACCCATATGAAGCAGTTCCTTCCGAAGACGTGGTGGATCCACACCACAAAGAAAGTTGACTAAGCATTTCGTCTTACGGCGAGGCGGCTTCACACCTCACTAAGCTTTTCGTCTTGCGATGAGGTGGCTTCACACCCTACGAAGAAGTTACGTCCGAAGATTCACCATACGAAGCAGTTACGTCCGAAGACTTTATGGCCACACACAATACGAATCAATTCCGTCTAAAAACGTGGTGGCTCTACACTGCAAAGAGAATTAACTAAGCCATTGTGGATATACATCTGAATGAAATCATACGAACAAGAAAAGTTTGGATCATCGATGAGCCTGTGAACACATCAAATGAATCCACTAAAAAATGAACTAGGACAAATCGGCAATGCACCTGCAGATACACCTCCGAACCAAGGTCAGCTGGAAAATTCCTAAGAGTCCAGTAAGAACAATAAATTGCCACTTCATAAAAATGAGCTAGAAGTGTGAAATCATTTCTTAGTTAAGACTTAAGTGAACAACTAGGATACAAATAATTTCAATTGTCTAAGTACAAAAATTATCTGCCAAAGTAAACTCAATAGTGTTTACCCCCTTGTTTTAACCAAAACGTTTAATTAACGTCCTTATTTAACTAAAAAAGCAAGAGTTATTTGTATGCAATAAGCAACAAAATGGTGCTAAAAAAATTACTAAATTATCACCCAAAGAAAGCCAAAGATGCCTCGATAGCAATAGATATGGGCAAACGAAACTTAATTATAACATCTAATTAACAATGAGTAAGAGTAAATAAAGAAACGAAGTTGTTCCTAACCATTCTTCTCCTCTAAAAGAGAGAAGAGGAAAAATGTTAGATTCAAATAAAATTGATTGGTCAAACAAAGGATCAAGATATAAGATAGGATATGACTGGTCCAAAGACTCAAATAAAATCCTAAACATGATTTCCTAAGAAACTTAGGACAATGATCCTCGCCGTAGTATCGTATATTGTTCCGAACTCGGCTCTGACACCACGTGTAACACCCCACCTCTGTACTCGGGTTAGCTAAAGCCATAGACAGCAACAATGTCAACTAACCCGAAGAATAAGGTTGTTGAGGAGCGACCGTCTGTATATTAGCTTTGGACGAGTGTTAAATATGTCGGATAATGTGGTCTTACTTTTTAAATCTTATGAGCAAATCCGATACATCTAAATCAAGTTCAAATCTACTACATAGTGGCTATATATAATTTGGAAAGAAATATAAAATACATAATAATAAAATCAGAGTCAGACACAAATGTTCATATCACTAAGGCGGAAATAGATATGAATATAACACAAGAGTATAAATACAAGGTTAATGGTTAAAGTCGAACCACCATAAAACAAAATAATAGGTACAAGTTCTAGCCAAAAAAATATGTATACATGAAAAATCTAAGATACATGTGTAAAAAAGAACTACAACTCTAATGTAGATAGCAAAAAGCCAAGAATTGGCCCTGCTAGAAATCATGAGATGTACCTGTAATACCCGATCTGACACGAGTATAATTGTAAGAAAATAAAACTATAAACGGATCAGTCTAACTGCACTCATCATAATAAACTGGGATAGAAATAGAGATATAAACAGAACATGATATATGAGTAATAACAACTATGGACACAAGTGAATGTGAAGACTCAATATGTCCAGAAAATATGCCAAAGAAATCTTGGCGCTATATAAGGATATCTCAATAACAAGGAAACTAAGGTTGATAAATTAATATCAATACGAGAATTGACAACACATATGCAAATTAAAACTAAGATCCAAGAAATCAATAAAATATAAATCTAGAAGATCCCAAAGAAGGGGAAGGCCTAGGTCAAGGCGGGAGCCCGAAGACTCATCAACTCAATATGGGAGTCCGAAGACTCAACCAACGAAATATGGGAGTCCAAAGACTCAACCAACGAAATATGGGAGTCCGAGGACTCGACTAACGAAATATGGGAGTCCGAAGACTCAACCAAAATGAACCGAAGTTCCTCAATATGATCCGAAGATCATCGCGAATCCGAAGATCGCATGAGCCGAAGCTCCTCAGGATGATCCGAAGATCATCGATGTGACCCGAACATCGGATTGATCAGAATTGACCATGTTTACTGTATACTACGCCATCTAGTAAATATATGAGTTGAGCTGCATGTCCCATAACCACTTGCTCTACTCGAATATCTACGAACAAGTTGTATATTCCACTAGAAAAATGAAACGATCATTGCCACAGTGTTCAATTGGATGAGTCCAAGAATTAACCGTCAAAGCAAACACAAGGGGTCATAGTCCTTGTTTTTACAAGGACGTATAATTAGATTTCTCATATGATCGAGAAAAAGGTTTATGAAATCATATAGTAGTAAATAGTAAAACAATTTGGAAAATAACTTCATATAATGAAGTAGAATTTGAAACGGTTTAGTAAAAGATTGGTATCTTCTAATAATTTTAAAACCTTTTTAATATAGTTTTGAAGTGGCAAATCTCATGTAATAGCGATCGAAATAATGATTGAACGAAGAATTCACATTTTAGTAACGTAAATTTAATCTCACGACCATCGATTATAAATTTGTTCACCACGAATCAATCGAAAGCCCATCGAATCGAAATGCAGAAATCTATGAATCAGAGAAATTGAAAAGTCACAAAAATGGCCGAACGGGGCGAAACTCGACAGCGAAAGAGTCTGAAACAACCTAAACTGTTGACCTTGGTCTCAACCAGTCAACAACAGAAAAATAGGATTTAGACGTCTGAAATATAAATTCAGACATCTGAACTGGGTTTCCACAGACATATGTCTCTATTTGAGATTTAGACATCTAAATTAGAAAATTCAGACTTCTAAATTGCAATTTAGACGTCTAAATGGAAAATTAAGACTTCTGAATTGCTCTCTGTATGTTTTTATAATTATTCGTAGTAGGTCAGACGTCTGACCAATAATATTCAGATGTCTGAACCTGGGCTTGAGCATAATTTTGCCTAGATAACGAAGGTTATGAAGATGCAAATGATCTCGGACGAGCCCGGATTAATGGTGATGGCTTATGACGATTCCCAAGTGTCAGTAAGGCCATAAATGCTCGCTGAATCCACTCACAAACTCCAAACTCAATTATCAATAATGATTTACACATTGAATTCATATAATCAAATTCAAAACTCATGAATATACATCCACACACAAACAACCCAAAACATACAATGCACATACAACATATACGTGCCAAGAGCACACTTATACAAGCATACAAGCTTGTGGCATAGATGTGAGTTCGCAAGAGCTGACCTTTGGCTCTTTGGTGGATAAATGAAGGATCTTTGAGCTTGAAAATGAATGAGAGGATCTTAGACAAGGCACGAACACTTTTTCTTCTACCAAAACACAAGAATCGTCAACCTATGATCATATGAACGTCTTTCCTAAGAATTAGGTCATAGGAATTATGATGAATTGAAGTGGAACTGAGATGGAGAAGATGAAAATGGAGGCTTACCTAAGCTTTTCTTTGATTTCTACTTCAATTTGTAAGCTCCAAGAAGCAATCTAGGTTAGGAATTTCTATTTCCCTTTCCTTTCTCCATTTCTATTTCTTTCTAAGTGTTGGAATGAATGGGAAAGATGGGGGTTGATTTGGTTATAAGAAGTGGGCTAGGTTTAGCCATCCAAGCCACAACCAAAGTCCCATTTTTCACATACTCTAAATATATCGATGTTTATTGTTTTTGATCACGTAAACGATATTTTGAACTAATGGAAGTAATTTCGAGTCCAAATTCATCCGTATGCAAAATGTGACTTTTTGAACCTATATCGATTTACGATTAACGACGTTATATTTAAATAAAATATTTAAATATATTATCATTAAATATGCAGGTTGTTATAGAAAATCATTGGAAAAAGTGGTGAGAATCACAGGAATTCAGTTTTTGAGGCAATAAGGTAAGTTTTTAATTCAAAAATGTGTAAAAACTCTCATGATGTTTGAATTAACCGATGAGATGACTGTATGGAACTTTTCTTGGTTTTCTTGAACTGCTTTTCTTCTTCCTTTATTATGTTTTTCTGGATTTAGCCGAATGATTAGAATTCTGTTGCACAATTCCGATGTACCATGTTTTACAGGTTATGGCGAGGCATAGAATTATGTGACTGGATTCAACAACTCTGAGGTGATGGGTAAATCAGATCAGAGGAGACCCAAGTGATGATAATACTATGATGGGTCGAATTATTTATCAACTGAGCTAAAAGTTGCAAAAGAAATTAATTGTTTTTCTGAAGGCTAATTTGAACGTGTTAGCATGGGATCATGCTGACATTTGTGGCATATCCTCAGAAGTGGAAGTTCATGCGTTGAATATAGACCCTCACTCCAAGGCCCTTAAAGATCAATGGCTCTGAAAGAAGAAGTGGATAGATTAATGGAAAATTGTTTCATAAGAGAGTCCTTGTATCCAGGTTGGGTATCCAATCCTGTCCTCGTAAAGAAGTCAAATGGTAAATAGCGCGTATGCATAGATTACTTGGATCTTAATAAGGCATGCCCTAAGGATTGCTTTTCGTTGCACAAAATTAATCAATTGGTGGATTCGACAGCAGGGCATGAATTGCTATCATTTATGGATGCTTATTCGGGATATAATCAAATAAACAGGAGAACACAAGCTTTATTACAGATGTGGTATTATATCGCTATAAGGACATGCCATTTGGATTGAAAAACGCGGGGTAAATTACCAGCGATTTGATAAAACAATGGTTAAGTCACAGATTGGCAAGATCATGAATTTTATGTCGATGATATGTTTATTTAGTCAAAGAAGGCGGCCGATCACATGGAGAACCTAGCTAAAATGTTCAGTATCCTAAGAAAGTATGGCATGAAGCTGAATCCACTCAAATGTTCGTTCAGAGTCGAATCTGGAAAATTCCCAGGGTTCATGGCGAATGCCAGGGGCATTGAAGCTAATCCTACCTAGATTTCGGCATTACGAGAGGTACAGGACCCTAGAACCAGGAAATTGCTCCAAAGTCCAAGTGGAAAAATTGTTGCATTGAGTCGCTTCATCTCAAAAGCAACCGATAGGCTAATTCCATTCTTTGATGCACTGAAAAAAGGAAGGAAAGATTTCGAACGGACTCCACATTGTCAGAGGTCTTCGATGAACTAGTCAAACACATGAAGACACCCCTGATCTTTTCTAAGCCTAATGATGGAGAAGTTTTGTTTCTATATTTAGTGGTATCGTCCCATGATTTGAGTGCAGCCTTGGTGCGAGAGGATTCATTGATTCAACGGCATGTGTATTACATCAGCAAAAGGCTCTCCGAGGCTGAGTTGAATTATCCCAAGCTGGAGGAACTCGCAATATTTTCTGCTCATCGCCTCGAAGAATATCAGGTCATATATTCAATCCCATGCTATTAAAGTTCTTACAGATCGGCTGCTAAAGCAAGTCTTGTTTCACCCTGAAACTTCGGGTCGGCTATTGAAGTGGAATATAGACCTTAGCAACACGTATTACCCCCGAAGAGCAATTAATGGAAAAGCCTTTGTAGATTTCATTGTCGAATTCACAGATAGAGGTAATGAAGAGGAAGAATCGATAGATGCAGTGGTCCAATGGAGGTTGTTTATCGACGGGGCTATGAATGAATACTGTTTAGGGGAAGGAGAGGGTTTAGAGACTCCTAAAGGGCGTTTAGTGTACTACGCATTAAGATTGAAAATTCTATCAACAAACAATGAACCGGAATATGAATCATTGATTATTGAACTGAGAATAGCCAAGTAATTAAATTTCAAAACTTTGTAGATTCTCAGCGATTCGCAGCTAGTGGTGTGTTAGGTCCGAAGAAAATTTCAAGCCAAAGGAGGAAACCGACCTGCTTATCTGTCGAAGTCTTGGGAACTCCTGAACAACCTTGACTATTACACCATAACTCACATCCCTAGAGAGGAGAACATGAAGGCAGACTCACTCGCCAAGTAATCCAGCATAGGAGATGCTCAATTGTTGGGGTAATGCCCATGGAGGTCCTCTCCAATCCCAGTACTGATGATATCGATGCTGATTGGATACTGGAAATACTGAAGATCAAGAATCATGGATGACTCCAATAAAAGAGTATCTCCTCAACAGAATGCTCCCAACAGATCAAAAGAAACGAAGGGAGCTACTGCGGAAGACCATCTATTTCTTATGCAGGATGGTCGTTTATACAGGCGGGGCTACTCTATGCCTCTGCTTCGATGTGTTACTAAGGATGAATCCAAGACAATTTTAGCATAATTGCATGGAGGAGAATTCGACGGACATTCAAGAGGTCAAACATTGGCCAAAAAGATCCTTCGATATGGCTATTTCTGGCCCGAGCTAAACCGAGACTCTTTAGAGTGCACCAGAATGTATGATAGATGCCAGAGATTCGCCAAGATTCCGCGAGCCCCATCCACAGAATTAACTCAAATGGTCGTCCTATGTCCATTTGCTGTTTGGGGAATTGATCTGATTAGAGCATTACCGACTACCAAGTCCAGCATGAAATATGCCATTGTAGCCGTTGATTCTTTCACTAAGTGGGCCGAAGAGGAGCTACTTGCCACCATTGCCTCAAAGAAAGTTATTAACCTTCTATTAAAAAATATTATTTGTAGGTCTATTGTACCGCTAAAGATAATGACGGACAATGGAACTCTGTTTGATAGTGAGGAATTGAAGAATTTCTGTGCAAAGTACAAAGTTCAGAAGAGCTTCGTACTTGTGGCCCATCCGCAGGAAAACGAGCAAGTGGAGATAGTGAATAAAATTATCAAATCAGGCATCAAAAAACATCTGGAAAAGGCTAAAGGTGATTGGTAGATGAGATTCTGCTTGCACTATGGGCGTACCAGACGACTCACAAATCTGCAACTAGGCATACACCACTCTCTTTGGCATTTGGCTCCGAAGCAATGATCCCCGTAGAATTCGAAGTTCCCATTCATCGAAGAATTCACTTCAATCAAGCAGAAAACGAGCAGCTACAATAGGAAGCTCTTGATCAGTTTGAGGAGAAAAGAGACGAAACTGATCTTTGGATCGCAACACACCAAAAAAGTAAAGCCAGACACTTGAACACCAAAGTCCGACAGAGAACCTTTGAAGTTGGAGACCTCGTGTTAAAGCGGGTGATGACTGGCATAGGAGTATTTGGACCTAACTGCGAAGGTCCTTACATCGTCAGCCAAAAGCTCTTAGATGGCACATTCAAGTTCGCAACGGTAGATGGTGTCCAGATACCCAAAGCATGGAATAGTGAACATTTTCGTCAATACTTTACATAAAGCATCGTTCAATTCTTTTGAAAATTGTTGTAATTTTTCTTGCAAATATATGCTACCCATGCTTAAGGGGTATTGTAATCGAACAGTTGCTGAATTGTCTTTATTAATAAAAGTCTGCATCTGCTTATCACGATCATATATTTGCAAATTTTTGTTAAATAATTCAAAAGTTTCTAAAAATCGATTTAACAATCGTAGGATATTTGAAGAATGCTTGCTTACTCACAACCCGACAAGATCTAGTTATCCCTACATATCAGTTTGACAAAGACGATCCAAGTGTCGAGTGTCATAAACATCGTTTTGCATATATGCGAGGATGTAACGTACCGCCGGTGGATCGAAAAAGGAAGTCACTAAGAGTCAAGTGGCAAAAAATGGGCAAGCAAGCATAAAAACAAAAGACCTCTCTGAGGGCACCACATAAGTCAATAAAATCGGTTCGCTCGATACGTCAATGAAGTTGGGGTATGCCAAATACCTCTTTGAGGGCACCCGATAAGTCGATAAAATCGATTAGCTCGATACATCGATGAAGTCAGGCTAAGACAAAGACCCCTCTGATGGCACCCGATAAGCTGATAAAATCGGTTCGCTTGATATGTAGATGAAGGGGGGCTAAGCCAAAGACCTCTCAGGAGGCACTCAATAAGTTGATAAAATCGATTTGCTCGATACATCGATGAAGTTGGGCTAACCCAAAGACCGCTCTGGGGACACCTAATAAGATCGCAAGTACCTGATTTACTCGGCCCGATTGCGACAAATGTTGGGCAAAAACGTAAGACCTCCCTAAGCGGGGGCATAAAATATAAGACCTCCCCAAGAAGGGGCACAAATAACTAAAGACCTCCCAAAGAGAAGGTACTTGATTAACTAACAAATTTGGGTTCCCAAATACATTAACAAGCTCATAAGCTCTAAACACGTTGGCACAAACAAAAAGATATTTGCCGACAAAGCTGAAACTTCTAGCGCGTCTATCAAAATCAAAAAATTTGGTAAATTTGATCATATCTAGCTTTTGTAGTTCGTGATGACCTACGGTATGGGGGCAACAAAACCACATTGGGGTGGAACAATGCTTAGGAAACATACCACACACTCATCACGACATTGCAATAAGTAAAAGACTTGCACTTAATAAAAAAGTGAATACATTGGTAATACATGAGCTAAAATACAACAAACAAAGCAATTTCATTTCACTAAGCAAGCTTTTACAGAGTTCAAAAGCGAGGCGCCCGCACAAAATCCTGTCAAATGAAACTATAGACAACAATGCTATATAAAGCAGAACAAGCGGTCAAAAGTCTCAGTCCTTCTTTTTCCCACCCATAGAAGAGCTACTTGATTTTAACGGGAGTTTGCTGAGTCTGGTTGAAAGAGTTGTGATGGAAGACTATCTCACATCTTTCTCTTTTTCATTATCCCATGGAATGTTGGGAGAAGTCAAAACAAGTGTCTTCTTACGAGCGCTATGTTTCCTCCCCTGCCTTCTCGACGGAGGCTTACATGAAGATGGAATCTATAAATGCTCAGTAACGTCCTTCCCCGGAATGTCTTCTTGATCTTCAATATCTTCCATTCCCCCTCCAGATACAAGGGTCAGGTCATCTAAACTGTAAAGTGCAGCAATCTTCTCCGATTGTGACCCAGGTTGGATGGCGGAGGCCGGAGTAGATTCGATAACCAAAGAAGAGACACCTAGCGAAGGAGTAACAACCAAAGTGCTTATTGTCACATGTATAATAGGAATGAAGATGGCTTCATTTTTGTTCACTCCAGGCACGGTAGAACAAGGCTTTAGAGTGTCCAGGCCTAATTCAAGTGAATATTAAGCAAGGAATTCATCGAACCCATATGGAGTGAATAAGAAGTCCGATAGGAATGGATCAATGCTGGTTTTACCTGAAAAGAGAGGGCTTCTGACATCTACCTCATAAGCATTTTGGTCATCCGCCTTGCCATCATTGCTCGATGAATGTTCCTTAGCAGCCTCTGTCTTCTCACAAGAAGTGGTGGTGGGCTCAACGAAAGGCGCAGTAAGAGGCTTGGGATCAATAATGTTGGCATCAATGGAAGTAGTGTCAGCAGTGGTAGCAGCTAGATTAGGGACATGCTCCGTAGAAGACTCGACTTCGACCTATATGGCATGCTCTTTCCTAATTTCCTCCTTTCCCCGACAAGGGCATGCGCGATTCATCATCCAAATAGTGCCCCAAAAGCTCCTCTTCTGTATAACTGCTGCCCTCGAGCCTGCAAGAATTTCTTCCTATATCTCAGCCAGAGTAACCGCATATCTATCTTCTAAAAAAGACAGGCTTCCTTGCCTCATGACGCTGAGAATGTAAAATTCGAATAAAATAGAGCAGAATCCAGCATTGATCTCAACATGAGCTTTTTCAACAGTCAACTAATATGAGAGAGCTCGATCCCTTTCTCGCTCGACTTCAACCGTTTTGGCCTTCAGCAAAGAGATTTCCAACTCCTGAGAATTGACCTTTTCCTGCAAGATGGCAGTGTTTTCTCGATAAGTTTCGGCAACCTTAGCTCCAATTCCAATTTGTCTACTGTATTTTTCTGATCTGTGTGAGTATCCTTTAGCTGGTTTCTTAACGTGTCTTCCCTCTGCTTATAGGAGGAGGCGACATCAGTAAACTCGTCCTTAATCCTCTTATTTTCAGCCTCAGCTCCTCATTCTTCTTGGTAATAAATTCAATGTCAGCATTGCGTGCCTTGAGTGAATTGTCCCGTTCGGCCTTGTCATTCTCCAAAGTCAGCATGGCCTCATGATTAAGTTTGTTTAATCTTTGGAGTCCTCCAACAAGCTTCTACCAGTCAGCCTCTCGACATCATCCTTCATTGTCTTGAGATTCTTAAACATTACCTCTTTATCCATTGGTTTTATGTCCAAGTCGTAGTAAACTCCTTTTAAGAACCAATTGGAAAATCGTGTAGAAAGTGTAGAAGTTGCCCGCGGGAGAGAGTAAGGTGGCCTCTAAATGATTTAATGAATGTCAACAGGAGAGGAAGTAACAACCGGACGTGTAATTGCCTTAAGATCTATGGAATTCTAAACAGCAGGATAGGATCCTTATTTGCTCTGACACGTTTGTGCGAATCATCCCCACCATGGTCCTTTTCTCACTCATCCCTTTCCTTCCTATTATTCCGGTCATCTTCCTCCCATTTTTTCTGGCCACGCCTATCAACATGGGTTTTCCTACTCCTCTCATCTCTATCCCGTCGGTCCCGTTCCTCTAGGGCCTTTCTTGCCCTTCTTTCTTCATCAGTCTCCCAATAGGAATGAGACAGAGGATAGCTCCATTGACCATAAGATCCTTTGTAGCGATTGAAGTCATCCAGATATGAATGGCTCATAGCTCTACCTGAAACAAAGGAAAACATGAGTTGAGTGTTTAAACCAGGAGATACCGGGGCAAGACAAAAAGATACAATTGCAAGATATTAAAAGCCTTAAGTGTGTGTTATGTGTGATCTAACACGCATCAAACAACGAACCGCTCGTCCTTTTTGGGGTCAAAGTGACCGATGGATTTTCAAGATGAAAGAATAAGGGCCAGGTCGAAAGACGTCCCTGAAATCGATATAGTAAGTTTGGACTTTGCAATATTGCTCTTGAAAAGTTCTCCTGAGGTTACAAAGAGGTCGCTCAAATTCTGATATATGTCAGAAAATTCATCCTCAGTTGTGACTGAAAGCGCGGGGTTAGCGTCGCCTCTTCCGACATTAGAATCGTCTTTACCCGCGATTTATCCCTCTTCGAGCTCTTCACTAATCTATACAGGAGTCTTTCACTCACGATGGGTAACTACTTCCTCCTTGGTAATGGAAAGCAGCTTAGGAAGGGTAGACGATCCAGCTTCATTGGCAGGGCCCGAACACTTCTTTAGTAGGGTCACCTCGACAAAGGTTTTTGGTGAAACATCTTCTTCAGAGACTAGGGTATCTAATACCTTGGTTATAGAACGAGAAGCAGAAGGAATCTCTCGAGGAAGAAAAAATCGAAATGGGTCGAGCAGCCCAAATTGGTGAAGGAATTCTTCCTTGATCAAGAACTTTTACTCCTTTCCTTGTTGCTAACAGCCTTCAAAGTTTCGAGAGTAGATTGACCGCTAGAGTCTTTGGCAGGAGATGGCAGCTCTGCGAAGGAAAAGGAAAATTTAATGCATAATGACCAAGACTTAGAAAATCTAAGTGAAAAGGTTTGAACAGATTTGCTCACCTTCTTCCATCCAAATTCCATAAAATCTCTTCTGGCATCGAACAAAAAAGTATTGATTCACAAATCCCGAAGCTTTGCATTGTAAGTCAAGAATAAGCCGACGATTTCGAGATCCTTTAACGAATACAGTGGAAGGATGGTCTTTTCTCCTTTTGAAAATGCAAAAGTAGCAGATGTCCTGAAAAGTAGGCACGGCGAATTATTCTCGTAAAAAGCACACATAGCCCCATTAAGATAGCATAACCATTCGGGTGCAACTGAAAGGGGGCACTCACCAAATGACAAAGGACCATATGCAGGAATGGATTAAAAGGAGGAATGGCTCCACTCATACACATATGTCTACTAACGGCAACAAAGCCACTGGGCGGACGTTCACCAAACTCCTCTTTTCCCTGTAATTTTGCGTCAGTTTCGGGAATACCAAATTGAGCGCGTGCTTGATTAAAAGCACGTTGAGATATCGTTGAGGAGCATCTCTCTGTTGAATTTTCAACAGGATGGGAAATAGGAAAAGATTGATCTGCTTTCGACCCTGAAGCTGCAGCCACTCTAGCTCACAAACTTGAATAGAAGTTCCAGTTTTAACAGAAGTGGTTAAATCTCTAGAATGATAACAAGTTGTCTGTCTGATATCCATTTTACACAAGGAATCTCGTTTTTAAATAACTTACAGGTGCGCATTTCCTAATGTGTGAAGTGTTGTGCAAAAATTATATTAATTATCAAAGTCGAATCTTGAAATCTTTAGACGGCATGTGTCGATTAGCGAATCTCGAGCATCATCGCAATTTCGAATGAGAGTGTTGTGTCTGTGCAAATAATGTTTGACAAGTCATAAGAGGTTGAACAAAATGACTTTGCATAGTTACTCCACTTAATTCAAGTCAAGAAATTTGTTGTATTAATTAATCTAATTTGTCGTCGATGTGGGCAATCGATGACGAAATATTTCCCAAATCGGTGCAAAGTATTCTTGTTACAAAACAATTAGAGACAAAAGGAAAGTTCAATTTACAAGTTGCAAGTTCAGTATGTTCGATCATTTTTAAGCTGGATCAACTCCAATAGCTTCAACAATCTATCGGTCGTTTGCAAACTCAAAGCTGAAGGTCAGGCATAGAATAGGGATTAGCAATTCACGGTCGGAGCAAGCTCAATGACCAAACATTCCCGAACCCGATCCACCGTTAGACCAAGGCATCCAATCCATGAAGTTTTCGATCCATCATTCAATCAAGATGCACGACCCACGAGAGTCACAAACCAAGTTCTACCATCTCAATTCCAAAATCACCGATTTCAATTTGAAATGCAGTCCATTAAGATACCCGACCAACAACGAAATTTACACATCACTCAAAACCCTAAAGCAATCGGTATGCCAAAATCCAATTCAGTCTGAAATTCGAAGGAAAAATTGTCAATTACGATAATCAGTGACGGGCGAAAATGGTCTTTTGTCGATCGACGAAGTTGCTTAAAGGGTTGGTAAGGCTGCGGTGGCCCATATCTGAAGGAAACAGTCATAGATGAAGATGAATCGGTCAAAAGAACGGTGGAGATCAAATTCGAGTGGGAACAAGGTGTCCTGATGACCAGTGGTGACGATTAAACCAATGTTGACGTGGATCGATCTGTGGCGAAACACAAATTTTAGGAAGAAGCGGTTTTCTCGAAGAAGCTCCGGTCTTGGAGTTATTGTTTCTAGCAAAGAAGGTGGAAAGAAATAATAGGTCAGAAGGGAAATATATAACAACTTTTAGAAAGACGCATGCGATCCATCAGTTTGGATCGCCCACGGTCAATTCAAAGTGGGTTGCTCACAATCCATTCCTATCCATCAAAGCCGTTCATTTCGAAGCATACGTTTTCTTCGATAACATATACTTCGAGGGGAAAATGTTAATACGGACAAAAATTGCGCGAACTAGAATCTTCAATCAAAAAGCTATGGGTCGCTCACGACCCATCGTGCCAAGGTCGCCTTCGACCCATAAAGCCGAGACAAAAGTTAGATCGGGTCGGCAAGCATAGATCGGATCGAATTAATACAATGAATCGGGTCAGAACTATGGAAAACACAAGGAGGTCAATGGATCGGGACGCAAGCTTTATGGGACGATCGAATTGCAACATGCACAAAATTTGCATGGGTCGTCCCCGAAATAAGGAAATGGATCGCCCATGATCCATGTGAACATTGGCACATCAAGTTGTTATTTCAAGTCATGGAGTGTGGGTCGCCTAGGCTTGTGGATCGCAGTTCATTGCATATGGATCGTGTACATTACAATACACGCTCCCGAACACACCTACCTTCACCTATAAATACCAGACCACTTCCCACGTAAAAGGGTTAGATTTTTCTCCCGCTAAAACTCTGTCATTGTTGATCTCAAGCATCACTCTACTCCAGAGACTACCAAACATCTTCACTGGACTTGATTATCGAGACTAACTTTGATAATCATCGATATTTGGGGAATTTGAGTGTATTTCTACTTTGTAGATTGTAAATCATTGCGAATCATTGTAATTAAAGATCAATCTTGTAATTTGATATGGAGAAATCAATAAAGTGCATATTCAAAGTGGATGTAGGCCTAATCCACGGCTGAACCACTATAGACTATGTTTTTTGTTGTACTTTTCCGTTAATTACTGCTTTTAACTCTATTTTTTCTGTAATCAAGAGGTGTTTTAACACTTCTCTAGGTGTTAGCTCATATTTGGTGTTAACAGATGGGTCGAATTCTTTATCACCCAGTGATGATGTTGTTAAGCTATATTGACTCTGATACCATTTCGAAATTTGATGTACTCAGATCTGGTAATATGATAACAGAGTAAAGATTTTGTTTTATTGAAGAAGAAGAATGATTACAGAGATGCGGAGAAAATGTAAGTTGTATTCAAAGAAGTAATAATGTACAATAGATTGAGCATACATATATATATATATAAGTTACTGATAGACTCTTGGGCCAGGCCCATTATTATCTAATATGATATGCTGGAACGGTTGTATTTGGGCCCGAACGGATTACTTCATATATAATGGTATGTGGAAATTTGCCACATGGACTCCTTAACATCTCTTAATTATTTTGTAGGACACGACTTTCAACTAATTATTATACAGGACAAAAACGTTGCTTCTCCCCCTTCTACTATTACCTAGCCAAAAACCCTTCATCTCAAATCGAGAAAAATCACCTCCACTTCAATCCCTCTCCAAATTGCTCCTCCCCAATTCGTTTCCTACTTTAACCCAGAACCAAATCACCACCTACCTTTTCAAGTCTGTTGCTACTTTCACACTTCAATTAATCGATCTGTATCAAATAGGAAATTTTCATGAATCGGATAAAATAGGCGATTTTCTATATCAAAAACATTTTGTGCTTTAAACGATTGATGATTTTCAGTTTGTTATTGCCAGGCAATTTTAGTTTCTTCATCAAATAGGCAATTTTCACGAATCGAGTAAACAAGTTATTTTCGATTAGCGTGTATCAAATAATATGTTTGTACGATTGTTTAATTTGAATTTTCGGTTGTTGACATTCAACTTGATGTGTATAATATCATTATATTATTTCTTGTTCTTGTTTTTTTGAATTCTACAGTTTTATCAATGGGAGTGGAAAAACAAAGTTCAGACAGTCAATTACTCGATCGGGGTTGTGAAAGGTATTGTGTTTTTCTTATAAATAATGTACAATTATTAATTTATAGAATGCATTAGTAATTCATATATGGATGACATTGGATTTTTGAATTCAACATGGATGACTGGAAAAGTATTATGATGGAAATGTATTATGGAAAAGATAAATGGGTTTACCGTTTTGTTAGTAGGTGATTTGTTTATTCCAATAACATAACAGATGTTATAGTATCGAAAAAGATAATTGATTTTACCTTTTTTTAAACTGTGTGATAAATGGAAATGCATTATGAAAAGTATTATAATGTTTATTCGAATAACATAACAGATGTTATAGGACTGAAAAAGATAATTGCTTTTATCTTTTTTTAAATGTGTGATAAAGAAGTTTATATTATGTAATATTTTATGCAATTTGAATGATGTAATGTTTCTTCACTGTTCTATAACTAAGGAAATTGTAGTTTAACATCTATCGAGTTTGTTTAACATTTATCTTTTCCAATAACAGAACAGATGTTATAGGAAAAAGATAATTGCTTTTGTCTTTTTTAAACTGTGTGATAAAGAAATTTATAATATGTAATATTTTATGCAATTTACAAAAGTTGCATCAAATTGATGTCATCTAGAATCACTGATCAAACCAAACACATTGCAAATCTATGGAAAAGTATAATGATGGAAATGTATTATGGAAAAGATAAATGGGTTTACTGTTTTGTTGGTACGTTATTTGTTTAGTAATTTGTTATCTTGTATGAAAGGTTTCTATAGATTTGCAGTGTGTTTGGTTTGATCAGTGATGTTAGATGACATCAATTTGATGTTTTCTTAAATACAAGGAACAAGTAAAAACTTTTTTACTTGTGTATTTGATTTACTGTTTTCCTACATGGACAACGTTGACATTTAATCAAATTTAGAATTGACATGTGTGATGTGCTGTTAGTTGTTGTTTTTTTGTGTATTTGATTGCAGCTTTTGTGTAGTCTTGATCATGTTTATTCGAATAACATAATAGATGTTATAGGACTGAAAAGTATAATTGTTTTTATGTTTTTTAAACTGTGTGATAAAGAAGTTTATATTATGTAATATTTTATACAATTTGATTAATGTAATGATTCTTCATTGTTCTTAGTTACCATTGTTTAAATTGAACTCAATTTGTTTATCAATAAATAATCATTTGATAAACAAATTGATTTTGGTAAGGGAAACAATGATAACCATTGTTAGAAATTCTCTCGCTCATTTTGGTAAGGAAAACAAAACATCATATATCATTTATCGTATGATAAAATTATTTATTGTTCAGTAAATATTATTTCTATTCATCTTTATGTCAAGATGGTTGTACTAATCATTTTGCGATCATTATTTATTGAATGATAGTTGTATTTATCTTTCTGTCAAAATAATTGTATTCAGCGATAATTTTACTTCTAATCTGATTTGAAATTGTCAATATATTTTAAGTTACAATCGTAGTTGTCAAAAAAGATAAATAACTTTATATTTTTAAACAAATATTGTATTTTTACGCAAAAACATACAAACATTAGATTTTTACTAGAAGATCTACAATCTTTTATGCAAATAGTTTGTCGTTTACGCATTTAATAAGTAATTTACACATGTGTTTCCTGATCTAAAATTTTGTTGTTTTTTTTATCATATTAAGGTATAGTGATAAATTGATTTATCATTTTAGACAATTTATAATGTAATGAAGAAAAAGATAAATAGAAATATCTTTTTAAATGACCGTTGTCTTTACATGTAACAACCCGTATTTTCAATAACCTGTTATAACATAAATCGAGGCAGAATTTAATTCTAAAATCTGAATCAAGGGAAACGGGCTATGCCATTGCGTTCGTCTCGGAAAAATACGCGAAATAGAGTCCACGTTTTCGAAAATCGGAGTCCGTATGACCCAGTTAAGGCCCATTGAAGTTTTCAGAAATTTCCATGTTAAAAACAGATTTAAATTTCAAATTAAAAACAAGGATTAGGGCTAATTGGCGTCAGGCGGGAAAACTCCCGCCAGGACCCCCATGTCGACAGGCATGTCGACAGGGGTCTTAGGGTGTCGACTGCCCTGTCGACAGCCCTGTCGACACGGGGTGGCCAGGCAGTTTTGCCTGGCGCACCATTTTGATTTGGGGCTTGGTCTTGTGGCTTGGTTCTAGAGAGTTCCTAAATCTGACGGACCTAAACTAACCTAGGGTTAATCCTAGGGCTAAAAACACTCTAATCTTCTATAAATAAGCCCCTAATCCTACCCTAAAGCCTCATTATTCATTCTAGCAACCAAACTATGTCAAATTGAAATCTCAAATGGCCTCCACCTAAGAACCCTAGCCTCCACCCTCTTCAAAAATCATTTCTATGAAGGTTTTGATGTTCATACAAGCATTTCTAAGTTGTATGAATGATCATTAGCTTGCATACATCATCAAGTTGCAAGCTTTAATTGCTAAAGCTAGAGTTTTTGGGATTTTTGTTAATTGGAGCTTTGTTTTGGGTTTTTATATGCTTGCATAAAAGGGCTTCTCAATCCTTATTAGTAGATTTGTGTCTTCATAATAGTTGTAAGCCCTCTTACCTTCATTTTAGAAACTCTAAAGTTAATATGTGATGAAAGTTGGGATTTAGGCAAGTTTATTGAGTTATGCATGCTTATGCGAGTTCACTATGCTATGTTATGCATGTTTAATAAGTTATGCATGCTTATGCGAGTTCACTATGCTATGTTATGCATGTTTAATGAGTTATGCATGCTTATGTGAGTTCACTAAGCTATGTTACACATGTTTAACAAGTTATGCATGTTTTTGCAAGTTCACTATGCCATGATTTGCAAGTTTAACAAGTTATGCATGTTTATGCAAGTTCACTATGCCATGATTTGCAAGTTTAACAAGTTATGCATGTTTATGCAAGTTCACTATGCCATGATTTGCATGTTTAACAAGTTATGCATGTTTATGCAAGTTCACTATGCCACGATTTGCAAGTCTAATAAGTTATGCATGTTTTATGCAAGTTCACTATGCTAAGTTATGCAAGTCCAACATGTTATGCATGCTTATTATGATATGTAAGATTTATCATGTATGTTGTGCCAAGTTCCCTCTTTCTATCCTTTATGCGTTATGACGAATATGTAAGCGATAGAATGACGTTAGGGGGTTTTTGGGTAAAACTTAAAATACATGAAAATATAAGATTGGGAATTTACCTATTAAGTTAGGTCTACCCCTTGGGAATTTACCTATTAAGTTAGGTCTACCCAAGTTAAACTTGTAATTATGGTTTGAAAATAAAGTGGACATGACACTTAGAAAACATGTGTGGCCAACTCGAGGTTGGGTTGAGTTTGTAGCGTAAACCTACCCGGAACCGACCGGCTTAACTAGTTGCTACAAACAATAGGACCCAATGTGAGAAGTTGGTCATGTGTACCTTGGACCCGAGGTTAGACCAAGTTGTGGTGTAAAGCTACCCGGACCCGCCCGGCTTAACTAGTAACCGCAACAAAGTCTAATGTGAGAGGTTAGGGTACAATTAAATTAATGCCTCATGATTAGGGTTAAGTCATGGCCCACTAATACTTAACCAATTTTGGGGATGCGAGGGATTAAATGGGGTTAAGTGGTGAACTGTTGGTTACACTTAACTAATTTAATCCATGATTAGTGAGGGGTTAAACCACACTTAACCCTCTTAGAAAACCCTAGCAACGTGGTCTGTTCCAGCAGTAATCCCAGTTTGGTATCATTCACAACCCTAGAGGCTAGGCTAGGGCGGGGCACGATTACTGGACTGATGTAAGCGACCAAAGCGACGGCTGAGTGGTACAGCGGTGCGGGTCCAGGCGGGCTACGGACGTGCACGTAGTCCGGTGTTGGACAAACTCGAGGCACGGGTACCAGTAGGTTTAGACTGTGCATTATTGCTTAGGTGTCTGGGGTTGACACCCGAGGGCTTGATACACCCGAAGGTGGACCCAGCACAGTCTGACTACAACCATATGTGGGCCGTATGGACACCAACACTTGACGTGTTAGGTTTATAGGGAGCCGATCGACTAGACCGTTGGGCTGGACCTTGTATTAAGGTCACCTCATGTTATTGGGCCAAAGTTTGGGCTGAGGGATCAATACCTGTTAGGTTAGTTTGCTAGTACACCCATGGTGCAAAACTTTAAATCCTGATTATGCGATGGCACCTGTATCTACCTTGATAGTTAATCATCACGTTGTTATCCTTATGTTCATACCTGCTGCTCATGTTAGTTAACTTTCTCAGTTTACATTGATTGTAGTAGGGCTTTCTCAGTCTTTTTGACTGACCTGTTTTCTTTCGCCTCTTTTCTTCCGTTCCCCCCCCCCCCCCCAGGTTCTCAGGGAGGGAATACAGGAGCTTAGCTTGGATCCTACCCGCTTTCTTGGATAGCTCATGTATGCTTTGGACTTGAGCTCGCTATGGTTTTTTCCGCTTTAGGGATAGCTACTTATGTTTTTAGTTTTCAGATGATGTTGTTTATGTACTAGACTTATTTTATTTGGGAAATTGACATAATGTTGTACTAAGACTTGATTTGAAATAGTTTGAAAATCTTCCGCTGTTTTATCCATGTTATTTACTCTGGTTACATATATATATACACATGTTCTTGTTCTGCCTTGATATATCATTATGCATGTTTACCCTATTTTAAAACGCCCCACCAAAGTCAGAGTTGCTTGCAAGAGCCACCCTGGCGGAGGTGGGGTGTTACATTTGGTATCAGAGCATATGGTTTACGAGAAAGAACAAAAGTTTTTAAAAGACTTTTAAAAAACTATTTTCAAAACAAGTATAAAGTATTTTCCAAAGAAAAGTCTAGTATTTTAAAAGGCTATTCCCCAAAAAGCCATTAGCGTTATCCTTCATTCCCTTGACGTAATCTTATCTTATCTTTCGTTTCAGTATGGCTGAGAATCTTGCCATCCCGGATGGAGTAAATGTACCACTCTGGTATAGGAGACTTCTTGAAGCTAGGGCGGTAGCTGGCCCCGCAAACCCTACTCCCACCCCTCCTCCTGTAGTTGCGAATCCTCCCCCTAATGTTAATATTCCTCCTCCCGCTGCTAATGTTCCTCCTCCTCCAGTTGCTGAGGCTCCTCTTCCTCCTCCTCCCCCTCAGCATCCTCAGGTTGAGTTCACGAAGGTTTGTAAAGACTTCAAGGCGATGGGAGGCAAGAATTTCCTAGGCACGGAATCTTTTGTTGAAGCTAGGAATTGGCTGAAAGACACTGAGGACTTGTTTGCTATCTTTGGGATTGATGACGAAAGGAAGATCTTATTGACAGTATGGCTTTTGAAGGATGAAGCGGCCTTTTGGTGGGAGGTCACCAATGGGACGAGGCCCGTTGAGACTTGGGCCGATTTGAGGGCTAGATTTGTGGCCAAGTTTCTATCTTCTGCTGAGGCGAATTTACAGATGGAGAAGTTCATTGCATTAAAGCAAGGTGATATGTCTGTTAAGGAGTATGTGAACAAGTTTAATCAGCTGGCCCGTTTTGGTTTGGATATGGTGAACACTCCTGAGAAGAAGGCTCTTCGATTTGCTAGAGGGTTGAATGAGCTGCTGCAGGGCTTGGCGATGTCACATATCCCGCATGGAGCTACTTTTGAGAGTTTGGTCAATATGGCTCTACTTCAGGGAGATGGAAAGAAAGAGGTCAAGACGAGTGATACTCAAGTAAAGAAGACTGATTCTCAAGGCAAAGGCAATCAAGGTGGTCAAAGCAGCCAGGGGAATCAGGGCAAGAACAAGAAGGGGAACAACAACAACAAAGGCAAGGGAAAGTGCAATTACTGTGGTGTGCCTGGACACTTTGCTAAGGATTGTAGGAAGAAGAAAAGAAAGCTTAGTGGTGGATGTTTTTCCTGTGGTGAGACTGGACACTTCAGCAAGGAGTGCCCGAAGAAGAAAGGACAGGCTGGACCTTCAGGAGGGCAAGTTCATGCTCTCAATACCGCTCCAGTTCCCGATCGAGGTAGTGTTTCTGTTGAAAACCTTGTTTATGTTTCTGATCTTCCAGTTCGTACCTTGTTTGATTCTGGTGAATCACATAGCTTTATTTCATCTGATCTTGTTGATAGTTTGCACCTTAGTACTAGCTTAGTGGATGATCCCGTTTGTGTTTCGAATCCCATTGGGGGTTCTGCTCATCTATCTATGATATGTGAGGATCTGAGGATCTCTATACTCAGTGTAGAGTTCTTGTGTAGTGCATATGTTCTTGGTTTCAGGGGATACGGATTGATACTGGGCATGGATTGGCTGTCCCGATATGGAGCCATTCTTGATTGTGAGCATAGGGTTGTGAGGCTTGTGACTCGCCTTGGCAACACCTTAGAGATTTCATGCAATCCGAAGGATCCCGTCATGTTGTGCTATCTTGAATCTCTCGACTCGTCAGAGGAAGCCCTTCAGTCTGTGAGGGTGGTCCGAGATTATCCAGATGTTTTTGAAGAAGTTAAGGGGTTGCCCCCTAAACGAGAGATTGATTTTCGCATTTATCTGGTGGATAATGCTAAGCCTGTTTCTTTGCCCGTTCGGCACATGGCTCCGCGTGAGAGACGGGAGCTCAGCAAGCAAGTAAAGGAGTTGCTTGAGAAGAACTTCATCAGACGAAGTATATCCGAATGGGGTGCGCCTGTGGTGTTTGCTACTAAGGCAGATGGTTCTCTTCGACTCTGTGTGGACTATAGAGAATTGAATAAGCTGACCAAGAAGAACAGATGTAACACCCCACCTCCGTTAAGGTCACTCACAAAGGGAATGCCTTAACTTTGGTGGAGCATTTTAGTAAACAGAACAGAAACTTACAAGACAGATAAAACAGTACTTGAAAAATTTTAACTTTATTACAGCGGAAACATAAATTAATATGGTTACATCCTCTCAAATTTCAGAATTCAAGTACAAAATATCAGTCTTGTACAAAAGCCTTCAAAATGCATAGTTTAAAATCATAATCCCCATGGAACGGAAGCTATACAGAGCCAAGCCATACTTTAAGCACTTCAAGCAAAGAGAAATCCGGATCAAGCTAAAGTATTTCCCTCCTTGGATAACCTGGGGGGGAAACGGAAGAAAGGAGGCGAAAACAACAAGGGTCAGACAAAAAGTCTGGCAAGTCCAGTGACTTTCAGCATATGAACAGATAATAATAATATGATATGACCATAAAACTGGATGTGAGATAACTATAACAGGTGTAGCAGATATAACAGAAAAACAGAATGATATAAACTATTGTTTTACACTTCTCTGCACTAATACTAGTATAACAGAATTAGGTGTCACCCTAATGTCTAAATTGAAGCAGGAACGGGTACATAATACTTTAACAGAAACAGAATGCTAATAATGGGCCTTTACTACCCGATCAGAAACAGACAGAAGAAGAAACAGATTTATCCCTATGGAAACAGAATGTGGAATTAGGTGTACACTAGCAATGGGCCTTTACCACCCGAACAGACGGTACCACACAGAAACAGACAGGTGTTACCACCCAACAGAAACAGACGGTACCAACAGAAACAGACAGAACTAAGCGTATCCTAAAACCCTACCCCAAACGATCGGCTCCCTAATACATAAATATCCTGTGTCGGCCCCACAGTAGGGTGTATCACTCCCTAAAGTGACAACCAATTGGCACAGACCTATTTACAGATGTCACGGCGTCTTACATCCTCAGAGGCAGACCGGGATCCATGCACGCACATGACCCGGTTGGAACGCACCATCAACACCCCTCGCCATTATCAGAATGAACCACTTATAATTAGTTCAGTAAGCGTGCCCGGACCCTACCTACTGTTGGGTCAAAGTTTTGATACCAGAAAGGGTTACTGACTAATATGGGTCCCAAACAGCAGATGACACAAGTAATTCCCCTCCTAACCTTGTGTCCCCAAACTAACAGATTTCAGATTTATTTGTTTACAAGTTCAGACATACAGAATTCAGATTTACTAGTTCACAAATTGAGTTAACAAGTTTTCAGACTAACGGATCAGATGTACAGATTTTTCAGATTTGTCTAACTTTGTATTGGGCCTACAGATTCATGGACGGATTTTACTACATCTATTAATCCCTTTGGTTTAACCCTATTTTCCCCCAATACGTTTTAGACGTCATTCTTATCTTAGATTTGCATTAATTAATTATTAATGCACAGACCTCTCACATTAGGTCGGTAGCTTGTGGCCGCTGGATATGCCGGGCGGTTCCGGGCAGACTTCTGCCACAAGCCAGACCTAACCTCGTGTCTTACGCATGTTATGACTAACTTCTCACATTAGAACCTATTGTTTGCGGCCACTGGATGTGCCGAGCGGTTCCGGGCAGATTTACGTCGCAAACTCATTCTAACCTCGAGTTAGCCATATTCATCTTTGCGGCCAATTAATTAATTATTTACCGTTTATGCGCACACCCAATATATATGCCAATTCAGATTATATCAATAACAGAATGATCACATCAACTCAGCAGATAACAAATTTTAGCAGATTGGGTGACTTAACAGATTTAACCGATTTAGCACTTAGCAGATTTTGGCATATAACAGATTAGGCATCTCAACAGACAAATTTAACAGATTTGGCATTTCAATCTAATTAGTAGTCTAGGCAATATAACAAAACTAGCAGTTTAGGCAACTTAGCAAATTAGCAGATTTAGCAAACCTAATAATTCTAAAGGTTCTATTTACATGCCTTGCCTAGTCATAAATTAGGCCTAAATTCATATGCCTACATAATTTTTTCATGATTCACAACATATATTCCATGTTTGCTTAAGCGCAGAATATGGACATAATTTGCCATATAACATATGTTCCAATATAGATTATACCAAATATAATCATTAATTTCAATGCATGTCATATATCCAAAAATCCCTATTTAGGTGTAATTACAATAATAGATATCCTAATTAATGTAAATCTTAAGTTTCCATATCTTCCTTCTTTTCATGTCATGAATTATTATGCAAACTATCCCCAATAATATAAATCTTTAAACCATATCTTCTAAAAATCAGATCTTGCCTTTTTATATGCATTTTGTCCAAAGTCTCAAATCATATGTAATCTTACAATGGTTCCTCTTTTCTTCTATCATAGAATATGCATAGATCCAAATCTAGTTTACAACATATGCTCATTAATTACAGTTCTAAATTACAACATAACTATGCATACAACATGCATAAATCATATGTTCATAGTCAAATTTATGCATATGTCCAATATATTTTATGCCTCAGACCTAAAGTCATACATTCAATTTAGTCTTGTCAAATTTCGCATCATTCATTATTTATCCCAAAATTTGCGTTCATACGTTCATCTCTTATGAGATTAGGCACAGGCTCGTGGTAGCCTGGCTATAAAAACAGAAAAGAAGAAAAGGGATACAGAACAGTCACAGAAAAACAAATCTGACAGAAGAGAATATATATACAATCTCAGATTCAGAATTAAAAACATATCAAAATTATAATTAACGTTTATAGCGGAAAATAACTGTACTTGCCTTGATTGGATTAAAGAAAGAACTTTAACTTGTTGTAGAATCTTTGCAGAAACTTTAATCTCTAGTTTGAATTGAGTTGCTTAGGCTGATGTTGATTATCTTCTAGTTTTAATTCCAGCAGAGCAGCGACGCCATTTTTATTTTTTTTATTAGAAGAAGAGAGCAATGGAGGCTAGAGAATTGTGTAAGAAACCTAGGTAGAGTCTAGGGTCATTTTATAGAGTTTATGAACTGATTAGGGCCATCGATGTTGCTTGGATTGATCGTAGCCATTCATTCGAAAGAGGGACCAATTAGAGCTTGCCACCTAGCCCTAATGACAAAGCAGACTTCTGAAAATCGACCAACATAGAATAGGCCAGCCAGGTTGGGCTGGGTTCGACCTGGCTCTGGACCAGGTCGACAGCCCTGTCGACAGCCCTGTCGACCTGGTTAGACCAGGTCGACAGCCCAGTCGACTTGGTTGCATCAGGCGGGCCTTTTTCCGCCCTGGCCAATTGGGCCCCATTTTCAAATTTAAACTTATTTTTCTGACCTTATTTTATTCTGTTTGAATTTTAAACTTAATTCAGAAACTTCCGGAGGCTATATCTTCTTCATACGGACTCCGTTTTTCGAAAACTCGGACTCTATTTCGCGTATTTTTCCGAGACGAACGCAATGGCGTATCCCGTTTCCCTTAGTTCTTTGATTTCAAATTAATTATACTTTAATTTGTTAATTCCACAGTTATAGAATACACGGGGTGTTACAACAGACACCCGTTACCGAGGATCGATGATCTCTTTGACCAGCTTGTTGGTGCTTCTGTTTTCTCTCAGCTTGATCTTGCTACTGGATTTCATCAGCTCAGAGTGGCTGAAGATAGTATAGACAAGACTGCATTCAGAACTCCAGACGGATTCTTTGAATGGCTTGTTATGCCGTTCGGTTTGACGAATGCACCCGCGTATTTCGTAGACTTGATGAGTAGGGTGTTTCGGGAGTTCTTGAACAAGTTTGTCGTAGTCTTTGTGGATGATATTCTGATCTTCTCCAAGGATGAAGAAGAGCACGCGAGGCATCTTGTAGAGGTGATGGATACGCTTAGAGCGCATCAGCTAAAGGCCAAGTTCTCCAAGTGTCACTTTTGGAGAAGGGAAGTCAGATTCCTTGGGCATATCGTATCCAAGCAAGGCTTAGCGGTGGATCCCGCTAAGGTGGTTGCAGTTCAGGATTGGAAGACTCCAAGGAATGCAACCGAGGTGAGAAGTTTTCTAGGTCTTGCGGGTTTTTACCGGAAGTTCATCAAGGACTTCGCGAAGATATCCGCTCCTCTTACTAAGTTGACTAAGAAGAACTTAGTTTTTGCTTGGGATATGGATTGTGAGCTTGCTTTTCAGAGACTCAAGAGAGCCCTTACCTCTGCACCCGTTCTAGCTTTACCCGATGGTGGTAAGATATTTACCGTGTACACTGATGCTTGTGGCACGGGATTGGGCGCCGTTCTGATGCAAGAGGGCAGAGTTATATGTTTTGGTGGGAGGCAACTTAAGGTGCATGAGAGGAATTATCCCACTCATGATCTAGAGCTGGCAGCGATTGTATATGCACTCAAGGCTTGGCGTCATTATCTTCTAGGAGAGAGATTTGAGCTGTATACTGATCATAAGTCTTTGAAGTATCTCTTTACGCAGAAGGATCTGAACTTGAGGCAGCAAAGATGGATGGAATTCTTGGCGTCCTATGATTTTGATATAGCCTATACCCCTGGCAAGGGGAATGTTGTAGCGGATGCGTTGAGTAGAAAAAGGTTGACACTAAGTCCTCTATTTGTTGAGATGAAGAATTTAGAGTTCTTGGCAACCTTTGATTTCTCTTTGGCGATGGAGTCGGTGACCGGTTCTTTAGCATCTCTCGAGCTCAGGCCTACCCTTCTAGATCAAGTTGGGGCTTCGCAGAAGGAAGACCCTCAGATAATTGAGATCATGGATAAGCTGATTCGAGGGGAGACATCTAGTCACCTTGCTCGATATTCTATAGACGATAAGGGTTGGCTGAGGAGAGACCGAAGGCTTTGTGTTCCGATGGTAGAAGACTTGGTGAGGAAAGTTCTTGATGAAGCACATCGCTCCAAGATGACTATACATCCGGGTGGAGATAAGATGTATAAGGATATGAAGCGCATTTTCTTCTGGCCTGGAATGAAGAAAGATGTGGCAGAGTTTGTCTCCAGATGTGTTGTTTGTCAGAGAGTAAAAGCCGAGTCGAAGAAGCCCGGTGGGCTATTGCATCCTCTAGAGGTCCCGCTATGGAAGTGGGAGAGTATTTCTATGGACTTTATTGATGGGCTTCCAAGGTCAAGGAGAGGGAATACGAGCATATGGGTCATTGTAGACAGGCTTACGAAAAGTGCTCATTTCATTCCGGTAAAGAGCAAAAGGACCGCATCTGGACTAGCATCAGTATATCTTCGTAAGATAGTACGACTACATGGAGTCCCTTCCAGCATCGTCAGTGACCGAGACCCCATCTTTACTAGTCAGTTCTGGAACAGTTTGCAGGAAGCTATGGGCACGAGGTTGAACCTGAGTACGGCCTATCACCCACAAACGGACGGTCAGACAGAAAGGGTGAATAGGGTACTTGAGGACTTGTTGAGGCTTTGCATTCTGGATTTTGGGGGTACATGGGAAGACCATCTTCCTCTTGTGGAATTTGCTTATAATAACAGTTATCAGGCGAGCATTGGGATGGCACCGTTTGAGGCTCTATACGGGAGACCGTGCAAGTCACCCACATGTTGGTGGGAGACTGCAGATAAGCTTATACTTGGACCCGACATGATTAGAGATACATCCGAGAAGGTCGAGTTGATTAGAAGACGGTTGAAAGCGGCCCAAGACCGACAGAAATCCTATGCTGATAAGCGAAGATCCGATTTAGAGTTTGATGTTGGGGACATGGTTTTCGTAAAGGTTTCTCCTTTACGGAATGTGGTCCGATTTGGAGCTGTTGGGAAGTTAGCACCGAGATTTGTTGGACCCTTCCCCATCATAGAGAGAATTGGGAAGATGGCTTATAAAGTGCAATTGCCCGAGAAGCTGTCCGGAGTGCATAATGTCTTTCATGTCTCGCATCTCCGAAAGTGCCTACATGAGTCCGCTGAGGTGGTTGAACCTAGCATTCTTGAAGACGTGGAAATAGAGAAAGAGGCGACTTTGAGGAGAGCTCCGATTCGTATCTTGGGGACGGAGACCAAGAAGCTAAGGAATCGAGAGGTCAAGCTGGTGAAGGTTCAATGGGGTGAAGCCGAAGAAGACGCAACTTGGGAAACCGAGGAGAAGATGCGTGGGCTTTATCCATTCCTTTTTGAGGGTACACTCTCAATCTCTTTCCTTTATTAGCATATCCTTCTCTTTGCTATCCATATCTAGTTATCGTGCTAATCTTGTCATGAGAACCTTAGGTAGAAACCCTTTGGATGAAACATGTGTTTGAAACATGTTATGCTTGATGGTTGTAAGTGGTTGCAAGTGTTTGCAAGTGGTTACTCGTGGATGCATGATACACATTAGGCACTAGATCGGCTCACACACTCCTCATATTGCATGTGCATGAGTGTTTATGCTTATTCTTGGATGAAATTTGTATGCAATCACATGGATGTTGCATATGGATGTATGATTGAGCACGCATGTAGACATTATACATTATGTTAGGGATTTGCATACATATGGATACATTTCACTAACATATTTTGCATTGATCTTTGCATTAGATAAGTACATACACACACACTCTTGCATATGTTCATACAACATTTAGAACCTTTTAAGGACAATGATTGCTCGTGGATGATGCTTTGAGTAGATGGATGATTGGATGGTAGGATACGTTCTTCCTAAATTGAAGATTTCGGGGACGAAATCCTTTAAGGAGGGGAGAATGTAACAACCCGTATTTTCAATAACCTGTTATAACATAAATCGAGGCAGAATTTAATTCTAAAATCTGAATCAAGGGAAACGGGCTATGCCATTGCGTTCGTCTCGGAAAAATACGCGAAATAGAGTCCGAGTTTTCGAAAATCGGAGTCCGTATGACCCAGTTAAGGCCCATTGAAGTTTTCAGAAATTTCCATGTTAAAAACAGATTTAAATTTCAAATTAAAAACAAGGATTAGGGCTAATTGGCGTCAGGCGGGAAAACTCCCGCCAGGACCCCCATGTCGACAGGCATGTCGACAGGGGTCTTAGGGTGTCGACTGCCCTGTCGACAGCTTTGTCGACACGGGGTGGCCAGGCAGTTTTGCCTGGCGCACCATTTTGATTTGGGGCTTGGTCTTGTGGCTTGGTTCTAGAGAGTTCCTAAATCTGACGGACCTAAACTAACCTAGGGTTAATCCTAGGGCTAAAAACACTCTAATCTTCTATAAATAAGCCCCTAATCCTACCCTAAAGCCTCATTATTCATTCTAGCAACCAAACTATGTCAAATTGAAATCTCAAATGGCCTCCACCTAAGAACCCTAGCCTCCACCCTCTTCAAAAATCATTTCTATGAAGGTTTTGATGTTCATACAAGCATTTCTAAGTTGTATGAATGATCATTAGCTTGCATACATCATCAAGTTGCAAGCTTTAATTGCTAAAGCTAGAGTTTTTGGGATTTTTGTTAATTGGAGCTTTGTTTTGGGTTTTTATATGCTTGCATAAAAGGGCTTCTCAATCCTTATTAGTAGATTTGTGTCTTCATAATAGTTGTAAGCCCTCTTACCTTCATTTTAGAAACTCTAAAGTTAATATGTGATGAAAGGTGGGATTTAGGCAAGTTTATTGAGTTATGCATGCTTATGCGAGTTCACTATGCTATGTTATGCATGTTTAATAAGTTATGCATGCTTATGCGAGTTCACTATGCTATGTTATGCATGTTTAATGAGTTATGCATGCTTATGTGAGTTTACTAAGCTATGTTACACATGTTTAACAAGTTATGCATGTTTTTGCAAGTTCACTATGCCATGATTTGCAAGTTTAACAAGTTATGCATGTTTATGCAAGTTCACTATGCCATGATTTGCAAGTTTAACAAGTTATGCATGTTTATGCAAGTTCACTATGCCACGATTTGCAAGTCTAATAAGTTATGCATGTTTTATGCAAGTTCACTATGCTAAGTTATGCAAGTCCAACATGTTATGCATGCTTATTATGATATGTAAGATTTATCATGTATGTTGTGCCAAGTTCCCTCTTTCTATCCTTTATGCGTTATGACGAATATGTAAGCGATAGAATGACGTTGGGGGTTTTTTGGGTAAAACTTAAAATACATGAAAATATAAGATTGGGAATTTACCTATTAAGTTAGGTCTACCCCTTGGGAATTTACCTATTAAGTTAGGTCTACCCAAGTTAAACTTGTAATTATGGTTTGAAAATAAAGTGGACATGACACTTAGAAAACATGTGTGGCCAACTCGAGGTTGGGTTGAGTTTGTAGCGTAAACCTACCCGGAACCGACCGGCTTAACTAGTTGCTACAAACAGTAGGACCCAATGTGAGAAGTTGGTCATGTGTACCTTGGACCCGAGGTTAGACCAAGTTGTGGTGTAAAGCTACCCGGACCCGCCCGGCTTAACTAGTAACCGCAACAAAGTCTAATGTGAGAGGTTAGGGTACAATTAAATTAATGCCTCATGATTAGGGTTAAGTCATGGCCCACTAATACTTAACCAATTTTGGGGATGCGAGGGATTAAATGGGGTTAAGTGGTGAACTGTTGGTTACACTTAACTAATTTAATCCATGATTAGTGAGGGGTTAAACCACACTTAACCCTCTTAGAAAACCCTAGCAACGTGGTCTGTTCCAGCAGTAATCCCAGTTTGGTATCATTCACAACCCTAGAGGCTAGGCTAGGGCGGGGCACGATTACTGGACTGATGTAAGCGACCAAAGCGACGGCTGAGTGGTACAGCGGTGCGGGTCCAGGCGGGCTACGGACGTGCACGTAGTCCGGTGTTGGACAAACTCGAGGCACGGGTACCAGTAGGTTTAGACTGTGCATTATTGCTTAGGTGTCTGGGGTTGACACCCGAGGGCTTGATACACCCGAAGGTGGACCCAGCACAGTCTGACTACAACCATATGTGGGCCGTATGGACACCAACACTTGACGTGTTAGGTTTATAGGGAGCCGATCGACTAGACCGTTGGGCTGGACCTTGTATTAAGGTCACCTCATGTTATTGGGCCAAAGTTTGGGCTGAGGGATCAATACCTGTTAGGTTAGTTTGCTAGTACACCCGTGGTGCAAAACTTTAAATCCTGATTATGCGATGGCACCTGTATCTACCTTGATAGTTAATCATCACGTTGTTATCCTTATGTTCATACCTGCTGCTCATGTCAGTTAACTTTCTCAGTTTACATTGATTGTAGTAGGGCTTACTCAGTCTTTTTGACTGACCTGTTTTCTTTTGCCTCTTTTCTTCCGTTCCCCCCCCCAGGTTCTCAGGGAGGGAATACAGGAGCTTAGCTTGGATCCTACCCGCTTTCTTGGATAGCTCATGTATGCTTTGGACTTGAGCTCGCTATGGTTTTTTCCGCTTTGGGGATAGCTACTTATGTTTTTAGTTTTCAGATGATGTTGTTTATGTACTAGACTTATTTTATTTGGGAAATTGACATGATGTTGTACTAAGACTTGATTTGAAATAGTTTGAAAATCTTCCGCTGTTTTATCCATGTTATTTACTCTGGTTACATATATATATACACATGTTCTTGTTCTGCCTTGATATATCATTATGCATGTTTACCCTATTTTAAAACGCCCCACCAAAGTCAGAGTTGCTTGCAAGAGCCACCCCGGCGGAGGTGGGGTGTTACATTACACAAAATCATACATACAATGTATTTTTTTATACAAAAGTATCCTTAAATTATTAAGGAAGAAATGTTTAAACACAAGTATAATTTTAAATTGTTAAAAATATTCAAGCTAGAATTGAAGTAGTTTAAAAAGATAAACAAGTTTATCTTTTTAAAAAGATATTGTATTATTTGTATTATTGTATTTTGTAATATGTTTATCATTTGTATCTTTGTGTTTGGTAAATTGATAATAAAAGAAATTATGTATTTATTTTTTTAGTCTGTGTCATGCATGTGGTTGTTTTCTAATTTTAAACATAGGTACATTCTTTTGGTTAGATATATGTGTATGTGTATATATGATACTTATGAGATAAATTGGACATATAATGAAATGATAAATGTGTGTTTTCTTATAATATAGGAATGACGTTGTTACAATATGAGGCTAATACAGATGATGATAGACTAAGCCAATATTCATGGATTGAAGATGAGCTTGTAGTGCAAAATCAGAGATTTGGGCAGCAGAATATGAATAAACCCAATGATCTAGTCTGTCAACAATTTCAACAACGCCAAAAATAAAAACAAGTGGCACAAATTATAGAGAGAACAAAATTAGAAAATAGAGGAAAGAGCATACCAATTTTTAACGTGGTTCGGCTTTTCCTACGTCCACGGAGACCCAATAACTTTTATTTCTCAATGAAGAAATGAGTATAAAAGATTACAAAAGAGAGAAGACTAATGGTGGATTGCATGCTTCATACAATAACATGACCCCTGTTTATATAGAGGGATTTCTTGGGGATAAAGAAGAGAAGTTTCTACATTACTTGGACATGAAAGAAAAATAAATAATATTTTCCTTGATTTGATTGGAGCATAAATGGATGGTGCAATTATGGTCCCAATCTCTTTCCCTAAGTAAATTGATTCTTCATTAATTGCTTGATTGATCTTTTATTTTTCTTCCACAAACTTCCTCTTATATCTTTCCATATACAAATCAATTAATTGAATGACAATCAATCAATTTCTTTCCTTCTCCACTAATATTTGAATCATTAATTTCAACACTCCATCTTGATTCAAATATGGCAATCTTTCTTCATTATCTCATCTTCAACAATCAACATAGAAGTTGTTGGGCCCAGCGCCCCTTGGCGCTCAAGTAATAGGAAGCAAACAGATCAAGTTTGAGCAATGCTCAAACTCGTCCTTTGGAAGTGACTTGGTCATCATATCTGAAGGATTATCTGAAGTATCAACCTTCAATAATTTGATCTTGCTTCGTTCTTCCTCAAGCATAAGAAAGAAGCCTCTAACATCAATGTGCTTCGTTCATGAACTATAAGCCTGGTTCTCAACAAGATGAATCGCACTCTGACTGTCTGAAAACAGCTCCACTGTCTGTTGCGCCATTGAAAGATCATCCAACAACTGAAGTAAGTACAATCCTTCCTTTGTTGCTTCCACAATCGACATTAACTCTGCTTTGGTAGTCGACAAAGCTACGATAGACTGCAACTTTGATCTCCACGAAATCGGGTCTATGCCAAGTGTAAAAACATAGCCCGACACCGACTTCCGTCCATCTCTATCCTCAGCGTAATCTGAATCACAGTATCATCTAAGAGAGATGTCTCCATCTACTCCACCATATAACAAGCCAACTGAAGAAGTGCCACGAAGATATCTGAGTATCCACTTCATTGCTTGCCAATGCTCTTTACCTGGGTTAGACATATATCGATTGACAACTCTAAGTGCATGAGCTAAATCGGGCCTTGTGCATACCATAGCATACATAAGGCTTCCAACCGCACAAGAATAAGGAATATTACGCATATCCCTTTTGTCTTCATCCGATGTGGGACACATATCTTTGGATAGCTTGAATTGAGAGCCTAATGGAGTAGCCACCGGTTTAGCATTCTCCATACCGAATCGAGATAGGACTTTCTCGATGTATTGAGTTTGAGTGAGCCTCAAGACTCTTTGCTTTCTATCCCTCTGAATATTCATCCCCAAAATTCTCTGTGCGTTTCCCAAATCTTTCATCTCAAATTCCTTACTGAGCTCCAGCTTTAACTCCGAAATTTTAGACATGCTCTTAGAAGCTATCAACATATCATCAACATAAAGTAACAAACAGATAATGTCATCGTTACATTTTAAAATAGACACATTGGTCCTTAAAGCTTCTAGAGTAACCATGTGAGATCATAAACTTATCAAATTTCTTATACCACTGTCTAGGAGACTGTTTTAAGCCATAAAGAGATTTGTTAAGTTTACAAACATGACCTGGCCTGCTGCTATCAATGAACCCCTCTTGCTGCTGTAGGTAAATGTCCTCCTCAAGATCACCATGCAAGAATGTTGTCTTGACATCTAGTTGTTCCAACTCCATGTCGAAGTGAGCAACTAATGCCAAAAGAATGCGAATGGAAGTGTGTCTAACAACTGGAGAAAAAATATCATGAAACTCCACATCTTTCTTTTGAACATAACCCTTCGCCACTAATCTTGCTTTGTACCTCAAGTCACCATTGCCGCTATCTTTCACCTTATAGATCCATTTACATCCAATTGCTCTCTTGTCGGAAGGAAGTGGCACTAAATCCCAAGTGTGATTTTTGTGCAAAGACTCAATCTCCTCCTCCATTGCCACTAGCCAACTGGAGCTATCGACTGAACTAATGGCACCTTTGTAGTCTCTTGGTTCATCATGAAATATGCTTAATGCATAAGTTGTCATGTCATCAAAGTCAATATCTTCAATGCTTAATCCCACAAAATCATTGAGCCATGTAGGTCTTTTCTTCTCTCTCGTTGGTCGAGTGTGAATTTGAGCTCCACCTTGAGGTTGATCTTTTGTCTCTTCCCTATCAACCACGGTGTCATCGGAATCACCATTTTTACTTGTATGGAAGTCTGATGATCTGCCTTGTGTTTGGTATTCTGGATTTGTCCTCTCAACATCATCATTAATTGAAGAAGAAGGCTCCACCTTCAACATAGCCTTTTCATCAAATGTAACATGCCTGCTAGTAACAATCTTCTGGGTAGTAGGACACCACATACTATACCCCTTAATTCCTTTCTTTTATCCAAGAAAAATACACTTGCGCGATCTTGGATCCAACTTCCCTTTGCTCTCATGCACATAAGCTGGACAACCAAACACTCTAAGAAAGGAATATGATACAGGCCCTCCCTTCCATACTTCTTCAGGAATCTTCATATCTATTGCAGTAGAAGTTGTGCGGTTGATAAGGAAAACCATCGTAGATTATGCTTCTGCCCAAAATCTCTTATTTAATCTCGCAGTCAGCCGTAAGCAACGAGTTCTTTCCAACAAAGTCCGATTCATTCTCTCTGCAACCCCATTTAACTAAGGGTCTCCTAGTGTGGTGTAATGTCTTTTGATTCCCTCGGACTCACAAAATTTGATGAATTTTTGAGAAGTGAATTCACCACCGTTATCTGAACGAAGAACCTTCACTTTCTTTCTAGACTGCTTCTCAACAAGAGATTTCCAACTTTGAAACCTATCAAAAGTTTCATCTTTGGACTTCATAAAGTAAACCCATACTTTTCTAGAAAAATCATCAACAAATGAAACGAAATACCTGGCTCCTCCATAAGATAGGCATGGTGCGGGGCCCCAAACATCAGTATGAACATACTCTAAAACATCTTTAGACTTATGCTCTGCAATGCCAAAAGAAACCTTTGTTTGCTTTCTAAGTACACATCCTTCACAAAAGTCAAGTTTTGAATGATGAACGCCGTCAATCAAGCCTCACTTTCTCAATACTTCTAAACTGCGCTCTCCAATGTGACCCATACGAAAATGCCACAATCTAGTAGAATCGGAATCAACTGAATCAGTAACTGAAGCAGACTCCGCAACAGCAGTTGTACCCTTCAGCAAATATAGATTTCTAGTTTTTACCCCTTTCATTGCTATCAATGAGCCATTTGTAATTTTTAATGAATCTTTTTCTATTACACACTTTAAGCCAAAATTGCACAATGATCCAATTGAGATCAAACTACGCCTTAAATCAGGCACATGCCTGACATCACATAAAGTACGAACAACACCATCAAACATCCTGATTTTTACTGCTCCAATACCAATCATGCGACAAGAAGCATTATTTCCCATGAGAACCTCTCCACCATCAAGCTGACGATAAGTGGAAAAGGAGTGTCTATCGGGTGTCATGTGATAGGATGCTGCCGAGTCAATAATCCACAAAGTACTCTACATAGGAGAGGCGGAAACTGTAAAAATGCCAGGATCATTATCTGAATCTGATGTCTCCGCTGTAGATGCTGAAGCCTTCTGGGGAACAGCTTTGTTTTTATTCTCCAACTTGGGGCAACTTGCAATATAATGTCCATGCTTTCTGTAATAATGACAAACTCCCTTCCGGGCTCCTCTTGACTGAGATCTGGACATTGCTCTATCTCCACCATGATTGGGTCTACTTTTACTTCTTCCTCTCTGTGCAACAAGGCTTTCAGAATCATTCTCCGTGCTCATGCTTGCTAACTTTCCTCTCAACATCTCGTTATGCAAATTTTTCTTCACATCCTCCAAGCAAATAGACGAACGTCCATAGATCATAGAGTTAACAAAAGTGTTATACTCTGCAGGTAAAGAACATAAAAGAATAACAACTTGCGCCTCATCCTCAATCTTTACATCAGCTGCTCGAAGATTCATGACAAGTGTGTTGAGTGCATCTATATGAGCAAATACATCTGTTCCAGGCCTCATTTTGAAAGAATAAAGTTGTTGCTGCAAGATGATGCGGTTGGTGAGAGACTTGTCGTAGAACTTTCTCTGAAGAGCATTCCAGAATTCCTTAGCAGTTTTCACATGAGAAAACTCTCTAAGTACTTCATCAGAAAGGCTAAGCTGGATGGTAGTAAGAGCTTCCTCTTCCAATTCTTCTAACTCTTCAGGTGCTTTTCTTCAATTTCTCTGGATCTGAGACAACTTTAAATGTCCTCTCTTTCTTCAACACCGCTTCCATCTTCATCTTCCATGTGCCAAAATCCCCCTTTCCATCAAATCTAGCGACTCCATAATTTGTAGCGTTTCTACCACCGTTATTCTTTGCGGAATTTAACATGGTTGAAAAAGTCGTTGAATAGGACAACTAGCTCTGATACCAATCTGTAGTGCAAAATCAGAGATTTGGGCAGCGGAATATGAATAAACCCAATGATCTAGTCTGTCAACAATTTCAACAATGCCAAAAATAAAAACAAGTGGCACAAATTATAGAGAGAACAAAATTAGAAAATAGAGGAAAGAGCACACCAATTTTTAACGTGGTTCGGCTTTGCCTACGTCCACGGAGATCCAACAACTTTTATTTCTCAATGAAGAAATGAGTATAAAAGATTACAAAAGAGAGAAGACTAATGGTGGATTGCATGCTTCATACAATAACATGACCCCTGTTTATATAGAGGGATTTCTTGGGGATAAAGAAGAGAAGTTTCTACATTACTTGGACATGAAAGAAAAATAAATAATATTTTCCTTGATTTGATTGGAGCATAAATAGATGGTGCAATTATGGTCCCAATCTCTTTCCCTAAGTAAATTGATTCTTCATTAATTGCTTGATTGATCTTTTATTTTTCTTCCATAAACTTCCTCTTATATCTTTCCATTTACAAGTCAATTAATTGATTGACAATCAATCAATTTCTTTCCTTCTCCACTAATATTTGAATCATTAATTTCAACAGAGCTGTCTGAAGATTTAGGGTTGCCTAGTCATCTATATACAACAGATATCTATGTTATTTTACCATTTGTAATGAATGCAGGTGTATGTAATTTTGTGTGGATTGTATGCAGTCTCAACATGTATTTATAAACTATAATAACAACATACATGAGAGAAAATAGATAGAGAAAGAGTCATATTAAATACGCGTGTAAATTTATTAGGATTTCATATAGCAAGAAGAATGTTGTGATGGTTTTGCATGTCAAAAAGGCAAAATTATTAGGATTTCGTCACATTCATTGGTCACGTTTAGGATTTTATTTTTTGGATGAGAAAATCGTAGACTGTACTCAAGCAAATAAAAAAATTGTGGTTTATGGGACCTACGAAGTTCCCTTTTTTTGGATGTATAAAATAATAAAACTGCAATTTTTAGATTAACTTCACGCACAACAAAATATGCAATCCCATGCAAAAAAAAATATAATATAGAAAATAAATTCAGTAAGTTAAATAAAAACAGCATAAAAAAATAAATTCTTATCATTTTTCACACTATACACAACCAATTTATCTAAGTGTAGACTTACCATACATCAAATGTGGAAAATTGACCAAATAAACTAAACTACAATAAAAAGTAAAAAAATAAATGCTTTTAGCTTTTATAAACATTGCGTTAAAAAGTAATATATTATTTACATATAACTTATCTTTTTTAAAATCAATATAAAAAAGATATAATCAACAATGTTATTATGATGGTTATTAGCTTTCTTATCTTTTTAATAAAAGATAAATGCATTTATGTTTTTTAAACATTGCGTTAAAAAGTAATATATTACTTACGTATAACTTATATTTTTTTAAAATCAATATAAGAAAAGATATAACAAACAATTTTATTAGATTACAAGGTATAACCAACTATTCAAAAGATAAGAAAGATAAATACATTTATCAATATAAAAAAGATAAGGCTAGCATATATGTATAAATAAACATCATGCATTGAAAATCGCCTATTATTTTATGAATATGTTTATCTTTTTCAGATAAAAATAAATATCAGCAAATCGTTTTAATAAAAGATAAATGCTTTTATTTTTTTTAAACATTGCTTTAAAAAGTAATTAGTCACATAATATTTTCAATTCATCTCCGCCTTCATATGAAGATATTTTCTTAAAATTTTCTTTTTCGCATGTGAATCATCAACACACCAGTAAATTGTAAAACAACGGGCTCACAGACAAACTACCATATGCAACCGTCTTTCCGCATTTTCCATTTCTATATAAAAGTTCAAACTTCTCAACATAAGGTCAAGGAAAAAGGAAAAATATATTCTCATGATACAATATGCATTGATAACTTGAACAAAAATTTGATAGTGAAACGTACAAAAAATATATAAAAATACTAAAGAACTTAAAATAAAACATAAAAGTGAAATCAATATTCATGTATCAAAGGCGATGATCATCCACTAACATTTGATGCAGAAGCCAAATCAATAGCGTGAGCCCAAATCTTTAGATATGCTTTTACTTGTCTTGGATCGCTTCCTATGTGCACAAATCAAAAACTGCTAATATATACACAAACAGTACTCCATGCCTTCAAACTCAACATCCTCTCTCTTCAAACAATACGGTGCAAAGTAATAAACATAAAACAGTGCCATTACATAAAAAGATAAATGCAATTGTCTTTTAAAACCTTTGCTATTGAAAAAGTGTTAATTTAATTTTTAACAAAAAAAGATAAATATGATGAAAAAAATGATAATTTTGAATTAAAAAAATGAATAAGTTTATCTTGTATATAAATATTATTTAATAAAATTCTTTTATAGTACATGTGACTAATAAATTCTATTATATTCAATAGCAGATTTCAATATGCTGATGACTAGCAAATTTTATATTGATGACTAACAGAATATAAACTAGTTAATATTGCTTCATATGTCAGAGAACATGTTATTGTATTCAACTGATAAACTAGTTAATGCTGCTTCATATACCTTAAAAGATAAATATATTTATCTTTTTAAACTATTGAATGAAATTATGTACAACATTGAAATGATTGTGCAATTATTTACTGATATGTTACAATAATAGTAAGCATGGCTGTATAATGAACATATGAACCTGCTTTGCAACTAGAGCAAATAGATTGATGATTTCAAAGATAAAAATATATATGTTTTTATCTTTTCTAACTATAGTTTAACTTAAATAAATGTGAATAATAACAAACAGCAAAGGTAAATGCACTTTTCTTCTTAAATGAATAACAAATAACAAAGATAAGTGTACTTTTCTTCTTAAGCAGTTGAATAGAATAACATCAAACTATGTATAATTAATCATATGGTTTCATATTAGGTTAAATCGTCAAAAAAACAAAAAACGCTTTCATGCACTACAAATATGTTTAACATTTACTATTTTGAATTTGTTCAGAAGGGAAACCGACTGGAGTCGTAAAACCCTTCCTAGTGCACCTAGCCTGATCCGCGAGCACCATATAAGTGGCTGATCTTAGCGTATGCACATGGTAAGCTCTTAGCATGTCATTCTGAGTTTTGAACCCACACCATTATTACCATGGCGCAAGTCTTCAACCGATGGGTCACTGTTGCAGACATGTTTAACATTTACAATAGCTATTTAATATAACTAAGGCTTAAGTTATATTTAAATCAACCACAGTAAAAGATAAATGTGTTTATCTTTTTTACATGTTGAATAAGGTAACATTAATAGATTTTTTACATGTTTAATTTCAGTACAAATATTTTTTTACATGTTCAATGCACTACAAATTTTAGTATAAATATTTTTTTTACATGTCGAATAAGGTAACATTAATAGCTTTTTTTACATGTTTAATGCACTACAAACATCTTTCTTACATGTTTAATTTCAGTACTCGCTGAATATAAACAATTGACGAACAACAACTTCAATCAGCAATCAATAAATAAAAATTGCAAATTAAAGCAATTGATGAACAACAAACTGTAATCGGCAAAGGAGTACTTGTTCAACAATCGACAGATTCAAATCATTGCAAATCGTCAGCGTGGATTGTCTGTGTATTGATATTCAGTTCTAGGTGAGACGATTTGATTTCTTTAACAAATAACCAAAGTCAGCTACACGATTTTGATTTTGTAGACAAATCAACTTTATAAAACCTAATTTTGATTTTTGTTTGAAGCTTCGAATGTGAGTAGCAATGCTGATTTTACGGTTGATAATGATTTAAGAAATTTTGGCTTGGAAAATAATTACTTGGAACGCGTGTCCTTAAAATTAATTGGCTGCCCCTATGATATTTAGGGTATCAGACGCTCATTCTAATAATGTGGCACATTCACTTCATGTTTCCATTAAGGTATTTTGATAATATATTGTCGTAAACAGAGGCGAAAGCAAGTGTAAGTTGGTGAGGTCACGTGACCTCACCAGAAAAAAAAAAATTAGGCTAATGCGTATCATTTCTCTTTCGTGAGGTTTGAATATTCCGTATGCATTCCCACCTATCCTCTCTGTTACCTTTTTCTTTGAAATCAAATTCCAAAGGTTTCTATGGTTAAAAATAATTGGGAATTAGGGCGATATCTTCCAAATTAAACATAATATAAATCCGATCACTCCTTCAATATCTCTGTATTCATAACTTCATGTATCATTTCTTACTCGTTCGTTCGTTCTTCTCACAACTCTCGTTCCTCACATCGCAGGCGACCCCTTCTCACAACTCTCGTTTCTCGCAGCAATATTTGCAAAAACCGCGACATCCAGTGGCGACATCATCCCCGTCTTAATCATCTTCCTTACATCGCAGGCGGCAGCAACTACTGGGTAATCAAGTAACCCTAATTTTCGTTTGCACTAATTTAATGTTATTATTTAGGGTTTAGTTAAATTGGTGAATTTGGGGTTCGCTGAAATGGTTTGTATTGCTGATTTATATATGAATATGTACAATTATTAAACAAAACGTGAATTTCGGGTGCAATCTTAGATGTTTTTTTTGGTCTACACTAATTTGAATTGCAATATTAAATGGTTTAAATTGCATTTTTGTTGATTTAAAGTTGTTTAGTTTGAAAAGATCAATATAATTGATCGTACTTACAATCAAATGACATTTTGTTACTTATTATATATTGATGCCCCTGAACCCTCAAAATTTCATGATTGTGAGCTCACTAGGCTTTGATGCTACGCCACTGGTCGTAAACCATAACCATAATTACATCCAAGTGTCGACAGGAAAAGTTCTGCCTTTACCCAAAAATAGATAATAATGTGCGCTTGGTTGATAAGCCTAAAGGCAGATTTCTACGGGCAACACAACAGAATTATATATGTTGTAGGCATAATTTTAATACACCATAAACACAATCATGCAACTGCATCCATAATCATACTTTAACGCGCTTATCATTCGTCGACTAGTCGAGCAGTCGCTTGGAGGGATTCCACGACTCTCGACTTGTTGAATTCCACGCCAAATCGAGCCCAGAACCTAATTCGAGCCCAAAAACCCTAATTTACCTGAAGTCGACTTCGATTTTCATCAGTTGAAACGAGCATCGATTGGAAAAAAAACCCTAATTAGCTGAAGTCGACTTCGACTTCGACTTCCGTCTTCGATTTTCAACCGCTGCTTCTTCCTTTGTCCGCCGCCAGCCCAGGTAGCTTAATCGATTTGTTTTTTTTTTTTTTCCATCGAAGAAAATCTGAGCAGCAGCAGCTTTTGTTTTTTTGAACTGTTTTTAAAGAACTGTTTTTACTGAACTGTTTTTTTTTTTTACTGAATTGTTTTTAATTACTGAATTATTTCATGTTATGTTTGTTGAATTTGAACCTATTATTATGTTATCTTTGTTGAATTTGAACCTATTATTATGTTATCTTTATATCTAATTATATTATATATTTAAGTCTAATAAATATATGCATATAAAAGACTTGTCGACTAGTCACGACTAGTCGGACGACTTGTCGACTAGTCTTCTAGACGGTAGTGGCTCGACTTGGCTCGACTTGGCGTCGTAATAACCTTGGCGCTTATGACCATAAAAGTGTATATATTTATATATACATAATATATGTACAAAAAATAGTTTTTTTTTCAACATAGTGTAAGCACCAAGAACAAAGAAATAGGGAAAGGATTGCTTGACATAAGTAACGTACATATTATTGTCCAAACTGCCTCCTCCAATTTGATGATCATCACAGTGAGTGATCCTCAAACATCCTCTTGGAAAACTCTCGGCAAACTTCCTCATATTCATTTCCATCAACAAAATAGCAACGTTGCATGACTTATTCCTTCCCTCAAGAGATTTATTCTCAGATGGATGGGAATCGTTGTACTTTGCTGCTTAGGAGGCATTACGACCCCTCAAGAGATTCTCAATGGATGGGGATCATTGTACTTTGCTGCTTCGGAGGAATTACTAAATTTAGGGGTGGGTACGGAAGATTTCCATACCAACAACCCAACCACTCTAGAAAAACAAGCCATACATGCATTTGCAAAGATTAAAAGCAGCACATACAAACAGGGGGATTTTTAACAGAATTATTCTACATTCCCATTCTCAACATTTTTCTCCTCCGGAATTCTAAGACTGCAAAGCAAAGCATTACGTCCTGTAAGCACTACATCCAAACCATGGGAAAGGTTGTTATGAAAACTACGCCTTTGCGGAAGCGACCAGGATTTTCTTCACTCAATTACTTAAAGATAATTTCTATGGAAACTAACACAGATATGAAATCTTACGCACAAACACAAGATATTCCACCCAACCACCCTCTTTATTGATTCAACAAAACAAATTTTGTTTACACTCAATGGATCAAAACCAACAATAAACAAAATTACAAGAATCAATAACCTTATTGAGAAAGGGAATGAATATTTAGATGACTACTACACTTGCTGGAGAAGGAGAACAATGGCTAACCCTTGGATTAACTGGAGGCACCAATCCTCTCTAGGGCACCAAGCCCTAGAGGCATGCAGCCGTCAATCTATTCGGTCATACATTAATCCAACCCTATGTGCTGCTTTTACAGGAGAATAGAAGGCTTAGGAAAATATCCAATTTTCCCCTTAAAGATATATTAGGAATATATCCCCTTAATACTTGCAGAATTAGTCACAGAAAGACCGGGTCCAAATTTAGCAATAAATTCGCTCAAACGCCAAACTGCATGTTCTAACCTTCTTTCTGTTGCTGCACCATCTCCTCTACCGTCAAGCATATCCACGTCTCGTCTCTATCAACATATGTGATTTTCATGTCACAAATCACAACACTCCACCCCTATATGAAATCATATCATATCAAACAAACTTTCAACACACAGGTCATCTAGGTCTTTCAATGACACCTGCTCTCAATTAAACCAACCTCGATTTTCAAGCAACGAGATACACCTCACATGTTCCGAGTACAGGGACTCAATTGATTTCAGGGCAACAATCACACCCAGTCGATTTGAAAGGACTACGACCACACCACAATTACAAACACAACTCACCCCCTGCAAAATATGCGTCTACCATTTGAGCTGCACCGTGCATCAACCAACGGTCTAAAAGTGCTTGCAGTTCCATAACGACACCCGTCTACCACTTGATCTGAGCTCCTTCCTCGATCACTCTGGATCCCTCGAGCATCATCAACATGAAGACTCCTGTCGAACACATCAGCAGCGACCGAATTAACCTCTCCACCTTGCTGTGGACTAGTTTCTTCAACCGTCACTCGCCTTCCACATCGACACCCGTCTACCACTTGACCTGAGCTCCTTCCTCGATCACTCTTGATCCCTCGAGCATCATCAATGTGAAGACCCCTGTCGAAAACATGAACCGAATCACCAAGGTATAGGCAAATCAAACCAATTGCCAACATCTTCGTCTTCTTCCATCTTCCCTCATCCACACCTGAGGGTTTCTCTTCATCTCCATCAACCAAACCATTAAGGCCTTCAAATTCCCAATCAAAATTAGTCATCACCAACAGTGTCATTATATCCAACATAAAAAAATTTAAATTTTTTCAACAAGAAATCAAAAAATTTCAACAAAAATCAATTTTTTCAATCCAAAATCACTCTAAGCTTTGCGATGATCTAGCTCCGATACCAACTGTTATGAAAACTGTGCCTTTGCGGAAGCGATCAGGATTTTCTTCACCCAATTATTTAAAGATTATTTCTATGGGAACAAACACAGATATAAAATCATACGCACAAACACAAGATATTCTACCCAACCACGCTCTTTATTCATTCAACAAAACAAATTTTGTTTACAGTCAATGGATCAAAACCAACAATAAACAAAATTACAATAATCAATAACCTTATTGAGAAAGTGAATGAATATCTAAATGACTACTACACTTGTTGGAGAAGAAGAACAATGAAGAACAATGGCTAACCCTTGGATTAACTGGAGGCACCAATCCTCTCTAGGACACCAAGCCCTAGAGGCATGCAGCTGCCACTCTATTCGGCCATACATTAATCCAACCATATGTGCTGCTTTTATAGGATATTAGAAGGCTTAAGGAAAAATATCCAATTTTCCCCTTATAGATATATTAGGAATATATCCCCTTAATACTTGCAGAATAAGTCACAGAAAGACCGGGTCCAAATCTAGCAATAAATCCGCTCAAACGCCAAACTGCTTCTTCTAACCTTCTTTCTGTTGCTGCACCATCTCCGTCAAGCACATCCACACCTCGTCTCTATCAACATATGTGATTTTCATGTCACAAATCACAACATAGGTTTTCTACTGCCTTAGCCATTTCCGAAACATCTTTCTATATCGCTTTTTTCTTCATAACAGTTCAAAAAACACAGGTTTTCCACAGAACTTTCAACAGCATTTACCTCCTTTAACACACCATTATGCTCAGTAATTTCTCTTAAAGCTTCAGTCTGGAAATCATTAAATGCCCTTGCCCAAATCAACTTATCAGGGACGACTATTGTTCTAAAAAGATTTTTCAATCGATAAAACACTAAAATGGAAACGCTGCAAACAAGTATGGTTATTGATTTTACCGCATACAATGCTCTATTCATTACTTTCACTTTTGCCGAGCTTTTCCCTTTGGATGAATAGACAGTGCTGTTAGCAAGATTTTGCAATGTAGCACTACAATTTTCATAAGTAGGTCTACTTGACTCAATTTTATGCATCTAACTAGAAAGAGAAGTGCAAGCCTGACATTAATATCATTAATATCTTGAAGTTATTTGAGATAACATACCTAACTGGAACATGCATATATAAGTCAATTGATGATAAGGTAAATACATTATTGAACAAAAAAGAAACTAGTGGATAACTCAGATCAAACATGTACCTGCCGAAATTAAAATATCAACTTAAATTTGAGACTACCTATAAACTTAAAATATCAACTTAAATTTGAGACTACCTATAAACTGTTTCCTAAATCAAGGGTCAGCCATAGTTACCTTAACCTCAACTAATCCTCGACCTCAACCGCAAGTGACTAATAACCCAAAATGGTCGAACCAGGTCAATCCCTTGAAAGCAAAAGTGAAACTCGGTTACAAAGATAATAACTCGAAAAAAATTCAAAATCAGTCACATAAATAATAAGACAATGGAATGAAAAATTACGAAGTAATTTTTTACCGATTTCCCACAGCAGTATGAAGTAACGTAGAACGACATAAGAAAATCAATTGAAAGATGGCCACGGCGATGATAAAATTAGCAACATGGAAATTCGAGGATGAAGATGGAACGGTCAAGAATAAGAGGGATGGAAGAAAAGTTAGGCCTTGGTTTTCCACGGGCTGTAGAAATGCAGCAATTAGGTGAAAATAAACGTTTTAAGTATTACTGGGCCTGACCCAATTAAAAACTAATGGTAAAATTGGAAGGAACGGAATTTCGGTGAAAAAAAGGATATTTCCGCACTTTTACCGTATGCAGCGCTGCTAGAGAGCCCAAACCAAAAAAGGCCCGAATTTGCCTGAAATATACCCCTCTTGTTGAATTCGGGGGGTATATTTGTCTTTCTTCCTCTGCCTATTGTTAGATTCTCTCTCCACACCAAAATTTAACCAATCCTCCCTTTCCACCTTTGCCGCACTTTTGCCCGAAACTTAACTTTCTGGCCTTCTAGCATTTTTCTATCATATGAGTTGGAAGGAATTCCTTCCGATTTATTTATTTTGGAAAAGCACGGAAATTGGAAACTTTGAAAATATTCGGAAGGAAACATCGGAAAAGCGTCTATAGCCAAAAAATATTTCATTCATCTTCTTGCTCACTCTAATCCAAAAAGTAACCCAAAAAAATATGTGTTCTCACCCCACCAAGATAAGCTCCACCTGTTTGCTTCCTTTTGCATGAATGCATCAATGAAAATATTATCAGATGATGCAAAGTTTTCGCACATTTGGAAATAGATCATTTAGATGTGATGCTGCAACAGGCATCAACATCTTGCAACATCAACCACGATAAAGGAATGCAAGCAAAAGTCTGCATTACCATATAAATCTAAAGCTAAATTATATACCACTGTGAATTATAAACATAAACTCTTCAGCAAAATCAGCTTTTGCAATAGGAAAAAAAAACATAATATTGACCAATCAAAAATGAAATGCCGTGTTTTTTCCCCCTTATGAATGCAAACATTCTGCTTTCTACAATGGGTTGCTAGCCAATGACAGGGCAAGAGTGATCAATTTGAGGAGTTTCAATTTGGATTGACTAGGGCTTTGCATGCAGATGATATTGTTGTCAATTCAAGCAACAACATCGAGAAACAAGCATTGTGAAGGTTACCACTATCTTTGCTCGTAGAATGAGAAAAAAGAACTTGAAATTTGAGTGTACCAGTGGAATAATACATTAAGAAACAAATATAACAAGCACTAGTATACAAAAAAATTGAGGAATTTCAAGCTTTTGAAGAATTCTAGAATATCCTTTCTGCATGCCAAAAAAAAAGTGGCTTTAAAAAAACTGAGACATGTTGATATATAATTCTATTCAGTAATAATCTGCTTGTGTCTTTACACTTAACAATGGTTCTATATAGCTGCTGCGCTGACTTCTCATTATTATAACTTTTGAATCAATTTTATCCACCCTGTACCATTTCAAGATGATGTCTATTTTTTCCTGTGTTATCACAATAGCAAACCGGCTAACTACGGCTCTCTTCCATAACAGATTTAGAGTGTGTGCTCAGTGTAGATCATATTGGTATACATAATGACAAAAGATTATGTGCCTATCTGGTCATGTTTCCCATTGTCAAAACACTCATAAGAAATAAGCTTATGTCCCAACTTTTGGTATACAAAATTGAAAGACTTCATTGACAACCAATTCATGACCAGAATTCTCTATGAGTAGCTCGGTTTGTCTTGATTATTATTTGAGTGATAGTTTAATACCTGAACGATTCTCACAAAAAATGGTATTCTCAATAGGTATTATTGCTTTTTTCTTTGGGGGGGGGGGGGGGGGTTGTTAATATGGGTAAAAACTATAAATAAAGTTAAAATACAATAATTTTAAAGCTTTGTAAAAATGAATTTTTATATGTATGTACATCACCTTTGAATGGAAAATACTTGGTAACTGCGAATAATCACATGGATCATGTAAATTAGTGCTATGATATGTAAATTGCAGTTGTAGTTGTTGAGTCCTTTAAGCACTAAACATGACACTGAAAGATTTAATATCCGCATTGGGTGATGTAAGCTGAAGTGCTGAACATTATTTTCAAACTCTACCAATGTAGTTCTAAAACTGCTTAGGACATGGTCGGAAAACTGACCCAACAATAGCCTAGCTCCATTTGACTAACATTTGTTGTGAAAAGAAAGCGCTCTTCTTAATGATTTTTGTAATAGGTTCAGAGTAATCTGTCTCTCAGTTCCGTCTACCGGTTTGTTACACAGCGAATCATATACAAACACACAGTTGAAACTTAAGTCGAAACCCAAAAACCAAACCAAATCAACCCAATTACGACAAATTAACCAGAACATTTTTTTTAATATCACACTTTTATTAAAACATGGATTACAGTAATGTTAAACTAAAATGGAACAGCATACGTACCTAATCTGAAAATGCACGTTTCCTATGCAATATCCACAAGCCAAGCAACTTTAGCCAAAATTCAAGAAAATACACACTTAGTTCAGGGTCTGAATTCACAAGACCAAAAAAGCAGAGAGCATAGTCACCAATCAATGCAAAGAATCATTTATCTTTGGAGAATCCGAACATGCATTTGCTTGTACACCTGACCAAGTACATAGCATATATATAATCAAGAAACTATAGAAAATGCAGAATATGTATTTTGTGTGTTTCTAACAAAGAAAACATGTGCATGCACATGCACACGGACAATTACAGCACGAGCTAGTTCATTCGGATAAAAACAGTAAATATGTAACTGTTCATTCTTCTACTTCCAGATTACAAACAGTGAAACCAAGCAATTTCTACTTGCTCTTGAGAAAACTCTACCCGTAGCATCTTAGAAGCTCTATTCTGCATTGTGAAATGTTTTTGAGATTTCATCCTCCTTTTATCAAAACTATCATCGTAAACTATAGTCAATGTTTCGAGAACTTTAGCATTGTACAATGAGCCAATGAGTTCAACAAAATCCAAATGGGCCCGTCTTCCAGGATAATCACTTACTCTTACATTTTTAAAGTGAAGGTTGAGACAGTTAAATGTTGGGCATCAAGTGAACACAGACCCGGCCCAAGCCCCAAGCAGGCAAGACAATTGCCTAGGGCATCAAAGCTCCATCGGGCAACAAATTTTCCACGCGACGGCCAACTGCTCTCTCCCGATAATCGCACGCCATCAACCAGACGTGAGAGATTCAAGTAATTCTTCAACCTGTGTCACTGCCTCCATCATCACATCAGTCTCTACCGGCCGACTACTGCATCTGTTAATCAGACTGGTCCATTTCCTCAATTTCCCTAATTTTAACTTCACAACGGATATTCCTCCTAAATCGTTGATTGAAGACTGAAGTGCTGTTTGAAACAAGAATGTAACTTTTTGGTTTAAAAATTTAATGGTTTTGCTGATTTAATGTTGGCTAAAAATGATCTCGTTTAAATCCCCCTCTTAAGCAAGATTCAAAACAATTGTATAAAAAAGCCAAAGAGATTCTATTGCTTGTTTTAATTTATTCATGTTTTTTGATTAAGAATTTGGTGCTAATTGAAAACTGTTTATCTCTATATTTAGCTGTAAATGATTTTATTCCTAGTAGCAGATGATTTAAACAAATGCTAGAATAGCAAGTCAAAACGTTTGTGAATGTTTAGTACTATTTTCGCAAATTAGATGAATGAATTAATTGTTGTCATATACTCTGGAAATCATATCAGCTGTAGAGGGAAAAATGTAAGTTTGGAGACATGATTATAATACTGCTTAGGAAATCTATTATTAGCGCTACCGTTCAGTGGTTTCTGGAGGATTTTACTGGGATGCTTAGAGGCATTTTATTTACCTTTTTAGCAGGGCTCTAACATTGGCAGTAATGCTAAGAAGCGGCGTTTGGTTGATGATTTTATGAATGATCTTGGAATGTTGCTGGATCTTCTTTCTCCTTTGTTTCCATCTGCATCGATTGTAAGTTTGCTTGGGAAGTTTGTCAAGGTCATTCACCGGTTTTGCAAGGAGGGCAACTAGAGCAGCGATTACGCAGCATCTTTCAATTGAAAATAAGGCAGCAGACACATGGATTTCCAAAACGCTAGCTGCACCATTTTACAAGCAAATGCACTTTGGGATTAAAGTTTCTTCTGTTAGACGTTCTGACTTGTTCGAGCTGTCAAGATGAGCAAGCTCATACTACAAAAAGCTAAATATATATTGTTGGAGAAAATTGGAGCAGTGAATGTTATTATCCGTAAACAAGCATTGAATAAATTGTTTATTGATTCATGGGCCTTTTCACAGGTAAGATTTGTTGATGCTTATAGATTATTAGACATAATGTTACTAGCATTCACAAGTGTATCCATAGAATTGCATGTTGCACAAGGAAAAAAGCACTTTCTACGTCATATGTTTTGCTATTTAATAAAATTAAAAACTGGGGCAACAAATTCGTGGGGAAAAATAATTTGGTCTAGGGCATCAAACTTCTTCGGGCCGGCCTTGAGTGAACATAACCATCATAATCATCATGAATAAGAATAGCAGCATCATCAACAACCTTTTTAATGTTGGCCTTAGGATATGCATCATCCGTAGAGTAAGAGTCTGGTTCGGGTTTCACATGGACCTCTAAATTTTCTAAACGGGGGAAACATATAAAAGTGTAGAATCAATTTAATTTCATAAGCATGATCGAAATTGACTGCAATTGCAAAGGATCGCAAGAAAGCCAGGTAATTTATTTCACCATTTATATTTATGCATCTACAAGCATAACAGAGGTCGAACATATAATTCCCTAACTGAAGCATCAGCATCCCCATGTCAATCCCGCTCAAAACCTTAAGTTTAGGTGTATTTAAAATCGCCACTCTATGAGAGCAGTTTAAGTCCTTAAACTTGAATATCTCAATATTTGGAGCATCTTTAATAGTAAGATTACGGTAACCCCTGCAGCAGCCAAAATGGAGGGTGCGTTTGGTTTCAATTTTGAGTTTTCATGGTTGTTTTCAATTTTCCATTTTAAATGTTTTCACTATTTCTCAAAATGCGTTTGGTTATCCTTTTTTCGAAAACAAGTTTTCAAAACCAAAAATTGAAAATGCGTTTGGTTTGAAATATAGTTTTCAAATTTTGAAAATTTGAGTTTTCATTTTGGCAACAATTCAAACATATATTATTTAAATAGTCGCCCCGAATGATATATACTGTTCATTTTTCATGTTTGCATGAACATACTACATGTTGTAAATCGAACAAAAAACAAAATGAAGAATTCAAACAAAAAGAAGTTGAATAAAAACAACTTTAAATATATCAAGCTGCTAATTAAAAACTATTATATATGAAAGATAATAAGCTGAATTCTAAACATAATGATTAAACATTAGAAAGAATACAATATTTTAAATTACATAAGGCCGAATAGTACATGAATAAAATTACAATAAAAAAGTTCATAACACGGTTTTAAAGTTAACATAAGAGATAGGCTAGATAAAGAGAAAGTTGAAAGAGAACAACTCAAGCATCTATCATAACAATATGATATTTATATTAGCCACAAACTTTGTAAGCAACGTGCTTCTGATGTCTTCCAAGTTACATCTGCAAATGATAGTACAAAAGTAAGACATCTACTGAATCACAACATAAAAGTAAATAAAAATAAGAGTACCTGAACAACTCAAATATGTTACTGAAATAAAGATGGATTGATTTATTAAATTGGAATTGAAATAAAATTGTACCTGAACTATAAATGACGAGTTGTCACATACTCGTTCCACATCCTTGTGGCTATTTGATCTCTAACATATCTCATTTGAGCCGATTGACTAACATTAAACTGCACAACCTCTTGTTCATGATTTGACTCCAGTATGGGTTGAAATACCATGTTTTCAGATGAATATTCAGTAAATAGAGTATCCATCGTGTGTTCTTCCCGAATAAAGTTGTGTATTGTGCAACATGCAATTGGAATTTGCCTTTGTCTAGAAAGCGGGAAATTTGTCATCAACTTTAAAATAGGAAATCTTGCTTTTAGAACTCCAATACAACGCTCAATAATGTTCCGACATGATGAATGTCTATAGTTAAATAAGTCTTCCTTTCCACGTAGTCTTCCTTGTCCGTTATAGTCACGTAAATGATATCTTTGTCCACGATAAGGAGAAAGAAATCCAGGTATGTTTGGATATCCAGAATCAACAAGATAGAATTGTTCTACAAATAAATTATAAAAACCATCATATGAAAGAATTGTACTTTTGAATAAGTTAATTATAAATATTTGTAAATTTTTGTTATCTATCACAAATAAAACTAGTTAAAAGTACCTCCTCGTGGCAATGGAAATTTGTTGCTTGGTTTTGAAACTGCATCGATAAATACTCGAGAATCATTAGCGGTACCTTCCCATCCAGCATATACAAATATGAATCTCATATCGAAGTCACATGCAACCATCACATTTTGTGTCACGGCATTTTTCCTGCCACGGAAGGATGTTTGCCTTGAAGAAGGAGCCCACGCTGAAACATGTGTTCCGTCTATTGCTCCAATACAATTCTGTTGTATGATATTAAATGACAATATTACTATTATTCCATTTCTAACTAGATAAATATCATAAGTATTCGATTGTATCACCTTGAAATGAGGATACTTTTGCAAAAGACGCTCATGGACAGTATTCTGATTTTTTGGTTGAATAACCTCCATGCCTAACGAGTAAACAGCTCGCAAAACTTTACGAAACCATTTTGAGATTGTATGATTGGAATGCTGAAAACGATCACCAACCACTCTGTAGCGTGTTGTGTGTCCTATAATCATCAAAAACATAGCAACACCCTCCTCAACATCCACTTTTTTACCATTTTTTAGTAGTCCCTTCTCTTTCAAAGCATTACAAAAGTTCAGAAACACATGTTTTTGCATGTGAAACATTTCACGACAGACAGATGGATGCCCATTTAAAATCTCAAGCATAAATCCTTTTCCGGTAAGAGATGATGTCCTACAAGGCCTTCCACTAACGACACTTCTTCGGTTAGCAAATAAAAAATTAATCATCATTATATCTTCACTGTCATCTGATGTAATGTCATCCATTGTTATGGAATCATCATCGCTTGAACCATTGTCGCTTGAACCATCATTATATATGTTTGAAATTTCACCAAACTCAACAGGCATCTCACTGGAAAAATGCTTAACATGAATTCATCATTTAATGAACTTTTGCATTTATAATAAATTTTCAAAAGGTTGACTGAAAAATTAGACAAGTTTTAAATTATAAACTTACTTGGTAGAATTCATTATGCTCTCTTCATCCATGTTATAGTAACTTTAGTACCTAATATAAAGTTAACGGAGCAAATGTCAAACAAATACGTGTTATATGTAATATAAAATTTGTAACCATGGGTAGAATTTTATCATTAAACAAAAATATCAAAGGCTTACTGCAACAAAAAAACACAGCTTCACATATCATGGAAAAATCATCACAAGACATCCAAAAACAAAGACCACAATGGAAAAATAAATTGACATTCACAACAGGCCATTCACATCAACAATACATGGAACAATGCAGCTCTACAGGGAAAGAAGAATAGACACCACCAGACCCAAACACTACATGATGGTAGGGAGACAAAATGAGAAGCAACATGTGTCCAGAAAATCCAAAGTGAAATTAGACATAGCATTGGCAGCAACTTCAAACCAGAAAAAGGCATAGACACCACCAGACCCAAACATAACAACGTACAAACAATCATAACAACATAAAAATGTATCATAGTTTAGAATTAGCTAAGCTCCTAGCACAAAAGAACAGTAGAGCAAAATACAACAATAACATGATTTAATTCAGATAAACATTATGTGAATCAAAGAAGCTCTAAAAGAGGTAAGCGCCTATGCTCCGCCATCTTCACAAATGTCACTCGAAAAGCTGGATCCTTAAAAGCTTTTACTGCTTTGACATAAACTTCGTTGGTCACCTCGGTCATGCTATTCAATATATCTAAACAAGCCATATGTGAGTAAGGGCCCAAATCAGCGGCACTGCTCTCCGAAGTAGATGAATTTCTCTGAAGGCGTGCAAGCTTTTCTTTCAAGCATGCATTTTTCAACTCAGCTTCTTCACTACGTATGCTAATCCACTTTTCCATAAAAGCTTCAAGTTTGTCTGTCTTGTTACTTTTCAATTTCTTATGACGACGATCGTTCGTACTCGTATCATCACTCATACGGAAGCTTGCTCCATCATCATCTTCGGTCTCCACGTGCACATGCACTCCTTTGGATAAGAAATTTTCTTCTAATTGTCGTTCTTCATCTGAAGTAGGAGGTTGCTGAGTAGAAGCATTTCCCAATCCACCTGTGGCGGTTGTCCCACCAAATATCTCTCCAAGAATTGCATAATGCTCACATCCTTCCTTCCTAAATTTCTTGTACTCCGTCTTGTTTTTCTATAATTGCAAAAGTAATATATTATATATTATTTAATTACAATATTTACAAGGATTATAAATTTTAGTTTAATTGTACATTTTTTCATAACGTATATTACCGTATAGAAGTGTTGCCAAACTTCTTCTGGGGCATTGACTTGATTTGTATTAGAATCCCATGTAACTCCCGTATGTGCTAAAAGATCAGAAAATAGACGATGCTCACAACGAAGACGATTCCATTTTCCTTTTAGATTATCTATCCCGTAGTCTAATTGCGTTGCCTGAATCATCTGTTGATCAATCTGACCCCATACGTCTTTTGCGAAAGTAGAACATTGTAATTTTCCCGCTTTCACATTCTCATAAAGTATATCAATGAAAATCTTCTCATTCTTTGCAGACCATGACATCGGTTCTTTTGTTTTTCCACCTCCCATATTCTATTTTTTAAGAAAAAACAACCTTATAAGTGGTTCCTCAAAATGACAGGGGTTTCAAAGAACTAGAGAACCTCTCAAAGGACTAGTGAAGAGCATCATATATAATTAGAAAAAACTATGAACAAGATCATAACAAGTATAATCCACTCACGAAAAATCATAATTGTCCAACACTATTAATCTGCACTAACTTTATAAGTCAGACACGGGCAAGACTGCTACATGTGTGTGCATTTGAGGAAGGTTTGTCTCAAGTTTTGTCTCAAGTATCATTCTTTGCTAGTAATACTTGGATGATTACAAGAATTTATTCAACACATGAATATAGTTTCAACACATGAAAATAATTCTAACACATGAATATTATTGAAAATTTCGGCAGCATAACGGCAGGGTAGTTAAAACCGGCACCGTCCCTAGTACGGCTCCTCGCTCTACCTTAAAGCCTCGCAGCTTTTGACAATGGGGATTTTCAATATCTAGTTCGTACGCAGACGAATTTTCCCATATACTAATCCTATTGGGATTTCAACCACAATCAATCATTCATGATATTCACCAAATTTCACATCAACCAATAATCCAAACAATATCACAACCAATATATATCGTCCATGGTCTGTGGACGAGGGGAGTATATATATATATATATATATATATATATACGTATATAACTATGATATACGTATATAACTATGTCATAGTTCACGTATATGCTAGTAAAGAAATAATCCTATGACATAGTTCCCAAATTTTAATGGCTTTAGTTTGACTTCTATTCTGTTAAAATCAAATCCTATGACTTGTTGTTATTGATGAAGAGAATCGGCTGCTTCAAATAAGATAATCTGAAAGAATTCTGGCTACGAAATTGAGCTTGTATCATCAATGGTAAATGTATTCATACCTGGTTATCAATAGTTAAATTGACTGCTTCAGTTTTTGTTATGTAACCCTGAATGCCTGCTTCTATCTGCATTGTGTATGATAATAAATGGTGATAAATACAATCAGACTAGCTAGGTTACAACTTTAATTTTGTCATGACAGCAATTAAATGGTGCATAAACAAATGCATAAGACATGTGAGGAAAAAAAATACAGAATAGACCATTAAGACACTAGAAATCGATGAGAAGGCAGTTATCAGTTTTACAGTTGTTTGGGCGAAACACTTAGTCAGGTATGCATAAATTTTGAAAAGTAACTACAGCCCCTCCCCCCCCCCCCCCCAAAATTGAGAAAGCTCTTTTTTTTAACACTTAGTCAGGTATGCATAAATTTTGAAAAGTAACTACAGCCCCTCCCCCCCCCCCCCCCCCCCCCCCAAAAAAAAATTGAGAAAGCTCTTTTTTTTACATGTCCCAATGATTTCCTGCACCGAAATGTCTAAAATATGTGGGACTTATATTTATGCTCACCATAACTAATACGTCAGAGCTGCTTTAATCGGAATTCTTTTTACAGAAAATGAGGGTCTAACCCTGACTTTAAATTGTTCCTACTGTAAATCCACTCCTGGCTTCCTTTCCTGCACATCCCGTGTCCTTTTTCTATTCAGGCTAGCGCTTCTCTAACCAATAAGGTAATAAATTAATGTGACCCCATATTGGGTTAACCATAAAAATTGTAAACAAAAAACAACAGCACCAAAATCATGTTCCATGGCCTTATGTCTATATTTGCACAAGAATATTATAAAATTTGGACAAGAGTAAATGCCTAGGGTACATAAGAAGGTTAAATTCCTCTGCTCTCATCTTCCATGGCCTTATGTCTATATTTGCACTGTTTAAAAAAATGATTATGGTAATTATGGTTGAGATAACTCGTCTAGTGCAAAACATGTTGGGTTATGTGCCACTTACATTTAACTTTGAACTATTATCACATATAAAGTGGAACAGAGTAATAAAATGGTGATACAAACAAGGTTGCGACAAAACTTTAAAATTTTGGTAAAACATATGTTGATATATTTAAATTTTCATATAAATAGGTGAAGTCCGAGGCAATGAAGTGTGAGAACATGGCTGTATAAATCCTGGTGCAGCACAAAAAAAAATGTAGTAAGTCAGTAAACAATGCCAAATTAGATTAAAAAAACTATAAGGAATCTGTAAATTCCAAGGCACAACTAAAAGCCAAGAGCATTAAGAACATGTTTCTAGAAGTTTAGAGCGCATAGCAACTGAATTATTGCCTAACCCATCATAAAAAAAAATGCTTTGTTTCGCATATATGCATCACATGGTCATGGCATATATATTTGTAGCTAGTAAATTTGTTGAGTACGTACACCTGCACCTAATTCCAAGAACAGGGAACATGAAAAAATAGAATAAAATAAGCACTCAAATATAAATAAACACACTTGAACAAAAACAATAAGGGACCTCAATAGTTGATTTAGAATGCAAGGCATGATTCTTTCATTACTGAGATTCAAAAAAAAAAAAAAAAGAACAACATTTTAATATTTAGTAGTTAAAAGCATAATTTTGGTACTTCAAATGTCAGCATACCATTATTGCATCTTACCACATTTCCCATTTTGATCTTTAATAAGATTAAGGACAACATGATAATGATGTCCAATTCTGAAGTCGTCAATCTATATAGTGGAACTAAAATGCAGGTATCCCAAATGTTTCATCATGTTAACTAAGGGTCTACTTCACACTAAATCAACATGCTTGATTTGCATTAACTCATATATGAAAATTCATAATCAAATTTGTAGTTGGGTTTCAAATATGAAGCATTCTTGACAGTAAATTTTATAAATTCTTAGTTCATTAGTCATCCAAATGAATTAAAGAAAGCGGAGTGGTATAATTGAGGGGAGTAATAAAATAGCATACTAGTCTGCCTCTTTTATTTTACGTCATCATCACTTTGAAATTTATAACACAGTAATTCCTCCTTTCTTTTTAAAAGCAAGGCCTATGTGCCTAAACCATCTCCTCTAGCAAAACTGTATACTAGTACCCTATCTATGGCATTGAATTGTCATTCAACTAAACGCAGACCTGTTGTATAATCAAATCGCAAACTATGCTGATCAGTTTTCTCACTTGACACAATTAAAGTAATGTAATTGTAAAAATAGAAACAGTGAATTGACAGTTTTCTTTAATTGTATATGATAAGGGAATGGAAAAAAGAATTGTGAAATCAACAATGGAAAACAGAATGAACACAAATGAAAGTGAGCAATACCAGGGGAAGACAGTGAACAAATGCACATAAGTTTTGAGGAAATGCACAACAAACTGTAAAACAGTTGAACAAAATGAAAACAAGATTGGCAGGAATTTATACAAGGGCAGACTCTGAAAACAAACTGAGCCTCCCTTTTTTTTGGCAAAGAAGATATGCACAAAATAAAAATTGAACGTTGTTTTTTTTTTAATCGAAAACTAACACAAAACAAAACTACGAAACACACAAAAATCAAAACAAAAGACACCAATAAAAACAAAAGTGAATAAACAAATGCAAGAACACACACAAATGAACAAACAAACATTTTTTTGAAGGATTAACAAAACAAGCATGAACACACAAAACACAAAATGAAACAAACAAAAAACACATACAACATTTTTCTTAATGAAAGAGGTTTCATAATTCTTCTGGGAAGTGCTGCCATAATTTTCTTAATTATATATTATAAAGGATAAGTAGGTCATCTTCCTTTAACTACTTAATTATTTTGCTCAATTGCCCTTTCTTACATTAGTACATAGAACTTCAGAGCAAGCATGGGCGCAACTAAAAGGCTCAGGTAACCTTAATAATATCATGCTTTCCCTCTCTGTTTGTGAAATAGGAAAAGGTGAGAATGGAGTTATTGGATGTCACTTGCGTTAGCTATGTTACGAGTATAATGGAGTTATTTGGTATCTTTTGCTTAGGAAAGACATGTTCTAAAATATATAAATAAGTTGGCAAACATATGAGAACACTTTGAAAAACACTTCCAGAATACCAAATAGAATAACTTCTTATAATATTATCTGATACATAAGTAGCATGTGTTAATTAATCCAGAATATTGTTCCTTTTCGGCATACAGCTTTTTGATAAATAGTTTTTTGAAATAAAAAATATTTTCATTCTTGGACAAAGAGAGGTGAATCATCTAAGATTGAGAAAAGTCAAAAATCTTGAACTGCTAATGTAATTCAACAACTACAGTCATCAAAATGTATCTAAATGAGTTCCCCTAAAATCAAAATCGTGTTGCTCAACAACTACAGTCATCTTAGCACACAAATTCTGGAAAATCGTTAGCCTAAAGACCAATTATTACATAAATCATTATCGAGCATATTTAAATCCATTGCAAAGCAAGTACTAGAAGAAACATGAAACATAAAGAGACTGACAGAAATTACCTTATACAGTTGAAACAGAAGTAGCTCGAATCAAAAACAAAACCCTAACTCATGCCGAAAAGAAGGAGCAACTGTTAAATAAAAAAACTTGTTGGACTAGTTCAATTGAATCGACGGAGGTATGAAAGAAAGAAAAAGTTGCGATTTTACCTGGGTTTCTTAAGATCGGCGAAAATTGGAGAAGAGGAATAGAGCGTCCAGAAAACGATTAGGGTTGTTTAACCATGTTCCCTTTTGTTTTGGGCTTTCATTTTCCAATTTTTCATTTGGGCCGAAAACGTGGAAAAAAAAAAAAAAAAACTGTTTTCAATTTTCTTTGTTGAGCTTATTTTGAAAAATGGTAATTTTTGAAAATGAATTTTTGAAAATAGCAAAGGGAACATGTTTTCAGTATTCTTAAAAATTGAAAACCGAAAATGAAAAACCAAACGGACTCGCAATTTTTGTAAGCTCTGAGATTCAATGACGAAGTTTTTTGGCCCAAAATAATAAAGGTGAATTACCACAGCTCGATGATCGGTCTTGAAGAAAGCACGTTATCCAAGAATTCATTGTTTATATTATAATTCAATAAGTACAACTTCCTTAAATTACTAAAGATATCCTTGTATGCTGGTAGTTGAGCAGGCATTGAACCAAACAGCAAGTGGACATTAACAAGGGAATCACATTCTAAAACAAAGCAAGAAAGGCTGAATCGCCCAATGTCGATTAGGAGATCTCGAATGCCCTTTAGGGTTAGTTAGGGTTTTAAGGAGATCTACTACGGTTTTATGGTATTCATACCAATCAGGCAGAATGAAATGGAAGGTATGAATGGGTCCAGGGTGGGTGGAAATAATGTTCGACACAGTATTTACGATCCAGGGAAAGTACAACCTTACAGTATTAGGGGATTCCACTTCATTCAGACAATACATGCAAGATTGCTTGACAATGGTTTCATCAAAAATGTTGAGTAGGGAACAAAGCCACATATTGCGCCATCGTTTAGACAAAATGGAAGTCCTTGCTGATTCTTCCACATACATATTAGAAAGGATATTGCATATAGTATCATCAGGAAGAGCGCTGATTCGATCTACTACACTGAATTGTTTGTTCATTTACGAGATTATAGAAATAGACGTAACCTACCCAAATGGAGATAAAGCCAAACTTAAATTGATTAGGAATTAACAGAGATGTATAAAGAACTTAAACAACTAAATGAAGGCCAATTCTATTCATACACCCGTGTTTTTTTAATACACACCGCGAAGTGAAATGAAATAGTATACACCAAAAATTTCTTTTAATACACCATATCATTCGCAAAATTACCCTTTTATATTTTAACTAAATTACATAAAACTGCGAATTCATTGCAATAAATTCACCTAAATTCAAAAGAAAACTTTTATTTTTAACACCAGTATCGTAAACTATTTTATTGTTTTTATTTTAAAAACCAGCTCCACTTTTAGATGATTGAATACATTGAATTGGAGTATTTAGTTGTAAAAGTTCCATAAATTGATATTCTAAGTTTTATTAACTTCATAAAATTCTACATATTTAATCATATATTATAGATTTTAAAATTTTAATCAGATGCATTACGAGGAAGAATTGAAAATGCGATTAAGTATAAGGGTAACATAGTCATGGTTTTTCTTATTAAAACATTGGTGTATGTTAAGAAATTATTGGTGTATAAGTAGAATTTGCCCTAAATTAACTTATAACTTGAGAATACTAACTTATACATGCTAAAATTATTCTTTTAAGAGCATCTCCAACAGTTTAGAATGCACAAATTACATTTTGTGCACTTTAAACTTCCACACACGGTATACTCCAAACAGAATACCGGGCTAGGCGCCTGTTGAACAAGGTCCTGAGCTCCAGGCGCTTGTTGAACAGACGCCCGAATTTCGGACGTCTGGAGTTCAGGAGCTTGTTCAACAGGCGCATGTCTCCTAAATTTTTCTTTTTTCTTTTTGAAAAACATTTCAAACGCCTTTTCAATTGGCGCCCCACAAGATTACGTTTTCGTAACCGATTTCGTAGAAAACGTAACCGATTATGCAATATGCACTCTGTTGGAGATGAAAATGGATGTACATTTATATTGTAATAATGTAATATCCAACGGATGTTGGAGATGCACTAAGTGTATGCTCGTCTTTAAAAAAAAAATCTGCCGAATTTAATGGAAAGACTATTTTGTACATTTGAGACCTCATTCTTCGAACCCATGATAACCCGACAAACGTACACGCTTATACAAACTGTTTTAAAAAGCAAACATACTAAACCGTCCCTGGTTTTTTTACAACAAAAGGCAACATTCTCCTAGTTGATCATAATTACAAATAACTTGTGTTGTATCATTTTATAATGTATCACCATAGTGCAAAAATATATTTAATTTAACTATATTTCTCAACCAATTCCCCTTTTTCACATACATTAATTACTTTACATATATCTTTATTGATAGTTGTCTTAGAAACACAAATTTTTGATTTGACTGCGATATTCCAAAAATACTCGTATATATTTAAAACTTTACATACCACTTAAAAGATCTAACAATTAAATATTTTTACAAATTCAAACTGTATTTAAATACATGTTAATAGATCTTATTCACTAAATAACAAATCTAATAAATAAGCATTCTTAGCATCATCGTTTTTTTATTAATTAGCAATACAAATGAAAATAAAAAAATAGATATTGCAAATTCAAACTAATTACCCATGTTGATGGTTGTCCTGAAAGCGCAAACGCTTAGTCCAACCGTGAAATTTCAGAAGTACCATTACATATCATCAGCCTTATGTATCACTTAAAAATCCAATAATTAAACAGTTTTACATATTCAAACTATATTTCTACGCATGTTAACAAACCTTAATATCACATTAAAACAAAATCTAACAAATGGTAGTGTCTTTATTAGATCTATGCTCATGCATTTATTTATACATATGACCCTATTTTTCATACCCTTATTTTAAATCAATACCTATTGATTTTCGATCTTTAAATGACTTTTCTAGAGAGACATCAGATTAACACAACTTTACGGTTAAACCACAAAATTTACCATTTTTTAAAAATAATATTCAATATGAGTATATAAAATTCAAAACTCATTTATCCAAGTGCATTTTTTAACTGCATATGTAAAATGCAATTAAAAAATACAAATTTTCAATGTAATTTTTAGCTACATTTCCACATATGCAGTTAAAAACAGCCGAATATTACAGTTTTTAACTTCATATGTGAAATATAACTAAAAAATGCAGCATTTGAATGGAATTTTAAGTGTTGTTTCTCATTGCACTTTTGATATATAGAGTTATATACTACATTTAGATGGTGCAGTTGTTAACTTGAATATGTAAAATGAACTTAAATACTGCATCATTTAAGTGCAGTTCTTAAATGCATTTGTTAAATTTAGTTAAAACTATTATATAAAACGGGTCTGTATTGTTAGAAAACATCTGATGTTATACGAATTATAATTTTTAAATTTAGTTAAAACTATTATATAAAACGGGTTTGTATTGTTAGAAAACATCTGATGTTATACGAATTATAAAAAAATACAAATTTTCAATGTAATTTTTAACTACATTTCCACATATGCAGTTAAAAACAGCCGAATATTACAGTTTTTAACTTCATATGTGAAATATAACTAAAAAATGCAGCATTTGAATGGAATTTTAAGTGTTGTTTCTCATTGCACTTTTGATATATAGAGTTATATACTACATTTAGATGGTGCAGTTGTTAACTTGAATATGTAAAATGAACTTAAATACTGCATCATTTAAGTGCAGTTCTAAAATGCATTTGTTAAATTTAGTTAAAACTATTATATAAAACGGGTCTGTATTGTTAGAAAACATCTGATGTTATACGAATTATAATTCTTCTGCCCAATCTTTTTTTTGGATGGGTTTCCTATTTTTGAACTTCCATATGAATTTATTACTGTATTGTCCTTGGTGTTCTATTGAGAATCTCATTGCTGACTCAAAGTCAAAACCAGGAGAACTAAAGAAATTGCTTGCACTGAGTTGGAAAAAACTACTTTTTGTACGTATAAAAGTTATAAAGACCTATTTATAGTTAAAGGGATAGTCTGAAACAAATCGAAAAGTGGAACAAATCTTGGTTTCGTGTTATCCAAGTAAAATGATATTTATTTTAGTTAAATGGATAGTTTGTACAGTCAAAATAAAGTCATCTAATCAGTAAACGCTAGATAAAATATGGTTCAGCACCTTGCTTCGAGCCTGGAATCAGTTGATCTTTAATGAGTACAGCGCACACCACTTTATTTAATGATAAATAAAGTGATGTGCATTAGTAGCAATCTATCATTAAATAAAGTGATGCGTGCACTGTACTCATGAAAGATCAACTGATTCCAGGCCCGCAACAAAGTGTTGAACCATATCTTCTCTAACTTTTACTAGCTAGGTGATTTTATTTTGACTGTACAAACTATCCTTTTGACTATAAATGAATATCATTTTACTTGAATAACATGGCAACAAGATTGGTTTTACTTTTAGATTTGTTTCAAGCTATCCATTTAACTATAAATAGGTCTGTATAACTTTTATACGTACAAAAAATAGTTTTTTTCAATGCAGTGCAAGCAGCAAGAACAAAAATATTCACAAACAAGTAGGACAAGGATTGCTTAACATAAGTAACGTACATATTATTGTTCAAATTGCCTCCTCCATTTTGATGATCATCACAGTGAATGATTCTCAAACGTCCTCTTGGCAAACTTCCTCCTTAGTCATATTCATTGCCATCAACAAAATAGCAATGTTGTATGACTTTTTCCCATCAAGAGTTTTATTCTCAGATGGATGGGGACTGTTGCGCTTTGCTGCTTAACTCTTCATGTCTTTTGGAGGCATTACAGATACTACAACCAAAAAATGTTTCATTCATCTTCTTGTTCACTCTAATCCAAAGAGCAACCCAAGAAATATGTGATCGCACCCCCACCAAGATAAGCCACACCTATTTGCTTCCTTTTGCATGAATGCATCAATGAAAATATTAGCTGGTGTAAAGTCACATGCATCAACATCTGCAACATCAACCACACCAAAGGAAGTATTACCATAGAAATCCAAAGTATTACAACTAAATTATTTAGCACTGTGAAATATAAACATAAACTCTTCAGCAAAATAAGCTTTTGCAATAGGAAATAAAAAGAAAACATAATATTGACCAATTAAAAATAAAATGCCATGTTTTTTTCCTTCTGAATGAAAACATTCTGCTTTCGACAATGGGTTGCTAGCCAATGACAGTGCAAGAGTGATCAGTTTGAGGAGTTTGAATTTGGATTGTCTAGGGCTTTGCATGCAGATGATGCTGTCAATTCAAGCAGCGACCTTGAGAAACAAACATTGCGAAGGTTACCACTATCTTTGCTCGTAGAATGAGAAAAAAAAATACACAAACTTGAAATTTGAGTGTACCAGTGTAATAATACATTGAGAAACAAATATAACAAGCAGTAGTATACAAATAAAAATTGAGGAATTTCAAGCTTTTGAAGAATTCTATATCCTTTCTGCATGCCAAAAAAAAAAAAAAAAAGAACAAAAGGAAGAGGCTTTAGAAAAATTAAGACATGTTGATAAATAATTCTATCTAGTTATAATCTACTAGCGTCGTACACTTGATAATGATTCTATATAGCTGCTGCTTTGACTTTTCATTATTATTACTTTTGAATCCATATTATCCACTCTGTACCATTTCAAGAGTGTGTGCTCAGTGTTGATCATAGTAGCATACATATTGACAGATGATCATGTAGCTATCTGGTAATGTTTTCCATTGTCAAAACATTCATAAGAAATAAGCTTATGTCCCAGCTTTTGTTATACAAAATTGAAGATTCATTGACAACCAATTCATGACCAGATTTTTATTTGAGTAGCACAGTTTGTCTTGCTTATTATTTGAAAGATAGTTTATTACCTGAACAATTCTCACAGAGCAAAAATTTAAATCCTTACCTTTCTGTCCCCAATAGGTGTTTTTGCTTTTCAATTTCAGTTTGAACCCACAGAGATTTTGTGGGACATAGATAACTGCTCGATCCCACAAAATCCAAATAGGTTCAAACTGAAATAAAGCATTGTAGCCTCATTCAGATTAAAATTTCTCCAAAATTGAGTTTCGTAAAAAAAATAAAAAATAAATAAATAAATAAATAAAATAAAATAATAATTTCTATACGTGATTACCAGAGAAGGAAGAAGAAGCGGCTACTAATTAGGTTTTCTATACTACACGATAGTTTTATAGAAGGGGTTTCATGGATAATTGAGCAGATCCATGGTTTTGGGCTTTAGGTTAGGATGACCGGCAATAGGATATTATACCATTTGATTTGAGACGTTGGGTTTTGGGCTCCAGTCTGCTGTTAATACCGACCGTGAAGATTTTATAGGTTCAAAAATATATAATCATTTATTGAAAAAAAAAAATACTAATATAACCGCACAACGGTTGAAAAAACTGATCGTGTGAATATATATATGTTGTATATATAATTTTGAGTAAAATATATATATATATATATATATATATATATATATTTGTGTCCATAATATTTTTCGATCGCTCGTTTGTGTAATTCTGAAATTCATTTTCTTCAAATTTTAGTAATTTATTTTAGTTTTCTTACTAAAATTTAATGCATTTGTAGAAAATAAATTAATAAAATTTATTGTTTATATGTCCAATAAAAGAAACTATGTTAACTGTGCGTGCCTATGGTACTGTGAGATTGAAATTTATTAACCGACAATACTTAACCAGCCTGGCTCTGGCCCAAGGCCACCTAGGCGATGGCCTAGGGGCTCCGATTTTTGGAGGCCTTCGAATTTTGTATTTCTATATAAAAATAGGCATCCAATTACACATTTGAAGATGAATATGGATCGGTGGTAAAGTGACTTGCCTCGTATTTGGGCGTGCATGAAGTTCGATTCCCAACAAAAGCATTTTTTTGCAGAATTGATTTTGCCTAGAAGTTTAGGCTTTGGTTTTGCCTTGGGCCTCAATTGGGCTAGGGCCGGCCCTGTACTTAACGAGCATTACGGCACACGCTCCGCACGTGAATTAAAACTTTTATGAATCGTTTATGCAACATGAGAGTTACGACAAGCCCTTCGAGTGTTATCAGAGCACATGCTTCTTAGGGGATTTTTTTTTTTTAAAAAAAAAAAAATTATATGCATTTTACATATTCAAAAGAAATGATTTTCATAAATATTTAGCTATGTTTTTGCATTTGGACTATGTGTGGTTAGTTTGTATTTTAATTCCAATGTTGTAATTTTTTTTTAGTTAGTGTGAATTTTTATTTTTGTTACTAAACGTAGATGAAATTTATTTGTGAGATCCTATTTTCAAATGATATTAAGTTTGGTAATATATGTAAAAAAAATCATTTTGAACTTGTATAAACACTAATTTAGCAATATTATTTGATTCAATAATAGGGCTCTAGTGCTCGAAACTGGAAAACAATACAATATATTATTGATTCATAAGTAGGGCTCTAGTGCTGTAGAACTCAACCTCTGTCGACATGTCTCTTCGCTAATTCTTTATTTCAAATTAACCTTGTCTCCATTACTCTGCAAGCTAACTCTCCCCTTTTATTTTATTGCCCTTGCAGTGTCAACCCACGACATAACCATGCCATTCACCTTTTTTGTTCTTTTTACCCTCCATAGCATTAGACGATTGAAATCAATTAGAGTTTTTTCACATCTTCTCCTGTCCATTATAAAGCCGCTTTATTTTCAAAGTAATCTGATCCATCTTGCCTTTTTAACCCCATTCGGTTTTACTAACTCATATTTACCATCTATAGTTGCTAATGTTATGCAAATTCTTGCATTTTCGAAGAATGTATCAGAAGATTCGAAGAAGTCGCAACAAAAGTCTCATAATACTGGCGACTTTTAAAAAGGTTTCAACCTCATTGTACTTTGTGTACATGTTGATTTATTATAGTTTCATTTTTGAACTAAAGCCTACTGCTTTCCAATTGACTATAGCCTATTTCTTTGCTGCAAATTCATTTAGACTCAAAATTTTGTTCCGTTCATATTTAAGGATTGTCGTTTTAACATCTATAACAAGATGTTTGTATAAATGAGTGGTGCATATTAGATAACCTTTGGATCATTTCCTGATTGCGTAAATGGATGTTGCTTGATAGCTTCGTTTTTTTCCTCTGCATGCTTCATATTGGTTATGATAAACATGTTGTTTAAGGTATGTGAAAATTTTTATAATTTTTTGGATTTATATTGAGAATAAACATGCTTGTACAAATGTTTACTAGTTCATGATTTATATTGAGATTAAACATGTTCGTACAAATGTTTATCAATTCATGATTTATATTGAGAATAAACACATTTGTACAATTTTTTGGTGGACCTTTGGAAAAAAATTGGGTACTTTAACGAACCAACCATTAGGGGGTTTTGCTTATTGTCACTTTCCCAAAATCAATTTCTATAAAGCCAACATAAAATTGTCCCTTCTTCGACGATGTTCTCTCCCGATATCCCAATTTCTTCTCAAACCCCTCCATATTACCTCTCCGCTTTTCTTCTTAAATCCAAGGTTTCCCTTTCAAATCTAATGCCTATTATTTCTCCTTCGTTTACCTATTTTTGAAACAAATCCTGATCCTAAATATGCTTTTGCTTCCATCCCAAATCGACTAAAACGAACCCTAAATCCTGCAACTTGATAAGTAGAGGGAGCACTGTTTGTTCAATTATAAAATTGGATCAGTATCACAACCCCATCGTCTATGTTGAATTGTATGGAAATATTATCATTTAGAATTGTAGTTTTATAAGTATACCAATCTCTTTTCTTTTACAGTGTTTTTGTTAAGTGCATTGAGATTCGGAATGCTATTTTGGAAGGTAAGATTTTCTTTTTTAAATGTTTGTTTAAGTTTAGATCTAAGCTTCTGTTCTAGTTGGATTTTTTATTTTGGGGTACTGGAAATTATGATTTGTTATATATTATCATAATTTTATCATTTGCAAAATTTTCCCTTCATTTGCTTTATTTCAACCTATTTACTTACATCTCACGTAAAATCTAGTCAGGTCTTGTTGGGATTCCTCCTTAATTGGAGAGTTTCTAGAAAATTTTAGATCTTTCTAGAGAAGTGTAGAACGTCCCCAAGAACTCTAGAGAAGTGTAGAACTCTCTAGAAGCTTGTGGAAGAGTGTGAAACTCTCTGGAATATCCTTGAGATGTGTGAAACCTTACGGAAGAGTTTGGAAGAAGTAGAAGAGAATGGAAGAGTGTAGAGTTTCCTAGAGAGTATAAAGCATTCTAGAGAATCAATCTCCATCCTTGGATGCAAGTAATCTTCATCATTCATTGTAGAGGATGAGTAGTATAAACAGGGGAAGGAGCCTTCATTTCTATCCATCCAAAAAAATCCAAGAATCGAGAGAGAAACCACTTCTTAAAGTAAGAAAAAACTTTAGAGTTAGAGAGAGCCTCTTTGAGAAAAAAGAGAGATAGCTTAGGAATTCTTTATCCTCAAGCAAGGTGTAACATCCGGGATTTTTAACCGATCAAATTGACAATGATCCTCAATTGTCAACTTAAACAAATCAAAAATATGGATAGTTATGGGGATTTATATCAGAAAAAGAAGAGAAGAAGAAAAACAAACACAGAATCTCACAACGGAAGGACAAAATATAATAATTGAATAACAGTTCATGAAGCTGTTAAAACATATATTTGATTATACACTTACAACGATTATCAGAGTTAACTGTCATAAACATACCAATATTTGCAGTGGAATAAATAGTAATAAATACGTCTGTTGAGCTCTATCTTCATCTACATAATAGTGTCTTCAATAACTGAAAACTCAGGCTGACCCGAGCATAAATGAAAAGGCAAAAATACTCGGATCAGAACTAAAATATTCTCATATTAGTTAAATCAGACTCAAGCAATAATATGAGTGCATTAACTTAAGAGATGTTACGGGAATTTCCATCTCCTAAGGATCCGTCAAACTAGATACTATATAATATAATACGCTATTGTAATAATGTTTATGGTTAAATATAAAATATTAACATAGTGTAAGCAGGATTACCATTATTACCCATACACCGTTTATATCATTGCCGTACAGTTTGCATATAACGCACCAGTACGTCGGCGGATAGGGATGCTCCGTGATACGACAACGTTAAATCAAAATCGTAGGGGGCTCGATCAGGATAATATGACAAGGCACACGAGGAATGCCCAGAGTATGTATATACTAGTTGCACGCCCAGACTAGTGGTAACGCCTAGCCATGACTACCGCCCACCTCGAACAACAGTCCCAAATCACGGATGCGCATCAAATCAAATCAATCAAACCAAGGGATTATAGTAATAAAGGAAGAAGTGTTGCCGATGAAGGTAGCTAACCCCACTTGTTCACGGTATAGCCCTGTTTTAGTCATTTTAATTATGACCCGAAGGTTAAGGACATCCATCATCGTTCTCTTTCTTCAAATCCAGTAATCGCCTCTAAATCAACCTACTTCATTATGGAACTTCACCGCGTACACGGTTGTTAAAGTGGTTTTCGGTATTGGCTGAGAGTATGACAATATCTGATCCTGGTCTCTTTAACAACCAACCGTTTACATTTTTCACCCCGGTCAGTTCTTTTACATTTCAAAGGGGTTCATACTTCATATAAAAATATCAGATTTCCTTAAAATCATTTCAATATTCTAGATAGAATATTATTCATAATAAAATCTCCATTTAAACCAATTTAAAATCTTGAAACAATTCCAACTTTAAAATAAATTGAATATTAAAATAGTTAAAAATATATTTAAATTAGTTTAGATATATAATTTAAATAGTTTGAAAATAAATAATCTGTATTTAAATTAGAATTTTCAGATTTAGAAAAATCTATAGTAGAAATATAAAATAATTTATAAAATAAATATTTAATTATTAAAATGGTTTATTTAAAATAATTAAATAGTCTATAAGGAAAAGTAATTATTATTAAAATAGTTAATTTAAAATAAATAATAAAATAGAATAGTTATAAGGTAAATAGTTTATAAAGAAAATTGTTATTATAAAACTAAAATAGTTTATAAAATGGTTTAAAAATACTGTATTTGGAATTAGAATCATATCTTCAAAATTTAACCAAACAGGAAATCATATTTCAGTTTCAAATCAATTCGAATAAATTTTGATATCTTAATTTAAAAGGATTTGACTTTCCATTCATATTCAATTTGGTTCAACAGTTCGATTTCAACAATTCAAATTAATAATCTGATTTAATAATTAAATTTCAATTATAATTCTCACTTTGAATTATTCGTTTATAAAATCTCGAGTTTACAGTTCAATTATTACTATAAACCAGGTTAATTTACAGTAATATCTAAGATGGGTAAACAATTATATTTTGATAAATTTAGTTCATATTCAATTCAGTTTAACTTCAGTTATTCACATTTACTAATTCTATTAAAACTGAAAATTTTAATTTCAAAGGTCAAAGTCCAAATTTTAAAGAAAATCGATTAATAATGTCATTTATTTTGTCTTTAAAATAATATTCCAAAATTCCAAATTAAAAATAATTTTTATTTAACCAACCGGTGTCCGTATATAATTTTCTATCCTATGGCCAAGTAATACTTAAAATTTAATACTAGTATTTTGGGAAAGGATATATATCGTTTCAATCCATATCAGGGTCATAGGTATTTATCGTTTCAACCTATGTCCTTAATTCATTTTAATGATTAATCCCGGGTTTATTTGATGCCCGTAACATCTAGGGTAACAGTTGGGATTAATAAGCAAAAATCAGTAACATATATAAACAATGTCGATAACAAGATGGATTAATATTAGCACATTAAATATACAAATTCAAGGCATACATCAAAATCAACACATTTAAACAGTTCAATAATATAAGTTGCTAGTCATCAGGTATGAGGTTTTTACTATTACTATTACTGTTACTTTTATTATTATTATTATTAAAACTAAAAATCAATCTATAACAGTACAATTTATACAACAGGTAAATTAAGTTATACTATTTATGCAGATTTAACATAAATATGCATTTTAAACAATCAAACAGCAAACAATACAATCATATAATGACATGAATTTAATTTAACTAACAATCAAATATTTTAGTTAGATGTGAGTGGGTTTAATCACATACTTTTGGTTCTGAAGGAGATTGAAATTCAATTGTAGACCCAAAATCAACTGTCTCAGAATCAGTCCAAACTAGCGGCATCGCGAAGAGCTCGTCGATACGATTCCAACGGACCCAACCATGCATCATTATGAATTCGTATGAAGAAGTTACAAGCATTTTAACGTTTAAAATTCAAATTTATATAAAATAATAAACAACTCTCCTCACCCAATCCTGTTCCTCCAAGTCAGCATCCCTTGACCTCGCATCTTCTTCTCCGCGTGATACCAGCTCCAGGAAAACGTGACTCAAACAAAACCCAAACTTCGTTCAATCTCCAATATCGCGCACCACCCTACATGCTGCCGGAACACGATCTAAAACCTCCACCGCGTGCGCCTTTTTGAGGATAACCCACGGCTAGAAAGTGGGCTCGCTCGGCTGCGTCAATTGTCTCGAAAACCCCATAACCCGCGCCGACGTTATATGCATATTCTGGTGAATCTAGATACAAATAATATCAATCATCCGTATGGATTCGAAGAGGGAATCGAGGGTTATGTTTTTTGATTTGGAGTCATTGAATTTCGTTGATTAGATCAAGAAAAATTAAAGAAAACAGATTGGGGATTCACGACCATTGAAATTTAGGAGGCGACGGCCAGAAATTTTTAGGGTTTCGAAATTATTAAAATGATATATTTCTCGATTAGCGTGTATTTAAAGCCAAAAACTGGACTGAGTCCAAATCAGACCTTCTTACTGCCTAACGATATGTTTTGACGCCTTCTGAACGCAATGGAATAGGTCTCAAAGCCCAATCCAAAGTCTCTAGCAGTTTTTATTAAAACTTGATTATTTAACCGAATTGTACATATAAATTTATACGCGTTTTATTTTCTTACGATCAAACTATAATTCCGTTGATTACGAAATTTTAGAAATTACAATAATTTACAGTTTTGGATCAAATAAAATTAATTTCATCGAATTCTGATATTATTTACAAAAATGTCAAATTTCAATATTTATTAATAAAATATTCAGTTTTCACTTATTTACCTAAAATTAAATTCAACGGTTATAATCTCTAATCAAATCAAAATATAGAATTTGAATAAATTTCAAATTTTAATATAAATAAATTATCAACTCCAACTTTCTCATATATAGCTATTGCATACTATTGTTCAACAACTCATATCTTATTCCTACCTTATCAATATAAGACATAAATAATAAACTTTAATATTTAAAACAAATTTTTGTTCAAAACACATTAAATTAAATATATTAAATTGTTGCAAAATCTCGGGATGTTACACTAGGAATTCTTTATCCTCAAGCTTCAGTGAGCCACCGAGCGTGAGTTACTAATTTTGTAATCATATTCTTGTAATCTCATTATTCTTTTGTACAGTGAAAGTATCTCCATATTGAAGAACTATATATTCTTGTGCTCTCATTACTACTTTTAATCTTAAAGTTCCTACCTTAACTTTATGAAGCGGGAAAGACCGAGATTTTCCAACAGGCCATGAGCATGGTCTTCCTAGAAGATTGTTTAGGGCTGATATATGATGAGGGGTCTATAAAAGTTTGCTATATTAATTTGCTTAAAATTTTCCAATGGCATAAAAATCATGATTTCTACAGATAAGTGCGCTTTGTTTAAAATTGTTTCGGTTGTAGTGTGGCATGATGACTGCTTCATCGTTTGAAGTTAGAGCATTCAATTTACAAACCTGTTAATATAACCTTCTTTTTTTCATTGTTTATACATTATTTTGTCATAATGCTCGTCTAAGTCTCATCGTTGACTAGGGCTTTTCCTCCATACAATGCGAATGCCACTGGTTTTTTTTTTTTTTTTTTTTTTTTTTTTTTTTTTGGAATTTTAACTACCGACTCATTATTATTGATACTACATACAGATTTTATGTAGAAATGTTTAGAAAGTTACTATCTGTTGGATTGCTTTAGTTGAAACATTAATCTTTATTATGAACTTCAAATGAGGATTTATATTTATTGTAGAGCAATTAATAAGTGCTTTTTTATAAAATAGGTATATATGGTAATAGAAATTCCTTTTTCATAAAATATTTGATACAGTCTGTGTCAAATTTATTTTTGAGCTTAAATTATCTCGTAGGTTACACCAATTTTTTATTTTTTAATCCATTGTGTTGTTTGATATAAGATGTGTTTTATTTTTTTCTTGTTAAAATTTCCAAAAGAGTATCTTTCTTGATTTTGACGCGTCTACAACATTTACGGTAAAGAATGCATTACAACAATTTAATAATTGGAAATAAAAGGATTTTTTTTGAAAGGTTTGCACTTACATCAAAAGTAATGGCAACAAAGGTGTTATGCCTCATACAAAAGCGGTCAATATATACAGACTGCTAAAAGCTATAAATTAATTGCAATTTTGCAAAGATTGAGTTGTTCCTTAGAAGTAGCTTGAAATGAAACTGAGAAAATATTTTATTATCTATTTCAGTTTAGAGTTGAATTAGAAAGTTCAAATATGGCCCGACTTGTTTTCAAGGTATGACCACACATATAAGTGGAGCATTCTGTAATTTCGATTCGAAAACTCTCCATATGGATATTACCGTATTTTGACGGGTTTGCGTACTCTCTTGATTTTTTATTTTCAAAATTTGTGAGTCAGGCTTGCTGATGATATAATTTGTATAGGCATCCATGATGACATCCTGTATTCGAGTGAATACCCTCCAATCAACAAGTGAGACAGTTATAAATGAATTAATGAAATTGTTAGATGATAAAAAACTATTTTCTACAATTAGATGCATGAACTTGAATGATCACAATAATGAACATGAAGAACACAATGTAACTTCAAAGTGTGTTGGCGATGAATCTTCTTTGAGCCAAACAAGTGTTTCTAAAACCAATTGGTAATAGGAACAACGGTCCTATAGTATATATACAGGAAATAGGACACAAATTTCTTAATGTGGGACAAGACTAACACCACCCCTGCATGTGTGGCACCACTAGCCAAGACGTGCCCAAGCCACATGAGCCGAAACCAAGCTCTGACATCATGTAGAATACTAGAGAACCAAACAATTGTTCCTAAGACCAATTGGTAATAGTAACAACGGTCTCATAGTATATATACAGGAAACATGACACAAATTGCTCAATATGCGAAGGGACTAACAATAATATTATATTTGTGAGAGGTTCAGGGTCGTATAACTTATATTATGGTGATTAACCTAAATAATGAAAGAAGTAATTGTGAGTCGTAAATGTTCACAAGCTGTTCTTCGAGGGGCTCAATTGTGTGTTTGAAAATTATTTGTACAATATGCTAAAATATTTTTGTAAACATATTAATGTTTGTTATTTCTATTTTTTTCTTTTTTCTTTCTTTTGAAGTAATGCAAAAAATGGTTAGCTTTTTTTAAAAAAAAAAAATTGATTGGAGGAACTTCTATTAATACGTATATGCTATCACTGATACAAGGTTTCTCTTTTTGTTGAACATGATTTTAACAGGTCATTCTATGTTTTTTAAAGTCTCATAACCCTCTAGTAAATTTACAGTTTTCATAAGTAATATTTAGTTATTCTTGCATACTTCCCAATATATTTTCATCTTTATTCTTTGTATGCTAGTCGTCTTTTTCTCGAATTATGAAATTTATTCTTTGCTTAAAGGAATTTATTTACTTCCTTTTTCTTTTTTTCCCTGTCCTTATATAGGTGTTTCATTTGGCCTTGGTCATGAGATGTCCTTCTATTTGTGCACTTCATATCACTCACACTCCATATTATGGGAAACATTAACTGGTATGAACGACCGTCGAAAAGGAAAGTAAGGCTTGATTGTATGAATCTGCCATGAAAAAGTATGGTAATATATGATAGGAATGTATGACTTAATGGATTTTTGGGATTTACAAAAATCATGGCAAGAAAGGTATTTTAACTTGTTTAAATTTTGGTATAGGTATGGGTATTTTAACTTGTTTAAGTTTGGGGATTGTTAAAGGGACTTCACATTTGATTAGAGGGGAGGATAATTTTAAGGGGACTCTAACTTAAAAAACAATTATTAAGTGAGGTCTAGATTATTTTTAAAAAAAGAAGGAAAAAGAGACCTAAATACCCCTGACTCGTCACTTATGTTAATAACTAACGTACTAAATTCAACGCAAAATACAAAAGCGTGCTTCCAGAAATAAAAAAACAATTGCTAAAAAAAATTCATTGACAAAATAAACAACAACATAAAATACACAGCATGTTAGATCAAAATTTTTGATTCTGCATTTAATTTAAATCGAACATATCAATTCCAATATGAAGTTACAATTAATTACTTGATTCACTGTCTTCCAATCTCACATGAAACTTTCTTGTGTCTCCATTACATTAATTATATCCATTTTTTAGTTTTACATACAGTGTTAAATTGTAAGTATTAATTAAGGTTTAGGTTTTATGATGTTTATTAATGAGGATTATAAGGGTTAATATCGAAATTTTAATTAATATGTTTAATGGGAGACTTGTTTATTTTGTACCCCCATAATAATTATACACTAAATTAAAATTGATCTCCCTTAACTAAATGTGGAATCCCTTTAACAATCCCCGTAAATTTTGGTATGGGTATGAGCAAGAAAGGTGTCAAAAAAATCCTAATGGCCAGTTTATATGTTATTTATCTGCACCTATTTTAGGGAATGTGGGCGTTGCTTCTTCGGTTTCATGCTCAACATTATTTCCAAATTTCATAATATTCATATATTATCTAATTCTTTTTCATATTAGAAGACAGATTTTTACACATCGACATATATTTAGTTAAAGTATGAACATCATAATCTAAAATCTAAAATCAGATGATATTCATAATTCGATATGTCATAGTTATCATATTAGGTTTCTCATGCAAATAGCCATCGTCGATTAGAGCATTCTTCTAGGAGATTGAGTGTATATGCACATAATGCACTAACCTAAAAAAAGGAACATAAACTATGTCTTAGTAATTTTTCTGGATGAAGGAAAATAAGAGGAGAAATGTATGTCAAGTGGAAAACAATGAGGCATAGAAAAAAAATATTTTCAGCTCTTTGGCACAACATATTGCAATTTTAAACCCATCTGGAGAACAATGCCAAAATATGTGTCTATATTCATTGGTGGATAGTCTAATGACTGTTTTTTTTTGTTATTCCTCAATAAGAAGAGATTCTTTTATATTAACTTTTTTTTAATTATGATGTTACAACTGCTTGATACAACATTAAGAATCTAGAATTGATTTCGGTCACTTTTTTAGCATTAAATTTTTTATTTCGTTTGGGTTAACTTTGGCCACTGTATCAATTATGAGATCTGGACTTCTGTAATGATAGTAGGAGCCCAAGCTTGTTATCGTATATTTTTTTAGTTTTTAGTTTTGTGAATGCACTGCTATTTATTTGTTTTGTTATTCGGGTAAAGCAGAGCAGACATTCCTTTATTAGTATTGTATTATTTCTAATAATTATGAATAAAGTACATCTTTTCTACTAAAATAATATCGTTTTAGCACAAAGCAAAGCAGTACGCATATAGAAAATTAAAAGTGTTTTTAGCTAAAAAAAATTTCAAACAAAAGAAATATGGCCATGAAAACATTTATGATATTAACAGTGTTCAACAAAGAAATTAACACATCGTGAAAGAGTTTAATGTCGGATCTGCGAATCTCGATCGCGTCGCTGCTTCTTTCCAATTTTGACTCTGATTGTTATGTCTTGCAAGCAAAACTTCTCCTCCCTCTTTCTTAATCGCGATATAACTGGTGCATCGCTCTCCGTTGGCGAGAAGTGTGGTGTTGAGAGGAGATTTGATGCTTGTTCTGGCCTATTACCCATAGTTGAAGATTTTCCGGCCCTGTTATCTGCCAGTGTTCCCACTATTGCGCCCTCTGTCAATGTTGCCAAAGTAAGTTTCACTAACCCGTCTCTTAGTGGTTCTGCGAACGGCTGTTGCTCTGTTGCCCTACGTTCGAATGGCAAAGATAAGTCTATTGATGGCACTTTGTGTAGCACGTTTGTGTTTGGTGAGCTCAGGGGCTCCGATTGTGGTGTGCTAGAAGCTAATACCCTGAATGGCTGTGACTCACCGGTTTTTTCAACACGCCCACCAACTATCTGTGGAATTGCCAATAAAAGTTTGACGCTGCCTAGCCTGTTAGGCATTGCGCCTAAGTCCTAGACGTCCTTATTCTCCTCCTAGCCGGATAATGTAGGAGCGTTTTGTCCAGTGGATTATGAACCCCTTATAGTGAATGGTGTTTCACAATTATTTCCTGAACTGTTGGAAGCCGGCGCTAACTTCTGTGAGCGATATGTTATGAGGGATTTTCTGGATGGGGATTTGTGCCACAAGGACAAAAAGAGCCAAAAGTTTGCTCAAAAGGACAAGAGCAAAAAAATTTGCCCAAAAGGACATTTTCTAGTGGAAATGGTGGAATTCAGGTGGGCCCCTTGTTTTTCCACTTTACACTAAAAGTGGGCCTTTTGAGTAATTTTTTTGGCTCTTGTCCTTCTGGGCAAACTTTTTGCTTTTTTTGTCCTTCACACTAGTTTCCTGTTTCTGGATCCGATGCAGAATATTAATGAACCAAAAACTATATGCAAGCGAATATGGAAGCTTAGGGGTGATATTAAGGTAATCCACTTTGATACTATGTACTACTTCAAAAAATTTCCCCTGAAGAGCGCCTTCTTGTACTTCAATCCAAGCCATCCTTTGTAGAAGGTAAACCTTTTATTGTATCAGCTTGGTCTCCTTCTATTTCTAGTGTTAGAGAACAAGTGTTATTTATCCCATTTTGGACATATTTCTCGTAAATCTCGTCAGTACTCAACTGTTAATTGGTATGAATTGGCTTGCTTGCCACATTGGTAAATTGAGTTCCTTTGATGCCACTACAACTGCATTTACTAAACTAGTTTATACCAAAGCTCTCATTAAAATTTCCCCCAACAAGCCCCTTCCCTCTTTGAATAAGGTTCAGCTTGCTCCTAGTGTTATTGCAGGGGTTAGAGTGCAATATGGCTGGACACCTATTGTATGTACCACATGCCACTCCTTCGGCCACTTAACCTCTACTTGTAAGCATCCACATTCTGTACACCTTCTTAATAAGTTTTCGCTAACTAAACCTCCTATCTGTCGTTGGGTTCCTGTTACTACCAAAATTAACCCTTGACATAGGCTGACAATGAAGGGGTATCGGAGGAACACATGCACGCAAGAATCATCCAAAAGCAAAAAAGCCAAATGATAGAAAAGACCGAAAGCAGGAAAGAATGATCTGAAAGCAGCATAAACCAGCACCTCCCGGAAAGAAAGGGGATCAAAGCCTATAGAATGCCGGCAAAGTTTATCCAGCAGGGTCTATCCGACAGGGTCACCTAGGACAGATACCAAGAAAGAGGAAGACATGAGCTCCACTTATTGAAACCGGAAGGGCTACCAGTATTAATCTACTTAATACCAACACATCGGAAGGCGAAGGTATCAAGGGTATCAAACCGGAAGTACATAAATATTATCCGGAACCAGTTTCTGAAACATCTACTGCATAGGTGACGAAAGGTCACATTGATAGACATCAGAAACATCACTGGTAGCTACCTTCCGGAAAACCAAACTACCCCAAAAGCACCACCGGAAGGCAAACTGGAACCCTAGCTGAGATACAGGCCATCTGTACTAATCTACCTTGTACAGAGACCAACAACGGTTTCAAACCGGCAGTTATCTACGTACATCGTGAGGACAAGCTCCTCTAAGTATTCACGAGAAAGCTGGAAGCCTACATCCAGAAGCTTATGTCTGAGAGTCTGCACCCGGGAGTTGCTACTAGGAGTTAAAATACCATCTGAAAGCCACCACATCGACAAGCCCATATCAGTCTCCAAAAAGCCCCAATCAACCGGGACCCTCACTTTGAAGACTATAATTAGTACCCCAATGACGGCCAGAAGCCAAACGTCCAAGACCAAGGAATAAAGCGGCTGGCAAAGGCCCTTGCAGGCCCAATATCCTAACAGCAGAAGAGGACCCGAATTATCTATAAATAAGACCCCAGGAGCCACATAGAAGGGTACGAATTTTTCATTTCTCAATCTTGTTCTTTCTTCTTTAACAAGAGCAAATCCTAATTCCCAGATCAGATTGAGGATTTCTTCAACTCTTGTAATACATCTACAATTTATGAATGAAGAATTCCGAGACTTAAACTTCTTGCAATTTGATAACCTTGTTGTGCCATTATGATAGAACAGGGAGTTAACACTAACCTTTCATATGAGAAAGTTGATCATGGCACCTTTATGAAAGAGGAAGGGCTTCATAGGAATTTGAAGTCTTCTCCTTATATCTTGAGGGTTTTGCAACGCTGATCAACGCTTTCATAATGAGCCTAATGCTTCTTGACCTTGGGAAGGAGGTCATATGCAGGCTTAAAACTTGATCTCTGACACAGCCAAGGCTCTTCAGGTCGGTTCCATGCGGAATGATCATCTGAGTTAATAAGCATTGTGATGCCCTTCTTCCCGAATAGGGAGAAGCATTAGCCTATTTTCTTCTTATCACAATACATATCATCATACTTGTGATCTGGGGAGTATTTGATTTTATAAGACCTTAGTTATGTCAAGCTAGGTAAACCTTCTTCAGGTCATCACGGAACTCCATTGTACTGTAAGTGTGATATTCGTCCCGTGAGGGAAGGATAACTAATCTTCAGAACAGAGATTCTAACGCTTAAGGAAAGGTAGATTTAATGAAGTAATACTGGTCTTCGAGCATCCTTCAATAACCCTGGATCATGACTGCATCAAATTTCTTGAACACATGTCCTATATAACTTACTCCGGATGTTGACGGAAAATAACGTTAACATTTTGGCGCTAGAAGGAGGGCCGAACCTCCGTCCTAACGGTTAATCTATCAAAAATTAACTTGTTAAAATTGTTGCTCCATGGCAGGAAAGATGAAATCAAAAAGATTGGAAGATCGAAACAAGGAACCGGCTCCTAATGCGACCCTCGAAGGAAATATGGATCTGACGCTTAATCTGAACAATAACGAAATGGAAGCCACATCCAGGCCAACACAACCACCAAACTCCATGGAAGATAGTGTCGCAAGGATTATGGCCTTGGAGAAGCAACCCCAACAGATGCAAGCTTAGATAAATGTTGCTCAAACACAGAAATCTTCAAGGCTCACCAAATCTAGGCAAAAAGAAACGAATGAGTCTCCAAAAACAAAATCTCTCATCCAACACTCAGCAGCAAAAGAGAAGCTCAAGGCGACTTCCGTCAAGAAGAAGAAGTCCCATTTGATAGGAATTGACCATCAAGGAAATCAATGCAAGCAGTAGCAGTCCAGAAGTTCCACTTCTAAAGGTTATGATCCTAAGAGAGCAAATTATGACAACACGGAAGCTTATCTTAAAGACGTCGCTCAGAAGACCGTCAAAGACTTGCTAGGAAGCAATGGGAAGAGGACCCAAGATGACAGAGTTAACGACAATGAAAGGGTAGCTCCTTTCATCTATGAAACTATGAACACCATAATACCATCGAGAGTAAAAGTTCCAACCGTAAAGTATCTTTGGACAGTTGACCCCGATGATTGTCCAATGGCTTTCGACAGCCAGATGGATCTCTACAATGCTTCCAAAGCTGTTAGATGTCGCCTTTTCCCGGTGACCTTTCAAAGGGCGGCAATAAAATGGTATCGCTAGTGTAGAGAAAACACCATTTACTCATGGAAACCGTTCTCCTACGAATTTTCCGCACAGTTCTGCATTTGTAAAGATCCAACGATGGACTACACGGTCATCGCTAACATCAAACAGAGGCAAGGGGAGTCTCTCGGAGATTATCTGAAAAGGTTCAGCATCGAGGCATTAAAGGCCAAGGATATGAACGATCGTGACAAGTTGATCGCCGTGCATTTGGGGTTAATCAAAAACACCCCCTTCTGGAAGGAATTATATATCCACGGCTGTAAAGACTTACAAGACTTTCATTTTCAAGCTGACAAGTTTATTCGCATGGATGAACTGTACTTCACAAAGAGAAAGTTCAGGCCTCGAGGGGAAGGAGGAAGGCCGAACTTCGGACGAAAGCCCTCGGAAGGAAATCAAAAGAGATCAAGGTGGGAAGATTCCAATATCAACTCGTTTGCTCTAAACAAGCCCATCTCGTTTATGTATGCTATCGCAAGAGAAAGGGTTAATAACTTCCTCGTCTCGTTCAAAGCCACGAATTTCCCTGAACCTTATTCCGGCGGTAAGTATTTAGAATTCCACAAAACCAACGGACATAAGACTGATGAGTGATTATTCAGAAGCTAATCCGAGAGGGACATCTGAACGAATTTGTTTTAAATAAGACAACATCATCTCAACATATAAGTGGACAACAGAAGGTTTCGGTAAATGCGATATGGGCTACTATGGAAGAGGGCAACCTAGACTTGGGTCCACCCATAAATCGAATTAATGTGATCCATAGAGGGCCACACCCTACCCGAAGCTGTCCGAGAGCTAGGAGTCAATACATGAAGGAAGCCATGGAGGGAATATTCTCCATTCAAGAAGAACCATTATTGAAGAACGCACGTTATGCTCTTAGAATGCACAACTTAGTGGTCTCTCCGGAAGAAATGAAGAAGGGGGTACGCCACCCACATAATGATCCCCTTATGATAATAGCGCAAATAGGGCTCTCTATTGTTTCCAAAATCCTTGTGGATACTGGGAGTGCTGTCAAGGTCATCTTTATGAACGCTTTCGATCAGATGGGAATTTCTAAGAAGAAGTTAGAGCCTAGCAATGAACCAATCTTCGGCTTAAACAACAAGGGATCGACGCCGGTGGGGAAAATCAACCTTCTAGTTCAAGTTGGACTGTCTCTGTTTCATAGGACCTTCGAAACTCTCTTTGTTGTGATTGATCAACCATCCTATTACAACGCCTTCTTTGGATGACCAGCTTTGGAGGAGATGGACGCTTTTGTTTCTTTCAAGTAACTTATGTTAAAATTCCTAACCAAGCAGGGATGGGGTACCATCAGGGGAGAACTATTTGGTTCCCGTGAATTGTACTTCGTAACGATTGACGAATACAAGAGGGAGTACATTTCTTTTAAAAGAAAGAGGAAGAGATCCGATGATGTAAATTTGACCGAGGAAGGAGATATCGTCACCGACTTAGATTCTAGAGGGGACATTGAAAGAATAAGACCAATAGAAGACGTGGAAGAGGTAAACATTGATTCAAAGGATAAATCGAAGATTGTCAACATAGGGAAAAGGCTGACAGATCTCCTCAAGAGTGACCTAATTCAGTTCTTACAACTCAATAAGGATATTTTCGCTTGGACCTGTAACACCCCACACCCGCTACGGTCACTCACTAAGGGAATGCCATAACATCGGTGGAGTATTTTAAGTGAATATAGAACAGAAAAATTACAACAAGACAGATATAAGTAATACTTGAGAATTTAAAACATCATTTCATTTCAGCGGAAAGTAAAACATGTTTGGTTACACCAAAACCATAAATAAGAGTCAAGTACATAATATCCATCCTGATAAAAACGAAAGTACATAATCCCACTACATAACCTAATAGCCATAATAGAAAAGATAAACTGAGCTTTACATCCACGGTCCAAGCTCCAAAAGATAGATAAAGCAGTCTGATCAAAGCCCACTAGTGCTAGGCCCACTCTGCAAACCTGAGGGTTGGGAAAAAGATAAAGAAACAACGGAGTCAGACATAAGTCTGAGTGAGTCCTATAACCCTAACAATACAATCATTAAAGTAATTAGGGTATGATATAAACAAGGTACGGTACCTCTGGGGATAATGACTACACTAAGTAGCCAACTAAACACAGGATGTACTAAGATAACCGAAAAGACGCATTTATCCACCCAAGGATAATTACTGGATTACACCACCCCAGATCTACCCACCCAAGGGTAATTCCTACACTGCACCACACCAGTCATTCCTAACTTAAAGGTTGATCCCACCCATGGACTTATAAAATTAACTTAATAGTTCTCGCGTACCCCTAGGTGACTAAGTAGACGCCACGGGGCCCTACAATCCACTAGGTGTACACACTACTCCCCATTCGATCGGCTCCCTAACGTAGATACCCGTGCTGGCCCCACCGTGGGGTGTACCATTCCCCAACGTGGCAACCTGATAAAACTAACGGTGCACGGCTTATATCTACACGATGCAACAACGTCTTATTTACCAGCCCGGATCCACACACGCATATGAAACCCGTTGGTCATGCGTTGCCACCGCTAACCCATTTTGGCCTCTTATAGTCAAGCCCAATATGCGTGTCCCGTCACTCGACTAGAGTCGAGCCCACTAAGATACGTTTGGGATATTGGTTGAAATGGGCCCCCACAAGCTACCACCTAAGCTTGTTATTTTATTTAGTGTATCCCACTTAACCCCTTTTATAATCATGCCCACCTACATGTTAAGGTTTGGTTAAGTCATCTAATCATATATCAATTGCCACTTAAGGCACCCACTAGATTTCCACATGCCACCCAAAGCACTTACTTAACCCCTTTACCCATGTTTAATTACATGTTCCTCTTTGGTTAAGTATTCTAATCGTATTTTCTATTGCCACCCAAGGCAACCCACTAGATTTCCACATGCCACCCAAGGCACCCACTTAACCCCTCATGTCCCTCTACATGCTAATATGGTTAAGTGTTTCTTAATTAATTAAGATCATGACCTCATAAAGACTTCTCACATTAGACCATCTTTTATGACTGCTGGATATGCCGGTTGGTTCCGGGCAGACTTCTGTCATAAAAAGGTCTAACCTCGTGTCTTTAATTTAATCACATATTTAATTTATGATTAAGACCTCTCATATTGGGCCAATCATTTGTAGCTGCTGGATGGCCGGTCGGTTCCGGGCAGACTTCCGCTACAAAAGGGTCCAACCTCGTGTCTTAGTTGATTAATTACACCTAATTAATCACCCCCATAATTTGAATTAATTATGCCTAATTAATTACACATTTTTAAGAATATGGGTAGACCTAACTCAATAGGTAAATTCCCAATTCCATAGTATGGGTAGACCTAACTTAATAGGTAAATTCCCAATTACGTCCATTTAATTTGTGGTATGATTAATCATACCCATTCACATCATTTTTTTTTACATGCATATTAACCCCATCGTTCCCCACGTAGTTCGTTCTCATAACACGACATAATAAAGGGAAGATTCATCACAAAGGTCATGGGTTTAGCCAACATAGCATGTATCTTTATCATGGGTTCAAAAGGTGTCAACTTGCATATATGAACATACATTAAAACCAACTAGTATTTAACCCAAACTTGCATTATGCATATCATAAAAGAGACAACTTGCATATGAACTTGCACATAAACTTGCATATGAACTTGCATCATAACTTGCATATGAACATGTATCATAACTTGCATATGAACTTGCATCATAACTTGCATATGAACTTGCATCATAACTTGCATATGAATATGTATCATAACTTGCATATGAACTTGCATAACATGCCATACTTAGAGACAAACTTGCATATATTATGCATATCATAAAAAGAGACAAACTTGCATAAAACCAAACACTTAGCATGCATAAAACCAAATACTTAGCATACATAAAACCACATACATAGCATGCATAAAACCAAATACTTAGCATGCATAAAACCAAATACATAACTTGCATAACATGTTACATATAGACTTGCATATAATCTCCCATATAGCTTGCATAACATGTTACATATGAATCAATGTTCAACATAGTGTTTTGCATCATAAAACATAGCATTAAACTTGCATATAGCACACAACATACACTATACTAAACTTGCATAAACACATTGATTCCACAAACATAGCCATATCTTATTATATCCTATCATAATCAATTTAACAATTGATTGTTAAGTCTATAGAAACTCACCACTAAACTCCAATAAGCAAACCCTTGCCACAAATCACCCAAAAACTCTAGCCTTGAACATAAAGCTTGCAACTTGATGATGAATGCAAGCCAATGATCACTCATACAACTCAAAGATGCTTGTATGCACATGAAAGCCTTCATAGAAATAGTTTAGAAATAGGATGGAGGCTAGGGTTTTGAGTGGAGGCCATGATCATAGAAAATTTTGGCATAGTTTAGTTAGGAGATAGGATTATGACCATTTAGGGCTAGCTTAGGGTCTTATTTATAGGATTAGGCAAGTGTTTTAGGCCATTAGATTAACCCTAAATTAGATTAGGACCCTTAGATTTCGGAACCTTCCAGAAACCAGCCCTAAGACCAAGCCCAAACCCCAAACTGGTGCACCCAACCACAGAACTCTCTAGAAACTGTGCAGGTTTCCTGTCCCGACATGGGCGCACTTCCCAAGTGCGCCAGTGTAAAAATGTGTTGGCGCACTTCACAAGTGCGCCAGTGCATTTTTGTGTTGGCGCACTTCACAAGTGCGCCAGTGCATTCTTGCTTGTTTTCGGTTTTTCTGCCTAACTTCGTTCGTCCATATCTCTTTCATACGGTACCCGTTTTACGCAAACTCGGACTCTATTTCGCGTATTTTTCCGAGACGAACGCAATGACGCAGCCCGTTTCCCCTGATTCTCACATCTGAGATTAATTATACTTTAATTACTAACCATTAGTGTTAATTGAAATTCGGGGTGTTACATTCTCCCCTACTTAAAGGATTTCGTCCCCGAAATCTCTAAGCTAAGGAGAATGCATATCCTACCATCCAAACAACCATCTACTCAATCCATCAAACACGGGCATCCATTGTCCTTAAAACAGTTTCTAATGATGTATGAGCATATGCAAAAAGTGTGTGTATATGTTCCCTATCTAATGTATGAACATATGCAAACCATGATAGTGCCATGCATCCATTATGTATGCGAGAGAACCCTATCGACACATACAATATCTACATGAGTGCACAATCATTCACCAAAATGCATCATCCATATGATAACACAATCATTATACATTCATAAATATAGCTTCCTACACACAATTTTATGCAATATGCCATATGAAGTGATTGAGCCGATCTAGTGTCTAGAGTGTGTGTATATGCATCCACGAGCAACCACTAGCAACCACTTGCATCCACACGCATCCATCAAACATAACATGTCTCAAACACATGTTTCAACCATAGATTTACCCTATCTAAAGGTCAAAGGTATTAATGAGAGGACATACTGAAGATAAGATAAGCACTAGACAAACGATAAAGGAGACGTTCAAAGGACATACCCTCAAAAAGAAATGGGTACAAAGAACGAATCTTCGCTTCCGTCTCCCAAGTAGCATTGCTTTCGTCATCTCCCCATTGCACTTTAACTAGCTGAACTTCTCTGTTCCTCAACTTCCTAGTTTCTGACCCAAGGATGCGAGTAGGAGCTCGTCTAATAGTCGCATCACGCTCTACTTCCTCTTCTCTAAGCAAGCTCGGCTCTACCACCTCTGCGGTCTCATGTAAGCACTTCCTCAAATGTGATACATGGAATACATCATGAACACCACTAAGTCTGTCGGGCAACTCCACCCTATATGTCATCCGTCCAATCCTTTCCTTAATAGGAAACGACCCTACGAACCTTGGTGCTAACTTCCCAACAGATCCAAAGCGAACCACATTTCGTAACGGAGACACTTTGACAAAGACCATGTCCCCTACTTCAAACTCAAGGTCCGTCCTCCTCTTGTCCACATAAGATTTTTGCCTATCCTGCGTTGCTTTCATCCTTCTTCGAATCAAGTCAATCTTCTCAGAAGTCTCCCTAACCATATCAGGCCCAAGCAAGATCTTATCCGTAGATTCCCACCAACATGTAGGTGATCGACAAGGCCTTCCATAAAGAGCTTCAAAAGGAGCCATACCAATACTGGACTGAAAGCTGTTATTATATGCGAACTCCACCAATGGAAGATGCTCTTCCCATGTACCACCAAAATCTAAGATACAAAGCCTCAAAAGGTCTTCTAGGACACGATTCACCCTCTCAGTCTGGCCGTCCGTCTGAGGATGATATGCGGTGCTCAAACACAACTGAGTCCCTACCGCCTCTTGCAAACTTCTCCAAAACTCACTAGTGAAGATAGGATCTCGATCACTCACAATGCTGGATGATACGCCATGCAATCTAACAATCTCTCTAACATAGACTGAAGCAAGCCATGGAGCGGTCCTCTTACTCTTCACGGGTATAAAATGGGCACTCTTGGTAAGTCTGTCTACCACAACCCAAATTCCCGTATTGCCCTTCCTCGATCTCGGTAACCCATCGATGAAATCCATCGAGACACTATCCCACTTCCATTGCGGAACTTCCAATGGGTGTAGCAACCCACCGGGTTTCCTTTGCTCCGCTTTAACTTGTTGGCACACTAAGCATCTAGCAACATACTCGGCCACATCTTTCTTCATACCGGCCCAGAAGAAAACTCTCTTCATGTCTTGGTACATCTTGTCCCTACCAGGATGAATGGTCATATTCGAACGATGTGCATCATCAAGTATAGCCTTCCTCAACCCTCGTCTTGCGGTACACAAAGTCTACCGTCTCTACGCAACCACCCCTTACCATCTAGGGTGTACCTACCCAAATGGCTGGACGACTCCCCCCTTATGAGCTTTTCTACTAACTCAACCAACTGTGGGTCGTCTCGCTGTGCCTCGCCAATCCGCCCCAAAAGAGTAGGCCTAACCTCCAAGGAGGCTAGCAAACCGGGTACAAAGTCAACGGAAGGTCTAAAGTCAAACATAGAATTAAACTCCAAGCTTCGCCATTCCACGAACAATGGACTCAAAGACAGCCTTTTTCTGCTTAAGGCGTCTGCCACCACGTTACCCTTGCCAGGGGTATACGCTATCTCAAACTCATAGGATGCTAAGAATTCCATCCTCCTTTGTTGTCTTAAGACAATGCGCTCAAAGAGTCTCCAACACTTCCCTAAGATGTAGGGCATGCTTTTCTCCACTTCTAGAGAAAATCAGGATATTCTCCCGTGCAAAATCGTCACAACTATCCATCTCTCATGCAGACCACCCTAGTCGAACTCGACATCCCCCAAATGCAAGCCCCAAAGGCCTAAACCAATATCAGACAAACACCCAAGGGATACCTCCTTCGAATTCAGACGACCTACGTGAGATGATACTAGTAAAAATGGCTAAATAATTAAGCCCTTGTCCAATTCTGGATGTCCTTGCCAGTCTCGCTCCAAAACCACCGTTTATCCCATAACTGGCTTTGCTCAACCTATTGAGCACATACGAAAACTTATTTCGCCCCTAGAAAAGACCAAGATGTCATCCACCAAGATCATCACGAACTTATTTAGGTACTCCCTGAACACCCTTCTCATCAAATCAACAAAGTATGCGGAGGCGTTCGTCTAACCAAATGGCATCACCAGCCACTCATAAAACCATCCGGAGTCCTAAAGGCAATCTTCTCTATACTATCCTCAGCCACTCTCAACTGACGAAACCCCGTGGCTGAGTCCAACTTGCGAAAATACTGAGGCGCCAACCAAGTGATCAAAGAGATCATCAATCCTCGGCAATGGGTGTCTATTCTTCTTTGTGAGTTTATTTAGTTCTCTTTAGCCTACACAAAGTCTGAGGGACCCATCCGCCTTCGTAGCAAAAACTACTGGAGCACCCCACTCCGATATACTTTGTCTTATGGACCCCTTCTCAAGCAACTCCCCTACTTGCTTATGGGGTTCCCTCCTCTTGCGAGGAGCCATGTGGCGCACTGGTAAAGATACAGGTTTAGCATTGTCTACCAGATATATTCGGAAGTCAATCTCCCGCTCCGGAGGTAAGCCCTTCACCTCCTCAAACACATCCGAGTATTCCCGGACCACTCTAACAGATCGCAAACTCTCGACCGACGTGTCAAGCGATTCTAGATAACTTAGCATAACAGGTTCCATGGGATTACAAGAGATCTCGAGAGTGTTACCCAAGCGGGTCATAAGCCTAACAACTCTCCCTTCAAAATCAAGAACGGCACCCCTACTGGATAACCAGTCCATGCCCAAACTAACCCATAGCCCGTGAAGCCAAAAAGCATCACATCTAAACTCAACGCTAAGTATAGAAACTTTCAAACCCAAACACATCATGGAGCCCCAATTGGGTTTGAAACAACTAAGGGATCATCTACCAAACTGGTGTCTAAGTGCAGTGACTCAACTAACAATGATGAGATAAACGAACTCGATGCGTCAGAATCTAATAAAGTTCGAACCGGATAATAAAGAAATCCAAATTCCAACCTAGACGGTCCTATCCCCATCTGGTACACTAGCCGCGAGGGAATACAACTACCCTCCAGGAGATTCCATACCTTGCCCATGCCCCTTTGGACAATCCTAATACGGTGTCCCATTCCTCCAAAAGGATAACTACTCGCCTTCTTCTTCCCATTCTCCACTCGTAACCTCCCACCAATGAGGTTTCATCCTTCATTAACCAAACAACTATTTGAGCCTTCCTCCTATCGTCTATCCAATAGATACCTACCAGTCCTCCTCCTTCTTGAACCAACTTCTAATCCGACTAATGTCTAAGTCCCTTGAAGTGGTTTTCCGTTCTTATCTATCTTAGAAAGGTCATCTATACGCGGAGGGGAAACTCAAAACGAGAGAGGAAGAGATTCAAAACGGAGAATTCGAAAGATATAGATATGGCTATTGGGGATTATGCTTTTCTTTCAAAAACTTTTCTCTTAAAAGACATGTTTTTGAAAATACTCCTTTCAAAAATATTCTTAGAAAATAGTTTTTCTAAAAAAATTATCTGTTCTGGTAACCTTAAGCTCTGATACCACGTGTAACACCCCACACCCGCTACGGTCACTCACTAAGGGAATGCCATAACATCGGTGGAGTATTTTAAGTGAATATAGAACAGAAAAATTACAACAAGACAGATATAAGTAATACTTGAGAATTTAAAACATCATTTCATTTCAGCGGAAAGTAAAACATGTTTGGTTACACCAAAACCATAAATAAGAGTCAAGTACATAATATCCATCCTGATAAAAACGAAAGTACATAATCCCACTACATAACCTAATAGCCATAATAGAAAAGATAAACTGAGCTTTACATCCACGGTCCAAGCTCCAAAAGATAGATAAAGCAGTCTGATCAAAGCCCACTAGTGCTAGGCCCACTCTGCAAACCTGAGGGTTGGGAAAAAGATAAAGAAACAACGGGGTCAGACATAAGTCTGAGTGAGTCCTATAACCCTAACAATACAATCATTAAAGTAATTAGGGTATGATATAAACAAGGTACGGTACCTCTGGGGATAATGACTACACTAAGTAGCCAACTAAACACAGGATGTACTAAGATAACCGAAAAGACGCATTTATCCACCCAAGGATAATTACTGGATTACACCACCCCAGATCTACCCACCCAAGGGTAATTCCTACACTGCACCACACTAGTCATTCCTAACTTAAAGGTTGATCCCACCCATGGACTTATAAAATTAACTTAATAGTTCTCGCGTACCCCTAGGTGACTAAGTAGACGTCACGGGGCCCTACAATCCACTAGGTGTACACACTACTCCCCATTCGATCGGCTCCCTAACGTAGATACCCGTGCTGGCCCCACCGTGGGGTGTACCATTCCCCAACGTGGCAACCTGATAAAACTAATGGTGCACGGCTTATATCTACACGATGCAACAACGTCTTATTTACCAGCCCGGGTCCACACACGCATATGAAACCCGTTGGTCATGCGTTGCCACCGCTAACCCATTTTGGCCTCTTATAGTCAAGCCCAATATGCGTGTCCCGTCACTCGACTAGAGTCGAGCCCACTAAGATACGTTTGGGATATTGGTTGAAATGGGCCCCCACAAGCTACCACCTAAGCTTGTTATTTTATTTAGTGTATCCCACTTAACCCCTTTTATAATCATGCCCACCTACATGTTAAGGTTTGGTTAAGTCATCTAATCATATATCAATTGCCACTTAAGGCACCCACTAGATTTCCACATGCCACCCAAAGCACTTACTTAACCCCTTTACCCATGTTTAATTACATGTTCCTCTTTGGTTAAGTATTCTAATCGTATTTTCTATTGCCACCCAAGGCAACCCACTAGATTTCCACATGCCACCCAAGGCACCCACTTAACCCCTCATGTCCCTCTACATGCTAATATGGTTAAGTGTTTCTTAATTAATTAAGATCATGACCTCATAAAGACCTCTCACATTAGACCATCTTTTATGACTGCTGGATATGCCGGTTGGTTCCGAGCAGACTTCTGTCATAAAAAGGTCTAACCTCGTATCTTTACTTTAATCACGTATTTAATTTATGACTAAGACCTCTCATATTGGGCCAATCATTTGTAGCTGCTGGATGGCCGGTCGGTTCCGGGCAGACTTCCGCTACAAAAGGGTCCAACCTCGTGTCTTAGTTGATTAATTACACCTAATTAATCACCCCCATAATTTGAATTAATTATGCCTAATTAATTACACATTTTTAAGAATATGGGTAGACCTAACTCAATAGGTAAATTCCCAATTCCATAGTATGGGTAGACCTAACTTAATAGGTAAATTCCCAATTACGTCCATTTAATTTGTGGTATGATTAATCATACCCATTCACATCATTTTTTTTACATGCATATTAACCCCATCGTTCTCCACGTAGTTCGTTCTCATAACACGACATAATAAAGGGAAGATTCATCACAAAGGTCATGGGTTTAGCCAACATAGCATGTATCTTTATCATGGGTTCAAAAGGTGTCAACTTGCATATATGAACATACATTAAACCCAACTAGTATTTAACCCAAACTTGCATTATGCATATCATAAAAGAGACAACTTGCATATGAACTTGCACATAAACTTGCATATGAACTTGCATCATAACTTGCATATGAACATGTATCATAACTTGCATATGAACTTGCATCATAACTTGCATATGAACTTGCATCATAACTTGCATATGAATATGTATCATAACTTGCATATGAACTTGCATAACATGCCATACTTAGAGACAAACTTGCATATATTATGCATATCATAAAAAGAGACAAACTTGCATAAAACCAAACATTTAGCATGCATAAAACCAAATACTTAGCATGCATAAAACCACATACATAGCATGCATAAAACCAAATACTTAGCATGCATAAAACCAAATACATAACTTGCATAACATGTTACATATAGACTTGCATATAATCTCCCATATAGCTTGCATAACATGTTACATATGAATCAATGTTCAACATAGTGTTTTGCATCATAAAACATAGCATTAAACTTGCATATAGCACACAACATACACTATACTAAACTTGCATAAACACATTGATTTCACAAACATAGCCATATCTTATCATATCCTATCATAATCAATTTAACAATTGATTGTTAAGTCTATAGAAACTCACCACTAAACTCCAATAAGCAAACCCTTGCCACAAATCACCCAAAAACTCTAGCCTTGAACATAAAGCTTGCAACTTGATGATGAATGCAAGCCAATGATCACTCATACAACTCAAAGATGCTTGTATGCACATGAAAGCCTTCATAGAAATAGTTTAGAAATAGGATGGAGGCTAGGGTTTTGAGTGGAGGCCATGATCATAGAAAATTTTGGCATAGTTTAGTTAGGAGATAGGATTATGACCATTTAGGGCTAGCTTAGGGTCTTATTTATAGGATTAGGCAAGTGTTTTAGGCCATTAGATTAACCCTAAATTAGATTAGGACCCTTAGATTTCGGAACCTTCCAGAAACCAGCCCTAAGACCAAGCCCAAACCCCAAACTGGTGCACCCAACCACAGAACTCTCTAGAAACTGTGCAGGTTTCCTGTCCCGACATGGGCGCACTTCCCAAGTGCGCCAGTGTAAAAATGTGTTGGCGCACTTCACAAGTGCGCCAGTGCATTTTTGTGTTGGCGCACTTCACAAGTGCGCCAGTGCATTCTTGCTTGTTTTCGGTTTTTCTGCCTAACTTCGTTCGTCCATATCTCTTTCATACGTTACCCGTTTTACGCAAACTCGGACTCTATTTCGCGTATTTTTCCGAGATGAACGCAATGACGCAGCCCGTTTCCCCTGATTCTCACATCTGAGATTAATTATACTTTAATTACTAACCATTAGTGTTAATTGAAATTCGGGGTGTTACAGGACCCATTCAGACATGATCGGTATCAATCCTTCTATTATGAGTCATGCCCTAAACATTGACCCTTCGGTGGTCCCAATTCGGCAAAAGAAAAGACAATGCAATAGAGACCGATTACAAGCCTTAAAGGAAGAAGTCAAGAGGTTAGAAACTAACGGGTTTATTCGGGAAGTCCTTTACCCAAAATGGTTAGCCAATCCTATGCTAGTGAAGAAGTACAATGGAAATAGGAGAACATGTGTTGATTACACGGATTTAAACAAGGCTTTCCCGAAGGATTGTTATCCCCTTCCGTGGATTGACCAGTTAGTTGATGCCACAAGTGGTCACAAAATACTATCCATTATGGATGCTTTCTCAGGGTACAACCAAATTCCGATGCATAAACCCGACGAAGAGCATACAAGCTTTATCACTGATTGGGGAACATTTTGCTATAAAATGATTCCCTTAGGGTTGAAGAACGCTGGAGAAACATATTAAAGACTAGTAAACAGGATGTTCCAAGAAAAAATAGGGCGCAATATGGAAGTATATGTAGATGACATGCTAGTGGAGTCCACCGAAACAGAGAACCATCTAAAGGACTTGAAGGAAATGCTCAATGTCTTAAGGAGTTACCAAATGAAGTTAGACCCACAAAAGTGTTCTTTTGGAGTTCAATCTGGAAAGTTCCTGGGATACGTGGTAAGTGAGCAGGGGATGGAAGCTAGTCCTGACCAAATGCAAGCTATAAGAGACATGGAAGAACCTAAGACAAGCAAAGAAGTTATGAGCCTGAACGGGAAAGTAGCAGCCCTCAGTAAGTTCATTTTCAAAGACACTGACAAATGTGTCCATTTCTTCGATGTTATAAAGAAAATGAAGAATTTCGAATGTAGGAGGGCATTCCAAAAGTTAAAAGCTAATATGGGAACACCTCCGATTTTTTCCAGTCCCGAGAAGGGAGAAGATCTATACTTATATATGGCTATTTCAGAACATGCGGTAAGCTCAGTCCTAATAAGAGAGAGTAATGGAACTCAGCGCCTTATTTATTATGTTAGCCGAAGGCTAAAGGACGCAAAAACCTGTTACCCTGTGATAGAGAAACCAGTGTATTTCCTAATACTTATCGCATGGAAGCCCGGAGTATACTTCCAGGCTCACCTCGTTAAGGTTTTAACTAGTTTCTCGGTTAAGCAAGTGTTCAGTAAACCGGAAACCTTAGGGAGGTTAATCAAATGGGGTATCGAGCTTAGCCAATACGAGATTGAGTTCCATCCTCGAGCGGCAATTAAAGGAAAAGCCCTCGCAGACTTCGTGAATGAGTGCATAAGCTTCATTTCAGAACAATATGTTAAAGAGAATGACTTAAAGGCCAAGTGGCAACTTTTTATAGATGGAGCTTCTAAGGAACAGGGAGTAGGGGCAGGTTATATTATAATTACCCCCTGACGGACACCGCTTGCACTACGCCATGAATTAGGGTTCCCGGAAACTAACAACGTAGCCGAGTATGAGTCAATGTTAGCTAGTTTGAATTTGGCATTACAGTTGAAGGTACCTTGGATAGAAATCTTTAGTGATTCACAACTAATGGTGAACCAAATAAAGCAAACCTATCAAACCAAGAATGCATGACTAATCCTATATGTGAAGAGGGTATTAAAGATGCTTTCCCGGTTTGAGGATTTTTCAGTTCATCAAATACCCCGCGGGGAGAATACTTAAGCGGTTTCACTAGCCAAATTAGCCAATTACCAGGGGCTCCCGAAACTCGAGTAATTCCTATGGGTTATCAGGAAAGGCCTAGTATCGAGCGTGAAGAATCAGAAACAGGGAAAGAATTATTAATCTTAACTAGATTCCAAGCCATGAGAAGGGGGACGAAGGAAACAAGGAGGGAAACTCCAATGGGGAACCTCCCTTAACGGAAACGAACTGCCATCATAAAATCACATGGATGACTCCCATAGTAGATTACCTCCTAAACGGGACTTTGCCCCTGAGTAAGCAAGACGCGAGAAGGACAAAACACCAAGCTCCTACCTTTGTGATTACAGATAATATACTCTATGAAAAGGAACATCGCTTCTTTACTTAAGATGTGTAAGTTCTGAAGATGGGCTTAACCTGTTGAAGGAAGCTAATGGAGGATGGTGTGGAAACCATTCTGGTGGAATTAAGTTGGCCAAAAGGGTCATGCAACAAGATTATTATTGGCCGTAGATGGTTAATCAAGTAGTTGAATATGTCAAAAAATGTGATAAGTGTCAAAAGTACTCTAACGTTTCCCGGCTTCCTCCCAACGAACTAACCACTATATCGATCCCCTGACCATTCGATGTATGGGGGATAGATTTAATCGGACCCTTACCCATCTCCAAAGGTAGAGCTAAGTATGTTGTAGTAGCCATCGACTACTTCACCAAATAGGTGGAGGTAGAACCCCTTCCGACAATCACGTCCAAAAAGATGTTAAGATTCGTAATAAAGAATATTGTTACCCGCTTTGGAACCCCTTACAAAATCATATCAGATAATGGAACATAATTCGAGAGCAAAGAATTTACTCGGTTTTGTGAGAAAAATGGAATCAACAAAAATTTCTCCTAGGTAGCCCATCCAAAAGCTAATGGAGTTGTGGAAGCTGCTAACAAAACCATCAAGACAATTCTTAAAAAAGCCTAAACCAAGCTAAAGGAAATTAGGCCGAAGAGGTGCCTTTAGTGCTTTGGGCGTATAGAACCTCTGCCAAGACAGCAACGGGACACACCCCTTTTTCCTTGACTTATGGATGCGAAGCTATGCTTCCGGTCGAGGTTGAAATCCCGTCGCATAGAAGGATAGCATATGCGTTTAATCCCAATCAGGAATTAAGAAAGGAATCCCTAGACTTAATGCATGAATTAAGAGATGAGGCTGCAATCAAAACAGCTGAATATCGAAGAAGGATTATGAAATACTACAACACGAAGGTCAGAACTAGAACTTTCACAAAAGGAGAGTTAGTTTTATGAAGAGTGATGGCTAACACAAAGAACTCAGTGGACGGCCCTCTCGGCCCAAATTGGAAAGGACCCTTTATCATGCATCAAGAAGTTATACCCGAAACGTATCAACTGTGCAAACCTGATGGTGATCTTGTTTCGAGAACATGGAATGCGGAACATTTAAGACCATACTTGCCAACGATAAAGGAATAAGGAAAAAGATGATCATGTAACCAAGGGCATTGAAACCCTTTCAATAGCTCAAAAGAAACCCAAAAGGGGTCAAGCTGAATAAAGGATCAAATCCCTTGTCGTCATCAAAATTGGTCAGGACAAGGCATTCCCCAGAGGGGAATGGTGTGTTAGTCTTTCTCCATGCCCAAGTCAGAGGGGGTTGGGTTAAAGCATCAAAAGCATAAGCCTTTGTTTCACACCATAAATAGTCGTGGCGGTGCATTTAAAATTAGCATGCTCTGCCTCTGCACGTAGAAGAGTACGCCCTGCCTCTGCTAGAACTAAGAACGTGCTACCTCTACTCGTAGAAGAGAGCGTCCTACCTCTTCTTATGTTTCGTGTTACCCGTAGAAGGGAACGCTAAACCCTATAACCACCTACGATGGTCAGGATAGGGCACCCCTCGAAGGGGGTGACATGTAAGCCTCTATCAGTACCTACGATGGTCAGTGTAGAGCATTAAAAGAGTAAACCTTAGTTTTGTGCCTACGATGGCCCCGTCTAAGTTTCTAAGACCTTATCATCACCTACGATGGTCAGGATAAGGCGCCTCCTGGAGGGAGATCGGGTAAGTCCTTGGGCCCTGCTTGTGGATAAGCTAGCCAAGCGCACCGGACGCACAGTCCCAGATACTGGCCAACAAAGCACGTGCAACCTCTGCTTTTACATCAAAAGCCCAGAGAGTGGCTCAGGAAGCGCGTACAACCTCTGCTTCACAAATCAATTCCAAGTGGGATACCAAAACATTAATGCCGAAAGGGGTTTCCGGTCTTCAATCATTAAATACCCGAATCTGGGTTAATTTGGTTCCTCATAAATACCACAAGGGGTTTCTAGTCTTCTGTCTATATTAATACTCGAATCTGGATTGATTCGGCTACTCACAAATATCGGAAGGAGTTTCTAGTCTTTTATCTATGTCAACATCCGAATCTGGGTTGATTCGACTCTTCACAAATACCGGAAGGGGGTTTCCGGTCCTCAATATTTAACTACCCGAATCTGGGTAGATTTAGTTCATTACCGATACCGAAAGGGGATTTCTAGTCTTCAATCTTCAGGTTATCTGACTAAAAGTTGGTCTAAAGTCACTATCAAGGCGGAAAACCAACCATTGGCTCTCAATCTTTAATGGACAAAAAGAAAACTATCCCGAAAGCAGTGCCCTATAGGTTTCATGACATAATCCAGTGTTAAGATACAAATCGCAAATGAATAGAAAAGAATCTGGAAAGAAAACGTTTGACTTGGGAAGTGAAAAAAAAGCCTTCACTAGGGGGGGATGTTACTACCAAAATTAACTCTTGACATAAGCTGACAGTGAAGGGGTATTGGAGGAACACAACCACGAAATAATATTCCAAAAGCAAAAAACACCGAATGATAGAAAAGACCGAAAGCAGAAAAGAATGATACGAAAGCAGCATAAACCAGCACCTCCTGGAAAGAAAAGAGATCAAAGCCTACATTATGCCGGCAAAGTTTATCTAGTAGGGTCTATCCAAAAGGGTCACCAAGGGCAGATACCAAGAAAGAGGAAGACATGAGCTCCACTTGTTGAAACTTGGAAAGGCTACCGGCATTAATCTACTTAATAACAACACATCGGAAGGCGAAGGTATCAAGGGTATCAAGCCGGAAGTACATAAAAATTATCTGAAACCAGCTTCCAAAACATCTATTGCATAGGTGACGAAAGGTCACATTGATAGACATCAGAAACATCACCGGGAGCTACCTTCCGGAAAACCAAACTACCCAAAAGCTCCACTGGAAGGCATACCGGAACCCTAGCAAAGATACAGGCTATATGTACTAATCTACATAGTACAGAGACCAACAATGGTTTCGAACCGGTAGCTATCTACGTACATCGTGAAGGAAAGCTCCTCTAAGTATTCACAAGAAAGTCGTAAGCCTACATCCAGAAGCTTACGTCCGAAAGCCTACACCCACGAGCTGCTACCGGGAGTTCAAATACCATCCGAAAGCCACCACATCGACAAGCCCATATCAATCTCCAAAAAGCCCCAATTGATCGGGACTCTCATTTTGAAGACTATAATTAGCACCCTAAAGATGGCCGAACGCCAAACGTCCGAGACCAAGGAAAAAAAGCGGCTGGCAAAGACCTAATGACCTAACTCCTTAGGTCTTAAAAACGACCTAAGACCTAACTCCTTAGGTCATAAAAACGACCTAAGACCTAACTCCTTAGGTCTTAAAAATGAACTAAGACCTAAGCCTGACTCCTTAGGCCTTTAAAACGAACTAAGACCTAACTCCTTAGGTCTTAAAAACGACCTAAAACACTAACGACCTAAAACCAACGACCCGACCTTCATCCCTTTCTTGAGGAACAAGCCACACGACCAATGCTGGATATAGATTAACCCTAAAGGGGGGTAAATAGGGTTTATTGAATTTCATCGAGATATTATAAATTGTCACAGCATAGATAATAGTAGAGTAAGTGAATGCGGAATGTAAATGACACAGATTTTACCCAGCTTCGACAAACTCCGCCTACAACTGCATTCACAAAGGTTTCTACTGTGTAATAGAACAGATTCCGCTTACAAAACTCTCAAAACTCGCGAACCCCTCGCTCCTATTCTAATCCTACGCTCAAAACCCTAGACTGATCTATATCCCCTAGATCAGATTTTCCCCTAGCTACAATCTCGTAGATAGTAAACCCGAATTTTTACAGACTCTAGTAAATTGCTAGTTAAGATCTAACTTGATCACCTAGTTTGACAGACACTAGAAAACTGAATGAAAGATTTACAACATAAAGTAAAAATAAACTAAAATAAAATAAGACAAACACAAATTAAAAATCCCCTTTAAACTATTTGACTAGGTTGGCCTCCTTGCACTTGGTTAAACCCGTTCTCTCTTCATTTCTGAAATAAAAAATGGTAGTCAACAAATTCTTCAATTTAGGTTTTTAATCTTGCTCCCCAAATCGCGATGCTTGATAAATTGTTGCCATGGTTTCTCTGCTTGCTTTGATGTTAGTTTTGATCGATGATTTGGCTTTACTTGATCTTTGGCTCTTGATGATTTAGAGCAGATCGAAAACTAAAGTGAGTGTTTTGATTTGAACTGATTTCTGCTCTTGAATTGTGGCTTGTGTTTTCGATGAGTTATGCTAGTGATGAATCAGTGTGATATAAATAGGATTTTTCATCCCTGATTTTTCTCTGATTTCATCAAATTGGAATGAGTTGATTTGGAATGTTTCCCCTTATTTTCTTCCTCAGCTTTTATTGAAGTTGAGTAATTCTAGAAACCTATATTTGATGGCCGTTACATGAATGATTATGGAATGGATTGTTGTCGAGTAGGATTTTGAATTTTAAAACCTATCTTCTTTTGACATTGAAAATATACTGCATTTATAACCCCCTTTGTCACAAAATCAATACGTGCAAAAATAATTGCTTGAGTAATTTCAAGAGATTCAAATCAAATTGTCTTTATGGCCCCTTGGAAATATCTAGAAATAAATGATAAATTTCTTGCCAAATATTGATTAGTGAAACAAGCTTCTGCCATCCTTGTTTCTTTGTTTTCTGAAATAAATATTTGCCTGTGAATTTCCTATTTTGAAATACATTAAAAGAATTCCTGATTTACACTTTGATATTCTAAAATCAAATTGTCAGCTATTAATTTTGGAAATGTTTTAATCAACTTAAAAATGTCTCCTTCTTGTACATGCTGGATTCACTTGAATTCATGCCTTTAATATCTACATTGGTACATTGTCATATCATACTGTGGCACATTTGTTACTTGGCTTGACCCTTGCTACTCTGTCATGCATTTTGCTGCTACAAGTATATTCTTGCACTTGAATCATCTATTTATATGTATGCACTTGTTTATTGCTTGTATATGAGCTTTGCATACCCGTGTTGCTCACTGCTGACAGTTCCATTTGTCTTCTTTTGGGCTTGTGTACTTGAGTTGCTGAGTAAAAAGAAAATGCTTTGCGTGCACCCTTGTTTCTGGCTAGTTGCTTGCATATCAAACTACTTTGCTTGTACTTGCCTGGGCTTGGTCATTGTGAACTGTCATTGCTTGTACCATGACAGTTTGTAACTCCATGTTGTTGACTGTTGTAAACTGCTGCACATTTGTATTGTGCACAAACACCATGCTGTTTTGACTTTGATGCAACATTGTTTCCATATATATATATATATATATATATATATATAATATTTGCTCTGTCCCTTGTCGAAACTGCTTTGTCTCGACTCATTGTATTTGCCTTGACTTGTTGACATGCTTTGCACACATATTTGCTTTGACCTTTTTCACTTGCACTTGAAATGATTTCTGCTATGTTGAGTCCATGAACATCCTTGCTGGTTTGATGCACCCATGTGCATTGTATATGTGTATTCATGCATACATATATGTATATATACACGTATGTGTATATATGTGTGTATATATGTGTGGCTATTTGAATGACAGACATGAATATTTATGTCAGCAAACCGCTATATCTGAGTTGTGGCTGTTCAAAATCAGCTAATAATGATGCTGGTTCTGCTCAACAAACCATTGTAGTGTGTTGAGGCTGATCTGTGAACACTAGAGTATACAGTCTCCCATGTGCTATTTACAGTGTATCACTGTGAATATCACATGTTGTCTAGACACAGATGGATGGATATATAAATCAGATCAAGTCAGGAAAAATGATGAGAAACACAACAAAATTCTAAGGCAAATAAATTTTCAAAATAAAAACTATATCTGTTAGAATATAAAATTATTTCTGTTCCAGATACTGTGTACGTGTTTTTGTGACAGGTAAGCAGAGGACTAGACTGACTGTGCCGACTGGCAGAAGACAGAAGATAAGTTACAGAGTGTCAGTGTACAAGTGTAACTGTACATGAGTGAGAGTATGTTGAAGTGAGGAACAGATATGTAAAGGAATGTATATGAAATGTAATGTATTACTGAGATAAACAAATAGTGGAGTTATAAATTTTGTACTGTTGAAATGTTTGAAATAAAATATTATATTAAAATAAAACACTGTTTGAATATTTGAATTCATGTGCAGTAGTATTCCACTTAAATATAAATATTATATTCCGGTCTGTGATGTAGTATAACTGTACAATAACATACACATTTATAATATATATATATATCTGTTAGTTATAATCAAACAAAAATCATAGAATTGTTAGATACAACCATCTCCCCCTTTTGATGATGGCAAACATAAAATAAGATTTTGAATATAATATTATAATAATTGTGCTTGATTGTGAATTATTAAACTCCCCCTATTTGAAAAATCCCCCTACAACAAAACTCCCCCTAAATATGTGCTAGAGTGAAAAACAATAATTGAACTTTCAATATTAATATATTCGAAGAATATCCATTCATCGATTAAAATTTTAACATATTCTCCCACTTTTGTTATCATCAAAAGGATACAAAAATTAAAATAGCGATGAAAAAATTGACTAAAAATATAATATCAGCATAAGAGGAAGAACGATCATCATACATCTCAATTAATCAAACAAAAATCAGAATATTCTAAGAACTAGTGGCGAATTTCACATTGTAGAATGATGGATTTACGATAAAATTTATAAAAATGGAGAGAGTTATAAAACAAATGATTTCCAATTATTTTCAAAAGAATTTTTAAGAAAATGAAGCACTAAAAATAGTGATGGATTTGGATTACGATTATAAATTCAACTTAAGTGACAAAATCAATTAATCTCAAATCCTAATAGCTATCAATCAACAAATCATAATATTTTATAAAATATTAACACATTTCACAGATTAGAAAAATGGATTGATAGGATGGATTTTACATACCAAGGACAATTTCATATAAAAATTATTTATTTATTTCCCTTTCTTTTCCTCTTTATTTAAGAGCACACTGACCACGCATAACCAGATCTTTGATTTTTAAATGAGGTCAGTTGCAGCTTAAAAGTAAGTAATCTCATAACCATGCATGACCAGAGCTTGGATTTTCAAATGAGGTTAGCGAAACACTTATGAATATTATATTTTTATTATTTTTTGTTCCAAGACGATAGAAATGTGGTAGGTACAGGAATGATTATGAAATAAATTTCTAAATTAATTATATTATGAAATATGCTCAACTATACCAGGGTTCTTGAAAATTTTCAATTATCAAGGATTCTGAAAAATAATATAGTCACATTTCCATCATAAATATTTCCACTGTTTATTCAAGACGGTTTAAAAAAATAATAAACTCTCCACATTAACATAAAATCATGAAGGATGACAGAATGATGATAGAAATAGGAGATGGTCGTGAAATAAACCGCCAATTCAAAGATATTATAAAAATTGTTCAATTATCATGAAAATTAAATAAAATTTCCTCTTGTTGTGAAATATAATATAGTCACAACTCATCATAATTTCAATAATCTGATAATAATTTGGATGAGTTCTGAATACAGTTCAATTCGGTTATTGATTTTAATTTGTTAATAAATAATTAATAAATGATTTTTAAATTGAAAAATCAAATACAAGAGGGATATTAAAAGATTTATACAAAAAATATATATACAAGATGAGAATCAGATTAAAAAAATTCCAGCACTTCTAATTTGATACCACTTGTTGTCTCCATTAACGAGGATTTTGAATACCACCCTGATAGCCAACGAAGGTATCTCAAAGACTGATTTTACATTCTGTCACTCGATGCAGAATTTTTAGAAAAAAAAACAATCTCAAGCAGTTAAATCAAGCATATCAAACAGAGCAGCAAATAATTCTTACCGAAAGCAAGAAGTTGTCCAAACATTTTCAAAAATGATTCCTTTTTATTAGAGCAGCACAACAATCAATTTTCAAAGCATACATGATAAGAAATTTTTTCATAAATATTTCCAATAATCACAAAAGATGATTCATGACCCAAGATTAAAAATACAATTTATTTTAAATCATTTGAAGGAATATGAAAATCTCAAGATTCAATGAATCGATCACACCATATTATAAATTTCAACTCCAATATTTGTGTGAGATTAACGAATTAATAATTTCAAATGATTTCAAACAAACAAATATTCAAATCAAATTATCATGAAATAACATTGAGTTTTAAGACCAGGTTTTCAAAGAATTTTTCACAGTTTTTTCTGACAAGCACAAGATAATTTTTCAGAATATTTACATCAAGCTTGAGAGATATTCGTGATCCAGAGTTAAAAAATGGTTTATTTGAAATCACTTGAATAAATGTAAATTTTGAGATATAAAGAATCAATCATATAGGATTAATAATTTCAAATCTAAGAGGTGTGTGAGATTCAAAATGTCAAAAATTTCAGATGATTTCAAACAAACAAATTTCCAACCAAAATGATCATGAATAATGAAGAATTTCAAGATGAAACACAATGAATTAAGTCAAAAGTTTCTCAATTCAGAATATCCAAGCCAATCTGAAAACCAATGAAATTACAACAAATAAAAAATATCAGTGTGCTGTAATGAGTATAATATTTCAAGCCTTTCTAAAATAAATTAAAAGAAACTCAAAACAGCAGAGGTGCGTGAAATTTCATTAAATTTTCAGATCTTCAAAAATTTAGAATTCAAATTAACAGTGTTCAAGATATAACAAGAATGCTTCAGCACTGTTAGGAATTCAAAAAATAAACTTCAAAACAATTGCAGAAAATTTACAAATTTTAGTTCAAGATTTGGAAATGATTAAAACATCATAGTTTTATACAAATGAAGCGCATTTCCAGAAAATCATGAATTCTGCAATTTGAAGTTAAGAAAGCTCAGAGAAGAAAAAAAAATATAGCAGTGACAAATCAAATCATCATAATCAAAAGAAAGAAATAGAAGGTGCAGAAGGAGGAATAAACAAAGAAGAATAGAAAAGGAGAATATTAACAAAGATGAGTATAGAGATCATAACTGAATTCAATGTAAGCAAATAAATTTCTAACTCAGTAAATCTTGGCCAAGGAACCCTGAATGATACAGAAATATAGAACAACTTGAATACAAATCTCTTTTGCACAGAAGTTCGACATCCTCCTCCAGTACCTAACAATTTAAGGGATCGAGTGGTCTAACAAAATTTGTAAAACAACTCAAAGTTCAGTTCACGTCTTTTGGTACCCAACCCTGTTTGTATAACAACCCATTCGAATGTATCTATGTACCTTTAGGAACCCAAATCCTTTTGAATTTAACGAAGCCCGTTTTATTTTATTTTGGCATCCTAGATTGTTTAAATGGTTTGTTATAAAACAAATTTTCACATCGGTTGTGATTTAAAAATCCTTTGAAATTTTCAGGATTTAAATTTCCAAATTGATCCTTTTTAAAACAACTTGAGGGGTTTTAAGATCACAAGATTTCATATTTTTAAAAACATTGATTTTCCCAATGCCAATACTATATTTATTTCCAATAGAATTTTGGTTTTGTAACAACATATTCAAGGATTTTCCCCATTAGAAAATTTATCCAAAGTTGATTCTAATCATTGAATTTTGGATTTAAGATCACCGTTTTCTTTTATTAAATCTGAACAACGATTATTATGATCTTCCTCTCAGTATCATATTGTTTCAAAACCAATTTTTCATTTTCAAGTAATTTAATTTTAGCTTGGGACTCAGAAATTTCAGATTCAAATTATTTTTGTTTTTCAAACTCAAGTGTTTCAAAAATTTTGAACTTTTCAATCTCGATTTCAATATCTTTCAAAATTGACCCAGTTTTCATCCAGTTTTCTTTTTCAAAATTTTTATGTTTTGAATTAATATTGTCCAACTCATTTTTTAAAGAATCGTTTTTACAAATTAGCTCATCTTCATTTTGTTTTAAAAAGATATTTTTTTTCAAGTTTTTGAAGATTTTTATTGAGATGATCTAGATCATTTTTCAAATTAAAACAATTCTTGCAATTATAGTTTTCAAATTTTAATTTAAACATATTATTTTTGCGAGTCGACTCGGTATTTTTAAATTTCAAAAATTTGTTTTTCCTTTGGAGTTTATCAACAGATTTAGTTAAATCAGCACAATAAAAACTAAATCTTCATAAGAGAAATTTTCTGTTTCACCATCTGTTGATTCTCATCATTTGATCTTTCTGTTTCTCCTTTTAAACATAGATCTGAATCTGAGTTGGCATCCTGGGATTTTGAGCTGTTGTTGTCTGTTCCATACCACCTGTCCAGAGTTTTCCAAATATCCTGCGCAATCAAACAATGAGAGATAAGTTTAAGCTGATTATTATAGAGATAAGAATACAAAATATGCATAACACGAGCATTGACAACTTTAATTTTCCTATCTAACATATCTCCCAAATTTTCAATAATATTCCAAATTAACTGGTTTTAAATAGATTTCGATTTTTGATTTCCAAATTAGAAAATATGTCCCATTGAAAATAATTGGAATATCACTAGATTGACTCTCGCTATACTGACAACTAGGGAATACCATGACTCTAGAGTTAAAGAATAACCTGCTATGATACCACTTGTTGGATCAAGATTAACCCTAGAGGGGGGGTGAATAGGGTTTATCGAATTTTATCGATATATTAAAAATAATCACAACACAGATAATAACAGAGTAAGTAAATGCGGAATGTAAATTACAAAGGTTTTACCTAGCTTCGGCAAATCCTGCCTACTGCTGCATTCACTAAGGTTTCTACTAGGTAATAAACAGATCCCGCTTACAAAACCCTGTAAACTCGCGGACCCCTCTCTCGTATTCTAATCCTATGCTTAAAACCCTAGACTGATCTATATCTCCTAGATCGGATTTTCCCCTAGCTACAAACCTGTAGCAAGTAAACCCTAGTTTTTACAGACTCTAATAAACTGCTAGTTAAAATCTAACTAGATCACCCAGTTTGACAGACACTGGAAAAATGAACGAACGATTTACAACACAAAGTAAAAATAAATTAAAATAAAATAAAACAAACACAAATTAAAACCCCCCTTTAACCCAATTGGACTACATCGACCTCCTTGCACTTGGTCAAACCCATTCTCTCTTCATTTCTGAAAAAAAATGGCGGCCGAGTAATTCTTCAATTTAGGGTTTTAATCTTATCCCCAAATCGCGATGCTTGATAAATTGTTGTCGTGGTTTCTCTGTTTGCTTCGATGCTAGTTCTGATCGACGATTTGGCTTTACTTGATCTCTGGCTCTTGATGATTTGGAGCTGATCGAAAAGTAAAGTGAGTGTTTTGATTTGAAATGATTTCTTCTCTTGAATTGTGGCTTGTGTTTTCGATGATTTATGTCAGTGATGAATCAGTGTGACATAAGTAGGATTTTTCATCCCTGATTTTTCTCAGATTTCATTGAATTGGCATGAATTGATTTGGCGAGTTTCCCCTTATTTGCTTCCTCGGCTTTTATTGAAATTTAGTAATTCTGAAAACCTATATTTGTTGGCCCTTGCGTGAATGATTCTGGAATGAATTGTTGTCGAGTATGATTTTGAATTTTAGAACCTATTTTCTTTTGGCATTAAAAAAATACAGCATTTGTAACCCCCTTGTCACAGAATCAATACATGCAGAAATAATTGCTTGAGTAATTTCAGGAGATTCAAATCAAATTGTCTTTGTGACCCCTTCGAAATATCTGGAAATAAATGATAAATTTCTTGCCAAATATTGATCAGTGAAACATGCTTATGCCATCCTTGTTTCTTTATTTTTTGGAATAAATATTTGCATGTCAATTTCATGTCTTGAAATACATTAAAAGAATTCCTGATTTACACTTTGATATTCTAAAATCAAATTGTCAGCTGTGAGTTTTGGAAATACTAGAATCAATTTAAAACTGTTTCCTTCTTGTACATGCTGGATTCACCTTAATTCATGCCTTTAATATCTGCATTGGCACATTGTCACACCATACTGTGGCCCATTTGTTACTTGGCTTAACCCTTGTTACCCTGTCATGCATTTTGCTGCTACATGTATATTCTTGCACTTGACTCACCAATTTATATGCATGCACTTGTTTATTGCTTGTATATGAGCTTTGCATTCCAGTGTTGCTCACTGCTGACAGCTCCATTTGTTTTCTTTTGGGCTCATGTACTTGAGTTGTTGAGTAAAAAAATGTTTTGTGTACACCCTTGTTTCTGGCTAGTTGCTTGCATATCAAACTACTTTGCTTGTACTTATCTGGGCTTGGTCATTATGCACTGTTATTGCTTGTACCATGAGAGTTTATAACTCCATGTTGCTGACTATTGTAAACTGCTGCACTTTTGTATTATGCACACACACCATGCTATTTTGACTTTGATGCACCATTGTTTCCATATACATACATATATATATATATATATATATATATATATATATATATATATATATAATATTTGCTCTGTCCCTTGTCAAAACTGCTCTCTCTCGGCTCATTGTATTTGCCTTGACTTGTTGACATGCTTGGCACACATATTTCCTTTGACCTTTTTCACTTGCACTTGAAATGATTTCTACCATGTTGAGTCCATGAACATCCTTGCTGGTTTGATGCACCCATGTGCATTGTATATGTGTATTCATGTATACATATATGTATATATACACGTATGTGTGTGTGTATATATATATATATATATGTGTGTGTGTGTGTGTGTATGTGTGTGTGTGTGGCTATTCAAATGATAGACATGAATATTTATATCAGTAGACCGCTATATATGAGTTGTGGCTGTTCAGAATCAGCTAATAATGATGTTGATTCTGCTCAGAAAACCAGTGTAGTGTGTTGAGGCTGATCTGTGAGCACTAGAGTATACAGTCTGCCTTGTTGTATTTACAATGTATCACTTTGAATATCACAAGCTGTCTAGACACAGATGGATGGATATATAAATCGGATTAAGTCATGAAAAATGATGAGAAACACACCAAAATTCTAAGGCAAATAAATTTTCAAAATAAAAATTATATCTTATAGAATATAAATTATTTATGTTCTAGATACTGTGTGTGTGTTTCTGTGATAGATAAGCAGAGGACTGGACTGACTATGCTGACTGGCAGATGGCAGAAGACAGAAGATAAGTAATAGAGTGTCATTGTATGAGTGTAACTGTATATGAGTGAGAGTATGTTGTAGTGAGGAACAGATATGTAAAGGAATGTATATGAAATGTAATGTATTATTGAGATAAACAAATAATGGAGTTATAAAATTTGTACTGTTGAAATGTTTGAAATAAAATATTATATTTAAATAAAATACTGTTTGAATATTTGAATTCACGTGCAGTAGTATTCCATTTAAATAAAAATATTATATTCATGTCTGTGATGTAGTATAACAGTACAATAACAAACACATTTACAATAATATTTTTTTTTGTTATCATCAAATAAAAATCATAGAATTGTTAGATACAACAACCCAAACTCTATGCCACATCATCAACGACTTAAGAAAAACGATCTGACTCCAGATTTGACCAAAATAGCTCTAATCTTGACCAAATGATCACCAAACGACCACATCGATGCAAACAACTCATCCAAATCATCCAATTCCACAATCAACACTTTATGAAACAATCAACATCATCAAAATGACAATTATTCATCAATAATCATAAAAGATTCACTAAATCATGAAAAATGAATGAATAAACTAAAATAATGGATCTAACTTGCATGAACATACGAATTAACATAAGAACTACCTATTTTAAGTTACTAGATTAGATCCTATAGTGATTCAAATGAAAATAAACTTATCTTGATGTAAATATAGGTGAAAACATCTTGAAAATGATGAAAATAAGATCAGACAACCCATATACTTGATTGAATCCGTGTGAGAGATGCTTATCACTCACCAATTCTTCGAATTAACTCAAAATCGCTAAACTCTCAATGCAAACAACGAAGAATATGGTTCAAACCTCTTGATATGATGTGATCTCTCTTTTATTGACGTAGATCTAGCTTCAAACGATGTAGATTTTCGATTCTCTTATGTAGATCTATAATTTTAATGGTGGAAAGGTGTATTTGATTGAGCAAGGAGGATCACAAGCTCAACCAAATGAGAGAATGTAGAAACGTAACCCTCTCTCCATGCCTTTAAACCCCTATTTATAGCCTCCCATCAGCCCATTAATGGGCCTCTCAAATCAGCCCATCAATGACTTACAAGACCTGAACTGAAATTGTGAAATATTAAAACACCGATTCCTCCCAAACCGCTGAACCAAATTTTTAGTGTCACCACTCTACGGAATTGGCAACACCACTTCCTTTCCAATGAAATCGACCTCAACACCTAATTTGATCCCAATCAAAAGTTATTCCCTGTACAAAACCGATTGGGGCAAAATGGTCACAAATAAAACTGGTAAAAATTATGGACATGTCTCACATCCCCATAAACAACATATCAAAATATGAGAATGATCCAACCCTCAGGGAATAAAATAAAAACAATTTATGATCCTATGATACGTAAAATGCAGGTTGTTACATTCTTCCATCTTTTAGGAATTTCTCCCTCGAAATTCCAAGCAAACACAAGCAACCAAAACAATTATGCATCCCTACCATCCATAAACAGCCAATTTTACCATCCAACCTAGCATCCATCAAGCCATGCATCCATAGCCTTATCCTAGCATGTGGAATTCTATCAACAGCAACAACAACAATAGTACAAGTTACAACCAGATAAGAATGACAAGACATCATGGGTCATACCAACGAAGAGTTCTGGATGGGTTGTCTTCATACTCTCTTCCGTCTCCCACGTACATTCCTCGCCATCCTCACTCCATTATACCCTGACTAACTTAACCGACATCCTCCTAAGTTGTTTCGTGTCATTCCCCACCACACGAAGCGGCTTACGAGGTCTCGCAACTATGGTCTCTCTACTTTTAGGTCTTCGTATTGTTCCGGAGATACCACCACATTCGAATCATGCACATACTTCCGTAGAAGCGACACATGCAAAACATTATGCACACTTGACATCTTCTCGGGTAACTCCAATCTATATCCGAGCTTTCTAATCTGCTCGACTATCGGAAATGGTCCAACAAACCTTGGAGCTAACTTTCCTTAACTTCCGAACCGAACAACATGCTTCAATGGCGAAATCTTCATGAAAACCATATCGCCAACGGCGAATTCAAAATCTTTTCGATGCTTATCGGCATAGCTCTTCTGATGATCTTGGGCTGCCTTTATTCATTGCCGAACGATCTCGATACAATCTGATGTCTTTCTAATCATCTCTGGCCCAAGTATCAACTTATCTCCAGTTTCTAACCAACATGCCCGAGAATTCCACAGTCTACCATACAACGCCTCGTATGGTGTCATCCCAATGCTCAACTGATAGCTATTATTATATGTAAACTCGACTAGATCTAAATGGTCTTCCCACAATCCCTCGAAATCTAACACACAAGTTCTTAGGAGATCTTCCAAAACTCGGTTAACCCTTTTGGTTTGACCATCGGTTTGGGGATGATAAGCCGTACTCAAATACAACTCGGTTCCCAAAGTCTCTTGCAAACCCTTCCAATTTCCGCTCGTGAACATTGGATCTCGATCACTGACTATTCTCTTTGGGATACCATGGAATCGAACTATCCATTTTATATAAAGCTCAGCCAACTTCGATGCTTTCCAAGTCGATCTGACAGGAATAAACCATGCACTTTTGGTCAACGGATCCATGATGACCAAAATTCCTTCGTTTCCTGCCCTGCTTCTAGGTAGTCCATTGATAAAATCCATCGATATCTGCTTCCACTTCCACGTAGAAACTTCCAATGGATGAAGAAATCTACTCGACTTCTTCTGTTCAGCTTTCACTAACTGACAGATCATGCACTTGGAAATGAACTTTCCAATATCTCTTTTCATCCCTTCCCAGTAGTAGACTTGCTTTATGTCCTGATACATCTTATTACCACCAGCATGAATCGTCAATTTCAAGCGATGACATTCCCTCAGAACCTCATCCCTCAATCCGTCGATATCAGGAACAACCAATCGTCCTTGCTTTCGATGCCAACCTTCTTGATCGACCTCGCATTCTTTATCCTTTGGTTTCAACAAGCATTGCACCTCTCTTTTGGCTCTTGTCAATCCTTTTGATGAGAGTATGTCTTATTGATAAGCTTGCTAAAATTTCACGTTCCAACTCAAACCGTAATCTGAAATCAAAACATGCCAAATACTCGAGGCTCTTCCATTCTGAAAACATCGCTCCTAAACTTGCGTGTCTTCAACTCAACGCATCTATAACTGTGTTACCATTACCAGAAGTACAGGCTATACCAAAATCATATGATGCCAGAAACTCTAACCACCGCTGTTGCCGAAGATTCAAATCCTTTTGGGAGAAAAGACACTTCAATGAATTGTGATCCGTAAAAAACTCGAATCGAATTCCCAACAGGTAATGTCTCCACATCTTTAGAGCAAGCACAACTACTGCCAACTCCAAATCATCCACTACACCATATAAGAAGTTTTGCAACACCTTGGTGCGGAAGATTTGCAACGGCTTAGGGCCGTTACGAAATAGCGACGGCTATAGTCCGTCGTAAAAACTTTTACCACGATTGTGGTCCGTTCTACCTTGTGCAATGGCTCATTACCATTCTAAAATTAAGTACTCCCTTCCAGACATCCCCCATTCCCAGCGTAGCGTACACTTTCATATTTCCACCTATTCCAAATTGCAAATGCCACAGTACCCGGATTTTCGTTAGTCATTTTGCGCGGCAGTAGTTTTTCTCATAAATCTTTACCTCCATTGAAAATAAGATCCGCAATTTTTGTCGTAAAAATTTTCAGGCGCTGCAGCAAATCTCATTCCAAATTCACGTAGAAAGAACAAAACGATGAAGCAGCTTGTCCTAATTGTCTCCACCAAAAACTTCCTAAGATCCATCTTTTTAGATCGGAAACTTCCAAGACCTCGAAATCAAAGGCCATCCACTTTAGGTATGAAATTTTTTATTTTGGTTGTTTTCTTGTTGATTTAGTATCACAATAATGAAGTCAATTGAAGTAACTGTTTCGTTCTAAACCTACCTACTATAGGATTTAATTAATCGGTTTATTATCAGGAAGTCAACATGATAAAATGAATTGAAATCAGTTCTCAAAATTGCTGAAATTGGGGCTTGAACCAAATCCCCAAAGCGGAAGAATCAGATTCCTAGGCAGATCCGAAAACCAATAGAAAAACCTTACAAGGCTGATCTAAATCCATATAGATATTTTGTTATAGGTAACCTTGTTCACAGATTATTTTTGTTTGTTTACCATGAATTATGGTTTAACTATAAGATCGTAAATTGTGAATGTGGTTTCTAAATGCAAATTGTTGTTTTCAACTTACCGATTTAACCAGACGATCAATAAGGACGACTATTTACTGCTAAGCATCCTTTGGTATTCACTATAAGGACTTCAAATTATTGAACTTTTTAAACGATCAAAGTTAAGAAGATTATTTTCACCATATGAACTATCACAATTGTTCAATGCAGTTTTTCACACTTACAAATATGGAGTTATTTACAATGGTTGGGTAAAATTAGGTTGCTCATAATTATATACTTACGTAGGAGTTTTTCATTTATGGTAACTCTTTTGCAGCAAGCCCACTCAAGCTTAAGCCCATACCTATAATATTCAAATCGTATATAATTTTTATGTGATGTACTTTGTATGTAAGTTTTTACAACCAAAGAATTTTCAATATGAGACTTAAACAATAGATTAAAGAAAATTATAATTTCTAATAGAAGGTATTATTTTTCTATTTTTAGTGGTTTATTTTATATATTTCCCTGATGATTTATGTGTTGAATAGGCAATATCTATTTGACCATGCTCTGATTTAATTATTATTTTTGGTTGTTGCATCATGATTAATTTTAATATCGTTGGATGGTGCATAGTTCATTGCATGAAACATCATTTATTTCATAGTTAAACGATGAAACTGACCTTAAATGATCACAAGTTATGAGAAAAAAACATCCATTAGTTACCTGCAAGTTTGAATTCTTTTATTTTGTGTAATGAGTATAATCTTTTTCCATTTGAATGACATTGTACTATAAATGAATACTATTATATCACTAAAGAAATTCTATGCTTATATCATCATATTTCTCTATTTGACGATGTACCTTTCCAAACAATTTAGATGACTTTGCAAAAACAATTTAGATAAGGGGTATTCTTATGTGAAGGAATGCTACTAACATCAGCTTTGTTCCAGTAGTAAATGAAGTAATCAATTTGAGTAAGACTTTCAAAAAGATGCTTGTGAGTTCTTTATTGAGTACGGTTTGTATTTGAAAGTTGTAAAGATACTTTGTACAAGGTCTTTTCTGTAATTCTGTTTTACTCGTATGTAGTGATATAAAATACTTGTACCACAGCTGTAATCAGTAAGCCGATAATAAAACTTTCTTTTCAGTTTTACATCTTGTTTTCTCTGAAATGGGGATCTTCATGATTTCGGAGCAGGTTCATCCCTAATTTTTTTCTTTATTCCCTAATTCTTCCTAATTTCTCTGATTCAATGACAAACGAGTCAGAGAATTCCACTTTTAACCCAATTCTTCAACCAAACAACGTTATCGTAAACTACAATGATCCCTATTTTCTCACATCTAGAGATAACTCAGTTGCACCAATCGTTAATAACATCTTCAATGGAAACAATTTCATCAACTGGAGCAGAGCAATAAGGATGGCGCTGATTGCTCGGAACAAATTAGGGTTTCTTGATGGATCGCTTCCGAAACGAGAAGTAACGTCGCCTGACTGCCAGAAATGGATCAGAAATGACTATGTGGTAATGAATTGGTTATCGAACTCAATTGATAAATCGATTTCTGAAAGTTTTATTTTCTGTGATTCTTCACGACAATTGTGGAATGAAATTACTGAAAGATATGGAAAAACAAATGTTCCGCAGTTGTATGATTTGCATCATTAATTAATGTTGATTGAACAAGGAAATTCGTCAATTTTGAATATTACTGTAAATTGAAAAGAGTATGGGATGAATTGCAAATTATTGACAGTTTTCATGAGTGTACATGTGGTGTAATGAAAGATTGTAGCTACGAGATCCTTAAGAAATTGATTGAGTCTGATCAAAGAATGAAGTTAATTTAGTTTCTTTCTCATCTTAACAAAGGTTATGATCAAGTTAAAGTGAATCTGCTCAGTTCTGATCTGTTACATACTGTAAATCGAGCATATAACATACTGCAGCAAGTTAAAAGCCAAAATATGAATGGAATTAACAACTTTATGGTTGATACTAATGCTCTTCAAGTACAAGCTGCAAGGCAGAATTCACAGAGAACTACTATGGCAAATGCTGGAAAGAGAGATTTCAAGAAATTTAAGAGTGATTTAAATTGTGGACACTGCAAGATGAAAGGACACTCCATTGATCAATGTTTTAAACTCATAGGATATCATGAATGGTTTCATAAAGGAAAAGGACTGAAATCAACTGGGAAACTGGCAGCAAATGTTTCTAGAACTGGAATTCTTGGAAATGCTTCTGAGCAATGTGCTGAAAACAGCCGTTCAAAGAATCAAGTTGATCAAAAGATAGTTTCAGAGGTTTACAAAGCAGTGATGCAAATAATAAAGCAAGAAAGTTCACCATCTGATCCTTTGTCACAAAACTATTCAGCAGTTAATTTTGCAGGTATTATTGCTTCTAATATTGTTTTTGAATCAACTGAATTACATGATAAACCTTGGATAATAGACTCAGGTGCATCTGATCATATGTCATATGATTTAAGCTGTTTTGCTTCAATTCAAACACTTATACAACCTTTAAGTGTTAGTTTACCTGATGGAACTATTAAGAAGGTAACAGGATTAGGAATAGTTTATCTTACAAAACAAATAGTTCTCAAGAATGTTTTGTATATACCTGATTTTAAGCATAATCTACTGTCTATTGGAAGATTGCTTGATCATAACAAATTGATTGCTTATTTTGATCAAATGAGATGTCTATTTCACGATCTACAATCAAGACAGATAAAAGGATTTGGAAAGAGAGAAGCTGGATTATACAAGTTTGGTGGAGAGAGTTTAAATTCATCCTTTAGTAACTCTTCTACTTTGTTTTTACAAAATAATGATAGATTTACTGCTGGAAAGTCTAACAATGTGTTAGCAAATAGCTCTTCTATTTTACCTGACTTCATAATACTTCATGCAAGGCTAGGGCATATTAGTGTTTCAAATATAAAGCATTTAACAAATTCATATTCTGAAAATAAAATTGATGATTTTACTTGTGAAGCATGTATTTTAGGCAAACATCATAAACTGATTTTATGTTATCTGATTCTATTGTTTCTCAGCCGTTTGAAATAATTCATATAGATTTGTGGGGTCCATATAGAACACCTTCATTGTCTGGAGCAATATATTTCTTGACTATTTTAGATGATAATACAAGAACAACTTGGGTCCATCTATTGCATAGTAAGCAGCAGGTATACAACATAATTTCTGCATTTTTTTGCTTGTGTTGATACCTAGTTTAATAGCAAGATAAAGGTGATAAGGGGTGATAATGGAACTGAAATAGTTAATGAGACATGTAGCTTGTTTTTTGCACAAAAAGGAATTATTCATCAAATGAGTATACAAGGGGTACCACAACAAAATGGAAGGGTAGAGAGAAAACATAAACACTTGTTAGAAACTGCTAGAGCAATAAGAATTCATGCCAATTTACCTATTATATTTTGGGGTGACTGTATATTAGCTGCTATACATTTGATTAATATCATGTCAAGTTCTGTCTTATACTGGAAAACTCCATATGAAAAACTGATGGGAAAACTACCTAATTATTCACATTTACAGATTATTGGGTGTCTATGTTATCCAGCAACCAAATCAAATGATAAGTTTGCTCCTCGTGCAAAAAGATGCATACTATTGGGATATCCATATGCTCAAAAAGGATACAAGTTATATGATTTGGATAATCATAAAATTGTTCTTAGTAGAGATGTCATTTTTCAAGAAAATGTATTTTCTTGCCATTCTGAAAAGTATCTTCCATATACACAAATTCAAATGAAAGATTCAGCACCTCAAATTCAGACTTTTGTTAATGATGAACAAATTTGTGGCTCAAATTTAAACATTCCTCCTTTTAATATCATACAAATCCCTACTGTCAATGTTGAGCCATCATTAGAAGAATCTTCTTCTTTAGTTCCTCTTCAGCAAATTTCTGAAGATCATCATAATCAACATGCTACTGCACCAATTCCAGTAAGAAGATCAACAAGACCATCAGTATTACCATCGAAGTTTAAGGATTTTGAGATTCAGCAGATTAAACCTGTTTCTAATCCATCTATCAGTATGGTTTTTAATGTTTTTATAGAACCATCATTGGAACATCTAAGTTCAGAATTTCTTCATAATCTTAACAAAATGTTATCTACACAAGAGCCTACTTCTTATAATCAGGCAAAAGATGATCCTAGATGGATGGAGGCTATGCAGAAAGAGATTGAAGTAATGGAAAAGAACCATACATGGGAATTGGTAGATTTACCTCCAAATAAAACAACAATAGGAAGCAAATGGGTGTACAAGACAAATTTTTTGAAGAATGGTGAAGTGGAATGATGCAAAGCTAGAATTGTTGCAAGGGGAGATAAACAAATTAAAGGTAAAGATTTCAAGTTTACTTTTAGTCCAGTTGCAAGATTTACTACTATTCGAATTGTCATAGCACTAGCAGCAGCAAGTAACTGGTATTTACATCAACTGGATATAAACAATGCATTTTTACATGGTTATATTGATGAAGACTTATATATGAAATCTCCACTTGGTTATCTGAAAGCAAAACCTGGTCAAGTTCCCAAGTTAAGAAAGTCAATTTATGGACTTAAACAAGCTGCTAGACAATGGAATAATGAACTTAAAAAAATTCTATTAAGTCTTGATTTTATTCAGTCTAAGCAAGATTGTTCTATGTTCACTAGACTTGAACACAGTGACTTCACTGTTATTGTTTGTTATGTGGATGACTTATTAATTACTGGATCGAGTTTGCAAGTTATTTATGAAGTAAAAGGAGCTTTACATCGTGCTTTCACAATTAAAGTTTTAGGAGATCTTACATTTTTCCTTGGAATTTAAGTTACAAGAACTACACAAGGAATTTTGCTGAATCAACGAAAGTACATTTTGGATATGCTTAAGTCTACAAGCATGGAAAACTGTAAAACGACTATATTTCCTCTTCCAAAAGGCCTAAAGTTAAGCACTGTTGAAGGTACACAGCTAGCTAATCCAGAAACGTATAGAAGAATCATTGGAAAACTTTTGTATCTTAATATGACACGGCCTGATATATCTTATGCAGTTCAACTGTTAAGTCAGTTTATGCAAGATCCTAGGTCTCCGCATTTTTCTGCTACACTACATGTTCTAAAGTATTTGAAAGGTACACTCAATCATGGTTTGTTCTATGCTGCTGATTCTGCTTTATAGTTAAGTGCATACAGTGATGCAGACTGGGGAAGTTGCATATGTTCAGGCAAGTCTTTAACAGGATTTTGTATTTTTTTGGGTGATTCATTAATTTCTTGGAAGACAAAGAAGCAAAAGGTTACTTCAAAAAGCTCTACTGAGGCTGAATATAGAGCGATGAGTCAAACAACAAGTGAAGTCATTTGGATTGAAAGTCTGCTGCAGGAATTGTTGCTAACTATTCCTAAACCAATTTATTTGTTTTGTGATAATAAGTCTGCACAGTGCATAGCTGAGAATGAGGTGTTTCAAGAGAGAACAAAACATTTAAGGATGGATTGTCATTATATACGAGATCATGTTAAAAGCAATTTTATTCATCTGTCTCATGTTAATACGAAGCTGCAGCTCGCTGATCTGATGACCAAGCCACTTGGGATTGAATGACATAATTTTCTAAGTTCCAAGATTGGTCTTATACAACATTGTATAACAGGCCAATCTTGAGGGGGAGGGGGGTTATTGAGTACGGTTTGTATGTGAAAGTTGTAAATATACTTTGTACAAGGTATTTTCTGTAATTCTGTTTTACTCGTTTGTACTGATATAAAATACATGTACCACAGTTGTAAACAGTAAGCCGATAATAAATCTTTCTCTTTAGTTTTACATCTTGTTTTCTCTGAAATGGGGATCTTCATTCTTTAATTTCATTGAATTTTTGCCCCGGGGGGGTATATATATGTATGTTTGTATGTATGTGTGTGTGTGTGCGTGTAAACCTACTTAAAAAATAATTGAGTTTTTTATGTAAAATAAAATTCAGTTCTTCTCATTTTGCTGCATCGTTCAATCTTGAATGATGTAAACTAGCCAAATCAGATATGTATGGCCTCCTTAACGGATTTCTTGTAATCCAACATTTGCAGCTGTGCTTACAGGGATGATTTCTTGATAATGGTAACTTTTGCTAAGCATCCATGAGCATTATGATATGTTTTTCTTTTCTTGTCTTTCTTTCCCTTTTTCTTTTTGGTTTTGCGGTACTTGGCTTATCGTATTATTCATACTAAAATGATGATAATGGCAAGAATCCTTGAGTTGATGCCTATACACAACTACTGGTAACAACGACATTGGTTATCAGTTGACCAGATTTCGGCAATTGTGTATGTCACATTTGATGTGTATTTATATGTTCCTAAATCCTCAGTTCCTTATGTTATTTTTTTTACTAGTTTAGTTGCTCAAGTTAGTTTGATAATCAAAAGCTTACTGGTTAAGCTTCCCGGGGGGGGGGGGGGGGGAGGGGTGGGAGGGGGTGAACTTACTTAAAAAAACAATTGACTTTTTTATGTAAATTAACATTCAGTTCTTCTCATGTCACAGCATCTTTCAATCTAGAATGATTTAAACTAGCCAAATCAGATATGTACGGGCTCCTTAATGAATTCCTTGTAATCCAAACATTTGCAATTCTGCTTATAGGGATGATTTCCTAACAATGGTAATTTTTGATAATCACCTATGAGCATTATGATGTGTTTTTCTTTTCTTTTCTTTCTCTTTTTGTTTTTGGTTTTGCGATACTTGGTTTACTGTAGTATTCAAACTAAAATGTTGATAACGGCAAGAATCCTTGAGTTGAATCCTGTACATAACTGCTGATAACAATGGGATTGGTTGTTGGCTGACCAGATTTCGGTGATTCTACATTTATATCACATTTGATGTGCATTTATTTGTTTCTAAATCTTCAGTTCCTGCTGTTATTTTTTTCGTACTAGTTTAGTTGCTTAAGTTAGTTTGATAATCAAAAGCTTCCTGGTTAAGGTTTGTTTGTTTGTTTATTGGGTTTGATTTTCCAGTTCACGCATCTAACTTGAATTTATATCTGCATTTGTAAAAAATGCTGAAATCATAATGCCCAATTGCTGAATGATTACTAATTTGTTTTCCTTTTTAACTTCTGATTAGATTTTGTTTTTTATGCTTTCTCTGACCATTGATCTTGTATGGGATTTCCTTAACTGCAAACACACTCTTAGTTTTGGTCGCTTTCGCTCTCGGCGGAACTCTTGCTTTGACTTTGATCGATTTTTATTCAGTCTACATGTTTCCGAACTCCAAGGTTACGAATATTGAAGTAGGATCTTAAATTATCATGAGAAACTACTAAACGGGTTTCAGTTACTCAAATCAAAAGCTCTTTTTTGTAATTTGAATGTGACGGATATTTCGTTGTAACATATTATTTTTACTTAGTTTATAAAATTCTTCATACAAAAAGCTGGCTTCATTACTGCTTTCATTATTATGTTAGTATTTATTATCTAGTTCCTTATTTTTATACATTTCTTTGCTGCATTATTTTCCTTCAATATTATACAGTAATATGTGTGTGTCTGTTTATGTACATATATACCATATTTTATATTAACTATTTGCACTACGTGTCATGGTTCCTTTTGAACTTCCAATATAGCCTTTATATCTTTCTTGTATCTTTATAGAATGTTTGGGGTTACATATGAAGATAGTATTGACTTAAAATAAGATATATATATATATATATATCAAAATATTAGATAAAGAAATATATGTATTAATAATCAATAAACATCATTGTTTTGTACATTTGGGGTTACATATGAAGATAGTATTGACTTCCAATAAGATATATATATATATATCAAAATATTAGATAAAGAAATATATGTATTAATAATCAATAAACATCATTGTTTTGTACATTCGATTCTTTGGATGAACCTACCATGAGAAGCACAACTGAAGCATAAAAATGTGTACTATATTGTTCTATATATACTACAATTATAACCATGGTATTAGTAATGTTACACATAAAAGAGTAAATTAACAATCATTTTTAGAGTTCTACAGGTCAATTTTATTATTTTATTTAGTCATTTATATGAACGAAATATATTATTTTCTATATTATATAGTGTTTTATTATTTCTTATTTCAACTTTTGAAAAATGATCTCATAGCTGTTGTCACACTCCTACTTTATGTTGGAAAGTAAACCCAATTAATACCAGTTCGTAATTTGTTGTGTCTATTTAAGTTAATGGTTGTGTCTTATGAGTCAAAAGTCATGTTATTTAAGGGTGTGTCTGTTCGTTAAGTGTTATGTCAATTAATAAAGGGGTGTCTATTGAATTGTAAGGTCATGTACACCACTATATAAATATAGGTGGTCATTTTGTATGGTTGTAAGGAAGTAAGAAGAAAGTAAGGAAATCAAGTATCCTCCTCCTCTTTAATTCCAAAAAATTGGTATCAGAGTGTCAGGTTGAAACCATGGTAATGCTATTTTTCTCGTCGTTCGTTCTCACAAAAGAAAACTTTGAAAAGTGGAGTAATAAAAAGAAAGAAGAATTGATCTCCAAATGGCTTTGGGAGATTGTTGAGAATGACTATGAGTGGCCAAAAGATGTCAAAAATATGACGGAGAAAGAGAGTGAGGCATTCACAAAGTTGAGATGGAAAGATCATCAAGCTCGTGTTGCAATGTGTGAGAACGTTGATGAAGAAGCTTTCGACCATATTATTGGAGAAAAATCCGCAAAGGAGTCGTGAAAATTGTTGGATGAGGTGTATGCAACCGGGGTAGATGAAGAGTACGAAAACAAAGGATTTGAAAATGAAGTGATTGAAAGTTATCTTCCTATTGCAGATGAAGAAGTGCTAGAATCTGAATCATGACAGGGCAATATTGTAGTCCCCGAGGAGCAGAAAATAATAGATGTTGAAGCCGAAACAAAATCCGATTCTGGTTCTACTCAATCAGGAATTTTAGCAAGTGGGAATGACACTCAAGAAACAACTGATTTCAAATCTGAAAAAATGATCATTGCAGATCATACTAATGATGTGACTTCAGCAGAGAACGAAAAAGAAGAGGAAGCTATCAACGAGGAAACAGAACTGGAAGAGTCAACCGAACAAATGATAATTCTAGATGATGTTGGCGTGACCCTAGCTGAGAATGACGGAAAAGAAGAAGTTGAATTCGTTAACGCAAATGAATACGAGCTGTACAGGCAATTTGGCGAATATGATAGTTTGATAAGAGGCACACCACCTACAGCATAACAAGTGGTGGATAATTTGCCAACATTTGTCTTATGTAAAGAGGATATGAAAAATGGTGCTTTACTCTGTGCAATTTGTAAGGATGACATGGGCGTAAATGAGAAAAGGAAGCCTCACAAAGAGTTAATAGCTGAAAAGCACCAGCAGCGTATGATCAATCGAGGTGTTGATTTGGAGCAAATGAATCTGAGACTCAAGCAGATAGTCATTAATTACATTGCCATGTTCTCATTCCATTCAATCCATTTTCGTGATTGTTCTCAGGTATAAATTCTTGCATCAATTTATGGACTACGGAGTGGCAGCCAAGGGTCAGAAAAAAAGAGATTTATGACTGTAACACGAACTACATCGAAGATCTTTCTGATGGAAAAGAATAAAAGAAAGTTTGGACAATTTCTTATTTCTACCAAAACATGTGAGATATAAATCAATCGAAGCCGAGATATTCTCAAAAGTTTCGAAGTTTGAAGAAAAGTTTAAAATGACTGAAGAATTAGGTTTAAGGGGGATGTTGGAAAGTAAACCCAATTAATACCGGTTCGTAATTTATTGTGTCTATTTAAGTTAATGGTTGTGTCTTATGAGTCAAAAGTCATGTTAATTATTGGTGTGTCTGTTCGTTAAGTGTTATGTCTATTAATAAGGGGGTGTCTATTGAATTGTAAGGTCATGTACACCACTATATAAATATGGGTGGTCATTTTGTATGGTTGTAAGGAGGTAAGAAGAAAGTAAGGAAATCAAGTATCTTCCTGCTCTTTAATTCCAACACTTTAGACAGTATAATAATGTTATCACCTTTTGAAAAAGGTGTTGTATAGTTATACTCTAGCAGCTAACCCTTCTATAACAAGCTGAACATAAGTTAATTCCATAAAATTTTAATGCCATAATTGTAGTGGTCAACCCAATATTACAAATGTATACATGGTATAAAATTTCCTTTCACGAAGTCTTTGTACGTTTAATGTAATTTGTGTTTGCCTCGCGTGCAGATCTTATAAAATATGCACTCGCATAATGCTAATTGATTTTCCAAGTTTGATCTATATATTTCTTCTAAAATAGTTTAATGCAACATAAATCATTTTGACAGCTACGTCCTAGGTTTATAGTCAAACAACCAAATTGCAATAGCTGGAAATGCTTTAGTCTTTTCAGTGATTGGTTATTTAGTATATATATTGATTTCATGAACTATTTGGGTCACTGCAATTTCAAAATTGTCCTTAAGTGGCTCTTTGATGTCTTCCCTCCATTAAAGTTTCTCATGTATACTCCCTCGTAAGGTTACCTTTTAAAATAAAACTGTTATTTCTACTGTACACAGACTGAGATGATGTCGCAATCTATAGACGACGCACTAGACAATGATGAGGCTGAAGATGAAAGTGAAGAGTTGACAAATCAGGTTAATTTCCTTCCAATCATTCTTAATATTAATCTTTTCCTTTTATTTATCATACGTTGGATTCTCTTATATATCTGATTGCTACGTAGTTCTCATATATTGGTTGTTTCTGATAGGAAATAACCAATTTATCAGTTAATTTACCAAATTAATAGTTATATCCCAAGCTCTCTTATAAAATAGGCATTATAACCATTAAGGCCACTAATACTGCTAGAGTTAAAGGTAGAATAGTCTCCCCTTAATCTCAGCAGCTTTTACAGGGGATATAATACTGGAAGAGTGAGTTGGGGATAAGGTTAGGATTCATAGTGAGGGAACTGGGAAGATTTGTTCGATATGGCCTATCAGTGGCAAGAACAGATTTGAAATAGTAAACCAATGTTGTATCATTACTCGTTCATCAGTCCATTAGGTAACATTTGATCAGTTATGGAAAAGATTGCCTAAATAGCATTTTTAACCCTTAATTTGGCATAGGAATATGCAAAGTTCTAAATACCTTAGAGTTCATGTAAGTCCATTGCCTTCTGGTGCGCCATAGATGCTTCACCAACGAGAGCGGAGCTTAGTTGTTATTATAGAATTGATTTCTTTTTCGACCCGAGAGCTATGGGGTGGATCAGAAGTAACTTGTGGCTGTATATTCTTTAGGGGATTTCCTAGCTGATAAATTGGAAATCCCATAGAGGTATTATTCCCTCTAGATAGCTTCCTCCAACATGTTTACCTTTGTAATGACAAAAGTTCCTTTGTGAATGTTGCATATAAAGCATAGTTTTTAAAACCGGATCGCGAGTCAAACCGTGAGGACTCAGGATCCAAGGTTTTAAAGGTCTGACCGGTCGAACCGCCGAGAGCCGCACATGCTTGTTAACAGTGAAAACGTGAATAATCAAGTTTTATGTGTACTCAAACAAATGAATAATAAAGTTTGAAAGTAATCTATTTATAAACTAAAATTAATAAATTGCATGATATAATAAAATAGCAAGGGCATATTTAAACACACATGTTTTTTAGAACGAAATGTTCAAGTTTATGGTTTAAATGTCGGAACAGTTATGATTTTTTGAAATATTAGTTATTATTTTCAAAACAATATAAAAAATGAAATTATCAGAAAGAATTAATTAATGAGAAGTAGGGAAAAACCAAAAATCGTGGTTTAACCCTGTAAAATTGAAGGTTGGACCGCTGGTTTGAAGGTCCGACCAGGTTTCATACATGAATGAGGTCTGATTGAGTTTCGCGTCGTGATGGTCCAAGGTTCATGGTTATTCGAGGTCGGACCGCTGCAGGGTCGGGATTTTAAAATACTGACATAAAGTGAAGATGACTATTTGCGACTTTTGCACTCTTTTGGTCAAACGATCAGGTTGTGTCCGTATTCTGATATACTACCTTCTACCATACCTCTAAGAATTTCCCTTTGGAAACGTCCAACCTATCATTCAGAATGAAATAAATTAGCACCTCTGAAAGGCTCTCCATCTAAACTTGCACCCTTTTAGCCTCTTATATTCACATTAAAATCATCTCAGAGTCAGTCGTTAACTCCAACCCTTAGCACCCTCACTCTGATTTATATATATTAATAAAATTCCTAATTATCTCCCTCCAAAGTGATTGGCTGGAGGTTGAGCATCTTTTTAGTGTGCTTTCAACAACAGTCTCAAAGAGAATTTCGTAAACTATATATGAGGAAACTAACCTGATTTCCTTACAAGTTATAATAATAATATGTTGGTGTGTGACTTCATTTTTCTGCACAACTGACAGAATAAGAAATTGATATCCTCTTACTTCAATTTCCAAGACAAATATACAGTTCATTGAAGAGTTAAAATCAGCTTCCACACTTTGTGAATTGCGATCAATATCTATGTTGGAAATGAATGAGTAATTGTTGAAAATGAATGAGCAGGTTTGGCAAAATTCATTTAGTCCCACATTGGGGAAAAATACCACCTTTGCCACTACTTATACTAAGGCTTGATATGTTATTACAAAAGAAAGAGGAGATGGAAGAGAGAGGCAATGACATGAACTAGGCATGATAAGCACTCATATTAATATTTAATGGTCAAAAGATAGGGCCTTGGGCCTTTTCATCCTTGCGTTCGTCGTCAGCCTACGGTTGTAGCGCATCATCTCAGACAGAGACCGCTTCATCCTTGGAAAACGATTGCTCAACCAAACCTTACAGCGCCGTAGAGGGAGCAATTTCATTTCAAGGAAACAACATACGCTGGACTCGGTCATTAATTGGTAATATTAATCTTCTTCTCTGCGTCTTCATTTAATCAGTACTGCTTCTTTAACTTCCCGTGCTAAACTGAGATTGGTAATTGGTGTTGCGACTGCAATATCATTGATTCAATATTACTAACGCTTAAAAGCGTTGCTGTTCATAGAAACGGTTTTCAGACGTTTCTAGTGATTGGTTGATAACAATCTTGAAACGAAATTGCTGATTGTTGCTTTTGTTTGCAGACGACGATGTCGCAAAGTAGCAACAACAAATCTGTGCCCGCACGGACTGTGCCACCGGCTCCGCCTCTGGTTCCACCGACTATTCCATATTCACATGGCAAGAGACCAGAGAAATTTAATGGCCAGGATTTCAAACGCTGGCAACAAAAGATGCTTTTCTACCTGACAACCTTGGGGCTGGCCAAATACCTCCAAGAGGATCCACCGTTCGTTGAAGAACTGGAGCCTGACGCCACAAAAGTCGAGGCTTTAAATGCATGGAAGAATTCTGACTTCATCTGTAAGAATTACATTCTCAACGATTTAGATAACAGTTTGTATAATGTATATTGTACCGTTGAGATTGCAAAGGTTCTCTGGTTATCACTTGAAAAGAAGTACAAGACTGAAGATGTCGGAATGAAGAAATTCATTGTCGGAAAATTTCTTGACTTCAAAATGGTCGATTCCAAAACAGTCGTCAGTCAGATTCAAGAACTCCAAGTTATCATTCATGAAATTCACGACGAAAAAATGGAGTTAAGTGAGTCATTCCAAGTCGCTGCCGCTATCGAAAAGTTGCCTCCGTCATGGAAGGATTTCAAAAATTATTTAAAGCATAAGCGCAAGGAAATGAACATGGAAGATCTGATTGTTCGTCTGCGAATCGAAGAAGGCAAAAGAAAATCAGAGAAAAAGGCTACCAGTTCATTTCAGGCAAAAGCCAACGTGGTTGAGGATGAAAAGACAAATAAAAGAAAGCGCGAGAAAAATCCTAATGCAAAGAAACAAAAGAAGTTTCAAGGATCTTGCCATAATTGTGGGAAGAAAGGCCACAAAGACGCCGTGTGTCGTACGCCCAAAAAGAAGAAACCTGAAGCAAATATGGCAGGAAATTCAGATGATGTCGCAGATATGGATTTGTGTGCAGTTATTTCTGAATGCAATCTTGTTGGCAACAACAAGGACCGGTTTCTAGACACGGGAGCCACTCGTCATATATGTGCTAACAAGTGGATGTTTACAACCTACAGACCTGCCACTGATAACGAGCAACTATTCATGGGTAACTCGTCTGCATCAAAGGTGGAAGGCAAGGGAAAGATTGTACTAAAGTTAACTTCTGGAAAGGAACTAAAATTGAATGACGTTCTTCACGTTCCAGAAATCCGCAAGAACCTGATTTCAGGATCGTTGCTCAGCAAACATGGTTTCAAACTAACATTTGTTGCTGATAAGTTTGTAATATCAAAGAATGGAGTGTATGTTGGAAGAGGATATGTGTGTGATGGCTTGTTTAAAGCAAATGTAACCACTGTTGTACCAAATAATGATATGAATAAAATTGAATCTTCTGCTTATATTGTTGACTCTTCTAACATATGGCATTCTAGATTAGGGCATGTAAATTTTGATACATTGCGAAAATTGATTAATCTGGAATTCATACCAAAATGCAATATAGATTCCAACGAGAAATGCTAAGTTTGTGCAGAAGCGAAAATGACTAGAACCTCGTTTCATCAAGTTGAACGAGAAACGGAACCTCTAGAATTAATACATACTGATGTATGTGATTTGAAAATGTGTAAAACTAGAGGTGGAAAGAGGTACTTTATCACATTCATTGATGATTGTACCAGATATTGTTACGTCTATCTCCTTAGAAGTAAGGACGAAGCAATCGACATGTTTAAACAGTATAAGGCAGAAGTTGAGAATCAACTCAACAAGAAAATAAAATCTTTAAGGAGTGATAGAGGAGGAGAATACGAGTCCCCATTTGAGGAATTCTGTGCTGAGCATGGAATTATTCATCAAACTACAGCACCGTATTCACCTCAATCCAACGGTATAGCCGAACGAAAAAATAGAACTCTTAAAGAAATGATGAATGCCTTACTAATTAGTTCTGGCTTACCAGATAACTTTTGGGGAGAAGCTATTCTTTCAGCAAATCATATTTTGAATAAAATACCACGAAAGAAAACACCTAAATCTCCACATGAACTTTGGAAAAACAGACCTCCATCCTACAAATACTTGAAAGTGTGGGGGTGTCTTGCCGAAGTAGAAATACCAAAACCGAAAAAGGTCAAAATTGGACCAAAGACTATAGATTGCATATTCATTGGATATGCTCATAATAGTAATGCATATCGATTTTTTGGTGTACAAATCTAAAATTGATGATATTCATGAAAACACCATTATCGAGTCTCGAAATGCAAGATTCTTTGAACACATTTATCCTCTAAAGACCTCTATTGAAACTAGTGTTCAAAAGAGGCTATGAGATCCAGATGCGCCCGAGGATAATGCTGATCAAAGAGAAATGAATGATGAAACTGAGATAGAGGAACCGAGAAGGAGCAAGCGACAAAGGACCTTTAAATCCTTTGGACCTGATTTCTATGCATATATGATAGAAAATGAACCTCTAACTTACCAACAAGCAATGTCACCTCCCGATGCTCCTTATTGGAAAGAAGCCGCCAATAGTGAAATAGAATCCATTCTACAAAACCATACGTGGGAACTAGTGGATCTTCCTAAAGGATCAAAACCACTAGGATATAAATGGATATTTAAGAAGAAACTAAAGGCCGACGGCTCAATAGACAAGTATAAAGCAAGGCTTGTAATAAAAGGATTCAGACAGAAGGAAGATCTGGATTACTTTGATATATACTCTCCAGTAACCAGAATAACATCAATTTGGATGCTTATTGCAATCACATCTATATTGAATTTGGAAATACACCAAATGGATGTGAAAACTGCGTTTTTGAATGGTGAACTGGAAGAATAAATATATATGCAGCAACCAGAAGGGTTTCTAAGCCCGGGAAATGAAAATAAGGTGTGCAAATTAGTAAAATCACTTTATGGCCTTAAACAAGCTCCGAAACAATGGCACGAGAAATTTGATGAAACTATGTTATCAAACGGATTCAAAATAAATGAATCAGATAAATGCGTATATATAAGATATACGGATATTGGATATGTCATTGTTTGTCTTTATTTTGATGATTTACTAATCCAAGGAAATAATAATGCCATAATAAAATCTACGAAGGATATGTTATCCTCTAGATTCGACATGAAAGTCCTAGGAGTGGCTAATGTAATCTTGGGTGTGAAAATTATAAAAACACCACAAGGATATGCCTTATCTCAGTCACATTACATAACCAAATTACTTGGAAGGTTCAAGCAGTATAATATAACCATTGCCAAATCACCAGTGGATATGAACCAAAATCGGGTAAAGAACACCGGTGATGGAATATATCAACTTGAATACTCTCGCATACTGGGAAGTATCATGTATGTCATGAATTGCACTAGGCCTGATATTGCATACGCTATAAGCAAGCTGAGTAGATACACCAGTAATCCTGGCAAACATCACTGGAAAGTAATAATTAGGGTCCTAGGATATCTGAAGTACACACAAAACTATGTGTTACAATAGGAGAAGTATCCTTCAGTGGTAGAAGGATATAGTGATGCCAATTGGATAACTGGCTCAAATGACACAAAATCCACAAGTGGATATGTGTTTACATTAGGAAATGGAGCAATCTCATGGAAATCATCCAAACAGACTTGCATAGCAAGGTCGACAATGGAATCGGAGTTCATTGCTCTAGATAAAGCTGCAGAAGAAGCAGACTGGCTTAGGAGTTTCTTGGAAGATATTCCGAATTGGGAAAAACCTGTACCTCCAATATGTATACATTGTGATAGTCAATCTGCTATAGGAAGGGCGAATAGTACATTGTACAATGGTAAGTCTCGACATATTCGTCGTAGACATAAAACCATAAGACAACTTCTCTCTAATGGAGTTATCACTATATTCTATGTAAGGTCAAAGGATAACATAGCGGATCCACTAACCAAAGGTTTGCCAAGAGAGAAAGTTCAAACCTTATCGATGGAATGGGTTTAAGACCTATGAATTAAAAGTTTGTAAAACAGAAACCCCACCTAGTTGACTAGAGATCCCAAGATCTAGATTCAAAGGGACAACTAAGTTTAAGACAAACTTGATGGCACTGTTAAATTCAAACCATTCCTATGATAAGTCAGTGCACTACCCGTCGGAGAATAGAATAAGCTTGGCTTTTAATGATGTCTATACTGTGGTGTTATAAAGAACCAAGTGGAGTATAACGAGATACTCTTAATAGAATCACCTATGTGAGTGCGAAGGCGCCGCTTCAAGAAGAATTGTAAGGTCGAATTCTTCAAGCACTCATGAAACCAAGGCGGTGTTCATGGCAAAAACGAACACAAACAGAGAACCAAGGGGTTAAAGAGCATTTATCGTGTGTTTTCTTTATAGACTTACACAAACGGCTTACAGTTCAAAGACAGTCTAGTCTACTGATTCGCCAGTTAGTTATAACGATATAACACTAGGAAAAGTTCAAGGCCTCTGTGCTACTTTTACCGATATGATAAATGTTTCGTAAAATTTTAAGAACAGATTAGATAATACTCATTCATGTGGGGGATTGTTGGAAATGAATGAGTAATTGTTGAAAATGAATGAGTAGGTTTGGCAAAATTCATTTAGTCCCACATTGGGGAAAAATACCACCTTTGCCACTACTAATACTAAGGCTTGATATGTTATTACAAAAGAAAGAGGAGATGGAAAAGAGAGGCAATGACATGAACTATGGCATGATAAGCACTCATATTAATATTTAATGGTCAAAAGATAGGGCCTTAGGCCTTGGTGCTCTTGGGGTCTGGTGATCAATTGGGCCTCCGGATGTCGATGGGCTCGCTGCGCTGCGGAACCGCTATTTTTTGAATTTGGCCGCGAAATTGCCAACGGAAAGGTCTGTTGGTAAAGGGTCGCAACCTTTCCAACAGTCGTAGCCGTTGCAATTCGAACAGGAACGCTTGCTCATGTAAAGGTGCCTCTTCCAGCCTATATAAAGGCCAGCGAAAATCAAAACGAAAAAATAGTTTAATTCTGATTTCGCTCCTCTTTGTCTTCTTCCCCACTGCCATGTTCTTCAAAATAAAAGCCACTTCCTTGCGTTCGTCGTCAGCCTGCAGTTGTAGCGCAACATCGCAGACAGAGACCGTTTCATCCTTGGGAAACGATCGCTCAACCAAACCTTACAACGCCGTAGAGGGAGCAATTTCGTTTCAAGGAAACAGCATACGCTGGACTCGGTCATTAATTGGTAATATTAATCTTCTTCTCTGCGTCTTCATTTAATCAGTACTGCTTCTTTAACTTCCCTTGCTAAACTGAGATTGATAATTGGTGTTGCGACTGCAATATCATTGATTCAATATTACTAACGCTTAAAAGCGTTGTTGTTCATAGAAACGGTTTTCAGACGTTTCTAGTGATTGGTTGATAACAATCTTGAAACGAAATTTCCGATTGTTGCTTTTGTTTGCAGACGACGATGTCGCAAAGTAGCAACAACAAATCTGTGCCCGCACGGACTGTGCCACCGGCTCCGCCTCTGGTTCCACCGACTATTCCATATTCACATGGCGAGAGACCAGAGAAGTTTAATGGCCATGATTTCAAACGCTGGCAACAAAAGATGCTTTTTTACCTGACAACCTTGGGGCTGGCCAAATACCTCCAAGAGGATCCACCGTTCATTGAAGAACTGGAGCCTGACGCCACAAAAGTCGAGGCTTTAAATGCATGGAAGAATTCTGACTTCATCTGTAAGAATTACATTCTCAACGGTTTAGATAACAGTTTGTATAATGTATATTATACCGTTGAGACGGCAAAGGTTCTCTGGTTACCACTTGAAAAGAAGTACAAGACTGAAGATGCCGGAATGAAGAAATTCATTGTCGGAAAGTTTCTTGACTTCGAAATGGTCGATTCCAAAACAGTCGTCAGTCAGATTCAAGAACTCCAAGTTATCATTCATGAAATTCACGACGAAAAAATGGAGTTAAGTGAGTCATTCCAAGTCGCTGCCGCTATCGAAAAGTTGCCTCCATCATGGAAAGATTTCAAAAATTATTTAAAGCATAAGCGCAAGGAAATGACCTTGGAAGATCTGATTGTTCGTCTGCGAATCGAAGAAGACAACAGAAAATCAGAGAAAAAGGCTACCAGTTCATTTCAGGCAAAAGCCAACGTGGTTGAGGATGAAAAGACAAATAAAAGAAAGCGCGAGCAAAATCCTAATGCAAAGAAACAAAAGAAGTTTTAAGGATCTTGCCATAATTGTGGGAAGAAAGGCCACAAAGCAGCCGTGTGTCGTCGTGCGCCCAAAAAGAAGAAACCTGAAGCAAATATGGCAGGAAATTCAGATGATGTCACAGATATGGATTTGTGTGCAGTTATTTCTGAATGCAACCTTGTTGGCAACAACAAGGAGTGGTTTCTAGACACGGGAGCCACTCGTCATATATGTGCTAACAAGTGGATGTTTACAACCTACAGACCTGCCACTGATAACGAGCAATTATTCATGGGTAACTCGTCTGTATCAAAGGTGGAAGGCAAGGGAAATATTGTACTGAAGTTAACTTCTGGAAAGGAACTAAAATTGAATGACGTTCTTCACGTTCCAGAAATCCGCAAGAACCTGATTTCAGGATCGTTGCTCAGCAAACATGGTTTCAAACTAACATTTGTTGCTGATAAGTTTGTAATATCAAAGAATGGAGTGTATGTTGGAAGAGGATATGTGTGTGATGGCTTGTTTAAAGCAAATGTAACCACTGTTGTACCAAATAATGATATGAATAAAATTGAATCTTCTGCTTATATTGTTGACTCTTCTAACATATGGAATTCTAGATTAGGGCATGTAAATTTTGATGCATTGCGAAAATTGATTAATCTTGAATTCATACCAAAATGCAATATAGATTCCAACGATAAATGTCAAGTTTGTGCAGAAGCGAAAATGACTAGAACCTCGTTTCATCATGTTGAACGAGAAACGGAACCTCTAGAATTAACACATATTGATGTATGTGATTTGAAAACGTGTCAAACTAGAGGTGGAAAGAGGTACTTTATCACATTCATTGATGATTGTACCAGATATTGTTACGTCTATCTCCTTAGAAGTAAGGACGAAGCAATTGACATGTTTAAACAGTATAAGGCAGAAGTTGAGAATCAACTAACCAAGAAAATAAAATCTTTAAGGAGTGATAGAGGAGGAGAATATGAGTCCCCATTTGAGGAATTCTGTGTTGATCATGGAATTATTCATCAAACTACAGCACTGTATTCACCCCAATCCAACGGTATAGCCGAACGAAAAAATAGAACTCTTAAAGAAATGATGAATGCCTTACTAATTAGTTCTGGCTTACCAGATAACTTTTGGGGAGAAGCTATTCTTTCGGCAAATCATATTTTGAATAAAGTACCACGAAAGAAAACATCTAAATCTCCACATGAACTTTGGGAAAACAGACCTCCCTCCTACAAATACTTGAAAGTGTGGGGGTGTCTTGCCAAAGTAGAAATACCAAAACCGAAAAAGGTCAAAATTGGACCAAAGACCATAGATTGCATATTCATTGGATATGCTCATAATAGTAATCCATATCGAATTTTGGTGTACAAATCTGAAATTGATGATATTCATGAAAACACCATTATCGAGTCTCGAAATGCAAGATTCTTTGAACACATTTATCCTCTAAAGACCTCTATTGAAACTAGTGTTCAAAAGAGGCCAAGAGATTCAGATACTCCCGAGGATAATGTTGATCAAAGAGAAATGAATGATGAAACTGAGATAGAGGAACCGAGAAGGAGCAAGCGACAAAGGACCTCTAAATCCTTTGGACCTGATTTCTATGCATATATGATAGAAAATGAACCTCTAACTTACCAACAAGCAATGTCATCTCCCGATGCTCCTTATTGGAAAGAAGCCGTCAATAGTGAAATAGAATCCATTCTACAAAACCATACGTGGGAACTAGTGGATCTTCCTAAAGGATCAAAACCACTAGGATATAAATGGATATTTAAGAAGAAACTAAAGGCTGACGGCTCAATAGACAAGTGTAAAGCAAGGCTTGTAATAAAAGGATTCAGACAGAAGGAAGATCTGGATTACTTTGATACATACTCTCCAGTTACCAGAATAACTTCAATTAGGATGCTTATTGCAATCGCATCTATATTGAATTTGGAAATTCACCAATTGGATGTGAAAACTGCGTTTTTGAATGGTGAACTGGAAGAAGAAATATATATGCAGCAACCTGAAGGGTTTCTAAGCCCGGGAAATGAAAATAAGGTGTGCAAATTAGTAAAATCACTTTATGGCCTTAAACAAGCTCCGAAACAATGGCACGAGAAATTTGATGAAACTATGTTATCAAACGGATTCAAAATAAATGAATCAGATAAATGCGTATATATAAGATATACAGATATTGGATATGTCATTGTTTGTCTTTATGTTGATGATTTACTATTCCTAGGAAATAATAATGCCATAATAAAATCTACGAAGGATATGTTATCCTCTAGATTCGACATGAAAGACCTAGGAGTGGCTGATGTAATCTTGGGTGTGAAAATTGTAAAAACACCACAATGATATGCCTTATCTCAGTCACATTACATAGCCAAATTACTTGAAAGGTTCAAGCAGTATAATATAACCATTGCAAAATCACTAGTGGATATGAACCAAAATTGGGTAAAGAACACCGGTGATGGAATATATCAACTTGAATATTCTCGCATACTGGGAAGTATCATGTATGTCATGAATTGCACTAGGCCTGATATTGCATACGCTATAAGCAAGCTGAGTAGATACACCAGTAATCCTGGCAAACATCACTGGAAAGCAATAATCAGGGTCCTAGGATATCTGAAGTACACACAAAACTATGTGTTACAATATGAGAAGTATCCTTCAGTGGTAGAAGGATATAGTGATGCCAATTGGATAACTGGCTCAAATGACACAAAATCCACAAGTGGATATGTGTTTACATTAGGAAATGGAGCAATCTCATGGAAATCATCCAAACAGACTTGCATAGCAAGGTCGACAATGGAATCAGAGTTCATTACTCTAGATAAAGCTGCAGAAAAAGTAGACTGGCTTAGGAGTTTCTTGGAAGATATTCCGAATTGGGAAAAACCTGTACCTCTAATATGTATACATTGTGATAGTCAATCTGCTATAGGAAGGGTGAATAGTACATTGTATAATGGTAAGTCTCGACATATTCCTTGTAGACATAAAACCATAAGACAACTTCTCTCTAATGGAGTTATCACTATAGACTACGTAAGGTCGAAGGATAACATAGCGGATCCACTAACCAAAGGTTTGCCAAGAGAGAAAGTTCAAACCTTATCGATGGGAATGGGTTTAAGACCTATGAATTAAAAGTTTTGTAAAACGGAAACCCCACCTAGTTGACTGGATATCCCAAGATCTAGGTTCAAAGGGACAACTAAGTTTACGATAAACTTGATGGCACTATTAAATTCAAACCATTCCTATGATAATTCAGTGCACTACCCGTCGGAGAATAGGATAAGCTTGGCTTTTAATGATGACTATACTGTGATGTTATAAAGAACCAAGTGGAGTATTACGAGATACTCTTAATAGAATCACCTATGTGAGTGCGAAGGCGCCGCTTCAAGAAGAATTGTAAGGTCGAATTCTTCAAGCACTCATGAAACCAAGGCGGTGTTCATGGCAAAAACGAACACAAACAGAGAACCAAGGGGTTAAAGAGCATTTATCATGTGTTTTCTTTATAGACTTACACAAATAGCTTACAGTTCAAAGACAGTCTAGTCTACTGATTCGCCAGTTAGTTATAATGATATAACACTAGGAAAAGTTCAAGGCCTCTGTGCTACTTTTACCGATATGATAAATGTTTCGTAAAATTTTAAGAACAGATTAGATAATACTCATTCATGTGGGGGATTGTTGGAAATGAATGAGTAATTGTTGAAAATGAATGAGTAGGTTTGGCAAAATTCATTTAGTCCCACATTGGGGAAAAATACCACCTTTGCCACTACTTATACTAAGGCTTGATATGTTATTACAAAAGAAAGAGGAGATGGAAGAGAGAGGCAATGACATGAACTATGGCATGATAAGCACGCATATTAATATTTAATGGTCAAAAGATAGGGCCTTGGGCCTTGGGGCTCTTGGGGTCTAGTTATCGATTGGGCCTCCGGATGCCGATGGGCTCGCTGCGCTGCGGAACCGCTATTTTTTGAATTTGGCCGCGAAATTGCATCGGAAAGGTCTGTTGGTAAAGGGTCGCAACCTTTCCAACAGTCGTAGCCATTGCAATTCGAACAGGAACGCCTGCTCATGTAAAGGTGCCTCGTCCAGCCTATATAAAGGCCTGCGAAAATCAAAACGAAAAAACAATTTAATTCTGATTTCGCTCCTCTTTATCTTCTTCCCCACTGCTCTGTTCTTCAAAATAAAAACCACTTCCTTGCGTTCATCGTCAGCCTGCGGTTGTAGCGCAACATCGCAGACAGAGACCATTTCATCCTTGGGAAACGATTGCTCAACCAAACCTTACAGCGCCGTAGAGGGAGCAATTTCGTTTCAAGGAAACAGCATACGCTGGACTCGGTCATTAATTGGTAATATTAATCTTCTTCTCAGCGTCTTCATTTAATCAGTACTGCTTCTTTAACTTCCCTTGTTAAACTGAGATTGATAATTGGTGTTGCGACTGCAATATCATTGATTCAATATTACTAACGCTTAAAAGCGTTGCTGTTCATAGAAACGGTTTTCAGACGTTTCTAGTGATTGGTTGATAACAATCTTGAAACGAAATTGCTGATTGTTGCTTTTGTTTGCAGACGACGATGTCGCAAAGTAGCAACAACAAATCTGTGCCCACACGAACTGTGCCACCGGCTCCGCCTCTGGTTCCACCGACTATTCCATATTCACATGGCGAAAGACCAGAGAAGTTTAATGGCCAGAATTTCAAACGCTGGCAACAAAAGATGCTTTTCTACCTGACAACCTTGGGGCTGGCCAAATACCTCCAAGAGGATCCACCGTTCGTTGAAGAACTGGAGCCTAACGCCACAAAAGTCGAGGCTTTAAATGCATGGAAGAATTCTGACTTCATCTGTAAGAATTACATTCTCAACGGTTTAGATAACAGTTTGTATAATTTATATTGTACCATTGAGACTGCAAAGGTTCTCTGGTTATCACTTGAAAAGAAGTACAAGACTGAAGATGCCCGAATGAAGAAATTCATTGTCGGAAAGTTTCTTGACTTCAAAATGGTCGATTCAAAAACAGTCATCAGTCAGATTCAAGAACTCCAAGTTATCATTCATGAAATTCACGACGAAAAAATGGAGTTAAGTGAGTCATTCCAAGTCGCTGCCGCTATCGAAAAGTTGCCTCCGTCATGGAAGGATTTCAAAAATTATTTAAAGCATAAGCGCAAGGAAATGACCATGGAAGATCTGATTGTTCGTCTGCGAATCGAAGAAGACAACAAAAAATCAGAGAAAAAGGCTACCAGTTCATTTCAGGCAAAAGACAACATGGTTGAGGATGAAAAGACAAATAAAAGAAAGCGCGAGCAAAATCCTAATGCAAAGAAACAAAAGAAGTATCGAGGATCTTGCCATAATTGTGGGAAGAAAGGCCACAAAGCAACCGTGTGTCGTGCCCCCAAAAAGAAGAAACCTGAAGCAAATATGGCAGGAAATTCAGATGATGTCGCAGATATGGATTTGTGTGCAGTTATTTCTGAATGCAACCTTGTTGGCAACAACAAGGGGTGGTTTCTAGACACGGGAGCCACTCGTCATACGTGTGCTAACAAGTGGATGTTTACAACCTACAGACCTGCCACTGATAACGAGCAACTATTCATGGGTAACTCGTCTGCATCAAAGGTGGAAGGCAAGGGAAAGATTATACTGAAGTTAACTTCTGGAAAGGAACTAAAATTGAATGACGTTCTTCACGTTCCAGAAATCCACAAGAACCTGATTTCAGGATCGTTGCTCAGCAAACATGGTTTCAAACTAACATTTGTTGCTGATAAGTTTGTAATATCAAAGAATGGAGTGTATGTTGGAAGAGGATATGTGTGTGATGGCTTGTTTAAAGCAAATGTAACCACTGTTGTACCAAATAATGATATGAATAAAATTGAATCTTCTGCTTATATTATTGACTCTTCTATCATATGGCATTCTAGATTAGGGCATGTAAATTTTGATACATTGCAAAAATTGATTAATCTAGAATTCATACCAAAATGCAATATAGATTCCAACGATAAATGTCAAGTTTGTGCAGAAGCGAAAATGACTAGAACCTCGTTTCATCATGTTGAACGAGAAACGAAACCTCTAGAATTAATACATACTGATGTATGTGATTTGTAAATGTGTTAAACTAGAGGTGGAAAGAGGTACTTTATCACATTCATTGATGATTGTACCAGATACTGTTACGTCAATCTCCTTAGAAGTAAGGATGAAGCAATCGACATGTTTAAACAGTATAAGGTAGAAGTTGAGAGTCAACTCAACAAGAAAATAAAATCTTTAAGGAGTGATAAAGGAGGAGAATACGAGTCCCCATTTGAGAAATTCTGTGCGGAGCATGGAATTATTCATCAAACTACAGCACCGTATTCACCTCAATCCAACGGTATAGCCGAACGAAAAAATAGAACTCTTAAAGAAATGATGAATGCCTTACTAATTAGTTCTGGCTTACCAGATAACTTTTGGGGAGAAGCTATTCTTTCGGCAAATCATATTTTGAATAAAATACCACGAAAGAAAACATCTAAATCTCCACATGAACTTTGGAAAAACAGACCTCCATCCTACAAATACTTGAAAGTGTGGGGGTGTCTTGCCAAAGTAGAAATACCAAAACCGAAAAAGGTCAAAATTGGACCAAAGACTATAGATTGCATATTCATTGGATATGCTCATAATAGTAATGCATATCGATTTTTGGTGTACAAATCTGAAATTGATGATATTCATGAAAACACCATTATCGAGTCTCGAAATGCAAGATTCTTTGAACACATTTATCCTCTAAAGACCTCTATTGAAACTAGTGTTCAAAAGAGGCCAAGAGATTCAGATACTCCAGAGGATATTGCTGATCAAAGAGAAATGAATGATGAAACTGAGATCGAGGAACCGAGAAGGAGCAAGCGACAAAAGACCTCTTAATCCTTTGGACCTAATTTCTATGCATATATGATAGAAAATGAACCTCTAACTTACCAACAAGCTATGTCATCTCCCGATGCTCCTTATTGGAAAGAAGCCGTCAATAGTGAAATAGAATCCATTCTACAAAACCATACGTGGGAACTAGTGGATCTTCCTTAAGGATCAAAACCACTGGGATATAAATGGATATTTAAGAAGAAACTAAAGGCTGACGGCTCAATAGACAAGTATAAAGCAAGGCTTGTAATAAAAGGATTCAGACAGAAGGAAGATCTGGATTACTTTGATACATACTCTCCAGTTACCAAAATAACATCAATTAGGATGCTTATTGCAATCGCATCTATATTGAATTTGGAAATACACCAAATGGATGTGAAAACCGTGTTTTTGAATGGTGAATTGGAAGAAGAAATATATACGCAGCAACCAGAAGGGTTTCAAACCCCGGGAAATGAAAATAAGGTGTGCAAAATAGTAAAATCACTTTATGGCCTTAAACAAGCTCCGAAACAATGGCACGAGAAATTGATGAAACTATGTTATCAAACGGATTCAAAATAAATAAATCATATAAATGCGTATATATAAGATATACGGATATTGGATATGTCATTGTTTGTCTTTATGTTGATCATTTACTAATCCTAGGAAATAATAATGCCATAATAAAATCTACGAAGGACATGTTATCCTCTAGATTCGACATGAAAGACCTAGGAGTGGCTGATGTAATCTTGGGAGTGAAATTATAAAAACACCACAAGGATATGCCTTATCTCAGTCACATTACGTAGACAAATTACTTGAAAGGTTCAAGCAGTATAATATAACCATTGCAAAATCACCAGTGGATATGAACCAAAATTGGGTAAAGAACACCGATGATGGAATATATCAACTTGAATATTCTCGCATACTGAGAAGTATCATGTATGTCATGAATTGCACTAGGCCTGATATTGCATACGCTATAAGCAAGCTGAGTAAATACACCAGTAATCCTGGCAAACATCACTGGAAAGCAATAATCAGGGTCCTAGGATATCTGAAGTACACACAAAACTATGTGTTACAATATGAGAAGTATCCTTCAGTGGTAGAAGGATATAGTGATGCCAATTGGATAACTAGCTTGAATGACACAAAATCCACAAGTGGATATGTGTTTACATTAGGATATGGAGAAATCTCAAGGAAATCATCCAAACAGACTTGCATAGCACGGTCGACAATGGAATCAGAGTTCATTGCTCTAGATAAAGCTGCAGAAGAAGCAGACTGGCTTAGGAGTTTCTTGGAAGATATTCCGAATTGGGAAAAACCTGTACCTCCAATATGTATACATTGTGCTAGTCAATTTGCTATAGTAAGGGAGAATAGTACACTGTATAATGGTAAGTCTCGACATATTCGTCGTAGACATAAAACCATAAGACAACTTCTCTCTAATGGGGTTATCACTATAGACTATGTAAGGTCAAAGGATAACATAGCAGATCCACTAACCAAAGGTTTGCAAAGAGAGAAAGTTCAAACCTTATCGATGGGAATGGGTTTAAGACCTATGAATTAAAAGTTTTGTAAAACGGAAACCCCACCTAGTTGACTGGAGATCCCAAGATCTGGGTTCAAAGGGACAACTAAGTTTAAGATAAACTTAATGGCACTGTTACATTCAAACCATTCCTATGATAAGTCAGTGCACTACCCGTCGGAGAATAGGATAAGCTTGGCTTTTAATGATGTCTATACTGTGGTGTTATAAAGAACCAAGTGGTGTATTACGAGATACTCTTAATAGAATCACCTATGTGAGTGCGAAGGCGCCGCTTCAAGAAGAATTGTAAGGTCGAATTCTTCAAGCACTCATGAAACCAAAGCGGTGTTCATGGAAAAAACGAACACAAACAGAGAACCAAGGGATTAAAGAGCATTTACCATGTGTTTTCTTTATAGACTTACACAAACGGCTTACAGTTCAAAGACAGTCTAGTCTACTGATTCACCAGTTAGTTATAACGATATAACACTAGGAAAAGTTCAAGGCCTCTGTGCTACTTTTACCGATATGATAAATGTTTCGTAAAATTTTAAGAACAGATTAGATAATACTCATTCATGTGGGGGATTGTTGGAAATGAATGAGTAATTGTTGAAAATGAATGAGTAGGTTTGGCAAAATTCATTTAGTCCCACATTGGGGAAAAATACCACCTTTGCCACTACTTATACTGAGGCTTGATATGTTATTACAAAAGAAAGAGGAGATGGAAGAGAGAGGCAATGACATGAACTATGGCATGATAAGCACTCATATTAATATTTAATGGTCAAAAGATAGGGCCTTGGGGCTCTTGGGGTCTGGTGATCAATTGGGCCTCCGGAGGCCGATGGGATCGCTGCGCTGCGAAACCGCTATTTTTTGAATTTGGCCGCGAAATTGGCAACGGAAAGGTCTGTTGGTAAAGGGTGGCAACCTATCCAACAGTCGTAGCTGTTGCAATTCGAACAGGAACGCCTGCTCATGTAAAGGTGCCTCTTCCATCTTATATAAAGGCCTGCGAAAATCAAAACAAAAAAACAGTTTAATTCTGATTTCGCTTCTCTTTGTCTTTTCCCCATTGCTCTGTTCTTCAAAATAAAAATCACTTCCTTGCGTTCGTCGTCAGCCTGCGGTTGTAGCGCAACATCGCAGACAGAGACCGTTTCATCCTTGGGAAACGATTGCTCAACCAAACCTTACAGCGCTATAGAGGGAGCAATTTCGTTTCAAGGAAACAGCATACGCTGGACTCGGTCATTAATTGGTAATATTAATCTTCTTCTCTGCGTCTTCATTTAATCAGTACTGCTTCTTTAACTTCCCTTGCTAAACTGGGATTGATAATTGGTGTTGCGACTGCAATATCATTTATTCAATATTACTAACGCTTAAAAGCGTTGTTGTTCATAGAAACGGTTTTCAGACGTTTCTAATGATTGGTTAATAACAATCTTGAAACGAAATTGCTGATTGTTGCTTTTGTTTGCAGATGACGATGTCGCAAAGTAGCAACAACAAATCTGTGCCCGCACGGACTGTGCCACCGGCTCCGCCTCTGGTTCCACCGACTATTCCATATTCACATGGCGAGAGACCAGAGAAGTTTAATGGCCATGATTTCAAACGCTGGCAACAAAAGATGCTTTTCTACCTGACAACCTTGGGGCTGGCCAAATACCTCCAAGAGGATCCACCGTTCGTTGAAGAACTGGAGCCTGACGCCACAAAAGTCGAGGCTTTAAATGCATGGAAGAATTCTGACTTCATCTGTAAGAATTACATTCTCATCGGTTTAGATAACAGTTTGTATAATGTATATTGTACCGTTGAGACTGCAAAGGTTCTCTGGTTATCACTTGAAAAGAAGTACAAGACTGAAGATGGCGGAATGAAGAAATTAATTGCTGGAAAGTTTCTTGACTTCAAAATGGTCGATTCCAAAATAGTCGTCAGTCAGATTCAAGAACTCCAAGTTATCATTCATGAAATTCACGACGAAAAAATGGAGTTAAGTGAGTCATTCCAAGTCGCTGCCGCTATCGAAAAGTTGCCTCCGTCATGGAAGGATTTCAAAAATTATTTAAAGCATAAGCGCAAGGAAATGACCATGGAAGATCTGATTGTTCGTCTGCGAATCGAAGAAGAGAACAGAAAATCAGAGAAAAAGGCTACCAGTTCATTTCAGGCAAAAGCCAACGTGGTTGAGGATGAAAAGAGAAATAAAAGAAAGCGTGAGCAAAATCCTAATGCAAAGAAACAAAAGAAGTTTCAAGGATCTTGCCATAATTGTGGGAAGAAAGGCCACAAAGCAGCCGTGTGTCGTGCGCCCAAAAAGAAGAAACCTGAAGCAAATATGGCGGGAAATTCAGATGATGTCGCAGATATGGATTTGTGTGCAGTTATTTCTGAATGCAACCTTGTTGGCAACAACAAGAAGTGGTTTCTAGACACGGGAGCCACTCGTCATATATGTGCTAACAAGTGGATGTTTACAACCTACAGACCTGCCACTGATAACGAGCAACTATTCATGGGTAACTCGTCTGCATCAAAGGTGGAAGGCAAGGGAAAGATTGTACTGAAGTTAACTTCTGGAAAGGAACTAAAATTAAATGACGTTCTTCACGTTCCATAAATCCGCAAGAACCTGATTTCAGGATCATTGCTCAGCAAACATGGTTTCAAACTAACATTTGTTGCTGATAAGTTTGTAATATCAAAGAATGGAGTGTATGTTGGAAGAGGATATGTGTGTGATGGCTTGTTTAAAGCAAATGTAACCACTGTTGTACCAAATAATGATATGAATAAAATTGAATCTTCTGCTTATATTGTTGACTCTTCTAACATATGGCATTCTAGATTAGGGCATGTAAATTTTGATACATTGCGAAAATTGATTAATCTGGAATTCATACCAAAATGCAATATAGATTCCAACGATAAATGCCAAGTTTGTGCTGAAGCGAAAATGACTAGAACCTCGTTTCATCACGTTGAATGAGAAACGGAACCTCTAGAATTAATACATACTGATGTATGTGATTTGAAAATGTGTCAAACTAGAGGTGGAAAGAGGTACTTTATCACATTCATTGATGATTGTACCAGATATTGTTACGTCTATCTCCTTAGAAGTAAGGACGAAGCAATCGACATGTTTAAGCAGTATAAGGCAGAAGTTGAGAATCAACTCAACAAGAAAATAAAATCTTTAAGGAGTGATAGAGGAGGAGAATACGAGTCCCCATTTGAGAAATTCTGTGCTGAGCATGGAATTATTCATCAAACTACAGCACCGTATTCACCTCAATCCAACGGTATAGCCGAACGAAAAAATAGAACTCTTAAAGAAATGATGAATGCCTTACTAATTAGTTCTGGCTTACCAGATAACTTTTGGGGAGAAGCTATTCTTTCGACAAATCATATTTTGAATAAAATACCACGAAAGAAAACATCTAAATCTCCACATGAACTTTGGAAAAACAGACCTCCATCCTACAAATACTTGAAAGTGTGGGGGTGTCTTGCCGAAGTAGAAATACCAAAACCGAAAAAGGTCAAAATTGGACCAAAGACTATAGATTGCATATTCATTGAATATGCTCATAATAGTAATGCATATCGATTTTTGGTGTACAAATCTGAAATTGATGATATTCATGAAAACACCATTATCGAGTCTCGAAATGCAAGATTCTTTGAACACATTTATCCTCTAAAGACCTCTATTGAAACTAGTGTTCAAAAGAGGCCAAGAGATTCAGATACTCCCGAGGATATTGCTGATCAAAGAGAAATGAATGATGAAACTGAGATCGAGGAACCGAGAAGGAGCAAGCGACAAGACCTCTAAATCCTTTGGACCTAATTTCTATGCATATATGATAGAAAATGAACCTCTAACTTACCAACAAGCTATGTCATCTCCCGATGCTCCTTATTGGAAAGAAGCCGTCAATAGTGAAATAGAATCCATTCTACAAAACCATACGTGGGAACTAGTGGATCTTCCTAAAGGATCAAAACCACTGGGATATAAATGGATATTTAAGAAGAAACTAAAGGCTGACGGCTCAATAGACAAGTATAAAGCAAGGCTTGTAATAAAAGGATTCAGACAGAAGGAAGATCTGGATTACTTTGATACATACTCTCCAGTTACCAGAATAACATCAATTAGGATGCTTATTGCAATCACATCTATATTAAATTTGGAAATACACCAAATGAATGTGAAAACTGTGTTTTTGAATGGTGAATTGGAAGAAGAAATATATATGCAGCAACCAGAAGGGTTTCTAAGCCCGGGAAATGAAAACAAGGTGTGCAAAATAGTAAAATCACTTTATGGCCTTAAACAAGCTCCGAAACAATGGCACGAGAAATTTGATGAAACTATGTTATCAAACGGATTCAAAATAAATAAATCAGATAAATGCGTATATATAAGATATACGGATATTGGATATGTCATTGTTTGTCTTTATGTTGATCATTTACTAATCCTAGGAAATAATAATGCCATAATAAAATCTACGAAAGATATGTTATCCTCTAGATTCGACATGAAAGACCTAGGAGTGGCTGATGTAATCTTGGGTGTGAAATTATAAAAACACCACAAGGATATGCCTTATCTTAGTCACATTACATAGCCAAATTACTTGAAAGGTTCAAGCAGTATAATATAACCATTGCAAAATCACCAGTGGATATGAACCAAAATTGGGTAAAGAACACCGGTGATGGAATATATCAACTTGAATATTCTCGCATACTGGGAAGTATCATGTATGTCATGAATTGCACTAGGCCTGATATTGCATACGCTATAAGCAAGCTGAGTAAATACACCAGTAATCCTGGCAATTATCACTGGAAAGCAATAATCAGGGTCCTAGGATATCTGAAGTACACACAAAACTATGTGTTACAATATGAGAAGTATCCTTCAGTGGTAGAAGGATATAGTGATGCCAATTGGATAACTGGCTCAAATGACACAAAATCCACAAGTGGATATGTGTTTACATTAGGATATGGAGAAATCTCATGGAAATCATCCAAACATACTTGCATAGCACGGTCGACAATGGAATCGGAGTTCATTGCTCTAGATAAAGCTGCAGAAGAAGCAGACTGGCTTAGGAGTTTCTTGGAAGATATTCCGAATTGGGAAAAACCTGTACCTCCAATATGTATACATTGTGATGGTCAATATGCTATAGGAAGGGCGAATAGTACATTGTATAATGGTAAGTCTCGACATATTCGTCATAGACATTAAACCATAAGACAACTTCTCTCTAATGGGGTTATCACTATAGACTATGTAAGGTCAAAGGATAACATAGCGGATCCACTAACCAAAGGTTTTCCAAGAGAGAAAGTTCAAACCTTATCGATGGGAATGGGTTTAAGACCTATGAATTAAAAGTTTTGTAAAACGGAAACCCCACCTAGTTGACTGGAGATCCCAAGATCTAGGTTCAAAGGGACAACTAAGTTTAAGATAAACTTGATGGCACTGTTAAATTCAAACCATTCCTATGATAAGTCAGTGCACTACCCGTCGGAGAATAGGATAAGCTTGACTTTTAATGATGTCTATAATGTGGTGTTATAAAGAACCAAGTGGTGTATTATGAGATACTCTTAATAGAATCACCTATGTGAGTGCGAAGGCGCCGCTTCAAGAAGAATTGTAAGGTCGAATTCTTCAAGCACTCATGAAACCAAAGCGGTGTTCATGGAAAAAACGAACACAAACAGAGAACCAAGGGGTTAAAGAGCATTTACCATGTGTTTTCTTTATAGACTTACACAAACGGCTTACAGTTCAAAGACAGTCTAGTCTACTGATTCGCCAGTTAGTTATAACGATATAACACTAGGAAAAGTTCAAGGCCTCTGTGCTACTTTTACCGATATGATAAATGTTTCGTAAAATTTTAAGAACAGATTAGATAATACTCATTCATGTGGGGGATTGTTGGAAATGAATGAGTAATTGTTGAAAATGAATGAGTAGGTTTGGCAAAATTCATTTAGTCCCACATTGGGGAAAAATACCACCTTTGCCACTACTTATACTAAGGCTTGATATGTTATTACAAAAGAAAGAGGAGATGGAAGAGAGAGGCAATGACATGAACTATGGCATGATAAGCACTCATATTAATATTTAATGGTCAAACGATAATGCCTTGGACCTTGGGGCTCTTGGGGTCTGGTGATCGATTGGGCCTCCGGATACCGATGGGCTCGCTGCGCTGCGGAACCGCTATTTTTTTAATTTGGCCGCGAAATTGCCAACGGAAAGGTCTGTTGGTAAAGGGTCGCAACCTTTCCAACAGTCGTAGCCGTTGCAATTCGAACAGGAACGCCTGCTCATGTAAAGGTGCCTCTTCCAGCCTATATAAAGGCCTGCGAAAATCAACCCGAAAGAACAATTTAATTCTGATTTCGCTCCTCTTTGTCTTCTTCCCCACTGCTCTGTTCTTCAAAATAAAAACCACTTCCTTGCATTCGTCGTCAGCCTGCGGTTGTAGCGTAACATTGCAGACAGAGACCGTTTCATTCTTGGGAAACGATTGCTCAACCAAACCTTACAGCGTCGTAGAGTGAGCAATTTCGTTTCAAGGAAACAGCATACGCTGGACTCGGTCATTAATTGGTAATATTAATCTTCTTCTCTGCGTCTTCATTAAATCAGTACTATTTCTTTAACTTCCCTTAATAAACTGAGATTGATAATTGGTGTTGCGACTGCAATATCATTGATTCAATATTACTAACGCTTAAAAGCGTTGATGTACTTAGAAACGGTTTTCAGACGTTTCTAGTGATTGGTTGATAACAATCTTGAAACGAAATTGCTGATTGTTGCTTTTGTTTGCAGACGACGATGTCGCAAAGTAGCAACAACAAATCTGTGCCCGCACGGACTGTGCCACTGGCTCCGCCTCTGGTTCCACAGACTATTCCATATTCACATGGCGAGAGACCAGAGAAGTTTAATGGCCAGGATTTCAAACGCTGGCAAAAAAAGATGCTTTTCTACCTGACAACCCTAGGGCTAGCCAAATACCTCAAAGTGGATCCACCGTTCGTTGAAGAACTGGAGCCTGACGCCACAAAAGTCGAGGCTTTAAATGCATGGAAGAATTCTGACTTCATCTGTAAGAATTACATTCTCAACGGTTTAGATAACAGTTTGTATAATGTATATTGTACCGTTGAGACTGCAAAGGTTCTATGGTTATCACTTGAAAAGAAGTACAAGACTGAAGATGCCGGAATGAAGAAATTCATTGTCGTAAAGTTTCTTGACTTCAAAATGGTCGATTCCAAAACAGTCGTCAGTCAGATTCAAGAACCCCAAGTTATCATTCATGAAATTCACGACGAAAAAATGGAGTTAAGTGAGTCATTCCAAGTCGCTGCCGCTATCGAAAAGTTGCCTCCGTCATGGAAGGATTTCAAAAATTATTTAAAGCATAAACGCAAGGAAATGACCATGGAAGATCTGATTATTCGTCTGCGAATCGAAGAAGACAACAGAAAATCAAAGAAAAAGGCTACCAGTTCATTTCAGGCAAAATCCAACGTGGTTGAGGATGAAAAGACAAATAAAAGAAAGCGCGAGCAAAATCCTAATGCAAAGAAACAAAAGAAGTTTCAAGGATCTTGCCATAATTGTGGGAAGAAAGGCCGCAAAGCAGCCGTGTGTCATGCGCCCAAAAAGAAGAAACCTGAAGCAAATATAGCAGGAAATTCAGATGATGTCGCAGATATGGATTTGTGTGCAGTTATTTCTGAATGCAACCTTGTTGGCAACAACAAGGAGTGGTTTCTAGACACGGGAGCCACTCGTCATATATGTGCTAACAAGTGGATGTTTACAACCTACAGACCTGCCACTGATAACGAGCAACTATTCATGGGTAACTCGTCTGCATCAAAGGTGGAAGGCAAGGGAAAGATTGTACTGAAGTTAACTTCTGGAAAGGAACTATAATTGAATGACGTTCTTCACGTTCCATAAATCCGCAAGAACCTGATTTCAGGATCGTTGCTCAGCAAACATGGTTTCAAACTAACATTTGTTGCTGATAAGTTTGTAATATCAAAGAATGGAGTGTATGTTGGAAGAGGATATGTGTGTGATGGCTTGTTTAAAGCAAATGTAACCACTGTTGTACCAAATAATGATATGAATAAAATTGAATCTTCTGCTTATATTGTTGACTCTTCTAACATATGGCATTCTAGATTAGGGCATGTAAATTTTGATACATTGCGAAATTGATTAATCTAGAATTCATACCAAAATGCAATATAGATTCCAACGATAATTGTCAAGTTTGTGCCAAAGCGAAAATGACTAGAACCTCGTTTCATTATGTTGAACGAGAAACGGAACCTCTAGAATTAATACAAACTGATGTATGTGATTTGAAAATGTGTCAAACTAGAGGTGGAAAGAGGTACTTTATCATACATTGATGATTGTACCAGATATTGTTACGTCTATCTCCTTAGAAGTAAGGACGAAGCAATCAACATGTTTAAACAGTATAAGGCAGAAGTTGAGAATCAACTCAACAAGAAAATAAATTCTTTAAGGAGTGATAGAGGAGGAGAATTTGAGTCCCCATTTGAGGAATTCTGTGCTGAGCATGGAATTATTCATCAAACTACAACACCTTATTCACCTCAATCCAACGGTATAGCCGAACGAAAAATTAGAACTCTTAAAGAAATGATGAATGTCTTACTAATTAGTTCTGGCTTACCAGATAACTTTTGGGGAGAAGCTATTCTTTCGACAAATCATATTTTGAATAAAATACCACGAAAGAAAACATCTAAATCTCCACACGAACTTTGGAAAAACATACCTCCATCCTACAAATACTTGAAAGTGTGGGGGTGTCTTGCCAAAGTAGAAATACCAAACCCGAAAAAGGTCAAAATTGGACCAAAGACTATAGATTGCATATTCATTGGATATGCTCATAATAGTAATGCATATCGATTTTGGGTGTACAAATCTGAAATTGATGATATTCATGAATACACCATTATCGAGTCTCGAAATGCAAGATTCTTTGAACACATTTATCCTCTAAAGACCTCTATTGAAACTAGTGTTCAAAAGAGGCCAAGAGATTCTGATACTCCCGAGGATAATGCTGATCAAAGAGAAATGAATGATGAAACTGAGACAGAGGAACCGAGAAGGAGCAAGCGAAAAAGGACCTCTAAATCCTTTGGACCTGATTTCTATGCATATATGATAGAAAATGAACCTCTAACTTACCAACAAGCAATGTCATCTCCCGATGCTCCTTATTGGAAAGAAGCCGTCTATAGTGAAATAGAATCCATTCTACAAAACCATACGTGGGAACTAGTGGATCTTCCTAAAGGATCAAAACCACTAGGATATAAATGGATATTTAAGAAGAAACTAAAGGCTGACGGCTCAATAGACAACTATAAAGCAAGGCTTGTAATAAAAGGATTCAGACAGAAGGAAGATCTGGATTACTTTGATACATACTCTCCAGTTACCAGAATAACATCAATTAGGATGCTTATTGCAATCGCATCTATATTGAATTTGGAAATACACCAAATGGATGTGAAAACTGCGTTTTTGAATGGTGAACTGGAAGAAGAAATATATATGCAGCAACCAGAAGGGTTTCTAAGCCCGGAAAATGAAAATAAGGTGTGCAAATTAGTAAAATCACTTTATGGCCTTAAACAAGCTCTGAAACAATGGCATGAGAAATTTGATGAAACTATGTTATCAAACAGATTCAAAATAAATGAATCAGATAAATGCATATATATAAGATATACGGATATTGGATATGTCATTGTTTGTCTTTATGTTGATGATTTACTAATCCTAGGAAATAATAATGCCATAATAAAATCAACGAAGGATATGTTATCCTCTAGATTCGACATGAAAGACCTAGGTGTGGCTGATGTAATCTTGGGTGTGAAATTTATAAAAACACCACAAGGATATGCCTTATCTCAGTCACATTACATAGCCAAATTACTTGAAAGGTTCAAGCAGTATAATTTAACCATTGCAAAATCACCAGTGGATATGAACCAAAATTGGGTAAAGAACACCGGTGATGGAATATACCAACTTGAATATTCTCGCATACTGGGAAGTATCATGTATGTCATGAATTGCACTAGGCCTGATATTGCATACGCTATAAGCAAGCTGAGTAGGTACACCAGTAATCCTGGAAAACATCACTGGAAAGCAATAATCAGGGTCCTAGGATATCTGAAGTACACACAAAACTATGTGTTACAATAAGAGAAGTATCCTTCGTTGGTAGAAGGATATAGTTATGCCAATTGGATAACTGGCTCAAATGACACAAAATCCACAAGTGGATGTGTGTTTGCATTAGGAAATGGAGCAATCTCACGGAAATCATCCAAACAGACTTGCATAGCAAGGTCGACAATGGAATCGGAGTTCATTGCTCTAGATAAAGCTGCAGAAGAAGCAGACTGGCTTAGGAGTTTCTTGGAAGATATTCCGAATTGGGAAAAACCTATACCTCCAATATGTATATATTGTGATAGTCAATCTGCTATAGGAAGGGCGAATAGTACATTGTATATGGTAAGTCTCGACATATTCGTCGTAGACATAAAACCATAAGACAACTTCTCTCTAATGGAGTTATCACTATAGACTATGTAAGGTCAAAGGATAACATAGCGGATCCACTAACCAAAGGTTTGCCAAGAGAGAAAGTTCAAACCTTATCGATGGGAATGAGTTTAAGACCTATGAATTAAAAGTTTTGTAAAACGGAAACCCCACCTAGTTGACTGGAGATCCCAAGATCTTGGTTCAAAGGGACAACTAAGTTTAAGATAAACTTGATGGCGCTGTTAAATTCAAACCATTCCTATGATAAGTCAGTGCATTACCCGTCGGAGAATAGGATAAGCTTGGCTTTTAATGATGTCTATACAGTGGTATTATAAAGAACCAAGTGGAGTATTACGAGATACTCTTAATAGAATCACCTATGTGAGTGATAAGGCGCCGCTTCAAGAAGAATTGTAAGGTCGAATTCTTCAAGCACTCATGAAACCAAGGCGGTGTTCATGGAAAAAACGAACACAAACAGAGAACCAAGCGGTTAAAGAGCATTTATCATGTGTTTTCTTTATAGACTTACACAAACGACTTACAGTTCAAAGACAGTCTAGTCTACTGATTCGCCAGTTAGTTATAACGATATAACACTAGGAAAAGTTCAAGGCCTCTGTGCTACTTTTACCGATATGATGAATGTTTCGTAAAAATTTAAGAACAGATTAGATAATACTCATTCATGTGGGGGATTGTTGGAAATTAATGAGTAATTGTTGAAAATGAATGAGTAGGTTTGGCAAAATTCATTTAGCCCCACATTGGGGAAAAATACCACCTTTGCCACTACTTATACTAAGGCTTGATATGTTATTACAAAAGAAAGAGGAGATGGAAGAGAGAGCCAATGACATGAACTATGGCATGATAAGCACTCATATTAATATTTAATGGTCAAAAGATAGGGCCTTGGGCCTTGGGGCTCTTGGTGTCTGGTGATCAATTGGGCCTCCGGATGCCGATGGGCTCGCTGCACTGCGGAACCGCTATTTTTTGAATTTGGCCGCGAAATTGCCAACGGAAAGGTCTGTTGGTAAAGGGTCGCAACCTTTCCAACAGTCGTAGCCGTTGCAATTCGAACAAGAATGCCTCCTCATGTAAAGGTGCCTCTTCCAGCCTATATAAAGGCCTGCGAAAATCAAAACGAAAAAACAGTTTAATTCTGATTTCACTCCTCTTTATCTTCTTCCCCACTGCTCTGTTCTTCAAAATAAAAACTACTTCCTTGCGTTCGTCGTCAGCCTGCGGTTGTAGCGCAACATCGCAGACAGAGACCATTTCATTCTGGGGAAACGATTGCTGAACCAAACCTTACAACGCCGTAGAGGGAGCAATTTCATTTCAAGGAAACAGCATACGCTGGACTCGGTCATTAATTGGTAATATTAATCTTCTTCTATGCGTCTTCATTTAATCAGTACTGCTTCTTTAACTTCCCTTGCTAAACTGAGATGGATAATTGGTGTTGCGACTGCAATATCATTGTTTCAATATTACTAATGCTTAAAAGCGTTGCTGTTCATAGAAACGGTTTTCAGACGTTTCTAGTGGTTGGTTGATAACAATCTATGGATCTTGAACACAGAAGATACTCTTAGACTGCTGATAGTCGCATATCTGACATTTTCGCGTATAACATACAAAAGTGGGATTTGAATATGCAACCAAGTTGAAGGCCATGGCATGGCATGCAATTGCAATAACTGTCATGGAAGTCTATTTGTACAGTTTTTTCTGAATAAAGGACACAATTGAAGTAACATGATATTGTATAATTTAGTCAAATAGATAGGTTACTTAGGTACTTCAAACATGAGTACAAGTATAGCACAAATTATATCCGTTAATTATTCTTTACATCTAAGAGTAGCGACTATGTGTACTACTGTAAAGTATATATAATGTTGTAGTAAAAAAAATCTAGCATTATATTTACACACCCAAGATATACCATATGCATATATCAGCCACCATACATCGCATGCCAAAATTTCCAATAAAGTCTTCCTAAGTTAATTAACAATTTTTTTTTCAGTATTACCGATGCATAATATAAATCCAGCTAGCTTAATTCACCTAATGTTGCTACTAAAAATGCTCCATATACATTGAATTGTATCTCAATATTGACAAAGAAAGATGAATCTTCCTTATCTTGATTTGCATTGAAAAATGCATTATGATTGGGCTTTTCATTATCTTGTGTTTATAAAAGCTTATGTGCAGAGAAATGGGATGCGGCTATGATCTGAACATACAGGTCAACTACGTAGCAAAAAAAATAAGCCACAAGTTGCTTCTGATATATATGAGAATTCAGCTAGGAAACAACCAATTTATCAGCTATATATCAAACTTTAAGGTCGTTTTCTTGTTTATTTTTATAAACGCTAGGAGAATAATAACCATATTCAAATTTGTACGCCCTCGGATAACAAAATCAATATGAAGTTCTGCAAAGTCTACTTTCAGAGACCAAATTTTTAGCCTTACCGTGTCTATCTTTATTAATACTGAAGATCAAAGAAAACCATAGAATCATAAACACTTTTGGCTTAAGATCGAAGCCATAGAGGAAGTAAAGGAGTTATTTTTATCAAAAAGAGTATACTTTGAAGATTGCCCAAGTTGCAAGCTTGATCAAAAGAAAGAGACTAATTTGGGGATGCCTTATAGAGAGTTCATTTATGTTTGGATTTGTGTTCTTGCCACTCGTAATTTTTTTTCTTTCCCACTTTCTTGGAAATTTGGTGTATGGGTGCATTGTTTTATGTAATTTTATTCTGCAGTACTCGTTATCTTCATCTACGTCGTTTATTTTACATGTTCACCTATCACTAATCAATTGTAGTATGTGATCTCTTCAACTTTATGCACACGATCATACCGTCGATTCTTCAATTTTAGCCTACATGAGGAAGAAAACGAAACAAAGTGAGCTGTTGAGTGACTTGTTTATTTTTATAAGAAATTAGATTAATTTCCTCGTATATAGATGATAAATCCCTTATTGTAGTGGTTATATCCCCTGTTCGTACACAACTTTTGGCTGTATATTTGTTAAGTGAATCTCGTATATTAGTGATAAATTAGGTTAATTTCCTCCTAATCATTCTTTACAAAGCTCTGACCTTTGGAATAAGGTTACATATCAAAATGAACTCTGTGTTGTCATAAATGAAGTGTAAGGTGCATTGAAGCTTGCAAATGTAACAGGTTAATGTAGTGCGAAGAGAAGCATATGAATGAATTTTTAAAGCCATACTTGTCAAAGCAGTTGGCAGAACATATAGAGTTTTTTTATAATTATAAAAGCCAGGTATGTAGTAGGGCTTGACTTTGAGAGTTGATTGCCAATGTTGTGATTTGTGACATAAAATTACATATGTTGATAGAGACGAGGCATGGATATGATTGGCGGTAGAGGAGATGGTGCAGCAACAGAGAGAAGGTTAGAAGGAGAAGTTTGGCATTTGAGCGGATTTATTGCTGGATTTTGACCCTGTAACACCCCACCTCCACCAATGCCACTCTTGCAAGCACACTAGCTTTGGAGGGGCGTTAAACAAGGTAAACATGCATGCAGATATAACAAGACAGAACATATAAGTAAAACAGAGTAGTAAAGCAGCGGATAAAACTAGCATTTCAAAACCATAGTCAAGTTACATCAAAGTACTTGGTCATTATTTACCCATAAAACAATGTGTAGAACATAAACTGAAAAAAAAGAAACATAAAGTAACTATCCCCAAAGTAGCATAAGGCCATAGCATGCTCAAACCATACGTGAGCTATCCAGAAAAGCTGTTAAAGATCCAGCTAGGTAACAGTGTTCCCACCCTGCAAACCTGGGGGGGGGGGGGGGGAAACGGAAGAAAAGAGGCGAAAGAAAACGGGTCAGTCAAAAAGACTGGTAAGTCCTATCTACTATTAGTATAAAAACTAATAAAGTTAACTGAACATGTAAAACAGAGATGAGATGTAGGGTGAAAACTGGCATGGTGAAAAGTTAACAAGATAGATCAAGTGTGGCATCACATATACAAGGTTAAGTTGCACCAGGTGTGTACTAGTATTCCATGTTAAGTGTAAACTAGAAATGATCCCTTGGCCCAATTTTGGCCCAATATCCCGAGATGACCTAGATCAAGGTCCAACAACACGGTCTAGTCGATCGGCTCCCTAAAAGCCTAACTCGTCAAGTGTCGGTGTCATACGACCCAATCACGAAGTGTAGTCAAACTGTGCTAGGTCCACCCTAGGGTGTATCAAGCCCTAGGGTGCCAACCACAGACACAAATCAAGCACGCACAGTCTAAACCTACGGGTGCCCGTGTCTGCTTTTTCAACTCTGGACTATGTGCACGACCATAGTCTGCCTGAACCTACACCGGCGCACCTACTCAGCCGTCGTTTTGGTCGCTTACATGTCAACCCAGTAATCGTGCCCCACCCTAGCCTAGTCCCTAGGGTATCATGATACAATCAAGAGGGTTACTGGGTAAAAGGACCACATAACTAGGGTTTCTAGCGGGTTAAATGTGGTTAACCCTACTCAATCAAGTATCAAGTTGGTTAAGTGTACCCAAGGTTCATGACTTAACCGCGTCAACCCATCATGTTTAATTGGTTAAGTATCCAAGTGGTCCATGACTTAACCCTATCATGTGGCCTTAATTATTTTAATGCACCCAACCTCTCACATTAGACTTTGTTGTGGTTACTAGTTAAGCCGGGCGGGTCCGGGTAGCTTTACACCACAACTTAGTCTAACCTCGGGTTTCAAGTGCGACATGACCAACTACTCACATTGGGTCCTATTGTTTGTAGCCACTAGTTAAGCCGGTCGGTTCCGGGTAGATTTATGCTACAAACTCAACCCAACCTCGAGTTGGCCACACTCGTATTTTCTAAGTGTTATGTCCATCATTATGTTTATAAACATAATCACAAGTCAATGTTCATGTCATATTTTAAAACCATGTTTTCATGTCATTAATATTACCCAACCCAACGCATTCCCATCGCATGTACGTTTCGCATAACATAACATAGATCAAAAGAGGGAACTTGGCCAAAGCATGACAAAAGGGCATAAGGTAATAAGGTTGGCCACAAGTTAAACATGGTGGCATATGAGGCATAAATATGTTCATAAACTTGCATATTACATCATGGGCCTCAAAACATGCATAATATCAACTTAAGTAAATAGGTGAAACATGATCATAAATGACATAGGATGGTGGTTAGAAGTTCGCATATAACATTATATGCAAGTTATCATAAAGGTTATGAGGGTTCTCATGTTGCATAATGCAACATTTCAACATAAAGCTTATAGCTTTTAGCCCACAAGGTCAAGGTGATAGCTTTACAAACACGCATAGAATTAAACTTATGCATAACATGATAGGATCAAAGCACATATCATACTTAGGCCCAAACTCAACTTGCAACATGTCATATTTAACTTCATAGTTAGAATCTAAGAGTAGTATAGGGCTTACAATGCTATGAAGACTAGAATTAATATAAAATAAGATTGAGACGAAGCCACACTAGCAAATCCGCAACCAAAGACGATAAATTCCACTTCAAGACTTGAGAACAAGAAGGAATAACCCCAAAGACAAAGAAAGATGGCTCTTTTACTTAAGAAAGATGGCTCCTTTATGACATAGATTGATTTGAGACACTCATGCTCTCATGAAGAAGGTGGAGGCCATGATTAGTGAACATTTGGGCAACATTTAGTTGTAGGAATGATTAATGAGGGTTTAGGCTAGGTCTAGGGGTCTTTTTATAGGTGATTAGGTTAGTTTAGACCCTAGGATTAACCCTAAATCGAATCTGAGCCATCAACTCCCGTCAGAAACTTCCAGAGCAAGACCAAACATGTCAAAGTGGTGCACCAGAAAAATTGGTCCGACCGGGGGGGTCGGCCCCTGGGTCGACATGGGTGTCGACCCATTGGGGGGGGGGTCGACACAGGTGTCGACCCTTGTGTCGACCCGGCCTGGGGGGGGGGGATTCCCGCCCATTCTGCCTTGGTTGCAATTGAATCTGAATTCGAATTTGAACTGTTTTCGGGCTTGGAATTTTCTGAAAACTTCATTGGGCCATAACTTGGTCATACGGACTCCGTTTTTCGAAAACTCGGACTCTATTACGCGTATTTTTCCGAGACGAACGCAATGGCACAGCCCATTTCCCTTGATTCAGATTTTACAATTTAATTCTTCCTTGATTTACATTATAACATGTTATTCAAAAATACGGGTTGTTACATTCTCCCCTCCTTAAAGGATTTCGTCCCCGAAATCTCCAAGTTAGGAAGAACGTATCCTACCATACATCATCCATCTACTCAAAACATCATCCACAAGTAACCATTGTCCTTAAAAGCTTCTAAATGTTGTATGAACATATGCAAAAGGTGTGTGTATATGTACTTATCTAATGCGAAAATCAGGCGGTTACTGATTCAGTAAACCTCCTTAAAGCAAAGTATGTTAGTGAAATGAGTCCATATGTATGCAAATTCCTAACATAATTTATAATCTCTACATGAGTGCACATAACATTCATTCATATGCAACATCCACGTGATAGCACAACAAGTTTCATTCCATGAATAAGCATAAACACTCATGCATATGCAACATGAAAGTGTGTGAGCCGATCTTAGTGCCTAATGTGTATCATGCATCCACGAGTATCCACTTGCAAACACTTGCAACCACTTGCAACCATCAAGCATAACATGTTTCAAATACATGTTTCATCCAAAGGGTTTCTACCTAAGGTTATCATGACAAGGTTAACGAGATAACAAGATAAACAAGATAAACAAGATAAACAAGGTAAACATGGGTAGCAAAAGAAAGATATGCTAATTAGGAAAGGAGATTGAGAATGTACCCTAAAAAAGGAATGGATAAAGCCCACGCATCTTCTCCTCGGTTTCCCAAGTTGCATCTTCATCGGCTTCACTCCACTGAACTTTCACCAACTTGACTTCTCGATTTCTTAGCTTCTTGATCTCTGTTCCCAAGGTACGAATCGGAGCTCTTCTCAACGTTGCCTCTTCTACTTCCACGTCTTCAAGAATGCTTGGTTCAACCACCTCAGCGGACTCATGTAAGCACTTTCGGAGATGCGAGACATGAAAGACATTATGCACTCCGGCTAGCTTCTCGGGCAATTCCACCTTGTAGGCCATCTTTCCAATTCTCTCTATGATAGGGAAGGGTCATACGAACCTTGGTGCCAGCTTCCCAACTGCTCCAAAACATACCACATTACGCAAAGGAGAAACCTTCACGAAAACCATGTCTCCCACTTCGAATTCCAAATCTTCCCTTCGCTTGTCAGCATAGGATTTCTGTCTGTCTTGGGCCGCTTTCATCCGTCTTCTCACCAATTCAACCTTCTCGGATGTGTCCTGTATCATATCGGGCCCAAGTATAAGCCTATCTGTTGTCTCCCACCAACAAGATGGTGACCTACACGGCCTCCCATACAAAGCTTCAAATGGTGCCATCCCTATGCTGGCTTGATAGCTATTATTATAAGCAAACTCTACAAGAGGAAGGTGGTCTTCCCAAGTACCACCAAAGTCAAGAACACAAAGCCTCAAAAGATCTTCTAGCACTCTATTCACCCTTTCGGTTTGGCCATCCGTCTGGGGGTGATAGGCTGTACTCAGATTCAATCGCGTACCCATCGCTTCTTGCAAACTATTCCAGAGCTGGCTAGTGAAAATTGGGTCACGATCGCTAACTATGCTAGAAGGAACTCCATGCAACCGCACTATCTCCCGAAGATAAATAGATGCTAGCCATGATGCGGTCCTCTTGCTCTTTACAGGAATGAAATGAGCACTCTTCGTAAGTCTATCAACTATGACCCATATGCTCGTGTTCCCTTTCCTTGACCTAGGCAATCCATCCACAAAATCCATAGAAATACTCTCCCACTTCCATTGCGGGATCTCCAATGGATGTAATAGCCCACCTGGTTTCTTTGACTCGGCTTTCACTTGTTGGCACACCATGCACTTTGAAACATACTCTGCCACATCTTTCTTCATTCCAGCCCAAAAGAAAATGCGCTTCATATCTCTATACATCTTATCTCCTCCAGGATGTATAGTCATCTTCGAGTGATGTGCTTCTTCGAGAACTTTATGCACCAAGTCTCCTACTTGTGGAACGCATAGCCTTCCATCACGCCTTAGCCAACCCTTGTCATCAATAGTATATCTAGCTAGGTGACTAGACGTCTCACCACGGATCAACTTGCCCATGACCTCGACTATCTGCGGGTCTCCTTTCTGGGAAGCCCCAACTTGATCAAGAATTGTGGGTCTAAGCTCAAGGGATGCTAATGAACCCGTCATCGACTCAACAGCCGTCGTGAAATCAAAGTTTGCCAAGAACTCTAAGTTCTTCATCTCAATAAACAAGGGACTCAAAGTCAACCTCCTTCTGCTTAATGCATCTGCCACAACATTACCCTTGCCAGGGGTGTAAGCTATCTCGAAGTCATATGATGCCAAGAATTCCATCCACCATTGCTGCCTTAGATTCAGATCTTTCTGCGAGAAGAGGTACTTGAGTGACTTGTGATCAGTATACAACTCAAACCTTTCGCCTAGAAGATAGTGGCGCCAGGATTTGAGTTCAAAGACGATCGCCGCCAACTCCAAATCATGAGTGGGATAGTTCTTCTCATGAACTTTAAGTTGCCTACCCCCATAACATATCACTCTTCCCTCTTGCATCAGAACAACACCTAACCCCGTGCCACATGCATCGGTGTACTCGGTAAACATCCTACCACTATCGGGTAATGCCAAAACTGGAGCTGTGGTAAGGGCTCTCTTGAGCCTTTAAAAAGCAAGCTCACACTCTAAGTCCCATGCAAAGACTAAGTTCTTCTTCGTCAACTTAGTAAGAGGGGCCGAAATCTTAGTGAAGTCCCTGATGAACTTCCTATAGTAGCCCGCCAGACTGAGAAAGCTTCTTACTTCGGTTGCATTCCTAGGAGTCTTCCAGTCTTGAACCACAACCACTTTCGCGGGATCCACCGCTATGCCTTGCTTAGAAACTATATGTCCAAGAAACCGAACTTCCCTTCTCGAAAAATGACATTTGGAGAACTTGGCTTTCAACTGATGCGCTCTAAGCGTATCCATCACTTCCTTGAGATGCCTAACATGCTCTTCCTCATCCTTTGAGAAGATCAGAATATCATCCACGAAGACAACCACGAACTTGTTAAGGAACTCCCTGAACACCCTACTCATCAAATCTACGAAGTAGGCGGGTGCATTAGTCAAACCGAATGGCATGACAAGCCATTCAAAGAATCCATCTGGAGTCCTAAACGCAGTTTTATCAATACTATCCTCAGCCACTCTAAGCTGATGGAATCTGGTGGCTAGATCGAGCTAAGAAAAAACAGAAGCACCAACAAGCTGGTCAAAGAGATCATCAATCCTCGGTAACGGGTGCCTATTCTTCTTTGTCAGCTTGTTCAACTCTCGATAATCAACACATAGACGAAGCGAACCATCCGCATTAGTAGCGAATACCACCGGAGCACCCCATTCAGAAATGCTTCGCCTAATAAATTTTTTCTCAAGCAGCTCCTTGATTTGCTTACTGAGCTATCTTCTTTCTCGTGGGGCCATGTGCCTAACGGGCAATGATACTGGCTTGGCATTATCAACAAGATAAATGCGAAATTCTATCTCTCGTTTAGGGGGTAACCCCTTAACCTCTTCAAAGACATCAGGGTATTCCCGAACCACCCTTAAAGATTGCAGATCATTGATGGACGAGTCAAGAGATTCAAGATAACATAGCATGACGGGATCCAGCGGGTTGCAAGAAATCTCTAGGGTATTACCGAGGCGAGTCATGAGCCTCACCACCCTATGCTCACAATCGAGAATGGCTCCATAACTGGACAACCAATCCATGCCCAAGATCAACCCGTATCCTGTGAACCCGAGAACATAAGCATTACACGTGAATTCTACGGTCAAGATAGAAATCTTCAAATCCACACAAATCATAGATAAATGGGCGGAACCCCCAATTGGATTTGAAACACTGACGGGATCCTCAACTAGACTAGTACTTAGGTGCAAACTTTCAACAATGTCAGAAGAATTAAAGGTATGCGATGTGCCAGAATCAAATAAGGTGCGAACAGGATAATTAGAAATATAAACAAGACTTTCTACAGAAATACTACCTCGGTCCTGGACTGGAGCAGTGTTGAGAGCATGCACTTGCCCTCCAGAAGGTCCTACACGCTGATTCTGCCCTTGTCCTTGCTTCTTGGGGCAATCCTTGCTAAAGTGCCCAGTCTCTCCACAATGAAAGCATTCGCCCCGCTTCCTCTTCTTCTTTCTGCAATCCTTGGCTATGTGCCCAACAATCCCACAGAAGTTGCATTTTCTTGGGTCCTTTGCCTTGGCCTTGTTGCCCTTGTTGTTCTTGTTGTTCTGATTGCTCCGATTTCCTCCCCACTTGGAGTCCGTCTTCTTGGGTTGAGTCTCATTAGTCTTGACTTCCTTCTTGCCATTCTTATCGTCTCCTTGAAGCAATGCCATGTCTACTAGGCCTTCGAAAGTGGCCCCCATGGGTATATGAGATAGGGCTAAACCTTGTAATGGCTCATTCAACCCTCGTGCAAAGCGTAAAGCCTTCTTCTGGGGAGTATTAACCATGTCCAAACCGAATCGAGCGAGCTGGTTAAACTCATTCACATACTCCCTCACTGTCATGTCCCCTTGCTTCAAAGATATAAACTTCTCCAATTGTAGATTCGCCTCAGCTGATGATAGAAACTTAAGCCCAAACCTCGTCCTAAAGTCGGCCCAAGTCTCTATGGGTCTAGTTGCATTGGTGACCTCCCACCAATAAGCAGCTTCTTCTTTTAATAGCCATGTTGCCAATAAAACCTTTCTATGGTCTTCCACATCAAAGATAGCGAAGAGATCCTCAGTTTCTTTCAACCAATTTCGTGCCTCCACAAAAGTCTCCGTCCCAATGAAATTCTTGCCACCCATCGCCTTAAAGTCTTTGCAAATCTTAGCGAAATCAGCTTGTGGATTCTGAGGAGGAGGAGTAGGAGGAGGAGGGACCTCAGTTACGGTAGGGGTGTTTGCTGGGCCCACATTGTTGGCCCTAGCTTCCAAGTACCTCCGGAACCATCCGGGAATGGTCACTCCCTCGGGAAGGTTAAGATCGGCCATACTGAAAAAGGAAAAGATAGATTTAGAACAAGGAAACGAAGGATAGTGCTAATGGCTTTTGGGGAATAGCCTTTTTAAAATAACTAGACTTTTCTTGGAAAATACTTAATTTGTTTTGAAAATAGTTTTTCAAAAGGTAAGTTTTAAAAACACTTTTGCTCAAATCTTGTAAACCTTATGCTCTGATACCAAATGTAACACCCCACCTCCGCCAATGCCACTCTTGCAAGCACACTAGCTTTGGAGGGGCGTTAAACAAGGTAAACATGCATGCAGATATAACAAGACAGAACATATAAGTAAAACAGAGTAGTAAAGCAGCGGATAAAACTAGCATTTCAAAACCATAGTCAAGTTACATCAAAGTACTTGGTCATTATTTTCCCATAAAACAAAGTCTAGAACATAAACTGAAAAAAAAGAAACATAAAGTAACTATCCCCAAAGTAGCATAAGGCCATAGCATGCTCAAACCATACGTGAGCTATCCAGAAAAGCAGCTAAATATCCAGCTAGGTAATAGTGTTCCCACCCTGCAAACCTGGGGGGGGGGGGAACGGAAGAAAAGAGGCAAAAGAAAACGGGTCAGTCAAAAAGACTGGTAAGTCCTATCTACTATTAGTATAAAAACTAATAAAGTTAACTGAACATGTAAAACAGAGATGAGATGTAGGGTGAAAACTGGCATGGTGAAAAGTTAACAAGATAGATCAAGTGTGGCATCGCATATACAAGGTTAAGTTGCACCAGGTGTGTACTAGTATTCCATGTCAAGTGTAAACTAGAAATGATCCCTTGGCCCAATTTTGGCCCAATATCCCGAGATGACCTAGATCAAGGTCCAACAACACGGTCTAGTCGATCGGCTCCCTAAAAGCCTAACTCGTCAAGTGTCGGTGTCATACGGCCCAATCACGAAGTGTAGTCAAACTGTGCTAGGTCCACCCTAGGGTGTATCAAGCCCTAGGGTGCCAACCACAGACACAAATCAAGCACGCACAGTCTAAACCTACGGGTGCCCGTGTCTGCTTTTTCAACTCCGGACTATGTGCACGACCATAGTCCGCCTGAACCTACACCGGCGCACCTACTTAGCCGTCGTTTTGGTCGCTTACATGTCAACCCAGTAATCGTGCCCCACCCTAGCCTAGTCCCTAGGGTATCATGATACAATCAAGAGGGTTACTGGTGACAAGGACCACGTAACTAGGGTTTCTAGCGGGTTAAATGTGGTTAACCCTACTCAATCAAGTATCAAGTTGGTTAAGTGTACCCAAGGTTCATGACTTAACCGCGTCAACCCATCATGTTTAATTGGTTAAGTATCCAAGTGGTCCATGACTTAACCCTATCATGTGGCCTTAATTATTTTAATGCACCCAACCTCTCACATTAGACTTTGTTGTGGTTACTAGTTAAGCCGGGCGGGTCCGGGTAGCTTTACACCACAACTTAGTCTAACCTCGGGTTTCAAGTGCGACATGACCAACTACTCACATTGGGTCCTATTGTTTGTAGCCACTAGTTAAGCCGGTCGGTTCCGGGTAGATTTATGCTACAAACTCAACCCAACCTCGAGTTGGCCACACTCATATTTTCTAAGTGTCATGCCCATCATTATGTTTATAAACATAATCACAAGTCAATGTTCATGTCATATTTTAAAACCATGTTTTCATGTCATTAATATTACCCAACCCAACGCATTCCCATCGCATGTACGTTTCGCATAACATAACATAGATCAAAAGAGGGAACTTGGCAAAAGCATGACAAAAGGGCATAAGGTAATAAGGTTGGCCACAAGTTAAACATGGTGGCATATGAGGCATAAATATGTTCATAAGCTTGCATATTACATCATGGGCCTCAAAACATGCATAATATCAACTTAAGCAAATAGGTGAAACATGATCATAAATGACATAGGATGGTGGCTAGAAGTTTGCATATAACATTATATGCAAGTTATCATAAAGGTTATGAGGGTTCTCATGTTGCATAATGCAACATTTCAACATAAAGCTTATAGCTTTTAGCCCACAAGGTCAAGGTGATAGCTTTACAAACACGCATAGAATTAAACTTATGCATAACATGATAGGATCAAAGCACATATCATACTTAGGCCCAAACTCAACTTGCAACATGTCATATTTAACTTCATAGTTAGAATCTAAGAGTAGTATAGGGCTTACAATGATATGAAGACTAGAATTAATATAAAATAAGATTGAGACGAAGCCACACTAGCAAATCCGCAACCAAAGACGATAAATTCCACTTCAAGACTTGAGAACAAGAAGGAATAACCCCAAAGACAAAGAAAGATGGCTCTTTTACTTAAGAAAGATGGCTCCTTTATGACATAGATTGATTTGAGACACTCATGCTCTCATGAAGAAGGTGGGGGCCATGATTAGTGAACATTTGGGCAGCATTTAGTTGTAGGAATGATTAATGAGGGTTTAGGCTAGGTCTAGGGGTCTTTTTATAGGTGATTAGGTTAGTTTAGACCCTAGGATTAACCCTAAATCGAATCTGAGCCATCAACTCCCGTCAGAAACTTCCAGAGCAAGACCCAACATGTTAAAGTGGTGCACCAGAAAAATTGGTCCGACCGGGGGGGTCGACCCCTGGGTCGACATGGGTGTCGACCCATTGGGGGCGGTCGACACAGGTGTCGACCCTTGTGTCGACCCTGCCTGGGGCGGGAAAATTCCCGCCCATTCTGCCTTGGTTGCAATTGAATTTGAATTCGAATTTGAACTGTTTTCGGGCTTGGAATTTTCTGAAAACTTCATTGGGCCACATGGGTGTCGACCCATTGGGGGGGGTCGACACAGGTGTCGACCCTTGTGTCGACCCTACCTGGGGCGGGAAAATTCCCGCCCATTCTGCCTTGGTTGCAATTGAATCTGAATTCGAATTTGAACTGTTTTCGGGCTTGGAATTTTCTGAAAACTTCATTGGGCCATTACTTGGTCATACGGACTCCGTTTTTCGAAAACTCGGACTCTATTTCGCGTATTTTTCCGAGACGAATGCAATGGCACAGCCCGTTTCCCTTGATTCAGATTTTACAATTTAATTCTGCCTTGATTTACATTATAACATGTTATTCAAAAATACGGGTTGCTACAGACCCGGTCTTTCTGTGACTTATCTACAAGTATTGAGGGGATATATTCCTAATATATCTCTAAGAGGAAAATTGGATATTTTTCCTAAGCCTTCTATTCTCCTATAAAAGTAGCACCCAGGGTTGGATTAAAAATATGGGATTATGACCGAATAGAGTGGCGGCTGCGTGCCTCTAGGGCTTGGTGCCCTAGAGATGATTGGTGCCTCCAGTTAATCCAAGGCTTAGCCGTCGTTCTTCATTGTTCTCCTTCTCCAACAAGGAGTGTTAGTCATCTAGATATTCTTTCCCTTTCTCAATAATGTTATTGATTCTTGTAATTTTGTTTATTGTTGGTTTTGATCCATTGAGTGTAAACAAAATTTGTTTTTGTGAATCAATAAAGAGGGTGGTTGAGTGGAATATCTTGTGTTTGTGCGTGTGATTTCATATCTGTGTTTGTTTCCATAGAAATCATCTTTAAGTAATTGGGTGAATAAGATCATGGTCGCTTCCGCAAAGGCGCAGTTTTCACAACAGTTGGTACCGGAGCTAGATCATCGCAAAGCTTAGAGTGATTTTGGATTGGAAAAATTGATTTTTGTTCGAAAAAAATTGATTTTTTTGGTAAAAAAATTGATTTTTTTTACGTCGGATATGATGGCGATGTTGGTGATGACTAATTTTGATTGGGTATTTGAAGGCCTTTATTGGTTGGTTGATGGAGATGAAGAGGAGCCCTCAGATGTGGATGGGGGAAGATGGAAGAAGACGAAGATGTTGGCAATTGGTTTGATTTGCCTATACCTTGGTGATTCGGTTCATGTTTTCGACAGGAGTCTTCACGTTGATGATGCTCGAGGGATCAGGAGCGATCGAGGAAGGAGCTCAGGTCAAGTGGTAGACGGGTGTCGATGTGGCAGGCGAGTGACGGTTGAAGAACCTAGTCCACAACAAGGTGGAGAGGTTAGTTTGGTCACTGCTGATGTGTTCGACTGGGGTCTTCATGTTGATGATGCTCGAGTGATCCGAGATGATCAAGGAAGGAGCTCAGATCAAGTGGTAGACGGGTGTCGTTGTGGAATTACAAACACTTTTAGACCGTTGGTTTATGCACGGTGCAACTCAGATGGTAAATGCATCTTTTGCAGGCGATAGGTTGTGTTTGTAATTGAGGTGCGGTCGTAGTCCTTTCAAATCGACTGGGTGTGATTGTTGCCCTGAAATCAATTGAGTCCCTGTACTCGGAATAGGTGGGGTGTATCTCGTTGCCTGGAAATCGAGGTTGGTTTTAATTGAGAGAAGGTGTCGTTGAAAGAGCTAGATGACTTGAGTATTGGAAGTTGTTTGATATGATGTGATTTCATATCAAGGTGGAGTGTTGTGATTTGTGACTTAAAATCACATATGTTGATAGAGACAAGGCATGGATGTGCTTGGCGATAGAGGAGATGGTGCTGCAACAGAAAGAAGGTTAGAAGGAGCAGTTTGTCGTTTGTGCGGATTTATTGCTGGATTTTGACCTGGTCTTTCTGTGACTTATCTGCAAGTATTGAGGGGATATATTCTTAATATATCTCTAAGAGGAAAATTGGATATTTTTCCTAAGCCTTCTATTCTCCCATAAAAGCAGCATCTAGGGTTGGATTAAAAATATGGGATGATGACCGAATAGAATGGCGGCTGCGTGCCTCTAGGGCTTGGTGCCCTAGAGATGATTGGTGTCCCCAGTTAATCCAAGGCTTAGCCGTCGTTCTTCATTGTTCTCCTTCTCCAACAAAGAGTGTTAGTCATCTAGATATTCTTTCCCTTTCTCAATAAGGTTATTGATTCTTGTAATTTTGTTTATTGTTGGTTTTGATCCATTGAGTGTAAACAAAATTTGTTTATGTGAATCAATAAAGAGGGTGGTTGGGTGGAATATCTTGTGTTTGTGCGTGTGATTTCATATCTGTGTTTGTTTCCATAGAAATCATCTTTAAGTAATTGGGTGAATAGATCATGGTCGCTTCCGCAAAGGCGCAGTTTTCACAACAGCCAAAGCACAACAATTATGTAACAAATTTCTTGTTTGCAGGTATGGTTAGTAGGAGATGGAGTAAGGGATTACGAATAGAAGCAAACCCCAAACGGCATATGCATTGTATCCCATTTTCTCAGTTTCCTCCAAATATGGTACAGAAAGGGTGCCTCTACAATAGCACTCCTGATATTGTGTGCATTCCATCATATTCTTAGCAGTTGGTGCAAAAGAAAGGATGAAAGCAAGAGTCAATATGGAGTAAGGCTTCGAGAGAATGAGTAACGATTAACGATAGATCTCTACATTGTACTATGTATTTAGTATGCTTGTTGAGCTATGTATTGTATATTGTAATATTACTTTTGATATTGTTGTTGAACTTTGAAGTGTAATATACCATTGTAATTTCAATACTTGTTAAATTTGGTCTTTGTGTTGAATCTATAAAAATATTTGGTTTAATGATCATTCTTTTATGATATTATGTTAAATTTGCAAATGTTTGTATTGAGTATGAAAATTAAATGAACTTGGTATTATAGAAGAGCCAAATTTTTTTTATTTTCAAAAATGATCTATGAATTCGCAACGGCCATAAACTATTGCTAAATCAAAAATTACAAAGGTTTTGGCCTGTTGTAAAATAACACTTTGCAATGGCTTAAATCCATTGCTAATTTTTTGCTACTTCCCATTTTGCAACGACTTGTAGCCGTTGCAAAATGATTTTGCAATGGCTCAAAGCCATTGCAAAATAGCATTTTTGGTGTAGTGATGAGTTGGATAATTCCTTTCGTGCGGCATCAGCTGTCGACTCGCGTATGCCACAACCTTATCCTTTTGCATCAGCACTGCTCCAAGTCCATTACCACATGCATCGGTGTATACCACCATTTCTTCATTCCCACTTGGAATCGTCAAAACAGAAGCACTCGTCAGTCTCTCTTTCATGATTCTGAAAGCTTGCTCACACTTTGCATTCCATGTGAACACTTGCTTCTTCTTCGTCAATCCTGTTAATGGAGCAGCTATCTTGGAGAAATCCTTTATAAAACGGCGATAATATCCCGCCAATCGAAGGAAACTTCTCACGTCCGTCGTATTCTTAGGTCTATCCCAGTCCTGAATTGATGCCACTTTAGCGGGGTCAACCGCTATCCCATTTCCAGAAACTACATGGCTTAAGTACCTCACTTTGCTCTTCCAGAAATGACACTTTGAAAACTTAGCCTTAAGATGATGCTTTCGCAAGATTTCCTAAACAACTCTCAAATGCGTCTTATGCTCTTCCTCATTTCGAAAGTAAACCAGAATATCATCCACAAACACAAGCACAAACTTGTTCAACTGATCTATGAAAACTCTATTTATAAAATCTACAAAATAAGCTGGCACACTAGTCAACTCAAATGGCATCACTAACCATTCGAAGAAATTAGATGATGTCATAAAAGTAGTCTTCGGCACACTATCCTTTGCGACCCTCAACTGGTGGAATCACGTTGCCAAATCCATTTGAGAAAATACTTTGGCTTCGTGAAGTTGATCGAACAAGTCATTGATCCTTGGCAACGGATACTTGTTATTCTTGGTCACCTTGTTCAGCTCACGATAGTCCATACACAATCTCAAGTATCCATCGGCTTTGGTTGCAAACACAATTGGTTCTCCCTATTCGAATAAACTTCTCCAAATGAATCCTTTTCCCAAAAGGTCACGTACTTGCACCTCTAACTCTTTCTGTTCCTTAGGCGCCATCTTCCTAAGAGGCATAATTATAGGTCGAACGCCCTTGACCAAATCGATTCTGAACTCAATCTCATGATGTGGCGGTAAGCCTTTGACTTCTTCAATGACATCCTCAAACTCATTAGTGATCAACGCAGATAACAAGTCTTCCTGCGGAATCACAAGCGAATATAAAAAGCTCACCAAGACACCATCTTCGGGCTTACATCGAATCAAAACCTTTCGCCCTTCCTCATCCCCAAATCTCACCTCAAGTTTCTCGCAATTCACTCTTGCCGCATACCTCTTGAGCCAGTCCATGACTAAGATGATCCTAAACCTAGCGAAGTTCAAAACAAAGCAATCACACACAAAAGAGCAACCATGACTCGGTAACACAAGACCACGACAAAGCATACAAAGGCTGGACGAACCCCCAACCATTTTAGTCACAACCAAAGGTCTATCACAATCAGGTTCCAAACCCAAGCGGCACACAAGCTCACTACAAATGAATGAATGCAATGCTCCAGTATCAAACAATACATGAACTGAAACACCTTTAAATAAAAGAATACCTTGAATAGCAACAGCCTTTCCTTTCTCCTCTGCAATAGGAGCTCTTGAAGAAGATTATACGACCCCTAAAACATAATCCTTCACTATCTGCTACCTTTTCGCTTGCTCCAAACAATCCTTCTTATCATGCCCAGGTATTCCACAATAGAAGCACTCTTTTCAGCTTTTAGATTCTTACACTTATTAGGAACATGACCCTTCTATTGGTAGTTGTAGCAAACCGCCTCACTTTTAGGTTTCTTCTTGCCATCATTCCCTTTCTGCTGTTGTTGCTTCGTCTTCTTATTGGTATTACCACCCTGTTGTGGTTTCGAAGCTTTCTTGGTTGCAGCAACAACATTTGCTTCTTTAGGAAACAAGCTTTCATGTCAAACAACTTTCTCCACTATCTTATCATATGGATCGTCAAGATGATCCACTAATGGCTTCCCAATATAGGTATCCAAACTCATAATAAACTTTTCGTACTTTTGATTAGGAATCTCAATATACGATCGGGCATACTTGGGCAAGGCCTCAAAATCAGAAACATACTCAAGCACTGATCGACCATTCTGTTTCAGTTCCACAAACTTCTTGAACATAATTGGCTTCTGAGTAGTGGAGATTATCTTCGTCTCGAACTTAAGTTGGAGTTGTTCCCATGTTATCTCTTCTTCCGGAGTCTCCAAAGTGATAGAGTTCCACCAATCCAAAGCTCTACCTTGCAATTGTCTCGATGCAAGCTTTCCTTTTCATTGCATCGTCAATGCCCAAATCTTCAAAAATCCGTACATAAGCATCTAACCATATCTGAACCTCTTCAATCATCTCTATCCCCTTAGACGGTTTCCCTCTGAGAGAAATGAAGTCTTTGTATTGCTTCACGAAGTCCACAACCCTCGGTATCTGCACTTGAACTCCCACATCTACCACTGGTGCATCCTGAGCGGGTACCCTCCTCATGATCATTGCCATCATGTCCTCGAACATAGCTGGATAGTCTAGTATACCGCCATTTTCCACTCCAGGAACAGCCTCCAGCATTGTGTCTCAATTGTCGACGACTCATTCTAAATCTGTAATATAGAATGATTAGCCACTTACGAGAAAACTGCTATCAAAAGATATTACTATACACTAATATATATAGTAAGCATCCATCAAAAATCTACAAGTATGTTTCTCATACGTTATTACATCTTCGAACTTTGGCTAAAATCATTAACCAGAGCTCTGATACCAAATGTGTCAACTGCCCATAACTCCTGCACTAAACAGGAGGAATAATGAGCTGAAAGTTGTGCCAAGCAACCATGGACGATCACCAATCCATAGCTCAGTTGCCGTTGCTAATTTTTTGCTACTTCCCATTTTGCAATGGCTTGTAGCCGTTGCAGAATGATTTTGCAATGGCTCAAAGCCGTTGCGAAATAGCATTTCTGGTGTATTGATGAGTTGGATAATTCCTTTCGTGCGGCTCCAGCTATCGACTCGCGTATGCCACAATCTTATCCTTTTGCATCGGCACTGCTCCAAGTCCAGTACCACATGCATCGGTGTATACCACCATTTCTTCCTTCCCACTTGGAATCGTCAAAACATGAGCACTCGTCGGTCTCTCTTTCATTATTCTGAAAGCTTGCTCACACTTTGTATTCCATGTGAACACTTGCTTCTTCTTCGTCAATCCTGTTAATGAAGCAGCTAACTTGGAGAAATCCTTTATAAAACAGCGTTAATATCCCGCTAATTCAAGGAAACTTCTCACGTCCGTCGTATTCTTAGGTCTATCCCATTCCTGGATTGCTGCCACTTTAGCGGGGTCAACCGCTATCCCATTTCCAGAAACCACATGGCCTAGGAACCTCACTTCGCTCTTCCAAAAGTGACACTTTGAAAACTTAGTCTTCAGATGATGCTTTCGCAAGATTTCCTAAACAACTCTCAAGTGCGTCTTATGCTCTTCCTCATTTCGAGAGTAAACCGGAATATCATCCACAAACATAAGCAAAACTTGTTCAACTGATCTCTGAAAACTCTATTTATAAAATCCACAAAATACACTGTCACATTAGTCAACTCAAATGGCATCACCAACCATTCGAAGAAATCAGATGGTGTCCTAAAAGCAGTCTTCGGCACAGTACCCTTTGCGACCCTCAACTGGTGGAATCACGTTGCCAAATCGATTTGAGAAAATACTTTGGCTTCGTAAAGCTGAACGAACAATTCATCGATCCTTAGCAACGGATACTTGTTATTCTTGGCCACCTTGTTCAGCTCACTATAGTCTACACACAATCTCAAGGATCCAACGGCTTTGATTGCAAACACAATTGGTGCTCCCTATTCGGATACACTTCTCTGAATGAATCCTTTTCCCAAAAGGTCACGTACTTGCACCTATAACTCTTTCTGTTCCTTTGGCACCATCCGCCTAAGAGGCATAACGATAGGTCGAGCGCCCTCGACCAAATCAATTCTGAACTCAATCTCACGATGTGGCGGTAAGCCTTTCACTTCTTCAACGACATCCTCTAACTCATTAGTGATCAGCACAGATAACAAGTCTTACTGTGGAATCACAAGCGAATATAAAAAGCTCACGAAGACACCATCTTCAGGCTTACATCGAATCAAAACCACTCGCCCTTCCACATCCCCGAATCTCACCTCAAGCTTCTCGCAATTCACTCTTTCTGCATACCTCTTGAGCCAGTCCATGCCTAAGATGATCCCAAAACCAGCGAAGTTCAAAACAAAGCAATCACACACAAAAGAGAAACCATGACTCGGTAACATAAGACCACGACAAAGCATACAAAGGCTGGACGAACCCCCAACTATTTTAGTCACAACCAAAGGTCTATCAAAAATCTCTGGTTCCAAACCCAAGCGACACACAAGCTCACTACAAATGAATGAATGCAATGCTCCAGTATCAAACAATACATGAACTGAAACACCTTTAACTGAAAGAGTGCCTTGAACAGCAACACCCTTTCCTTTCTCCTCTGCAGTAGGAGCTCTTGAAGAAGATTGTACGACCCCTAAAGCATAATCCTTCACTATCTGCTACCTTTTCGCTAGCTCCGAACAATACTTCTTATCATGCCCAGGTTTTCCACACTTGAAGCACTCTTTTCAGCTTTTGGATTCTTACACTTATTTGCAACATGACCCTTCTGTTGGTAGTTGTAGCAAACCGCCTCACTTTTAGGTTTCTTCTTGCGATCATTCCCTTTCAGCTGTTGTTACTTCCTCTTCTTATTGTTATTACCACCATGTTGTGGTTTCGAAGCTTTCTTGGTTGCAGCAGCAACATTTTCTTCTTTAGGAAACAAGCTTTCATGTCAAACAGCTTTCTCCACGATCTTCTCATATGGATCGTCAAGATGATCCACTAATGGCTTCCCAATACATGTATCCAAACCCATAACAAACTTTTTGTACTTTTGATTAGGAATCTCAATATACAATCGGGCATACTTGGGCAAGGCCTCAAAAACAGAAACATACTCAAGCACTGATCGACCATTCTGTTTCAGTTCCACAAACTTCTTGAATAGAATTGACTTCTGAGTAGTAGAGATTATCTTCGTCTCGAACTTAAGTTGGAGTTGTTCCCATGTTATCTCTTCTTCCGGAGTCTCCAAAGTGATAGAGTTCCACCAATCCATAGCTCTACCTTGCAATTGTCTCGATGCAAGCTTCCTTTTCATTGCATCGTCAATGCCCAAATCTTCAAAAACCCGTACACAAGCATCTAATCATATCAGAACCTCTTCAATCAACTCTATCCCCTTAAACGGTTTCCCTCCGAGAGAAGTGAAGTCTTTGTATTGCTTCACGAAGTCCACAACCCTCGGTACCTGCACTTGAACTCCCACATCTACCATCGGTGCCTCCTGAGCGGGTAACCTCCTCATGATCATTGCCATCATGTCCTCGAACATAGCTGGATAGTCTAGTATACCGCCGTTTTCCCCTCCAGGAACAGCCTCTAGCAGTGTGTCTCAATGGTCGACGACTCAATCTAAATCTGTAATATAGACTGATTAGCCACTTACGAGAAAACTGCTATCAAACGCTATTGCTATACACTAATATATACAGTAAGCATCCATCAAAAATCTCTAAGTACGTCTCTCATATGTTATTACATCTTCAGATTTTGGCTAAAATCGTTAACCAGAGCTCTGATACCAAATGTGACAATTGCCCATAACTCCTGCACTAAACAGGAGGAATAATGAGCTGAAAGTTGTGCCAAGCAACCATGGACGATCACCAATACATAGCTCGGTTGCCGTTGCTAATTTTTTGCTACTTCCCATTTTGCAACGGCTCAAAGCCGTTGTGAAATAGCATTTCTGGTGTATTGATGAGTTGGATAATTCCTTTCGTGCAGCTTCAGCTGTCGACTCGCGTATGCCACAATCTTATCCTTTTGCATCGGCACTGCTCCAAATCCAGTACCACATGCATCGGTGTATACCACCATTTCTTCCTTCCCACTTGAAATTGTCAAAACAGGAGCACTCGTCAGTCTCTCTTTCATGATTCCGAAAGCTTGCTCACACTTTGCATTCCATGTGAACACTTGCTTCTTCTTCGTCAATCCTGTTAATGGAGCAACTATCTTGGAGAAATCCTTTATAAAACGGTGATAATATCCCGCCAATCGAAGGAAACTTCTCACGTCCGTTGTATTCTTAGGTCTATCCCATTCCTGGACTGCTGCCACTTTAGCGGGGTTAACCGCTATCCCATTTCCAGAAACCACATGGCCTAGGAACCTCAGTTCGCTCTTCCAAAAGTGACACTTTGAAAACTTAGTCTTCAGATGATGCTTTCGCAAGATTTACTAAACAACTCTCAAGTGCGTCTTATGCTCTTCCTCATTTTGAGAGTAAACCGGAATATCATCCACAAACACAAGCACAAACTTGTTCAACTGATCTCTGAAAACTCTATTTATAAAATCCACAAAATACGCTGGCACATTAGTCAACTCAAGTGGCATCACCAACTATTCGAAGAAATCAGATGGTGTCCTAAAAGCAGTCTTTGACACACTATCCTTTGCAACCCTCAACTGGTGGAATCACGTTGCCAAATCTATTTGAGAAAATACATTGGCTTCGTGAAGCTGATCGAACAAGTCATCGATCCTTGGCAACGGATACTTGTTATTCTTGGTCACTTTGTTCAGCTAACGATAGTCCACACACAATCTCAAGGATCCATCGGCTTTGGTTGCAAACATAATTGGTGCTCCCTATTCGGATACACTTCTCCGATTGAATCCTTTTCCCAAAAGGTCACGTACTTGCACCTATAACTCTTTCTGTTCCTTAGGCGCCATCCGCCTAAGAGGCATAACGATAGGTCGAGCGCCCTCGACCAAATCAATTCTGAACTCAATCTCACGATGTGGTGGTAAGCCTTTCACTTCTTCATAGACATCCTCAAACTCATTAGTGATCAGTACAGATAACAAGTCTTCCTGTGGAATCACAAGCGAATATAAAAAGCTCACGAAGACACCATCTTCGAGCTTACATCGAATCAAAACCATTCGCCCTTCCACATCCTCGAATCTCACCTCAAGATTCTCACAATTCACTCTTTCTGCATACCTCTTGAGCCAGTCCATGCCTAAGATGATCCCAAAACCAGCGCAGTTCAAAACAAAGCAATCACACACAAAAGAGAAACCATGACTCGGTAACATAAGACCACGACAAAGCATACAAAGGCTGGACGAACCCCCAACTATTTTAGTCACAACCAAAGGTCTATCAAAAATCTCTGGTTCCAAACCCAAGCGACACACAAGCTCACTACAAATGAATGAATGCAATGCTCCAGTATCAAACAATACATGAACTGAAACACCTTTAACTGAAAGAGTGCCTTGAACAACAACACCCTTTCCTTTCTCCTCTGCAGTCGGAGCTCTTGAAGAAGATTGTACGACCCCTAAAGCATAATCCTTCACTATTTGCTACCCTTTTGCTAGCTCCGAACAATCATTCTTATCATGCCCAGGTTTTCCACACTTGAAGCACTTCTTTTCAGCTTTTGGATTCTTACACTCGTTATCAAAACGACCCTTCTGTTGGCAGTTGTAGCAAACCGCCTCACTTCTAGGTTTCTTCTTTCCATCACCCTTTCTGCTACTGTTGCTTCCTCTTCTTATTGTCATTACCACCCTGTTGTGTGTTCGAAGTTTTCTTGGTTGTAACAACAACATTTTCTTCTTTAGGAAACAAGCTTTCATGTCGAACAACTTTCTCTACTATCTTCTCGTACGGATCGTCAAGATGATCCACCAATGGCTTCCCAATGCAAGTATCCAAACCAATAACAAACTTTTCATGCTTTTGATAAGGAATCTCAATATATGATCGGGCATACTTGTGCAAAGCCTCAAAATCAGAAACATACTCAAGCACTGATCGACCATTCTGTTTCAGCTCCATAAACTTCTTGAACAGAATTGGCTTCTGAGCAGTAGAGATTATCTTCGTCTCGAACTTGAGTTGGAGTTGTTCCCATGTTATCTCTTCTTCCGGAGTCTCCAAAGTGATAGATTTCCACCAATCCATAGCTCTACCTTACAATTGTCTCGATGCAAGCTTCCTTTTCATTGCATCGTCAACGCCTAACCATATCTGAACCTCTTCAATCAGCTCTATCCCCTTAAACGGTTCCCCTCCGAGAGAAGTGATGTCTTTGTATAGTTTAACGAAGTCCACAACCCTCGGTACCTACACTTGAACTCCCACATCTACCGCTGGTGCCTCCTGAGCGGGTACCCTCCTCATGTTCGTTGCCATCATGTCCTCGAACATAGCTGGATACTCTACTATACCGCCATTTCCACCTCAAGGAACAACCTCCTCCCTAGCAGTGTGTCTCAATGGTCGACGACTCATTCTAAATCTGTAATATCGAATGATTATCCACTTACGAGAAAACTGCTATCAAACGCTATTACTATACACTAATATATATAGTAAGCATCCATCAAAAATCTACAAGTACGTCTCTCATATGTTATTACATCTTCGAACTTTGGCTAAAATCGTTAACCAGAGCTCTGATACTAAATGTGACGATTGCCCATAACACCTGCACTAAATAGGAGGAATAATGCGCTGAAAGGTGTGCCAAGCAACCATGGACGATCACCAAGGTAGGTGAACACAATGCGGCACATATCGTATAACTCACAACACAAAAATAAAATAAAATAGAACATATAAAACATGTTACAATAGCGAAGCATTTCTGAGCAGACACCTAAATTTTCATAACAACTAGAAAGAATATCCATTCACCCTTGTATTACAACATAAGTGTCCATACAAATTTGTCTCACTACAACATTCAGAGAAAACACCAATCATAACAGCGGAAACAACAAATACTAGATAGTTGAAAATAATGATACGTAAGCCTCCTGCTTGTCATCACCCTACATCCTCACCTCACTGCTCTACTACCTGTAACCTGCTACTCAGTTTGCCCATCCAAAACTGGATGAACAACCCAAGGTAATAAGAGGGAAACATAAAACCTTGAGTCAGACAATAGTCTTAGTGAGCGATAAAACAACTATCTAACATCATCAACAAAGTGTATGAGAATATGTAGATTTACCAACCAATCTACCAAAACTCCAGAGAAGAACCCAAACCCATCTTCTCCACATATGACAGTGATAGCCTTTACAACAAGCATGTGAAAACAATGATGCATCCATGATAATCAAAAGCAACCAGACAATAGAAATCATAGCAACTAGTTATATCTCACGTAAACCATCCTAATTGAGGTCAATATCCCTCAAGCACAAGCCCCGAAGGCCTAAACCAACATCAGACAAGCACCCAAGAAACATCTCCCTTGACGTTAGACAACTTACATGAGACGGTACAAGCAAAACAACCAACATCGATGACTCTGGCTATCACTGTCTATCCTGCTTCGAAACCATTGTTAATCATATGCCGGCCAACCTTGTCATACGTCAAGGGCTAATGGTAACCCTGGTTCTAGTAAAATCTCCATACGCCTTTCATCGATAGTATCTAGGCCATTCAACGATACCTAGGATACTCGACCATTCAAACGGTATTTTAGACGTCCCTATTGTACCCTTGCTTTGAGTCCGCTGGAACATATGACAATGATAATCTCTCAGCCTTCAATATCAAGTCCTCCTCCCTGACTGTTATTCATAGCTCAAGCAACCTTCTCGAGCAACCATTATTTACGAACTCAATACCCTTGAGTCGTCTTCACAATTGTTGCATTATGACGATCAACGAACACTTCACGATGCTTCAGACATTCCTCCTTGAATTCGCGCCGAAGCTATAACCATCATTGACTCAAAAACAAGCTTTGTTTGGTCGACATTCTTTAGGTCTTGAACTCCTTAGGTCTTAAAGCGACCTAAGACCTAATGACCTAAGACCTAACTCCTTAGGTCTTATAAACGACCTAAGACCTAACTCTGTAGGTCTTAAAAATGACCTAAGACCTAACTCCTTAGGTCTAAAAAACAACATAACACACTAACGACCTAAAACCAACGACCCGACCTTCATTCCTTCTTGAGCAACAAGCCACACGACCCAAACTCCATGCCACTTCATCAACGACCTAAGAAAAACAATTCGACTCCAAATCTGACAAAAATAGCTCCAATCTTGACCAAAAGACACATCGATGCAAACAACTCATCCAAATCGTCCGATTCCATAATCAATACTTTATGAAACCATCAACATCATCAAAATGACAATTATTCATAAATAATCATATAAGTTCACTAAATTATGATAAATGAATGAATTAACTAAAATAATGGATCTAACTTGCATAAACATATGAATTAACATAAGAATTACCGGTTTTAAATTGCTAGATTAGATCCTATGGTGATTCAAATGAGAATATACTTACCATGATGTAGATCTAGGTGAAAACATCTTAAAAATAATGAAAATAAGATCAAACAACCCATATATTTGATTGAATCCGTGTGAGAGATGCTTATCATTCACCAATTTTTCGAATTAACTGGAAATCGCTAAATTCTCACTGAACAACGAAGAATATGCTTCAAACCTCTTGATTTGATGTGATTTCTCTATACTTGACATAGATCTAGCTTCAAACGATGTAGATCTTCGATTCTCTTATGTAGATCTAGAATTTTAATTGTGGAAAGGTGTAGTTGAATTAGCAAGGTGGATCACAAGCTTAACTAAATGAGAGAATGAAGAAAAGTAACTCTCTCTCCATGCCTCTAACCCCACTATTTATAGCCTCCCACCAGCCCACTAATGGGCCTACTCAAATCAGCGTATCAATGGTTTACAAAACCTGAACTAAAATTGTGAAATATCAAAACAGTGATTCCTCCCAAACCGCTGAACCAAATCTTTAATGTGACCACTCTTTAGAATTGAAAACACCATTCCCTTTCCAATGAAATCGACCTCAACACCTGATTCGATCCCAGTCAAAAGTTATGTCTTGTACAAAACTAACACGGGCAAAATGGTTACAAATAAAATTGTAAAAAATTATGGATATGTATCACATCCCCATAAACAACATATCAAAACATGAGAATGATCCAACGTTCAGGAAATAAAATAAAAACATTTTATGATTGTCCAAATCGTAAAATGCGGGCTGTTACACTATCCCACCTTTGAATGGATTGATGTTGAGAGAAACTAGAAGCATTGCCGGATTGACTTGCATTATAGTCCTGATATAGAATATTTCTTCCACTTGCTTTCTCAAGAAGTTAGGGAACAACGATGTCCTTATTATTTGGTCTTGGAAGGTGACTTCACTATTGAACTTGAGGATGATTTGGTGAGTGGAATCGGCAAGTTTTAGATGGTACTTCCTAGGACAGATCGATTATATATTCCATTGGGCATCCTCTTTATGACTCCAGGCTTTCCTCTACGTTTGTGGAATTTGTTAGTCATGCAATCCCTCCTGAATCTGTTTAGGATTCCTCCTTAGCTGGGGAATGACACTCTCCAAGTCTTGATGACTAGGCAATTTCCCTTATTGGTATGTCATAGCTCTTTAGTTGTGTAGTCTCTATGGCTACTCACCTGTGTTTATGTTTTGTGGTGGACGGTTCACCTTTATAACCGTTTGTAGTTGATTGTCAACTTACAATCACATGTATTTTACTGTCTTTTATTGTTAGTTATAATAAAAGGTGTTTGTGGTCACCTTAAAATCCGATCGGCTTTGCAAAAAAAATAGCCATGAAAACAATGGTTAGAAAGTGAATAAGATGTGTGACTATGATATAGGTATTTATGTTTCTCCACTGTAATTAATACATCATGTAATACGTTCCTATTGGAACAGTCCCTAGTATATGTGTCCATGCTTTTATGATGTTATTTGTTATCTATACTATACTATAATGACTGAATTTGGTTTCTAAAGCACATAAGCCCTCTGGAGTGATCTTTGTAGTAAAGAGTCACATACTCCTTCATTATTTTCTTCTTGCTGTTGTTTTACCTTGGTCTATGTGTCCATACATCTCTCTTCCATTTGCCTCTAACTCTGAATTGGCACCCTGATAAAATGGTTCAAATTCAATCGACAATTTCTTCCTTCAATTTTATCATCCACTGTTACCGTCCCCTCTTCCAATTTAAGTGATCTTAACTCTACATTTGTATAATTTCCCCTAATCTTTAACATCTCTTTCACTTAGGAAATTTTGATCCACTTACCTTGCACTTGCTCCGCAATTCATTTCTCTTGACTTTTTTTCATTTTTAGCCATTTACCATAGAAAAGCCCAGGTTATACCTGTTACGTCGCCAAATCATTATTACCATCCCAACAACCTCATCATTTTCTTATTTGGTTCCACTCTAAAGTTGCTTTTTGTTAGAAACACGACACCTGCATTCCTTTTCGGAGTAGAGGGAGAGATACACATGGTCAACCCCAACAATTCACACCGTCCTTTTCCGTTGAAGTTACTTTTGGGTATGTTAACTCTAAGTTGTTTTAATCATTTGTCAAACATCAAATTTTGATTTTTACTTTATTGAATATGTACATTGTCATAACTTCGGCAATGCTTACGACTAACTATAGCGTTGGTGTACTGTGATTAACAAGTCAATACATTCGGTTCTATGGTTTCAAATTTCTACCTATTAGACGATATCCCATAGGTATGATAGTTAATCTTTCAGGTCTTGCTTCTATTCGGCTCATGTTCATGCTTATTTTGCTCATGTTCATGCCTAGTCTCAATTATGATAATTAAATTTTCAGGTCCCATGTAACGACTCGAATTTTTTACATAGGAATATTCAATTTATTTGAATATTTAAAATGATTAATTTTAAGATTTAATGACTTGAAATTTATTTAAGTAAGAATTGAACGTTAAATTACTTAGAAAATAGGAATGTTGAATTTAAAATTTTAATTAGTTTATTTTTAATCTATGTAAAATTATATTTGAATATATACGATGACTGTTGACGTGGGAATTGTCTTTGATTCAATGCATGCCAACTCTCGAGTGTATGTTTAGTAGAAACACATTAATCCAAATCCGAAATAAAAAAAAATGTAGGGGGAACACATCTTTTTATAGTGGTTCGGCACTAACGCCTACATTCACTTTATAGTAATCATTCATCATATAATTGCTAATTACAATTGTTGTACAAGTTCGAACAATATTTGCGTATAGAATGTTGCAATAGAATAACAAAATATTTGTTAATTCTAAACTTTTGGCCAGAATGCCCTTCTTCTTCTTTGTTGAGTGAAAAAGTGTTGATTTGGTCAACAATGTCCAAAATGTAGCTTCATCGTCCAAGAAATTCAAAAATGTCCACAAGTAGTGTAAAGATCCTTGCAAATGTCAAAAAGTTGATGGAAAATGTGTATGTAACGTTTTAGTGGCCCATGCTATGCCCACGAAATCGAAAAATGTCCAAAAGTAGTGTAAGGTCCTTGCAAATGTCCCAAAGTTGATGGAAAACGTGTATGCAACGTTTTAGTGGCCCATGCTATGTCCACTGGCCATGGGAAGAAGACGGAAGCTATTAATGGTGCTTGTGAGCTTCAAGAAGTCAAAAATGCCAAGAGAATCCAACCTCCTTGAGTGCCAAGCTCGGGGGTATTTATAGGAGTGGATTGGTAGTAGAGTATGTGAGATTTGGGGACTACACACCATAATTTCGTATCCCTGGAAGGCCACACTTGAGATTTCACATCGCTCTCCGAAGTGCAGGAAAATTTCGTACCCCTCCTAAGGGATATGAATTTCGTATCCTAGAGGATACGAAATTCATATCCCTAAGGGATATGACAATTTGGTATCCCTTAGGGCGAAAGGATACGGGCTCGTATCCGTTGAGGTACGTAATTTCGTACCCCTTGGGGATACTAGTTTTTGTATCTCCTAAGGGATACGAACTCATATCCCTAAGATACGATGGAGTGACTCCTGCGTGAAGGGGGATGCGGAGTAGGGAGTGAGGATGAGGGAGTCGAAATATGTAGAGGCCTAGGGATTCATAATCCCTGAAGTAGGGGGTTCGAAATCCATAAAACAAGGGATAGAAATATGCATTTTCGCATCTTAAGGGATGATTGTAGCCAGTGGCTCTGCTTCGGCCCACTTAGGGAAGTAATCGACAGCTACAATAGCGTATTTGAAACTGAACTTTGTAGTGGGTAATGCTCTGACGAGATCGATGCTCCAGATGGCAAATGGCCTTGGGCTGACCATTTGAGTCAATTCAGTAGATGGTGCTCTTGGAATCTTCGCGAATCGTTGACATCTGTCACATTTTTTAGTGTATGTCATGGAGTCTATGTTCACATCTGGCCATAAGTAACAGTATCGCAGAATCTTCTTGACTAGTGTCTGACTACCAGTGTGTCCTCCACACTCTCCCTCATGCAATTCTGCTAGGATTTCTCTTGATTCCTCTTTGGTGACACAACGGAGTAAAGGCATAGAGAAGCCTCGCCTATATAAACGGCCACCTTGAATAAGATACATATGGGACTTTCTGAGTAGCTTTGTTCTCTTTTTCCAATCATATGGGAGCACACCTCTGAGGAGATATTCTTTGATTGGAGTCATCCATGAATCCGGTTCTGCAGCAATTTCCATGACCCAATCTATATCACGGTCGTCGGTGCTGGGATTTGAAAGAACTTCAACTGGCACTATTCCCAGCAACTGTGCATCCCTCGTGCTGGCAAGCTTTGCGAGTGAGTCAGCCTTCTCGAGGAATATGCGAGATAGTGTGGTAGTCAAAGTAATTAAGTAGCTCCCAAGCTTTTGATAGGTAAGCTGGCAAGTTTCCTCCTTTAGCCTGGAACTCTCTGACATACTTTCGACTGTGAATTGCTGAAAATGTGTAAGGATTTCTACTGTAATTCTCTTGCAATTCTCAATCCATCAATCAGGGCTTTATACTCTACTTCATTGTTTGTTGACAGAAATTCTAATATCAAGGTATAGCATGGCAAAAGTTCTTCTGGAGTCTCTAGCACTACTCTCGCCCCTGAGCAATACTCGTTCATAGCACCTTCAACAAACATTTTCCATCGAATGACCACTTTGATGGCTACTTCCTTGTCATCACACCTATCCATAAATTAAGCGATGAAGTCTGCTAAGGCATGTCCTTTAATCGCCCTTCGTGGATGGTAAGTGATATCGTATTGGCTGAGCTCGATGTTCCACTTCATCAACCTTTTGTAAGTCTCTAGATGAAACAGGACTTGCTTCAAAGGCTGGTCTATGAGAATCTTGATAGGGTGAGACTGGAAATATGGCCTTAGCTTTTTAGAGTAAATGAGCAGGCATTATGCAAGTTTTTCCAATTTGGGATAATTTAACTCTTCCCCTGACAGCCTCTTGTTGATAAAGTTTACCGGCCTTTGAACTTTCAATTCCTCTCTGACCAAAGCAGCCCTTAATGCATGGGACGAAACTGCCAGATACAAGAATAGATCTTCTTCATCTCTAGGATTGGACAAGATTGGTGGCGATTCCATATGCTTGATTAACTTTACAAAAGCAGTTTGACATTCCGAAGTCCACGGAATGCCTTTCCTTCCTTTTATTAGAGCATCGAAAAGGGGAATGCACAGATCAGTTGCCTTAGAAATAAAACGATTCAAGGCAACAACTTTCCTATTCAGACTTTGCAACTCCTTCATCGTTTTGAGAGCTCACATTTATCTTAAAGCAGTAATCTGTGTAGGTTGGCTTTGATTCTCCGGGCATTGACCATAAACCCAAGAAACTTCCTCGATGCAACCCCAAACGAACACTTGAGAGGATTGAGTTTCATGTCGTATTTTCTTAGAATATTGTACATCTCGGCTAAGTTTTCTAGGTGATCATCAGCTCTTTTGGACTTTACCAGCATGTCATCTACGTAAATCTCCATCGTCTTGCCTATTTAAGATTTGAACATGGAATTGATAAGGCGTTGGTAAGTCGCTCCAGCATTTTTCAACCCGAACGACATAACCTTATAACAATACAAGACAACATCAGTAAAAAAGCTCGTGCTTTCTTGGTCAGGCTCATGCATATGATTTGATTATATCTCGAGTATGCGTCCATAAAAGCTAGGAGTTCATGCCCCGCTGTCGCATCAACAAGCTGGTCAATTATAGGCAACGGGGAACTATCTTTGGGACATGCTTTATTAAGATCGGAGTAAATGATGAATATTCGCCACTTGCCGTTGGTTTTCTTTACAAGTACAGGATTCGAGACCCAGGCAGGATATGTAGATTCTCGTATAAAGTGATTCTCCATAAGTCTGTACACTTCTTCTTTCAGTGCAGCTGACCTTTCCGAGCCTTGAATCCTTCTTTTCTGCTTGACTGGAGTAATGCTTGGGTCAATGTTGAGTGCATGAATCGCCACTTCAGGGGATATGTCGCACATGTCAGAATGACTCCAAGAAAACACGTCGAGATGAGCTTTCAAAAACATAATCAATTATTTCTGCAATCTCGGGCCCAGTTGAGAGCCTCTCTTCAACACTCTATCCGGATTTTTATCGTGATCTAGAATTGGAACGGTGGCTTCAGTTGGCGACGCTCTCTCCTCCCCTGTACTGGCCTTTCTCGGATCCATCTCCTCTTAGGCCCCACTATGCTCGCCAGTATAGGGGCCATGCCCTAATTGCTATAAGGCAGTATCGCGAGTGCGGAGGGGGACCTCCACACTCTTTCCTTTGTCCTTCTTGATCACTTCTCTCAGCTCGTTGATATAGCATTCTCTGGCAATCTCTTGATCCGCTTTAACCACACCTACCCCCTTATCAGTTGGAAACTTCATCGTCGAGCACCAGGGGGCTAATATAATTCTGAAAGTTGTCAGAGCTTGTCTTCCTAGAAAAGCGTTATATGTTGATGGTTCATCTACAAGAACAAAGGATTGTATCAAAACGGATTTCTTTTCTCCGCCTCCAAGTTCCACAAGTAAATCAATAACCCCAATGAGTTGCTTCGGTTCCCCTGTAAACCCTTGGATTTTCTTATGGCAAGCTTGCACATTCGTCATGAAAAGCTTCATTTTGTCGAAAGTGCTTTTGAATAGTACATTCCTGAGGCTCCACAATCAACTAACATCGGCTTCACAGTGGCCGGGCCTATCCCGACCGTTACTACCATAGGGTCTTGAGTTAGAGTGACTACTGTTGGATCTAGATTAACCCTAAAGGGGGGATAAATAGGGTTTATCACAGTTTTTCACTGAATTAAAAAACCGACAGGATATTAAAATAATAAACAGATCACAGAATGCTGCAAAAATAAAAGTGCAGAAAATAAATCACACACAAATATACCCTGCTTCGGCAAAACCCTGCCTATTGCTGCATTCCTAAGTTTTCTACTAGGTAAAAGAACAGATCCCGCATACAAGACCATATACACTCGCGAACCCCTCGCTCCTATCCTAATCCTACGCTCAAAACCCTAGACTGGTCTATATCCACTAGACCAGATTTTTCCCTAGTTTTACAGACATTAGTAAACTGTCAGTTGACCCCTAACTGAATCCCCTAGAATTTTACGGACTCTAGAAAACTGTTTTGACTGTTTCAATTCAAATTACAAAAACAATACAAAAATAAAAACCAAAAATAAAAAAACCTAGGATTTAAAATAAAAGGGTTATCCCCTTTTCAAGTGAAAAAGTTGGTTGGCCCATTTGTAATTTATTTGCCCGATCCCTTTGTCTCTGAAAAAAAATGGCGGCTCTGGTGATTAAAAAAAATCTAGGGTTTCTCCCCCCCAAATCGATCGATGCTTGTTTGATGAAGATGATTCTCTAATGCTCGAGTTCGTCGTTCGTCTCTGGTCTGACTGAAAACACCAGCGAGTAATTTGATTTTTCGAGTTTTGATGTTCGGATTTTTGTTGCCTGTCTCGATCCCCTTTTTGCCTGTGATGAAACCAGTGATTAAATAGGAATATTAAAATCCTAGAATTGCTCTCTGATTTCCAATATTGGCTGGTCTAATTCGTGTTTTCACCTTTTTGTTTAAAAATATCGACTTTGAATGAATGAATCTCAACTTGTTCTTGGCCTTGATAACCTTGAGTAATTTTGGAAACTAATTATACATGATCCCTTGAATAAAATTCCTGATTGATAAATTGCCGTGATAATTGATTTTCTGAAATCTGGTGATAAATCAACACTTGCGAAAAAATGTTGTACACTGACTGAATAATTTCTGAAATAACTTCTTGCCAATTTTGCTCAATGCAGATTTCAGGAAAGAAAGAATTGATTTTGAAATTTGTTTCTTGCCTTTTTAAAAAAAAAACTTATTAACGATTTCAGGAATCCATCAAAAAGACTTGTCAAACATGAATCATTAAAATTCTGGAAAGCTTTATATGCTTGCATGAATTATTCTTTAAAAAATACTTGCTAAACATGTTGATCATTTGTGATTTCTTGGCTTGTATTGTTATTTGAATTCACTGCTATATCTAGAAATTTTCTTCCCTATTAGACATGTACTCGACTGTCCATCTATTTGCTTGTATTTGTGTAACTTTGAACCATGTAACCGCTTGTAATAACATGTATGCTGCACCATATTAATTTGTAAGAGATAATGCTTGTCTCTCTTGATAGCTGCACCCATGAATACTTGGAAAACAGATGTGTACACCCTTTTGCTTTGTCACTTGTGCTTGACACTAGGAAATTGAGACTGTGTATATTCGTTGTTGTGTCTTCTTGCTTGTCTTTCTCGATAATTTCTGCCACGAATACTTGGCCACTTACACTAGATCTATGTTGTTGTATTACCATTCCTTGCCTGTTCTGCATGCTTCCAATCTATACATGCATATGTATATCTCTTCACAAAACTGCTGATCATATACATGAGTATATATGGATTTGAGCTTATAAACATGCTGAACATAGCTTCCCCGTGCATATTTGAACAAAAACAATATACAATTGTGAAAACAACTTGAACGGTTTTTCCCATGATGCTAAACCAAACTGTCTTGATTACTTGATATAGTGTTCCACTACAGTGCACTTGAATGTGAATTTGCTCTTTATTTTTGCACACATGAACATGTTGTATTTGCATACTTGAGCTGCTCCCATGTGTTGCCTCGACCACTTGATTGATGTTGCTGAAATGAACATGCGACAATGTCCACCTCTTTGGCATGATATCACTTTGTAAAAAATGCTATTCCGTGTATTCCTAAAACTGATTTGTGCATGGCATTGCAGAGTAGAATTCCTCATTTGCTCCATATTATTTTTGATGAGCCAATATTTGTTCGATATGAACTTGAGTCTTGTTGTATATGCTTGGCTGTGTAATCTGACTTTGATCATGTTGAATGTCTTCACTGTTTTGTTGCTTGTTTGCTGTGCACTACTCCACCTTATATTGTTGCTGAAAAACTTGAACAGTTGCATGTTGTTTCCTGTCTTGCTCGTGTACATGCATGTGCCATGTGCTCGACCATATTTTACATACACATGTATTGGTTGCACTGAGTCGAGATGGTCCATGTGGCTACTCCTCAGTTGCACACTGAATTGGCGAGGCAGTGCACGCGTGTATATATACACGTGTATATATGCAGCCATTCAAACTATTTTTCTGTCCCTGTACTATACATATACAAATTGACTAGACACAAATGAATCAGATCAAGTCATGAAAAATGATGAGAAACAAACCAGAAATCTGAGGCAACTAAAATTTTAAAATTATAATTTATATTTAAATTCTATTGTAGTGTACTGTGCGTGTTTCTATTTCATTTGAAAAGTAAGCAGAAAATGACTGGACTGACAGTGAAGTGCCGTGAAGACTGAAGACAAAAGTTGACAGTGAAAAATATACAAAAGCATCTGTATATGAGTGTAACTGAATGTATATATAAAATTGTATGGCTGAGTGTAAGTGTTGTAGAGAGGAACTGTGTAGTAATGAGAGAAATGTACTGATGTTTGTATTAAACAAGTTTAACTGAAATAAAATATTATTTTTATTGTTTTCAAACAGATTTGTCTAACATATTCAGTTTTTTTTACAAGTACGATCTTCTGTGAATGTATATGAAATGTGAAATATTAGTGAAGTGTACAAATAGTGGAGTTGTAAAACTGTACTATTTTAAATATTGAAATAAAATATTATATTTAAACAAAATACTGTGTAGATACTTGAATTTCGGTATAGATGAATTATGTTTGAATATAAATATTATATTCCTGTCTGTGATGAATATATGAAACAGTACAATAACAAAAACATTTAATATATATTTGGTTGTTATCATCAAACAAAAATCATATAATTGTGTATACAACACTGTTATATACAACAATTACTTCTTCCTTGTCTTTCCCATTGAACATGACATCTCCAGATGAAATCTTCTGTTGCTTTCCGGAGATGGCATTGTTCAGAACCAAACACCTTTCTTCTTTTAAAGTATTCTTGAGCACGTTAACATATCTTTCGATGTCTCCCCAACTTGTCCCAGCTGGATGAGGACCCCCAGAAATGGTGTTAATCACGGGCCTTTGACTAACTAGTGCCGGGGCCTTATCTCTCGATCCAGATGCATTCTGCTCTTGGGTAGTTTGAGGAGGATTGGCAGACTGCGGACTTTTCACATATTGCTGCAAGCGGTTCTTTCTAATCAGTTCCTCGATCAGGTTCTTAAGATGCTTGCATTCATTTGTATTATGGCCTGATTGATTGTGGAAGCGGCAGAACCTCCCAGAATTTGCCTAATTATCGCCCACCTTCTAAGTCTTTGGTTTTGGATAGTCCTCGATATCCTTGGTTGCAATAAAAACGTTCTCCGACATCTCCGTCAATGGGGTTAATTCAACAGCTTTAAAGAAGCGGAACTTCTTCCCATTAAGGTTATCCTTCCCGTCATTCCCTCGCTTTTGAGCTCCATTGTTCTTCTGACTGCCTTGAACAACATTGTCTTTCTTTTTTGGTACCGTACTACCCTCAGCAACATCCATAGCATAAGAGGGATCATCGTCCACATCGATGTACTCTTTTTCCTTGGCATAGAACCTTTTTAAGGTTTTAGGCTTTTTCATTTTGAGCCACCTCCCGAACTCCGACTTTTTATCTATAGCCCGCTTTAATGCCATTTATACTAGTCAGGGTTCTGGATTTGCAACTTCTGCTGCAGCAACATTAAATCGCGTAAGGAAAGCTTTAATTAACTTGCCTGGTTTCTGCTCCATGTCATTTAATGGCATCGCATCTCTAACCTTCGTGGTCTGCAGCCTAAACTGCTCCCTGAATTTTTTGGCCAAGGAAGAAAAGTTATCCACGAATCTCGGAGGTAGCTTGGTGAACCAAAGCAAAGCTACTCCTTCCAAATATACTGGGAAGTATAAGCACTTAAGTTCATCCGTAGCTCGCGCACCATCCGTATGCTGATTGTACTTATATAAAAACAAATTAGGATCACTAGTCCCATTATAAGCTTGAATTATCGGCGGATTGAACTTCCTCGGGAACTTGGTCATTTTGATCCTTTCGGTGAGCGGAGACTTTGTTGGAGCAAACTCCCATTCCTTCTCATCATCATCTCGCTCCACACTTTCCTTCATAATTTGTCAGACCATTTCTTCAAGATGTTCCATTTCGTCGCGCCGATCCATGGGGGCGGACGTCGTCCCTTCGCCGGATGTTTGCTTAAGCAAACGGTCTCGGCTAGAGATCTGGGGCCCTGTGCCTCCCTCATAGGGAAGTGTCCCTATGGAGGAATTATTTGCTTTTTGAGAAGTAGCCTTTTCAGAATGGTCCCTAGCAGGTGGCTTAGATCCTTCACGACCGACATTGTCCAGATCGTTGATTTCTTGAACAGATCGGTCATGATTTGGACTTGTGGCGGAAGAGTTTGCACCCTCTGCACGGCTGACATTAGGGTTAACTTTCGCGATGGCGGCTTGAAGAGCAAAGAGAGTTTCTAGCCTTTTCATCGTGGTGTTAGCTGAGATCTCCATTTGCCGAGTCAATCCAGCGACGGCTTTATCCAGTTCATCTCTAGTCACGCTAGCTCCGGCTCTGGAGGATCAAAGTTAGTTTGCGGAGTAGTGATCATACGCTACATTTCCAAAGCCCGAAGCTATCACGGTCTTACTAGTTGGTGGTTTTTTTGGCGGCATTATCTAGAACAACTTTCTAAACTTTAAAAAGAATTCGTTAATTGGCCCGGATATTAGATTTGGGGAATCTATCGTAGAAACAGGCTTCGAATTTCGGCGCCTCCACAAAGCACTTAACCTTGAGAATGTGAACGTGGCCCCATGGTGGGCGCCAAAAAATGTTTATGCTAAAAATGGCATAAACACCCCCGAGGAGGATTTTTACACTTCACAAATGATAAGATCTAAAAATATGGAGCCACAAACACATAAAAAGTAAAGAACAAAGGGATTTAGAGTGGTTCGGCCTATATTTGGCCTACGTCCACTATGGAAAAGTTCTCATTATCACCATGGAAATCACAAGGTACATAATCTTTGCTTAATCACTCGGTTTCTCTCTTTTACAAGTATTTCTCTTTATTTCTTCTCTTTTTTCCATTGATCTACTCAAATTCGTCAAGGAAATAGCTAGATCTCCCTAAATGTGATGATTGTTGATGTAGATCATCAACAATTGGACACTTGGATGATTTTGAATGATTCCATGAAGGCTTTGATGTTGAATCTATACTTGGAGAAGAATTAATGGAGGTTGGAGTGATTTGGAATGATTGAGAAATGAGTTGGGTAGCACTTCGTAGAGAGAAAATTCGGTCCTTTGAATGTGGGAAGTCATGGGGTATTTATAGATGCAGAGTGAATGGAGTGGCAAAACTGAAATTTTAGGTGTGCAGGCTACGGATCGGTCGCTATCATAATTACGAAAATGTCACTGCACCGATTTTATATCTAATCCATAAGAAAGAAGCTCGACGATCCATGTTGAAGAGTGACGACCGATCCATAGATCACTACAACAAAAAAGGGATTTTATAGCGTTTCAAAAGCGCTATTACAGCCAAATATAGCGTTTCAGAGAACGCCATATAACGACATGCTATCTTAGGCCATCAACTTTAAATAGCGTAAAGGAAAACGCTATGCAAAATATATTTAAATAGCGTTTGTCATTGCTACTAATCAAAAACGCTATATGAAATGTTGGCCAACCGAAACCCATGATAGCGTTTGCCTTTATTTTTATAGCGTTTTCTGTATGTATGTTGTAGCGTTTGTTTTTACTTTTATAGCGTTTTTTACTACAATTGTATAACGCTCATATGTAAAGTATGTCTCTTTATAATAGCGTTTGTCATGAATTCATAATAGCGTTTCCCCTGAATTTATAACAGCGTTTTTTAAACGCTATAATATCGTATACAATTTCTACAGAAATTTCCATTTTTATACCACCATTTGTCCTCTTTCATCACTTTTTAATACATACATATCATTCAAACATCGTTTATATATATATATATATATATATGTATATATATATGTGTGTGTGTATATATATATGTATATATATATGTATGTGTGTGTATATATATGTGTGTGTGTGTATATATATATATCATTATCTATTTCTCAAATGTATACAAACATAACACCTTTTCACAATCCCAAACAAACATGTAAATCAACATAATATTTCATACATATCATTCAAACAACATTCATATGTTCAAACTTAATATTTCATACATATCATTCAAACTACTTCTCACATATCCAAACTTAGCAACTCAATATCGTTTGATAAACTCTTCCATGTCCATAATACGTCACATATGCTTGCACTAACAAATTACCAACAAAGTAGTCGAATGCTTGATTTGCTCTTGCGTTGCGCTTGATATTTTGTCCAAACATAAGCAATTCGGTCCTATTACAACAAAAACAAAGAGTATTAGCTTAAAATATTTAAACTTGCATATATACCTCACATATACAATTCCAACACAAATAAGCAATATTGGCTCATACACATGTACATTGTTTTCCACTTAACTCAACACATGCAACAGTGTCTTTTAGTATTAAAGTATCACTTTACACACTGTGAACAATGTTTGGAAGCTTCATTTTTTGGTTATTTTCAATGAGCATGGTTTTGGACAAAATAAAACATTTTCACAAATAAATTGCTCAACATGCAAAGTAATGTTGGAAATTTGTTTTCAACTTCCAAAAATGTGTTGCTACCTTTGACCTTTTGGAAAAATCTAATGCTCCCCTTGGACTTTGGCCGAGGACCTGAGTGCGTCAAAAAGTTATTGTCTTAATTGTAATTTGTGTTTGGGGATTTAAACTACGAGCACCACCATTATATTCATTTTCTAGTTCAAATTATTCTTTTAAGGGTGGGTAATATTTAAATAAACATTCTATCCAATTCATTTTTTTAATCTTTCATAAAAGTTGAACATTCTAGTCAACCCATCAGGGGCGCAAGAAAGGTGAAAGAAAATAAACTTAAGATATTTTATAGAAAACAAAGAACATGAAAATATTATTTACACTAAAGCAGCGCTAAAGGCAAAAAAATAAAATCTAAAAGAATTTGCTATATCTTTTAACGAAGAACTGATGATAAAGTTTATGGCAAAATGATCTCAAAACGAAAATGCAAAGAGAATGAATCTCGAGTAAATTTACAGTATTATGTATACACTATTTACAGACAGTAAGTTGTTGGTCCCTCTCTGTAATTTAACTCAGTATAAAAATAACTCAATGTAAATTAGTCCCCCTCTGTTATTTCACTAGTAAGGGTTCAACTCAATATGAACCACGTTAAATTGGTCCCTCTCTGTTATTTAACAGAATTTTACATTATGTGGAATCAGGCTTTGGTCTGAAAGAAAAGTTTCACAAGAAGGTAATTAAGAAAGTAGCCGTCCATATATAACAACGAGATTGTTTTTGTTAGTGTGTCAAAATTTATCTATTGCCACATAGTCTACAAGACAATGGCCAATGGGTATATGTATCCTGGATATTAGTTGTATTACAAAAATATATTAAAAAGATTGTTTTTGTTTTGATCTTATACATGACGAACTATATATTATAATAAAAAAAATTGTTTTTGTTTACGTTAACAGTATTTCATTGAGACAAGTATTTCCAATGAGACAATTGCTTTTGTTACCATGTCCTCAGAAATCCTAATGCAACAACCCCTGTAGTTTTACTGAGCGTTGAGGCTCACTTTACGAGGCCTCAAGGCCTCAACACTCGGTAAAGGGGCTTAGTTTTACTGAGTCAGGTTTCATTTTACTTAGCCTCGACACTTCAAAAAACAAAGCATTGGGCTTCAGTAAAACCGATCCTCGGGCTCAGTTTGGCCCGTACAAGGAACAACAACTCACGCGAGGACCTTGAATTATTTTCACACATGCAAGTAACACAATACTGGCTAATGTTAAATAGACATAACACTTCCCTACTACATGAATATATGCCTATCATTACACATATAAGTTTACGTGCACAAACATCGTTAAAATGTGGTGAAACAAGGCAAGATTGGTCAAGATCACAACTGGCCAAGACTCGAAACTGGTGCACACAGGAAAAAGCAAATAGGACAGCAATGACTCAGATCAACAAGCCAGTATTGGAACAAAGGAAGATTTAAGGGGATCATACATGGTGATGTGATGTATCAAGTCAAGGCCAGACTGATGGTTAATATATGAACACAACAAAAACATGTAGAAAGTACAACTAGCAAACAACATGTATATGGTTTCAAATCAGGTATGGGTAGTAATTCATGTATGGAGTTTCAATGCAAGTGAATGAAGGAACAAGCGCGACCAATTTAGAATGGGAAACACTATAATAGCCTACAACATGTATATACAAACTGAACAAATCAAGGCAGTAACAAGATCAAGATCAAATCAAAACTAAGACGCCAATTCATAGTGAAGTGAACAACGTGTAGGAATATACAAGGATACACAAGCATTTCACAACATGTAGGCATATACAAGGATACACAAGCATTTCACAACGTGTTGGCATATAAAGGGATACCCTAGCCCAAAGACTCGGTTTAACTGGGCATTACTGAGCATCAAGGCTCAATTTTACTAAGCCTCGACAACTCAGTAAAACTGAGCCTCCGGGATCAGTTCGCTAAGCATCCAAGCTAATTTTTTACTGAGCATCAAGACTCAGTAAACTCAACTGTAATTTACTGAGCATCAGTTGCCAACTACTATTTATCAATGGACATTCTATATTAATGAGTACATTATTATTTATTAGTTTAATCTACTATACTCAGCAGTAGTTGGCCTTATTACTAAATTACTTTTGTAAGTTCTAGTATACATGTCAGATTGCGCGTAGGAAGGTTATCAAAAAGACAGTAATGATAATAAGTCATTCACCTAGAATTTATACACACACATGAAATAAGTTATGATAATTGAATGAATATGTGCTGGATGTAAATATGTATTCATCAAAATATAATAAATTAGTTTACAATAGTACAAACTAACCTATACCCTTTAGATGAACATGTCTAAGATACAAACTACATTATTGATGAAAATTTCATATGGATTTTCACACTGAATTTTAAGGAGTCTCATGAATTATATTATCTGAACACACATGTTAAGCTATAAACACAACTTGTAAATAAAAGCAACATACATATAGCTATAAAAGGCAACAAATGACATAATAAATAATACCATAACCAAGGTCTGGCCTACAGGATATACTATGTTAATTTTAATATATGCCTTGTTATTAATTGCAAACAAAATGCGGGTTTATTACCATAAATAACCTGATCGAGTTTTCCAAACCACTACACAACCCCCAACAAACCTTAGTCCATCCAAGCTCGCAGCCTGAAACTGAACCAAATTGTGATTTCCAAACCGCAGTTGTCTCCGTATTTTTCCCATTCGCATTTCAGTTTCTTTCGCTTAGTCTTTTTTTTTGTTCGTATTTTAATAACCACAATTGGGTAAAGCTTGATTTTTTAAGCTCCTTGTCGGGTTGTGCTTACTAAATAAGGGCAGTAAACAAAACGAATATGTTCTACTGGGTATCAAATGAACCCACATCAAGCTACGCATTAGTGCAGTAGACAAAAAAATTGTAGGAGTTTTAAACTTACAGTTAGAGCGAAGATAGTTGTTTCCCTTTCAATCAGCTAACAAACTTTAACAGTGGTTACCTATATAAAAATGATAGAACTTCAAATGGGTATATCTTAAAATTTTATATCTATAAAAGAAATAATATTTGCTTACTAGAACTAGATTCTGCTACAACTTTTGAGGCTGGCCACGCTACTGTAGAACCTATGGCATCTTCAACGCAAACAAGATCAGAAGATGGTCTCCGAAGAACTGCATCGGGAACTGTAGCGTTCACTACCCGAACTTTAATAGTATCTCTTCCAATTTGAACAAAATGGACTACTTCATTTGGATTGGTTGAAGCCACAATTCCTTCTGCAAGCAATTCTCTTGTTCCACCAACATCAATCAACTTGCATTTACTCTTAACGGCTGGGAGGGTTGGCTTTCCACCCTATCAAACAAAAGAATAAATGAGTGTTTTAATATATATTTCAGCTATTAAATTTGATAATAAATTATTGCTATTTTACTTAAATGTACTACTACATGAGATGTTACGTTGACAGCGTTAGTAACAAATGATGCAGCTTTAACTGTCTCAACAACCACTTTTGATTCCGGCCAAGCAACTTTATTACCAATAGCTTCTCCAACATGTATCATATTATTTGCTGGTCTCCATAAAAAAGCATCAGGCTTTTTTGGATCATCAATAGAAACTAACATAGCCGATGGTCCAATAGGAACGCCATTCACAAGCTGCTTTGGATCGCTAGAGTACAGGTGTCCTTCAGCAACTAGTTCTTCACCTCCAATCCAACCATATAGTTTGCATAAATTTTCTATATATAAGAAAACAAAATTATAAAATTCAAAGAAAAAAAATTAATATTAGGTACGAGCAAAGAAACCATTCAATTGTAACATGTAAAAAAATTATAAAGACAAAATTCAAAAAATTTAGAATTCAATTCTTTAATGAAACATTTCACGTGATGAATTTTTTTACATGAAATATTTTAGGTCATTATGAACGTTAAAATGAAAATTTTATTATTAATTTGATGATAAACTACAATGGCCATCATTAGATTTTACATTTAAATTTGATGTTTTTCTTATGATGGACAACTTATGCTTTTCAAAACAAATCAATGCAACAATAATGGAATAAGAGGCCAACTTCATTTGGAGAGATTACATAATAAATCCATAACACTTGAAGGCTTTATGTATGAAAAATGACTAAACATATTGTAAAATAACATCATCATTGACAAGCATGAAAAACGACTCTAAAGACCAAAAATACCGTATGTCCCTTGGCCAGTTCAAAAAAAAAACTTTTCCTAATGTAAACCAGAATGTTCATCAAGACCAAAAGAAAGATTTATAAAACATTTAAAGATAATACACTTTTCCTAATGTAAACCAAACTAATATTATTCAAATAATATGATGTTGATGATTATACCATTGGGGATATGTGAAATAAAAGGACAACAGTTCAACTAGCGAAACTGAAATTTCGTGCTTCAAAAACATGACAAAATAATATTATTGTACTTACAGAACTTTTAGACTTCAAGCCTATGGTTTCTTCAATTTCTTTTGCATCTGCTCAAATAGTGATGGTTCTATCGTCAGTTAACTTTTTCTCTCCATAAAGTTAGTTTTCTTAACCATTTGATTGTGCTCACTAAATTTCCTTTTAGCCATTGTAAATGCATATTAATCATTTATGACAATATTAAATAAGGCACCATATATTTCAGGCATAATTTTTTTTTCACAATAAGACAGGAAAAATCATGAAGACATGTATAACAACAACAAATCATCCATATCATTTGGTTATTTTAATTTTATACCATTAATAGATGTTAGACTAAAATGGTGGTAAGAAAATATAAACACAGCGCAGTTCTTTAATTATATCAAAATAAGTTAGACAAACTATCGAATAAGTTTGATAACTAATCAACGCAGGTTAGATTTGTAGTGATAGAGATCTATATATAGGTAATCATGAGGCATATGAATATATAAATTTAGAAACATATGTATATAAAAGACAACATGCAGATGCAGGAAATAGATAAAAGAAATATGCACTCAAAAGCAAAGTGCGGGTTGAAGCATAAGGCAATCTGAGAATCAAGATTAAGTCAGGTAGCAAAACATGGACCAAAGCATGAAGTACGTAGATTAGTAGCGGACTAAACACATGGAAAACAGAACAGCTGATCTATAAACATAAAGCAGTATAGAAAAAAGCTGAATAGAGACCAGGCATAAGTAAACAAATGTTAGCAAATAGCAAACCCACAATGATAGGAAACAAATTTAGTCTGACAGAATGTGTGCACAAGTAGACATACGTAATCCAATAGCCAACTAATTGCAATGCTCTTTTTCTTAACCCAAGCAAGGATCTTACTTGCGAGGATCCAAGCCAGATTGTGGCCGAAATGTTTCTTAAGTTTAATATGTTTGCTAGTCCTCTCGAAACAGGTATCCTATAAAAGCATTTTTGTTGGAGGTTACAACATATAAAAGAGATGGAATATTGGATGAAAAATAAATTGATCTGGTAATTAATATTAGTACATGTAAAATAATATGTGTAGGCATTTCCAGGTGATTAAATGTTTAACAAGTTGTGATACACAATCTTGGACAAAACTGAGATGTAATAACGCATATTTGGAGATGTGAGGTATTACATTGGTTAATGAACTGACACATGGATGACACATGAAGATAACCCTGGTCATGGTGCATTTGCAGCTTCGATATCTATTGCTGAGGCATTATTATAAATAGCATCATTAGGTGGCAAGATGTTCTTATGGTCCACGCTTATGTGTGTGTGTGTGTGTGTGTGTGTTGCATACATACATTATATTGTTTGAGATTGAGCTAGTATGATTTATAAATGGCATGGATAGAAATACAAATATATGTATGTGTTTGGGTGGTCTATACAAAAGTTTTTTTTGAAAGGCAATTAAACTTTTATTGACACAGTAAACAATTACAATAGTTATAGGATATCACCGCTAACAACTTAACTAATATACAACTCACATGACACAAAACAAAGCAGTAATGAGAAAAAACAAAATCATAAGTGCAATTGTTATACAGAAAAAACTCAAAACTGCTTATCGCCAGAAAACAGGCATATGAATTGCTTCTTATTATATCTCTTAGCAAGAATAATGAATCTCTCAGCATGATTATGGATGACCAAAACTACCACCAATGACTACACATGAAAACCATATAACCTGGAGCCTCATAGCAGAAACTGAATAACCAAGAGCACCACAGCTCATGAATGCTCAACCCATAGCCAAAATTACACTATTGCTCACTACATCAAGATATATTCCTGCACTTCACACACTTGTACACTGAACAGTGCACATAGTTGCTAAGTACAGAAGAAGCTCGAACGTTCCAGGCTATCGACGGCTAATGCCAACCGAGAACGACTTAAGTGTCACAGGTCAATGACATCTAAGGATGGCTAGTGATGATAATGATATAAAAGTTATGTATAGACGGATTGACACACGTCTATCAATTGGTGGCGACCTACAATGATAGACAACAGTTGAGCGACACTAACCATCATTAACGTCCTTAATGAAGCCATTGTAAAGCTGCTGTTATAGTGTTGGTTGACACAAGTGGTCGTTCTATGCATCAGTTCACAACCCTATCGGCTGTCATTGTTGCCTCGGTTCCTACAAAATATCGTCAACGACTAACAACAGTCGGGGGCCATGTTACCCGGTTGGCTTGACTTAATCATAGAGATGATACGGTGATTCATTCTGAGTCTCATATGCCTAGTCCATTCATGTCATTATTTCGAATGTCGTAGATGTTGCATCATCTTACGAAACATCAAATGGATGAATAGTGGTTCTACTTGCAAACCAATGTTCGGTCTTTGCCTAAAACGATAACCGTAATATTACATATACTTCTAATAAGTTTACATCAGTATAAAAGTCATGATATTTTACTAAGTATCTGCCAGTCATATGTACATGTTTCTGGTTTGTAAACCACCGCTAAACCAAGCTTATGTTTGAAATTAATATTAAAATTAATCGGCAAATCACACCTTCATAGATCTTTAAACTCCTCGATAACTAAGTCCATAATCACATATCATATTTTATGATTTTCCTGGATTTTCACTGAGGCGTTTACTCATTTTTTGGGCAAATAAAAATAAATATCGTTATCAAGTTATGAGTGCACAAAGCATTGTTTGCATTTCAACTCGTGCTAGGATGGTTGTTCTAATCAACTTTGTATTATTCGGTAATTGGTAGTCATAATTGGTACTACTATGCAGGCATGTTGTGTTCCATTTGCACCAAATACTCCACAATGCTTTGTTTTTTTCAAAACTAATTATTGGAAAAAGAAATTTGTTATAGCTTTTGTGGTATAATTAATCTAAAATAACACAAAAAATTATCAACGTAATTTTCATCTTCACACTATTAAAGGCATGTATAATCTATGAGGTTGAGCATATAACTTGTTTGTAGTTTTAGTTAGTCTATGAATTCATGTGTTGTCAATTCGTTGCTTTTTATTGCTTGTAAAATTGAATTAACTTCTAATAACAATTTAATGCTTTACACCTCAGGTTTATCTCTATGGAAAACCCTTGGCGGTTATTAACAGCGAAACTTGTCATGTTAACATTTCTGATTTATCTAATACGTTTAAAAGCGTCTCCGACCAATATTGATATGTATTATTGGCGGTTAATCCAACAGTCGAACGTTGATATTCATTGCACTTGATAAGACGTTGATTAAATCAACGTCAAAGCTTTTACGTTGATTTAATCAATATCCAAAATAAGAACGTTGGTTTACTCAGCGCCTAACTAAAACAACGAATAACAAGATATGGAAAGGGTTTCATTTTCATCTTATTACAAATATATTACATTAGTAATTGAATGTACCTATCTTTATATAGATATTAGTTTAACTAAAGAAATAAATTAAAATAAAAGATGGTTGTATCACTTTGAGCCATACTGACTATAAGCTTGAAACATAGATTATTTTAAAATCCTTACCTGAGTGATGGAAGCTTAAATTTCAAGAAGCAAATTCTAGATCTGTTATCTTCTGTGTCAGCCCGACGAATGTCTTCTATTTTCTTGTAAAATTACAAAATCAAAATCAAAGTTGTATTGCAAGGTAATTACTGAATTACGCTGAAACTATAAGTTGAGTTAACTATACATTTAAAATAACCTGAAATGCATTAATTCAGATTGGAGCAAATTCTCACATTAGTTAAACTAATACGTTAATTTATATTAGTTAATAAAAAGTTTCTGAAATACGTTAACTTCATGCCAATTTTGGTCAAATAATTCAAATAATAAACAAATTAAACATCATAAGCACAAGCAGTAAAAAAAAGGTATAATAGAGAATTAAATACCTCTCATTCCTGTTCAAAATAGGGAGATGCAGTTTCCGCTTTTGATGATAGACGAGAATCAACGATTTATGATTTTGCGGTTTAGGGATTTTGTGGATCAACGTCGAGATAAGGGATCGTAGGTTCTGAAGGAGATGGAGTGTGAAGCGATTTTCGATTTTGTTGTTTTCTGGATGAAAGGGCAAAATCTTTTTCACGAGGAGGAATGAGGATTTAGTTCCCGCGAAAATAAATTCCTTTCCACCTTTTTTTTCCTTCTTTGAGTAGCCTTGCACGAGAACTGAGGAATAATTGTTTTTTGTTGAATAGCGTTCAAAGCCCATGTGCCAAAGCCGTTTGAACATATTGGAAACGGAACGCTATTTCAATTTGCTATCTAACCTCCATTTTGTTGTAGTGGATGTAAGATACCGACCGATCCATGAACTAGGTGATGACCAACTCATAGATCGTGAACGAGTTCGAACCATAGCATATTGTGCATGGCCGACCCATAGCATAAAACACTGACCGACCCATCAGCTGGAGAAGCATCCGACCCATCATAAGAATATGTGCCGATCCATAGTGCAGTATTGCGACCAACCCATTGGAAATGAGCCCGACCGATCCGTGAAATAAAGTGGCTACCGATCCATAGGTCATTTACATGACTGATCCATAGAACATTTACATGACCGATCCATAGAGCTTTTACATGATTGATCCATAGAGCATTTACATGACCGATCCATTATATTATTTCGTGACCGACCCATAATTTATGGCCTAATTTTAGTGGATTAACAATAAAGCCATCAGGAAAACGGCTAATTCTATTCATACACCAAAAATTGCTTAACATACACCAAAAGATAAAATAACTTACTACACACCGAATATTACTTTACATACACCGTATATTTACTAAATTAGCCTTATTTGCATCTTTTTTCAAAATTAAAATACATATACCCAAAATAAAAAATTCATTGCACCAAATTAAGGAGAAAAATATGAACTTTAGTTCTTGCACTAATATTGTTGCTACCAAAAATTTCTTAATTTCAAAAGAATTACTTAAAATTCAGAAATAAAATCAACATATCTAAATTACAACAATTATTTCTGAATCTTAAAGTAATTGAAATTTCAAGTTTCATGATGAAGTAAACCATTAACGTCTGGTTTGCATCTAATTTTATTGCTTTTGATGTTAATTCAATTTATTTAATGCGAAATTTTAAAATATGTAACTAAAAGAAAAGGGTATTTTAGTAATAGTTTTTTATAAAAAGAATAACGGTGTATGTTAAGTGATTGCATTATTGATGTATAAATAGTTTTTGATGCATAAATAGAAGTGGAAAATACCAAGGAAAACAGTAGTTTTTGCGTTATTGAGCTAGGTTTAATTTCTGAAATCTAAAATTATATTTCTCACAATCAATCCCTTCTTCCTAGTTTGAGTAAGCAGTACGGCGCGGCGTTGGGTCGCCTACAAAAGGTAAGAATCCTGCAATTAGTTCTTTACGATAAAATTGGGTGATTAAATTGTTGGAAAGCTATGGCACCTCAAGTACTGATTTTAAAATGACGGTTTTTGATTTAAAAAATGAGTTCGGTGTTACTCATCGACTGCAGAACTTTCAGCAGATTGATTGGGTTTATTGTTATCTTAGTTTCCATTATCAAGTTTGGCTGCTGCTGGATCTATAAGAAATTAAGTGTTAAATCCAACTCGACTTGAAGAGTTCATTTCAAATCTGGTATTAAATTGTGCTCAGTTTATTGGGTATCAAATAGTCTTGCCTTATGTGTCATCTCTAATTGTACATATTTGGTATTTTACACAAGCTCATGCATTATTCATAGCAACTCAAATTCACATGTACTTTTTGTGTGTGTTTGAGAAGCAGCTTGGGATAATGTATTCTATACACAAGATCACGGGACGACGACTAAGCGAATTCAAGAGAGCAACACTCTAGAATACACTAAGTATGGATTAGCGCCTACACTACCCTACATAAATGATCGGTGCTTATTTTTATGGGTATGGATAAAGATGCACACACTCCCATGGCTCACTTCTCTTGGCACATAGAAGCTATTTCAAGTAATGTTATGACTGTGCCAAACAACCCTTGAAAAATGAAGCCAACGTAAGGATGGACTAATGAAACGAAGAAAGAAGATCCCCTAAAGGCATATATGGATCGGTACCAATCCATTATTATAGGGTGTCTGCAGCAGAGATTTTCTGAGGGACTGTGCTGTCGCTATAAGAGTCTATAGATTTCGGCGTTATATTTGATCATCTATACCCATAATTACAGGAAATATATTTCATTCTAAGGTTCTTTACACTGGGATTACTCTTAAACTCTTTTTTACTCAAAATCAGTACCAATCACATTCTCTTGTGATCAGAAATACTAGTGCAACAAAAAAATAAATAAATAAATAAATTCAAGTAGAGCGTATGCTAACATAACAAAAGCACTCTAATTCTTTTTGTGCTTGCTCTTACTCGTTTTCGATTTCTTCAATTTTTGTTCTTTACTGTCATGACTTAGTATCCCACTAAAACCCCCAGGACGAATATTGATTGTAAATTGTTTACTTTCCACCCATAATAATATAGCAGCCAATGAGCCTAGACAAAACGTACTACAACGAAAACATGCAGCTTTGCGCCTGAATAATTTTCAAAACACCTATAATCAAACTAGACAAAACCGATAAAAATGTGTTATGCTTGTAAAATGTGCTACGCTTTGTGTTAAGAACAGTACAATAGTTCCTTTATTTGTATGATGGTTGATTCCAAAAGATTGGATTTCATATCGATCGTGCTACCATGCTGCCTCTTATGTAAGGCTTTGGTATAGTGGTAATCTGAAATATTAAAAAATGAATCTTCAACTGAAAATTTATTTGACAATAGTATTTGCAAGAAGCTACAATCTTATACTGGTACTGTAATAAAAACCCATAACCTTAATACAATACATTAAAAAGGTGATGAATAGAAGTTCAAATGCATTAGTGCATCAAGTTGGCTGCGATATGTCATCCTGCTCAAAATCCTAAAGTCAGAGAGTGCTCAAATGCATGGAAATAAGCATATGAGAACTCAAAATACTAAAATCCGAAAGTCATGGAGTACTCAAAGAACCGAATCAATAGTGACAAGCATCATTATCTCAATTGCTTAAAGCATCGGAACAGGATGTACAATGTTATAGGTTCATTTCGGTCAGACACCTGCCATGGTACGATGGTGCATGCTACTAAACTTGTGTATATATAAGTATCAAATTTCAAAATTCAATAAATAAATTAAAAAAAACCTTAATCAATAGTTATAATTTGAGATTTCCAAGCAATATTATTTTATACATGAGGATGATAATGACACAAGAAGGAAGGTACCGATGAGCACGAAGGATAAATTGGTAATGCAAACATTTGGTTACTTAATGAAGTGCGCCATCAATTTTTTTCACAAACGTAGAACGAGACCTAATTAGATTTATGGAAATACAAGCTTTTGTAAGAACGTAGTTATCAAATTTGCAAGTTAAAAGGACATATAATTCTAGTTCAAACAAAACAATTTATTTATTAAGTGCGTCCAAGAAGCAAAGAATCGATAAAGGGATATAAAATGACACTGGAGATCCAAATTCAAATAAAAATTAATGAGCAAAATGTATACAGTAAAATGTTTTGCTATTAGTTCCGTTCTTAACAATATTTGACTACTGATCTACTAAACGATGATCTAAAACATTCGAATATGAAAAAAGATCATAAATCTGGATATTTGATCGTATGAGTTGGTGAAATAGACACTAATGCACTTTTAAGAAAATACAACCATGGCACACTCGTTGAGCTCAATCGAGGAAATAACAAGGAATTTAAAATTACAGCCATCCTTTCTTGGAACAGCTGAAATGTGTGGGTTCACGTATAGGGGTGAGCAATATTCGGTTCAAACCGAATTAACCGATCAAACCGGTTCATTTCGATCGGTTCGGTTCGATTTTAAAACTAAATTGGTTTGAGTTTGGTTTGCAAAATATTTTTTTTTGGTTATCAGTTTAACTGAATTAACCGAACTTTTAATTTATTATTTAATCTTACAGTATTGCAGTACTTTATATAGTTAGTTTAGTTATATAATACAAAGACATTTGTTATAAATAAATCAAATTTTATCATAAATACAAAATTTCTTCAAATGTAGATTTATGTTTTACTTTGAGTGAATCCATCATTTTAATAATAATACATGTTTCAAGTTCGGTTAAATCAGTTACCGATCGAATTAACCGAAATTAATTCGGTTCGGTTTAGAAAATTTTCGGTTTCAATTCGGTTTGAGTTTTTTTACGTCCAAACCAACCGAACCGACCGAACGCTCACCCCTATTCATGTACGTCTTCTGTACGACTTTGTAGCTCTTAAACTATACACATCAGATTTAAACAGAATTAATCGTCCACAACCATCCTTTATTTATTGATTTATGCACTTTTCAACCAAAATGATTTGCACTAAATATGAGTAGAATCTAGCGGTCTTTATTAAAATATATGTGGTGCTAAGGGCACCCCAATGCCCTTTTTCTAATACTGTAATTAAAAAAATAAAACTCATTAAATTTTGTATGTTTCCTAATATCACATTATCTTTTCATTCTAATCTCTCATTCAACCAGTATTTGTCGAACTAATCACGTTGTCAACCCTAATCTGAAAACCCTAATCAACAACAATTGTTGTTACTTCATCTTTCTCGCTGGAAAATTCAAATTTTTACCGTTTGAAGCCCTAAACTTACTTGATTGAGTTGACTGGGGTTGAGATGGCGATGTATCTGCAGCTTTCTTTTTGCCCAGCATTACTGCAGCATCAAAAAATTTATCGTTGATCGATCGATTGAAGAACTAGGGTTTTAGAATGGAATGAAGGAGGAATGAATAAGAGATGAGAGAAAAATAAGGCAACGGTGGTGTGGTATCCCCTATTTTTTACATGATGTATTAAGAAGAGGGTAATGATAATTCCTGTGGTATTTTTTAGTAGCAGTAATTGAAAGAGTAAATTGGGGTGTCCATAGCACCACACTAAAATATAGCTGTTATAGATTGAACTAGGATTTTTGCTGATATGCTGTGCCTTGGAGACATATTTTAAAGACCAACCCATTCTCGGTTCGGCCGCGGTTAAAATTCAAACCTAAGACGTCATAACTTTGAAAATGAAATAACCTTGCATATGAAACAATCCGCGGTTTAACGTCAAAACCATCTAAAAACTCCTATACCGACCTCTTTGAACCTCACGGTTCTTTATTTTAAGAAAAAATAATTGTTTCACTCTTCATTTTATGACATAGTAAATTTAGCAAATAATTTCATAACAATTTCCATTAAATTTTGAATGACATAATTTATTGTTAGTATACATTTTACGAATTATTGTTGTATTAATCCTCTTTCATTATAAAAAATTAGTAAATTTGCAACTTTACTATGATAAGTTGTTACATGATTACTCCAGTTAGGTAGTATATAACATACTACATCACAAGTGAGCTTAAAACGAAAATCGCACGCATGACATCTTGCATCATATATATCAAAGTGTCTTAACTAGTCTGCACAAATGTGTCTGTCATAATTGGTAAAATTTTATCTCTACTTAAACTAATTTTACGTGTAAATTGGAAAAGTAGAAATAAACTATCAACCGGTTTCTTATGGTCTAACTGGTTGAATCACGAGAACCTTAAACCTTACACTACCACGGTTTGATTTACGGTTCAGTCTTCACAACTTTGCTTGGAGACATTAAGAGTGTTAATTTGCCAAATAGTCCTTGTACCTCAACTATCTTTATTTTCTGCTTCATGGATTTACCAGATGTTGGCTTAAAAGTGTTAATATTGCCAAAAGCACCTCTAAAGATTGTTTCGCTACCCTTTCCTATTCCTAAGCATTAGTAGCATTTATATGATTTCTAAACCAATTTTCATAAACTTTGGCTGCATCCTTTATTTTTTTAGCGTCATTTGTACTTTCACGATTATTTATATTTTTTCTATTCTGCCGCTAGAATAAAACTGTAGTTAAATTAGTAGAATTAAGAGACTTTTGAATGCATAAAAATTTTCGCTTCCATCCGTCTATGTACATGTAGTCATTTGCACACAAAAGTGTTGACTTAATTTTGAAACTTGTCCCTTCACTACTAGAAATCTTCGTATTTCTAACGCGCATTTGGTGTCGTTACGACATCACTAAATCTTTTAGCGACACTGTCAGGGCCGGCCTAGGCAGTTGTCTTGCTGGCCTACCCCTAGGGTCGGGCCTGGACACCGTAATGACTCAAAATGTGAGTCAAAAAATGTGCATCACTAAATTACTTGGCGTCAACAAGGCAGCACAAAATTTCGTCACTATAGCATCGCTAAATATTAGCGATGCCTTTGTGATGCATGTTTATATCACAAAAATAACGTCATAACGACATCACTAAATTTTAGTTACGTCCGCTTTTAAGTAGGAAATTCATCTTTGCATCGTCCGACTATAATTGCAAACAAATAGAACTATCATATAAAACCAAATCATCTATGTTAAACATGCCACATAATAAAAATATATAATCGCAGAAAATCATATATATGCAAAATTTATATATTTAACCAACAAAGTATGATAATCAAATACAAATTAAGTCATGGAAGAGAACTACAATTACTACCCGATATGTTTGAATGACACTTAATAACACAAATACATATTCGATACACAAATCATGTTGTGATTATGGTTCAAGCTGGCAGCAAATGAATTTGCTGCTATTGTGTTGTCAACACCAAAATTTGCACTTGCAAAATATAAAGAAGCAGAGACTCCAAAGCTAAAACGGCAAAGGGTTCCGGACAGCGAAACCAGAGCCACTTAGAATAAAGCCCGAACGGAGGCCGGGGAGCTACCGCAAGCAAGGTCGAAAGCCACTACCGATACCAAAAGATAGAGTAGGAAAGGACTTGGATATAAGGACAATGACATCAAGAGTAGCGGGCCGAAAGATAAACACCGACAACAAAAAGGGTTGAGTTACTGCCAAACATCAACATCAAGTATTTCAAGAAAAACGTCACCAAGCTTACATTCGCATCAAAAGTGGAATCCCGAGGGCTCCAAATCCGGTACCCAAGCACAAGGGTGTCGTTCCGACATAGGCAACAAAAGAATAGAGAAAGAGACAACAATAACGTTGAAGCAGAAGAAAAGAAAAGAGCGAAGGGTTGGTGCCGATAAGAAAGCGAAATACCGGCAGGGTAGTACCATTATCGAAGGAAATTAGCAAGGGTATGTACAACTCCGAAAGCATACCACTTAAAACCATAAGCAAACAGAAGCGGGAAACTGAGAGTATAAAATCTGAAACTTAGAGCCACGAAAGGGAAGCGCTACATCAGGCAAGAGAAGGAAGAAGGCTGTCGGCACTACTTAGATTAATACCGACACTAACATTAGGAGAAAGTTCATCAATCATCTGAAAGGAGTCGCGGGTGAAGCTGTCGTGAGATCAAGACCGAAACCAAGGCTTATCAAAAGGAGAAAGACACTCTAACATGCTTAGTTCCGATACCTATACTGACAAGCGAAGGCTATAAAGCTAAAGTCAGGCTAAGAGGAAGCAAAGGGCTATCGAAACCGTCACCAGAAAACAACTTTAAAGTCATCGAAAGACACTGAAAGCGTGCTGTAACAAAATCAAGCTTCCAGGATCCGAGACCGAGCCACCGAAAGGATGAAGCGATAACAATGTTCAATAAAGAGTATAAAGGCGGCTGAAACCTTGATTCTGAATCCGAAAGAGGCTTCAGCTGAGTTAACACCAAAAAGGGGCCCATTTTGCCTATAAATAAGACTCCAGGGGTCTCACTTTGGGGGACTTTTCTCATTCCACGATTTTTCTCTCATTTCTAAGAGAGCTAACCATAATTTGTAAATCAACTTGGGGATTTCTTATGTAACCTCCTCCATGAATAAAATCATCAAAGCCCTTAAAGTGGATGTAGGTTCAATACGAACCGAACCACTATAAATTGTGTGTTTTAACTATTTCCGCATATTGTATTGTACTTTATGCTTTTGACTGTGTTATACTCTATTAGCAAAATACCTTTTTACAAGCCGTTTAGCTTCCTAACTTATGTTGTGCTTAGGGAGCCCTTATCCCAAGGTAATTGTAAGTCCTTGAGTTTCGTAAGCGTGATATGCACCCCTTGAGGGAGGAATAACTAATCTTCGGACTTAAGACCTTGATATCTAGGAAATGGTGAACTAACCCAAGCTTAAGGGAACTAAATTATCTCATTTTATCCTTAGGTCCATTTTCTTAGACCTATCTTCGGTGTTGACGAAAAATATCGTTAATAAAATATCATTAACATTTTGGTGCTAGAAGGAGAGCTTGAACCTCCGTCCCTATCTCTACCTTTAACCTTTAACCTTGCCACATTTTAACTGTGTTGTTCCATCCAAAGTTGGACTTAGCTTTGAAGAAGCAAGATTATATATAAACGGTCTTGACAAGGGGCTTCTGAATACCGAATGGCTACTTGAACATCGTTGATCTAAGCTATTTGAAGAATAGTATAACCTTGAACTCCGGACCTTATTACTTATACTTCCTCCCTTGTGGTTAACCCTCACTTATCCCATCTCCATCCTTATCTTAAACCTTCTATCCTTAGTCCTTGTTTTGTCACAAGCAAGATACCTTAAAAGCCAATTAAGGATGGTTAGACCAAGAAAGAATTATGAACATAATTTTAGCACATCATCCACTTTAGAGAATAACATGCCTTCCAACTTCAACTTAGCAGATTTGAAAACCAGGGAACCTTCGAACTTAATGAAGAGAGCAAGTAATGAACTGGAGGTGTTGCACTTAGCCCCGCAGATTGATACTACTGGAAGATTTATTGAAGTAGACTTGGTCCAAAGGTCTTCCGAAGCAGAACCGTATGAAACAAAACCTTATCAGGCGGAATCAAAAGTAATGGCACCTCAAGTAAACTTCCATTTTCTGTCGCAAGTAACCACATATGGGTTTTAGGTCCGCTATCTCTCATTTCCAAGAATAAATGCTTAATGATTGGATACCAAAACAAGAATATTGGGCTTCCATTTTAATGTTGATAGGAGGATGTTGAGCTGTAAAACCATAGGATTCCACATGGAACCATGTTTGAGTCTGCACATTATTCATAACTATATTCATAAGGATTCATAACTTGAAGATTATATTCAAGTTCCGTCCATTAATAAAATTCATGTTTTCCCCTTACATCACTGTTTTGGAGTTATGCAAAACTAATACTAAAATCTTTTTAATATTTCTTAAGTTATATATTAAAAAGGGTACAAGAACCGCAAGATTTGTCCTAAGGAACAAAATCTTCTTTATATTAGGGGGGCTAACTGTTAACACCAAAATTTTCACTAGCCAAATATAAAGAAGCAGAGACTTCAAAGCTAAAACGGCAAAGGGTTCTGAGCAGCGAAACCTAAGCAACTTAGAATAGAGCTAGAACGGAGGCCGGGGAGCTACCGCAAGCATGGTCCAAAAGCCACTACCGATACCAAAAGATAGAGCAGGAAAATACTAGGATACAAGGACAATGACATCAAGAGTAGCGGGCTGAAGGATAAACACCGACAGCAAAAAGGGTCGAGTTGCAGCCAAACATCAGCATCAAGTATTTCTAGAGAAACGTCACCATGGTTAGATCCGTATGAAAAGAGGAGACCCAAAGGCCCCAAATCCGGTACCCAAGCACAAGGGTGCCGTTCCGACACAGGAAACAGAAGAATGGAGAAAGAAACAACAATAACGTTGAAGCAGAAGAAGAGAAAGGAGCGAAGGGTTGGTGTAGATACGAAAGGGAAATACCGGCATTGTAGTACCATTACCGAAGGAAATTAGCAAGGGTACAACTCCGAAAGTATACCACTTAAAACCATAAACAAACAGAAGCGGGCAACCGAGGGTATATAATCTGAAACTTAAAGCCACGAAAGGGAAGCGCTACATCAGGCAGAAGGCTGCCGACACTACCTAGGTTAATACTTACACTATTATTAGGAGAAAGTTCATGAATCATCCAAAAGGAGTCGTGGGTGAAGCTATCGTGAGATCAAGACCGAAACCAAGGGTTACCGGAAGGATAAAGTCACCCTAAGATGCTTAGTTCTGATACCTATACTGACAAGCGAATGCTACAAAGCTGAAAGTCAAGCTAAGAGGAAGCAAAAGGCAATCGAAACCGTCTCCAGGAAACAACTTTAAAGCCACCGGGAGACATACCAAAAGCGTGTTGTAACAAAATCAAGCTTCCAAGATCTGAGATCAAGCTGCCGAAAGGATGAAGCGATAACAATGTTCAATAAAGAGTATAAAGGTGGCTGAAACCTTGTTTCCGCATCCGAAAGAGGCTTTTGCTGAGTTAACACCAAAAGAGGGCCCATTTTGCCTATAAATAAGACCCCAGATGTCTCATTTTGGGGGACTTTTCTCATTACACAATCTTTCTCTCATTTCTAAGAGAGCTAACCCTAATTTGTAAATCAATTTGGGGATTTCTTATGTAACTTCCTTTATGAATAAAATCATCAAAGCCCTTAAAGTGTACGTAGGTTCAATACGAACCGAACCACTATAAATTGTGTGTTTTTACTATTTCCGCATATTGTATTGTACTTTACTATGCTTCTAATCGTGTTATGCTATATTACTAAAATACCTTTCTACAAGCTGCTTAGCTTCCTAACTTGTGTTGTGCTTAGGGAGCCCTTATCCCAATGTAATTGTTGGCCCTTGTTTTTCGTTAGCGTGATACTCACCCCTTGAGGGAAGAGTAACTAATCTCGGGCTTAAGACATTGATATCTAGGAAACTGTGAACTAACTCAAGCTTGCGGGAACTAAATAATCCCATTCTATTCTTAGGTCCACTTCCTTAGACCTATCTCGTGTTGACGAAAAATATTGTTAACATGTTTTAAGATTTGATTTTGGTATCTCTCCACTATCAACTTCATGTCTTTGACAAAATGAGCTACCACTGGAGATCACGTCCGACTCTTGTGTGCTTTTGACTTTCTAGTTCTCTCATTTGTAACTTCTTTGACATGTGAGATGTGTAGTAGTGGAATTCTTCGAACCTGAAAGCCTTCAAGAATACCTTGATATGTAGAAGTAATTATATAATATTTACCCATTTGATATTATTCTATCTGCAATTAAAAAAACACAAAAAAAAAAAAAAAAAAAAAATCACATACCTTACCTCAAACGTACAAAAATTAGAAGAGACAAGATTTGCATCGAAGTTTATCTCAATTAAACATGCCATGCCTGCAACAGAAGTGCCAATAGTTATGAACTTATGATCTTTATTACCTAAGTCCATTATTTTACCACAAAGATACACATGATTGTTTTTGTTTCAAAAATATCATTTCAACTTCAACATAAGATATCTTTTGTCCGAGAGCATGTAATCATTCAAATTATTTTTGTATTGTGTATATGCTACTACAAAACTATGATTAAGTTCTAATAGCTTCTAGTTGTATATCAAGGTTTAATTTGAAGTTATCTAAACTGGCCAAATTTTGTGCATTCATGGATTGTTAGGATAAATTATTGTAATAGTATGATAAGTAATCTGAACTATTTTCAGTTTGCATAATGTAAACATCAAGATATGCGATAATCCTCTAGAAAATTTATCCTATAATCATAGTGATACATTGTGTGTGTGTGTGTGTGTGTGTGTGTGTGTGTGTGTGTGTGTGTGTATATATAATAAGTCAATAACATACAAATATTATCTTTATCGTAATAGTACAACTCAAACCATGGCATATTTAATGACACTACAAAATACTGTTTTAGTTTCCACATCATGAAAATAATATTATGTTCTATCAGTGTAGGTCAGCAAAAATCATTTGAGTATACTTTTGTCATCATACTAAAAAATGCAGTAATGCATAAATATTACAAAATTGCAAAAAATAAACGGTTGAAACTAGATTATTGCAATCTAAATTTTGCATTTTATCAACCTCTTTGCAACAACTTATGTACTCATGAGAGCCTATTTGCAACTAAGCTAGTAAGCTTTTAGGTTGCAGCACATGGGTTTCTATAGTGTGTAAGTGGTTTTCCAACTTAGTGAACTTTATATGTGGTATTAGCTAAAGCTGAACCACAGACTGCTCTATTCATTCTAAGTAATTAATTAAAAGACTTTAAACTAAAGTTTTGTGGTTGCACATAATGAATGTTATTTCTAACAAGTTAGCATCGTAATTTAACAATCTTCATGTGTTTTCCAAATCTCTAGCCGTGCAAATGAATATCGAAAATTTATATCTGTGATTTCATTTCCCAAACATTAGTATTACTGAATTTTAATCCTGGAACGTACAGGTTAACATCACAAATCATCAACTGTCATCTATCATCTCATAATAAGCATTTAACCGATATCAGTAACTTTTTTGTTTTGATATTTCATGCATCTCCTCACTAGTACAAAACATGTGTTCCTTGGAGAGTCTTGAATTCAATATGAAATTGTGTTCATTCGCAAGAAAATGCCCTGTAATAAGAATAGGAGTTACAACCATACATGTAGAAGTGATTAAAAAAATCATCAAAGGTAATTTTATTTGTGATTTCTACACTCAGTGAAGGCTTGGACAATTTTTTTTGCTGAACTAAATATCTAGCTAAGTGAGGAATTAAAAGGGGACAGAGTTAAATAAAGTTCATTTTATTTACAGTATTAAACTCAATCATTAATTCTTATTGAATAAAAAAATTATGAACTAAACATCTATATGTGGAATAATGGTACCACTCTTAGTTTTTCTTACCTTTAACAATTTCTCAGTTTATGCAATCCTTGATTCAGTGCAGAGAGACACAATGAAAGAGATCAACTTGACATTTTGGAAATACCACCAGCACCAATAGTCCTTCCTCCCTTTTTCATGAAAACCTTTACTTTGGAAAACAAATTGAGTATATAAGAATATGGGACATAACCATGTCATAACGGCTGTGGCAGCTTTAAAGCTTTGAATATATATGAATATTGGTTATGTTTCACCTTTTTGCATATCTAACCTCTGAAGCTTTGAATATATTTTCTTCTTCATACATAAATTGAACCCCTTTTTTTAGCTTGACAGTAAAGGTAAAGTATTTCGTTTTATTCTACCAGCTGAGTTTTGTCACATATCATAGTAGCTTATTATATTTACGATACCTGCAGGGAAGTAGGAAAGATGAAGAAAGGCTTGCACCCTCAACTTCATTTTGTATCATATGTAACTCCAAGTGGAAAATTAATGCATGCTTTTATGACTAAAATACACGAAATTGGAAAAGATTATCATTTCAGGGCCAAACATCAAATGGCACAAAGTCTTGGACAAATTGCAAAGTTCAACCGTCGTTATGGTGAGAATACTGATGAGAGCAGTGAAAAGTAGAAAAAAATATGGTTTCCTTTTTTAAATTTGCAAGTCCAAATGTATGTTGAAAATTTCATTGTTGGTCTTTACATGTTGACTGCTGTATTAATCTTTGTTTTTCTTTATGGATTTTTAATGTTACTTTCGACGTGAAATGTTTTCTGTACCAGAAGTTATATTTACTGTACTTGTGTTTTGTAGTTTGGCCTTCTAATGAGAACCTTTCATTGATTTATGGACAAATCTAAATTTGTCTTTATTTATTAACCAGTCGATGTGCATATGTTGTATACATGGCAGCTCACATTATAAAGTGCTCAAGACTTGCATATCTTGATTTCATCAAACCTTGTGACATTAATTACCAAAAATTATATATAAAATAAGTGAATCCAAAAAAACAATTACAAATTAGTGGTGTTTTTACTAGAACAAATAGATTGGTGAATCAATTTTACCAAAAGCTTAGGTGCTATTATGTATATAACGTATTCACATACGCCAAAAAATTTAGGTCTAAAGGTATGGTCAGAGAATAGTGGATTAGTTAGTTCAGATTTCAGAACGTGATGATAATCTATAATGCTAAACAGTTCCCAAACAATATAGAACCTTGCTATTTTGGTTATTTGTAGAGACTGCTCAACTAATAGAGAAATAAGTATTTAAGACTTACCCAGTAAACCGTAATAAAGCGGTAATAATGATTATATTAGAGATTTAACGGATCTTTTTTTGAAACAGGATAAAAAAGATAAGGCCCAAGGCCCATATGAAACCCAACAACAAATTAAAACAAAGCAGGTTGTCAAACCCTAGCCGACACAAATTACACTCCTCTTTCAACTCTAAAACACTCAGTAATGACGACATCACCGAGGATATCAAAACCGATGACTTCATGGCGGCTTCCACACCATCTCTTCGTTGGTATCCTTACTTAGATTGCTCGAAACCAGCTTACGATTGACTTCATAATGTCTCAGAAGCATCTTATGCTTTCTCAAAGGCAGATCTAGTGGCTCGATGTGAGTTGTTGAGTTTATTTCTTTAGCATCTGAACTCTCCATGCTCTCGAAGCTTCTCTTCAGCCCAAATAACTCTTTGTTGTTGTTCTCCGAGCTGTTAATGCTATTCTCTCCTTCAGTCCAAACAGATAAGTGATAGATCTGGTTGTTCAACTTGCTCTTGTAGGGATTATCCCCGATTCTGTGTAAAGCTATAAACTTTTCATCCAAATTCTTCTTATCCAGATGTTTTGCGAGATCTAGATCACTGGTGGAGGTACCACACTCTAACACAGGTAAAAACATTTGATTATTATATGGATTTCTCAGAGAATCACGCACTCTTGAATCAGTAATTTGTTTACTTCCCTGTCTAAAATTGGATTTGACTGCAGAGATAGTGGGAACCCCAGTAAGGACGTCAGATCTAATCGAAACATCTTTTCTGGAGAGAAGATAGTCTTTGTCTCCTGCAATAGGTAAGGACACAGTACTATTGTTCATATTATTTAAATTTAAAGGATGACTATCAATAATGTTATGATTCCTCCCTTTACAGTGATGATACTTATTGGCGTGGCTAGTATTACTCTCATCAAATTGAAGGCATGAGAACTTTTTGTTGGAAATATTGGATGAATTATTAAAATATTGAGATAAGTGTATGAATGACTCCTTTATGTGAATAGTCCCATATCATGGGATTATATGGAAGATGCAAGTATTTATACTTGTTTCTAAGAAATCATGTTGGGGCCTTGGGCTCCTAATACATGCTTTGTTGTGAGGAGGAATGCCATGCATCATGACCACCACACGCGTGCGCGATCGACCCGGCCCGGTTCGGGCTCGGGCTTCGCTTTGTGGTGTAAACACTTATATTTTTGGGCTAGAAAACGCTGCATTTTTTCGAACTATGTTTTTAAATACAATTTTTTTTCTGAGCCGACTTTTATTTTGAAGCGGTAAACTATTGACCCGGTATTTTAGCAGATTTTATTACTGCACAGTATTTTCGTTCAGCCCTAATCCCCATCTATATATTATCTTCAGTTGTAGACGGAAACATATAACTTGCCTCCGCCATTAAAATTATAATCCAGAAATTTTCGAGCAGTAATTTTATTTCGAAAGTGCAAATCTGCACTGATTTGTCGTGCAAAGCAAATCAGTTATTAATTTTAGAGGCTGTTTTATCCTAGAGGCGGCGGCGGAAGTACGAACTGGTTTTGCATCACCGACCAGATCGCCGAATCGTCTTCAAGAAAGCGACCAAGTATGTGACTCAGCCATTGTTTCCCAACAATTTGAAGACGATCTGAAACAATGGCTTTGACATCAACCATGGATGATGCTGCTCCTTCCTCTGCTTTCCAGATCCGATTGGTGACTGCTGCCCCCTTTCGTTTCGAAGGTCTGCACTTCAAACGATGGCGTCAAAAGATGGAGTTTTACCTGACGATGAGAAAGGTGGTTGCTGCTCTGACCACCGACAAACCGCAGTTGCCAGACAAACCTGACGGAACTGATGAAGCGCAGATGGATACCTGTACTGAACAATCAAAACAGCAACAGAACTGGATTGAGCAGGACTATCTGTGTAGAAATTTCATTCTCAATGGCCTCAGCGATGATCTGTATGATTACTACAACTCGGACGACAAGACAACGAAGGAGATCTGGGAAGCGCTGAAGAAGAAATATGATACAGAGGAGGCAAGGGCAAAGAAGTATGCTATTAGCCGCTATCTCAAGTAGATGCCAGACGACAGGTCAGTAGAGATGCAGTCTCATGAGCTTCAGAAAATAGCTCATGAGATCATCTCCGAATGTATGGTTTTGGACGAACAGTTTCAATTTGCTGTTATTATTGACAAACTGACCCCAAGTTGGAAATATTTTAAGAATTTCCTACGGCATAAGACTAAGGAATTTTCCTTAGAGAGCCTGATCACTCGCCTCCGTATTGAGGAGGAGGCACGCAAATAGGACCAGAAAGAGGAAGTGCTGGTTGTCTCAAACAACAGCACTAAGAAGACCACATCCGTTGTTCTGAAACCAAATCAGAAATCATTTAAGAATCAGAACAGGCGCAACAAAAAGAATGGGAATCCGCAAGGAAACCCAAAAGGACAGCAGAAACCATCCCAAAAGAATGACTCTGTACAGTTGTTTCTATGTTACAACTGTGGAAAATCAGGTCATATGGCACGAAAATGTCGTAACAGGCCAAGCTCTGCACCGCAGGCGAACCTGACTGAAGAGCCTCTTACGGCTATGTTTACTGAGATTCACCTTGTTGGTGGATCAGAGGGTTGGTGGGTAGACACTGGTGTTTCTCGCCATGTCTGCTATGATCGTGATATGTTTACCACATACACGGCTGCTGATGATCAGAAAGTGCTGTTGGGAGATTCTCATACCACTAAAGTTGCAGGGGTTGGAAATGTGGAGATCAAGTTTACCTCTGGAAGGACTGTTATTCTTAAAGATGTTTTGCATACTCCAGAGATGAGGAAGAATCTAGTTTCTGACTTTCTTCTTAATAAGGCGGGATTTACTCAATTTATTGGGGCTGATGTGTATACCATAGAGTATAAGGGATCTTTTGTAGGAAAGGGTTATGCTTGTGAGGGAATGTTTAAATTAAATGTTGAATCTAATAAAGTGAATAATTCTGCTTATATGTTGTGTGATTTTAATATTTGGCACTCTAGATTATGTCATGTTAATAAACGAATAATTCATAACATGACCACTCTAGATATGATACCTAAGATGTCAGAATCTGAATCTGATAAATGTGAATTCTGTACACAAGCAAAAATCACTAAGAAATCTCATAAATTTGTTGAAAGAGAATCTGAACCCTTAGATTTGATTCACTCTGACATATGTGAACTTGATGGTACTTTGACTAGACATGGGCATCGGTATTTTATCACTTTTATTGATGATTGTTCTGATTTCACATATGTATACCTTATGAAAAATAAAAGTGATGCTTTTGACGTGTTTAAAACATTCAAAACTGAGATTGAGAATCAAACAAATAGGAAAATTAAGAGACTTCGTAGTGATAGAGGAACAAAATATGAATCTAACTCAATTCTGGATTTCTATAAACTACATGGTATAGTACATGAGAGAACTGCACCTTATTCTCCTGAAATGAACGGTAAAGCAGAAAGAAAAAATAGGACTTTTACCGAATTAGTAGTTGCCATCCTACTAAATTCTGGTGCAGCAAAAAATTGGTGGGGGGATATTTTATTGACTGTATGTTATGTTCTAAATAGAATCCCCAAATCTAAGAATAAAATTTCACCTTATGAAATTTTAAAGAATCATAAACTCAATGTGTCATACTTTAGAACTTGGGGTTGTCTAGCATATGTTTGCATTCCAGACCGAAAGAGAATAAAATTGGCAAGTAGAGCATATGAATGTGTATTTATAGGCTATGCTATTAATAGCAAAGCATATCGATTTTATGATATAAATGCACATAACATAATTGAATCAAATGATGCTGATTTTTATGAAACAAAATTTCCTTTTAAATTTAGGAATAGTGGGGGCACTTCAAGTATGCCTATTAGAGCAAAACTTAATAAAAGTTCTGAAGCTGAACCTAGAAGAAGTAAAAGAGCAAGAACCGAGAAAATTTTTGGTTCAGATTTCTGTGCTTTTACTATAGAGGAGGATCCCTTAAACCTTCAAGAGGCCTTATCTTCTTTAGATGCCGATTTATGGCAAGAGGCTATAAATGATGAGATGGATTCTTAGGAATCCAATAAGACTTGGCATTTGACAGATTTACCCCCTGGTTGTAAATCTATAGGCTGTAAATGGGTGCTTAAAAAGAAATTAAAACCTGATGGTACTATAGATAAATACAAAGCACGACTAGTAGCTAAAGGTTTTAGACAAAAAGAAAATATAGATTTCTTCGACACTTTTTCACCTGTAACTAGAATAACATCCATTCGGGTATTAATCTCACTCGCTTCCATTCATAATTTACTAATACACCAAATGGATGTTAAAACCGCATTTTTAAATGGTGAATTAGAAGAAGAAATCTATATGGACCAGCCTGAAGGATTTGCAGTACATGGTCAAGAACATAAAGTATGCAAATTAGATAAATCATTATATGGTTTAAAACAAGCTCCTAAACAATGGCATGAAAAATTTGATAACTTAATCATTTCACATGGTTTTAAAGTTAATGAAAATGACAAATGCATTTATTACAAATCTGAGAATAACATTTGCACTATTATATGCCTTTATGTAGATGACCTACTCATCTTTGGGTCAAACATTCATGCCATAAATTCAATCAAATCCTTATTAAGTGCCAATTTTGATATGAAAGATCTAGGTGAGGCGAGTGTAATCCTTGGTATTAAGATTACTAGGTCAGAAAGTGGAATTTTTTTGGATCAATCTCATTACATTAAGAAGATACTGAAGAAATATAATTACTTTGACTGTAAACCTGCATGTACACCATATGATCCAAGTGTAAAGTTATTTAAGAACACTGGTGAAGGTGTAAGACAGTCTGATTATGCGAGCATCATTGGCAGCCTTCGGTATGCCACTGATTGTACTAAACCCGACATTGCCTATGTCTTGGGATTATTGTGCAGGTTTACCAGTAGACCTAGTATAGAGCACTGACATGTTATTGAAAGGGTCATGAGATACCTTAAACGAACTATGAATCTTGGATTACATTATGAGAAGTTTCCAACTGTACTTGAAGGATATTCAGATGCAGACTGAAGTACTTTATCTGATGATTCTAAAGCGACCAGTGGCTATATATTTAGCATCGCTGGAGGAGCTGTTTCTTGGAAATCCAAGAAACAAACTATTTTGGCTTAGTCTACTATGGAGTCTGAGATGATAGCACTAGCCACGGCTAGTGAAGAAGCAGAGTACTTGAGAAATCTGCCTGCTGAGATTCCCTTATGGGAAAAACTGATACCAGTTGTGTTGATATGTTGCGATAGTACCGCGGCTATTGCAAAAGTTCAAAACCATTATTATAACGGTAAGAGACGACAAATACGTCGTAAGCACAACACGGTTAGAGAACTACTTTCCTCAGGTACCATTAGAGTGGATTACGTACGTAGTGATGAAAATTTGGCAGATCCTTTGACGAAAGGACTGTCCAGAGAGGAAGTCCTTATTTCTTCTAAAAGAATGGGACTATTGCCCTTAGATTGTTGAGTCACGCACAATGGTAACCCGACCTAAATGACTGGAGATCCCAAGAAATAGGTTCAATGGGTAAAAACAAGTTGTGTAGTGATAAGAGTTGAACATGCTATTTAATAAACCAAGAAGCATGTATTCCTGAAGTGATTAGAGGATGAGTTGATAATAACTCTTAATGAGATCTATACTCTATTTGGAGTGGAGTACCTACCTTCAGGAGTACTCTTGATAGACTCACCTATGTGAATGTGGAAATGTGGCCATTTCCTATGGAGTCTTGGGCAAAATTCTAGAGCGTTCACTAAACTGGGATAGACGTGCATGGCCATAAATGCACGGGCTTATTTGATTGCACTATAGAAAAGATTGTGTGTGGTTTGATGTCAGGAATAGAGTTCAAGACTACGTGTCACTCTAGTAAAAACTGAATCTTATTCACTATGCAAAGGTTCAAGTCGGATGACACCTTTGTTTATGCACAGTCTTATGTTTCTAGAAAACTGCTCGATAATATTTTAAAAATTCAAGTGGGGGATTGTTGGAAATATTGGGTGAATTATTAAAATATTGAGATAAGTGTATGAATGGCTCCTTTATGTAAATAGTCCCATATCATGGGATTATATGGAAGAGGCAAGTATTTATACTTGTTTCTAAGAAATCATGTTGGGGCCTTGGGCTCCCAATACATGCTTTGTTGTGAGGAGGGAGGCCATGCATCATGACCACCACACACGCGCGCGCGACCGACCGACTCGACCCGACCCGACCCGGCCCGGTTCGGGCTCGGGCTTGGGCTTGGCTTTGTGGTGTAAACACTTATATCTTTAGGCCAGAAAACACTGCATTTTTTCGAACTACGTTTTTAAATACGAAAATTTTTCTGAGCCGACTTTTATTTTGAAGCGTTAAACTATTGACCCGGTATTTTAGCAGATTTTATTACTGCACAATATTTTCGTTCAACCCTAATCCCCATCTATATATTATCTTCAGTTGTAGATGGAAACATATAACTTGCCTCCGCCATTAAAATTATAATCCAGAAATTTTCGAGTAGTAATTTTATTTTTAAAGTGCAAATCTACACTGATTTGTCGTGCAAAGCAAATCGGTTATTAATTTCAGAGACTGTTTTATCTTAGAGGCGGCGGCGGAAGTACGAACTAGTTTTGCACCACCGACCAGATCACCGAACCGTCTTCAAGAAAGCGACCAAGTACGTGATTCAGCCATTGTTTCCCAACACTTTTTATTGGAGAGCTACTTGCCATTTAGTAAAAAATCTTCAACTTGCTTATCTCCATCTCCATTATCTTTATGAGACATAAGTTTATGCAAGTTATCATTTCCAAATCTGTTAGTTTTTTTCATGACTATTTCATTGTCATGAAGAATAGTTTTCCAGATTTGGATGCAAGTTGTTTCCTTACCAGTATGTAGCCTCTGGTTTCTTTCTCTCCAAATATAATAAATAGATGTAGTTAATAAAACACAAGCTCTATTGAATTTGTAGGACTTGGGCTTATAAAACTTTGATATATACTCAATACTATCCCTTATATTCAAAGTAGCATGAGTATGACTGAAACCCAAAGTACATTTGGCATTAAACCAGATATACTGGGAAAAATTACAGTAAAAAAATAAGTGATTAGAGCTTTCAACCTCTTTTTTACAAAAAAGACAAAAGTTTTCAGAATTTTTATACCATTTGCAACATTTTTCTCTGGTTGGGAGTTTATTTAACAAAGCAAAATAAGCACAATGAGCCATTTTGGGACAATTTGATTTACACCAAATTATTTTATGCCAATTGACCTCAACTTCATTCCCTTGTAAAAACTCCCACACTTTTTTGAAAGAGAATTTATCCTTGGAACACAAGTTCCAATTCCAATGATCCTTATAACAATCCTGATCTATTTGAATACCCAAAATTGAGTTTTTAAAAATACTGGCAGCAGGGTTATTAAGAAAGCTCCAACAGTTATTAGAAATAATGCTCTGCACTTTGTCATTAACCCCACCTAAAATGTATTGGTTATTCCAACCCAGAAGGTTGATTAGTGAATTGCCACTAATCCATGGGTCAAACCATAAGCTGGTTTGACTACCATCTTTTAACTTTCTGTGCAGAAATTTTCTACCTATATCTCTACAGTCAAGAATATTTTTCCAAACATAGGAATGGTGCATCTCTTTCCTAGTAGTCCAAAATTTTTTATTATTTTTTAAACATTTTGCTCTCATCCATCTAGACCATAGAGATTTACCATCCAGAAATTTCCAAAAGAGTTTATATTTACTAACTTCAGCAATATCTTTAATTTTCCTAAGCCCAAGTCCTCCAAATTTTGTAGGCTTACATACTATGTCCCATGCAATTTTATGATACTTTCCTCTCCAAATAAAATTGGAGCACATTTTTTCAATTTTGCAAATGACACTATTAGGGATGTTGTGAGACTGGACCCAATAGATAACCATAGCAGTGATGACAGTGTGTGTTAATTCCATCCTACCAGCTAAAGAAAGAAGCTTACCAGACCACCCCTCAAGTTTATTTTGAATCATATCTAACAATCAAAGGCAGTCCCTGTCATTAACCTGATTGATGTTTAATGGTAGACCTAGGTACTTGACAGGGAGATTACCTTCTTTGAATTTCAGAAGATTCAAAATCTCATCCTTAATAGGAACATCTTTGCTGAAATAAACCTTTCTTTTATTTAAATTAACAGCAAGGCCAACATATTTTTCCATATTGTCTAATATTTTGTGAACAGCAATAGCACTACTTTTATCTGCTTTTAAAAACAGAAGCATATCATCTGCATATAAAAGGTGTGTAATGTGAGGCTTTACTCTATTAATAGGTCTAATGTTTCCCTTAAGTACTTCTAACTCCATTTGCATAGAGAAATATTCCTAACAATTGAGAATAGGTATGGTGACAAAAGGCCACCTTCCTCTGTTGCTATTGATGAAGCCTTTTGGGGAATCATTTATCATAATAGAGTAAGTTACATTACAAATGCATTCTTTAATTAAATCACAAAAACTAACATCAAAGCCCATTTTCTGCATAGCATAAATGATAAAATTTCTATTTATTTTATCAAAAGCTTTATGAAGATCAATCTTAATGCACATGAGATTTTTATTTTTCAAATTAAAATTCCTAATAAGCTCATGAGCTAATAGAGAATTTTCAGAAATTAATCTACCAGGAATGAAAGCACTCTGGTTTTCAGAAATAATGAAATTTAAAAAACAATTTAATCTATTACATAATAGAGAAGAAATGATTTTATAAATGAAATTGCAACAGGCAATAGGCCTATACTCATCAAGTCCTGGTGGGTTTTCTACTTTTGGGATCAATGTGATAAAAGTGTGGTTAGTGTTCTTCAATATTTTGCCAGGAATAAAAAATTCCTTAATTGAATCACTTAAAATATGTTGCATCTCATCCCAATGTGTTTTGTAGAACTTTGCTCCAAACCCATCAGGACCTGGACTTTGATCATTATTAGCATTAATGATAATATTTTTGATCTCCTCTTATGTAACAGGGGCAAGCAGAATTTAAGTGCTATTGCCGTTAGCAAAATATTTAAATTCAATATTAGGAAAAGTACTTGTAGGATTATTAGAATTATAAAGGGAGGAAAAATAATTAATAGCCTCTATCTCAATGATGGAGGCTTCATTAATTATTTTTCCTTTAATGTCAATAATCTTACCAATATTATTCCTATTCTTCCTATTGGACATTCTAGAATAAAAGAATTTACTAGCTTCATCACCAGTTGTTAGCCAATTAACTTTGGCTTTCTGTTTAAGGTTAACAGAACTAATATGTAATGCATTGACCAGCTTAGCTTGAGCATTAAAAAAATCTCAGCCTTGCTCTTATCTGAATAATTGATATCTAGATCATTCTGCAACCTGTCACATTCATCTCTTATGTTTTTGATGTCAATTTTGTTTCTAGAAGAGTTCCAGGCTTTTAACTTAGACTTGGTCAAATGCAAGGTTTTATTGAACTTATACTGAGCAGTGCCATAAAAACTGTTAACAAAACAACTAGAGACCACATCCTTATAATCATCCTCAAAGACCCATCCATTCACAAATCTAAATGGAGAGTTACCAAAGTTATTTTTCACTGAATTTATGGTAACTAGAATAGGGGTGTGGTCACTAGAGTTTTGGGGTAGTGTACTGCAGTTCACACTAGGAAAAAGATTAATGAAATGCTAGTTAAATAGAACCCTGTCTAATTTGCAATGAATATTCCTAAATTCACCTGATTTCCAGGTGTATTTATTTCCCACTATGGGGGGTTCTATTAATCCAGATTTCAACATAAAACAGGCAATCCTTTCTAGTTTAGAGAAAGGAATGGGGTTGCCTCCCCTTTTTTCACAGTTATGAAAAACAGTATTAAAATCCCCAATAAGCAACCAAGGGCTATTTATGACCTTACTGAACTGCTCAATATAGTTCCAAAGTATAATTCTGTCATTCTCAAAATTGGAAGCATAAATAAAGGTAATTTTTATAGATAAACCACCTTTATTTTTAAATGTACAATGAATGTATTGCATATCAATAAAGTAACTGATGAGAGACCATATGGTAGGATTATGAAGAATAATAATCCTACCATTTCCTCCCATCAAGTTATTATTGACAATGCTCCAATTTGAAAATTACTTTTTATGTAGATCATCAATCTTTTGATCACCGAGTTTATGCTCAATCAAACCTATAATACTAGATTTGTAATTACCTAAAAAGTCAACTAAATCAAGTTGCCTTTCGGGGGAGTTTAATCCCCTAATGTTCCAAGCAATGATATCCATAATAATTATAATAAAAAAATAAAATTAATAAAGGATACATTGTACCTAAGGAGGACTGCTGTGTTTTTTGCTGTCCACCTTTACTCCCAACTATTTACCACTCTTTTTGTAGCTGCTTTTATCAGTAGGCTTTAATTGCTTATCCCATTTAGCATTCCTACTGATATATTTCCTTCTGAAATCATGATCTTTGTCCTCTTCTGTAACAATGTCTGTTAGACTTTTGGTTCTGCCTTTTTTCTTCTTTGGTATAGGTGAGGCAGGCCTGGAGGATTTAGCTGCTGCTATTGTCTGGTTTACTGCCTCCTGTATGTTTTCTAGAGTGATTGCAGATCTAGAGGGGGCCATGTCATTAGCTAATAACGCCACATTGGTATAGATGGGATCAGCAGCAAGAAGATCATTGCAGAAATTTCCAATAGGCTTAGCAGAATTATTTGATAAATTTGTAATAATGCTTGAGTCCATCGAAGGATGGGTGGGCTCAATGACCTGTTTAGAAAAGGATCCCTCTTCTGCTTTGTTTATGTTATTGTTTGAAGTGTTAATCTCCTCTGCACTTGTGGGAATTTCAGATTTGATTCCCACTTTCTTATTTGGAGATTCTGTAAACTGCGGTTTCTCTATAGGAACTGCGGTTGACTGAGTTTGTTGTGCAGTTTGACATTGAGAATTTTTTCCTTCATTCGAACGAAGATTGGAGGCATCTATGTTCATGTCATCTTCAGCATTCTCCATGTAAGATTGCGAGGGGTTAACGTTGTTTCTCTCAGGAATTGATGAGCTCATATTGGATGTTGTTGTATCGATGTTACTGTTACCTGAATGAGATTCTTTGTTAACATCAGTACTGTTTTCACGATTTGCATTTTCGTTTGGCTGCTCACTCTGATCTTTGTTGTTAAAACAACCATCAGTGGAATGACCAAAGATCCTGCAAATTGTACAACGATCTGGTATTTTCTCGTAAGTAATCTGTTGAGAGATATGTTCCCCGTCATGCAAGTAGATCGAGGCTTCATTAGGCAATTCAGCATCTGCATTTATTTCAACAAGTAGGCGAGCGTAACTCAGACGAGTTTCCTTCGCTGTTTTCTCATCCATTTTCAATGGGATTCCAACAAGACTCTCTATGGCGCTGAAAAATTCTTTGTCCCATAATCGTAGATTCAGTTCTGGAAGTCGGATCCATATGGGCATAGTGCTCAAGATGTCCCGATCAAGAACAGATTTCTTGGACCATTTCTTTAATATAATCAATTTCCCATTGATAAAATACGGTCCTCCTTGTAGAAGCTTCTCTCTATCTTCTGCATTCGTGAACCTGAGAATGAAAAACCCGTTTTCCCTTGTAAAAATATCAAAGGAACCACTAGGGTTCCATGTTCGGGCAACATAATTTCTGAAATAGTGATATGCTGGTCGTTTTCCAAGTACGTAAGCTACGACAGACATAGCCCATTTGCTTTCTGTACGAATACAGGCTGCCTCAGAAGCCACAACTATCTTATCTTCTCCGATTGTTTCAGACGGGGGAATGAAACTCAACTCAAATTCTGTATCTTGATTACCTTTCTTAATCAGAGCCGTCCAAGATGAAGCCTTCAGATTATTACCTATATTATTTTTAGATGCCTGAGGAAGTTCTTGAGATGATCCAATCGGGTTTTTATTTGGATCTTGAGACATTCTAGGTTGACCTCTTGGCTGCTGCCATGCTCCATTAGAGGGAGGATAAGGCTTCTGCCTTGCTTTAAACGGGTACTCATTCGATGACCCTGTCCCTTTCTTCACATGAACAGGGACATTTGGATTTTGAAAAGATTTGAATCCTTTCTTGCGGTTAACAACTCTGGTGAATCCCTCCTCATCCACTAAGAAATCAGGAGTGGAAAGAGGAAGATGTGGAGAAGGAGAGGAGATGGGGGGGAGGAAGAGGATCCCACCTTGGAGTTGGGATTTTCGTCGAAAATTGGGTTCAAGAAGGATTTACGGTTGGCAGCCATGGCTGCAAGCTCCCAATTTTAATACTCTCTATAGTTTATTTTTGATTTAATGGATCTTGAACAACCCAGGCTACGTATATCGAAACTCACAAAACTTGAATCACCTGAATCACTACATCGCAATATCCTTACCATCGGAAACCTTAATCCACAAATAAACACCAGATCCGAGCTCGCGGTACTACTTATATACCCAATTTCATCCTTGAGATCTGTTGTTCTCACTTTCCCACAAGCTGCAAAACTCCTTTTTCAATCGCATCCCATATCCTCATGCACACCAACAACAAAGTACAAATCTTAATTTGAAGGGGGAACAATATCGAAACTTTTCGAAAACGGTGAAATAAAGGATCTGATGTTTTTAGGGAAAGTTCGATGTCACGAAGGGGATTTATTTGGAAAAGTGAGAATACGAAGAATAGGTAGTGGGTTGTTTGGTAAAGTATATGAATACGAAAAGCGACTGATTTTGTAAACCATAAGTACGAAGAATAAGAAATCGATTGATGAAAATGGACATTGTAATACGTTGGATTATTTCAGATTGATGGAGGAAAGTTTGTTGGTGCTAGAGCGGCGGACTGATCTGATTATGCATTGGTGGGAAAACGAAGAATGGCATCACGTACGCTGCGTTTTAACTTTTAAGCGCCAGAATGGCATAGCCAACTTTCTACAAAATTACTGTTAAAAAGGTTCTAATATGGCATCATAAAAGCATGACTAACTATCATGCCTCAGTGATGCTTTGGGGACGCTAGTAAATTTACCGACGCAATGCCATTGCAGCTTTGCTACTGTATCACTAATTGACATCAGAAATCAACCCTCTATCTAGTAGTGCTTCTTTTCTGTGTTAGTGTTTCAACTGAACCTAAATTGAAGTAGTTTAGACTATTTGAGTCTAAAATCAAATATCTACTTCAGGGGATGAGTTCACAATAGACCAGAAGATCTTAAAGTGCTCTATATGTGGATTTATATAGGCTATTATAGTCACCAATCAATGCAGTTAATCATTTACCATTGCTAGATGTATATACATCCTGTTAACGATATTTTGCATCAACACCAGAAATAGGTCTATGGAAGTGGATCTAGGGAAAATAGGTTGTTTATCCTTCACTAGTTTGTGTTAGTTCACCGTCTCCTAGAGAACAAGGTTTAGAATCCGAAAGAATAGTTACTCTTCCCTCAATGGGGGTGAGTATCACGCTTATGTGATTCGAGAACCAACAGTTATCTTGGGATAAAAGATTCCTAAGTGCAACCCTTAGAGGATGACTTAACGGTTTGTGGAGAGGGGTTTTACAGTGGGCTTGCAGAAGGGTCTAAATTTGTAGAAAGAAGGGTGTTCCACTTAGCTTACGGGAAGACTTAGATATAGGCTCGTATAAATGTTGGAAGCAAACAGTACGTTGTGGCAGCAATAACTGAGAAATAATATAACAATCCCATAAAGAAATACTCTAAGTATTGATTCACACTTTATTAATCTTTGATTTAGAATACATGAATAGAATAGAAGAAATCCCCAAATCGATCTAAGAATTAGGGTTTTTCTCTAGAAAAAAAGAATACACGAACAAGAATGAGGAAAAATCGTCCCAAAAAATGTGACCCCTGGGGTCTTATTTATAGAGAATTCGGGAACCCTTCTGCTATTGGGCCATTGGGCTTGTAGAAGCTTGTGTTGGCCGCTTTTCTCCTTGGTCTCAGGCGTTCAGCTTACGGGCGCATTTATGGTGCTGATTATAGCTTCCTGAGTAAGGGTTCTGATCAGTCGGGGCTTCATTGAGATTGACATGAGCTTATCGATGTAAAGGACTTTCGGAAGGCATTCGTGCTCCCGATAGTGGCTTCCTGGTATAGGCTTCCAGTTTTCTTATGAATACTTTGAGGAGCTTGCCCTCGTGATGTATGTAGATAGCTGTTGGTTCAGAACTGTTGTCGGTGTCAGTATCGAGCATATTAGTGTGGATATCCGGTATCCCTTTAGGGTTCTGGTTTGCCTTCCAATGGAGTCTTTGGGTATAGCTTGGACTTTCGGAAGGTTGCTCCCAGTGATTTGTCTATCGTTTGTCAATGTGGCCTTTCGGTGCTTGTATAGTGGATGTTTCGGAAGCTGGCTCCGGATAACTCCTACGTGCTTTCAGCTTGGTAATCTTGATGCCTCCATCTTCTGATGTATCGGTATTAAGCAGGTTAATACCGGCGACCCTTCTGTCTTTCTGGGTTTTGATTAGCGGAGCTCCTGCCTCCCTCTTTCTTAGTTTCTATCTTAGATGACCTTTCGCTGTATACCCCCTTTGTCGAATACACCCTGCCGTATAGACCCAGTTGGATACACCATGCCGGGTAATCCCTAATGGATAGAACCTGCTGGATAGACCTTATCGGTGGTAATTTGTAACTTTTGAGTTCTTTCTAGTGTTTGGCTCTTGCTTTTAGAGAATTCCTATGTGCTTGTGTTCATCCAATACCCCTTCACCATCAGCTTGCTTCGGAGTTAATTTTGGTAGTAACATTTGCCCCCCTAGTGAAGGGGTGTTTTCGACTTTTCAAGTCAAAGTTTTGTCTTTTCCCGAGTGTCTGCCCTACGTTTTTTGATCTCGCTTGATCGTAAACGTTGATTGGTCTTCGTTTATAGGGTGGGGATTAGAGGTAATTTTTGCATAATTACCATCGTTTCTTCTTCTTCACTTTTTACCTGCAACGTTAATTTCTCGAACCAGATTATTTGTTCGTTGAGGACTTGAAGCTTGTTTCGAGAATTTCTCGACTGAATATCTAGTAGATATTTCCGCTTTGAACCCTAAATAGGAATTAAATCACTCTGACTAAACTAACTAGGGTTTTGCGTGTTGGATACAAATTATTTGAATGCCAATGGTCTGGATTATGATTCATGGAGAGCTACACATATGCTCTTCCCCAAATATTGATTCTTAGGGTTTAAGGTATGAAATTTGCATAAAAGATTCTATTTTAAAAATTAAGCGACGAGAATGATGTTATTGGCATCATCAATTCTTATTACCTAGGTTGATGATTTGATCATTCTCCCTTTTACCGATACCAGTTCCAGTGTTTGTGCAATGCATAAGAGTCAATTTGACTCTAAATCGGTTAACTATCCGATAGGGTTGTCGAAAGGATGATTTTTCTCTAGTTTTGGTATTGGCAAAATTTAGGAACTCTATCATTGCAATCTTTCAACTTTGGTTCCATGTGTCGGTTCCGAAAGTCAACCAGGCCTTTGGTGATGACTTAAGGTTGCCTGGTTACGATTCAACCGTTACCTTTCCTCTGAATCTTCCCAGCCTTATCCTTAGGAAAGTCTAATCTTGTCATCATTAAGGGCTTGATTGTTTTTCTAACACGTGTAAAATTTGCAGTGTGCCTTGCCTAAACTGGTATTTAGAGCTATCTTAATATTCACTATCTTGACCATCTATCACTAATAGGTTCATATGTTGTCACTACATTATATATCAATGAGTTATGATACCAATTCACGTATTTATGAAATTATATCACCTGGAAGTGCCATGTCTGATAAAGGGAGTTCCCGCCCATCACGAACTGGTGTTCTTGGAATTTACCAGCAAAGGACACCTTTTGCCTTGAAGAAATCTTTAATCACTTCACAGGATGAAGTAAATTCCATCCTCGGTAGCTTAGAAATGGACGAGGTGGACGCTATACCCGCTTCCTACCGTGATAATATCATGAATCCCCCCGAAGGATACTTTTCATATTCGGCCATGTATATAGGCATGGAGGCTTCTTTCCTTTCCCAACTTTCATATCTCGTTTTCTACGGGAGTTGGAGGTAGCGCCTATCCAACTCCTGCCAAGCACTTATACATTGCTTCTATGTCTTGAAATTCTTGTCCTTGAGTCAGTTTAGGCCTCTCTTACTTCTGATCTCATTCAACACTTGATGTGTTTTTCAAGAGGTGTTGACTCCCCTATATTCCGCGCCAACCCTTTGAGGAAGATTGTTAGCGAGGGTGCAGGTAAGGCTATACCTCGGAAAGATCAATTCTTTTTCATCAGATGCCCTACCAGTATCTCAGGCAAATTTACTGATCATGGTGAGTTTTCCAACCTTTTATGAGTGATCACTTTCCTTATACATGGCCTAATTTTAGTTGCTTTTTTAGATCCTGCTTCCAAGAAGGTTCCTTTAACCGAAAGTGAATATTGTGTGTTTGAGCTTATTTTGAAGCTACTTGAAGATCCACAGGGTCGATCTATTTTTTTGCCAAGGATAAGTTGCGTCAATATGATCTTCTCCATGATGGACAAAAAGTTTGGGGACGTCCACCCATTCCTTTTTCAGGCCCTAAGTGTTTGACGTTGGGTTCAGATGTGTTTACTTCCTCTACCCCTTTGTCTCCCGATATGCTTGCTGAATTATCGGTTTCTTTATCGTAGCCTCTTAAATATTCAAGTTTTGCATTCCTGAACTTTTCTTTGATTTTTCATTTGACTAGGAATTTTGGCTTCGGAAGCTTTGATCCTCACTGATGTTTTAAATCAGTCCACTGTTGTTGCTATCAAGAGGTTGGCTGAGTTACCTGTCGAACCGTCGGCTAAGAAATTAAAACTTGAATTTTTCGCTTCTGCAATTTCCGAGGATACTTTTGGTAAGGAAAGTGGAGATTGTGTCTTGCTGCCATCATTTTCGAGTATATCAGAAGTGGGTTCATATGCTACGTCGCGAATTCTATCTTCCCAGTTTACTAAGCCTTTGAGGCCTCTCGTCCCTTCAACAAATTTTGTTGACTTTGTGAAGCTTGCTCTTTCTTGTCCAGAGGTTACTGACATCTCGTTACCCTCTTCTTCTTCTTCTTCAGATGTGGTGGATTCCCATCAGCATTTGATCAACCGATAGCTTCAGGTACGAACCTTTCCTCTTGACTTTGGTCTTAATTTACTGCTGCTGCTGATCGAATTCTTCTACTCTTTTAGATTACCAAAAGATGGCATTTGTCTAAGTCAATTCCTTCTTCCTCAACCCCTGAAATTGCTCGACTTCGCGAGGCTAACGAAGCTTTAAGTGATGAATGTGAAAGGTTGAAAACTTCCCTTGAACACCCTGAGGCGGCTTTAGTGGGGAAAGGCAGGCCAAGGATTCAGTTCCCGATAAAGTTTCGACCTTAGAACATCAGATAGCGGAATATGTGGTAACTCACGCTGATGAGCTTCAGAAGAAGAAAGAAAAGCTTTCTCGTGTTGTGCAGATAATATGTGAAGCCAAAGGAATTATTTCTGGTTTTTCACAAGTTCATCTTCCGCAAATTGAGATTGAGTGTTACAAGGATGCCTTATTTCACATTCTTTCCGACAACCTTCAGAATCTTTCTGAGATTCGAACTACCACTGTTCCACCTTTTATCAAGGATAAGGTTATGGAGCGGATCGAGTTAGGTAAACAAGGTGTCAAGATTCCATAAAAGGCAAAAACTAAAATTGAAGACCTTCTAAAAATTGATGATCTTTCTGATGATTCTGGTGAAAGAGGAGAGAATTTTATTTTCGTTGACGATGACGGGGATAATGGCGGTGATGGTTCCAGAGGTAGGGACCGTCAGGATGAACATGACAAGGATAGAAATGATCCTCTTATGGGTGCCGAAGCATCTCTTGATTCTGGTAGGCATAGTCCTGATGTTGGGGGTTCCCATGTTGCCCAGGATTTTGAACCTCCTTTGTTCAAAGAAGTTGGTACCTCCGATCTCTCAAGAAGAGAAAAACCAGTCGATTCTGAGGTTCCTCTCTCTCAGGTATAGGCCTTGTTCTTATAATGTTCTTACTTTTCCCAGGTATTTGACCATAACTAGTTTCCTGCCATTATATCTAACAGACAAAAAGAAAAGTTGTTTCTCGCCTTAGAGCAGAATTAGACAATAAACAAAAGGAATTAACTCGATTTTATGTAGAGCAAGAGAGATTATTAAAAGATTATAATTTCCTATCCCGAAAATACCATGATCTTGAAAAGGGTACACATAAGCTTATGTCTTATAAGGAGCATGAAGCGGCGCCAGGGTTAGAAAGCCCGTAAACATAGGGAAATTCTCCGCGAAGAGAACAAGAAACTGATGACCTTATTTTGGATGTTAATTGAGGATAGGGGCATTTTTGTTGACTTTTTGTATGAGGTTTACAAACGATATGAAACGAGGGATTTTTATTTTCTAAGGGGAAGCAGTGGATGTTTAATACGTCGCTCCATAGACGTTATTGAGACGAGTTTGGATCCGATCCACATCCAGGGGAGTGTTGGAACCTTGAGAGGGTTCTTTTAATTCCTAGGGACCTTTCCCCAGAAAAGCTTGAATACAACAAGGATAGGTTTATCACTGCATTGTTTAAAAGGTCTATTTTGTAGAACAAGAGGAACATTTGTAAACTTAATTCAGCAAACTATATAAAACTTGTATGTAATTCTATTTGCTATACGTGACTGCTAATACACTTACTTGTGTTATGACAGAACTTTGTTTACTACGAAGATGCACTACCGTGATTGTAGACTAAAAAGGGAGTTTTTAACAACATCCATTCACGCTTTCAGGAAAAAAATCTTTTCTCAAGAAACTTAAGGGTGGTTATACTGAATTCTCTCGGCTCTCCTTTAGCTTCTTGAGCGAAGGCCGTGAAGAAATTCTAAAAAGTCTAAGGACTAAACATGCCGAGATGTTATGTAAACGATATATGTAGTAATCAAGGGAAAGTGATCCTTTGTAAAAAAAAATGATCTGTATGTCATGGTAGATTGGTTTCAGATTTAACTTACACAAAGCTTTTATGTTAGAATGGAGCTCTATTTTGAAAATTGAAAAGATATGATCATAACTATTTTTATTTTGTTCTTATGAGTAGGTAGACCGTCATGAAACTTTCCCGTCTCAGAGTGAAGCACTACCAGCAAAAGAGATTTCTTCTATATCTCAAGAAAGGAAGAGTTTACTCTAGAATTTATCCATTAAGCATTTGAACGAGAGAATGAATGCTTTGAAAGACCAGTTAGAAAAAAGAGATAGAATTATTCTTGGATTGAAGACATACATAAGGACTAAACCCTCTATCAAGTTTGAGGATGGATTAAGCAATTTACGCCAACGTATTGTTGACTTGGAAATTGATTTAAACAATGTTAATACGAAGTGTGAGATGTGGGAATATTGCTTCAAAAACATTCCTATCTTGAAGGGATCCCAACCTCCTGGCGTTGCGACCACGCATAAGACCCCAGCCCTTCAAAAGTATTTTTATTTGAATAACCCTCCTCCCGGGCTAAAAGAATCAATTACTTCTGAGTGGTGTAAAAGAGTGGTAGCTGAGATAAAGGGGACCTATGATACCAAGTTAATTAAAGATTCATACGACTGTGTTAGCCGGTATGTTAATCAAGTAAGACGCTTACAAGAAGAGAGGCATGACTTGCGCATGAATGTTTTTGAGTTAAAGAAAGAAAACAAGTCTCTTAGGGCTATGTGTAGAGCTTATAACGGAGCTTTAAAGCTTCGGGCTAAACCTTCTGATTATCTCGATGAAACGAGTCGAACAGTGCGAAAACTTAACAAGCTACTAAGTGTTGCACTTCGTCATGCCATTAATTCCCCTTTACCCGAGGATGGAGAGGACCTAGATACTTAGTGACATTTTGTAATAGTGATGCGTAATCATACCCATGTTTGGGTCACTGAGAGTGTAACTCTTGTAAATGAACTTGTTTATTGGAGTTGTCTATCTTATAAATAGTTGTTGATATATAAATGTATATAACAATTATTTGTACATAAATGGTTTGCGAAATTTCCCTATATAAGAAAAGAGATTCAGAGTTCTTTCGATGATTGGCTCTTCATTTCCTGCCAATTTTTGTTCTATGTACATTCTCCCGAGAACATATCTTTGGCTATTCTAATTCGAAATTTTGAGATAACACCTTGGAATTCTTCCTCTGGTGAATTATAAGCTTTCAGATTCATCTTAAACTATGCTTATCTGGTAAAGGACCGGGAACTTGCTTCTGATGCTTTAATAGAGCTCATGAACTATTTTAGATTTGCGCATTTGATGGAAATCCCGATAACCAGATTATTAATATAAGGCTGGGAATTCACTTCGGTGTTTGTAGAGATCCAAACCCACTCAGATTCAGGTATTAAAATAGGAATCCGGAAACCTACTTCTGGTCTTTGTTGAGCACCGAATCAACCCAGATTCGGGTATTAGGATAGGAGACCCGAACCAACCTCTGTTCAGGCAATTACAGATTGAGGACCAAAAATCCACTTCTGGCATTAATGTTTTGGTATCTCCCTTGGAATGTATTTATGAAGCAGAGGTTTTATGTGCCTATTGATCCACTCTCTGGGCTTTTGATATCAAAGAAGAGGATGTACGTGCTTTGTTGTACACTCTCTGGGCCTGTGCGTCCAGTGCGCTTGGCTAGCTTATCCACAAGCAGGGCCCAAGGACTTACCCAACCTCCCTTATCCTGACCATCGCAGGCGATGATAAGGTCTTAGAAACTTAAACCGGGACATTGTAGACATGAAATTAACGTTTACTCTTTTGATGCTCTATACTGACCATCGTAGGTACTGATAGAGGCTTACACACCAACCCCCCCCTCCGAGGGGTGCCCTATCGTTACCATCGTAGGCGATGATAGGGGTTGGCGTTCCCTTCTACGGGTAATGCGGAACATAATCAGAGGTAGGACGTGCTCTTCTACGAACAGAGGTAGGACGTGCTTAGTTCATAGTAGAGGCAGGGCATGCTAATTTCTTAAATGCTCCTCCACGACCATTTCTGCTGTGAAACGGAGGCTTACGCTTTTGATGCTTTAAACTAACCCCATCTGATTTGGGCATGGAGAAAGACTAACACATATCCCTCTCTGGGGGATACCTTTCCTTGACCGATTTGGCGATGACAAGGGATTTGATCCATTTGTGATTTGACACATCCATGGTCATCTCAAGTTTGAGGGGATTTTCTCCTTCGTAATCATGTAGACAACTCTTTTCCTTCTTAAAGAACTTATTACCGTTGCTACCTATACTTTCTTACATATTTTTGTAATTTTCCTTGGCTTAAGAAGTTGATAACCATTCCCTATAGAACCCTGCAATGCTTGATTTCATGTCCATTTACCATATGGTAGTAGCAACAAGGCCTTTCCAACTTAACTTCATTTTTGGGTTTCTTCTTTAACGACAGCCAAAAGTTTAACTCGTGTTTAATTAGGAAGTAGATACCCTCAAATGACGTCATGAGCTTACAACCTTTTGGCAATCTTGACTCGAAAGCCTTCTTTCGTTGTTGAAGTTTGACCCTTTTACCACATGATTTTGATACCCCCTCTTCGTTCCTAACCCTTCTTTGGGGGCATATCTCTTTCAGACCTTTCTATGGTAAGAGGTGTGGATTCCTTCTCAACCTTCTGTTTGAATATGGTTCCCCCACTCTGTGCTTGGATAGCTTCTTTGATAAAAAGAAAGGGGTTATATCTTTCCGTTGATGGATGGTTTAGGGCAAAGATTAGAGTTGGTCCTAAATGGAAGATTAGAGTTGGTCCTAAATGGAAGGGGTTAGTGCTCCATCGATCAAGATCATATGGCTCTACATCTTTCTCCTTCCCTCGGATATGCAAGGTTTCTAACTTAAACCTTTTGGTTGCCCACGACTCGATAATACTTGACCCAACCATGGGAAACCCATTAGTAACTCGTAGAAACCTTTTATTCATGATGTTTGACCTCTTCAAAGCTTAGTCCAACCCGAGACGGAATAACACAGGTAGATATGTGGTAAGGTTAACCAAAGGGTCGGAGGTTCAGACCCTCCTTCTGGCGCTAAAATGTTAACATATTTCTCGTCAACACCGGAGATAGGTCTATGGAAGTGGACCTAGGGAAAAATAGGTACTTTAGCCTTCACTAGTTTGAGTTAGTTCACTGCCACCAAGATAACAAGGTTTAGAATCCGAAAGAATAGTTACTCTTCCCTCAATGGGGTGAGTATCACGCTTAAGTGATTCGAGAACCGACAGTTATCTTGGGATGAAGGATTCCCAAGAGCAACCCTTAGCGAATGAAATAACGGTTTTTGGAGAAGGGTTATGCACTGGGCTTGTAGAAGGGTCTAAATTTGTAGAAAGAGGAGTGTTCCACTTAGCTTACGGAAAGACTTGGATATAGGCTCATATACATGTTGGAAGCAAAAGTACGTTGCGGTAGCAATAACTGAGAAATCATATAACAATCCCATAAAGAAACACTCTAAGTATTGATTCACACTTTATTAATCTTTGATTTAGAATACAAGAACAGAATAGAAGAAATTCCCAAACCGATCTAAGAATTAGGGTTTTTCTCTAGAGGAAAGAATACAAGAATAAAATGAGGAAAAATCATCCTCAAAATGTGACCCCATGGGTCTTATTTATAGAGAATTCGGGGCCCCTTCTGCTATTGGACCATTGGGCTGGCATAAGCCTCTGTCGGACGCTTTTTTCCTTGGTCTCGGGGGTTCAGCTTCCGGTCGCCTTTGTGGTACAGATTATAGCTTCCAGAGGGAGGGTTCCAGCTAGTCGGGGCTTCTTTGAGATTGATATGAGCTTGTCAATGTAAAGGACTTTCGGAAGGCATTCGTGCTCGCGGTATTGGCTTCCGGGTGTAGGATTCTGGTTTTTTATGAATACTTTGAGGAGCTTGCCCTCGTGATGTGTGTAGATAGCTCTCGGTTCGGAACCGCTATCGGTGTCGGTATCGAGCAAATTAGTGGGGATATCCAGTATCCCTTTAGGGTTCCGGTTTGCCTTCCGATGGAGTCTTCGAGTATAGCCTGAACTTCTAGAAGGAGGCTCCCGGTGATTTTTCTGTCGTTTGTCAATGTGGACTTTCGGTGCTTATGTAGTGGATGTCTGGGAAGTTGGTTCCAGGTAGCTCCTACGTGCTTTCAGCTTGGTATTCTTGATGCCTCTGTCTTCTAATGTATCAGTATTAAGCAGTTAATACCGGCGGCCCTTTCGTCTTTCCGGGTTTTGATTAGCAGAGCTCCTGCCTCCCTCTTTTTTAGTTTCCGACTTAGATGACCTTTCGCTATAGACGCCCCTGCCGAATACACCCTGGCGTATAGACCCAGTCGGATACACTCTGCTGGGTGGACCCTACCAGACAGACCCTGTCAGTAATCTGTAGCTTTTGAGTTCTTTCTGGTATTTGGCTCTTGCTTTTGGAGAATTCCTATATGCTTGTGTTCATCCGATACCCCTTCACCGTCAGCTTGCTTCGAATTAATTTCGGTAGTAACACATCCGATCAAGGACATATCTAATAAAGATGAAAGTCAATTGCTTGGAAAATTGAAAATATATGTTTTGTATGCTGCTTAGAAAGAAAATATGCATATGCAAAATGACAGCGATGCATAGTTTTTTTTTGAAAAAAAGAGAGTGCTTATATTACAAGATAACATATTGCAAAAGAATTGGAAAGAGCTGGCAATAATTACAAACGTAACCTAGAACGAATACTCTACAAGAGAAAAACGCACAGCTCTGTCCAGAAGACAATACAAGGCTAACAAAGAAAAATATAACATGCTAAGCACCTAGCCTAAAGCACAAAATACACAACAGATATGTAGAATAGCCCAAAACACTAACATTAAAAAAACACACCAAAAAGCACAGAGAATAGCTTCAGGAACATGCAAACATCTCCTGGACCACATTGAAATCCCACACTAAACCACAACCAATATACAATTCTCAATAACCACAAATTTAAAAAAAGCCCAAAAGTCACAGTTCTACAAACGGAAGGAAGCCCGTATACAATCCCATAAGCCCAAAAGAAAAAATTTCAAACATAAACAAACCACATCATCCAAATCCCCACAAGCAAAAGCAACGAACTAAAGACAAGCCCACTAGCAAAACCACTAAAGCAAACAAACAACACAACCAACCTCCAACTAACTCCAGCCACATGCTCCCAACTACACAAACAAGAAACACCTCCAAACTAACCAAGAACAAATCAAACTCCAGAATGAAAGCCCAAAAGCAAGAAAAACCAAACCTCTAAAAGCTACAACACTTCACAACAACCAAATGAAGGCTCCATGCATAAGGCAAACAGATAACGTAGAGACAACAAAGAAGATCATTTCTTTGAAATACCACCATTAATAATGCCACTCGGAGAATAACCTTCCTCTTTGACTTTCTTCAACTTTGACCTTGTCTGAATATGGGAGACAAGTTTAACCCATTCAGGGTTAGTCTCAACCGGTGGTTCATCATATTTGACCTTGCTACCCCCCTTCAGTTTACCTATTTTAAATCTAGTACTTCTTTTCCTGAAACTACAAGAAGAACAGTCTGACTCATCAAATAAATAATCCTTACTTCCAACATCATCGTTAATATGCAATTCACTATAATCTTCCTTGTCTACCATTCCTTCTATTTCCATACTAATAACAAGAATTTCAGTTTCTTTAACACCCATTTTACTAGTATCTAGCATATCTAAATTTGGAAATGCAGACTTACCCTCTAGTTTAAGACATTCAGATACGCTATCTTGAGTAACTTCCTTAACATCCTTAATGCGAGAATTCATAGCAGGGTCTACTAAATTTTTAGAGTTCTAAAGATGATTGCTTAAATTTCCATTAACCCCATCAGCATTAATGTTACTCTCAAATATGTTATGATCTTCAACATCAACACTTTTTTGTTTAACCTGACTATCAACAGCCTCATCAATATCCATTCTTGAATCGTATTTCAAATCATCTTTTGGGATCCAGACTCTGTGTGATTTACATTGTACATTAGAATGCCCAAAAACTCTACAAAATGAACATGCAGCAGGAATTCATTTGTATTGATTGTTTCTCCAAACTAATTCCCCATTATAATACTGAATTGGAACTATTTCAGGGAAATTAAAATCTATATTAAACTCAACCAGCACTCTTGCATACGAGACACGAGTTAAAGCCTTAGTAGTATTATCTTGTCTTAAGTATTTACCTAGAGTAGAAGCAATCCTACTAATAGCTTCAATAGATCAGAAGTCCTAGTCAAGATTGGGAAATTTAATACAGATAGGGATTAAATTAAGGAGTTCTCTAGTTATTTTCATACCAGGCTCATATTTTGTCAACACCAACCTTTTATTATAATAATATGGTTCAGCAGCAAGTATTCTGTCACAATCATCGACCAATTCACACTTGATTATAAAGAAACCGTTGCCTCTTGTAAACAAGTTATAACTACCCTTTAAACTCCAATCCTATCATTATCAAAAATGCTACTATGACAAAAAAAATTTTTGTCAAAAAATACACCAGAGACAAAAGAATAGGAGGCCCACCCCTTAAATTACACAAATACCCCCCTGAATTCAATGCTTACCCCCCTTAAATTCCGGATTTACCCCTATTTCTTACTTTTTGACAAAAACTTTTTCGGGCATTCTAGCATAACTCTATCATTATAATCTTTCAAGTAGTTATAATAAGGTTTACTACTTAAGTAGAAAACTATTATTGCAACATTAAGACTGTCTTGCATAACTGGCTCATAATAGGAAAGCTGAACTACATTTTGGTGAGAATTATTGCCCTTAACAGTTTCTAATCATGATCTAGTTTGCATAAGATTTACCTTAACAACACTATTCTTAGTCCTCAAAGATAGATCTGAAAATTCGAGCATGGAATCCAGATCTGGAGCGTTAGATGTGCTATGAGAATAAGCAATAATTCAATTTGTATGTTCTTTTGAAGATCTAAAATCTGATGGAATTGCAGATCTGTAATCTGAATCTAAGTTTAAATTCTTCTTTGCTCGTGGATTTGGTTTGGAAAGTGATGAAGTCGCCATTAGTCCATTTTAGACTATAACTTTCCGTAATTGGTTCAAACAATACTAGAAAAGATGCATATGTTCGTTTGTTTGTTTTCAAGTCATAAATAATAAATCATGTTGATTTTAAGGGAAGAAACCACGATAAAACAAAAGATGTATCAAATACTAATATAGAATGCTTAAGATTTTAACAAATGCAGCAAGTGATAAACAAATAAATAAAATACACAAATTGGTGTCATACAACTGCATCAGCCGTGTTGAGCTCCAATTACATTTTTTTCCTAATAAATTCTACCCGTAACATCTTAGAAGCTCTGTTTTGCAATAGGAAATGCTTTTGCGCTTTTATCCATCTTTCTTCGAAATAATTACCATAAACTATTGTCAATGTTTCAAGAACTTGGGCATTAGCTACAATGAGTCTAACAAAATCCGTATAAACCCGCCTTCCATGATAATTACTTATCCTTACATTTTCTAAATGGTGGTTGAAACAGTTGAGGCTAGACATAAGGTGAGCATAATCATCATAATCATCATCTAACAGTCTCAACATCACCATTAACGCTACCCTTATTCTTAGACTGACAAAAATATTCATGTTCACTACAGTAAGTCATGTCTCCAAATTTCATTTTAACTTCAAAAGTTTCTAAGCTGGGCAAACACATAAGAATGCATGGAACTGATTTTATGTTCCACCCACAAAATGCAATATCCAAGATTCGTAAGGAAGGCATGCAAACAATCTCACCGCCAATCTTTACGTGTTTACCATAGTTGTGCCGATGATTCCCTAGTTGGAGCCACATATTATCAACATCAGTACAGCTTAGAACCTTAGGCTTAGGTGCCTTTGAGATCAACACTTTATGTTGGAATAAATTTGAAATAAAGAAATGAGGAAGAGAAGTCCTACAATATAGGGGAGTCCCACTGATGTAGCACATAACCAAGTGGTATCAGACATACTTTGTTTTGGTATCGGCTGCAGTGTTTCGGCATCAAAATAAGCCCTTGTGCTAGTTTTTCTGTTTCACATCGCTGGGTATCAGTATCGTTATATCGGTTCTACTTTTGTTTCAGTATCGATGTCAAAGATTATCTGTTTTTTAGTATGTTGTCTCGGCTCCGTAGCGATAACCTGTTTTCGACTCCAGTTTTGGCTTCAATTCAAAGTGGATTTGCTTCCAGTAGAGATAGCTGTTTCCGCTCAAGTTCTGTAGCTTCGAATATGTGCTTCAGTTCCTTATCGGAGTAGCTTCTTTACATTTCTGTGACAGCTCTGGTTTTTCTTTATATTCTGTTTTGGTATTGTTTTCCTTTGATTGTTGTTTCGGCATCGTTGTAATTTTGTGCCGGTATCGGCTTCGACTTTTTGAGCACTATAAATAGGCGGATGAACCATGTAATAGTTAGTCGATTTTGTTATAAAATTTGACATCCGAGATTGTTGCAAGCTCCAACAGTTTGTCTCCATTTTCGGTATTCTATAGTGAATCGACGATTTGGAAGATCAATCTTTGCGACATCATCTCGATCAATGGAAAGTTGATGACCAAGTTCCAGCATCTTTCGATCAACGAAAATTGGTGTTATCTCAAGTTCATCTTTAATCTCGACCAAGTTCAAAGTTTCCATTCCGGTATCGTTCATATCAACATAATCGAAAATTGTATCAGTTTCACTTATAATTTGTGATTTTTTATGTGATCACAGTTTCAGTATAATTTGAAACTCTTGTTTGTTCTAACACTGCGTCAATTGATATCAAAGCTATCTCAGTTCATCGTTTGTCATTGTTTCGAGGTCCGAGGTCCAAGGATTCTTTATCATTTTGAACCGCCATGCCGCTAAGACGAGCAAATCGGAATAGAAATGTTGAGGATGTGTGTGGGAAGAAATATGCAACTCAAATGGAGCAAAAACTAAACATAAGGATTAATGGAGGAATTGGACGTTTGGAGAGAATGATTTTAGATATGAATCGGAATCAGCGGCATAGGACTCCACCTGTGTCAGAGAATACATTTGGTGAAGATGAAGGTAATGGAAGTTCTTGATTTTAGCATTACTAGGAAACAAGATAACAAATTCAAACTCAGGTTATGGATACACATTAGAAGCAAGAATGAGAACGAAATTCCAGAATTTAAAGAATGTATGCAAGCCGAAGAATTTCTAAATTAGATTTCCACGGTCGAGGAAATTTTAGAGTATAAAGAAGTTCCGGAGGAACATCGGGTTCGATTGGTTGCTACGAGATTGAGGGGTAGGGCTACGGTGTGGTGGCAAGAAACGAAGTTGACTCGAGAAAGGATGGTAAAATCCAAGGTGGTTACATGGGAGAAAATGAAGAAGAAGATGAGGGTTACAATTTTGCCTTACATTTATCAATTGCCAATGTATCAACAGTTGCAGAATCTACAACAAGGAACTCATTCAGTTAATGAGTATACAGAAGAATTCTGCCAGTTAATTGCCCATAATGGTATATCGTAGACCGAAGAACAATTGGATGTGATATATATTGGAGGACTTAGGAGCCTAATCAAAGACATGGTCAATATGTTTGATCCAAATTCAGTAGCTGAAGCACATTAGAGAGCTCTTACATGGAAAAAATAGGGTAGACGAGGGAGTAGTTTCACGATTACGAGCAACCAGAACAATAATGTTGTGGTAATGCTCCAACCAGTAAATAGAATATTACAGATTCTACAAAGGCGAAAGGAAGCGGTAATTTGAAGTGTCAAGAAATAGGTCATGAAATTTTTGAATGTTCGAAGCCTAGAAAAAGAACTACGGTGACAGACGATAGTGAAGTTTGCAACGAGGAGGTAGAGTTTGATCCTTCGAATCCACCACAGTTTGACGAAGAACAATAAGAAATTGTAACTAGTGATGAAGGGTTTAACTTGATGATGAGGTGGGCTTGTCTAACTCCAAAGATAATCGACGAATTTGAGTGGTTACGAAGCAATATTTTTGAATCTATATGTACTTTTTGGGAAAAGTTTGTCGATTAGTGATTGATGCGTGAAGCTGTAACAACATTATTTCAGAGGAAGCTATTCAAAAACTTGGAATTAAGACTAAAAAACATCCTCGACCATTCAAGCCAGCATGGTTGAAGAAAAGAGTTGAGGTAATGGTTTCTAAATGATCATTTATTCCTTTTTCTATTGGACTTAAGTATAAAGATGAAACTGGTGTGACGTTGTAAATATGAATGTATGTCATCTCTTGTTGGGGAGGTCGTGGAAATATGACAGGGTTGTACAATATGATGGACGCAAAAACAGCTACAGTTTCATGTTCGAAGGCTTTAAAATCACTTTAGTTCTTAAGAGGCGTGATCAAAGTGGAGCAAAACCCGACAAGAAGACAGAGACAGTCAATTCGTTATCGTTTAATGACTTTGTGGACAAGGTGAAAGAAAGTGGTGAGATGTATTTTTTAGTGGGATTCGACACTACAGAAAGTGATGAAATTCCCTAATCAGTAAAGCCATTATTGTGTGAATTTGAAGATGTGTTTCCAATAGCAAATGGTCTACCGCCGCTAAGTGTCATCCAACATCAGATTGATTTAGAACCTGGTGTTGTTTTACCTCATATGCCACATTACAGAATGAGTTCTAGAGAACATACGACAAGTAGAGGATTTGTTAAGTCAAGACTTTGTTTATGAAATCCTTGGTCCATGTGTTGTGCCTGCATTGTTAGTACCAAAGAAAGACGACACATAGAGGGTGTGCACTGATAGCCGAGCTCTTAACAAGATTACTGTGAGATATCGTTTTCTTATTCCAAGTCTAGATGAATTGCTGGATCAAATTAGTGCGTCTGTTTTTTCTCAAAGATTGACTTGAAGAGTGGATATCATTAGATCAAAATTAGGCCAGGTGATGAATGGAAAACTACTTTGAAGACTAGAGAAGGGTTGTATGAATGGCTTCTTATGCCCTTGGGGTTGTCAAATGCGCAATGTACTTACATGAGAGTGATGAATCACATTTTCAGGCCTTACATCGGGAAGTTTGTGGTTGTCTACTTTGATGATATTCTCATCTACAGTGCTAGCCCAAGTGAGCATCTACAACACTTTTGAGCTGTTTTTACCATCCTTCGTCAAGAACAGTTTTATGAAGCAACGAAGAAATGTATATTTATGTCTCCAAATGTGTTATTTTTGGGATATGTTGTTTCGAAAGAAGGTTTGCAAGTTCACCAGAAAAAAGTTGCTGCAATCAAAGATTGGCCTCGACCGAAGACTATTTCAGAAGTTAGCAGTTTTCATGGTTTGGCATCGTTTTACAGGCCATTCATTCCAAACTTCAGTAGTATTATAGCTCCAGTGACTGAATGCATGAAAGAAAAATAATTTGTATGGACTAAGAAGGTTGAGCAAGATTTTGAGCGTATTAAGAGTCTGCTAACTTTGGCATCCATTTTAGTACTTCCAGATTTCCATCAACCATTCGAACTTCATACCAATGCTTCAAAAGTTGGAGTTGGAGGAGTTATGAGTCAGAATGGAAGGTGTGTTGTGTAACAGCCGCGTTTTACGTATCATAGGATCGTAAAATATTTTTATTTTTATTCCCTAAGGGTTGGCCCATTCTCATATTTTAATATGTTTCTTATGGGGATATAAGACATGTCAATAATTTTTACCAATTTTGTTTGTGACCATTTTACCCCTATCAGCCTTGTACAGGGCATAACTTTTAATCGGAACGATTCAGGTGCTGAGATCGGTCTCATTGGAAAGGGATTGATGATTCCCATTCTGTAGAGTGGCCACACTAAAGATTTGGCTTAGCGGTTTGGGAGAAATCGATGTTTTAAGGTTTTACAGTTGGACGTTTAGGTTTTTAAGCCATAATGGGCTGATTTGGAGAGGCCCATTAGTGGGCTGGTGGAAGGCTATAAATAGGGGATAATAGGTATGGAGAATAGTTTACTTTCTCCATTCCCTCATTTGGAAGAGTTAGAGTTCCTCCATTTCTCCATTTTCTTCACCTTTCGACCATTAAAGCTTGGAGAATCAAAGATCTACATCGTTTGAAGCTAGATGTACATCATTTCGAGAGAGAGTTCATCGAATCGAAGGGTTTAGAGAAAATTCTTTGTTGTCCGAAATCATATTTCTTTGCTTTTGAGTTGTTTTGGAGAATTAGTGAGTGATATGAATCTCTCACGCTGATTCAATCAAGTATATGAGTTGTTTGAGTACAATTTCATCATTTTCAAGCGTTTTCTCCTAATTCTACATCATAGTAAGTCTATTTTAATACGAATCTCCATAGGATCTATTTTAGCAACTTAAAGCAGGTAATTTTCATATATTCCTATATGTTTATGCAAGTTAGATTCATAATTTAGTTCATATGTTCATTTATCATGATTTTGATGAAGTTTGCATAATTTTGATGAAAATCATCAATCTTAAGTTGTTAGTGATTTCATATCATGTTTGTGGCTGAATTGGTTGAGTAGATTTCACCGATCTTGTCATTTGACGAAGTTTTGGTTGAATTTGGTGGTGGGTTGGACCAGTACAGGCCACGGGTCGGTCGTGTAGTACAAGGTGTAGTATAAGAGGTAGTACAAGTGGTCTATTGGTCGAGCAGCAATACGGGTCGTTCATGCACCTAAAGAACGGTCTATAGAGCATGGGATTTGTCGGTCAAGGCAAAGGCGGTCGGTCGGTCTTGCACAAAGGGGTCGATCGGTCGTGCATAAGGGGGTCCGTCGGTCATGCACAAGGGGGTCGGTCGGTCCATGGGGTCGATCGACGTATGTTTAAGGTTATGGCAACGCTTTCAACTGCCATGATTGATGGTAGAAACACTGTGGCCTATTTCCATAGTGATTTGTGGAATGTTATGAATGGATGATAGACCTTATGCTGATGTTATTTGGTTCAGTGATGTTGTGACTTCGAAGTAAATTCAAGTATGAATATTCGAAGTGTTGAAATTTGTTCGTTGATCGGTATAGAACAACGAATGAGGTGACAACTCAAAGATCATGAGTTGGTGAATAATGGTTGCTCGATAAGGTTGCTTGAGCTATGAATGGTCATCGGGTTGGATGATTAGAGATGCGAAGGGCGAGAAATTATTGTTGTCGTAGGTTTTATTTGGCTCAAAGCAGAGGTACAATGGGGGCACCCAAGAGACTGGAAGGTCGTTGGTCGAGTACCCTGCGTATCGTTGAAAGGCCTAGGTACGTATCGTTGAAAGGCGTATGGAGATTCTGCTAGAACTGGGGTTACCATTAGCCCTTGACATATGGCAAGGTTGGTCGTCATACGATTAACGATGGTTTCAAAGTAGGATTGGCGGTGGTAGCTAGAGTCTATTATGAATGATTGGATGTTTTGTTTGTACCGTCCCGCGTAGATTGCCCGACGTCGAAGGAGATGTTCCTTGGGTGCTTGTCTGATATTGGTTTAGGCCTCTGGGGCTTGTGCTTGAGGGATGTTGAATTCGATTAGGATGATTTATGTGAGATATATAATCTGGATGCTATGAGTGTTATAGTTCTATTACTTCTGATTACCCTGAATGAATGGTTGTTCTGATTGCCTTAGATCACTACTACAAAATAGGTTTGTTGCTTCGGTTGTTTACCCTCTGTTGCTTCGGTTCAGCAACCGAAGCAACTGCAGACGATGCAACAGATCAAAACCAATTGCATCCGTTATAGAACCGAAGCAGAAAGGATTTTTTTTTGCTTCAGTTGTTTATGAGAACCGGAGCAAAACAAAGAATTGATGGCTTAAAAAATCTCATCTTTTGCTTCTGTAGTCAGTAACAACAAAACTGAAGTAAAAGATTCCCATATTTTAAAACAAAAGCTCCCCCTGAACCAGCTAATTTAACGGACCAACACTGAACATTTAATCCATTTTACTCATACACAACCTAAGTTTACAATACAGCCAAGGATAAGCATTCAACGCACATTATGAAAAATGATACATTACTTTTGTAAAATATCCATATACAAATGTAGTTTGAACAAAGTAATGCTAATTGAATTCTCTACAAACATAACCCAGAAACACAAAATCTTATTAAATACCAAAGCCCAGAAACCTTTACAACAACAAAAATACTAAAAACATGCTTGAAACATGCCCCTTCATTTTACAGCATGATATCAGTCCAAGCATAGACATAGGCAGGCTACTTCAAACTTCTTAGCAGGCTACTCCATGACAAAGAACTACTTTTACCAGGCTTTGGACTCCAGTACTCCATACAATCCAGTAAGAAAGACAGTCCAACAAGAAGAAAAATAGTTAGATATCCTACAAAGAAAAACGTAAAATTTCATAGTCAACAAACCAAGCAAGCAGACACCGTATTCCTACAGAAAAATTATAAAATTTTGTAGTTAACAAACCATGCAAACATATATATTTATAATATAATCAAACGCCATAGTTAATGCAGGCTAACTTAATTTTGTACTTTAAATCTGGAAAAACCACCGCTACACATCAGTCTATTCATAGTCGTCAAATTTGAATAAAAATGGGTGTGACTAAACTGTCATTTTGATTTTTTTTACTATGGCGGTAATTCTCTATTTTTGGCACATAGTAACCCATGATATCTTGTAAACTAGTTTAATTTGGCAAAACAGAAGCTGATACATCTGGACAACATCAAAATTAGTTTTTACAATTTGTTTACATCTACTGATGTAAATTTATATGCTAGTTAAAATATAAATATGAATAAAATATGTATAACTTGCTTTTTCGCTTACAACGATAACGTGTAGTACTAAATCATTAATATTAATTAATTAATATTAATTATAGTAATTATCAATAGTCAACTATACTAAATCATTAAATATAGGAAATACTAACTGATTAATTATAATGCTTAGAAATTAGAAATTTCTATTGATAAACATTAATTATAATAAATTTTATGCAATGATATATATCAGCAATTGTTTATGATTATGAAATATTTTGATTGTTAGTTATGAAATATTCAATATTTTTTGAATTATGATTATTTACTCATTATAAAAAAACTACTAGTCGTCGTTAATTAATAATTATTTAAAATTAGTTATCAAATGTTAAATATAAGTTCACAAGTTTAAAATTTGATTCTAATTTATTAACAAATAAATATAATTAATATGTAATTATTAATCTTAATCTTTTAACATCGAACATTAATTATTCAATATTGATAATTAATTATATTTGTTAATTGTTAAATGTAATTAATAAATATTAAATATAATTAGCTAACTATTAATAATAAACTAAAAATATTATTAAATATAAAAATTAGTTATAAATTATTCATCGATAGTCATTTATTATAATTAATTATAAATAATGACATATATCTGTTGATGTTTATGATCATTGATACGTGTTATTGCCTCGAATAAAATAATTTGCAAGTGCTTTGGTTTCTAAGAAACGGAGGAAAATAACATTATTTGCTTCGACGCATTTGCTTCAGTTCCTAAGGAACCAATGCAAATAATGCAATTTACTTCAGTTGTACGAACAACCGAAGCATATAGCATTGTTTGCTTTGGTGAATTTGCTTCTGTTATAAGCAGAACCGAAGCAAATTAACTATCTGCTTCAGTTGTGGGCACAACCGAAGCAGATAACCTTATTTTCTTCTTTTCACTTGCTTCAATTGTCCATACAACCGAAGCAAATAACAATAATTGCTTCGGTTGTGTGAACAACTGAAGCAAATGAGGCGAAGCAACATACCTATTTTGTAGTAGTGGATGTACGGTTGAAATGTGTGTTGTAAAAGGCTTTCACTATCCGATGTATGGAAGACGGGAGTTGAGTTCTCCTCAAGCGTTGTGGGAAGATTAGTCCGTTTATTTATCCATTCTCATATACTTTGTTGATGACGTTGGATAACTGTTTTATCGCTCACTAGGACTGTTGTCTGACTCAAGGTTTTATGTTTTCCTCTTATTACCTTGGGTTGTTCATCCAGTTGTGGATGGGCAGACTAAGTAGCAGGTGACAGGTGATAGCTTGGTGAGATGATGATGCTGATCGATGGCGAGCTGGAGGCGTACGTACCAATTTTATTACTATCTATATTTCTCGTTCCGCTGTTTGTGTTGCTCTATGAGTGATTGTGGTGAGGCTTTACGCACAGACTTTGATATTTCCTACGATGTATGGATGATCTTTCTAGATGTTGTGAAAGTTTCAGAAGTTTGTTACATGATGCTCCACTATTTCTTCCTGTTGTATATGTTCTATTATATTTTACGCTTGTGTTATGAGTTCTACGACAAGTTCCGTTTGTGTTATCATATCTTGATGATCTTCCATAGCTGCTTAGCGCATATTCCAGCGTATTATTCCTCTTGTTTAGTGCAGGGGTTATGGGTGGTCGTCACATTTGGTATCAGAGCTCTGGTGAACGATTTTGGCCAAAGTTCAAAGACGTAATTACGTATGAGAGACGTATTTGTAGATTTTGGTGGATGTATACTATATAGTAGTATATAGTATAGTAACGTTTGGTTTGTATTAGCTGTTTTTCTTATAGGTGTCTAACCATTCTAATTTGCAGATTTTGAATGAGTCGACGTGCTTCAAGACATACTGCTAGGGAGGGGACTGTGCCTAGAGGGGGAAATGGCGGTATACAAGATTACCCAGCCATGTTTGAAGCCATGATAGGGGCATTCATGAGAAGGGTACCTGCTCCAGTGGCAACCATGGTAGATGTAGGTGTTCAGATGCCTAGGGTTGTGGATTTTGCGAAGCTGTGCAAAGGTTATACATCTCTAGGAGGGAAGCCATTCAAAGGGACCAAGCCAACTGAAGAGGTTTTGAGGTGGTTAGATGCTTGTATTCGTATCTTTGGGGACTTGGGCATAGAAGATGCAACCTCGAGAAAGCTTGCGTCAAGGCAACTACAAGGTAGGGACATGGAATGGTGAAATTTTGTTACTCACGATACTCTAGAGGAAGAAATAACTTGGGAACAGTTCTAAGTTAAGTTCGAGACGTAGTTTATCTCAACTGCTCAGAAATACGTTCTGTTCAAGAAATTTGTGGAGATGAAACAGAATGGTAGGTCAGTGCTTGATTATGTTTCTGACTTTGAGGCCTTATCATAGTATGCTCGTTCGTACATTGATTTTCCTTATTAGAAGAACGAAAAGTTCGTTATGGGTCTGTATACCTATATTGGAAGGCTGTTGGTGGATCATCTTGACGATCCATTTGAGAAGACTGTGGAAAAGGTTGTTCGCCATGAAAGCTTGTTTCCTAAGGAAGCAAATGTTGTCGCTGCAACCAAGGAAGTTCAGAAACCACAGCAAGGTGGTAATAATAAGAAGAGGAAGAAGCAATAGAAGAAAGGAAAGGATGGCCAGAAGAAGCCAAAGAGTGAGGTGGTTTGCTTTAACTGCCAACATAAAGGTTATTTTGCTAATGAGTGCAAGAATCCTAAAGCTGAGAAGAAGTGCTTCAAGTGCCGAAAGCCTGGGCATGAGAAGAAGGACTGTCCAGACTCGGCTAAGGGAAAGAAGGTTGTGAAGGCATATGCTTTGGAAGTCATGCCATCTTCTTCAAGAGCTCCTACTGCAGAGGAGAAGGGAAAGGGTGTCGTCGTCCAAGGTACTCTTTCTATTAGAGGAGTTTTGGTTCGTGTGTTGTTTGATACTGGAGCATCACATTCATTCATTTGTAATGAGTTAGTGTGCTGCTTGGGTTTGGAACCCGAGATTTGTGATAAACCATTGATCGTGACTAATCTAGTTGGGGTTCGTCCTGTTTGTGCATGTTGTGTCATGGTCTAGAGTTGTCGAGTCATGGTTGCTCTTTTATGTTTGATTGCTTTTTTTTGAACTTCACTGGGTTTTGGATCATCTTGGGCATGGATTGGCTCAAGAGGTATGTGGCAAGAGAGAATTGCGAGAACCTGGAGGTGAGGGTCGGGGATGTGGAAGGGAGAAAGGTGTTGATTAGATGTAAGCCTGAAGACGGGGTCTTCATGAGCTATCTATATTCATTTGTGATATTACAGGAAGACTTGTCATCTGTGCTGATCGCTAATGAGTATGAGGATGTCTTTGAGGGAGTCAAAGGTTTGCCGCTGCATCGTGAGATCGAGTTTAGGATGGATTTGGTCGAGGGTGCTAGACCAATCGTTATGCCTCTTAGGATGATGGCACCTAAGGAACAACGAGAATTAGCAGTGCAAGTTCGTGACCTTCTAGGATGGGGATTCATTCGGAGAAGTGTTTCCGAATGGGGTGCACCAGTAGTGTTTGCAACCAAGGCAGATGGCTCGTTGAGATTGTGTGTGGACTATCGTGAGTTGGACAAGTTGACTAAGAAGAACAAGTATCTGTTGCTGAGGGTAGATGACTTGTTCGATCAGATTCATGAAGCCAAAGTGTTTTCTTATATGGATTTGGAAATGAGATTCCACCAGTTGAGGGTATGTAACACCCCGTGTTTTCTGTTAACATAAACTAACGAATTGAGGAATAATTAATTTTAATGTGAGAATCAAGGGAAACGGGTTAAGCCATTGTGTTCGTCTCGGAATTCTGGTTGAGATAGAGTCTGCGTTTGCGTGAATTGGACTTCGTATGAAGAAGTTTTGGCTGTCGGAAGTTTCCAAAAAATTCAAATAAATTCAAACAGCTCGAAACCGGATTCAAAAATCAAAACAGAAGTCAAAAGCGGGCTGGGTGGGAAAATTCCCGCCCAGAACCCAGGTCGACCAGGGGGCCGACCCTAGTGTCGACCTCCCCCCTACATGTCGACCTGGGGGTCGACCTAGGGGTCGACCTGGGGTTCGACCTGCCCCCCCGGGCCAGATCTAAAAAATGACGACTTATGACTTGATGCTCAGTCACTAGGGTTTCTGGATAGTTTTGATCTGGTCTGGATGGTTATGGTTAGCTCTAGGTACATCCAACGGCTCTAATTGAATTGAAATTCTATATAAACACATGTAGACTCAAACCCTAAAACCTAATTAAAATTAGAACCATGCCCGTCATGCTATCACCCCGCAACCTAGAGTAGCCGCCACCAACTAGAGGAAAAGTAAAGCTAATCAACTCAATTCAACTCAAGTCTATAACAACAACGAATTTGTCTACTTCAAAGGCGAGCTAAATCAATTTGAGAACACAAATCCCAGAACTCAAGACCTTCTTTGAGTTGTGAGTTCAATTTCTTTGATAAGATAATTAACAAGTTAATTGGGTTGAGTTATAAATTGGGTTATATGGCTGTGTTTGTGAAATATTGGAAAATGTGGTATTTTGTGAATATATGCTAGTTGTTCATAATGACAGTTTTTGTTGTAGATTCCTTTGTATATGCCCAATCACCTATGTTCAATTTGATTCATGTTTGACATCATTTTATATGCAAGTTTGGGTGTAGATTATATGCTAGTTTTATGTGAATTGTACACAAGTTTACATGAGAACCAAGTAAAATGACTATATGCAAGTTTAGGTAGAAATTGGATTCACATATATGACAGTTTACACCTTTAGATTTAGATCTATGACGTACATAGTTTTATGCAAGTTTGTGACGATGGCCTATGCAAGTTTTGGATGAAAACTATACTCATATATGCAAGTTTTGGGTGAAAAACTATATTATATATATGCAAGTTCACACCTTTAGGCCTATGTTTAGATTCATGACAATACAAAGTTTATGCAAGTTATGTTGTAATCCTTATTTGCATGATTAGATCCATTTTGTGTGTTATGCAAATTTGCGATGTTTCTTCCCTTTTATGTGTTAGACTAATTGCTAGTCTAATATATATATATATATATCATGATAAGCGAACGAACAACGTGGGGACGATATGGGTAATATTGAATTTACACATATTGAGAATTGGCATAAATGGCCTTAAAAAGGCGTATAATTAATTTAAGACATTAATTGGAAAAATTGGTATTTATGGACATAATTTTAAGACACAATTATGGACATAAATAAATTTGGAATCTATTTAAAAATTTGAATAGGGATATTAATTCACTTTGGGGTTAAATAAAAATATGTAATAATTAATCGCCTGAGACACGAGGTTAGACTCGTTTGTGGTGTAAGACTGTCCGGACCCGCCCGACAAATCCAGCATCCACAAATGCTAGTCTAATGTGAGAGGTCAAAGGCATGAATTAAATGCATAACAGTTGTAAAGACACGAGGTTAGGCTCGTTTGTGGTGTAAGACTACCCAGACTCGCCCGGCAAATCCAGCAACCACAAATTCCAGTCTAATGTGGGAGGTATTTACAAGGTTGCGGTTTTAATGAATTAAGAAACACTTAACCAGATAAACATGTGGTGGGATATGGGGGGTTAAGTGGGTTCCTTGGGTGGCATGTGAAATCAAGTGGGTGCCTTGGGTGGCATGTGAAATACGATTAGATGCACTTAACCAAGATTGAAACATGTAAGAAGACATGAATAAGAATGGGGTTAAGTGGGAAAAACCTTAGAGGGGACCAATCATAGGTGGAAAGCTTGTGTCATGCATGAGGACCCTTTTCAAACTAGTAACCCATTTAGTATCTTTGTGGGCTCGACCCAAGTCGAGGACGAGACACGCGTACTGGGTGTAAGAGGTCAAAACGGGTTAGCGGTGGCAACGCAAGTCCAACGGGGTCATATGCGTGTGTGGCCCCAGGCCGGTAGGTAAGACGTTGTTGCATCGTGTAGATATAAGCCGTGCATTTTTGGTGGTATCGGGTTGCCACTTTGAGCAGTGATACACCCCACTGTGGGGCCAACACGAGTATCTATGAGTTAGGGAGCCGATCGAATGGGGGTAGTGGTACACCTAGTGGAGATAGGGACAGATGACACCTATGAAGGCAGCTAGGGGTACACGAAACTACCATTATCATTGTTAAGTTCTGTGGGCGGGATCAACCTTTAGGGTGTTTGGTGTGGTGCAATGTAGTAATTATCTTATAGTAATTAGGTGCGCCTTTAACGTTATCTTTGTTCATCTTATTTCCTTTGTTTGCTCTGCCATACCCATTTGTTCATAGTCATTTCCTTAATTTCCAGCTTATGCCTATCCTAGTTACTTAATGATTGTATTGTTAAAGTTATTGCACTCGCCAGACTTTATGTCTGAACCCCTTTGTTTCCACCTCTTTTCTTCCTTCCCCTAAGGTGCTCAGGGTGGGACTAGTACTTGTGGAGCTTGATTTGGACAACTTTATCTTTTTCTCTTGGAAGTTGCTTGGATCGCTGAAGTAAAATTCAGCCTATCTTATTTATGGCTATTTTATGTTGGGGTTATGTCTTTTATTTTATGTACTCAGAATTGTTTGGAATCTTTGAGGTAGAAGATGGAATAAAGGTCCAATTAGCTGCCTGGTTAATGAATGATGAGGCCTCGTTTTGGTGGGAGGTCACTAATGAAGAGCATCCAGTTGATACATGGCCAGATTTCTGGCGAAGGTTTGAGGCAAAGTTTCTCTCACGGGCCGAAGAGAATCTATACATGGAAAGGTTTTTGGCATTGAGACAGGGAAATCTATCAGTGAAAGAGTACGTCAACAAGTTCAATCAGTTGGCGAGATTTGGCTTGGACTTGGTGAATACACCCAAAAAGAAGGCCCTGAGATTTGTTAAGGGATTGAACGAGCCGCTACGTGGGTTAGTTATGACCCACATCCCTATGGGGGCCACCTTTGAGAGACTAGTTGACATGGCGCTTATGCATGAAGAGGAGAAAGGCGCCAATGCTAATAAGGCACCTGAGAAGAAAGGGGATCAAAAGAAACCACAACAGCAATAGCAGAACAAGAAGGGTGGTAAAGACAACAATGGCGAGGGAAAGAAAAGATGCTTTAACTGTGGGACACCAGGCCATCTAAGCAAAGACTGTAGGAAGAAGAAGACTGGTTATTTCCACTGTGGCGAGGCAGGACATCTGATTAAGGACTTCCCAAAGAAAGGGCATAGGGCAGGGCCTACCTCTGGAAGGCAGATTCAGGCTCTCATGGCACCAGGGCAGGCAAGGGGGCAGGTCCAGGCTCTCATGGCCCCACCGCTGCAAGAACGAGGTAGAACGATTTCCGTTGAAAGTTTAGTTTATCTTTTTGATCATCTTGTTCGCACACTCTTTGATTTTGGTGCATCACACTCTTTTATATCTACTGTTTTAGTTGAGTCACTACACCTAAACACCAGTATAGTAGAGGATCCATTAGTTCTTTCAAATCCAATTGGGAGCTCAGCCTATTTGTCGATGATTTGTTTGGATTTGGAAATTTATATACTTAGTGTTGTGTTTAGATGTGATGCTTATGTTTTGGGCTTCACGGGCTATGGGTTAATTCTGGGCATGGATTGGTTATCCAGTAATGGAGCCGTCCTAGATTGTGAAAAGAGAGAGGTTAGGCTTATGACTCGCTTGGGCAACACTCTCGAAATCTCTTGCAATCCCATGAACTCTGTTATGCTAAGTTATCGAGAATCGCTTGACGCGTCTGTTGAAAATTTGTAGTCTGTTAGAGTGGTCCGTGAATACTCGGATGTCTTTGAGAAAGTAGAGGGCTTGCCTCCGAAGCGCGAGATAGACTTCCGCATATACCTAGTTGATAACGCAAAACCCTTTGCTTTACCCATTAGACACATGGCTCCAAGGGAGAGAAAGGAGCTTAGCAAGCAAGTTAAGGAGCTGCTAGAAAAAGGGTTTATAAGGCGGAGTATTTCTGAATGGGGTGCTCCAGTGGTGTTCGCAACCAAAGCGGATGGTTCACTTCGCCTATGCGTTGATTATAGGGAGCTAAACAAGCTGACCAAGAAAAATAGGCACCCACTGCCAAGAATAGACGATTTGTCCGATTAACTTGTAGGTGCAACAGTTTTCTCCCAATTAGATCTGGCTACCGGATTTCATCAGCTAAGAGTGGCTGAAGATAGCATTGATAAGACCGCATTCAGAACTCCGGACGGTTTCTTCGAATGGCTCGTCATGCCTTTTGGCTTGACAAACGCACCTGCTTATTTCATCGATTTGATGAATAGAGTGTTCCGGGAATTTCTCAATAAATTTGTGGTGGTCTTCGTAGATGATATTCTGATTTTCTCGAAGAATGAGGAAGAGCATGCTTTGCATTTAAGGGAAGTCATGGATACTCTCCGTGCACATCAGTTAAAAGAAAAATTCTCCAAGTGCCACTTCTTGAGAGAAGAAGTAAGATTTCTTGGGCATGTGGTGTCCAAAGAAGGGTTAGCTGTGGACCCCGCAAAAGTAGTTGCGGTCCAGGATTGGAAGTTTCCAACGAATGCAACCGAAGTCCGAAGTTTTCTTGGACTAGAAGGCTTTTATCGCAAGTTCATTAAAGACTTTGTGAAAATCTCAACTCCACTTACAAGGTTAACGAAGAAGAACCTGATTTTCACTTGGGATTTGGATTGCGAAGTCGCTTTCCAACAATTGAAGAGGGCTCTGACAACAACCCCAGTTTTGACATTACCAGATGGGGGCAAGATGTTTACGGTATACACAGATGCATGCGGTACGAGACTAGGCGCTGTTTTGATGCAAGAAGGGAAGGTAGTAGCTTATGGTGGAAGGCAGTTGAAAGTGCATGAGAAAAACTACCCAACCCATGATCTAGAATTAGCAGCCATCGTTTTTGCACTTAAATCTTGGCGCCACTATCCCTTAGGTGAGAAATTTGAGTTGTATACTAACCATAAATCGTTGAAGTACCTTTTCTCGTAGAAAGACCTCAATCTAAGGCAACAAAGATGGATGGAGTTTCTCGCCTCATACGACTTTGAATCTCCTATACTCCTGGCAAGGGCAATGTAGTAGCAGACGCCCTAAGTAGAAAGAAGCTAACCTTTAGTCCTCTCTTTGTAGAAAGGCAAAGTTTGGAGTACATAGCAAATTTTGATTTTAGACCATCTGTTGATTATGTGACTGGCTTGATGGCAATGCTAGAGGTATGGCCTACTTTGTTGGACTCAATAGGAACTGCGCAACGTGAAGACCCTCAGCTAGTTGATGCGATAGATAAGCTGATTATTGGGGAGACTTCTAGTCACCTCAATAGATACTCCATCGATGATAAGGGTTAGTTGAGACGGGATGGAAGACTATGCATCCCACAAGCAAGAGATTTGGTGAAGAAGCACACCATTTCAAGATGACCATACACTCCGGTGGAGGCAAGATGTATAAAGATATCAAAAGAGTTTTCTTTTGGAATGGCATGAAGAGGGATGTAGCCGAATTTGTTTCAAAATGCATGATATGCCAGCAAGTCAAGGAGGAGCAGAAGAAGCCTGGTGGTTTGCTTCATCCTCGAGAAGTTCTGCAATGGAAATGGGAAAGCATCTCGATGGACTTTGTTGATGGGTTGCCTAGGTCAAGAAGGGGCAATACCGGTATTTGTGTAATAGTGGACAGGCTCACGAAAAGCGCTCATTTTATACCTGTCAAGAATAGGAGGACCGCCTCGTCTTTAGCCTCCATTTATCTTAAGGAGATAGTTTGACTCCTTGGGATACCCTCCATCATAGTGTGTGATCGAGACCCTATCTTTACAAGCGAGTTCTGGAGGAGTTTGCAAGAGGCTGTAGGCACACAACTATGTTTCAGCACAGCCTATCACCCTCAAACCGATGGTCAGACGGAAAGGGTGAACAGAGTACTGGAAGATCTTTTGAGACTGTGCATTCTTGACTTTGGAGGATCTTGGGAAGATCATTTACCTTTGGTGGAATTCGCTTATAACAATAGCTACCAAGCCACTATAGGCATGGCACCCTTCGAAGCTTTATATGGAAGGCCATGTCGATCACCAACTTGTTGGTGGGAGTCCACAGATAAACTTATACTTGGGCCGGACATGATTAGAGAGACTTCAGAGAAAGTGGACTTGATACGAAGGAGAATGAAGACTGCCCAAGATAGACAGAAATCCTACGCAGACAAGAGAAGGACCGACCTTGAGTTTGAGGTTGGGGATAAGGTGTTCCTTAAATTATCTCCTTTGAGGAATGTCATCCGCTTTGGGTCCGTAGGAAAGTTGGCACCACGATTCGTAGGACCATTTCCTATCATCGAAAGGATTGGGACGATGGCCTACAGAGTAGAGCTGCCTGAAAAACTGGCTGAAGTTCATAATGTTTTTCATGTCTCTCATCTACGAAAGTGCTTACATGAGTCGTCAGAAGTTGTGGAGCCAAGAATACTAGAGGAAGTCGAAGTGGAACGAGAAACGACTGTGAGGAGAGTTCCAACTCGTATCCCGGGGACGGAAGTCAAAAAGCTATGCAACCGTGAAGTTAAGCTTGTCAAAATTCAATGGAGCGACGCCGAGGAAGACGCGACTTGGGAGACTGAGGCCAAAATACGTGCAGCCTACCCTTTTCTTTTTTAGGGTACATATTTGATGTCTTTCTCCTTAAGTGTATTCAAGCTTGTATCTACCTTTTAGTGTATCTCCTCGGTCAAATTCTTTATCCTTAGGTAGAGACCAATGGATGTAAACATGTATTTGAAACATGTTATGATTGATGGATGCTAGTGGATGCAAGTGTTTGCTAGTGGTTGCTCGTGGATGCATATACACACACATTAGGCACTAGATCGGCTCAATCACTTTCATACTGCATATAAATGTGTGCTTATTTAGATTAATTGATGCATAATGGTTGTGTTATCATATGGATGCTGCATACGGATGAATGGGTGTGCACGCATGTAGAAATAAATATGTATCATTAGGGATCTTTTGCATACATAATGGACGCATGGCACTATCATAATTTGCATTAAGGAGGTCAACTGAATCAGTAGACCGCCTGATTTTTCATTAGATACGAACATGAAAACACACTGTGCATGTAAACATGAAAGCATTAGAAGTCTTTTAAGGACAATGGATGCCTGTGGTTGATGGTTGAGTAGATGGACGATTGGATGATAGGATATGTATTCTTTGTAACTTCAAGATTTCGGGGTCGAAATCCTTTAAGGAGGGGAGAATGTAACACCCCGTGTTTTCTGTTAACATAAACTAACAAATTGAGGAGTAATTAAATTTAATATGAGAATCAAGGGAAATGGGTTACACCATTGTGTTCGTCTCGGAATTCTGGTTGAGATAGAGTCCGAGTTTGCGTAAATTGGACTTCGTATGAAGAAGTTATGGCTGTCGGAAGTTTCCAGAAAATTCAAATAAATTCAAACAGCTCGAAACCGGATTCAAAATTCAAAACAGAAGTCGGAAGCGGGCTAGGCAGGAAAATTCCCGCCCAGACCCAGGTCGACCAGGGGGTCGACTCTAGTGTCGACCTCCCCCCTACAGGTCGACCTGGGGGTCGACTTAGGGGTCAACCTTCCCCCCCCCCGGGCCAGATCTGAAAAATGATGACTTATGACTTGCTGCTGAGTCACTAGGGTTTCTGGATAGTTCTGGTCTGGTCTGAATGGTTGTGGTTAACTCTAGGTACATCTGACGGCTCTAATTGAATTGAAATTCTGTATAAACACATGTAGACTCAAACCCTAAAACCTAATTAAAATTAGAACCATGGTCGTCTTGCTATCACCCCGCAACCTAGAGTAGCCGCCACCAATTAGAGGAAAAGTAAAGCTAATCAACTCAATTCAACTCAAGTCTATAACAACAACAACAACAACAACAACGAATTTGTCTACTTCAAAGGCGAGCTAAATCAATTTCAGAACACAAATCCCAGAACTTAAGAAGTTCTTTGAGTTGTGAGTTCAATTTCTTTAATACAATAACTAACAAGTTAATTGGGTTGAGTTATAAATTAGGTTATATTGCTGTGTTTGTGAAACATTGGAAAATGTGGTATTTTGTGAATATATGCTAGTTGTTCATAATGACAGTTTTATTTTGTAGATTCCTTTGTATATGCCCAATCACCTATGTTCAACTTGATTCATGTTTGACATCATTTTATATGCAAGTTTGGGTGTATATTATATGCTAGTTTCTATGTGAATTGTACACAAGTTTACATAAGAACCAAGTAAAATGACTATATGCAAGTTTAGGTAGAAACTGGCTTCACATATATGCAAGTTTGCACCTTTAGATTTAGATCTATGACGTACATAGTTTTATGCAAGTTTGTGACGATGGCCTATGCAAGTTTTGGATGAAAACTATATTCATATATGCAAGTTTTGGGTGAAAAACTATATTATATATATGCAAGTTCACACCTTTAGGCCTATGTTTAGATTCATGACAATACAAAGTTTATGCAAGTTATGTTGTAATCCTTATTTGCAAGATTAGATCCATTTTGTGTGTTATGCAAATTTGCGATGTTTCTTCCCTTTTATGTGTTAGACTAATTGCTAGTATAATATATATATATATATATCATGATAAGCAAACGAACAACATGGGGGAATGATAGGGGTAATATTGAATATACACATATTGAGAATTGGCATAAATGGCCTTAAAAAGGCGTATAATTAATTTAAGACATTAATTGGAAAAATTGGTATCTATGGACATAATTTTAAGAGACAATTATGGACATAAATAAATTTGGAATCTATTTAAAAATTTGAATAGGGATATTAATCCACTTTGGGGTTAAATAAAGATATGTAATAATTAATCGCCTGAGACATGAGGTTAGACTCGTTTGTGGTTTAAGACTGCCCGGACCCGCACGGCAAATCCAGCATCCACAAATGCCAGTCTAATGTGAGAGGTCAAAGGCATGAATTAAATGCGTAATAGTTGTAAAGACATGAGGTTAGGCTCGTTTGTGGTGTAAGACTGCCCGGACCCACCCGGCAGCCATAAATGCCAGTCTAATGTGGGAGCTCTTTACAAGGTTACGGTTTTAATGAATTAAGAAACACTTAACCAGATAAACATGTGGTGGGGCATGGGGGGTTAAGTGGGTGCCTTGGGTGGCATGTGAAATATGATTAGATGCACTTAACCAATATTGAAACATGTAAGAAGACATGAATAAGAATGGGGTTAAGTGGGAAAAACCTTAGAGGGGACCAAGCAAAGGTGGAAAGCTTGTGTCATGCATGAGGGCCCTTTTCAAACCAGAAACCCATTTAGTATCTTTGTGGGCTCAACCCAAGTCGAGGATGGGACACACGTACTGGGTGTAAGAGGTCAAAATGGGTTAGCGGTGGCAACGCAAGTCCAATGGGGTCATATGCGTGTGTGGCCCCGGGCTGGTAGGTAAGACGTTGTTGCATCGTGTAGATATAAGCCGTGCATTTTTGGTGGTATCGGGTTGCCACTTTAGGGAGTGATACACCCCACTGTGGGGCCAGCACGGGTATCTATGAGTTAGGGAGCCGATCGAATGGGGTTAGTGGTACATCTAGTGGAGATAGGGGCTGACGACACCTATGAAGGCAGCTAGGGGTACACAAAACTACCGTTATCATTGTTAAGTTCTATGGGAGGGATCAACCTTTAGGGTGTTTGGTGTGGTGCAATGTAGTAATTATCTTATAGTGATTAGGTGCGCCTTTAACGTTATCTTTGTTCATCTTATTTCCTTTGTTTGCTTTGTCATACCCATTTGTTCACAGTCATTTCCTTATTTTCCAGCTTATGCCTTATCCTAGTTACTTAATGATTATATTGTTAAAGTTATTGCACTCGCCAGACTTTATGTATGACCCCCTTTGTTTCCACCTCTTTTCTTCCTTCCCCCCTAAGGTGCTCAGGGTGGGACTAGTACTAGTGGAGATTGATTTGTACAGTTTTATCTCTTTCTCTTGGAAGTTGCCACTACAAGAAAACAATGATTTAGCGTCAAATATTTAGAAGCAGAAATTTCCGTCGCTAATTTGCGACGGATTTCCATGTGATCTACAAGGGATAGTTTTTTGTTTTTTCAACATTTTTTTCTTGTATTTATTACCGTCGTCTTCTATCATCCCTCACAAAACCGTCGAAAATTGCGTCAAATTACCGGCAAAAAATCTCTGCCGCTATTTTCCACTGCAAATCCAGGCAGAATACCGACGAATATTTATTGAAGCTATTTTGCAGAAGAATTTCAACAGATTTGCAAGAGATGAAAATATCAATTTATTATAATAATTATTTAATAATTAATAATAAAATTTAATACTTATGAAATGATATCAAGTATTCCATAATTAATTTTAAATAATTGTATTTAATAATTACAATTATTAATTATAGTTGATACTTATATTTTATAATTATAGTTGATAATTATATTTTATATTCCAAAAAAATTAAAAATTTGAAATCATCTTGGATTTAGTATTAAATAATTATGAACCGATATCTAGTAATCAATAATTCATTTCATAGTTAATTATTAATAATTAGTAAATTACATTTAGTATATTGATTAAATTAAATAATTAATAAATATAATTAATAGTAATATTAAATAATTAATAGTAAATTCTATTAAATAATTGATTATTAATAATAAAATTTGAATGATAGATTCATACCCTTGTGCATTTACTGAACATGTTTTTCTGATTGGTAAAGAAGATGTAGAAAATGAAAGGCATTTATTGCTAAAGTGATATAGAAATAATATGCACTAATAATACATAATAAATAATAATCAATAGATAAATTTAAAATTAATAAATAAATGATAAGTGGTTAATAATTACTAGTAAAGAGTAATTAATAATTAACAATAATTTTTTGTATAAATAAAATTAATTTATAATGTTTGAAAGTGGAATTTTTATGAATAAAATTAATTGTTTGTTATTATAAATTGATAACTAAGGCAAATAATTTTAACTCATTACAACAAGATTACCCTTTCAAAACTGGTGTTCTGCAACAGTTTGATGAACTATGGTAAATGTGTATGGCTTTAACAACATGCAGCCAAGTAAGTGTCGTGGAAAACATACTTGAACAACTTTTTGAGGGAAAAATGTTGTAAAATAAATTGTCTTGACTACATTTTCAAAATGTTGCAGGAATATATCTATAATGAAAAAATATTTGCGTTGTGAAATATTGTTTTCTTCAACAACATTTATTCAGTGTTATTGTATTGTACAAACAGATGACATACTTTAATTATCGTAAAAGTATGTATCGTGGTAAAATAATTAAGCAACGGAATTTTGGTTTAACAAAGAAAAATTACATTACAAAATATACTAATTTCTTAAAACATCATGTATTATTATCGAAGACCGTAAATCAAAATTTACTCATTGTAAAGAGAACATGGTTCACAAATGTTCAAGTTGAAAACATCCTTTTTAAATATAGTCAAATGACATAAAATTTCAACCTTTTGAAAAAATCATTGAAAATAATGAACCATAAAAGAATTGAATCCTAGAAGCAGTGCAACGGAAAATTAGAGAAGCAGAAGTGTTTAAGAATATATATTTGAAGTCATAAATGAAAAAAAATCACTTTGTACGATTGAATCTTAGAAAAAATAAAATCAACGGAATATCGAAAATTTTAAAAGGTAAAACCTTTGAAAATTATTATATTAGGTTCATTTGATTTAGTATCCAAAAGTTTCAGAATAAGAAAAAAAAGTTTGTGTTCAAAATTACAAAACTTTTCTTGTATAATTAACAAGATGTATTTTTTAAATATCCACCATAGGTCATACGAAACATTATTTACACGCTGCTGGTGAAAACTCATTACTACCACCTCGTCAGCGATCCACGTGCTGGTATTGGGGAAGCATCAGCCATTAGATCTCTAATCCAACTGGCAATCTGAGTCATCCAGAGAAGGACACCCATTTCTTTCCATGGAATTGTTATCGTTCAATTTCCTATAAAAAATTTCCTCCTTCACCATTCACCTAACCCTACCTTCTCCTCATTACTAATTATCACGAATGAAAAATATGATGTCAAAATATGAAATAAAACTTACGGTTTTAGATCTGAAGCAGCCTAAGCTCCACTCATTCTTCCAGGTATTGCTATTAATTTTGCAGTTCATGATTTAAATTCTCTCAAATTAACGATGATAGATTATTGAATCGCTGAAATGGAAAGAAGGTACAGATAAAATTTCTTCTTTAGACTTCCTTTGATTAAGATTAAAGGTAATTTTAACAAGTAAAACCAATTTATGTCTTATTTCCCCAACTGTTAAGAGTTTACCTTTGATTAGTATTGTTTCCTTCAAAAAACTATATTGCTGACCGAGCTGCCTTACTCCTTATGTAAATTATTAGAATTGTTTCCGCATGTTTTTGTCAGTGTTTTCTGACATATACAATATTATATAGTCCATTATAGCTTTCTATATTTTGGGCTAGCAACAACAAATTTTATGGATATCAATTTCGATTTGTTTCTTGTATTTCCTTTTAAAAGAACTATTTTTCCTTTATAAGCACACAGTAAACAAACTCAATATATAAACTTTGACGACTGATTTTCAATTAGGTTTAAATGAATAAAAATTTCAAAACTTATTTGGTATCTTTTTTGTATTCAATGTTAGCAACAAGAAGGTCATCAAACAACATATCTTCTTATTTTCACACTTTATAGACGAAATATCTGAATATAAAATGATATTTAGGAGGGATCTAAATGCAAGGGGTTAATACATTTTTTAAACCCTGTGATTCTATACTCAATATTAATATTAATCTCATCAAGCACCATTTTTTAAAATCTAGAATTACTAAAACGGCTACTATTTGCATATAATCTTTTAACGTTTTGTTATCATCTCAATCTGTTTTAAATCTAACTCGTTTCAAAATACTTTTCAATGGATGTATAAATAAATTGTTTTTTATTTGACACTTATCGACTTACTTCTAAATAAAATAGTAGTGTTGGAATGAAATAATTTTTTTATGGATTCAACTTGAGTGTGTTTGTACTTCATATGTTTGTAAAGTTGATTCAAAAAGCTAAAAATGTTGGAATTTTGTATGCACCCTTTATGGTAATGCTTATTTACATTTTCTTTATATCCTACGTTGCAAATAAATGCACATGAGAAGAATAAATCATGTTTGTTACCGACGACAATTTAAGTCACATTGGTACTTTTTTTCCAATCCAATATTTATGGATAAAAGTCCTCAAAATTCTTATCTAATATCTCATTTGTCAACTCATAGACTCTGAGATACTTGACAGAAGACTTACTAAGCTGTGATTGCACTTTATTAGTCAGCCTTACTAAAAAAGGGTACATGTAATTTATTGGCTCACCATATCTACACATTGTCAAATATCGATAGGTTATTCTATATGCTTAAGGATATGTGATTTTTTGTCATTCGTTCAAATTCAACTTCATAAATAACTCTTAATTATGATATCATTTTATGATTGCTTCATACTTTTAATATAAACTATGATATGGTCGACAAAAATACATGAATTAGTACAAAAAGCATAAATCATGGGATACATTATATTTTATTACCTTTTTTGTTGATTTATTGGACCAAGTCCTCTGTCCGATCCTAATGAAGCTTTCTTTAGTTGTAAATTGTGTTTTTATTTTGTAATAATAGAATATGGTGTGGACAAGTATGAAGTTTGCGCATATTTTATGAATTTTGCATTTGCAACTAGCATCTGTTTAGGGACCATTTTCGTTTATGCAAAATAAAATCGTGGAGTCAAGTATTTTGCTAAATCCATCACATGTCATGCAAAAATAAAAATATAACCTGACCAAGACTTCACCAAAGCGTCTTAACTTGTTTGAGGATCAATTAAGTGAAGTTTTCCTATTCTTCTCCTTTTGATGTTAAAATAATTGTGGATATACAATGATTTCATTCCAAGAATATGGGTTCTTCCTCTAAAGCCAACATCAAAACCTTTATGTTTGAGTGTTTACATGCACCTTTTCTAGCTTGTATAAGAATTCTACAAAGGCATGATAGAAATATTGGTATTTCAATCCCATTTTTACTATGTATCATTATAATTTGATTCTCATTCTTTATACTCTTTGCTTAATTAATCCTTATGACTTTATATGCAAATATAACAAAAAATAAATAAAGAATAAGTCAGCTACAAATATTGAGTCGTTATGAGGCTAGTTGATCTTTAATTTATTTGTAGGCAGTTAAAATATGATATTAATATTGCTACTTTAAAACTGTTATAGAACTTTGGGCAAATTTTCCTTCTGAACTATCTACCATGGAAAGCTGAAGGTAGATTAAAAAATTACCAAGCAAATTAAACTGAAAGTACTGGAATTTTCTTAGGTTTGCTAAGAACCTTTTGTGCACTGCAGGTAATTATATAAAGTAGCTATAATTATTGAATTAGGTTTAGACAAGCTTCATAACGAAATAACGAAACTTTCAGGTAGGTCTATAAGAACCGTTTTCATGTATTTTCAGGCTTCAATCCCTTTTAATGTTTTTTTCAAACCTTTGGCAATTTCTATACTCAACAGTCGCGTCTTTGAAACGTGGGAGCCTGCGAAATTGGCTTTTTTGAGAAAACCCCAACAAACATTTCTAACCGACATAGCCTCGCGTTTTTTAGCTGCCACCCATATAAAATATTGTTATGTAAACAATTTTTTTTAAAGTATGGAAACTTCAGATGTTTGATATCAGATACTTGAAATTATACGAGCCAAAATTTATTTGGCCTTAGTTTATATATGTCATTATGTTTTGTATTCATATAGTTATGTATATAACAATGCCACGTCCGTACTTGAATGTAACGATTTAATATAATCAATACACATTTCTGCAATCCCACAATGATTAAAATTCAGAGTTGCATTGCATTGAGGTTTTAGCACGCATAACATTTTCAGTAAAGTGCGAGGGGTTTGAAGTCATAGTTTTACCCATACTAAACAGTATTATATATGAGTTTTGTATTCAAATAGGTGTGGCCTGAATGAAACTGTAGTTATGATATGGTAATGGCTTCAGAAAGCTTCATGCATAAGGTTATATGTATATATGCTTGATTTTCAAGCTAACCAATTTGAATGTATTCACAAGCCTCACAGGTTCTCAGTTGAAAGCAGGAACGAACTCGAACAGAAGGCCTTGAGTAAATAGGCTTGCATGAACGGTTTAATAAAACTGATTTTAGAGTGTTAGTAGAGTGTGACATTCATAAGATATTGATCTGTTTGTCTAAACTGTGTTTACTCTTTGTTCTTTTTAAAAGTTGTGTTGCAGTATTTCTATTCGTTGTACGCAAAGTTATATTCAATTTCCTGGTACGTTATCACTTGGTGCCTCAAATTTAATTGTTAGGGTTATAAAATTATAGAAACGCATTTAAAGTGAATCTTTTATACCATGATGAACATTCTAATCTATCATTAAATTATTAGCTTTTGATTTCAGTTTTGATCCATATCGCTGTCTAAAAGAATTTCTTTTTCCAGAATATTCAAATTCTACCTTTTCCTAAATGGATGCTGCTAGGAGGCCTAGAAAAAGAAGATGCGGAACTGTGGGAAATAGTAATCAACAGCCTAGAAAAAGAGGTTGCACATATCTTATTATTAGCAACTGTTTCATGTTAGTTATTCTCATGATTTACATTTAGTATAAAATATTTGTTGTTTGTTTAGTATAGTAAACCGAATGTAACCAGTTATTGACAATAGATTAATGACAACGAAAAAGTGGAAAAGGTTCTGCACTTACTTAGAGCATCATGGTGATTTATCACATGAGGATTATGACGTTTATTCCTGAGTGAGGAGAAAAGCAGCTGACTGGAAGTAGAGTAACTTTTGCCATTTAGAATAGTGGCTAGCTGAATGGAAAAAATGCAGCCAAGGAGGTAAATCTATTACAGTACTATAGCTAAGACTATGAACAACCGAATGTGCTTAATAGAAAATAAGAAATTATTGTGGTAGCTTTGTAGCTGTTTGATATAACCATCACTAATGTTATGTTCAGTTTTACTTTCTTGATAGAAAATTATATGAACTGGATCATTAGTTTTACCCTCTTTATAAGTTTCAGGATAAATAAATACAATAGTATACTATATGCACTTAAGATGTACTAAAAGTTGGATAGTTGTATGCATTATCAAAATATACAAGAAGCTGTTAGTGAAAATATCTCAAAATGTTTACATAACATAGCAACTAAGCAAACACATTCCTCGTTCACTCATTTATAGATTAGTCAAATTAAAAATCACGACTTAAATATCCTGCTCAGATGTTCTGTTCGCAGTAGCAAACACATTCCTCGTTCACTCATTAACCTGCATATTTGAGGAAGAGACTCCAAGGTGGAAAACTCTTCTTGCAAAGCTTGGATTGTGACTTAAGAAGCACATTGTACTACTTCATATTCCTCATATAGTTTACCAGTACATTATTCACAGTTTTGGTGCCACAAGCATGTAATTAGAGTGGTAATGCTTTCTTTAATTCATTTCGAGGACATATAGTGGATGGTCAGGATCTTATATTTGTAGTTATGTCATTAGTTGTACCATTAGAACTAGTTCGTAAGCATGGAAGTTGCAAATTTATTTATTGGTTCTCAGAGCGCAGTATTGATTTGGATAAATTTTGGTTGGTTTCATGGAGTCTAATGCTCATGTAGATTAATTGTGGGGTTTTTATGATTTCTGTACCTTCCCCCTTATTATAAAAAAAGCAAAAGACTGTGCTAACAAGATGAACATCAGTTGAGCTGGACTGAATGGTAGTGCACAAAGTAGTATAATTGGTCCCTAAATTCCATAGTTTTCCACAGTTGAGATGGACTGAATGGTGCAGTTAGACGCTGGTTGGTGCTGACAAGATGAACAACATGGTGCATTGAGCCACTGGTGGTGCTGTTGCCTGAACCGAATCACTAATTTGATGTGCCAAGTTTATCGAATATTTTTACAGACTTCTTTTTTATCACTGAACTTAGTATAAGGAATCTGTTATTCTTTTTGCAGGCTGAAGTTGAAAATGCTACTTTGCAAGAAAGCTTATCAATTTTGGAACATCTTATTTCATCAATTCAGAGGCCTATTCGAAGGACTGATCATCTCTCATCTTAGTGCTCAAAATGAATCCTTCAAGCAGGTCACTTTCCTTATCACTTACATTTATCATATAGACAGCCAAACACATCTCTTATGATTATGAAAAGATGGTTACATGAATGTTTTTTTCAAGATTGTAGTTTACCAGCATCGACTTTACCTTTTTTACTCTTGTCCCTGGATAATTAAGAAGAAAATGGTCGACTAGCTTGGATACTATGGACCAAAATAATTAGGTGCTTATCATAATCATGATCATTTTAAAATAAAATTTTGTTTTCTTCTGTAAATATTGCAAGCAAATGTAGTATGTGACATTTGCTTTTTCTTGTAGTGTGCAAATGAGATACCCAAATCGCCGAGCAGTACCAAATTCCAGGCACTATGATGCTCAACGTTGTTAGGATTTGCATTCTGCTACCTCCATGAAAGGCTATTATGTTGAATTGATTTAGAAAGGTATGGATTTTTGAGGTGCTTGTTTCAGTTATGAGATGATTGGTGTAAGTGCGAGGAGATAATGATGCACTTCCTGTTGCTAACTACTTTGTGGTGGCAAAAAAAGAAAGTGAACTTGCGATGTTGACCGTAACTTGATTGAAAGGAGCTTAGTTTAGAGCTTAGCTTTTGTAGTTGTGTCTTTGAGTCCTACTTTTGTGGAAGAGAATGTTGTTTAGATTGAATTTTTGTAGTTGGAAGAAGAAATTTATGGTGTAATGGTATGTTGGATAATTTTTTATAATGTAATTCTTGATTTACTTATAGTGTATTGTTGATTTTATCATTTGTTTATACTTATAGTGCCAAAAATAGTTGTACGTATATGTGCGTGTGTATGTATGTATGTATGTATATGTGTGTGTCTATATATATATTATATATATGTATATGTACACATATATATAAATATGTATATGTATATGTGTGTGTATATATATATATGTATATATAGGTAAATTAGAAGGGGAATACCGACGGATTGCCAACAAAAAATGTGAGGTTAAGTTTTCTTCATTTTAATTTTCGTCGCTAATCCCTTGGCAATTAGTGAGGGTTTACCCACTCCTTTCTTAAATAATATTTTATTATAAATTAATTATCCGTTGGTAAAATGTCGGTATATAAATTAAAATTAAATTAATAAATAAAATTTTACTTTTATTATAAAATTAGTAAAATGACGGAAAACTGTCGGAAAATTCATGCTAAAGTCCGTCACAAAATCTGATACAATTACCGTCATGGTTTTTACCGACCACCATGTTATGCAGGAAATCTGTCGCTAAAACCGAAATAGCGACGGATTAGAAGCGGATTTTGCCGCTGCTATATGCGATTTTTCTTGTAATGTGCTTGGATCGCTGAAGTAAAGTTCAGCCTATCTTATTTGTGGCTATTTTATGTTTGGGTTATGTCTTTTATTTTATGTACTCAGAACTTATTTGTCAAGATGGATAATAAGTGTATTTGGTTTTGTAGTTGGTTTTTGATGTGATGTAACCAAACTATTTCTCCGCTGTAATAAAAGTGGTTTTTATTTTCCAAGTACCAATATATTTATCTTTCTTGTTTACTTTTCTGTTCTATACACAATAAACGCTCCACCAAAATTAAGGCATTCCCTTTGTGAGTGACCTTAATGGAGATGGGGTGTCACAGGGTAGCAAAGGATAACGTGCCAAACACTGATTTTAGGACACCATCCGGTTTCTTCGAATGGTTGGTGATGCCATTTGGGTTGAATAATGCACCAGCGTACTTTGTGGATCTTATGAATAGAGTTTTCAGAGACCAGTTGAACAAGTTCATGCTTGTGTTCGTGGATGATATTCTGGTTTACTCTTGGAATGAGGAAGAACATAAGACGCACTTGTGAGTTGTGTCGAAAATCTTGCAAAAGCATCAGCTGAGAGCTAAGTTTTCAGAGTGTCACCTCTAGAAGAGCGAAGTGAGATTTTAGACCACGTTGTTTCTGGAAATGGTATAGCGGTTGACATCGCTAATGTGGAAGTCATCCAGGACTGGGATAGACCTAATAATGTAACAGATGTGAGAAGTTTCCTTGGGTTGGCTGGTTATTACCGGGGGTTTATCAAGTATTTCTCGAAGATAGCTGCACCGTCGACGGGATTAACGAAGAAGAACCAAGTATTCACATGGGATGCAAAGTGTGAGCAAGCTTTTAGAATCCTGAAGGAGAAATTAACAATTGCTCCTGTTTTGACCATTACAAGTGGGAATGAAGAGATGGTTGTGCATACCGATGCATGCGGTACTCGACTAACAGCAGTGCTAATGAGAAGGATAAGGTTGTGGCCTACGTGAGTCGACAACTAAAGCCGCATGAGAGGAATTATCCAACTCATGATTTGGAGTTGGCAGCAATTATGTTTGCTCTGAAGATGTAGAGACATTACCTGTTGGGAGTTTGATTCGAGTTGTTTACATATCACAAGTCGTTGAAGTATCTTTTCTCCCAAAAGGATTTGAATCTTCGGCAGCAAAGGTGGCTAGAGTTTCTGGCATCATATGATTTTTGAATCGCCTATACTCCTGGTAAAGGCAACACAGTGGAAGATGCATTAAGTCGAAGACATGTAAGTTTGGGAGCAATCTTTTTAGAATGAAAGAGCCTCGAGTTTTAGTAGGATTTAGTTTCAGACCAAGGTGTGAATTAGAACCTGAAATGTTGGCAAGCTTATTGATAAGACCTACTCTTATCGAAAGAATTCGCAAGAGCCAAAAGCGAGAAGCAAAGCTTGTCGATCTTATCCAGAAGCTGGGACCAAAGAATAAAGGGTTCGAGGTCAATCGAGAAGGTTGGCTTTGTAAGCAAGGACAACTGGTTGTTCCTAAGATTGACAGATTGAGAGATGAAGTTCGAAGAGAATTCCATTACTTGAAGATGACGATTCATCCTTGTGGTAACAAGATGTATCTGGACATGAAGCGATCTTACTATTGGGAAAGAATGAAAAGAGGTATTGGAAAGTTCATTTTCAAGTGTATGAATTGTAAGTTGGTGAAAGCTGAACAGAAAAAGCCGAGTGGGTTGCTTCGATCATTAGAAGTTTCTACGTGGAAGTGGGAACAGGTATCGATGGATTTTATCGATGGTCTACCTAAAACCAGGACAGGAAATAAAGGAATTTGGGTCATCGTGGATTGTTTGACCGAAAGCGCAATGTTTATTCCTGTAAAATCAACTAGGACAACATCGAAGTTAGCCGAGCTTTATATAAAATGGATAGTTCGATTCCATGGTATCCCGAAGAGTATAGTGAGTGATCGAGATCCATTGTTCACGAGTGGATTTTGGAAGAGTTTGCAGGATACTTTGGGAGCCGAGTAATGTTTGAGTACAACTTATCATCCCCAAACTAATGGTCAGACCGAGAGGGTTAACCGAGTCCTGGAAGATCTCTTGAAAGCTTGTGTATTAGACTTCAGAGGATCGTGGGAAGACCATCTACATCTAGTCGAGTTTGCATATAATAATAGCTACCAGTCGAGCATTGGGATGGCACCATACGAGGCATTGTATGGTACACCGTGTAATTCTCCGGCACGTTGGTTAGAGACTGAGGATAATTTGATACTTGGGCAAGAAATGATCAAGGAGACATTGGATTGAATTGAGATCCTTCGGCAACGAATGAAGGCAACCCAAGATCGTCAGAAGAGTTGCACTGATAAACGTTGAAAAGATTTGGAATTTAACGTTGGCGACATGGTATTCGTGAAGGTTTCGTCACTGAAACATGTGGTTCGGTTCAGAAATAAAGGAAAGTTAGCTCCTAGATTCGTTGGACCGTTCCCGATAGTCGAGCGAATAGGAAAGCTCGCGTATAGATTGAAGTTACCCGAGATGATATCGAGTGTGCATAATGTGTTCCATGTGTCGTTTCTACGGAAATTCGTGTATGATTCAAATGTGGTGGTATCTCCAGGGCAGTACGAAGACGTAGAAGTGGAGACCGCAGTTATAAAACCTCGTAAGCCGCTTCGTGTTGCGGGGAATGATACAAAACTGGTTAGGAGGAAGACGGTTAAGCTAGTCAAGGTACAATGGAGTGAGGATGGCGACGATTGTATGTGGGAGACGGAAAAGAGCATGAAGGCGACCCATCCAGAACTCTTCATCGGTATGACCTATTAATATTGTGTCATCATTATATCATTGTAACTTGTGACATGGTTATTGTTGTTGTTAGAATTCCGCATGCTAGGATAAGGCTATGGCTACTAGTTTGGTGATAGAATTGGATGCTCGTTGATGATAGGCATGCAGAATTGTTTTGATTGCTTATGTTTGTTGGGATTTCGGGGTTGATTTTCCTAAAGGGGGGAGAATGTAACAGCCTGCATTTTAAGGATAGGAGGATTGTAAAATATTTTTATTTTATTCTCTAAGGGTTGGACCATTTTCATATTTTAATATGTTTCTTTTGGGTATATGAGACATGTCCATAATTTTTACCAATTTTGTTTGTGACCATTTTGCCCTTGTCAACCTTGTACAAGGCATAACTTTTGACTCGGATCGATTCAGGTGCTGAGATCGGTCTCATTAGAAAGGGATTGATGATTCCCATTCCGTAGAGTGGTCACATTAAAGATTTGGCTCAGCGATTTAGGAGAAATCGTCGTTTTAATGTTTTACAGTTGGTTGTTCAGGATTTTACGCCATAATGGGTTGATTTGAAGAGGCCCATTAGTGGGCTGGTGGAAGGCTATAAATAGGGGATAGTAGGTATGTAGAATAGTTTACTTTCTCCATTCCCTCGTTTGGAAAAGCTAGAATTCCTCCATTTTCTTCACCTTTCCACCATTAAAGCTTGGAGAATCGAAGATCTACATCGTTTGAAGCTAGATCTACATCATTTCAAGAGAGAGTGTATCGAATCGAAGGGTTTAGAGAAAATTCTTTGCTGTCCGGAATCATATCTCTTTGCTTTTGAGTTGTTTTGGAGAATTGGTGAGTGATATGCATCTCTCACGCGGATTCAATCAAGTATACGAGTTGTTTGAGTATAATTTCATCATTTTCAAGTGTTTTCTCCTAAATCTACATCATGATAAGGTTTTTTTCATATGAATCGCCATAGGATCTAATTTAGCAACTTAAAACCGGTAATTTCCATATATTCCTATATGTTATGCAAGTTAGATTCATAATTTAGGTTATATGTTCATTCATCATGATTTTGATGAAGTTTGCATAATTTTGATGAAAATCGTCATACTCAAGTTGTTATGATTTCATATTATGTTTGTGGTTGAATTGGGTGAATTGGTTGAGCAGATTTCGCTGATCTTTTTGTTTGACGAAGTTTTGTTTGAATTTGGTAGTGGGTTGGACCAGTACAGGCCATGGGTCGGTCGTGTAGTACAAGAGGTATTACAAGTGGTCGGTCGGTCGAGCAACAATACGGATCATTCGTGCTCCCAAAGAACGGTCAGCAGAGCATGGGGTCGATCGGTCAAGGCAAAGGCGTTCGAGTCGGTAGTGCACAAGGGGGTCGGTCGGTCATGCACAAGGGGTCGGTCGGTCGTGCACAAGAGGGTCGGTCGGTCCATGGGGTCGATCCGCGTGTGTCTAAGGTTATGGTAGTGTAACATCCTATACTTTTACAACCCTAAAAATGATAAATTAAAGAATAATTAATTTAATATTCATAATTAAGTGAACGCCATTGAGTTCGCCTGGGAATTCTGGTTAAAATAGACACCTGATTTACGTAAAACGGACACCTTGTGAAGAAGTTATTAAGATTGGAAGTTTATATACGCACAAGAGGAATATATGTGTGTATATATATATATATGTAAACCCTTCCAGATATTCAAAATAATTCAAATCCGCTGGGAACCATAGGCGGGAAATTTCCCACTCTGGGGTCAACTCCATAAGGGGGTGTCGACCCATGTGTCGACCCTAAAGGAGGGGGTCGACCACCCTGCCAGATCCGAGGCAAAATTCGTTTTTCTGAACGTAGACTCTTTCTTGACCAGATTCAATGATTCTAGGTTATTAATAAGACCCTATGCCCATTGTTTTATTCATTCTAAAACAATGGAGAACTAGATGCTGCCTCTGCCCAGATTAAATCAAGTCTTTTCTTCTTCAGCAATCAAGTTATTCAAGTTTAGATATCTGTGATTCAACATCTGCAATCCTTCTTCTATTTTTCTATATCCAATCACAGTGAGTCTATGTTAATTTTAGATCTAAATAATTAAAAGCTGATCTTGACATGACTATAATTTGGATCTAAGCCTGTGACTATTTGAATCATATCAGATCTGCTATAACCTGTGTATCTAAGTAATTCTGACATGACTATGAACTAAATCTAAACCTTTACTTGATTATCATGTCATATCTGCCATTGCTTGTAGATCTAATTCATTGTTTAGATCATATCATGCCAGTTCAAATTATGTTTATGGCTAAATCAGATCTATTGTTAGTTGGTTATCTAATTCATTGTTTAGATTTTATCATGCATGTTTATGATGTCCCTATTATGTTAGAATCAGTTCTATTGTCAGATGTTCATCAGATCTATTCCTATATGCCTATTTTGTCAGTATGCCAATATATGTTTATGCCTATTTCTGCCATTACATGTCAATCTTGTTAGTATGATCATTTCTGTCCTCTTCCCTTCATCTTTTTCCTTTTATTTTTATAGCCAGGCTACCTTCGAGCCTTGGCATGCTGCTGAAATATGTGAAGGCTTTTAATTCGGAACGAGGGAAAAATGGTAAAATCGGGCATAACTTGTAATTGGAAATTGGGCATAACTTGAATGAAATATATGAATATGGATTTGGGGGGCATAAATCAAATTGTGATTAAGGACCTAAATTTGGAGCATATGGTTCATTATGAACGACTTGGGAATGGGGCATGAAAACCTATAATGACATTGGAATAATCGGTTAATAATGGAAATGCCTAGAATTACAATAATTAGAAACTATTACTGCGCTTAGACACGGGGTTAGATTACACTTGTGGTGGAAGTCTGCCCGGAACCGACCGACATATCCAGCGACCACTAGTGGTGAATCTAATGTGTGGGGTCTAAGTGCACAAACACGATATGTGCTAAGACACGAGGTTAAGCCCGGCTTGTGGAAGAAGTCTGCCTGAAACCACCGGCATATCCAGCATCTACAAGTTGCAGGCCTAATGTGGGAGGTCTAGCACATTATAACCATAAATGAATATGGCAATGAACTTGAATACTTAACCTAGTTGAATCCATGGGGATTACATGAACATGTTAACTTGAGTTGGGTTAAGTAAATTTGATATGAAACAATGGGAGGGTTAAGTAAATCTTGGGTTGGTGGGTAATATTTATATATAGACCCACAAACTTAACCTGTTACTCTGGTATGGCATAGCCTGTGGAAAACCTAGTGGGGATGCAAGCATAGGGGAAGCTTGTATCATCTTGTGTGTGGGACCCGTTTCAGTCAGTAACCCATATATAGGTATCAAATGAGTACTCCGAACTAGGTCGGAGTCGGGGCACGCTTACTGGGCTGATTGTAAGAGATCCAAACGTGGGGGACGGTGTGGGCGGCGCATTCCGACGGAGCCATATGCATGCATGGTTCCTGCAGAGGAGGTTTAGACGCCGTGACATTTATAGATATGGCTGGGCACATCCTGAAAACGAAGGGTTGCCACTTTAGGAAGTGATACATCCTGCTGTGGGGCCAGCACAGGGTATCTACGGAGTAGGGAGCCGATTGATTGGGGTAGTAATTTGGGTACATCGAGACTCCGATATGTTTAGAAGCCCGTTATTATCCTTAGGGGTAACTCCTGTACGTTGGGCTGCCTGTTGATTGTATGGGGTTAAAACCTCTCACTAGAAGTACACCTAAGTCCACCATCTACCATCTTATACATGTTGGGGACCATATCATTCTGGTTATACTAGTATTGGTGCAGAGAAATCATTAGAGAAGCGCAATATACTCTATCATGTTTATCCTGTTTACCTTGTCATACCTGCCTATTATGATGTTATCTCTCTTATCCACTTTATATGTCTATCATGATACTTTTACTTATTTATATGCCAAAAGTAACTGGCCTCACCAGACTTTATGCCTGACCCATTTTGTTTCCTCTTCTTTCTCTTCCGTTTCCCCCCAGGTCTCAGGGTGTGAATACTTAAACTTGATCAAGATTCTACTTTCATTCTGCTTGGAGTTTCTTAGATGTATTGCTTGATTTTTTTACCTTTACTACTATGGCTATGTTTTAGGGAATTATGCTTCTTTATTTATTGTACTCTGATGTTTTAAGTACAAGAAAGAAATTTCAATGATGTATTTGTTTTTATGCATTTCAGACATATGACGTAACCAAGTTTTGAACTACGGTGCTTTATGATTAATAAAGTTTTTTTTATTATTCCGATGCTATTTTATATCTGTCTTGTAATGTTCATGTTTCTGTTTACCTATAACGCTTCACGAAACTTAATGCATTCTCTTAATAAGTGACGTTAACAGACGTGGGGTATCACACTTGGTATCAGAGCTGAAGGTTACTAGATCGGATGAAAGATTTTGAAAATTATTTTCAAAAAGGTTTTAAAAGAAAGCATTTTCAAGAGGAAAAGTCTGTTTTGAAAAACATATTTCCCAAAGCCATATGTAATATCTTTCGATCCTTAGTCTGAATCCCTTTCCTTTTCTTTTTTGCATTTCTGCAGAACCTAATATTCCATAGGGCATTACGATATCGGGCTGGTTCCGTAGGTATCTAGAGGCCACAACGCCTGCCGGTGGTCAAACTGACATTCCTCCCCCAGCTGCACCCGTCGTTCCTCCTCCTCCGCGTGCATATAATTTCTCTAAGATCTGCAAAGATTTCTATGCTATGCGAGGAAAGTCATTCCGTGGAACTGAGATGTTCGTAGAGGCAAGGAATTGGCTCAAAGAGACGGAGGATCTGTTTGGAAATTTTGAAGTGGACGATCGTAGGAAAATTCAGTTAGCCGCCTGGCTACTGAAAGAAGAAGCTTCGTTCATGTGGGAAGTGACACAAGAAGGGTGTCCAGTGGAGACTTGGGATGATTTTCGGCTAAGGTTTGAAATGAAGTTTCTTTCTCAAGCTGAGAAAAGCATGCAAATGGAAAGGTTTCTGGCACTCAAGCAAGGAGGCATTACTGTTAAAGAGTATGTTAACAAATTTAACCAACTAGCAAGGTCTGGGTTGGAGCTAGTAGATACCCCGCATAAGAAAGCTTTGCGGTTTGCTAGAGGACTGAATCAACCCCTCCATGGGTTAACTATGTCTCATATTCCAATGGGAGCAACTTTTGAAAGTCTCGTTGATATGGCATTGATGCATGAGGAAGATAAAGCTGAAAAGAAAGAAGTTAAGGTTGAGGAAACACAAAACAAGAAAGTATAGCCTAAGAAGTTTTGATTTCTCTTTCCAGTCATCCTATTAGAACTTTTTTTGATTATGGCGCTTCGCATTCATTTATATCTGATTCGGTGGTTGAGTCTCTGTACCTTAGTACTAGTATGGCAGTGGATCCCATTGTTGTCTCAAACCCCATTGGTGGTACGGCTCATTTGTCCATGATTTGCCGGTGTTTGAGAATATCTGTGTTAGACATCAAGTTTGAGTGCGACGCATATGTTCTCGGTTTTATGGGCTATGGTTTGATTCTAGGGATGGATTGACTAGCCATGTATGGTGCCATTTTGGATTGTGAGACATTGGTCGTTAGACTTTTGACTTGCCATGGGAGGACCCTCGAGATTTCTTGTGACCCAAAGTGGTCTGTCATGCTTAGTTTCCTAGAGTCTCTTGATGCATCTATCGATGATCTGCGATCTACACCAGTATTCCATGAGTATCCTGATGTTTTTGATGAGGTTCGGGACTTACCTCTGAGGTGCGAGATCAATTTTCGTATATACTTGGTAGACAATGCAAAGCCAATTACATTACATGTGCGCCATATGGCTCCAAGGGAATGGAAGGAGTTCAGAAAGCAAGTAGGGGAGCTACTTGAGAAAGGGTTTATTAAGCGAAGCATATCTGAATGGGGTGCTCTAGTATTATTCGCAACTAAAACGGATGGTTAACTTCGCTTATGTATAGACTATAGGGAGTTGAATAAACTCACCAAGAAGAATAGGCACCCACTCCCAAGGATAGATGATTTGTTTGACCAACTTGTTGGTGCACCAGTTTTCTCTCAGTTAGACTTGGCCACGGGGTTTCACCAGTTGAGGGTGTCTGAGGATAGTATAAACAAGACTGCTTTTCGTAATCCAGATGGTTTCTATGAGTGGCTCGTTATGCCTTTTGGGTTGACGAATGCACCCGCCTATTTTGTTGATCTGATGAGTAGGGTATTCTGGGAGTTTCTAAATAAATTTGTCCTAGTCTTTGTTGATGATATCTTAATCTTCTCAAAGAGCGAGGAAGAGCATGCCTTACATATAAGGGAGGTTTTGAAAACTCTACGTGCGCATCAGCTTAAGGCAAAATTCTCCAAGTGCCATTTTTGGAGAAAAGAGGTAAGATTTTTAGGGAATGCGGTCTTTAAAGATAGGATAGCATTAGATCCCACAAAGGTAGTTGCAGTTCAAGATTGGCAAATCCCAAATAATGCAACGGAGGTGAGAAGCTTTCTTGGATTGGCAGGCTATTAAGGAAGTTCATTAAGGACTACGCGAAGGTATCAACCCCACTCACCAGGCTGACAAAGAAGAATTTGACGTTTTCATGGGATATAGATCGTGATGTTGCTTTCCAGCGATTGAAGAGGGCTCTGACAATAGCCCCAGTCTTGAACTTGCTCGATGGGAATAAAGTGTTTACAGTATATACTGACGCATGTGGTATAGGGCTTGGTGCGGTTCAGATGCAAGAGGGAAGGGTAGTACGTTATGGAGGTAGACAACTAAGGGTTCATGAGAAGAACTAACCTACCCACGACTGAGGACTAGCTTCCATAGTATTCCTGCTCAAGACTTGGCGCCATTATTTGCTTGGAGAGAAGTTCAAATTGTATACTAATCATAAATCTCTCAAGTACTTGTTCTCGCAAAAGGATCTTAATTTGAGGCAGCAAAGGTGGATGGAGTTCCTAGCCTCTTATGACTTTGATATTGCTTATAACCTTGGCAAGGGTAATGTGGTGCTGGACGCATTGAGTAGGCAGAGGATGGCCTAAATTCCTCTGTTTGTAGAGAGGAAAAGCTTAGAGTTTATATCGACTTTTGACTTTAGACCCCCCCACTGAGTTTTTTCCTAGCTTGTTTGCATCACTAGAGGTGCGACCTACTCTTATGGATCAGATAGGAGCTTCACAGCGAGAGGATCCACAGATTTCAGACATCTTAGATAGGCTTAGTAAAGGGGTGACTTCTAGTCACATCAGTAGATATTCCACGGACGATAGAGGGTGATTGCGATGAGATGGAAGGCTTTGTGTTCCCTGAGTTAGGAGTCTTTTAAAGACAGTCCTAGAAGAAATCATTCTAAGAGATTAATCATCCAGGTGGCGATAAGATGTATAGGGGTATGAAGAGGGTTTTCTTTTGGGCTGGGATGAAGAAAGATGTGGCGGAGTTTGTTTCTCAATGTTTGATTTTCCAGCATGTTAAAGCTGAACAAAAGAAGCCCGTTGGTTTACTTCATCCTTTGGAGGTTCCGCAGTGGAAGTGGGAGAGCGTCTCTATGGATTTCATAGATGGTTTGCCAAGATCGAAGAAACGCAACACCAGTATTTGGGTTGTAGTAGACAGACTTACTAAAAGCGCTCATTTCATTCTAGTTAAGAGTAATAGGACGACAACATGGTTGGTAGCAGTTTACGTTCGTGAAATAGTTCATCTTCATGGAATACCTTCCAGCATCGTAAGTGACAGTGGCCCCATATTCACCAGTGAATTTTGGAGGAGCTTGCAAGAAGCATTAGGTAAACAGTTGTGTTTGAGCACCGCTTATCACCCTCAGACAGATGGACAGGCAGAAAGGGTGAACAGAGTTCTTGAGGATCTTTTAAGGTTGTGTATCCTAGACTTTGGAGGGACTTGGGAGGAGCATCTTCCGTTAGTGGAGTTCGCCTACAACAACAGTTATCAAGCTAGCATTGGCATGGAACCGTTCGAAGCATTGTACGGACGACCCTGTAGATCACTAACTTGTTGGTGGGAATCTACATAAAGACTACTATATGGACTAGATATGGTTAGAGAAACGTCCGAGAAGGTTGATCTTATTAGACGGCGATTGGAGACCGCTCAGGATGGGCAAAAATCCTATACATATAGGAGAAGCACCGACATTGAATTCGTGGTGGGAGACATGGTTTTCATTAAGGTATCACCATTAAGAAATGTGGTTCGCTTTGGATCTATAGGGAAATTGGCACCAAAATTTGTAGGACCATTTCCCATAATAGAAAGGATTAGCCAAATGGCCTATAGAGTAAAACTACCCGAGAGACTATCCGGCATTCATGATGTTTTCCACGTTTCTCATTTGTGGAAGCACTTGGATGATACCACGGAAGTAGTTGAGCCGAGTATATTGGAGGAAGTAGAGGTGGAACGGGAGGCGATAGTTAGACGAGTTCCTACCCGCATTCTTGGATCAGAAGTTAAGAAGTTACGCAATAGAGAAGTCAAGTTGATGAAAGTTCGGTGGGGAGACAACCCAGAGGATGCAACTTGGGAGACCGAAGACAAGATTCGTGCTTCGTACCCTTTTCTTTTCGAGGGTATATTCTTAACTTCCTTTGCAAAGTTTTTATTCATGCTTGTTTCTATCATTTAAATATGTCCTATCGAACGAATCTTCGACCTTTAAGTAGGAATCCCATGAATGTAAACATGTGTTTGAGACATGTTATGTTTGACGGATGTAAATGGATGCAAGTGTTTGCTAGTGGTTGCTCGTGGACGCATATACACACACATTAGGCACTAGATTGGATCAATCACTCTCATACTTCATATGGATGTGTGCGCATTTTATTCTTTTATTGGATGAAAGTGGGTGTATCATCATATGGATGCTGCATTTGGATGGATTATTGTGCACACATATAGAGCTTACATGTTATTATAGGATTATTTGCATACATGTTGGATTCATGACACTAACATACATTGCATTAAGGAGGTCGACTGAATCAGTGGACCGCCTGATCTTTTGCATTAGTATAAGGACATATACCCACACCTTTGCATATGTTCATATAAGCATCAGAAGCCTTTAAGACAATGGATGCCCATGATTGGTGGATGAATAGATGGGTGACGGATGGTAGGATATACATTCTTTTTAACTTAGAGATTTCGGGGACGAAATCCTTTGGGTAGGGGAGAATGTGACACCCCGTATTTTTACAACACTAAAGATGATAAATTAAAGAATAATTAATTTAATATTCAGAATTAAGTGAAACGGAATGCGCCATTGCATTCGTCTCGAATTCTGGTCATAAAACGGACATCGTATGAAGAAGTTAAGGTTTGAAGTTTATATACACACAAAAGGAATATATATATATATAACCTTCCAGAAATTCCAAATAATTCAAACCCGTTGGGAACCATAGGCGGGAAATTTCCCGCTCTGGGTGTCGACCCAGGGGTCGACCCCATGAGGGGAGTGTCGACCCATGGGTCGACCCCATAAGGAGGGGGTTGACCCCCAGCCAGATCCGAGGCAGAATTCGTTTTTCTAAACGTAGACTCCTTTCTTGACCAGATTCGATGATTCTAGGCTATAAATAAGACCATATACCTATTCTTTTATTTATTCTAAAACAATGGAGAACTAGATGCTGCCTATGACCAAATTAAATCAAGTCTTTTCTTCTTCAGCAATCAAGTTATTCAAGTTTAGAGATCTGTGATTCAACATCTGCAATCCTTCTTCTATTTTCTAGATCCAATCACATTGAGTCTATGTTAATTTTAGATCTAAATAATTAAAAGTTAATCTTGACATGACTATAACTTGGACCTAAGCCCGTGACTATTTGAATCATATCAGATCTGCTATAACCTATGTATCTAAGTAATTCTGACATGACTATGAACTAGATCTAAACCAATATTTATTTATCATGTCAAATCTGCCATTGCTTGTAGATCTAATTCACTATTTAGATCACATCATGCCAGTTCATATTATGTTTGTGGCTAAATCATATCTATTGTTAGTTGGTTATCTAATTCATTGTTTAGATCTTATCATGCCTGTTTATGTTGTCCCTATTATGTTAGAATCAGTTCTATTGTCACATGTTCATCAGATCTGTTCCTATATGCCTATTTTGTCATTATGCCACTATATGTTTATGCCTATTTCTGCCATTATATGTCATTCTTGTTAGTATGATCATTTCTGTCCTCTTCCCTTCATTTTTTCCCTTTTATTTTTATAGCCAGGCTACCTTCTGGCCTAGGCATGGCGCTGAAATATGCGAACGCGTTAAATTCGGAATGAGGGGGAAACAGTAAAATTCAAGCATAATGTGTAATTGGAAATTTGGGCATAACTTGAATGAAATATATGAATATGAATTTGGGGCATAAATCAAATTGTGATTAAAGACCTTAATTTGGGGCATATGGTTCATTATGAACACGACTTGGGAAAGGGCATGAAAACCTATAATGACATAGGAATAATTGGTTAATAATGGGAATGCCTAGAATTATAGTAATTAGAAACTGTAACTGCGCTTAGAAACGAGGTTAGATTACACATGTGGTGGAAGGCTTCCCAGAATCGACCGACAAATCCAGCGACCACAAGTGGTGAATCTAATGTGCGGGGTCTAAGTGCAAAACACGAGACGTGCTAAGACGCGAGGTTAAGCCCGACTTGTGGAAGAAGTCTTCCCGGAACCAACCGGCATATCCAACATCTACAAGTTGTAGGGCTAATGTTGTAGGTCTAGCACATTATAACCATAAATGAATATGGCAATGAACTTGAATACTTAACCTAGTTCAATCCATAAGGATTACATGAACATGTTAACTTGAGTTAGGATTAATTAAATTGATATGAAATAATGGAAGGGTTATGTAAATCTTGGGTTGATGGGTACTATTTATATATAGGCCCACAAACTTAACCTGTGGGGTTATGCAATCTTTTACTCTGGTATGGCATAACCTATAGAAAACCTAGTAGGGATGCAAGCGTATGGGGAAGCTTGTATCATCTTGTGTGTGGGACCCGTTTCAGTCAGTAACCCATATATAGGTATCTACTCCGAACTAGGTCGGAGTCGGGGCACGCTTACTGGGCTGATTGTAAGAGATCCAAACGTGGGGGACGGTGTGGGCGGTGCATTCCCGTGGAGTCATGTGTGTGCATGGGTCCGGCAGAGGAGATTTAGATGCCGTGACACCTGTATATTTGGTTGTGCACAACCTGAAAATGAAGGGTTGCCACGTTAGGAAGTGATACATCCTACTGTGGGGCCATCACAAGGATCTGTGGAGTAGGGAGCCGATCGATTAGGGTAGTGATTAGGGTACATCTAGACTATGGTATGTTTAGGAGCCCGTTATTATCCTTAGGGGTAACTCCTGTACGTTGGGCTGCCAGTTGATTGTATGGGGTTAAAACCTCTCACTAGAAGTACACCTAAGTCTACCATCTTATACATGTTGGGGATCATCTCATTCTGGTTATACTAGCATTGGTGCAGAGAAATCATTATAGAAGCGCAATATACTCCATCATGTTTATTTTGTTTACCTTGTCATACCTGCCTTTTATGATGTTATCTCCCTTATCTACTTTATTTGCCTGTCATTATACTTTTAATTATTTATATGCTAAAAGTAACTAGACTCACTAGACTTTATGTCTGACCCACTTTGTTTCCTCTTCTTTCTCTTCCGTTCCCCCTCCCCCAAGGTTCTCAGGGTGGGAATAATCAAGCTTGATCAGGATTCTGCTTTCGTTCTGCTTGGAGCTGCTTAGATGTATTGCTCGAGTTCTTATCTTTTCTACTATGGCTATATTTTGGGGAATTATGCTTCTTTATTTATTGTACTCTAATGTTTTAAGTACAAGATAGAAATTTCAATGATGTACTGGTTTTTATGCATTTCAGACATATGATGCAACCATGTTTTGAACTACGATGCTTTATGATTAATATTTTTTTTATTATTCCACTGCTATTTTATATTTGACTTTTAATGTTACTATTTCTTTTTACCTATAATGCTTCCCGAAACTTAATGCATTCTCTTAATGAGTGACATAAACGGATGTGGGGTGTCACAGGCAGCACTTTCAAATGCCATGGTTGATGGTAGAAACGTTGTGGCCTGTTTCCGTAGTTATTGTGGAATGCTATGAATGGATGATAGACCTTATGTTGATGTTATTTGGTTCGGTGATGTTGAAATGTGTTCGTTGATCGGTATAGAACAACGAATGAGGTGACAACTCAAAGATCATGTGTTAGTGAATAATGGTCTCTCGAGAAGGTTGCTTGAGCTATGAATGGTCATCAGGTTGGATGACTAGTGATGCAAAGGCCGAGAAATTATTGTTGTCGTAGGTTCTAGCAGGCTCAAAGTAGGGGTAAAATGGGGGCACCCAAGAGACTGGAAGGTTGCTGGTCGAGTACCCTGGGTATCGTTGAAAGGCCTAGGTACATATCGTTGAAAGGCGTATAGAGATTCGGCTAGAACCAGGGTTACCATTAGCCCTTGACATATGGCAAGGTTAGTCATCATACGATTAATGATGGTTTTAAAGCATGATAAGTGGTGATAGCTAGAGTCTATTACGAATGATTGGATGTTTTGTTTGTACCATCCCGCGTAGATTGCCCAACGTCGAAGGAGATGTTTTTTGGGTGCTTGTCTGATAATGGTTTAGGCCTCTAGGGCTTGTACTTGAGGGATGTTGAATTCGATTAGGATTATTTATGTGAGATATATAATCTGAATGCTATGAGTGTTATAGTTCAATTGCTTCTGATTACCCTGAATGAATGGTTGTTCTAATTTCCATGGATATATGGTTGAAATGTGTGTTGTAAAAGGCTATCACTGTCCGATGTGGGGAAGACGGGAGTTGAGTTCTCCTCTGGTGTTGTGGGCAGATTAGTTCGTTTATTTACCCATTCTCGTATACTTTATTGATGATGTTAGATAGCTATTTTATCGCTCACTAAGACTGTTGTATGACTCAAGGTTTTTTGTTTCCCTCTTATTACCATGGGTTGTTCATCCGGTTGTGGATGGGCAGACTAAGTAGCAGGTAACAGGTGATAGCTTGGTGAGACTATGTTGTTAGTCGATGGTGAGCTGGAGGCTTACGTACCAGTTTTATTACTATCTAGTATTTCTGTTTTTGCTGTTTGTGTTGCTCTATAAGTGATTGTAGCGAGGCTTCATGTACAGACTTTGATATTCCTATGATGTATGGATGATCTTTCAGGATGTTGTAAAAGTTTCAGAAGTTTGTAACATGATGCTCCACTATTTCTGCCTGTTGTATATGTTCTATTATATTTTATCCTTGCGCTGTGAGTTCTACGATAGGTTCCATTTGTGTTAACATACCTTGATGATTGTCCATAGCTTCCTAGCACGTCTTTCAGCACATTATTCCTCTTGTTTAGTTTAGGGATTATGGGTAGTCGTCACATGCTGCTTGTATTAGTGAAAAATTATTTGGGGGGCAAAGATGAGATACAACACTTACGATGTTGAGTTCAATGCAGTCGTTCAAGCTATTTATCATAGGAGGCATTTTATTTTTCATAAGGAATTCGTTTTGTACACGGATCATGAAGCTTAGAAACATCTCCAGAGTCAAGACAAAGTGGAAGCTAGACATGCATCATGGATTGCTTATCTACAACAGTTCACGTTTGTAGTGAAGCATAAGGAGGGAGTTACAAATAAATTCGCCAATGCATTTAGCCGAAGGGGTAATCTTTTGACAATTAAGGTGAAGCAACATATTTTTCAGTAATGGAGGTATTTCTATTCAAAGGGAATCAGCTGTGCATTCCTGAATGTAGCCTTCGAATGAAGATAATCGAAGAACTTCACAGTGAAGGGCAAGTAGGTCAAGACCGTACACTACAACTAATCTTGGATTCATATTATTGGCCTACGATGCGTAAAAAAGATGAAAAGTTTGTGCAGAGTTGTCACATTTGTCAAGTGTCTAAGGGGATGACAACTAATGTGGGGTTGTATATGCTATTACCCGTTCCTTATCGACCATAGGTAGATGTGAGTACAGATTTTGTTTTGGGTTTACCAAGGACACAACGAGGCAATGATTCCATTTATGTAGTCGTTGGTAAATTTTCGAAGATGGTTCATTTTATTGCTTGCAAGAAAATGGCATATGCAGTGAATGCGGTTCAACTATACTTTCGAGAGATCTATCATCTACCTGAGCAACCAAATTCAATTGTGTCGGATCATGATACTCGGTTTTGGAGTCATTTTTGGATTGGTTTATGGAAAATGGTAGGTACAAAATTGAAGTTTAATAATGTGTATCATCCGCAAACGAAGAACCAAATAAAGGTGGCGAATAGATTATTGGGAAATTTGTTGAGGAGCCTTGTTAGTGACAACTTGAAAAGTTGGGATTTGAAGTTTAGCTAAGCTGAATTTGCATATAACCATGTTGTCAATCGTAGTACTGGATTCAGTCCTTTCAAGATTGTGTATACGGTAGTACCAAGGGGCCCTTAGATTTAACTCCATTGCTATGACAAGATAAAATGCAAATAAAAGCCATTGATCTTGTCTCAGGGTTACGGGAGCACCATTGTGCGGTACATGAACGGTTGGTTGAAGAGATTGATGTGAATTCGTGGACGAATTCCTTTGATCCAGTGGAGGATGATGTGGCACACAACTAAGTGGTATCAGAAATACATTGTTTTGGTATCGGGTGTAGTGTTTCGGCATCAAAATAAGCTTTTGTGCTAGTTTTTCTGGTTCGCATCATTAGGTATCGGTATCGTTATATTGGTTATGCTTTTGTTTAGGTATCAGTATCGAAGATCATTTGTTTCTTTGGTATGTTGTCTCGGCTCCGATAATGATAACTTGTTTTTGGTTTCGGCTTTGGCTTCAATTCAAAGTGGATTTGCTTCCAGTAGAGATAGCTGTTTCGCCTCAAGTTTTTTAGCTTCAGGTCCGTGCTTCGGTTCCATGGTTTCCGAGTAACTTCTTTACATTTCCGTGACAACTCTGGTTTTTCTTTATATTTTATTTCGATATCGTCTGGCTTTGATTGTTGTTTCGAAATCGTTGTATTGTTGTGTAGGCATCGGCTTCGACTTTTAGAACATTGTTAATAGGCGGCTGAACATGTAACAGTTAGTTGATTTTTTTATAAAATTTGGCATCCGCCATTATTGGAAGCTCCAACAGTTTATTCCCATTTTCGGTATTCTTTTGTGATCAACGATTTGGAAGATAAATCTTTCGGGCATCAACTCAATCAACAAAAAATGGTGACTAAGTTTCGACATCTTTCAATCAACGAAAATCGGTGTCATCTCAAGTTCATGTTTAATCTTTGTGAGACTATCGAGTTTGAAGTTTCCATCCGGTATCATTCATATTTCCAAAATCAAAAATTGTATCAGTTTCATATACAATTTTATGGCTTGTTGTTGTGGTCACGGTTTTGATATTAATTCGAAACCCTTGTTCATTCTACCACTGCATCACCCACGTTATGGGATATGCAAAAGTATACTTGCTTAAGTATAAGATATTCAAGAAAGGGTTGAGCCCATTGGGCATCCAATGCTTACTTCTTCGTGAGGAGGGAGACCATGCATAACAACACGCGCGCCATCTGTCCGCCCATTCCATTCCGAGCCACGCTGTGTTAGGTATGGGTATATTCTTTGTCCACGATGCAACAGGTTTTTTTAGCCCAGTTTTATTATAAACAGTGATGAAAACGGCGGGAGATATGATTGTTTGAGTTCAAACGGACGCAATCATTTTCACTAAATGAATGTGATTGTTCAATCGAACGAATGTGACCGCCCCTCTTCACTGTTGGAGAATGGAGTTTTGATGACAACAACCTTATTTCAATATTAATTTATTATAAAATATACACTAACATCTCTATCTAGAACATATATACACATATGCAGGATTTGTATACATGAATTAATACTGAAGACTGTACAGTTTTAGAGAGCCAAGAGATTCAGAATTCAGAGTAGATTCAAGACTCATGAGTAATCAAGAAATCAAGAGTTCAAGATAAATATAGTAATAGAGTCTAGTTTATATGTAAGACTCTGAATAGAACTCCAGGTTCAAATTCAAATTCTATTTTCCAAAATTCAAATTCTAATTTTAAATAGCTTTTCTATCTTACTTTTGAATTTACACATAAGTTTTGAAGTTTATAAGTTTATATATATTTATATAGTTATATACTTGTATAATTTTATATTTATAGATTTAAGTCTTATAATTTTATAAATACATTTATATCATTTATATTTATGTTTTCATATGATTTTATACTTTATAATACTCATTTACGTCACTATAATTTAATTCAAGAATTTCCGGAATTATATATATATAGTTAAACACTTGAAAATATTCAAAATTCAAATTTTTAATGAACATATGTCGACATACATATATGTATATGTCGATATACGACTGCCACTTTTTCAATTTTGAAAGGAAAAGTCTTTTCACTATTTGTAACGTTCCAGAAGCGTTGCAACCTTTCAAATCTTATAAATAGGGGTTGAATTCGAATTTTTTAACCATTCTTCTTCTCCATCTTCACCCCTTTTCATTCCTTCATTATTACTTCACAAGTGCAGACTCCTGCTTCGCACATGGGTCAATGCACACATGGTTGATTAGCAATGTGACCTTGTTGGGAAAATCATATCGAAACTAATAAGGATATTTTATTATTCTTATTTTGTTGGCACACATAACAACAGCTTATATGTTGAAAATCAACATTATAAGTAAGGGAAATAGTTCATGGTGAACATGTGCTTATAGATTATGATAATGGAATGTGATCGCTACAAAATGTTATAACGCCTTCGAGTAAAGAGCGCTGTGAAGACATGATTCTTTGTTTCAACTCACCAGGTTGTTAAAAATAAGGTATGTATTAGGCGTAATGAAATATTATTCAAAAACATGTAAATATGCATAGGTTATTTGAATAATTCAACCCTATTGGTTTTCACCCTATGTAAAACCAAAATGATTCAATTATCAATATTAGTCATGTCAAATTTTGTGATTTATTGTGCCTTACACCCTAAAACCTAACATGATATTTGTTACCAAACGCATATTATAGTAATTGAAACATCCATGTATATTTAAAGCTAAATATTCATACGTTACATAAGAGTTGGTTTAATAGTTCGATGCTCACTGTTAGCATATCTGGTAACCATGTTGTATGAATATGCACCTCTATCTCTTTAGTTTAGTAGACATAGTACATTGGATAGATTTTGGATGTCCGTTGTTACCCTCATCCATTAACCTAATCTCATATTTGATTTACACCTTTCGCCACCATCTCTTTTTGAATCCCCTAGATAAAAATTTAATACCAATTTCATCAACAACAAAAACAAAACAACTTTAAATAAAAATGTTATGACTACGAATTCTTTTTTATTTATTTATAACAGAAATCTATACTTATTAAATAAAACGTAAAAAAATATTATATGGATATATTATATCTGTTACACCAAGTATCATGAGAAATAGTTGTGTTGCCGTGAAACTACACATTTTTTTTTTCCGTTGTATAATGTATAAATGTTTCAAGAAGAAAGGGAAATGGCAGATTATCCATTGTAATGAGCTCAGTGGCCTAATGAGACAAACAAATCAAATTGCAGTTGATGAGATAAATTGTAGGAGCAGAAGTGCCAAAAATTTTGGCGATGCTTACGTGCACAAAACTTGAGTCCAGAATCATTTTGAATTTAAAATAGCTAAACATATTACTATGCTAAATTAATTAAATCAACTACTAAGTTACGTGTACATAATAATAGATATTATGTGTAATCTTGATTTTTAATACAATATGATGCATTACAAACTGTAACACATAAAAACATAAAAAATAATCATAAAACATCATGCTAAATAAATTCAATACACTCCGAACAGACAATCTGTGTAGTTTTCAAGTAGGTTAGAAAGTAAAAGCATGTAAGAGATAAGAACAACAATCCCACTTGCAGCTCTTTTCAAGAATTTAAAAGTATTTAAGCTCCACTTTCATTTGTTTTGAAATTAACTTAAATTATATTTCATTAAGCCTTCATTAAATCGATGAAGAACATAATACTAAATAAACGTTAACTATTCACTTCTAGCCTAAAGGTAGTTGCATAATGGTAAGTAGAGTTCATGGAAATAAAAAGGATAAAAGGCATTTCGTATGTTGGTTTGGATTAGTAAATAGTTTAACACGAACCATAATTACGTTTGATGGATCAATAATTAATTGTGGGTGCATCTATCGCTACTCCTTAATTAATAAAAAATGACAAAGTTAAGATGAAAATGCAAAGAGTTGTACCATTTTCCCCATGACGCATATACCAATAACTGGAAATTTAGTTTTCTCTCCCAGGAAACTAAAGATTTAGTAGATGACATGAACATACAAAGAATCTTTAATGAAAAACAATTAAATATAACTATTATACATGTAGTTAATTTTCTTCAATTTGTGAATAAATATCAGTTAAATAATACATATAAGTTACTTACGTTAATTTTTAACAAAATTAGGCAACAAATCCATATTAACATTAGGTTTCTGCATGCTTTATTCTCATTAAAAAATACATTGGCACTAAAATGCATTACATATGGTACCACATACACATGAATAAGGATACACATGATATTAAGTAATTTTTTCCCTCATTCCTTCAAGCTTCACAAACTCAACCTATAATGCGTCTTCCATGACTTCGAGTACTCAACCAAATCCATAAGAGCTGAAATTCAGGTTCCTAACAGAGCTTTATTAGTTCATTGATAATTGCATTTATTATCATGTGACACCACTTAGCCTGTGCAAACAAATGCAAAAAAGTAGATTTCCAAGTGAGTGGCAACTACTATTGACATGCCAACCTAAGGATAATGAATTATAAGCCTACACCTAATGAGTATATTATGATATGAGCTAACTATCAAGTAGACTAAAACTCAACTATTATAATATCTGGTTCAGCCTACACATAGCAAGTATATTAAATATGACCCGCTGATCTATGATTTCTAAGAGTAATGAGAAAAAATGAGAGCAAAGATTAATGATTGGTCTTTGCTGAATAGTTATATATTCAAATGTAAGAATTAAAAGCAGATAACCTACTAAATGAACCACACACCACCATCAATAATTATAGTTTGAATTTCTCAATCTTTAGCAGACAATGCAAATTAGTGCATTCTTCAGGTATCCTATTTGATTGGATGATCTTTGTCATCAATAAACAATGTCATGTGCCCTTTATAAGTTCATCTAGGTGTTGAATGCCAAAAAATATAAACACGAAAATATACGAACCTCAAATGGGAAATCTAAACTTGAATTGCCAAATAATGCTTACCGTCTTCGAAAAAAACCATGGCTGAACTCCACAAAAAGCAGTTATTTCCACAAATTCCGAAACCCCTTCTACGAAGCCTAACCAGATTTGAGGAGCTTTCGGAGCAGTAAGACAAATATCCCGCACAATTTTGACTAATTTGGATCCCCTATGTTCTCAACTGCAGAAGCTATTTTGGCAAGGTTATGATTATGGATATCTTTACCGCTTGGGAATATACACTAAACTCATATTTGTCATTAGTCCTGTGACATGGCTTAGATTTACGATCATTGTTTTTTTCAGCCCAGGCCAGTTGTAGAAGGCCTTGTTTAGTTGGAGTGCATATTACAGAGTAACGTGTGCTGTGTGGTCTTCGTGCACATGCAAATGTCAGATTAGCGTGTGAAGAATCGACCATTTTATGGAACCCATTTTCAATTTCCAAAAGTAATATATATATATATATATATATATATATATATATATATAAATCTAAAATTCTGCATGGCAGCAAATGTCACAACTACAATCTTTATCCCAAAACTTAAAATTTAATGGAATTACTATGCAAACCAGATAGTAGACATATACGAATGGATGATGCATCCTATCATGAAACATTAAATAGTCCAAATTGTGTTATAGCATGTGTTATCTCATTTTAGGGTGTAAAACATTGAAACAATAGATTTATTATGTATTTTTTTTAAAATGAGGAGATAACGTAAGCATAACATTTGAATTATAACGAAGTAATGTATAGCTAACAGAATGAAATATATAAAACAATGTATAGCTAATAGAATGAAATATATAAAGCAAATATGTATGCACTAATTAATCTTCCAAAGTTATAATAATAAATCTTGAATTCAAGATCCAAACTGCAGCCATGTAGTAGTTAAAAAGTTTTAAAAAGCATTTTTCTTTTTACCAAAAATTAACCAAGAAAAAAAAGTTTGATAGCTTACTGCAGGAAACCAAAGTTTGAATGCAATCTTTTTTACAAAATCTTTGCCCTTTTTCCGCTTCCAAGATCTTGATTGTAAAGCTTTGAGCCAGCGTTAGCTAAGAATAAATGAACAAATAAATAAAGACAAATTTGATAACATGATCAAATTATCATTTTTTGCGCCTTTAGCTGCCATAAAATTGGGGGATAACATATTTAAATAATGATAGATTTACGATCTTAGCCCATATCATATTAAGAAGGATTGTGATAGTATAATTGACCAATGCCCCTCGAAGAATCATATATTGTAAAAATACAAATAAATTAAAAACATGTAATTGACATAATGCTCACCATAGGATGAAACAAACATTAAAAGATATAGGTTCAGTTTGAGTACGTAGGCACATATAATTTCTTTGATTTTGCACCAATATTTCAATTGAAATAAATAATATTAAAAATATAAAAACCAAAATAATAAAGTTAATGTCCTTGCACATATGTTCGAATTTAATTTTCAGACCAAAGATGATATAGTTAAAAGATTTTTTTAATTAATTTTCTTCAAGGACTTATTTATGTATATTAAAGGATGTGCATAATTGTATGCAAGCGAGCAAGAAAACAATTTAAATAAAAGTGAGAAACTACAGCAGGCACTTTGGAAAGTTTTACAGTTTTCTTGTGCAAATTAGATAATTGTGAAGAAGATTAGTTAAATTTTGCATGAGATATTCTGCCATTTGTGATGGCATATTCCAATCATATAGATTATGCATAACAAATAATGTATGCATTGTTAATAACTGGCATTTTTGTATGATTTAGACCATATGCTGTGGACAAAAAAAAAACTACATACATGTGTGAGAATACATATATGGATTTTTTTTCGTGTGTGTATATATATATAATCATTTGAAACATTATCATAGGAAGATTTTTATGTTTAAAATTGGGATAGTTGTTAGGGTTGATCAGCACATTGAACATTTGGTTTTTCTGCTGAAAAATGAAGATAAAATCTTTGTAAAGCAATTATATTGAGAAATGAAGCTTACATGTGGGATATGAGACTGATATGGTATTTCACAATTAACAGATGAGTTAAAAATTGATTATGCTTTCCAAAAGTTCTCCAAAATATAGAAGTGATCATTTCGAATTAAAGTTGATAAATGACTTACCCTAAGGTAACCATTCTTTTACCAATAACTTCCATATAACTACAATAGCTAGGTATTAAATTAAGTATTATAAGCGCTAAATGTTTAAAACAAATGGAGAAAAACGGTTAAAAAAATATTTTCCCAGTTGCAAAAAAAAAAAATCATTTAAGAAAGAAGAGATTTATTTCAGTTGCACAATCCAGGTTTATTCAAAAATCATGCTTTTTTGCACATGCTTAGCTACTATAAACAGTTTAAGTATAATCGTTTGAAACATTATCACAGCAGAATTTATTTCGTAATCAGCGTAGCAGTTATGATCGATCAATAGATCGAACATTTGGTTTTTCGTCTAAAAATTTGAAGATCAAAAATTTATGTAAAGAAAATACAATCAGAAATGAATGCTCATGCGAGGATATGAGGCAGATAATAGTATTCACAGTTAACAGATGAGTTTAAAACAGAATTTTCCTAAAAGTGCTTTAAAATTTAAAGGTAATCATTCGGAGTTAAAAAATTTGATCAACAGCTTACTCTAATCTAACCATTTCTTAACCAATAACTTCCATAAAACTATACCACTTAGCCATAAACTAAGTTCTATAAGCACAAAAAACCTTTAAAAATTGTATGAAAAAGGACAAAAATACATGCGCAATAGAAAACCATTTTGGAAAGCTGAGAATTATTTCAACTGCACATTAATTGCACATGTGAAAAAAAAATCAATTTTTTCATTAACCCATGTACCAAAGGCAGAAATTGAATTATTATGGTGTTCACGTCTATGTTCAATGAAAATAACATAACTATGGATTTCACCTCAATAGGATATATGATTCTGTTAAGCAAGGCATAAAATTATTGAATTGGCCAATAAAAACACAACCTGCAACATCTACGGAAACCAATAAATATATTCAAGCAACTACGATAACTAATTTAAATTTTACAGTTTAAATATGCAACTGAAAATTCTCAATTCAAATATGTCAGTGAAGAAGGCATAAACCCTTTGATAAGCTAGCATAGTTATGGCCTAAATGCTTTTATCACTTGCTTTTAGATCAATGTCGATATGAAATAAATTACCTAAGTTCACGTTCCTATGCAATTTTTGTTCCTTGATAGGCGTTTTTATTATTACATGCATAATCTAGTCATGCGTTTATTCCCCTGCAGTTTTTTCCTATAAGATGGTTCATCTCCATGCATTTCTACCATAGAAAAATGTGCTTTCACTTCTTCCGTTTCTTGATTATAAATCTGTTAAAGGTGGATGAAACACAATGTGAAACTAATGATGGCCAAAGTTAGCATAGAAAAGTGATGGTTTAACAAACCGTTTAATTAATAAATGGGAATATATCCTTTCATTAGGAAAAGCCACAGTCTCTGCAGGATACCATTATAACCTAAATTATGAAGCTGCATGGTAAAGCAATATAAAAACAACGATATAGTTTATCATCATGTGATTCAAACTATATAAGCATTAGATGTTAGTTGCTAATATTGTTAAGTTATCATTTGCATTAATATGGTTCCCTATAGGATAAAATTTAATTTAAAACATGTTTAGCATTGCATTTTAGCCATCTACGTGTGGTTTTTGGCATGTACATTGTAACATTACATACCATTTGTTCCGATTCACAATCACAATAGATTCGAACGATAGTCTGTATAAGCACTTGCTTAAATACGCTTGTAGCAAAGGCACCTTGTGGTCTTTTTGACTTATTTCCTTTTTTAATGGTCATATTTTTTGTTAATGAGAAGAGTTCACAAACACTAATATAATCATAAATTAGTCTATCATAATTTCAAATCATATCGTGCAGAAGAAAAACCAAATATAGTCATATCATGATGAAAATTTTAAGCTGCAAGATTAAATGGCAGTAAAAAAGAAACCAGACAAACATCTAAGAAACAAAAACAGATTAAAATAAGTATGAAGACAGAATTTGGAGGAAGAAGAAAACTGAAAATGGTGAAGATGTAACAACGAAAGATACCTTTCTGATCCAAACGGCGGGTGATCAGACCGTGGATCCATGGCAAAGGCTCGAGAGCAAAAGAAGAGGCAAGGGTCGATCGACAGTCCTAGTATCAAAGAGGCAGAAGGAGAATGGTCGAGGTATCAAAATCTTAATTATTCATTAAAATTTATTTGTAAAATGACTGTAGTCACCTGTAGCCCACGGTTGAATTTACATATGGTAGAATAATCTTAAAAGTGCTATATTTATATTAGGGAATTGGAAACCGAGAGAAACAAATCAAATAAGTATAGTTACTTTTTTAACAGATTTTTTACTTATATAATGTTTTTAGTCATAAATATTAGTTTTCGTAAAAAAAATTAGTCTATTAAAACGATTTCTTTTTACAAAGTATGAGGTTGAATTCACGATATCACATCAACTAATAGCATTTAAAATGACAACTTATTTATCTTCAAAATGAAGCAACTACATGTAAACTGTAATACGACATGTAACATAAACCGTGCACAATTTTTTTAATGAATAAAGATTAAAGTATTTGATTAAATTAATTCACTCTCATGTAAAAAGTACGTAAACAATTCCTCATCCGAATAGTTTAACCAACCAACCATTTAAAGTGTTCATTTTCCAGGTGTTGTGCCAACATCTGGAAAATAAATTGGGTAATAATAGAACAATATGATAGAGAATCGGAGACGAAGATGCTGGCGACGGTGGGAAGAGGGAAGGCCGATTTTAGGGTTTTAGATAATAAACGGAAAGATCGGCATGAAAACACACGAATATTTAGGAATATTGGTGAGAAGGTCGGAGAGAGAAAGCTTGTAGAAATGAAAGTATTAATAAGTGCGACCTTTTGGCTTAAGATAAGCTAGGATGGTTGTGAGGCTTGGAAACTAAACTCAGTAATTATAATATAGTATAGATGTTTTATTGATTTTTATTTGTAAAAAAGAAACCAAACAAACATCTAAGAAACAAAAACAGATTAAAATAAGTATGAAGACAGAATTTGGAGTAAGATGAAAACTGAAAATGGTGAAGATGTAACAATGAAAGATACCTTTCTGATCCAAACGGCGGGTGATCAGACCGTGGATCCATGGCAAAGGCTCGAGAGCAAAAGAAGAGGCAAGGGTCGATCGACAGTCCTAGTATCAAAGAGGCAGAAAGAGAATGGTCGAGGTATCAAAATCTGAATTATTCATTAAAAATTATTTGTAAAATGACTGTAGTCACCTGTAGCCCATGGTTGAATTTACATATGGTAGAATAATCTTAAAAGTGCTATATTTATATTAGGGAATTGGAAACCGAGGGAAACAAATCAAATAAGTATAGTTACTTTTTTAATAGATTTTTTACTTATATAATGTTTTTAGTCATAAATATTAGTTTTCGTAAAAAAAATTAGTCTATTAAAACGATTTCTTTTTACAAAGTATGAGGTTGAATTCACGATATCACATCAACTAATAGCATTTAAAATGACAACTTATTTATCTTCAAAATGAAGCAACTACATGTAAACTGTAATACGACATGTAACATAAACCATGCACAATTTTTTTAATGAATAAAAATTATAGTATTTGATTAAATGAATTCACTCTCATGTAAAAAGTACGTAAACAATTCCTCATCCGAATAGTTTAACCAACCAACCATTTAAAGTGTTCATTTTCCGGGTGTTGTGCCAACATCCATTAAACATATATCACAGTGGTATATGCTGCCATTAACAGGTTTCAAAAGGTTGATATTCCAAAGCAATTTAATATTAAATCAAGATCACCATGAATTCTCTTATAGCATGAACATTTGAAAAACCCAATTTACTGACAGTTGATAAACTTCTGATTTAAATAATCATCAGACAATTCAATATAAATTTAAAGCAACAAAATATCCATCCTATGAACAAATCAGCCAAATAATGTATAAGTTGAACAAAAAATCAAACAGAACTGAATTCAATAAGACACAATTGATTTGTTATGTGTTCAATTGCTCTTACAATTCAATCAAAATAAGATTCGTAGTTTAAATGAAAAGTGCATTCCTTTACCCAAAGCAAGTCACGAACGAAATAATAGCAGACAACAACAAAGCTCCACTTTGCAATTTATTATAGACGAATCAAATGAATTTAAGCACTGGCTTGAAATAACCACAGTTGGAAGTACCCAAATCGAAGTTATAATGAAAAACGAAAATACCTACAGCGATAGAAGAATCGGCATGGTCCCAGCCAAACTACTGAAATTGCAACATGGACAACTGCTTGGTATGGTCGGATTATAGGACTACCTTTCAATGACAGAAGAAGGAAAAACGAAAGAAATGATTAACCGAAGAAAGTTGCCACCATGTCGGTCGGTAGTTCGGATCCGAGGAAAGCCTATAAGTAGGGTTGAGCATGAGGGTATGGACTTAAAGGGTAAAAAGCGGTGAGCCATGGAGGAAACCGCTTAGACTATTGTTGTAGAATGATTTCAGAAAAAGGCCCGAGAGTAAATGGAAACAAATTGGGTAATAATAGAACAATATGATAGAGAATCGGAGACGAAGATGCTGGCGACGGTGGGAAGAGGGAAGGCCGATTTTAAAGTTTTTGATAATGAACGGAAAGATCGGCATGAAAACACACGAATATTTAGGAATATTGGTGAGAAGGTCGGAGAGAGAAAGCTCGTAGAAAAGAAAGTATTAATAAGTGAGACCTTTCGGCTTAAGATAAGCTAGGATGGTTGCGATCCTTGGAAAGTAAACTCAGTAATTATAATATAGTATAGATATTTTATTGATTTTTACACTTCTACTCTGCCGATTTCTATTCTAATTGCATAAAACTTCTTCTCTTCTCACTCTCTACTCATTACTCTCTGAATTGAAGTGCTATTGAAGAGTTATAGGGATGTTGTAATCATTTGGGATCGTTTGGGAAAGGGTGTATTCATTACAGCCTTGAAATCAAGAAAAGGGAGCGGTGTTAACCTTGTAGCCGTGAAATCAAGGGTGTTAGGAGCGGTGTTGACCATGTAGCAGTGAAATCAAGGGGATTGTACTCGGATATTGATATTGCAATAAAACTCTGTGCAATCCAACGTTACATGGGACAAGAAGTAGTAATGCAAACCAGTATAAAATATGGTGTGTTCTTTCTTTTTCTGTATTTTATTTTTGTTTATTTCTGTGTTTGTGTTTGATTCTGTGTCTGTGATCATCTCTGTGGTGAGTGATTCATATAGTAGATCATATAAGTTTTAGATTTTCTAAAATTCCTTAAAAACACTATTCACCCTCCTCTGGTGTTTGTTTTTCCTTAAGATCCGCATTCTGCAATCCCTAACATTCACAAGTATAAATCTGGACTACATTCAAGTTTTTGAAAGACCTTCGAATTTCTTTCTACATGTTCCTCCTCTTAACAACTCTGCCATTTCTTAAACACTGAAAAAGAGTTCTAGCTCCTACAGGCTATAACTCCACTCTCTTGCCATTGCATCCAAAATTTTATGATAGTGTATCGCCATGTCTATGCAACCACGATCGATTGAAGGTAATTAAATTATCTTCTCAGTTGTATCTTCGGATAGATTTGCCAATACTCGTGCACTGAAATAAGAGGTCAAATGCTATTTTAGTATAGCGATCACCACATCGTGCCTCAGAGATTTATTCATCAACACAAAAAGTAGCAGCGCAAGTCAACCAAAAATCTAAAACAGTATTACAAGAATGGCTCCAAACATTCTTAAGGAGTTCGCTGCTAACTTTACGAAACCCAAAGGTTTGATGGTATCAACTTCCTATGTTGTCAGAAGTAGATGCACTTTTTGTTGGCTAGAATGAAGGTTTTCTACGTTCTAACTATGCCAAATCCAATAGAATCAGAAGGTGAAACCAATGCTCAAGCACATGAAAGAATCAAATGGAATCAAGATGACCACATTTTCATGTGCCATATTTGTAACGCTATGACTGATACATTCTTCGACGTTTACTACAAAGGACATATGAGATTCATTAGAAGCAAAGTATCTTATGGAAGACGTGACTAGTAAGAAATTTCTTGCTATAAAGGTTCTTTAATCATAAAATGACTGATCATCGATTCGTGATAGAGCAATTCAATGATATCATGCACACACTTAATCAATTCAGTCAACATAATTTAAACATGAATAATGAGATTAAAGTGTAATCAGTAATTGACAATGACCACATTCTTGTAAATATCAGAAGAAACTATAAAAACATAAGAGGGAGGATATGTGTCCGGATAGCCTTGCACAGTATTTGCAGGTTGATCGACAACTGAGGCAGAAAGATGCTCAAGACAATACAGTTGTAGATACATCAAAAGTCCATATGGGGGGAAGAAAAGAAAGCAAACAATGCTTCACATAACTCTTCTAATAAACAGAGAAAAGGGCACAACAACAACAACAACAATTCCAAAACAAGAAAGGTAAAGCTTCAAATGGTTGCTACGGTTGTGGCAAACCAGAACATTTTAAAAGAGATTGTCGCTTCTGGAAAAAGAAGCAACAATCTAGAAAAGAAACGTTTGCAGCAGTCATACCTAAAGTAGATATGATTGAACAAGACGATTCTTAGTGGATTGATTTTGATGCTACTAGGCATGCCAGCAATTACAAGAATCAATCAAGAAACTAGAACCGACCGAAGTAGATGATTACCTTTATATAGGAAATTTAGCAAAAGCAGTGGTTAAAGAGAAGGGGATTGTGGATTTGGAATCCACATCAGGAAAAAGTTCTAACATTAAATGATGTATATTATTTACCTAAAATTAGGAAGAAAGTTGTTTCGAGAAGTCTTCTTAATGAGTTTGATTTCAAACAAGTCTTTGATTCAGACAAATATGTGTTGACCAAAGGCGGTGTGTTTGTAGGAAAAGGATACATGTGTGATAGTATGTTTAAACTCGATGTTGATATAAATAAAAGTGTTAATTCAGCTTATATCATTGACTCATTTTCATTATGGCACAATAAGTTAGGACATGTTAATAATAAACTTATGTCGATATGATATCTTTAAATATAATTCCCAAACATAAAAGTGATATGTTAGATAAGTATAGAATATGTTCATCAACTAGGATCACTTGGAAACCATTTCCTTCTAAAGTAGAAAGTGCAAAAAAAATATTTTAACTTATTCAGAGAGACCTATGTGATATATATAGTACTCCTACTAGAGAAGGAAAGAAATATTTTGTCACATTTATAGATGATTGCTCTAAATTTTGTTATGTTTATCTCATGCATGCTAAAAGTGAAGTGCTAAAAATGTTTATTACTTATAAAATTAAAGCAGAAAACCAATGTAATGTTAAAGTAAAAACACTTAGGTCAAATAAGGAAGGCGAGTATCAATTTCCTGAATATTGTGAATCAGTAGTTTATGCTCGTCAAAATGCAAGCGAATGAACGCCGTTAGGGAGTTAGTCGAGCCCCTTTGTTCATGCTTCAGCATAGTCCAAAATAGTCATCACACTCTTGTTGTGGTTGTTCCTCATGCTTGGATCCATTGAGTTTAACAAACAAAATTGTAAACTTGATCACTAAAATTGGTTCTCTCTAGAACCGCACATTCCCGTCATTCTTTTCGGGGCTTTTTTCTTGCTCTTATTGTTTTTGGAGTTGGACGATCCCCCATCCTTTATCACAAAAACATCAAGATCACCCATCTCGATTTATCATCCTCTTGTCACATGAATTTGTCTGCCTCATAGTAGAATTCTCTAAGATCTCTTGGCGGATCTTGCTGTAGAGAGATTTTGAAGTCGGTTTTATCTAAGATACTGGACACAACAGCCATAAGCATCATGGACGATTATAGTCAATCCATAGACGCTACCGCTGCATTAAACCTTTCTAGAGATGAGCGCAGGGTCTTGCCAAACCTCTGCTCGATATAAGTGAGACATATTACGCCTTTGGGTTGAGCGATGTGGACCTTAGACTGCTCAATAAAGCGGGTGAGAATCATGTTCCAGCGATTGATCGATTCAGATGCAGACTACTAAAATCTCATAGCAGCATGTCATTAAAGAATAGAGGTGCCATGACGTTGTCCGATGCTTATAACACTTCCATATGGTGCATATAGTGCATCAGATGTACGGTAGGATTTGTACTACCATCGTAAGTCTCCAGAGATGCTTGTTTGAAGTTCGGGGGATTATGGGAATCGCTAATGTCCCATGTGAAAGGGCTATGATTGACGTTATACACGTCGTCTTGAGATGTGCCGCCTCTGGTGAAGCGTCGAATAATGTCAACAATCTGACTCTCATCTCCGAAAAGTTGTTGCCAATTGTTCTATTTAGCGCTGGTGTCCCCAGTTGTACCCTGTCCTCCTAGTCGATCCATTCCACCCATGCAAGAGAAGAAATTTATCCTTTATTTCTTGTTGCTTATGAGGGAGCTTTTCATGCCGCTTCATCGGTGCTGGGAGTTCAGATAGAACTAGAGTTGTCAATGGGTCATGTCGGGTCGGGTTCGTGTTGGGTCAAGTCGGGTTCTGGTTGATTTATAAACGGTCAGGTCAACTTGTTTATTAAACTAGTCATTTTTTCCCACCCTAGACCGATCCATTCATAAGCGGGTTAACCCGACCCGACCTGTGTAACCCATTTAACTAAATGTGTCGTGTCGGGTTTACCCGTTTGACCCATTGGCAAATATGTCCGCTAATATATACAAAAAAAATAACCAAATCACCAACAGTAGCAAATACTATTATACAATCATCAACGGGAAATAAGTTACAAAATCACCAACAGACAGGACATATATAAAGGAAGAAATTCCCAAGTTCAAAATCATTCTCCGTACATATGAATATATGGGCATGCTGCATACATAAAATACTAACAGTATGGAAGAGATACTGATGTTATACGTATAAATAAATAACAACATACAAGAATAAATTAGTAAAATATAACAACTTACACAAGAATATATATGAGCATACTGATTACAATCGGGTTAGCGGGTCAACCCTAAACCCACCCGTTTATAAATGAGTCAAACTCGAGTTGATTAGAAAATGACCCGCCAACTAAACCGGTCGGGTTAACCTGCTAATTTCTGTGCGGGTTTCGAGTCGGATTTCAGGTCGTATAGGAAATTGACAGCCCTAGCTAGAACTACATCCATCTCCTTTCTAGTGAGATAAATAGAAGTATCACCATGGGAGGAAGCCTTCCGGCTTGAGTTTGGGAAGATACTCCATCCTTTTTCTGCTTCACCATCTTTGATCCAAAAACGAGCTATCCAAATCCTTTTAAGCCAGAATGAAGTTACTGCATGCCCCCTTTCAGGCATGCCAAAATGTTGAATACGTATGGATCCTCAAGCTTTAAGCTGATACTTGGTGTTGATTCTCAACTTTCTCTTCATACATAGTCAGTCGCATAGGAACAAGCCGATTATGTAAGATGGTCATTGTCCTAGTCATTCTACTGCCCTCCTTATAGGCTGTGTAGTGTTGGGAATCTTGATTCCACATATGCAATAGCCATTAATCAGGCCTTTGTATAACAAAATAAGTGTTATGTTAAGTTAAGTTAGATCCCATGCATTGTACTGTAATGTCGGTGGTGTTTGCATCGAGTGCCCGGGTGGCGCGCTTTCCATTCAATGTACTTGTGGTCATCACTCGTCATTTGATTTTGGATGATGATTGGTTGCTCAGATGATGTGTGTTAATCTTGAGGAGTTATCCTTTGGGTTGTAGTCTAGGATCCTACAGAACTCCGAGGATAGTAAGTGTGTATAGTGTAATCGGGTAGTCGAATTATTCCCCTTGAAGTTTGGATCCCATGCCCTCAGACGTAAGGGTTTTTCTGAGGAGTAGGCATCAAATCCATGTCTCCTCCGGATTCTTACTTTATTGTTGAGTCATGAGTTAAAGTTAGAATGATTGGTTGATGCCCAACTCATACTGGTTTCTGCTTTCCCATCCAAGCTCGTGGATCGAAGTTGTATTGCGAAAGGTCAGACTGTGGTCACCTCAAATGTTCCCACTCTCCCCCGGCATCATTGCGAAAAGTCGAGGAATAAGTGGGTGAATCATATTCAATTGTTGTATGGGATACGATAGCTAATTCATGTCAAGCGTTATCAAATACATCCAGTTGGGAAGTAAGTCGGGACTAGTAAATGGATGGTCATTCTACATCCATTTCGTGGTCCACATGCGGTCTATTAGGATCAAAGCATAAGTTAGATATAGGCAAATAAGCTATGCCTTTTGAAAATACTTTCAATAGTCATGCCCCTTATCCGGGGGTGATGGCAAAAGACAGGTGGTTAGACCACACCCATTTCGAATTTATACATTTATGCATAAAGAGGAGGCATGGTTTTCAAGGCTTAAGCGGTTGTGTTATCCAAGTGCTCAAGCCATTGCATTTTCGATTCAGTGTACTTGCAATGTGACACTCATCGTTGCACTTGGGTTATAGTCAGTCACATATGGGTATGTGTGTCGATCTGAGATATCACTCTCAAGGCATCCTTTCGGTCATTGCTTTAAGTAGCGTGATATGTTATTGAACATCCCACTCTCAAGGCCTCCTTTCGATCAATGCCTTTGAGTCATGTGGGAATTTCAGCATTAGGAGTCGATGTCAGCCCTTCGATCGTGACCCATTGTTGTTGTACGTAAGTGTGGCCCTCGCTTCTTTGCGTTGTATCTGTACATAAATCTGCAATTTGAATAGAATAATTCGTTTATTTTTCAAGTTCCAAGTCAACTTTTATGTCACAAGCATGTCTAGCTTGAAATGAAAATGTGTTAAGTGCTAAGCTGTCTTGCTTAGAATGATTAAGTGTCGAAGTACCAAGTGTCGTAGTTCATAAGTACAGTGTCTATGGCCTCCATTTAACTTTGAATCATGACTTATGTCTGAAACGTGTTCGAAGTTTATTTAGAAGTCTATGCCTGTGCCCGCAGCATTAGTAGGAACTGGGTTAAGTCATTTAGACGTCCGATCTGTAAGTCTTTTGTAATCCTACCCTCAATCGAAGGGCGATGGAGTTTGTGTGGATGTCGTAACATCGTCCTTTATAGAATCTCTCAAATCATGAGAATTAGATTTATGAACATCATGGAATCATCCTTTATACTCTCCCAAAGTCAGTCTGGATTAGAGTTATGGAGCGAGTTGTCGTTAGTCTTGGCATGCATGTCACACTCATCCTTAATTTATACTCTTGTCCAAGCTCTGAGTATTAGAGTTGGTCGGGCAAGTGGTTGTGTCACACTTTCCTAAGCATCGTCCCCTTTCCCTTACGTCTAGCGCAAGGGTCGCCATCAAGGACGGTCGGATCACATCCCTATCGATTATACTCATCCCCTCGAAAACATGGGATAGAGTTAGAGACGTCATTGGGAGAGCGGTTGAGTCACACTCACCTTCATCTCATTCATTTGCTTTTATCCCTATGTCAAAGGAAAAAGTTTCCAGATGGGAAATCTGGTCACGTCTGCAATGAGTCGGCCTATGCCAGATTGTTGGCATCGGACCAAGAGTGAGAAGGTGAACGGTCAAATCACATTCGCCTATGCTTTGTGTTCCCCCATCAAACTACGGAGGTCTGATTGGTACTAGACTTTGGGTACCTGCATCATTTATATATAAACTTACATGAGTTAGTCATATTATTAACTCAGAAGGCACATAAGGAAAAGATGCATGATTTGAAAGTAAGTATGCTGATGGGCATTGTAACCTCCTCTAAATGGATATATGTAATCCAATAGCATCAAGTGCAGGATATAGTCATATGGATGGTCAAACCGCATCCATTTGGAGTCAGATCCTAACTTTGAAATGCATTGATCGATGCACAATTGTCTTGAGACATGCCATGCATGAGCCGGGCAGTGGATGGTCGGTCAGATCCACCTTAAGCTATACATCTTTCCTCCAATGAAGGGAATTGTTTTGTAAACGAGTGGTACAGTTAGGCTCATTATGGCAGTGTTCTGTGGTTTTGCAAGTGGGCGTTAGAAGCTTGATTGGTACTAGACTCTAGGTACCTACGCCATTCATATATAAATTCATATGAGTTAGTCCCATCAAGGACTCATACAACATGCAAAGATAAGAAGAATTATAAAAATAATTTTGTTAGAGAAATGAATATTATTCAGAGTGAGAATGATATCGCATATCCTTTGCTAATCCATTTTGCTTTGTCCTGTCTCTGACAAGTGATGACTGCTGAAGTTTTAGTTAATGAAGGAAGCCTTTTCAAAGCCTTTTGGAGCGGCAATCCAAGAACAATTAGATATTGATCGGGGTACTGGAATAATAATGGCAGTTAGGTGGACTTTGTGGGTGAATGATGAGATCACGTCGCCTTTGAATTGCCTTCTTGCCCCCACGACAAGGTCAAGGGTGAGGGTCAGATAATCAGGTCGGGACCGCTAATGGTAGAACCCCCGCTTTTTGGTGCTAATATGGTAATCGACAGGAAGATGATGGATCCAAGGTTATGGAAGCTTCGCACTTTTCCCGTCGGAAAGTGTAATAAGTTGATTTGGAAGTTAAATTTGATTTCTCTAATTGTAGTCATGCTTTTGGTCCTGTTTCGGGGACCAAAGCTGATGTAAGGTCAATCAAACAACATCCAGGATAAAGTGCTTTAGGCTTTTGACTTTGCCAAATCTTGGGCAAGGAAAAATTAGTTGGTCATATTTCGAGTACTAGTATGATCACGGATGGTTATGCTACATCGGCCTTAGAATAAATGATGGAGTTATGAGCAATTCGTGCCCCCTATGTCCAGGATCTTGGGCAAAGCTAAATTCGTTGATCATATTTCGAGTACTAGTATGATCACGGATGGTTATGCTACATCAGCCATGGATTAAATGATGGAGTTTTGAGCAATTCACGCCCAGGTTTCCATGTTGCCCCTATGTCGAGGGTTGAGTCAGTTGGCAAACAATCAAGGAAGGGAATTTAATTGTGAATCTTCATATTCTAATGTCAAAACGTTAGCCGCTAGAAGTCCCATTCATGTACAACCCCATCATACGGGGTGTCGATTAGTGCTTTTGTGGAATCATTCGGGGCAGTTAGTTCAACAATGAGATTCATTGATGTTTTATCCTAGGATGCCCTTCGAAGGGAAATAGATAACATCGAATTAGCTTAATTTAATGTTCCATTTAGTTATTCTTCCATACGCTTCAGATCGTTGTGGGACCGTTGTAGCAGATGGTCAGCTTAGACTTTGATTGGGAGAGCCCGAATATGGTAGCATGGCTTTCCAAGATTTGAATGACACTACACCAAAACAGGGGATTCCCAACAAGTATAGGTGTTACAAATAATTTTTGTAACACTTTAATGTGTCATCAACGGCCTGTGAGGAATTTCCTGTAACACTTATAAGTGTTACAAACAGAGTAGCTGCTAACACTTATAAGTGTTACAAACATATTCATTGCTAACACTTATAAGTGTTGGAACCATAAGATATGGTAACACTTGTAAGTGTTACAAACATGTTCATTGTTAACACTTATGAATGTTGGAACCATCAGACATGGTAACACTTAAAAGAGTTACAAACATATTCATTGCAAACATTATAAATGTTGGAACCATAAGATATAGCAACACTTATAGATGTCAGTATCATCATCCTACTAACACTTATAAATGTTGGCAGACATAAATTGCTAACACTTATAAATGAGTATAACATGTCTTTATGGTTTTCAATCACATATATAATTCAATATAAGATTTGGTACACTTCCATATTTCAAATTCAACAATGTCACATTCTCATAATATGCTCAAATATTTGTTACATGCTTCCAATTTCAAAATACCATAATATCATGTTCAAGTTATAAAAGGCAATACAAAGTTTTTCTAAAGATACATAGAATTTTAGATACTGTGAAGAAGAAACGTGGACTATTGTCCAAAATCTTGATTTTGTAATTCCATAGACCATTGATGAAAATCTTCATTGTTATTCTTGTCGGCAATTGCTTTTGAAGCTTGTATCATCTTTACTTGCTTTACCGAAGTAGTGGAGCTAACTGCACGACAATAGTTCTTCTTTTTATCAGAACCAAAAAAATTGTAGATAGGATCATTGTCAAGGTCTCACATATTTGCTTTCTCGTTGCCATTACATTCCAAATTCTATTTTTTGCCTCCTCCTCCACAAGTGTCTACAAAATATAAATGCACTCAGTTTTACAGAAATAACAAATTGCAAAATCGATAAATAACATGTGTATTTATAAACAACAAAACTGAGTCGCCGACTCAGGTTGCAAAAACTAAGTCGCCGACTCAGTTTGCACTGAAAAACTGAGGCTCAACTCAGTTAGCAAACCGAGTCGCTTCAGTTTGCAAAAATAAAACTAAGTCGCTAATCTGCGACTCAGTTCGCAAAAACCGAGGCGCCGACTCAGTTCGCAAACTGAGTCGTGAGTCGCTGCGACTCAGTTCGCAAAAACTGAGTCACTGCGACTCATTTTTTGCGAACTGAGTCGCTGCGACTCAGTTTGCAAACATTCATGTGTGAACGTATGAAAAATGTGGACAATTTTATATTTGTTTGAAAAATGTGGCCAGCAAATTTTGTTTTTTTTTAATTTCTAAATTTCCAACAGCAAGGAGAATGTTTCTCAACAAGAGTCACATTGTATGGCATCTTCACACTGATGAACCAACAAATAAAATGCACATAATGACTATCATTCTACAGTAACGGCAATAAAGTTGATGTTTGAATTTCTGGTGTGTGAAACATTTTCCACTTCTTATTAATTCGTTTTCTAGCATATACTTCTTATGTCATAACATTATATCAAATGCATATGAAATAGAATATACCTTCTGAAAACCTTCCAAAATATGGTTGTCCTTCTTAGAAGCTGTTAATTCCTGCTCAACCTTTTCCAAACCATTTTATATTCTGGAAGTTTTTCAGCAAGCACCTGCAAAGACGAATCCAAAATTTAGTTTGTTTTTTTAGGATATTATGGAAGTTTTTCTTGCTGATTGACAAGCTAACTTAGTATTTCCATGAAGTTTCATAAGCCATAATTTTTTCTAACAGAGCTAAACAAAGGTTGATTACATCCATATCAACCTGGGTATTTAGAAAGTGTTTATTTGATGCTATATAATAAAAATTACAACTAATAAGATGAACATATATCTTTCATGTCCTTACCTGTGAACCTGGTATTTCCTTGATCTCAACTAAGCCATCTTCATGGAGCTTTATACACTACATAAATTTCAAATATTAGTAACTTATTTCGGTCGGAAGAATATCACCAACTGTCAATCAAGTAGAGTACCACCTAGCATAGCACCAGAAGAAACTTCATTCCTGTTATGAAAAAAACATTAGCCATTCTGTAAGTTAACAGTTATGATTATTTTAAACAATGCAAAGTATATATATTTGCATCAGCTTACCCCTTGATCCTCACAGTTAAACAGACTGCCAGGTTTATCATGATTCATCATGCATGTTATAATATTTTTAAAAACTATTCATTGTATAGTTTTACCTTGTTTGAGATTGCCTTGTGCTGGATGCATCAAACTGAATTGCATTCAGTAATAAATTAGAGTTTGCACCATAGACGTATTGCATTCAGTAATAAACTGGCTAGAAGTCGACTTAGCCTAATGAGTCTTTCTCTTCAAGCATAAATCCCAATGAGTCTGTAAGACTGTTGTACATATCAGAGCAGCCCTCTTAAATCATCCGTAAGAAAATATTAAGGTAAATTACTGTACTAAGTAAAACAAATGATGATCCAGCAGTAAGAAATTGGGAATTTAAGTGTCAATGCAAGAAATTATTTCCTTTTCTATCAATATGTTGTTTCCTTTTCTGTTTCCTACATAAGTGTCAATGCAAGAAATTATTTTATTTGTAGCTATGCTTTTACTGACCTTTTGGAAATTGTAAAAGGTTGTATTGACCAAGAAGATGAAAATGTACCCAACTACTTTACTGAAAACATCTTTAATGTCGGTCGTTCCCATTTCCTATTAAAAGCTCAAAAGAAATTGGGAACGTAAGTTGCCAAGGACCTATTGATAAAGCTGGGAATGGTTGAAACACCACTCTGATGCAGACATCCTTGTTTATTTTGCAGGTGAAACCCTAAAGTGGTTACATGCTATATGCACAAAACATAAATGGAAATAAAGGATGATGCTCAGTTCTCAAATTCAGTTTACTGCAATGTTCTAGTTGAAAAATATTCCAGCTTAGTTCACCTATCAATTTACTTTTAGTCAAGTAGTTAGGTGTCCCCGCTAGTTGTTGCATATATGAATTAGTCTCCCATTCTATACTTAAAGTTGTGTGATATTATAGATTTTGATATGCATCCAGAATATACAATACTAAAGAGAATCTTGAACTGTCATAGTATGTGATTTAAGTTCATCATATATACGCTATACGTAAGATTGGACTTCAGTAATGTCACTTTCCATTATTTTATACTACTAACAGAATCTAAAGCTAACTCAATCAGTTCTTTTATTGAGAATAAAAAGAAAAGCTGTGAATTTGTGGTAGAACCTCAACAATTAAACCAAATTGGATTAAATATTGCATCATTATATATTATTTGCAATATTATTGGTTTCACTGCTATACTTCTATTTATAAAAAACACCAACCTTCTGAGCTATTGTGCCTTTATTTAGTTCGAGCAACTCCCTAAATCCTCAACTTTTTGCACTTTTATGTATTCTTTGATAGCAGCCTACACATACAATAACACAATTATGTTTTTTAGAGCTAGGAAACTGATGCATATGCACATGCATATAAAGTTCGATGTTAAATAACCTACCAAGGACTGCTTATAAGCATAAGATTTACCTTAGTCTTATTGGTCTATAATTGCAGTTTGTAGCTTGAATTGCTTTTAACCTGAAATGTGATTGCTTGCAGCTAAGTAGACTTGATCGATAGAAGTTTAACTAATATCAAAACATATAGCATAAAAAAACCACTTGTAATGCTTGAAGTCGACATCGACGGAAAAGAGAATGTTTATAATTCCATTAAAAAAAATACCGTCTTGATAGAAATTCGTTAATTAGCTAAACTGAAGTTAAAACCGCCTCAGACTTTTACAATCCAAACGTTGTCATAGTAAATATAAAATGGACAACGATGCCAAAAAAAAAGCTCAATTAAACACACATAGGACGTACAATTGATTCCTACAATCCTTCATATGTGATAGCGTATTTCCAGTTCCAAGTCGCACTACAGAAGCAGAAATATTGTTGGAAGCCCAAAAGCCTAACACACCTGACAGTTAACAACATACACTATTCGTCATGGGTGAGAGCCATAATTTTACATATTTATGTGATGCGATGGGATATAGAAAACAAAGTCAAACTAATCTATATTCTTTCACTCATCTTACACATCCATCCTTAATAATTTGGTATTGTGCTACCTAAATTTTGTCCACAACAATAGAAAGAACTCATTTGCATCACATTTTCCAACCTACACAATATGATAACGAAAAACAAATAAATACAATCTTTAGGAAGAATTTAAAAACTATATCTTATTGCTATACGTCCCCATGCTGATATGCATGAGTCGGTATCTTTTATGTTAAAAAAAAGAATATGTTCCTTTGATTTGCTTAAATTAATGAAATCCTGATTTGAAAAGAAGTAGCTTAATACAATCTAGATAATAAGATTCTCAAAATGACCAATTAATTCCAAGATTACCTACATTGGGTGAATACAATAGAAAGTAGCAGCTTAATACAATCACTTCTTTTTACATAACCAACCATGCTCACACATAAATGAATATGACATATCATTGCTAAGTAAAAATAAAGCAGATTTTTGTATAAGTTCACCAAACTTCCTTGGAAAATGCAAAATAGATGTACATAAACTATGGCTTTGAATGCATGTTTTGTTCATTTAATTTGTGTCTTTTGTTATATACACTGGAGGCTCATTGGTGCAACTTTGTAAAAAACAAATAACATGTGTTTCAAAATCATATTCTGAATACATTTTATGTAGTATTATGCAAGAGGAACAACATGAGAAAGAAATTCAAACACAATACATCAGTATATCTAATTATGCTCAAATAAAACATGCAGTAATGATATAAACAATTTGTGATGATTAAAAATGAAATCGAAAGTAATCTAATTTGCATGATTTAATTAGTAGGTTGGAGGTCACATATCTAAAAGATACTTTATAAAGTCACCGAGCATGGGTATAGCGACCTAGTACAAAATTGACATAAGATCAGTATGAAATTTCATCGAATCTCAAATGAATCCTCTCACAAATGAAAAGAAGGAATGATATAGAAATTCACTCCAACTGCATAGCTAATCATATCATAAATGATTAAAATCAAAAATAGAAGGATAAAACGATATGAATATTGTAATATGAATAGGGAAAAAAACAATAATAACAACAAATTTGATTTTATGTAAAGAAAATATGTGAAAATGCTTGTAAAGTAATGGTTATGTGTTGACGTATTTATGTTGAAAAAAAAAATACCATAACCGAAATCTTGGTGATTTCAAAATTGATCTGACTTTATAAAACTCAAATGAACCTGAACTAAAATGGAAAGGTAATCTTTGAAATTTGCTAAATTAATACACATAAGAAAGGTAACAAAATGGAAATTATGTAAAAGGTTCAGAACCAAATAGAAAATAATAAATAATGCTCCGAACTTTCAGATACAGACAGGCTAGGAAAAACCAAAGCTGAGAGAGTGGCAAAGAACATGCACAAACAACGAATGAAGCAATATATCCAAGATTGTATGACCAGACCACCATTTATAAAATCATTTGAACTGAGTTACAAAGCCGAGCCATGCAAGCTCAGTTAAGCAAAACAGAATTTGCATGATCATGCATTCTCAATTTTGTCAAACTGAGCATGCAAGCTCGGTTCTGCAAAGCTGAGTCATGCATGCTCAGTTTTGCCAAACTGAGCACGCAAGCTCAGTTTTGCAAAGCTGAGCGTATAATAAAAACAATGTAATCATTGTTAAAAAATCAAAGAAATTTCAAATTTTATCGAAAAACAAATCATGCATTCCTCTTTTAAGGTATACTTGAAACACAATATTGTGAATACCATTGATTTTACTGCCATATTATGATATTAAACATGTAATTACTCTATGGTTTTTAGCATTTGATGAAGACAGTCAAGAGACCCAAATAAATTGAAAACTACATTATGAACTTAATTAAAATGGACATGTTTGTTTTTGTGTTTGCAGGTTTAGGGGTGGAGAAGGGGGAAGGGGAAAGGGGGTTAGGAAGGTATTACAAAAAGCTGATAACCAGCACCAACCAAAAATCATGTCCTCATCCATGTATATCAACTAAGCACAATAATGGCAATAAACATGACCATGCCTGTTGATTGTAACTACACAAATTTCCAATAAAAACAGAAGAAGAAAAAAGCTAACAGAACCCATAAAGACAGAAGTAATAAAAAAGTACTCAGATCCTATTATCCATCTAACATCATAATATGGCATCTGTAAAGTCGAATCATCGATTGGATTTAATCACGATACAGCTTAAAACCTAAGTCAATTCTTAGTTAAGGATGCAAAACCAACCTTAACCCGATTCTAATGATTCAAAACTAACCAAAAGACAAACCAATTCGCAAAGACCCAAGTCAAACAACAAACAGATCGACCAAAAACAATCAAATTAAATCTAAACAGTTAACAAAAATAAAGCAAGTAGTTTATAGTTTAATGATTTCAGAGAATTATACCTGAGAAAAAATTGCCCGGTTGACAGAAAAACCCTACTCGTCTTTTCTACCTTTTGCATCAGTCTCAAATCAAACCTCCAGTTCCATTAAATTCAAGTCTGACTTCCGTAGATTCTAAACCTAACAGGGAAAAGAAAGTGGAAAGGTGAATAATTGGGGGGGAAAGTGAGAATGAGAACATGAGTAAGTAGGAAGGAGTAGTCGGCAACGGAGGGAATAATCGAGCCATCAATGAAGTCGAGCCACGAGTTGTCAAAGTTGCCGAAATCACCATCCACGTTGAAGTGGACGAAATCGACATCATTCGCTGAGCTAGAGAGGAAACCCTAAATATGAAGTTATGTGGCCGAAAATGGATAAGCGCAAGGAAAGGGGGCATATGTATAATTTGCAGAAGACCACACTTGTAAATAATGCTTTACGTATCTAGTGATTGATCCCAACGCTTTTATGGGTTGTTGTGTATTATAATAATAGTGCAAAATTCATTCAAAAGGCCAATTTATTTTATACCAACACTTATTTAGTATTATAACACTTTCTACTGTTAGTAGCTTATAGCATTTATAAGTGTTAGGAATAAGCAAATATCAAATGTTGCAAAACCACTAATTTGGTGTAGTGTGATGTTTGTCTATTCTGTCATAAAAAAAGTTTGAAGTAGAAATCAGATGGCCGAGTCACAACAACTTTCATCTTGAGTTTTCATCTCTAGGCCGAGGTCGTGTGGCGGCTGATGAGCAGTGAAGTTGTCATCTTGATAAGGACCGTAGACCTAATCATGGCTTTGGAGGTTTAATTGGTACCTAACTTTGGTCGCCTAAGTATGTCACTTTAGCACTTATCAGGTGGAAACAGATCGTTATTGGTCTAGTTAATAGCAAATGGTCAATGTAAAGGTTATCTGGGTTCCCCGGGTAGAATGATCATCTGTAGAATGGGTCTGATAAGAGTGCTATCAGCCCACTAATCACACTATGGAAATATGGCCACAAGTCATCAACCAGATTGAGTTTCCTTCCTTCTTAGGTTACAAGGATGGAGTAGTAAAAGTGAGTCATAAGACATATATTCTTCATCACATCATATGAGGGAATAGTAACTTTTGAATGTTGGGATCCTTGGTCTCCTTCCAGTATCCTGTCATTGAAAATTACCATCGCTGAGGGTACCTATATCATCCCCAGGATAGGGTCCAAGTTGCTCCTTATCAATATCGTATGATTCAATCATCTAGGTAGGTTTATGTCGTGTAAACCAAGTTGTCACTACTTGTAACACCCTTAATTTTGAACTATATAAAAAAGGATAAAATTAAATAATAATTAATTTAATGCCATCAGTTTTATGTTCACCTTATTTTGCTCACTTGCCCATCATGCTAGGTTATGTTTATATTATTGCCAAGTATGTTATGATAATCACTTTGGTTATATTCCCTATTTATTTTCCATATTAACGTTTATATCTAGGCTATTGTTTAGCCTAGGCCTGCCGTCAACCTTATGAGTGTGCGAATTAGGGAACAGGGGAAAAAGGGGCAATAATTGACATAATTTGAATAAGAGCCTTCTTGGACATATAATTCAAATTATTAAAGTGGGCATTAAAGGGAAAGGTTTAATTAATTATTGATTAATTAATTAGAAATGGAATGTTTAGTAATTACAATTAGGAATTGTAATTGTACTTATGACACGAGGTACGGTTACATTAGTGGTGGAAGTCAGCCCGTACCCGACCGGCATATCCAACAACCACTAGTGTTGAACTTAATGTGGGAGGTCTAAGTACGCAAATACGAATCGGGCTAAGGAACGAGGTTAGGCCCAACTGTGGGATAAGACTGCCCAGACCCGACTGGCATATCCAGCATCCACACGTTGTTGGTCTAATATGAGAGGTCTAGCCCATTATAAACCATAAATGTACATGGTAATGAATTGGACTACTTAACCAAATCTAATCCATAGGGATTGTATGGAATGAAGTTAGGGTCAAGAAAAATTGATTGGATAGTAGATAGGGTTATGTAATTAAAGACACCTAATGGTATACATAACCGGAGGAAGTAATAGAGTTATGCAATTAAAGACACCTTTTAGGGTTAGCATAACTAGTATAGGGCTATGTAATTAAAGACACCTAAAGGTATACATAGTTAGTGAAAACCTAGTGGGGATACAAGACAAAGGGTACATCTTGCATCATATTGTGTGGGACCCATTTCAGTTAGTAACCCGGAGTAGGTATCAAAAAGAAGTACTCCGTACTAGGCGGAGAGGGGCACGCTTACTGACTGATTATAAGAGATCCAAACGTAAAGGACGGTATGGGCAGTGCAAACAGACCGGGCCATGTGCGTGCATGAGCCGGGCAGAGGGGGATAAGGCGACCGTGACACCAATAGATATGGTTGTGCACATCTTGGGAAATGAGGGGTTTCCACTTTAGGAAGTGATACCTCCTACTGTGGGGCCAACACAGGGTATCTACGGAATAGGGATCCGATCGATTAGGGTAGTGGTTAGGGTACACTTGGACGTATGCCCTAAAGCTTACCAATGTATAGTGGAAGGGATCATTTCATTCTGGTTATACTAGCAGCAGTGCGGAGTAATCATTAGAAGCATATACATCATAACCTATCTGCCTTGTCACACCTGGTGTTGTATGATTTCCCTTATCCACTTTATATGTCTATCCTGTTACTTTTATTTATTTACTGTCTAAAAGTAACTAGACTCGCCAGACTTTATGTCTGACTCTTTTTGTTTCTCCTTCTTTCTTCTGTTCCCCCCCCCAAGGTTCTCAGGGAGGAAACACCCAAGCTTGACCGTGATTCTGCTTATCTTGCTGGAGCTGCTGATATGTATGGCTCAAGCTTCTATCCTTGTTGCTATGACTATATTTTGTTCTTGGGGAATTTTATTTCTTTTTATGTACTCTTATATTTTTGAGGTACAAGACAGTAACTTTTATGTTGTAATGGGCTTTTGCGTTTTGAACATGTGATGTTTTTGGACCACTGTACTTTATGAGAAATAAAGTTTTTTTTAATTCCGCTGTTAAATTGTATATCTGTCTTGTAATATTCTGTGCTTGTTTACCTATAACGCTTCACGAAACTAAATGCATTCCCTTTGTGAGTGACATTAACGGACGTGGGGTATCACACTTGGTATCAGAGCTGAAGGTTACCAGATTATATAAAAGATTTTGAAAAATATTTTCGAAGAGGTTTTAAAAAAGAACATTTTCAAAAAGAAATGTTTGTTTTGAAAATATTTCCCAAAGAAAGCCATATGTAATACCCTTCGGCCATTTTGTCTAAATCTCCACCTTTTTCTTTTCAGCATGTCTGGGGAACAAAACATTCCTAATCTCCCCGAGGGCGGCATAATACTCGGATGGTTCCGTAGGTATTTGGAGGCCACGACACCCGCCGAAGGCCAAGGAAACATTCCTCCAGCTGCACCCATCGTTCCTCCTCCCCGACCTCCTCCAAGAGCAGATAATTTTGCTAAGATCTGCAAAGACTTCCATGCAATGGGAGGGAAGTCATTCCATGGAAACGAGACATTCGTAGAATCGAGGAACTGGCTCAAGGAGACCGAAGACTTGTTCATAATCTTTGAAGTAGATGATAGAAGGAAGGTTCAGTTAGCTGCCTGGCTGCTGAAGGATGAAGCCACATTTTGGTGGGAAGTCACCCAAGCTGGATGCCCGGTAGAAACTTGGGAGGATTTTAGACAGAGGTTCGAGATGAAATTTCTTTCCTAAGCTGAGAGAAGTATGCAGATGGAGAGGTTCTTAGCACTCAAACAAAGAAACTTGACGGTAAAAGAGTATGTAAACAAATTCAACCAGCTAGCAAGATTTGGGTTAGAGTTGGTGGATACGCCGCACAAAAGGGCTTTGCAGTTTGCTAAAGGGCTGAATGAGCCTCTGCACGGGCTAGCCATGTCCCATATTCCAATGGGGCACTTTTGAAAAAGCTTGTCGATATAGCCCTACTGCACGAAGAGGACAAGGGACAGAAGAAGGAAGCCAAAGCTGAGGAGACATCACAATTTAGGAAGGTGTGGCCCAAGAAGGGGCAACAACAATAGTTTGCAGAAGAAAGGAGGGAAAAATGATAAAGGCAAGGATAAGAGCAAATGTCATAATTGTGGGAAGGAAGGTCACTTGATCAAAGATTGTAACAGAAGGAAGGGCAACTGCTTTAACTGCGGAGAGGTCAGACACTTCTCTAAAGAATGCCCGAAGAAATAGGGATCATAGGGACAAGGTCAAAGGGCGGGAACTTCTGGAGGGCAGGTGCATGCTCTCGCGATCAGTGCTCCTGATAGAGGTAGAATTTTTTTTATAGAAGGTTTAATTTCCCTTTCAAACCATTCTATTAGAACACCTTTTGATTCTGGTGCTTCACACTTGTTTATATCAAGTTCTGTAGTTGAATCTCTGCACTTAATTACTAGTATGGTAGTGGATCTCATAGTTGTTTCAAACCCCATTGGTGGTTCGGCTCATTTATCTATGATTTGTCGGGGTTTCAAATTATCTGTGTTAGGCGTCGAGTTTGAATGCGATGCGTATATGCTCGGGTTTTTGGGCTGTGGGTTAATTCTAGGATTGGATTGGCTTACCACGTATGGGGCCATTCTGGATTGTGAGAAGAGGGTTATTAGGCTTCTGTCTTGCCATGGGAGGACCCTCGAGGTTTCTTATGACCCACAAGGGTCGGTTATGCTTAGTTTTCTAGAATCGCTTGATGCATCTATCGACGATCTGCACTCTGTTCCAATAGCCGAGATTATTCCGATGTTTTCGATGAGGTATGAGGCTTACCTCTGAGGCAAGAGATCGACTTTCATATATATCTGGTGGACAATGCAAAGCCAGTTGCATTACCAGTGCGCCACATGGCTCCGAGGGAAAGGAGGGAGCTGAGTAAGCAAGTACGGGAGCTACTTGAGAAGGGGTTTATTAGACGAAGCAAATCTGAATGGGGTGCTCCAGTGGTATTCGCGACTAAGTCGGACGGTTCACTTCGTTTGTACGTTGACTATTGAGAGTTGAATAAGCTTACTAAGAAGAACAGGCACCAGCTCCTAAGGATGGACGATTTATTTGTTCAACTTGTTGGTGCCTCGGTGTTTTCTCAGTTAGACTTAGCCACAGGGTTCCATCAGTTGAGGGTGGCTGAGGACAACATAGTTAAGACTGCTTTTAGGACTCCAGACGGATTCTTTGAGTGGCTAGTAATGCCTTTTGGGTTAACAAATGCACCCGCCTATTTTGTTGATTCGATGAGTAGGGTGTTTCGGGAGTTCCTAAACAAGTTTGTTGTAGTCTTAGTCGATGATATCTTGTTCTTCTCCAAAAGCGAAGAGGAGCATGCCCAACACTTGAGAGTAGTTTTGGAAACTCTCTGTGTGCATCTATTAAGGAAAATTTCTCCAAATGCCATTTTTGGAGAATGGAGGTGAGATTCTTAGGGCATGTAGTCTCCAAAGAAGGGATAGCTGTGGATCCCGCAAAGGTGGTTGCAGTGCAAGATTGGCAGATTCCAAAAAATGCAACTAAGGTGAGAAGCTTTCTTGGGCTAGTAGGAAATTATAGGAAGTTCATTAAGGACTTCGCGAAGATATCAGCCCCACTCACCAGGCTGACGAAGAAGAATTTGGCATTTTCATGGGATATAGATTGTGATGTTGCTTTCTAACGACTGAAGAGGGCTCTGACAACAGCCCCAGTCTTGACCTTGCCGGATGGAGGTAAAGTGTTTACCGTTTACACTAACACATGTGGTACACGGCTTGGTGTGGTTCTGATGCAAGAAGGGAAAGTGGTATGTTATGGGGGTAGACAATTGAGGGTTCATGAGAAGAACTACCCCACCCACGATCTAGAGCTAGCTGCAATAGTATTCGCGTTAAAGTTGTGGCGTCATTATCTGCTTGGAGAAAAGTTCGAAATGTACACCGATCATAAATCTCTCAAGTATCTATTCTCATAAAAGGATCTAAATTTAAGGCAACAAAGGTGGATGAAATTCTTAGCTTCTTATGATTTTGAAATCGCTTATACCCCTGGAAAGGGTACTGTAGTGGCTGATGCACTGAGTAGGCAGAGGATGGCCTTAAGTCCTCTATATATGGAGAGGAAGAGCTTGGAGTTTATATCAACTTTTGACTTTAGACCCTCCGTTGAGATTTTGCCTGATTTATTTGCATCGCTAGAGATACGACCAACTCTTATGGATCAGATAGGAGCTTCGCCACAAGGTGACCCGCAGATTGTAGACATCATGGATAAGCTCGGAAAGGGGGAGACTTCCGGTCAACTCAGCAGATATTGCATTGATGAAAGAGGGTGGTTGCCATGAGATGTAAGGCTGTGTGTTCCTCAAACTGGAAGCTTCATAAAGGCAGTCCTAGAAGAAGCCCACCATTCTAAGATGACCATTCATCCAAGCAGAGATAAGATGTACAGAGACATAAAAAGGGTTTTCTTTTGGGCTGGGATGAAGAAGGATGTAGCAGAGTTTGTTTCTCAATGCTTGGTTTGCAGCAAGTTAAAGCTGAGCAAAAGAAGCCCGGTGGTTTACTTCATCCTTTAGAGGTTCCACAGTGGAAATGGGAGAGCGTCTCCATGGACTTTATAGATGGTTTGCCCAGATCAAAGAAAGGAAACACCAGTATTTGGGTAGTTGTAGATAGATTGACTAAGAGCGCTCACTTTATTCCAGTTAAGAGTAAGGGGATGGCATCATGGCTAGCGACAATTTATGTTCGTGAGACAATTCGTCTTCATAGAGTACCTTCTAGCATTGTAAGCGATCGTGACCCCATCTTTACCAGCGAATTTTGGAGGAGCTTGCATGAAGCACTAGGTACATAGTTATGTTTGAGCCCTGCTTATCATCCTCAAACCGATGGACAGACGGAGAGGGTTAACAGAATTCTAGAAGATCTTTTGAGGATGTGTATTCTAGACTTCGGAAGGACTTGGGAAGAGCTTCTTCCCTTAGTGGAATTCACATATAACAACAGCTATCAATACAACATCGGCATGGCACTCTTCGAAGCGTTGTACGAACGACCCTGTAGATCACCAACTTGTTGGTGGAAATCTACAGAAAGATCGTTACTTGGGCCTGATATGGTTAAAGAAACGTCCGAAAAGATTGACCTTATTCGACGACGGATGAAGACAGCTCAAGGTAGGCAGAAGTCCTATGCTGACAAGAGAAGGTCTGACATCGAATTTGAAGTGGGAGACTTAATTTCTATCAAAGTATCACCTCTGAGGAATGTAGTTCGCTTCGGATTAATAGGGAATTTGGCACCTAGGTTTGTAGGACCATTTCCCATAACCGCGAGGATTGGCCAAATGGCCTACAGAGTAAAACTCCCAGAGAATTTATCCGGCGTTCATAATGTTTTCTACGTTTCTCATCTTCGAAAATATTTGTATTACTCTGAGCCGGGCATATTGGAAGAGGTAGAAGTGGAACGGGAGGAGACAGTCAGGCGAATCCCTACCCGTATTCTTGGATCGGAAGTTAAGAAGCTACGCAATAAAGAGATTAAGTTGTTAAAGGTTCAGTAGGGAGGTAATCTAGAGGATGCGACTTGGGGAACCAAAACAAGATTTGTGCTTCGTACCCTTCTCTTTTCGAGGGTATGTTCTTAACTCCTTTTTCCAAAGTTTTAGCTGTACTTGTTTCTATCATTTGAATATATCCCATCCTTAGTATTTTCAACCTTTAGATAGGAATCTTTTGGATGTAAACATGTATTTGAGACATGTTATGATTGATAGATGCAAGTGTTTGCTCATGGCTGCCTGTGGACGCATATACACGCACATTAGGCACTGGATCGGCTCAATCACCCTCATACTGCATATGAATGTGTGTGCATTTTCTTTTCTTTAATGGATGAACTACCATATGGATGTCGCATTTGGACAACTGAGTGTGCACACATATAGAACTTGTATATGATACAATAGGTTTATTTGCATACATATTGGATTCATGGCATTAACATACATTGCATTAAGGAGGTCAACTGAATCAGTAGACCGCTTGGTCTTCGCATTTGTATTGGGACATATACACACACCTCTACATATATTCATATAAGCATTAGAATTCTTTAAGGACAATGGATACCTGTGATTAATGGATGAGTAGATGGACGTGGATGGCAGGATACATTCTTCTTAACTCAGAGATTTCGGGGACGAAATCCTTTGAATAGGGGAGAATGTAACACCCCGAATTTTGAACTATTTTAAAAAGGATAAAATTAAATAATAATTAATTTTATATTCAGAGTTAAGGTAAACAGACAGCGCCATTGTGTTCGTATCGAAATTCTAGTCAAGATAGACATTTGCTTTGCGTAAAACAAACATCGTATGAAGAAGTTACAAAGGTTTTAAGTTTGTATACGAGCGGAAAGATTATATATACACATGAGTCAGAAGTGAGTTAGAATTTTATCCAGAATCAGTTCAAATTTGAAAATTCGACAGGGTGGCAAAAATTCCTGCTCTGGGGGGTCGACCCCCCTGAAGGGGTGTCGACCTATGGGGCGACCCACCCATAGGGGTGTCGACACCCCCAGGGCTGACGTGGCAAGTCGGTTTCAGGGTTTCAACAACAATATATATGTGTCCTATTCTCCTATTTTCTGCATTGGAAATTATGGAGGCCATATGCTACTGAAGTGTAAACTGAGACGAAACTGTTTTGTTCTACAATGTCCAAACTTTGCAAATCAAATCCAAGATCCATTCTTTCTCAATTCTCTAAACCTAACGCTGTGAGTTTCTAGTTATTTTTAGGTTTACATGGATAAAAGTAGATTGGGAAAGACTAAGAATTGGATATGTTGTAACGATGAATCTATGCTTAGATCTTATACTATGATAGATCTATTTCTTGAATCTAATGTAATTGTTGTTATTCTGTTATGTTGCTTATGTGGATCTTGAATTGTAACTAAGTTGTGGTGAACATAAACATGTTAATGTGGACAGTTGCAATATTGGTTAGATCTAATCCTTTTGTAAATCACCTTTCACATGTCATATTGCAATCAACTTAGTTATATTAGATATGTTAACCCATATTTAGATCTAAAACATTCTATTATGTCATCTTAATAGTGTTAGATCCATTTTAATCTTTGGACCTGGATTATGTGATTTAATCTATCACCTTGTATTCACCATGTTAGATCTAAACCCACTAGATATCTAGATTGCTAAATTTAGATCTTACTTTGTGACATCGTAGTTGTGTTAGAATCAATTTAATGCCATCAGTTTTATGTTCACCTTATTTTGATCACTTGCTCATCATGCTAGTTTATGTTTATATTATTGCCAAGTATGTTATGATAATCACATTGGTTATATTCCAATTTTATTTTCTCTATTAACGTTTATATCTAGGCTATTGTTTAGCGTAGGCCTGCCGTCAACCTTATGAGTGTGCGAATTAGGGAACGGGGGAAAAAGGGGCAATAATTGACATAATTTGAATAAGAGACTTCTTGGACATATAATTCAAATTATTAAAGTGGGCATTAAAGGGAAAGGTTTAATTAATTATTGATTAATTAATTAGAAATAAAATGTTTAGTAATTACAATTAAGAATTGTAATTGTACTTATGACACGATGTTAGGTTACAATAGTGGTGGAAGTCTACTCGGACCCAACTGGCATATCCAGCAGCCATTAATGTTGAACCTAATGTAGGAGGTCTAAGTACGCAAATACAAATCGGGCTAAGACACGAGGTTAGGCCCAACTGTGGAATAAGACTGTCCAGACCCGACCGGCATATCTAGCATCCACACGTTGTAGGTCTAATGTGGGAGGTCTAGCCCATTATAAACCATAAATGGACATGGTAATGAATTGGACTACTTAACCAAATCTAATCCGTAGGGATTGTATAGAATGAAGTTAGGGTCAAGAAAAATTGATTGGATAGTAGATAGGGTTATGTAATTAAAGACACCTAATGGTATACATAACCGAAGGAAGTAATAGAGTTATGCAATTAAAGACACCTTTTAGGATAAGCATAACTAGTATAGGGCTATGTAATTAAAGACACCTAAAGGTATACATAGTCAGTGAAAACCTAGTGGGGATACAAGACAAAGGGGATAATTTGTATCATATTGTGTGGGACCCATTTCAGTTAGTAACGCGGAGCAGGTATCAAATAGAAGTACTCTGTACTAGGCGGAGAGGGGCACGCTTACTGACTGATTATAAGAGATCCAAACGTAAAGGACGGTGTGGGCGGCGCAAACCGACCGGGCCATGTGCGTGCATGAGCCGAGCAGAGGGGGATAAGACGACCATGACACCGGTAGATATGATTGTGCACATCTTGGGAAATGAAGGGTTGCCACTTTAGGAAGTGATACCTCCTACTGTGGGGCCAGCACAGGGTATCTACGGAATAGGGAGCCAATCGATTAGGGTAGTGGTTAGGGTACACTTGGACGTATTCCCTAAAGCCTACCAACGTATAGTGGAAGGGATCATTTCATTCTGGTTATACTAGTAGCAGTTCAGAGTAATCATTAGAAGCATATACACCTTAATCTATCTGCCTTGTCACACCTGTTGTTGTATGATTTCCCTTATCCACTTTATATGCCTATCCTGTTACTTTTATTTATTTACTGTCTAAAAGTAACTAGACTCACCAGACTTTATGTCTTTCCCTTTTTGTTTCTCCCTCTTTCTTCCGTTCCCCCCACTAGGTTCTCAGGGAGGAAACACCTAAGCTTGACCGCGATTCTGCTTATCTTGCTAGAGCTGCTGATATGTATGACTCAAGCTCCTATCCTTGTTGTTGTGGCTATATTTTTTTTCTTGGGGAATTTTACTTCTTTTATGTACTCTGGTATTTTTGAAGTACAAAACAGTAAATTTTATGTTGTAATGGGCTTTTATGTTTTGAACATGTGATGTTTTTGGACCACGGTACCTTATGAGAAATAAAGTTTTTTTTAATTCCGCTGTTAAATTATATATATGTCTTGTAATATTATGTGCATGTTTATCTATAACGCTTCACGAAACTTAATGCATTCCCTTTGTGAGTGACATTAACGGACGTGGGGTGTCACACTACTCATTTTGGAATAGCATCTGTTGCATTGGTAAATTCTATATGCCATCGATGGTTAACATGCTGAATCTGTTCAGGAACACTGCCTGTTGAATAACATCAGTAAATATGGGTCATGGCTCTGGGAAGAAATGTATTTTTTATTACAGAAATAACCCTTTCTTGGGTCGAGGGAGGGAGTTCAGAAATGGCTAGTGGTCCAGGTTGGTATGAACGGGCTGGTGGGGTCGATGTCAACTAGGAGCAGGTCGACCGAAGTATAAACTCCCTTATAACAATGTTTGTTCGAACCGATCTCACCCCAATTTGAGACTTGTTGGAGAATGGAGTTTTGATGACAACAACCTTATTTCAATATTGATTGATTATAAAATATATACTAACACCTTTATCTAGAATATATATGTACATATATAAACACACACATATGCAGGATTTACATACATGAATTAATACTGAAGACTGTACAATTTAAGAGCTTTTAGAGATTCAAAATTCAGAAGATTCAAGACTCATGAGTAATCAAGATTTCAAGAGTTCAAGAGTTCACGATAAATGTAGTTATAGAGTCTAGTTTATGTAAGATTCTGAATAGCGCTCCAGGTTCAAATTCAAATTCAAAATTAAATTCTATTCTGATTTTCAAATTCCAAATTCCATTTTCAAATCATATTTTAATTCTAATTAAATTTTCTATCTTACTTTTGATTTTAAACTCAAGCTTTTAAATTTACAAGTTTTATATAAATTTATATAGTTATATACTTTATATTTCTATAGTTTTAAACTTTATAATTTTATAAATATGTTTGTATAAGTTATATTTATGATTTCATATGATTTTCTACTTTGTAATACTTATTTATAACACCATGTTTTAATTCAAGAATTTCCAGAATTATATATATATCAAAGAAAAATACTCAAATTTCAAATTTGCACTAGGATATGTCGACATATATAGTTCTCCATGTCGACATACATAGTTCTCCATGTCGACATATAATTGTCACATTTTTTATTTTGAAACAAAGTGACTTTTCACTATTTGTAACGTTCTAGAAGCGTTGCAACCTTTCAAATCTAATAAATAGGGGCTGATTGAGAATTTTTATTCATCATTCTTCTTCTCCATCTTCATCCCCTTTCTTTACACCATTAATATTTCATATTTTTATGATTTCTACACTTATACTCTGCTGAATTCAATTCTATTTATATAAAACTTCTTCTCTTCTCAATCTCTGGAAGTGTTATTGAAGAGTTGTAGGGCTTTTGTAATTTTTTGGGAAGTGTTTAGAATAAGATGCGTTCCATGTAGCCTTGAAATCAAGGAAAGGAATCGGTGGTAACCTTGTAGCCGTGGAAATCATGGGAAATATACTTGATCATGGGTGTTTGGAGTTTGGAGTCGGTGGTAACCTTGTGGCCGCAGAATCAAGGAGATTGTACTTGGATATTGATATAGTAATAAAACTCTGCGCAATCCAGTGTGGCGGGGGACTGGACGTAGGAGTTATCCGAACTAGTATAAAATCTGGTATGTTTTTTCCTTTTCTACATTTTATTTCTGTTTATTTCTGTGTTTGTATTTGATTCTGTGTCTGTGATTGTTTCCGTGGTGTGTGATTCATATAGTTGATCATATAGGTTTTAGATTTTGTTAAGTTCCTTAAAAACACTATTCACCCCCCTCTAGTGTTAGTTTTGCCTTAACGACCCATTCAATATTCCTTAATAAGACCTACTTCAAGCTAAGTTGCATATCGGGGGCTTTCCAAAGTGCAATTCCTGCTGGCTGTTTTTCCGGTCTTCTGGTCGGTTGAGATCTCAATTCTCATTGAAAGCACCAAAGTTTTGATGCCAAAAAGTGGCACCAACACCCAAAAGTTGGGTTTGGAGCGTGATATATGAAGAAATATTTGAAAAAAGCAAGAGAAAGTAAGATAAAAACATTTTTATAGTGGTTCAGTGTTAACGGACCTATTTCCACTTTATAATCTACAATAATCTCATAAGATTGGAGATACAATAAATGAGATTGTCAATATCTCTATTACATAGTCGTTTTTGATGAATATAGCAAATATTTCGATATGAAAGTGGTTGGCAGCCATGATTGACTTGTTAAGAGCATGCATGGCCAAAAGTCCCTTTTCGGATATCTCGGGACTATTATAGTTGCTTTCGATCTTGGGTTGACTTGGACACGTGGCGCTCTACCCCTGAGTGTAGAAAGAGTGAAGGAAGTCTTCTTTTTATGGGAGATATCCCCGACCCGACTAGGAATGGACACGTAGAGGTAGATCCATAGTTTTAGGGAGTTGAAAGAGGTCTTGTAGGAGATATTTTCTTGGGTTGACCAGGCCCAGCTAGACTTGGTCGACCTAAGACTTGGTTGATCGGTAACATGGCCGACCTCAAACTTGGCTGACCCAGACTTGGCCGAACCAGACTTGACCGACCCAGACTTGGTCGAACCTGACTTGGTTGACCCTAGACTTGGCCGAACCTAACTCGACCGAACCAGACTTGGTCGAACCTACTTGGCCGAACAAGACTTGGTAGAACCAGACTTGGTCGACCTGGGAATGTCGGCTCGGGTAAGTTAACCCGGGACTTGCACTCCTCATTCTGGCGCATCTTCGTATGGTCTGCTCTATTCCAGCCATGTTCATTCGACTCACGGTTGACATTTTTCTAAAATAATTTTCTCCACCTACCTATGCTTTGGTCGAGTCAGGCTTAAGGGGATACGTTTGTGACCTTCCTTCATAGTTTGTCGTAACCTTCATGCTTGGTAGGACCCTCATCGAACTGGGCTCTAGTCAAGTTAAAATGAGCCTGGTGCTATAGGGCTTGACCTAGACCACAGGTAGCTGAGCCAGAGCTTGTCATTTCTTGTTCAGATCAAGCCGCAGTCAGTTCGGCCTAGAGATGCTACTCTTTGCTTGGTGACGATTTGCAGAAAGGTAAAGCGTATTCTGATATGCCTAGAGTCTTGACGGTCTAATCAAAAGGCGTGCCAACAGTTATTTAAATAGTTTAATACAATGTAAGTCATCTTTAAATATGATAGAAAATGTAAAATATTATAAAGTAATTAAGAGATACTTTAATGATTATATAAAATTTGAAATGTGGGTATTTAGAGCAAAAAGACATAAATTTTTCATTTGTAGTATTTGAAACAAATATTAGATAATTATATTTATTTAAATTACTTAAATTTTGGGGTTTTGTGATTACTTTATATATGTGGACTTAAATATAAAATGTTAGAAACTAACTGTTAATAAAAATTGTGTAAACGTTGAAATGTCCATAACAAAATGAAAAAGGACAAAAGAAAAATAATATGAGAGAAATAATAAATAAGTGTAAAATGATAAACTCATAGAATAAAATATCTGAATTATGGAGAAGAGAGAGAAATCTTAGAATTAAGGAAAGAGCTCTAAAAGGTTCCGTTTTACAATAATTTAATAGATGAGCAAAATACTCTCTAAGACTATTCAAATAATTAGAATTTAAGATTTAATGAGTAGCTTAAACATGTTGATTGAAATATAAAAGATCACAATTGAATTGAGGAATTTCAACAAATAGTTGTAGAAATGCTAAAATGCTTGTATTTAAAGCGGAAACCATTTTAGTCAATTATGATATATTTATTGAGATAAGCGTACAATATATATTAATTTTTTTATTATTGTTTACATATATTATATAAACTACGACTTATTTAACTTTGTATTTGAAAAAAAAAACTAATTTTGTCATTTTCATTGTGATGACCATGGTGTACATTTTAAAACATCACACCTAGCGTTAATTTGATTAATTGACAACAATTTTTTGATTGAATTCATTTGTTAAATCCAAAATCACATAATTAATTTAAACATATTGATCTAAGTGTACAATGCTAAGAGATATTGTGCGGTATTTTATAAATAACAAGATAAAATTTAAAATGTAGGCGTTTGACACCAATATTGCAATGCAATACGCGGTAAATAGATTGATGTAACTGGGTTCAACTTTGAACTTGTGATAGTCTATTATGTGTATATTTTATGTTATGTGATTGACTTGTTTACATATTTGATTTTTTTTTTCATTTTTGTCAATAAGAATATAGTTAATCTTGATGTGACTTATTAGGCGAATTAGTGAATAATAGTTTCCTAAAGTTATTTAAATAGTTTTAATATTATGTAATTAGTTATAAAATATTATACTAAATATGAAATATTAGAAAATAATTAAGAGAGACTTAAATTATTATAGAAAATTTGAAATATAGTTTTTTGGAGCAAAAAACATAATTTTGTCATCATTGGTATATAAAGAAATATCAGTTAACTGAATTTATTTAATTCACTTAAATTTTTGGATTTGTAATTAATCTAAATATGCGGACTTAAAAATAAAATGATAAAAGCTAACTATTAATAAATAATTGTGTAAAATTAGAAATGTCCATATCAAAATGTAAAATGATTAAAAAAAGTAAAATAGTGTAACAGAAATAGTAAATAAGTCTAAAGCGATGATTTAATTTAAAAATAAAATATCCACAGAGAATTAAGGAGAAGAGAGAAAACTCCTAAAATTAAGAAGAGGGCTTTAAAAGGTTCTGCTTTATTATTATTTAATAGATTTGAGTATAAATTGGTCAAATGGGAAGATAACACTTGCCTCTAAAATATATTTTTGTTCAAGCATGATGTGCTTTAAATTAAGACTAGTTAGAATCGTCATGAAGGATTCCATTCATTGTTATGAGTGATCGTTACCTGCTCTACGAGTTTCTTCAGTGAAAAGTTATGCCATTTGTTTTTCATTGTAATGCTTTGCATGCACCTAGTACTATAAAACTATAATGTATTATCTCGATAGTTGTTCATACTCAGTTACATTAAGTCAAACAATCAAGTTGGTAGAGCTTAGTGATTTGATTAGTTCTTATTCTAAAGTTACAATTAAGAATCCTTTTTCCGCCAAATCAGGAAATCAAATATTAAGTATGCATATGCGCTCGTCCGTATGGGCACACATTCAGGTCATTTTCATTCTCATGTACATTCACATGCCTATAGGTTGTTGCCAATATTCTTAGAATTTCATTCATACTTCTTCTTCTTTTGGAAAATTGCAAGGCTCGAATCATTGGGATCGGTACTGAGTCAAGACTTTAAAAAGTCTTGGGTTCCATTCCTGCATATGCAAATCTTTGGGTTGTAAGGCAAGTTCCCTTTCGTGCTTTGGACAGTGTAGCGAGCCTTGCCCGAAGCGAAGAAAGATGAAAACTAAGAAGGACAATACCAAAAAGTAACTATTGGCCGGTTTGGTGTAAAGTTATTGGTAGCTTTTTGTTCTTTGGCCAATTTTACATAGATTCGGTCATAATAAAACTTGTAATTTTCCTTTTGAAGTTCTACTTTAAGGGTGAATAACAAAGAATTTTTCTTTAACAAAACTCTATATAAACTAATTTAAATATTCGAGAAACATACTTTTCATTTAATGTATTCACGGTCCATTCCTGGTCTTCGCGGTTTCCAGGCTACACTGTTTGTCCATCTCATTATTTGCTTGCCAGGTTTGATAAAGAATGACCACCAAGTTGACTAATTCTAAGCAAGATGTTTGGTCCTAAATGTGAAACTCTAGGAAAGGATCTGAGACAATACTTGATGTTTGTTCATGATTGCGCTTAATTCTAGACCTTTGTTGAAGTTCATTGCTAGGGCCATGTCTAGTTTCAGGTGTGGGTCTATTGTTTTGCCTACTTTAGGCAAGGTGTAGATGTTCTACCAAACTTCAAGATACGAACGATCTTTCTTAACCTTTAGGACATCCTCTTCTCAGATGTTTACTTGCAATAGGCCTGACTCTAGGTATCGATTGAAGATTTGGTAAAGTCTTTGGCCTTGCTAAATTCTAAGCAAGTTGTTGGTGCTTCAATAATCTCTCGGCGAAAGCTAAGGCCTGGAAGATCATGTCACATTAGGATGGCTTTTTACTTCTGGCTTCATATCATGTCAAAAATTAGCGGATATCAAGGCTTTGTATTGCTCGAGCCGATCTTTCGTAATCAATGGTTGGAATAATATTTGGTCGCTCGTGGCTTCCTGCATTCGTTTGATCATCCAAGCAAAAACATCCTCTCAGGTTGTTTCCTTTGATTGTTCCAAACTTTGTGTATATCACAGTTTTATATAACTTGAACTAAATTTCTTTGACTTAGCAATATGGGCTTTCAAGTCATACCAGAGGCACGGTGGCCCTTAAAGAGTGAAATTGATTTCTTCAATAACTTAATTACTTATTGGAATGAAATTCCATCGGTTATTATTCAATCTTATCAAAACGTAGTTCCATCAGTTCTATTAGCCAAGTTGTCCTTATTTCACCGCTTTAGGAAAAAGATCAGTGCTATACCAATCTTGTACCGCATACACAGAGTCAGGTTCTTACAATCAACCTTCAACGAACATCTCCCATCCCATGACTGCGGATGACGTACCAGAATGATGGATGATTAGATCTCGGCTACTGAAATTTGCACTGTACCCATTGAATCGAGGATAAAGTTAGCGAATAGGCAGCAAAATCACATCCACTTTAAGTTTGTACTCTCATTCTAGCATGGACGATGAGAATTAGCTGATGGATACTTATGTCACATTCATTCTGGTTTACACTTATGCCTACTTGTCATAGGAAAAAATTGGTAAGTGGACGCTCAAGTGATCTCATTCATGTTTGGTACTCTTCTCTTTGGATCAAGGTCAAGAGTAAGGGAATGAAATGTCAATTCATACCCATTCTGAGTTTATTCTCCCATCCCAACATCGAGAACAAGGATTGGTACATGGATGGTCATATCATGTCTATTCTATCTTGCACTCTTACTCCCTCATTAAGAGGAAAATCCTGTCGACAGATGGTCGAGTCACACCCGTATTAAGTTTATACTCCTATATGCGACGATCACCCACAACTCCTGCCCTTAACAAGGGAAATAATGCGCTGAAAGACGTGCCAGGCAGTATGAAAGATCATCAGGGTAGAATAATATATGCGGAAACTGTCATATAACTCACAGCGCATAGATAAAATATAATAGAACATATACAACAGGCAATAATAGTGAAGCATAATTGATCATAATCTTAAACTTATTCATATCACCATGAAAATATCCATACAACCTTGGATAACACTATAAAAGTCTGTATAAAGTTCCTCACTATAGGTATCTCAGAGATTACTTCAACATAGCAGCAGAAAAGCAACAAATAGTAGGTAACAGGAAATTAATATGTAAGCCTCCAGCTCATCATCACTCAGCAGCATCGTCCTCATCAAGATCAACTACCTATCACCTGCTACTCAGTCTGCCAATCCACAGCATGGATGAACATCCCAAGGTAATAAGAGGAAACATAAAATCTTGAGTCATACAACAGACTTAATGAGAAATAAAACAACTATCTAACAACATCAATAAATTAAATGAGAAAAGGCACATTAATCAACTAATCTGCCAACATCAACAGAGAAGAACCCAAACCCGTCTTCCCCACATCGGACAGTAATAGCCGTTACAATAATCAAATAGAAACAAACAGTACATTCATGGCAATCAGTTATCAAGCATAGACCATTCTAATCGATATCGACATTCCCAAGCACAAGCCCCGAAGGCCTAAACCAACATCAGACAAGCACCCAAGAGATATCTCTTTCGATGTCGAATAATCTACACAAGACGATACAAGAAAAACAATCATCATTCATGACTCTGGCTATCACCACCAATCTTGCTTCGAAACCATCGTTAATCGTATGACCGACTCAACATCAAGTTGACCGTCAAGGGCTAATAGAAACCCAGGTTCTAGCAGAACTCCAAACGCCATCGTGACTCATCTCTCTAGGCCTATTGTGACTGTCCAGGGTACTCGACTAATCATCTAGTCTTTTAGGCGTCCCTATTGTACCCTTTCTTTGAGCCCGCTAGAAACTACGACAACAATAATTCTTCGGCCTTCGATATATCTAGTCTTCATCACCGGCGACTATCCATAGCTCAAGCGCCTTCTCGAGCAATCATTATCCACAAACTCAACATCTTTGAGTCATCTTCACATTCGGCGCATTACAACGATCGACGAACTTTTTATAAACTTTGAGCATTACGTCTTGTACTTACGTCGAAGCCACGATCATCGTCGATCCCAAAAAATACCTTGTTTTGGTTGATACTTCATTTCATAGTATTTCAGATTTTTACAGCATTTCTGAAATGCTATCATATCTTCTGGATCGCACATGATCCATCAGCCCAATTTTATACCACAGCGTTTTTGGACCCCGTTTCATAGCTGTTAGCCCGCTTCGTGATCGGGCTACACAAAGCTAAGAGATTATTCAATGAATAAGTTTGAAGAAAGAATCCATGGCAGGGACTCAGATTGGTTTAGAGACCCTCGAACCGAACCCCTTTACTTCGAAACAAACAGACCAGAAAGTGGCAATGAGAAGGTACATTTGGATCGGTTCGGAGATCTCCGACCCGGACTCCCTATCTGAATTTCCGATCCAAACCGAGGACGGCCAGCTCAACAGATACACTCCACGTTCTCCTATAAAACCAGAAAGTTTTCTTCCCACTAACCCACGATCTCAGTACGCTGTCATCCTCCTGAAGCATGCCTAGCCCGAACCGAGCGGGATGATTGCCACGTGGCTCTGAACCGGACTGGAGTGCTGCCTATAAATACACCAATCAACACCATTAGGGGGTATTTTGGCAAAATCTTAACTCCAAACCTCACAACCATCGAATTCTCAGCTTCATTCAGATCATCATCAACTTTTGGAGCACATTTCATCAAAGTTTGAGTGAAATTATCCATTGTATAAGTGAGATTGAGTGCAATTCAGTATTGTATTTGTATTCAAATCATCGAGCAACAAAGTGTAAAGTGGACGTAGGCTCTTTAACGTCGAACCACTATAAATCGTGTGTTCTTGCAATTTTTATTTATAATTTTCTTCAAATTATTGCTCGTTTGGGTGTTAGAACCATTTTTGGATCTAACATTTTGGTGCTTTCACTGAGAACTTTTGAATTCTTAACGTTTTGGATTATCGTTCTACTATTTGGACACTCAAGTTCAAAGAAGTTAATCCACTTTCTTTGGCATTCTTGGAAATTTTCTGACTAATCTCCAAAGAATTGGACAACATGACTAAAGGAAAAGGAAAAGAAGTGCAAAGTGCTCAGGAGAATGAGGCGAATGAAGATCAACAAGCTATGGTTGTAACCAGATCGCGGGGAAAAAGTTCAGGAGCTAACCGGTCTGGTAGAGCATCTCCGAACCAATACGACCACAAAGCTCCAAACCGAACTGGTGACGCTGATCCGAACCGATCCGGATTCCTGAACACTACTGGTGGCTCCCCCTGATCCGAATCGCTGAGTTAGACATGGCCCGAATTGAACCAAATGCAGTTGAGGCTGGAAATTCTACTCGAGCCTATACAAATGCTTTGATACTGACTGCGACAACTAGTGATCAACCTACCCCCTCTGCACTCGTCACACACGGAGATTTCTCGTGCTTTCTTGGTATGCTTGACAGTACTAAGGAGGCTTTAGAGGCCCATAAACAATACATCGTTCTTATGCGGGAAAATATGAAAATCATGAGTAGGGAAATAAATGAACTTCATAGACAAAGAGTGTCCCCTCCAACTCGTCATATCCCTGTGGATCGTTTATCCTCTTCAGATGAAGAGAGTCCACGTCAGAGAAGGCCTTATGAGGGGCCTGAAAACATTGACCAGTTGAGATTTGGATCACTGGGTCTCCTGAAGACGCAGCTCGTAACCTCGGACCCGAAATCCCAACCTTAGAGAACCAATGTCGTTGCCGGTGCAAGGATCCCGCGTCCTTCCCAAAGACCCAAACACTAATAATCCTACTCAAGGCCAACTTCTCCAGCCAACTCGTCCCGTGAACAACCGGGATCGCAGAAGGCAAGGAAGTTCAGCTGCGATACGGAACCAAAGAATGTCGCCTGACGTAGGCGTTGGAAATGCTAGAAGAAATAGAAGTGTGGATCCTGAACCTGCCTTGACAAACGCTGAAGTAGAAGCGATGGTACGCCAGATCATAGCCAATGGTCGGCGTTATACCAATGAATACTGGGGTATCGTGCGTAGTCACACCTTGTTCACCGATGACATATTGGATTTCAAATTTCCCTGACGGTTCAATCTACCGCAGATGGACCGATATGTCGGGAGAACAATCCGGGACAACATTTATGAGGTATGCATGGTATATGAACGCCGTAGCAGCACCTAACACCGTGAAATGCTAGGCCTTCCCGATATACCTAGAAGATGTTGCATTAATGTGGTTCACTCGACTTCCCACATGAACGGTATTGATCTTTAAAGAACTAAGTGAACGTTTTATGAATCAGTTCCGACTCCATGCCCAGAAAACTAAAAGTGTCATTGAGCTATCCAGAATTAAGCAGGCCCCCGGTGAATCTCTGAAGTCGTACCTAAACCGCTTTAACTTAGCAGTTACTGAAATAAGTGACCCTCATGAACCAACCATTTTGATGGCATTGATAGATGGGGTCGATCCAGACACAGACTTCGGGGGATACCTAGCTGGAAAACCGCCATTGACAAGGGAGGCATTTTATGAAATGGCAAATGTATGCCTGTGACGAGAAGAAATATACGCTAGTCGAAAAAGAAAATCCGATGGTTCTTATAAAGAAGATATTCAAAGCAATGTTGCTGTGAAACAGTCCGGCGATAATTCGGGGAAGGTCGAAGTAAATGTCGGCAACAAAGATACATGAAATGGAAACAAGAGCGGAAATGACGGTAAAAGAAATGGGAATCGGGGAAACAATTTCGGGAAAAGACCCCGATTTCAAACTTTCGAGAACTACACACCATTAGGTGACATGATTGAAAACATCTATTTGGATACTTATAACGTACTTCAATACAAGAAACCACCACCCAAGGACTCCACTGAGAAAGAGGTCGCAACTGGGAAATTCTGTTTGTTTCATGGAACTCATGGGCATACTATGAACGAGTGTCGTCATTTAAGGGATGTTGTTGAAAAATTACTCCGGGAAGGAAAGCTAGAAGAGTACAAGGTTGCTCCGAAAGACAGGGGAAAGGGGGACAAGTTCCGAATCAAAACCAACCCGCTTCCAAGCCCACAGCCCAACAGAAGGGGAAATGTATTGTCATAAATACCATAGTTGGGGGTCCGCATCCAGCTAGATCCAGTAACAGGGCGATGGAGCAGTATGTTAACGCAGCCAAGCACCCCGAAGTTAGAGAATGTAGTAACGTTGAAGAAACAACACCAGTAAAATAGCAGAAGACGGCCACTGTCAATATCGTCTTCCGAGATAGAGAAAGCATTGGAGTTGAAGCATTGAGCACTGTTCCATTGCTAATAACTACAGGTATTGGACCTGCAGTAGTCAAGAAAGTTCTTGTGGATAATGGGAGTTCCATTAATATCCTATTTAAAAAGGCTTTCGATCAGATGAAACTGGAAATAAAGGACTTAAAACCATGTGAAGGTTGGATTCGTTGCTTTAATAGAACCTCAACTGCACCGATTGGAGTGATATACCTACCTGTAGAATTAGGTGGGGGAGAGCGTGGAAGAGCGAGGATTCTCCAGTTCTTTATCATGGACATCGACTCCCCTTACAATGCATTCCTAGGACGAACGACACTTTCGGAATTCAGGGCCTGCATTGCTCCATGGTGCCTACTGATGAAGTTTCCAACTGACGTTGGGGTAGGGATGGTCCGAGGTGATCAAGTTACCAGAAGGGCCTGCTATATGGCAGAGTTAAAAATGTTGCGTAATGGAAAGAGTTCAGAGTCTAAAAACACTTCCCCTCCTGCTGAGGGATACTCAGCATAGCAGCTAAAGACAATACTGCCTAGGGAATAGCTTAACGAAATTCCTGAAGATAGCGATCCTAGAGAGGACGAGCCAGGAACTAGAAACGCGATACCCAATGAGGCGACTGTTGATGTTCCAATCGACAACGATGACCCAACAAAGGTCTTGAAGATTGGATCTCATTTGGATTCTTTACGAACAAAAGAATTGACGAATTTTCTAAAAGCGAACCTTGACGTGTTTGCTTAAACCTATGCGGACATGTGTGGAATTTCTCCCGCAATTATGAGCCATTCATTAAGCCTAAACCCAAAGCATCCTCCGGTAAAGCAAAAAAGGCGTATGTTGGACCAAGAAAGTTCAGCAGCCTTAAAGGAAGAATTGGAGAAGCTAAGGAATAACGGGTTCATTCGAGACTCGACATATCCCGACTGGATATCGAATCCCGTCCTGGTCAAGAAATCAAATGGGAAGTGGTGAACGTGCATTGACTTTTTTGATTTGAACAAATCCCGTCTAAAGGATAGCTTTCCGCTCCCCAGGATTGATCAGCTGGTAGACTCGACAGCGGGACACGAACTCCTTTCCTTTATGGATGCATATTCAGGGTACAACCAAATCCCGATGCATGTGCCGGATCATGAACACACTAGCTTTATTACGAACTTGGGATTGTATTGTTATGTAGTAATGCCATTTGAACTAAAGAATGTCAGAGCCACATATCAACGTTTAGTAAACAGAATGTTCTATAATCAGATTGGGAGAACAATGGAAGTCTATGTAGACAACATGCATGTGAAATCCAAGTAGTCCTCTGATCATACAAAAGACTTGGCGGAAATGTTCGACATTTTATGGAGGAATGGGATGAAGTTGAATCCCTTGAAATGCTCATTCGGGGTTGCGTTAAGAAAATTCCTTGGTTTTATAGTCAGCTCCTGAGGAATAGAGATTAATCCTGACCAGATTGCGGCCATCAGGAACATAGAAGAGCCATAAAAATCAAAGATGTACAAAGCCTGGAAGGAAAAGTTGCAACGTTAAGAAGGTTCATATCCAAAGCCACGGATAAGTGTGTTCCATTCTTTGATCTAATCAAATGAGGAAAACGTAATTTCGAGTGGACCCCCGACTGTGTGAAGGCCTTTCAAAATTTGTTGAACCTGCTAGGGAAACCCCTGATACTGTTGAAATCGGTGGATCATGAAGATCTCTTTGTATATCTAGTAGTATCATCTCATGCTATCAGCTCAACTTTGGTCTGCGAGGAAGATAAGATCAAGAGGCTGGTATAATATGTAAGTAAGAAATTAGCAGCGGCAAAGCGCAAATACCCCAGAATCAAAAAACTTGCTTATAGTCTCTTGATCGCATCTCGAAAGCTCCGTCAATATTTCCAAGGTCATCCGATTGCCATATACACTGATCAACCGCTTAGACAGGTGCTGCAGTGACCTGAAGCGTCAGGACGGCTGCTCTAGTGGAACATCGAATTGAGCCAGTTCGATTTAAATTTCCAGCGAAGGAGGTCAATAATGGGGCAAGCTCTAGCTGACTTCATAGCAGAATTCACTATCCCTGAGGAAGATGCATCGGATGATAAAGTCAACCTTTCAGAGCAGAATTTAAAACTTAGTTCCTGAAAGTTGTATACAGACGGGGCTAAAAATGATCGAAGGTACAACGATGGAGTTGTTTTCACTACTCCTGAAGGACGGTCTATTTACTATGCCTTGCGGCTGGAATTTTCTGCTACCAACAACGATTCTGAATATGAGGCCCTGATTGTCGGGCTAATACTCGTTAATGAATCAGGGGTAACTGTACTGGACATATTCCATGACTTCAATATAGTTGTATGCCAAGTTCGAAAGGAATTCGAAACCAAGGGACCTCTACTAGCCACTTATCTTGAAAAAGTAGAGGAGTTACTGGGCAACCTGGAACATTACAGCATGACTCACATCCCGAGAATAGAAAACTAGAAGGCAGACAGACTAGCTAAGTTAGCAAGTTCTGACAACCCAGAAGAAATAGAGATGGTTCCAATAGAGGTACTGAAATCGCCAAACTTCGATCAGATGGAAGTCGACCCAGTACTGGAAACTGAACCAGAAAGGGAATCATGGATGACACCAATTAAGAACTTCCTTAAAAACGGAACGCTCCCAACCAAGAGAGCGAAAAACGAGCTGTAATTCGTAAAGCTGTAAGATATGTCTTACATGGCGAAGTTCTTTACTGCCAGGGATTCTCTATGCCTCTGCTCCGGTGTACAGCGCATGACGACGTCAAATGTGTACTGAAAGAAGTACATGAAGGTGAATGTGGAGACCAAACCGGGGGCCAAACATTGGCAAAGAAAGTATTGCTGTATGGCTATTTCTGGCCTACCATAAATAGAGATGCAGCTGATTATTCACGAAGCTGCGATAGGTGCCAGAAGTTTGCCAAAATTCCCAGAGAGCCTCCGACTCAACTTAAGTCAATGGTAAGCCCATGGCCATTTGCCATATGGGGAATTGACATTATCGGAGTTTTACCAATCGCCAAAGGAGGATCGAAGTATGCAATCGTGGTCGTGGATTATTTCACGAAAATGGGCAGAAGTCGAACCCCTAACTACGATCAGACAAAACGGGTGATAAAATTTATGGTCAGGAACATCATCTGTTGATTTAGGATACCAAAAACCATCATAACTGACAATGGAACCCAATTTGATAGTACATAATTCAGAAATTTCTGCCAGAAAGTACAAGATTGATAATAGAAATACCGCAGTAGCTCACCCGCAATCTAATGGACAAGTTGAAGCAATAAACAAAGTCATTAAGTCCATCCTTAAGAAGCGATTGGAATAGGCTAAAGCCATGTGGGCCAACAAATTGCCATTAGCATTATGGGCTTATCGAACGACCTACAAGGTGGCAACGGGTCATACCCCTTTTTCACTCTCTTTTGGATCAGAAGCGATAATTCCGGTGGAGCTTAAAGTTCCTTCTCACAGGACAAAATATTACGATCCGATGACAAATAAAGCGCTTCTCCTTAAATCCTTGGACATGGTCGAAGAAAAGAGGGATGAAGCAGACTTGTGTGCCTCGAGACACAAGCACCAAGTGGCACGCTACTATGACAGAAAGGTTCATCCTCGAACATTTGAACCTGGAGACTTAGTACTGAAACGAGTCTTCCTACCTCCAGCCCATTTAGGTCCAAAGTGGGAAGGACCGTGGATGGCGAAGAGATTCCCAGAGCTTGGAATGCCCGACACTTGTGGCGGTACTTAAATTAAGTTTATATTATTTTCTTTTGTTTTACGAACCATGTAAAAAGGCACGACTTGCCTAGAAAAGTCTGGTTAATATAAACAAAATATTATATAGTGGATGTATGCCACGACTTGGACGAACCAGTATAAAAATATCGTGTGTGATTTACTTTTCCAGCATGAATCTTTTTATATTTTTGTGATTGCTATGATCTAAGCGTAACACACTAGACATTTAAATTGATATTCGAGCAAACGAGATAACCATTTGCGTACCAATATTAAAAAGGAAGGGAATACGACGTCCCAAACTCTAACTTTCATGATTAGAGAGAGAGTATAAAGGACGGGAAGACGACGTCCCTAAGGCGTGAAGGTGCACCATGACAAAAGATCGCCTTGAATGCACTCTAACCTGACAACACGACAGGAGAGTAAAAAGGTGCTAAGAATAAGTGCCATTGAAAAGGGATCCAGGCCCCACTAAAAGACAGGGGGTGATTTAGGCCTGAACCTAATCAATCTCGAACAAGCCCTAGCTAGGAACTTTATTCAAGATTGACTAGGGGCATACATATATACGTCACACCCTCTGTTATCGACTATTTAATTAAGCAGTGATTTTTGCACATTATACTCGATAGCACTTTGACCACTGCTGAATTTAACTAAAATAAAATGACAAACTTGCAAGTATTTGACATTACAGGAAACGAGCTACTTCATTCACCTGGTTGTAGGTTCATACAGAGGGACTAAACAAAAGATACGAGGGTCGTACTCGCTATGAAAACAACTAGCCAGATGAAAGCATAAATAAGTGGTTGTACTACCTTTCACTTTGGCATTGGAGTGGACTTCGCTTTCTTGGCAGCCTTAAGAGCATCTCTTACCTCTTTTTTGGCTTCTTTAAAGATATGCTTCGGCTTCTTTTTCCCTGAAATTGGAGTGCTGGGACCAGTAGAAGACTTTTTAGTGAGCTCTTTGGTGATTGATCTTGTTGGAATCTTAACAACTAACTTTGAACCAGCGGGGACTATTACGAGGGGTTTAAAGCTTTCAGGATCTAATTCCTCAACTTTGACCTTCATACGCTTGTCTTGTTACGCTTTCATATCGGCCAAGGTCATATCATCAGCATCCCCCGACCCTTTGATAACGTCATCATCTTCCTCATGTCCATTATCCCCACCGTCATCTTTCAAGGCATTTATTATGTCCCCATCTTTCGGAGTCTCGGTGCTAGAGGGTAGATGAGTTTTTTCGGTGACCCCGCTTTCTTTGCCCTCAATGTCCCCCGCAGGTTCAGAACTAGTAGCTTCATCCTTTTGCTTCTGCGCCTTCTCAGCAGACTTTGCTTCAGTAGCCTCTTTTGGTCGAACGTCAATTTTCTCAGATGTCTTCGCACCTACAGGATGAGAAGTAACGGTTATTAGCTCAGGAGATAAAGGATGTTCCTCAACCGATTGTCCAATGATATGACGGAATGTTGAGATAGCTCTGACGAATTAGGGTGAAAAGGTAGAGATACCTTCTGATGATTTTTCCACGTGAGTAGAGGCAATCTTCGAGGTTGTTTCAATGATCGGGGACATAAAAGGTACTTGAGGAAGCCCTGGATTCTTAGGATCATACTCCTCCGACTCTGCGATCCCGGTAGCTGCAGATGAGGACCCAGTTTCAATAGTATGTTTTCCTTTAATTTGACGCTTCTCCTCCTCCATAGCAGCAGCAATAAGCTTACATCCTTCAGCCAAGCGCGTTGCTTCCTCACCCCTCAAATACTTCTCAATAAGTTATTCCTCATCGATTGAGTCTACTTTGAGCTCTTCTTTTTCCCATTCGACCAGCTGATCCCATACATATACCAGAGTGGTGGGGTAATCTTTAATCCACGCAATATTTCAATGTCGGATCACTTGAGCCAAGAATCCTATCATAGTCTCGGCACTTTAATCCAATTATTTTTTAGTTGCCTCAAGTTATGCATTGGTTTTCTCGACTTGCCTTAGAGCCACATATGCATTCCCTTCAGCGAGAGTTGCTCGCATCTCAGCCTCCAGCAATTTAGCTTCTAGCTTTGCATTCTTCCTCGCCAGCTCCGTTTCTTCCGTTCAAGACGAGTACAAGCCAACCTCGCAGCGGTGCTTTCAAACTTGGCATCCTCGGCTTATTTCTTTAAGTCAATGCGCTCCTGGCTATGGGAATCGAACTCAGCGTGGTGACTCTTTTGTAATTCCTCAAACTATTTCTTATAAGTGTCTGCGTCACATTGAACAAGAGCAAGTTTGGCTTGAGTGTCCTCAAGATCCTTCTTGGATTTTTCAATAGCTTTTGCATCATATTCGGCAGCATCCTTCATGGTATTTACATCGGCCAACAAGTCCTTAATGATCCTCGACAAGGTCCGCGCATACCTCTTAATCTCTCTGTACTGAGTATCTGCTTCGTCAATTTTGGCCCTAACTATTGTTGTCCAGTCGGAATCCAATGGCTTGACGGATGGAAGGAAATGCATGATTCCAAAGTGATGATCAAGAAACTGTGTCTTTAAAAGCTTTAGTTTGGCCTTGTTTTCATCATCGAGCATAACCGGCCTTGTAGTAGTAATGTCAATATTGCGATGCCTCGACGGCACAATAGACGTGCCTTTCTCTGCTTCTTTCCCTGGCTTCGGTTGTTTCCCTTTTGAATCGGCCCTTTTCTTTAAAGGTTTGTCCTGATGAGATTTATCTTTAGACGAAGAAGGAAGCTTGGGGGCATGCTTATCTCCTTCGCTATGCGTTGGTTGACTCTTATGCTTATCTGAATCTTTGCGATGCGAGGATCGAGAATGGGAGGACCGATGAGGTTGAGAAGGCTGATTCCTCCTGTCATCTCTGCCCTGACTTTCATGTTGATCATGCCCTACTCAAGAATCCATTGGGGGCATGCTCGACCAAACATCTCTCATGTAGCAATGGGGACGTCCCATTTGTCCTATAAAACAAAACAAGAAAATGTTAGAATCAACATTAGTATAAATCACAAGTGCTGTGACGTGCAGCGCTAGAGTGTAGTGTATATCCTAAGTAATATCCCCTCCTAACAGACCAGAGCCTGGAGTGAGGCCAGTGTGTGCAGTTCCCCCGGTCTTTACAGGAGTAACTTCTTCTTCGGAAGTGAAAGTAAGAGGATCTGTTCTAAAATCTTCCGACATATAAATGGCATCGGGCAAGGGAAGTCCCCCCAAACCCTGATATATGGAACATTCCATTAGAGAGACATCGCCTTGTGACTTGGCCGATGGCATCCTTGTTGAAGAAATCGGCTTTTTAGGGGTAGCCGCATCCTCGTGAGTGATATATTTATCCCTATACTTGGATGCTATGTTCGCTAATATGTCATCTTGAGTTGAAGTGGGAGAAGGACTCTTTTAAGCATCGTCGGATCTTTCGAACTCTCCCCCTTCTCTAGTAAAGTCTCAATTGGCCCCTTGATTGGAGGTATATACACATAAGGACCCTCTCCATGACCTATGCTATGACTTATAGCGACTAACCGATGCCGATGGAGGTATTCATCCACTAGGCAGTCTCTAATGGTCAAGAATTTTTTATCACCATTAAGCAATCGGTTCAAGCGATCATAGTACACCTAGTGTGTAATGACCCCAAACTTCCACGGAATGAAAGTAAGGAATAATCATTTGGAATACAACATAAATATAACAATACAGATCACAGATACAACATAGCTTAGGAAAACTATAGAATAACAACATCATAACAGCGGAATATGAATGCCATCAAACACAGAATCCCACAGTCACAGAGTTTTAAATTATTACATCAAGTCTTAGCAAAGGAAATAAGTTCCAACTTCAAAATAGAACAACTAGAAATAAAATAAGTCTATATGACTGAAGATAAGTGTAACAAAAGGTAAATGATAGATAGTCTTCGTGGTCCAACATAAGCACCTCCAAATAAGCAACACCAAGAAAGCTCCAAAGACAGCAACTCCAAAGAAAGCCAAACCTGTTACTTGGCTGCCCGTGTGGAAAAGAGGGCACCCGAGTTTGCAAAGGTGAAAACAAACTACAGGTCAGTCATGGGACTGGTGTGATAATTCTTAACTAATTTAACTACTACTAATAAGGCAAATCCAAAGACCATGCCGCTAACGCGGAACAGGTTCACTCTAATGGATTGCCGTGCATGATTTAAAGTGACATAACAAACAACAAGTGATTGGTAAAACAACGCTATGCTTTTGAGAAAAATGGAATCACCATAAGACCCAAGTCCCATCACACAATGCAACGCAAACCAGAGGATGGTGTTTTACCTTATGGTGATTAAATATGCTAAATACGGTAAATATGAGTTTAATATTATTATTAGTGTATATAAAAACATTTCAAAATAAATGTATCAATCCTAGGAAACATAGTACCCCATACTACTATGCCTCCATACTAGTAATACAATAAAATTCGTAGGGTCGTATTTGGAATTTGGTTTCCAACATGAGTCAAGGCTAGGGAGGAGCTCCTTACCGGTTCGAGACACTCTAGCTAATGTCTCAGGATCCCCCGCAGTGAACCCATGGATAGCTGTAGGGCCGGTCCACACATACAGCTTCGTGGATTAGTTATTCCTGAACACACGTTTCCCGATCCTATAGGACCTATCATCCGAGGCGCCTCATTCCATCATCCACATAAGTAAAATATCAGCCAGTTTAAGCATCGACACTACTTCTATCTAGAAAGAAACGTGTTGCTCTCCCTGCGTTCCCTTCTCCCGTTTTAGACTCCACCGGTTTGTGAGGTTCGTGAAGCTACGTAATACACAAAGCTATGCTTAACCAAGCTGTGCTTTGGTCATCTCCACAAGGTTCTGCTTTTCAACAAGAAACCTTGATCGTTACATCTTAGTATGCCACACTGTCACTCCATATCGCACTACCAATCCTCTGTCGAAGTATATGAAAGGGTGTTAAGCAAGAGAATAAATTCTCCGCCACCAATCATTCATACATTCGACAGAAAATTAATAACATGATATTTAATGGAGTACGATGTCAGACACACAATCCATTTATTAGCTTATGCTCTGGGTCTGAGCGAAAACCAAACCCGTGAAATCAACATGTTCGTTTGGGCAATGACCAAGACCATTGATTTGGGAGCAAATCAAATCAGGGCCTCGATCGTCGTCCTCTTGATGGAAGATTCACGGTCTTCGTATGCCGTCTTCATACTTCGTTTCTTAACGTCGTTTGATTATTTGGAATGAGAGAACTCAGACTTTCCAAATAATCCTCGTATATATATACATATTTAAAATCCTTCCTATTCGTTAATATCGTTTTATAACGATTAATTCCTATTTTAATTATTTAAAATAATTAAATTTTATATAACGATGCCTCGAGTCAATAGGCGACTATGGCGCTGCTTTCCACCAATTTTGATTTTCACATTTCTTAAAGTCTAACCGTTGGATCTTAGCATAGTTTATATCGTTGTAATGATTTTCCAAAGACGGTCCTAACGGTTTTAGTTTTGGGAAATTCCGACGGTCGGATCTTTTGGTGTAGTCGTTTAAAGGTACGGTTTCAAAACGCAAACTACCGCGCTCGATTCGTTTAATTTTAATTATATTTTTACATAAACATGTAAATATAAAACGTTTAACCTTTTTGTTTACATAGAAATGTAAATTACGATGCCAACTTTCATTCTTTCATTCCTCCATCCTTTTATTTACATGAGAAATGTAAATTATAATTCAATGATGATTTTTTTTAAATGTAAATATAATTTCCCCTTTTAATTACATTATAAGTATAATTAACATTATAATGTAAACTTCCTATCTTTCAATTGCATTATAAGATTTTCTTTATAAATTACACTGTAAACGAAATTAACATTATATTGAAAGATTTTAACCTTTTTAAATTACATTAAAAATGTAATTTTCATAACCGTGCCAATCTTTATCTTTAAAATTATATTGAAAAGATAAATTTGATTTTATGTCCAACTCTTCTTCCTAATTGCATCAAAATGTAATTTTCTATGCGATGCAAATTTCACGTCTTCTAATTACAATAAAAATGTAGTTTTTATCTATAATGTAAATTCTAATCTTTAACTACATGATAAAAATGTAATTTTATTTTCAATGCTAGTTCCCAACTTCTAACTACATATATAAAAATGTAATCTTTATTACACTGCAAATTCTTATCTTCTAATTGCATATAAAAATGTAATTTTTAATTTGCAATGTAAATTCTATTTCTAAATACATATAAAGATGTAATTTTTAATTTTAATGTGAATCCTACTTCTTTCTTACATTACAAAAATGCAATTTTTTATTTACATTGTAAATCTCATCCTACGTTACATATAAAAATGTAATTTTTATCGTACGATGGAAATTCATGTTTTACTTACATATAAAAATGTAGTTTTTAGCATACGATGCAAAATCCTATTCTAATTACATAGAAAAATGTAATTATTGATAATACAATGCAAACTCATATTTTAATTACATAGATAAATGTAACTTTTAACCATACAATGCAAACTCATATTTTAATTACATAGAAAAATGTAATTTTTAATCATACAATGCAAACTCATATTTTAATTACATAGAAAAATGTAATTTTTAATCATACAATGCAAACTCATAATTTAATTACATAGAAAAATGTAATTTTTAATCATACAATGTAAACTCATATTTTAATTACATAGAAAAATGTAATTTTAAATCATACAATTCAAACTCATATTTTAATTACATAGAAAAATGTAATTTTTAATCACACAATGCAAACTCATATTTTAATTACATAGAAAAATGTAATTTTTAATCATACATTGCAAACTCATATTTTAATTACATAGAAATATATAATTTTTAATCATACGGTGTAAATTCATATATAAATTACATATAAAAATGTCAGTTTTATTTTACCGTTCTAATCCACATCTAAATTACATATAAAAATGTCATTTTTATTTTACCGTTCTAATTCACATCTAAATTACATATAAAAATGTCATTTTTATTTTACCGTTCTAATTCACATCTAAATTACATATAAAAATGCCATTTTTATTTTACCGTTCTAATATCTTATCTTTCATAACATATAAAAATGAAATTTTTATTTCTATGTTGACCTGATAATCAGATCAATACAAGAAAAAAAACAAAATGAGAGTGATAACATAAGAAGTGGCAAATCATGATTTCATTATGAATTGATAAACTAGATCAATTCAAATAAAATAATAGTGGCAACAATAAAAAGCAATGAATACATATGGAACTACGATTATCCATCATAACAACATAACAAATCTCATCAAATTTTCAGCACAACCAGATCTACTTCATTCAGCATTCAATTAATTAGATAACAACCAATAATTTAACTAATTTAATTATTTTAAAATAGAATCTCACCTTGATTAAAGCGGAATGAAAAATCCAAATAAATTCAGAAAATGGTCGCACTTGATTTCAGCAACCTCTATTTGTCGTCACGGTCTTGCAAAATCTAAAATTTTCCAGTTTGGAGTTCGTATGAATTAATTTCAATTTTTGAATGATATTTACTTTTAACAACTGCTGTAGCCACAGACAAAAGCGTGGCAAATTCTGAAATAGATTTCATACCTTTTTTTTCAAAACTTTGATTTCAATTTTTTGGAGATATAAACAATGGTTTTACGAACAGATTGTTGGAGGTGGAAGGGCTAGGAGAGGTGGATGTTCGGCCAGAGGGGGGTGGGGTAGGTTCGCGCCTGGTGGGGGTGGGGGAGGCCGAACGGCGGCGGCTTCAGGTGGTTGGTGCGGCGATTTCAGGCGACGAGAAGGGCTGTGTTCGGTATGTATTCGAAGAGCTCTAAAATCTCTTCGAAACGTGAGTTACGGCGAAGGATTTCGTTGAGAAACGAAGGAGAAATCGGAGTTTGAAATTTTGATGTATAATGGGTTTTGTTGCGGCTGAAATCGACGGGGGAAGAAGATGTACTGTAGCGATGTATATTTATAATATAATATTATGTTTAACTAATGATTATTTAATCCTTAATTACCCAATAAAGGTTTGTTTGGCCACTAACTCAGAATTAGTCCCAACGACTATCGTTCTTACCCATTAGCTCCCATTCTGGACTCTTCTGGACCTGCCCTGTTAGCCCAACTGATCATCTTGGCCTCCGTTTTTCAGTTCTAAAATATAAATCATTTATTTTAATTACAAACGAACGTAAAAATTCACCGGGGTCACAAATTAACTCATAAAAATCCGGAAAAAATATTTTTGGTTATGTTTTGACGATATGGTCCTAACAAGACTAATTTTGTCAAATTCTGAGATCGTTTGGAAAATGGCCATTTTCTGGTCGATCCAATTTGACTATAATTGACCAAAACACATTTTCCTTTGCCACGCTCACACATTAGCTTCAAAAATTATGAAATTTGAAACCTAGCTATAATTTGACATTCCGGATCCAACAAAAGTGGTTTCGTCGAATTCCGAGGTCATATGCAAAATATCTATTTTCAAGGGCGATATAATCTCTATAGCGACCTTTCTGAAAATTCATTTGGCCATAACTTTTGATACCCGCTATGAAACTTCGATTTTTCAGATTCGTTAGAAAGATATTTATTAACAGATTTAAATATTTTTGGTTTCACCCAAATCCGATTCATCCTGTACAGTCAGTCAAAGTTCAGCTTTGACTTTTCAAACTACCATGCTATTTCTAATTCCTTTTATAATTAAATTAAATATGTTCATAATAAATTCAATTAAAATAGATTGCTAGTTGTTTTTATTTGAAATAATTTATTAATCACCCTTAAAATCTCTAAAATGAAAATTTTAAATTGGCCCCAAATTCTAGGTTGTTACATAGTGCGTTTCTTGTTTCGGGTTGGAGACTTCAAGGGAAAATGAACGACAGTTAATACATTTATAGTGGAGATCAAAACTAGAACTCAAAGGCTAATGTCTTTACTTGATTTAAGTCATCTTCTGGCACATCCTGGTTGCTGCTTGATATAGAACCATTCAAGTCTTGGATCAACAACCTTGCTGCTAAATGGAATGGTTATGATCTTTCTCTTTGGCACTGATTCAAAATATACAAAGGAAGGGGTATCCTGGGTTCTATGCTTGAAATTATAGAAGAAATGAACTTCCTCGAAAGTGAGATCTGTACCAAGAATCTCCCTATAAGAAATGTACAAGGTGTACAGATAAGCATAGGAGTTGGGTTGGAGTTGCATTGGAGCAATTCGCATTTTTCTCAGAAAGCCGACAACAAATGGAAAGAACGGAGGTATTGCCCCAACGAGACACATCAATTAACTGATCGTCGTGTACCCTTCGGGAAGATTATGGGGACGATCCGTTTCAGTGGGAAGTTTGGTGTCCTTTCGGAGAATTCCATGTTTCGAACATATACGCGCAAGTTTGTCATTATCAACTGTTGATGCAACATAATCATTGGGCTTCTCCATGATAATAACAATCTCTAATTCATCTGGAGCACGACTGTCTCCTACATATCCTTCCTCTTCGTCGTCTAAAGAAATATCATCTTCGGAAGATGCTTCATTGTCACATGCCTCCATTTCGTAGTCCGGACCCTTGCTATCCTATTCTGGATCCGAAGTAAAGAGTATGTCATCGATGATAGGATTCTCACATATTCCTGTGTCCTCTCTTTTCTCTGTTAACCTCAGTGAGCATCTCTCAGTTATATCTGATGTGTTATCGAAGAGATAACAAAGATTAGAGTATAACTATCCATACCCCCCCATGCATGTGTGCTAACTTGTGCAATATTGTACGATGCTGAAGTCATAAAATGAAAAACAAGCAGAATAAAATTGTAACGACCCGCATTCTACACATCAGAGGATCGTAGAATATTTATTTTTGTTTATGTATGAAGTCATATGGCCTTGTAACTTTAGGGGCGAATATTGGGGTCATTTCCCATGCTCATGATTTTTGCCGAAATTTAAATGACCGTTTTGCCCCTGGCAAATCTTGTTTTGCCTATAACTTTTGATTGTTAGGAGTTTTGACCTGAAACCACTTCCATTGGCTTCGGATGTTGGTTTCTCTTTCCATAGAGTGGTCACATTACCCAAACGGACTTACCCTTTCGGAGATATGGCTGAAATAAGGTTTGTAAGGTGAAAAACAGCTTAATTGGGCTTAATTGGGTAATTAGCAGCTAGGCCCACGACCCATTTCGGGATTAGGAGCATAAGAGGGCTGCTAGGGTTTAGAAAACATTCTTTTTCATTATTTTTCAGCCGCTACTAACATCCTTTGAACCCTAGTAATGGCCTCCATCACCCAAACCTCATTTTAATCACTTCCTAATCACTTTTAATCACTAATTAAGCAAAACTGCATCAAATCAAGAGAAATCAACACCAAATGAAGTTGGAGCTGGTGCAATACATAGATATTAGTGCGATATCAGTTACAGTTTCAGATCTGAGATTTATTTGTGACTAAGTGAGTGATTTGCACTTTTATTCACTAATTACGGCTAATTAGGGGTGATTAGTGGTAATTAGCGAAATTAGGCATGATAAAAATCTGGAAAAATATTTAGAAATTCTTAAACATTATTTTATGCCTCTGGTGAAAATTTGGGTTAATATCGATTAAGTTTGCTAATTCTAAGGCTAAAACATGGTTTAGGGGATTAAGGGGAAAATCATACTTTTTGGGTATGTTCGATCCATATTAACATCTTAAATTGTTGTTTTGATGTTTTTTGATTGATTCCATATGATGTTACTGTTGTTTGTTATGTTTAATGATGTCATAAGAAAGTTAGAATGGTTGAAAACGCCGTCGTTTGGCGAAATTAGCTTGAGGGAAAAACTACAGAATTCCTGATGGTGGTCGGGGGAGTATGGTCACGAACCGGATTCCTCAGGGGGGTATGGTCACGAACCGGATTCCTCAGGGGGTTATGGTCACGAACCGAATTCCTCAGGGGGGTATGGTCATGAACCGGATTCCTCGGGAGGGGGGGGGGTATGGTCACGAACCGGATTCCCTAAAGGGGTATGGTCACGAACCGGGTTCCTCAGGGGGGGTATAGTCACGAACCGAATTCCTCGGGGAGGGGGGGGGGGAGGGGGGTGTGGCCACGAACCGGATTCCTTAAGGGGGGTATGCTGACGATTCCTGAAGGGGGGTATGCTGACGATTCCTGAAGGGGGGTATGCTGACGATTCCTGAAGGGGGTATGCTGACGATTCCTAAAGGGGGTTTGCAGACGATTCCTGAAGGGGGTACGCAGACGATTGCTCAAGGGGGTATGCTGACGATTCCTAAAGGTTGGTATTCTGACGATTCATGAAGGGGAGTATGCCGACGATTCCTGAAGGGGGTAGGTTGACGATTCCTGAAGGGGGTATGCTGACGATTCCTGAAGGGGGTTTGCTGACGAGGACCATGACCACGACTCGAACCAAGACGAATGATACCAAAACTCGAGATGCAAAGGAAGTCCAAATTCGAAGTTATTACTCAGGATCCAGACGGGAACCAACGAGTTAACTTCTCGAGTTGGACTTTGTTGTGGGACATGTGCAAAGGGGTTATCGATATCCATAACTTTGGTTCACCGCTGAAGAGAGGGGGCATGTAGACGAACTAGAACCAGGGAAATGTGGACTAGTTGGCCCGTTAGGTTTGTTGACTATGGACCAGTGCAGTGGGGACAGTGTAATAATTGTACGGAGTTGTCATCATAGCCCCCAAAAGGGCAAATTGCTCGTAGCCATAGTTGTACGGAGTTGCCATCATGACCCCAAAGATTTGGTGACTAGAGTGGTGGATATTGTATGCTTTACGCACTGAGTGAGAGATGTGAGGATAACTACTATGTTTGATGTTCACTATCACCATGAATTGGACATTTCCACTTTACACACTATGTTAGTGTTTACCTTAGAGTACTGTACATCTTGTTGTGCTAACTCTTTGGTTGCAGGTCCAGGTTCAGGTATGATTTACTTGTACCTGTTATTGTTTTGTTTTGTTGCTTATCGCTCATACCAGACTTTTGTCTGACCCAGAGTTTTATGTCTCTTCTTATTACTCTGGGTGCTCTTAAATGGGCAGACTAGAGACAGGTTAGGTGGTATGCACGAGTAGCTGCCCGGAGACGAGCAGAAGGCTTCCATGTATTATTTACATATATTCTCCTTGTGTTGTTGCTGGTCACTACTTTGGGCATTGGTAGTGCACCTTTTCTACTTTGCTTTTGACGACTGTCCCATGCTGGTTGGACATTGGTACAACGCATTTCGAGGGAAATGTCGACTAGTGCGGGGCAGGCCGTCACATTTGGTATCAGAGCTCTAGGTTGCGTAGTTAACCTAGGGAAAGACATCAGGGAGAGATAATATACGTATATGAGAGAACGTATTTGTGATATTTTGGTTTTCAAAAGCTATATATATACTATTAGTATATCTAAGGATGATGTCGCACTGCACTGGCACCATTAAGGAGATGGTTAATCGTTTTTCTTTACAGATAAGACAATGAGCCGAAATACGAGGAGTACGGAATCAGGGGACAACAATAGGGATGCCCGTGATGAGGACGATGTTTACTACCTTCATGAGAGAGATGCTCAGAGATGTTCATGGGGTAGCTCCTAATGCTACAAATGGTGGTGATCTAGTAGTGCAGGCCCCTAGAGCCGATTTTGCCAAGCTTAACAAGGATTATACTAGTCTTGGTGGGAAGTCGTTCCATGGAACGGAGTCGGCTACAGATGTTCAAGATTGGCTAGATAGTTGTGAGCGCATCTTTGAAGATTTGGGGATCGAAGATGCAATGAAGAGGAAGTTAGCATCGCGTTAGCTTCAAGGGCGAGCGATGAATTAGTGGAATGCTATTAAAGCAGTTATTCCTGAGGATCAAGTTACTTGGAATCAGTTTAAAACTCGTTTTTGTGATAAGTTTATCCCAACTGCTCAGAAGTCAGGGTTGTTTAGGAAGTTTCTAGAGCTTAAACAGAATGGTAGGGCAGTCTCGGAGTATGTTGCTGAATTCGATACCTTATCGAAGTATGGATTATCCCTTATTGACACTGCCGAGAAGAAGAACGAGAAGTTCATAACTGGCTTAGATGGGTACTTGGGAGAAAGGCTTATAAACTACATTGATGAGACGTTTGAATCTATTGTGGGAAAGGAATTGAGATCGGAGAGTCTTTACCCTAAATCAAAGATCGAGGTCATTACTGCATCTACAGGAGAGCAAAAGCCATAAGCAAGCGGTGGAGGCAAGGGTAATTCCCAGAATAAGAGGAAATAAAACCAGACCAAGGATGGTCAGAAGAACCAGAACAAGAAAGATATCGAGTGTTTTAGCTGTGGCAAGAAGGGCCACCATGCTAGTGAATGTCGAGCTAAGCAGGGGAAAAGAAGTGCTTCAACTGTGGCCAAGGGGGACATTTCAAGGATAAATGTCCACAACCTCCTAAAGAGAAGCAGATTGTGAAAGCATATGCTATCAATGCTGTTCCTTCTTCGTCGAATGCCCGAACTGCGGCGTAGAAGGGAAATGGTATCATTATTCAAGGTATGCTTTCCATTTATGATGTTCATGTTCGAGTGTTATTTGATACCGGAGCTTCACATTCCTTCGTATCTAATGACTAGGTAGATAGGTTGGAATTGGAACCCGAACTGGTCGATAGACCTTTAGTTGTGACGAACCCGATCGGTATTTCGACTAGCCTTAGTATGATTTGCCATAATATGTCCTTATCGAGTTATGGATGTATGCTTGCTTGCGATTGTTTTGTTTTGGGCTTTGCTGGGTTTGGCATTATCTTGGGAGTCGATTGGCTCCAAAGGTATGGGGGTGGCGGTAGACTGTGAGCGGTTTTCGGTGACCATTAGAGTGGACGATAGGCGGAGGGTGGTATTGGGTTGCCTACCTAGTGATGAGGTGATGGCTAGTTTTCTACATTCCCTCGACATCCCGCAGGACGAGTTATCAGATGTTCCTGTTTTTGGTGAGTATCCGGACATCTTCGAGGAAGTGGCCGGATTTCCACCACACCGAGAGATTGAGTTTCTAATTGATTTAGTGAAAGATGCCAGACCTATAATGATGCCTCTTCGTCGCATGGCGCCAAGGGAGCAGCGAGAGCTCGAGGTGCAAGTGAGCGATCTTTTGAAGAAGGGATTTATCAGAAGAAGTGTTTCTGAGTAGGGAGCACTAGTTGTGTTTGCTACCAAGGCTGATGGTTCCCTTTGCTTATGTGTGGACTACTGCGAGTTGAACAAGATGACGAGGAAGAATAAGTATCCTCTTCCGCGGATAGATGATTTGTTTGATCAACTGGATGGAGCAAGAGTATTTTCCCACTTGGATCTTACGACAGGTTTTCATCAGCTCCGAGTAGCTGCTGAGAGCATTCCTAAAATGGCATTTCGGATGCCATCGGGATTCTATGAGTGGTTGGTCATGCCAATTGGGCTGACCAACGCACTCGCATATTTTGTGGATCTTATGAATAGAGTTTTCAGGGATCAATTAAATAAGTTTGTTCTTGTGTTCATGGACGATATCTTGGTTTACTCGAGGACAGAGGAAGAACACAAGGAACATTTGAGGACAATGATGGAGGTGTTAAGGAACACCAATTGAAAGAAAAATTTTATAAGTGTCACTTCCGGAGGAGGGAAGTGAGATTCTTGGGCCATGCTGTTTCAGAGAATGGTATTGTCGTGGATCCCGCGAAGGTAGTTACGGTAAAAGATTGGTCTACGCCCAAGAATGCAACGGACGTAAGAAGTTTCTTGGGGTTAGTTGGATATTATCATAAGTTTATCCAAGACTTCTCCAAGATAGCGACACCATTGCCCCAGTTGACAAAGAAGAATCAAGCTTTAGTCTAGGACGAAAGGTGTGAGGATGCATTTAAGAATCTAAAGGAAAAGTTAACGTGTGCACCAGTTTTAGTTATTCCTAAAGGAAATGAAGAGATGATGGTATACACGGATGCTCGTGGTACCGGACTAGGTGCTGTATTAATGCAAGGAGGTAGGGTCGTAGCTTATGCTAGTCGGCAACTGAAACTGCATGAGAAAAGATTTCCTACCCATGATTTGGAATGGGCAGCGATCATGTTCGCATTAAAGATGCGAAGGCATTATCTCTTGGGAGAAAGATTCGAGTTGTTTACCGATCATAAGTCATTGAAGTATCTTTTCTCTCAAAAGGATTTAAATCTTCGTCAGCAGAGCTGGTTAGAGTTCTTGGCTTCCTATGGTTTCAATATCGCATACACACCTGGGAAGGGAAATGCGGTGGCTGATGCGTTGAGTAGGAGACATGCCATTTTGGGGGCTATGTTTCTGGAATGGAAGCAACTGGAATATATCGCGGGATATGATTTCAGACCTAAGTGTGAATTGGATCTAGAAATGTTAGCAAGTTTGAAGATCAGACCAACTTTGATTGAGCGAATTGGTTCCAGTTAGAGGGATGATCCTAATCCACTGGAAATCGTCTCCAAAGTTAAGATGGTCATCGACAGTGAGGAGATGAGAAAGTATGGGCTAGATCAAGAAGAATGGCTTCGAAAGAAGGGGAGACTAGTTGTACCCAACGTTAATGGATTGAGAGATGAAGTGCTTAGAGAGTATCATCACTCAAAACTGACTATACATACCGGTGGTAACAAAATGTATCGAGACATGAAGCAGACCTACTACTGGGAAGGGATGAAGAGAGACGTTGGGAAATTTATATCCAAGTGCATGAATTGCTAGTTAGTTGAAGCTGAGCAAAAGAAGCCTAGTGGTTTGTTACAACCATTGGAAATTCCCGAATGGAAATGGGAACAGGTATCAATGGATTTCGTTGACGGTTTACCAAGGACTAGATCAGGTCATGATAGTATTTGGGTGATTGTAGATCGAGTAACTAAGAGTGCAAGGTTCATACCAGTCAAGTCAAATAGAACGGCAACTAAGTTAGCATAACTGTATATGAAGTGGGTGTTGAGATTTCATAGAGTACCCAAAGGGATTGTGAGTGACCGAGATCCATTATTTACTAGTGGATTTTGGAAGAGATTACAAGAGGCTTTAGGATCAGAATTACATCTCAGTACCGCATATCACCCTCAAACTGACGGTCAAACAAAGAGGGTGAATCGTGTATTATAGGATCTCACGAGAGCTTGTGTATTGGATTTTGGAGGTTCATGGGATAATCATTTGCATTTGGTTGAGTTCGCGTATAATAATAGTTATCAGTCCGGTATTGGTATGGCTCCATTTGAAGCTTTGTACGGGAGACCGTGCAACTCACTATCATGTTAGTTGGAAATCGGTGAGAAATTTGTGCTTAGGCCAGATTAATAAGAGAAACCTCAGAGAAGATAAAAGTTATTCAACAACTAATGAAGACCGCCCAAGATAGGCAGAAGAGTTATGCTGATAAGAGACGAAGAGATTTGAAGCTCACCGTTGGTGACATGGTATTCGTCAAGATCTCTCCATTAAAGAGTGTGTTTCGTTTTGGTAGGTGAGGTAAGTTGGCACCAAGATTTGTTGGTCCATTCCCAGTTCTTGAGCAAGTTGGGAATTTAGCGTATAAGGTTCAGTTACCTGACAAGATGGCGAGAGTTCACAATGAATTTCATGTTTCCCAGTTAAGGAAATTTGTGCACGACCCTAATGTGGCTATTTCACTAGATCAGTTGGACGATATCAAGGTAGAACCTGAGGCGGTTGGGAACTGCAAACCTATTCGTATTGTCGAGCACGATATGAAGCAGCTTCGAAGGAAGGTGGTGAAACTAGTCAAAGTCCAGTGGGGTGACGATGAGAAAGACTGTACTTGGGAAACAGAGGAGAACATAAGGAAGATGTATCCAGAACACTTTGCCTGGTAAGGTTTCAGTAATGATACAGTGTTCCCTTATTAGTAAACTGCATGTTAGGACATGTTTGTTGTGTTGTTATGTATGTTTGATTGATTGCTAATGGTTGATAGGCATGCGGGAAGCTTTGTATGTTTTGGCTAAGGAATTTCAAGGACGAAATTTCATAAGGGGGGAGAATGTAACGACCCACATTCTACGCATCAAAGGATCGTAGAATATTTATTTTTGTTTATGTATGATGTCGTATGGCCGCGTAACTTTGGGGAGAGACTATTGGGGTCATTTCCCATGTTCATTATTTTTGCCGAATTTTAAATGACCGTTTTGCCCTTGGCGAATCTTGTTTCACCTATTACTTTTGATTGGTTCGGAGTTTTAACCTGAAACCACTTCCATTGGCTTCAGATGATGGTTTCTCTTTCCGTAGAGTGGTCACATTAGCCAAATGGACTTACCGTTTGGAAGATATGGCTGAAATAAGGTTTGGAAGGTGAAAAACAACTTAATTGAGCTTAATTGAGTAATTAGCAGCTAGGCCCATGACCCATTTTGGGATTAGGAGTGTAAGAGGGTTGTTAGGGTTTAGAAAACATTCTTTTTCATTATTTTTCAGCCACTAACATCCATTGAACCCTAGTAATGTTCTCCATCACCCAAACCTCATTTTAATCACTTCCTAATCACTTTTAATCACTAATTAAGAAAAACTGCATCAAATCAAGAGAAATCAACACCAAATCAGAGTTGGAGCTGCTGCAATGCATAGAGATTAGTGTGATATTAGTTATAGTTTCAGATCTGAGATTTATTTGTGACTAAGGTGAGTGATTTGCACTTTTATTCGCTAATTGCGGCTAATTATGGGTGATTAATGGTAATTAGCGAAATTAGGCATGATAAAAATCTTGAAAAATATTTAGAAATTCTTAAACATTATTTTATGCCTTTGGTGAAAATTTGGGTTAATCTCGATTAAGTTTGCTAATTCTAAGGCTAAAACATGGTTTAGGGGATTAAGAGGAAAATCATACTTTTTGGGTATGTTCGATCCATATTAACATGTTAAATTGTTGTTTTGATGTTTTTTGGTTGATTCCATATGATGTTACTGCTATTTGGTATGTTTTGTGATGTCATAGGAAAGTTAGAATGGTTGAAAACGCCGTCGTTTGGTGAAATTAGTTTGCTGGAAAAACTGCAAAATTCCTGATGGTGGTCAAGGGGGTATGGTCACGAACCAGATTCTTCAGGGGGGGTATGGTCACGAACTGGATTCCTCAAGGGGATATGGTTACGAACCGGATTCCTCGGCGGGGGTATGGTCACGACCTGGATTCCTCGGGGGGGGGGGGGGGGGGTATGGTCACGAACCGGATTCCTCGTGGGGGGGTGGGGGGTATGGCAACGAACCGGATTCCTCAGAGGGGTATGGTCATGAACCGAATTCCTCTGGGGGGGGGGGTATGGTCACGAACCTGATTCCTCAGGGGGGTATGGTCACGAACCAGATTCCTGAAGGGGGTATGCTGACGATTCCTAAAGGGGGTATGCTGATTATTCCTGAAGGGGGTATGCTGACGATTCCTGAAGGGGGTATGCCGACGATTCCTGAAGGGGGGTATGCTGACGATTCCTGGAGGGGGTATGCTGACGATTCCTGAAGGGGGTATGCTGACGATTCCTGAAGGGGGGTATGCTGACGAGGACCACGACCACGACCCGAACCAAGACGAATGATACCAAAACCCGAGATGCAAAGGAAGTTCAAATTCGAAGTTATTACTCAGGACCCAGACGGGAACCAACGAGTTAACTTCTCGAATTGGACTTTGCTGTGGGACGTGTGCAAAGGGGTTATCGATATCCATAACTTTGGTTCACCACTGAAGAGAGGGGGCATGTAGACGAACCAGAGCCAGGGAAGTGTGGACTGGTAAGCCCATTAGGGTTATTGACTATGGACCAGTGCAATGGGGACAGTGTAATAATTGTACAGAGTTGCCGTCATAGCCCCCAAAAGGGAAAATTGGACGTAGCAATAGTTGTACGAAGTTGCCGTCATGACCCCCAGGATTGGTGACCCGTGTGGTGGATATTGTTTGCTTTATGCGCTGAGTGAGAGATGTGAGGATTACTACTATGTTTGATGTTCGCTATCACCATGACATGCACATTTCCACTTTATACACTATGTTAGTGTTTACCTTAGAGTACTGTACATCTTGTTGTGCTAACTCTTTGGTTGCAGGTCCAGGTTCAGGTATGATTTACTTATAACTGTTATTGTTTTGTTTTGTTGCTTATCGCTCATACCAGACTTTTGTCTGACCCGGAGTTTTATGTCTCTTCTTATTACTCTGGGCGCTCTTAAATGGGCAGACTAGAGACAGGTTAGGTGGTATGCACGAGTAGCTGTCCGGAGAGGAGCAGGAGGATTCCACGTATCATTTACATATATTCTCCCTGTGTTGTCGCTGGTCGCTACTTTAGACATTGGTAGTGCACCTTTTCTACTTTGCTTTTGAGACAGTATTTTAATTTTTTTTTGAAACAAAAAATGTGTGGTTTTCTAAAACGAAGAGAGCACACATATAAAATAAAAACAGTAAGGCTACAATATCCGAATTACAAAACCAAAAGAAGACAAAAAACAAACCAAAACAAGGCTCTAAGAATGTAAAGGAAAGTAGATAGATGAGCTTCGGATAAACCATCGCCCATCCTACTCCAATATCAAATTCCGGCAAGGCCACCACCCGATATTGAAGTATATCTACTTCAATAGAACAACAAGACAGACCAATCTATAAAAAAACAACAGGATAACAGAACATCTACAATAACTCTCCGAAATCACAAACAAAAACTCCAAAGAAATAACCAATCTCTAATCCATACAACTAGCCACTAAGCTCCTCTGCTCAAATTAACAACCTAAAACCTGAAATACACTAAGCAAACCATAAGTAGCCAACACATATATATATATGAGTATATGTGTATATGTATATATATATACACACACACACCTAACAAAATATATATATGCATATATACATATACAAATATAACCATACATATATGTGAATAAAAACCCAAAAAACAAACAAACGAAAAAGACGAATTAACAACAAATACGATAACTGCTACCTCTAAAATATCTATTAATTCTAATAAATAAACTCAAATTAGATCTAAACATAAGCAAATAACTCTTAAAATACGAATCACCAAAAAGCTTAAAATGAGAGATAGACATCCAATCTAGGCTATAATTAACAATCCTAATGATTAAATTGTCAACAGGCACAGAATTAGAATGAAAAAACCTCCGATTCCTCTCAAACCAGATGAACCAATATATGATAATAACTAAAGAATTCAACACATATCTCTGTCTAGAATTGACAGAAAATCTAAACCATCCCAATAATCTCTACAGCTACTTAAAGAATCAAAACTACCAAAAACAAAAATCCTTAAAACCATATTTAAAATAAACTTGGTAATATTACAAGAGAAAAAAAGATGATCCACATCTTCATCCAAAAGATTACAAAAACAACACTTAACATCAAAAATAATGTTCTTCTTCCTTTAAACTCCACCATGTTAAGCTTCTTGTGAATAAGCAACCACATAAGAAACTTAGCTTTAGGAGGAGAATTAGATTTCCAAAGAAACTTAAAAGGGAACAAGGAAACACCAGAAAAATTAATAAAGTTATACATAGAATTAACAGAGAATACTAAACTCTTATCAAAACCCCAACTAATACAGTCGTCATTATCATCTAAGTGATACAAAGCTAACTTAGCTTCAAGTAAGGCTAATTGCCTTTACAAATCACCTACTAAAATATTATCAAAAGAGAACTCCCACGGGGGATCTAAATCACTTCTATAAACATCCATAATCAAAGCATTCTTAAAGCAACAATTATTATAAAGCTCACTAAACTCAATTTTAAGAGGCAAACGAGAAATCCAAGCATCATGCCAAAAGAAAGTAAGATTTCCCAAATAAACAGTCAACTTACAGCCTAAATTAAAAAAATGAAAACACTTTAACATAGACTTCCAAAAAAAGGATAATCTATTAATCCAACTAGAATTATACCCGATAATATACTCATCCCCAGAATAACAAAATTTAGCAACAACAGACTTCCAAGAGGCCGACACTTCAGGACTTCTAAACCTCCAAATCCATTTGGCTAATAAAGCAGAGTTAAAATGATACAAATTAATGATTCCTAGGCCCCCATCCTTCTTAGGTTTACAACACACCTCCTAATTTACTAGACATTTATAGCCTCTACAAATTGGAACACCACTCCAAAGATAATTATGCCTGATTCTGTAACCCATTGAGGGAATCTGTGAACGTTCATCTAATAAATAGGAATAGCAGACAACACGGAATTAAGAAGAACAAGTTTACCAGCTCTTAGCAGAAATCTGTCATTCCAACTCGATAGTCTATTATTGATCTTGTCAATGATAACTAACCAATCATCCTTCTTAAGTTTCGAAGGCCTAATCTTAAAGCCCAAATAATCAAAAGGAAAACTCATGACAGAACAGTTCAAGGTGCCAGCAACCTGAGACTCGACATTATCTCGATCATTAAGAACCATTAAAGCACTCTTATCAAAATTAATTCTTAGACCATATAACATATCAAAAAAATAAAGAATAAACTTTAAAGCGACAATATGCTTAGGCAAGTGAGAGAAAAATAATAATGTATCATCCGCAAATTGGAGAATGGATAGTTCATTATTAAATTCCTCATTCCCAATACAACCTAAAACACCTAATCTAACAGCTCTCTTAATAATTCTAGAGAAAACATCAACCGCTAAATTAAAAAGAAGGGGTGATAAGGGATCACCTTGTCAAAGACTTGTAACACCCCACCTCCGCCAGTGCCGCTCTTGCAAGGACACCGGCTTTGGAGGGGTGTTGAACTAGGTAAACATGCATGCAGATATCACAAGACAGAACATATAAAAACAGAGTAAATATAACAGCTGATAAAACTAGCATATCAAAACCATAAGTTAAGTTACAGCACAGTACTTGATCATTATTTTTCCATAAACAAAGTCTAGAAACATAAAACTGGAAACTGGAAAGGAAAACATAAAGTAGCTATCCCCAAGGTAGAAAACCATAGCAAGCTCAAGTCCCAAAGCATACATGAGCTATCCAAGAAAAGCGGCTAAGATCCAAGCTAAGTGCCGGTATTCCCACCCTGTAAACCTGGGGGGGGGGGAAACGAAAGAAAAGAGGCGAAAGAAAATGGGTCAGTCAAAAGACTGGTAAGTCCTACCTACTATTGTACAACAACTAATAAAGTTAACTGTATATGTAAACAAGGATGAGTCATAGGATGATAACTGGCAAGGTGAAAAGTTAACAAGATAGACTAAGTGTGGCATCGCATATACAAGGTTGAGGTTTGCACCAAGTGTACTAGTATTACAAGTCATGTCAAGTGTAACCAAGAAGTGATCCCCAGGCCCAAGTTTGGCCCATTATCAGGAATGACCTAATCCAAGGTCCAACTAGTACGGTCTAGTCGATCGGCTCCCTAAAGCCTAACTCGTCAAGTGTCGGTGTCATACGGCCCAACTACGAAGTGTAGCTAAACTGTGCTAGGTCCACCCTAGGGTGTATCAAGTCCTAGGGTGTCAACCACTGACACAAACCAAGCACGCACAGTTTAAACCTACGGGTGCTCGTGCCTGCTTTTTTTCAACTCCGAACCATGTGCACGACCATGGCCCGCCTGAACCTACACCGACGCACCTACTCAGCCGTCGTTTTGGTCGCTTACATGTCATCCCAGTAATTGTGCCCCACCCTAGCCTAGTCCCTAGGGTATCATGATACAACCAAGAGGGTTACTGGTGCAAAGGACCACGTAACTAGGGTTTCCTTAATGGGTTGAACGTGGTTAACCCAACTCATCCAAGTACCAAGTTGGTTAAGTGTACCCAAGGTTCATGACTTAACCCTACCAACCCATCGTGTTTAATTGGTTAAGTATTCAAGCGGTCCATGACTTAACCCTACCATGTGGCATTAATTAATTTAATACACCCAACCTCTCACATTAGACCTTGTTGTGGTTACTAGTTAGGCCGGGCGGGTCCGGGTAGGTTTACACCACAACTTGGTCTAACCTCGGGTTTCACGTGCAACATGACCAACTACTCATATTGAGTCCTATTGCTTGTAGCCACTAGTTAAGCCGGTCGGTTCCGGGTAGGTTTATGCTACAAGCTCAACCCAACCTCGAGTTGGCCATTCTCATGTTTTCTAAGTGTCATGTCCATCATGTTTCCAAAACACATTACATGTTTTCAAGCAATTGGGTAGACCTAACTTAATAGGTAAATTCCCAATGGGTAGACCTAACTTAATAGGTAAATTCCCAAGCTTATGTTCTTATGTCTTTTAAGTTTACCCAACCCCAAACGCAATCCCATCGCTTACATATCGCTATAACGCATGAAGGATAGAAAGAGGGAACTTGGCATAACCATGACATAAAGGTGTTGGAGCCACAAATTAAACATGGTGGCATATGAGACAAAGATGTGATCATAAAATTTCATATCATGTTATCAACTTGCAAGATATTCATAAGCATGCATAACATCATTTTAACTTGCATAGTGTTCATATGCATGCATAACATCATTTTAACTTGCATAGTGTTCATATGCATGCATAACATGGTTTCAACTTGCATAAGGGCTATATGCATGCATAACATGGTTTCAACTTGCATAAGGGCTAGTGACATGCATATAACATTATATGCATGTCAATACAAGGTTTATGAGAGTTTCAAAGTTGCATCATGCAACATTTCCAACCAAAGATCATATCTTTCTATGCATAAAGCCAAGGTAATGACTTTACTAACATGCATAGAGTAAGCTTATGCATAAAATCATAAGATCAAAGCACATATCATGATTAACCCCAAACTCAACTTGCAACATAACATATTAACTTCATAGTTAAAATACAAGAGTAGAAATAGGCTTACAATGCTTATGAGGACTCAAATGAGTATAGCAATTGTAAGAAAACCCTTATGCAACCAATAAAACCCCAAAATGCAAGCAAGATTGATCAAGACTCTTCCTTTATGATGCAAATATAGCAACTTGAGTTGAATGCAAGCTAAAGAGGATCATACAAGTCTAAAAATACTTGTATGCATGGAAAATCACTTAAAAATTGATTTAGGAATTTATGAAGAGAGTGGAGGCCATGAGAGGATTGATTTTGCCATAGTTTAGTTGTAGGATAGATTAATGATGATTTAGGGTAGGTTAGGGTCTTATTTATAGATTAGGCAAGTGTTTTAGACCATAGGATTAAACCCTAGTTCTAATCTCAACCCTCTAAACCGAATCTGGCCCCCTAGCTCAACACATTCTCAAAATGGTGCACCAGGCAGGACTGGTCGTCTGAGCCAAGTCGACAGGGCTGTCGACCTGGTCAGACCCAGTCGACTCCCAAGTCGACAGGGCTATCGACTTGGGTACTGTGGCGGGAATTTTCCCGCCTGGCCCAACTGGCCCAATTTTCCAAATTCAAGTTTGAATTTGAAATCTGTTTTTACTTAGAAATTTTCTGAAAACTTCGTTGGGCCTTAATCGGGTCATACGGACTCCGATTTTCGAAAACTCGGACTCTATTTCGCGTATTTTTCCGAGACGAACGCAATGGCATAGCCCGTTTCCCTTGATTCAGATTTATAAATTAAATTCTGCCTCGATTTATGTTATAACAGGTTATGGAAAATACGGGTTGTTACATTCTCCCCTCCTTAAAAGGATTTCGTCCCCGAAATCTTCAAGTTAGGAAGAACGTATCCTACTATCCAATCATCCATCTACTCAAAACATCATCCAAGAGCAATCATTGTCCTTACCAGATTCTAAATGCTGTATGAACATATGCAAAGGTGTGTGCATATGTCCTTATCTAATGCAAATCTCATCAATGCAAATTATGTTAGTGAAATGAATCCATATGTATGCAATTCCTAACATAAGGTATAACATCTATATGTGTGCACATCACATACATCCATATGCAACATCCATGTGATAACACAAAAAATTTTCATCCATGAATAAGCATAAACACTCATGCATATGCAATATGAGGAGTGTGTGAGCCGATCTAGTGCCTAATCGTGTATCATGCATCCACGAGTATCCACTTGCAAACACCTGCAACCACTTGCAACCATCAAGCATAACATGTTTCAAATACATGTTTCATCCAAGGGGTTTCTACCTAAGGTTCTCATGACAAGATTGACAAAGTTACAAGATAAACAGGATAAACATGGATAGCAAAAGAAAGGTATGCTAAAGAGGAAAAGAGATCGAGAATGTACCCTCAAAAAGAAATGGATAAAGCCCAAGCATCTTCTCCTCTGTCTCCCAAGTTGCATCTTCTTCGGCTTCACTCCACTGAACCTTCACCAGTTTGACTTCTCGATTCCTTAGCCTTCTGATCTCCGTTCCCAAAATGCGAATCGGAGCTCTCCTCAAGGTTGCCTCTTTCTCTACCTCCACGTCTTCAAGAATGCTAGGTTCAACCACCTCAGCGGACTCATGTAGGCACTTTCGGAGATGCGAGACATGAAAGACATTATGCACTCCGGACAGCTTCTCGGGAAATTGCACTTTATAAGCCATCTTCCCAACTCTCTCTATAATAGGGAAGGGTCCTACGAATCTGGGTGCCAGCTTCCCAACTGCCCCGAAGCGAACCACATTACGCAAAGGAGAAACCTTTACGAAAACCATGTCTCCAACTTCGAACTCCAAATCTGTCCTTCGCTTATCAGCATAGGATTTCTGTCTATCTTGGGCCGCTTTCATCCGTCTTCTCACCAATTCAACTTTCTCAGATGTGTCCCGTATCATATCGGGCCCAAGTACAAGCTTATCTATTGTCTCCCACCAACAAGATGGTGACCTACACGGCCTCCCATATAAAGCTTCAAATGGTGCCATCCCTATGCTAGCTTGATAGCTATTGTTGTAAGCAAACTCCACAAGAGGAAGGTGGTCTTCCCAAGTACCACCAAAATCAAGAACACAAAGCCTCGGAAGGTCTTCTAGCACTCTATTCACCCTTTCGGTTTGGCCATCCGTCTGGGGGTGATAGGCTGTACTTAGATTCAATTGCGTACCCATCGCTTCCTGCAAACTATTCCAGAATTGGCTAGTGAAGATTGGGTCACGATCGCTGACTATGCTAGAAGGGACCCCATGCAATCTTACTATTTCTCGAAGATAAACAGACGCCAGCCATGATGCGGTCCTTTTGCTCTTTACTGGGATGAAGTGAGCACTCTTCGTAAGTCGATCGACTATGACCCATATGCTCGAATTCCCTTTTCTTGATCTAGGCAATCCATCCACAAAGTCCATAGAGACGCCCTCCCACTTCCATTGCGGGACCTCCAATGGATGTAATGGCCCACCTGGTTTCTTCGACTCAGCTTTTACTCGTTGGCACACCATGCACTTTGAAACATACTCTGCCACATCCTTCTTCATTCCAGGCCAAAAGAAAATGCGCTTCATATCCCTATACATCTTATCTCCACCAGGGTGTATAGTCATCTTTGAGTGATGTGCCTCTTCGAGAACTTTATGCATCAAATCTCCCACTTGTGGAATGCAGAGTCTCCCATCACGCCTTAGCCAACCCTTGTCATCAACGGTATATTTAGCAAGGTGACTAGACGTCTCGCCCCGAATCAACTTACTCATGATCTCAACTATCTGTGGGTCTTCCTTTTGGGAAGTCCCTACTTGATCAAGAAGTGTGGGTCTAAGCTCGAGAGATGCTAACGACCCTGTCATCGACTCAACAGCTGTCGTGAAATCAAAGGTTGCTAGGAACTCTAGGCTCTTCATCTCAACAAACAAGGGACTCAAAGTCAACCTTTTTCTGCTTAGTGCATCCGCCACTACATTACCCTTGCCAGGGGTATAAGCTATCTCGAAGTCATATGATGCCAAGAATTCCATACACCTTTGCTGCCTAAGATTCAGATCTTTCTGCGAGAAGAGATACTTGAGTGATTTGTGATCAGTGTACAACTCAAACCTTTCGCCTAAAAGATAGTGGCGCCAGGACTTGAGTGCAAAGACAATCGCCGCTAACTCCAAGTCATGAGTGGGATAGTTCTTTTCATGAATTTTAAGTTGCCTACCCCCATAACATATCACTCTTCCCTCCTGCATGAGAACAGCGCCTAACCCCGTGCCACATGCATCGGTGTACACGGTAAACATCTTACCGCCATCGGGTAATGCCAAAACTGGGGCTGTGGTAAGGGACCTCTTGAGCCTTTGAAAAGCAAGCTCACACTCTAAGTCCCATGCAAAGACTAAGTTCTTCTTCGTCAATCTAGTGAGAGGGGCCGAAATCTTGGCGAAGTCTCTAATGAACTTCCTATAGTAGTCTGCCAGACCGAGAAAGCTTCGCACTTCGGTTGCATTCTTAGGAGTCTTCCAGTCTTGAACTGCAACCACTTTAGCGGGATCCACAGCTATACCCTGCTTAGAAACTATATGCCCAAGAAAACGGACTTCCTTTCTCCAAAAGTGGCATTTGAAGAACTTGGCTTTCAACTGATGGGCTCTAAGCGTATCCATCACCTCCTTGAGGTGTCTAGCATGTTCTTCCTCGTCTTTTGAAAAGATCAAAATATCATCCACGAAGACAACAACAAACTTGTTAAGGAACTCCCTGAACACCCTACTCATCAAATCTACGAAGTAGGCGGGTGCATTAGTCAAACCGAATGGCATGACAAGCCATTCAAAGAATCCGTCTGGAGTCCTAAATGCAGTCTTATCAATGCTGTCTTCGGCCACTCTAAGCTGATGAAATCCGGTGGCTAAATCAAGCTGAGAGAAAACAGAGGCACCAACAAGCTGGTCGAAGAGGTCATCTATCCTCAGTAATGGATGTCTATTCTTCTTGGTCAGCTTGTTCAACTCTCGATAATCAACACATAGACGAAGCGAGCCGCCCGCCTTAGTGGCGAACACCACAGGAGCACCCCATTCGGAAATGCTTTGCCTAATAAAATTCTTCTCAAGAAGCTCCTTGATTTGCTTACTGAGCTCTCTCCTTTCACGCGGGGCCATGTGCCTAACTGGTAAGGAGACTGGCTTAGCATTATCAACCAGATAAATGCGGAAATCTATCTCTCGCTTAGGGGGTAACCCCTTAACTTCTTCAAAGACATCAGGGTATTCTCGAACCACCTTTATAGATTGCAGATCGTCGATGGACGAGTCAAGAGATTCAAGATAACATAGCATGACGGGATCTAGCGGGTTGCAAGAAATCTCTAGGGTATTACCAAGGCGAGTCATAAGTCTCACCACCCTATGCTCACAATCGAGAATGGCCCCATAGCTGGACAACCAATCCATGCCCAAGATCAACCCGTATCCCGTAAACCCGAGAACATAAGCATCACACGAGAATTCCACGGTCAAGATAGAAATCCTCAAATCCATACAGATCATAGATAAATAGGCTAAACCCCCAATACGATTTGAAACACTAACGGGATCCTCAACAAGACTAGTACTTAGGTGCAAACTTTCAACAATATCAGAAGAAATAAAGGTATGCGATGCGCCAGAATCAAACAAAGTGCGAACAGGAAAACCAGAAATATAAACAAGACTTTCCACAGAAATAGTACCTCGGTCCTGAACTGGAGCGGCGTTGAGAGCATGCACTTGCCCTCCAGATGAACCTGCACGTTGAGTCTGTCCATGCCCCTGCTTCCTAGGGCATTCCTTGCTAAAATGTCCCATCTCTCCACAGTGAAAGCACCCACCTAATTTCCTTTTCTTCTTCCTACAGTCCTTGACTACGTGCCCAACAATCCCACAGAAGTTGCACTTTCTTGTTTCCTTTGCCTTGTTCTTGTTGCCCTTGTCATTCTTGTTGTTCTTATTGTTCTGATTACTCTGATTCCCTCCCCACTTGGAGTCTGTCTTCTTAGGCTGAGTCTCATTGGGCTTGACTTCTTTCTTCCCATTCTTATCCTCTCCCTGCAGCAATGCCATGTCTACTAGGCTCTTGAAAGTGGCCCCCATGGGTATGTGTGACATGGCTAGGCCTTGTAATGGCTCATTTAACCCTCGTGCAAAACGTAGAGCCTTCTTCTCGGGAGTATTGACCATGTCCAAACCGAATCGGGCAAGCTGGTTGAACTTATTCACATACTCTCTCACTGTCATGTCTCCTTGCTTCAAAGCTATGAACTTCTCTAGTTGCAAATTCGCCTCTGCAGATGATAGAAACTTAAGCCCAAACCTTGCCCTAAAGTCGGCCCAGGTTTCTACGGGCCTAGTAGCATTGGTGACCTCCCACCAATAAGCAGCTTCCTCCTTTAGTAGCCAAACCGCCAACAGAACCTTTCTACGGTCCTCTATATCAAAGATGGCAAAGAGATCTTCGGTCTCCTTCAACCAATTTCTTGCTTCCACAAAAGTCTCGGTCCCAACAAAATTCTTGCCACCCATTGCCTTGAAGTCCTTGCAAACCTTGGCGAAATCGGCTTGTGGTTGCTGAGGAGGAGGAGGAGGGGGCGGAACCTCAGTGATAGTGGGAGCGGTTGCTGGACCTGCATTGTTGGCCCTAGCTTCCAAGTATCTCCGGAACCATCCGGGAATGGTGACTCCCTCAGGAAGATTGAGATCGGCCATGCTGAAAAAGGAAAAGATAGATTTAGAACGAGGAAACGAAGGATAGTGCTTATGGATCTTGGGGGATAGCCTTTCAAAATAAACTAGACTTTTCTTTGGAAAATACTTAATTGGTTTTGAAAATAGCTTTTAAAAGTAACTTTAAAACCCTTTTTTGCTCCAATCTCGTAAACCTTATGCTCTGATACCAAATGTAACACCCCACCTCCGCCAGTGCCGCTCTTGCAAGGACACCGGCTTTGGAGGGGTGTTGAACTAGGTAAACATGCATGCAGATATCACAAGACAGAACATATAAAAAAGAGTAAATATAGCAGCTGATAAAACTAGCATATCAAAACCATTAGTTAAGTTACAGCACAGTACTTGATCATTATTTTTCCATAAACAAAGTCTAGAAACATAAAACTGGAAACTGGAAAGGAAAACATAAAGTAGCTATCCCCAAGGTAGAAAACCATAGCAAGCTCAAGTCCCAAAGCATACATGAGCTATCCAAGAAAAGCGGCTAAGATCCAAGCTAAGTGCCGGTATTCCCACCCTGTAAACCTGGGGGGGGGAAACGAAAGAAAAGAGGCGAAAGAAAATGGGTCAGTCAAAAGACTGGTAAGTCCTACCTACTATTGTACAACAACTAATAAAGTTAACTGTATATGTAAACAAGGATGAGTCATAGGATGATAACTGGCAGGGTGAAAAGTTAACAAGATAGACTAAGTGTGGCACCGCATATACAAGGTTGAGGTTTGCACCAAGTGTACTAGTATTACAAGTCATGTCAAGTGTAACCAAGAAGTGATCCCCAGGCCCAAGTTTGGCCCATTATCAGGAATGACCTAATCCAAGGTCCAACTAGTACGGTCTAGTCGATCGGCTCCCTAAAGCCTAACTCGTCAAGTGTCGGTTCATACGGCCCAACTACGAAGTGTAGCTAAACTGTGCTAGGTCCACCCTAGGGTGTATCAAGTCCTAGGGTGTCAACCACTGACACAAACCAAGCACGCACAGTTTAAACCTACGGGTGCCCGTGCCTGCTTTTTTTCAACTCCGAACCATGTGCACGACCATGGCCCGCCTGAACCTACACCGACGCACCTACTCAGCCGTCGTTTTGGTCGCTTACATGTCATCCCAGTAATCGGGCCCCACCCTAGCCTAGTCCCTAGGGTATCATGATACAACCAAGAGGGTTACTGGTGCAAAGGACCACGTAACTAGGGTTTCCTTAATGGGTTAAACGTGGTTAACCCAACTCATCCAAGTACCAAGTTGGTTAAGTGTACCCAAGGTTCATGACTTAACCCTACCAACCCATCGTGTTTAATTGGTTAAGTATTCAAGCGGTCAAGAACTTAACCCTACCATGTGGCATTAATTAATTTAATGCACCCAACCTCTCACATTAGACCTTGTTGTGGTTACTAGTTAGGCCTGGCGGGTCCGGGTGGGTTTACACCACAACTTGGTCTAACCTCGGGTTTCACGTGCAACATAACCAACTACTCACATTGAGTCCTATGGCTTGTAGCCACTAGTTAAGCCGGTCGGTTCCGGGTAGGTTTATGCTACAAGCTCAACCCAACCTCGAGTTGGCCATTCTCATGTTTTCTAAGTGTCATGTCCATCATGTTTCCAAAACACATTACATGTTTTCAAGCAATTGGGTAGACCTAACTTAATAGGTAAATTCCCAATAGGTAGACCTAACTTAATAGGTAAATTCCCAAGCTTATGTTCTTATGTCTTTTAAGTTTACCCAACCCCAAACGCAATCCCATCGCTTACATATCGCAATAACGCATAAAGGATAGAAAGAGGGAACTTGGCATAACCATGACATAAAGGTGTTGGAGCCACAAATTAAACATGGTGGCATATGAGACAAAGATGTGATCATAAAATTTCATATCATGTTATCAACTTGCAAGATATTCATAAGCATGCATAACATCATTTTAACTTGCATAGTGTTCATATGCATGCATAACATCATTTTAACTTGCATAGTGTTCATATGCATGCATAACATGGTTTCAACTTGCATAAGGGCTATATGCATGCATAACATGGTTTCAACTTGCATAAGGGCTAGTGACATGCATATAACATTATATGCATGTCAATACAAGGTTTATGAGAGTTTCAAAGTTGCATCATGCAACATTTCCAACCAAAGATCATATCTTTCTATGCATAAAGCCAAGGTAATGACTTTACTAACATGCATAGAGTAAGCTTATGCATAAAATCATAAGATCAAAGCACATATCATGATTAACCCCAAACTCAACTTGCAACATAACATATTAACTTCATAGTTAAAATACAAGAGTAGAAATAGGCTTACAATGCTTATGAGGACTCAAATGAGTATAGCAATTGTAAGAAAACCCTTATGCAACCAATAAAACCCCAAAATGCAAGCAAGATTGATCAAGACTCTTCCTTTATGATGCAAATATAGCAACTTGAGTTGAATGCAAGCTAAAGAGGATCATACAAGTCTAAAAATACTTGTATGCATGGAAAATCACTTAAAAATTGATTTAGGAATTTATGAAGAGAGTGGAGGCCATGAGAGGATTAATTTTGCCATAGTTTAGTTGTAGGATAGATTAATGATGATTTAGGGTAGGTTAGGGTCTTATTTATAGATTAGGCAAGTGTTTTAGAACATAGGATTAAACCCTAGTTCCAATCTCAACCCTCTAAACCGAATCTGGCCCCCTAGCTCAGCACATTCTCAAAATGGTGCACCAGGCAGGACTGGTCGTCTAAGCCAAGTCGACAGCCAAGTCGACAGGGCTGTCGACCTGGTCAGACCCAGTCGACTCCCAAGTCGACAGGGCTGTCGACTTGGGTACTGTGGCTGGAATTTTCCTGCCTGGCCCAACTGGCCCAATTTTCCAAATTCAAGTTTGAATTTGAAATCTGTTTTTACTTAGAAATTTTCTGAAAACTTCGTTGGGCCTTAATCGGGTCATACGGACTCCGATTTTCGAAAACTCGGACTCTATTTCGCGTATTTTTCCGAGACGAACGCAATGGCATAGCCCGTTTCCCTTGATTCAGATTTATAAATTAAATTCTGCCTCGATTTATGTTATAACAGGTTATGGAAAATACGGGTTGTTACAAGACCTCTCTTAGATTGAATCTTCTTACCCACAGCCCCATTAACTACAACACTAGAGTAACCGGACCTAAGCAGAAGCATGATCCAATTAATCCGACGGACACTAAAACCCCTAGCAAGACAAAGCTCGCAAATAAAATCCCAATCAATGGAATCAAACGCCTTCTCAAAATATAACTTCAAAATAGCACAGGAAAAATTGTTTTTACAACAAACATTAATATATTCCTGCACAGCGGCCACTCAGTCTACTATATTTCTGCCTTTAATAAAGGCTGTTTGGGAATAGTCAATAAGATCGTTCATACTAATACAAAGCCAATTAGCAAGGACTTTGGAAATAATCTTAACGGAACAATTGATTAAAGAAAAAGGCCCAAAATCCTTAAGGGAATTGGCACCCTCTCTCTTATGAATAAGAATATTGTTAGCGAAATTAAAACTACCTAACCATAAATTACCACTATAAAAATCATTAAACAAGTTAATAATATCAAAATTAAGAACCTCCCAAAACTGCTTCTAAAAAAGAACATAAAAACCATCAGACCTGGGAGCTTTGTCACTAGGCATGTCACAAATTGCCTTCCAAATCTCATGCTCTGTGAAAGGCTCGTCTAAATTACCTAAATCAACCTTAGTATCAGGCAGGTAAATGTCATTCCAACTGACATTTACCCTTCTCTTGATACTAACTCCAAAAATCTGCTTATAATACGAGGTAAAAGCCTCATTTAATTCCCTCTGAACGGTTACTTCCACCTCATTAATAAAAATGGAATGAATCAAGTTATCACGCCTCCTCTTATTAGACACATTATGAAAGAACTTCGTGTTGTTATCCCCCTCCTTAATCCAATGAACACGGGACCTTTGCTTCCGCATGATCTCTTCTTTTTCTAAAAGCAGCTTGAGATCCTTTCTTAGGTTGCAAAGTCTGTCCTTCTCATTGAAATTAAGAATCCTGGACTCACTAATCTTATGTAAATCTAACAACTCACACATAATTTTATTTTTCCTAATTCTAACACTACCAAAGATAAAATTGTTCCAACGTTTGAGAAAGAATCTTAACTTGCCTAACTTCGCAACAAAAATCTTCGCAGAATTACCTCTTAATAAATTGTTAAAATAAAACAAGGAATTCCACTTAACAGAAACTAAATTAGTAAATGAGAATCTAACAACCACATCTTCTCAAATTTAAAGCTGCTACTAATGGAAATATTCGAGTCACAGGTTAGGATGATTGGGCAATGATCAGAATATAAAAAAGGCAAACCATTGGCTCTACACAAAGAATACCTATCTTCTACTTCATTGCTAATAAAAAAATCTATCTAATAAAGCAAAGGAAGGACACTCCCTCGCATTAGACCAAGTAAATGATCTATTTTTTAGAGGAACTTCGATCAAATTATTTTCTAAAATAAAGTCATTAAACTCCTCCATATCAAAGAAATCACCTTCTCTAGGTGATCTCTCCCCCAAAAATCTAGTGACATTGAAATCCCCACCCACAGTCCAAAGATTAGAGACAAGATTCCTAAAGTTAGAACATTCCTCCCAAAGGATCCTTCTCTCTAATTTCGTATGTGGCCCATACACATTAGAAATACCCAATAAAGAATTATCAACAAGAGAAGCTAGAATGATGTGTAAAGAATACAATTTAGGAATCTCCTGAATGAGTCTAAATTGATTATCCTTCCAACCAATCATAAGACCCCCAGCACTACCTATGACCGGAAGACAGGCCCAATTACGAAAGTGAGATCCACCTAACCTTAAATAAAGACTTTGATCTAGATTCTCTGTTTTGGTCTCCTGAAACAACACAATATCTATATGAAAATCTCTAAAAAAAAGCCCTAACCTTATCACATTTTTTGGGTTCATTAAACCCCCTATTGTTCTAGTTAACAAGCCTCATCATCTCGTAGAGTTAACTCTCTCTAATTCCCTAGATCTAATGTAATCCGCATCTAACTCCAGATCAGTAAATATGAAAGCAGTATCATTAGCCAGTTGAAATAACTGACTAGTAGAAACATTATTCAATACAAATGGAGAATAATCACTACCACAAACAGAAGTCATACCTGAGCCCACACTCGAATTGCTACTACTAGCATTCGAGTCCGGAACCTACCATGATAAGAGGAGTATTTATGATGAATCCTCACACTGCAGCGAACCAGTCCTGAACTGGGAATAACTCTCTTTCGTCTCCCCCTTCTAGCCATAGAGGAAGAACTGTGACTGGATTGAGAATGTCCATCGCTTTCCTCCCGAAAGCCGATCCTTTCCGCAACCATTGGCAAGCCACCAAAGTCCATCACCGCAACAGACATATCACTTACTGCATGGAATACACTAAAGCATGGCCTCAAAAATAAGGCCATTAACCTCACACCCTGCTCTCCCGATTCCACAGTATAATCTACCTTATCCAACCAAAAATTCCGCCCGTCCTTAAACAAACAGACATACCCATCCCTACATACACTACACACATAAACCTCTCCCAACACAGACCCTCCTCTAACAACAGCCGTAGAACAACCAACTGATCCCTCCATACAAACAGAAAGACCCACCGGACCCCCACATGCCATATCGACCTCACTACAACCACCTAATAACAAACAGTCACGCCTACCCATCACATCCGCACCAGCCTCCCTGGAATGAATATCATCCCCCTTACTCACATTCTCAACACACGAAACCAATGAACTGCCCTCATTCTCATTATTACAGCCAGTTCTATTCGATGAACGCATAATGGGCTTCTTACCAAACTTTATTCTGCCTACCTTGAAGGCTCTCTTCACCGATGCTAACAACTTAGAATATTCTCCCTTCACATCCGAACAACAGCTACCGAACCCTTCCTTACTTTCAGCCTCCACTTCATCAAGATCTGCCAATGTCTCAAAATAGTTAAACAACACAGCATCATTGGCCACTTGCCAATTCACCTCCACAACTCCAGAAACAACGCCATAACCCCTTTTATCCACCCAATCCAAACCAGTCATGAATTCGCTGCGAGCACCAGTACCACTCGCCTCTTCCATAACCACATCATTACATCAACCCATATCATCAAGGCCATCCTCAAAACCCCTTGCCCTATAAAAATCCATACAACTCTGATCCCCGGATCGAAAAGCAATGGATCAGGACGAAGGATAGTCGATGACTTCCCGGAAAAACCCACCTTCTCATCCACAAAACATAACAAACCAAAATCTGCAACATAAACCTTGCCTTCCCCTAAGCCAGTATCGTCCCCCTTCTTTGATACACCTAAAGAATCAGGAATCCTCTCAGTAACTAATGAACGAACCTTACCATCTAAGATCAATTTCTGATAATCCACGTCTCCATGAAAGTTAGTCACAACCAAATGTAAAGCATCAAAATGTAGCATAATTTCATCTAACAACAAGATTACCTTCCTCATATAGTTAGGAGTTGCATCAGCAAATACCCTCCGTAGTTTCAAAAAGTTCAGACAAAACAAGAATGCATGCTCTTTACATTCAAGAGGCTTTGGCAGAGGTGGGAAGACCACTAGTCTCGATTCAAGAAGATATCTCCCCTGCCATAATAATCCATCCACAAGCACCTCTATGTGCCACATCAACAGAAGGAGCAGATAAGCACCATCATTATCTTGTTTGGGATAGGCCAATTCATAAATATTCATAAGGGAATTGAGTTTCTGGCATATAATCGAACAATTGAAGAGCATTAGATCAAACAGCGAGCCACCTCTGAAACTCTCAGGGAAATTTGATTTCCGATGACCCAATCCTCCACATCCAAAACACTGGAACTGGTTCATACAATCTTTCGCCCTATGCCCTGAATCACCACAACGAAAACAGTAACGACCCCTTGGAAAATTCCATTTGAAAGAATTCTTGCGCAAGGTGGAATTCCAACTAAAATCAATCTCAGATTTAGAGGAAGAACTACGAACCACATCAGCGAAAAAGCGCTGAGTTTCTCTCTCAAAATCAGAAAAAGAAGAAGAAAGATTAACAAGAAAAGAGCCATGAATCAATGATGAAGAGAAAACCGCCGATGCCATTTTCTTGGAGCTTAGTTTTAAAATCTTTTTTTGTATCAATTTAACGTTTCGTTCGAGACAGAATTTTTAAGTTGTAGTAATAGAGGATCATAAGCTATATTTTTGGATTTCTGCTACTATGATGGTTATGATTTAGTTCTAAGCTTATGCACTGTCTCGTCTGTTTTATATCAAGTTATGTTACTATTATATTTTATTCCATGCGCTGTGAGATATACTACAGGTTCTTTGTTGATTCATCGTCTTATTTCTTTCTTTTGACGACCGTCCCGTGCTGGTTGGACATCGGTACAATGCATTTCTAGGGAAATGTCGGCTAGTGCGGGGCGGGCCGTCACAAAAATACATAGAAGTGAAGACTAGCAATTATTTTTTCGTTAAATCCAAGCAGTTTAACTCAGAAGGCTCTATCTTAACTGTTCACGAAGTTACAATCCATGTTTAATACTGGTTAAGTTAGTTATTACATGATCGCATTCTATGTTGTATACCTACGGATCAGTTCAAACGTTCACATCTCAGGCGGATCGGTTTAGAAGTTAATGATGTGAAATATAACGATGAAGTGAGCGCTCCTAAATGAACTTGTCCGATCGGTTCGGAGACAGAAACGAAATAGAGCCAGATCGGATCGGATCAGATCTGACAAAGCCAAAGTGGTTCAGATCGATCAACACTTATCCGATCCAAAACGTCTTTTTGGAAGCCCATCCCCTCCTTTAGAGGTTTGTCGATCCGAACCGACCCCACATTACCAACTCTTTCCTTTGTGTGTGCCTTTGGATAAACTACAGCTCCTTCTACTTTCAACTAATATGATCTGATCTCGCCTTTTACCATTAACTTCTTTTCCTCATCCCACTAAGGCACCCAACTCGAACTCAGCGTTTCCTTTATGCTTTGCTTGAGAGTCTGTTGTGAAATTGAAGCTCCTCCTAGTTAAATCACTGTCGCCACCACCTAGAAGCTACGATGGAATCTCTGACGACGACGGCGGCGAGGCAGAGAAGTTACGGCGTCAAAATTGAGGTCGAATCGAGTAAAACACAAAAATTGATATCATTAACAAGCAAAACGGATGGACAGTAGGATTTCATGAAGATCTAAACCCACCTTTGATTCGATTTTGGAGTTTAGAAGGACTTCTTTGAAGATTTGGGAATTAGGGTTTTTTCAATTGGAAGGGTTTCTGGATAAAAAATGGCAGCAAGAATGAGAGCAAGAAGAAGGAGATTGCTTTATATGGAAGATGTTGGGGGCTACTCGTATTCCCTGAGGTGATGGGTTTATCCGAACTGTTAGTCCCCAGAGTAGCGATGGCCCAGAGAGCGGTCTCTGTTTGGATACGCAACTGGATCTAATTAGTCAAGTCGATCCGCTATTTAAGCCTTAATCCAAGATAATAGAAATGGAATCAAACTAGAATAAAGAAAAAGGAAATGCAGACAAGTTATGTAAAAGCGCAATTTGCATAGATTACCTGAAAGAAATGCTCAAGTTTTAAGAAGAACACTAAAGTTATTTGGAAGTAACATGTTACCTCCCTGACCTAAGGACGTATTTATAGCCAGTGCGAATGCCGAAAGGCGCGACTACATGAAATGTTATGATCTTACGGATAGACAAAAACAACCGCTGGATGTCACCGGTTCAGAAACAAATTGAATGGCTATTTCGAAGCACACTCTATCTCCAATAAATGTGTACTTCGCGGGGGCAAAATGTTAGCCCGTTTTGTGATCGGGCTACACAAAGCTAAGAGATTATTCAACAAATAAGTTTGAAGGAAGAATCCATGACATGGACCTGGATCGGTTCAGAGACACCTGAACCGGACCCCCTTAATTCGAAACAAACAGACCAGAAAATGGCAATGAGAAGGTGCATCCAGATTGGTTCGGATATCTCCGACCCAGACTCCCCATCTAAATTTTCGATCCGAACCGAGGACGGCCAACACAACAGATACACTCCACGTTCTCCTACAAAACCGGAACAGATACACTCCACGATCCATTGTATAAGTGAGATTGAGTGCAATTCAGTGTTGTATTTGTATTCAAACCATCAAGCAACAAAGTATAAAGTGGACGTAGGCTCTTTAACACCGAACCACTATAAATCGTGTGTTCTTGCGATTTTTATTTATAATTTTCTTCAAACTATCGTTCGTTTGGGTGTTAGAACCATTTTGGATCTAACAACAGCGTTTCATAAACGCTATAATTGTCCATTCGCGATCCATCATGGATCGTTTCTGATCCATATGCCGTCTCACTGCCCTACCCCCAAAACCACGTGCACAACTCGTGAAAATCCACTGATCTGATCACCTATGGATCGTGTCGGATCCAAACTCTTCCACAGCGTTTCGCCAAACACTATCTATTATGATGGATCAGGGCGATCCATCACTTTACCAAGGCCACTGCATTTTGCTCCGATCCATCCATGAAACACTGGCCGATCCTCCCATTTTCTCGTGCGCGGTCCATGCTGGACCATGGCCGATCCATCGCTCTACCACAGCGTTTGCCAAATGCTGTCCTCCGAAGTTTTGGCAAATCAATCCACCAATGGATCAGTTTCGATCCACTTGCACTTGCCCTTCGACCCACTCAATTGTCTGGCCAAATCCATGAAATTTTGGATCGTGGTCGATCCATGAAATACCATGTATGCTTCCTTGTTTCCTCGTTCAATCACGGAACCAGCCCGATTACAGACTCGTGCATTTCAAGCAATCATCCAACAATGAATTCAAACGATCATCATTCATACACTAATACATCGACAACATATGAAATCCATCAATTCATGATTAAATAATGATCAAACTAAATAATGGATCTAAACATAAAATTTACATATGAAATTACCATTTATAAGTTGCTAGATTAGATCCTTTGGTGATTTGGATTGAAATCATAATTACTTCGATTAGATCTATACGAAATTAACTTGAAATGATGAACATAAGATCAAACAACCCATATATTCGATTGAATCCGTGCGAGAGATGCTTATCACTCACCAATTCTTCAAAATAACTTGAAATCGACTAATCTCAAATCCATACAGCGAATGTTAATTTCCAAACCTCTCAATTTGATGTGATCTTCGTTCACTCGATGTAGATGTAGCTTTGCTTGATGTAGATCTTCAATCTTCTTGCGTAGATCTAGAATTTTAATGAAGGAAAGATGTATTTGATTGAGCAAGGAGGATCACAAGCTCAACCAAATGAGAGAATGAAGAAAGTAAACAATTATCCATGCCACATTCCCCATATTTGTAGCCCCTAACCAGCCCACTAATGGGCCACACCAATTCAGCACAATAGTGACTAGCCAAACCTGTACATGAATTGTGAAACAATAAAACAGCGATTTCTTACGCTGAACCAGATCTTTAATGTGACCACTCTACTGAATTGGAAACATCGTTTCCTTTCCAATGAAATCGATCCTTGCACCTGATTCGATCCCAGTCAAAAGTTATTCCCTATACAAAAATGATAGGGGTAAAATTGTCACACATAAAATTGGTAACAAAATTATGGACATGTCCCACATCACTATAACCAATATATCAAAATATGAGTATGATCCAACCCTCAGGGAGTTAAATAAAAATAATCTACGATCCTCCGATGCGTAAAATGAGGGTTGTTACATTCTCCTCCTCCCCCATTTAGGAATTTCGCCCCTAAAATTCCAAGCAAACACAAACAACCAGAAACAATTCTCCATGCCTACCATCCAGAAGCAGCCAATATATCTTCCAAACTAGCATCCATTAAGCCATGTATTCATGGCCTTATCCTAGCACGCGAAATTCTAACAACGATAGTATAAGTTACAATGGTGTAAGCTGACATGATATAAATGGGTCATACCGACGAAGATTTCTGGATGGATCGTCCTCATACTCTCTTCCGCCTCCCACGTACAATTATCATCATCCTCACTCCACTACACCTTTACTAGGTTGACCATCTTCCTCCTAATTTATTTCATGTCATTCCCCATAACACGAAGCGGCTTATGCGGTTTCTTAGCTATGATCTCGACTTCTAGGTCTTCGTACTCTTTCGCAGATACCACCACATTTGAATCATGCATGCACTTCCGTAGAAACGACGCTTGGAAAACATTGTGCACACTCGACAACTTCTCCGGTAAATCCAATTTGTATGCAAGCTTCCCATTCCGCTCGACTATTGGAAACGATCCAACAAATCTTGGGGCCAACTTTCCTTTGCTTCTGAACCGAACAACATTCTTTAACGGCGAAATCTTCACGAAAACTATTGTAGAATGGAGTTTTGATGACAACAGCCTTATTTCAATATTAATTGATTATAAAATATATACTAACACTTTTATATTGAATATATATACACATATGCAGGATTTATATAAAGGAAATATTACCGAAGACTGTACAGTTTTAAAGATGTTAGAAGATTTCAAGATTAATATAGTTATAGAATCTAGATTATGTAAGACTCTAAATAGCACTCCAAGTTCAAATTCAAATTATTTTCTTTAAATTATTTTTTCAAATTCTATCTTTAATCCTCTCTATTTTATTATCTATCTTTTCTATTTTTCTTTCTTACTTTACTTTTATTTTCAAACTCAAGTTTTATAAATTTTATATATTTATACTTTATATTTATATAGTTTTAAGCTTCATAATTTTATAAATATGTTTATATTTACGTTTTCATATGATTTCCTACTTTATAATATTAATTTATAACACTATTTTTTAATTCAAGAATTTCCAAAATTATATTTATATCAAAACACTGAAAAATGCTCAAAAATTAATTTTATACTAATATATGTCGACATAAAGAAAACACCATGTAGACATATAACTGTCATTTTTTCAAATTTGAAAGGAAGTTTCTTTTCACTATTTGTGATGGTTCTGAAGCGTTGCAACCCTTCACACACTATAAAAAGAGTTTGATTTCGAATTTTTAATCATTCTTTCTTCTCCACTTTCACTCTTTTTCATTACACCATTATTTCTTATCATTTTTATGATTCCTACACCTATACTCTACCAAATTCAATTCTATTTTCACTAATCTTCTTCTCTCTACACTCTCTGCTCATTACTCTCTGAATCAAGTGCTATTGAAGAGTTTTAGGGCTATTGTAATTGTTTGGGACATACTTGGGAATCGGTGTTTTCCTTATATCCATGAAATCAAGGAACGGAATCGGTGTTTTCCTTATTGCCGTGAAATTATGGAATGGGAGCGGTGTTAACCTTGAAGCCGTGAAATCAAGGGGTGTAATTGGATATTGATATAGTAATAAATCTCTGGGCAATCCAGCGTTGTGCGAGACTGGACGTAGGAGCAATCTGAACCAGTATAAAATCCGGTGTATTCTTTCTTTTTCTGCATTTTTATTTCTGTTTATTTTTCGTCTATGTTTGATTATGTATCTGTGATTGTTTCTATAGTGTATAGTTTATCACATAATTTTTAGGTTTAGTTTAAATTCTCAAAAACACTACTCACTCCCTCTAGTGCTTGTTTTGCCTTAACGATCCTTTCTGCAATCCCTAACAAAAACCATATGACAACGTCGAATTCAACTTATGTTTGATGTTTATCAGCATAACTATTTTGACGGACTTGGGCTTCCTTCATTCATTGCTGAAAGAATCGGTACAATCCGAGCTCTCTCTTATCATCTCTGTCCCAAGTACCAATTTATCTCCAATTTCTAACCAACATGTCGGAGAATTGCATGGTCTACCATACAACGCCTCATATGGTGTCATCCCAATGCTCGACTGGTAGTTGTTATTATATGCAAACTCAACTAAGTGTAGATAGTCTTCCCATGATCCCCCAAAATCCAATACACAAGCTCTTAGGAGATCTCCCAAAACTTGGTTAATCCTCTCATTTTGACCATTGGTTTGGGGATGATAAGCAGTACTCAAACACAATTCGATTCCCAAAGTCTCCTGCAAACTCTTCCAAAATCCACTCGTGAACAATGGATATCAATCACTCACTATGCTCTTCGGGATACCATGGAAACGAACTATCCATTTTATATAAAGGTTATGCAATTTTGATGCTGTCCTAGTAGATTTGATAGGAATAAATCTAGCACTTTTGGTCAAGAGATCCATTATGACCAAAATTCCTTCGTTTCCTGCCCTGACTCTAGGTAGTCCATCGATAAAATCCATCGATATCTACTCCCACTGCCACGTAGGAACTTCCAATAGCTGAAGAAATTCACTCAAATTCTTCTATTCAGCTTTCACCAGCTGATAGTTCATACCCTTGGAAATAAGCTTTCCAACATCCCTCTTCATCCCTTCCCAGTAGTAAGCTCGCTTCATGTCCTAGTACATCATATTACCACTAGGATAAATCGTCATCTTCGACTAATGACATTCCCTAAGAATCTCATCTCTCAGTCCGTCAATATCAGGAACAACCAGTCGTCCTTATTTCTGAAGCCAACCTTCTTGATCGACCTCGAACTCTCTATCCTCTGGATCCAACTTTTGGATAATCTGGATAAACTTTGCATCATGCTTCTGGCTCTCGCCAATCCTTTCAATGAGAGTAGGTCTTATCGATAAGCTTGCCAGCATTTCAGGTTCCAAATCACACCATGGTTTGAAATCAAATCTTGCCATGTACTCGAGGTGTTTCCATTAAAAACATCACTCCCAAGCTTGCGTATATTCGTCTTAACGCATCCTCACTGCATTACCTTTACTAGGAGTATAGGCTATACCCAATCATACGATGCCCGAAACTCTAACCACCGTTGCTGCCGAAGATTCAAATCCTCTTGGGAGAAAAGATACTTCAACTACTTGTGATCCGTAAACAACTCGAATCGAACTACAACAGGTAATATATCCACATCTTCAGAGAAAACACAATCGCTGCCAACTCCAAATCATGAGTCGGATAATTCTTTTCGTGCGGCTTCTGCTGTCGACTTGCGTAGGCCACAACTTTATCCTTCTGCATTAGCACTGCTCGAAGTCTAGTACCACATGAATCGGTTTATGCCACCATTTATTCATTTCCACTTGGAAATGTCAAAACAGGAGCACTCGTCAGTGATTTAAAAATCTTTCTCACACTTCACATCCCTTGTGAACACTTGATTTTTCTTCGTCAATCCCATTAATGATGCAGCTATCTTAGAGAAATCCTTGATAAACCGGCGGTATTATCCTGCCAACACAAGGAAACTCCGAACATCCGTCGCATTCTTAGGTCTATCCCAGTCCTGGATTACTGCCACCTCAACGAGGTCAAACATTATTCCATTTCCAGAAACAACATGGCCTAAGAATCTCACTTCTTTCATCCAGAAGTGACACTTCAAAAAATTAGCTTTCAGCTGATGCTTTCGCAAGATTTCCAAAACAACTTGCAAGTGCGTCTTATGCTCCTCCTCATCCGAGAGTAAACCAGGATATCTTCCACGAATACAAGCATGGCCTTGTTCAACTGATCTCTGAACACCCTATCCATAAGATCCACAAAATATGTTGTTGCGTTAGTCAACACAAATGGCATCACCAACCATTCAAAGAAACCAGATGGTGTCCTAAAAGTAGTCTTCGACACACCATCCTTTGCCACCCTCAACTAGTGGAATCCTGTTGCTAAGTCCATTTGGGAAAACACCTTGGCCTCGTGAAGCTGGTTGAACAAGTCGTCTATTCTTGGCAACAGATACTTGTTCTTCTTGGTCACCTTGTTCAGCTTATAATAATCCATACATAATCTCAAAGATCCACCAGCCTTGGTTGCAAACACAATTGGTGCACCCCATTCGGACACACTTCTTTGAATGAATCCTTTTCTCAAAAGGTCACGTACTTGCATCTCTAACTCTCACCGTTCCTTAGGCGTCATCCTCCTAAGAGGCATGACGATAGGTCTAGCACCTTCAACCAAATCGATTCTGAACTCAATCTCACAATGCGGCGGCAACCCTTTGACCTCGTCAAAGACATCATCGAACTTACTGGCGATTGACACAGATGACAAGTCTTCCCGTGGAATCACAAGCGAATTAAAGTAGCTCACGAAGACACCATTCCAGTATTACATCGAATCACAACCATTCTCTCTTCCACATTCCCAACTGTCACCTCCAGCTTCTCACAATCCACTTTTGTAGCATACCTCTTGAGTCAGTTCATACCCAAAATAACCCCAAACCTAGCGAAGTTCAAAACAAAGCAATCATAGTCAAAAAAGAAACCTTGACTCGACAACACTAGACCACGACAAATCATGCACAAACTGGACAAACCCCCAACTGGATTAGTCACTACAAAAGGTTTATCACAAATCTCGGGTTCCAAACCCAAGCGGTACACAAGCTCATTGCAAATGAAAGAATGCGATGCTCCAGTATCAAACAACACATGAACTGAAACATCTCTAACGGAAAGAATACCATGAAAGATGACACTCTTCCCTTTCTCCTCCGTCGTAAGAGCCATTAAAGACGATGGCACAACCTCCAAAGCATACGCCTTCACAAGCTGCTTTCGCTTAGCTGGTTTAGGACAATCCTTCTTGGGATGCCCAAGCTTGCCGCAGTTGTGACACTTCCTTTTAGCTTTCAGATTCTTGCAATCCTTTGAAAAATGCCCCTTTAGTTGGCAGTTATAGCAAGTCACTTCGCCTTTTGGCTTTTTCTAACCATCCTTCTGTTTCTGTTGTTGTTGCTTCCTATTTTTGTTATTACTACCCTATTTTGGTTTTGGTTCTTCCTTAGCTGCAACAACAGTTTCTTCCTTGGAAACAAACTCCCATGCCTTGGAGCTTTCTCGACGATCTTCTCATAAGTCTCATCTAGAAGATACACCAGCTGATTCCCAAGGTATTTATCAAAAACCATGACAAATTTCTCGTTCTCCTGATAAGGAGTCTCGACATATAAATGAGCATATTCGACAAAACTTCAAAGTCGGAAACATACTCCACCACTGGTCGACCATGCTGCTTAAGCTCGACAAACCTCTAAAATAGAATAGACTTTTGAACAGTACAGATAAACTTCGTTTGAAACTTGACTTGGAATTGCTCCCATGAAATCTCATCTTCTTGAGTCTATAGAGTGACAGAGTTCCACTAATCCATGGCTCTGCCCTGCAGTTGTCTCGATGCAAGCTTCCTCTTAGTTGCGTCATCAATTCCAAAGTCTCCAAATATCCGAATGCAAGTATCAAGCCACCCTTGAATCTTTACAATCGGCTCCGTCCCCTTAAACGGCTTCCCTCCTATAGTAGTGAAGTCTTTGCATAACTTTGCGAAGTCCACCACCCTCGGCACTTGCACTTGAACTCCTACATGTACCGCTGTTGTCTCCTAAGCGGGTACCCTCCTCATGATAGTTTCCATCGTGGCCTCGAACATAGCTGGGTAATCTGGTATATCGCCATCACCACCTACAGCAACAGTTTCCTCCCTAGCTGTGTGTCTTGAAGTTCGACGACTCATTCTAAATTTAAAAATAGAAAGATTAGTCCATACACGAGAAAAACTACAACTGGAGTTCAAACGCTATTATACTATACTAATATATAGTATACATCCATCAGAAATCTACAAATACATCTCTTGTATGTCACTACGTCTTTGAACTTTGGCTAAAATAGATAACCAGGCTCTAATACCAAATGTAATAGCCACCCACAACTCCTGCACTTAACAAGGAAAATAATGCGCTGAAAGACATTTTAGGCAGCTATGGACAACCATCAAGGTAGAATAATACGTTTGGAACCTATCGTATAACTCACAGTGCAAGGATGAAATATAATAGAACATATACAACATGCAATAATAGTGAATCAGAATCTTAAATCTTTTCATATCACCATGAAAATATCCATACAACCTTAGATAACACTATAAGAGTCTGTACAAAGTTCCTCACTACAAGTCTCTCAGAGAATACATCAACATAGCAGTAGAAAAACAACAAATAATAGGTAATAGGAAACTAATATGTAACCCTCCAGCTCGTCATCTCTCAACAACACTATCCTCATCAAGATCAACTACCTGTCACCTGCTACTCAGTCTGCCCATCCAAAACATGGATAAACAACCCAAGGTATTAAGAGGAAACATAAAACCTTGAGTTAGACAACAATCTTTATGAGCGATAAAACAGCTATTTAACATCATCAATAAAGTATATGAGAATAGGCAAATTAATCGACTAATCTACCAACATCAACAGAGAAGAACCCAACCCCGTCTTCCCCACATCGGATAGTGATAGCCTTTACAATAATCAAATAGAAACAAACAATACATTCATGGCAATCCATTATCAAGTGTAGAACATTCTAATCGATATCGACATCTCCCAAGCACAAGCCCCGAAGACCTAAACCAATATAAGACAAGCACCCAAGAGATATCTCTTTCGACGTCAAATAATATACACAAGATGATACAAGTACAACAATCATCATTCACGACTCTGGCTATCACCACCAATCTTGCTTCGAAACCATTGTTAATCGTATGATCGGCTCAACATCATGTCGTCCGTCAAGGGCTAATAGTAATTCCGGTTCTAGAAAAATTCCATACGCCATCGTGACTTGTACCTCTCGGCCCATCGTGACTGTGCAGGGTACTCGACTAATCATATAGTCTTTTAGGCGTCTCTATTTCACCTTGCTTTAAGCCCGCTAGAACCTATGACAATAATAATTCCTCGTCCTTCAATATCTCTAGTTGTTACCACCGGTGACTATCCATAGCTCAAACACCTTCTCGAGCAACCATTATCCACAAACTCATCATCTTTGATTCGTATTCACATTTGTTGCATTACGACGATCTACGAACGCTTTGTAGCGCTTCGAGCATTCCGTCTTGAACTTGCGTCGAAGTCACGATCATCATCAATCCAAAATATACCTCATTTTGGTCGATACTTCAATTCATAGTATTTTAGCCTTCTGCAACGTTTCTGAAATGCTATCATATCTGTTGAATCGCCCACGACCCATCAGCTCAATTTTATACCACGGCATTTCTGGACCCCCTTTCGCAGCATTTCATAAACGCTACAATTGCCCATTCGCGATCCATCGTGGATCGTTTCCGATCCATATACCAATTCTCGTGCTAAACCCCCAAAACCACGTGCGTAACTCGTGAAAATCCACTGATTCGATCACCTATTGTTTATGCCAGATCCAGCCCCTTCCACAACATTTCGCCAAACGCTATCTATTCTGATGGATCGGGCGATCCATCACTTGCCAGACCACTGAATTTTCCTCCGATCCATCTATGAAACACTGGCCGATCCTCCCATTTTCTCGTGCGCGATCCATGCTAGACCGTAGCCGATCCATTCCTTTACCACAGCATTTGCCAAACACTGTCCTCCAAAATTTTGGAAAATCAATCCATCAATGGATCGGTTCTGATCCATTTGCACTCGCCCTTTGACCCACTCGCTTGCCTTGCCAAATCCATGAAATTTTGGATCGTGGTCGATCCATGAAATGCCATGCGTGCTTCCTTGTTTCCTCGTTCAATCGTGGAACCAACCTGATTCCAATCTCGTCCATTTCAAGCAATCATCCAACAACAAAATCAAACGATCATCATTCACACACTAATACATCAACAACATATGAAATCCATCAATTCATGATTAGATAATACCAAATAATGGGTGTAAACATAAAATTTGCATATGAAATTACCGTTTATGAGTTGCTAAATTAGATCCTATGGTGATTTGGGTTGAAATCGTACTTATTTTGATTAGATCTATACGAAAATAACTTGAAATTATGAACATAAGATCAAACAACCCATATATTCAATTGAATCTGTGCGAGAGATGCTTATCACTCACCAATTCTTTAAAATGACTTGAAATCGACTAATGTGAAATCCGCACAACGATGATTAATCTGCAAACCTCTCAATTTGATTTGATCTTCCTTCACTCGATGTAGATGTAGCTTTTCTTGATGTAGATATTCAATCTTCTTGCGTAGATCTAGAATTTTAATGGAGGAAAGATGTATTTGATTGAGAAAGGAGGATCATGAGCTCAATCAAATGTGAGAATGAAGAAAGTAAACTATTCTCCATGCCTCATTCCTCTTATTTATAGCCTCTAACTAGCCCACTAATGGGCCACACCAATTCAGTCCATTAATGACTAGCCAAACTTGTACAGCAATTGTGAAACAATAAAACAACGATTGCTCCCAAAGCGCTAAACCAAATCTTTAATGTGACCACTCTATGTAATTGGAAACATCATTTCCTTTCCAACGAAATCGATCCCCACACCTGATTCGATCCCAGTCAAAAGTTATGCCCTGTACAAAATTGACATGGGAAAATGGCTACAAATAAATATGGTAAAAAAATTATGGACATGTCTCACATCCTCATAACTAACATATCAAAATATGAGAATGATCCAACCCTCAGGGAATTAAATGAAAATATTTTACGGTCCTCTGATGCGTAAAATGCGGGTTGTTACACTATCCATACTCCATAAGCAAGAATTAGTCGATGAATTACCCATTCATATTCATCTTAGTTTATGTTTCTATCCTTACGATGAGGGGAAATGTTAAATGTTGGACTACCAAACCATATCCTTTTAGGTTTATAGCCCCCCACCCCCTACCAAAGTCAAGGGAAATGGTTGTTGGAGGGAGCACATCCACTTTTGTTTATTCTCCTTCTCCACCCCAGTTTTGGAGGAAAAAGTTAGTCAATGAACGGTCGAACCTCGTCTCTAGATTTTGATTTTGCCTCCTTTAAGAAAGATACTAGTGGTTGAGCAGTCATGTTCCATCCATTTTGGTTTGTACTTTCTTCCCCATATTAAGGGAAAAGAGTTTGTGGATAGACAATCAAACCTTATCCATTTGCACATATACTCATGCCTCTATGTCAAGCACCAAAGCGCACATATGGATGACCAAATCACATCCGTTATGGGTTTATATTCATATTCCCATGTTAAGGAAAAAAGTTGGCGGTGCAATAATTGGGTGATTTTCATTTAGAGTTTTTTACTCCTTTAATTGAATCAAAGGAAGAAGTTGATGAATGGATGGTCAGTTGATATCCTTCTTGAGTTTATACTCCTTCCCCTACTCTAAGGACTTGGGTTGATCGATTTATAGCTGGGTCACATTCATCCTGAACTATACTTTTACCTTCATGTCGAAAGGTTTGTGACTCCCCACCCTGAGACCCACCCACTACTAAGTAATATTGTCTACTGGAGCTGAGAATAGAGCTGGTTAGGGGTGACCATCCATAATTCTACATTAGACGAATATTGAATACATTGTCTGAGTGTATAAATTTTTTGTATCACCCCGTAAAATAAACTTGATTTAGAAATAAGGTAATTTAATTTAAAATAAATAATAAAAATCAATAATAGGCTAATGGGTTGGAAATGAAAATTTGGATAATTTGGAATTAGGCTATGAAATAATTGTATTTGCGTTCGTGGCGTGACTTAGATCCGTTTTCATATTTTATTTATTGAAAATGTAGCAAGTATATGGAAGATGTTAATAAAACAAGTTGTGCATAAATATTAGTACATAAGATTTCAATTTCAAATAAATAAATATACACGTCTGGAATATATTAATTAGGATTAGCATGAAAAGATTATTCAAATTGAATTCGAATTTATGTGTACATATTTATATATAATAGGGGAAAAGATTAAGCAAACAAAGGAAAGAAATCAATGAATTAAATAACGTTTAATAAAATAAGCGACAAACTAGGAGACTTAAATCTCCTGGACGTTCCACGACCCAAGGGGTCGATCGCTGGTTGACCGCCCTCTAGGAAAGGGATCGATCGCTTCGGTCGAGCCTGGTGTGGTTGTGGCTGTTTTGTTAGGGTTTTTATATAATATTATACACATGGACCACCTGGATTTAATTTAGTAGATCCTACATTCTTTATTAACACTTGCAACTATATAAACCACCCTCCTAGCCTCTCCCAAATCCTATTCTTCACTTCATTCTTGCACTTCCATTGCCAATTTACTGTGAAAGGTTAAGATTTCTTCTACCTTTCTTATCTTTATATCTGCCTTCTCTAATATGGGTTTTTTCTATAGATTTAGAATTCTAGAAATTTGGCTTATATACACGAGATTCTAATTCTTATATATATATATATATATATATTATAGAAAGATTGGAACTCATTTGCGTAGGCTTAATCCAAATTTCAATTCTATAGCAAATTCTACTGTTTTCTATCTCAAAATCACTATGATTGAAATTCATTTAAGTTTGCTAGTTTCTATGATTTGTTAGTCTAAATTTGGATCATTGTGCCTAAGAAGATTTGAGTTTATACAAAAAGAAAACAATATCAAATCCTTCAAATCTTCCATTTATTTTATGTTTTTAAGAAGAAATGGTCAATCTGTTTGTATATATGGGTTTGGATAATTGAAATAATAAAAGAGAGGCACATTGGTGTTGTATAATTCTCAACATTAGTTAGATTTATCTTATTTTATTTTGTGAATGTTCATATATGTTGTTTTGCTGCAAAAGGTTGAGATATGGAGAAATTGTAATTTGAATATATTTAAATCTCTATTTCCTAAATGGAGTATTTGAATATATTGTTTACAAGATGTCCAAGAATTAAGGTTTTTCATACAAACTTACATAAAAAATGAATCTGTTACAAAATAGAAATTATATATATTGTGGATATATAGCGCTTTGTTTATCTTTTATTATTGAGAGGATCAAATCAAACCTAGGTTACAAGTTTTACGTTTATATTGTTGTTTTCCCATTTTGTTTGTTACATGTTAATACGCATATTTATGCCATAATTTAAGGGAATATGGGAAATAACTTGTACACCTTTAATTTAAATAGGGATTGACATTTCAAACAAATTAGAGCATTTATTTACGCACGCCTGGTTTTTGACCTATTTATTACTGTATATTTATAGTGTAATTAACGTAATATAAATGCAAATAAATACGTTTAAATTAGGAAATATAATTTGAATGTCCCCATAGGAATTTATATGTATATGTGTGAGTTGATGGCCTTGAATTAGAACTAATGACACATGGACACGAGGTTAACCATTACTTGTAGTAGAAGCCTGTGTGGAACCAACCGGCATATCCAACATCTACAAGTAAGACTGGTTAATCCGAGAGGTATAGGTGTCATGGTCATTACAATTGCTACAATATGATTTGAAATTTGGCCCAACTTGTAATAGAAGCCTTCCCGGAGTCGCCCAGCAAATCTAGCATCTACAAGTGGTTGGCCTAATGTGAGATGTCTAGTATGTGTGTGTGTATTGTGTGAAATAAGCCTGACGTGGGGAAAAAAGGTATTAAGTGGCTGACCTACCTTTTGTTAGGTATTAAATGGTTAGGACTAGGTCCCGTTCCAAAGGTTCACTCCTTATTTCAGGACCCACTTCATGGGACCCGCCCTCCGAGAATTTAAATGGTTAGTGAGTCCACCTTTCTCTTATAAGATATTAAATGGTCTTAATAGGCGATAACGTGAGTCGGGTAGTTCTCCAAGTGTTAAGGGCTATTAAAAGCTGACCTAGGGATGGAATATATATATATATATATAGCCTAAAGGAACAACTGTGTAATGGAAGTATTAAGTGACTAGAAGTTTACCTTTAGGGATATCTAGAAAATAACAAGAGGGTCCGCCAAAAGGTTTTCTTAAATGAAGTTGTGTTCCTAACCCAAACCTGTTAGTAAGTGGTCGTTACTATTTCTCGACCTACAAAAAGAGTTATTATTTATGACGCTGATGTTAGAGACGAGATCTTAAGTGACTGCCATATGGTATCAAGTGAATATAGGGATGTCCACCCTTATTAAATTAGGAAATGGCCTTAAGTGACTAGGAATAGCCCGCCTCGTGGAGTGTAACACCCCGCAATTTTAAAATAATAAAATTAACAAATTTAAGAAAATTTAATTTTTAGAAGAAGAATAAAGTAAAATGGGTTGCGCCATTGCGTTCGTTTCGGAATTCTGCTTGGGATAGAGTCCGAGTTTGCGTAAATCGGACATCGTGTGAAAAAGTTATGAGGCTCGAAAGATTTAAAAGATAAGCAGAATTAAAATAAATAATTAAATTAAATAATTCAAAATTCAAAACCCAGAAAAAGAGAGTGCGGAAAAAATCTTGCCCAGGGGTGTCGACCCCCATGGAGGGGTGTCAACATGGGTGTCGATACCCATGGGGTTGTGTAAAAACCGGTGTTGACACCCCTAGCAGGGTGTTGAACCCTTTTCAGATCTGGATGGAAATTTCTGGACAGCTTCCAAATGACGTGTTTTTCTGTTTTGTATGGTTCTGATGGCTCCTAATCTAATCTAAAGGTCCTAGTTCACCCTATACACCTATAAATAAGCACCTAAACCTAACCCTAATTTCATTACACTAATTTGTGGCACCTCCATGCTGCTCTAATCTTAATTAACCTGGCCTTTCTTCTCCAACCGAAATCAAAGTAGAGATTTAGAGAGCTTTTCTTCTTTAATAATCAAATAAAGATTATTCAAGATTAGAATTGCTACAACAATGATTAATTCTCTCTTTTAAGAATCCTGTCACTATGAGTCTATGTTACTTTCACATATAATTAAATTAAAAGTGATTGTGATAAGATTGTAAATTGGATTTTATGAACATGCCTGTAAGATGAATCATATCAAGTTTTGTAAATTCTTATCTTTCAGATTCATACCCAAATTTCTGTTATCATATGCCTACTGGATCTATTTTATTGTTCTATGCCAGCTCATACTGGATCTATTTTATTGTTCTATGACAGTTCATATTTCATATGCCTATTTTTATGTCAGTTTTGATGTCATGGTTCTCTTCCCTTCTTCTCTTCTTTTCCATTTATTTTTGAGATTAGGCTAACTTCGAGCCTAATTATATTACATTGAAATATACGTACGAATGACGTGGGAACGTAGTGGGAAAATATTGAATAATATGTAATTAGGCATAAATTGATTTGTAATCATGTAATTGATTTGGGGCATAAATTGGTACAATTTGTATACATGGAATTATAGGCGTAACTTGGATTAGAATTATAAACATAACTTGAATTGGAAATTATGGGCAATTGGAATATAAGTTATAATTCAGAACTTGAAACTGGGTTTGAAGAAAAGAAGAGATAATGAACGCCTAAGACACGAGGTTAGAATTGGTTTGCGGTAGAAGTTTGCCTGAAACCACCCGATATATCCAGCAACCGCAAATGGAAGTTTAATGTGAGAGGTCAAAGGCAGAAATTAGAGGTGTAGTAGTGCTAAGACACAAGGTTAGATTCGGTTTGCGGTAGAAGTCTGCCCGGAACCACCCGGCATATCCAGCAACCACAAAACGACAATCTAATGTGGGAGGTCTTGCACAGTTATGGATTTAATGAATTAATTAATAACACTTAACCAAGAAAAGACATATGGTAAGACATGGGGATAATAAAAGGGTTAAGTGGGTGACATGGGTAGCATGTGAAATATAATTAGAAGCACTTAACCAAGGTGAAACATGTAAGAAGACATGGGAATAAGAAGGTGTTAAGTGGGAAATCTTTGTGGGGACCAAGCTCAGGAGGGAAGCTTATGTCAAGTGTGGGGACCCTTTTCAACCAGTAACCCATTTTGAGTATCTATGTAACGGCGGGACACACTTACTAGGTTTGATTGTAAGAGGTCAAAAGTGTAAAGAGCGATGGCAACGCAAGTCCAATGGAGTCATGTGCGTGCGTGGGTTCGGGCTGGTAGGTAAGACGTTGTTGCATCGTGTAGGTATAAGCCGTGCATTTAGTAGTATCGGGTTGCCACTTTAGGGAGTGATATACCGTACGGTGGGACCAGCACGGGTATATACTAGTTAGGGAGCCTATCGAATGGGGAGGGTAGTGGGTACAACTAGTGGAGATAGGAGCAGGAGGCACCTATGACAGCAGATAGGAGTACACGAAACTACCATTATTATTATTATTATTATTAGTAAGAGGGATCAACTTTCAGTATGGAACCGGTAATGGTGCGGTGTAACTAGCATTGGTACGGTGTAGGAATTATCTTATAGTGATTAGAAGCGCAATCAACGTTATATCTTGTTCATCTTGTTTACCTTGTCATACCTGATTATGTTACAGTCATTTCTTATATCCAGTTTATGTTCTTATCATGTTACTCTATTGATTATATTGTTAAAGCCACTGGACTCGCCAGACTTTATGTCTGACCCTTTTTGTTCCGCCTCTTTTCTTTCATTTTTCTCCCCCCAGGTTCTCATGGTGGGACTAGTGAAGCTTGATTTGGTTCTCTTTCTCTCTCTCTCTCTCTCTCTCTCTCTCTACTGGAAGTGCTGAAAGTAATGCTTAGCTTTGTTTCTCTTTCATATGGCTACTTGAAGCGGGATTATGATTTTGCTTTTATGTACTCTGATAATAATTATGTTCAAGACGGATATTTGTGTACTTGGTTTTAGTATGTGGTTTTCATGTTGTAATCAGACATGTTTTTCTTTTCCGCTGAAATGAATAAATTTTGAATTTTGAAGTACCATTTTATATATCTGTCTTGTGATATTCTGTTCTATACACTTATAATGCTCCATGAAAGTTAATGCATTCCTTTTGTGAGTGACACTAATGGACGTGGGGTGTCACATAGGGTATCAAGTGACAATAAGAATGCCTACCTTTAAATTAACTTATGGGAGGTATTAAGTGACTGTAAGCACGTCCTCCCTTAGACTTACATATAGGCCTTAAGTGACTGTTAGGATGTTCGTCTCATATATTTTAATGTGTGTATGTTTGTTTGCGTAGACATGACATGAAGAATTTACGCTATCAAATATAAGAAATAGTCATTTCTAAACTTATATGTTTTTCATTCACTAGAACTTTATGTTCTGACCTCCCTCCTATTAAAATAAACATGTTAACAGGTGAGGACAGTTGATAATGTTTAACGATTGCTTGGAGGAGGAGTCTTTTGATGAAGACTTAGTTATTATAGTAGTAGTGTTATTACTATTACTGTTATGTACTTTGGATAATTGATGATGTACTCGTTATCATTTGTGAGGCTTATTGTATCTGACTTTATTATTTTAATAATGGTACATCTATTTTTATGATATCATATTTTATCCCTTCTGCTATGTGAGAATCTTATTTTCGTTTAGACTGCTCTATGATATATGTTTTAGTAATTCCTTATAGGAACCAACGATTCGTTTAGAGTTGCTCTAAGTTCTGATGGGCCTTTTCTGGGTCGGAATTTAGGCGCATTCGGAGTGGATTGTTGCATTTGGTATCAGAGCATAAGTTACCAGATTACTGGAAAATATACGTATTAGAGACGTATTTGTTATTTGAAAAGGTTTTCAAAACTATATATATGTGCACTATACTCCAAAAACATATGAAATTATAAGCGGTAACCTTATCTTTCTTTCATTTTGGGCCTTGATACTATCTTAGGAAGTCCACTGAAGTGTTTTTTCATTTTTAGATAGTAGAAATGGTCAACAACCAACCCAAGCAGAGGAACCCGGCAAGGCCTCGGTACTTGCCAGAATGGTTCCAACGGTACATTAAGACCATAGTGCTTGTCCCTACCGCAATCCATCCACAACGGAACCAGCGTCTCCGCCACTAAAAGGGCCCTCAACTTCCCACGTCTTTACAAAGATTTCGTGAATTTAGGAGGAAACTCATTTTTGGGAACTGAGAACTTCGTTGAAGCTAAAGCATGGATCTCCGAGTGCGAAAAGATTTTTGAAGCTACCTGATGGGATGATCAACTTAAGCCTGGGGTAGCGGTTTGGCATTTGAAGGAAGTGGAGCTTGAATGGTGGAACCTGATTTCATACGAGAATGTGGGTAGAGTGTTTATTTGGGCAAAGTTTAGAGCTGCTTTGAGGCTAAGTTCTTAATTAATGCTAAGAAGAGCCTACAACTAGAGAATTTTATTCAATTGAAGCAAGGGGATTAGATATGAAAGAGTATGTGGCAAACATTACAGAATTGTCTAAGTTTCGAAGAGGTTTAGTGGACATCTCAATGGATAAATCCCTTAGGTTGGTTAAAGGATTGAATTCTTCGGTGAAGGAAATTCTTTTGGCCTAAATGACATTTGGAGCTATTTTCGAAGGCCTGATTGAGGAGGCTATGCTACATTCAGTTGAGAATGTTAAGGAACTTAATACTGATAAGGGAGAAGGTACTTCTAGTGTTGAGAAGGAAAATAAGAAAAAATTCTGGCTTAAGAAGAAGAAAGGAGGTAAAGAAGGCCAAGAAATGTTCTAGATGCCACAAGAAAGGGCATGAGTGGAAGAACTGCAAAGTGAACCTAATAAAGTCATAATTTAAAGGAAAATGCTTTAATTGTCATGAGGATGGGCTCTTTTGCAAGGTCCGAAAATTTTGACTAATCTAAAATCGAGATTCTAAAAATAAGCTAAATTTAAATGGGTATAAATATGAATTTTAAATTAGACTTAATATATAAATAAAGTTTAAATAAATAAAATGGATGTTTAATTTTGTCAAATTGTAACAGTATCAATAAGAATTTATCATCTTTTATCACAATGAATTTTCCAAGTACGTGTTAATAAAACCATTTTTGTTAACATAATCTTGTTGTCAAATATATGCATATATTTTGAATATAGGTAATAAAAAATTGTTTAAAATTACAGAATATAACTATAAAATTTATCAGCTTTTGTACGAATATTTTGTTCAAAAATATTAGCTAAACTTGTTGTAGCACTTCCTTAATGTTGTAAAAGACTTACCATAGCAATTCCTATAAATTGCTACCAAATTAGGAGAAAAACCATGTCCTTAGGGACCATGGTTTTGAGATTAGCTCATGGTTTTAGTAAGTGCATTTTTACCAAAACACCCTTTCCTTAAGGGTATAAAAATGCACCTAACCCTTTCATTTCATTCCATCCAAGCATTCTTCTCCTTCTCCATTTCTAAGCTCTCTCCCTTCTATCCATCTATGGCTTCTTATCCCCTTTTCCCTCTCCTTCTCCCCCACATTTTTCCCTCTTCCCCTCCCTTCTCTTCTCCCCTCCTAGGCCTCTTCCCCCGGCCAAATTCCAACCGCCCTTCCTCTCCAATGCCACTAGCTTCTCCCTCTTTCCCTCTACCCAGAACTCAGCCTTACACCTCCCCTTCTCGGCTCCAGCTCCACCCATGCCCCCCACTATGTCCAACCCCGTCAATACCTCCTTAGGCGCCACCAACCATGTCCATTCCTCCCCTGCTCCATTTCATAAGCCACCCATCACCACCCACATTGTTGACCCCACCTTATACCTCCTTCTTCCTTTTATAATATATATAATATAATATATTTTTCGAAGAATCAGTGCGGGGAAATACTGTCCGTACGGGATCGTTTGCAGTTATCTAAGCTCTCCTACCGTGAAGATTTAAGGAGAAAATATGCCGGTGAGAAACTTTTACTACTTGTATTTATATACGGTTAATTATGGTTGATAATCATATGTATGTGATGTTGAATGAATGGTTGTGTAGTTGTAGCACATATACATTGATATGCGGTGATTACTGTAACGCTTGCACGTAGTTAATAACATGTCTTGATGATATTGTTTATGGTTTTATGAATGTTCATATGTTGGTAATTGCTGCTTGTATGTTACTACACAACTATCACACCTTAATTATCGTATAATATAGGTGATTTGTTGGGTCTCCTTTTCAATTGGAAACATATATGATTATTATATTGATTTAATATAAGGCCTAAAAATGAAGTTTGAAATTTGATATCCGAAATGGTTTGGAAATGAAATTAAAGTATATACGAACAACTTTTATAAGGGTGGAAACATATTTGAAAATAAATTTGACTACAAATGGCATGTTCAAATTTGAAATCAATTTTAAATAGTAAATTTCAAATTGAAATTGAGTTATTTATGTAAACGATGGATTAAACTCAAATCGATTATTCTAATAATCTTATATAATATTTAATTTGATTTCTGCGAAGTTCGAAATTTCTCGGGTTAATTTTTGAAAAGTAATAATAATATTATATTATTATTATATTCAATTTTGATTTAAATTCGAATCAGAAGTGAAATTTTGGAAAATATTATTTTAAATGAATTTATATATGTTTATAAAGATTTATACTAATATTAGAAGTGAATCAGATGAATTTTATTTTGAAATCGTACTATGCTCTGAATAGGACTAGTCGCGTTGTGGAAGTTCGCGAATTTCATCCACAAAATTTGAATGTTTATAAATAATGCAATTTAAATCAGTTTTATGTGAAATGAAAACTTTTCTTTATAAAGATAATAATTTTCAAATAAAAAAAGAATTTTCAAATTTCAATGTATAGATTTCAAGTTATGTCTAAATCTATTTTTAAATAGAATTGCGATTTTGCAGTGCGGTGACCGTAATAAGCAACCGATTAAAACAGCTTTATAAAAATTATTAAAAATATCATAAATCATTTAAAAGTGATTTGAATTGGAAATGTTAAATTTTGTATAATTAAAAGGTTATTTTAATCAAATTACCTTATTTGTAACGCTTTTGTAATGCTTTTGCAACATTTTCTAGAAATGATATGTTTTGAAGTTTTAAACTTACTAATTATTTTCATTTTTAAATGATTTATGAAATATTTTTGGAAGATTATAGTACTCAAACACAATAGCTTAAGTATAATCTAATTTATCCTAAGATAAAAAGGTTTCTCGACTGCCATGCGAAGCAAATATATCCCCAATTAAGTAGAGTAGTGGATTGAAGGTTGATTATTCTACAGAGATAATATTATAAAGCGAATAGCTGATTCAGAGGTTCGGACGAAAGTCAAGCAAACCCCTACTAAGTAAAGGATCGAGACCAGTATATTAATGCCCTTTCGGACCCGGGATGGAAACCCGTATTGTAATAGCACAAGGAACTTTCAGAGGCGATTTCAATCTTCTTGGAAAGTTGGTTCCAACAAGTCAAGTAGTTCCGGTCTTCCTTGCTAGGAGACAGAATAAATAAGATAGAGGCCATCTCCTCATATCATATGAGGCCTAAGCCACTTTCGCTCCCCTTTCACATCTAGCTATGCAAGACCTATTTTGGGCCTAAGCGTTCTCCTTCCAGCCGTCTCATCCCTTTCTTCTGATCCCCTGCCTCATTCGTTTTGATAGGCCATTCTCTTGTTCTATCTTGAGCCCTAACTTATCTATCCAAGCTTTAGGTTGTTGAGATGGGGAAATAGGAGGAACATTCGAGACAGCCTTCTTCGCCTCACTTCACTCTACTCGATTGCCTGGTCGCCCCAGTATATTAATTGCTTGCTTGAATATGGCCCTTTGGGAAGATTGACTGCAATCAGATAACAAGAGGAGGAAGGCGCTTGACTCTTTATTGGGCAAGTACGAGTAAGAGATACTGAACTTTACTTTACTTGATTAGGAGAAGTATTTTTGGCTTCTTTCGAGGAAGAGTCTCAGCTCAGCAACTGATTGAGGATTATCCTTCTTTCGATCCCCCTTTTTCTGACCTCGACCTTTGCTTCCGGTTCCTCTTGTATTACTCTTTTCCTTTGTTTGAGTGAAATTAATGAGGACTCACTATAGCAATAGCTAAGCTCTCTCTTCGCCTTACTCTTCTTTGTTTTCCAACGCTCTGGTGACAACTCTTCTTTCGTAACCCCCCTTCCCGTGTCTTTTCTGAACTAGACTGCGTTGACACATAGCTATGCCTATCTATATTAGGGGACCTCTACTCCGTTGACTCAAATGCAAAAGGAAATCTTTGCTGAAAATCACTTCTTGATTTCTCTGATCTACGACCACCCTCTCTCAATCTTTCCGGGATGTAATGCCCGCCAGTATATTAATTGCCGACTTGGTGCTTTCCTTTATATCAGTTTGGGATCGAGATCTTTTCTTTCTCGGGGCTTGGTCGTTCCTTCCATCCAAATAGCAAATAGGCTGCTAGTAATATTTCCCGATGGCTCAGATATGGATTACCAAACCCCCAATCTTTTCCAGTAGACTTCGATCCCCCTTCCGATTACTTTAGATTCTCTTTCCCTGAGGTGCTTGCGAAGCATAGTCTAGGTTTTCCGGTGAAATTCGCATCGGAAAGACCAGATCACCGGTAGGGGCGTCAGCAGCAGTCTCTGTTCTATCCCATCCTAGCCTAGCTAAGGGCCAAAGAAACAGAAACGGGTAAGCTGGTTTTCTTAGAAGAGATTCTCTCTTTTCCCCCAATTACCCATTATGGAAGGACGGAATGAGCACTAACTCCAGAAGGACATCAGTACTTAGTCCTAGATTCGTAGTCTGTTCAGACAGATGATCCTAGCTAAGGGAAGGCCTAAGATAAGGTGGCATATCCCTTATCCCTCTTATGGTAAGGCACTCCCTAGATTCTCATGCATTAGCGGGAAGCCGAGCTGCAACCATAAATAACTTACAGAGATCTCAGCTTAGCTTCGCAATCCCAGTCATATGCAACAGCAAGTGCCTAATTCAGCAGTGTCATATGCAACAAACAACTAAGGCAACCCGGGACTCATCAGCAACAACGAAAACAAGCAGGTATGATGTGACTGAACACAAACCCCAATCTGGATTATGGCATATTTCACATGAAAAAAGACAAGTATCATATTAATTTGTTGAATATTAATTTGCTTAGAAAAAAATTATATTATTAGGACCGGACTAAAAGACAACCGAGATAGAAGGAATTAACATAGTTCTCGTTCTTGACAAATCCTATTGGGTCTTCATAATCAGGAGTCAAAGGATTCCTGGTACCAGTATCAAAATAAGGACTAGAACGAACGTGAGCTACGTAATTTGGTGTTGACATGTCTACTTTAGGATAGGATGGTTTGTTGAAGTAACTTCCTCCAGTACTACTGAATCTAGCTTTCTTTACGACGAGTGCGGGTAACCCGGTTAGTTCTCTTTCGTTGGGAAAGCAGCATCGCCAAGAGAAAGAAAAGCAAATACATGGCCTAGGTTAGAATATCCTCCAGCCGGAATAGGGAGGTGACCGAAGGATCGACTAAAAGGGTGCTATCAGCTTTGGTCGTAAGCCAGTATATTAATTGGCGACCATAGGGAGGGACGATTGTTCTCATAAGGGTGCTCTTTGGTTGTAGTAAGACTAAACGGACATTGTTGCTATGGTTGTTCACAACTATTGGTATTGGCTGTAGGGAGTTATTCATAAACGGTAAGGCGACGGGAGGTAGCGCAGCTGTTCTATTGCAAGGGACGGATGGAAAGACCAACTGTTCGGTCAAACTAAAGAACTTATGATTTCGTAGATTTGCCAAGGGATATCGAGTATTTTGTATGGCTGTTTGACAAAAACCGATACATAAATATCAAGTCAAATGAATCCAAGATTCGACACATCAAGTGCGCCTGTTTTTACTAAAGAGGATACAATTATCGAACAGAAATTGATACATTAATTCCTAGATCGAAGATCCGAGGTTTGGATTTCGCCTGATAAGCCAGAAGGCTGGAGAAAGAATCTTCCATTATGTGTAGCGGAAGAGAAAAGTGTTCATGAAAACAGAGCTATAATTGGTTCAATTCGTTTCCCGTATGGAAAGTTTTGAACAGAACACGCATAGAAGGTTCCCTTGCAAGCACGGATTTGAGCTGTTGAGCTGCCCTTACTCTATGGTTTCCAATAATTGATCGTGAGACCGTCTTTTGCTGATTCCTCTTATTGAGCCGGGGACGCGTATTCGACTTATCGAACACCAATTGATGAAAGTGCAAACTGGGCTGCTTTTGCGAACAGATATTAAAACCGAGCAGAGCTATGCCGAGGCCCCTGCGCACCTCCTGGGATTTGGATAGCGAAACTCATTAGTCAAAATTTGTCACCTAGCCATGAACGATGCTTTACTCTTAACGGAACTAGAAAAATGACTACCATCGGGAAGTTGGATATCTGCTTCGATCAATGAGAGCTTACCATTATGGCTCTGTTCACGATGGGTTCCCAACTATATGAGTTTGTGCTCAACCTGTTCATTCTTTCCCAGAACCTAGCTTGACAGAATAACACAGAAATGTGTACCTACACGTATATTCCTGCTTGGTTGCTTCTGCAATAAGGGGGATGCCGGTATCCGTGTGGTTTGAATAAGAATTTACCTGTCTAAGATTGGAGTTACCAACACTACAAGATTTCAAAAAGATGGATTCTATTAATATACTGGACCTAGGTATCATAGGCTCAACTTATTAATATACTTCCTTCGGTCCTTCCTTTAATGTACTGGACCTAGGTATCATAGGCTCGCTAGATTCAAACTCTTTCTACGCACCTCTTGACCGAATCTGTAACCGGACTCATTTTCAGTGGCTGATGAAACTAGAGGTCGCCCTGCCCTTATCTATTACCAAATTTATGTCTCAATATTCTGCCATAGTGATATCCTAACCGGGGGAAGATCAGACTAGTAAAGGGAATGAGAATAATCTTCTTTCTCTGGATAGGATAAAATAAGTATGGTCTTAGTGCGTATGATTGATTGTTTACGAATCTGCATGGGATGTGGGATTGGTTAGACACCGATCCGGACGAAACCTCGCGTTTCTCCGTTCGGTTAACACTGGTACCAGGTTCGACTTCAGATTAGAAAGAGGTTGGGCATAGAGCGGAGTACCGGTCTTACGACCAAAGCTAACTATACCCAATAGTTGTGAACAAAACCATAGCTTCCTTGCCCAATAGTCAGAGGCACTTGCATAGATCGTTACCCCACTCCCTTAGGTCTGAACGGGCATTAGAGAAAGATGATGATGGCATTCTTTAGTAAGAAGGTGTGAAGCATAGTCTGAGTGATAGTCTTTCTGGAAATAACTTGCTCGCTTAACCTGTGTGTTTTCTTTTTATAATCATAAAGAGGGTTGTTGCTTCCCAGAATCTATCAATATCGGATCTTCATACTGGCCTTGCTACTTGAAAGAATGCCTTGGGACACTCCTGACCACTCTTATATCATTAGTGGGACCTTATTCTACTGTGAACGCTCTCCTCGCTTGGGTCCTTGCATCTAGGTAAATTGTCATAAACTGCTAAATTAGGTTGAAGACGAGTGTCAAGCTAGCATGCATTACTCGCAAGAGAAGATTTCGTTTTTCTTTGCAATTTCCAGAAGGTCTTCCACTGCAACTATCCCTAGCCCGCGCTATCTCCGAAGAAAGGATAAAGCTTCTTTCGTGGTGAAGGCCAGTATATTAATTTCTGACTCTGACTATTCATTATATATATTATAAAAGACCCTGCTGGGATCTTTGTTGCGATTGAATATTCACCGGCATTTATATTGATGACTCTCTTCATCAAGAAAGTGATTGAGCTGCTGCCATTGAGACCTATTTATTATACGTGTAATAGTAAGCCTCTATCTCTAGGATCCTTTTTACTGCAAAGTTTGAAAGAGTTGTGGCCCCAAGCCATCTGTCGCTACGCACCTTCTCCCGGCAGAGTATATTGGATCGGTCCCCTCGGATATGAAGTTATGGGTTGCTCCTGTATCAACAAGGGCCTATGCCCTCCCCCATTGTGTTGCGATTGATTTAGTCCTTTCGGGCAAAAAGATTCTTTATTAAGGCGGCTAACTATTCGTCTTTTGGGGGTCTATAGGAACTTTTTATGAGACTGGAGACTTATACAAATACAACTACAGGGTCTATAAGTGAATCCACTTCCCAGGAGGTTCTTTCAGGGGTAAAAAGACTTCTATTGAGACTCCGTTTTTTACTTATACTCTCCCTATTGCAACTGTCTTGCTTGGAGAAAAACTAACAACTGCCATTGAATATCAAACCCCAGGGGGGAACTAGCTCAGAAGAAGGATAAGGGTATTTTGAGTACCAGAAGCATCCCAAAAACAACCTTGTAGTATCAGTACCTAAGGAGGGATTACAAGAAGCCCAGCTAGAGGATATTATCATTCTAGATCGCTCGAAGCGAAGAAAGAACCAAGAGAGCAGGCGATTGCATTTCACTTTGGAAAAAAACTTCACTTAAAGTGAAAGATCTTACCAATTTGATCAAGACTTTCGTACTAAGATGCAAGCTCGATTGAAATTAGGCTTTCACCCACCCTCTAGGTTACCTTAACTGAACCCAATCCCATCCTTCTCGTTCGATCCGTGCTATTAACGACACTTATTCTATGCAAAATAAGTGGTTGAGATCCTCTAGCCTTCCACCCCTTACTCTGGAGCAGGAGCAGCGGATTCGCCTACTGAAAAGTCTTAAGTAAATCCGGATTGACTATCTTTCTCTTTCCTTCAAGCAAGGATGACTTCATTAGCTATAGGTAGACTGAACACAAACCCAATCGTACAAGCAAACAGATGACTAAAAGCGCTTACTAAGCCCGGGGTTTTAGGCCCGGAAATTCCAATTCAATTAGCAGCGAATCTTGCACTTGAGGAGCAGATCTCTATCTGTAAGAGTGGATTAGGCGGATGCCATTGATTACCCCTTCTTTACTACATACATATTCTCATGCTTCTCAAAGTCAAAGTTTCTCTAATAGTACTCATTGTGAAAGAAGTGCATTGGGGAGCGTAGGTATTGATTGCATGTTGGCAGTCAATCGAATGTTGGGAGGATGACTTTCTACGGCAAGTCACAAACCCACCTCTATCATACGAAGAAGCGTATACCTCCCTCTAATCACTCTACTCTGCGAACCATTGATGAGCCAGCCTGTTTGGTTTTGTCTTTCTCGGGAAGCTCCTTTGTTTGGGGTAGCAACTTCTGTACGTGATCATCTATAAGTTATCATGCGTAGCTCAGCCTCTCTGGAACAAGTTGCATCCTCGTCGTTTTCTCCCCATTGCACTTTCATCAACTTAACTTCTCTGTTGCGTAGCTTCTTAATCTATGATCCAAGTATACGGGTAGGAACTCATCTAACCGTCGCCTCCCTTTCTACCTCTACCTCCTCAAGCATGCTCGGCTCAACTATCTATGCTTTATCGTGCTGACATTTCCGCAAATGAGAAACGTGGAAAACATCATGAACACCTACCAATCTATCTGGTAGTCTCACCCTATAGTCCATTTAACCTATCCTTTCCAGTATGGGAAATGGCCCTACAAACCTTGGCGTCCCTGCAGATCCAAAGCGAACCACATTCCTCAAAGGTGATACTTTGATGAAAACCGTGTCTCCCACTTCAAACTCAATATCGGTCCTTCTCTTATCTTCGTATGACTTCTGCCTGTCCTGAGCTGTCTTCATGCGGATAAGATCAATCTTTTCTGAAGTCTCTCTAATCATCTTAGGTCCAAGTAGAAGCCAATCCGTAGAGTCCCACTAATAAGTCGGTGATCTACAAGGTCGTCCGTACAATGCCTCGAAGGGTGCCATGCCTATACCAAACTGATAACTGTTGTTGTAGGCGAACTCAACAAACGGAAGATGCTCATCCCTCTGAAGTCTAGGATACACAGCCTCAAAAGATCCTCAAGATCTCTATTCACCCTCTCATTCTGCCCATCGATCTGAGGGTGATATGCGGTGCTCAAACATAACTGTGTACCTAGTGCCTCTTGTAGGCTCTTCCAGAACTCACTAGTGAAGATGGGGTCACGATCACTCACTATGCTAGAAGGTACTCCATGTAAATGGACTATCTCACGAAGATAAACTTATGCCAACTATGCTACCGTTCTCTTGCTCTTAATAAGAATGAAATGAGCGCTCTTAGTAAGCATGTCTACTATAACCCAAATACTGATGTTGCCTTTCCTCGATATAGGCAAACCATCGATGAAATCCATAGAGATGCTCTCCCACTTCGACTATGGGACGTCCAAAGGATGAAGCAAACCGCCAGGCTTTTTCTGTTCAGCTTTAGCTTGCTGACAAACTAAACATCGATAGACAAACTCCACTATATCTTTCTTCATCCCAGCCCAAAAGAAAATCCTCTTCATATCTCTATACTGATTATCGCCGCCCGGATGGATAGTCATCCTAGAATGATGGGCGTCCTCAAGGACTGTCCTCAACGGACTCCCAACTCGAGGAACACAAAGCCTTCCATCCCGTCGTAACCACCCTCTATCATCCGTGGAATATCTACTAAGGTGACTAGAAGTCTCCCCTCTACTGAGCCTGTCCAAGATGTCCTTTTTTCGCTTGCTGCTTGCGATACGATAATAGCTGTGTTATTGAGCGGGAAAGGGCAGATCCACTTTACGGGAAGGGGAAAGTAAACTAAAGTAGGTTAGCTGATGTGTACGACTGCAATTTAGCTTTTCTTGCAAGCTAGTTTCTAAGTTTCCAGAATCTGGCAATACTACAGCTTGGGATGAACACCAAGATGATGCTTCATCGAAGACCACATCTCGGGATGTATAGCAAGGGTTGGTATTCGGGTCACAACACTTCCACCCTTTTCGCTCATTATCATATCCAACGAATATACATCGGGTAGCTTTCTTGTCGAATTTACTTCGTAGATGACTGGGCACAAACACATAGCATACACAACCAAAAAAACGAAAGTGACTTCATAGTCTACTTGGTAAGGGGTCAACGATTCCATAGCTTCTCGAATGGTGAGATTCAGCTTTAAGGGAGGAAGGAAATTAAAGGGAAGGGAATCAACGGCTAACGGGAAAGCAAAGGATAGTATTTGCTATGCCAATGGTTGTAAGCTACTATTTTTGCAGTGCCAGCTAAGGAAGAAGGGAAAGAAAGTCAGTCCCGAAACAATGTTATCCGAGATAGATCTAGTCGATTCTTTCTTTGATTGATAATGTCGAGAAATTAATATACTGGGTCCAGGCTAGACCTTAGAAGCCAGGAGTGGGAGCAGATCAGAAGAACGATCAGATAAGCTTTCAGTAGTTCCGGGTTCTATTCCTTTCTCCGCACCGTTCAAGCAAGAGTCATGGGTGCTTTTTCGGTGCGGAGCCCAAACTGGGGAAAGGCACAAGTTACTGCAGCGATGTTTTTGTCAATTGGCTAACAGATCATCCAACTTTGTAGGTATGGTTTCTTGAGCACATCAGGTTGAGGGAGATGGAGAAAGACAATGTGGTATTCCGAGGGGAAGTTTGGTATTTCGTTGAATAGGGAAAGGGGCGTAGAAAGCCCAAAATCGAGTGCTCGAGAAAATCCAATATACTTGGCATTGAGGCTTCATCCTTGGAAGAAGATGGGAGTGCTACTAGGGACGAACAGAGTTCTGGGGCCAGAGGAAGGAGAACATCAGGTAGAATATGCGGGTTATCGTAAAATCTCTTAGTGGCAATGCCCTCTACTACCTAAAGGGGACTTTGAAACCAAAGCTAGGACAATGGGGTGATGCGAAGGAGAAGGCCGGAGAAGAAGCAGGCACACCAACCTATTCGGATAAGTGTAGAGAAAGAAAGGAAGGGGAAATCTTTCAAAAGAGGGCCCAATTTATTTATTATACTCTCAACCAGGACCACTTTGACTTGATTATCTTTTATACTGAGCTAAAGAGCTGGCCCCGGGTAAGAGCAGTCGTCTATTTGAGAAGGGATCTAGGGTATAGTGTCCGCCCCCTTTTATATTGACTAAGAGTTGATAACTAAGTAAGTGAAATGTGACGCGCCCTCATCCACAAAGCTTACGGAAAAGAGAGAATTCCAGATATCGATTAACTGCTTGCCAACCTATCCCTAGACCGACGAATTGATTGAAAAAAGAAAATTCCATTCTTCCTATTCTCCTGCTGCAAATACCAAAACACACACTAATTCAGTCTAATGCGCCTACCCTGGAGCTGTCTTAAGGCATGCCTTGACCCCTACTCCTAAGCCCTTACTCCACCACGAACAGCGGAGTAAGCTCTCACGATGGCTTTCCTTTCTTGCCAATGCCCGGAAGAATTGGACAAATTGAACTAAAGGGCTGATTGGGCATCTCCGAAGAAGAGGAAGAGGAGCGTAGAAGACAAGGTATAGATGCCCTCTAATCTGCTGTTCATGAAGAAGCTCTTGAAGAAACGACGAGGAAGGGAATGCTTGGACAAAGATACCTTGATTGTTAAGGGCAGATGCAGATATTTCCGGAACTCCCATTCTGCCTCGATTGAACATTAGTAAGGGAAGAACTTTGGTATGAGGTTCGTAGCCTAGTAGCAGGAGTCCCTAACACTCTCAATTTCATAAGAGAAGAAAGGATTGTAGCGTAGAGAAATCTCTATTCCCTTTTTCTTTTTTAAAATATATTAGCCAGTTGATTTCTTGCTTTTGTACTTATCTTTATTCATTGATATTGGCAGTGTATCCCTAGTATATTAATTGGGCGTAGGCCGTTGCTAATAATAATAATGGGTAGATCCAGCTAGACAAGTGTGGTCAGCCAGCTTCGCTACCTCTCTGCTTGAGTTGTTCCGGTGGCTGAATTTGTTCCAGTCCGCAAGCACCTTGATTGTATCCGGCCATCCAAGCTTATTTTGTGAAAAAGGATCTCCCTGCTTTGATCTTCTAAGTTAGGAAGAGGTAGCGTAGCTGTATATTAATTGCGGGGACAACCGGCCAAGTATATTAATCTGGGCCTAATAGTTTAGTTGACTCGGCCTTACTCAATAAGCGTCACCTAATCCAGTGAGAAGCCACTCGTGGAAGTCCATTCGTTTGTTCAGGTCCCAATTAATATACTGGCCTTCCTCCGGGCGCCTTGTTGTTGCTGATGAGTCAAGGGCTGCTGTTGCTAATGTAGCTCTTGTTGCTAGCTTCTTTGCTTGTCTGCTACGCACCACGTTCTGGTAGGAAGAAACTCGCAAGCACCTGAGAATTCATCTGAATTGGAACGGTCTAACAAGCCCACCCTTCTAGTGGTAATATACTGGCGATTTATAAGACTGATGATCATCTAGCAACTGGAATAACCCCTCGTTATCTCCCGGCTCGCGCAGATGAGCTTAAAAGAAGTACAACCTCTGATACTGTTGACTACCCATCTTTCCTTCAACTAGCTTAGCAACCGGGAGTCTCCTGCCTATTACTATGAGTTTCCTCCCTATGGTCGCCTTAGGTCGAACCCAATTAATATACTAGCGGAGTTCGTACTGGACCTTAGCTTCGCTACCTTGGCTAACTAATACTCTTTCAAGGTCGAGGACCAATACTACTACCCAAAACGAAGAATTCCTTGGTGTTTGGACCGGGGCTGCATCCCCAGTAGTTGCTGCCTTATCCCTTCGTCCTTCCCTCGTTCTGGTAGGAAGAACACTGCTGTCAGTCCAGTCTTCCAGTTGTTTAGCTTCCCTCGTTCCTCGGTTTATTGGAGGGACAGCTGAGACCGATAGGGCCAGTATAAAAATTGGCGCCTAGTATACCAAGTCCAGTATAAACATTGCGGGCGGGACATTCCGATGGGGTCATGTGCGTGCATAAGTCTGGACTAGGGAGGTTAAGACGCTGTGACGCCTGTAGATATGGTTTGTGCACATCTTGTAAACAAAGGTTTCCATTTTAAGAAGTGATACATCCTGCTGTGGGGCCAGCACATGGTATCTATGAGTTAGGGATCCGATCGATTGGGTTAATAATTAGGGTACATCTAGTCACGCTTGTTTAGGAGCCTATTACCATTGTTGGGGGTTAACATGTCAGTTCTACTGGGCTGCTATTATTGTATGGGGTAAAACCTCTCACTTAAAGTACACCTACGTCTACCATCTTGTACTTGTTGGGATCACCTTACTCTTGTTATACTAGTATTGGTGCAGAGAAAAGTATTAGAGAAGCACAATGCATGTTCTGTTTATCCTGTTTATCTTGTTATGCCTGCCTTATGACACAGTTATCTATCTCTCCAATTTATATGCATGTTATGATTCTATTACTTGTTTATATGCAAAAAGTAACTGGACACGCCAGACTTTATGTTTGACCCATTTTGTTTCCTCTTCTTTCTCTTCCGTTTCCCTCTAGGTTCTCATGGTGGGAATACTCAAGCCTGATCAAGATTCTTCTCTTCTTCTACTTGGAGCTGCTTAGATGTATTGCTCGATTTCGTATCTTCTCGACTATGGCTATGTTTTTAGGATTATGCTCTTTTCATGTATTATTGTACTTTGATTATTTTGTACAAGGCAGAAGTTTTATGTTTTAAGTATTTCAGACTTATTATGTGATTAGGTTTAGACCACAAAGCTTTTCTATTTAGTAAATTTTTACTTCCGCTGTTATTTTATATTTGTCTTGTAATATTTCTGTTTCTGTTTACCTATATTGCTTCACGAAACTTAATGCATTCTATTAAAGAGTGACATTAATGGACGTGGGTTGTCACATTTGGTATCAGAGCTGAAGTTTACCAGATTGGATAAAAGATTTTGAAAATTGTTTTCAAATAGGTCTTAAAGGAAAGCATTTTCAAAAGAAAAGTCTGTTTTCACAAACAAATTCCCCAAAGCCATATAAATTATCTCTTGATTTTTTGTTTGAATCCCTTCTTCATTTTCGTTTCAGCATGTCTAGGGAACCGAATATTCCCGAGGGCGTTCAAGTATTGGACTGGTTCCGTAGTTATCTTAAGGCTACGGCACCTACTGAGAGCCAAGGAGACGTCCCTCCCCCAGTTGCAACCGTTGTTCCTCTACCACCGCGAGGTGGTAATTCCTCTAAGAAATGTCATGGTTGTAAGCGCTTGGGCCATTTGGTCAAAGAATGCTGAAAAAGGAAGAACGCTTGCTTCAACAGTGGCGAAGTTGGACACTATAAGAGGGAATGCCCGAAGAAGCAAGGACAGGGCCAATGGGTAGGATCTTTTGGAGGGCAAGCGTATGCTCTCGTGGCCATTGTACTAGATAGAGGTAAGAAAGTTTTTGTTGAAGGTTTGATTTCTCTTTCCAATTATCCAGTTAGAACTCTTTTTGATTCTAGCGTTTCGCATTCTTGTATATCTGATTCCGTGGTTGAGTCTCTGCAACTTAGTACTAGTATGGTTTTGGATCCCGTTGTTGTCTCAAACCCCATTGGGGGTGCGACTCATTTGTCTATGATTTGTCGGGGTTTGAGAATATTTGTGCTAGGCGTCGAGTTTGAGTGCGATGCATACGTGCTTGGTTTCATGGGCTATGGTTTGATTCTAGAAATGGATTGGCTAGCCATGTATGGTGCCATTCTGGATTGTGAGAGGAGGGTCGTTAGACTTTAGACTTGCCATGGGAGGACACTCAAGATTTCTTATGACCCTAAAGGGTCTGTCATGCTTAGTTTCCTAGAGTCAGTTGATGCATCTATCAATGATTTACAATCTGTACCAGTAGTCTGTGAGTATCCTGATGTTTTTGAGGAGGTTCGAGGCTTACCACCGAGGCGCGAGATTGATTTCCGTATATACTTGGTGGACAATGCAAAGCCAATTGCATTGCCAGTGCGCCATACGGCTCCAAGCGAAAGGATGGAACTCAGCAAGCAAGTAGGGGAGCTACTTGAGAAAGGGTTTATTAGGTGAAGCATATCTGAATGGGGTGCTCCAGTAGTATTCGCAACTAAGGCGGATGGTTTGCTTCGCTTATGTGTGGATTATAGAGAGTTGAATAAGCTCACTAAGAAGAATAGGCACCCACTCCCGAGGATAGATGATCTGTTTGAACAGCTTGTTGGTGCATCTGTTTTGTCTCAGTTAGACTTGGTCACAGGGTTTCATTAGTTGAGGGTAGCCGAGGACAGTATAGACAAGACTGCCATTAGGACTCAAGGTGGTTTCTTTGATTTGCTCGTCATGCCATTTAGGTTGGCAAATGCACCCGCCTATTTTGTGGATCTAATGAGTAGAGTGTTTCGGGAGTTTTTAAATAAGTTCGATGTGGTCTTTGTTGATGACATCTTGATTTTCTCGAAGAGCGAGGAAGAACATGCCCGACATTTAAGGGAGGTTTTGAAACTCTCCGAGCGCATCAGCTAAAGGAAAAATTCTTCAGATGTCATTTTTGGAGAAAGGAAGTGAGATTTCTAGAGCATGTGGTCTCTAAGGATGGGATGGCAGTAGATCCCTGGAAAGTAATTACAGTTCAGGAGGGAAGGGAAGTATGTTACGATGGTAGACATCTGAGAGTTCACGAGAAGAACTACTCAACCAATGTTTTGGAATTAGCTGCTATAGTATCCGCGCTTAAGACTTGGTGGCAGTGTCTGCTTAGAGAGAGGTTTGAGTTACACACGGACTATAAGTCGCACAAGTATCCATTCTTGAAGAAAGATCTCAAATTGAGACATCAGAAGAAGGCTTCTACTTGGACCTGAGATGATTGGAGAAACTTCAAAAAAGACTGATCTTATCTGTTGACGCATGAAGACATCTCATGATAGGAAGAAGTCGTACGTAGGTAAGAGAGGGACCGATATTGAGTTTGAGGTGGGAGACATGGTTTCATCAAAGTATCACCTCAAAGGGATGTGGTTCGTTTTGGATCTGTAGGGAAACTGGCACCAAGGTTTATAGGACCATTTCCATAATGGACAGAATAGGCCAAATGGATAAGAGAGTAAAGTTGCTAGAAAAATTTGCAGAAGTTCATTTGCAAAAATGTTTGCACGATACAGCAGAAGTAGTTGAGCCGAGTATGCTTGAGGAAGTAAAGGTAGAACAGGAGGCGACAGTGGACGAGTTCCTACCCGTATTCTTGGATCAGAGGTTAAGAATCTATGCAACCAAGAGGTCAAATTGATGAAAGTTCACTGGGGAGATGACCATGAGGATACAACTTAGGAGACTGAAGACATGATTTGCGCTTCGTACCCTTTTCTTTTCAAGGGAATGTTCTTAACTTCTTTTCCAAAACTTTTATTCGTACTTGCTTCTGTCATCTAAGTATATCCTATCAATGGAATCTTCAACCTTTAGGTAGGAATCCCATGGATGTAAACATCTGTTTGAGACATGTTATGTTTGATAGATGCAAGTGGTTGCTAGTGGTTTCTCGTGGATGCATATACACACACACTAGGCATTAGATCAGCTCAGTCACTCTCATACTGATATGAATGTGTGTGCATTTTTCTTCTTTTAATGGATGAAAGTGGGTTTATCATCATATGGATGTTGCATTTGAATGAATGATTGTGCACGCATATAACAATTATACGATATATAGGATTATTTGCATATATGTTAGATTCATGGCACTAACATACATTGCATTAAGGAGGTCAACTGAATTAGTAGACAGCCTGATTTCTCGCACTAGTATTGGGACATATACACACACTTTTGCATATGTTCATAAAAGCATTAGAAATCTTTAAGGACAATGGATGCATGTGATTGGTGGATAAGTAGATGGATGATGGATGTTAGGTTATACATTCTTCTTAACTTAAGATTTCGGGGACGAAACCCTTTAAGTAAGGAAGAATGTAACACCCCGTAATTTTAAGAACACTATAATTATAAACTAAGGAATACTTCATTAAATATTAGGAATTAAGTAAAAGGACTACGCCATTACATTCATCTCAGAATTCTGCTTAAGATAGTCTCCGAGTTTGCGTAAATCGGACAACGTATGAAGAAGATATTAAGGTATGAAGTTTATAAACATATAAGGGTTTTATATATAAATAAAACTATTCCAGAAATCAAAATAATTAAAATCAAGCAGCGGAAGGGAGCGGGAATTTTCCCGCTGTGTCGACCCAGGGGTCGACCCCATAACAGAGGTGTCAACACCCATGTCGACCCCATAAAGGAGGTGTCGACCCCCTTGAGATCTGGGCAGAATTTAGATCTGCGTACATAGACTCCTTTCTTGACTAGATTCATTGACCCAAGGCTATAAATAAGAGCTCATTCTCATTGTTTTATTCATTCAAAAACAATGGAGAACTAGATGCTGCCACTGCCTTGATTAAAATAGCCTATTCTTCTTCAACAACTAGAGTTATACGAATTCAGAGATCTGTTCTATATCTTTAGATCCAATCTTAGTGAGTCTAAGTTATTTTTAGATATAAACACTTAAAATGTTATCTTGACATGCCTATAAGTTTGGATCTAAGCCTATCCCTATTGATAATTTGAAATCAAAACTGATCTATTATTAATTGTATATCTAGTTCACCGTTAGATCTCAATATGCCTATTCATGATATCTCTATTTTGTTAGTTTATCTAATCATGTCACCCTATGACTATTATGTTGATTTTCCTAATCATGTCACTATGCCTATTCTGTTAGTATGACAAATTCTATTATCAAATGCCATTTTTTATTTGCTATGTCTATTCTTGTTCTCTTCTTCTCCTTTTTCCCTTTTTGTTTTTATAGCCAGGCTACCTTCGAGCCTAGGCATATCGCTGAAATACGCGAACGCACGAAATTGGGAATTACAAATTTGGGGCATAATTCATACTGTAAAACAAGATTGGGAATTGTAGGCATAATGTGTACCTTGAGCCAAAACTTGGGATTTGGGGCATAATCTATATCTTGATCTAATCGGGTCATAACTTGTATTCGGATTTTTGGGGGCATAATCTATACATTGATCTAAAGCTAATTTGGGCATAACTCGTATTACGAATCATGATTGGGGTTTTCTCTGGGGGCGTAACCTATACTCTACAATTTGACTAAAACTTGGGTCAAATGCTATATTGTGAATTATGACCGTAATTTGGGGTATAAAAATATGTAGGCTTAAATTAAGATTTAGCAGAACATGATAATAAAACTATGAGTAACCTGCTGTAACTAGTGGAGATGTTTAATCTGTTAAATGAAAAATATGCTGAAATTTGTTGAAAATGAATGTTGTAATTGAAAAACCTACGATGAACATGAAGAATTGTTTGAGAAGGAATATGCCCAGATTTACAGTAGTTAGAAACTGTAACCGCACTTAGACACGAGGTTAGATTACACTTGTGGTAGAAGTCTGCCTGGAACCACCCAACAAATCCAGGGTCCACAAGTGGTTAATCTAACGTGAGGGGTCGAGTGTGTAGATATACATGTAATGGTGTTAAGACCCAAGGTTAAGTCCTGCTTGTTGTAGAAGTCTGCCTGGAACCGCCCGGCAAATCCAGCATCCACAAGCGGTCGGTCGACTTAATGTAGGAGGTCTAGTGCATAAACATATATATATATATATGAATGTATGTATATAAAAGGATAGGAATAAATTGCACTAATTCTGATTATTGGAAATGAATTGGAACAAACGGGGAAGGATTGTAACCAATTATAATTAATTACATTAATGAAAATATTATATAACAGGCAAGCTTGTCCTAGGGACGAGTGGAAATTATAACATAAGTTATAATAAAAGGGAAGGAAACTTATTAGTAAACCTTAGTTAAGAGAACTAGGTTAACAAGTAAACAACGACAAGTTGTAGTGACACGTTAAACGGAAAACAAGTGAACTGAGATGAAGTATACTTAATTACATATTAAGTAAAACATGTTATTGTAACTATTGAATCAAAAAATTAATAATATAAAGGGATTGTAGATTACTTTCGTTAATTACAATCTAGAGAATAACATGTGATGGGCTTATTAATAAACTTAAATGGATTAAGTTATATATATATATATATATATATATATATATTTGTGTGTGTGTGTGTGTGCGTGAAATTAATTAGCAAGGGGAACTTGATAACATGGAAAGAATTCAATGTGAATGGGGATAACCTGTTAACTAGTAATTCTTAACCTATTTGGATTTATAAGGATTACATGAACCTGTTAGCTTGAGTAGGGTTAAGTAAACTTGCATGAAACAGTGGGAATGTTAAGTAAATCTTGTGGCGGTGGGTAATATCTATATATGTAGGCACACAAACTTAACCTACTGGGGTTATGCAATCTCGTTAAAGTAGTAGGCATAACCTACTGAAATCCTAGTAGTGGAGATGCAAGCCTAGGGGGAAGCTTGTATCAACTGGTGTGTGGGACTCGTATCAGTCAGTAACCTATATCGGTAACAAATGGAGTACCCTGAACTAGGTCAGGGAACGCTTACTGAGTTGGTTGTAAGAGGTCCAAAAGAAGGGACGGTTGGGCGGCGCATTCCAACGGGGTCATGTGCGTAAGGGTGAGCATTTGGTTGGTTTGGTTTATCCGATGATAAATTTGTCAAACCGAACCTAAACCTATAAAAATGAAAACCAAACCAAACCAACCAAATTAAGTTTGGTTGGTTCGATTGGTTATCCGATTAAACCGAACTAAAATTTTTTTACACTTTGTGTTTGAAATATTCACTATAATTTGAAACAAATTAAAAATATATGATTACAATATTATTATTTTTGATTTTTATGCTTTTTAATATTAATTTTGACACATAAGTGATGATTAATACATACTTAAATAACTAAACTAACCTAAAATATTTATTATAATACCGATAATTTTGAAAATATAGTAAAAATTCGGTTAAACTGATAACCAAACTTAATATTTTTTCGAGCCGATTACATACCGATTTAATTTCAAAACTGAACCAAACCGACCAAAATAAATTGGTTTGGTTGGTTTATTTAGTTTAACCAAATAATGCTCACCCCAACATGTGCGTGCATGGGTCCGGACTAGGGAGGTTAAGACGTCGTGACACTTGTATATATGGTTTGTGCATATCTTGTAAACAAAGGGTTGCCACTTTAGGAAGTGATACATCCTACTATGGAGCCAGCACTGGGTATATATGAGTTAGCGAGCCGATCGATTGGGGTAGTAATTAGGGTACGTCTAGTCATGCTTGTTTAGGAGCCTGTTACTGTTGTTGGGGGTTAACACCTGTCAGTTCTATTAGGCTACCTGTTATTGTAAGGGGTAAAACCTCTCACTAGATGTACACCTATGTTTGCCATCTTGTTCTTGTTGGGATCATCTTATTCTGGTTATACAAGTATTGGTGCAGGGAAAAGTATTAGAGAAGCGCAACGCATGTTCTGTTCTGTTTATCCTGTTTACCTTGTTATACCTGCCTTATGACACTATTATCTATCTCTCCAGTTTATATGCATGTTACGATGCTTTTACTAGTTTATATGCTAAAAGTAACTGGAGTCGCCAGACTTTATGTCTGACCCATTTTTTTTCTCTTTTTTCTCTTCCATTTCCCCCTAGGTTCTCAGGGTGGGAATACTCAAGCTTGATCGGGATTCTTCTCTTCTTCTGCTTGGAGCTGCTTAGATGTATTTCTCGATTTTGTATCTTCTCTACTATGGCTATATTTTGGGGATTTTTCTCTTTTCATGTAATATTGTACTCTGATGATTTTGTACAAGGCAAAAGTTTAATGTTTGAAGTATTTCAGACTTATTATGTAATTTGGTTTTGACCATGAAGCTTTTCTATTTAATAAAATTTTAAAGCCTCTGTTATTTTATATATGTCTTGTAATATTTCTGTTTCTGTTTACATATAACGCTTCATGAAACTTAATGCACTCTCTTAAAGAGTAACATTAACGTGGGGTGTCATACTAAGTGAGATATCTGGAAAAGGGGATTTTAACCGTGCTTATATTATATCTTCCCATTCTTTTTCATTCTCTTCTTCCTGAAGCTTGCCTGAGGAAATAATGGCTTCTTTTCACCTTATTTCCAAAGTGTAAAACCTCTTTGCAAAAACTAAATACTAAAGAAAAGAGAGGGAGCTAGTCTATCAACAAATCAATTCAGGAAAGCAATCTACTATGTCAAATTTTAGAAATGGCGAAAGAGATTTATAGTAAGATTCCAGAGATTTGTATGTCTAAGAAACCTAATGCTTTGGGTATGAGAGACCGGGATTCATCTCTTTGAAAATAATTCAAGTAAAAAATCACCCAAAAATTATGCAAGATGAGTTGTTTGACTCACGCATTCTAGTTATTATAAGTCGTATGTGGATTTGAGATTGAATATATGTACTCTGTAAGCATAACAGTTTAAATTTTGTGCGTACAGTAAAAATATGGTTGTGGGTTGATTTTTGTGAATCCAAATCTCTTCCATTTCGTGTTTGTTTTGTCTAATTATTGCGTCTATGTATTGTTTGACTCTCGGACATCAAGTTGCAAATTATCACCTCAGAATAACCTGTTTTTCTTGACCAAATGATGGTCAGAAGTTGAGATTGAGGATAGCGAACACCGCCTTGATTTATTGACCAGGTCAGTCGACCGTGCTGTCAACTTGAGGGTCGACCACTAGATGTGAAGTCCAATTGTGGCTCACTGTTGTGTTTGTTTCCTTTAAACCCTATTTTGCTACATTCTTACTCCTTTTCCAAGTGCATATTTAAGTCTATTGCGATGTTGTTTCATGGCTTAATCTATAGCCATATTCCTATTGTACCTGTATGATGTTCCAGATAAATTTTAAGATTTTTTGGTGTTGTATTTACATGGCTTCATTATAAACAATGTAAGCCTGTATTATAGTCAAATCTACGCTTCAGATATGCTACTTTGTGTTGGCTTTTGGACTATGTTTCCATGTTGAATTTTGGTGTTTTGCGACACTCGCACGTTTTGTAAAACGGTTTATAAGCAACTACGTAAATACATATTCCTTATCGCTTTAAGATAAATAGTTTTGTGTTTTACTTTTGAAATGAAAATTGTCTCAAGGCTATACTAAATATATTTTATGACTTTTAAATTTTTTTAAAGAAATGATTCAAATGCTTTGAAATCATTTTATAAACTTGTTCTCTCAAATCAAGTATTTTTGATATAATATATACTCACACATTTTTGCACCCTTCGAGAAGGTATGGTTGGTATTAAACAATATCGTAGACCTCATGGTATGAGACATGAAGGTATATGAGATCGCTTAATTTCAGATTCATCTAATTGAAGCAATTATTTATTCTATTATCTTGTGTTTTTGTGTTTTCTAGTGTGGAATCGACTAGTTGTTAGTAAACTAGTAGTGAGAACGTTTCGTATAGGTCTCAAGGTAGGGTGTTACAGCACGATATCATAGGGGAATTTAAAACAAAATACGATAAATACATAATAGAACTGGGATAGTGCATGTGTTACAACACTGAAGGATAAAACTTGTGTTTATTTTATCAACTTTATCGTTTTTTTTATACCCTCGACTTTTATCAAAGGAGCTATGTGTAAATCCAAGCTTTCGGAGTACGTCTCGGAATGTATTTGCTTCCTAGTATTCCATGAGCGGTGTCTTATCATCCTTAGTATATCTTGATAGAATTTCCATCCATTATCCTTTGGATGCTTAAATCTTGGGTTTAAAATTTTAACGAAATTATAACCCCATCCTATTTGTTTATAAATTTATTGTTGAATTAAATTAAATAAGTTCGGATGGGTAAAAGAAACAATCCAAGATAGTAAAAGTAAAATTCATGTTGGGGAAAAGTGTGTTAATTTGATAACAAATCAGAGTTACGCTGCGAAAATAAGTGAACTATTATGGTTGTGCAAAAATCAATTCATCTATAAGATGGATTAAGGGATGGCAAACCTGGATTATTAAATGGTTGTTAAGAGATAATTGAGTATTGAATATAAATCAAGTGAATAACTAGTGAACCTTAGTGTTGGTCTGTTCTATTTAGAATAAGGTGTTTTGAGCATATAAGTTGTCATAAAAATGAATAATTATCGTGAACATGCATAATATTTTCGGAATGCACGCTCATACATAGGGTTAAAAGATAATTGCAGCCATCAAGTTATTGATAGCAAATGGTAAATGGCATGGATATTCGATTCTATAACAAAAATAGTAGCCATTGTTTGGGAATTTAAAACAAATTTGATGACGTGGGAACATCAATTATTGGTTGGAAGCAGGTGAAAGGTGAGTGTTTATTATAAGATATACCTTGTAAGGTGTAAGCATAATATTTTAAATCTTTTATGTATGTGTTTTGAGACGGGAAAATTACATTCTTTGTGCAATAAATATTTTAGATTACATCCTTTATTGTAACCTGTGTGATGTATTGGAAAGAGTTTGAAATGTTAGGAGTAATGTGTTTAACAATTTAAAACGAATTGTTCCTAGTGAATAAAAATTTGGGATGAGCTAATATGAACGAATATTTATATGTATGAGTCATCTTAAGTAAATTGCAAGGACTAATTTATTTAAGGGGGAGTTTGTAGCAATCCGGGTTTTTAGGTACCAAGACTGAACAGGCTATAGTATGTTCTCTATATTTTAAGTGAGAAAATAAGAACTTGTGATTTCAGAATTGTGTGTATTGGAATAAATTTAATAACTTGGGTATAATAAGAAATTTATTCTAATTTATGTTTATAAATTTTATAAATTTTATTTTGATGACTCGAATGAATATTGAAAAAATAAAATACTGATTGGCAACAATATTTAAGTGACAATATAATTTCAATATTTAGTGTTGAGTTGTTTTAATTAGGGAATTAATAATTTGTAACTTGTGTATTGGAATGCAAGATACTAGAATTATATAGTAAATAAAAGTTGTGTTAAAAAACATGTTTGGAATCTTATTATATGTTTGTGTGAAAAATCTTGTATTAAAAACATTTTAATAAGCGTAAGTGTTATAACAGGTGAATTAGTGTGAATAGTGGGTTATTATTGAAAATGTGCCTTTAAATTTATGTGTATTGGAAATAAAAATATAAAGGTGTAAATATTGATTAAGAAATCAATATTTATGTGTAAAAATAATTTCAATATGATTTTAGAAAACATTTGTATCATAATAAGGTTTGTATCATTTCTAAAATAAAAATATGCGTTTTGTTCTTAAAATGGCAAAACCTACAATTCAGATTAAATTGTGAATCTTTGGTGTTATATGTTGTATTATGTATTAAATCTTGTTAAACATGTTTTTAACAAGTTATGAAATTTTTAATAGGCTTAAACGATGTAAATATATAGATAGGATTTGTGGAACTATGTTAAGCTTGTGTAACTGGTTGCATAACTTAAGTAGGATGATTCTATGACACTTTGTCTTTGTTATAACACTTGAGCTTACTAGGTCTTTGGGTCGAAAACCCAAACCTTAGTGAGATATCTGGAAAAGGGAGGGAATTTTAAGAGTATGATTATTTCTTCCTGCCCTTTTTCTTTCTCTTCTTTCTGAAGCTTGCCTGAGGAAATAATGGCTTCTTTTCTCCTTATTTCCAAAATCTAAATCCTCTTTGCAAAAATAAAATACTAGAGAAAAAAGAAAGAGCTAACCAATTAATTCATGCAAATAATATACTTTATCAAATTTTAGAAATGGGAAGTGGGATTTACAGTAAGTTTCCTGAGGTTTGAACATTTGGAAAACCTACTGCTTTGGGTTCCAAATGCTCTGATTCAACTCCTTGCAACTAATTTAAGTTACAAATCACCCAAAAACTAAGAAAGATGATTTGTTCGACTCATATTGTAACACCCTGTATTTTCTATGTTTATTAAAGTAACGAATTAAAGAATACTTAATTGTAAAAGTGAGAATTAAGGGAAACGGGTTATGCCAATGCATTCATCTCGGAATTCTGCTTGAGATAGAGTCTGAGTTTGCGTAAATCGGGCTCCGTATGAAGAAGTTATGGAGTACAGAAGATTTCATGTTAAATTAGAAATTAAATATAAATAATAATTAAATCGAAAAAGCAGTTCGAATTTCAAATTTAGGCAATAGAGGCTGAGCGGGAAAATTCCCGCTCAGGGGGTCGACCCCCCTACAGGGGGAGTTGACATTGGTGTTGACCCCCCTATAGGGGTTTCTGACTCGTTACTGAGTCACTAGGGCAGAGGTAGCGGTTTCTGGATAACTCTTTTTGGTCTGGATGGCTCTGATTTCTTCTAGGTTAATCTAACGGCTTGCATTAATTTAAACTTCTATATAAACAACCCCAACCTTCAACCCTAAACCACACAATTTCATTCCAAGTAGCCGTCATGCTGTCCATGGCCAAATTAGGGTAGCCGCCATTCTTCTCCAACAAGAAAGCAAGCTAGGAAGCAAGTTGGAAGCCTCAAACCAAATTAAAATTAGAGAACCAATAGCCCACATCAAAGGATAACTTTTCAGTTTCAGAAAAAAGATCCCAGAAAACAAGATTGTTCTTTTGTTTGTAAGTTCAGTTATTCTTTAGATGTGAACAAAATAAAAGTCATGATTTGTAATAAAGCGAGACTAGAACGGTGCCTATTTGTAAAATGATCATATTCTGATTTATGTTTTCTGATAATTTCCTATGCCTACGAGATTATTGGAATTGATATAATTCATCATGTTGTATATTAATTTGGTGATGAATCTATCATGTTGTATAGTAATTTGGTGATGAACCTATCATGTTGTATAGTAATTTGGGAATGAACCTATCATGTTGTATATAAGTTTGGTGATTCTTTAATGTTATGTTACATGCAAGTTTTTAGGCTAAGTCATATACACCTATATGTTTAGATCTACATTCTCGTATGCTTAGATGTATGTTATTTTGATCCAACTCAAAATGCAAGTTCACATTTACATGCCTAATTGGATTTGTGTAATTCTAGGCAAGTTCCCGTTCATATGCTTAAGATTCATGTTAATTGGATCTAAAATGCAAGTTCATTGTTCTATGCCAAATTTATATGACACATGTTTAGTTAGATCCATATTATTTTATGTTAGAATGGTACGTGCTCCTTTCTTTCCCCTTTTTGTTTATGAGTTAGGCTAAGTTGCGAGCCTAACGTTCTATGTGAATTATGCGAGCGTATAACGGTGGTAACATTGGGAAAAACATTAAATTACATATTATTGGCATAGTTTGGCTCATAATCATGTAAATGATTAGTAGCATGAAATGGTATAATTTATATACCTAAAAATTATGAACATGATTTAGAGGGTAAATGGGGCATGACTTGAATGACAATAATTGTGGATAATTTACATATAAATATGAAGGGTAATATGTAAACTAAGTAAAAGACGAATATGCCTAACCCGAGGTTAGATTGAGTTACGGTGTAAGACTGCCCGGAACCGCCCGACATATCCAGCAACCGTAACAATATAGATCTAATGTGAGAGGTTAGTGCATCAAGCCCAAAAAACCCGAGGTTAGATTGAGTTGCGGTGTAAGACTACTCGGAACCGACCGGCACATCTAGCGACTGCAACAACATAGATCTAATGTGAGAGGTTGGTGCTTTAATGAATGAATTAAAGCTAAGGAACAGGCAAGCTAAGAAGGTAGGGTTAAGTTAATTAAAGAAACACTTAACCAATACAACATGTTAACTAAACTGATGGGTGGGGTTAGGTTAATTTGAGAACACTTAACCATTCTAACATGTTGATTAGGAAACCCTAGTAATGGGGACCCATTTCAGCAGTAACCTACGTAGATGTATCATGGTATCCTAAACTAGGCAGGGTGGGGCACGATTACTGGGCTGATTATAAGCGGTCAAAACAATGGCGGGTGGTGCGTCAGTGTAGGTTCCGACGAAGTACGATCGTGCACTTACTTCGGAGTGGAAAAAGTAGGCACTGGGCATCAGTAGTTATACACTGTGCATCTTGAATTGTGTCGGGTTGCCACCATAAGATTTGATACACCGTATGGTGGGACCTGCACAGGTATCTACAATCAAGCGAGGCCGAATGACATAAGTAGAGAACGTATACGAGTAGGTGTTGATAGACAAAAGAGAGGATCACTTTGGTATGAACACGTGAGGCTGGTTGAAACCATAGCCAGTAGTTGCAGAGAAATAGAAATAGGTGCGATAGTATATTCAGTTCAACCTGCCTTATCTTGTTATTCTGGTATTGTCCTATTTTTAGTTTATTCATGCCATGATCCTTTTTCTTGTTCTCATGCTGAAAAATTACTAGACTTACCAGACTTATGTCTGACCCATTTTTCTTTCGTCTTCTCTCCCCCCCCCCCCCAGGTCCGCAGGAAGGGAATACTTCAGCTTAGTTCAGACCATTTCCAGCTTGAAGATAGTAGATGTATTACTTGGATTCTCTTTTCTTGGGCTATGGCTTTGGATACACTCTTATTGGGGATTTATGCTGCCTTATTTTTATTTCATGCTTCTATATGTTTTAATCAAGACAGAGATTTTGTTGTAACGATTTGGAAGTTGGTTTGTGACAGTTGTTGTATTGTTTTGACTGAACCACGTGCTTATGAAATAAATTTAGTTTTTCCGCTGTTTATATGTCTGTCTTGTAAATTATCTATATCTTTTACCTAAAACGCTCCACCAAAGTTAATGCATTCACTTTATGAGTGACTTTAACGGAGGTGGGGTGTTTCACTTGGTATCAGAGCTGATGGTTGCCAGATCAGATAAAAAAATTTGGAAACTAATTTTCAAAAAGAAGTTTAAAGAAGCATTTTCAAAACAAAATGTTGTTTTTATTGTAAAAGGAATAATCCCCAAAGCCATATGCACTATCTTTCTATCCATTGTTTTGAATCTTTTCTTTTTCGTTTCAGCATGTCTGGGGATCTTAACCTTCCAAAGGGCGTACCGGTACCTGGCTGGTTCATAAGGTACCTAGAGGCTAGGGCTAATGATGCAGGCCCAGTAGACGTTCCTCCTCCCCCAGCTGCAGTCGTTCCTCCTCCTCCTCCACGTGCAAATGCTTTCTCAAAGATATGTAGAGACTTTCGAGCCATGTGTGGAAGGAACTTTAATGGGACTGAGTCATTTGTAGAAGCAAGAAACTGGCTCAAAGAAACCGTGGATTTGTTTGTTATCTTCGACGTGAACGATAGGAAGAAGATACAATTGGCCGTATGGTTTCTTAAAGACGAAGCTTCTTATTGGTGGGAAGTTACTAATGCTGAGAGAACAGTTGAAACTTGGGAGGATTTCAGAATGAGGTTTGAAATGAAATTCCTCTCACAAGCTGAACGAAGCCTACAGATGGAGAAGTTCTTAGCTCTCAAACAAGGAAGTACGTCGGTCAAGGAATACGTCAACCAATTCAACCAGTTGACTAGATTCGGATTGGAGTTAGTGAACACTCCACATAAGAAGGCTCTCCGTTATGTTAAAGGGTTGAATGAGCCACTGCACAGCCTAGCTCTGTCCCATATACCTATGGGCGCGACTTATGAGAGACTGGTGGACATGGCATTGTTACAGGAGGAAGACAAGGATGGCAAGAAAGAGGCAAAGGTGGAAGTACCTCAAGATAAGAAAGTGGAGGGATCGCAGAATAAGAAGACGGATTCCAACAAGGGCGGAAAGAATAACAAACCCCGTGACAAGAGGAAGTGTAATTTTTGTGGCATTCCTTGACATCTGATTAAGGACTGCAGGAAGAAGAAGAGGAAGATGGGTGGTTGTTTTCAGTGCGGCGAGACAGGACACATGGCTAAGGACTGCCCAAGAAAGCAAGGGCAAGGGCAGAGGACTAGATCTACTTCTGGTGGGCAGGTTCACGCTCTCATAGCACCTCCGCAAGAACGAGATAGAAATATTTCTGTTGAGAGTTTAGTTTTATCTTTTTGATCATCATGTTCATACGCTCTTTGATTCTGGCGCATCGCACTCTTTTATATCTATTGCTTTAGTTGAATCTCTGCACCTGGACACCGATATAGTAGAGTATCCCTTTGTTGTTTCAAATCCAATTGAGGGCTCGGCTTATTTATCAATGATTAGTTTGGATTTGGAAATTTCTGTACTAAGCATTGGGTTTAGATGTAATGCCTATGTTTTGGGATTCACGGGCTATGGGTTGATTCTAGGCATGGATTGGTTATCCAGTAATGGTGCCATTCTCGATTGTGGAAAGAGAGTGGTTAGACTTATGACTCGCCTCGGTAACACTCTCGAAATCTCTTGTAATCCCATGAATTCTGTTATGCTTAGCTACCTGGAATCTCTAGATGCGTCTGTAGAAAACTTACAACCTGTTAGGGAAGTTCGTGAATACTCAGATGTATTTGAAGAGGTGAAGGGCTTACCTCCAAAGCGGGAGATAGACTTCTTCATATACCTTGTTGATAATGCAAAACCCGTAGCTCTACCCATTAGACACATGGCTCCAAGGGAGAGGAAAGAGCTCAGCAAGCAAGTTAAAGAGCTGCTCGAAAATGGGTTCATAAGGCGGAGTATTTCTGAATGGGGTGCTCCAGTAGTATTCACAACCAAAGCTGATGGTTCACTTCGCCTATGCATTGACTATATGGAGCTAAACAATCTGACCAAGAATAATAGGCATCCACTTCCAAGAATAGACGACTTGTTTGATCAACTTGTAGGTGCATCGGTTTTCTCCCAACTAGATCTAGCTACCGGGTTTCATCAGCTAAGAGTGGCTGAAGACAGCATTGATAAGACCGCATTTAGGACCCCAGATGGTTTCTTCGAATGGCTTGTCATGCCTTTCAGCTTGACAAATGCACCGCTAATTTCGTTGACTTGATGAGAAGGGTGTTCAGGGAGTTTCTTAATAAGTTTGTAGTGGTCTTCGTGGACGACATTTTGATTTTCTCGAAGAGTGAGGAAGAGCATGCTTTGCATTTAAGGTAAGTCATGGATACTCTTCGTGCACATCAACTGAAGGCAAAATTCTCCAAATGCCATTTCTGGATAGAAAAAGTAAGGTTCCTTGGACATGTGGTGTCCAAAGAGGGTATAGCTATGGACTCCGCCAAAGTAGTTGCGGTGCAAGATTGGAAAGTTCCACGAAATGCAATCGAAGTCCGAAGCTTTCTTGGGCTAGCGTGCTTTTACCGAAAGTTCATTAAAGACTTTGCGAAAATCTCAGCCCCACTTACAAGGTTGACGAAGAAGAACCTAACTTTCGCTTGGGATTTGGATTGCGATGTTGCTTTCCAACGTTTGAAAAGGGCTTTTACAACAACCCTAGTTCTGACGTTGCCTGACGGGAGCACAATGTTTACAGTATACACGAACGCATGTGGTATAGGATTAGGCGTTGTCTTGATGCAAGAAGGCAAGGTAGTTTGTTATGGGGGAAGGCAATTGAAGGTACATGAGAAGAACTACCCATCTCATGATTTGGAGCTAGCTGCCATTGTTTTCGCTCTTAAATCATGGTGTCATTACCTGCTAGGAGAAAAGTTTAAACTATTTACTGACCATAAATCATTAAAGTACCTCTACTCATAGAAAGATTTTAAATTAAGACAACAAAGGTGGATGGAGTTCCTTGCCTCATATGATTTTGAGATTTCCTATACCCCTGGCAAGGGCAATGTGGTAGCAGACGCCTTGAGTAGAAAGAAGCTGACCTTAAGTCCTCACTTTGTATAAAGGTAAAACTTGGAGTACATAGCAAACTTTGACTTTAGACCCTCCACTGAATTTTTACCTGGTTTGTTAGCATTGCTAGATGTGCAGCCTACTCTTTTGGACTCAATAGGAACAGCGCAACGTGAAGACCCTCAGCTAGTTGATGTAATGGATAAGCTAATTAGGGGTGAGACTTCTAGTCACCTCAATAGATACTCCATCGATGTAAGGGTTGGTTGAGGCGGGATGGAAGACTATGCATCCCACAAGCAAGGGATTTGGTGAAGACGGTTCTCGAAGAAGCACACCATTCCAAGTTGACCATACACCCAGGTGGAGAAAAGATGTATAAAGACATAAAAAGTTTTTTTTTGGATTGGCATGAAGAGGGATGTAGTTGAGTTCGTCTCTAAGTGCTTGATATGCCAGCAAGTCAAAGCGGAGCAGAAGAAGCCTGGTGGTTTGCTTCATCCTCTAGAGGTCCCATAGTGGAAATGGGATAGCATTTCGATGGACTTTGTTGATGGGTTTCCTAGGTCAAGAAGGGGCAATACTAGTATTTGGGTAATAGTGGACAGGCTCACTAAAAGCGCTCACTTTATACCTGTTAAGAGTATAAGGACTGCCTCGTCTTTAGCATCCATTTATCTTAGAGAGATAGTTCGACTCCATGGGATACCCTCCAGCATACTGAGTGATCGAGATCTTATCTTTACAAGCGAGTTTTGGAGGAGCTTGCAAGAGGCTGTAGGCACACAGCTATGCTTAACCACGGACTATCACCCCCAAACCGATGGTCAGACGGAAAGGGTGAACAAAGTATTAGAAGACATCTTGAGATTGTGCATTCTTGACTTTGGAGGAACATGGGAGGATCATCTTCCTTTGGTGGAATTCGCTTACAACAATAGCTACCATGCCACCATAGGCATGGCACCCTTCAAAGCCTTATATGGAAGACCATGCCGATCACCAACTTGTTGGTGGGAGTCTACAGACAAGCTCATACTTGGGCCAGACATGATCAGAGAAACTTCAGAAAAGGTGGACTTGATACGAAGACGAATGAAAACTGCCCAAGATAGACAGAAGTCCTACGCAGACAAAAGAAGGTCCGACCTTGAGTTTGAGGTTAGAGATAGGGTGTTCCTTAAAGTATCTCCTTTGAGGAATGTCATTCGCTTTGGGTCCGTAGGAAAGTTGGCACAAAGATTTGGAGGACCATTTCCTATCATTGAAAGGATTGGGACGATGGCTTACAGAGTAGAGCTACCTAAAAGACTGGCTGGAGTTCATAATGTTTTTCATGTTTCTCAACTACGAAAGTGCTTACACGAGTCTGCGAAAGTTGTGGAGCCAAGCATACTAGAGGAAGTAGAAGTGGAACAAAAAGCGACTATGAGAAGATTTCCAACTCTTATTTTGGGGACATAAGTCAAAAAGCTACGCAACCGTGAAGTCAGGCTTGTTAAAGTTCAATGAGGTAACACTGAGGAAGACGCGACTTGGGAGACTGAGGACAAGATACGCGCAGCCTACCCTTTTCTTTTTGAGGGTACATCCTTGATCTCTTTTTCCATAAGTTTATACATGCTTGTATCTACCTTTTTTTTAAGTATATCTCCTTGGTCCTATTCCTTATCCTTAGGTAGAAACCAGTGGATGTAAACATGTATTTAAAACATGTTATGATTGATGGTTGCAAGTGGTTGCTCATTGATGCTTATACACACACGTTAGGGGTTAGATCGGCTCAGTCACTTTCATATTGCATATGCATATATGTATTTGTATATGGATTGAAACCTGATTTTTTATCATATGGACGTTGCATTTGTATGAATGAGTGTGCACTCATGTAGAAAGTATGATTAGGAATACTTGCATACATAATGGGCTCATGGCACTGACATAATTTGCATTAAGGAGGCCAACTGAATCAGTAGACCACTTGATTTTGCATTAGACAAGGACATATACACACACTATGCATACATTCAAGAAATCATTAGAAATCCTTTTTAAGGACAATGGACGCCTGTGTTTGATGGTTGAGTAGATGGACGATTGCATGGTAGGATATACATTCTTCTTGACTTGAAGATTTCCGGGAAGAAATCCTCTTAAGGAGGGGGGAATGTAACACCCTGTATTTTCTATGTTTATTAAAGTTACGAATTAAAGGATACTTAATTGTAAAAGTGAGAATTAAGGGAAACGGGTTACGCCATTGCGTTCATCTCGGAGTACTGCTTGAGATAGAGTCCGAGTTTGCGTAAATCAAACTCCCTATGAAGAAGTTATTGAGTCCAGAAAATTTCATGTTAAATCAGAAATTAAATATAAATAATAATTAAATCGAAAAAGCAGTTCGAATTTCAAATTTAGGCAAAAGAAGCTGAGCGGGAAAATTCCCGCTTAGGAGGTCGACCCCCCCTGTAGAGGTCGACTCCTGTCTTCTGATCCGAACAAAGACGAATTCTGATTCGTTGCCGAGTCACTAGGGCATAGGTAGCGGTTTCTGGATAACTCTTTTTGGTCTGGATGGCTCTGATTTCTTCTAGGTTAATCTAACGTCTTACATTAATTTAAACTTCTATATAAACAACCCCAACCCTCAACCTTAAACTACACAATTTTATTCCAAGGAGCCGTCATGCTGTCCATGGCCAAACTAGAGTAGCCGCCATTCTTCTCCAACTAGAAAGCAAGCTAGGAAGCAAGTTATAAGCCTCAAACCAAATTAAAATTAAAGAACCAATGGTCTACTTCAAAGGATAGCTTCTCAGTTTCAGAAAACAGATCCCAGAAAACAAAATTGTTCTTTTGTTTGTAAGTTCTGTTATTCTTTAGACGTGAACAAAATAAAAGTCATGATTTGTAATAAAGTGAGACTAGAATGATGGCTATTTGTAAAATGATCATATTCTGATTTATGTTTTCTGAAAATTTCCTATGCCTACAAGACTATTGGAATTGATACAATTCATTATGTTGTATATTAATTTTGTGATGAATCTATCATGTTGTATAGTAATTTGGTGATGAACCTATCATGTTGTATAGTAATTTGGAAATGAACCTATCATGTTGTATATAAGTTTGGTGATTCTTTCATGTTATGTTACATGCAAGTTTTTAGGCTAAGTCATGTACACCTATATGTTTAGATCTACATTCTCATATGTTTAGATCTATGTTAATTTGATCCAACTCAAATTGCAAGTTGACATTCACATGCCTAATTGGATTTGTGTAATTCTAGGCAAGTTCCCATTCATATGCTTAAGATTCATGTTAATTGGATATAAAATGCAAGTTCATTGTTACATAACAATATAGATCTAATGTGAGAGGTTGGTGCTTTAGTGAATGAATTAAAGCTAAGGAACAAGCAGGCTAAGAAGATAGGGTTAAGTTAATTAAGGCAACACTTAACCAATACAACATGTTAACTAAACTGATGGGTGGGGTTAGGGTAATTTGAGAACACTTAACCATTTTAACATGTTGATTAGGAAACCCTAGTAACGGGGACCCATTTCAGCAGTAACCCACATAGATGTATCATGGTACCCTGAACTAGGAAGGATGGGGAACGTTTACTGGGCTGATTATATGCGGTCAAAACAACGGCGGATGGTGCGTCAGTGTAAGTTCCGACGGAGTACGGGCGTGCACGTACTCCGGAGTGGAAAAAGTAGGCACTGGGTATCAGTAGTTATACACTGTGCATCTTGAATTGTGTCGGGTTGCCACCATAGGATTTGATACACCCCATGGTGGGACCAACACAGGTATCTACAATCAAGCGGGGCCAAATGACACAAGTAGAAAACGTATACGAGTAGGAGCTTATCGATAAAGAGGGGATCACTTTGTTATGAACATGTGAGGCTGGTTGAAACAATAGCCAGTAGGTGCAGAGAAATAGAAATGGGTGCGATAGTATATTCAGTTTAACCTGCCTTATCTTGTCTTATGTTATCTTATTATTCTGGTATTGTCCTATTTTCAGTTCATTCATGTCATGGTCCTTTTTCTTGTTCTCATGTTTAAAAATCACTGGACTTGCCAGACTTATGTCTGACCCATTTTTCTTTCGTCTTCTCTTCTTCCGTTTCCCCCCAGGTCCGCAGCAAGGGAATACTTCAGCTTAGTTCAGACCATTTCCAGCTTGAAGTGAGTAAATGTATTGCTTGGATTCTCTTTTCTTGGGCTTTGGCTTTGGTTACACTCTTATATGGGATTTATGTTGCCTTATTTTTATTTCATGCTTCTTTATGTTTTAATCAAGACAGAGATTTTGTTGTGACGATTTGGAAGTAGATTTGAGACAGTTTTTGTAATGTTTTGACTGAACCACGTGCTTATGAAATAAATTTAGTTTTTCCACTGTTTATATGTCTGTCTTGTAAGTTATCTGTATCTTTTACCTTAAACGCTCCACCGAAGTTAAGGCATTCCCTTTGTGAGTGACATTAACGGAGGTAGGGTGTTTCACATGCATTCTAGTTCTTATCAATATTTATATCTATTTTGTGTTTTTGGTGATTTGAGATTGAATATATGTACTTTATAAACAGAAAAATTAAATTTTTGTGTTTACAGTAAAAATCTGTTTATGGGTTGACTTTTGTGAACATAAATCTCTTTCTTTTCTTGTCTGTTTTTCCTAAATCTTGTTTCTATGAATTGTCTGAATCCTGGACATCAAGCATGAATGTTATCACCTCAGAATAACCTGTTTTGCTTGGCCAATTAACGGCCAAAATTTGAGAATATAGTGGCAAACACTACCTAGATTTCATGTTCAGGTTGGTCGACTGCCCTATCAACCATCTGGTCGACCTAGAGTCAATTGCTGGATGTGAAGTACAGTGGTGTCTCGCCCTTATGTTGTGTTTATGTCCTTTGAAGTCGTGTGTTTCTCTATTGTTAACTCCTTTTCCAAGTGCATATTTAAGTGTATTTTGATGCAGTTCCAAGGCTTAATCCATAGCCATAATCTTGTTTTTAAGTTGTTTTAGTGATGTATTCCCATGGATTCGATCTACATAATGCAAGCCTATATTATAATCGAATATTTGCTTCAAATTCACTACCTTGTATTGGTTTTTGGACTTTGTTTCCATGTTGAATTTGAAGGAATTTTTGTTGATCTAATAGACATCTAATTCTACGATTTAACAATTTGAACTAGGATCTATTACGAGAATAATAAATCAAAACTCGTATGGATTAGGATTTCATACCTGTCGCGATGGATTCTCGAAACACCTGATGGAATTAGAACTCGATGAAGCTAGGATGAACCGAATCGCCAGGCTCAACAAAGCATCGGCCCTTTATTGGTATCCACGAACACTCGATCTCACATTTTGTCAAACAAAATCGAGAATAAGGAGAAGGTGCTAGCTAATTTGGGTTTTAGGGTTTTTCCTTATTTTGATTTTTATGGTTTTAGGTTTTCAAAGGAATGAATTAAAATAAATGTCGGCCTTCCTTTTATTTATGTTGTAACCGTAAATTCTAAATAAGATTATACCATAAATTCCCTTATACCAATTCAAAACTAGAGAATAGTCAATATTTGATCCTCTTTTATTGTGAACGGTTATAATCCTTTTCAAGTGTTCTTATGTGTGACCCTGTAGGTTATTACAACATTGGCATTGGTTTTAAATTGTATTTAAAATCATAAATAGAGATTAGCATCGAGCAATACGTCACTGCTACCCAAGTTATAATAATAATGACGATTTTGTACAACCTTTCGGTAAACAGTGTATCAATGTGGTATAATCCTTTTAATCAATATATCCAGGATTAAACTCGAGGCAGGGAACGTATCACCCTCTTTATTATTTAATCCGTTTATCTTGATCGATGAGTAGACTATTTAAAACAAATCAATATTTGAGCACGGCCATGCATTTCACAGTCTCACTCAATCAAGAGGCCCATGGATATCACTATAAATATTTTAGGGTTAAATTCCATCTGGATGATTCATAATTTTCATTCAATTCAAGATGTATCCAATAATCATTGTTATCGTCTACTCAGTTAAAAGTAACTTTAGATGATATCTATTAACGACAAAGAATGTCGTTAACACAAAAGATTCCAATTACCAGGGATAGTTAATTAGGTCGCATCGACAAGAGCGTGAAAAGGTAAAGAGCACAAGAGATTTATAGTGGTTCGGCCTCGTGAGGGGCAAACGTCCACTTTGAACCGTTGTTGGAATATTATTGATCACAAAAGGTTACAAGGTTGAGACTATCACAAGACATCTCATCACATTTGCTTTTAGGCTAGGTGATGTCATCATTATCATATATGATGTCATAATCGGCATATATTACAATATATAGGAAATTAACGATTTTGCCCTTCTTCTTCCTCAAAGTGGAGATGCCATTAATGGATCTCTCATGGAGTCTGAAGGTCTCAAATTCCAACCCCTTTGAAGTGTGAGGCTATGGGGTATTTATAGGACAAGGATTAGGTAGGATTAGGTGGGAGTAGGTAGGAGTAGGTGAAAATGGACCCCCACACCCAGAATTTTGCACCCCCGTTCGGATGCATGCCAAATTTTCGCACCTCGTGGGGTGCGGAACTCGCATCCCCAAGGGAGTGCGAACTTCTGGCCGGCAGGGGTGCTAAATTCGCACCCTAGGGAAAGAATTTCGCACCCCTACAGGGTGCAAATTTTGCACCCAGATGGGTGTGAATTTCGCACCCGGCTGGGTGCGAATTTTGCACCATGCAGGGTGTGAATTTCGCACCCAGCTAGGTGCGAATTTCACACCCTGAGTGGTGTGAAGATCGCCTTATGGGGGTGAGAAGGCCTTGGGCACTTACGCTCTGGTGGTTCGTGGTTCGGGTTGCAAGGTCCTCTGATGGCGCGATCCCTCTCCAACCTGTTTCCTTTACACTCAAACATCCTCCTGGCCTTGTCTCCATGCGATCGGCTGAGTTGAGCATGTCCTGTGTACTTTTGGGAACCGGACCAAAAGGCCGGTTAACAATATCGGAACACAAATATCCTCGAATAAAATTATAATGATTTCAGGTCTGAGGACCATTACATCACATCCATTATGAGAATGACTTACGATGCTGTTAATTATATTCCTTGTAGTTTTCTCACGTTGGGTAAGCCAAATACGTTATTCTCCGATACGTATTTATGCCTTGACATTAATATCATGTATATTAATGATCAATGAGATGTGATCATCAGTCAATCAACATACTAGTCTTAATGTTTTATTGTTGTTTTATATATATAAACAATAAATCTTGACTAGGTACATTTAAGAATTATAATACTTAAATATATTGTATAATTTTAAGTTCGATTCTTACACGAACTATATAATTTCGTATTATTATTCTAAGGACTTCTATTATGTTAATATTTATATTACGCGTTAAATATAACATAATAGAATATATATATATTATTCAAAATAAAATATGATATCAATAGTGTCATTAATCCCATCAAATGGATTTCCTTTAGGGCATAAACTCTAACAATCTCTCACTTGCACTAGAGTCAATCATTCATGTATCGTATTCCCAAGCAACTAGCATGACTATTAAACTTGTGCTGCGACAGAGTTCAATTCAGTAGGTCTGCAACATTACAACTTTTGCAACTTTGCGGATATGTATATTTCCTCTGTGAACAACTTCACATAAGAATTATTTTCCTTAAATACATGTTTGGATTGATAATGAGTTTAAGGTTTTAGGCTTGAGCAATATCCACATTGTTATCGCAATGTAAATCATTGGATCAACAATGAATTAAGTTCAATTATGAACTTCTTAACCCAAAAAAAATCTTTCTTAGAATCAGTATCTATTTTTGATTTTAAAATTAACATTATTAACAATAATTAATGTGTTATCAATAGAATTATTGTGTCACTCCCACTCAATTTCTTGTCTATACAAGATTTAATGGTATTTTGTGGTTTCCGAAATATTTCAAATTCTATTTCATTCCCATCGGTATCTCATAGACTGGCTCTCCTTTAAAAGGGTACCAATTCGAGCAATAAACATTTTATTCTCAAAGGATATATAGAAATAATACCTATTTGTTTCTTTTGGATATTACACAAACTAGTTATCTGATTTGGGTCTGATCTTATCAAAGGAAGGGCATTTAATAAACACCTTAGATCCCTAATCTTCGCATTAGACACACTAGAACATCTCAAACCCTGCAGGCTCGAAATTCCAAGCCCTGGGGGCTCAAAATTTCGAGACCCGTGGGTTCGAAATTTCGAACCCACGGGTTTGAAATCTGTGGGAAGTCAAAGGGACTTTTCCCTTTTATTTTAAATAGCCCCCCTCCTCATTTCCTTCCTTCCATTATTTTCTTCCTTGGCCGCCATTGTTGTGAAAGCTTCAAACTAAACATTTTTAACCGAACCTAGGTAATGAATAGGTCGAAGGAGAGCAGGAGAAAGGAGGTTGAAGGGTCGAGTCCGGAGGAGCATCGAAAAGCCGACCCCCTCAGATGCTCGAGCTCTCAAACCCCGAGGGGTTCGAAATTTAGAACCTGGGGGATTCGAATCTTCGAACCCTGAAGGGGTTCGAATATCCGAACCTCCGGGGTTCGATTTTTGAACCCTGCTGGGATTCGAATATCCGAACCTATGGGGTTCGCTTTCCGAACCCCGGGGTTCGAATTTTCAAACCCTGATGGGGTTCAACTATCCGAATCCCCGGGGTTCGATTTCCGACCCTTGGGGTTCGAATTTTCGAACCCTGATGGGTTTCGAGCTTTCGAACCCTAGGAGGTTCGAATTTTTCGATCCCTGAGGGAGGTTTGGGTTTTCGAATCCCGAGGGGGCTTGATCTCTTTTCTAGGTCTGCCTGGCGCGATTACTTCCTGCTCCCCCTGGCGGGGTGATGCTTCTTCTTTACGGAACTTCGATCTCCTGACTCCCCGCCCTTAATTTTGTATACCGCTTATTTGCTGGTAGGAATGCGCCTAGTGCACAAGCAGTTAACTGTGCGGATAGGGAGTTGGACTTTTCACATAGGATAGCGCATGTACTTGAACTGTAACTGAACTGTTATCCTGTTTAAATTTTCCCTGTACATCTTGACTTTGCATGACACTGCACGCACTTGTTAGTTTTCACCAACACGAGGGGTACAGGTTATTCTCTTACGATGTCTAATACTAGTGTATTAAAGTATAACTAGCGATGCAAACAATATCAAAGACTGGGAAGACCTTGGAGGCTGAGGCTTCCCCCCTCCCCATCGTCACACACATCTAACTCTAACAACAGCAGTAGATCGAGTGGCAGCGAGCTTGAGACCACCGAAAGATCCATTCTTTCTCAATCGACAAGTTCACCTGAAGTATCTGATCACGAGGAACAAATTGAGAAGCTATATTCTCCAGTCATACGCGAAGAAGTTGAGAATGTGGATATTATGAACGAGGACGCACCGGTGGGTCCGGTAGCCCTAGAATGTTTCCAGATGCAGTTATCTTGGAAAATCCGATGGACTCGATACCATCACGCCTGGATGCTACAACGGTAACGAAAATGGCACAGCTGTTCAATATTCCAGTAGGTGACGCCCACGCACCGGGTGTGGGTGAAAGTGCTCACGCACCGCCCGAGGGTTTGACTGCTTGGAATAGACAAGCCTGTTTCGCTGGTTTCGTGCGCCCAGCCAATGACTTTATTCGGGACATGCTTTCCTACTTCTGCCTCGCACCTTCGCAACTGCATCCGAATGCTTATTCCTCGCTCCTAGGAACGTACATCCTATACTAAGAATATTTGCACATGGAACCCACCGGGGAGGACATTCGGTATTTTTTCAGCCTGAGGAGAACGTCTAGCGGATCACCCTCTCAATGGTTCCTAGAAGCGTCATCCGCCACCAAATTCTTTATCGGTAAGTGGCCTAGGCCATTAGTGATTAAGTATGGTTGGTTCTTCATGTGTTGCCCTCCTGGATTCGCAAGGATATGGATAGAAGGGAGTAAGTACCTTCGAACCACGTTCCCTACTCCAAAATTATTGGATCTCGTGTCTCATTATTGTTTGCTTGTGGCAGGTAATCCCGAGGCACCTACTGGTGAGGAGTACCAGCAACGTCTTAATGCTTTGCGAGAGATCCCCTAAGAGTTTCGCAAAACTAATACTGTGACAAACCAAGAGCGTCTTCGCCGTGCTGGGCTGCTCCCGAATGATCGGGCTATAATTAGGCCTGCAGTGGAAAGCAGCGTGCCAAAAAAGGTTGTGGCGAAAGGACCCGTGACTCTTGGTCAGAAAAGGAAGTCACCCGCTACGGGGCCCAAGCCAAAAAAGGTGGTAAAGTTCCAGGGAGATGGTGCTGATGATGGGGCTCGTGGCAATGAGGCCGCATCTGGGGACAAGGGCTCGATGAGTGTTCCCGTCCCGCCTCCGGCAGGGAAGAAGGGAGTGTCAATCAGGCCATTATCTCCAATGATCGCTCCCGGAGCCGCGGGCCCGCTTGAAGATGAGCGCCAGTTCGATGGCTTAAATAAACTTGACCTGGACGTATCCTTGTGGCCGACCCCGGCTGGCGTGGATGACTTAACTCTTTCCGCAAGGGAGTTAACTCCTTCGAGTGGAACACAATCTGGTTTGTTGAGAGAATACTTAGGGAATACACTCATAATCACTGCATGGCGTAGCAATTCTTCTGAGTGTGCATCTTGACTGGTCTTATTTCTTTCTCTTATCAGGTGACATGGCTAGAGGACAAGGAGGACAAAGTCACAGACCTGGAGACCGACGACGAACTCAGAGTGCTTTTCTCAGTGCCCTTAGGAGAGGGGCTAGTTTGTATGGTGAGGCCCCACCTTTACAGGACCATAGTAGCGAGAGCCGTCAACCCGATAGACCCCAATTGCCTTCGTCTCCTCCTTCCCCTCCTCTAATCCAAGTGTCTGTGGGGGATTTCCGACTTGACTTAGGGGGATTGTAATAACCCGCATTTTACGTATCGAAAGATCGTAAAATATTTTTATTTCATTCTCTGAAAGTTGGATCATTCTCATCTTTTAATATGTTGCTTATGGAGATGTGAGACATGTCCATAATTTTTATCGATTTTTTTGTGACCATTTTGCCCCTATCAGCCTTGTACAGGGTATAACTTTTGACTTGGATCGAATAAGAGGGTGAGACCTGTGCCATCAGAAAGGAATTGATGGTTACCATTCCGTAGAGTGGTTACATTAAGGATTTGGCTCAGCGGTTTGGGAGAAATCGTTGTTTTATGGTTTTTCAATTGGCTGTTCAGATTTGGAGAGCCTAATGGGCTGAATTGGGGAGGCCCATTAGTGGGATGGTGAAATCCTATAAATAGGGGGTGAGAGTGGAGGGAAAAGTTTACTTTCCCATTCTCTCATTTTGAAGGCATTGATCTCCTTCTTCCTCTAACATCTTTCCACCATTAAAAATCCAAATCTAAGGAGGGAAATCATAGATCTACACCATTGGAGGCTAGATCTACATCATTTCAAAGGTGAATTCATCGGATCAAGGAGATTGGTTCGAATTGCTCGCTATCCATAATTCTATCATTTTAGCTTGTTTTGGAGAATCGGTGAGTGATTTACATCTCTCACATGAATGCAATGAAGTATATGAGTGTTTGTGCACGTTTCTCATTAAGTTGGGATGTTTTACCATAGATTTACACCATTACATGTTTATTTTCATATGCATCACCCTATGATCTTATCTAGCAAGTTTTACTCGATAATTTCATGTCATTTAACATGTTTATGTTAGTTAGATCTCTCATTTTGATCATAGGTTCATTTTAATGTTTTTTGGTGAGATTTACATCATTTTTATGGTAATCGTCATATTCATGTGGTTAGTAATGTTATGATACGTTTATGATTGTGTTTGATGAGTTTGGTTGAGTTGGTTTCGTCGGATTCGTCGTTTGGCGAAGTTTTGATCGAAATCGGAGTAGAATTGAAGATGTGCAGAAAGTGGCTCGGGTCGGACCAAAGTGGCTCGGGTCGGGATCAAATTCTGTTGTGGAGGACAAGTCAAAGTTGGCTTGGGTCGGACTAAAGGGGCTCGAGTCGGACTAAAGGGGGTCGGGTCGGACTAAAGGGGGTCGGGTCGGACCACTCTCGATTGGGTTAAAGTGAATCAGACCATTTGGATCGGACTAAAGTGGATTGGACCATTCTGGATTAGACTAAGGTGGGTTGGGTCGGACAAAAGGGGGTCGGGTCCGGCCTAAAGGGGGTCGAGTCGGACCAAAGTGGCTCGGGTCAGGCTGTTCTAGACAGCCATTTCTGGTTAGTCATTTTTGCCATTTCTGGTCAGCTATTTCTTGTCTAACACTTCCGGTGATGATGTGACTTCAAAGTGAGTTCAATTGGGAAGTTAGGAAGTGTTGAAATAATGCTATGGATTGCTTTGAACCTTACAAAGATGTTTGTTGGTTCAACGATGGTGGTGGCTTTGATAAGAGTCCAGAAGGGGATGTTCGAAGTGATGTGATATGTTCGTTGATTGATGAAAAGCAACTAATAGGCAGACAACTCAAAGGTCGTGAGTTGGTGGATAATGGTTGCTCGAGAAGGTCGCTTGAGCAGTAAATAGCCGTCAAGGTTGGACGACTAGAGATGTGAAGGCCAAGAAGTCATCGTTGTCGTAAGTTCTAGCAGGCTCAAAGCAGGGGTACGATGGGGGAACCCAATAGACCGGAAGGTCGCTGGTTGAGTACCTTAAGTATCGTTGAAAGGCCTAGTTGTCAAGGTTGGACATTGTCAAGGTTGGACATATGGAGTTTATGCTAGAACTGGGGTTACCATTAGCCCTTGACATATGGCAAGGTTGGCCGTCATACGATTAACGATGGTTTCAAAGCAGGATTGGACGTGATAGCCAGAGTCAGTCAGGGGTGATTGGTTGTTCTATGCGAGACTTATATAATTTGGATGTTATGTGTGTTTTTCCATCATTGAATGGTTGCTCTGGTTTCCATGTATGAATTTTTGTTCCTCTGGTTGAATGGATTATAAAGGCTATCACTGTCCGATGTGGGGAAGATAAGGTTAAGATCTTCTCTGGTGTCATGGGTAGATTAGTATGTTTATCTATCCCCCCTAATACACTTTATTATTGAAGTTTGTTAGATATTTTATCGCTCACTAAGACTGTTTTATGACTCAAGGTTTTATGTGTCCTCTTATTACCTTGGGCTGTTCTTCCGATTGTGGATGGGCAGACTATGTAATAGGTGACAGATAATGTTTTAGTGAGGACGAAGATGCTGATCGATGGCAAGCAGGAGGCTCACGTACCAGTTTTACTACTAGCTAATAATTGGATTTCTGTTGTTTGCTTTTCTGAGTGACGTAGTGAGGCAACTTTGTATAAACACTATTTCCAAGTTTGTGGATATTACTTTCTAGTTGTATGAAAGTCCAGTGTTTCTGCTTCACTATTACTACCTGTTGTATATGTTCTTTTATATTTTATCCTTGTGCTGTGAGTTTTACGATAGGTTCCTCTTGTTTTTACCTACTCTGATGATCGTCCATGACAGCCTTGCACATCTTTCAGCGCATTATTTCTCTTGTATAGTGCGGGGGTTATGGGCGGTCGTCACAGGGATCGAGGCGCGTGCCATCAATAACTCCTTCTCGTCCTGCCCCTGAGGCCCCCGTTCAGTCCGCTAAGAGGAAGGAGCCATCGCTTAGTCATCCAAGGTCGGGTGAGGCGACCGTGGTAGAGATGCAAGATCTGACGGATGCTCAATCTCAGAACTTTCGATAGAGGAACGGAAAGCATTCTTGAAATATTACTTCCCACATCATTACTTTAATGAGCTGAAATTTCTCCCCGATCTCCGCCCTGCCCCCTATAGGGAGTCCGAGTAAGTATGGATGCATGTGAAGGCCGTGTATCACTAGACCAACGAACTTACCAAGTACTCTTTTCATCTTTCGGAGCTGATCAAGAAGAAGAACATGGAGATGCTTAATCAACAACTGACTATTGATTGCGGGAAGACCATCGTTGGCAATCTAGAAAAGGAGATAGGTAAGTCTACCTTCCAGTATATGGGAAATTTCCATTACTCGTTCCTGTATCTTTGAATGCTGTTTCTCGGATCTCATTGTTTTCAGCTGAGATGAGACAAGGGTATGAGGCACTCAAGAGGGAGGCCGATCACTCCCGTGATGCTTTCACGGAAACTATAGCCGACCTAACTACCCAGAAAACGGCCTTAAAGAGGACAAGGCCGAGGAGGACAAAGTATGCCTTGATCTGGAAAGGGAAAACGCACGAGTCTTCGATCTCCAAACTGACAAGAATGCCCTGAAAGCGGAGAACGATAGCCTGAAAACCCATCTTGAGGAGATGAGAAAGGCCAAGGAGGACGCGGAGGCCAGCAACAGGGATGTGTTGGGAACGATGGACGGACTGAGAGCGGCCCATATGAGAGAGGTTGAACAACTAAAAGAGGAGCTGGAAGATACCAAGGTCCGAGTACAATCGTCTATGGAGGAAGACATCTGAAACATGTATGTCAAAGTTCTAAGGTTCCATGGACTCTCGTGGGTCGACGACTATTCCCAGGAACTAACCCGGACTTGGAAATGGTTGGTTTCATATGAGGCCTACTTGCGTCAAGTGGATGTTGGGTCCTTGGATGAACGACAACTTAGGATTGATCTCTTGACCATCGAGGAGGGCGAGAGGCTGGAGGAGGGTGAGAGATTGTTACTTGAGGATGCCGAGAGAGAGAGGCTGGAGAGGCTCACTACCGAGAAAGGGAAAGCAGCCGCGACTGAGAGCTTCGTGGTTGCGGAGACATTTGCGGAACCAAGCTTCTATCGGCCACTAGCCTCTGAATCGGTTATGGTGAGTAATCCCACAACCTCGATTCAGACCTTGACTGAGTATGACCCTGATCACCTCGGGCTGGGAGAGACCGGATCCATATTGCCTATGGCACCGAGCGTCCCTTCTAATCTTCCCACGCCACCCCTGACTGGAGGTAAATTCCCTTTACAATGCATCCTAAAGGATAACGTGATTACCGAATTCATAGACTAAATGGTTGTGTTTTTACCATGCAGTCCTTCTTACACAGACCCTGACATCAGGCCCTGCCCCTATGGTCCCACAAGTTACGGAGTCTGGGCGAAAGCCTGTAGAAGCGCAGTTCGTAGAAGGCGGTGATCACCTCGACACCTTCTCGTACATACGGATGACAGCCAGTCTTTATGAGGGTCTGATGGATGAAGGGAGACGGTTGACGGACGGAGTTGTCATGCCAGAGGTCTGGTGGAGAACGACGTGACTTCGATGGAGACTATGGTGGAGGATCATAAAGCCAAGATGGTGGCTAAGAGCGAAGAAGTGGAGAGAAGCGAGCGCATGACGAGGCTGCCAGGAAGGAGGTCCTAATGAAGACCATGCCGGATGCTTAGAAGAGAGCCGCTGACATGGTTGCGAAGAGGAAAGCCGATGAGGAGGCTGAGAAGAAGAGGGTTGGTGATGATGCTCGGAAGAAGGGGGAGGATGAGGAAGCCAAGTGGAGGGCTACCGAGACCCTTGAGAAAACCAAAGCTGGTGTTGTCACGCCGCATAAGTCCCAAAAGCGTGTTGAGCGATGGGCTGCTAGAGAGGTCAAGGAACGGGCTGAGCGAGAAGGAAAGGTGGTCCCGGAGAAGAGTGACGATGTGGTCGGCCTCACTACTGGGAGTGTCCCCGTTCCTACACCGCATACCGCCCCTGTCGATATTACCTGTTTACACCAAAATTGGTCTAAACACCCAAGGTACTAAAGCTGCTCTTCACCAATGCGGTAAGAAATAAATGGAACCATGTATGATCAACAATTGGAAATGAAAAATGTGAGAAAGGTAAAATAGAGATGAGATTTAGAGTGGTTTAGCCGTTAATTAGTCCTACGTCCACTGTAAAGATGATTTCCAATCTTATAATGGGAATTACAAAATACATTAATTCTCTCTTTCCATACATCGTTATATTCACTCAATATACCCTCATTTATATATTTCAACCTTGGAATTATACAAGAGAATGGTAGAATTTGAGAAGAAGGATGGATGGATGAATGAGAAGAAGGATGCCTTCGCTTTCTTCGATCACAAGATTATACTTGACGCCATCGCTGAATCAGTAGTTGAGGATAGAATTTAGCAGCACTTCGTGGTTTCCCCAGATTGGATCCCCTTTATGTTGGCAACCATGCTGTATTTATAGGTGAGCTCCCTCCGGGAAATGACCTGAAATTCCTCTATGCAGGCTACGGATCGCTTGTTGTATTAATTACAATCGTGCCATCGGTTAGTTGTAGCCAGCTGTCTGCAGCTGTATTCAGTTGTCGTGTGCGAGCGACTCAATGGAGCGAGTGTCTTGAATAGTTGTGCGAGTGACTTTGGTTGATGTCCTTTGGTTGTAGATATTTCTGGAATTTGATGAGTAGATATCAGATTTGCTTGATGGCAAAATGAAGGAACGAATCGACGATAGTCCCTTAATGCGGTTATGTCAGATTTGAGTGGGCGAGCGACGATCTTCTTTAGTCTAGAGGCAACCGACTGAGGCTTGCGACTCTGAGATGTAAATGTGTTCTCTCCAAGGAACTGATATATGATCGATCAGCAAGTTTCTGACCTGAGTGTCGAGCGATAGGTGTTGCAATCTATGAGCAGTTGCTAAATATGTGTGAGACCTTAACTCTTGTCCTGATGTGTGCGACCGAACTTTGATATTATATCCATCTCTTTCCGTGGCTGTAAGCGACTTTACCGGATATATGACCTTTATATTTAGTAAGCCGCAGTTTTTACGGTATATCACACCATAATCTTTGGTCGCACTGGTAGATGTAACTTGTCTTGGGTTTGATGTTTGGATCTTGCTCTGCGTGGTTGTGTCCTATCCATCGCGAGTCGTTTAAGTGCCTCGGATAGCATTGTGCACGACCGAACCAGATGATGTCCGTTCCGTATCCTTTACCCGATGTGCGTATGGATTTTTTGGGATTAACATTACAGAGATCTCTAGCGGCGAGGGTGCGGACGAGAAGCGTCTCTCGGCTTCTCATGAATCGACCACCTCTCGACAGTGCAGAGAGGGAAGGAGCGAGTCTGGTAAGAAGAGGCCCGGTGCAAAGGATAAACCGTCGAGCGCTGAATCTGCAAAAAATAGCAAGCATAAGCAAAAGAGGAAGAAACATGATTAGTGTTAGCAACCTAAGTAGGAGTTACTTTTTATTCTGGTAGTGTAGGCTGATAGTTTATGCGAGTACGACCCTCGCTTTTGGTTTTTCAAGACACGGTGTGGTTCTCATGTACACCCTGTCATTAGAAAGAAAGATTTATACATGTAGTCTGTTTTTCATGTGTGTATGTTGAAATGGAAATATGACTTGGTAAATATCGCAATTTTTGTCAACTGTTTGGATGTTCTTCTAATGTTTTCCGGTGTCCCGTACATGCATAAGCATACTTATCGTTGCACTTAACAAAAAAGCGATTGTGTACTGCGCTCTTGGATGATTATTCCAGAGGGGTGTGATTGTGTACCACACCTTGGGTCAATTATTCTAGGGGGTGTGATAGAGCGCAGGCTTCTAGTAAGTTTTCCTCAGCTCAGGAAACCCATAGTTTGTGAATCCAGGTTGAGCGCTTGCTGTGTTTGGGCTACATGGGGTTAATCCCAAGTATAGCGAAGGCATATGACATCGCGTTGTGCGGTCCATCCGGTGTGTGGCACTCCCGTCGTTCATCAGGTTGAGGCGAGCTGTAGGTGTCGTTTATTCGCCTGAGAAGAGAAACCCGGATCATCAGCCCATAGGGTCCGATTGTGGCCATGTGCTACCCCTTAGCCTTGAGAGCTTCGGGGAAGAAACGATTTAAGGGTCGGTCTCAGTGTTGCGCCAAGATTCGACCGGTACCCATAGCCGAGGGAGGGATGTACATCACTCCTGTCTGGTTGATGGGTGGCCCCAAGCCGCATGGGACTTGGGCACGGAAAGATTTATCCTCGGTCTCGGCACGGGGCCGAGATTCGAGTTCGTGGTTATTTATACTCGGTCGCGCCGTGGGCCGGCGACTCGAGTAGCGTTGTCGGATCCTGTGCTAGGGGTGCCGTACATAGCCATTATGTTTTGAGTCTCAAAGCTGTCTCGAGATTCGGACGGTGGTACCGACCCAATGCTCGGAGGTTGATACGACGACCGACTATTTGAACATAAGCTAGTTGTCAGGAGTAGTCAAACGTGTCATGCGGGGAGTAAACATAAACAGGAAGAGATGGGAAGTTGAATACCATTTCCACTAATAAATTTGGCAGTAACAGACTTTACAATGCCTTGAATTGTTAGAAAACAAAACACTATTGGAAAGCATAAATAACTGTGTACTAAGTTATGTAAAGTAGCGACAGAGAAGTTCACTGTTCCATGCCCTTGGGAGTTCAGCTCCGTCCACGGTTGCGAGTTTGAAAGATTCATTGTTGTGCTTTTGTTGTATGGAGTACAGACCTTCCCAACGAGGGGTGAGGCCTGTCGGTGGAGGGAAGACCCGTTTTAAGATGAAGTCGCCGACATTGAGGTCCTTTTGACAGACCCTGGAATTGAAGTATCGGGCGACTCGTTGCCATTGGGCAGCAGCTCAGAGATCAGCTTCGTTCCTTTTCTCTTCCAACAAGGCAAGTGATCCTAAAAGTAAATATTGGTTTGTCCTTGGATCGAAATAGGTGACTCGATGAGATGGAAGCTTAAGTTCAATAGGAATGATGGCTTCTGATATGTAGGACATGGCGAAGGGAGTATGTCCAGTTGCAGTCTTGTGGGTGGTTCAGTATGCCCATAGGGCTAGAGGAAGTTCATCCACCCAGATGCACCCAGCCTTTTCCAGGCGCTTCTTGAAGACAGACTTAATGACTTTGTTGACTGCTTCGACCTTCCCATTGGCTTGAGGATGAGCCACTGTCGAGAATCTCTTTTCGATGTTGTGCCGCTGGCAGAAGGCTTTGAATTCGTCATTCTCGAATTGAGTGTTGTTATCATAAATGATGGCTTGAGGGACCCCATATCGAGTACTGATGTTGCGTACAACGAAGTTGATCATCTTCTTGGTGGTAATCGTGGCAAGAGCTTTAGCCTCTTCCCATTTGGTAAAATAATCAACTGCGACGACAATGTATCGTGCCTCGCCCCTGGCCATTGGAAGAGTTCCAATGATGTTGATTCCCCGCATGGCGAAAGGCCATGGGCTAACCATTTGTCTCAGTTCTTTAGGCGGGGCTCTTGGGATCTTCGAGAAGCGCTGGCACTTGCCCCACTTGCGAGTATAGTCTGCAGCGTCTTGATCGAGCATGGGCCAATAATAACCATGTCTAAGTATTTTTCTGGCTAGGATTTTCCCTCTAGTATGGTCGTCGCACTCCCCTTCGTGTACATCGATTAAGACTTTGATGGCGTCATGATGTGCTACACATCTGAGCAGTGGGATAGAGAAACCTCTACGGTAGATTACCCCATCCATAAGAAGATAGCGAGCCGATTGGCGGGTGAGCGCACGTCTTTCCTTGTAGCTCCTCAGAGAAGATTTGGATCGTTTTTAGTTTAAGCTCGATCGCGATTCTAAGTCCGACAATCAAGACCTCATGTTCCGCATCGTTGTTGGTAGCGAGGGAATTTAGTTTTAGCGCGTAACATATTAGGCGCTCCTCGGGGGTGATGAATATGACTCCAGCCCCAGAGAATTTGCTGTTGGAGGACCCGTCCACGAATAGTTTCCATTGGGTGCTGAAAGATTCCATGTTTTCTACAAGAGTATCCTTGGGGGCAGTGAATTCTACTATGAAGTCAGCGAGAGCTTGGCCGAGGATGGCTTGGTGGTGGATGAACATTAGAACTGACTTAGCTCCATGCTCCATTTCAGTAGCCATCCAGATGCTTCGGGTTGCTGCAGGACCGGTCGTAGTGGCTGATCGGTGAAAACCTTTATAGGATGAGACTAGAAGTAAGGTCAAAGCTTCCGAGAGGAAATGAGCAAGCAGAATGCCAGCTTTTCCAACTTCGGGTAGTTCTTCTCTGCCCCTGTCAATTGTTTGCTTATGTAGTTGACGGGCCGTTGGATGTGGTCCTCGATGCGTATTAATGTCGAGCTGATTGGCTACGTAGAAACAGCCAAATAAATGTGGAAGTCCTCATAGTCTATGGGCTTAGATAGGATAGGTGGTCTCTCTAAGTGTTCCAGCAGTTCTTTGAATGCGAAAATGCATTCTAGGGTCCATTCGAAATTGCGTTTCCCTTTTCGAAGTAAATCGAAGAAAGGAGTGCATTTATCAGTGGCCTTGGATATGAATCGACTTAAAGCGGAGACCTTCCATTTAAACTTTGGACATCCTTGATGTTCTTGGGGATTTGAATGTCCCGAATTGCTTGGATTTTTTCTGGATTGACTTAGATTCCCCGGGAGTTGACGATGAAACCCAAGAATTTTCCTGAAGCGACTCCGAAGGAGCATTTCAAGGGGTTGAGTTTCATGTCGTACCGGCGGAGGATATCGAACATTTCAGAGAGGTCATGGACGTGACCGCTTGATACTTTAGATTTTACCAACATGTCGTCCACGTACACCTCTATGGACTTTCCGATTTGGTTTTTAAAGAGCCGATTAACCATTCGTTGATAAGTAGCGCCGGCATTCTTGAGGCCGAAGGGCATGACACGATAGCAGTAAAGTCCGAGGTCTGTTATAAAGGAGGTGTGATCCTGGTCGCGAAGATTCAACGAAATTTGGTTGTAGCCTAAGTAGGCATCCATGAAAGATAGTAGCTGGTATCCGGCGGTTGAATCAACAAGTCGGTCGATCGTTGGGAAACTGTCCTTGGGACACGCCTTGTTCAATTCGGAGAAGTTGACACACGTCCGCCATTTACCGTTGGTTTTCTTGACCAGAACCGGGTTGGAGACCCACTCGGCGTAATCGGCTTCGCGAATGAAATTGTTGCTGTGTTGACGGTCTACCTCTTCCTCAAGTGCCTTGGATCTCTCTGGTCCCAAGAAGCGATGCTTCTACTTGACTGGAATAGTTGTATGATCGATACTTAGACAATGGCAAGTGATTGCAGGGTCAATGCCTTTCATATTAGAATGTGCTCATGCAAACACTTCTAAGTTAGCCTACAAGAAATCCACAAGATCTTCTTTGATTGCTGGGTGGAGTTACGATCCTATACTTAGCACTCTTGACGGATCATCGGGATTAACGGGAACATCCACTGTAGACTCAACCGGGGTAGCCCTCTCGTATTCAGGCTCTTCATCCTTCTGAGGGTCGAGGTCCTCAGAGAGATGGCAGTGGCTCCTGAGCCAAGGCCCAGATGCCGTTGATTGCTATGCTGAAATAGTCTTGGTCAAAGAAGGAGTGGGTACTGCTTTTCCCTTGTCCTTATTGCGCGCGTTCTTCCATTCTATTGAATAACATTATCTAGCGCTTACTTGGACACCTCTGACTGTTCTTATCACATTTTCTGTTGGAAATTTCATTAGGAGGGACCATGGCGACATGCAGACCCGAAACTATGTGAGAAAAGGGCGTCCAAGGAAGGCGTTGTAGGGGGATTCAATGTCTATAACCACGAAAGTGATGATTCGGACCCAGCTCCGATCCCCCTCGCCTAGCTCCACAGGTAGATCGATCATTCCCACTGGGGAACTAGAAGCTCCATTGAAGCTATGGATCGTAGCATGGCATGGCTTTAAGTCATTTGTCTCTAATCTCATTTGGTTGTAAGCAGCTTTGAAAATGATGTTGACTGAGCTTCTGGAATCAATTAACACCTTTCGGACGGAAGCGGCGCCGATCCGAGCTGTGATAACTAGCAGATCGGTGGTTGGGCAACAGAATCTCTTTCTCGGAAAACGATGTCGTCTCGCATGGTTTTTTGGAGCTTAGCTGGGACGGATTCGTTAAGTGCGGAGCAAGTTTCATAAGTAGCATGCATTATTGAACTAATGTACTCTTGCATTTTTCGAAAGTTGTCATGTGTGGGATAAGGTCCATCACATATGGTGTTGTTTACGATCCCACGCCTTGGGTTAGAAGGACCTAGAGCTTCCTTGGCGGTTGCTTGAGGTGCTTGCGCCTAAGGCTTTGAATTTGCTTCAGGCGGAAAAGTCTCTTGGACATATTACTCAAATCGCTTCTTGCGGATGAGCTTCTCGATTGCTTCCCTGAGCTGGCAACATTCATTGGTATTGCAGTCGTACACGTCATGGTAGCAGCAGTACCTCCCAGTATTCTTCTCAAGGTCGGTTGATTCCCTGGTGCGTGACTTCTTATATGGCAAATTGTTGCATGTCTCCAATTAAATTGTTTCTAGGTCCTCGTTTAGCGGGGTGTATGTCTCAAAGGCTCGGTAAGAGCCGGGATTTCTTGGCTCGATCGGAGCCTGATCGTTGTTCCAACCACCTTGCCTACCATTGTTTGGTCTTTGCCTGTTGGGACGTACCCCCTTGTTCTGATCAAAGGGCTCTCCTACTTGTTTCCTTCTGAGGTTATTATTTGCAGTCCCTGCTTGAGAGTCGTTGGGGCGACTAGTGACTGAGCGCCAGTTGTATCTTGCCTCCACTTGGCATAAATATTGGTCCGCTTTCTCATAGAAGGCGTCGAGGCTTTTTGGTTGCTTCCGATCGATCCATGCCCATAATTCAGAAGTAGAAAGGACACCCTTGGCTAATTGGAAGAGTATGGTGCAAGGGTCTGGATCCTCGACCTCGGTGAGGGCAATGTTGAACCTGGAGAGGTAGCTTTTGAGTGACTCGGCGGGCCCTTGGTATAAGTTGAAAAGGGTGAGGGCATTCTTCGGAGTTGGTATATGCATCCTGAATTGCTTGACCAACTGTGTCTCTAACTGACCGAAGTTGTTAATGGAGTTGAGTGGGAGGCGAGAGAACCATAACAAAGCAGTTCCTAATAAGAAGACTGGGAAGCACTTTCATTTGACCGGATCGTTGCCCCGGCTCGAGTCCATTTGCCATTCATATTGGTTTAAAAAGGTGGTACATGGGTCGGTTGTGCCGTCGTAGAGCAGCACTTGCGGCATGCTGAAGCGTCGCGGCCATTCAACTTCGTTTACCCTTCTTGTGAAGGGGTTACGCCTAATGTGCGCTTCCCATGAATCGTGCACATTTCCTCGCATTTCCCTCATAATTATTCGGACCATGTCGGGGAGGTAAGTTGGATGGGGATCCGCCATTGGGACCCATGGGTTTTGGCGAGGTTCCGGAGTTCTGTTGCAAGGGCGTCTTCTATGACGGATGTCCGGATCGTCTTCTATGATGGATGTACGGATCGTCTTTCTCCATGTCCTCGACATCTATGATTGGGTCTTGGTGTGGATGGTGAGGTGGAGCGGGGTGATGCGGATCCTGTTCTAGAGGAGCGCGGGCCGTTGGAATAGCGGGCCCATCACCATGGTTAGCGACCATCGGGTTGTGTGGAGGAAGAGGTTGGTTTGTAGGATCTGGTCCGTCATTGATAATCAAGTGAGAGCAATCTCAGTACAGTGCCCCCTCGCTATATGTGACTGTAGTTCGGTCGTCGTTGCCATTCTCATTTCTGTTAGCATGGCCGTTGTCGTTGTCGAGAGTGTTGGTGCGAGTGGCGACATTATTGATGAGACTAAACCTCCTTCTTTGATGTGGGCCCCTCGACTCGGAGGAGGATGTCTCAGAGACAATAGGTCGGGGTCAAGCATTGTTCCGGGTTAGTTGAAGTCGAGCGACGACGCGTTGACTTTCTTGAAGTTGCCGCATAAGGTCGATGTCATTCCTTAATGCTTGGTTGAGCTCGACCGCGGTGTTCTCATATCTTTCATTAAGCGCGCAGATTTGAGCTTGTGTTATGGGCGCTTCGAGGTCCACAACAGGAGGGATGGTTTCATTAGTAGTCAGGGTATCCGTCATTTGAGGTTGTTGGAATGTACCGGCCTCGGCTGCGGCTGAAGAGCCAACCATTGCGTACTTCAGCTTCATTACCATTTTAAGCGGACCCGACGGCAGGTTGAGCAAGGAACCTAAAACTCGTAGAAGTCAAGATGATAATGTGTGATAAAGACGCAAATCCGAAGTTCAATTCTCAGTGAAAGCATCAAATGTTAACGGCAAAAAATGTCGTAAACACCAAATATTCCAATTACTAGGAATAGTTAATTAGGTCGCATAGATAAGAGCATGAAAAGGTAAAGAGCATAAGAGATTTATAGTTGTTCGGCCTCGTAAGAGGCCTACATCCACTTTGAAGCGTTGTTGGAATATTATTGATCATAAAAGGTTACAAGGTTGGGTCCATCACATGACATCTCATTACATTTTCTTATAGGCTAGGTGATGTCATCATTATCATATATGATGTCATAATTGGCATATATTACAATAGATAGAAAATGGACGATTTTGCCCTTCTTCTTCCTCAAAGTGGAGATGCCATTAATGGAGCTCTCATGGAGTCTCAAGGTCTCAAATTCCAACCCCTTTGAAGTGTGAGGCTATGAGGTATTTATAGTACAAGGATTAGGTAGGAGTATGTGAGAGTAGGTGAAAATAGCCCTTCACACCCAGAATTTCGCACCCCATTCGCATGCATGACATATTTTCGCACCCCGCCCTAGGGGTGCTAACTTCTGGCCTGTAGGGGTACGAAATTCACACCCCAAGGCCAGAATTTCGCACCCTTGCATGGTGCAAATTTCGCACCCAACTAGGTGTGAATTTTGTTCCCGGCTAGGTGCGAATTTCGCACCCTGGGGGGGTGCGAAGATCGCCTTATGGGGGTGTGAAGGTCTTGGGCACCTATGCTCTGGTGGTTCGCGGTTCGGGTTGCGAGGTCCTCTGATGGCGCGATCCCTCTACAACCTGTTTCCTTTACTCTCGAACATTCTCCTAGCCTTATCTCCATGCGATGGGCTGAGTTGAGCATGTCCTGTGTACTTTTGGGAACCGGATCAAAAGGCCGGTTAACGATATCAGAACACAAATATCCTCGAATAAAATTATAATGATTTCAGGTCTAAGGATCATTACATCACTGCCACTATGAGAATGACTTACGATACTATTAATTATATTCCTTGTAGTTTTCTCACATTGGGCCAGCCCAATACATTATTCTCCAATATGTATTTATGCCTTGACATTAATATCATGTATATTAATGATCAATGAGATGTGATCATCAGTCAATCAACATACTAGTCTTAATGTTTTATTGTTGTTTTATATACATATAAACAATAAAACTTGACTAGGTACATTTAAGAATTATAATACTTAATATATTATATAATCTCAAGTTCGAGTCTTACACAAACTATATAATTCCATATTATTATTCTAAGGACTTCTATTATGTTAATATTTATATTACACGGTAAATATAACATAATAGAATATACATATATATATATTATTCAAAATAAAATATGATATCAATAGTGTCATTAATCCCATCAAATGGATTGCCTCTAGGGCATAAACTCTAACAATCTCTCACTTGCACTAGAGTCAATCATTCATGTATCGTATTCTCAGGAAACTAGCGTGACTATTAAACTTCTGTTGCGACAAAGTTCAATTCAGTAGGTCTGCAACATTACAACTTTTGCAACTTTGCGGATATGTATATTTCCTCTGTGAACAACTTCACATAAGAATTATTTTTCTTAAATACATGTTTGGATTGATAATGAGTTTAAGGTTTTAGGCCTGAGCACTATCCATATTGTTATCGCAATGTAAATCGTTGGATCAACAATAAATTAAGTTCAATTATGAACTTCTTAACCCAAACATTTTCTTTCTTAGAATCAGTATCTATTTCTTGTTTTAAAACTAACATTAATAATAATAATTAATGTGTTATCAATAGAATTATTGTGTCACTCCCACTCAATTTCTTGTCTATACAAGATTCAATGGTATTTTGTGGTTTTCGAAGCATTTTGAATTCTATTTCATTCCCATTGGTATCTTATAAACTGTCTCTCCTTTAAAAGGGTACCAATTCGAGAAATAAACATTTTATTATCAAAGGATATATAGAAATAATACCCACTTGTTTTTTTGGATATTACACAAAATAGTTATCTGATTTGGGTCTGATCTTATCAAAGGAAGGACGTTTAATAAACGCCTTAGATCCCAAATCTTCGCATTAGACACACTAGGACATTTCCTAGTCCATATCTTATTTTAGGTCTTCAAAATTGTTTTGGTAGGATTAAATGCAATTGTTCTAAATTTAATTTATTGGAAGACCTATATGACTTATCATTGATCGTGCCATATCTTATAAGGTGTGTTCTCTTTTCAGACATACCATTCCAATATGGTGTTCTAGGTGAAGTGAGTTGCGAAACAATTTCACACTCATTTGGATAGTCATTAATTATTGGCTTGATTATTCTTTTGATCTGTTTGAGGAGTCTTTATGTTATTTTAAAATTGTTTCTGAACTTCATTTTGAATTCTTTGAACTTTTCAAAAATTATGATTTGTGTTTCATAAAATACACATATCTATATTTATTGACAACATCAATAAATGTAATGAAGTAATAAAACCTACCTCGAACCTATGTATTCATTGCTTCATATACATCATTATGTACGAGACCCAATACTTATCACCCATTCACTAGTCAAATGAAAGGTGATTCAGTTATTTTGCCTAGTAAATAAGATTTGCATTCTTCATATAGTTCAAAACCAAATGATTTCAAAATTCCATCATTATGGAGTTTTGATATACTTTTCTTGTTTATATTGGCTAACTGACTATGCTAAAGATGTGCCGGATTTAAATAATTAAATTTAATCTGCTTAGTATTTATGTTAAGTACATCATAGTTAAGGATTTATAAAGATCATTAATTATTGAAATTCCATATGATATTTCATTTAAATAAAATGAATAACAATTGTTCTTTTGTTACAAATGAATTCAGACCTGTCTAAACAAGATCTATTATAACATTTGTTTTAAATGGAATGTAATAATAACATTTATTTTATTTATTTAATTAAGCCAGTATATAGAACAAGAATCAACTTCCTATGGATAATCCAACAACATTTGCTTCATTTCCAATTGTAAGTCCACCTGTCCTTTTGTCAAATTTCTACTTATTTTGCAATTTATGTAAATTTACATACATTTATGTGATACATATCCAGTATCTAATACTAGAGATGTATAAGTAGATTGTTATAACATTTATATCTTATTCGGTTGAAGTCACACTTCAACTTTCATTTTAGATTTTCAATATTTGTAAAACAATCACGTTTAATTTGTTTGAGGACAATCCTCAAATTTTAATGTTAGTCAAGAAATTTGATTTAATTCGATTTATCCTTCTTGAGGATTAATTTAAATTATCAGAGGTATTTATTATTTAATATCTACAGTAGATGATAAATATTAATTGATTCTGTAATATTTATTTAATATAAATACAAATATTTGACAACCAAAATTTACATTTACATAAATGTATAATTTTAAACTAAAATACACTCCTACTCAAATTAACATCCCTCTGTTTATATATATATATATATATATATATATATTATAACAACCCAGATTCCGATGAACTGATTTTTTTTTCAAAAATCCAATCCACCGAATCCCGAGTTGATTGCTCTGGTATCCTGCAGAAAAAGAAAGAGAAAAGAGATATGTCAGAGTTCGGAAAACACCTCACAGCGGAAGGAGTAAAATATAATATATTTAAAACATAGCTTTACCTTAATCACAATACTGCTAAATCAGTATTCCTAAAGCTATAAGTCTCTGTCTAACCTGCGAATGTTATGAGGAGGGGGTCAGAACATAAATTCTGTGTGAATTCTTGAATAATCCTACATATACCGTTCGATTGTATTTTCTTATTTATCAGATTATACGTGTTATTAGCACTCAAAGCTTACACACACGTCGCACCCATCTACTCCCTAGTAGATTAACCTAATATAATGTATATGTAGCTACCCCTACACAGAGGTACACCCCATGGTACCCCACTTGCATGGTCTCCACCGTATCATCGCAGTGATATACGCAGTCCCTCATCCTATGCCATAGTAACATGTATTCCTCTCAAGACTACACCCGCATAGGATTACTATAATTACATTATGTAAACATAACGACTGCCATTATCGAATAATGCCCTCTAGTCTACGATACACCACCCAGAGCAGACATGGTTGTACCTAGACTTTCCCATATACATATCGTCAAGCGTATTTGATGCCTAACCCGCACACCCATCGTGTGTGCGTGCTTGAGTTCCATGGCAGGGCTACACAAGAAACACAGAACTCGGTCGGGAGCTTTCCTCATATCTGTGTAAGGCCGGCCTTTAAGAGCCTCTGGCACATATATCCCTTTGAAACATTTTCCATGGTAGCTATGGCCCCACCTCGACCCTTCCCTTAACTAGTGAAGACTACGAGAGCTAAGCGACAAGCCCCTAAGCAAACAATCTAAGCATCCATGCGGCGTCTCCCCTCAACCACTATCCCACGATAGTGAATGGTTAATGGTATCTTGGGTCTAGCTCTAGTCTTCCCGCATCCTACTGGCCGTGGTGACAGGCACTCGAGACCTACTATCCTTGTTGGTCCTGACCCTCCACCTCCGTTGAAGCAGTCGTCGAATCACCTTTTCCGTCACCTCGTACAACATTCTGACTGTCAAGTTATTCTTGCGGTCAAGGCCCACCCACCTGGTAGTTACGCGCAGACCCAACCTCTGCGGGCACAACCTAAAACATCTTTCACCACACATACGACTACTAAGAGCACCCTTAACATCTCAAGAAGCCGCGTGTTGCCCCCTTCCAGTCCGTTGGAGCCACCAAAATAACGAACGTGCGCTCTCCTCATGCCTTATGACGCCATGATGATCTACCTCGTTAGGTTATTCATCCTACAACGTACGGACTGCTTCAAACGCCTTAGTTTTATATGTCATTAGACCCTAAGTCTAACCATTTATTTCACGCTTGTGCCACCTTGTCAACTTCTCACTTAACTTGGTTATTTACATTAGCTTCCTCTTTTTTTTCGTATTTACCAAGTTACCCTTACTTATTAATTCAATTTATACTTAACCCACTTAAGTCCATTAATAAGCACACAACATGTTATTTTCCAATTTCATAAATTATTCCCTTTTTAGGGTTACAACAACATGTTATACTTAATTCATAGTTAAGTATGCCTTATCCCACATATATACTGATTAGGAGAATACTCCCCTAAATACCAGCCCAGAAGACCGAAATCAGCATCAGACTGGCACCCAGAGAATTACTCAATCCAACCAGCATATATGATTCTAATTTACTTCTTTTCCATTCATATAACTTATATCATTTTTAATTTCACATTTCTCCTTCCCAAACCATTTAATTTAAGTATATCTTTACATATAAGTTATCTCGTCTTCCTTATCGTTTCCTATAACTTATCTTGTCTCATAAGTTATAATTTCCACCTACTATCCCTTCTTTCCTTGTTCAAGTTTATTCATAATAGGTTATTTATCATTCCCCATGTATTGTCATTAACTTTAGATTCGAGTTAACCCTTTTTGCTTACTTAACCCGTTACTTAAACTTTACCCAGTTCAATTAATTTATAATACCGTTGCGGGTCCCATTTGGTTAAGCATATCTAAATTTTTGTTTCTCAAGTCACCCGTGTCCCACTTAACCCCCTTTATTTTAGTCTCCATGTCTTAAACATGTCTTACTATGGTTAAGTCTATCTTAGTCATGTTTTACACCACATGTCTTACAACGGCTAAGTCCATATTAGTCATGCTTTACATGTCATTTATATCATCCACATAGCCCTCTAAGCATACCCATGTCACCCACATGTCTTATTATGGTTAGTGTTTCTTAATTTATTTATTACGTTGTAACGATGTGTGACCTCTCACATTAGACGTCCGCTTATGGTTGCTGGATTTGTCGGGCGGTTCCGGGTAGTCTTACACCATAAACGCGCCTAACCTCGGGTCATAAACCGTTATGCCTCTAGTTCTTGTCGTTGACTTCTCACATTAGGCATCCGCTTGTGGTTGCTGGATTTGCCGGGCGATTCCGGGCAGTCTTACACCACAAACATGCCTATCCTCGAGTCATAGGCGTACATTAACTATCGTCTTTCACCCAAACCCCAAATTCATGTCATGCGTTCCAAATTTAACTTAATTACAATTCATTTTTCTATGCCTATTTCCAATTTATCATTAACTACACCAATCACATAATAGTTAGCCAAATTTCATATTCCCAAATTATCCAATTATAGCCGAATTCATCAATTCCATGTTATTCATACCCAAACATGCCAATTTCCAATATCCAATTATACCAAATTTCATATAATCGGTATTTTCCCTATATATATATATATATATCAACACTCCCACGTTCATACGTATAATCTAATTCACCCTCTAGACTTATTTTCCAATTCACTAATAAGTTTTATCAATCCATGCTATCCAATTACTTGTTGTTAATATTAAGTTCATACCAATTCCATATCCAATTGCAATTATGATAATTTACATAAATCCAACATCACAGTATAATTATGCCCATAATTCTATACAAAACCTTCCATTCACAATATTACACTCAAACCAGCCCCCTTTCCCTTTTTTAATTTCTTGTTCCTCTTTTAAACACACAAATCCATGATAGATGTAGGCTCGAGATAGCCTCGTTATAAAAATAAAGAGGGAAAGGATTAAAAGAGAGAATTCAAACATTGGCATAAATGAAATAACTGATCTTATTGAATTATTATCGTATTCATTATAGGGAATGGTAAACGATAGAGGCAATATTATACAGCAAATATAGTTCAAATCCACTCATATTAACTGGATTGGAGAAATAAATGATTTGTTGTTGATGTAGAATGCTAATTAAATCTTCTTTTCTGATTATTGGTGAAGAGCTTGAATTGTTGATGAAGAATACCTAATTTGATTTAGGTTTTAGAGGCGGCGGCTAAGAGAATTGAAAGTTCAGCAGCACGGATGCATCTTGAGGGATTGTTATGAATTAGGGTTAGGTCTTGCTATGTATTTATAGGTGTAGAGAGTGTTTTGGAGCCCTTAGATTGACCTGAAAGCTACCAGATTCGTATAGCATATTAAAACACGTCATAGGAGCGGAACTGCTCAGATCTGGGTGGGGGGTAGGTCGACCCTCAGGTCGACCTTAGGGTCGACCTACCTACATGATGGGCGGGAAATTTCCCGCCCAGCTGCCTGGGTTGAATTTCGAACTATTTTGAATTTTTAGTTGAACCTTCTAAAGGCCATAACTCATCCATGCGGAGTCCGATTTACGCAAACTTGGACTCTATTCCAAGCAGAATTTCGAGGCGAATGCAATGGTGATGTCTGTTTTTCTTAATCCCTGAAATTTAATTTAAGTATTCTTAATTTATTATCATTCCTATTACATGCATATTGTACATCACCATTATTTTCCTATTTATGTATATATATACACATTTTTAATTATATTAAAGAATTCGGGGTGTTACATATATATATATATATAATGGTGTTCCAAGATCCATATTTAGTCATGCCTTGACCTAGATTTGGCTAACACCCCAAAACACAACCTTTTAGGTAGACATCTTATGTCAATTATATCATATATAATTCTTAGATCGCATGATGAACATTTTCGTCAATTGAATTATTCATTTGCTCAAATGTAGAATAATACATGCTCTTTGATTCTAAGACTATAAATACTATTATGCAGCCTTAGTTAAGTCAAACCCAATAATACAGTCGAAGCACCACAATTACTCCTACCACATATAACCAAAATAAAAGGTGCATAATGCTTTGGCGTTAGTTACATCCAATGAGATTAACATTGATGGGGGTACTATTGGAAGATTTCAGCATCGCTTAATATAACATAATTCGCTATAAAGGGATTTTATAACTCGTAGTGGGAAACAATATCAGAGTTATTTGCATATACCAAAATATATGTGTTTTATATTCATAATATAAATTGGATTTAAAATATATAAAGTACATGTGTTTATATTCAATTATATATATATAGGAAGCATGCCTATTAATTTTGAACATTTCAAAACATTGGTGATCGAAACCAAAATATCGAATAACATCTCATATATTTGAAATCATACATAGCATTTAAGTGAAATTATAAGGAATCTGTAATTATCCAAAAATATGTAATTGTGCCCACCAATATACAATGTGCATTTTGACCCTGTTTACATTTACATGTCCAGAATTTTGTAAGAACTGGGTTAATTATATTGCAGAACCCAGTAAGAGTTTCGGCCAACTTATATAGGTCTAGACAATCAATTTAAGGCAACAGTTTGACCATAACATACTTTGTATCACATATACAATTACTAATGTAATCAATATCAGTTCAGACTAGGAATGGAAATGGGGCAGATTGGGGTGGGTTTCTCGTTCCCTAGACCGACCCGGACTTTTGAACCCCGCCCTAGACCCGCCCCGTAGACCCGGTGCAGGCCTGGAATTTCTCCCCGTACCCAAACCCTATACGGGTCAGAGTAGACCCGACCCGCCCCACGACCCGGTGATATTGTGTTCTTTTCTAACAAATTTATATACTTACATTTTTTATCACTAAATGATAAATTATATACATATTATACTGTGTTCACATTGATAAGAGAATTTAATAAAATGAGTTATAAGATAATAGTTCAAAATGCAAGCATTCGTTATTATGTGATTATCATTGATCCAACTTAATAATATGAAAATTTTATAGTTTGTTGATTGAAAAAAAATATAATATTCAAGTTATAGCCATGTATACCTAAGAAGTTTAACAGGCAATCATTATAGTTATAAAGTGTTTTAATGATGTTTCAATCATACGGGTCGGGTTGGGGCAGGTTAGCCATGCCCCAAACCCAATCCTCGACTCAGACCTCCAAAAGCGGGTCGCGGGTCTACCCGCCTTGATGACTATATGGGGCGGGTCTAAATGGGTCAAAACAGGGGCGAGTCAAGTGGGTTTGGATCCTAGACCGTCCCCATTGCCATCCCTAGTTCAAGCAATGAATTTAAGGGAACTAGTATACAAATGTAAATAAATCGCTGGTACAATCGCAAATATGAATTACTAATTATTTATACAATTCAGACAGAATGTTATAACATGGTTTGCATCACATATGCAAGTACTTACATTTAAAAAATTATACGCTACTTATTAGTTTATAATTACAGACTCAAGCAGTCAATGAATATGCATATAAAATTATATATACATGCCAACAGCTTGATGATAAACAAGTCGTACTTGTTTATTTAACACATGCTTGCAATAGTTGCTTTTTCCACCTATGCTATTGTGTTTCCACTTGATACCAAAATATTTTTAGTACATGGGCTTCCCTGTTTTAAAAAAAATCAAAGGGTCATCTTGACTTTTATATGTATATACATCAAATGTATATATATGCAGTTACCTATATACATCGAATATATATATATATAATTCATATGTTGTAACTTATATATACATCATATATATATGATTTAAGGTGCTTTAAGTCATATACAACATATGTATATAATATATTTACTGTAACTTATGTATACATCATATGTATATGATTTGATAATGGATATACATATACATATTTATACCATACTAAAACACAATCTGTAACAAAGTTAATACAATTTCAGTAATAATATAGCAACAGGACAAAACTGCTATAGTACAAACTTTGCTATAGTGTTTTCAGGATCTTACAAGTTAAACTGAGAATACAAAATCAAAATTGGGATATTTAACAAGTCAAGTATCGGTATGAAAATAGTCCCCAGCTTATAAATCATGTAAAGAAAGTCCGAAAACGCCTCAGCTTGGCTTGAAAGTGGACATAGTACATGATTTTAAACAAAACCGGAAACTAATATCTTTGGATACTGTCCTTGTAACACCCCGTATTTTCTGTGAATATTAAAATTAACAAATCTAAGAACACTTAATTTTTAGAAGAAGAATTAAGGGAAACGGGTTCGTCTCGGAATTCTTCTTGAGATAGAGTCCGAGTTTGCGTGAATCGGACTCCGTATGAAGAAGTTATGGAGTTCAGAAGATTTAAGTATAAACAGAAATTAAATTAAAAGTCAGAAAACAGTTTTAAATTCAAAAAATCGGTCAGAACAGCTAGGAGGGAAATTTCCCGCTCAGGGGTGTCGACCCCCCCCCCCAAGGGGAGTCTACATAGGTGTCGACCCCCCTATAGCGGTGTCGACATAGGTGTCGACCCCCCTGTAGGGAGTTGACCCCTTTGAGGTCCAATTCCTATGACGAATTTTTATATCCTTGAGCTGATGTGGCCTTCTCTGATTGGCCTGATGACAAATTCTGAGGTATTAAGGCTCATGTGTCATGTTGTGGTTGGATGGATGACACATCTCTTTGGTTTGGATGGCTCTGATTTCTCCTAGACTAATCTAAAGGCTAGAATTAATCCTAGAAATCTATATATACGTAGCTAAACCTAAACCCTAACCTCATAACCCTAAAACTATGGTGTCATCATGCTGTTCATCTGCAAGCTAGCCTAACCTCCTTCATCTTCTCCAAACTAAAAAATCAAATCCAAACTAGAAATCGATTAGAAGAACTTCAAATCAAAAGTCTACATCAACGGATTAGTTTAACAAATTCAGAAATCAGATCCCATAATACAAGATCCGTCCTTTTTCTGTAAGTTCAGTTATTATTTCTATTTAAAAACCTAATAGAAATCATGACTGTAATAATCAGATTTAGAACTATGCCTAATTCTAGTTCATGCTTATCCTTTTGTCAAATCTGAATTGCCTATGCCTATGAGACTATTGTGATTGATGTAATGACACATATCATGCCTATGAGACTGTTGTGATTGACATAATGAAACCAATCATGCCTATAAGACTGTTGTGATTGACATAATGGAACCTAACATGCCTATGAGACTGTTGTGGTTTATATGATGGAATCTATCATGTTGTACATCCTACGCTTATGAGACTATTGTGATTGATATAATGGGACTTATCATGTTGTACATCAAAATTAGTGATTCTCTTAAGTCTAATTCTATCTAATATTTATACCTATGGTGTAAATTGCTTAGCTTTCCCACACTTATTATTAATGTACAACATGCCTAGTGAAACATGGTTCTTGAATTGGGTACACCTTTACATGACTATTTTTCCTTATGTCAGTTCTTATGCTCCTTCTCTATTTTTTCCTTTTTACTTTCTTTTGTGAATACTACGTTCATTCGGAACTTAGACTGAATCTCATTGTACGTGCGATTATAACGCGGGAAAATTGGGTATAATTTAATTGAGTAAATTTTGGGCATAGCATGTGAATGTGGCATAAAACTTGTACTGACTGTATTTGGGAATATTGACATAAAATGACCTAAACTTGGACACATATGACAAACATGTAAAAATGGCTAAAGATGAACATGCCTAACTCGAGGTTGGATTGAGTTGAACATACCAAATAGTAAATCACATTTGCTTTGGTCCTTTTAAAATAGATTTACAAATCAAAATATTTATTCTGATACATAATCCCTACTGCAGCATATTAAAATTGACTTTGAAATCAATTTAGAGTCTCAATATTATTAAATATACAAATAATAAAATTAAACAGGAATACAAATTTCCTTTAGATTTTGAAATCGAATCATACCATATATTTATCATTATAAACATATGATCAACACATTCAAAGTCCAAATGCATTTTACATAACATATCTGTCAATATGCATATGCAATACACTCATATAAAATATACCATATTTACACTTTAGAGAGTCGACAAATTCACAATTTGTTTGTTATGATATGATGTAATTAATTTCATTATCAATATAATGAGAAATCAAAACTAAGAAAATTTATGTATGAATCTCTAATTCATATTGTATAATACTACTGGACATTTGATCTGAAATCACATGTTCTGATTTTATACTAGAATAAAATTAGAAAATGTCGTTTTAACAATTTTCATACAAATCAATTTCATTAAATTAAATTTGAGTGAAATTTGCACAATTGATTGACAATCGTTAAATTTGGTTTTGCTCGAAACAATAATATGATAGGGTCATGATTTTAATATTTATGGATCAAACGAATTTTGATTATAAATTTTTAACACACCCTACTCATATAAACAGATCTAAAATCAAGTAACGTATAATTAGAATTAATATCTAATATTAATTTGTTTTTGAACAGAACAATTTTAATTTAGAAAATATAATGTCAAAGCTAGATATATTAGTCCCAAAAGTGCCATAACATACAACCAAGACAAAATCTTGCAATGATTTTAACCATTCAATTATCTATAAATACATGAGTAATTAGAATACATGGATTTCACACTGTAATATGGCTTATAATGTTAAATCCAAACGTTATTTGAATTCATCATTTTTCGAACAGATAATCAATATTAAATATTCTAACAGATATGAATTGGCAATATTAAATACACATAATCGATTCAATAACAAATATTAGTACCAGAATCACAATAGGTGACAAAACAATTTTGTTAACCTTGAAAAAATTTCAAATCTGAATCGAGTTTCTATTATAATTATTTATGTAATCATCCTAACATATAAACCAAATCAAGATTCAAAAATAAAGTAATTTCGATTTATCACTACAGTATTAAAACATAATTGTCTTAGTAATGTTTTCGATCATTCAATGAATTAAACACGAATAAACCAAAATCAGTGTTCAGTTTAATCTCGCAAGCCCTAGGATCTGATACCACTGAAGGAATTTTATTCAATCTAATCGACATCTAAATTCATGATTTCACAATTTAAACTAGGATCTATTACGAGAACAATAAAGCAAAACTCGTATGGATTAGGATTTCATACCTATCGCGATGGATCCTGGAAACACTGGATGCAATTCAAACTCGATGAAGCTAGGATGAATCGAATCGTAAGGCTCAACAAAGTGTTGACCCTCTACTGGTAGCCATGAACACTCGATCTCAGATTTTGTCAAACAAAATCGAGAATAAAGACTAAAGGTGCTAGCCAATTTGGGTTTAGGGTTTTTCCTTATTTCGATTTTACGGTTTTAGGTTTTCAAAGGAACGAATTAAAATAAATGTCATCCTTCCTTTTATTTATGTGGTAACCATAAAATCTAAATAAGATTATACCATAAATGCCCTTATACCAATTGAAAACTAGAGAATAGTCAACATTTGATCCTCTTTTCTTGTGAACGGTTCTCATCCTTTTCAAGTGTTCTTATGTGTGACCCTATAGGTTTTTACAATGTTGGCAATGATTTTAAATATTATTTAAAATCATAAACAGAGATTGGCATCTAGCAATACATCAATGCTACCCAAGTTATAATAATAATGACAATTCTATACAACCTTTATGTGACCAATGTATCAATGTGATTTAATCCTTTAAACCAATATATCCAGGATTAAACTCGAGGCATGGAATGTATCATCCTCTTTATAATTTAATCTGTGTATCTTGATCGATGAGTAGAATGTTTAAAACAAATCAATATTTGAGTACGGCCATGCATTTCACAGTCTCACTCAATGAAGAGGCCCATGGATATCACTACAAATATTATAGGGTTAAATTCCATCTAGATCATTCATAATTTTCATTCGATTCGAGATGTACCCAATAATCACCGTTATCGTCTACTCGGTAAAAATAACTTTAGACGATATCAAAGAACAAATATCCTCAAATAAAATTATAATGATTTCAGGTCTGAGGACCATTACATCATAGCCCTATAAGAATAACTTATGATACTGTTAATTACATACCATGTAGTTTTCTCTCGTTACGTCAGCCCAATACGCTATTCTCCAATATGTATTTATGCCTTGACATTAATATCACGTATATTATTGATCGAGACATGATCATCTTCTAATCAACACACTAATCTCAATGTTTTATTGTTGTCCTATATATAAACAATAAAACTAGACTATGGAATACTTAATATATTATATAATCTCAAGTTCAAGTCTTACTCGAACTATATAATTCCGTATTATTATTCTAAGGACTTCTATTGTCTTAATATTTATATTATGTAGTAAATATAACATAATAGAATATATATATATATATATATTATTCAAAATAAAATATGATATTAATAGGGTCATTAATCCCATCAAATGGATTAACTCTAGGGTGTAAACTTTAACTGAATTTTGGTGTACTACGACACTCGAACATTTTGCAAAATGGTTTATAAGCAACTGTGTAAATAGGTATTTCTTATCACTTTGAGGCAAATTAGTTTTCGTGTATTACTTTTGAAATGAAAATCCTCTCAAGGCTATACTAAATATATTTTTCAAATTATAATTTTTTTTTAAAGAAATGATTCGGAGGCTTTGAAATCATTTTATAAATTAGTTTTCTAAAATCAAATATTTTCAATATATATATAAACTCATGCATTTTTGCACCCTTCGAGAAAACTTTGTTGTGATAAAATGATATTATATACCTCATGGTATGGGACATGAAGGTATATGGGATCGTATAGTTCCAAACTCATCCTATTGTTCTTATGTTATCTTGTGTTTTTGTGTTTTCTAGTATGGAGTCAACTAGCAGTTAGTAAACCAGTAGTGAGAATGTATGGTAAGGGTCTCAGGGTGTGATGTTACAATAGTATTCAGTGGAAAGGTCGCGGACCACAATGGAAGAAATCCAATGCACCAAAATTGTTCCTGCAGGAGAGATGGCCGAAGAAAGGTATATTTTTATCCTTTGAGGTTCCTTTCATTGAGGAAGACTCCGAAAAGGAGGTTGGAGATGATAATGCTAATGAGGGTTTGGCTATTGGTGGCGGCACCATGCGGCTATCTATTGGTCAACCAAAGGGAAATGGCAGTGGAGTCTCTCATTTAATACAGCGGTGCGAAGTTTTGAAGAAAGATAGGGAACGTGACTCTGCTTCCAAAAGCAGCAAGGGGAGAAACCCATGACTTTCTCCTCTATTCCTCTACCATAGGTATTGACTTCTTTGTGTAATAATTTATTCCGTTTTATTATCTTATATGTTGTGTATCAGTTTTTAACCCTTCTTACTGAAAACTCATGTCAAATTGGTTAGAAATAAACTTTCTTAGATTAGATTAAATAAACAAGACAAAGAGTGTAATTATTAAACATTTTTAGGTTTAATAATGTGACAACCCATGTCCGTTAATGTCACTCATAAGAGAATACATTAAGTTTCATGAAGCGCAATAGGTAAACAGTATAGAAATTCACAAGACAAATATAAAATAAGTAGCGGAAAATTTCAACTTCATTATTAAAATAAAACGTAGTCTCAAACAGGTTACATCAAAAACAGTTACATCAAATCTATCTCATAAAAAATCTCATTAAACAAAACATCAGAGTACATAAAATCATACCACTTGCCATAAGCCTTAACAGAATAGAGAGCAAGTCGAAAAACAGTACATCTCAGGTAATCCAAGTCCAAGTTATAAGAGAAATTCCTAGTCACTGTTGATTGCTTCCACACCGATGACCTGGGGGGAGGAAGAAAGAAGTGAAAGAAAAAGGGTCAGACATAAAGTATGGCAAGTTCCAGTTATTTTCAAATATGCATAAAATAGAAAGGCTACGATAGGTAAATAAGACAGGATGAGAAAGGTACAGTGTCATTTAAGGTAACAGATAAACTAAACAGAATAACATAATAGACAGAAATAACAGGAATAAACTATGATCGAATAGTGCTTCACATTTATATCCTAAAATAGGTATTTCTGCATCAATACTAGTATAACGGGTTCAACAGGATTAGGTATTTAACCTGATTACATATCAGCAGGATTAACAGAAGATTTAAACAACAGGATTAGTCATGCCCTAATTACATAACCAGATTAGGTGTTAACCTAATTACACGATGGCAGGATTAGGTGTACCTAATTACTACTCATGCGATCGACTCCCTACTACGTAAATACCCTGTGTCAGCCCCGGCAGTAGGGTGTATCACTCCCTAACCCAACAACTATATGGCACAGAACTATTTACTGGTGTTACAGCGGCTTATCTCCCCTAGTCGGACTCATGCATTCTCACGACTTTGCCGGAACGCGCCCGTACCCACCTTCCCTATGTGAACCTCTTACTATCCAGTTCAATAAAGCGTGTTGTGGCCCCTACATAGTGTGAGTCCCCTTCTAACAAAATACCAATAGGGATACTGATTGATATAGGTTCCAAACAACAGATTGACATAAGTCGAACCCCCTAAGCTTGTTCCCTCAAAACTAGGATTTACGAGTCCCCAAAATCCGGAACAACAGGAGAATGAGGGTCCTCTTAGCTCATTAATACACATGTTTAACCTAGTAGGTTTAGGTTTACTAATAAGCATGGTTGTAGTATTACAAGTCATTATGTGTGTACAACCCCTCCCCAAAACACCTGCCCAGATGTATAAATAACTTACTACAACGATTCAATTTATTTACATCTTGTACTTACAATATTCTAACATGTTATTTACTTAATGTTTGTATTAAGTCAAACCTAGAATGTTTACACATATGCATATTACTCATCCCAATATGTCCCAAATTGCATCATGTACATATTTATGCATATTATCCATTTTTAACCATATACAACAAGTATATGCACATTACCCTTTTTTTTTTAATTTACAGCAAGACCAAACATGAGCATATTATCCCTTTCCCAATTTATAGTTAAACAATCCCCAATTTAACAACATGCCCAAATTCATCTTTTATGTCATTCATTATTGCCCCAATTATACGCACACTCTAATCGGATAGAGCCTAGGCTTCCAAGGCTTAGCCTAAAATAAAAAGGGAAAATAGAGGAAAAAGAATAGAATCAAATCACATACGCAAGACTGGAAATAAACTAAAACACAGAAACATGGAAAAAGGAAGATAGATACATATAACTTGTTATTTATCTAATATCAAAGGCATATGTTTTACTTATAACAACTGCATAGGTGATTTACCAGTGTAAAACATGTATAGCAATTATCTTACAAACACTGTATATACCCAATTTATTTAACTGTCATTGTTATAATCTAAGAAATTAGATCTGAAAATGACAGGGAACTCACAGTGGGTCTTGGTGAAGAATAAATTAAATCTCTTATATGTATATAACTATATGACGTAGAAAAGTCCAACCCAATCCTTTTAGTTGTTGTATATATGCAAGTCTATAATGTTTGCTCTGTAGATCTAAGCTTCAGCAGCATTCCCCCATTATATGTTTATATTTTTTAGAATAATTTCATAAAGGCAGAAGATATGAAGAAATGGTGTGTATTGGTATGGGAGAAGCTACCTATGTACAGATTCACAGAATCAGCCTCAGCCTTTAGATTCTAGGGTTTTAATCCAAACCGTACATGTAGCGCTGAGTCAGCAACGAATATAGTCTGAAATACAATCCAGATTCACAGAATGCACCTGCCCAGATCGTTAGTGGGTCGACCCACCGACCCATGGAGTCGACCCATAGGTCGACCCAGGCCGTTTGTGGGTCGTTCCACAACGGTCGGGTTTTACGGTTATTTTCCCGCTCATCTCGTTAGAATTTATTTGTATTAATTTATATTATATTTATATATAAGCTCCGTATATATATAAAACTTCTAATTCCCATAACTTCTTCATACATTATCCGTTTTGCGCAAACTTGGGGTCTATTTGAACCATTCTGAGACGAACGCAATGGTAATGCCGGTTTCACTTAATTCTGAATATTTAAGTAAGTAATACCAAATTTATTATCTTTAAATTATGGTTATAGTGTATTCAATTTTGAGGTGTTACATTCTCCCCTACTTAAAGGATTTCATCCCCAAAATCTCCAAGTTAAGAAGAATGTTACTATCCTAACTACTACCAACAACCATGGTATTTTCGTCACGAATACAACTATGTTATTTTCGTGGCCAAATTCCTGATGCTGCAAGATTCTATTTCTCAGCCTGTTAATATATTATTACTTTGTTGTTAATTTTTCATTATTTATTATTATTAGTTTGTTTTAGGTATATTTTTACAGGGTGTTACAATTCGAGTCATGCACAAATTTCCGTAGAAACGATACATGAAACACGTTATGCACACTTACCATTTTCTCAGGTAAACGCAGTCTATAAGCGAGCTTCCTAATATGCTCGACAATCGGAAATGGCCCAACAAACCTTGGAATTAACTTTTCTTTCTTTCCAAAATGAACCATATTCTTAAAAAGCGAAATCTTAACGAATACCAAATCTCCAATTGAAAACTCAAAAGCCTTTCGTCGCTTATACGCATAACTTTTCTTACAATCTTGGGCTGATTTTATTCATTGCCGAATGACTTCAATATTATCCAATGTTTCTTTTATCATCTCAGGCCCAAATACTAACTTCTCTCCAGTCTCTAACTAACAAGATGGAGAATTATGTGGCCTGCCGTACAATGCCTCATACAGTGTCGTTCTAATACCTGATCGGTAGATTTTGTTGTAAGAAAACTCGACTAAATGCAGATGGTCTTCCCATGATCCTCCAAAATCCAAGACACAAGCTCTAAGAAGATCTTCCAATACATGATTAACTCTTTCGGTCTGACCATCTGTCAGGGTATGATAAGTAGTACTTAAGCATAGCTCTGTTCCCAATGTTTCTTGCAAACTTTTCCAAAATCCACTAGTGAATAACGGATCTCGATTGCTAATAATGCTTTTTGAAATTCCATTGAATCAAACTATCCACTTAAGATATAACTCAGCGAACTTCGATGTAGTCCTAGTTGACCTGATAGGAATAAATCTTGCACTTTTGATCAAACGATCCACGAGAACCTGTAACAATCCGAATTTTAATAATGTGTTAAAACCATAAATCAAGGCAGAATTAAATTTTAAAATAAAAATCAGGGGAAACGGGTTGCGCCATTGTGTTCATCTCGAAATTCTGTTTAGAAAAGAGTCCGAGTTTTCGAAAATCGGAGTCCGGATGAAGAAGTTATGGCTTGCTTAGCTTTATTGGGGAATACTACAATTTATTTTCATGCTTCTTTGTTTTTGAGCAAGACAGATATTTTAGCTATGTAATTGGGTATTTGAAAGTTGATGGGATTTTATTGTAAACAATTATATTTAATAAATGATTTGAAGTACTTCTACTTTACCTTCCGCTGTTTTATATATGTCTGTCTTGTAATATTTCTGTTCCAGTACCCATAATGCTCCATTGAATTTAAGGCATTCCCTTTGTGAGTGACCTTAACGGATGTGGGGTGTTACATTTGGTATCAGAGCAGAAGGTTACCAGACTGGGCAAAAGCTTTTAAAAACCTTCTGAAATTATTTTCAAAACATTTACAAAGAAGCATTTTTGTAAGAAAAGTTTTGTTTTACGAAAGGCATATTCCCCAAAGCCATATGCACTATCTTTTGATTCTCTCTTTGAATCTCTTCTTCCTCTCTTTTCACCATAGTCTTGTAGGCGTGTGTCGGAGGGCAAAGGAGTGCCCAACCTCCATCAAGAGCCGCAGTAGTTCCATCTGCGACTAATCTTATTTCAAGCTTTGTAGGGTTGCCATGCGATGGAGGTAGCTTTCGAGAAACTTGTTAACAAGCTATACAAGGATAGTAAGAATGAGGATAAAAGAACACAAGCCTAAGGATAAGAATCTTGTTGATAGGGCTTAATCCACGAAGGAGGAAAAGGTGGAAGGGAAGGAGCCAAAGTGAAAGAATAATAAAACCCATGACAAGAGAGAGTATCTTTAGTATGGTAAAAAGGGCAAAGGACAAGATCGTCGAGAGGGCAATTGTATGCTCTCACTACTAGCGTACCTAAGAAGAGGCGGTAACGTTTCTATCAAAGGTTTAGCTTTTCTTTTCCATCATCCCGTTAGAACTTTGTTTTTGTACATCGCACCCTTTTAATTCTGCTTCGATAGTTGGAGTCTCTGCACCTTAGTACTAGCGTAGTAGAGGATCCCGTTTTTGTCTCAAATCCTATGGGGAATCGGCTCATTTATTCATGACTTGTTAGGATTTGAGAATGTCTATGCTAAGTGTTGAGTTTAGAAGTAATGCTTATGTTTTTGGGCTATGGATTCTAGGGATGGGGTGGTTATCCAGAAATGGTACCATTCTCGAGTATGAAAGGAGGGTAGTTAGACTCTTGACTTGCCCCGGTAATGCCCTCGAAGTTTAGTGTAACCCTAAGGGTTCTTCCATGCTTAGTTACCTAGAATCTCTTGATACGTTTATTGATTCGTTTGAGTAGTGTTCGCCACTAAGGCGGATGGTTCATTTCGCTTATGCATGAGTTATAGAAAATCACCTTAGTAAGTACATTTGGCAACATGGTTGGCATTTGTTTGTTTTCAAGAGATAGTTCTTCTGCATGGAATACCTAATAATAAGTAAACGAGATCCAGGATTCACTAGTGAATTTTGGAGAGCTTGCATGAAACCATGAGTACGCAGTTATGTTTAAGCCGAGTATACTAGAAAAAGAATAAGTGAAAGTGGAACGAGAGGCGATAGTGAAATGAGTTCCAACTCATATTTTGGAAATAGGAATTAAGAAGCTACGAAATTGTGAAGCTAAAGGCGGTCAAAGCACAATGGAGTTAAGCTCAAGGAAATGCGACTTAGAAGATTGAAGACTAGACACGCGCATCATATCTCTTTTTAAGAGTATATCCTTGATCCCTCTTTTCCTACAGAGCTTATTTGCATGCTATCTTTTAAGTATAACCTCTCGGCCCTATTCTCCATCCTATTTCTATTGCAAACCCCATAGGGAGTATGACTCATCTGTTAGTAATACATGTTAGGGTTTGAGGGTGTCCGTTGGGTTGACTAAATTTTTTGGGTTTTATAGAATATGGGTTGGTCTTAGGAAGGGATTTCTTGTGACCAAAAAGGAGTCCATCATGCTTAGTTTCCTAGAAACATATATATTGGTTGGTTAATTCTTTGGGTATCAGTCTGATATTGATTTCGGTCTTCGGGGATGGTGCTTAGGGAGTTCTTCTCCTAACCAGTATATATGTGACATAGATTTCCAGTTTTGACATTGCCTAATGGGCACAAAGTTTTTACTTGCTTCTATCGTTCGACTATATCTTTAGGTAGGAACAATTGGGTGTAAACATGTGTTTGAGACATGTTATGATTGATGGTTGCAAGTGGTTGCAAGCAGTTGCTAGTGGTTGCTCGTGGATGCATATACACGCACCTTAGACACTAGATCGGCTCCGTCACCTTTCATATTGCATATGCATGAGTGTTTATACTTGTTTATGGATGAAATTAAATGTGTTATCATGTGGATGTTGCATATGGATGAATGTTTGTGCACACATATAGTGTTTATATGGCTAGGACTATTCGCATACATGTTGGACTCATGGCACTAAAACATATTTTGCATTAAGAAGATCAATCAGGCCTGATCATTTGCATTAGATAAGGAACATATACACACACTTTCTGCATATGTTCATACAACATTAGAAATCTCTTAAGGACAATGGTTGCTTGTGGATGATGGTTGAGTAGATGGTTGATTGGATGATAGGATGCATTCTTCTTAACCTGAAGATTTCGGGGACGAAATCCTTTAAGGAGGGGAGAATGTAACAACCCGAATTTTAATAATGTGTTAAAACCATAAATCAAGGCAGAATTAAATTTTAAAATAAAAATCATGGGAAACGAGTTGCGCCATTGTGTTCGTCTCGAAATTCTTCTTAGAAAAGAGTCTGAGTTTTCGAAAATCGGAGTCCGGATGAAGAAGTGTTGGATTGCTTAGCTTTATTGGGGAATACTACAATTTATTTTCATGCTTCTTTGTTTTTGAGCAAGACAGATATTTTAGCTATGTAATTGGGTATTTGAAAGTTGATGGGATTTTATTGTAAACAGTTATATTTAATAAATGATTTGAAGTACTTCTACTTTACCTTCCGGTGTTTTATATATGTCTGTCTTTTAATATTTCTGTTCCAATACCCATAATGCTCCATTGAAGTTAAGGCATTCCCTTTGTGAGTGACCTTAACAGATGTGGGGTGTTATAGAACCCAAATACTATCATTTCATGCCCTTGTCCTAGATAATCCATCAATAAAATCCATCGACACTTGCTCCCATTTCGGAACTTCCAATGGCTGTAATAGTCCACTCGGTTTCTTCTGCTCGACTTTAACTAACTGGCAATTTATGCATTTCGAGATGAATTTCCCGATACCCCTTTTCGTACGCTCCCAATAGTGTACTCGTTTCATATATCGATACATCTTATTACCACTAGGAAGAATCGTCAATCTAGAGTAATGGCACTCCCTTAAATCTTCTTTCCTCAATCCATATATATATCGTCGATTTCTATTTAAAACGTATTTTATAAATCATTTGTAAATCTATTTCGAAACGATTTCAACCCCATTTCCAGTTTTAAATCAAAATTGAATATTCCATATCATTATAATTTTAAAATGATAATATTTTCAAAATATCAGATTTTGAAATCCATTTCTTTTTCGTATTCATTATCAAATGAATAAAATTGATCGATAAACCCGTTCAGGTTAAAATGGAGTTTCTATACTTAACTCGGCTTCATATATTTTCGTGTCCATCCAAAATCGGACATCATAATCATATTTTATTTTTTCATAGAATATTATTTTAAAATTATTCATTATTTCTGAATCGGAATGCGTCTCAATCAATTACCATATAATTTCAGTTATATGGATTTCATACATCGCATATATTCAACAATAATGATAAATAATCATCAAACAGTCAATTCACATCCAAAGTGCAATTTACAACTGTATAAGCATTAAATAATTAAATAACACTTATCACAATCTGTTGATCCATCAATTGACATATAATTAAATTTTAGGGAGATGTGAATAAATTATTGTCTATAGACCCATGTGGGGTTTTCAAACAACAACAGTCGAGTTAAATAAACAATTGGTTAGTAAATTTAACGAATTCTATTTCATTTTGAATTATTTTTCTACTTAACCAATTTTCACTGTTTAAATTACAAAAGATATTTATAATTAAATTCAACTACCACAAAATAATATTAAATTATTTTTAATATTTTAAACATTTCAGCTTCACAATCAAAACACAATACAGTTAATTAAATCGTCCATGGTTTGTGGACAAGGGAGGTGAGCTAACAGGCACCATATACAATTTATAATGATTAAAACTGATAAAAATCTACACTGGCAATTCTATATATTTTTATACATGAATACAACAGCATGATAAAATATAATTTAGTGAGAATGAGTTCTTACATTGGTTTCCACTCCGTTATTCTTTATTTCTAATTTCAGTATAGTTTGGATTTGAATTTGCTTGAAATTTTAACGTGCTCCATTTCTGATCTAGTCAAACTCGTGTTGTAGCTCTCTTTTCTGCGATTCCAACGGATCTGAAATCGTTCGATTTCGTTTCTGTTTGGACAAGATATGAGAGTTTAACTACTTAACATCTCAATTACATAAATTAATTACATAATTAATTTTAATTACTTCCTAATTCCATTGTTCTTCGTTGTTGAACTGTACTGAGTTCGAAGCCATCACCGGAGCTAGGGCTCCAATTTGCGCCACCGTTCTTTGATCGGAATCCTATCTGGACACCCCATAGCGAAGAGATGACAACTGCCTTCCACTGCCGGGGTTGGCGCCCATCTCGATGCTCCCTCCGCCTCCAGAAACGGGTTCGAACAGTCAGGTTTTCAACTCGAAAATTGAGCAAATCGGTCAATGAAAATTCATTTCTACCGTTGATTATGAAGTTCATGAGAACTGAACCAAATTGCAGTAGAAATTTTCTCAAAATCACCAACCAATTTCGAGATTTTTGAGGAAGTCCGTTCGAAAATTCTGGTCGTTAGTTTTGACGCCGGCGGCTTCAACTAGGGTTGACCGTGCAATACTGAAGAATAGGGTTTTGACCCTGTTTCACTATATATACCTTAATTACATTAATATTTAATTTCTTTATTTCTAAATCTTGCAATTTAGCGTCCTGAACTCCAAATCAAACCCAATGACTATCGCCTCTAACCAAATACCCTCATTCTGGACACAATGGATATGTTTCATAAGCCAGTTCGACTGTTTCGATCAGTTTTCGTCAAAATTAAAATATAAATTGAATTTAAACGTACATTTTAATTTACCGGGGATATATACTGACTCCAAAAATTACAGAAAAATTATATCTAGCTTTGTTTGATGATACGGTCCTAAAAAACTAATTTCGTCGAATTTGGCGACCGTTTGAAAAATGGCCCTTTTCCAGTCAATTAAATTCAAACTGAAATTACAAAACACATTTAAATTCACCACACTCACATATTAATTCCAAAAATTCCGAAATTTTGAACCTAGCAATAATTTGACATTCCGAATCCAACAAAAGTGGTTTCGTCGAAAGTGGAGGTCGTTTGCAAAATGGCTATTTTTAAGGGCTATATATTGTTAAAATATATATAAATTCTATAGCGACTTTTCTAAATTTTAAACTGGGCATAACTTTCAATTTATAAAGTGAAATCTAAATTTTTCACACTCATTAGAAAGATATTATTAAACATATTCAAATATTTCTGGTTTTACTGAAACCCGATTTATTTTGAATTATCTACATTTATTTGAAATTTAAAATCGAAATTTCAAACTACCGTGCCATTTCAAGCTCGTTTTATAATTAAAATAAATTTATACGTTTTAACTTCGATTTAAATAAATTTTAAATCGTTATCATTTAAAATAAATCACTTTAAATATTCAAAACCCATTAAAATGTCTAAAATAAAATAAAAAATTGGTTCAGAAATTCCGGGTTGTTACAATCTTCCCCACTTAAAATCTTTTTGTCCTCGAGAAGGAATGGAGCTGAAAGTTGTTTAACTCACCAACTCAACTTTCATTCTGGCTTTCATTCTTCGACTTTTCAGTTTCTAAGAATTTTCTAATTTCTCAAAAATTTGTCTAACACCCTAAATTTTCGAAAAATTTCGTCATAACCTCCTTTGTACAGCCCTATTGGTAAAACCACAACTTGCCTCACAAGGCCCTCATCAATCCAAAAGAAAAAGAAAAGGCCAATCGGCTCATAAAATCATCAAACCAAATAAATACAGTAAACATGTACCTATTTGTCGGGCATATAATTTTATTCCTCTTCTTAGCTTCCATGCTATGACATGTTTACACATATATGTGTACATGTATGCAATTCCAATCAAATTTAATTCAGTTCGATATTAAATTCGATTTGGCTTAATTTACCTTTCATTTTCATACTGGTTTTATTGTTCCAATATTTTTATTAATCAAACTAATAATCAGACATCACAACCATCAATCCATTAGTTGGTTAACATTTCAAACATATATCTTTAATATACTCAAAAATCATGTTTTCAGTGTCGAATCACAAACAATAAATTCTAACTAAGTTTTGGTTCTCATGCCAGTCAAATGGAAATATATAGATATCCTACTTTCGAAACTCGAACATGAATGCTGATGATGTGGCCACATCATCAAAATCATCCCCGAGTGACTAAAGGGTGATTCTATATCTATCCAGTATATTTGAGACTTCTAATATACATTCATGACGCGTATATGCAAAATCTTCATATACTTGATAGTCCAAATTCAATATAAAATAAAATACTCAAATACGTATAATAAGATATAATTTTCAAAACAAAATTCATCAATTATATATATATAATACTCTTATAACTCATTCTAGGGTATTACTAACCCTATATATAATGAGTTATTCTTATAGGATGTTACTAATCCTATTGATGATGAATTCTTTTGTTTGGTTCTAACATGTCTTGTTCTCGAGCTCTTTAAACCAAAGCTCTGATACCACAATGAAACGACCCAAACTTCCCCTATCGGGAAAGCCCGGTCTGCTTTGAGAACACGACACGTCAGAACATAAACAATATAACATTTCATTGCTATTACAACAATTACATCAGAGTACAAATAAATATACAGCGGAAAATATCAGAGATTTAAAATACATAGCAGCGGGAATTTAGAATGTATAAATACAAGGTGAAGCGGAAAATACATCAACTAGCACAACTGAATGAGATACACGGATACAAAGCTTTCCGAATATAGCTCCAGTTGTAATCCAGGATCCTGGGAAAAGAAATATCTGCGAAAACCAAAACTACTAGCTACCCATGTGGAAAATATGGGCACCCAGAGTTTAGGCTAAAACAATAAACTCCGAGTCAGTCATGGGACTGGTGTGAGGACTAAAACAGTTATTAAATCTTTACTTTAAAAGTTGGGAAATCATGGGACCACGCCGTATAGCACGGAATAGGTTTACTCCACATGAATCTTAGTTTAAAATAAAACAGAGCAATGCTTTTTGGAAAAATGAAGCTATTATAAGACTCAGGTCCCATCACACAATGCAACGCAAGTCGGAGGATAGAGTTTTCCCTTATAATAGCCAAACATGCTTGGTATGTTTAAAACAAATCATTTTGATATTACTATAAGTACATAGTGTCAAAATCAACTTCAAATATAAATGTATGAATCATAGACGACATGAGTGTCCCATGCCACTATGCCGCCATATAGGTTTACAAATAAAACCGAAAAGTCGCGTACTGGAAATTGGATTCTATCTATGAGTCAAGGCAAGGGATGGCTCCTCACCGATTCGAGACACTCTAGCCCGTGCCTCAGGAACAGAACGCTTTGTCCCTTGGATCTTCAGGGCCGGTCCACACTTACTTTAGTGGATTGGTTAATCCTGAACATGCGTTTCCCTGCCTATAGGGCATAAAATCTGGTCAGTACGTCGACCATATCAAGAGCCACTAGGGACTCAAATCTGAGGCGCCTCGCAATCCATCGTATATATAAGTAAAAATGTCTGGGCTCTATACCATGACACTACTTCTAGCTAGAAAGAAACGCATGCACTCCCTGCAGTCACTGTCCCGTTTTTGACTCATACCAGGTGTGAGGCTCACGAATTAACGCTATACATAAAGGTATGTTAAATAAAGCTGTTCTTTGATCATCATCCACAAGACATTGCTTTTCAACAAAAGCCTTGATCATTTGCATCTCAGCATGCCACACTGACAATTCACGTCATGCAACTGATGTCTACCAATATATGACCTCTATGCTCGTACGTCTAAGAGAAGGGTGTTAAGCAAGTGAATAAATTCTCCGCCACCAAATAGATGTATATATATATATTTAATAGAAATCAATTAACACAGAATGAAATCCAACGTCAGACACACATCCATTTACAAGTCTGTTCTGGGTCTGAACGAAACCGGAGGCACCTTATTCCTCGTCCCATATGTCCAATACAGCAGAGAGGTCCTCGCATATCCGGTCGACCACCACTTATTACCTTGTCTTAGATGTACAGCCCAATCAAGACATCAGTAATCATCCAAACAATGTGAAGATCTCCAGTCTTCAACCACCGTCTTCATCGTCGACTTTAAGTCGTCATGTTAATTATTCAGAATGGGTTAACCCGGTTTTTTTGAATAATTCGCGTATCTTATAATCAAGTGCTGAAAAAACACATCATACGCCTCATTCCAATCCAGAATATTCTTTTATTCAAATATTCACATCTTAGGGAAAGGTTCCCATTAATTTTATCAAAGATAAATTCTTTTAAACTTATTCTTGATTCTTCCTTTGGATATCAATTCAAAAGATTTTATTTTATCTTTTACCAATTCTAAACCAAATTAAGGTTTATAAAACTAGTCGGGATTATCGAGCCTTACCGAATTAATCATTTATTTATTAATCCCAATCCCAACCTATTCATCCTATGGAGCAAAACTGGTAGTACTCCATATCTAACACCTACTGCGTTATTGGTAAAATTAATTACCATTTCCCGTTAAAATCTAATTAAAGATTTAACTATCGCCTGGAGTAAAACTGATGGTACTCCATTCTCGATCATTTCATGAATTCGATTGGTTTAATTATCCCATTCTCATTCCAATCTAATTAAAGATTTATTAAAACTCCAATTGGTTTTAATCTTCCTAAAAATCATTATTTAATGATTTTTCAACTTTAGGAAATCAATCCAGCCTTTAATTGGGTTAAAGAACCAATGTCACTTAAAACACAGTTCACGATAAACCCCAAAATCCTATTCTATCAAAATGGAATCTCCACGAAAATCAGATCAGTCAAAATCAATATGAATTTCCGTATCAGACTAATAATATAAATGGAATAATGGCGAAGCCTTTAAAATTCCATATATAGTAATGGTCTTCCTTCACAGAAGCTCATCTCGATTATTACCAAATCGAATTCCATTCGATTCCAATTTAATATATTAAATCGGAAAACTTTACTTCGGAAAATTTCCATTAAATCTTATTAAAATGATTTATAAATTCCAAATCATAACTTCACTGTTAATTGGGTTAAAGAACAAATGTTATTTAAAACACCGTTCACGATAAACCCAAAATCCAATTTCAATTCAATTCCAATTAAATATTAATTAATTGGTAAACTTCTCTAAATCTTAACTAAAAGATTTATTCTTTTCTTAACTGGGTTTAAGAACAGTGTTATTTAAGACACCATTCACGACAAACCCAAAATCCAATTTGATATCAAATACATGGCTCTAAATAGAAATTATATCAGCTTATATTCAATATCAAATTCTGAGACTAACGGATATCGTATTGGGAATAACAATATCTGTATCTTCCAAATTCCTCAACAATATCTGTATAATCACGGAATCCAATATCGAAATATTCCGAAGATTGTTTCCATTTAAATCCTTTCCAATTAATATGTTGGAAATTTTTTGGTTATTTTAAAACTCATTTTCAATTCTAATTTATTATTTCAAAAAATAATTGGATTATTATTCTAATTATTAACTAGTTCATTTCGATAAAAATATATTTTTATCTTTTCAAACTTGGGATTTTTCACCCTAAATATTTCCAAATCATTTATTATGATTTTACATAATTTTTCCATATTTTTTAATAATTTTATTAAGGCCCTTACAGTCGGTTTCCAATAACGGCCACCGAACTACGTCCATAACGACCTTTTCTAAAATTGATTTGGACATATTTCCAAATCCAACCGTTAGATTTCAATTCTCTTATATTCATTGGAAAGCTCTTTTCCACCCAAAGGTTCCAGGTTTAGGAGAATCCGATGGTCGGATATCCTGTTACATCAATTTGAAGTTAATGGTCGAAATTCGCGAACGGCCGTTGCGCGTCGCGGTCTATTCAGCCCATTATAATATATATATATATATAGGGTGTTGTTATTAACACTCCAACTATTGTTAGGGGGGTCATTTTTTAAAATGTCGTTTCTATACTTAACTCGACTTCATATATTTTAATATATTTTCGTGTCCATCCAAAATCGGACATCAAAATCATATTTGGATTTTTCACATAATATTATTTTAAAAATATTCATTATTTCTGAATCGGAATGCGGCTAAATCAATTACCATATAATTTCAGTTGTATGGATTTCATACATCACATGTATTCAACAATAATGATAAATAATTATCAAACAGTCAATTCACATCCAGATTGCAATTTACAACTATATAAGCATTAAATAATTAAATAACGCTTATCATAGTCTGTCGATCCATTGATTGACATATAATTAAATTCAGGGGAAATGTGAATAAATTATCGTTCCCAAACCTGTGTGGGGTTTTCAAACAACAACGGTCGAGTTAAATAAATCATTGGTTAGTAAATTTAACCAATTCTAATTTGGTTTGAATTATTTTTCTACTTAACCAATTTTCATTGTTTAAATTATAAGTAGATATTTATAATTAAATTTCAACTACCACAAAATAATATTAAATTATTTTAAATATTTTAAACATTTCAGCATCACAATCAAAACACAATACAGTCAATTAAATCGTCCATGGTCTGTGGATGAGGGAGGTGAGCTAATAGGCACCGTATACAATTTATAATGATTAAAATTGATAAGAATCTACATTGGCAATACTACACATTTTTATACATGAATACAACAACATGATAAAATATAATTTTGTGAGGAGTTCTCACATTGGTCCCACTCTGTCATTCTTTATTTATGATTTCAGGACAGTTTGGATTTGCCTAAAATTCTAACGTGCTCCATTTTTGATCTAGTCAGTCTCATGTTGTAGCTCTCTTTTCTACGATTCCAACGGATCCGAAATCATTCGATTCCGTTTCTGTTTGGACAAGATATGAGTGTTTAACTATTTAACATCTTAATTACATAATTAATTTTAATTACTTTCTAATTCCACCGTTCTTCTTCATTGTTGAACTGTACTGAGTTTGAACCCATCACTGGAGCTAGGGCTCCAATTTGCGCTAGTGTTCTTTGATCGGAATCCGATCTGGATATCCCTCAGGGAAGAGCCGACAACCGCCTTCCACAGTTGGGGGTGGCGCCCATCTCGATGCTCCCTCTGCCTCCAGAAACGGGTTCGAACGGCCAGGTTTTTAGCTCGAAAATTGAGCAAATCGGTCAATGAAATTTCATCTCTACCGTTGATTATGAAGTTCACGAGGAACTTAACCAAATTGCAGTAGAAATTTTCTCGAAATCACCAACCAATTTCGAGATTTTTGAGGAAGTCCATTCGAAAATTATGGTCGTTAGTTTGAGGCCGGCGGCTTCAACTAGGGTTGACAGCGCAATACTGAAGAATAGGGTTTTGACCCTGTTTCGAGTATATATACCTTAATTATATTAATATTTAATTTTTTATTTCTAAATCTTGCAATTTAACGTCCTGAACTCCAAATCAAACCCAATGATTGTCGGCCCTAGCCAAATACCCTCATTCCGGGCATAATGGGATATGTTTCGTAAACCAATTCGACTGTTTCGATCAGTTTTTGTCAAAACTAAAATATAAATCAATAAATATATATATATATATTGAATTTAAATGTACATTTTAATTTACCGGGGCCATATACTGACTCCAAAAATTACAGTAAATTTATATCTAGCTTTTTTTTGCTGATACGGTCCTAACAAAAATAATTTTGTCGAATTTGGAGACCGTTTGAAAAATGCCCCATTTCCAGTCGATTAAATTCAAACTGAAATTACAAAACACATTTAAATTCACCACGCTCACATATTAATTCCAAAAATTATAAAATTTTAAACCAAGCAATAATTTGACATTTCAGATCCAATAAAAGTGGTTTCTTCGAAAACGGAGGTCGTTTGCAAAATGACTATTTTTAAGGGCTATATATTATTAAAATATATATAAATTCTATAGAGACTTTTCTAAATTTTAAACTAGACATAAATTTCAATTTATAAAGTGAAATCTAAATTTTTCACACTCGTTAGAAAGATATTGTTAAACTGATTCAAATATTTCTGGTTTTACTGAAATTCGATTTATTTTGAATTCTGTACATTCATTTGAAATTAAAAATCGAATTTTCAAATTACCACGCCATTTCAAGCTCGTTTTATAATTAAAATAAATTTATACGTTCTAACTTCGATTTAAATAAATTTTAAATCGTTATCATTTAAAATAAATCACTTTAAATATTCAAAACCCATTGAAATAGCTAAAAAAAATAATTGGTTTAGAAATTCCAGGTTGTTACAAAACAAGTCATTTATTCTCGGCAATGGATACGTATTCTTCTTGGTCACCTTATTCAACTCACGATAATCCACACATAATCGTTACGATCCATCAGCCTTGGTTGCAAACACGACTGGTGCACCAATTCAGATATGCTTCTTCAAATGAATCCCTTATTCAGAAGATCGTTCACTTGTGCCTCTAACTCTCACTGTTCCTTAGGCGCCATCAACCTAAAAAGCATAATAATAGGTCAAGCTCTATCCACTAAATCAAACAAGAACTCGATCTCTCGATGCGGCGACAATCCTCTGACCTCGTAAGACACATCAGAAAACTCTCGTACGATTGGCACAGATGACAACCCATCTGTAAATCACAAGCGAATTTAAAAAGATAACCAAAACTACATCTTCTGGTAAACAACGTATCACTATCGTTTGCCCTTCCACATTCCTAGTTGTCACCTCGAGCCTCTCACAATCCACAATAGCTGCATACTTCTTAAACCATTCCATGCCAAAAATAATCTAAACACAGTGATATTCAAAACGAAACAATCACACACAAAAGAGAAACCATGAATCGATAAAACTAGACCACGACAAAGCATACAAAGGCTAGACGAACTCCCTACTTGATTAGTCACGACTAATGGTCTATTAACAATTTCAGGTTCTAAACCTAACTTGCAAACAAGCTCATTACAGATAAAATAATGCGATGCTCCAATGTCAAACAAAACCCCAACTGAAACATCTCTAATAGAAAGCATACCTTGCACAACAACACTCTTCCCCTTCTACTCAGCAGTCGGACCCCTCGAAGAAGACGACGCAACATCCAAAGCATACACTCTCACAACCTACTTATCCTTCGGTGGTTCCGGACAATTCTTCTTCTTATTTCCCGGCTTATCACAGTTAAAGCACTTCTTTTCCACCTTCGCGTTCTTGCAAACCTTGGAAAGATGGCCCTTCTGTTAGCAGTTATAACAAGTAACTTCATTTTCTGTTTCTTTTGGCCATTCTTCCCTTGCTATTACTGTTTCCTTTTTCTATTCCACTTTTTCTTATTGTCACCGCCTTGTTGTGGTTTTGAATCCTCCTTTCTTTCAACAACAACCTTGGCCCTTTGCGGAATCAAGTTTTCCTTCCTTAAAGCCATTTCAACTAAATATGGTCAATCAGTTGCTTTCTAGTGTTCTTATCTAATCCCAAAATAAATTTCTCTTTCTTCTGATAAGAAATTTCAATATATGAACGAGCATACTTGGATAAAGCTTCGAACTTGGCCACATACTCAAACACCAGTTGACCTCCTTGTTTAAGTTCAGCAAACTTTTTAAAGAACATCAATTTTTGGACCGTAGAAATGAACTTCTCCTAAAACTTAGTTCTAAACTGATCCCAAGTGATCTGGTACTCTGGTGTCTATAAGTTAATAGAGTTCCACCAATCCATTTCTCAACCTTGTAACTGCCTCGACGTAAGTTTCTTCTTAGTTGCATCGTCAATTCTTAAGTCTCCAAAGATTCGAACATGGGTATCTAGCCAATTCTGGAATTTAACCGTTGGTTCTGTCCTAACAAACGACTTGCCAACCATAAATGTATAATCCTTGCACAACTTAGCAAAATCCACTGCCCTAGGTGCCTGCACAGGAACACCACCATCTACTGACTCTCTTGAAGTGGACATCCTCCTCATGATCGCTGCCATCATGACCTCGAACATAGAAGAATAATCGGGTATAACAGCTGAAGCTCCCGACTGGCTATCAGCGTTTACCCCTTCAGCCGTAGGCTCATCCCTAGCAGCATGTCTCGAAGTTCGTCGACTCATTATTACTCTAAAATGAGAGTCAATTCACATTAGATAAAGCCACATTGGTTTTGAAGTGATTACTAACCTACTATACTATACTATATACACATATAATATAGTAATCATCCAAATAAAATTACAAATATATCTCTTTTACGCTTTTACGTTCACGAACCTTGGGTAAAATCGATTAACCAAGGCTCTGATACCAAATGTTATGATCGCCCCATATCTCATGCACTAAACTAAGGAAAATGTGCGATGTATGATGTGTCAGGTCGATATAGGATGATCATCAAGGAAGAATAACTCAAAATGAAACCTGTCGTATAACTCACAGCGCATGGGTACTATATAATAACAAAATATTCAACAAGATATAGTAATGAAGTATAACTGAACAAAAAAATCAAATCTTCATAAAACAATAGAGTCTTAAGCACAATATATCCGAGTACATGAATCTCTGAATATAATATGCCTCAATACGTCCCTCAGAGTCTCAATAACCATCTCGTCATCATCACACAACATCAACGGCACTAAACCTGCTACTTGCTACTTTGTCTGCTCATCAACAACATTGATGAACAACCTAAGGTAATAAGAGGAAAATATAAAACCTTGAGTCAAACAACAGTCTTAGTAAGCGACAAGATAACTAACAACAGTTACACAAGATAATATGAGTATAGGCGGATCAACCATCCGATCTACCCAGCAACCAACAAGTTAACACGTGAAAACCATCCATCTCATGCCATTATAGAATAGGAAAGGAACAAGCCACAAACCCGCTTCTCTTCGACGTCCTACGGTAATAGCCTATCCAGAGAAAAATTTAGAAGAAATCATAAAATCAACTACAATATCCATAATGTCCAATATCCTAGTTATCACCGACTAAACCTTGAATCCATCGATAATCGAACTTGGTTTTAACGATCAAAAGGCTAATGGAAAAACCCTGGTTCTAGACAAATTACCATACGCCATCGTGACTCATATGTTTTGCTTATTCGACGAAGATAACTAGGCCTATCATGACTTCCCAGGGTATACAATCTATCAAATCTGATCCTAACGGGCGTCCCACGATACCTCTACTTTGAGTCTGCTAGAACATTTCGAATATCAATGATTCCTTGGCGCTTCAAACTTGTCTAGCTATTCACCTTGGCGACTCAATTCATTTCTCGAATCATCCCATTACCATCTATGATTGAATTCCATTCTATCAATCCATTGTTATATTGGATCGTAAATTGAATCACGACCAACGCACATCAATCCGGCTCCGACCACTCCAATGCGAGTTCACATTCAAAGCACCATCCATCTTTGAGTTGCATATCCCCTATCCGAAGTCCATTTCCATCCAAACTTCACTAGCAACTCATGGGAGCCACCAAAATTCCCTCACAAACATTCATTGTCGACCCATCATCTCTTATGGATCTGTACCGGCCTATGATGGATCGGTACTGGCCCATCTACTTAGCCAGTTTTGGCTAAGTAGCTGGCCTCGGTCTACCCCAGCCTCGAGTGCCTCCTACCGGTCCATTTTCCCATCGATTTGACACTCCTATAGAAACTTCTGTCGGTCCATCCATGTCTCGGGTAATCAACCTTCTATTAACCCAAGTCAACTTCGGATGACTTGAAAATTTGTTGGCAATCCCGATTTATCAACATGAAGCCACGCCACAAAAACTGCCACCACCCAATCAACCTACAACGGTCGATACCGATCCATCATGGGTCGCCGACGCCAGTCCATATACTTATTTTACTTTGGCATGAAATTTTTCGTGCTTCCATCCCTCATCTCCAATAGCGCCTCCGCCAGGTTTCGTCTGAATCCTGTCATCTAAACCTCTGGTTTGCTCTGTTCTTCAATCCAATGTTTCTAGGGCAAACAATCTAACATATGACTCAAGCAATTCATCCTGTTCAACCAAAACAGTCATCAATACCACAATACATAATCATACAAGCACATCCAAATCATCAAAAACATATAACAATAAATCAATGAAATTGTAGATCTAAACGTACCTAAAATCATGATTATTGTATGAATTCCCAGTTTAATAGGTTTATTTAAAACTTGTGAACATACCTAGATCTGAGATGAACCTGTCTGAATAGATTTAGGGTGATTTAAACATATATGAATGAAATTAACATAGATATAACCCACATAACCCTCTGCTTCTGTGTGAGAGATATCTGTCACTCACCTAATCCCCGATTCCATGTAAATCCGATAATGGACAGCGTTGATAATCTTCGAACTTGGTGTAATTTAACGCATTCTAACTTCTCTTGATGATGATCTATCTTCTAGATGCAATATACTATGAATCTGATTGAAAAACATGGGGAAATAGGGTTTCAGGTTGAACTGGAGAATCTCAGAAGCCTAACCTAAAGTTTAGAATGAAGAGAGTAACCCTAATTGTCTCCCAAAGTCCCCTTATTTATATACGCAGGTCATTAGTCTAATGGGCTAGGCTAATCAGCCCATTAGCTACTAACCAGTCTGCCTAACACAAGCTAAAACTTAAAACAGCGATTCCTCCCAAAACACTGAATCCAATCCTTCATGCGACCACTCTACGGAATCGTAAACCACAATTCCGATCCAATGAGACCGATTTTAGCAGTTGATTCGATCCCTACCAAAAGTAATGGACCAAACAGTAAACCCAAGGGCAAAATGGTCATAAATAGATTCGGTAAAAATCATGGACATGACTCACATCCCCACGAACAACATATTAAAATCTGAGAATGATTCGACCATTAAGGAATAAAATATAATTATTTACGATCGGTCGATGCGTAAAGTACGGGTCGTTACACACACTATCATCTGCAATTCGAAGCTGATGAAACCTAATCTCTAAATCTGATTGAGGGAAAACAGATGCACCTACCAACTGATCAAACAAATCGTCTATCCGAGGGAGTGGGTATCGATTCTACTTCATGAGCCTGTTTAATTCTATTCAGTCCACGCATAGATGAAGAGTGACATCTGCCTTAGTAGCAGAAATGACTGGGCTCACGTGGGTTGTGGCTGTATTCTTTCCACCTGCTCCCCACTCAGATATACTATGTCTAATAAAGTCTTTCTCTAACAGCTCACCCACCTGCTTACTCAGTCCTTTCCTTTCCCTTGGAGCCATATGACGTACCGGCAATGCAACAAGATCAGCATTCTCGCTCAAATGAATCTGAAAGTCGACCTCTCGTCTCAGAGGTAGTCCTCTCACCTCCTCAAATACGTTGGGAATATCTCACCATGGGTACTGTAACGACCCGCATTCTACGCATCATAGGATTGTAGAATATTTATTTCTTTCACATACGAAGTCGTATGGTCATGCAACTTTGGGAGACGACTATTGGGGTCATTTCCCATGTTCATGATTTTTCCCGATTTTTAAATGACCATTTTACCCCTAGTTGATACTGTTTTGGCCATAACTTTTGATTGGAAAGGAATTTTGACTTGAAACCACCTCCATTGGCTCCGGATGATGGTTTACAATTCCGTAGAGTGGTCACATTAGCCAAACGGACTCACCGTTTGAGAGATATGGCTGAAACAAGTTTCAGATGGTGAAAAACAGCTTAATTGGGCTTAACCGGGTGATTAACAGCTAGGCCCAATGGGGGATTTCGGGATTAGGGTAAGGAGGAGGCTGAAATCAGTTAGAGAACGATCTTATCCTCATTTCCCAGCCGCCACTTTCTTTCTTGCAACCCTAGCAATGGCCTCCAACACCCAAATCACCTTCTAATCAAGTTTTGGCTTAATCTACATCAAATTAAGGAGAGGAAACACGAAAGCAAGGCTAGAGCTGCTGTTAGACATCATTATTCGCCCAAATCAGCAAGGTTTCAGTTTTGAGAATTTTATTTGTGGCCAAGGTGAGTGATTAACATCGTTTTGACACTAATTACAGTTAATTAAGGGTAATTAGTGAAGATTAGCGAATTTATACACTAATAAATTCTGGAAAATGTCTATAAATTCGAAAATAATATTTTATGCCTCTGGTAGAAATTTGGTTTAATTTGATTAAGTTTTGTTAACCCTATGATTAGTTTTGCTTAAACATGCTTAAGGGGAAATATGGGGTTTTGTGTATATTTGATCCATTTTGACATGTAAATTCATTGTTTTGATGTTTGTGGTTAGTTGTTATGTTGCTATGACTGTTTGGGATGATTTGTGATTGATTAGTATAGTTAGATTTGTCGAAAATGTCGTCTAATGGCGTAAACAAGTTGTTGGAAAAAGTTGCAGAAAGTTGTGCAGGGTTTCGGATCGGATATGGGCTCGGATCGGATAGGAGACCTGGGCAAGGAACCCGACCCGAACTGGAGTCTGGCACAAAAGAGGCTTGGCAAAAAGGAAGGCCATATTGGTTAAGCTGGGGATCAGATCGACTTAAGGACGAAGGGCTCGGATCGGATAGAGGAGGAGAGATCGGATCGGAGCATGTGAAGAACGAGGGAGCTGATCGGATCGGATAAAGGAGGAGAGATCGGACCAGAGCGAGGGAGCTGATCGGAGCAGAAGCACGGACTGGAGGGAAGATGGCAACCTGACCCGACCCGAAGTGGGGCACCCGACCTGAACCGATGCGACGCTGTGGACCCGAACCGAACCGCTACAGGAGAAGACTACGAACCGACCCGAAGTAGAGGACCCGACCCGAACCGATGGCTAGAAGGAGAACCCGACCCGACCTAGTATTGACCAATGACCCGAGATGCAAAGGTAGTCCAATATGGGAAGTTAGAGCTCAGGATCCAGTTGGGAATCGATGAGTTCACTTCATGATTGGGCTTTGCTGCGGGACGTGTGCCAAGGGGCAGTTGATGTTTATGACTTTGGATCACTATGTATGGGAAGTACGTGAACGGATTCAGGGCCACAGTGACCTAGGTACGACTAAAGGGCTATAAACCAATGAAGTGGGGTCATTTGTGAAGATTTGGTCATGACTCCATGTGGTAAGCTTGGTAGTAGCAGTAGTTGTACAAGTTGAACACCGTCACTACTTCGATGGGTCTAGTGATTGACAGCGGTGGACATCGTATGCTTTACGCACTGAGTGAGAGATGTGAGGATGGTTGCTATGGATGATTTGTTTGCCATCATTATGACATGCGCACCCCACCCCCGTATTCTTACACTATTTATTATGGCACCTTAGAGTATTGTACGGTACGTGGTACTAACTCTTTGGTTGCAGGTCCAGGTTCAGGTATGGTTTAGTATACCTGTTATTGTTCTGTTTAGATGCTTATCGCTCATACCAGGCTTTATGTCTGACCCGGAGTTTTATGTCTCCTCTTATTACTCTAGGTGCTCACACGAGCAGACTAGAGACATGTTAGCTGGTGAGGCACGGGTAGATGATCCGGAGACGAGCAGGAGGCTTCCACGTAATATATATAGTATTCTCCCTGTGTTGTTGAAGATCACTGCTTGGGCATTAGTGGTGCATCTTCTACTTTAGCTTTCTTTTGTTTAGAGATAGTAAATTTGGAAAGTTGTAATAAGCTGTATTTGGATTTTCGCTGCTCTGATATTGATGTTGATTTTAGTTATCAGCTTATGCACTGTCTCACCTGTTTTATGTCAAGTATGTTATTATTATTATATTTTACTCCATGCGCTGTGAGACATTCTACAGGTTCTTGATTAGTTCGTTCCCTTCTTTCCTTTCTTCTGACGACCGTCCCGTGCTAGTTGGGCATGTGTACAGTGCATTTTCGAAGGAAATGCAGGCTGGTGCGGGCGGGCCGTCACACTTGGTATCAGAGCTCTAGGTTGTGTAGTTAACCTAGGGAAGTTATCAGGGAGAGATAGTATACGTATACGAGAGAGCGTATTTGTGATTACTTTGGTTTTCAAAAGCTATATATATATACTATAACTAGTATAAGGATGAAGTCGTACTGCACTAGCACCACTACGGGGTCGTTAATCTTTTCTTTTTTCAGATTGACGATGAGCCGATATGTTAGAGGTACCGGTAGAGGGGCCAATAATGGGAATGCTGCTGACATGAGGACGATGTTTACTGACCTCATGAGAGAGATGCTTAGGGACGTGCAGAGGGCAGCTCCCAATGGTGGAAATGGTGGTGGTCCAATAGTGCAGGCACCGAGGGTTGACTTTGCCAAGCTGAACAAGGATTATACTAGTCTTGGTGGGAAGCCTTTTCACGGAACGGAGTCGGCTACGGATGTTCAGGATTGGTTGGATAGTTGCGAACGTATCTTCGAGGATTTGGGTATCGAGGATGCGATGAAGAGAAAGCTAGCGTCCCGTCAGCTGCAAGGGCGGGCAATGAATTGGTGGAATGCTATAAAGGCAGCAACTCCCGAAGATCAGATTACTTGGGAGCAGTTTAAGGTTCGCTTTAGCGAGAAGTTCATTCCAACTGCTCAGAAGTCAGTGTTGTTTAAGAAATTCTTGGAGCTCAAGCAGAATGGCAGAGCTGTCTCGGAGTATATTGCTGAATTCAACACTTTGTCGAAGTATGGGTTATCTCTTATTGATACTGCCGAGAAGAAGAATGAGAAATTCATAACTGATTTGGATCAGTACTTGGGGGAAAGCCTTATTAACCACATCGATGAGACGTTTGAATCGATTGTGGGGAAAACATTGAGATCAGAAAGTCTCTACCCTAAGCCGAAGACTGAGGTTGCATCTGCAGAAGAGCCAAAACCACAAGCAAGTGGTGGAGGCAAGGGTGGTTCCCAGAGTAAGAGGAAGCAGAATCAGACTAAGGATGGCCAGAAGAAAAAGAATAAGCAAGATGTTGAGTGCTTCAGCTGTGGTAAGAAGGGCCATTATGCTAGTAATTGTCGGGCTAAGCCAGCGGACAGGAAGTGCTTCAACTGTGGCCAAATGGGACATCACAAGGACAAGTGTCCACAGCCCCTAAAGAAAAGAAAATGGTGAAAGCCTACGTCCTTAATGCTATTCCTTCTTCGTCGAATGCCCCAACTACGGCGGAGTAGGGAAAGAATGTCGTCATTCAAGGTATGCTTTCTGCTTATGATGTTCCTGTTAGAGTTTTGTTTGATACCGGAGCTTCCAGTTCTTTCATATCTAGTGACCTGGTAGATAGGTTGGGATTGGAGCCCGAGATTGTCGATAGACCTTTAGTAGTGACGAACCCAATTGGTGGTTCGACTAGCCTTAGCATGATTTGTCGTAATGTGGTCTTATCGAGTCATGGATGCATGTTTGTTTGTGATTGCTTTGTTTTGGGCTTTACTGGGTTTGGCATTATTTTGGGAGTAGATTGGCTCTGAAGATACGGGGTGGTGGTAGACTGTGAGGGCTTTTTGGTGACAGCTAGAGCGGATGATGGGCGGAGGATAGTGTTTGGTGGTCTACCCAGTAAGGGGGTATTGGCTAGTTTTCTAAACTCCCTCGACATTCCGCATTGTGAGTTGTCAGGTTTGCCCATGGTTGGCCTGTATCCGGATGTTTTCGAAGAAGTGACCGGACTTCCACCACACCGAGAGATTGAGTTCCGTATTAATTTGGTAAAAGATGCCAGACCTATAGTGATGCCACTTCGTCGTATGGCACCAAGGGAGCAGCGAGAGCTCGAGGTGCAAGTCAGCGATCTTTTGAAGAAGGGATTTATCAGAAGGAGTGTTTCTGAATGGGGAGCACCAGTTGTGTTTGCTACAAAGGCGGATGGTTCCCTTCGTTTGTGTGTAGACTACCGCGAGTTGAATAAAGTGACGAGGAAGAACAAGTATCCTCTACCACGGATAGATGATTTGTTCGATCAGTTGAGTGGCGCGAGAGTATTTTCTCAGTTGGATCTCGCGACAGGTTTTCATCAGCTTAGAGTGGAAGCTGAGAGTATAGCTAAAACGGCATTTTGGACGCCGTCTGGGTTTTATGAGTGGTTGGTCATGCCATTCGGGCTGACCAATGCCCCAGTGTATTTTGTGGATCTTATGAACAGGGTATTCAGAGATCAGTTGAATAAGTTTGTCCTTGTGTTCGTTGATGATATTTTGGTCTATCAAGGACAGAGGAAGAACACAAGGAACATTTAAGAATAGTGATGGAGGTGTTGAGAAAACACCAATTGAAAGCAAAGTTTTCTAAGTGTCACTTCTGGAGGAGGGAAGTGAGGTTCTTGGGCCATGTTGTTTTAGAGAATGGTATTGCCGTGGACCCGGCAAAGGTGGCTACAGTACAGGATTGGCCTACGCCCAAGAATGCAACAAATGTAAGAAGTTTCTTGGGGTTAGCTGGATATTATCGTAAGTTTATCCAAGGTTTCTCCAAGATAGCAGCACCATTGACCCAGTTGAACAAGAAGAATCAAGCTTTTGTCTGGGATGAAAGGTGCGAGAATGCATTCAAGAGTCTAAAGGATAAATTGACATGCGCACCAGTGTTAGTCATTCCTAAGGGGAATGAAGAGATGACGGTATACACGGATGCCTGTGGTACCGGACTGGGTGCTGTATTGATGCAAGGCGGTAGGGTTGTAGCTTATGCAAGTCGGCAATTGTAACCGCACGAGAAAAGATACCCTACCCATGATTTGGAATTGGCAGCGATCATGTTCGCGTTGAAGATGTGGAGACACTATCTCTTAGGAGAAAGATTTGAGTTGTTCACAGATCATAAGTCGTTGAAGTATCTCTTCTCCCAGAAGGATTTAAATCTCCGGCAACAAAGGTGGTTAGAATTCTTGGCTTCCTATGATTTTGATATCGCATATACACCGGGAAAGGGCAATGCGGTGGCTGATGCATTGAGTGGGAGACATGCCAGTTTAGGGGATATGTTTCTTAAATGGAAGCAACTGGAGTACGTCGCTGGGTATGATTTCAGACCAAAGTGCGAATTGAATCCAGAAATGTTAGCAAGTTTGACGGTCAGACCCACTTTGATTGAGCGGATCGGCTCTAGTCAGAGGGACGATCCTAACCTATTGGAAATTATCTCCAAGTTAGAGATGGGTATCAATGAGGAGATGAACAAGTATGGGATTGATCAAGATTGATGGCTTAGAAAGAATGGAAAGCTTGTTGTACCCAATGTCAATGGATTGAGAGATGAAGTACTTAGAGAATGTCATCACTCAAAACTGACTATACACCCCGGTGGTAACAAGATGTATCGAGACATGAAACAGACCTACTACTGGGAAGGGATGAAGAGAGACATTGGGAGGTTTATATCCAAATGCATGAATTGCCAGCTAGTTAAAGCCGAGCAAAAGAAGCCTAGTGGGTTGTTGCAACCATTAGAAATTCCCGAATGGAAATGGCAGCAAGTCTCGATGGATTCCATCGATGGTTTACCAAGGACTAGATCGGGACATGATAGCATTTGGGTGATTGTGGACCGATTGACTAAAAGTGCAAGATTTATACCAGTCAAATCGACCAGAACGGCAGCCAAGTTGGCAGAATTGTATATGAAGTGGGTAGTGAGATTTCATGGAGTACCTAAAAGCATTGTGAGTGACCGAGACCCGTTGTTCACTAGTGGGTTTTGGAAGAGATTACAAGAGGCTATAGGGTCAGAGTTACATCTCAGTACCGCATATCATCCTCAGACCGACGGTCAGACGGAGAGGGTGAATCGTATTTTGGAAGATCTCTTGAGAGTGTGTATATTGGATTTTGGTGGATCATGGGATGACCATTTGCATCTAGCAGAGTTTGCATATAATAATAGCTACCAATCCAGTATCGGTATGGCTCCATATGAAGCTTTGTACGGAAGGCCGTGCAACTCACCATCATGTTGGATAGAGACTGGCGAGAAGTTTATGCTTGGAGCAGATGTGGTGAGGGAAACTTCAGATAAAATCAAGATCATTCAGCAACGAATGAAGGCTGCCCAAGATAGGCAGAAGAGTTATGCTGATAAGAGGAGAAGAGACCTAAAATTCTCCGTTGGCGACTTGGCGTTTGTCAAGATTTCTCCGTTGAAGAGCGTGATACGATTTGGCAGGAGAGGCAAGTCAGCACCAAGATTTGTTGGCCCATTCCCTGTTCTTGAACCAGTCGGGAATTTGGCATATAGAGTTGACTTACCAGCGAAGATGGCGGGAGTTCACAATGTATTTCATGTTTCCCAACTAAGGAAGTTCGTCCATGACTCAGATATGACTATTTCACCTGATCAGTTAGAGGACTTCGAAGTAGAACCCGAGGCGGTTGGGAACAGCAAGCCGGCCCGTATTGTCGAGCACGACATGAAGCAACTTCGAAGGAAGGCGGTGAAGCTAGTCAAGGTTCAGTGGAGCGAGGACGAGAATGATTGTACTTGGGAGACAGAGGAGAACATTAGGAAGACATATCCAGAATTCTTTGCATGGTAAGATTTTGACTTCGATTTAGTTTTCCGCATGCTAGGATAGGCTTGTTTGCTTGCTTTGCATGTTTGATTGTTGTATATGGTTGTTAGGCATGCAGGATCTTTTGTATGTTTTGGGTTAAGGAATTTCGGGGACGAAATTTCTTAAGGGGGGGAGCGTGTAACGACCCGCATTCTACGAATCATAGGATCGTAGAATATTTATTTCTTTCACATACGAAGTCGTATGGTCATAAAACTTTGGGAGACGACTATTGGGGTCATTTCCCATGTTCATCATTTTTCCCGATTTTTAAATGACCATTTTACCCCTAGTTGGTACTGTTTTGGCCATAACTTTTGACTGGAAAGGAATTTGACCTGAAACCACCTCCATTGGCTCCGGATGATGGTTTACAATTCCGTAGAGTGGTCACATTAGCCAAACGGACTCACCGTTTGGGAGATATGGCTGAAACAAGTTTCAGATGGTGAAAAACAGCTTAATTGGGCTTAACCGGGTGATTAACAGCTACGCCCAATGGGGGATTTCGGGATTAGGGTAAGGAGGAGGCTGAAATCAGTTAGAGAACGATCTTATCCTCATTTCCCAGCCACCACTTTCTTTCTTGCAACCCTAGCAATGGCCTCCAACACCCAAATCACCTTCTAATCACTTTCTAATCAAGTTTTGGCTTAATCTACATCAAATTAAGGAGATGAAACACGAAAGCAAGGCTAGAGCTGCTGTTAGACATCAGTATTCGCCCAAATCAGCAAGGTTTCAGTTCTGAGAATTTTATATGTGGCCAAGGTGAGTGATTAGCATCGTTTTGACACTAATTACAGTTAATTAAGGGTAATTAGTGAAGATTAGCGAATTTATACACTAATAAATTCTGGAAAAATGTCTATAAATTCGAAAATAATATTTTATGCCTCTGGTAGAAATTTGGTTTAATTTGATTAAGTTTTGTTAACCCTATGATTAGTTTTGCTTAAACATGCTTAAGGGAAAATATGGGGTTTTGGGTATATTAGATCCATTTTGACATGTAAATTCATTGTTTTGATGTTTGTGGTTAGTTGTTATGTTGCTATGACTATTTTGGATGATTTGTGATTGATTAGTATAGTTAGATTTGTCGAAAACGTCGTCGAGTGGCGTAAACAAGTTGCTGGAAAAAGTTGCAGAAAGTTGTGCAGGGTTTCGGATCGGATATGGGCTCGGATCGGATAGGAGACCTGGGCAAGGAACCCGACCCGAACTGGAGTCTGGCACAAAAGAGGCTTGGCAAAAAGGAAGGCCATATTGGTTAAGCTGGGGATCGGATCGACTTAAGGACGAAGGGCTCGGATCAGATAGAGGAGGAGAGATCGGATCAAAGCATGTGAAGAACGAGGGAGCTGATCAGATCGGATAGAGGAGGAGAGATCGGATCAGAGCATGTGAAGAGCGAGGGAGCTGATCGGAGCGGAAGCACGGACTGGAGGGAAGATGGCAACCCGACCCGACCCGAAGTGGGGCACCCGACCTGAACCGATGCGACGCTGTGGACCCGAACCGAACCGCTACAGGAGAGACTACGAACCGACCCGAAGTAGAGGACTCGACCCGAACCGATGGCTAGAAGGAGAACCCGACCCGACCCAGTATTGACCAATGACCCGAGATGCAAAGGTAGTCCAATATGGGAAGTTAGAGCTCAGTATCCAGTTGGGAATCGATGAGTTCACTTCATGATTGGACTTTGTTGCGGGACGTGTGCCAAGGGGCAGTCGATGTTTATGACTTTGGATCACTATGTATGGGAAGTACGTGAACGGATTTAGGGCCACAGTGACCTAGGTACGACTAAAGGGCTATAAACCACTGAAGTGGGGTCATTTGTAAAGATTTGGTCAGACTCCATGTGGTAAGCTTGGTAGTAGCAGTAGTTGTACAAGTTGAACACCGTCACTACTTCGATGGGTCTAGTGATTGACAGTGGTGGACATCGTATGCTTTACGCACTGAGTGAGAGATGTGAGGATGGTTGCTATGGATGATTTGTTTGCCATCATTATGACATGCACACCCCACCCCCGTATTCTTACACTATTTATTATGGCACCTTAGAGTATTGTACGGTACGTGGTACTAACTCTTTGGTTGCAGGTCCAGGTTCAGGTATGGTTTAGTATACCTGTTATTGTTCTGTTTAGATGCTTATCGCTCATACCAGGCTTTATGTCTGACCCAGAGTTTTATGTCTCCTCTTATTACTCTGGGTGCTCACACGAGCAGACTAGAGACAGGTTAGCTGGTGATGCACGGGTAGATGATCCAGAGACGAGCAGGAGGCTTCCACGTAATATATATAGTATTCTCCCTGTGTTGTTGAAGATCGCTGCTTGGGCATTAGTGGTGCATCTTCTACTTTAGTTTTCTTTTGTTTAGAGACAGTAAATTTGGAAAGTTGTAATAAGATGTATTTGGATTTCCGCTGCTCTGATGTTGATGTTGATTTTAGTTATCAACTTATGCACTGTCTCACCTGTTTTATGTCAAGTATGTTATTATTATTATATTTTACTCCATGCGCTGTGAGACATTCTACAGGTTCTTGATTAGTTCTTCCTTCTTTCCTTTCTTCTGACGACCGTCCCGTGCTAGTTGGGCATGTGTACAGCTCATTTTCGAAGGAAATGCAGGCTGGTGCGGGCGGGCCGTCACAGGTACCAACCCAAGATCATCGATAGAACTGTCTAGGGACTCTAAGAAGCTCAACCTGACTTACCCGCACGGGTCGCAAGATATCTCGAGCGCCATACCATGACAAGTCATCAATCTCACTACACTCCTTTTGTAGTCAAGAATGACACCATACATAGCTAGCCAATCCATCTCTAGAATAATACTGTCCCTGAAAACCCCAGTACATAGTTATCCCAATCAAATTCGACACCTAACATAGAAAGTTTCAAACCCTTACAAATCATAGACAAATGAGTTGAACCTCCTATAGGGTTTGAAACTACTACTGGATCAGAAACAAGAAACTAAGTGTAAACAATCGACTAATGAAGTAAAAAAATGAACGAATGCGAAGCGCCAGAATCAAATAAGGTCCTAACTGGAAAGTCATAAAGAGAGACTAAACCTTCGACTATGACCTTCATGCCCTCTCCTGACTAATACTAGCCTAAGCCACCTCCTATGCATGCATTTGCGCTCCTGATGAACCAACTCCTTGCTTCTAAGGGAACCGCCTACTAAAATGACCCAGTTGTCAACAATTAAAGCATCTTCCTTTCTTAGCAGTCTTCTTGCAGGCCTTCACAAAATGGCTTGTCATGCCGCATCCATGGAACTTAAACCTGCATTTATCTGAGCTTTCTCTGGCTTCTCGCCATTTTTATTATTAAATTTCTTAGGCCACCATTTCATCTTTCGAAAATTATCCTTAGCCGCCTCATCTTTACTTTCCTTGGTATCACATTTCCCTTCCTCATGTATAAGCGCCATCTCAGCTAGATTCTCAAACGTAGCACCCATTGGAATACGAGTCATAGCAAGTTCATGTAGAGGTTGATTCAGTCCCTTAATAAACTTCACAGCCTTCTTATGAGTCGTATTCAGTAAATCCATCTCAAACCTAACAAGCTCGTTGAACTGATTAATATGTTCCTTCACAGAGAGATCACCCTGTCTCAGTACTAGAAATTTCTCCAACTGCATGCCCTCTTCTGCTTGAGATAGGAACTTTCTCCCAAACCTCTCCATAAAGTCATTCTAAGTCTCAAAACAACGCTCTACCTCAACTGTTTCCCACTAAAATAAAGACACATCCTTCAATTTCCATGCAGCCAACGGAACTCCCCTCCTATCATCAAGCTCCAAATGTCGAAATATGTGCTTGGTATTCCTATGTCAAGCGCCGGCCTCAACAAAAGTCTCTGAAAAAAAGGAAAGTCTTACCATCAAGAGCAGTGAAATATTTGCAAATCTTAGAGTAATTAGCCGCTGGCGGTGGGTTAGGAGGAGCCACCATGGCTGGAGAGAGAGCCTGGGAATTCTCTTTCCATTCGCTGGTGACATAGCTTCAATATTCCTGCAGAACCAAGTCGGAATGGGGATACGCTCAAGAAATTTGGGATCCCCGGACATGCTACGAACGGTAAAGAGAGAAGGATTCAGGAACGAAATTAAGAGAATATTATAATTGACTTGAGGGGGTGTTTTTCAGTGACAACCTTTTATTTTGAAAACACTTTTCTTTAAAAGACTTTTTTCTTAAAAAAAATTTTTTTTATTAATCTTGTAACCTTAAGATCTGATACCAAATGTAACACCCCGCATTTCTTAACGTTGCCCATATAAGGATTCCATAAAGAAATATGAAGCATTTAGGTATAAAGTAACATCACAGAGACTAAAATTTCACAAGACAACGTGATAAAAACACATCGGAACTTAAAATTTCACTTAAAGCAGAATAAGAAGTGTTGTTACATTATAGACCATAAGAACCACAACTATCTCATAAAGCAACATAAATCAAAGTACCAAAATAAAAAGTATCCCTCTCATCATCAAAAACAAAAATAAACCAAATATGGAAAGGTACATGTAAAAGCAGAGAACAAGACAAATGAGAACCTCCGATAGACCAAGCTAGGCCAAGATTCTATCAACTAGTAGATCCTCCACCCTGAGAACCTGAGGGGAAAAGGAAGGAAGAAGAAAAAAAAGAAAACTAATTAGACGTAAAGCCTGGTTAGTTCAGTAAACACTAACATGAGTGATAAAAGAGGAAATCTAGGTTAGGATAATAATTCGAAGCTCAACCTAGTAAAATAAGAACAAGAATATACTTCTATGAATGTAGTCGACTGTCAAATCATTTGATTGTCTGCACATTTGCCACAACCCATAAATTAGGACATAACCTAATTCTACCAGTAATCGACTCCTAAACCACAATTATGATAACTTATGCCGACTATGGTCTCGGGCTTATCGGACCCGATCCATCAGCTCTAAGGACATAACGTATATCACCAGCGTCACAACGTCTTATCTTCCCTAATCGGCACGATGAACGCTTACCGCCTCACCGGAATGCGCCCGTACCTACCTCGTTTGGATCCCTTACTACTTAGTACGGTATAAGCATGCCTTCGTTTCCTCGTGAGACCTCAGTGTAGTGTGATACAAAGGAGTACTGACTGATATGGATACCCAACCAAAAATGCAATTTGACGTAAGTCACCCCTAAACTTAGTCCCCAGTTTAATTTAATAACCCCAAGGCCCCTATAGAATTATTGTTGGCTGTCTTGCTACCCCCAAACCCCCATAGAATTTTTAATAAACGCCTAGTTCACTATAAATTAATCATTTTATTTGGCCTCTTATTTTCCCTATCAGCCTACCCTATTGCAGGAACATACCACTACCATGAGCCCCTTACTTTCCTTAATCAGCTGTCATTGCCATAATGGACACCTACTACACATTTTCTAATTAGGTCACCTATTTTCCCTAATCAGCTTATGCTGCTGGAACGGACCACCATTACTCAGCCAAATCGATACATGAACGTGCGCACCAGGTTGCGCACGTTGCTCAGGTGGGTCGACCCATCTTATAAGTGGGTTGACCTAGCTAAAGGTTGGATCGGCCCAACAGATCGTGATTGCCATAATTAATTTCTTATTAATTCGGTGTTTATTCCAAATTTTTATTTTTAATTTCAAACTTCTTGTCTATCTTAGCTAGAATTTCGTAACTGACCTAACGGCGCAAACCTTGTTCCCTATTTTCCAATATTTTTCTAATTAATATTTATTTTATTAATGTTTTATTTAAACTGCTTTGTTAAAATTTTGGGTTGTTACAAATTACCACATCATTACCTTAATTATGCAAGAAAAATCTCTTTGTTTTATGAATATGAGCGATATAACAACTTTGTATATTAGTTGCAAATTTTTCCCAAGTCGATTTCAAAATTAAAGTTTAAAACCTAGACTTTTCTAGTACAAGTGAGAGAATGAAGAAATTGGTCCTAATTCTGGACCTCTAAGGTCGTATTTACAGGTGCGAGTTGACTCCTCTTCCGCATTATGGGCTTCGCCTTGGTGTTTCCGTGATGCTAATTCGATGGCCTAATGAAGGCGCTTCTATGGTGAATGACTCGTGTTTTTGATACCGTCCGTAAGAGCGGTTTGCCTTCCGGAATATCTACAAATATGCATTCGTTGGGATGCTCCTGGATTCTCCGAAGCCTTTCTTCGAACTATAAACTAGTCTATTTTGCGGGTGAAGTAAGCTTGCACGAGCTCCCGACTTTTGCACTTGACCAAAGGAATTCCATCTTTTGGATGGAGCGCTTCTTTATACAATAAATGTCTTCGGAGGGATTAATCTACCGAAATACTTCTTTCAACTGATCCGAAGAATGAACTTAGTTTCTCATTGCCTTTTCTTAGAGTTTGTGGTTTCGAGGAACATGCCCTCCAGAATTTACCGAGAGTGGCTTTTTTTCCTCTTTGGCTTTGTACATGGAAGAAAGCTTCAAGTAAATGGTTCCATCTGGATCAAAGGCTCTCTCCTTCTGACATCCTTTCACTGTATATGCCCTCGGTTCTTCATGGTTATTTTTGGTGCTAATTACAGTTCCATTCTCGTTTAAAAGACGATGAGGTGATACTTATCATGACGAAAGGAGTTCTTTCGTTGCTCTGCAAATTGAGAGAGTCCTTTCGTTGAGAAACCTATCAAGATAGCCAATATTAACCAGAACCCCTGTCAACCATGATGAAGGGCTCAAGTGAAATCAAATAGTGACAATTAAGCAACTTGAAAGCATCCCTCTTCAATTTAATCAATGATTCAACAATTTGGTGTATTAATCATATTTTTAGTTAACAAAACTATTAGATATTTGATAAAATATCAAACTAATTTAGATAAAATTACAACAATGAGCAACCATCGATACCAGAAGTAACTAACATTACATGACATAATAACGTAAATGTTTGAAGCTGACATCACCTTAACTGAGCTCGAAAATTGGTACTGCATCACCAATTTGGGCGATGGGCGAAGGTGAAAGATGAATGTTGTCCATGCAATCATCCGATTACAATTTGAAGCCAGAGAGAGTGAGCTTGATGTCTATATCAATTTGTTAATCAGTCGCGATGGTGGGTGGCAGCCGTGGATCTGGATATTCGGCCATCATTATCAATGGAGAAGAAGAGGAGGAAATAATTTTTTCGTTTGTGCTTCATCGAAAGGGGAGTTATGGTTATTGTTGGGGTAATGGGTAAAGGCGATGAACCTCTGCAATACAACAAAGCGACCCATAGTCCGGGAAATCATTCAATTGCAAATCAGAGCTAGATGATGTGAGCTTGATATTCAATTTCAATTTGGTTATCAATCACGAACGTGGAAGGTTGGCGTGGATCTGGATATTCGATCGTCATCATCGATGATGCTAAAGAGGAGATTTTCTTTTTCCTTTTCTTTCTTTTGTGTCGAAAGGGGAATAAGGTTAGTTTTGGGAAGATTGGGGAAACATGGGAATTTCAAAAGGACGCTCATTCAATGAGTTTCTTTATATATATATATATGGGAGTGGCTATTGAAACACAAAATTACACACAAATTTATGTACACAAAATCTGGACCACAAGATTTGTTTGTCTTTATATGTGAGGTGTAATTCATGGGAATATCTAATGGTTCAGATTTTGTGTGTTTAATTTTGTGTCCACATTTTGTGTTCATTTAGACTTTCCCTATATATATATATATATGTGTGTGTGTGTGTGTGTGTGTGTGCGCGCGCGCGCGCGCGCGCGCGCGCGTGTATCTTTATTAATAGTTGTAATAACTTTAATGTCATCCATTTTAGTGTAAGTGTAAGCTATAAAAAGCGTCATCTTATATATTACAACTATTAATCTCTTAAAAATAGAATCTAAAATTAAATCTTACTTTACGAATTCAAAACGTCCCTAAATAAAAATAACTGAAAAAATAAGTCTAACAGTTGAACTTTTTTTCCAAATGCGAATCGTTCATTTAAAAATATTTGCAATTCTTATTTACTTAAAATAAGAATAGTAATCCTTTATAAATTCACTTTCTATAAACTAATGAAATAAATAAAAAAATAAATTAACAAATGTTAGCCCCTTAATCTAATCTAACTTAATAAATTTATTACATTTTGCTACCAATTTATGTAAGCAAGCCCTAGGCCCGTTTCCCACTCTTATTTGCTATTTCTAGCACATAATTTGCAAATGGCCTAGTGGTTAGGTGTGAAGGGGATTCTGAATTAGGTCCGAATATAAATCATCCGTTACATTAAAAACCCAATATTTCAACCAGGCCGTGAGCCCTAAATCCAACAGTAGCATCAAAATCCAACATTTCTAATAATAAATCATATTTGGCTCTGCATCCCAAAGGCATCAATCTGCGTTTAATTAACAAACCCTAAAATTACCTCTCGAAAACATCGACTAATATCAAAAATCGCCCTGCTCGACGAGACTAAAAGAAAAGGACTGCCGCTTTTATCTCTTCCTGCTTTTGCTCCAGCATCCGTCCTCGCAGGTAATTGTAGATGAAAACCGGTTTTGTTATTTGTTATATGGGGTGATAGAGACATAGAGTGATGTATTAAATATTGATGTATTAAATACTATCACAGTGGAATTTGTATTCCGCATTTTTTCAGTATGTTCATTTCTCGCTCCCTTAATTCAACGTAGTATAGAAATTTTAGAATTAGGAAATGGTATTGATATTATTACCAGCTCAAGTGTCGCAATGGGCAGTCTGATGCCCACCCATTTACTGATTGTAAAACTAGACGGATCTGATTTTGATAATAATATATGTACTTCTGACATTAAATATATTGCACGAAAGCAACCTCCATTGCTAGCCATGTGCATGCCTAAAATCGCTATCACATGTATTTATTCAGTCAGTTGTACTAGGAATGTTCATATATCAGCAGCGTTATTTTCTTTGGCTCAATATGATGGATGGTTACAGTATGATCTTAAACAGAAAGAACCCAGGTATTCATAGGCAAATGTGTTAATGGGTATATTCTACGAAGCTCTTGAAAGAAAAACACAGTTTAACAATGTCTTTATGTAAATACGTTGTTACTTAGCTATAGCTATGTGGGGATTAATAAATTTGCGTAGGTTAGAACAAGTAAAAGGTCATATTTAGTAAAGGTTAATATGGTCGTGGCCATTGAAAATGATGGTCCTTAAAAAGGTTAAAATGAATGATACTAGCAACATTGTGGAACTAATAACACTGCATTGAATGGATTGTTAAAAGCGTTTCCTTATTTTTGACTGAATTTAAAAGAAAATTTTAAGCAAAATGTATGTTAGCCTAGCGTATTTAAACAGAATAAACCATGTAATGGTCATGTATGTATGTGATTTTTTTTTTTTTTTTTTTTTTTTTTTTTTTGTGTGTGTGTATGCTAAGTTTGTGTAACCATGTACATTTGTGGAGTTGCTAGGAATTCCAAAATAAATTTTCATATATGCACTGCTATCAATAATCTTAAAATTTATATGTTAAAGTTTGACATTGGTAGTAAACTTGTTGGTTAACGGTTTAAATCCCTTTTTCATTTAAAGTTTGAAAATTCTTTGAACTTCGTTTTGAAAAGCCTTCACATGTACAAGTAGTTTTGCAGTAAACACTACAAGAAAAAGCTAATTTTGCGTCAGATTTTAGAAGCGGAAATTTTCGTCGCTAATTTGCGACGGATTTCCATGAGATCTGCAAGGGATAGTTTCTTGGTTTTTCAATTTTTTTTTTTTTATTTATCACCGTCACCTTGTTCTATCCGTCACTAATCCACTGCAATTTGCGTCAATTTACCAACAAAAAAATTCCGCTGCTATTTTCCGCTGCAAATGGAGATAGAATACCGACGGATATTATTTGAAGGTATATTACAGTAGAATTCCATTATATTTGCAAGGGATATTTATGTTATTTTTAAAAAGATGCTTTAGTGTTATTTTTTTTATAATTATCGACATGTTTAATAATTAGTAATTAATTACAATGTGATATTTTTTTAATGTTCGATAATTACTTTTATATAGTCAATAATTACAATAAAATAATTTGTATTATTGAGTAATAAACAATATTAGTATTAATTAATAATAATAATAACAATTACAAAAAAATTATTGAAAATTAAGACTCATATTTCATATTTAATATTTAGTAAACACTTTTTAATAATTAATGATTAATAAACAATCTTTGATACTTAAAAAGAAGATTCATTATTTAAAAAATATATATATAACAATTATAATTGACCATTATTATTTAATAACAATTATAATTGACCATTATATATTTAATATTCATTATTTAACAATCTTTCCTTATGTTGTTTCGGAATATCTGCCGCTGATTCATTCGGTGGATTTAACCGTTGATTTTCCTGATTATTATTTTTCCCCATCCTAATTGTCAATCGCTGTTTGCCTCTTTTCATTTCAACCGTCCCTCCACTTTTTTCGTTTCTCACTCTTCCCTTTTCGTTTCCGCCGTTTTCCACTTTTTCACGTTTCCCACTCTCTCTTCCCTAAACCCTAAATCAAATTCGTCAGCTAACCGATTAAGGCAAGAAGATGTCGACTTGATTCCAATTCGCATTATCGTCCGTCTGCGGGGATTCCAAACTCCATTTCTGGGTGAGGGTTTTGAAGCACTGCGGCAGTGAGCTATCGAGTTGATTTCGAAGTCCAATTACTAATTTGGTAATTCACCTCCATCCCCAATTTTTTTTTTGCGGTTTCTTTTTTGATTTTACATAACTCCTGTAATTTTTTGTTGTCTTATTTTATTGTAGATTAATATATATTAGCAGGTGGTGATGGTACCTAGCTTTTAGTGTGCAACAGTGGAACTGGATTGGTCAAGAAATCAAGCTGAGTTATATTGTTTTCTGAAAAAGAACTAACTGGTGCATTTCCTAGCCCTTAGGTATGCATATGTTTGTCCACTACATTTGAATTTTATGAAACTACGACTTAATTCATATTGAAATTGCTCATCTAACATAGATCAGTTAATGATACATACGTTGACGCTTTAATGCTTATTATATCTGTTTTGACTCATCCTAAAAAAATGTAGCATAAACCATTGTACAGTTGTCAGTTAGTTGATTCCTAACTGACCCGCTATTGCGATTTGACTAAAAGTTTAAGTGGCTAAGTAGATAACTCATTTATATCTTGATTCATAGAATGGACCATCTTTTCGAGTCATGTATTCTCTTGAAGTAAATCCGTGGACATTTCTAAAGATGCCTAATGTATAACGACTGCACACTAAATTATTGTCTCCAATTTTTTTTTTTATTTCTTTTGCTCAGACTTCCATGCATTAGAACTTGGGTCTTTAGAGTCAAACCGAAGTTGCAAGGAACCCATGACTATTTTGCAAAGCCTATTTTCATACCGAAGTTGCCATATTATTTTTTAACTATTATGATATTTGCATCATCTAAAACTACTATCTAAAAAACTTTGGAATGAAAAGGTAATTTCTACGGAGTTAAAATTTTCAAAACCATCCAAACTTCTACATGATTTTAATCATATCTTAAAAATAATTATTTTTTTGAAAAATTGTGGTATGACTATAAATTCACCCAATTCAGCAGATTAGTTAATTTGTTACAAAAGTTCATTGATTTTACTTATAATCACCCAAGGCATGGAGTGCATTCAGCTGAGGACATGACAAGAAAACGTGATCCCATTACAAGCCCATTGAAGTTTAAGTCATGCACATGAATAGTTCTCTGTATCATTTGCAACACTGAAATATACATGGATGTTATCTTTTGTTGAAAATTAGAGGCGGTGAAGTCCACGTAACAGTAGGACACCTATTCCGGTCCATGCGTTTTAGGTTTATATTGTCCCCGGTTTTATTTGAAAATGAAAATCCGGAGGAAACTTCTCGGTTCAAGGATGCGTGCTGAACTGCTGATTTTATCCCAGTCCGACTTCTTCTATTCACTGGTTGTATAATCAAAAACTTATAACACTCTTCCTAAATTAACCCTAAAACTCAAGGTTCTGATACATGCATCACTAACTTTCATGTACTCTTAGCAGTTGTAGTTGCCGAACAGATTAAGCAAATAAAACCAAGAATAAATGCAATAGTTGAAGAAAACCTCCTACACCCATCCATACTTCGCTACTTTTCTAAATTAGAGTAAACCCAGATTGTAACAGTAGAACCATGTTCGAAACTGCCAATGAGTTTTACAAACTTTCCTTTCTTCTAGAAAATTACTTCTTTGTCCTGATATGAAAATTAGTGCATGTTCATTGCTTTAGGGTCTGCTTTTATTTTTGGTATTGTTCAGTCTTTGGCGGACCATCTTTATATTTTCCATAAATTGTAGACTTTAGGCAAGGCAGAGGGTTGCGATTGAGATGCTTGTTCGGTTTATCATAAAAGACAAATCTAACAATGGTAAATACTTTGACGTCCTGCATTATGCGACAAAAATAAATCGTTGCATGAAAGCAAATGATGTAAATTACTAGATGTTTATAGTTATGCTTTTGTGCAATTTCGGTTGCTTTTATGGTACCGTTCATTTTAGAAGGATGCAAGTAACCTGGGATGATAAAATCTTCCTCACTGCATTTATTTTGATGGATTTAGATTTTGGTTTAAAGTCAGGTTATCATGTTTTTATCATAATGAATTTATGCGTCTTTTATTAACGAACATACATGTTAAGATTTATACAGACTTTCAAATGTTAAGGATTCTACAGACTCAAAATTTAGTTTTTTTTCCCCTTGTTTTACATATATTTTGTTTAGAATACAGTAGAATCAAAACCATGGATTCACATAAGCATACCCATTCGCAAGAACTCTTGTGTAGGAACTTAGTAGTAGGCATGCTAAGACAGTTGGTGCTGCAGAAAACATTGGGTTCCAAATGCCTTGTTATAACCTCAAGAAGGGATCTTCCCGTCATCAGGAAAATAAGGAGTGGTTTTTTGCATATAAAATGTTCTTCTGTTGAAAACTGAAACGCCAGATTTTTGATATATCTATGTCGGCACTTGCTAATATTTGATACATTTTTTACTGAACAGTTTTTTTAATAACCTTTAATAGATGAAAGCACCTGTGCAGTAATGGCATTTTGAAGACATTCAATGAATCATTTATGCCTTTGAGTTGAATTAACTAATATAGATTCACAAATTCAATTAGAACCCAACATAGTAATGTGTTTGACACCCGAGCACAAGCTCAGTTTTACAACTGAGTTTCAGCTTAGTTGCACAAGCTCAGTTTTACAACTGAGTTTCAGCTTAGTTTACAACTGAGCTGCAACTTAGTGTATAAACTGGCCTTAAACTGTTTTACTATTTTGCTGAGGCTTAGTTTACAACTAAGCTCAAGCTCAAGCTCCGTTTTGCAAATGTTCATAAATTATGTTTAAATTTAACAAACTGGTACACGTGTAGTAAGATGCAGCAATTTATTCTTAAGCGACTACGTTAGTATAACATCCTTTTAAATTGCATTGAGTGAAACCACACCTAGATATGTTTTATTAGTTGATCTTAGTGTTATTGGCATGAATGTGAGATTAGACATCATAATAATTTAGGTAAAAAAAACATTGTTTTTTTTAATAACCTTTTTCAATATTTTATTTGGTCACACTTAACCGATAATATTGATAGCTGATTATAGATTTTCGCTGTTTAAAGTTGTATACATAACTAGTCTTGATGCATATCTGTTGATGCAAATTAGCATTGATGTTTATTAGTTTGCAAACTCAGAGTCTCTTTTATGTAATTTACTATCATAAACTGCATAAGATACTGAATTAGATGCATTTGAACAGGCAGCCTCAAAGCATTGTTGAAAAGTATTCAAATTCGACCTCAATGTGAAAGGGTAACTAAACTATTGAAAAATGTTCTTTCGTTTGGTGAAATTTATCCAGACATTAAATTGAGGTGTTTATCTTGTCTCTACTTTGGAAGTTACCCAAGCTAAATACATTTCTTAATTTTTATACAAATTTGGAATTTCCAGTTTTATTGGTAGATCTCATATGCGGCTAGCTTCGTCTAAAGCTGTTATTCGTTTGGCAAGGCGATATGACCATGTGATACCTCTTGGTATCTTTTATGCAAATTTTGGAGGCACCGGCCCCTAAGCCCCTTAAATTTTGGTATAACTTAAATGAACTGTTAGAATTTCGGTATCCTTAAGGTAAGGTCACAAAGAAAGATATGGTTTGGGGTTTATATTTGTATGGTTCTTACTATAGCTATGCATGCAGCTTTGTCAGCTATTGTTGACACATCTGTATAAACCTTACCATAGTCCTGACTATCAACATCTCCAACTGTAGACTTCCAATCAGGAACATAATTAAGTGGCATACGTGACGACCAAGTAATGGTAAGAATGCATGCCCCAAGAACCCATTGCCAACAGTATAGCAATATTTGCCAACAAGTATAATGATGTATTGTTATTATTGTTATTGCGGCCATATTTGTTGTCTGAAACACCGCCGCTTGGAAGAAGCTCCGTATTAATAAAGAACAGTCGGGTTTGCTTGAAGAGAAATTCAAGCAGCATACCTCGGATCAAGCAATGATAGGAATCAGGTAGAAAATGACAATGATTGTGATGAAGGTCAAGGTTGAGTGTAGGATTTGCCAAGATGAAGATCACATTGGAAACTTGGAGACTACTTGCGCCTGTACTGGCAGCTTAAAGGTATAATGTTTGGCATAGCCTTTTCTTTTCTTATTTCAACTGGGACAAGCGTTGATGTGTAATGTGCTTCTGGTAGCTATGACTATGTTTAAAAATTAGAGTTCCTATATACATAGGCTGATGGTTCTTAATTTTATATCATGCAATTATGAACTAAAATTGTGAAATCCATAGTTTATAAAACAAAGATTTGTTTGTATACATGACTGTTTTTATACGTGAAGAGCTACTGCCATTTTTGTGTGGGTTGAGTAAAAGGATCGAATGTTGTGTCTAGCAATTTAATCATATATATATATATATATATGATTGATTAGTCCATATATTATTATAACTGAAACTTCAGTTGGTCCCTATAACTCTATCTTAAAATTTTGCAATGAAATAGTCAGTATCCGAATAATAGGAACCACTTTTCAACTCTTTGATTAATAGGTACGGTTACCAGTATGAATAAGAATTTGCTACTTCGGTTGCTAAATCAAGGCTGAACTATTTATTTTTTAATCCTGGAATTTAAATCTTAAAAAACACGAATGAGTCAATCCTTTTTTGTAGGGATAAAATTGTTTGACAAGTATTACGCTGCGCTGTTTTTTCAATAGCTGTGGCTATATAAACTCCTTCCAAGTTAATGAAAACTCATGCTGATACACAAGTTGCTTCTATCAAATACAACAACCAACGGTTAGTTTACTTAATATAAAATCATTGAGATATGTATCAACTGCATGATACAGTCTATCATCGGCTGTATGCTCAAATCCTGGGACTGTTTCAGCAGCTGAAATAAATTTATAAAGTTTGATATTTATATCTAGAGCGATTTCATTAAGATATTAATTTACAAACGTATATGTTATAGGTGTATCCTATTGTGTGCATATGTTCTGTAAACAATGAAATTATAGATGAATATTAAGAACTAACTGAGCTCATTTTATTTTGTTACTAAATAACTTACAGTGCTTTTTTTACTTTGTAGTGCTTTTTTGTTTATATAGTCCTGATTAGTTTAGGATTCATCTAATTATCCAACCCTTTGTTATACAAGCAGAATATTTTTCTTTATATTGGAGCCAATAAGAATATAAAAACATATTTTTTAGAAGGTAGTTGCAAAGATTAAAACGTTTCTATATTGTTAGGAATCATGTACATTGAATTCAAGTGTAGATATTCTTTTTTTTCCTTACTATTAGTAATCATGTAAAATAAAAATATTGAATTCAAGTGTAGATTTTCTTACTGCATATATAAACTAGCATGCATATATAAACAGTATGTATTGATGACAGAAGAATGCACACATTAATTGTTTGTTGTTTACATGCGGACACGTTTCTTTTTTTTATTAAGTTTACTCTTTATGTTATGTGTATAAAAGTACATGCTTTTTTTAATTTTAAGTTAAAGGTTTGAATCGACAGTGGGAGTTAAGTCAGCAAACGATAAGAGTGAAGTAGGATATTCAAAGCAGTTGTTGCTACCATTTTAATTTAGACTTTTGGTTTCCAATGCTATTTTTGAATTGGGTAGTTAAGTATTAAAGAATTTTGTCCACTAAGTACTACTATCTAGATACTTAAGAAGTTGAGGAACATTCTTACAGGTTAAGGTTGCACTTAATATTATATTTTTGGTATCCAGTAATATTATATTTTTGGTACCCAGTAATATTATATTACATTGGCTTTATCATTGAGGTTAACAAAACTATTTTTGTTGCTGTTTTTATGCTGCCATTTTATACTGTTTTTTAATATATTCCACTTAGAACGTAATGTTTTTATACTGATGTTTCTACACTGTAATCTCTTTACAGCTTCTCTCTTCTCAACGTTCAAAGCGTCATTGTGTTGATAATGAAGATGATGTTCATGAGCTACAAAAAACCGTTAAGGAAATGCGCTTAGAGCTCGAGAATGAGAGAGCAGAACGGATTAGGATTGAGGCGGAAAGAGAGCGTGAGCGAGCTAATTGCCAAAGACTTGAAGAAGAGCAGACAAGGCTTGCACAGTAGCAAAAATCAGATAGAAAAAACTTTCAAGCACAAATGAAACAAGAGATGATAACGTTTCAAAGAAATGATGAATGTGATTATGAAGATCCTTCGCCATCGTCATCTTCATGAGTTACTCGGGTATGGTAGCTGGATATATTTTGTTGTAAATGCTTCTTTTGTGTTTTTTGTATGGGTATTATGAGTAAGTATGATGTTTTGTATGGAATACCACCAGCACTAGCTAAATAATTTTGTTAGTTATAATTCAGTCTAGTGTATGTATGAATTGATGGATGATTATGGACGGTACTATTTTATGTATGAAATATTAGCTCTAATCAAAAATATTGTTGTGATAAAAAAACTTACAATTGCATTTTCTTTTTTGTTAATGTCGCTCATTTTATGTGTATGCATATATATATATATATATATATATATATATATATATATATATATAGCTATCAATTGGTAATGGAGATGGCTGGAAAAAAATCAATATATAAACAGAATAGAAAGGGAACACCGACGGAATTTTCATCAAAATTGACACTTAAACGTCGCTAAAGAGAAACTGATATCTTAGAGATAGCGACGGTTTACCGACGGATAACAAAAGGATGTATACGTGTTAATAGATATGGTCGTCGTTAATCCGTCGCTATATAGCCAGGATTTACCGACGGATAAAAGAATGTAAAATATTTGCTATATATTTCTGTCGGCAATCCCTCGCTAAATAACGTGGGATTAGCGACGGAAAAATATTTACTGATTTTATTGTGTTATATATATCCGTCGGTAAAACATCGGTGAAATATTTTAAAATAAAATGATAATATTAATTGATTTTATTATGAAATGTTATTAAACGTCGGTAAAGTGACGGAGAATCGACATTAATTTCCGTCGCAAAATTGTGCCTAAAATACCGACGTGTTTTTTAACGACAGCAGTATTCCGCTGCAAATCCGTCGCTAAGAGGCCTTTAGCGACGGATATTTCCGCTGCAAAATCAGTCTTTTCTTGTAGTGAAATTAGGTACATTCGTAATTATCAGGTCATATGTATCTGTCCAGTTAAGTTAACGTTCTTCTTTCAATATTGTAGATGAACAAGCAAGTCACTTCCCCAGTCGATGGAGAAGATCGAATCAGCGGTCTTCGCGATGATATAATTTGCAACATCCTTTCCAATCTCTGTGTGGAAGAATCAGCGAGGACATCCATCCTGTCTAAACGTTGGCACAAGTTGTGGCTTCTTTCCCCAATCACCATCTCTGATAAATCTATTCTCAACCAATCTTGCACCTGTCCTTTTTTTACTGAAGAGGATTCCTCTTCCTGGATAGTAAATGCTATGTCCCACATTATTTCCATCCACCCTGGACCCATTCATACCTGCAATTTCGTTCTACCTGACTGGATGGGGTACCATAAAACTCTAGTAAATCTCTTAAAAACCCTAACCCTTAAAGGCATCCAAAATCTCCAAATTGACATTGAACTCTTCGATGTTCCTTGCTTTGTTTTCGAATGTGATTCCCTTGTTAATGTTCACTTGGGGGGTGGTTCAATGCCTGCTGAATTGCCAGCTCGTACAGATTTCTTCCCTCATTTAAGGAAGTTAACTTTGCATTCGTACATTTATATCGATGATGAATTTTTGGTTTACTTGCTTTCTTCAGGATCGATCATCGAGTTGACATTGTCTCATAGTTGTTTTAGCCTTGACGATGTTGTAATTGAATCTGTCAGCTTACAGAAATTTTATATTGAAACTGGCAAAGGATGCACTACTCTCAATGTTACTATTAAAGATGCTCCAAATCTTGAGACAATCAAGTTTGATCGCTTGGCGAAACATTCTAAAGTGGCGATTTTAAATGCACCTAAGCTTAAGGTTCTGAGCCGTATTGACATGGAGACATCGATGCTCCAACTAGGGAATTATCAGTTCAAGTTTTTCGCTCCAAGTAAGTTCATAAAGAGTAAATATGGAAAGATAAGCGGTGAAATCAGTTACATGCCTTCCTTACGATCCTTAGAAGTTGTAGTCGATTTAGATATTCCTTGTGAGGTAAAATCATTTGCACATTTTCTTATGTGTTTCCCCTGCCTAGAAACGTTAGAGGTCTATGTGAAATCTGTTAGATTACTAACTACATGATCTCAACATGAACTATCGGATTACAACATGATCCTCATTTACAACATGATTCTCATTATGAACCAAATCCTCATCACAACATGATCTATAAGATTTTGATCAATAATTTGTGGAATTTCTATATTCACTCGGCTTAACTTGAGGAGCGTGAATGACAATCAACCTATCACTTGAATCAGATGGTGGAACCTCATAGTGGTCTTTTTCGAGAAAAATATTCTGAAATTGATCACTCCCACTGATCAAATCATTCTCAAGAAACTTAGCATTTCTTGATTCCACAATCCTGGTATAATGGGATGGACAATAGAATCTATAACCCTTTGACTTCTCGGCATATCCAATGAAATACCCACTAATAGTCCTGGGGTCAAGTTTCTTCTCTTGTGGATTGTAGATTCGCACTTCAGACGGACATCCCCAAATGCGTATATGTCGCAAACTCGGTTTCCAACCTTTGAATAGCTCAAAGGGCATCTTAGAGATGGCCTTGGATGGAACCCGGTTTAATATATATGTCGCCGTCTTAAGAGCATCAGTAAAAATGATGGAAGTTTAACATTACTTCTCATGCTACGCACCATATCAATTAATGTTCGATTTCTTCTTTCAGCTATACCATTCTGGTCTGGAGAACCAGGCATGGTGTATTGGGGAACAATCCCATGCTATTGAAGAAATTTAGCAAATGGACCAGGCGCTTGTCCATTCTCAGTGTATCTACCATAATACTCTCCACCTCGATATGATCTCACGATTTTAATGTGCTTACCACATTGATTTTCTACTTCAACCTTAAATAATTTAAAGACATTTAAAGCTTCGTCTTTGGAACGAAGTAAGTAGAGATACATATATCGTGAATAATCATCTATGAAGGTGATAAAGTATTTTGGATCATCAGCATTCATGTCCGGGCAACAAATATTCGTATGTATGATTTCTAATAAGTAAGAACTCCTCTTGGCACCAATTTTGTGTTTATTAGTTTGCTTTCCCTTAATGCAACTAACACAAGTGTCGAAATCAGTAAAGTCTAGAGTACCAAGTACCCCTTCCTTTACTAACCTCTTAATTCTTTCAATGGAGATATGTCCTAATCTCCGATGCCACAACATAGAAGAATCCTCATTCATAATACATCTTTTTAAACCAACATTAACATGCATAGAATTATGAGTGGTATCATTTTGCAAGTCAAGATGAAATAAATTATCAGACAATGTACCATAGCCAATAACTTTAGAATTTTTGATAATACTAAAACCAGCGTCTGAAAAATTAAAGGAAAATCCAAAAGGTAAAAGTCTAGATATAGAAATCAAATTCCTTGCAAAATTAGGAACATAGAATTGTTTTTCTAAACATAAAGTAAAACCACTACTTAAAACCAAATTGCATGTCCCAACGATTTCCACATGTGAAGCTATCTTGTTGCCTGAATAGATAAATCTTTCACTGTCCACTGGTTTCCTTAGGTTTGTCATAGCCTACAAGGTTTGTCCACTGTCCTAACCTCTTAATTCTTTCAATGGAGATATGTCCTAATCTCCGATGCCACAACATAGAAGAATCCTCATTCATAATACATCTTTTTAAACCAACATTAACATGCATAGAATTATGAGTGGTATCATTTTGCAAGTCAAGATGAAATAAATTATCAGACAATGTACCATAGCCAATAACTTCAGAATTTTTGATAATACTAAAACCAGCGTCTGAAAAATTAAAGGAAAATCCAAAAGGTAAAAGTCTAGATATAGAAATCAAATTCCTTGCAAAATTAGGAACATAGAATTGTTTTTCTAAACATAAAGTAAAACCACTACTTAAAACCAAATTGCATGTCCCAACGGTTTCCACATGTGAAGCTATCTTGTTGCCTGAATAGATAAGTCTTTCACTGTCCACTGGTTTCCTTAGATTTGTCATACCCTACAAGGTTTGTACATTGGTTTCACTGTCCTAACCTCTTAATTCTTTCAATGGAGATATGTCCTAATCTCCGATGCCACAACATAGAAGAATCCTCATTCATAATACATCTTTTTAAACCAACATTAACATGCATAGAATTATGAGTGGTATCATTTTGCAAGTCAAGATGAAATAAATTATCAGACAATGTACCATAGCCAATAACTTCAGAATTTTTGATAATACTAAAACTAGCGTCTGAAAAATTAAAGGAAAATCCAAAAGGTAAAAGTCTAGATATAGAAATCAAATTCCTTGCAAAATTAGGAACATAGAATGTCTTTTCTAAACATAAAGTAAAACCACTACTTAAAACCAAATTGCATGTCCCAACAGTTTCCACACGTGAAGCTATCTTGTTGCTTAAATAGATAAGTCTTTCACTGTCCACTGGTTTTCTTAGGTTTGTCATACCCTGCAAGGTATTTGAAACATGGATTGTACTTACAGTATCAATCCACCATGTATCATGATTAACATTAACCATATTAGATTCATAACAAACAAATGCTGGAAAATTACCTTTTTTCTCAAGCCAAGCTTTAAACTTAATGCAGTCCTTCTTAATGTGTCCCTTCTTTTTACAGAAGTAACACTTTAATTCCTTTTTCACGACATGATTCGCATGAATCTTTCCTTTTTCCTTTTCCTTATTGTGATCCTTTTTCTCCTTTGAATAAGAAGTTGTAGCAAGGTTCACCTTTTCGCCCTCTTCCATCAACAATCTACCCTCCTCTTGAGCACACAGGGTCATAAGCTCATTGATTGACCATTTGTCCTTATGTGTGTTGTAAGAGATCTTAAATCGGGCATATTGTTGAGGTAGAGTGCACAGAATGTAATGGACCAAGAAAGATTCAGGCATGGTAACTTCTAAAGCCTTTAGTTGAGCCGCTATATCCCTCATGCGCATGATATAATCACGCACTCCTTTAACCTTAGTGTGCCTCATGGATGAGAACTTCATAATCAAGGTGTTGGCGAGATCCTTATCAGAGGATGCAAACTGCTCATCAATGGCTCCAAGAAGATCCTTGACTTTAACATGCTGATCGACTGAACCCCTAATACTAGCACAAATCATAGTCTTTATGAACATAACTGAAAGACGATTAGATCGCTCCCACTTTTCATAAAGATCAATGGCTTCAGGAGTACTAGCCTCTGTTATGCTATGTGGTTTGTCTTTCCGAATAGTATAGTCAATATCCATCCATCCTAAATGCAGTAACACTCTCCTTCCATACCTTGTAGTTATCACTTCTTAATTCAGGAATGTCACATTTAATATCAGAAATATTTCCAGGTAAAATTACTGCAAATAAAAAATATATGCTTATTAACATAATAAACCGAGACTGTAATTTTATCACAATTTACCAATGTAAACTGTGCACATATGAATCCAGTGACATAAAACTTGCCTGTGGGCTAAAGTCTACTGAAAACAGATTCACAAATTTAATCTTATAGTGAAACTATCAAATCATTATTTCTTAACTCCTGTGGGTAGATTAAGAAACATAATATGATACATCACCCTAATTAATCATGCAAAACAATAAAATTTCCTATGGGCAAATCTTATTATGTTACACATGATTAATTACAATCAATGTCTAGTATCCACATGTGATTTCAGTTTATCAAAAAAATTAATAATTACAGATGGTGTGGCTACTCCCTAACTAATAAAATTTGCTCAATTACTTGACATTTCACATTGTTTTATAAGTTGCAATCAATAAAATTTATAAGTTGCAGCCATAAGTTGCAATCATCAAAATCATATAGTTAGTCATCTTAAATGCTTTTCAATACATACATGCTTTAATTAATAACTATGGAGTGCCAGTAAATGTGTAGAATGTTGGAACCAACTTGCTAAAGTATCTATTCATAAAACACACATAGACTGGAGCTGGGTACCAAGGATGTTTGTATCCACTCTACACGAATAAGTGCCAGTTCAAAAAGAAATGTTGCTTTTCACATTATTTAATTCATTCACATATGAGTGCATACCATAAAGCAACGTCCTTACCATGCTACAGTCCAAAATATGCTTCAATAAAAACTATTCAGAATACTCTAGTCAAAATGAGCAACTGGTTCTATATTATATGATTATCAATAAAGGCAACCATGGAAATCGTGCCATCCCTTCATTATACCAACTAAAGCATCAAATAAAATGGAGCAAAAAATTTCTCTCTTCGCTGCGAACAAGTCTTCCAGATATTTTCTCCTCACAAAACTCTATTTCAAACAAGATTTATTTCATGTCAAATATGACACAGCATAAAGCATCTGAAGACTTGTTCACGCATGAAGATAGATCGATTAAATAAGAAATCGACAAGGGGATTTCAACAAAAAGGATGGCATCCTAATTATTTACAGCAAGGCAGAGCCGATTCAAGCTCTGATACCATATGTTAGATTACTAACTACAACATAAATCATAAGCGGAAGCAAATAAGGGAATCAATAGAGTACCTCCAGCCATTGCTAAGCGAAATCGGATGGGTTTGTATGCTCTTCTTCCTCCAATTTCGGTTCTTTATCTCTGATTTTGTTTCCAAACCCTCTTTCTCAATTTTTGGATGGTGTTTTTCGATTTTTGAGAATAGGTTTAGTGAACCCGTAATCAGAAAAAAACGAATCACAAATTAAGTTATACTGCTTTGACCATCATGGAGCGGTTACAAAGTGAAACGAAAATTAGTGGGTGGTTAAGGGTAAATATGGGCTGTTACTAAATAATGGATTTACGGCCAAAGCAAATGGGCCACAAATCCGACAAAATCCTCTAATAATAATGATAAATATAGTATGTTTGAGAGACTAGATGTAGATGCTAATGCTACTGATGCGGCTACTATTGTTGTTGATGGTGATTATGACGATCGTGTTCACCTGATATCGAACCTTAACTGTCTCAACCATCATTTAAAAAAGGTAAGGTTACTTGATTTTTATGGGATACCGGCCCATTTTGATTTTGCTAGACTTGTGGTAGCCAATGGTAGAGTTCTTGAGAAGTTGACTGTAGTTTATGGTGATGATTCTGAAGAAAGATGGATGAAAGCTCAAAAACATTTCCTAATGCAGAATAGAGCTTCTGAGATGTTACAGGTTGAATTTCTCAAGAGGGAGAAATCACCTTGTTTTATAGTTTGTGATGGAAAACTGAAAAGAGTGATCTGATGCATCTTTAACGAAGTTGCCATGCATGTTAGTGCTGGTATTGTTGCATGTACGTTTTCTTTGTAAGCAATATACAAAAATGCATGTTTTGCATTTTCTAAGGAATTGATTTTCTTCATTATCTATTACTAGTATTTTTTGCCCGCTTTGCTGGACATTAAAATTTATTTTATTAAAAAAATACTATAATGATTAAATATCAAAAATAAAAGAAAACTAAAGTAACGTAATTAATATTAAATAGTTACATATATATTTTTAAATATTATAATTTATGCGGCAACAATAATAAATTGTTCTGTTGTTCATCCAAAAATAATTTTATTATGGATGATTATTTTGATTAATTGTTCTGTTATCCATCTAATAATTTATGCAGTAACAATAATTAATTATCATGTTGTTCATCCAACAATAATTTTGTCGTGGATGATTATATGATTAATTATTCTGTTATCCATCTAATTTTTTTGTTATGAATGGTTATTTTTTGGTATAGATATAAAAAAATGATTATTTGTGATTTTATTTTAAAAACATGTTCTTAATTCATTACAATTTAAACTTATTTTGTGATCTTTAAATGTGAAATATTGAACAAGTAATCGTTAAAATTATATAAATGATACAATTAAAGTAATATTATATAAATTGTATACAAACTACAGTATGTTAAATTTTTTGATGAAGCTAAAATGTGTATATGATGTCATCATATACATCAATATAAATATAATATAATGCAATGTATGCTTTGTTATTAAGTTTTAAATATATTTTATATGTATAAGCGGCATTCTAATTGAAATTTCAAATTACAACATAAAAATAAACATCCACAATAGAAAAATACATTAATCAATAGTGGTTTTCAGAGCAAAATAAATATAAGATCATGAGTAGTTTTAATTCTAAACAAAATAAATATGAAAATCAGAGCGAAATAAATATAAGATCATCAGTAGTTTCCATTCCAAACAAAATAAACATGAAAATTATGTTCAAGTCCAATCTTGTTCCCAGCATAACTTCACGACTTCCACTTTTTTGAATATTCTTCATTCCTGCGGTGCAATAAACATTTGAATAGATGCACAATATTAATTAGTCGTTCCTTACCAAAAAATAATAATATGTACACTGTATAAAAAATAATCATCAGCGTACATCCACTAACTTACAGAACTACATTTTCAGGTTTCAACAGAACATCTATCCAATGGGTTTTTACCAAGTGGCATGATTCAAGATCCTCATCACAATGCCCATTATCGTTGCAATCATATACTCCCCCTTCAGGAAAGCGACTACAATTCATTTCAGATTGTCAACCATTTCATTCTAGTTTTAATGAACAAATAATACATTTTCCCCTATCTTTGTAGTTTTCATATTACTTATGTAGACATTATACTTTATAATAGTCTTATTTGCAGTAAATTAAGTGAAGAAGTACCAATGTGGAAATTTTCATGTCAACTTTGAAATAGAAAATAACATGCAGATTACCGAAAATTGGGATTTTTATTGAAGATGACTGCATGTGCTTACTTTAATATGTTAAGCAATAACTCAACTTCCATATTTGAGATATAAGTGCATTCGATGGAAAATTTAATACACTTGCAACATTGTATTTACTTAACAAATATTAAATACCAAAGTTAGATCGAAATTTATCCAATAAGTAAATAAATGAAATATAACCTATACAAAGGCTAATAAATTGAATTAGATGGCATACAAAAAGTAATTATAAACAATTTTAAAATATCCCAAGACTAAGTCTACATTTAGGTATATGTGAAATTAATTCAAAAAAAATCATTTGTTGTGTTTGTAAGTCCTAACTAAACAACTTTCATCCTTAATTTTCTCGTATCCTTTAAAGTTATCAATATTGATGAAAAATTTGCTAAAAGATTAAATTTAATATATTATTTTGTGAATAAATCCAAAAGTGAAGGGGAATTAAAACATTCCAAACATTGAACATTATCTCAATTTGAGAACAATTAATGTCTGGCCCCACCTACTTAGGTCTAATACCAAACAAGTATTCAAAACTAAGCCTATTTTGTATACTCAATGCAATGAATCTTGACGTGAATTTAACGGAAATGTCCCAATTTAATGAGGAATGCGAAAGAAAATTTGTCAAACTTTTAAGATTAGGAGAAGGAAAATTAAAATTTGTAATATGGTTAACATAGATATCTTTGTCATGATCTTTATTACATTAATTTTGCCCAAATTTATGCAAGTATCATGACCATTTAATGCTTCTATTTGTTGCAAATGATAATTAAAATATTGAATAAGAAAAATAAGGCAACCATAAATAGTCACGATGGGAAGAGAAATTGCATGCACATTATAGTATTTAAACATCCAAGGGAAATAATTATTTTTGCAGCAAATAAAAATGAATTGTTCTTACATTCAAAAGATCTTGCTTAATGAGCTCAACATTACAAATAGTCTGCACAAAATTATTTAGTTAAGCATCTTTATTTTTGTATTCATTAGTTGAAGATACCATTGGAATATGATCATGCAAACTTGTAATCACTTGTATATAGGAGAATGAATACTTTAGAGTGAAGATGCACTTAATACCTTAAATGCTCTTCCATGCTACATCTACCGCAACTCTAAGTTGTGTTTCCTTATTCTGTTTTGCAGATCTGAAGATGATGTGTTTATTAGGAAATAATACAAATTCAATTTATATTAGGATACCTTTCAAAATTAAGAATGGTTTCAAATAAACATCATGCGAGGAAAAGCCGATCCACTGAGTGGGGTGAAACACAATCCAGCTTAAAGTGGATTTTCTACAATTTTGTGTTTATTGCATACTAAAAGCAAATAGCATTATAAGCAAGACAATTGAAACGAACAGCTTGGGTTCTCCTGTAAGACGTTAAATTATGACATAGGAAATAACACTATAATATTTTTATAGCTTAGAGAGATACCTTAATGTCTGTACACTGCATTTAATATATGTGTAACATTTAAGGAACAGTTTATCATAACTGGTCACTATCAAATTGTTGCAAAATCAAAAGGTTGAAGCAATAAAATGTATAAGGCATGACACAATAAACCTGAAATTGCAATTAAGGTCTACATGCATGAAGCTGGTTTACATGCAAGGAACTTCAACAAATGAAAATAAAGACATAGCACGATAATTCGTGCAAATAGTAGGAATAGCTGGTGTTTTACATGTGCAAAGTAATATGTACAGATAGCCAATTATTCCTTTAATACCAAAAGAGATTCACACAATTAGATTACTTGGTAGAATCTAAAATGCATTAGTTGGAAGAGGACATCAACAATAAGCAAGTTGCACATCCTTTGATTAACCTCATACAGAATGTGCAAATCAATAATTTTATCAACTTAAATCTACGGTAAACAGCGAATGACTATCCAAAGAGCTAAAATTGAAAACTACTCACATACATACGGTTGTTACATGAAGGGAAGCAAAGATTTGTGATGCACACATTTTCAACCCAAAAGTAGCTAGCCATAGGCTCCAATTTTCCCATATATGTGATTTCATTGAAATTTAAAAGAAAAAAAGAATGATAGTCATCAGAATCGCAAATTTGGATTTTTTTTCTTCTAATGAAGATATTACTTTACAATAGAAAATAGGAGTGATGTAATTGCAAAAGGAAAAAACCATCCTAAAGTTAGAGATACACCATAAAAAACAAAATGTAAACTATCATAATTAAGAAAATATAAAATTTTGATAATCATTATAACCCATTGAAAAAAAGATACTTTGATGTTTATAAATTTCATTTATGAACCAAATGGTTCTCAATTTAGTCTGCTTTGATATAAAAGTACTGAGAGACAAACCCAAGCTAATAGTATGGTAATAAAATCAAAATTTTCCTATTATTTCCTAAATGATATTCAAATAAAAGACCAACAAATATATGGTTAAACAGCATGTGCATTTGATGTCAATAATGGAATGTTTGCTATGGATATATGTCATGGTTTCACCTCATTTACCATGGACTCATGTATAGAAATTAGGCAAATCCTGATAAAAATCGAGGGGGAGGGGGGCAATCCAAATAACATCTACAGAAAAATCTATCAAGAATATATAAAAGAAATTTTGAAAAGAAGACACAAAGATATCAACTTGCCAAAAACATGCATTTCTATGTGAAGTGCATTCCATTCTCAACATGCCACTTCAGTCTTTCCCATAATTGAGCGAAGGTTTTTTCTTTCACTGTAAAATGAAACAAATTAACTTTGCATCACAATACGTTGTATGAATCTAAGAATACATTAGCAAGATAAAAAGCTACAATAATTAAGCGAAAATAGAACACGAAACTTAATGGATTGTGAAGTAATGGATTTCAAATCCTGCATCAGTCCTCTTAACCCGCACCAACAGTATTGTTTCATATTTTTCATTCCATAGGTAGAGATTAGAATTAAAATTGGAAGTACAAAGAAGAAAACAGGTAGTTAAGAAGAAAATGAAATCTCCAGAAATTGGATAGGCGCAGCTGTAACGACATCAAAATATTTTTGTGTATGCAAATTATTAATAAAAACTACAAACAAAAAAAAATTTGGGAATTCAAAATTGAAAGGAAACTCATAAGTGACAAAAACCTGGATAGGGGAGAGATTAGCACACAAATCCCTCATAAGTGACAAAAAACCTGGAAGGCAATGGTGTGTAAATGTAAAAATCGTAGCAACCGGGAATTGAGAGAGAAGAAAGAGAGAATTTATTAAAAGTTAGCATGCAAACTTAGAAAAGTTCTAAATGAATCTAGATTAATTAATAATTATATCGATATATGTTATGTTATTTTAGTTTGTTTAGGATAGCGTAAGTAACGTATATAAGATAAAATTGAAACTAATATGATTTAATTAAATAAATAGATTAACGGTTAAATAATTTGAATAATTATTTCTAACCTTTTAGACTTTTTTGTTAAATATTTATTTATGTATTTAATATTTGCATGTGCTTGATTAGTTAGAATAATTATTCCTAATTTGTAACAATACATGTATTTTTTTTAATAAATTGTCATTCATATGTAGTTTCAAATAATTTTAAAAACTACAATAAAATAATATTTTTAATCAATTTTATAGCATTATAAAGTTGGAATAATTAAAGATTAGTGGGAATAATTCAAGATCGGACCAAAGGTTAGAATAATTAAATGACCTTGATAAATACGGGCAATTTGGTTATTTTACGGTTGGACCAATTAGTAATCATTAAAGATTAGTGGAAATTATAATATAAATAGATAGATGTATCGCAATCCCCAAAGAGAAATGATTCACTCAGTACATTGCAGTTTCAAATAGCATTAGCCTATTAAATTGGAAATTGATATCTCTTTACAAACCCCCAAAAGAAAATCTCAAAATAAGTTAATCCTTCCTATTACTGTATATTGCTCTATTTAAAGTTGCTGATAATAGTTGTTTGGGTTCTGATGGTTTTGTCTCCATTTTTTTTTTACTCATGAAGCAACGTTCATCGCTATTGTTCCAAAATATCAAAATTCTACTAGTAGTGGAAACTACTGGCACATTTCTTGTTGTATTGAGTTATATAAGGTGTTTGGCAATGCGTTAGGTTCTAGAATGCAACCTTGAATGAGCATAAAATACATGTATGCGTATTTTGTATCCAATAAAATTATTTTTTATTTCACTAAAGAACTACATGGATGCGTACTAGTTTTGGCAGTTGCAACACTTACATTTTAAGTTCCTTTGTTAGAGGTATCAATGACAAATTGATGGTAAAACTTTATTGAGAGATGGTTGAAAAGGAGATATTGGTGAATACAGCAAATCAGCATTGTGACTTCGATGATGTATATGGGCATTTTTAGAATTTCAAAAGAAATTTAGAAATTATGTTCATTGAATTCTCTTTATTGATAGTAGAGATGCGAATGTAGTAACCACGTCTTCGAACAAGCTAAGCATTTGCTTCATGGCATAGTTTGCGACTAAGTTTTTTCGGATGCACCTGATCCATCAAATATCTGAATTAACCGACAAATATCTGACGCACTGAACATCATTGCCTAACTCTAGCGGTGACCCCTACCTTTCTTTAAGTTTTCTCCTTCTCATGCGTTTTTTTTCGCTGTGTCGCGTTTCCTTCCCCTAAAATCGAATATTCTAGCGGGTTTGGTTGTTTCTGTTAGGGTTTATGTGCAGCAGAAAAGACCAAAAAAAAAAAAAAAAAAAAAGAAAACAAACATCCGTTTCATCCAATCACATGAATATGAATTTGATTGGAAATAACAAAATAATAGCAGTACACAAATTTCCCAACCAACCACCATCTTTATTGATTCACTAAAATTTGGTTTACATTTAATGAAATAAAGCCAAAACAAACAAAATACAATTGAATCAATAATCAGATTGAGAAAGAGAGAGAATATCTATATGGTAAAAATATTGGAGAAGAAGAACAAGTATGAAGGAAGAGAAAGATATCAAGTAGTTTTCTACATCCCCATGAAGATGAAATTTCTGCATATAAATAGGCTTCAAAACGAAGAACTGCTTGAAGATTAAGAAAATGATGTTAAAAATGAGTTTTGGTTTTTAGTTTTTAAAATTAATTACAAAACATTAAAGGTGTGAAAGGAGGTATGGTAGAATGAAAGGAAGACGGAGGGGACCGCGGAGGGATGTAGCAATCATGGAAGGAAGAATTGGTCTTCATGTTTCTCTCATTTCTCAAAACATGAAAAATTTATAAAAGTTGTTTTTTATTTTGTGTTAACTTTTTTTCTAAAATGGATGTTTTCCATGGTATGCATGCGTTGTGCACATTTTTGTATGGATGAAAACCAAAAACTTAAAATGGTAAACTAAACACTACCTAAGTTTCTAGATATGTGACAACCTTTCTAATTTTCCCTTGATTAAACCAACCTCTATGCATAATCTTTTCTTTCCTTCTATTATAAAATCAAACAATTCTGAAGATGGATTACTTTACTCTTCAATCAATTAATCAATCAAAAACAATTAATCGATCAATCAATCAAATCAATTAATTGATGATCAATTAACTGATTACTTTCCTCTTCAAAAAATATTTAAATCAACAAATTTAACACTCCACCATGATTCAGATATAACAATCTATCTTCAAGCAAAAACAAATATGACATCTATAGATCTCTCATAACTCCCAATATCTCAACCATACTAAATTTCAAACCTTCACCGTCGTCCGCTAGTGGTGCATCTCCCTCATTAGTGCATCACGCAACAAGCGATCTCAAAAATGTTTGTAATACCACAATGATCTCCATCTTGTCTTTGTGGATTGTTCAACTCGACATCTGTCTCCTACTTGACCTGAGCTCCTCGCACAACCTGTCTCTTGAGCATCATCAACATGTAGACCCTTGTCGATAATATGATTTTTCATCGTTGAATCATCAACAGTGACCACATTAACATCACCTTGTTGCGGACTAGGTTCTTCAACCGTCACTTGCCTTCCACTGTCTATCACTTAACTGACCAAACTATAAAGGTTTCTCTCCTCCAAAACTCCTCTCATCATCACAGGACCACCTTCTTCACTCTCAAAACTCCATCTTGAGTATTATAAGTGCAACCGCGGCGATCCAACTGGCCGAGAGATATGAGTTTATGCAAATAAGTGGGTATATGCGTCACTCCGGACATTTCTCTAACTACTCTATCGTACATACAAAACCGAACAACACCAATACCACAAATTGGTAACTATACTTCATTGGTCGTCTTTATCATGCTGACACTCTTCCCATACGAAGAAAAACACATCTCTACATATGTGAAAATTGGCTTCTGAATCCATCTTCCACGGCTTCTCAACACTAAATAGGACATCTCTAGAAGAATCGCTATCGGTACCATCAGCAAAACCTCCATGTGCCTTATCACTACTACTATCGCCATGCGCAACCTTACTCTTATCCTTTTGATAAGCATTGCAATTTCTATTTTGTTCTTACATCGTTCTAAAATAATCGAAATCCAATTTTTATTTTTTTAAATCATAGAGAAATTTTTTGCAAGAATTTTGTTGTTGATCACTTTTCCAAACTCGGTGGTTAACGAGTCTAAAAATCAATTTAGAAATGACCAAACATTTAATTCTGTTTTGCAAATTCTATGCATCCTCCCTAGCCAAAACCATATTGCCTTTTTCTCTAAACTACTTGTGATAATGAAGTGAGTTTTTGTATTGGCATTGCTATATTCTTTTAGCCACGAAATGTGAGAATTCACTCATAACTAACATTGTTTTGCAAGTATCGAAATAACTGTTATGAGTATTGTTGTGCTCTTAATTTTATGATGGTTGTTATGTTTGCATATTTGTTTGAATTACTTGTTTATATTGACAGGATCCTTATTATCACATTTTAAGTTCTGGATAACATATGCTATATATGAAAACATTATAAAATTGGAGGATTGTTATTGACACTCCAAGTATTGTTAAGGGGGGATCAGTTTAAAAAAATAAAGAATTTGTTAAGGGGAGTATCAATGCAGAGAGCACCCCCTTAACAAATAAAGTTTATTTTACCAAATTAGTCTTCTTTACAATAATCCTTTTTTTGGTTGTTAATTAAAAATAATTGTACGGTATATTAGTCGAACTGCATTAGATTTTTATATCAAAATATCAATAATCTCATTTGTCGATCGCTTTTTTTTAAATAATTTCATTTCTCATCTGTTGATCGCTTTTTTTAATAATTTCATTTCTCATTTGTTAAATTATCAATAATTTCATTTGTTTCACGTTCTTCATTTGCGCCATTATTTCTCCCCAAAGGACCGCTCTTATTTTATTTGCAAATAATTTAGGGATTTGGTTTTTTTGCATTTAAAATTGATTGGGATTTGGGATGGTTACTGATGTTATTACTAGGGTAAAAAGGGAACATAAAAAATTAAATATGTGACTCCCCCTAACATTTTTTTATGATTGGAGTGTTTTTAAAATTTGACCCCGCTTAACAATATTTGGAGTGTCAATAACAACACCCTAAAGTTGAATCGAGTTATGAGTTGAAATGGATAAATCTTAATAATTTAAATTAAATTGTTAAATTGAATTAACTAATGTGAATAATTAATTTATAATGTTAAACTGAATTGGTTTATGAAATAGTTTAGAATTGGAATTTAACTATAATGTTTTAAATTTGAATCGTTTAAGCTTTTAGTCGATCTGAAATTGAAATTTGAAACCTGAAGAAATGTTTAGTCTAATTCTGGAAATATTAGATATTTGGATTAGAACAGATTGGATTGGAAATGTTTTAATTTAGTATTATTTTATATTGATTGTTTTATATAAACTAGTTTCTCATTTACTATTTATATGTTGTAACTATTTCATTTAATTTTTTTTATTAATTTTTACTATTTTCATTTCATAACTAAAATTTATTTTATCCTAAATTTAACTATTTAAACTAGATCATTTTATATTAAAGTTAATTACTTAAATTTCATAACTACTAAATTATTACATATTAAAAAATCTACGCTATTATGTTCATGCATTTATTTTAAATAAAGGTTTATTTCCAATCCGAGCATTAAAAATCCAAATTGTTCGAATATGGAAATCTAAAAATCAAAGTTTGATTGAAAATGCATTATCTTAAATCATAGGAATTTAAACTTGAATCTAATATTTGAAGTTGAATCTGGATTTGTATTTCAAATTGCATATTGAATTATTTGGGTAATGATAATGAAAATTGGTATTTGAACTAAACCAATTTGTGACATGAAATACGGTGTTTACTCAAAATTGATATTCCATTGATTATATTACTTGTATATTTTCCTTGAACATTTCACTTGAGTAAATTTAATTACATAAGAATGTTTATTCTAACTCGAGTGCTTTGTTTTATTTTACACTTGGGTCGAGTATTTTAGTATATCAAAGACCTTTAGTTTTGAAGACGAAGATGGAGTTGAAGACCTTAAATACTACTATATTATTTCTGCTGCATTATTAATATGTCATGTTATAACGTATAGTTCTAATATTGTAAGCTCAAATCAAGTGAATATTGTTGTTCAGTTATTTTCCTTATTATTCTCTCTGCTTGTATTAAAATCCGTTAATAAGTCATCATTATGGATTTGACTTAGACATATGTGGTTTATTATCCACTTGAACAGTCTCAAAAATGCATCGTAATAGATGATATACAAGGAAAAAAAATCTCCTCTTGTCTAAAATTAATATACCATCTAAAAATGACAGCATTTAAATAATATTTGCTGGCAAGGCCAACCAATTTCTAAAGTGGACCATCTAACTCCCATTACAACAAGTAATAAGAACGCTAAGAAATAGGAGATAGGTAATAATTGTTTTGAAAGTGGTCCAACCACTTGAACTCATAGATCACTACGTAGAGTGAAAAGCTTACAAGAGAGAACTCCCTTACAGTCACATAACACAACAGAGGTGTAAACTTACATTATAGTTAAACTAGACAACCCAAAATATAAATTACATTACATGATTTTGTTGGATCTAGATTAACCCTAGAGGGGGTGAATAAGGTTTATTGGAGTTTTAAGAGATATTAAAATGATCACAACATAGATTGCAATAGAGAAAATAAATGTAGTAAGTAAATAACACAGATTTTACCCATCTTCGGAAAATCATGCCTACTGCTGCATTCCCCAAGGTATCTACAAGAATTAAAACAATTTCTACGCTTACAAAATCCTTGTAAATTTGCGATACCCGCTACCAACTATTCTAATCTTACATTCAAAACCATGTACTGATCTTTATACTGAAGATCATATTTTACCCGAATTACAAATCTGTAACTCGTAAACCCTACCTATAAATCCTATAACTAGAAACCTCTAGTTTTACAGACAAACTAGAAAACTAATGGATCGGTTACAAAGAGAACAAAAATAAAACAATTAAAAAACAAATAAACAAAACCCTAGGCACATAAAAATATAACTTGGCCTCCCTTTTGTCACTTTAATAATCGGGTTTCCCTTTTCTTTAATGACCGGTTGAAAAGAATAGGATTTTGCAAAATCCCCCAATCGTGTCATCAAAATCGATTGCTCTGGGTTAAATCTCTGATGCTCTGATTCTCTCTGTGCTCTTTGTTGAACGATTTGGGATTGCGATCAACAACTATGAGTACTCTGATTTAATTTTTCTGTTTGCTCTTCAATTGTTGCTTTAGTTTTCGATGCATAATTTGCCAGTAATGAATTGGTATTTATAGGGTATAGAAACCCTAATGGCTTCTCTGATTTCACGTGAATGCCTTGGCTCTGCTTTGTGTCCGCGTGATTGTTGACTGAATAAAATTGGCATGAATCTTCTGATTGTTTGCTTGATTCATTCGGCTTTTACTTTTGTGTGATTTTCCAATTTGTTTCCATGGCATTGAATATTTGGAAATGTTTTTTTTTTGAAAGATAATGCCAAATATAGGACTAGAAACAATTAAAACTGGTTTCCAATTTTACATTGTGAATTCTATAATGAAATGAATGATTTTCTTGGCATTAAAAATCTCTTGAGATTTTTTGCAAGCTTGATTGAAATTCTTTTCCATGAAAATTGCATGTTGATTTCTAGAACCATTAAAAATTGCTTGCCAAATTTACCCATTCGAAAAATGAAAATAATTCTCTTGTGTGATTAAAAACTTTCCAAAAAATTTGTTGGCCAATTTAACAGAAATCAAATCTGAAAACAATATTCATGCAGATTGATTAGGCTTTGGTATTTGCGTGATTATTGAGTTTATTTCTAGAAGCTTTCTTGCATACAAATATCCATGTTTCCCATTGTTAATGCACCATGTATTTTGTGTATTTCATCATGCAATCTTGTGCATGCCTTTTACCTTGATGCAATTGCCACTTTGCCTTTTCATGCAATTTTATTTGTATGTGTAGTTGAACTACCTCTGTTGTGCTCTGTCCATATATTATTGTTTGAGCCTTGCTGCATCACTTGCTATTCATTTGTTGTACCCATTTATGTTAGACCTAGACCAGTTTCATGTCTGGCTTTGTACCCATGTTGTCCTGTGTAAGTTTTGCTTGTTAAAGCACTTGAACTATGTCTGACTTAATATGATTATTCAGTATAACCATTTATTGCATATATATGTATATATACATATATGTATGTACATATACACACACAAGTGTGTGTATATTCATATTAATGTTGCATCTTATTACTAAGAATGATGACACTGCCTTGTTTGATACTTTGTTGTTATGGTTGATTCTTGTTGCACCTAAGCTTGTTCATGCATGTTGGCTTGAACATAATTGTATATTCATGTATGCATATGCACACAAGTGTGTGTGTATGCAGTGCATACAATACATTTTTCACTTGCCTTTCTTTTGACCTGCTTTTGTACATGCATCATAAAAGTGTTGCACTGACCATACACGTGTATATAGTTGAACCTGAGTGTTCATTCATGCATATTTGCATTGGTTTAGCCTCTTGCTCATGGTCATGTTGTTGCACCTGTTTCAATCTGGCTCGACTTGTCTTGTTTCATGCTAACCCACGTTGAAGTTCATGTTGCTTATTGACTATATGCATCATCCTTGTCATGTTGTGTCAATAATTTGCACACATACATACGTGCTCTTGTTGTTGGCATATGAAACTGCCTTGTTCACCCATTCTTGCACTTGTGTTATTTGGTCTTCACCTTGGTCTAGTTTGGGCTTGCTGTACATTGTAGTGAGTTGTCTTGATATTGATGTGTGCACTGTTCATATATTAGAGTTGAACACTTCATGTATACATACGCATCACGTGTGTGTATATATGTTGTTGCTTCTGCCACTTTCCATTTCTTTTGACCTGTTTGGCATGAACTGTGTACTTGTTGATATTCGACCATATTGCCTCTACATAGAATATATGTGTATATCCATACACATGTATGTGTATACATGTATCGTGCATGTGTAGTCTATATATGAGAGCTATTTGGATGAAAGACAGTCTGTGAGCACTAGAGATACAGTCTGCCTTGTGGTATTTACAGCGTATCACTGTGAATATCACAAGCAGTTACACATAGATAAATGAATATGCATATCAGACCAAGTCATGAAATATGATGAGAAACACATCAAAATTCCGAGGCAAATAAAATTTTAAAATAAAATTATATTTGTTAGAATTTAATATTATTTTGTTCCAATTTACTGTGTGTGTTTCTATGACAGGTATGCAGGTGACTGGACTGACTATGAAGCAAACTGAAGACAAGTGTGTGTCTGTATAAAAATGAGTCTATAATGAGTGAATGAGTATGAGAAGGTAAATATGTACTGAGTCAGTATGAGTTTGTACAACAGAGTGAAATGTAACTGAGTGACTGAATGTTGTAGTGAAAGCTGAATATAATAGTGGAATTTGAATGTATGGAATCAGTGGGAAATACAATAGTGGTGTTAGAAAATATGTACTATTGAAATGATGAAATAAAATATTATATTCAAAGAAAATATTGTTTGAATATTCAAGTTCATGTGCAGTTGTTAACCTACTTTGTGGATTAGGCTACACAAAGCTAAAAGAATAATTAGCGCAAAGTATATATAGCCATACAGTAGAAACTCGGATCGGTTCGGAGACCCCCGAACTGAACCCATGCATAGTGAAGAAAACAGGCTCAGAAAATGGAAAAGCAGCGGCAGAGCCGGATCGGTTCAGAGCTATCCGATCCGCCCCTCATTTTTCCTTACACTGCCGATCCGAACCGATGAGGGTCAGCACTGTGGTAACATTCCACGTCCCCTAAAATGTGGAGTAGTTTCCTTCCATATTACCACGTTCTCCAATGCGCTGTCACTATCTTAGCTCTTCCGAGCCCGATTCTAATGGGATGATCACCACGTGTATCCCAACCGAAGGCCTTCAAGAGGAATTTTGTGCCTATAAATACACCACCAAGCTTCATTTCAAGGGAATTTTTTGGGATGAACCTTAACTCCAACTCTTATAACCACCGAATTTCAGCATTCCATTCAGATCATCATCAACCTTTGGAGTATATTCTATAAACCATTGAAATAAATTATCAATTGTATTAGAGAGATTGAGTGAATTTCCATATTGTGTTTGTACTCATATCATTAATCAAAAAAGTGTAAAGTGGACGTAGGCTCTTTAACGCCGAGCCGCAATAAATCGGGTGTTCTTGCTGCTTTTCTTACTATTTTACTTGAAATTATCTCTTGTTTGAGTGTTAGAACCACTTTTTGATCTAACATTTTGATGCTTTCACTGAGAATGTTTGAATTCTCAGCATTTTGGTTTATCATTCTACTATTTGGACCCTCAAGTTCAAAGAAGTTAATCCGTTGTCTTCAGTATTTTTGGAAATTTTCTGACTAATCTCCAAAGAATTGGACATCATGGCTAAAGGAAAAGGAAAAGAAGTGAAAAGTGCTCAGGAGAACGAGGCGAATGAAGATCAATAAGCTATGGTTATCACTAGATCAAGGGGACAAGGTTCAGGTCCGAGCAGATCAGGGAGAATGTCTCTGACCCGATCCGGGGTAGAAACTCCAAACCGAACAAAGAATACCGACACGAACCAGATCGAGAAACAGAACGTTGTTGGCCATTCTCCTCCAACCCGATCCGAGGATATGATTGCAACCCGATCCGACCCGAATGCGGCAGATGTTGGTACTTCTACTCGAGTTCCTGTCAACGCTCCGATACCGGCCACGACAACTAGTGATCAATCTACTCCTTCTGCGCTTGTCACACACAGAGATTTTTCGCGCTTGCTTGATATGCTTGACAGCACCAGGGATGCTTTAGAAGACTATAAGCGCGACAGTGTTCTCATGCGAGAGAACATGAAATCCATGAGCAGAGAAATAAGCCAGCTGCGTAGGCAAATAATGCCCTCCCCAACTCATCGTCCTGTTGCTGATCACTCTTCTTCTTCAGACGAAGAATGCCTGCGACAAAGAAGGCCGTACGAAAGACGCGAGAATTTGGACTAGTTAACATTTGGATCGCTGGGGTCTCGTGAGGACGTAGCCCGGACCCTTGGAGCAGACGAGCCAGGTTTGAGGGGATCACTTGTTTTACCTAGAAACCCTAACATCGTCAATCCTACTCAAAGACAACTTCTCCAGCCAATTCGTCCCGAGAAAGACCGGGGTCGCAGAAGGCGAGGAAGTTCAGCCACAACTCGGAACTAAAGAATATCGCCTGACGTAGGCGCTGGCAATGCCAGAAGAAATAGAAGTGTGGACCCTGAACCTACCCTAACCAACGCTGAAGTAGAAGCGATGGTGCACCAAATCATGGTCGATAGTCTGCGTTATACCAACGAAGATGGGGGTATTGAGCGTAGTCACACCCCATTCACCAATGACATCCTGGATTTTCAGCTTCCCCGACGATTCAACTTGCCATAAATGGACCGATATGCTGGAAGAACAGATCCGGGACAACATTTGATGAGGTATGCATGGTACATGAACGCCGCGGCCGCGCCTGACCCTATGAAATGCAAAGCCTTCCCGATATATCTAGAAGATGTTGCATTAATGTGGTTCACTCGACTTCCCCCACGATCGGTGTCGAGCTTTAAAGAACTAAGTGAACGTTTTATGAGCCAGTTCCGGCTCCATGCCCGATGAGCTAAAAGCGTCATTGAGCTGTCCAGCATCAAGCAAGCCCCTGGCGAGCCCCTGAAATCATACTTAGAGCATTTCAACTTAGCAGTTACTAAAATAAGCGACCCTCATGAGCCAACCATCTTGATGGCATTAATACACGGGGTCGATCCAGACACTGAATTCGGGGGATATCTAGTTAGAAAACCGCCATTAACTAGGGAGGCATTCTATGAAAAGGTGAATATTCGCTTACGGCGGGAGGAAATATACGCTAGTCGAAAAAGAAAATCTGAGGGGGCTACAAAAGAAGATATTCAAAGTAATGTTGGGTTGAGGTAAACGTTGGCAACAAAAATGAAGAAAGTGGCAACAGAAATGGAAACAACAATAAAAGAAATAGGAACCGAAGAAACAACTCTAGAAAAGACCTCGATTCCAAACTTTTAAAAAGTACATACCGTTGAACGATATGTTAGAAAACATCTATCTGGATACATATAATGTCCTGCAGTATAAGAAACCTCCGCCTAGAGACTCCACCGAGAAGGAGCTTACGACCGGAAAATTTTGCCTATTTCATGGAACCTACGGTCACTCTACTAACGAGTGTCGGCATCTAAGAGACGTTGTTGAGAAACTGCTGTGGGAAGGAAAGTTAGATGAATATAAGGTTTCCCCAAGAGACGGGGCGCAAGGAGGGTAAGCCCCGAATCAAAATCAGCCTGCTCCTAAACCCATAGCCCAACAGAAAGGTAAAGGAATCGTTATTAACACTATAGTAGGGGGCCCCATCCCGCTGGCCATAGCTACAGGGCAATGGACCAATATGTAAATGCGGCCAAGCACCTCGAAGTGGGGGAGTGTAGTAACCCCGAAGACGCAACCCCGGTGAAGCAACAGAAAACGATGTCAGATGATGTCATATTTCGTGATAGAGATGACATTGGAGTTCAATCGCCTACTGAGGACCCATTGGTAATCACCACCACTATCGGCCCTGCTCTACTTCACAAGGTAATAGTGGACAATGGGAGTTCAATTAATATTCTCTTTAAGAAAGCATTTGATCAGATGAAACTCGAAGCGTAAGATTTGAAGCCTTACGAGGGATGGATACGCGGTTTCAATGGGGCCTCGACAGCTCCGATGGGATATGTAGAATTGTCAGTGCCATTGGGACAAGGAGACCACCGGAGAGTGAGAATTCTCCCATTTGTAGTTTTGGACATCTACTCACCCTATAACGCCTTTTTGGGTCGACCGGCCCTCGCAGAATTCAGGGCCTACATCGCGCCCTGATGCCTATTGTTGAAATTCCGGACTGAAGCAGGAGTGGGAGTAATGAGAGGTGATCAGGCCACCGGACGAGCCTGCTATATGGAGGAATTGAAGATGTTACTAAAAGGATTAAACCTGGAAACTAAAGGTGCTTCCTCCCCCGCGAAGGAGGGTTCAACATAGCAATTAAGGGGGCTAACCCTAAGGGAGTCGCCCAAAGAACTCTCCGAGGACATAGATACCAGAGAGGATGAGGAGCCTGGGGGCAGGATGGTGACTCCCAACGAATCAACTATGGATATCCCTATTGACGATGTTGATTCGGAAAAAGTTTTAAGGATTGGATCCCAGCTAGACCCGTTTCGAGCAAAGGAATTGACTGACTTTTTAAAGGCAAATTTGAATGTGTTTTCTTGGACCCACGCAGATATGTGTGGGATATCACCCTCGATTATGAGTCACTCATTGAGTATTAACCCAAAACATCCACCCGTTAAGCAAAAGATACGTATGTTGGTCCCGGAGAGGTCAGCAGCCTTAAAGCAAGAAGTAGAGAAGTTAAAGAATAATGGGTTCATTAGAGATTCGACCTATCCCGATTGGATATCGAATCCCGTCTTGGTCAAGAAATCAAATAGGAAATGGCGAACGTGCATTGACTTTTCCAATTTGAACAAGGCTTGTCCAAAAGATAGCTTCCCACTCCCTAGGATTGATCAGCTGGTGGACTCAACAGCCGAGCACGAATTTCTCTCCTTCATGAACACGTATTTGGGATACAACCAAATCCCCATGCATGTACCGAATCAAGAGCATACAAGTTTTATTACAAACTTGGGATTATATTATTATGTGGTGATGCCATTCGGACTAAAGAATACCGGAGCCACATATCAGCGTTTGGTAAACCGAATGTTCTATAATCAGATCGGGAAAATTATGCAAGTTTATGTAGATGACATGCTCGTGAAATCCAGACAGTCTTCCAATCATGTAAAAGATTTGGCAGAAATGTTTGACATTCTACGGAGGTACTGGATGAAGTTGAACCCCTTAAAATGCTCATTTGGGGTTGCATCAGGAAAATTTCTCAGTTTCATTGTAAATTCTTGAGGGATTGAAATTAATCCTGACCAAATAGCAGCAATCAGGAACATAGAAGAGCAACGAAAGATTAGAGATGTTCAAAGCTTGGTTGGGAAAATTGCAGCATTAAGTAGATTCATTTCCAAAGCCATGGACAAATGTGTCCCTTTCTTTGACTTAATTAAATGGGTGAAGCAAAACTTTAAATGGGCCCCCGATTGTATAGAGGCCTACCAAAATCTGTTAAGTTTGCTAGAGAATCCTCTGATATTGTCAAAGCCGGTGGATCATGAAGATCTGTTCGTATACTTGGCAGTGTCATCTCATGTTGTCATCACAGCTTTGGTGCGTGAGGAAGACAAGATTCAAAGGCCAATGTACTACATAAGCAAGAAGTTAGCGACGACAGAACGAAATTATAGAAAAACTTGCTTATAGTCGTTTGATCGCATCCGGAAGCTCCGTCATTATTTCCAAGCTCACTCGATAGTCATATACACTGATCTGCCGCTAAGACAAGTGCTACAACGCCCCGAAGCATCGGGACGACTACTTAAGTGGAACATCGAGTTGAGCCAATTCGATTTGAATTTTCAACCAAGGAGATCGATAAGAGGACAAGCCCTAGCTGACTTCATAGTAGAATTCACAATTCCTGAGAAATGATCATTGGATGATAAGGCTAACCCTTCGGAGCATAATTAAAACTTATCCCATAGAGGTTTTATACAGACGAGGCTAAGAATGATCGAAGGTTCGGTGCCAGAGTTGTTTTAACTACCCCTAAAGGACAATCCATCTACTACGCCTTGTAGTTGGAATTCTCTACGACCAACAATGATTCCGAATACGAGGCCCTGATTGCCGGGCTAAAACTCGCTAAGGAACTAGGGGTAACGACACTAGACATATTCTATGACTCCAATATAGTTGTCTTCCAAGTTCGAAAGGAATTCGAAACGAGGGGGCCTCGACTTGTTACTTACCTTTAAAAAGTAGAGGAGTTACTAGGTAATCTGGAACATTATAACATAACTCATATCCTGAGAATAGAAAAGCAGAAGGCAGACCGACTGGCTAAGTTAGCAAGTTCTGACAATCTAGAAGAAACCGAGATGGTTCCAATAGAGATATTGGAATCACCAAGCTTTGACCAAATGGAAGTCAACTTAGCCCTGAAAGTTGAACCAGAAAGGGAGTCATGGATGACACTGATTAAGAACTTCCTTAGGAGCATAATTCTCCCATTAAAAAAGAGTGAGAGACGAGCTGTAATACATAAAGCCACAAGATACGTCTTATAGGACGATGTCCTTTATCGCCAAGGATTTTCTATGCCTCTCCTCCGGTGTATATCACATGATGACATCAAGCGTGTTCTGAGAGAAGTATATGAAGGTGAGTGTGGAGACCACACCGGAGGCCAAACTTTGGCGAAGAAAGTTTTACGATATGGCTAATTTTGGCCTACCGTAAATAAAGATGCAGTTGATCACTCATGACACTGCGATAAATGCCAGAGATTCGCTAAAGTTTCAAGGGCACCTCCGAGATAGCTTAAATCAATGGTCAGCCTATGGTCGTTCGCTATGTGGGGAATAGACATCATCGGGACCCTGCCAATCTCCAAAGGAGGAGCTAAATATGCAATCATGGCTGTGGATTATTTCACAAAATGGGTGGAGGCCGAACCCTTAACCACAATCACGACAAAATGAATGATAAGCTTTGTGGTCAGGAACATCATTTGTCTATTTGGGATACCAAAAACCATTATAACTGACAACAGAACCCAATTCGATAGCACAGAATTCAGAAATTTCGGCCAGAAGTATAAGATTGACAAATATACTTCCGTAGCTCACCAACAGTCAAACGGACAAGTTGAAGTAATAAATAAAGTTATTAAGTCCACTCTTAAAAAGCGATTAGAACGATCAAAAGCCATGTGGGTTGATGAATTACCACTAGCTTTGTGGGCCTATCGGACAACCTTCAAGACGACGACTGGTCACACCCCTTTAGATCAGAAGTGGTAATCCTGGTGGAGCTTAAAGTCCCCTCTCATAGGGTGACATACTATGACCCGATGACAAACAAAGCGCTCCTCCTTGAGTCCCTGGACATGATTGAAGAGAAGAGGGACGAAGTGGACTTGCATGCCTCGAGGCACCGACGCCTAGTGGCACGCTATTATGACAGAAAGGTTCACCCTCGGACCTTTGAACCTTGAGATTTGGTACTGAAGCGAGTATTCCCACCTCCAGTTCATCCAGGTCCAAAGTGGGAAGGACCATATACCATCCAACGGATACTTGATACAGGAGCTTTCAAGTTATCGACCGTAGATGGTGAAGAAATTCCTAGAGCTTGGAATGCCCTACATTTGCGGCGATACTTGACTTGAATTTATGCTATTTTCTTTTGTTTTATAAGCCATGTAAAAATGCACGACTTGACTAGAAAAGTCTGGTTAATATAATCAAAAGATTATAAAGTGGATATAGGCCACGACTTGGCCGAACCACTACAAAATATTGTGTGTGATTTACTTTCCCCGCTCAAATTTTGTTCCATGTATATTATGCGATTGTCATGATATAAGTATAAATCATTAGAAATTGGAATCGATGCCAGAGCAAATGAAATAACCATTTGCGTAACGACATAAAGAGGATGGGAAAACCACGTCCCAAACTCTAACTCTCACGATTCGAGAGAGAATATAAAGGACGGGAAGACGACGTCCTTAAGGCGTGAAGGTGCACCATGATACAAAGTCGCCTCGAATCCACTCTAACCTGACTATACGATAGGAGAGTATAAAAGTACCAGGAATAAGTACCAATGAAAAAGATTTTTAGTCTCACTAAAGAGCTGGGGGCGGTTTAATGTCGAACCTAATCAATCCCGAATGAGCCCTGTCCAGGCAATTTATTCAAGATTGATTGGGGGCATACACATCGCATCCCCTGTCATCGATCATATATTTAAGCAACAATTTCTGCGAATAATATTTTTCCTGTCTATACACTTGCAGGGGAACACAATTGTGACTTAAATTGTTGTTTACCACTTATGCTTATTAACCTTTTGACATTAATAGAGACAAATAACGAATTTGCAAGCATTTAACATAGTGGGAAACAAACTACTTTATTTACATGAGTGCAGGTTTATACAAAAGGACTAGGGTGGGTTTAGGGTTGACCCGCTAATCCGATTTTGAACCGCCAAAACCGATTATATGTTCTATCTCTTCCATACTGTACGTATGCAGTAATCAGTATGCTCATATATTCTTGTGTAAGTTATTATATTTTACTAATTTATTCTTATATTTTATTAGTTATATTTTACTTACAACAACTGTATCTCTTCCATACTGTTAGTCTTTTATGTATGTGGTATGCTCATATATTCTTTTGTATTGTAACGTCCCGTATTTTCTGGTCAATTATTTAAATTATATTGTTATTTAGAATATTGATTTGAATTTAAATAGTTGAATTTAACCATTTTATTTTTGAATATGTTTTTTTATTAATAATATAATAATATTTTAATTCCAAAACAGTTGGGAAATGTTGTGTTTGCAATATAATTTGAACGAGCAATTTAAAATGGTTTAATATTGTTTATATTGAAATTTTATTAACGATTTCGTTTATTTAACGACGTTAGAATTTAATTTATAATTTAATTATAAAACGAGCTGCAGCGGCGCGATAGTTCGTAATATTGCATTTTGAACTTTAAATGGTTGTACATGAGCCAATATAAATCGGATATTTTTCGAAATAAAAAACGTCTGAATCTATTTGATAATATTTTTCTAATGAAAGAGAAAAAAAATCGAGTTTCATATTGTAGATTTTGTTTTATGTCAAAATCAAATTTTCAAAAGGGTGCTATGGAATTTCGTTTATAAATTATAACGATTTAATTTTATTCTAGGAGTTTTATTATAAAATTAATATCGTTAAGTCGAAATTTGTTTCATTTTGTTCAAAATAAGGGTTAAACCTAGTAGCATTAGCCATGGTATTTTGTCCGGAATTTAAGACCGTGAGATATTTATAAAAATAGATTGCTTTGGGTACATCGTTTTCAAACCTGGACATATCCGGGCAATGCCGTTATCCAATCCCGACTGGAGAAAAGCACGATAGAATTTTACTGAACCTTACCTAAATTCAAGCAGTCTCTATTAAAAATTTGGGAGCACCATGCCACGTCGGTTTCAATTAGATAAAACTTTGTGTATCTTATATTAGATATACTATCTTTTGTTTTTCCCATTGTCTTGGCACAATCTAAACGCTGCCTTCAAATTCAAGACTTGCGACTAACGCTATTCACAAACCTGATCCTATCACTAGCAAGAACTTGCGTGGCAGAAAATGATATTATCAGACCTTCTTTGGCACTTTGGACAACGATTTGTCTTCGTTTCTTTATACATTTCAGATACTAGCAAGCAAGTAATAAATTGAAGTAACATATAATCTCTGTCATCAAAACTTGACAATTCATCTGCCTCATGCTGTCATTTTCAAAACATGGACGTGCAATGCATGCTTCAAAATCTCAAGCATACGATCTGCTCAGAATCTTTTGATTTAGAAAAATGAAATGAAATGACAAATCCTATCTAAAATATGTTTGGCATGCATGTACAAATCTGCGCATATCTCTCGATCTATCGTTTTCTTACTTTGGCATGTACGATTGCATACCTCAATCAAGGATTTTAGGAAATATTAGCAAATCAGCCAAGAAATCTCATCATGTTCTTCTGATCAAAATGTTCGCACATGCAAATGATTCTAAACCAAATCCTACACAGTATTTTGCTAAGATATGCTGCATATTTTTTCAAACAATTCGGCTGACTGAAAACGACGTTGTACTAAAAATATGTATATACACATATAACATATATATATATATGTCATTGCCCTTTGGAATTGAGCCTGCAAGCGAATTGACTTCGTTTCTTCTTTTCAGAATAATGTCATTTTTTAAATTGGGAATCTGTATATGTTTATATCTTGCCGCATGCAAAAATATCCAGTGTCAGCTTTCCTGGCAAAGCCATGTGCTAGAGGATTTGCTCAAACTTGTCGGCTAAACATACATATAATATTTTAATCAGCTGCTTTTGTTTCTTGTATCAGTTACAACTCATTTCTCAAGTTTAAATACAGCAACATCCCTTCGTATCTTCATCCTATCTGCCTAATTTGCTTTGCTCCTTCCAAGTTCGAACGCAACAGGCTGTATATATATATATCATACATAACACCTTCCCTTCTGGCTCGAAAACTTCAAACTTTAGTTTATGATTTAATCCCAAACGAAATTGCCTGAGACTAGGTTTGTTGAAATCCTGAAGACGGACGATTCACACCCATATACCCAGTATTGTGTGTGACTGGGGTGTGGGAACCCAACTTTCTGAAATAGCGGCGGCTAAGCCTGGTGATCTCGTGAAGTGGGGTATGATTTTATGGAAAGTTAGGGTTCATCTCTGGAGTTCGGTGATGGTGACCATTGCGCCTAGGAGGAGAACGGTGAGATGTCGGTGTATGGGTTAGATGAGCGTTGGACGTAGTCGAATGGGTATTGTCATGCGAATGAAAAGGGAAAGTAAGAAGTTTGGCTTTCAAAACAAGCATCAGGGGGACATGCGATTTCCGGAGGGAGTGAGAAGTTGGCATGAGAAGGTAGCATGGCGCTGCACGGACCGGAGATGGCGGAGAAATGAGCGAGGTCGGTCGCAGTTCACCAGAGGCGGCGGCCATTGGTGACTGAAGATGTTGTGGTTTTAATGAAGGAGAGGGCATTAGGTTTCTGGAGTCTGAAACGAGAGAACGCATGAGGCAAACCAGAAAATCTGACGTGGATTAATTATTCCCTATTCATTTGTTTTAACATTAAACAGGTAATTAATTTAATTAATTAATAATTAAGTTTTATTTTGTAATTGTATATTTATATAAACTTATAACTGGTATATCTAATTCATACGTTAATGGATTTCAGCGAAACTGGGTCCGTTGGGATCGTGGCGACGGGCACTACGCTGTTGAACTGGTCTGATCTGAAATGGAAGCAGTTGGAGATTCGTGTAATTTTGAATGGTAGTTTAAAATTATACGGTACAACGCGACAATCGTGAATCGACAAAAATTGGTGAGTTAATTCTCACACTTTTCTGGACTGCTATGATGTGATAAATCCATATAATATCATTAAAATATATATTGGTTGATTGGCTGCATTGGCTATTTATGGTTGAGTTAATGGTTGCTGTTGATTATATCATGTCGTTAATTTATTTATTTGAAATATATGCTATTATGAAATGTTATAATAATCCATGATGCAGGGAAGGACAGGTTGGAGGGATTCGACCGGATTCCTCAATATCATGTGTGTTGTTATTTTTATATTGTTTACACATGAACTGATTAAAACCCAAATTGACATTGAAACTTGTCTGAATGGTGATGGTTGAATGGATGTGATTGTTGTGGTAATTTTTATCAACCGATAGTGTTGATTAAATGATTGGTAGTAATGGTCTTAATCTATTGTTCTATGACGTTGTTTTGCTGACAGGCAAATTAACGAAGTTTAAATTTATTTTATAAATAAATTGAAGATTTCAAGTTTATTTATATAATTCAATTAAAATTGAAGTTATAATTATATTTATAAATTAAAATCATGTTTACAAATGTGATTATTAATGGTTTGTATAATGAATTCTTACGCAGTTTTATAAACAGGAGTCCGGAGCTAACATACGGGTTAGTGAAATGGAATAATTTTTTTATAAAACAATTAACTGATGTTTTTAAATTAATTAAGATATTTAATTAATTTAAGAAGAAAAGGATAACAGGAAATCAATTAACAGTTAACTGATATGTACGGTTGGCAAAAAATCAACCATTAAATTTGAAATTGACAATTGGATTAAATTTGATTTAAATTAATCCAATCAATGGTTTTTCAAAATATTCGTTAACTAAACGAATATTGCAGAAGTTAGTTAATCATCGATTAACTAAAATTTTAAGTGATTATGGAATTGTTTATTTATTTATAAAGTCAATTATTCAATAATAACCTTTGTAAAATCATTTAATTATCCTACCTTTAATTAATAATGAAGTTAATTAATGAATGATTAATTATTGAAATATACTATTTTTATTTGGTAAATAATAAAGTTAATTATTACATTAATAATAATTAAAGCTATTGTTCCAATTTTTTGCATTCCTATTAAAAAGGAAAATCAAATTATAATAAGATTTTAACTAAGTAAAGGTTACAAAAGAATTTTGTTGTAAATCCCAGGATTTTACAAACATAAGTCGATAAAGGACTCTCGAGCTAAAGTCATATTGAAGTTAAGCTTTGAATGTTGTAGAAGCGAGGTGATCGAAAAGGGATTTCAAAGTAAAAGCTCTAAAAGGGATTAGCATTCAAAAGATTTGGAATTTTCCTTTAAACGAAATAAAAGCTATGAAATAGATTAGTATGAGAAGGATTTGAATTTAGTTCAAATCAACAAAGTGTAGACGGGATTTATAAGCTAATATGGGAATTCCGACATGATTTTATTAAGTAGAGGTGAAGGGAATTAAATAGGACTTCTTAGAAGAGGATTAAATGGGTTCATTCAAAAAGGATATTAAATGGGTTAATATGTAAGTAAAGAGATTATAAGTCAATGACCAATATAAGGTATGATATGAAAATCATATTGAATTCGATTGGTAGAGATTGGAAAGCTTACTCGATGGGGGAAAAGGAATCAACTTGTAAAGTGGGTTTTCAAATAATAGGAAATGGTTTATAAAGCCATACTAAATGGGAGTGGGAATGATGTATCAGAAATTGGGTATTACAAACTTGTATTATCTTAAGATAAGAACTCTGTCGATCACGGTCTAAGAGGTAATCAGAATACCCCTACTTGAACGACTTCGCTATTTTTGAGGGATGATATTAGTTTGTAATGGGTTGGAGAGTGATTACCGAGTTATTTGCCATTAATATAATTTATCATTATTTAAATAACCTTTTAAAAGGAATTAACTATGCTAGTTTTGGTTAATCGGAAAAGATAACTACTTGCATGTAATTATAACTAAATCAAGTGCATTACGACTGGAATTCTTTTCTAAAAGGGGAATTAAGTTATGAAATGGATTAGCATGGAAAGGATTTGAATTTAATTCAAATCATATAAACGAAGTTGTAAAAAGGCGTTTCACAAAACGATGATTTTAAAAATATGCGTTCACATAAGAGCTGAATTAAGTGGAATTTTTTAACGAAAATAAGGGTAGGATTTTGGTTGTTAAACCTATGTTGTTGAATATAAACGATGTCCCAAGTTAAAGCTATAGCGATATTTTCAAATATAAAGGAGTATCGAATGGATTTTTGAGAATATATAAACGGCCTTTCCACGATAGAAGAAAGTAAAAGATGTTGATAATAAATATGGAAATATTTCCAAACAACGGAAATAAAAAGAGAAGTTGATAAAAAAAGAGCATTGAGTAATGTTTTCAAAGTAACGAAACCAAAAGAGTTTTGATAAGATAAAATTTATGGAATCGATTATAAGAAATAAATGAAATGGTTTAATGAAATATTTCATATAAAAGACCTGAGCTGCCAATTCACCTAGATATACTATTATGATTTGATAGTTAAATAACCGACTATCAAAATCTGGCTTTTATCAATTGTTTGTACGGAAAGACCGGGATCGAATTTATATTCGGAAACCATTCCAACCAGCAAATACGTGACGTTGAAGCTATCTCAAGATTCTCGAGATGGAGCATTGAAGACCGTTGATCTTTATGAGCGGAAGAACTACTCGTTAAATTTCTCTGGCTAGCTACCAGTGTTATGATGACTTGTGATTCTGTCGTGATTGGAATCTTCGGATTTGCAAGGACTTCTCGCTACTGATCCTTGGGGTGACTCCTATATAAGGATGCGGTAGGAGGGTGCCTTCAGTTCATCATGTTTCTGGATGACTTGTATGGACGAATGTCTGATAGAGTATTTCCTTAAAAATCATGTACATTGATTTTTACAAATATACCAAGTTTGATGGTGGAGGAATTCTCTTACTTAACACCCAGAGTATATTTGTGGACGTCAGTTAGTGATTTGACGGATCTGACGATGTGACATTCAAAGATGTGCTAATTATTGAGATAAACGTAATCTCAAGGCTCATCAACCGGGAATGACACAAAATCAGGTAGGCAACATGGCTATGTGGGTCGCATCCATTAAAAGGGTATATCATTACCTGATCTGGAGAAATCAAATGCCTTCGGTTGTTCCTTTTATTTTACATGTATGCTATTGGTTCGGTTGGCTGGCCCCCAACCGTGGTAATGATATATTCGGTACTCTCAAGCAAAATGATGGGCCGGTCATGTGTGTGCTGGGTTGCAAGACGTTCTTGTTGAACCCCAATGTATTCATCTCCGGAGGTACATTGTCGGAAGGTGGTCTTATACCTTGCTAGGAAATCCATTCTCCAATAAGCGCTGCATTTTTGATTGCGTATTATATATGTAGAATGTGAGATGCAAGCGTTCTGATAGATTATTATTTATTTGTGGTTTGATAGACACTATTATAATATCAGAGAAGATATTGATTTCAAAAATGTTTTAGGTTATAGTAAGGTGAAAACCGTCCGTGTTTATGTGTGGGCTGGTCTTATTATTATCCTTTTCTTTCAAAAAAGGATTTTTCAAAGTTAAACAAGTTGTTTTTGCTGTGAACTTATCTCTGAAAGTATTGCAGACTGATCCGGGTGAATTTTGCTTTGCTTCAAATGTGCTCGGGTCAGACCGAGTATATTTACAGGTTTTCGCTTGGAGTTTCAAGAGCTAGAAGCAGGAGGTTTCACCGTTAGCTATATAAGTGTATTTCTGCTGTGATTGATGCATGTTGTACTCTGATAAATGGTACGTGACCCGCATTCTACGCATCGCAGGATCGTAGAATATTTATTTCTTTCACATATGAAGTCGTATGGTAATGTAACTTTGGGAGATGACTATTGGAGTCATTTCCCATGTTCATGATTTTTGCCAATTTTTAAATGATTAGTTTGCCCCTAGCTGATCTTGTTTTGGCCATAACTTTTGATTTGAAAGGAGTTTTGACCTAAAACCATTTACATTTGATCCGGATGATGGTTTACAATTCCGTAGAGTGGTCAGATTAGCCAAACGGACTCACCGTTTGGGAGATATGGCTGAAACAAGTTTCAGATGGTGAAAAACAACTTAAATGGGCTTAACCGGGTGATTAACAACTAGGCCTAAAGGGGAATTTCGGGATTAGGAGTTTAAAAGTTCTGTTAGGGTTTGGAGAATACCTTTTTCTCATTTTTCAGCCGTCACTATTCATTCCTCTTAACCTAGCCATGGCCTCCAACATCTAAAACATCCCCAAACCACTTTCTAATTGAAGATTAGCCTAATCAACATCAAATTAAGGAGGAATAGCACCAAAGCAAGGTTAGAGCTACTGTGTTGCATTGGGAACCGCGCCAAATAGAGATTCATTTTAGATTCGGTATTTTATTTGTAGCCAAGGTGAGTGATTTGCATAGTTCCTCACTAATTATGGTTAACTCAGGGTAATTAGTGATAATTAGTGAAATTATGCATGTTAAAAATCTGGAAAAATACTGATAAATTTCGAAATATTGTTTTAGGCCTCTATTAGAAAACTTGGATAATTTGGTTAAGTTTTACTAATCCTATCATTAGTTTTGCTTAAACATGCTTAGGGGAAAATATGAGATTTTGGCTATGTTTGATCCGTTTAACCTTGTCATATTGTTGTTTTGATGTTCGTGATCACTTCCATTTGTTGCTTTGACTGTATGGTATGCTTTGTGATCGATTAGAAGAGTTAGATTGGTTGAAAACGCCGTCGTATGGCATAAAACAGTAGCTGGAAAAGTTGTAGGAAGCAGTGCAGGGTTTCGGATCGGATTGGGTTAGGGGACTCGGGTCAGATCGGAGAACTGAGCAGAGAACCGAACTGGATCGGAACCTAGTACAAGAAGAGAGCTAGGCAAAAAAGAAAGGCCTCTCGCATAAGGGTTGGAGTTGGTATTGGACTAAAGCTGGACATGGGATCAGATCGGTTTAACTGGAGGAAAGAAATGCAGAACCGAACCAAGGCAGAAGCAACGAACCGAATCAATATAGTGAGATAGTTGAACCCAAGTGACATGGAAGCACCGAACCGAACCGAGGGTGGAGCTCCGAACCGAACCGGATGGCCAGGAAGTGGAACAAGCCGAACCGAACCAGGGAAGGACAACCGACCCGAACCGGATTGGAGCTGCGATTACGCGATGACTTTTTTGAAGACCAACTCCAATTCGACCAAAACCCGAGATGCAAAGGAAGTCCAAATAGGAAGTAGAGCTCAGGATCCAGTTGGGAACCAACGAGTTAACTTCATGAGTTGGGCCATGCTGCGGGACGTGTGCTAAGGGGTTGTCGATGTCTATAACTTTGGATCACTATGTGTAGGGGGTACGTGAATGGATTCAGGGACACAATGGTCTAGGTACGACTAAAGAGCTATAGACCAATGAAGTGGGGTCATTTGTAAAGATTTGGTCATGACTCCATGAGGCAAGCTTGGTAGTAGCAGTAGTTGTACAAGTCGAACTCCGTAACTACTTCGATGGGTCTAGTGATTGACAGTGGTGGACAACGTATGCTTTATGCACTGAGTGAGAGATGTGAGGATGGTTGTTATGTTTGATTTGTTTACCATCATTATGACATGCACACCCCCACACCCCGTTATCTTTACACCAACCGTTCAGTGGCACCTCAGAGTATTGTACGGTATGTAGTGCTAACTCTTTGGTTGCAGGTCCAGGTTCAGGTATGGTTTAGTATACCTGTTATTGTTCTGTTTAGCTGCTTATCGCTCATACGAGACTTTTCATCTGACCCAGAGTTTTTCTCTCTTCTTATTACTCTGGGTGCTCTCACGAGCAGACAGAGACAGGTTAGGTGGTATGCACGAGTAGCTGTACCGAAGACGAGCAGGAGGCTTCCACGTATAATACATATATATAGATATTCTCCCTGTGTTGCTACGGTCACTACTTTGGGCATTAGTGGTGTACCTTTCTTTCTTTTGTTTAGAGACAGTAATATGGAAAGTTGTAATAAGCTGTATTTGGATTTCCGCTACTCTGATGTTGATGTTGATGTTGGTTTTAGTTATCAGCTTATGCACTGTCTCGCCTGTTTTATGTGAAGTACATTATTATTATATTTTGTTCCATGCGCTGTGAGACATTATGTAGGTTTTCGATTAGTTCATTCTCTTCTTTCCTTTCTTTGGCGACCGTTCCATGCTAGTCGGGCATGTGTACAGCGCACTTTCGGAGGAAATGCCGACTAGTGCAGGGCGGGCCGTCACACTTGGTATCAGAGCTCTAGGTTGCGTAATTAACCTAGCGAAAGACACCAGAGAGAGATAATACGTATATTAGAGCATGTATTTGTGATTATTTTGGTTTTCAAAAGCTATATATATATATACTATTAGTATAGTTAAGGACGAAGTCGCACTGCACTGGCACCACTATGGAGATGGTTAATCGTTTTCTCTTTACAGATTGAACGATGAGCCGATATGCAAGGGGTACCGGTAGAGGATCCAATAATGGGAATGCTGCTGATATGAGGACGATGTTTACTAACCTCATGAGAGGGATGCTTAGGGGCGTGCAGAGGGCAGCTCCCAATGCTGGTAATGGTGGTGTTCCACTAGTGCAGGCGCCTAGGGCCGATTTCGCCAAGCTGAACAAGGATTATACTAGTCTTGGTGGGAAGTCGTTCCATGGAACGGAGTCGGCTACGGATGTTTAGGATTGGTTGGATAGCTGCGAGCGTATCTTCGAAGATTTGGGTATCGAGGATGTGATGAAGAGAAGGCTAGCATCCCGTCAGCTGCAAGGATGGGCAATGAGTTGGTGGAATGCTATAAAGGCAGCTACTCCCGAGGATCAGATTACTTGGGATCAGTTTAAGGTTCGCTTTAGCGATAAGTTCATTCCAGCTGCTCAGAAGTCAGTTTTGTTTAAGAATTTCTTGGAACTTAAGCAGAATGGCAAAGCTGTCTCGGAGTATATTGCCGAATTCAGCACTTTGTTGAAATATGGGTTATCCCTAATAGATACTGCTGAGAAGAAGAACGAGAAGTTCATAATTGGCTTGGATCAGTACTTGGGGGAAAGGCTTATTAACCACATCAATGAAACGTTTGAATCGATTGTGGGGAAAGCATTGAGGTCAAAGAGTCTTTACCCTAAGTCGAAGACTGAGGTTGCATCTGCAGAGGAGCCAAAGCCGCAAGCAAGTGGTGGAGGCAAGAATGGTTCTCAGAATAAAGAGGAAGCAGAACCAGAATAAGGATGGCCAGAAGAAGAAGAAAGATGTTGAGTGCTTTAGTTGTGGTAAGAAGGGCCATTATGCTAGTAATTGTCGGGCCAAGCCAACAGATAGGAAGTGCTTCAACTGTGGCCAAGTGGGACATCACAAGGACAAGTGTCCGCAACCCTCTAAAGAAAAGCAGATGGTGAAAGCGTATGCCCTTAATGCTATTCCTTCTTCGTCGAATGCCCCAACTGCGGCGGAGAAGGGAAAGAATGTCATTATTCAAGGTATGCTTTCTGTTTATGATGTTCCTGTTCGAGTATTGTTTGATACCGGAGCTTCCAGTTCCTTCATATCTAGTGACCTGGTAGATAGGTTGGGATTGGAGCCCGAGATCGTCAATAGACCTTTAGTAGTGACGAACCCGATTGGTGGTTCGACTAACCTTAGCATGATTTGTCGTAATGTGGTCTTATCGAGTCATGAATGCATTTTTGTTTGTGATTGCTTTGTTTTGGGCTTTACTGGGTTTGGCATTATTTTGGGAGTCGATTGGCTCCAAAGATACGGGGTGGTGGTAGACTGTGAGGGCTTTTTGGTGACAGCTAGAGCGGATGATGGGCATAGGGTAGTGTTTGGTGGTCTACCTAGTGATGGGGTAATGGCTACTTTTCTAAATTCCCTCGACATCCCGCATAGTGAGTTGTCAGATTTGCCCATGGTTGGCCTGTATCCGGACATCTTCGAGGAAGTGACCGGGCTTCCACCACACTGAGAGATTGAGTTCCGTATTGATTTAGTGAAAGATGCCAGACCTATAGTTATGCCACTTCGTCGTATGGCACCAAGGGAGCAGCGAGAGCTCAGGGTGCAAGTCAATGATCTTTCGAAGAAGGGATTTATCAGAAGGAGTGTTTCTCAATGGGGAGCACCAGTTGTGCTTGCTACCAAGGCGGATGGTTCCCTTCGATTGTGTGTGGATTACTGCAAATTGAATAAAGTTACGAGGAAGAATAAGTATCCTCTGCTGCGGATAGATGATTTGTTTGATCAGTTGAGTGGCGCGAGAGTATTCTCCTAGTTGGATCTCGTGACAGGTTTTCATCAGCTTAGGGCGGAAGCTGAGAGTATAGCTAAAACAACATTTCGGACGCCGTCTGGATTTTATGAATGGTTGGTCATGCCATTTGGGTTGATCAATGCACCAGCATATTTTGTGGATCTTATGAATAGGGTATTCAGAGATCAGTTTAATAAGTTTGTTCTTGTGTTCGTGGACGATGTACTTGTTTATTCGAGGATAGAGGAAGAACACAAGGAACATTTAAGAATAGTGATGGAGGTGTTGAGAAAACACCAATTGAAAGCAAAGTTTTCTAAGTGTCACTTCTGGAGGAGGGAAGTGAGATTCTTGGGCCATGTTGTTTTAGAAAATGGTATCGCCGTGGACCCTGCGAAGGTGGCTATGGTACAAGATTGGTCTACGCCCAAGAATGCGACAGACATAAGAAGTTTCTTGGGGTTAGCTGGATATTATCGTAAGTTTATCCAAGACTTTTCCAAGATAGCAACACCATTGACTCAGTTGACCAAGAAGAATCAAGCTTTCGTCTGGGACGAAAAGTGCGAGAATGCATTCAAAGTCTAAAGGAAAAGTTGTATGTGCACCAGTGTTAGTCATTCCTAAGGGGAATGAAGAGGTGACGGTATATACGGATGCATGTGGTACCGGACTAGGTGATGTATTGATGCAAGTAGGTAGGGTTGTAGCTTATGCAAGTCGGCAACTGAAACCGCATGAAAAGAGATACCCTACCCGTGATTTGGAATTGGCAGCGATCGTGTTTGCATTGAAGATGTGGAGACATTACCTCTTGGGAGAAAGATTCGAGTTGTTTACCGATCATAAATCGTTAAAGTATCTCTTCTCTCAGAAGGATCTAAATCTCCGACAGCAAAGATGGTTAGAATTCTTGGCTTCCTATGATTTCGATATCGCATACACACCAGGAAAGGGCAACGCGGTACTGATGCATTGAGTAGAAGACATGCCAGTTTAGGGGCTATGTTTCTTGAATGGAAGCTACTGGAGTACATCGATGGCTATGATTTCAGACCAAAGTGCGAGTTGGATCCAGAAATTTTAGCAAGTTTGATGATCAGACCCACTTTGAATGAGCGGATTGGTTCCAGTCAGAGGGACGATCCTAACCTATGGGAAATCATCCCAAAGTTAGAGATGGGAATCGATGAAGAGATGAATAAGTATGGGCTTGATCGAGATGGATGGCTTAGGAAGAATGGAAGACTAGTTGTACCCAATGTCAATGTATTGAGAGATGAAGTGCTTAGAGAATGTCATCACTCAAAACTGACTATGCACCCCGGTGGTAACAAGATGTATCGAGACATGGAGCAGACCTACTACTGGGAAGGGGTGAAAAGAGACGTTGGGACGTTTATATCCAAATGCATGAATTGCCAGCTAGTTAAAGCTGAGCAAAAGAAGCCTAGTGGTTTGTTACAACCATTAGAAATTCTAGAATGGAAATGGGAACAAGTGTCAACGGATTTCATTGATGGGTTACCAAGGACTAGATCGGACCATGATAGCATTTGGGTGATTGTGGACCGATTGACTAAGAGTGCAAGGTTTATACCCGTCAAGTCAAACAGGACGGCAGCTAAGTTACCGGAACTGTATATAAAATGGGTAGTGAGATTTCATGGAATACCCAAAGGCATTGTGAGTGACCGAGATCCGTTGTTCACTAGTGGATTTTGGAAGAGCTTACAAGAGGCGTTAGGATCAGAACTACATCTCAGTACCGCGTATCATCCTCAAACTGGTGGTCAAACAGAGAGGGTGAATCGTATATTAGAAGATCTCTTGAGAGCCTGTGTATTGGATTTTGGTGGATCATGGGATGACCATTTGCATCTAGTAGAGTTTGCATATAATAATAGTTATCAATCCAGTATTGGTATGGCTCCATTTGAAGCTTTGTACGGAAGACCGTGCGACCCACCGTCCTGTTGGTTAGAGACCGGTATGTGCTTGGACCAGAAGTAATAAGAGAAACATCAGACAAGATCAAGGTTATCCAACAGCGAATGAAGACTGCCCAAGATAGGCAGAAAAGTTATGCTGATAAGAGGAGAAGAGAATTAAAGTTCTCCATTGGCGACTTAGTGTTTGTTAAGATTTCTCCGTTGAAGAGCGTAATACGATTTGGCAAGAGAGGCAAGTTAGCACCAAGATTTGTTGGTCCATTTCCAGTTCTTGAGCAAATTAGGAATTTGGCATACAAAGTTGAATTACTAGAGAAGATAGCAGGAGTTCACAACGTATTTCATGTTTCCCAGTTAAGGAAGTTCGTACACGACCCAGATGTGACTTTTTCACCTGATCAGTTGGAAGATATCGAAGTTGAACCCGAGGCGGTTGGGAACCGCATGCCTATGCGTATTGTTGGGAACGATACGAAGCAACTTCGAAGGAAAGCGGTGAATCTAGTCAAAGTCCAGTGGGGCGAGAATGAGAATGACTGTACTTGGGAGACAGAGGAGAGCATTAGGAAGACGTATCCAGAACACTTCGCCTGGTAAGATTTCAGTTTCGATTTAGTCTTTTCGCATGCTAGGATAGGTTTTTTTTTATCGGTTTTGCATGTTTGATTATTGTATATGATTGGGAGGCATGCAGGATCCTTTGTATGTTTTGGGTTAAGGAATTTCGGGGACGAAATTTCTTAAGGGGGGAGAGTGTAACGACCCGCATTCTATGCATCGTAGGATCATAGAATATTTCTTTCTTTCACATACGAAGTTGTATGGTCATGTAACTTTGGGAGATGACTATTGGAGTCATTTCCCATGTTCATGATTTTTGCCGATTTTTAAATGACTATTTTGCCCCTAGCTGATCTTGTTTTGGCCATAACTTTTGATTGGAAAGGAGTTTGGATTTGAAACCAATTCCATTGGATCCGGATGATGGTTTACAATTCCATAGAGTGATCACATTAGCCAAACGGACTCACATTTGGGAGATATGGCTGAAACAAGTTTCAGATGGTGAAAAACAGCTTAATTGGGCTTAACCGAGTGATTAACAGCTTGGCTCATAGGGGAATTTCGGGATTAGGAGTTTAAAAGAGCTGTTAGGGTTTGGAGAATACCTTTTTCTCATTTTTCAGCTGCCACTATTCATTCCTCTTAACCTAGCCATGGCCTCCAACATCTAAAACATCCCCAAACCACTTTCTAATTGAAGATTAGCCTAATCAACATCAAATTAAGGAGGAATAGCACCAAAGCAAGGTTAGAGCTGCTGTGTTGCATTGGGAACAACGCCAAACAAAGATTCATTTCAGATTTGGTATTTTATTTGTGGCCAAGGTGAGTGATTTGCATAGTTCCTCACTAATTATGGTTAATTGAGGGTAATTAGTGATAATTAGTGAAATTATACATGTTAAAAATCTGGAAAAATATTGATAAATTTAGAAATATTGTTTTAGGCCTCTGTTAGAAAATTTTGATAATTTGGTTAAGTTTTACTAATCCTATCATTAGTTTTGCTTAAACATGCTTAGGGGAAAATATAGGATTTCGGCTATGTTTGATCCATTTGACCTTGTCATATTGTTGTTTTGATGTTTGTGGTCACTTCTATTTGTTGCTATGACTATATGGTATGCTTTGTGATCGGCTAGAAGAGTTAGATTGGTCAAAAACGCCGTTGTATGGTGTAAAACAGTCGCTGGAAAAGTTGCAGGAAGCAGTGCAGGGTTTCGAATCGGATCAGGTTAGGAGGCTTGGGTCGGATCGGAGAACTGAGCAGAGAACCGAACCGGATCGGAACCAAGTACAAGAAGAGAGCTTGGCAATAAAGGAAGGCCTCTCACATAAGGGTTGGAGTTGGTATTGGACTAAAGCTGGACATGGGATCGGATCAACTGGAGGAATGAAAAGCAGAACCGAACCAAGGCAGAAGTACTGAACCGAATCAAGATAGTGAGATAGTTGAACCCATGTGACATGGAAGCACCAAACCGAACCGAGGGTGGGGCTCTGAACCGAGCCGGATGGCCACGAAGTGGAGCAATTCGAACCGAACCAGGGAAGGACAACCGAACCGAACCGGATTGGAGCTGCGTTTACGCGACGACTTTTCTGAAGACCAACTCCAATTCGACCAAAACCCGAGATGTAAAGGAAGTCCAAATTGGAAGTAGAGCTCAGGATCCAGTTGGGAACCAACGAGTAAACTTCATGAGTTGGGCCTTGTTGTGGGACGTGTGCTAAGGGGTTGTCGGTGTCTATAACTTTGGATCACTATGTGTAGGGGGTACGTGAACGGATTTAGGGCCACAGTGGCCTAGGTATGACTAAAGAGCTATAGACCAATGAAGTGGGGTCATTTGTAAAGATTTGGTCATGACTCCATGAGGCATGCTTGGTAGTAGTAGTTGTTGTACAAGTCGAACTCCATCACTACTTCGATGGGTCTAGTGATTGACAGTGGTGGACATCGTATGCTTTATGCACTGAGTGAGAGATGAGAGGATGGTTGCTATGTTTGATTTGTTTGCCATCATTATGACATGCACACACCCACCCCCCGTTATCTTTACACCATCTGTTCAGTGGCACCTTAGAGTATTGTACGGTATGTAATTCTAACTCTTTGGTTGCAGGTCCAGGTTCAGGTTCAGGTATGGTTTAGTATACCTGTTATTGTTCTATTTAGTTGTTTATCGCTCATACGAGACTTTTCATCTGACCCAGAGTTTTATGTCTCTTCTTATTACTCTGGGTTCTCTCACGAGCAGACTAGAGACATGTAAGGTGGTATGCACGAGTAGTTGTATTGAAGATGAGCAGGAGGCTTCCACGTATAATACACACACACATATATATATATATATATATATATATATATATATTCTCCCTGTGTTGCTACGGTCACTACTTTTGCCATTAGTGGTGTACCTATCTTTTTTTTGTTTAGAGACAGTAATTTGGAAAGTTGTAATAAGCTGTATTTGGATTTCCGCTACTCTGATGATGATGTTGATGTTGGTTTTAGTTATCAGCTTATGCACTGCCTCGCCTATTTTATGTCAAGTACATTATTATTGTATTTTGTTCCATGCGCTGTGTGACATTCTACAGGTTTTCTATTAGTTCATTCTCTTCTTTCCTTTCTTTGGCGACCGTTCCGTGCTAGTCGGGCATGTGTACAGTGCACTTTCGGAGGAAATGCCGGCTGGTGCGGACCGGGCCGCCACAATATATACAGTTTATTTTACAAAGAGATTTGTTATATTATACTTAATCGTTCCGCCATGAGATTCTGATGTGTTCTTATTCTTTCTTCTATTCTAAATTTCTTTCTTTCTGTTTCTCATCCTCTAATTTCTTTCTATTAACAATCTGGGGTTCGATACTTGGATTTTTTACAAGTAATACGGGATGATGTATTATGGTTGAAAATTCGAGCGTCGGATTTTTTTCTGGTCCGTTACATGTATAGAGAATGATTTTTGGATATGGTGATTTCACGTTTATATATATATGCTGCCTGTTGGTGATTTTGTAACTTGTAGTAAGTTAATGATTTTGTAACTTGTTGTCTGCTGGTGATTATATAATAGTGTTGCCTGTTGATGATTTGGTTTTTTTGTTGTTTATATAAGTGGGCAATATTTGCCAATGGATTAAACGGGTAAACCCAACAAGACCCGTTTAGTTTAATGGGTTACATGGGCTGGGTCGGGTTAGGGTTGGAAAAACTGACACGTTAAATGAACAACCTGAACCCGACTGGTTTATAAATCAACATGAACCCGGCTTGCCCGACTCAACATGACCCATTGACAACCCTAGTGGCACCTTTTGACCGTTCAAAAGCATCATTTCTGGAATGTTGGAAAAAGAACCCTTTGCGTTTGACGCGCCCGATGCGTCTGATGCAACGATTCTTTTTCCAACATTCCTTCCAGCGTGCATAAATCTCCCTCCCTTTCTCTTCTCCCCCATTCCAACCAGCACACCTTCCTCCCTTTCTCTTCTCCTCCATTCCAACGAGCACACCTTCCTCCCTCTCCCTATTTTCAATTTTTTTGGTGACTATCGATGCTGCAAAACAGGTTTTTCTAATTTTTTCTGTTTTCTAACATGTCTTCAGATTTTGGCTCTACTACCTCCCATCTTTTTGCCAATTAGACAGTGAAACAAGAGGCTGGTTTCATTGATGCTTATATTTAGTTTTTGGCAGATCGAATATGTGGCCTAATAGTTTTTGTGGGACAGTCGCTGCTTTGAATGACCGTTTTAATTTGAGTTACACAGAAAACCAGATTAAAAATAAGTGGGATAATCTAAAACGGTCGTTTCGTGATTGGGACAAACTACTGCGGACACCAAGCTTAGTATGGGATCCAGTGCACGATAGGTTGGACAGTACTGATGAGTGGTGGGCGAGCGTGGCAGTTAGACTATATGGGTGATTCAGAAGAAATGATCCAATGAAATTTCAAGAGTAGGACACACTTTTTGGCTGGTTTTTGGGTACGCCTGATTGCCTATATTTGATCCCTGCTACTGCACCTACACCTCCACCTGCACCAGCCGCTTCTTTCACTACTGCCGACGCCGGTTACTATTCTGATTAGATGGCTAGTGGTAAACTGCCTTCTGGTCAGCCCTTTAGGCACAGACATACCGAACATGGTAGTTCGAGCCACTATTTTGTGGCCTCCCACCTTCAACAGATTGTTTACCGTTACTACAATATCGTTCGAGCAATATCAGATGTCGAATGATGTGAAACTATGATGATTTTCCGCAATGATCTGCGGAATGTGGGGATTGCCGACGATCTTGACGACGTTGATGTACGGGGCTTTATTTTAGCGGAGTTGAGGAGATTGGATCATTATCGTAATTTTTTGTTTTTTATGTACTTGCTTAATTTTCAGTGTAGTAGTTGTTTTTCAGTTTGTATTTCCGTTCGTTTAATGAAATGTAGTCGTTTTCTTTTGTACAATTAGTTTTTAATTAATTCAAAACAAATAAATTAATAAATAAATACTCTATTCAAATACCATGCTCAAACGCCCATTTCGTAGCAAAAAAAGGGATTCCTCGTTTACAACGGTGTCACGCTCAAAGGTCATGCTCAAATACCCCATTACCATCCGTAAAAAATGCACCCTTAGGGTTTAGATGCAACTATGAAGGCAGTGGAGCTATGAAAGTAAAAAAGTTAATAAAAGGCTACATCACTTGAGTTCAAATTATGCATTTGAGGGTTCAAAGCTATAGACACCATATTCAATTTTTATAGAATAGTATAGTTTCTTTTAAAGTCCAATATATTTTGTGAAATATTTACATATCAAAATCAAAGTTTTTTAACATGACAATTAACCTGGAATCATTAATTTTATGGATTATTTTATTAAATAGTAAAAACCAAAATCATAATTAAGCAATACGTGTATTTGATTGAAACATAGTACTAAATGAAAATGTAATATGCTTTGTAAAGGGAATATAAATTAATAAGAAATACTTCATGAGAGACGTGTAATTTCATGAGATTTATATTTTGTTTGGTCTTCGTAATAATATGAAGTTGATTGGTCAATTGTTTTAAAATCAAATTAAAAACTGTACTTAATCTGTATTTTTTTTAGTAAGGCTCTTAATCTATATTCTTTATTTCAAATAAAGTTTCAAATCTCACTTCGATTATTCAAAATTTTTGAAAAAATTGTTTTATTTTCAAAGTTTTGATTCTATTTTTTTTTTACTTTTTAAAACTTTTTGTACTTTACGTTCGTATAATTGGACTCATTTGTGTATTTGATATGCATTTGTTCTAGGTTATGTAGGTTAGCTTCTAACTGAAATTTCGGTGTATAATTTCTTATTTTTAAAATTTCGATTATGCTAACTTTGAAAATATGAAGACAACTAGCTTAGAGTATCTTTGTCAACTATTTATAAGTAATTAAAATTATTGTAAGGTACTTCTTGTAATTTTAGTGTTAGATGCCTTCTTATAAGGAGTTTACAAAAATGACTACTAAAGCGAAAATATAAAAAGTAGGCCTTATGTGTGCATTATTTTACAAGTTACCTAAAAGCATAAAATTCCCTTTTACTTTTAAAATGCATTGTTTTGTTATAATTTTACTTATGAACATTTTTGATAAATAGTTTTGACAAATCGTTTTACTTATTTTAATTTTAAAGTTAAATTCCATCCAAAAACTTTTGCTCATAAGTCAGTATTTAAGACTACTACTATTATTATTATTTTTATTTTATTTTATTTTTTAAATGGCTTCAAACTTTCAAGTTTCAAGTACGTCCAGCTATATTGGTTCAGAGGTATAATGATTTAGTCTTTTCTGGAGAGTATCCTAAAATGGTCCTACCCTGCTAAGTATAAATTTCTCTCACACTGAAAACCCAATTCTTCAAACAGGCCCTGATCCAATAGGAGGCACAAAATCTAGCATTTGTCACGATATAAAATATACATTTCCTATTCTCTTTCCACTGCATCCAAGGCCCCCTCAACAAAAACCCTAAATTTTTTCTCAAATACTCCTATTTTATCCTGCACCCCAAAAGAAAACCGTTGCCGCTTCTCGGGTCCTTCGTCTAATCGTTTGCTTGGAAAATATGTCTTCTCTGGTAATTATAGATTAAAGCTGTTTTTTCTATAACCATTTTGAACATTTTTATAGAAACAGTTTAAATTTCTACGTGATGCGCTTTAGAAACCTTTCGTTGACACTGCGCCTATACCTTTCAATTAATACAGCCAATGTTGTAAATTTTATATTCTGTTGTATGGGATAGTAGGATGACCAATGATCTATTAAAAACTATCACAATGGTAATTGGTTACCCATATTTTTTCAACCTGTCAAAATCAAATCACAATTTATCGGTCTTTATTATGTAAACATGTAGTTACTTTGACCTCGTAGGAATTACTTTTGATAGGTTAGGACAAATAAAGAGCATATATAAAATTACTTTAGAGCATAACCAACGGGGGGTTGGTCGTTGTCAAATCAAGGGGTTGACACGGCCAACCCCAGCAACGACCAAGGCGTTAAACACCTTAGCCGGTGGAAACGTGACCGGGTTAAATAAATAGCCGGTCACACTTGAACCGGCTATGGAGTTTAACCCCTTAGCCGTTGCAATCGGGTATTACCCGATTGCTACCCCCTCCCCCCCATCTTCAATTTGCAAATTCCGCCGCCACCCTCTCTCTTCTCCTTTCCTCTTCCGCCGAACTAAATTTTCACAATTTTTTTTTAAGAAGATTAGGTAAAGCTATTTTTGATTCTAGAAGTAGCAATGCCCCCAACATCAATGCAGAGGAGGAGAATGAAGCGGCTGAAGACACATGTCCAAGCGTGGTTCGTCGTTCAAAGACTGTTCAGAGAAGACGTGTTGCTAGACGCGATGTTTATGCTACGCTGGATCCGCACATGGATGTTAACTTGTCTATAAACAAAGCGTTGGCTGATTTTCGTAAACTGCCCGAAGGAGAAAGACACCTTACTGATTCCTTGAAGTCGTCATTAGAGGTATAACTTGTTAAACTGGTTTGTGTACTACCCAGTAGTTAAAAAACAAGTGTGTCGTTCCAAAATAGTAATTCTTTCGTTTGTTAATAGGCTCGTACTGATCGTACACGAGGATCGTGGGTTAGTATCGTCCGTTTGTATAAGATGATTCGTGAGTACGACACAGACGACATTATTGCGGGATACCTTAGAAGTATTGGATTTTGGAGATTTCTTGAGTATGTAATTTTAATGATCACACTTACATAATATGTATGTTATAAAACGTAGTATATGTACTTGATTTAATTATTCTTAATTTGCATGATAGGTATTGAAAACCTGTACAATAATGATGTTCAGTTATGTGGTGCATTAGCCGTGTGTTGGTGGAAAACTACACATACATTTCACTTCCATTTTGGAGAGATGGGTGTTACGCCACTAGATTTTACCATGCTTACAGGCATACCAATTGGTTAGGGTGAAACTTTACCTTATGATGAGCTATATCAGCAGTATGACCTATTGGCTAGTATATTCCCACATTTGGACTTACAAGGGGGAGGCTTAACAAATAATCATCATATCAGATCCTTGTTCATGAGGCAAGCCATCATGAAATTAGTGGTACCTCGGCCACTAGTTCACCACTTAGAGATTCTCAGATTGTTTATATTATATATGATGGGTAATTTATTCTTTGCGAATTCATCAAGCACATTGCTATGTGGATATGTAGCTGTTGTTGCGGGAATGTCGTTCGATAGTACTCCTATTACATATGACTAGGGTACGCCGATTTTAGCTCATTTGTATAGGGTTTGGACTAGCAGTGCATTATTAGGACTCGTGGGTCATCGATTACAGGTTTTTGGGAGCTTCTCCAGTATTGGTATTTTGAATATTTTCATAACATGTCCTTTCCGACATTGGACCCTACACTATCACATTTCTACCCTCGAGTGAAAGCTTGGGCCCCCTAAAACCGGCAAGTTGTACTAGGAGGTGATTGTCGTCATGTATTTGCAGTGGCTTGTAATCAGATAGAGATGAGGACCACACGAGAGTCATTTTTGTGGCGTCCGTTTGCCGATTCCCCTTTCTTTTTAGGCCCCGCCCAGCAGCATGCTCAATTTTTGTTAGGTAGACGATTTCCGTTGGTATCGTCACCACCCGCTTTAGGATGTTATTGGTACTTGAGAAGCGCTGTTGGCGCTAGGTATTCGATGTCGACGTTGTTCGTGATGATCCCCACCTTGATACTGATCATTTATGGGTTTATTCCAGTGATGATTTACAGCAGTATGCCGGTGAGTGGTGGCCAGCTGATAGATTTATCATTACCGGTAGAGATTACATTACATTTTGGGTATCGTTTTATACGCCATCTAATACGGCAGCGTTTGTTCATGTCGCCGCTGTTGATTTAGTTTTTCCTTCCACCTACAATCCTTTAGGTGTTACACGTGTTTTACGCGACATGTCTCATAGTACGCTTACTTTTCATATGGCTCCTCATCCTCATCCTCCTCGGCATCCTTGTCAGCCTCCTCAGCCTCCTCGTCATCAGCCTCCTCATCCACCTCACTCATCTATGCCGACAAGTTACGGTTGGACTGTGGGCATTCCTGGCACATCTGGTCCGGATACGTATGTTGATATTTCACGGCCTACTGTCACACAGTTTCCAGATCCCGCTGTTCTCCCGTACGATGAACTATATCTTATGCATGTTGGCCTTCGAGATACGATGTATAGAGATCATAAGCGCGCATTTGATCAGTTGACGGCTCATATTAACGAGCTAACTGCTGCGGATGATGAGCGATATCATCCTAAACCACGAGTAGATGACGATGACGATGACCATGTCGATAGTGAATCAGCAGCACCTCTTGGGGAGGACTCGTGGTTCTTTAGTGATATACCTTAGATTCAGTTTATGTGAAATGTTAGTATTACTATATGTATTCGTACGTTATCCTTTAGATTGGTGTACTAGTAATTTTATGTAGTATGTGCGATCTTGTTGTTATCTTATTTGTTAGACTGTAATGGTTGTATTATATTGTTATCTGTCTGTATTGTAGTGTATTGTTATATTGTATTGTTATCTGTCTGTATACCGGTTGTACTGTATGGTTGTATTGTACTTTATTGTTTTTTAGTATGGGTATAATGGTTGTATTGTATTGTTATCTGTCTGTCTCTTTCTTTTGTACCTTGTAACGTATCTTGTTATTGATAATACTCGTATTGTTGATTTTGAACAATAGCACCAGTAGATCAAACAATAAACTTAACGATACAACTATAGTACCCGTAGATCCAACACTAAGCGTAAAGATAACAAAGCTTATAAATATACAACATCTTACGATAGTAGATTGCTTACGTAAGTACGTACGTACGTAAGCACATTAATTGTTATGCTCACTCTGAACGGATTCTAAAGAGTTTTGAAGTCATCTATTCTCTTGTTCTAACTCGTTAGCGTGAGAAATACCCCTTGGACATAAACGCTTGTCTATCCACTCAAAATAACTGCAGCCGTTGGGCCATAGCGAGCATAACTGGATCCTATGACCAATATTCTCTCCGTCCACTCGGACTACCACCTCCACCGCGTAACCACAGTGGCAACAAACGGGATAGGAGTTAACTTCCTTCTCATTAGTAGCCTGGTTAATAGAAACTCGTCGTACCTCTTGATGACCAACATCTGGAACAGGTAAAGGACGAGGGGTTGTAGGCTCTTGTACGCGTTCTACATTTAAAGTGCGGACTACTTGATGACCTACATCTTGAACATGAGAAATTGGTGGATGAATGGTCAGACGGGCCAACTCCGGGTAGTCACAACGTAGGTCCTCGTGGTGCCACTCTTGGTATTCGATATTCCAATCAATATCTGTTCTTGGACATGAAGGTGGATGCTCAAGAAAATTTTGATCATAGTTTGAATCCATTGACGAGGGCCATGACCATGAAGTCATTTTATTAGTTTGATGAAAATATTTGTTCCAGCTTACTAATAAGTAGTAAGCAGAGATATATATAGGGGCAATATGTGGACTAACGTCTTAAATTATAGGGTTGTAGTAGTGTACATGTGACGAGCCCTTAAATTACGGAGTTATTAAGGACTAAGGAATCTGCTTTTGATTGATAACGTATACCGAGGGCGACCCATATAGGAGAAAGGACTAAGGACTGCACTATAATCCGAAAACTCTCGAAAAAGAGTGACATGACTTCGCTTTCTACTAATACTGACATGGGAACTGTGCAAGACTTGACCATTCAGTGAGCAACACTCACTATACATTACTAATACACTGATGCTTCCACTCAGATAGTGTCCCACTATAGCACAAATATATTTATCTTCGAAGATGTATTTATATGGCCTAGTTTGATGCTCTGTAAACTCATAATTAAATTAGCACACAATCACAATTTGAGCTATGAGCAACTGGGGAAATAACGATGAGGCTTCCAATAATCAACGATCTGGAAAAGAAATTGTACTTGAAGGGAAGGTTTCCGAGCCGCTATGTATGATTGGATCCAACCCCATTTGCCATTGTGGACAAGAATCGGTCCTGGTTGTTGCCAATACGGAGAGTAATGTTGGTCGTCACTTTTTCGCTTGTGAAGCCTATAAGGACCATCCTGCTGAAATTGATTGTTGTAACTTTAAGCAGTGGATTGACCCTCCCATGTGCGAACGTGGATGTTAGTATGCACTGGAAGTGCAAGCCAAAATAAGACACTTGAACAAGATTGTTTCCAAGAAACCCAGACTAGGACCTTTCCCAAGGACATGGTAGATGTATTTATTTAGTAATCGTTTACTTATTATATTATTATGAATGTGTTGTTTGTCTGTTTAGTTGTTGTAGCTTGTGTAATCGTTGTAACACCCCAAATTTTCAGTTAACTGTAAATTAACAAATTAAAGTATAATTAACTCTAAATGAAAGAATTGAGGGAAACGGCTACGCCATTGCGTTCGTCTCGGAATTCTGCTTAAGATAGAGTCCGAGTTTGCGGGAATCAAACTCCGTATGAAGGAGTTATGACCTCCGGAAGTTTCAGAATTCAAATTTCAAATTCAAACAGTTCAAATGAAGTTCAAAATTCGAAAAACAGACCCAAACTGGGCTGGGTGGGAAAATTCCCGCCCAGGCACCAGGTCGACCTGCCCAGTCGACTTGGTTTGGCCCTGGCTGGCCTGGTCGATTTCTGGTCGAATTTCTTAGCTTGGCTGTGTCACTAGGGCTGATTTGTCACATTCTGGTTGGCTCCTCTCGAAGTGAATGGTCTAGATTCATCTATTATCATCTAACAGCTCAAATAATTCTAAAATTCTATATAAACAACTTAAGTCTCCAACCTAAATTCACATAAAAAAATTAGAGAAGGAGCCGCCATGCTGTCGGGAGAAAATTGAGAGGAGCCTCCACTTGTAGAAAAGCTTAGAGACGAGCCAAAACTAAAGTAAAACAAGAATCAATCAACGTTTGTCTACCCAAAGGAAAGCAATTCAAATTCAGAACTCAAAAATCAGAAAACAAGACCGTCGTTTGTTGTAAGTATAGTGATTTTTATGATGGGAATAAAATTAAGACTTGATTTGATGTAAATTGGAAGTGGAATTGTGCTATTGTATAACGATGATGTTAATTCATATCTATGTATTGAAATGGTTGTATTGAGAATGGTTGAAATGTTTGTGGTTAAATGTACTTGGTGTTGGATCCATTCAATTGAAAACAACATCAGATGCAAGTTGTATAGTTCATGTTATGATCTACACCTATATGTTTATGTGATTATATAAATTGTATGTGATATTCCAAGTTAAGATCTCATGTATATACTTTATGCTAAAACCTCTATGCCTAAGTTCATATACATGCTTATATGTCTATACAAAAGTTGCAAGTTCATAATTGGATCCATGCCATGATCCATTTTAATACAAGTTTCATGTTATAGTATTAAACATGATTTAGATTTAGTTCACACATGCGATGAAATTATACATACTTTATGGACATGTTATATTCTTGTCATATGCTAGTGATGTTCGATGTTATGCCTAGATCTAAACATGTTTAGGCTTATGTTGTCTAAATCATATGCTAATTCATGTGACACCTGTTTTGTTAGATTCCCTTTTTTTTAATGCAAGTTCACATGACAAGTTGAAACCCATGATTCAGTCTATGTTGCAAATTCACATATATGTATGTTGACTATTTTGCAAGTTCACACCTATGATGTTCATATTGGCTATGCCAATAATGCACCTATGTCATGTTTATGTTAATGAATGCCAATTTTGTGTACGCTAAATTAGGGTAAGTTTTTATCCTAGTATTATATGTTAAAAACCATGCGAACGAAAATTAGGCTAAGATTGTTAGCCTAATATCTAGATGGGGTAACGTTGGGAAAATTGGTAACTATAGGAAAACTTGACATAAATGGTGAAAATATATGAAATTGGCATGTTTGTCACATGCCAAAATTGGTGGCACTTGAATGGTATAAGTTCTTATACCAAAAATGTTAAACTTGGAAAAGTGGGCCATAACATTTAATTGTTAACAAATTTACATATAACAAGTAATAAAGACAAATATGTAAATTTAGAAAATACGAATATGCTTAACACGAGGTTGGATTGAGTTGTGATGTAAACCTGCCCGGACCCGCCCGGCTGTCCAGTAGTCACAACAAAACCTATCCAATTTGGGTGGTTAAGCATTGAGCCCAATAAGGACCCGAGGTTAGACTGAGTTACAGTGTAAACCTGCCCAAAACCGACCGGCACATCCAGTAACCGTAACAATACATGTCTAATGTAAGTGGTCGGTGCTTTAAAAAGCTAAGGACAAACAAGTCAGGATGGTAGGGTTAAGCTAACTTAAACACTTAACCAATTCAACATGTTAATTAAACTTATGGGTGGGGTTAGGTAAATATAGAAACTTAACCACTTAACATGTTTGACTAGAAAACCCTAGTAACGGGGTCCCATTTCAGCAGTAACCCAATTAGGTATCATAGTACCCTGAAACTAGGTAGGGTGGGGCACGATTACTGGACTGATTGTAAGCGGTCAAAAGCGACGGCGGTGGGTACAACAGTATGGGTTCTAAAGGAGTGCGGGCGTGCACACACTTCAGAGCAGACAAACAGGGCACTAGGGGCACCAGTAGTATACCCTATGCATTCTAGGATTGTGTCGGGCCGCCACCATGGGACTTGATACACCCCATGGTGGGACCAGCATAGGTATCTACACGCTTTGTAGGCCGTAAGACACATATGATTATGCGAGTAGGAGCCGATCTTTAGAAAGGGGATCACTTCACCCTGATTATGGGGTGCCAGTTGAGACAATGCAAGTAGGTGCAGAGATATAGTGTGAGGTGTGATAGTATATTGGATTCAAGCTGCTTTATCTTAGTTTATGATACTTCCTATTTCCAGTTTATACCTATCATGCCCTTTTTCTTATTCACATACTGAAGAGTCACTAGACTTACCAGGCTTTATGTCTGACCCTATTTTCTTTCGTCTTCTTTTCTTCCATTCCCTCCCCATGTCCACAGGGAGGAAACAACCCACCTTAGTCAGACTCTTTGCAAGCTTCAGGATAGTAGATGTACGGTCTAGACTCTCTTTGACTATGGCTGTTGGACACATTCTATGGGGATTTATGCAGTTTTAATTATTATTTTACGCTTCTTTATTTAATAACCAAGACAGAAATGATGATGTAATGTTTTGGAAGTTATGAAGAGGGTGGAGTGTTTCACTTGGTATCAGAGCATGGTTTTACTAGGCTAGATAAAAGTTTTTGAAACTATTTTCAAAAAGAAGTTTAAAGAAGCATTGTTTTCAAGAAAAAGCATTGTTCTTAAAAGGCATAATTCCCCAAAAGCCATATGCACTATCTCTCTATCCTTTGTCTTCAATACTTTCCCTTTTGTTCCAGCATGTCTGGAGATCTTAACCTTCCAGAAGGAGTACCGATCCCTGGCTGGTTCCGAAGGTACCTAAAGGCTAGGGCCAATGGTGCGAGCCCAGCAGACATTCCTCTTCCTACAGTGGCAGCGGTTCCTCCTCCCCCTCCTCCTCCTCGTGGAAATACTTTCGCTAAGACGTGTAGAGACTTCAAAGCTATGGGAGGAAAGGACTTTTATGGAACTGAATCATTTGTGGTGGCAAGGAACTGGCTGAAGGAGACTGAAGATTTATTCGTTATCTTCGAAGTTGATGACAGGCAAAAGATACAACTAGCAATGTGGTTGCTTAAAGATGAAGCTTCCTATTGGTGGGAAGTTACCCATGCTGAAAGGCCAGTGGAAACTTGGGAAGATTTCAGGATGAGGTTTGAGATGAAGTTCCTCTCCCAAGCTGAAAGAAGCCTGCAGATGGAGAAGTTCCTAACTCTTAAACAAGGAAGTATGACAATCAAGGAGTACGTCAATCAGTTTAATTAGCTAGCCAGATTTGGGCTGGATTTAGTAAACATCCAATACAAGAAGGCCCTTCGCTTCGTTAAAGGTCTGAATGAGCCTCTACACAGCCTTGCTATGACCCATATGTCCATGGGAGCGACCTATGAAAGCTTGGTGGACATGGCGCTGCTACACGAGGAAGATAAAGGAAAGAAAGAGGCAAAGGTGGAAGTGCCTCAAGAAAATAAAGAGGGTTTACAGGCTAAGAAAACAGACTTCAAGAAAGGCGGGAAGAACAACAAAACCCATGAAAAGAGAAGGTGCAATTTCTGTGGCATTGTGGGACATATAGCAAACGACTGCAGGAAGAAGAAGGCAAAGATGAATGGTGGTTGTTTCCATTGTGGAGAGACTAGACACTTGGCTAAGGACTGCCCAAAGAAGCGGGAGCAAGGAGAGAGGACTGGATCCACCTCAGGGGGATAGGTTCACGCGCCGGTGGCACCTCCACAGGAACGAGGTAGAAATATTTCTGTAGAAAGCTTAGTTTATCTCTATGATCATCCAGTTCGCACTCTCTTTGATTCGGGTGCATCACACTCCTTTATTTCATCTACTTTAGTAGAATCTCTACACCTAGACACTAGTATGATAGAAGATCCCTTGGTTGTTTCAAATCCAATTGGGGGCTCGACTTATTTGTCGATGGTTTGCTTGGATTTGAAAATATCTATTCTAAGTGTTGAATTTAGATGTAGCGCCTTTGTTTTGGGCTTCTCAGGATATGGACTGATCTTAGGCATGGACTGGTAATCCAGTAATGGTGCATTTATTGATTGTGAGAAAAGAGTAGTTAGGCTCTTGACTCGGCTCGGTAACACTCTAGAAATTTCTTGTAATCCCTTGAATGTTATTATGCTTAGTTATCTAGAGTCGCTTGACGCTTCTGTTGAGAATTTGCAGTCGGTTAGAGTGGTCCGGGAATATCCGGATGTCTTTGAAGAGGTGAAAGGCTTACCTCCGAAGCGGGAAATAGACTTCTGCGTATATCTTGTTGATAATGCAAAGCCCGTAGCTCTGCCTGTTAGACACATGGCTCCAAAGGAGAGAAAAGAGTTCAGTAAGCAAGTTAAGGAGCTTCTCGAGAAGGGGTTTATAAGGCAGAGTATATCGGAATGGGGTGCTCCAGTGGTGTTCGCCACCAAAGTAGATGGTTCACTACGTCTTTGTGTGGACTATAGGGAGATAAATAAGTTGACTAAAAAGAATAGACACCCGCTTCCCAGAATAGACGATTTGTTTGATCATCTTGTAGGTGCGTCGGTCTTCTCCCAACTTGATCTGGCTACTGGGTTCCATCAGCTAAGGGTAGCTGAAGATAGTATTGATAAAACGGCGTTCAGAACCCCAGACTGTTTATACGAGTGGCTTGTCATGCCTTTTGGTTTGACAAACGCACCCGCTTATTTCGTGGACCTAATGAGCAAGGTGTTCAGAGAATTCCTCAACAAGTTTGTGGTTGTCTTCGTAGACGATATTTTGATCTTCTCAAAGATTGAGGAAGAACATGCTCAGCATCTGAAGGAGATCATGGAAACTCTTCGAGTTCATCAGCTAAAAGCCAAATTCTCCAAGTGCCACTTTTAGAGAGAAGAAGTAAGATTTCTTGGACATATAGTGTCCAAAGAGGGGTTAGCTGTAGACCCCGCGAAGGTGGTGGCAGTGCAAGATTGGAAGACACCAAGAAATGCAACCGAAGTCCGAAGCTTTCTTGGGCTAGCTGGTTTCTACCGAAAGTTCATTAGGGATTTCGCGAAAATCTCAGCTCCACTCACAAGGCTAACAAAAAAGAATCTGGCATTCGCTTGGGATTTGGATTGCGAGTTTGCTTTCCAACGATTAAAAAGGGCTCTCACAACAGCCCCAGTTCTGATTTTGCCGGATGGAAGCAAGATGTTCGCAGTATACATGGATGCTTGTGGTACGGGACTAGGTGCTGTTCTGATGCAAGAAGGGAGGGTAGTAGCTTATGGTGGAAGACAATTAAAAGTTCATGAAAAGAACTACCCAACCCACGATCTTGAGTTAGCCGCCATCATCTTTGCGCTTAAGTCTTGGCGCCATTATCTCCTAGGTGAGAAGTTCGAATTATATACTGACCATAAATCGTTGAAGTATCTTTTCTCACCGAAAGATCTTAACTTGAGGCAGCAAAGGTGGATGGAGTTCCTTGCCTCGTATGATTTTGAGATTTCCTATACTCCTGGCAAAGGCAACGTAGTAGCAGACGCGTTGAGCAAAAAGAAGCTGGCCCTAAGCCCTCTCTTTGTAGAAAGGCAAAGCTTGGAGTATATAGCTAGTTTTGACTTTAGGCCCTCCTCTGATTTTGTACCGGGTTTATTGGCATCCTTAGAAGTACGGCCCACTCTTTTAGACTCAATAGGGGCCGCACAACGCGAAGACCCTCAGCTTGTTGATGTGACCGATAAACTAATTAGGGGTGAAACTTCCAGTCACCTCAATAGGTACTCCATCGATGATAAGGGTTGGCTGAGACGGGATGGAAGACTATGCGTCCCACAAGTAAGGGATTTAGTAAAGATGGTTCTCGAGGAAGCACATCATTCCAAGATGACAATACACCCAGGTGGGGACAAAATGTACAAGGACGTAAAGATAGTTTTCTATTGGAGCAGCATGAAGAAAGACGTGGCATATTTCGTTTCTAAGTGCACGACATGCCAACAGGTCAAGGCGGAACAAAAGAAGCCTGGAGGACTGCTTCATCCTCTAGAAGTCCCGCAATGGAAGTGGGATAGCATTTCAATGGATTTCATTGATGGGTTGCCTAGGTCAAGAAGAGGCAATACTAGCATTTGGGTAACAGTGGACAGGCTTACTAAAAGCGCCCACTTTATACCTATCAAGAGTAGAAGGACTGCCTCGTCTCTAGCTTCTCTTTATCTCAAGGAAATAGTTCGACTCCATGGAATACCCTCCAGCATAGTGACTGACAGAGATCCCATCTTTATGAGCGAGTTTTGGCGGGGTCTGCAAGAAGCTGTAGGCACACAATTATGCTTAAGCACGGCCTATCATCCCCAAACTGATGGTCAGACAGAAAGGGTAAACAGAGTACTAGAAGATCTTTTGAGACTATGCGTTCTTGACTTCGAAGGGACTTGGGAGGATCATCTTCCTTTAGTGGAATTCGCCTGCAACAACAGTTACCAAGCCACCATCGGTATGACGCCCTTCGAAGCTTTGTATGGGAGACCTTGCCGATCACCAACTTGTTGGTGGGAGTCTACTGATAAGCTTATACTTGGGCTAGACATGATTAGAGAGACTTCAGAAAAAGTGGACTTGATACGAAGGAGAATGAAGACTGCCCAAGATAGACAAAAATCCTACGCAGACAAAAGAAGAACCGACCTTGAGTTTGAGGTTGGGGACAGGGTTTTCCTTAAGGTATCCACTTTAAGGAACGTCGTTCGCTTTGGGTCCGTAGGAAAGCTAGCACCAAGATTTGTAGGACCGTTCCCTATCATCGAGAAGATTGGGAAGATGGCTTATAGAGTAGAGCTGCCCAAGAGGTTGGCCGGAATTCACAACGTCTTTCACGTTTCTCATCTTCGGAAATGTCTACATGAATCTGCGGAAGTGGTGGAGCTAAGCATTCTAGAAGAATCTGAAGTGGAACGTGAAGCAACTGTGAGGAGAGTTCCAACTCAATCGTAGGAACTGAAGTGAAAAAGCTACGCAACCGCGAAGTCAAGCTCGTTAAGGTTCAGGGGAGCGACGCCGAGGAAGACGCAACTTGGGAAACTGAGGATAGAATACGTGCGGCTTACCCTTTTCTTTTCGAGGGTACATCTTTGACCTCTCTTTTTCCTTAAGTGTGCTTGTATCTATCTTTTTAGGTATATCTCCTCGATATTATCCTTTATCCTTAGGTAGAAACCCCTTTTGGATGTAAACATGTATTTGAAACATGTTATGGTTGATGGCTGCAAGTGGTTGCTAATAGTTGCTCGTGGATACATTTACACACAACCTAGGTTTTAGATCGGCTCAGTCACTTCATATTGCATATGCATATATGTATTCATATTTGTATGTGAATGAAACTTGATATGTTGTCATATGGATGTCGCATTTGTATGAATGGTTGCGCACTCATGTAGAATTATGAGTAGGAAAATTTTGCATACATAATAGATTCATGGCACTTACATGATTCGCATTAAGGAGGTCAACTGAATCAGTAGAGCGGCTAATTATTGCATTAGATAAGGACATGTACACACACTATGCATATAATCATGAAGCTTTAGAAGTATTTTAAGGACCATGGACGCCTGTGTTTGATGGTTGAGTAGATGGACAATTGGATGTTAGGATTTACGTTCTCCTAGACTTGAAGATTTCGGGGACGAAATCCTTTAAGGAGGGGAGAATGTAACACCCCGAATTTTCTGCTAACCATAAATTAACAAATTAAATTATAATTAACTCTAAATGAAAGAATTAAGGGAAACAGGTTACGCCATTACGTTCGTCTCGGAATTCTGCTTGAGATAGAGTCCGAGTTTGCGGGAATCGGACTCCGTATGAAGGAGTTATGACTTCCGGAAGTTTCAGAATTCAAATTTAAAATTCAAACAGTTCAAATGAAGTTCAAAATTCGAAAAACAGACCCAAATTAAGCTGGGCGGGAAAATTCCCGCCCAGGCACCAGGTCGACCTGGGGGTCGACCTGCCCAGTCGACCTGGTTTGGCCCTGGCTGGCCTGGTCGGTTTCTGGTCGAATTTCTGAGCTTGGCTGTGTCACTAGGGCTAATTTGTCACATTCTGGTAGGCTTCTCTCGAAGTGAATGGTCTAGATTCATCTATGATCATCTGACGGATCAAATCAATTTGAAATTCTATATAAACAACTTAAGTCTCCAACCAAAATTCACATAAAAAAATTAGAGATGGAGCGCCATGCTGTCCGGAGAAAACTGAGAGGAGCCTCCCCTTGTAGAAAAGCTTAGAGACAAGCCAAAACTAAAGTAAAAAAAGAATCAATCAACGTTTGTCTACCCAAAGGAAAGCAATTCAAATTCAGAACTCAGAAATCAGAAAACAAGACCGTCGTTTGTTGTGAGTATAGTGATTTTTTCGATGGGAATAAAATTAAGACTTGATTCGATGTAAATTGGATGTGGAATTGTGCTATTGTACAACGATGATGTTAATTCATATCTATGTATTGAAATGGTTGTATTGTGAATGGTTGAAATGTTTGTGGTTAAATTTACTTGGTGTTGGATCCATTCAATTGAAAACAACATCACGTGCAAGTTGTATAGTTCATGTTATAATCTACACCTATAGGTTTATGTGATTATATAAGTTGTATGTGATATGTCCAAGTTAAGATCTCATGTATATACTTTATGCAAAAACCTCCATGCCAAGTTCATATACATGCTTATATGTCTATACAAAAGTTGCAAGTTCATAATTGGATCCATGCCAAGATCCATTTTAATACAAGTTTCATGTTATAGTATTAAACATGATTTAGATCTAGCTCACACATGCGATGAAATTATACATACTTTATGGACATGTTATATTCTTGTCATATGCTAGTGATGTTCGATGTTATGCCTAGATCTAAACATATTTAGGCTTATGTTGTCTAAATCATATGCTAATTCATGTGACACCTATTTAGTTAGATTCCCTTTTTTTTAATGAAAGTTCACATGACAAGTTGAAACCCATGATTCAGTCTATGTTGCAAATTCACATATATGTATGTTGACTATTTTGCAAGTTCACACCTATGATGTTCATATTGGCTATGCCAATAATGCACCTATGTCATGTTTATGTTAATGAATGCCAATTTTGTGTACGCTAAATTAGGCCAAGTTTTTAGCCTAGTATTATATGTTAAAAACCATGCGAACGAAAATTAGGATAAGATTGTTAGCCTAATATTTAGACGGGGTAACGTTGGGAAAATTGGTAATTATAGGAAAACTTGACATAAATGGTGAAAATATATGAAATTGGCATGTTTGTCACATGCCAAAATTGGTGGCACTTGAATGGTATAAATTCTTATACCAAAAATGTTAAACTTGGAAAGTGGGCCATAACATTTAATTGTTAACAAATTTAAATATAACAAGTAATAAAGACAAATATGTAAATTTAGAAAATACGAATATGCTTAACACGAGGTTGGATTGAGTTGTGATGTAAACCTGCCCGGACCCGCCCGGTTGTCCAGGAGTCACAACAATACCTATCCAATATGGGTGGTTAAGCATTGAGCCCAATAAGGACCCGAGGTTAGACTGAGTTACGGTGTAAACCTGCCCGAAACCGACCGCACATCCAGTAACTGTAACAATACATGTCTAATGTGAGAGGTCGGTGCTTTAAAAAGCTAAGGACAGACATGTCATGATGGTAGGGTTAAGTTAACTAAAACACTTAACCAATTCAACATGTTAATTAAACTGATGGGTGGGTTGAGGTAAATACAGACACTTAACCACTTAACATGTTTGACTGGAAAACCCTAGTAACGGGGACCCATTTCAGCAGTAACCCAATTAGGTATCATGGTACCCTGAAACTAGGCAGGCGGGGCACGATCACTGGCCTGATTGTAAGCGGTCAAAAGCGACGGTGGTGGGTGCAACAGTGTGGGTTCTAACGGAGTGCGGACGTGCACACACTTCGGAGCAGACAAACAAGGCACTGGGGGCACCAGTAGTATACCCTATGCATTCTAGGATTGTTTCAAGCCGCCACCATGGGACTTGATACACCCCACGGTGGGACCAGCATAGGTATTTACACTCTTTGGGGGCCATAAGACACAGATGATTATGCGAGTAGGAGCCGATCTTTAGAAAGGGGACCACTTCACCCTGATTATGGGGTGCCAGTTGAGACAATGCAAGTAGGTGCAGAGATATAGTGTGGGGTGCGATAGTATATTGGATTCAAACTGCTTTATCTTAGTTTATGATGCTTCCTATTTCCAGTTTATACCTATCATGCCCTTTTTCTTATTCACATATTGAAGAGTCACTAGACTTACCAGGCTTTATGTCTGACCCTATTTTCTTTCGTCTTCTTTTCTTCCGTTCCCCCCCCCCCCCATGTCCACAGGGAGGAAACAACCCAGCTTAGTCAGACTCTTTGCAAGCTTCAAGATAGTAGATGTACGGTTTGGACTCTCTTTGGCTATGGCTGTTGGATACATTCTATTGGGACTTATGCAGTTCTAATTATGTTTTTATGCTTCTTTGTTTAATAACCAAGACAGAAATGATAATGTAATGTTTTGGAAGTTATTATGTGACAGTTATGGAAATGTTTTGTATGAACACGTATTTATGAAATAAAAGTCTGTTTGTTTTTCCGCTGCTTATATACATGTGTTTATATCTGTCTTGTGTTTTATCTGTGACTCTTACTTACAAACCTCCACCAAAGTTAAGGCATTCCCTTTGTGAGTGACCTTAATGGAGGGTGGGGTGTTTCAGTCGTGGTTTGGTCGTAAGTTTCTAAGTTGTTGTTGTTGTAGTTCGTATGATTTTTGTTGTAGATGGTATAATTGTTGTTGTTTTAAGCTTCTACACTTCATTGTTGTTATACCTAACATAATATCACAAGAACACAGTAATGAGTAAAAACAAAAAGTTATTTCGATGTGAATGGTCACTGCAGCGAAGCTAATATAATATCATGAGAACACAGTATTGAGTATGATTTTGGTCGTGAGCGTCGACGTGTAATCAGTAAAAACCAAAAGTTATTGTGATGTGAACGGTCACTGCAGCGAATCAAACATAATAGCACGAGAACACAGTAATGAGTATTCAGCTCTGTTGAACTATAGCTCTTGGTAGTACATAATCCATATAAGTAATGCATATTTGAAAATCCTTCCTATACCTTCACTATCTTCAAGCAGCATCGTTCCAGACTAAAGTGAGAAATATATTTCCTTCTGTGCTTAAAGGTATCTTTATTAACATCATACTTCGTACTTCTAGTAACTCTAGTTATATTACTGATGCGTAGGTTACATGGACGATTCTGAAATAAGTGATGAACAAATGGGAAGGATTTTGAGTACGAACGGAACCTAGTCAACGATAACGAAGTTGGATTATTTCATGACACACAAATTGAAGAGGTGCCTGGGACGTTGCAGCATCGAGCGGTTACAGCTCCGCGTCCATTTACAGTAAATCAATGACCTAGTAATAGTGTTCAAACATTGACTTCTACAACTCGAGAATTTTCTTCCAAGGATTTGCTGGCCTTCGTAGAAACCTGGATTGAGGTTGTAAAACGAGATGAGTTACTAGTGCAAGGTGGAGGGTGTTTAACATATGAAGAAAGATGGGCAATGATCACGAGGCTGTACAACAACCATCGTTCCCGGCCGATTAGACGAACATTAGTTCAACTCCAAATGGCTAATCGTCGTTTTGCAGACGCTTATGATCGGTACATAAAGATTATCGAAACTGTTGAAGACGAAAACATATTCAAAACAAACCAAACAACATATGATTCCCGTTACCTTTTCGAGTACTATGAGGAATTTGTTGGGTACGAAGCATATAAATTCCGCTACAGTTGGTTGACCCGCTATGGAACTGAGTAGCCATATTGTATTGTGATTTTATTTGTGTTTGAATGCCTATTTAATTGTATGTTTTTACGATGAATCCTAAGAATATGCAACTGAATACGACGATAACAAACGTTAAGACATTCCAAACTACACTTACACGAACTAGAACAACAAAACATACCAACATCGAATTCAAAGGACGATAAAAAATACACGAACTAGAACTAGAATTCAAAACATACATCGAATTCAAAGGACGATAAAACATACCAACAAAACATACCACCATCGAATTCCAAACTACACTTACACTTACACGAACTAGAACAACAAATACTACTAATTTCTGAGATATCCAGCTCTATTTGCCTCAGCAACAATCTTGTTCAACCACCTTATTTCTGCTTGTGCTTTCAGTGCATACTGAAGTCCATGTGGACACATCGGGGGTCTATCCACTGCATAAAGTTACAACATTGAACATCATTAGGGTAATACCGATGACCCTCGAAGGCACTACATCTGAAAAATCGACGCCCAGCATTTTTTTTCAGTTTTGGCAACAACAACAAACGATTCATTTCCACAACTACAAAAGGGTAAGCGCCATTAGGTAGTGTTGGACCGATAGGATGCAGGGACTCGATTACATGCCCTTCGTATACGATTTGTTTACCTGGTCGTTGGTTTGCTACAACTTCGCGCAATCAAGCATTCACCGATTTTGTTTTCGGCCTCCCTACTTTAGACTGAACTTGTACTCCTTCACCGAATTCCAGCAAAGCCTTGTTATGTTGTAGACTATTCCTTGATCGTTCAAACGCTTCATAACAATTATTCATTGTTTCATCGTCAATCTCTAAGTTCTCCATAGCTTGAACTAAAAATAAATACGTCCACTAATTGAAATGACTACAAAGTGTATGAATTTTTTGTAATATTAGAGAAATAAATAAGGTGCATATATATTGCTGCGTTTGCGCACTAGGTAGGGCTAAATTTGTAAAAGGAAATGGTGCAATTCCTAACAAGGGCTTGTCTACTATCGTTTCGTTTCAATTTCCAATAAAGACTGGTCCAATATCTGGAGAAACGTTATAAAGTAACAGAAAGGTAAAGTGAAGCCACATTTAATGTTGATGGAATCCACACTATACACTTACAGTACACAGCAGTTTTCACTGTATAACTTTGGACATTGAAAGGTCATACTTCATGATAGTGATACAACCTATCTTTGTATTAAAGTGACAGAAAGATAAATTTCGGCCATGTTTCATGTTGAAGGAATCCACACTATACACTATTCACTGGCATAAAAAACAAATCAATGTTTCGTCTTCTACTAAACAATATTACTTTTTCAACCACCATGCGTAGGCCCCCCTTCAATAAATACTTCTGCTTCACCCGTGACTTCTTTTAAGATAAACAAGGTAGTCAAAACTCCCATAATGTATACTTAAACCAATTTTTAATTTGGTGGGACCCCGGGATTGCTTTATAATAACCGTTGTGATGTTCTTCTAACTCAGCCAATTTTCATTGCTTAGAAATCATCGTTAACACCATGAATTCTTTAAAGCGATTATGGTGCCTCACAAATTCCTCATCATCTTCATCTTCTAGTTCAGATGAAGACGAAGAAAACTACCACAAACAACAGCTAATGTACCAACGAGAAACTTTAAATGCGATGCAACGTGATATCGCTGAGAGCTCCAAATCAACCCAAGGAGGAAGCCAAGAAGGTAGAAGAGATATACGCTACGAACGTGACTATCCAGGGGGAACAATCAGTTGATGAAGGACTACTTTGTGCCAAACCCAGTATATGGCGACGTTTACTTTCGTCATAGATTTCGTATGTCGAGAACAGTGTTTGATCGAGTTTTGAATAAAGTTTCTGAATCCAATATATTTTTTACTCACAGAAGAAATGCTCTCAAAGAACTAGGAGTTTCACCGCTACAAAAAGTAACTGCGGCACTTCGTATGATTTCGTATGGAAGTTCAGCTGATTCGTTAGATGATAAAACACGAATAGGTGAATCAACATCAGTTCTGTGCTTGAAAGAGTTCTGTAAACCAGTTGTTCGTGTCTTCGGTGAAGAGTATTTACAATCTCCAACCGCATGCGACGTTGAACTATTGTTAAAGATGGGAGATCAACGTGGTTTCTCGGATATGTTGGGAAGCTTAGATTGTATGCATTGGATGTGGAAAAACTGTCCAGTAGCACTACAAGGCCAATACAGAGGCCACACAAAAAAGGCAACGTTGGTGTTAGAAGCGGTTGCTTCTTTCGATTTGTACATATGGCACGCATTTTTTGGTGTTCCTGAATCATTAAACGATATTAATGTCCTTCGCGAATCATACTTTTTTAATGATTTGTACAACGATCTGTCACCGCCATGCAACTATAAAATTGGTGATACTGACCATTCTGTTGGTTATTATTTGGTTGACGGAATATATCCGAAATGGAAGACACTAGTACAGGCATTTAAAAAGCTGAACAATGCCAAAGAGGCGAAATTTACGCAACAACAAGAGAGTCTGAGAAAAGACGTAGAAAGAGCATTTGGAGTTCTACATGGACGATTTCATATTTTGAGAAATGAGGTGCACTACCACGAACAAGTAGTTATATCAGATATTATGTACTGTTGCATTATACTACATAATATGATAGTTGAAGAAGAAAGGGGAGGATTCGAACTGCAACTTAAAAACTATCCGGATATAGCAGTGGCATTTAGGAGTAAGCCGTACAAGGACCCGAATAATTTTGCCGAGTACTTGCAGCGTGTCCAGGACGTTAGTGATCCCCAGGCTCTTCTACAATTAAGGGACGAATTAGTCGAACATTATTGGGAGCAAACCGGCAATCAATAGGAAGTGGTTTACTGTAACCGTAGTTTGAAGTTAAATTGCTTTCGTTTGTTCAGTTATATGTATGCGTTAATGCTTTTATGTATCGTTTATTGCTAGAGTTATGAAATATTACATTAATGTTCTATTATTACGTGTTCATACTTGCACGATTGCGAGTAACAATTAAAAAGGCAAATTTAACTAAGGAGCTGTTACAACAATGACACCGCGTATCGAACTACAGACACCGACCTTAATGACTCCTACAACAATGGTACCTAATAATTAAAAACTAGATAACGACATACCAACAAACAACTATAATGAAACGCTCAAAACATAAATACGTCCTATCTCATGCGTCTTCTGCGGCACGCTTCTAGTTCTTGCTCCATTAATAATCGTTGCATTGAGTTTAATGTATCCAAGTTGACAGTCATAAGTGCCCTATCATCAATTCGTTCGAGACGGGCTAATTCACGCTTCCTAATAGCCAACTCATGCTCTCTTGATATTTGTAGTTCTTCATGTCTTCGCTGCTTCTCCTTGGCTCTCTCATCTCTCATAGCTTCCCTCGCTTCCACCAAAAGTCGGTTAGATTCTTCAGAAGCTACTATTCGACTATGTAGTTGTTCATAGTACGAACTGTAGTCTGCGACTGCTTTTTTCTTACTTTTATATTTACCAGGAGGCCTACCACCAGAACTTGTTGAAAATGGGGTGTTTTCTTGAGGATCGGGACTTACCGGGCTTGAACACTGCATTGGCCTTCTTGGCATAAATCGCGCTGTAGAATGTTCTTATCGTATATTGCTCCATTTTCCTCTCTAGATAGAATGGCGTAACAATTATGCAAATTGAATGGTTGGTTTTTATGATCTGCCATATAAGCTTCATTTGCACTCTTTAGCTATATATGTTGAACAAACGTAAGTTGCTATAATTATACGGTAAAACAATATAATAATAATTTAAGTAAATAAAAATTACCAAGTCCTTATCGTTGGCACCGCTTTGCTGTCTACTTTGTAGTCCAGCCATAATCTGATTCCAACTTTGACAGTTAGCGTTGATTCTCTTCCAAGACTGTTTCAAAGAGTCGACTGTTCTCGGTGGATTTTCCGGACTACGACCGTTGAATAATCTCGAAACCGAACTCCAAAATGAATTATCAGTCTGACAAGTCCCTTTTACATTGTCTTTTGAGCACTCCAACCAACAAAAAGCTAGTTCTGCTTGTTCTTCTGGAGACCATTTCATTATTTTGTTTGATCTTCTCAACTGTGTGGTGCCAGCAACATCTGGATTTTCAGTATTATCGGCTTATGTTTCTTCGTTCAAGTCACTGTTATCTCCAAACAAACAATTCAAATTTCTTGAAAGATTTGGAGAAGTTCCAGGCGAGACTAACCGTCGTTGGCTGCTTGGAGAAGTGTAGTGATGATCACTGTAGTTTTGCTGAAAATACGCGTTTCGCCCAGAACCAGAATTTTGGATATTGTGATAATGATTGGAGTTTTGCTGCGATTGGTAGAAGTTCGGGCTCTGTTGGTGATAATTAGAGTTTGAAATTCGGGAAGTTACCATAACTTGATTGCTGATTCTGCTGGAACGACGGATGGATATGAAACTGATTGTTATCGGATTGATTATTGTGTTGCTTTTGTGCAGCATTGGAGACACCCTTCTTCCCTTTACCATGGTTTGACATTGTAAATAAACTGAACAGTAAATGAAGAAGGAAGAGAAGTGTGTTTTGATGTAGAAATGTTGTGTATTATGACATATATATATATTTGCTGTATATAAAGCCTTTAATCAAACGGTAACTTTCAGAGCAACGGTAACAATCCAACGGCCAAATTAAAAAAAAAAAATAAAAAAAAAAAAAAAAAAAAAATAACCGGCTTCCACAAGACTGGCCACGGTGGGAGGAAAAAATTTATTCCTCCCATCTTGACCGATTTCATCGAAACCGGTCAAGCCAAGCCGGCTCCATCGAAGCCGGCTTGGGCTCGGTTGTCGAAGCAACCCTGATCCATCCTTCAACCTCTGCGTTGGGGGTCAGTTGCTTTTCAACCGACCCCCTGTTGGGGATGGCCTTAGCATGGTTGGGGCCACTGGAAATATTGGTCCTTAATTAAGTTCAAAGTGAGATACTACTGACATTGTGGCACTAATGATTTCACAAAACTGTCATGGAACCGGTTCGTAAAAGCTACTTTTGGGAATGGAAAGCTTTAGCACCAACCATGCATTTTCCATTTCTTTTGTCACATTTTCTGTTTCTTCCGGTCATTGGCTGAATGATATTAGATGTTTCGTATTCTGGCACCGCTAACCTTGGGATCCCATCAGGTAAAGCGGAGGAAAAAACAGAGGAAAATAGAAACGAAAGAAAACATAGAATTCCAATTTCCGATATGTGCAGTTTTGCAGCAGGGGAGGTTCGACTATGCATACGTGCAGTAGGGGACTTATGTGCACATTGAAGTCCAAGCAATCAAGCAGTTGAGCCATGCCCATGTGTGGCATTTCAAAGCTGCAGCAGAGTGAGTTTGGAGCTGAAGGAATGATGGATGAAGGTCAGACGTGCGAGTTTTAAAGCTTTCTGAATAACAGCATACTTCTGTTACATTGCAACAAAAAAATAAATTCAAACTGAACTATAACAATTGTCAGGTAAGGCTTCTAAAACTTTAAACTGATCTTTTCAGTGTTTAAAGTTCTTTCTTTCTTCAGTTTACTGTTCTTGTGTAGGTGACCAATTACTTGATAATCAATCTTCTTCCATCAACTTCAACTCATTATAATGTAAATAACACCCTTGATTTTCTTAATAAAGATAATATCATTTTATAATTTGTGCACTCATGTTATGTTCATTAATGTTTTATGCATTAACATTTTACTGTTCTTGTACCTAGACAGGGGCAGGAGAAAAAATAATAATTAATGTACACGACAGGAATCAAACCCAAGCTGTTGGGTTCTCAGCCAAGCAACATAACCACTGGCAACGTCAATAGTTTGATGCTCTACAGTAATTATTGATGAATATTTTTAAAAGCATGCAGACAATGTTGTTGCCCTCCCCCACCCCCCGCGATGTTGCCCTAAGCGGTGGTTTTGCTCGCTAACTCTTTGGGCCGGGCCTGTACCTAGATATACAATGTAATAGAAGAAGTGGGATCCTAGAACGAATTAAGTGAACCCAGACAAAAAAATGAGGGGGGAAAAACAAAAAGACTCGAAATTGAACTCGTGATGTGGAGAGAAGTTTCCAATGGCCGATCAAATTCGATTTGGGTTAGGGCTTTTTTGTGGTTGAGTGACGAAAAGAGAATTAGGATTAGCATATTTTTTTCATGATGTGGTTTGAATGGTTGAGCGTGATGAAGCAAATTTTGAGAATATTTATCGAATTAAACATATTGTATTCACTGGTTTGACCCAAATAAACATGGTGTTGGATAATTAACACAAAAACCAAAAGTTTTTTGTGTTTGTCCTTTTGCATTCCTTAGTAAGAAAATGTTAAAGAGGCTACAAATTTTGTTTTATGAGCTTACAAGAGAAAGAAGTGTTCTTTTGAATTCTGTTTCTATATAAAAAAAATCAAATAGAAAAGAGGGAAAAGAGGTCTTTTCATTATTTGACCTCTTGCATTTTTTATTAATGAGAAAACTATTTTATTTGCGAATTTATTAATTGAGATTAATGGGCGTAAAAGAAGACATAATTTGATGTTTATTTGACTGATTCTCATTTCTTTCTTCTTAAAAGGAAACTAAAAATCTATAGAAAAGATCCTTTTTACTCTATTTTTCATTTCTTCAATTTTCTCTAAAATTAAAATTTTCTCTCAAAATACTTGAACTTGGGCAGCCTCATTCACGACACTTTTTTTTTTTTTTTTTACTTTCTCTTTCTTGTTTCTATCCATCATTTTTCCAACACATTGTACAGAAATTAATTCATGGAAATGAATGCTGAGAAAGTTAAATGAAAGCGGCTCCGCTTCACTTAGCCTAATAACATAATGTTATTGGGCTATTACATTGGGCTCAACCCACTACTGTATTACAAGTATTTAAAGACAGTTTGTTTCGTTTGTTTTCATTGTACAGAATTACATTTTCCAGCTCTTGTACAACTTTTAATCATTTTCAATACATCTCTCAATTCTTGCCTGATTTCCAACTTGGTATCAGAGCCGACAGAAATCTCAGCAGTCATCTGAGATTTGTAGATCATCAGAAGTGTTGATCTATTGAAGATCCATCAGGAAAATTTCATCATTTGGATCTTCCCCCCATCGAAATTTCTTGTCACTTGAGGGTTGTCGCTTTATCTACAAATCAAGTGCCTTGCCTACATATTAGTGGCTGCATCTTGATTTATACATAAAGTTGTGTTGCTGTTGTATGTTTAAATTTCGAGAAACCGATCAAGATCACTCAAGAAAACCTTACAACTGCACAGAGTCATCTAAGAGTGCCAATCAGTATTTGTCATTCATCATCTAGCACTCAACAGTTGTGTGAATTCCTAATTGTATCCCAATTCAAGTAAGCTTCTAGAAATTTAAATCATACCGTGTGTGTTCAAGATTTTTCATCATGGTCGAAACAGATTCAAGTCCTCAAGTTTCCAGCAACAGAGTTGTTCCTCCAGAGCCAACTGATCCTATTAAAGAATTGATGAAGTCCATTATCAAGCCTCAAAGCCAATTGATATCCATTCAACTTGATGAAACCAATTACTTATTGTGGAAGTTACAGGTGGAAATAGCCATTAGAGCATATGGATTAGAAGATTATATTTTAGGAACAAAAATAATTCCACCAAAATTCATAAGAGATGCTGAAGACAAATTGGTTACCAATCCAGAATTTACCATTCATCAAAGGCAAGATGGACTGGTCTGTGCATGGATCATGTCCTCTATTGGATCAGCAATTTTACCTCAACTTATTGGGGTTAAAACTGCCCAAGAAGTTTGGGATACTATAGAAAGGAATTTTTCTGCACAGTCTTCTGCAAGAGTGATGCATCACAGAAGACTGTTACACAGTATCAGAAAAGGTGAGTCATCTATGAATGAGTATTTGCTAAAGGTCAAGAATATTTGTGATCAATTAAATTCAGCAGGCCAAAAAATACCTGAATCAGAACAGGTAATTGCTATTGTTAGTGGTTTAGACGATGAATATGAAGCTGTTACAGCTATCATTCTGTCTATGGATCCAACCCCCTCCTTGCAATATGTTTATTCTACTTTGTTATCTCATGAAGGTAGAATAGAACATAAAAAGAATATCAATTCAGATCTTTCTGTTAATTACACTAGCTTTGGGCGTGGAAAAAATCAAGAAAAAGGAGGTTCAAGAAATCAGTTTAATAATCAGAGGGGAGGTTGGTCAGGCAGAGGTAGAAGGGGAGGAAGAAACAATAATAATAATAACAGAGTTAGATGTCAAATCTGTGATAAAATGGGTCATACTGCAAGCAAATGTTACCACAGATTTAACACCAACTACACACCCCCTCAGCAAAACAGTAGTGCAAGTGCAAATATGGTGAATGTGTCAAAAGATGGCAAAGCACAAATTTCAGAAGTTAACAACACTGAAAGTTCTTCCAATGATGATTTGGCTGATGATTGCTGGTACCCAGACTCAGGTGCAACTAATCATGTCACCAACAATTTGAGCAAGCTGAATTTAGGGAACAAGGAGTACAATGGTACACAAAATCTTATTGTTGGTAATGGTAAAACTGCACATACTACACATACTGGAAATGCAAGTGTTGGTGGAACTAAACAATTATTTTTTAAAAATTTATTGAGAGTTCCATCAATCAAGAAAAACTTAATGAGTGTTTCCCAATTTGCTAAAGATGACAATGTTTATTTTGAATTTCACCCAAATGCATGTATAGTCAAGGATATTCTAACACAAGAAATTATTTTACAGGGTAAAGAGGATAAGGGCTTATACAGATTTAATATCTGTAATACTGAAAATTCTGATTCTAGTAGAAATAAGTGCATAATGTCTGCTATGAATAATCATGAATGCTATAAAGAATTTGATATGTTGCATTGTAAATTTGGACATCCTAGTATTAAAATTGTAAAGCATATTATGAATAGCAACAATATTTCTATTAGTAAAATTCCAGACTCTTATATTTGTACTGCATGTCAATTGGGAAAGAGTCATAAACTTGCATTTCCAGATTCACAAACATGTTATACTAAGCCACTTGAATCAATAGCAACTGATTTATGGGGTCCTGCCCCAAACAGTTCAAACTATGGGTACAAATATTATGTATCATTTATTGATGCCTATTCTAGATTTGTTTGGATCTATATGATTAAATCAAAATCTGAAACCAGTAATGTTGTGATCCAATTCATAAACAAGGTTGAAAATATTAATGGAAATAAAGTTATCAATTTTCAGACAGATGGTGGAAGAGAATTTTTGCCCTTAAAAGAATTTTTTGTGAAAAAGGGTATTAATCATAGAACTACATGTCCTTATACTTCTGAGAAAAATGGAATTATAGAAAGAAAGCATAGACACATTGTAGAAACAGGTTTAACCTTACCAGCTCATGCTTCTATGCCATTTAAATATTGGCCTGATGCCTTTAATACAGCTGTTCACTTGATTAATCTAATGCCTACAAAGGTCTTAGAATTCAAGTGTCCTCAGGAAGTGTTAACTAAGGTTAAACCAGACTATAAGCATCTAAAAGTCTTTGGCTGTTAATGCTTTCCATATCTTAGACCCTATAACAATCATAAATTGGATTTTAGATCAACTCCTTGCACCTTTTTAGGGTATTGTAATAAACAAAAAGGGTATAAATGTATGGATAGTAAAGGAAGGATTTACATTTCTAGACATGTAAGATTCAATGAACAGGTTTACCCCTTTTGTAAATTTAGTGCAAGTACAGATAAAAAATCTATAAGTACAAGACAGATTATTGATTTACCTGATGAGGTTGAGTTTTTGGTGCCTGTACACCAAAAGAAGCATGACAACTGTTCAAGCTCTCAACCACAGTGTCTTCTAGTAGGCCAGGTCAAGAGCAATTCTCTTCCTCTCAACACACAGTGCCTTCTAGCAGACCAGGTCAAGAGCAATCCATCTCCAGAAGTAGTGATGGAAATATTGCAGATCAACAAGGACAAGAAGAAGAAGAAGTTAGTCATACTAATGTTGATCAGACTGAAGAAAACATAGCAAGTGATGATAATACAGTTACTAATAAAGATGTTGTGAATCAACATCCTATGCTTACTGGAGCAAAGTGTGGTATTTATAAGCCAAAAATTTATAATACTGCAATTACTTCTGATGAACCATCTTCCTTTAATGAAGCAGTACAGGATGACAAATGGCATGCAGCAATGCAGGATGAATATAATGCTTTAATAAACAAAGGAACTTGGACACTGGTTGATAAACCAGAAAATAGAAATATAATTGGTTGCAGATGGGTTTATAAGTTGAAGAAAAATCCAGATGGATCAATTTCTAAATACAAAGCAAGGCTTGTTGCTAAAGGGTATTCACAACAGTATGGGTTTGATTTTTCAGAAACATTCACACCTGTTGTGAAACCAACATCAATAAGAATAATATTAACCATTGCTTTATTTAGAAATTGTAATATAAAACAACTTGATGTTAATAATGTCGTTCTTAATGGTGAGTTACAGGAAGAAGTTTATATGGAGCAGCCTCAAGGATTTGTGCAACAGTCAAACAGAAACCTAGTGTGCAAACTCAACAAAGCCATTTATGGACTTAAACAAGCTCCTAGAGTTTGGTTTGACAAGTTGAAAGCTACACTTGTTAATCATAGCTATAAATCTGCCAAATCTGATAACTCAATCTTTTTTTAAAATTTCAAAGTCTGCTACAACTTATATACTAATTTATGTTGATGATTTTAGTATTACAGGTGACAGTGATTCTGAAATTAAAGCTATTACAAAAATGTTGAATTCAGAATTCTCTATCAAGGATTTGGGAGAATTGAATTATTTTCTTGGTGTAGAAGTCAAAAGATTATCAAATTCAGAGATATGTCTCAGTCAAAAGAAATATATATCAGAGATTCTTCTTAGAGCAAAGATGGACAAGGCTAATCCTCTACCCACACCAATGGTTACCAATATACATTTATCAAAACATAAAGGAGAGCAATTTCAAAATGGAAAGTTATACAGAAGTGTTGTTGGGGCTCTTCAATATGCAACGATAACTAGACCTGAGATAGCTTATAGTGTTAACAAGGTCAGTCAGTATATGCAAGACCCTTTGGACACACATTGGAAGACTGTTAAGCGTATTCTCAGATATCTTAAAGGAACCATTGACCATGGATTAATATTTAAGTCCAGTAATACATTAAATATTAATGCATATGCTGATGCAGACTGGGGGACAGACTGTGATGATAGAAAATCAACTTCAGGTTATTGTATTTACTTAGGAAAGAATCCAGTCTCATGGTGTGCTAAGAAACAAAATACTGTGTCAAAGTCTAGTACTGAAGCAGAATTCAGAAGTGTTGCTAGTGCTTGTGCAGAAATTATGTGGATTGAATCACTTCTGAATGAATTACAAGTCATTACAGTTAAACAGACTACTATTTGGTGTGATAACGTCAGTGCAATTTCTCTATCATCAAATCCAGTTTTACACTCAAAAACCAAGCATATTGAGCTAGATCTTTATTTTATCAGAGAGCAAGTTATCAAAAATAAATTGAAAATTGGATATATACCGTCGATGGAGCAAAAGGCAGATGTTCTCACGAAACCCTTGTCCAAACCTAATTTCATAAAGCTGAAAGAGGAATTGAACGTTGAAGCTCTTAATCCATCGCAAAGATCCAAAAGAATTATTTTTGTTCCTAATAGTTGACGTTTTCTTCTCAAATTGACGCTTCAGAGTTCAATCGGTGTAAGATTCTACTTGTTCAGCTAGGTCTTCAACGAACTCAGAGTATGAATTCATTGAAGCTCCAATTTATCCTCTCTCAGCAAATCACAATCGATCTCAAGCTCAGAGGCTCAAGATTGACTGGATCTACCTGTCGTGGAGGCATGACGAGCAGATTCTTCTTCAATCATCGCCGATATAGTGGAGTCGCCATTTATTTTGCTCTCGTTGTGAAACCCTAGCTAGGTTTCGGGGGGGTTAAATGAAAGCGGCTCCGCTTCACTTAGCCTAAAAACATAATGTTATTGGGCTAATACATTGGGCTCAGCCCACTACTGTATTACAAGTATTTAAAGACAGTTTGTTTCGTTTGTTTTCATCGTACAGAATTACATTTTCCAGCTCTTGTACAACTTTTAATCATTTTCAATACATCTCTCAATTCTTGCCTGATTTCCAACTGAGAATATTATGGAAAATTTTCGTTTCAAGGTTTTTTATTAGGAAAAGCAGTGAAATAGGAATTTCAGAAATAGTCGGAAGGAAGTTAGCAAAAAGCAGAAAAATGGAAAAGTATCCAGCCATAGTAAAAGCACATCTTTATTTCTGGCTGAATTCAAATTCAAATTTAAAGCGAAGTACATGTTAGCCTGGCATTTTTAAACCGCCGAAAATCATGCACTACGACCATGCAATACAGTTTAGAATGATATGCTAAGTAATTGACATGATAAAGGAGAACACAGTTAAATCAAACAATATATTCACACTTTGATGATGCATATGTTACAGATATAGCTTGAAAGACTTGTAGTTACGATCAACTAAGAAAATGTGGTTGTCCCATGTAGTGAAAAATTGAGTGTCCCATATTCTGTTTGCTTTTCAAAGTAGTTTGTTTGGGTGTTGAACATTGACCCATGAGAGCTGAAAAAGTTCTCAATAATCTTGTTTGTTTGAATAACAATGCAACATCATATTCATATCATATTCATATGCATGTATCTGCTAAGTTTGTATAACCATGTACATTTGTGGAGTTATATGAATTCCAAAATAATGTTTGATATGCATTATTGTCCTAAAATTGTATATATGCTAAGTTTCAACATGATAGCAAACTTTACAGTTTGCAATTTAAATTCCATTTGATTTAAAGTTTGAACTTCCCGATACATGCTTTGAATCTCGTTTTAACAAATTTGCTCATATGCACAAATAATTTTGCAGTAAGTTAGGTAAATTCGCAATTTTCTCATATATATGTGTTTGGGTATGTTAACTTCTTTCAATTTCTTAGATGAACGAGCGGGACACTTCCCCAGACAGCGGAGAAGATCGAATCAGCGCTCTTCCTGATAATAGAATTTGCAACATCCTTTCTAATCTCTGTGTTGAAGACTCAGCAAGGACGTCCATCCTATCTAAACGTTGGCACAAGATGTGGCTTGGTTCCTCAATCACCATCTCTGATGAATCTATTGTCAAACAGTCTTGCACCTATTGTTTTACTCAAAAGGTATCCTCTTCATGGATCGTAAATGCTATGTCGTGCATTATTTCCACCCATCCTGGACCAATTCATACCTGCTATTTCTTCTACCTGACTGGTATGAGTACCATGAAACCTTGGTAAATATCTTAAAAACTGTAACCCGAAAAGGCATTCAAAACCTCCAAATCAACATCGGACCCTTCAATGTTCCTTCCTTTGTTTTTGAATGTGATTCCCTTGTTAATATCCACTTGAGAAATGGTTCAATACCCGCCCGGTTACCACCCTGTACGGGTTTCTTTTCTAATTTAAAGAAGTTAACTTTGATTGATTATGATATCAAAGACGATTTTTTGGTTAACTTGCTTCCATCAAGATCGATCGTCGAGTTGGAATTGATTAGTTGTGATAGCCTCAGTGACACAGTTATTGAATCTAGCAGCTTACAGAAATTTTATATTAAAATCAGTCGTGCATGCAGTTTATCTTGATCTTAATCTTACCATTAAAGATGCTCCAAATCTCGAGTCATTCAAGTGTGATGGCGTAGAGATTAATTCTAGAGTGGTGATTTTAAATGCACCTAAGCTTAAGGTTCTGAGTCAGATTAACATGGAGATGTCGATGCTCCAATTAGGGAATCATAAGTTCGAGTTCTTTGCTCCAATCGAGTTCGTAAAGGGTAAATATATAAAGCTAAGCGGTGAAATCACTTACATGCCTTCCTTGCGGTCCTTGGACATTGAAGTTGATTTTGATCACGCTAGTGATGTAAAATCATTTCCACATTTTCTTATGTGTTTCTCCTGCTTAGAAACTTTAGTGGTCCATGTGAAACCCTTCTCGGATTCTGATACCGGATATTATCGTTGTTATGAGAGTGAAGATGATACCGATGTCGCTGCTATTGTAATTGATGGTGATTATGTTGATCATGTTCACCTGACGTCAGACATTAACTATCTCAGCCATCATTTGAAAAACGTAAGGTTAAATGGATTCTATGGAGCACAGGTCCTTTTTGATTTTGCCAGACAAATTGTAGCCAATGCCAAAGTTCTTGAAAAATTGACTATAGTTTATGCTGATGATTTTGAAGAAAGAATGATGAAAGCTCAAAGACATTTCCTAACGCAGGATAGAGCTTCTTAGATGTTACATATTGAATTTCTCAAGCGAGAGAAGTCGCATTGTTTTATCGTCTATGATGACAAAACAAAAAATATGATGTGATACATCTTTACAAAATTTTATCAGAATGAACAAGCTATCCATGCTAGTGCTGTTATTTTGCATGTGCTCATTTTCTTCATTGGCAGTATACAAATTACTAGTTTCATCTGAATGAACAATTTGTCTTTGTTTGTGTTGCTATTTGTGCATGTGCATGCTTACTCCTCAAGCGATATACAAACTGCATATTTTTCATTTTCATTTTCATGGTATTTGAATTATTTCATCATCTGTTATGCACTTGATCAAATGTATATGTCATGCATCTTGCAATCTACGAAAATGTATTATTTTTAACGCTGATTTGTGATTGTGGCCACTGTCAACTCTTTTGGTCTTACTGTAAGAACTCCCGCCTTGAACTTCCACTACAAGAACAGGCCGATTTTGTTGCGGACCGTAGCGACAGCTGGTGACGGCTAAAAAAAGCGGTCATCACCAGCCGTCGTCCAAAAAAGATAAAACCGCGAGGCTACAGGAACAATTCTCATTCCACGGCTACTCCCCCAAAGCCACTCAAATCAAAAAATAAAAACCTTAACCCGACGCGCTACCGTCAGTAACGAAAAGGAATTTCGCTCGATCCGAATCGATCGCTAAACCGACCAAGACCGTTCGAAACCCCTGATTGTTTTGAGAACACGACAAATCAGAACGCAAACAGAAGAAAATTTCATTTTTAATTACAACAATTCCATCAGAATACAAGAATATATAGAGTATGAATAGTTATTATACATCAGAGAAATATCAGAGATTAAAATTACATTTAAATACATAGCAGCGGAAAAATAATACAAAACACAACTGAAAGTAATACACGGATACAGAGCTTTCCGAGTATCGCTTCAGCTGTAAATCAGGATCCGGTGAATATAAATCTGCAAAACCAAAACTACTAGCTGCCCGTGTCAAAATAAGGGCACCCAGAGTTTAGGTTAAAACAGTAAACTCCAGGTCAGTCATGTGACTGGTGTGAGAACTAAAACAGTTATTAATCTTTATTTTAAAGTTAGGTAAATCAAGGGACCACGCAGTATAACACGGAACGGGTTTCCTCCCAAGAACACCAGTGCATAAAACAACAGCGCAATGCTAAATAAAGAACAATGAAGCTATTATAAGACCCAGGTCCCATCACACAATGCAACACAAGCTGGAGGATAGGGTTTTACCTTATAATAGCCAAAGAATGCTTGATACGCTAAATTTCATCTTTTATTATTACTATAAGTGTATAGTGCCAAAACAATTTCAATCATAAGTATCAATCATAGACGGCATAAGTGCCCCATACCACTATGTCGCCGCATATAGGTATACAATCAAAACTGCAAAGTCGCGTGTTGGAAGTTGGATTTCCATCTGTGAACCGAGGCAAGGGATCGTCCTCCACCGAATTCGAGATGCTCTAGCCCGCCCCTCAGGTCAGAGCTCGAGTGACCTTTGGATCGTTAGAGCCGGTCCACCGATGTGGATTAAAATGTCTGAACACTGCGTTTCCCCACCCTATGGGGTGTCAATGAGTCCACTGACTCCATCGGCTCCACATAGTCACCGATGTATCTGAGGCGCCTCGCAACCCAACAACCACATAAGTCAAACTCGTCAGGGCGTGTAAAACCACTAACGCCACTTTTAGCTAGAAGGAAACGCATGCCCTCCCTGATGCCCTCTCCCGTTTCTGGTTCACAACCTGGGTGTGAGGCTCGCGAATCAACGTTACACAAAGCTATGCCACACAGACGGTGCTTTGATCATCAACCACAAGACTTTTCTTTTCAACAAAATCCTTGATCAATTGCCACTTAGGCATGCCACACAGGCAGTTCACTCCATGCGATTGATATCCATCAATATATAACCCCTGAGCTCGTACTTCTCAGAGAAGGGCGTTAAGCAAGAGAATAAAATCGCCGCCGCCAAACAGATATATATTTAATAGAAATCAATCACACAGAATAAAATCCAATGTCAGACACACATTCCATTTACAAGTTCGTTCTGGGTCTGAACGAAACCGGAGGCACCTTGTACCTCGCATATCCATCGATCTCCAAGTACGTCTGGACGATCACTAACTGATTCCCTCCTCTTGGGTGTACGGCCCAATCAAGATCATCAGTAATTATCCAAACGACGTGAAGACCTCCGATCTTCAAACACCGTCTTCATTCTCGACACCAAGTCGAATCAGTTATTCAGAATGAGATAAACCCGGTCTTTCTGAATAACTCGCGTATATAATAAACAAGTGTTACACAAACACAACATACGCCTCATTCCAATTCAGAATATTATTTTATTCAAATATTCTTACACTTTGGGAAAGGTTCCCATTAATTTTATAAAAGATAAATTCTTTAAATTTATTCTTTAATCTCCTTTTGAATATCAATTCAAATCAGTCGGGATTAGCGAACCACACCGAAGTAATCATTTATTTTATTTCCCAATACCAACCTATTCATCCCATGAAGTAAAACTGGTCATACTTCATATCTAACACCACGGTGTTATCGGTAAATTCAATTACCATTTCACGTTCAAATCTAATTAAAGATTTAACCATCGCCTGGAGCAAAACTAGTGATACTCCATTCTCGATCATTTCAATCTAATTAAAGATTCATTAAAACTCCACTTAGTTTTAATCTTCCCAAAAATCAATTTTAATGACTGTTTAACTTGGGAAATCATATCCTGTCTTTAACTGGGTTAAAGAACTAATGTCATTTAAAACACGGTTCACGATAAACCCAAAATCACATTCTATTCCATCAGCCTTTAACCGTAAATTAGCTAGTGAACAATTCCCTAAGTAATAACCCCGAAGGCCGAAACCAACATCAGATCAATACCACGGAAACCATTCAACTTAACTAATCTCCAATTAGTTTCTGATTTTCTTAACTCCGTTGGGTTATAAGAATGGTATTATTAAAGATACCATTCACAACAACCCAAAATCACATTTGATATTTAATACAAGGCTCTGAATAGAAAATATATCGGCTTATATTCAATATCAAATTCTACGACCAACAAATATCGTAATGGAAATAACGATATAAATATATCTTTCAAATTTCCATAACAATATCTGTATAATCACGAAATCCAACATCGAAATATTCCAAAGACAATTTTGATTCAAATCCATTTTAATTCAAAAACAAATGGATTTTTAATTCTAGTTCAAAACTAGTTCATTTCGATAAAAATCTATTTTTATCTTTTCAAATATGGAGTTTTTTCATCCCAATTCTTTCCTAATCATTTCTTATGATTTTACACAAATTATTACTATTTTTAATAATTTTATCAAGGCCCGTACAGTCGATTTCCACCAACGGCCATCGAACTGCACTTACAGCGACCTTTTCCAAATTTGATTTGGACATAATTCCAAATCCAACCGTTAGATTTCTAATATTCGTTAGAAATCTCTTTTCGATACGAACCCAATGGTTCCGGTTTTAGGAGAATCCGACGGTTGGATCTCCCGTAATATCCATTCGAAGTCAATGGTCGAAATTCGCGAACTGTAGCGGCGCGGCGCGTTCTATTATATATATATAATATATATATATTATATATATTTCGTCGATTTCCATTTTAAAACGTATTTTATAAATTGTTTTAAATTCGTTTTCGAAGCGATTTCAACTTCATATTCAATTTCGAATCAAAATTGAATATTCCACATCATCGATATACAAATGATAATATTTTCAAAATATTATATTTTGAAATCACTTCCTTTTTCTATATTCATTTAAAATTGAATAAAATCGATGTAAATATCATTCACGTCAAAATGGCGCATATCTAACCAACACAGCTTTATATATTTCAATAACTTCGTTATTCTATTCAACAAATGAATATTTTCTTCAACACATGAATATTTATTTTTCTATTCAACACATGAATTTATACTTCTATTCAACACATGAATATTTATTCTATTCAACACATGAATTTATATTTCTATTCAATGCATGAATATATATTTCTATTCAACACATGAATATTTAATTTTTTATTCAACACATGAATTTATATTTCTATTCAACACATGAATATTTATTCTATTCAACACGTGAATTTATATTTCTATTCAACACATGAATTTATATTCTATTCAACACATGAATTTATATTTTTCTATTCAACACATGAATATATATATTTCTAATTTTCCAAATTGGAATGAGGCCCAATCAATTACCATATAACGTTAATTATATGGATTCCCTACAACACATGTATATAACAGCAACGATAAATCATCAACCATCATCCAGAGTACACCACACAACTGCATAAGCATTAAATATAAATAATTAACGCTTACACAGTCTGTCAACCCATCGATTGACATACAACTAAACAGTCGGGATTAGTGTACGTCAAATATCATCCCAATACCCGTGTGGGGTTTCAAATCAACAAACACAGATTTTATTTGTGCAGTTGGGCGATGTGTAAAATTCATCGTCCCAATCAATATCAGTCAAATCAGTGTTATAAACAAATCGTCCGATTTTTTATAAATATTTATTTTATATACACGTTAAAAATTATATTTTTAACTATAAAATATTTATTCAATCCATATCACACAATCAACTTTCACAACACATTAATTAAACAAACAAGTCATCCATGGTCTGTGGACGACGAGTGTCGGGTGCTGCTAAGCACCGTCTGCATCCTAGTATATATTTCAACTAGAAATTAAAAATAAAAGCGAGGAGTTCTCACCGAGGGTTCCACTCCTCCGTGCTTTCCTTCTGAACTGTTCGGATTTTGTTTTGATTTCACTTCGTTCCATCGTCATCTGTTCCACGCAGACGATGTTAAAAATCACATTTTTATTTTGATTCATATATTTTTACAACGCTCGTTCCTATATAAAAATTATATTTTTATATATTTACTTCTAATATAAAGATCGAATTTTTATTTCGACACTATAAAAATCACATTTTTTTATTTCAACATACATAAAATAAAAATCAGATTTTTATTTCACTACGTATATAAAAATTATATTTTTATATTCTCTATTACATAAAAATTCTATTTTCAATCCGCTAATTCATAAATATAAAAATCATCTTTTTATTATCTCTACTATATAAAAATCATATTTTTACTTCGATATATATATATATATATATATATATATATATATATATATATATATATTAAAAACAAGATTTTTACATCGCTCCTATATATATATAAAGATCTAATTTTTATCACTTTAAAAATTGAATCTTTTCATAAGCAAAATCTTATCTCTTTACCAGTTAGAAATCAAATCCTTGAACATATTAAAAATCTCATCTTTTATAAATAAAACCAAATCTTTTTATGTTATTCATGTGAATAAAAATCATATTTTTATTTAGTGTTTAAATTTTAAAATCACTAATAAAGACCACGTCTTTTTATTGCTAATATATAAAAAAAATCTAATTTTTATTTAAAACCATTTCATGATAAAAAATCTAACATTTTCTATATATAAAAATCCAATTTTTAACTCGCATACAAATGAATAAAAATCAGATTTTTATACATGCTATCACATATTAAAACTGAAAAAAATAAAATAAACATAAGATAAAACTCACTACGAGAGGGGGGGGAAGAGTTTCCCAGCTGCTTCGGAGAGGGGGAACAAGGCGGACGACAAGGCAGAGGGAGGGGGAAGATCCATGGCAGCGCGGCCTTCTTCATGGGGGGGGGAGACTGCGGCTCGATTTGGTGGAGCACTTAGCGGCCTGGAGGATCTCGCGAGGCAGAGGGGGTTTTAGGCTAGGGTTTCGTGAATTTTGGGGGCTGAGGAGGAAGGAGGGAGCGGAGCATGGCCGGAGGGGTGGTTGCGAACGTATGGGGGGCTGCGGTGGCTAGGTGGATGGCAGCGACGACGGTTTTTTAGGTCTTGGGTTTTTTTTATTTTTATTTTAATCAGAAGTGTCGGGGAGAGAGAAAGAGAAGAGGGGGTGGGGAGGGTGTTTAAATAAATAATTATTTTAAAATTTCTTTTTCCCAAAAAGTCAACCTTTTTTTATTCGACCCACAAACGAGACCCAACGACTGTCGCCGCTAGCTAATTACCCCCATTCCGAACACAATGGGATATGTATCGTAAGCCGATTCGGCTGTTTCGATCAGTTTTCGTCAAAATCAAAATATAAATCTATATATTGAATTTAAACGCGCATTTCAATTTACCGGGGACACATACGGACTTTAAAAATTCCCGAAAAATATTTTCTAGCTTCGTATTGACGATACGGTCCTAACAAAGTTAATTTCGTCAAATTCCGAGATCGTTTGAAAAATGGTCATTTTCCAGTCGATTAAAATCAACTGAAACTGGTCGAACGCGTTTTCCTTTGCCACGCTCACATATTGATTCAAAAAATTACGAATTTTGGAATCTAGCAATAATTTGACATCCCGGATCCAACAAAAGTGGTTTCATCGAAAACCGAGGTCGTTTGCAAAATTCCCATTTTTAAGGGCCAGAATTCCATAACGACTATTCTGAATTTTCAACTGGGCATATCTTTTGATTCCCGCTATGAAATTTCAATTTTTCGGATTCGTTGGAAAGATATACTCAAATAGATTCTAATATTTTTGGTTTCGCTAAAATACGGTTTATTTTGAATCTTGTACATTCATTTGAAATTGAAATTTCAAACTACCACGCCATTTTCAATTCCTTTTATAATTAAAATAAAATATTTATATTCTAACGACGATCTATATAAATATATACGTTCTAATTCTATTCAAATTAAATTTCTTGTCGCTATTATTTAAAATAATTCATTTTAAATATTCAAAATTCATTAAAATTGCCAAAATAAAAATTTTAAATTGGCTCGGATTTCCGGGTTATTACACCGTCCCTGCCACCACCCTGCTATCGCCGCTCGTCGCCGACTGTCGTCGTTGATCATCTCCCCCCTTCTCCAGCGTCTCCCCTTGCTTTGCTCACCTCTAAAGGTATAAATTATACCCTAATTTCTAAATTTAATTAATTAATAGTTATTTTAAATGTATATGTTATGTGATTAGGTTATAATTGTTGAATTATTGTTGATTTAGTAATGACTGGAAACCCTAAAATGTCGATTTAGTTGTTTATCGATGAAAATGTGGATTTAGTTGATTTTGTGTGTATGTATGTGTTAATGAATTGTATTGTGTAAATTATTGGAATGGAATGACTATGTATGGCGCAAGCCAAAGCCTAGGTTAGTATGTATGAACCACTAGAATTTAGAAATCTCATATATTAGGTTGTAGACGGAGTTTAGAAACTCCCGACACCCGTCGTCCACAAACCATGGACGACTTGTTTGAGTTGTGATGTGAAATTTTGTGAATATTACGAATGGTTGATTGTTGATTATGGTTGATTTTGGTTGAAACCAAATAGGATTAGTTTGTGGAAAAAAAAAATCGTCTGCGTATGAAATAGATTATTGAAATCTCCCTTGTCAAAAGCCGCGAGGCTTTAAGGTAGCGCGAGGAGCCGTACATCGGGACGGTACCGGTTTTAATTACCCTTCCGTTATGCTGCCGAAATTTTCATAAATATTCATGTGTTTGAATTATTTTCATATATTGAAGTATATCCATGTGTTGATAATTTGTTCATGATAGAAATAAATTGCTTAGATAATAAAAATCACATTTTTATTATGTATGAACCACTAAAAATATTCATGTGTTGAATAAATTCTTTGAACAATAAAAATCACATTTTTATTGTATGTATGAACCACTAAAAATATTCCTGTATTGAATAAATTCTTTGAACAATAAAAATCACATTTTTATTGTATGTATGAACCATTAAAAATATTCATGTGTTGAATAAATTCTTTAAACAATAAAAATCACAATTTTATTGTATGTATGAAACAATTAAAATATTCATGCTTGAATAAATTTTTTGAACAATATATCACTACTACAAATCTGCATTTTTCTGACCGCTTTTTTGCATCATTAAGGCATCGCTAAATTTTTTAGTGACTCCATAACGACGTCAAATACGCGTCAGAAAAACAGGCGTCACTAAATTACTATGTGTCGCTATTATGTCACAGAAATATCGTCACTACGGCGTCACTAAATTTTTCCCACGTCATAACGACACAAATAATTTAGCAAAATACTGCATCGCAATGGCATCGGTAAATATTACCGACGCTCTTGTGACACAACTAGAATATCAAAATATTGAAGTCGTAACATTGTCACTAATATATAGTTACGCAGTTGTGACGTCTTAACTTTAATAGATAACGTCCGTCGCTATGGTGTCATTAAAATTTAGTGACTTCATAGCAATCCAAATGATTTATCAAAATAATGCATTACAATGGCAATGAATAAAATAGATCAGGTACGCTTCATTAAAAAATTAACATCATTTAAAAAATTTCAAAAATAATATATCCAACCACAACATTGATTTCAATATTATTTTGAATAACAATTTTAAACTTACATGCAAAAGAAAAAGGAAAGTAAATGATTTATATGGAACAAAAAAAGTATTTTTATTTACATCCTTCCATTTGCACTGTTCCCTTCGTACGACCGACTACTACATATAAAACTACTACATATAAACGAAGTCACAAAGATACATTCACATGTGCATTTACAGATTCGTACATATAAAAGAAGCATCAGTTGTGCCTGTATACCACTTTAACCAATTCCAATTGACAGTTTAAATCACAAAACGAAAAAAATCAAATGAGATATTTTGATCATTTCTTTTCTTCTGCTTATGTTATCTAGATCCGTATCCATTTGTACCGCCCTTGCAATGGTTTGTCTTTCAATACATCAAAATTATACCTGCAAATTAACTGCATCTCAGAGAAATAAAAAACCAAATCAAAACAAAGGCCGTGCTTTCATTATTATAAGTCATGCTCTGAAATATGTGTCATTGTTGTTGCACCAAAATACAGTTTTAGAGTGTAGCAGGCTACGCCTAATGCAAATATTTACCCTCTACAAAAAACAAGGTCATAGAGCAAAGAAGGCTATCAAAAGATGCACATTTTCCTTAACATGAAGAGTCTAGTTTGTTTAAGCATTCCTCCTGATGCCAATAAAACTTTTATGCCGAAGTTTATTTTAGCAGGCAAATGTATTGCATGAGAAATCTCCTATAAAGGACAATCCAAATATACATATTTTATATGATTAGCAGCAACCATTGATCTCAATAACTCAACTTCATTTATACAAACCCATAGATTACATTATTGACGAAGGGAGAGTCACAGTTCAAAGAATCACAGCTCAACTAAGAAGCTCACCGTGCACACACAACAAGTGGCAAGGAAGGGGCAAGTGGTATTTGCATTTAAATTTGGCATTTTATTGGTAACGATAGTGAGACACACAAGAGAGATTCACAATTAACAATGATTCAAACTCAGCATAGAATAGAGTTAATGATAAAACTAGGCTAGTACTGGAAACATATTTCAATAATAGTTTACTTAGAAACTTATTATAAAAATAAGCATTCTTTGAGAATTTGTATTAGCTCATTTTAAAATTGTACAAAAACATTTTCAACTTCATATATGCACACTTTTAAAGAGAGCAAATTCAAAGTTAGAATTTGTATTTAGCAATTTTAAAGCAACGCAAGGCCTTTCTTTAATAAGTTTGCAAAAAAAAAAAAAAAAAAAAAAAAAAAAAAAAAAAAAAGCAGTTTTATTATTGTAGCAAGTCTTTCTCCAAGCCTATATTTAAGATGAGTCCTGTAGAATATGGTGTCCAAAAGGGGTAGTGTATCATTATCTGATTATGTGATACAAATATAGGCATACTAAACTAATCATTTCCAGTTTTATAAATTGTTGTTTCAACTGACAAGCAGGTCGCTTATTTTTAGTTGCTCCCAACCAAAATTTATATAATTTAGATATTGATCTCCTCGCTGTAATTTTCCAACTAGTAATTACCAAGACAATTAACAATCCTAAAAAGAAAAGAACACTAAATATCCTACCATTTCATTATTAACCAATGAAAAAAAAATGAAGAATCTGCGTGACTTACGTAACAGGGCAAGAGAGTGACTCGCACCAGCAAAGACCAGAACAAAGGGCAGAGCGGCAATCTTGCCATCTCAGGCTGCAAGACATGTCAGATTTACCCTATACAAAAAAATATGTTAGTGACCATAAAAAATGTAAGTATTTTCATATCAACTAGTTCCTGCATCGAACTAAAATATAGAGGCAACACTTAAAATAGAGAGCATATACAAATTTGTTGTTCATTTCTCTTAGTCCAACTAGGGACACCAATCAAATGTTATGGTTTAAAGCAAAATGTGAACATGAAAATATTGAAAATGGCAACAATATTCCTGATATGGCAACTAGAAACAATGACAACAGTGATCCAAACAATGAAAGTTCAACTGAAATAAGTAATTAACGACCCTAAATACTGTGAACTTGTGTTTCCGGATCATCTAACAGAAGTTAACATGTTCATGCTCTTTTTCTGTTCTTTTCAGGAAGTTAAGCGATTCAATATATTGCAACAACACTAATCATACATCAGTTAAATTAATTAAAAATACCCTCATTAAACAAGTCAATTTCTCCTCACACATGGTTTTCCCTTTAACGGTCGCAACATCTAACTTCCCCTCAAGCCTAACTTTATCTTCGCCCCTTTTTACCCACAGCCAAATCATCCTCCTCCTCAACAATCTTCTCCAATTCCTCCTCTTCCTGACCAACCTGGCCTTGCCATTCCCCCTCTCAACCCAATCGAGACCTCTAATGTCAGATTTGAAAGATGGTCAACGCTTTTCTTCGCAAAGCCTAAGAACGCAGGGTCCTTTGCTCCGCCTACAATCGAACTCAAGTTCAAAGGCAACGCTCTCGTACCGTCTGAAGAAATACTGCTTGCGGCAAAAGAACATTGTCAAGATCACCTAGTGGGCTTTTTTCTAGACAAGCCACTGAATTTCTGTGCAGTTGCAAATCACCTGCAGAGGCTCTGGAAGCCGCAGGGAGGTATAAAGGTAAAAACGAACGACTTCGTGTTTCTCTTCTTACTTACTAGCCGCGAGGATAGGGATAGAATAGTTCTAGCGGACCCGGTGGTGATAAAAAATAAACTATTTATAATCAGACCTTGGGATGTTAAAATTGGCAGTGATATTAGTCTAATAAAGAGTGTTCCAGTGTGGATTAAGCTTAGAAATATTCCATTATATGTGTGGACTAACATTGGTATTAGTTGGTTGGCGTCGATTGTTGGGAAGTTTCTTTGTATGGACAAATATACTGAGAGTATGGAGAGGTTAGAATATGCCAAATGCATGATTGAAATCACCCCGACGTTCCATTGATTTCTGAATTCCAGGCTGCTCTGCCTGATGGGGATGAACAGACAGTTTATGTCCATTATTTATGGCAGCCGGAAGCTTGTGAAAATTGTAAATGTTTTGGGCATACGACTTTGAATTGTAAGTCTAAGAAAGCTGGAATAAGTCCAACAGAAAACAAAACTAGTGAAGAGAGAAGTAATGAAGGGAGGAATGCTGAACCTAGTGATTATAGAAAAGAGTTGAAGAGAGGAAGTGAGACAAGCATGCAAGTAGTTAAGAACAATGGCAAAAATCCAATATATGTTAAAAGGAAAGAAGAGTGGGGGAAAGTGATGAGTAGATAGAAAAGTATATTCAGTGCTCCAATCAAAAGAAACATTATTAGTAAGGAGATTCTTCAAAGTAATGCAACTGACGGTCACCTTGGATCGTGTAACAAATTTGGGGTACTGCAAAGAATTGGAGAAGCAAATGAAGTAATGAGTGAAAATTATGACTGCAGTAGACAAGAAGAACTAGAAGATGGAGAGATAAGAAATAGTGAAGCAACGACAGCAGGTAAGGAAGTGAACACACTGGGTGAAAAATGTAATCAGCGCAGGTGAAAATACAAAAGAAAGTGAATATGGAAATGACAAACTGACAACCGCAGAATGTAATGCAAGTGTTATAGAAGAAGTAGATGCTCAAATAGAGTTAACCGTAGCTAGTGTTAGTAAAAGTGGCACCATAATGGAGGAAAGTGATGCTACTGAACTGAAAACAGCATCTATGAGTGGAACAGCTAGCAAAAAAATAGCAGAGCAAGATCAAATGAAAGAGACAACAATAGTGATTCTGCTGCGTTCAATAAAAGGTGACATGCGGGTTATTGATGATAAACTTCAATCAGAGCTAGCTAGTAGAAACCCCAACTCCAAACAGTACCATTTAACAAGAAAGACGGTGAAAGATTTCGAAGATTTTACGAAGAGGAACAATCTTACTCTGATGGATAAGGCAAGGCTAGACGGTGTCGCTGACCTCGTTAAACAAATGCTTACAAGTGTCAACAATAGAGTTTCAACACCGCCTACGGTCAAGAGCAATAATCCGTATGCGCACATTCTAGCTCCTCCTGGTTACAAGGCCTACGGTCAAGAGCAATAATCCGTATGCGCACATTCTAGCTCCTCCTGGTTACAAGGCCTCCGGACATTGTTGCTGACCCTGAGACTTCAAGCTTAACTGAAAAAACTGGATCGACAACTCCGACTACTCGGAGTAGGAAAAAAGTGATGCTCAGGAATCTCCAGGAAAATGGATAATTGCCAATATGGACGTGCAGCAAATGGCGACAAGTTATGTCATTTTTAGTTGTAATTTGCAATGTTAAAATGATAAAGTAGCTAGTGGAATTGTAATATTGTACAAGTCTTCCAAGTGTGGAAGCAAGTAGTTGATATACCTTTTGTATATCACCTGTTTATCATGTATCATTTTCTTTTTTAATAAAAGAGTTACGAAACAATATAAAAACCGGTCGGCCTTGCCAATTTTTTTTTAAAAAAATATCCTTATTTGACCATGTAACTCATTATGTTAACAGTAGAAACTGAATATGCATGTTATGATCTTATTTTAATCTCAAATCAAATTAACCACAACATCAGAAATTTGAAAGTCGGTATATTTACAAGTGTGGCAAGTTTACTTATCTATGTTTAAAGAAATAGGCCAAAAACACATAACTACAAAATGTTTGCCATCAGATATTAATTCATTTTAAAGTTGTTACATGCCACTAGAAAACCAATGGTCCTCAAATTCATATGAAATAAATTTCTATCTAATATCAACTTTCTTTCAACTAAAAACCCAAATTTGAGTGCTTCATTCTAGTAGGAATGGCATAAAATTTGATTGCTGCATTCAAACAAGGTTGGACATGCTTCTACTTATAATACCTTGTGAGAAAACAGTTGGAAAAGTACACAGGTGGATATTCAATAGTATATTATTCATAGTTTAGATTAGTTTCGATGCAATATACTATGAAATGAATTATATGTACCTTCTTTTGAAACGAATTGTATGTTTCCTAGGTCTAGATTGACTTCCCTATAAAAATGAGGTTCTCTAATACCTGCACAGAACCCAACAAAAATGCCATGACAAATCATAAGAAAAGTTGACAATTCTTTACTCAATACACAGCAAACAATGAAGTTATAATGTTGCTATATGCTAACACATGTGTCTCTTGGATGGTGATAGAACAAGTCTTAAGTCTGTCAAGCATGGTCAAATAGGTTAAATACTCGGTTTTGTTAATCTGCATGTATTTATAATGTCGACAGAAAGATAGCAAATATTGGGACAATACCATATAAAACATTAACTAAAGTTTATGAAAGCAACCATAGGTGTTCAATAGTTTATGAAAGCAACCATATAATGTCATGTTAATATTCTTAACTATTAGGCCTGTGTCAATATAAATTGCTGGTCTAATGACATAAATAGAGCAGAATTGAAACTATTAAAATCGATACATATTATTAGTGTAGAATTATTAAAATCAATAAGCATAACTTAAGTTTTCTACCTGCCATCACCAAAGAGTATTGTTGTTTAATGAAATTAAAACTTCAAGCAAATTCAAACAGTCTTGTCTTGGAAGCAGTCTTGTCTTTGAATTTGTTAACTTATTAAATGAGCCAAATCAAGGTCATAACATAGAAATGGAGGTGAAGCAAAAATAAAATAAAAACACAAGAACTTAGGAGCTTAGTTGAACTAATAGATAAAACTCAAGAAAAACTAGGTTCGGAATAAACTGAACAAGCCAAACTTCATTGAACTGCTTGACTCGTCAAGCATTGATTTGGCTTATCAAGCTGACAAATGAAACTCATGTTCCAACATTTATTTAACTGCTTATTTTCTGTCCATTCTTAAAATATAATTCAATTAAAATAATATGTAACCTCAGCAAAATATTCAGCTATATGAGTAATCCATTTATGTATTTTATTCCCTGCTAAACACTATGAAACAGTGATATAATATTTTCTTATTAACCATATTCCGGAGAATAGAGCTAGGGAGTCCGATCGATCTGCGACGACCAATCCCCCGTTTAAACTGGTCTATCACAGCAACATTTTTTGCTCCAACGTGTTTACCACTTTTATAGGGATTACTATATGTTTCCGCAAATAACAGGCGGCTAAAGTGTATCTGGTGAGGATTGAACCCTCTCCCTCTTGCTGGGGAAATAAGAACGCCTCACCACCGAAGATAAAGCTTGTATCTTTTGGTGTGCATTTAAACAATTTTTGTTAAGACAAACATATCATTTGGTTAAGAAACAATTTTGTAAGAATAAATCCTCCCTGGGACTGTTTCTACAAATGTTTGAAAGGTGTACTTTATATTATCTGAATAAACTTACAGCCCAATTCCTATATTTTCATTTGTTCACTATTTAATTTTACAAAGTAACACCTGAAAAGACCAGTACATTTACTATTATCCATTGGTATGAAAAATAAAATAAAATAACAAACACAAAACTAGTTTCAGGAAGTGAAATTATTATTGAGTGTTGACAATAGAACGTAATATTGTGCTTTAGTACAACTAAGTACTTAAGTAACCATAAAATGCTAACACGTAGAAATAAGGATAAATGCAATCCAAGAAGTACCCTACAAATTTGCTCAGTAATGTAATCTAAGAATGACGTTTGATACTCCAGCTTTTAACTTCATAATAACTCTCACTTAGTATCAGCAGCTCATTTTTTTAACCATAGTTTTAAAATTCAAACCGTAGATCAAACCATGATGGTCCTGGATTCGACTTCTTCATTTCGACTCAACATGAATCTGGTTCCTCCCTCCCTACATAATGATCAAACGTTTGTAATCGAATCTGTAAGATGAATAAATCCATTCCTTATATCCGCCATCAAAAATTTAATAGATAGGAGACTTGGATAGTTCGTTCGGAAACTTGATCGACATGAGCTAAAAAAGATTAGGAAGTTAAAAGTCAAATTAGGGTTTTGTTATTTGGTAAAGAGGAAAACAATGGAGAGCGAAAAGATAATTAAGCAGATAATTTTTTTTCACACAACACTTGTGATTTGTCATTTAATTAAGAGCCAATATCCATCGTTTAATATATGATTGAATGGTACAAATTGGCTATCCATGTCACGTTGTTTTGTTCGTTTTAGTATGTGACACGGATCACTAAAATCAAATACTACAATAGTGTAAAATGTTTGTTGCCGTCTTTTTTATGTTACAGTAATTTACGTCATTGAAGTTGTCAATTATGCTGTTTTTTGTGATAGCATTATGAAAATTTTGAAAAAATAATTAGAAAATGTTGTTAAATATGTTATAGGAATTACGTTATTGATGTCTTTGTGATGTATTGCTGACGAAATTAAAAAGAGCGATGTTGTGCCGACGTCAGGTCGTTATGGCGTCATTAATTTACGTCATAAATCAGCACTTTACGCAACAATTTGGGGCTAACATAGTAGGGTTTTGGGAAATTGATCGTTTTGAATGTATTGGAGATGGTGATTAGGGATTTTGAGAGCGGCGTTGACTAGGGAAAAAAATTGACAATGAATGATTTTCGAAGGGTTTATATTTTTGTTTTGAGAGAAAACAACATCGACTGGTAATATGTACGTTTTAGACGGCAAATGATATTAGATGTTTCAACTGGTTAATTTTTTTTTTTTTTCAATATGAATATTTTTGGTAACAATTCAACAGTACTATGAAACCGTTCTCATACATATACATCAATACGTTGTTAAATTTTGATGGTGTCACAAAAGCATAAAGATTTCTCTACGCATTTACGACGTCTTCTTTAAAACATATAAACATTCGTGGCGTCGCTAAGACATAGTTAATTATAAACGCGATTGTGACATATTTATGACAATTTAGTGACGACTAAAAATTTAGCGACGTCGTGTCATCGCAAAGTCGTTATGGCGTCACTAAATGACGTCAGAAATCAGCAGCTTTTCTAGTAGTGTATGTATGTGTTATCGAAATCACTAATATATATTTTTGAATCAGGAAAAATGTTTGATTATTACATTGACCGTAGTTGGATGTATGAAGTTAGAATTGGAATGAAAGGCTCAGTGAAAGAACATTTCTATAATGGCATAAATGAATTTGTTAGATTTGCAGTATCTAATAATCAAAATTAGGAGGAGCTTCGTTGTCCGTGTAGTAAGTGTAAACTGATGAGGTTTCATAAACCAGACATTGTTAAAGTACATTTTTATAAATCGGGTTTTGTGCCAAATTATTATTTATGGGATCGTCATGGAGAACTTGTTGCGCTTACAGTAAATCCTGTAGCGTCGGAGATCGAATTAGTTATGACGAATCCAATAGAAGATATGGTGGAAGATGCAACACGGTCAATGTTCCCTACCGGCCAGGTTGACGACGATGACGTCAATATTGAAGAAGAACCGAACACGGAAGCCAGAAAAATATATGATTTATTGGCTTCAGCTAAGCGGCCATTGTGGAATGGTTGTGAAAGTGAAACTGAAATATCGGTAACCGCTGAGTACATCACCATGAAATCAAAATTTAACCTTACAGAAGCTGCATTTACAGCGGTTGTACAAGCTGCAAAAAGACATATGCCACCCGATAATCTGATGTGCGATAGTCATTACAAAGTGAAAACACTAATGTCGGCTTTCGGTTTGCCGTACCAAAAAATAGATACTTGTGTTAAAGTTGCATGTTGTATTGGAAAGATGATATTAATCTTAGAAACTGTAAAAAATGTGGTGGGGAAAAGTATAATCCTAGAAAAAAGAAAGGTAAGGAAGTTCCGTATACGAGAATGCATTATTTACCAATCATTCCTAGACTACAACGGTTATATGCATCCTCAGTCACTGCATGTCATATGCTAGTTTGCGAACACAAGAAGATGGAACTTTGACACATCCATCGGATGGAGAAGCATGGAAACATTTTGATAGGATGTATCCTGCATTTGCCGTAGAGAGCCGTAACGCCAGACTTAGTTTATGTACAGATGGGTTTTCACCATTTTCTCAGTTTGGTAGTAAATATTCATCATGGCCTATTATCGTTACTCCTTATAATTTACCTCCGTGGATGTGTATGAAAACTCCATATATGTTTCTCACTGTTGTCGTTCCTGGTCCTAATGATCCAAAACAAGGCATCGATATTTATCTACAACCACTAATCGAAGAATTGAAAAAACTATGGGATGATGGGGTTGAAACATACGACATTTCAAGAAAAAATAAATTTCGTATGTTCGCTTTTTTGTTATGGACGATTAGTGATTTTCCTGCATATGGGATGCTTTCAGGTTGGAGTACGGCCGGTCGTCTATCTTGTCCTTTATGCATGGAAGAAACACAAACATTTTTCTTATGGTATGGAAGGAAGCATTCGTGGTTTGATTGTCACCGTTTTTTTCTGCATACCAATCATACTTTTAGAAGAGATAAAAAAAACTTTAAAGCTAACAGTGGAATGACTATGCAATCACCCAAAATTTGGACAAGTGAAAAAATATACGATATTGTAAAGGATTATCCCAAGATCCATGAGACTAGAGAACAAACAGAAATTCCGGGTAAATCTGACATTCATAATTGGTGTAAACAAAGCATATTTTGGGAGCTACCTTATTGGAAAGATCTCAAACTTCGACATAATATCGATGTTATGCACAACGGAAAAAATGTATTTGCTAACGTGTTTAATACTGTTTTGAATGTCAAAGGAAAAACAAAGGACGATGTATATTCGAGACGTGACATAGAAGAATATTGTAAACGTCCAGAACTTCGTATGAAGCCCAATGACAATAAAAAACCCAAAGCGTGCTATGAACTAGACAACAAACAAATAAAACTTGTATTGAAATGGGTTGAGGGACTGAAATGTCCGAATGAGATTTATTCTGATCTTCGTAGATGTGATGACTATAAAAACAATAAATTGAGTGGGATGAAAAGTCCTGATTGTCATATCATGATGGAATATTTATTACCAGTGGTGTTCAAAGAATTATTGCATGTAAAGTGTGGGGTGTTTTAACAGAGTTAAGCTTATTCTATAAACAGCTTTGTTCGGCAACGTTAAAAATTGATCGTCTCTGTAAACTTGAAGTAGAAATTCCGATATTGATTTGCAAATTAGAGAAAATCTTCCCTCCAGGATTGTTTAATGTAATGGAGCATTTACCTATTCATCTTCCATTCGAAGCTATTCTTCTAGGTCCAATGCAATATGGATGGATGTATCCTTTTGAAAGGTAAAATTTATGCTTACAATTCAAAGTGACATTAGTGCATATAAATTGAATTAATTTGATTTTAGGTATTTGAATCATCTGAAGAAAAAAGTACGACAAAAAGCACGAGTTGAAGGTTCGATTTGCATATCTTATCTTGAAGAAGAAGCTTCGTTCTTTTTTTCTCATTACTTCAGTGATCATGTAAACCTATCATTTGTAAGTGGTCCTCGTAATGATGAAATCGTGGAACCCAATTTTTTCCAACAATGTTATCTGTTTTTAGACAATATGGACGATCTTCTGGAAAATGTGTAGAAATATGGTTAGATGATAGAGATCACTATGTAGCACACACATATGTTCTTCTAAATTATGCTAAAGTTGCACCATTTCTTAGGTACTAAATTTTTAACTTTATTACAGTTATGTGTACATCAATTGTTAGCTAGTAATAAAATCATTTATATTTGCAGTATTTACGAATCAGAAAATCCAAATGGCAATCTCAGTAAAGATTTTGCTAAATGGTTCTCGAAGTACCTTTACGATCCAATAAACTGCGTCAATGACGAGGGTTTGCAACATCTTGCGCTTGGACCAGAAAGAAATGTTAAGACTTATCCAATATTCTTCGTCAATGGATTTAAATTCAACACCAAAGACCATGGTACTGACAGATTAACATATAATAGTGGTGTATTTGTCAAAGGTACTGATGATCCCGAAGAGCATATAAAAAACTTTTATGGCATCTTGACACAGATTTTAGAGTTGACATATTATGTACAACCTGTTGAAAAAGTTGTTCTATTCAAGTGCAACTGGTTCAGCAATGTTCCTGGTACTGGAATCAACGCGCATAAAGATTATAAGCTTATAGAAATAAAGCATACATCGCATTACTATAAGTATGATCCTTTTGTATTGGAAAAGCAAGCATTACAAGTTTATTTTGCTCTGTATCCGTCCTTAAAAGGAGATAAAGCAGATTGGTCTGCTATAATTAAAACAAAGGCAAGATTTACATTTGAAGGAATTGTTATTCCCAACGATGCAGCGTATCAAATGGATGCACATCAAAATGATGAAATAATAATTACTAATGATGTTAATTTAGAGTCTTTAAACGATGAATCAAATGAATTAATAGAAGCTTTTGAGAGTACAGAGGACAACGATGTAGAGTATGAGACCGAGACTAAATCAGAAAATGAAGAAGAATAATATTATTTGTATCGTTAGTTGTTTACATACGTACGTACAATGATTCAGACATAATGATATATGAGTTATGTTGTGAACTTATATGATGTGCTATGTTGTGAACTTATATGATGTGCTACGGTTATCTATTATCTGGTTCTTCTTCTTTTATGTAAATGAGTCTTGTAGTTGCATTTGATAATATATGTTGTATGAGTTTATTTGACAATGGATGTGCATAATGATATATGAGTTTTTAATTTCGTGACAGATATGCCTCCTAGACGCCGACCTACCCACAGTTCAGAGGCAGGTGCGAGCGGTACAGCACCGGATACACGTCCGGTCGTAGAGCTCGTGCCCAAGTCCGCAGGGTAAGCTTTTAATTTCGTAAGTGCTTAGTATTCAAAAGTTATTAAAAGCTAATATCGTACTTTCTGCAGGGGATTTGATATTATTCCATAAGTTGTTGTTTTACGTGTTTCTAGAAATGCATATGTCGCTAGGTGGACAGAGGCGTGGCCTCACTGGGACGATATTCCTGTGCAGATTAGGAATGCCATCCTCGCGGAGGTTCTTGTAAGTATAAATATATTTCTCATTTGTGAAATTATATAAAATATGTAATGCAATTTGTTTGTTAATTTATAGTGTGCTATACGGGCCCGGAATGAAGATATGGATGTTTTCCTCACCGCATGGAACCGGAAGATGAGGAAAAATTATTCAGGTAATGTATACAAGGCAAAATGGCGAGAAAGAAGCCTCAGTGGATGAGCGAGGAGGTCTACGCCGATTTCCAGAAAATGTGGGCCATGGAAGCTGCAAGGGTAAATTAATTAAGCTTATTTTAAAATTTTATTTTGTATATCAATCAATTAATCATATAATTAAATATATAGGAGCTTTCAGAGCGAAACCGAGCAAACAGGCTCAAAAATCCTGCTTTGCATCGGGCTGGGTCTAAGTCCTTCTCCCAACATCGTCGCGAAATGGTACAAACGATAAATCACATTTACAAATAGTTCTAAACTTTTTAAATCGTATTGATAAATTCCAAATATATATTGTATCATTTTAGATGTCGACTCTCCAACGGGAGCTTACACTTGCTGAGGTGTTTACACAGACTCATGCCGTCGAGCGGACAGATGAGGAGGGTAACACCACATATACCTGGACGGACCCTAAGCCCTGTGAAACGATGGGTAGCATTTGTAATAATATATATTTCACATTGTTATTTTGAAATTGAATATTTAATGTATTCCATAATTGTCCGCTATTGCAGGACAAATACAGGGCGACCTTAGATGCTCGAGCGACGCAGTTTGGTCAAGAGCCCGACGTAGAGGAGTGCAATCGCATCTAGAACAAAATCGTCGACCCGCCTACCAGGGGTAGACGCTACTGCTTTGGAAACATAGAGGTAAAGCGTTTTATTAAAGGATTTAAACATATCCAAGTGTTATTAATTAATATCACTTAGGTACTCAATCCACGTAAACAAATATCACATATTAATTTATCTCTTACTGGCATGAATAATTACTTTAAATTTATGTCATATTAATACCATTGAAATATTGATTTATCACATATTAATTACTGGCATGAATAATTACTACAAATTGGTTTCATTAATTGGTGTACATTTGATATCGACAACTCTATTACAATCATTGTATAAACATGTATATATAGTCCAAAAAAACTTTTGACAATGGTTTCTAAATATTTTAATATAATGTACATTGCAATACCATTGGAACATTAATTTATCTCATACACGCTTATAATGTGATAATTATAGATAGCGGGGACTCAGGCCTCTTATATGAGGCGTCAGGACGAGGTGGAGATCATCATGCTTCAACAGCAGGTTGCAACTTTAAAGGATTTTCAGAAAAACAAGCTCGAGACCGTGCTGGATGCGCGGATTGCTGCATATCTTCAGGAGCATGGGTTTATGCCGCCGAGTGAGCCTGCTACCGTGGAGGAGGATGAGGAGGACGACGAGGATGAGCAGGTAGGTGCTTGTCCTTTTTTTTGACTTGGTTTGTAAATACAAACTACTTGTTGGTGTTGAACTTGAGATGTTTGTGGTGTTTTGTGGTGATGAAGATGGTATTTTGGACTTGGTTTATTTGATGTGGACATGTTGATGGTTTTTGAATTGTTTATCGTTTATACTTATCGTTTATGGTTATATTTAGTGGTGTATGAGTTGATTTACAGCATTTATGAGGTGATTGGATGTGAATTTGAGGTGATGGAATGTGAAACTGATTGTGTATGAGTTGGTGTGGTTTGATGGTTTGTTAGCTGCTGAAATATAAAATAAAGTTACGGTTTAACGACGGCTGACGACGGCTTAGTGATCCCGTATGGCGACAGCTAGTGAGGGTTTATTGCATAGTTTTTGCCACGAATGGCGACGGTTGGCGACGGCTTTGTGGTGACGGCTAGTGACGGCTTCTAGCCGTTTGCAGGAAATATAACCATTTGTCCACATGGCACATTTGTCGTCGCCAGCCGTCGCCATATTGGTGTTCAAAGTTGTCGCCAATCTTGACGCTATTTGCTTAGCGTCTACATAATTAGTGACGGCTAGCGACGGCCGTCGACGGTTTTTTGCTGTCGCTAAATGAGCCTGCTCTTGTAGTGTTCGGATGATTGTTTCTTGAATTCTTAGTTTTGACGCAGATGATTTAAACTATAATTTTGTTGTACTTGGAGATTCGGCTGTGACCAGACTAGTAGCTTATGATCCATTATATTTTGCTTGATTTACTACACAGTGCATGTGCAAATGTGTAGCTGAAACTAAAAAACTGAGAATAATATCTTTGTATCACACAATAAAGCAAGCAAAAGAGCAAGTGAAACTGAAAATTCTGTTAAGCGCACACGTCTTATATCACAAATCCAGATGTAGAATCATGCATTCAGATTGGGTTATGAAGGCTTGAACATATGCTAGTTTCGAGCACCATGCAAAGGAGGAGCACATACGCTAAAAAAGAAGCATAAGGAACTGATAACAGCGGAACCGATAACCGGAGTCGAAGACACGGGGGCAAGTACGGGTCATGGCCCCCCTATGATTTTTATAATAATCTTGTACATCTATTGTTGATTGAGTTATATACACTGATGTAATTTGCTATATAGACGTTCTATAGTTCACATGCATGCTGATTAGAATTCATGTTCATATCTGTGGATGTGCATTTCTACTGGTACATAATGAATATTTTCATGTTTTATTTACGTATAGACTCATGCAAGCTCCAACATCACATCTTTGCTTCCACTAGAGTGTCCATAATCCAAAAAAAAAAGTCCTCTCTCGTGGGTTCCCTGACTTCATCCTGTCGGTAACAATGACATTTTTTTTACAAAATCTCTATTAAAGAAAAAGAAAAAAAAACCTTTGAATTTTCAGTCCAAAATCATTAATCCAATGAATTACTTTACTAAATGACAACAAGATCCAAAACCATAATTGCACAGTTTCCGCATATTCATTAAATTGAAACATAATACTAAATGGAAGCGTTATCTATTTATAAAGAGAATATATACGACGAACATTACGACATGCGGTTGATGCACAATTATGGCATAAGCTTCTTGTATGAATTGTTGTTCCGTAAATTTATATATGTTTAAAAAGATTAAAAGAAAATGTTTTACTTTAACATTTGGTCATAATTTTGTTTTGTTGAAGTTATGTGCACATGATTTTTATTTTTATTTCAAAGTTGCGACATCAAACTATTATATTTGTTTTAACTTTTATTTGCGTTATTAATTAACAAGAACAAACTTGTAAATTAACTTTATTTGTTAGATTTTTCATTTTAAAGTAATATTCAAATTTGATAATATTTGTGGATAAATGATTTGAAATTGTAAAAATAGTTTATTTGATATATCCAATTTTTAAACCTATTTTTAAGTGATGTAGAAAAATGATTTTCTCGGTAGTTCATACCAATACTAAAAAAGTGAGGCGCTAAAGATATTACAATTATTGTTAAAGATATTAGTCGATTTATGTAGAAAGATATTACATTTGAATGATATCATTCTAAATAATTGGAATTAACATTTATGTACGAATACATCTGGAAAGCCCGAAAAATTGACCAGGGATTAGGCCCGAAACAATTTTCGCTATTGGATATTATATATAGTCCTCTCCAAAATCAGTTGATGGTTTCAGATTTCATGAATACTACATCCAACTTTTCAGGTCTAACAACAACTTTCATTCTTATTGGTCTTATGAGATATATGTATGTTCTAACATTAAGCAAGATGTTTGTGATGTGAGTTTTCTTACTCTACAATTCTAACTGGTCTAGGCATTTTTATTCTTAATGCTCAAGTTAGAACAAGTATATTTTTTAGATTAGTTTTAGATAGCATGGAACTTTAGGAGAGGAGCCTGAACTCGAGATATATTCTCGTATTCTTATACTCTCTATTTTTCCTTTGTGCTATGCTTTATTTACTGTTTTACTGCATTGTTGTGCTATGTTTGTTTTTTGTTATTCCGTCGTGTTATGTTTTTATATGTATCAGCAGTTATAAGGATATGTAACACCCCGAATTTTCTGAGAATATTAAAATTAAAAAATTCAAGAACACTTAATTTTTAGAACAAGAATTAAGTGAAATGGGTTGCGCTATTACGTTCGTCTCAAAATTTTGGTCAAGATAGACATTTGGTTTGCATAAAACGGATACCTTATGAAGAAGTTATTAAGCCTTGAAGTTTGTATGCATATGAGAAATATATATATATATATATATATATAAATTAAATAATTAAATATGCAAAAAAGTTCAAAACAGCGAATCGGGAGGGGGAATAACCGAACCGGCCCATTTTTGAGGTCGACTCGAGCTCCTCTGGGTCGACTAGGGGTTGAATCAGGGTGTTTGGCTGTCAACCCGTGGGCCAATTCGCTCTACGACAGATGTGGCATCTGATTGGTTCTGATGGACTCCTTGCTGAGTCATTAGGGCTGATGTGGCTATTCTATCTTGTCTGGATGGCTTTGCTTTGCTCTAGGTTAATCTGACGGTTCCTATTAAATCAAACTTCTATATAAGCAACCTAAATCTAAACCCTAAGCCACACAAAAATATTCCTAGAACCGTCATGTCGTCAATGGTGAACCTAGAATTGCCGTCATCTCTTTCAACTCAAAGGCAAGACAAAAGCTACATCAAAATTAAAACAAAACTATTCCAATTCAACTAAGAGAATTTAACGATCTACATCAAAGGCGAGCAATTTAGTTTCAGAATACAAATCCCTGAAATCAAGTTTTTCCTTTTGATTGTAAGTGTAGTTATCTTTCATATGTGAATATTAAAGACATGATTTGTAATGAATTGTAAAATAGAATTGTATCAAGTTGTATGTGATGCTGATTCATGTTTATTCATGTCTATTCTATCATATATGCCTATGAACTATTGTGGTCTATCGAACCTATCATGTTATATGGAAATTGGTGAGTAAACCTATGATGTTGTATAAGAATTTGGGAATGAAATTATCATATGTAAGTTTGGTGATATTATGATACATACAAGTTTTAGGCTAAGTCATGTCGTCTATGCCTAATTGTTTAGAGCCATTATGCATACATGTTTAGATCTACGACCTTATATGTTTAGATCTACAACTTTATATATTAGATCCATATGCCTTTTTGATAGATCTAATTTGCAAGTTCACCACTACATGCCAAGTTTAACTTGTATAGTTTTATGTAAATTCATATGCTTGTGGTTCATGTTGCATAGATCAAATTTGCAAGTTCATAGTTAAAAGCATATTGTTCTATGTCAAATCCATGTGACATATGTGTAGTTAGATCCATACTTTTGTATGATGTTGGAATGTTGCAAAGTTCCTCTTTTCCCCTTTTTGTTTTATAAGTTAGGCTAAAATATCGAGCCTAACATTCTATGTAATTTTGCGAACGTACAACGGGGGTAACCTTGGGGAAAACATAAAATTACATGTAATTGGCATGTTTGACACATAAGCATGATAAGTGGCATGAAAATGGTATAATCTATATAACTAAAAATTTTAACGTGATTTAGAAGGAAAGTGGGTCATGACAATAATTAATTTATAATTTACATATAAATATGTAGGATAAACATGAAAAATTACATGGCATAGATTGGTTCATGAAATGGTATATTTAGTATACCATAAATTGTGAGCATAACTAAAAGGATAATTATGACATAATTAAATTGGGAATAATTTACATATGGAATTTTTCATAAATAAGAAATATGTAAATTTAGAAAAGACGAATATGCCTAACCCGAGGTTAGACTGAGTTGTTGTGTAAAACTGCCTTGAGCTGACCGGCACATCCAATGACCATAGCAATACCTGTCTAATGCGGGGTTGGTGCATTGAGCCCAAAAAGGACCCGAAGTTAAACTGAGTTGTGGTGTAAAACTGCCCGTAACCGACCGGCACATCCAGTGACCACAACAATACCTGTCTAATGTGTGTGGTCGGTGCTTTAATAAAGCTAAGTCAAGATTGGAAGGGTTAAGTCAATTAAGGAAACACATAATCAATTCAACATGTTAACTAAACTGATGGGTGGGGTTAAGTAAATTTAGAATACTTAACTGTTATAACATGTTAATTAGACAAGTGGGTGAGGTTAAGTAAATTTAGAACACTTAACCGTTATAACATGTTAATTAGACAAGTGGGTGAGGTTAAGTAAATTTAGAACGCTTAACCGTTATAACATGTTAATTAGATAAGTGGGTGAGGTTAAGTAAATTTATAACACTTAACCTTTATAACATGTTAATTAGACAAGTGGGTGAGGTTAAGTAAATTTAGAAACACTTAACCAATATAAGTTGATTTATGGAAAGGTTAAATTAAAATAAGAGGGCAACACTAAACCAATATAACTTGATTTGTAGTGGGGTTAAGTTAACTCAAGAAGGCAACACTTAACCAAAGTAACATGACACGTAGGCGGGTTAAGTTAACTTGAATTGATTGATGATACTTAACCAATACAATAAGATGAATACGTGGGGTTAAGTTAACAAGAAACACTTTACCAATATAACTTGATGAACGAACGGGGTTAATTAAGTTTATAGGAAACACTTAACCGATCCAACATGATAAGTAAGGAGGGCCAAGTTAATAAGAAATGCTTAACCAACATGACATGATGAATGAGTGGGTTAAGTTAACATGAGCGGACAACACTTATCTAATATGGCGTAATGTGCGGGAGGGTTAAGTACATATCGGGTTGGTGGGTAATATTAGTAAATATAGGCCCACAAAACTTAACCATTAAATAAACATGCTTGAATCAGTGGAAGGGTTAAGTACGTATCGGGTTGGTGGGTAATATTAGTAAATATAGGCCCAAAAAACTTAACCATTAAATAAACATGCTTGAATCAGTGGAAGGGTTAAGTACATATCGGGTTGGTGGGTAATATTAGTAAATATAGGCCCACAAAACTTAACCATTAAATAAACATGCTTGAATCAGTGGAATGGTTAAGTACATATCGGGTTGGTGGGTAATATTAGTAAATACAGGCCCACAAAACTTAACCATTAAATAAACATGCTTGAATCAGTGGAAGGGTTAAGTACATATCGGGTTGGTGGGTAATATTAGTAAATATAGGCCCACAAAACTCAACTATTAAATAAACATGCTTGAATCGATGGGAGGGTTAAGTACATCTCATGTAAGTGGGTAATATTAGTACATATGGGCCCATAAAACCTAACCGTTTATTAAAAATGCTTGAATCGATGGGAGGGTTAAGTACATATTGGGTTGATGGGTAATATTAGTAAATATAGGCCCACATACTTAACCAATAGGAAACCCTAGTAACGGGGACCCATTTCAGCAGTAACCCACGTGGATGTATCATGGTACCTTGAACTAGGCAGGGTAGGCACGATTACTGGGCTGATTACAAGCGGTCAAAGCAGCGGCAGGGGGTACGTCAGTGTAGGTTCCGACGTTTTATGGGCGTGCACGTACTCCGGAGTGGGAAAAAGCAGGCACTGGGTACCAGTAGTTATTCACTGTGCATCTTGAATCGTGTCGGGTCGCTATCATAAGGATTGATACACCTTATGGTGGGACCAGCACAGGGTATCTACACGCAAGAGAGGGCCAAATTGACACAGACACATGGAACATGAATACAAGTAAGGAGCTGACCGATAGGGTATTAATGGTACATCTAACATGTTCATGGCAATTAGGCTGATTAAGGTGGAATTCTCACGATAGATGTACACCTGAAGGCTACCATAATTACGGGGGTTGGGATCACGATTATCATTTTATACAGATTACTAGTTGGGACACTAGTTAGGTGGTGTAGAGATAAATACAGAAATCAGATTAACAGAGTAGTAGCGAAGCAGAGAAAAAGTATAAGCGCATTCAGTTCACCTTGCACTTATCTTGTCTTTAGTTACCTTGTTTTTATGGTATTGTCCTATTTTCGGTTTATTCATGTCATGATCCTTTATCTTGTTTGCATGCTGAAAGATCACTGGACTTACCAGACTTATGTCTGACCTAGTTTGTTTTTCGCCTCTTTTCTTCCGTTCCCCCCAGGTAGTCAGGGAGGGAATAACTCAGCCTAACTTGGACCTCTTCTCTTTTCAAGCTTGAAGATTAGTTGGTGTAATCGCTTTGGACTCTCACTCTTCCACTGCTATGGCTGGTTCATGCTTTATCGGGGAATATAATTGTTTTTATGCTTCTTTTATTCTTGGAAGTTTTTAAATCAAGACAGAAGTTATATGTATTACATTTAAGTATGATTGAGGAATTTGTTGTAAAAGCTTGACTGAATCAAGCTGTTTATAAAATGACTTTATTTTCCGCTGCTTTATTTGTCTGTCTTGTAATTTATCTGCATCTTTTACCTATAATGCTCCACCGAAGTTAAGGCATTCTCTCTGTGAGTGACCTTAACGGAGGTGGGGTGTTTCATTTGGTATCAGAGCGAGGTTACTGGATCAGATAAAAGATTTGCAAAATTATTTTCAAAATGGTTTTAAAAGAAGCATTTTCAAAATAAAAGTTTTATTTTAAAGGCGTATTCCCCAAAGCCATATGCACTATCTTTTGATCCGATGTTTGAATCCTTGTTTCCTTCTTTCTTGAGTCTCCTGGGCTCCTGGCTTTCTTGGAGGTAACCTCATTGCGGCATGGTTCCGTAGGCTCGACGAGACTATGACACTTGTCAAAGGGCAAACAAGTGCCCAACTTCCATCTATAGCCATAGTAGTTTCACCTGCGGCTAATTTTCTTTTGAGCTTTGTAGGATTCTCCGTGCGATGGAGGCAGCTTTCGAGAGACCTGTCAACAAGTTACACAAGGATGACAAAGATGAGAATGAGGGAGTTTGGCTAACGAGCACAACATAAGTATGAAGAACTCATGGATATGGACTTGGTTCACAAAGGATAGGATGAAAGAATAGTAAAACCTAAAACAAAAGGAAGTATCTTTATTTTGGTATAATGGGTCGTATAATTAAGGGCAAGGGCAAGAACAAAAGACAAGATTTTCCGGAAGGAAAGTGCATGCTCTCACCACCAGCATACCTGAGAGAGAGGTAGTAAGGTTTCTGTTGAAAAGTTTAGTTTTTCTTCTTGATCATCCTGCTAGTACTCTTTTAGATTTTTGTGCTTCGCATTCGTTTATATCTGCTTCCATAGTTGAGTCTCTGCACCCTAGAGCTTGTATAGTAGAGGATCCCATTATTGTCTCAAGTCCAATTTGTGGTTCGGCTCATTTATCTTTGGTTTGTAAGGATTTGAGATACTTATGTTTTTGGTTTCATGGGCTATGGGTTGATTTTGGGCATGTATTAGTTAGCTAGTAATTGTGAAAGGAGGGTAGTTAGACTTTCGACTTGCCTCGGGAATACCCTCGAAATTTCATGCGATCCTAAGGGATCAGTTTGTCTTAGCTACCTAGAATCACTTTATGTATTTATCGACGATTTTCGATCCGTTAGAGTAGTCCATGAGTACGCAGATGTTTTTTGATTAAGGTTAGGAGTTTTCCCCCTAAAAACTCGAGATAGACTTCCACATATATCTAGTTGACAATGCAAAGCCAGTTATGCGATCAACGATAGTTTTGGAGCAGGATTGGCGAGGATAGCCAGAGTTGGTTAAGTGCTCAATTGTTTGGTTGTTTTACTAGTATCATCTCACATAAATCGTCCAAATTCGGAGGAGGTATTCCTTGGGTGCTTGTCTGATATTGGTTTAGGCCTTTGGGGCTTATGCTTGAGGGATGCCAAGTTCGACTAGGATGGTTTGCGTGAGAGATATCGACCCTCAGATTTGTGACATGAGGGATAAGCTAAGTAGAAGAGAGACTTTTAATCATCTTAGTACATACACTTGGTATCATGGTTAACTTCTGTTTATCTTGGAAAGATAGTTCGACAACATTGGATAACCTCTAGCATAGTAAACGATCGAGGTCCTATCTTTACTAGTGGGTTTTGGAAATGGAGTTCAAGAAGCTTCACAATCGTGAAGTTAAATTAGTTAAGGTGCAGTGGAGTGAAGCTCAAAGAAGATGCGACTTAGAAGACTGAAGGCTAGATATGCGCATCATACCCTTTTTGAGGGTATATCCTTGATTCCTCCTTTTTCTGTAATATTTATTTGCATGCTAGTCTTTATCTTTTAAGTATATCCTCTCGGTCCTATCCTCGATCCTTAGGTAGAAGCCAATGGATGAAAACATGTGTTTGAGACATGTTATGATTGATGGTTGCAAGTGGTTGCAAGTGTTTGCTAGTGGTTGCTCGTGGATGTATATACACACATTAGGCACTAGATCGGCTGAGTCACTTTCATATTGCATATGCATATGAATGTATTTGTATATAAATTGAAACTTGATGTGTTATCATATGGATGTTGCATATGGATGAGTGAATATGCACACATATAGTATTTACATGATTAGGGATATTTGCATACATATTGGACACATGACACTCTCATGATTCGCATTAAGGAGGTCAACTGGATCAGTTGACCGCCTGATTTTGCACTAGATAAGAGACATATACACACACTCTGCATATTTTCATATGGCACTAGAAGTCTTTTAAGGACAATGGATGCTTGTGGATGATGGATGAGTAGATGGATGATTGGATGTTAGGATGCATTCTTCTTAACTTGAAGATTTCGGGGACGAAATCCTTTAAGGATGGGAGAATGTAACACCCCGAATTTTCTAAGAATATTAAAATTAACAAATTCAAGAACACTTAATTTTTAGAAGAAGAATTAGGTGAAATGGGTTGCGCTATTACGTTCGTCTCAAATTTTTGGTCAAGATAGACATTTGGTTTGCATAAAACGGATACCTTATGAAGAAGTTATTAAGCCTTGAAGTTTATATGCATATGATAAAAATATGTATATAGATATATATATAAAAATTAAATAAATATGCAAAAAAGTTCAAAACAGCAAAACGGGAGGGGGAATAATCGAACCGGCCCATTTTTGAGGTCGACCTGAGCTCCGCTGAGTTGACTAGGGTTTGATTCAGGGTGTTTGGCTGTCAACCCGTGGGCCGATTCGCTCTAAGGCAGATGTGGCATCTGATTGGTTCTGATGGACTCCTTGTTGAGTCATTAGGACTGATGTGGCTATTCTATCTTGTCTGAATGGCTTTGATTTGCTCTAGATTAATCTGACTGTTCCTATCAAATCAGACTTCTATATAAGCAACCTAAATCTAATCCCTAAGCCACACAAAAATATTCCTAGAGCCGTCATGCCGTCAATGGTGAACCTAGAATCGCCGTCATCTCTTTCAACTCAAAGGCAAGATAGAAGCTACATCAAAATCACATCAAAACTAATCTAATTCAACTAAGAGAATTCAACAATCTACATCAAAGGCGAGCAATTCAGTTTCAGAATACAGATCCCTAAAATCAAGTTTTTCCTTTTGTTTGTAAGTGTAGTTATCTTTCAGATGTGAATAAATTAAAGACATGATTTGTAATGAATTGTAAAATAGAATTATATCAAGTTGTATGTGATGCTGATTCATGTTTATTCATGTCTATTCTATCATATATGCCTATGAACTATTGTGGTCTATCGAACCTATCATATTATGTGGAAATTGGTGAGTAGACCTATGATGTTGTATAGGAATTTGGAAATGAAATTATCATATGTAAGTTTGGTGATATTATGATACGTACAAGTTTTAGGCTAAGTCATGTCGTTTATGCCCAATTGTTTAGAGCCATTATGCATACATGTTTAGATCTACGACCTTATACGTTTAGATCTACAACTTTATATGTTAGATCCATATGCCTTTATGATAGATCTAATTTGCAAGTTCACCACTACATGCCAAGTTTAACTTGTATAGTTTTATGTAAATTCATATGCTTATGGTTCATATTGCATAAATCAAATTTGCAAGTTCATATTTAAAAGTATATTGTTCTATGCCAAATCCATGTGACATATGTCTAGTTAGATCCATACTTTTGTATGATGTTGGAATGTTGCAAAGTTCCTCTTTTCCCCTTTTTGTTTTATAAGTTAGGCTAAAATATCGAGCCTAACATTCTATGTAATTTTGCGAACGTACAACAGGGGTATCGTTTGGGAAAACATGAAATTACATGTAATTGGCATATCTGACACATAAGCATGATAAGTGGCATGAAAATGGTATAATCTATACACCTAAAATTTTGAACGTGATTCAGAAGGAAAGTGGGCCATGACAATAATTGATTTATATTTTACATGTAAATATGTAGGATAAACATGAAAAATTACATGGCATAGACTGGTTCATGAAATGGTATATTTAGTTTACCATTAATTGTGAGCATAATTAAAAGGATAATTATGGCATAATTAAATTCACGAATAATTTACATATGGAATTTGTCATAAATAAGAAATATGTAAATTTAGAAAAGACGAATATGCCTAGCCCGAGGTTAGACTGAGTTGTGGTGTAAAACTGTCCGGAACCGACCGGCACATCCAGTGACCACAACAATACCTGTCTAATGTGGGTGGTTAGTGCATTGAGCCCAAAAAGGACCCGAGTTTAGACTGAGTTGTGGTGTAAAACTGCCTGGAACCGACCGGCACATCCAGTGACCACAACAATACCTGTCTAATGTGAGTGGTCAGTGCTTTAATAAAGCTAAGTCAAGATTGGTAGGGTTAAGTCAATTAAGGAAACACTTAACCAATTCAATATGTTAACTAAACTGATGGGTGAGGTTAAGTAAATTTAGAACACTTAACCGTTATAACATGTTAATTAGACAAGTGGGTGAGGTTAAGTAAATTTAGAACACTTAACCGTTATAACATGTTAATTAGACAAGTGGGTGAGGTTAAGTAAATTTAGAACACTTAACCGTTATAAAATGTTAATTAGACAAGTGGGTGAGGTTAAGTAAATTTAGAACATTTAACCTTTATAACATGTTAATTAGACAAGTGGGTGAGGTTAATTAAATTTAGAAACACTTAAGCAATATAACTTGATTTATGGAAAGGTTAAGTTAAAATAAGAATGCAACACTTAACCAATATAACTTGATTTGTAGTAGGGTTAAGTTAACACAAGAAGGCAACACTTAACCAAAGTAATATGACACGTAGGAGGGTTAAATTAACTTGAATTGATTGATGACACTTAACCAATACAACAAGATGAGTACGTGGGGTTAAGTTAACAAGAAACACTTGACCAACATAACTTGATGAACGAACGGGGTTAAGTTAATAGGAAACACTTAGCCGATCCAACATGATAAGTAAGGAGGGTCAAGTTAAGAATTGCTTAACCAACATGACATGATGAATGAGTGGGTTAAGTTAACATGAGCGGACAACACTTAACTAATATGGCGTAATGTGCGGGAGGGTTAAGTACATATCGGGTTGGTGGGTAATATTAGTAAATATAGGCCCACAAAACTTAACCATTAAATAAACATGCTTGAATCAGTGGAAGGGTTAAGTACATATCGGGTTGGTGGGTAATATTAGTAAATATAGGCCCACAAAACTTAACCATTAAATAAACATGCCTGAATCAGTGGAAGGGTTAAGTACATATCGGGTTGGTGGGTAATATTAGTAAATATAGGCCCACAAAACTTAACCATTAAATAAACATGCTTGAATCAGTGGAAGGGTTAAGTACATATTGGGTTGGTGGGTAATATTAGTAAATATAGGCCCACAAAACTTAACCATTAAATAAACATGCTTGAATCAGTGGAAGGGTTAAGTACATATCGGGTTGGTGGGTAATATAAGTAAATATAGGCCCACAAAACTTAACTATTAAATAAACATGCTTGAATTGATGGGAGGGTTAAGTACATCTCGTGTAGGTGGGTAATATTAGTACATATAGGCCCACAAAACTTAACCGTTTATTAAAAATGCTTGAATCGATGGGAAGGTTAAGTACATATCGGGTTGGTGGGTAATATTAGTGAATATAGGCCCACAAACTTAACCAATAGGAAACCCTAGTAACGGGGACCCATTTCAGCAGTAACCCACATAGATGTATCACGGTACCCTGAACTAGGCAGATTGGGGCACGATTACTGGGCTGATTATAAGCGGTCAAAGCAGCAACAGGGGGTACATCAGTATAGGTTCCGATGGTTTACGGGCATGCACGTACTCCAGAGTGGGAAAAAGCAGGCACTGGGTACCATTAGTTATACACTGTGCATCTTGAATCGTGTCGGGTCGCTATCATAAGGATTGATACACCTTATGGTGGGACCAGCAAAGGGTATCTACACGCAAGAGAGGGCCGAATTGACACAGACACATGGAACATGAATACGAGTAGGGAGCCGATCGATAGGGTAGTAAGGGTACATCTAACATGTTCATGGCAATTAGGCTGATTGAGGTGGAATCCTCACGATAGATGTACACCTGAAGGCTACCACAATTACGGGGGTTGGGATCACGATTATCATTTTATACAGATTACTAGTTGGGACACTAGTTAGGTGGTGCAGAGATAAATATAGAAATCAGATTAACAGAGTAGTAGCGAAGCAGAGAAAAAGTAGAAGCGCATTTAGTTCACCTTGCACTTATCTTGTCTTTAGTTACCTTATTTTTATGGTATTGTCATATTTTCGGTTTATTAATGTCATGATCCTTTATCTTGTTTGCATGTTGAAAGATCACTGGAATTACCAGACTTATGTCTGACCGAGTTTGTTTTTTACCTCTTTTATTCTGTTCCCCCCGGTAGTCAGGGAGGGAATAGCTCAGCCTAACTTGGACCTCTTCTCTTTCCAAGCTTGAAGATTAGTTGGTGTATCGCTTTGGACTCTCTCTCTTCCACTGCTATGGCTGGTTCATGCTTTATCGGGGAATATCATTGTTTTTATGCTTCTTTTATTCTTGGAAGTTTTTAAATCAAGACATAAGTTCTATGTATTACATTTAAGTATGATTGAGGAAATTGTTGTAAAAGCTTGACTGAATTAAGTTGTTTATAAAATGACTTCATTTTCCGCTGCTTTATTTGTTTGTCTTGTAATTTATCTACATCTTTTACCTATAATGCTCCACCGAAGTTAAGGCATTCCCTCTGTGAGTGACCTTAACGGAGGTGGGGTGTTTCAGGATACGTTATTATAAATGTTCAGAATGATTTACTGTTTTATAATCTGATTGATTATGTATATATACATGTAGTTTTCTCTTTTAAGTAAAGGGTATTATTGTATTACATTTCATTCATAAGCGGTGAAATTTTGATTTATTGTGTTGTCTTCTTCTTCTTCTAATATAACATTTCTTTCTTTCCCTTATTCTATCCTCTATCTTCTTTCTCATGACATTCTTGATTTTTCCAAGCTTGAACCTATGGCGCATGCTTGTGCGTTGATCTTCGAGAACAACAAAAGTCAGTTCCTTACACAAACTCGATCAAAATGAACAATATTTCCCCTTTTCCTCCCACTCTCTTCTTCTGTTTAAAAGGTCTACAATTATTTCCATGCATTCGGTGCGTGTTGCATTAACCCGAAGACCACAAATGACCAAATGAAGGACACTAACACACTTGGCTCCACTTACTCATCAAGCTTGTACGACCATTCCCATCGTCTATTCCTAGGATAATTTACGACCCCCAGCCCACTACGCATAAAACAACTATTGCGTTTCTACTGAAGCTCCTTAATGCCATCACTAGCTCCTCATCGATGCACAAAGCCACCAGACTTTGTCCTTCCTATAAAAGGCAACAAACAAACTTGTGTAGATTGCAAAGTCGTATTTGGAAAATATGTCATCTCACAACATTAAATTTGGTATTCGTGTTTTGTCTTCTGATGTTTAAGGATAAAAAATATAGGAATAATAGGATGAAATGGTGGAGGGGTGCTTAAGGATAAACTAATGGGAGAAGAGGCATGGAATATGAAAGGAGAAGCAAATAATAGGTAGAATGAGATGGCAATACACACTCGAAAAGTTGCTACTAAGGTGTTGGAATAACAAAAGAAATAGGCATGGACCGACAGATTTATGGTGGTGGACTAGTTATGTACAAAAGTCTATTAAAGAGAAGTAGAAATGCTATAAATGTTTGCATCATCATATGAGTGAGGGAAACATGCAAAAGTACAAAGTGGAAAACAAAACCGTAATAAGTGCAGTGAGGATGCAAGGGGTCAGGTTTATGAAGATCTATATCAAAACAAAGTACGAAGAAGGTTTTAAAAAAAGTCTATAGACAAGCTCCACGAGAGGGGGAAAAAAGATTTCAACCAAGCTAAATGCATCAAGGATGAGAATGATAGGCTTTGGTGAAGGACAGTGAGATAAAAATAGAGTGAGAGTTTGATAAGCTTGTGAATGAAGAAAGTGATAACCATATGATCGAGTTAGAAGACTTTTCTGATAATATCAGTAGACATTTTGTTAGGATAATTCAAGAATCTAAGGTAAAGAGGCATGGAAACAGATGAAAACAGGTAAGTTAGTAGGGCCTAATCACTCCCCATTGTGGTATAGAGATGCCTTAGAGAAGCAGAGATAACTTGATTAACTAAGTTGTTCAATAATATTTTAAAATCAAACAGGATGCTAGATGAGTGACAAACAAGCATTTTAGTTTCAATCTTCAAGAATAAATGTGTTATTCAAAGTTGCATGAACTATAGTGAAATTAAGCTTATGAGTAATACGATGAAGCTTTGGGAGAGAGAACTCCAAACATTGATTGAGAAGGTTGATACATGTTTCGAAAAACCAATGTGATTTCATGCCTCGAAGGTCAACTATAGAGGCTATTTTTCGTAAGGAAACTTTCAGGGAGATTTAAGGAGCAAAAAGAAGATCTACATACGGTATTTATCGGTATGGAGAAAGCTTATGACAGAGTATCGAGGAAGGTTATATGGTAGGCTTTGGAAAAGAAGACGGTCCTAACAAAGCACATTACCCTTGTGAAGGATACATATGTGGAGGTTGTAACTAGCATCAGAGCATGCGATGTTGAAACCAATGACTTTCCCATTAACATAGGATTACATCAAGGATTGTCTTTGAGCCCCTATATTTTTTCCTTAGCGATGGATAAAGTCATGAAGGTTATACAAGGTGAGATACCTTAGTGTATGATCTTGATTGATAATGTTGTATCGGTTTATGAAAAGAAGGATATGGGTTAGTAGAGAATTGGAGTTATGGAGAAAGACTTTAGAATTGAAGGGCTTCTCGTTTAGCAGAACTAAGAAAAGGTATATGAAGTACGAGTTAAACTATGTCAGGTCGGAGGATGGAGAGGTCGTCCTAAAAAGATAGGTAGTGCCCAAGAAAAAATCATTTATATGTTTAAGATTTATGTTGCCATTTGATGAATATATTAGCTTTAGAAGTCATGCGGGATGGAAGAAATTGAAATTAGCATTTGGCATTCTTGATGATAGAAAAACCCCACATAAGCTTAAAGGAAAGTTCTATAGAACAACAACCGAGCCATTGATATTATATGGTGCAGAATGTTGGCTTATTAAAAGGCAACATGTCCAAATGACAAGTGTAGCAAAGATTCATAAGTTGCGATGGAGCTATTGTCATACTAGACGAGACCAAATTAGAAATAAGGATATTCAGGATCAACTTGGAGTTGCACCAATTGAAGAGAAGTTGGTCCAATGCTACTTAAGATGGTTTAGACATCTTCGATGAAGACTTCACGATGCACCTGTGCATGTTAGAATTATAAGTTGTACATAATGCTCAATGAAAGGTAGAAGTCGACCAAGGATTACATGGGAAGAAGTAGTAAAAAGGGACTTGAGAAATTGAAATATATCCGAAGAGATAGTATCGAATAGGAGTGCTTAGATTTTAGTAATCCATGTACCAAAACATTGAGCTTAGGACTAGTTTAGAGAGTATTATGTCTTAGATTATAGAACTAGTAAATGGGGGTATCACAGTGTTGGTCTTTGGTATCTGTTATTACTAGTACCATTTTTATTATTATCATTATCACCATCATCATCATCACCACTGTGGTTTTTTATTCGTCATAATCATTTTATTATTTGGCAGAGCCGACTGGTTTTTAAAGTGACCCGTAACACATTTTACTATAACAAATAATAAAAATATTATTACAGGAGTAGACTAATTGTCTAGCTTCTAACTTCGATTTTAAGGTGGACTGTCCACCATCATCCTATATAGGTTACAACACTGGTGCTAGATAGTTTTTCTAGACTACAAATTACTAATAAAACTCCATGTAGGGAGAAGTAAACAATTGCATATAATAAAATTACATAGCAACATAACCAAGCAAGGTCAGAACAAGGAACACAAGCCTGAACCCCTAAAAACAGGAGGTTGCACTGTTGTTAAAGGACCAAACCAAGAAGCACTCCTATCCCTGAAATTACATGGTAGAAAGCACATCACCAGCTAACTGTTACAAACTAAACCAAAGGATGGCCAACAATGTGTTCCAAAAGGAACATCACATCTCAATAAGCAAGAAAGTAACCGAAAAACAGTAGCAACTAATATAATCTGAAATCAATTGCAATAGAACAACATGACATGGTATCAACATAAAAAATAAAATAGCATACATACTTGCCCCCAAGAAAGAATGAGAACCAAATGACTAGGAGAGGAGGCATACACCACCATTTGAATCCCGAACTCCACGAAGCCTTAGCTTTCGCCGTAGAGTGGGAGATAATGATGCAACATGATAAATCATAATACACATGGCTCAAGCCAAACAGAAGCGACAATATAGGAAAACTAAAATCTGAAAATAAGACTACCATGCTACAACACACAACCCAAACCATAACAAAAGAAAAGTGCCAACTATTCAAAACACAGCCAAGACGACTCACCACAAGAAATACCAGCATAGACCTTCCTCACCATCCAATACAACCAAGCAATCTCGCCATTCACTCACCAAACTAGAGAACAAGACAAAGACTCACCAAGCATATTTGGTAGATGTTACTACCAAATTTAACACCAAGACAGGCTACCGGTGAAGGGGTAATGAAGCGTCACAAGCATAGAAGAATAATCTGTAAGTAAGAATCAAGCACAAGGAAAAGCCGAGAGCATAAAGAGATAACCCAAAAGCTAGGCAACTGACATCGTCATTGAAGAAAAGAACTCAAAACCAATACAAAGAAAGGATACCTGCAGAGTAGTTCCGACACGAACGGTAGATAATGGATGGTCACCCAAAATCGGAAGTCAATGAAGAGAAAAGACCAGGAATACTACAGACGGAGACCTGGAAGGACGAAAGGGCCATTGGTATTAACTTCCTTAATACCAATACATCAAGGAACGAAAGCATCCAAAGTACAAAGTTTAAAATATAAGGGAATCATACGGGAACCAACTACTGAAACCCCCATCAGATGAATACCGAGAGACCACTTTAGTAAACAACTGATAAAGCACCAAAAGCAACCCTCCGGAAAGTCCAGATACACTTCAGGAATCTACTGAAAGGCAGGCTGGAACCTCAAAGAGAGACAAGCTATCCACACTAATCTACTTAGTGTCGATACCGACAGGGGTGGCGGATCATGTAACCATCCACTTGAATCATGAAGGCAAGCTCCACAAGGTGTTAATAGCAATACCAAAAGCCTATATCCGGATGCCAGTATCCGGAAGCCTACATCTGGAAGCTTAAATGAGGAAGCCTTTATCCGGGAGCCTAAATCCTCCCTAAAGCTATCCATACCGACAAGATTGGTATCAATACAAAGAAGATAGGAGAAACTCCAAAGAAAAGCTCCAGTAACTGAGATCATTCCTCTGAGAGCCAAGACCGACATCTTAAAAAGCCATAAACAAAGCCTAAAAAGCGGTCGAGGGCCAAAGCAACGAGGACCAAAGGGAAAAGCGGTCGACAGGGGCTTCAACTGGACTAATAGCAAAAGAGGCCCTGATTTGTCTATAAATAAGACCCCAGGAGTCTCATTTTCGGGACTGATTTTATCATTCCTCATTCTTGTACTCTCTTTCTCTATAGTAAACCCTAATTTCTAAATCAATTTGGGGATTTCCATTGTAATCACTTATGTACTTCAAATCAAAGATCAATAAAGAGTGGATCAACACTTAGCATTTTTTTAATGAGTTTCTCATGTGGTTTCTTAGTTATCTCATACATGGCATGCTATATGCTCTCTACGTAGTCTCGAGTTCCTACTCAAGGCTAGACTCTTTCGCAAAGTTAGTGCAGAACTCTTTCCTACAAGTCGTTTAGCCCTTTATCGAGGGTTGTGTGTAGGGAACCCGTATCCGAAGATAATTGTTGGTTTTTGAGTTGCTTAAGCGTGATGCTCACCCCATTGAGGGAAGCGTAAATAATATTTTGGACTCTAAACCTTGATATCTAGGAAACGGTGAACTAACTCAGACTCATGAAAGCTAAATAACCTCATTTTCCCCTTAGGTCCACTTCCATAGACTTATCTCCGGTGTTGATGAAAAATATCATTAATAATAGATACTAAGATCGGCAAACGCCGTACTACTCAATAAGGAAGAGGAGTCACAAAACTAAAAGTGGTTAATATCGAACGTAAGCACCGGGAACTCCGCGGGTGCGTCGAGACTTCATCACCAGCAAGTCGACAACCTCCCAGAAAACTATACAAACTCCACATACGTTGCCCAACTCTGAACAGAACCAACAAGCACCTAAAAACCTGAACCTCCTGGCAAGGGCCAGACAATGCAGGATAATAAATTCACTAGGCAATGAATAAAACTCTGAATAGAAGCAACGCAGGAGAATTATTATTACTATTATTTGTTTACTTTTTTTATCTTTATTTTATTTTACCTTTAAATCTCCTTTTACTGTTATTATTATCTTTGAATTGACTTTGTCATTTGGTTTTAGGTTCCTCTGACAATCCCCAACTTGGTTGGGATTGATAGCATGATTGTTTTTGTAATAATTATAATTAACTTCTTAATGAAAGCTTAAATACAATTTACCTTTACACATCTTTAACTAAGTAATTAGTAAATCAAAGTATCATTAATTAATAGTTCCTTCACTTAAATAATCATTACGGAATACTAAAATTTTAAAATCCTTAAATAATTAGTTAATCTATTTTTGAAACATCCTCACGAAGTATAAGTAAATGTTACGAAACAGTTCATATTAAAAAAAAATTAAAAATGAATTCTGCTTCAGAGCTTAGTCATCGCGATAGAAATGGTACTTAAATGAGCTACCATTGAACTTTCATGTCCAAAGGGGCTCACATGTCAATGGCATATATAACATGGCTAGGCCATCAAGATTCTTCCACTCAACACAAGGGGAAATCCCACTCCTTAACAAACTTGACCCAAATGAATGATGCATCCCCCTCTTCTTCCTCCCTCACTCATTTTTCTTTGCTTTAAAAAGCCTTCAACCATTTATGTGTACTTCAGTGCATCTTACACCACCCTAAGGATCACTAACGATCAAACGTATGCTGCCAACATACTCAGACCTACCTACTCGTCAAGTTTGCACCTACCATTCCCATCCTCCATGATTGAGGTGATTTCGGACCCTTGGCCCATTATGCATAAAGCAACTACCATGTTCCCTTTGAAGCAGTCACACCCACCAAAGGTCACCATAAGCAGCTCCTTGTTGCTTAGTTCAAATGGAAGAAACCTCATCCTTAACTCTCCATTTTACTATTAGAAATTGGAATCCTAGCTTCAAAAAACACATTAGCCATGGCTCTACAAACATCACAAATTCACTTTATATCGCTTACTAACCCCTTTAGACCGTAGAATATACCATGACCATCTCAGTTAAGCTTGTATCAAGATTTTTAAACATATAAATACCTTAATCTTGTTTTTTTAAAGATACTGCCTTGGATTTTGAAAACGAAAAAACAATTTTTTTCTATTGACTTCTCTCATTTTGCTTCTTCTTTTTAACAGAGGAGAAAGAAGAAGGAAACAAAGGGAAATCAAGGAAAATGAGATGTAAGATGAGAAAGCATGCATTCTCTCTCTCACACACACTTATACATAATAATAATAATAATAACAATAATAATAATTTAATTTTCAAATAATAATAATAATAATTTAAAATGAAATGAAATTGAATAACAGAAGACCTATTGCCCTCTATTCATACTTTACAATTCACCCATCATCTCAAAAACCATCTAAATACACATGCTTATGAAATATGATGGTTATTTTTAGGTACCACATACTTGGGTTGATTTGGAATCTTAGGTTATTATTATGTTTCCTTCTCTTTTTTTTGTTTCAGTTTTATACATCAAATCATAATTTTATATTATAAAATATGATATTTTGAAATCTTATTATTATATATATCAATATATTACTTATTTATATATTTATCCTATTTTAAAATATTATATTTATCTATAAAATTCCAGTATCATAATGTACACACATACATGGATTTATAAATAAAACTTTAAAATGCATTTCTTATTATAAATTTAAAAATAAATTTACTGATTAAAAATATAAATCGAGTATTTAAAATAAATGTAATGTTCATAAATTAAATCAATAAATTTTGGGTCATTGTAGTTCTGCTCTTTAAGAGATGGTCAAATTTCTTATTGCTAAACCATATCATGCTCGGCAACTCCAATTTTTTGGAACGAGAAAGTTCTTCTTTACCAAGCTCATGATGGGGCAATTCCAACTAGGTGGAGTGAGAAGGTACTTCTTGATATAGCCAATTCTCGTGGAGCCACACCATATTGGTAGAACACATAAATGAGTGCATTAATGATGCTTAAATGAATGGTTGATATGTCATGGGACCCACAAATTGCATACAAGCTTTTGACTCCAAGTTGCTCTAGAGCTTTAATGCGACTAAAAAAGTCCTTCCCTATCCATTATGAGAGCAGACTTAGGGAGGCTAAATGTAGCATGAATATTCCATGAAAGACATTCATGGTTTTAACATTTAAGCCCAATGCGGATCAGACGAAAAGAACTCAACCATAAATAGTGTTACGCAATGCAATGGAAAATCTATGACTTTCATAAATTGACTCATACATCAACGTAGGTTTTCTCCTGCGTTCAAGCAAGCATTATGTCCGTCACTTCATGCCCTCCACAAAGCTAGCAGGTGCAGCTATACTGGTATACCTAAGGGTTACCATCCTCCTTATGCCTCGGCAAGCCATCAACGTGAATACAACTCGTCAAAAATGTTGACAAAGACAAAGCCCCTTGGCATCTACCAAGTATCGACAAGGTACACCATTCAAGATCCCTCTTAAGCACACGACACTTCGATAATAGTCTATCTTGCAATGAATGAAGTCTGACAATCTACGAAGATCCGATCCCTAAATGTCTACCATAGAGAATCTAACACAAGCAACACTTAAGGCATTGACAAAATAGTTGTAACATAAAACCTTTAGATTAAACAATGGTCAAGGATGTTGTTCTCTAATAGATTCTCTAAAACGAAACACACATAACTATGTAGAATAATGCATCTGAGTCGTCAAACTATCGTATAACATCATGTAATAATCTGAATTTCAGATAATAATTGATTAGACTTATAGTAGATTACTAATTAAAAAAAGAAGTTGAAAATTTATTTGACAAATTAGTTTAGAAATTACTTAGTAGAAAATTTTAGATCATAAAAATATTAGAGGTGTCAATAGATTGGACGACTCAGACTGGACTAGACAAAGGCATGTTCGAGTCCTAACTATAAGAGATTTAGATTAATATAGATCAGACAAACATAAGCTTGGACATTGTTCGAACGTACCAGATAACAGTAGAACAATGTTCGAGTAACCGAAAAACATTGGACATTTCCAAACAAATATATTTACATATTATTTTTTAATATGTATCCTAAATTAGAGTAGTTGGACATTGGAAAGACTTAAAAAAAATATTTTTCTTTTAATATTTATTTTTGTTTTAATATGCTTCTAATTGAGCTGGACGTTTGAAAGACATAAAAAATTTACAGCCCCATATATGAAAGGATATCGGATAATTATCCGGTTTGCCAATTATCGTCAAATCAAGGAAAATAAATGGAATTTTTTTAACATAAAGTTTTTGAATTCCGTTGGTTATTAAAGTGCTCAAAATTAAGTAAATAAGATGATATTAAATAGTTTTGAGCAATTGATATATGTCTAATGTGCATAATGTTAGACTTTCAATAAAACAATATAATCAATTAATATATTTCATTATGCTAAAATACACATAATTTGAACAATAATGATGAAATGAAGTGGAGGATAAATAAGATTATAGAAAAACAGAAGGTTTTTACGGTAAGGCTCCAAACTACACATGTCAACCCACTTCTGCCACTAAACAAGAGTGTGAGAGGCAAAACAATCATCAAAGGGGAAATTTATGTACCAGGTTTGACCATGGAGGTCTAACCCTTTTCATGAATGTCGACCTACAGAGGTCGATAGGGCTGGCCTAAGGAGGAGTCGAGGGAGACTTCCATGTAGGGAAACGTTTCAAGAAGTGGCGAAGAGGATAGTAGGATTTTAATATATAATTTATTTGATAAGAAGAATAGCAACCTGTTAAGAAGTGGTATTTGGTGCAGTGGATTTTTTATTTTAACACCTTGCTTTCGCTACCTTGCCAAGGGCAATTAACATGATAGCGTTGGCGTTGGAGGTTGACCACAAAAATGGCCCAAATCAGCTCCTTGTGGTTGACGTTGGCTTTGACGTACATATGTATTTAAATAATTAAAAAGTAGAAGAATATTCATAAAAATATGGTTTATAAAACAGAAGATCGACATGGTGTAAATATGAAAAAATAGTAATTATTATTTATTCAATTTAGAAGTGAATAATTTATAGATTTTTCTTTGATTTTTTAATAAATTTATAAAAAATCCAACAAAATTCTAGAAAAATATGTAACTGTTTCTAATTGATATTTTACTGTTTCAAGGAATATTTTATGAGATTTTGAATATGAATAAAATCTTGAAGAATATTTCTTATAGATTGGAATATGACAAATTGATTTGGATAGTTCAAGATTATTTAAAAGTAATATTTAGTCATATAAAAATAAGAAATAATTTCCATATGAAATATTTGGATTTACAACCTATTTTTAACATTTAAAAGGAAAGGATTGATTTTTCTAATGTTACATGTTAAGATATAGTTATTGATTAATTATATATAAAATGATTGGGAATTTAGTTATCTATATTAAATAATAAAATTATACTTGAATCTAAATTCTAGAGTCAATCATGGAGTATTTATTTATTATTTATTTGTAGGTATTTATTTTCTTATATATAATATAATATTGTGAATGATCTTTATTAAGTATTGATTTAGGTGTTTCATATTTATATTTGTTCAAATAATCTGTTTTCATTATTTCCTTGGTCATTTTTTCCTATATATTATATTGGATTATATGAGTGATTCACCATCTGTACAGACTTAATTGATGATTTAAGATGATATGATGATGACATCTTTGATATTATTTTGTTATCCAATCCTATTGGATGAAAAATTTGAATAAATGGAGCAATAGTACCGTTTGTTTAGTATTTTTGTTAATATTTCTCTGATTAATATCTAGATTCATTATATGAAATATTAGTGGTTAAGTGTAGTTCATAAGCGCTGCATAAAAGTTTAAGTGTCATGCAACGGTGTTGGACATCTTATTATATTTATTCGGTTATTCATTGTAAGTAGATAACACTCACGTGATAGAATAATGAAAAGAATGTGATGTGATACACATAGTGACTAGTGCGAACCCGGGCTACGCACACGGAATTCACAACATCTTTTTTTTAATGTTTCTTAGTTTTTTTAAATTTCAATGATGAATAAGTACGTTTATATATTTTATACTTTTGAAATAGATTGCATTTTTTAAACACTATTGATAAATATCTGCTGAAAAATGTATTTAAGTAATCTCAAAGCATACAACATATTACACATTTTTAACTTGCATTAACAACATACAACAAAAGATAATGTTAGCCATTAATTATTCTTAACATGTTAAGAAGTGCATTACTATGTTATGTTTCCCAATGTAAGAAATATATATCCAATATAGGTTTATTCTATAATACATACTCATATAGGTAGACACATAGTTCAGTTAATAGAAGTTTTCCATACTTAACCAAAAATAACACTTAAGTCGAATTAGTGTTAAAATTTTATTTTAAAAAATACCATCTAAGATTAGATAATGTCCACTTTTTGACATTATCCGATACTAAATGCATTATAAAAATATTATAGTAACTTTAGCACATCATATTTCTTAACATCCATAGGATAATATGACATAAAAAATATGTGTAGAATATGAATATACAACTAAAATTATAGAACAACTTGATAATAATCATCTTCCATTAATTAATTATTCATACATAAAACAACTAAACCAACATAGCAATTAACGTAATTTAATACAAAATTGTATATCATAAAATGGAATACATGTAACATGCATAAGGCTAATGTTTGATGACATTTCATTAAAAAACAGAATAAAATGAACGGTGTAAAGAATAACAATTAACACGTTGAATTGTTAGAAATAAAGTCAAGGACCTCTAGTATCAGTGGTTAGAAGTTTGGCGTTTTAGACGATGGTTCTAGATGTATGGTTTGGATCCCTTGAGATATCATAATGAGAGCATAACTTAATCAAAGTATCAACCTTATTATAAAAATATATATTAAATTCAGATTATAATCAAAACGATTTTTTTAGGGGAGTTTATTGTGAAGGATAAATTGCATAATTTTTTTAAGTTCAAGAACAACCCATCAAAAATTTATTTTCAAGGACAATACACTGTAAAACTGATACCATACACACCATAAAACTGATACTTAAAAATTGATATTTAAATTCTGATACCATACACACTGTAAAACTTATACTTAAAAACTGGTAGTCAAATTCTGGTTCCATGCACACTATAAAACTGAGAAGTAAAATCAGATGCTTTGTCCTTTAGTATAAAATTTCAGCAGGGCATCCTTACAATTGAAAAACCTTTAATTTTGTCCTTGACACTTTTTTTCTTTTTTTATGGATAGGTGTACTGTAAACAACAGAAATATGAGATTATATTTGCACAGAAAGAAGATATTAAATAGAAGTTGGAATGTTATGTAGCAAAATGTCAAATTTGTCCAAATAATTTCGTTTTATTATGAAACAAATTTTGTAGTAACTATGACTTACCTGGACATTAAATTCAATATATTTGAGGATAGAAACTTAAAAAATGAACACCAAGTTATTAATGATATTGTGTAACTATTGCACCTAAGAACAACGTTAAGAAAACCATTGAATATTTGGAAGGTGCAAATAAAATTTATAAGTTGGAATTTAGAAGAATTAAGTTTTTAAGGTGAAAATGATAGAGGTTAGAGATAAATATTGAAACCATACTCAATTTATGTATAAGAGAAATATTCATGTGTAAACCAATCGTAATATTTGGATCAATACTTAGAAAAACACTGTATATTTAAATCATACTTCAAGTCTATCAGAACTATAGAAGAACCATACATCAAATACAATTAAAATATTCTAACTAATAAAATTTGGATTCAAGCAACACAGCCATTTTGAAGAAAAATCTCACATTTCGAAAGCATGTTACAAATTTAAACATGCTAACATCAAATTTGCATTCTAGTCTACGCATTATAGCACTTTTTTTTTTGAATTTCATGATTTTTGCTACAAAATTTGATCAACTTCCGTATCATGCTTCTATTTGCTTTTCAAACCATGAAACTTTCACAGTCTGTTATAGATCAATTGGTTAGGCTTATCCACCCTTAACATAAGAAATCTTCTTTGAATAATTATGAAGCATAGAGTAAAATGGAAAGACACAAATTATGAAGGACAAAATGTCCGTAAAAGAGAAAGATACAACTTTAAATTTAGTAGAAAAAATTCATGTACTGTACGAATGTGGAATAATCCCAAAAACATACGAATTTATTGGAACTTTTCTGGGAATATAAATGAGTAACCAATTTTTATCCAAGATTATACGGCAAGTAGCTTTCAAATCTATAATATGTCTAAGTACAAACATCGTTGGAAATATAAAGCCAATTTACTCATCGCTTGCTACCTAAGCACACTTAATCATACAATCAACCAAATTATAGCTTCAAGCAATCATAATTTACGGAAAAAAAAACATTGAATTCAAAATTCTAATATCACGTCTATTTCAATACGTAATAGAGTTACAATGAATTAAGCAATTTCTAACATACCATTAGTTAAATGAAAAAAAATCATTATAAATAATAATTGGAAATTTTAAATATCCTAATAACAAACAAATCATTATATAGAACTAAAAATTTATGATGCTATTTGACAACTATTTGTATCATTTAAAATTCAAAAGTAATAGATCTCAAAATCATAGTGAACCTATTCTCAAGGAGGAATGCCCATGATAAATAAAACAAATATTTTTCCAGTTCATAGCAATGTCAAGACATCATGTACTTATACAAAAAATTAGAGTGTTGGTTTTTTTTGCAAATATAATTTATTAGTCAGCTTACAAACAAACAAATAGAAAAATAGTATTTTATGTGCTTTAAGATGCATATGCATATGATTTTAAATCCCATATGCATATTCATTTAGTTTGATGTAGAACAAAATGATAATTTCTAAAATTAGAAGGTAATAAATACTTGAAAATAAAGTTATAACCCATGATAGGAATAAAGAAGGATGACATTTACTTATTTAAGATATAAAATGAATGAGCATAAACCAAAAGATGACTGGTGAAGATAAAAAAGGAAAAAATAATAGAACATAATTAAAGGAAATACATACCTAAAATTGAGCAAGAAATCGACACATATTCAACCTCTATTTATTTTCTCATATAATAAATTAGATTTGCAGAAAGGTATTAAAGATTTATCTTATAATATTAAAAACAGTAATTGAGAATGAAATTTTATAAATGAAAATGAAATAAATAAACAATTTAATAGATTGCAAGTTAAATTTAGCTTAAGATGAAATCTAAAGCATTGATTATAAAGAGAACATAAGAGGGGAAATTTAATTCGAGAATTTTTGAAGATAGAAAATTTAAGAATGGAAGTAGTCATTAGTAATAATTTGAGCAATTTTTGCATGTAAGGACAATGCTAAGGTAACTATTGAATACATGTTTGAAAATGGTAAATGAAAATTATAAGTTAAAAATTAGGATAATTCATTTTTTAAGGTGAAAATGCCTAAAAATAGTTCGTAAAGAAATCTTAAGGCATAAACAATTGGAACAACATACAGATCATCAAAAATTGTGAAAGTCGTTAGTTGTACATAAAACAAAATGAAAATTTATAAACTTAGAAAGCAATAAAAATTGGAAAACAAAGTTAAAACCTGAAAATAGGAATGAAGTAGGACGACATATCTCTATTTTAAGGTAGATAGTGAATTAATTAAGATAGAAATATTTTTTTTTTCGGTAAATACAAAAAGCACAATGTAATATTTAAACCCATACCTAAAATGAGTTGAATATTACATACCTAAAATCATGTAGGGCATCGACAAATATTCAAACCATATTCGATTTTTCATATAATGAAGTAGATTTGAGGGAAGACATTGAAAATTAATACTGAGGTATTGACTGAAAATGCGATTGGGTAAATGAAATGAAAAAAACAAATATAACAAAATGCAAGATAAATTTTTCTCAAAAAAGATTGGAAATATGAAACTAAGAAAACAAAAGAGGATGACATTAAGTTAGACAGAGATAGAAAATTAAAGAAAGAAATGATCGTTATAAATAATATTGGGTAACTTTTGAATTTAGAGAAAATGTAAAGGAATCCGTTAAATCCATGTTTGAAAATGGTAAATGAAAACTATATGTTAAAAATTAAGAGAATTTAGTTTTAAAGTGAAAAAAAATTGAGATGAGAGATAATTACAGAGGCCATATTCAATTTTACATATAATACATTCTGAAATTTCTAATTGAAAATAAATTGTAACATAATACCAAAAATTACTTTTGTACAACATTTTCACTGCTAAATAAATACTCATCAAAATCAATCGTTTGTGTACTTGGATAATTGGAACACAATAAACACAAATGGAGCATTATAATTTCAAATAAAAATCCAAAAGGAACGATGAAACTTATGCTTTAAAATAGTTTATAAAAAAAATGTTATTAAGTCAACCACTGAAGCGATCAATAGATAAACAAACATCATAAAATTTTCAAAGTCATTGAAATCATTAACCATATTTACAACAACCTACATACTGAAGATCTATAAATTTAAAAAGCAGTGAATACCTGGAAACAAAGTGGATGTCAAAAAATAGGAATGAAGAAGAATGACGCCTGCCTACTTAGATTAGAAATTCAAGTTGATCACGATCGATACATGAATATTGGTGATGAACCAAAAAAGCATAATACAATGGAACATAACAAAAGGAAGAGCATACCTGAAGTTAGGCAAAAAATTAAGCAGATTAATATGAATAATATAAATTTTACTGAAGAAACAAAAAGTATAAAGCAATAGAACTTAATTAAAGGAAGAAATACCTAAACTTGAGTTGGAAATAGATAACCAGTCAACCAATATTTGATTTCTTGTATAGTGAACTATATTTGAGAGGAAGAATTAACAATTGATACTGGAAAATGAATTTAGTAAATGAGAATTAAAGCAACCAATAATAATGCCAGCGTAAGAAATGAAAATAGAAGAGTGAGAATGAAAAGGCCACATTTAGGGATAGAATATAAAGAAAAGAAATGGTCATCATTAATGATTTTGGATAATTTTTGCAAATAAGGAAAATGTGAAAACAATTGAATAAATGTTTAAAGCGAGTAAGTGAAATCAAAAAATAGGAATGAAGAAGAATGACGCTTGCCTATTTAGAGTAGAAAGTCAAGTAGATCACGATCGATACATGAATATTGGTGATGAACCAAAAAAGCATAATACAATGGAACGTAACAAAAGGAAGAGCATACCTGAAGTTAGACAAAAAATTAAGCAGATTAATATGAATAATATAAATTTTACTGAAGAAACAAAAAGTATAAAGCAATAGAACTTAATTAAAGGAAGAAATACCTAAATTTGAGTTGGAAATAGATAACCAGTCAACCAATATTTGATTTCTTGTATTGTGAACTATATTTGAGAGGAAGAATTAACAATTGATATGGAAAATGAATTTAGTAAATGAGAATTAAAGCAACCAATAATAATGCCAGCGTAAGAAATGAAAATAGAAGAGTGAGAATGAAAAGGCCACGTTTAGGGATAGAATATAAAGAAAAGAAACGGTCATCATTAATGATCTTGGATAATTTTTGCAAATAAGGAAAATGTGAAAACAATTGAATAAATGTTTAAAGCGAGTAAGTGAAAAGTTTGAGCTAGAAATAAAGAGAATTCTTGTATTTAAGAAGAAAAGTTAGAAATAAATATTAGAACTATAGTCAGTATTTTTTATATTATTATAATATATATCTTGCTTTGAAAAACCCTAAATTGGAAGAAAATAAAATATAAAATCCAAATTATTGGCAGAGACAACAGTAATTAAAGAGAAAAAACAAATAAGATGAATTTAATTGTATTTTAATGATTCGTTATCATATTACATTGAAAATTTACGTATTACTTTAATATTTTTTCATGAAATTGAAATTTTTACAAATATTAAAGTAGAAAAATAAATAAAACCAAGTGATAATATTTGAATATTAATTGTTGAATTTATATTAGAATGGAGTAGTGTTGGAAGGAAAAAAATGAGGAGGAGCCAAAATATGAACACAAAGTGTGTTGATTTGAAAGAATTAAAATTAATTCTAGTGAATTTTACGCGTATAATAACATTAATAATGAAATGGTAAAGAAGAATTCAATTCATAATAATTTTTGCAAGTATGCGAAAAGAATATATGGATTGTAAGTTTTTAATATGAATATGGGAATCTCAAATTGGACTGTAGACAACCAAGAGTTGCATATGTTTTAAACTCACTTAAAGAAGCATTCAATTGATAATAAAGTTGTAATTGAAAGTGGGCGGTTACTCTACTGTATGGTGAGGATTGAAACACTGTACACGTGTCGACCTGTGATTTTTTTTAGAGAATCTGGATCTGAAAGGTCTTCGGAGAAAGATTGTGCTTTCATATAATATAATAGATGAGCATATAACTTTGTGCTTATATTTAGTGAGTAAGGAGATATGATTTATGATGAGCATTATTTTTGTCCATCATTATTATTTATATCGTTGATATAGTGTCTTCTTTTTATTGACATTAGAGTGAACCAGATCCACCCTAGCAGCATGATCGTGAGGTCGCATCTTAGATCTATGATACATCATATTTATATAGCTATGTGTTTCCTCAATGCGTGTGTTTACCCATGTATCTTCAAGACCAATTGTCTTTTGCCTATAAGGGATAGAGTTGGTTCATGACTGTAGAGTCCTCAGATAGATGAGTGGAGAATACATGTCATGATACTGTGAATGCAACTAGGACTACAGAGACTTTATGACTTTGGAACTAGCTTAGTGCTATAAGTCATCCTTCTGGCACTAACTGAGTAGTAGCTTGGCATATATTATTGATACATCTCACTATGGTATAGACAAGGATTAATGACCCGTAATTTTTTTGTATACATACATACATATATATATATACATATACATATATATATATATGCACTTAAATTTATTTATTGCTTCGTGCATGGCGTGCAATCCTTCACCCCTCATAATATATTATCTCAGTTCATACTTAAGAAGATGAGATCATACCCTGATAAATATCCAGCGTGACAATGTGATGACTGCAAGATTCATAAAATTGACTTTGCCAAAAGTAATGCCATGCACTAATCGCTATACTAAATGATGTTTGTGTTAAGCTGATTCTCATTTTGTTATCTACGTTAGTATTAAACATTGATTATGATACTCTTTCTATTGAGATTAGGTGATATATTTAGGTAAACCTCTGATCTACCATGATTATAAATGGAGACATCTTCCTTATGGATGTTTTTCAGATTTAGATGTTTATTTTTCGGAAGGTTCAACTATTGTTTTTGTGATTTATGATTTGATGTAATTCTATATGGAAGATGCATATTCTGATATCAAAGCTAGTCGCTTCGTACACGAGCTCAAGTCATTTGATGTGATATTTGAGTTTCCATGCACACATCTCCATCATTATAAGTATACTAATATACCATCAAAGATTTGAGTTTCTCTAATAGTATTATTATATTATTATCCTTTGCTTACACTATGTTACCCCTGTTACAAATTTTTGATTAGAAACAGTCTTGCTATTATATTACTAATATAATATTTGGGACAATCCGAGATATTTCTGGGGGGTACTTATGTAGCTCAGGGGGGTACTCACCTAGCTCAAGGGGGGTACTTACATTGCTCGAAGGTTACTCACCTAGCTCAGATGGTACTTATGTAGATCAGGGGGATACTTACCTAGCTCGGAGTGGGGGTACTCACCAAGCTCAGAGGGGTACTCACCTAACTTGGGAGGTACTTACATAGCCCAGGTACCCCAACCCGACTTAGCCGAACCGAACTTCACATTGCCATAACTTGGTTTCCAGAACTCCAAACGACTTGAAACTTGGCTTACAACCTTCTGGAATCTTCCTTGTCGTCCCCATAAAATTTCATGCCAACCCGACAACATTTTTCCAGATAAGAATGTCGAGCCAAAAAATGCCGATTCAAGAATGTCGATCTAGAACCTGCTAAGTGCATTTTAGAGGTTTTAACACCCTATTTTACCACTCCAAGGCATTTGCATCCACCTTAGTGTTCTTGGGCACTGTCTAAACATATTAAACAACTGAAATGCCATATACATCAACCAAACAATATCAAAACACCCAAAGAAGCATGTTTTCCCTTAATCCCTTAAGGTTCGGGATTCACGAACCAAGTCCAAATCAACCCAAAACTATATTTGTCATAACATGATAAATAATGAATTATAAGCATTTTACACATTTTTATGAGCAACCCATATGTTAATCTACTCTAATTAGTGAATAATCATACTATTACTAATTTAATCACCCTAAAAAGGATAGATTCGATAATAAAAGGTGTTTGGCTTGGATTCCTATGTGTTGTTGCAGCTTTTATGTTGATGTAGTGTTAATTTGAATTGATTTTCACTTAATAAGGTAGTTAGATGCTTAAATGAGAAATTAATGGTAAGTAGAAGGCATTAATGGGTGTTTAATGACTTTTAGGGAGTTGGAAAAGTGAATAGAGAGATTCCCTACCCTCTTTAGCCCTCATCTAGTTATCTTACCCGAAAGGGGTTATAAACTTGCCAAGTAATGACCCAATTAGCCCATTTTAGCCTTTTTAAGCCTTCCCAATCTTATTTCATCCATTTCTCCCTAACGGTAAGTCTGTTTTCTTAATGTAACCACTTAAAACCATCGTACGAATCCAATGGAAGCGTTTTCAGGTCTAAATTCCTTACCAATCAAAAATTATGGGCAAAACAAGAATTGCCAAGGGAAAAATGGTCACACTAAAATTTGAAAAAAATGGTGAAAGTGGGAAATGACCCCAATAGTCATTTCCCAAAGTTATATAGTCATACGACCTCATATGAAAATAATATAAATATTCTACGATCCTCCAATATGTAGAATACGGGTCGTTACACTTCGATATGTAAAATACAGGTCGTTACATTCTCCTCCCCCCTTAGGAAATTTCGTCCCAGAAATTCCTTACGCCACCAGTAAGGTTGTTCCGCATGCCTATCAATTTGCCGTAACAATCAAACATACATAGCGAACATGATAGCAAAACAATTTGAGCCTATCCTAACATGCGAGATACTAAATGAGAAAACTGACAATATCATGAATGGAAATTTAAGAGTTATGCATTAAAAATTTACCAAGTAAAGAGATCTACATTGGTGTCCTCAAACTTTCCTTAGCCTCCTAAGTAAAATCACTCTCGCTTTCACTCCATTGGACCATGATATGTTTCACTATCTTCCTCCTAAGCTGTTTTGTATCGTTTTCAATGATACGAATTGGTCTACGGGCAACAGTAGCTCCTGGTTCCACCTCGATATCATCCAACTGATATGGTTTGAAGCTATATCGGTATCGTGCACATACTTTCTCAAATGAGAAATATGGAACACATTGTGTACCCCAGCCATCTTCTGAGGCGGCTCAACCCTATATGTTAAATTTCCAACCCACTCAAGGACTGGAAAAGGGCCAACGAGCCTCGATGACAACTTCCCCTTACTACCAACTGAATCACATTCCTCAAATGAGAAATCTTAACAAACACCAAATTACCAATGGAGATTTCCAAGTCTTTCTGCCTCTATCAGCGTAACTGTTCTTCCTATCTTGTGCGGCTTTCATCTTTTGCTGAATGATTTCAATCTTCCCTGAAGTTTCTCAAACCATATCTGGCCCAAGTATCAGTTTCTCACCTGCCTCCCACCAATATGAAGGAGCGTTGCACGACCTCCCATATAAGGCTTCATGGGGTGCTATGCCAATTCTTAAATGTTAACTGTTATTGTATGGAAACCCAACCAAATGCAACTGGTCATCCTATGAACCTCCAAATTCTAGGACACATGGTCTTAAGAGATCATCCAATTGTGAGAATCACAATTTCCGTTTGACCATTGGTTTGACGATGATAAGTGGTACTGAGATGTAACTCACTAAAATGTAACTCAGATCTCAAATCTTCTTGCAAGCTCTTCAGAATCCACTAGTAAACAATGAATCTCGATCACTCACAATGCCTTTTGGTATTCCATGAAATCGCACAACCCACTTCACATACAACTTTGACGGGTATAAACTTAGCGCCCTTGGTCAATCAGTCAACAATAACCTAAGTACTATCATGTCCAGCTCGAGTCCTTGGCAAACCATCAATGAAATCCATTGAAACTTGCTCCCATTTCCACTCGGGAACCTCCAACGGTTGCAACAAGACACTGGGTTACTTTTGCTCAGTCTTAACCAGTTGGCAATTCATGCTTGGAGATAAATTTCCCAACGTCCTTCTTTATACCTTCCCAGTAGTAAGTTCGCATCATGTCTCTATACATTTTGTTTCCACTGGGATGTATGGCCAATCTTGAGTGATGACACTCTTCAACTACTTCATCCTTTAATCCATTAACGTGGGTACAACCAATCTCCCACCGTTTTGAAGCCAAACCTCGAAGTCAACTTCGTACAGGTTCTTAACCTCATCATCCACACTACATTCCACTTTGAAAATGGTCTCCAACAATCTTGGATCGTTTCTTTGGCTAGTATCGATCCGTTCGACCAAAAATGGTCTAATATTTAAACTTGCCAACATGTCCGACTCCTACTCACTTCTAGTTATGAAGTCATAACCAACAATAAATTCCAGTTGCTTCCATTCTAGAAACATAGCCTCCAAGTTGTCATGTCTCCTACTTAATGCACCAGCGATCACATTACCCTTTCCTAAAGGGTATGCGATACTAAAATCATAGGAAGCCAAGAATTCCAACCATCACTATTGATGGAGATTTAAGTCTTTCTAAGAGAAGAGATACTCTAAACGATTTATGGTTGGTAAACAACTCGAATCTTTCTCCCAAAAGATAATGCCTACACATCTTCAATGCAAACACAATCGCTGCCAATTCTAAGTCATGCATGGGGTATCACTTCTCATGTGATTTTAGTTGTCGATTAGCATAACGACAAAATTATCCCCTTCCATCAATACCGCACCCAATACGGTAACACAAGCATTTGTGTATACCATCATCTCCTCATTCCTTTTTGGAATAATTAACACTGGAGCACACGTTGACCTTTCTTATAGGCTCTTAAATGCATGCTCTCATCTTGCATCCAAGACAAAGACCTGATTCATTTTAGTTAATGGAGTTAACAGTGCTGCTATCTTAGAGAAATACTAAATAAATTTAAGATAACATCCATTGCATTCTTGGGTGTAGACCAATCTTTTATTGTTTCCACCTTCACAGGGTCCACATCAATATCATTTTTAGAAACAACATGGCTCAAGAACCTCACTTCTCTCCTATAGAAGTGATATTTAGAAAATTTAGCCTTTAGGTGGTGTTTCTTTAACACTCCATCACAATTCTTAAACGCTTCTTGTGTTTTTCTTCTATCCTTCAGTAGACCAGAATATGATTAATGAACACAAGCACGAACTTATTTAATTAGTCTATGAAAATGCGATTCATGGGATCCCCAAAATGTGCTAGTGCATTGATCAGTCCGAATGGCATAACCAACCACTCATAAAAACTAAAAGGTGTATGAAACGTTGTTCTAGGCACATTCTCGTTTGCTACCCATAGTCAATGAAATCATGTCGCAAGGTCTAATTGGAAAAAATATGCGTTCCATTCACTGATCAAACAAATCGTTTGTCTGTGGAAGAAGATACTTATTCTTTCTCGTCACCTTATTCAGCTTACGGTAGTCTACACTCAATCGAAGGGAACCATCCACCTTCGTGGTGAATACAACAAGTGCTCCCTACTTGGAAATACTTCTTCGAATAAACCCCTTCCTCATGAGGTCACTTACTTGCACCTTGAGCTATTGCTTCTCTCTTGGTGCCATTCGTCGAAGAGGCATAACTATAGGTTGACATCTTCCACTAAATCAATATATCTTGGTGTGGTGGAAGCTCAGTCACCTCCTCGAAGATGTCTGGATACTCGCCAGCTATAGGCACACCCAATAACTAATCACGCAGGATGCCGAGGGAATACAGAAAACCAGCCCTCACCTCATCACCAGGTAAACATCCCAAGACTACCCTCCACCCATCATCCTCCCCAATGGTCACCTAAGACCTCTCACAATCCACCACTACCCCATACCTCTAGAGCCAATTAACTCCGAGAATAATATCAAACCCAATAAAGCCAAAAATAAAGCAATCACAAGCAAACATGTAACCTTGTCTTGATAAGACCAACCCACGAGAAATCATGCAAAAGCTAGTAGAACTACCAATCGGACTCGTCACAACTAAAGGTCGGTCAACAATTTCAGGTTCCAATTCCAATTTGTCTACCAGGTCACTAGATATAATGGAATGAAAAACCCCAGTATCAAACGGAACTCAGACAGGAATATCACAAACTAAAAGTATACCTTGGATGATGATACCCTTTCCTTTCACTTTCGTTGTGAAGAAGGAACATCATTACTAGTTTATGCTCTCACCAACTGCATATCCTTTGGGGGATATGGACAATTATTCTTAAAGTGCCTCTTCTTGCCACACTTGAGGCACTTCTTTAACCCTGGCTTGGACCAACAGTCCCTGGTAAGATGGCCCTTCCTGCTGTAACACCCCATGTCCATTAATGTCACTCACTAATGGAATGCATTAAATTTCATGGAGTATTATAAGAGTATAGAATAGAATACCACAAGACAGATATATAAAATAGTACTTAAGAAAATTCAAAATTTATTCATTGCATTGGAAAAGCAAAACATGTTTGGTTACAACATCAAAACCACATACTAGAGTCAAGTACACAAATATCCATCTTGTACAAAATTATTATTAGAGTACATAAAAGTAAAACCATAATCCCACTCCAAATAGCCATAATGAAAAAGAGATAAAGCTAAGCATTACTTTCAACACTTCCAAGCACTTCAAGAAGGAAGGAATCTAAGTCAAGCTTCATTATTCCCGCCCTGAGGAGCATGGGGGTGGGGAGAGAAAGAAAAGAGGCGAAACAAAAAGGGGTCAGACATACATCTGGCGAGTCTAGTGACTTTTACAGTATAATCAGTAAAGTAATAGGATAAGAACATAAACTGGATATAAGAGATGACTGTACCATTAGCAGATATGACAAGGCAAATAGGCTGAATAAGATGTAACGTTGATTGCGCTTCTAATCCCTATAAGATAATTCCTACACCGCACCAATGCTAGTTCAACACTGAAAGTTGATCCCTCTTACTAAACATAGTAATAATAATAATAATAATGGCAGTTTCGTGTACTTCTAGCAGCTATCATAAGTGCCGCCTGCTCCTATCTCCACTAGATGTACCCACTACCCTCCCCATTCGATTGGTTCCCTAACTCGTAGATAACCATGCTGGTCCCAAAGTAGGGTGTATCACTCCCTAAAGTGGCAACCCGATACTACTAGAATGCACGACTTATACCTACACGATGCAACAACGTCTTACCTACCAGCCCGGACCCACGCACGCACATGACTCCATTGGACTTGCACTACCATCGCTAACTCTTTTGGCCTCTTATAATCTAACCCAGTAAGTGTGTCCCGTCCTCGACCTAGTTCGAGCTCACATAGATACTAAATGGGTTACTAGTTGAAAAGGGTCCACCCACTTGACCCAAGCTTCCCTCCTAAGCTTAGTCCCCACCAGGAATTCCCACTTAATCCCTCTTTATTCCCATGTCTAATCACATGTTTCACCTTGGTTAAGTGATTCTAATTATATTTCACATGTCACCCATGTCACCCACTTAACCCTCATGTCTTACTACATGTCTTATCTTGGTAAAGTTTTCCTTAATTCATTATAACCGTAATATTGCAAGACCTCCCACATTAGATTGTCGTTTTGCGGTTGTTAGATATGTCGGGCGGTTCCAGGCAGTCTTATACCGTAATCCGAATCTAACCTCGTGTCTTTGCATTATTACGCATTTAATTTCTGCCTTTGACCTCTCACATTAGACTATTGTTTGCGGTTGCTGGATGTGTCGGGTGGTTCCGGGCAGACTTCTACCGCAAACCAAGTCTAACCTTGTGTCTTAGGCATTCATTATCACTTTCTTGATTCAAGTCCCAACTTTAAATCATGGATTAAATTATATCCCAGTTACCCATAATTTCCAATCTAAATTATGTTCATAATTTTAATCCAAATTAGGCCTATAATCTTATGTATAAATGTTATGCCAATTTACGCCCAAATCAAATTGCGTTCATTGTTATTAACAATTTATGCCAAACTTCATGTATAAAAATTATATCCAATTACGCCCACATCCAACTTATGCCAAATCTCATGTATACAAGTTACACATAATTATGCCCCAAATCAACTACATGATTACAAATCAATTTATGCCCAATTACATATTAATCAATATTTTCCCAAACTTTTTCCCAACGTTCCCACATCATTCATACGTATAATTCAACGTAATATGTTAGGCTCGAAGTTAGCCTAATCTCATAAAATAAAAAGGAAGAGAAGTGGGGAAGAGAACCAACATCAAAACTGGCAGAAAAATAGGCATATGAATTATGAACTGGAATAGAATAATAAAATAGATCCAATAGGCATATGGAATATGAACTGACATAGAACAAATAGATTTAATATGCATATGATAGCAGTACTTTGGAATCTAAAAGATAAGAATTTACAAACTTTATATGATTCATCTTACAGGCATGTTCATAAAATCCAATTTACAATACTATAACAATCACTTTTAAATTAATTATATGTGAAAGTAACTTAGACTCACAGCAACAGGATTAAGAAGAGAGAATAGATCTGAATCTGATTTCTGAATTTGATTAGCTAAACCATTGTTGTAGAATTTGATTCTTATCTTCCAATATGAATACTCTAATTTTGATTTGCTTTGGGGAAGAGAAGAGAGGCTAGTTTTGATTTAGGTTAGTGCAGCATAGAGGCGCCATGGATTAGTGTAATGAAATTAGGATTAGCTCTAGATGTGTTTTTATAGGTGTATTAGGTGAATTAGGGCCTTTAGATTAGATTAGAGATCATCAGAACCACACAGCTCAAAAGACACGTCATCCAGCCAATCCCCGAAGGACACATCATCATAGAATTCTCCAAAATTCTGTGTAGGTTTGCCTTGGCATGGGCGCACTTCCTAGGTGCGCCAATGCATTTTTGTTCTGGCACACTTCACAAGTGCGCCAGTTATCCCAGTCTGTTTTCTGATTTTTCTGCAACTTCTATCGTCCATAACTTCTTCATACAGTATCCGTTTTACGCAAACTCGGACTCTATCTCAGGCATAATTCCGAGAAGAACGCAATGGCATAACCCATTTCACCTAATTCTTCTTTTAAAAATTAATTATTCTTTAATTATCTCTTATGTCATGTGTTAAAATTACGGGGTGTTACATTCTCCCCTCCTTAAAGGATTTCGTCCCCGAAATCTTCAAGTTAAGAAGAATGTATACTACCATCCAATCATACATCTACTCATCCATCATACAAAAGCATCCATTGTCCTTAAAAGATTTCAAATGCTATATGAACATATGCAAAAGTGTGTGTATATGTTCCTTATCTAATGCAAAGATCAGGCGGTCTACTGATTCAGTTGACCTCCTTAATTCAAAACATGATAGTGCCATGCGTCCATTATGTATGCAAAAGAATCCTAATGATACATATAATTTCTATATGAGTGCACATCCATTCATTCAAATGCAGCATCCATATGATAACACATTCAGTATACATCCATTTATTCAAATATGCACACTCATTCATTTGCAATATGAAACTGATTGATCCGATCTAGTGCCTAATGTGTATGTAAATGCATCCACGATCAACCACTAGCAAATACTTACATCCACTTGCATCCACCAAACATAACATTTCTCAAACACATGTTTACAACCACAGGATTTTGTAACACCCCGTAATTTTAAAACATGACATAAAGGATAGCTTAAGAATACTTAAATTTTAGAAGAAGAATTAAGGGAAATGGGCGTCGCCATTGCGTTCATCTCGGAATTCTGCTTGAGATAGACTCCGAGTTTGCGTAAAACGGATACAGTATGAAGAAGTTATGGATGTTAGAAGATTTAAGTTTAAATCAGAAATAAATAATTAATTAATAAATCAAAATTCGGAATTCAAATCAGCAAGAAGAAGTGGGCGGAAAAATTCCTGCCAGAGGGTGTCGACCCCCTTAAGGGGTGTCGACACTGTTGTCGACCCCCCTGTAGGGGTCGACCCCTGCTGACTGTTATGGACAGTGACGATTTTCTGAGTTGTAGGGCTACATGGCGACTTCTGATTGGTCTGATGACACATTTTCTTGGACTGAATGGTCTAGATGGTTCCTATGTTGATCTAAAGGCTTAAATTAATCCTATACTTCTATATAATCACATCTAACTAAACCCTAAGCTAAACTAAATTCATTTATGAGCCTATATACTGAATCCTAAGCTAATCTAGCCTCCATCATAACAAATCAAATTCAAGCTAGAAGATAAAAATCAAAGTCTACATCAACGGTTAAGCTTAACAAATTCAGAAATCATATCCCAGAATTCATGATCCATTCTTTTTCTATGAGTTCTAGTCACTTTTAGGTTTAAATAGATAAATATGAATTGTGGTAGACTATGAATTAGGTATATGCTGTAAATCATGAACTTATGCAAGCATACTATGTCATTTCCCCTAGATGTAATATATGGACATTCTACTATGTTTCCTATGTGAATCTTGAATTACAATTATATTGTGGTACATGTGAACTTGTTAATACAGATCTAACTTTCTAGATCTGATGGTGGTGATTCGATATGACGTTTATATGAACATTGATTTGTAACCATGTTAGGATGATAGTACATCAATTAATTTCACACTACTTGGATCTAGACTTTGGTGTTATTCACCTTTCACTTGTTATATTATGATACCTTGGTATAGTGGTAACTTGACATGTAAATCTAAACATGTTATTATGCCACACTGTCTATGCTAGATTTAGGTAATTGGACACCTAATATTGAATCTAGATCTCATTATGCTTTCCTAAACATAAGTTATTAATTTGATGTCCACTTTATCATGATAATTATCACATGTCCATTCACTTAGTAACTATGCCAGTTATGTTAATATTTATGCCAAAACATGATTGAACTGTTACCTTTATCATGTTCCCTTTTTTTTTGTTATGACGCGGCTACTTTATAACCTCGATGCCGCCAAAATACGTGTGAATACGTTAGCAAGGAACGGGGATAAAGGGAATTTGAAATTGGCATAGTTTATATAATATTTATATGAAATCAGCATATAATTCAAATGGGGAAACATAAAATTAATTACCTATAATGACATAGGTACATTTGGGTAAAGATGAATTAATTACCTATAATGACATAGGAAAATTTGGGTAAAAATGGCATAATTTGAATATGACCATTTATGGATAGGTAATTCAAATTATTGTTGCAAAATAGGTATTGACACCTATAAAAGGAAAGGATTAATTAATTGGTAAATTAATTAAAAATGGAATGTTAGAAATTACAATTAGGAATTGTAATTGTACTTATGACACGAGGTTAGGTTACATTAGTGGCAGAAGTCTGACCGGAACCGACCGGCATATCCAACAGCCACTAATGTTGAACCAAATGTGGGAGGTCTAAGTATGTAAATACGAATCGGGCAAAAACACGAGGTTAAGACCAACTGTGGAATAAGACTGCCCAGAACCAACTGGCATATCCAACATCCACATATTGTAGGCCTAATGTGGAAGGTCTAGCCCATTGTAAACCATAAATGGACATGGTAATGAATTAGACTACTTAACCAAATCTAATCCATAGGGATTGTGTGAACTTAGACTTAAGTTGAGGTTAAGTAAACTTGATTTGGTAAAGTGGGAGGGTTAAGTAAATCTTGGGTAGGTGGGTAATTTTAGTATATATAGGCCCACAAACTTAACCATTAAATAAACATGCTTGAATCAGTGGGAGGGTTAAGTACATCTTGGGTTGGTGGGTAATATTTGTATATATAGGCCCACAAACTTAATCATTACAGAGTTATGTAATTAAAGATCACCCTTTAGGGTATACATAACTAGTATAGGGCTATGTAATTAAAGATCACCCTTTAGGGTATACATAGACGCTAGAAAACCTAAAGGGGATACAAGACAAAGGGGAGAGTTGTATCATATTGTGTAGGAGTTATGTAATTAAAGATCACCCTTTAGGGTATACATAACTAGTATAGAGCTATGTAATTAAAGATCACCCTTTTAGGGTATGCATAGTCAGCGGAAAACCTAGTGGGGATATAAGACAAAAGGGAGCGCTTGTATCATATTGTGTTAGACCCATTTCAGTCAGTAACCCGTAGTTGGTATCAGAGCAGAGAACTCCGTACTAGGCGGAGAAGGGGTACGCTTACTGATTGATTGTAAGAGATCCAAACGAGACGGATGGTGGAAGTGGCGCAAACTGACCGGGGACATGTGCGTGCATGGGCCAGACAAAGGTTGACAAGACGACCGCAACACCAGTAGATAGGCTTGTGTACATCTTGGGTTGCCACTTTAGGGAAGTGATACCCCCTACTGTAGGGCCAGCACATGACATCTACAGAGTAGTGAGCCGATCGATTAGGGTAGTGGTTAGGTTATACTCGGATGTATGCCCTAAGTCTACCAACTTGTAGTGGAAGGGATCATCTCATCTTGATTATACTAGTAATAGTGCAGAGTAGTCATTAGTGAAGCGTGTATATGCCTTATCTTATCTGCCTTGTCACACCTGTCATTTGTATAGTGATCAATCTTATCCACTTTATGCCTGTCATGTTTACCTTTATTTAATTACTGGCTAAAAGTTACTAGACTCGCCATACTTTATGTCTGACCCTTTTTGTTTTCCTTCTGCCTTCCGTTCCCCCCTCAGGTTCTCAGGGGGGAAACACATGGGCTTAGCCAGGAATTGGACATCATCTTACTAGGAGCTACTGTTGAAGTATGGCTCGAGTCTTTGTCTCTGCTATGGCTTACTCTTTTATTTATTGGGGAATAATGTTTTCTTTTAATTCCTATATACTCTGATTATGCAGGACAGAAGTATTTTGTTGTAATGGTTTTATGACTTATGGTATTATAAACCATGGTATTATGATTTAAGTCTGAAATAAAATTTATGAAATTTCCGCTGCTATCTTTATTTATATATGTCTTGTAATTATTCTACATCTGTTTGCCTACAATGCTCCACAGAACTTAATGCATTCCCTTGGTGAGTGACATTAACGAATGTGGGGTGTTACACTTAGTATCGGAGCTGAAGGTTACCAGATTAGATAAAAGTTTTTGAAAATTATTTTCAAAAAGGTTTTAAAAAGAAAAGCATTTTTCAAAAAGGAAAGTCTGTTTTGAAAAACATTCCCCAAAAAGCCATGTGTAGTATCCTTCGGTCCTTTATCTAAATCTCTTCTCTTTTGTTTTAGAATGTCTGGGGAACAAAACATCCCTAATCTTCCAGAGGGCGTCACAATACTCGGATGGTTCCGAAAGTATTTAGAGGCCACAGCACCCGCCGAAGGCCAAGGAAACGTTCCTCCAGTTGTACCCATCATTCCTCCTACTCCTTCTCCTCCTCCGCATGTGAATGCTTTCTCGAAGATATGTAGAGACTTTCGAGCTTTGGGCGGAAAGAACTTTAATGGGACTGAATCATTCATGGAAGCAAGAAACTGGCTCAAGGAAACAAAAGATTTGTTTGTTATCTTCGAAGTGGGCGATAGGCGGAAGATACAATTGGCTATATGGTTACTTAAGGACGAAGCCTCCTTCTGGTGGGAAGTTACTAATGCTGAGAGACCAGTTGAGACTTGAGAGGATTTCAGAATGAGGTTTGAAATAAAAGTTCCTCTCGCAAGCTGAGCAAAGCCTACAGATGGAGAAGTTCTTAGCACTCAAACAGGGATGCCTATCGGTTAAGGAATACGTCAACAAATTCAACCAGCTGGCTAAATTTGGACTGGATTTGGTAAACACTCCACATAAAAAGGCTTTCCATTTCGCTAAAGGGTTAAATGAGCCACTGCACGGCCTAGCTATGTCCCATATACCTATGGGCGCGACCTATGAGAGATTAGTGGACATGGCACTGTTACAGGAGGACAAGGGAGAAAAGAAGGAAGTGGAAGCTGAGGATTCATCGCAGAATAAGAAGGTGTGGCCCAAGAAAGGGCAACAACAACAACAACCACAACAACTGCAAAAAAAAGGAGGGAAAGATGAAAAAGGCAGGGATAAGAGGAAATGTCACAATTATGGGAAGGAAGGTCACTTGATTAAAGATTGCAAGAGAAGGAAGGTCAAGTGCTTTAATTGCAGAGAACTTGGACACTATTTTACAGAGTGCTTAAAGAAACAAGGATCGCAGGGACAAGGTCAAAGAGCCGGAACTTCTGGAGGGTATGTGCATGCTCTCGCGATCAGTGCCCCTGAAAGAGGTAGAAAATTTACATAGAAAGCTTAGTTTCTCTTTCAGACTTTCTAGTTAGGACACTTTTTAAATTCTGGTGCTTCACACTCGTTTATATCTAGTTCTGCAGTTGAATCTCTACACTTAATTACTAGTATCATACTAGATCCCATTGTTGTTTCAAACCTCATTGGTGGTTTGGCTCATTTATCGATGATTTGTAGGGGTTTGAAATTATCTGCGTTAGGCGTCGAGTTTGAATGCGACACACATGTACTCGGGTTTTTGGGCTATTGGTTGATTCTAGGAATGGATTGGCTTACTGTGTACGGGGCTATTCTAGAGTGTGAGGGGAGGGTTGTTAGGCTTCTAACTTGTCATGGGAGGACCCTCGAAATTTCTTATGACCCACAAGGGTCGGTTATGCTTAGTTTCCTAGAGTCTCTTGATGCATCTATCGATGATTTGCAATCTGTTCCAGTAGTCCGAGATTATTGTGATGTTTTGATGAGGTGCGGGGTTTACTCCAAGGCACGAGATTGGTTTTCGAATATACTAGGTGGATAATGCAAAGCCAGTGGCATTGCCTACGCGACATGTGAACCCTAAAAGAAAAGAGGGAACTTGGTAGGCAAGTGGGGGAGCTACTTGGGAAGAGGTTTGATAGGTGAATCATATCTGGATGGGGAACCTATTAAAGACAATCCTTGAGGAAGCCCATCAATCTAAGATGACTATTCATCCAAGTGGCAATAAAATGTATATAGTCCGAGGAAGTGGAGCCAAACTTGCGGAAGGAAGTAAAACTAGAGAAGACAGCGAGAATGCGACTTGGGAAACTGAAGATAAAGATCACTCTTCGTACCCTTTCATTTAGGACTATGTTCTTTACTTCTTTTTCCAAAGATTTTTATTCGTACTTATTTCTATCATTCGTCTGTATCCTATCGATCGGATCTTCGACCTTTAGGTAGGGAACCCATGGATGTAAACATGTGTTTGAAACATGTTATGTTTGATGGATGCAAGTGGATTCAAGTATTTGCTAGTGGTTGCCTGTTGACGCATATACACACATATTAGGCACTAAGATCGGCTCAATCACACTCATACTGCATATGGATGTATGTCCATTTTTCTTTTCTTTTATGGATGGAAATGGACGAACTAGCATATGGATGTTTCATTTGGACTAATGAGTGTGCACACATGTAGAGCTTATATGTAATAGGTTTATTTGCATACATATCGGATTCATGGCACTAACATACATTGCATTAAGGAGGTCAACTGAATTAGTAGACCGCCTGATTTTTTTTTTGCATTAGACAAGGAACATATACACACACTTTTGCATATGTTCATATTGCATTAGAAATCTTTTAAGGACAATGGATGCTTGTGGATGATGATTGAGTAGATTGATGATTGGATAGTAGGATACATTCTTCTTAACTTGAAGATTTCGGGGACGAAATCCTTTGAGGATGGGAGAATGTAACACCCCGTAATTTTAAAACATGACATAAGGGATAGCTTAAGAATACTTAATTTTTAGAAGAAGAACTAAGGGAAATGGGCTGCTCCATTGCGTTCGTCTCGGAATTTTGCTTGAGATAGAGTCCGAGTTCGCATAAAACGGATATAGTATAAAGAAGTTACAGAGGTTAGAAGATTTAAGTTTAAATCAGAAATAAATAAATAATTAATAAATCAAAACTCGGAATTCAAACCAGCAAAAAGAACTGGGCGGGAAAATTCCCGCCAGAGGGTGTCGACCCGCCTAAAGGGGTGTCGACACTGGTGTCGACCCACCTATAGGGGTGTTGACCCCCCCTAGGGGTCGACCCCTGCTGACTATTCTGGATAGTGACGATTTTCTGAGTCGTAGGGCTACGTGGCGACTTCTGATTGGTCTGATGACACATTTTCTTGGACTGAATGGTCTGGATGGATCCTATGTTGATCTGAAGGCCCAAATTAATCCTATACTTCTATATAATCACATCTAACCTAAACCCTAAGCTAAACAAAACTCATTCATGAGCCTATATGCTGCTGAATCCTAAACCAATCTAGCCTCCATCATAGCAAATCAAATTCAAGCTAGAAGATAAAAATCAAAGTCTACATCAAGGGTTAAGCTTAAAAAATTCATAAATCAGATCCCAAAATTCAAGATTCGTTCATTTTCTGTGAGTTCTAGTCACTTTTAGGTTTAAATAGATAAATGTGAATTATGGTAGACTATGAATTGGGTATATGCTGTAAATCATGAACTTATGCAAGCATATTATGTCATTTCCCCTAGATCTAATATATTTACATTCTACTATGTTTCCTATATGAATCTTGAATTACAATTATATTGTGGTACATGTGAACTTGTTAATACAGATCTAACTTTCTAGATCTGATGGTGGTGATTCGATATGACGTTTATATGAACATTGATTTGTAACCATGTTAGGATGATAGTACATCCATTAATTTGACATTACTTGGATCTAGACTTTGGTATTAATCACCTTTCACTTGTTATATTATGATACCTTGGTATAGTGGTAACTTGACATGTGAATCTAAACTTGTTATTATGCCACACTGTCTATGCTAGATTTAGGTAGTTGGACACCTAATATTGAATCTAGATCTCATTATGCTTGCCTAAACACAAGTAATTAATTTGATGTCCACTTTATCATGATAATTATCATATGTCCATTCACTTAGTTACTATGCCAGTTATGTTAATATTTATGCCAAAACAGGATTGAACAGTCACCCTTATCATGTTCCTTTTTTTGGTTATGACGAGGCTACTTTATAGACTCGATGCCGCACAAATACGCGTGAATACGTTAGCTAGGAACGGGGATAAAGGGAATTTGAAATTGGCATAGTTTATATAATATTTATATGAAATCAGCATATAATTCAAATGGGGTAACATAGAATTAATTACCTATAATGACATAGGTAAATTTGGGTAAAGATGAATTAATTACCTATAATGACATAGAAAAATTTGGGTATAAATGGAATAATTTGAATATGACCATTTATGGATAGGTAATTCAAATTATTGTTGCAAAATCGGTATTGACACCTATAAAAGGAAAGGAATAATTAATTGGTAAATTAATTAAAAATGGAATGTTAGAAATTAAAATTTGGAGTTATAATTGTACTTATGACACGAGGTTAGGTTACATTAGTGGTGGAAGTCCGCCCGAAACCGACCGGCATATCCAGCAGCCACTAATGTTGAACCTAATGTGGGAGGTCTAAGTATGTAAATACGAATCGGGCTAAGACACCAGGTTAAGCCCAACTGTGGAATAAGACTGCCCGGAACCGACCGACATATCCAGCATCCACATGTTGTAGGCCTAATGTAGGAGGTCTAGCCCATTATAAACTATAAATGGACATGGTAATGAATTAGACTACTTAAACAAATCTAATCCATAGGGATCGTGTGAACTTAGACTTAAGTTGAGGTTAAGTAAACATGATTTAGTAAAGTGGGAGGGTTAAGTAAATATTGGTAGGTGGGTAATATTAGTATATATAGGCCCACAAACTTAACCATTAAATAAACATGCTTGAATCAGTGGGAGGGTTAAGTACATCTTGGGTTGGTGGGTAATATTTGTATATATAGGCCCACAAACTTAACCATTACAGAGTTATATAATTAAAGATCACCCTTTAGGGTATACATAACTGGTATAGGGCTATGTAATTAATGATCACCCTTTAGGGTATAGATAACTGGTATAGGGTTATGTAATTAACGATCACCCTTTAGGGTATACATAGACAATGGAAAACCTAAAGGGGATACAAGACAAAGGGGAGAGCTTGTATCATGTTGTATAGGAGTTATGTAATTAAAGATCACCCTTTAGGGTATACATAACTAGTATAGGGCTATGTAATTAAAGATCACCCTTTTAGGGTATACATAGTCAGCGGAAAACCTAGTGGGGATACAAGAAAAAGGGGAGAGCGTGTATCACATTGTGTGGGACCCATTTCAGTTAGTAACCCATAGTTGGTATCAGAGCAGAGAACTCCATACTAGGGGGAGAAGGGGCACACTTACTGATTGATTAAAAGAGATCCAAAAGATGGATGGTGGGAGCGGCACAAACCGACCGGGGACATGTGCGCGCATGGGCCGGGCAGAGGGGGACAAGACGACCGTGACACCAGTAGATAGGCCTGTGTACATCTTGGGTTGCCACTTTAGGGAAGTGATACCCCCTACTGTGGGGCCAGCACATGACATCTACAGAGTAGGGAGCCGATCAATTTGGGTAGTGGTTAGGGCATACTCGGATGCATGCCCTAAGTCTACCAACTTGTAGTGGAAGGGATCATCTCATCTTGATTATACTAGTAATAGTGCAGAGTAGTCATTAGTGAAGCGTGTATATACCTTGCCTTATCTGCCTTGTCACACCTGTCATTTGTATAGTGATCTATCTTATCCACTTTATGCCTGTCATGTTTACCTTTATTTATTTACTGGCTAAAAGTTACTAGACTCGCCAGACTTAATGTCTGACCCTTTTTGTTTTTCCTTCTCCCTTCCGTTCCCCCCTCAGGTTCTCAGGGAGGAAACACATGGGCTTAGCCAGGATTTGGATATCATCTTGCTAGGAGCTACAGTTGAAGTATGGCTCGAGTCTTTGTCTCTGCTATGGCTTACTCTTTTATTTATTGGGGAATAATGTTTTCTTTTAATTCCTATGTACCCTGATTATGCAAGATAGAAGTATTTTGTTGTAATGGTTTTATGACTTATGGTATTATAAACCACGGTATTATGATTTAAGTCTGAAATAAAATTTATGAAATTTCCGCTTCTATCTTTATTTATTTCTGTCTTGTAATTATTCCATGTCTCTTTACCTACAATGCTCCACAGAACTTAATGCATTCCCTTGGTGAGTTACATTAACGGATGTGGGGTGTTACAGATTTTCTTCCTAATGGTCGAAGATATAATCGAGAGGATACACTAAATGATATAACAAGTATAAACAAAGCGGTAGAAAAAAAGGAGAAGTTAAGAACATACCCTCAAAAAGGAAAGGGTACGATGCACGTATCTTGTCTTCGGTCTCCTAAGTCGTGTCTCCTTGATCGTCTCCCCATTGAACTTTAACCAACTTTCCTCTCGGTTGCGTAATTTCTTGACCTCCGATCCAAGGATGCACGTAGGAACTCATCTAATCGTGGCATCTCGCTCTACTTCCACTTCTCTAAGCATGCTTGGCTCTACTACTTTTGTTGTATCATGTAAACACTTCCGTAGATGCGACACATGAAATACGTCATGAACACCACTGAGCTTCTCGGGCAACTTCACTTTGTAGGCCATCTGTCCAATTCGCTCTGTAATAGGGAATGGCCCTACGAACCTTGGTGCCAATTTCCCTACAGATCCAAAATGAACTACATTCCTCAACAGTGATACTTTAATAAAGACCATGTCTACAACACTGAACTCAAGTTCGGTCCTTCTCTTATCAGCATATGAATTTTTCCGAACCTGTGCCGTCTTCATGCGTCTTCGAATCAAGTCTATCTTCTCTGAAGTTTCCTTAATCATCTCGGGCCTAAGAAAAATCTTATCCGTTGATTCCCACCAACAAGTCGGTGATCGGCAAGGTCGTCCATATAGAGCTTCAAAAGGTGCCATGCCAATACTAGTCTGTTAGATGTTGTTGTAGCCGAACTCTACTAATGGAAGATGTTCCTCCCATGTCCCTCCAAAGTCCAAGATGCATAACCTTAAAAGATCTTCTAGAATCCGATTCACTCTTTCTGTTTGGTCGTCCGTCTAAGGCTGATAAGTGGTACTCAAACACATTTGCGTTCCTACCTCCTCTTGCAAGCTCTTCCGAAACTCACTAGTGAAAATGGGATCTCGATCGCTCACAATACTAGAAGGTATGCTGTGCAGACGAACTATCTCTCGGAGATAAACATATGCCAACCATGCCGCTGTTCTTCTACTCTCAGCGGGAATGAAATGGGCGCTCTTGGTAAGTCTATCTACTACTACCCAAATCCCCATATTACCCTTCCTTGACCTCGGCAACCCGTCGAAGAAATTCATGGAAACACTTTCCCATTTCCACTGTGGAACCTCTAAAGGGTGAAGCAAACCACCAGGCTTCTTTTGCTCAACCTTGACTTGCTAGCACACTAAGCATCTAGAAACAAACTCAGCCACATCCTTCTTCATTCCGGCCCAAAAGAAAACTTACTTTGTGTCCCTATACATCTTGTCTCCACCGGGATGTATGGTCAGCTTAGAACGATGTGGTTCTTCAAGGATTGTCTTTCTCAAAATCTCGTCTCGGGATACACAAAGTCTCCCATCCCTACGCAACCAAGATTTCTCATCTATAATATACCTACTAAGATGGCTCGAAGACTCCCCTTTAATGAGCTGGTCTACTATCTCTATCAACTTTGGGTCATCTTGCAGTGCCACACCTATTTGTCCCAAAAGTGTAGGTCGTACCTCTAACGATGCCAACAAACCGGGTACATAATCAATAAAGGGTCTAAAGTCAAAGGTAGAGATGTACTCCAAACTTTGCCACTCTACGAACAAAGGACTCAAAGTCAACTTCTTTCTGCTCAAGGCGTCAGCTACAATGTAACCCTTGCCAGGGGTATTTGCAATCTCAAAATTGTAGGATACTAAGAACTTCATCCACCTCTGTTGCCTAAAGTTTAAGTCTTTTTGGGAGAACAAGTATTTTAGTGATTTATGGTCTGTATACAACTCAAACCTCTCACCAAGCAAATAGTGACGCCAAGACTTAAGCGCAAAAACTATGGTAGCTAAATCTAAGTTGTAGGTAGGGTAATTCTTCTCATGGACCTTCAACTGCCTTCCACCATAACATATCACCCTTCCCTCTTGCATCAAAACTGCTCCAAGCCCTGTCCCGCAAGCATCAATATACACTGTGACATCAGTCTACACTGTGAATGGTTTACTCCCATTAGGCAAAACTAAAACTGGAGCTGTTATCAATGCCCTCTTCAAACGTGGGAAAGCATCGTCACATTCAACATTCCAAGAAAAAGTCAAATTCTTTTTCATCAACCGTGTAAGTGGGGCTGATATCTTAGCAAAGCCCTTGATGAAATTTCTGTAGTAGCCCACCAAACCAGGGAAACTTCTTACTTTTGTTGCATTCTTAGGAACCTTCCAATCTTGGATCGCCACCACCTTCACGGGATCCATTGCTATCCCTTCCTTAGAGACCACGTGTCCTAATAACCTTACTTCCTTCCTCCAAAAATGACATTTGGAGAACTTAGCTTTGAGTTGATGTGCTCGAAGAGTCTCTAAGACTTCCCTAAGATGTAGGGCATGTTCTTCCTCACTTCTAGAAAATATCAAAATATCATCCACAAAGTCCACCATGAACTTGTTTAGAAACTCCCTAAACACCCTACTCATTAAGTCTACGAAATATGCGGGTGCATTCGTCAGACCAAAAGGCATGATGAGCCATTCGAAGAAACCGTCGGGAGTCCTAAAGACATTCTTATCTATACTATCATCAACTACCCTCAACTGATGAAATCCTGTAGCTAAATCCAACTGCGAGAAAACCGAAGCACCAACCAACTGATTGAACAAATCATCTATCCTCGGTAATGGGTGTCTATTCTTCTTCGTGAGCTTATTCAGCTCCCTATAGTCCACGCACAATCTAAGAGAACCATCAGCCTTCGTAGCAAAAACAACAGGAGCACCCCACTCCAAGATACTTCTTCTTATGAATCCTTTCTCAAGCAACTCTTTCACTTGTTTACTAAGCTCCCTCCTTTCTCTAGGAGCCATGTAGCGCATAGGCAATGCAACTGGCTTTGCATTGTCCACCAAGTATATACGGAAATTTATCTTGCATTTTAGAGATAAGCCCCTAACCTCCTTAAAGACATATGCATACTCACGGACTACCCGAACAGATTGCAATTCATCAATAGATGTGTCAAGAGATTCTAGGTAGCTAAGCATAACAGAACCCTTAGGGTCGCATGAGATATCGAGAGTATTCCCCAAACTAGTCAACAGTCTAACTACCCTCCTTTCACAATCGAGAATGGCACCATACGTGGTTAGCTAATCCATTCCTGAATCAACCCATTCCCCGTGAAACCAAGCACATAAGCGTTGCACTTGAACTCAACGCCATACACATATATTCTCAAATCCCGACATAACATAGAAAGATGAGCCGTACCCCCAATAGGATTTGAGACAACTACGGGATCCATAACTAGACCAACATTTTGGTGTAGTGTTTCAACTAACGAAGCAGATATAAACGAATGTGAAGCGCTAGAATCAACCAAAGTACGAACAGGATGATCAAAAAGGGAAATCAAACTTTCAACAAAAATGTTTCTATCTCTCTCTTGTCTAGGTGCCATGAGAGCATGAACCTGCCCTACAGAAGTAGATCCTGTCCTCTCTCCTTGCCCTTGTCCTTGCCTCCTTGGGAAGTCTTTAATCATATGTCTTGCCTCACCACATTGGAAGCAACCCGTCTTGTTCTTCTTCCTGTAGTCCTTGCTTAAGTGGCCCATTATTCCACAATTAAAGCACCCTTTCTTCCCTTTGCCCTTGTTATCCATACCACCTTTCTTTTGTTGTTACTATGCTTTCTTCGGATCCCCTTTCTTATCCTGTGCCTTATCTACCTTAACACCTTTCTACTCTTCATGCATCAATGCCATGTCAACAAGTTTCTCGAAAGTAGCCCCCATAGGAATGTGGGACATAGCCAACCCGTGTAATGGTTCATTCAGGGAAAATCTCAAGGCCTTCTTATGTGGTGTATTAACTAATTCCGTACCAAACCTTTCTAACTGGTTAAACTTGTTAATGTACTCCTTCGCAGATAAATTCCCTTTTTTCAAAGCCAAGAACCTCTCCATGTATAAACTCTCCTCCGATTGTGAAAGAAATTTCAACTCGAACCTTCGTCTAAAGTCTATCCATGTCTCCACTGCACATCCTCCATTAGTCACTTCCCACCAAAAGGAAGCTTCGTCCTTCATCAACCAAGCAGCTAGCTGAACCTTCCTTCGATCGTCTATCTCAAAGATACCAAACAAGTTCTCCACTTCCTTGAGCCAAGTCCGAGCTCAACAAATCTCTCGGTCCCATAAAACGGTTTTCCTCCCATCGCATGGAAGTCTTTTCGTATCTTAGAAAAAACATCTACACGGGGAGGAGAGGAGGAAGAGTTGCAGCTGGGGGAGGAGGAACGTTGGCTGGGCCTGCAGCAGTAGCCCTAGCCTCCAGATACCTTCTAAACCAGCCTGGTATTGGTATGCCCTTGGATATATCGGGTTTCCCAGACATGCTGAAAGGAAAAAGGAAGAGATTCAAAATGAAGAATCGAAAGATAGATATATGGCTTTTGGGGATTATGTTTTTCATAATAAACTTTTCTCTTGAAAATACCCTCTTTAAAATATGTTCTTGAAAATACTTCTTTCTAAAAATGCTTTTGAAAACGGTTTTTAAAATCTTTTATCTGTTCTGATAACCTTCAGCTCTGATACCACATGTAACACCCCACGTCCATTAATGTCACTCACTAAGGGAATGCATTAACTTTCATGGAGTATTATAAGAGTATAGAACAGAATATCACAAGACAGGTATGTAAAATGGTACTTAAAAAAATTCAAAATTTATTCATTGCAGCGAAAAAGCAAAACATGTTTGGTTACAACATTTGGTTACAACATCAAAACCACATACTAGAATCAAGTAGACAAATATCCATCTTGTACAAAATTATTACCAGAGTACATAAAAGTAAAACCATAATCCCACTCCAAATGGCCATAATGAAAAAGAGATAAAGCTGAGCATTACTTTCAACACTTCCAAGCACTTCAAGAAGAAAGGAATCTAAGTCAAGCTTCACTATTCCCACCCTGAGGACGTGGGTGGGAGGGGAGGAAGAAAGAAAAAGGCGAAACAAAAAGGGGTCAGACATACGTCTGGCGAGTCTAGTGACTTTAACAATATAATCAGTAAAGTAACAGAATAAGAACATAAACTGGATATGAGAGATGACTGTAACTTAAGCAGATATGACAAGGCAAACAAGATGAATAAGATGTAACGTTGATTGCGCTTCTAATCCCTATATGATAATTCCTACACCGCACCAATGCTAGTTCAACATTGAAAGTGGATCCCACTTACTAAACATAGTAGTAATAATAATGATGGTAGTTTCATGTACTCCTAGCTGCTATCATAGGTGTCGCATGCTCCTATCTCCACTAGTTGCACCCACTACCCTCCCCATTCGATCGACTCCCTAACTCGTAAATACCCATGCTAGTCCCATAGTAGGGTGTATCACTCCCTAAAGTGGCAACCCGATACTATTAGAATGCACGGCTTATACCTACACGATGCAACAACGTCTTACCTACCATCCCGGACCTATGCACACACATGACTCCGTTGGACTTGCACTGCCATCACTAACTCTTTTGACCTCTTACAATTAAACCCAGTAAGTGTGTCCCATCCTCGACCTAATTCGAGCTCACATAGATACTAAATGGGTTACTGGTTGAAAAGGGTCCACTCACTTGACATAAGTTTCCCTCCTAAGCTTGGTCCCCATTAGGAATTCCCACTTAACCCCTCTTTATTCCCATGTCTAATCACATGTTTCACCTTGGTTAAGTGATTCTAATTATATTTCACATGTCACCCATGTCACCCACTTAACCCTTATGTCTTACTACATGTCTCATCTTGGTTAAGTGTTCCTTAATTCATTATAATCGTAATCTTGCAAGACCTCCCACATTAGATTTCCGTTTTGCAGTTGCTGGATATGCCGGGCATTTCCGGGCAGTCTTTTACCGCAATTCGAATCTAACCTCGTGTCTTTGCATTATTACGCATATAATTTCTGCCTTTGACCTCTCACATTAGACTATCGTTTGCGGTTGCTGGATGTGCCGGGCGGTTCCAGGCAGACTTCTACCGCAAACCAAGTCTAACCTCCTATCTTAGGCGTTCATTATTACTTTCTTGATTCAAGTCCCAACTTTAAATCTTGGATTAAATTATATCCCAATTACCCATAATTTCCAATCTAAATTATGTTCGTAATTTTAATCCAGATTAGGCTTATAATCTTACGTATACATGTTATGCCAATTTACGCCCAAATCAAATTGCGTTCATTGTTATTAACAATTTACGCCAAACTTCATGTATAAAAATTATATCCAATTATGCCCACATCAAACTTATGCCAAATCTCCTGTATACAAGTTACACGTAATTATGCCCCAAATCAACTACGTGATTACAAATCATTTTATGCCCAATTACATATTATTCAATATTTTCCCAAACTTTCCCAACATTCCCACGTCATTCGTACGTATAATTCAACGTAATATGTTAGGCTCGAAGTAAGCCCAATCTCATAAAATAAAAAGGAAGAGAGGTGGGGAAGAGAATCAACATCAAAACTGGCTTAAAAATAGGCATATGAATTATGAACTGGCATAGAACAATAAAATAGATCCAATAGGCGTACGGAATATGAACTGACATAGAACAAATAGATCTAATAGGCATATGATAGCAATACTTTGGAATCCGAAAGATAAGAATTTGCAAACTTGATATGATTCATCTTACAGGCATGTTCATAAAATCCAATTTACAATCCTATCACAATCACTTTTAAATTAATTATATGTGAAAGTAACTTAGACTCACAGTGACAGGATTAAGAAGAGAGAATAGATCTGAATCTGATTTCTGAATTTGATTAGCTAAACCGTCGTTGTAGAATTTGATTCTTATCTTCCAATATGAATACTCAAATCTTATTTGCTTTGGGGAAGAGAAGAGAGACTAGTTTTGATTTTGGTTAGGGTAACATAGGGGCACCATGGATTAGTGTAATGAAATAAGGGTTAGGTCTAGGTATGTTTTTATAGGTTTATTAGGTGAATTAGGGCCTTTAGATTAGATTAGTGATCATCAGAACCACACAGCTCAAAAGACACGTCATACAACCAATCCCCGAAGGACACGTCATCAAAGAACTCTCCAGAATTCTGTGCAGGTTTTGCCTTGGCATGGACGCACTTCCTAGGTGCGCCAGTGCTTTTTTTTGGCGTGCTTCACAAGTGCGCCAGTTATCCCAGCCTGTTTTCTGATTTTTCTACCCAAATTCTATCGTCCATAACTTCTTCATACGGTATCCGTTTTATGCAAACTCGGACTCTATCTCAAGCAGAGTTATGAGACGAATGCAATGGCTTAACACGTTTTTCCTAATTCTTCTTTTAAAAATTAATTATTCTTTAATTATCTCTTATGTCATGTTTTAAAATTACAGGGTGTTACACCTGCTGCAGCTATAACAAGCTAATTCTGATTTAACCTTCTTCTCCTGCCCATCTTGACTAGAAAAGGTTTCCTTTTATTAGGAAACTTCTTCTTGCCTCTACTGCCCACCAGAAGCTTTAGCTCAACTTCAAAATAAAAGACGACCGACTTTAGTCTTCGACTTACAATAAAGACTTTTTGATCTCAAAACTTTTACAATGATGAACTCGAAAGCCTCATCGATATGATTTTTAAGGCTCTCTTCCAAGTAATCATCCAACCCCATGATTAATTTCTCATTCTTCTTCTTAGCGGTATCGATAAAAGACATTCCATATTTCGACAAAGCATTAAAGTCAGCAATGTCTTAGAAACGGTCCTTACATTTTTCTTAAGCTCTGCAAATTTTTGAAACAACTCTGACTTCTCAGCAGTTGGAATAAACTTCTCACAAAATCGAACTTTAAATTTCTCCCAAGCAAAATGTTCCTTGGGAGTACCAACTTTGATAACATACCAGCAATTCATAGCCCAGCATTGAAGCTGGCACGAAGCCAACCTCCTCTTTGTAGCATCATCGAGTCTAAGGTCCTGAAAGACACGCTCACAGGTACCAATTCAATCCTGAACCTATGTAGCCGACTCCGTTCCTTGGAACAATTTACCACCAAGACTGGTAAGTCCTTATTCAACTTTGCAAAGTCATCCATGGGCGCCTGCACAAGTGCATCACCGCCTTCAGCAACATTCGGAGCAGTTCCCTGAGCATTCCTAAGCATCCTATCATAAAAGCCGTAAACATTGTCTACATATCCACAGCATTAGCATTGTTGACTCCTGAGCCTGCTCCTTCTTCAACTCCAGAAGCAAAGTTTTTAGCAGTGTTCCTCGTCGGAAAACTCATCATTCAATCTGTAAAGAAGTTGATTAATCGTCTTTCCAAGGAATCCTACTTAGCGGTGCATGTGTAGTGCAACTTTCCATAAATATACTAATAATATATATATGTAGTTTTGAAAGCCAAAATACCACAAATACGGGCTCTCATATACGTGTACTCTTTCCCTTGGCACTACCCTTTTAGGTTAAACTACGCAACCTAAGTTCTGATACCAAAAGTGACAGCCACCTCGTACTAGCCGACACCCGAAGAGTTGCGGTGTGGTTGTGTTTGGCTAATAAGAGGCGATCGCCAAGGTTGAAATAAGAAAACCCAAATAACCTATCGTATATCTTGCATGCACGAAATAAAATATAATAATAACATAAGTCATGATATAAAACATACGAGACAGTGTTATAAGATGAAAACTGAATCATAAACATCAGAGTAACAAATTCATACTACAGCTTAATATCTAATGAGTCATATAAAGGTACATCTCCAAAATACCTTCTCTAACAAAATAAACTACTAATTCCCAAAGTAGCGATCAACAGAAGTAACAAGGATAAGAGTATATATAATATGTAGGAGCCTCATGCTCGTCTTCGATCAACCACTCGAGCGCGCCAACCTGTCGCTAGTCTGCTCATTTATGAGCATCCAAAGTAATAATAAGCAATGCATAAAACCCCAAGTCAGATAAAGTCTACTGTGAGCGATACTAATCTTAATCACTAAATAGGATAACAAAATAAGTATGAAGAGTCATACCTGACCTGGCCCTACATCCAAAGAGTTAACACGTATAATTATGTTCCCTACTCTATGGTAATCACAATACTGAGTTTACATGCAAGCGCACATGTTATAATGATATCAACCATCCAAACATAGCAAACATCCTCATGTTCCCTCACCCAATGTATGGAGAATACGATATTCTATACTTTGGTCATTAGATTAATCAAGACACTGGCATGCCCTACCTTATGAACTCCACTCAACTATCATTGTGCCCCAACAGATAAGCTATAGCTGATACCCTACCCAATCCTCGATGCATTGGCTCTGGGGTCCAAGTTGATCAGTCCACATCGCATTGGCTCTGGTATGTCCTTGTTTCACTCACTCAATGTCGTATCATAGTTACAAATATAGATATCTCATTTACACATGTTACCGTAGTGAAGTCCAACTTAGAAGTCACTCCGATGGTTCCCATCTGGACCTTTGGTGGCAACTACCCGCTTACACTTTCTTCGTGTCTTGAGTTTAACTAGTCATATTGGAGTTGTCTTCAAAAGAGCTCAATCGTCATCAAGGAGAAGTCCTGGGTAGAAGAAGTCCAGGATATGAGAAATCATGGGTAGGAGAAGTCCCGGATAAGAGAAGTCCCGGGTAGTTACTCAGGTAGCTCAAGGGGGTACTCACCTAGCTCAACGGGGGTACTTAAGTAGCTCAAGGTGTACTCACCTAGATCAAGGGGTACTTATATAGCTTAGTTATCCCGACCCGACTTTGCCGAACCAAACTTCTAAGCACCATAACTTGGTCTTTAGAACTCCAAACGACTTTAAACTAGGCCTAGAGCTTTTTGGGGCCTTCCTTGTCATCCCTACAAAATTTCGTGCTAATCCGACAACATTTTTCTAGATAGGGGATGTCAGGTAGGAATGTTGAACCGAGAATATCGATCCGAGAATGTCGATATGGAACTTGCTGAGTGCATTTTAAAGGTTTCAACAATCTATTTTTTCACTCGAAGGCATTTGCATCCTACACCTAGGCAATGTCTGAACAAATGAAACAATATATACATCAACCAAACAAGATCAAAACACCCAAAGAAGCGTGTTTTTCCCTTAATACCTTAAGATCCGGGATTCACAAACCAAGTCCAAATCGACCCAAAATTATATATATGTCATAACATGATTAATAATGAATTATAAGCATTTTTACATATTTTTATGAGCTACCCATATGCAAATCTATCTAATTATTATATAATAATACTATTACTCACCTTAATCACCCCAATAAGGTTAGATCCAAAAACAGAAGGTGTTTGGCTCAGATTCCTATGTGTTGCAGCAGCTTTTGTGTTGATGTGGTGTTAATTTGACCTGATTTGCACTTACTTAGGTAGTTGGATGCTTAAATGAGAGATTAATGGTAGGTAGAATCCATTAATGGGTGTATAGTAATTTTTGGGAGTTGGAAAAGTGAATTGGGGGATTCCACTACCCCCTTCAACCCCTACCTAGTTATCCTACCTAAAATGGGAAGTAAGCTACCCACCAACGATACAGTTAGTCCATTTTAGCCCATTTAAGCCTTCTCAATCTTATTTCAGCCATTTCTTCCTAACGATAAATCCATTTTCTTATTTGTACACTCTACGGAATGGAAAACGATCATCTGAATCCAGTGGAGGTGGTTTCAAGTCTAAATTCCTTACCAATCAAAAGTCATGGATGAAACAAGGTTTGCAAGGGGCAAAATGGTAACATTAAGAATTGAGAAAAAATGTTGAAAGTAAGAAATGGCCCCAGTAGTCATTTCCCAAAGTTATACAGTTATACGACCTCATATGAAAATAATATAAATATTCTATGATCCTCCATACGTAGAATACGAGTCGTTACACTTTGATATGTAGAATACCAATTGTAACATACCCCTCTTCGACCCTTTACCTGTGTCGAAGTCATCAAACAACCAAGGCGATAGGCATAAGACTATTACATAATCATAGTTTAACTTCCCAATAAAAGGAACAAGCCAAACTGGCATTACATACATGATCAATGATAAGATATATAGGCGATAGCCTCAAGCTCTTTTGAAAATAGTTTAAGAAAGTATATCTTATCAACTCAATCAACACCAATAAGCCATAGAGGAGATAGTCTCAAAACCAATTGAAAACTATTAGAAACTTATCTTGTGAACCACACCCAACACTACAAGAAATGAAGTTATTAACTCAAAACATTTTAGAAAATAGTTAGAACCAAGGCTTATCGACATTGATGAAGACGTCATGGGTTTTGAAGGCGATAAGCCCTGGGGCTTTTAGAAAAAAGTTACAAATAAGCTTACCTATCAAGACTGTGATGCTAAGAATAGAGGTGACAAGCCTCAGATTTTACAAAACAAGATCTGGAAAACAAGCCCTGACGACTTTATCAACAAGGATAGAAGCGATGAGCTTCAAAGCAATTTGGAAAACATAGGTCCTTCCCAACCTTATCTGAGATAATAAGGTTTGAGGCGACAAGTGTCATGCTTTTTTAAAAACAAGATTTAGAAAATTGGCTCATCGAATTGATCGACAAAGTACTGAGGAGGCAACCTCAAATCCTTTAAAATATTAGAGGGGTAAGCCTCTTACTTATCTTTTAGAAATTAGTCTAATCGGTTAGGTAAAACAACGACACGTCCATGTATGAAGGCGAAAAGCTTTGGCATGTTAGTAAGTTTTAAAATTCAAGTGTACATAGGAGACAAGGACCCTTTCGACACGACAAACTTGGATGCTTCCAAAGTATTATAAGTATCAAGTGTTTTTAACTCTTGCTGATGGAGTCGACACATCTATTGACTAGGTCAGTGGACCTGCTAATAAATAGAGAGAAACATACCATTTTAATAATTGAAGTATTTCTTTTTATGTACTCTGCTATAATTGTCAGAACATTATTAGATAATAAAAAGTTGGACTCAGAGTACTCAGACTTCTTAGATATTAAATTTCAAAACATGAATGAATCATTAATGCATTAAATGTAGGAAATTCATATTAAATCATAAATTTATGGGTTAGAGAGTAATCCTCTCTATCGCATATAAAATATTTAGGTTGAAAATCAATATTTAATTATTTCTAATAATTAAATTTCATGATTAATGCACACTTAACCTTAGCAATTCATAATAAATTCTTAAATGTTTAGAAAAATATAAAACAAATAAATCTATCTCCAAAATCATATTGTAAACAATATATAAAACTTTCAAAGCAATTGAATATGCCAAGCTATAGGTTTTGATCTAAAACTTAACCAAACCTCATGCAAACAAGTATATTCAATAAAAACAGACCATTATTTTATCCAAATAATGTCAAAGAACCAAAATACATATGAAACAATAATATATACAATATTTAAATTGGGTATGATAAATATATGAAAATAAAAAGGATTAAAATTATTATTTACATTAGTTTTGAATTAGAAGTAGAGTTTTGTTAATGCCAATTCCTTGGCTTAAGTTTCCTTATCTTCTCCTTATTTTTTCCTCTTCTTCTCTCTAGATTAATGGTCAGACTCTCTTGCTTAGCTTTTAGTTTTATGTTTTTGAAATGATAAATGAATAAATGGTGCAAGATTATGCTTATATTTAAGACCTTGTTCATCCAGCTTTTCCTCTTATATACACTGTAACACCCCGTATTTTTTAGTCTAAGATAATAAAATAAGGATAACTTAATTAAATATTCAGAATTAAGTAAAACGGACTGCGCCATTGCATCTGTCTCGAAATTCTGGTCAAAATGACACCTGATTTGCATAAGTTGGACACCGTATGAAGAAGTTATTAAGGTTCGAAGTTTGTATACGCGCAAGAAGAATATATATATATATTAGGTTCAGAAATTCGAAAATGGATCTAGAAATTCGAAAATCGGTTCAAAATTCAAAATTCAGAAGGCGGCAGATTTCCCGCACAGGTGGGTCGACCCCCTCAAAGGTGGGTCGACATCAGGGTCGACCCCCTCAAGGGTGGGTCTACCCACCTGCGGCAGATTTTGGCAGTTTAGGGTTTTGCGATATTTTGATGATTCAGATGGCTTTTGGGCAAATTTGAGGGTCCTAGTTGCTCCATACTCTTATAAATAAGATCCTAGACCTAACCCTAAATCTCATAATTCGGTATCTACGCCAGAGCTCCGCCATTACTCTCTTTCTCTGCCTTCTCAAATTATGAATTCAGATCTGGAAGAGAGAATCAACATCAATAAAAAGATTATTGAATCATGAAAGCAGGGTAAATTTCTTAATCCAATCTATTCAAGTCTTCCTATTTCTTTCCCTTCTCTTTTAATGAAAATAGTTGATCCATGTTATTAGGTTTCAAATCAAATTAAAGGGGAAAGGGAAATTGTGGATGATAGAACAGATCAGATCCAAAATTTGGGAAAAGCATGAAAGGTGAGTGGGTTTAAAATATACTTTTTGAATAATAGTACCTTTATTGTTTAGCATTCCCTATAATGAACATATTGGAAGGTTTAATTTGATGAAATGAAATATTGTGCTAAAATTGATAATATGTTCAATTAGTTAATATGTTGAGATGTACATTTACTTGAATTTTAAGAAAAATGAATACTGTTGTATAAATCCATTTGATGAACCTATGAATTGGGTAAATTATACACTATTGGAGAAATACATGTTATTTTAAATAAATTTAATTACATGTAGGAGGATACACGACATATATTGGGATTTTGGGCATAATTTGAAATGGGATTTTGGAACATAACATATATTATGTTTTGAGACTTTAATTTGGAGGCGCAATCCGATATGAACATAAATGGTTGAAAATTCGTACATAAGATTAGTTGAAATGTTGGAAATGTTTATATGTTATAGGCTTGTTTAAAATATTGGCAGTAACTACCACTGTTCATATCACATATTGATTTGTCCCATTTATATACCAGATCCCTTACCTGTGTGAATTAGAATGGTTGTATGATTATATACATAGAATTGAATAAATGAAGATGAATATGTCTAGGATTACAAATAGAAATGGTAACTGCACTTATGACACGAGGTTAGGTTGCATTAGTGGTGGAAGTCTGCCAGGACCGGACCGGCATATCCAGCAGCCACTAGTGTTGAACCAAATGTGAGAGGTCTAAGTGCACAAATACGAGAAGGGCTATGACATGAGGTTAGGCCCAACTTGTGAAAGAATCTGCCCGGACCCGACCGACATATCCAACATATACAAGTTGTAGGCCTAATGTGGGAGGACTAGCCCACTATAAACCATAAATGGACATGGTAATGAATTGGACTACTTAACCTAATCTAATCCATAGGGATTGTATGAATATGAACTAAAGTTAGGGTTAAGTAAAAATTGGTTGGACAGTGGGTGGGCTAGGAAAATCTAAGGGAGTGGGTAATATTTTCATATAGGCCCGCAAATTTAGCCCGATAAGGTTATGTAATTAAAGACACCTAGTGGTATACATTACCGGTAGAAATAATAAAGTTATGTAATTAAAGTCACCTTTTAGGGTAAGCATAACTTTTACAAATGATAATCACCTATTATAAATAAATAACATTAATGAAAATGTTGTATAGTAGATAGACTTATCCTAGGGACAAGTGAGATTATAACTTAGGTTATAATAAACTAATAAGGAAATGAGATAACTGGCGAAATGAGATAAGGGACATTTAATTGTAAATTAAGTAATCAGTAAATTGGGAAAGCCAGAAACTAGTTGAGAAAAGGGGGAAAATATATGAAATATAGGAAGTTGTACTTAATTATAAATCAGGTAATCTGTAAGCTTGGAAGTCTGAAACCCATTGGTAAGAATGTTTAGGATTGTCCTAGGGACAAGAGGAAATTATAACATAGGTTATAATAAATGAGTAGAGAAACTTATTAATGGGCCTTAGTCAATAGAACTAAGTTAATAAGTAAACAACGATATGTTGTATTGATAACGTAAAATGAAATTATGATTAAATGAGAAAGAATGAGGAAAACTTATGAAATGAAATAATTTATATTTAATCATAAATGGTAAGTGACATGTTAATTAGAAAACATGTGAATTGGATATATTTAGTTACATATTAAGTAAAGCATGTTATTGTAATGATGAAGTCAACAAGAATATAAAAAAGGATTATGGATTACAGACCTTGGGCCATAATCTAGAGAATAACATGTAGTGGTCTTATTAATAAACTTAAATGGGTTAAGTTATATGACTGAAATTAATAAGCAAGAGAAACTTGGTAATTGGAATAAGAATTCAATATGAATTGGAATAACCAAGTAACTGGAAACCGAATGAGGTGAGACAAGCGCGTAAAAGAATGTTTAGACATAGGGTCTAACAACATGCTAAAGTAAGGCGCTTAGACCAATCCGTACGGTTGAGGGTGAATAAACTAACAGGGTAGATCATCGTGGTGTTATAAGGAACGAGGGGAGCGCACATTCATCTGATTGTTCTAACGGCTCCAAAGGACTGGAAGAGGAAGTACGTGGCTTCCTGAGTTACGTAAGGTGCTCCTAGTAGTCCTCTATGCGGTGACAGATGTCTTAGGCTGTGCTCGTAGAGGTTGGTTCTGCGCGTAAATACTAGGTGGGTGGGCATTGACTACGGAAGTAGCTATGCAGTCAGAATGCTGTGATGCGGTGACACCAGGGTGATTCATCGGTTGCCTCAATGGGGAGGTAGGGGTTAGGACGAACAAAGATAGTGGATCGTCGGATACTCATCATCGGCAGCCAGAGGGATGCGAAAAGACAAGAGCTAAACCCAAGATACCATTCACCTTTTGCTATCGGGGTAGGGGTTGAGGGGAGACGCCTAATGGATGTTTATATTGTTTGTTTCTAGGGGCGTCGCTTAGCTCTTGTAGTCTTTACTAGTTGAGGGAGGGGCCGAGGTGGGGCCATAGCCACCGTGAAAACAGACCCTAGGGATATCTGTATTTGGAGGCTCTTAAAGGCGGGCCTGTACAGGTATGAAAAATCTCCTAACTGAGTTCCGTGTTTCTTGTATCGCCCTGCCATGGAACTCGGTGCACATTAGAGGACGTGCGATTGAGGCATCGAGCTACAGTTGAAGATATGTATGGTGGACAGTCTAGATACATGCATGTCGGCTCTGGGTGGTGTATCATAGACCTGAGGGCATTACTCCAGTATGTATTCTGATTCGAACAAAGGTGGCAGTCTGTACGTTTGCGTAGCATAGTAATGATAGATATATGCGGAACGTAATATTGTTACCCATACGTCACTATGGTGTAGGGTGAGGGACTGCATATATTTCGATGGTGTTACGGTGGAGACCGTGCGAGTGGGGTACCATGGGGTGTACCTCGATATTTGGGGTAGCTACATTTATACTGTATTAGGTAAATCCGCTGGGAAGTAAATAGGTAAGACGTGTGTGTAAGCCTTGAGGGCTGTTAACCCAAGTAACCTAATAAATAAGAAAATATGATTGAACGATATATCTAGGATTATCCAAAGTGTATAGTTTAAATCCAGTCACCAGAACTTGTGTTCTGACCCCTCCTCAAAACATACCCATAGGTTAGATTTGTGGCAGAGACATGAGACATTATAGCCTTGGAACTGATTAGGCAATATTATTAATGCAGTAAGGCTATACTTTGAGTTATATTTTATTTTATCCATTCCGCTGTGAGATATTTTCTGAGCTCTGACATATTTTATGTCTGTCTTTTCTGCAGGATACCAGAGCAAACCAATTCGAGTTTCGATAGATTGGAATTTTGAAAAAAAACCAGTCTGTCGGAATTCAGGTTGTCGCATACACCCTCCTTCTTATCTTTTATTAATCCAATTAGATCCTAAGACAAAGCCATTATTTAATAATTACAAATTTCATCCCATTATCCAATTACGTTGTCATAATTTTGTTTATCCAATAAATTTCTTAATAATTTTTGCTCAAAAATAGATGTTATATCCTCCCCTTCTTAAAAGAAGTTCATCAATTCAACTAAGGACTAAAACAAACACAACAATCATGTAAACAATGCTATCAGTACTAGTGCAGCTCACTAGATACTAAATCTGTAAAATTATATAGAAAATATCATAGAGCAAATCACGATAAGTATCCTTAATCATGTCATCAGTCTCCAAAGTACAACCAGTCTTACGGTTACTCCATTGGACTTTGACCAATCTGACTGTCTTGTTCCCTAGCTCTTTCTCATCTCTAGCCAGTTATCTCACAATAGTTAGATCCTGTAACACCCCACATTTTCAACTTAAGATAATAAAATAAGAATAACTTAATTAAATATCCGGAATTAAGTAAAACGAACTATGCCATTGCGTCCGTCTTGAAATTCTGGTCAAGATAGACACCTGGTTTGCGTAAATCGGACACAATGGCACTGCTTACATAAATATATCCAGAAAATTCGAAATTCAGTTCAAAAATCAAAATTCGCAAGGCGGGAAGTTGAGCGGGAATTCTGCCCGTTGGGGGTCGACCCATGGTTCAACCCACCAACATGTGGGTCGACCTAGGGGTCAAACCATAAATAGGGGGGTCGACTTAAGGGTTGACCCACCCGTGGATCTGGAACATTCTTTTCTGACGTGGTCGGTTTTGGTGTTTTTGATTTAGATCTAAGGGTCCTGGTTCCTCTGCTACACCTATAAATAAGACCCTAGACCCATTGTTTTATTCATATAATTCAATGGCGACGACGAAGTGCTGCTCCAACGTAGTTTGTTCTAGCCTTTTCTTCTTCTTTAACCTATTAAAGTTATTCAAGCTTGGAGATCTGGGATTCTACATCAGCAATCCCTTATTCTATTTTTCTAGAACGGATCTACGTTAATTTTAGATCTCTTATTGAAGTGAGGTAATTCCTAGATCTGGTCTAATTTTCAATTCCCTTCTCTTTTCTTCCCTTTTTCTTTTGGTAAAAATTATAAAATCTATGGTTATTAGGTTCTGAATCTAATTAGGGGAAGACCTTGGAAGGGTAGATCTGGAGCAGATCTAGGATTTGGAAAGATTACAGGGTGAATGGATTTAAGCCATATTATTTTAGATAATGGTATATTATCGTTTAGCATTCCCCATTATGACAAATTGGAATATGACATGTTAAGATGCCTAAACATATGCTAATAATGATTAAAGTGGTATATGACATGCGGGAATGATTAGCATGATATAACGTCAAATTGTTAATATGAATTAGTTGAAATGTTGGAATATTTACATGTTATAATATTAATATGAACATGTTGGAAATTCATATATTAAACTAGTTAAAGTGCTAAAAAGTTTACATTTTATGAACTTGTTCGAATATGGGTATCAACTGTGACTGTTCTTGTTACATGATAATTTGTCCCAAATGTATACATGAAATAATTGGAGTATATGATTATATGGTTTCATGTTAACATAGAATAGTATAAATAAATATGGATTGAGGCATCAACCAAATTATGTTTAAAGATCTTAAATTGGGCTAGTAAATATGACTTGGAAAAAGGGGCATGAAAACCTATAATGAAATAGGAATAATTATTAAAGAATGAACATCCCTAGAATTACATTAATTAGAAACTGCAACCATACTTAGACACGAGGTTAGATTACACTTATCGTAGAAGTCTGCCCGGACCCGCCCGGCATATCCAGCAACCACAAGTGGCGAATCTAATGTGAGGGGTCTAAGTGCATAAACAAGAAATGTGCGAAGACACGAGGTTATGTCCGACTTATGGAAAAAGTCTTCCCGGACCCGCCCGGCATATCCAACATCCACAGGTTGTAGGCTTAATGTGAGAGGTCTGGTACATGTATATATATAAATATATAAATAGCCGGACTGATAAACATTATTAATTGAAATTAATGGTAATAAATGGAATTGAATGAAAGAAAAATACAACAGTAAATGATTTGGAATAAATGGGGAATGATAATAACCTATTAAAAATTAATAACATTAATGAGAATGTTGTATAATAAGTGGACTTGTCCTAGGGACAAGTGAAGATTATAACTCAGGTTATAATAAACTAGTAAGAACGTGATATAACTGGTGGAATTAGATAAGGGACACTTAATTTTAAATTAAGTAATCAGTAATTGGCGGAAAATTGAAACTAGTATATTGTAATTAATAGAGAAAGGGAGAAAATTTATGGAAAGTAAGAAGTATTAATTATAAATTATGTAATCTATAAACTTGGAAACCTGAAATCTGCTGATAGAATAAAATGTTAAAGCTTGTCCTAGGGACAAGTAAGAATTATAACTTAGGTTATAAGAAAACAATAAGAAAAGGGGGATAACTTATGTTAAGAGATAAATTGGACTTAATTGTAAATTAAGTTATTGGTGAGAATGAGAGTATGAAATCTACGGATGAGATTAACATAAGCTATGGAAAGAAAAACTTATTAGTGAACCTTAGTTAAGAGAACCGAGTTAATAAGTAAACAACGGTAAGTTGTAAAGACGGTGGAAATGGAATTATGATTAAATAAGAAGAATGAGGAAAACTTATGAAATGAAAGAAGTTATATTTAATCATAAGTAGTAAGTGACATGTTAATTGGAAAACTTGTGAACTAAGAGATAATTAATAACATATTAGAACATGTTATTGTGACCTAGAAATCAAACAAGAATAAAAAGGGATTGTGGATTACAGACGTCGAACCATAATCCAGAGAATAACATGTGGTGGGCTTATTAATAAACTTTAATGGGTAAAGTTATATGACTGAAATTAATAAGCAAGATAAACTTGGTAATTTGAATAAGAATTCGATATGAAAGGGAATAACCAACTTAAATGGAAACCTGGTGACGTATGGCAAGCGTATAAAAGAATGTTTAGACGTAGGGTCTAACAACATATTAAAGTGAGGCGCTTGGACCAGTCCGTAGGTTTGAGGGTGAATAACCCAATGGGGTAGATCATCGAGGTGTTATAAGAAATGAGGGGAGCGCACATTTATCTGATTATTTTGACAGCTCCGAAGGGCTGGAAGGGGAAGTATGCGGCTTCCTGAGGTATGTAAGGTGCTCCTTGTAGTCCTCTGTGCGATGGCAGATGTCTTATGATGTGCTCACAGAGGTTGGGTCTGTGCGTAACTACTAGGTGGGTGGGCCTTAACTGCAGATGTAGCTATGCAGTCAGAATGCTGTGACGCGGTGACACCAGGGTGATTCAGCGGTTGCTTCAACGCGAGGCGGGGTCAGGTCCAACAAAGATAGTGGATCGTCGGATATTCGTCATCGACAACTAGTGGGATGCGAAAGAATAGAGCTAAACCCAAGAAACCATTTACCTTTTGCTATCAGGGTATGGTGGTTGAGGGCAGACACCAAATGGATGTTTAGATTATTTGTTGTTAAGGGAACGTCGCTTAGCTCTTGTAGTCTTTACTAGTTGAGGGAGAGGCCCAGGTGGGGCCATAGCCACCATGAAAACAGAACCTAGGAATATCTGTAGAGGCTCTTAAAGATGGGCCTATATAGATATGGAAAAGCTCCCGAGCGAGTTCCGTGTTTCTTGTATCGCCCTTCCATGGAACTCGGTGCACATTAGAGGACGTTCGATTGAGACACTGAGCTACAATTGAAGATACGTATGGTGGACAGTCTAGATACATGCAGGTCGGCTCTGGGTGATGTATCGTAGACTTGAGGGCATTACTCCGGTATGAATTCTGATTTGAACAAAGGTGGCAGTCCATATGTTTGCGTAGCATAGTAATGACAGATATATGCAGAACGTATCATTGTTATATAGAGATCCATACGTCACTACGGCGTAGGATGAGGGACTACATATATTTCGATAGTGTTACGGTGGAGATCGTGCGAGTGGGGTACCATGGGGTGTACCTTAATATTGGGGGTAGCTACATATATACTATATTAGGTTAATCCACTGGGAAGTAAATGGGTACGACATGTGTGTAAGCCTTGAGTGCTGATAACCTAAGTAACCTAATAAATAAGATAATATGATTGAACGGTATATATAGGATTATCAAAAGTGTATAGTTTAAATCCAGTCACCAGAACTTGTGTTCTGACCCCCTCCTCATAACATACTCGCAGGTTAGATTTGTGGCAGAGACATGATAGCTTTGGATACTGGTTAGGCAGTATTAATAATACAGTAAGGCTATGTTTTGATTATACTATATTTTATCCATTCCGCTATGAGATATTTTATGAGCTCTGACATATTTTATGTCTCTGTCTTTTCTACAGGACACCAAAGCATAACAACTTCAGTTTCGATGGATTTGAATTTTGCAAAAAAAAAAATCTAGTCTGTCGGAATTCGGGTTGTCACATTTGGTATCAGAGCTCAGGTTTAGTATTCCTATATAAGTAGTGAGTGAACGTATTTGTATCTTTAAAAATATAAATATATTATATATATACCTAGATCCATAGAGGAACCCACTAAATAGAAAGAGTATAACATGGTGAGAAATGGGATGTTTGTTTTGTACACTAAAGGAATGAATAAGGAAATCTGAGACCCTTAGGTAATTTGGGTGGTGAGTGTACAATATACTCTATATGGAAGGAAAGTGAATCCCATATGATTAATATTTTGGGTTAGTGGGTTTGGCAGTAAAACCTTATAGATTGGAAAAGGTTAGAAAGAGAAAAATGGATTAGGAATATATATATATATATATATGTATATATATATAGTTGAGAGAATTGATATTGGGGAATGTCTAGGAAAGCCTGGAAAATTGGAAACCCGCTTTGAGTCTAACCCCATTGTTAACTTTTAAGAACTTGAGATTATAAAAGTCTTGGGAAAATGGTTTATGTTGTTTTCAAGTTTTAATCTTAAAAGTTATAGTTTTAAATATGTAAGGAAGTACACATATTGAGTTTTAAAGAAAAAAAATTCTCTCAGAAAAAGGTGCATATTATAGAGCATGTATATCTCGCTAGTTTTCTTGTTATATTTCATACAAGAGTTGTTAATAAAGAAAGATTTGAAATCTCTATTCTTATGACAATCCTTTTTGGATAAATTATTTTGATAAGATAATTTTGTTGGGTGGACAAAATAAGTGTAGAAATTAAGAATAGAGTGGATGTCTGCACCTTGTAGTAAGAGAATAAACCGACCTTATAGGTAAGAACAAGTCATAAACCCGACGAAGAAAATAGTTGTCTGTATCTACTCCAGTTTTGTGATTTGAAAAAAAAAATGATGACTTACATTTTTAAGATGACATGTTTTTATGGTTTGGCAAAAGAAAATTTTCATGAGGAAAATAAGGTTTTGGCACTTTTAATTTTTGAAAGGAAAAGAGCCAAACCATGTATGAAGTCGGTAAGGATTAGTGCCTAGGAAAGACGGGAAAAGTTTTGAGGCTATAAAGTAAATAGCGAGAATCATCTTGGATTAATAGTGAGTTCCTATAGAATGCGTAAGCATTGGAAAGCATTGGATGTTGCTTGAAATAATTGTTGGAACACAACTAGGACTAATGGTGACTACTAGATAGAAAAGGGGCAAGTAAGTGTTTAGAACCTGTTACTAATTTTCAAGTTAAGGGTAAAACCCGTTACTACATTTCAGTTGGGATCGTTCCATTATATTGTTCTTGTTGGGAAGTTAGGGTAACACCTGAACTTGTCGTGAATCCCATGGTTTGGACTTTTTCGATAGAGGGGGACATAGTCCCGAGATTCTTGGCCCTTAGTAGTAGCTGTGTAGGGTGTCCGTTCTCCTGTTTTAGTTGAAAGACTAGAGGCTTATTTAAATTTAAACTAAGATCAGATGATTAAATAAGCTAAGAAAAGAAAAATAGTACAACTAAAAAGGAAATAGAAAATTCAGTAAGGCAACAAAAATGGAAAATTTTGAGAAAAGATGGATTAAAAATTTCCAAGATAAGATGAAAAATAAAATCAGTAATATTTTTTTTCTTATGTGGGCTGTGCTTGGATAGGAAAATAGGGAATCTTTATAAATAGTTACATAAAAATTGAAGTACGGTTAGAAAAAGGTTGAAAAAGAAAAACGGAAGATGCGGAGTTCTCCGTTTTCCACCTTTTTGTAACATAAGAGATCAAATTTAGGAAATTAAATTTTTCTAAAATTCGAAAAATAAAGTTGGTTGGTAGGATTACGGATTCAACAATTGGATGAACTATGCTCTTACTCAGTAAGAGTGTGGGAAAACTTGGATGAAAAAGCATTTTTGATTTTCAAAATATTGCATTCATGTAGAACTGCCAGTATATTTAGGATATGAGCATCATATTTCAAAATAGGATTGTTTAAAAAAATTCATACACAAAGGAGGTACCGCTTAGGCATACAAGCATTATTATGTTGTACTTCACTTTGCACAAGTTCACAATGTTTGCAAAAATTGAATGCACACATGATGGATGCATATTATGCAAGGGGTTAATTGATTTTACCCTTACTAAATTTCGGGGACGAAATTTCCTAAGGGTGGGAGAATGTAACACCCCACATTTTTAACTTAGGATAATAAAATAAGAACAACTTAATCAAATATTCAGAATTAAGTAAAACGGACTGCGCCATTGCATTTGTCTCGAAATTCTGGTCAAGATAGGCACCTGGTTTGCGTAAATCAGGCACCATATGAAGAAGTCATGAGTGTTAGAAGTTTGTATACATATAAGGAGCTTATATGTATATATAAATTAAATAAATATATCCAAAAAATTCAAAAATTAGTTCAAAAATCAAAATTCGCAAGGCAGGAAGTTGAGCTGGAATTTTGCCCAATGGGGGTCGACCCACCAACAGGAGTGTCGACCCACCAATAGGGGATCGACCTAGGGGTCGACCCACCTGCGGATCTGGAACATTCTTTTCAGACATGGTTGGTTTTGGTGTTTTAGATTTAGATCTAAGGGTCCTGGTTCCTCCGCTACACCTATATCTAAGTGCTGCTCCAACGTAGTTTGTTCTAGCCTTTTCTTCTTCTTCAACCTATTAGTGTTATTCAAGCTTGGAGATCTGGGATTCTACATCAGCAATCCCTTTTTCTATTTTTCTAGAACGGATCTACGTTAATTTTAGATCTCTTATTGAAGTGAGGTAATTCCTAAATCTGGTCTATTTTTCAATTCTCTTCTCTTTTCTTCCCTTTTTCTTTTGGTGAAAATTATAAAATCCATGGTTGTTAGGTTCTGAATCTAATTATGGGGAAACCATGGAAGGGTAGATCTGGACTAGATCCTGGATTTGGAAAGCTTAGGAGGTGAGTGGATTTAAGCCATATTATTTTAGATAATGGTATATTATCGTTTAGCATTCCGCATTATGACAAATTGGAATATGACATGTTAAGATGCCTAAACATATGCTAATAATGATTAAAGTGGTGTATGACATGCGGGAATGATTAGCATGATATAACGTCAAATTGTTAATATGAATCAGTTGAAATGTTGGAATGTTTACATGTTATAATATTAGTATGAACATGTTGGAAAATTCATATATTGAATAAGTTGAAGTGCTAAAAAGTTTGCATGTTATGAACTTGTTCGAATATGGGTATCAACTGTGACTGTTCTTGTTACATGATAATTTATCCCAAATGTATACATGAAATAATTGGAGAAAGTATATGATTATATGGTTTCATGTTAACATAGAATTGAATAAATAAATATGGATTGGGGCTCGACCAAATTATGTTTAAAGATCTTAAATTGGGCTAGTAAATATAACTTGGAAAAAGGGGCATGAAAACCTATAATGAAATAGGAATAATTATTGAAGAATGAAAATGCCTAGAATTACAGTAATTAGAAATCGTAAGCGTACTTAGACACTAGGTCAGATTACACTTGTGGTAGAAGTCTGCCCGGACTCGTGGCATATCCAGCAACCATAAGTAGCGAATCTAATGTGAGGGGTCCAAGTGCATAAACACGAAATGTGCCAAGACACGAGGTTAAGTCCGACTTGTGGAAGAAGTCTGCCCGGACCCGCCCTGCATATCCAGCATCCACAGGTTATAGGCTTAATGTGAGAGGTCTGGTACATGTGTGTGTGTGTATATATATATATAAACAGTCAGACAGATAAACAGTATTAATTGAAATTAATGGTAATAAATAGAATTGGATGAAAGAAAGATACAACAGTAAATGATTTGGAATAAATGGGGAATGATAATAACCTATTATAAATTAATAACATTAATGATAATGTTGTATAATAGGTGGGCTTGTCCTAGGGACAAGTGAAGATTATAACTCAGGTTATAATAAACTAGTAAGAACATGATATAACTGGTGGAATGATATAAGTGAAACTTAATTTTAAATTAAGTAATCAGTAATTGGGGAAAATTGAAACCAGTAGATTGTAATAAATAAAGAAAAGGGGAAAGTTTATGGAAAGTAAGAAGTAGTACTTAATTATAAATTAAGTAATCTATAATCTTGGAAATCCGAAATCTGCTGATAGAATAATATATTAAAGGTTGTCTTAGGGACAAGTGAGAATTATAACTTGGGTTATAAGAAAACAATAAGAAAAGGCGGATAACTTATGTTAAGAGATAAATTGGACTTAATTGTAAATTAAGTTATTGGTGAGAACGAGAATATGAAATATATGGATGAGAACAACATAAGTTATGGAAAGAAAAACTTATTAGTGAACCTTAGTTAAGAGAACTAAGTTAACAAGTAAAGAACAGTAAGTTGTAAAGGCGGTGGAAATGGAATCATGATTAAATAAGAAGAATGAGGAAAACTTATGAAATGAAATAAGTTATATTTAATCATAAGTGGTAAGTGACATGTTAATTGGAAAACTTGTGAACTAAGAGATACTTAATAACATATTAGAACATGTTATTGTGACCTTGAAATCAAACAAGAATAAAAATGGATTGTGGATTACAAACCTTGGTCCACAGTCCATAGAATAACATGTGGTGGGCTTATTAATAAACTTAAATGGGTTAAGTTATATAACTGAAATTAATAAGCAAGAGAAACTTGGTAATTTGAATAAGAATTCAATATGAAAGGGAATAACCAAGTTAAATGGAAACCTGGTGAGCTAAGGCAAGTGCGTAAAACAATGTTTAGACGTAGGCCTCACAGCATATTAAAATGAGGCGCTTGGACCAGTCCGTAGGCTTGAGGGTGAATAACCCAATGTGGTAGATCATCGAGGTGTTGTACGACACGAGGGGAGCACACATTCATCTGATTTTTCTGACGGCTCCGAAGGACTGGAAGGGGAATCACATGGCTTCCGTAGGTATGTAAGGTGCTACTACTAGTCCTCTGTGCGGTGGCAGATGTCTTAAGTTGTGCTCGCAGAGGTTGGGTCTGCGCGTACTACTAGGTGGGTGGGCCTTGACTACAGAAGTAGCTATGCAGTCAGAATGCTGTGATGCGGTGACACCAGGGTGATTCAGTGGTTTCCTCAATGCGAGGCGGGGTCAGGACCAATAAATATAGTGGATCGTTAGATATTCATCATCGACAGCCAGTGGGATACGAAAAGACTAGATCTAAACCCAAGAAACCATTCGCCTTTTGCTATCAGGGTATAGTGGTTGAGTGGAGACACCAAATGGATGTTTAGATTGTTTGTTGTTAGGGGCACGTCGCTTAGCTCTTGTAGTCTTTACTAGTTGAGTTAGTGGCCTAGGTAGGGCCATAGCCACCGTGAAAATAGACCCTAGGAATATTTGTAGAGGCTCTTAAAGACGGGACTGTATAGATATGGAAAAGCTCCCGACCGAGTTTCGTGTTTCTTGTATCGCCCTACCATGGAACTCAGTGCACATTAGAGGATGTGAGATTGAGGCATCGAGCTACAATTGAAGATACATGTGGTGGACAGTCTAGATACATGCAGGTCAGCTCTGGGTGCTGTATCGTAGACTTGAGGGCATTACTCCAGTATGTATTCTGATTCGAACAAAGGTGGCAGTCTGTATGTTTGCATAGCATAGTAATGACAGATATATGCAGAACGTAACATTGTTATATAGAGATTCGTACGTCACGACGGCGTAGGATGAGGGACTGCATATAGTTTGATAGTGTTACGGTGGAGACTGTGCGAGTGGGGTACCATGGGGTGTACCTTAATATTGGGGGTAGCTACATATATACTATATTAGGTTAATCCACTGGGAAGTAAATGGGTACGACGTGTGTGTAAGCCTTGAGTGCTGATAACCCAAGTAACCTAATAAATAAGATAATATGATTGAATGGTATATGTAGGATTATCCAAAGTGTATAGTTTAAATCCAGTCACCAGAAATTGTGTTATGACCCCCTCCTCATAACATACTCGTAGGTTAGATTTGTGGCAGAGACATGATAGCTTTGGATACTGGTTAGGCAGTATTAATAATACGGTAAGGCTATGTTTTGGTAAAACTATATTTTATCCATTCCGCTGTGAGATATTTCCTGAGCTCTGACATATTTTATGTCTCTGTGTTTTCTGTAGGATACCAAAGCACAAAAAACTTCAGTTTCGATGGATTGGAATTTTGAAAAAAAAAATCGGTCTGTCGGAATTCGGGTTGTCACAGATCCGGTTCGACCATTAAGTCTTCCAATACCTTTTGGACTTTAGCTTATCGAGATCAGAAGATAAGAAACATGAAAAACATTATGGACACCCACCAAACTCTCAGGTAAGTCCAGTTGGCATGCAAGTTTCCTCGATCTTTCTATGGTAGAAAAGGGTACAGTAAACCTCAATGCTAATTTCCTTGACTTTCTGAATTTTATCATACCTTTCATTGGTATTTCCTTGAATAAAAACGTAGTCTTTAATAGAAAACTCAAGATCCTTATATGCCTTATCCACATAACTCTTCTGCCTCAGTTGAGCTTCTCCCATCTGGCCTCGTATCAACTCAATCTTCTCTACAAATTCTTTCATCAAATCTTGACCTATGACTAATCTACCTTTGTTCTCTAACCAACAAGCTGACTATTTACACGACCTTCCATACAATGCCTTAAATGATTCTTTTCATATACCAGCCTAACAGATGCTATTATAGGAAAACTTGATTGGATGCAAATGGTCCTCCCCCGAGCCACCAAAATCTGGAATACAAGCTCTTAACAAATCCACATGCGCCTTATTGACTTTTTTCTTCTGTTCAACTATCTATGGGTGATAAGCAATACTTGTCTTAAGCTTGATACCCAAAACCTGTTGTATATAACGGTGTTGTATACACAATTATATGATTTTTGTTTGATGATAACAACCAAATATATATTATTTTAAATGTGTTTGTTGCAGTACTGTTTCATATATTTATCACAGACTGGAATATAATATTTATATTCAAATAAAATATGACTGTACAAAATTCCAAATATTCACACAGTATTTTATTTGAATAGAATATTTTATTTCAAAATTTAAACAGTATAGATTTTATACTCCACTATTTGTACATTACCGATATTCTTTTCAATACACTCAATTTAACATACAGTTTCTCTCTACATCACTCATGCTTGGTTATACAGACTCATATTCATATACAAACACTGGTACTGACATTCACTGACACTGTTCTTGTTCTAAATTTTCTATCTTCTGTCTTCTGCTTCAGTCAATCTAGCATCTTCACTATCAGTCTTGTCATCATCTTCATACCTATCATACACACAGAAACACACACCGAGTACGCTACAATAAAAATAAAGAATGAATGCATGCAGATTTGAATTTTATTTTTGGAATTTTATTTGCCTCAGTTTTTTGATGTGTTTCTCATCATTTTTCATGACTTGATCTGATGCATCTGTGTCTAGGCAGACAGTTTGTATATGTACAGGGACAAGAAATTTTCTGATGGCTGCATATACACACGTGTATAAATATACATGTGTGCACTGCCTCGCCAACCAGCGAGCAACTGAGGAGTAGCCACATGGACCATCTCGGCTCAGTGCTTTACTCAGTGAACATTCAAGCCAAAAGTCAAATGTGCAACAATGGGGCCGAGCATATATGATAGTCAACAAAACATGGTGAATAGTGTACACTACATGTGTATATTCTTCAAATATCAAACAGCAAGTTCAAGGGGCCGAGCAAACATGCAAACAAACTCAAACATATGCACAAAATTATGCCAACATGAACAAGTGCACAACAAACATATGGAGCAAGCTTGGTTCATAGTTCAAGTGTACCTAAGATGGCTCGACAAATTCATTTCAGCAAATCAAAGTTTTAAATATGGCAGCTATCATTTCTCAAGACAGGTGAACAACAAGTGATGCATGAGTCGAGTCAGCATGGTCAAACTGGATGAACATAACATGATGGTTTAACAGCAAAAGTATACACATGTGAACATGGTGAAACAAATGTCAAAGGGTGCAGCATGGTTCAGAAACATGAATGATGCAGAAATTTTGTGTCGAGTACAACATAGAAATCCAGAGCAACAATTTAGAGGCACACATACATGATCAAGCAACTAGAAGTAAAACAGTGTGTATTTACAGGTCGAGGGAGATCAGTTTTGACATATGGACATAGCTACACAAACATGAAACAGATCAGTGAAACAGGAAAGAAGAGTGTACAAGACAGGTTTCTTTTTATGTGCCAAATACTTTTTCAGATCAACTACATCAACACAACAAAGCAGTCCAAATAAGCATGAACATAGTTGAACTATAATAACACAGCAAAGAACAAAACAGTGAAGACAACATGTCTAAATGGTGCAGCTACAAGTACAATAGCTATGTTTAGTTCAAATGGATGTTAAACATGGTCAAAGCAGTGTGGACAAGTTTTCAGTACACATGGTTCTTTCAACTCAGAGCATGGATAAAGGAGCTACAACAAGATTTAATCAAATGGAGGAGCTATAGCATGAAAATGGAAGTAACAACAAAACAGACAAGTTCATATTTCAAGTGGACAAGCAAAACTCAAGTGTTCATGAATTTAATGCCGAGTAAATCAACATGAATCAAAATAGGCAAGTGATTAATCTTTGGATCCAGAAATTATTCCAAAATAAATGTTTGATTTTCAGAAGAAAATAACTCAAGTATTCTTTGGCAAATCAATTTTCATGCAAGGAATAAATCATTGCTAATCAGTATCCAGAAATGAAAGCAATGCCTTTTGGGATTTCATTCAATCAAGTATATCGGGCAAGAAAACATTTCCAGAAATCATGTTTCTCTTTTGGACAAGATTTAAATCAGTTTGCTATTGGTGAAATAATATTTGGCAATGCATTATTCAGAAATGATTTCATGGCGTAAAAACAAGTGGGCCAAAGTTTTTATTTCCTATTTTCACAAAGGTGTTATAAGGCAACAATTAAAAAAAAAATTCCATAAAATTTTCAAGGGCCGATTCAATCAAGGCACCAAAGAGGATAAATCACGCAAGCTTTTCAATGCCAAGATTTCAAATTCAAGAATCATTTTTAATTCGAGAATGTCAAAAAGGGAAAACAAAGAAATCAGCCAAGTCATCGATTGAAATTAGAGGCAACAAATTCTCGCAAATCAGATTTCGTCATTTCAGGAAATCAGAGATTTTATAGGAGTCTCTAATCCTATTTTTACACCATTACATCACAGGCAGAACGCATCGAAATCCAACACAACAAAATTAAAAGACAAGAGAATTTAAAAATCAAACTCACTCACATTTTTCTAGAGATTTCAATCGAGAGGAAGAGGAACCCCAAATCGTGATTACGAGAATCAACGCAAGGCTTCATAGATCTTTCAAAGTATTCAAGCAATTTAATCACGATTCGATTTGGGGATTTATTGGAGAAACCCTAGCCAAATTTCCAGCAGCCATTTCTATTTTTCAAGGAGGAAAGTGATCGGGTAAAATGGGTGCAAAGAATTAAAGAAGTGGGCCGGCCATTTTTTCTAGTCCAACATTTCAAGTGAAAAAGGGGATGACCCCTTATCCTTTAAACTCTTTTATTTCTTAGGGTTTCTTTTCTATTTTTGTTTTATTTTTGTATTGTTGTAATCTATAAAACAAACGAACAGTTTTCTAGAGTCTGTAAAATTCTAGAGGAATCAGTCTGGGTGTTGACTGACAGTTGCTAGAGTCTGTAAAATCTAGGTTACTGGTTACGGGGTCGTAACTAGGGGAAATCTGATCAAGGGGATATCGATCAGTCTAGGGTTTTGAGCATAGGGTTAGGACCTAGTAGAAAAGAATATCGGTATGTACATAGTCTTATATGCAGGATCTGTTTATAACACCTAGTAGAAACTTTAGGAATGCAGCAGTAGGCAGGGTTTTGCCGAAGCTGGGTATATCTGTGTGTGATTTATTTTCTTCACTTTTATTTCTACTGCATTCTGTGATCTGCTAATTATTTTAATATCCTGTCAGATTTTCAATTCAGTTAAAAACTGTGATAAACCCTATTCACCCCCCTCTAGGGTTAATCTAGCTCCAACAATTGGTATCAGAGTAGGTTTTCTGATAACTCTAGAGTAACGGTGATTCTTAGTTGTCATTCGATAGAGAGTCAGTCCAGTTCATCTCCAACTATTTTCAATGGAACATATTTTTTAAACTGGAAATCCAACATGGAATTTTATTTAAAACCTGTTAATATTAAATACTGGGATATTGTTATCAATGGATTTGATAGTGTGGATATTACATTCAATACCCGTGCTATGAAAATTATATTTGATTATCTTAGTACTGAACAGTTTAATCTTATCTGCCATTGTTTATCTGCACAGGAAATCTGGGATGCTCTCAATACGAAGTATGGAAGATCTGACAACAGTGGCTCAAAACCCGAGAAAGTCAACTCAGATTCAGAGTTCTGTTTAACAGGATTTACAAATGAAACTTCAGATGGATCAGATGATGGAGAATCAACAAATGCTGAAACAAAAAATTTCTCATATGAAGATCTGGTTTACATGTGTCTTGATTTAACGAAATCTGTTGATAAACTCCAATTGAAAAATAAGTCTCCGAAATCTAAGAATTTTGAGTTGACCAGCAAAATTGATGATTTGGAATCACAACTTGAATATGTTAAAAATTCTTCAAATTCTATTTACAAAAATTGTTTGAAATTGAAAACCAATCTTGTTCATCTCAATAAAAATATTCAAAAGTTTGAAAATGAAATTCTGATCTTAAATGAGAACAAGACTAAGTTATCAAATTTGAATAACCTTCTGCAAAAGGAATTTGAAAATTTTAAAACAGATATAAATTCCAATTTTGAAATTGCTGAAAAGGAGAACTTGTTGAAATCAAATTTGATTTTGAAAGAACTTGAAAACGGGATTGAAAAATCCAAGAAATTTGAGTTTGAAAAACAAAAACGATTTGAATCTGAAATTGCTGAGTCCTAAGTCAGAATTGGATTACTTGAATCTGAAAATTTGGTTTTGAAACAATATGATGCTGAAAGGAAGATCACTAATAACCGCTGTTCAGATTTAATAAAAGAGAACGGTGATCTTAAATTCAAAATTCAACAACTAAAGTCAACTTTGGTTAAATTTTCTGATGGAGAAAAATCTTTAAAAATATTGTTGAAAAACCAATTTTCTTCTAGAAATAAATGTGGTCTCAGATTTGAGAAAAATAATGTTTTTGAAAATCAGAACTCAAATGATTTTAAAAATCCTTTAAACTGCCTTGGAAAGAATTGATATGAAAATTCAAACTCTGATTATTGCAAAGGATTTTGGAATCATAAACGTGATGTGAATTTATTTTATAATAATCCAGTTGAACAATTCTGGATCCTAAAAAGAAATAAAACAAACTGCATTAAATTCAAACAGATTTGGGTTCCAAAGGGTACGATAATAGATTCAAATGGATTATTATACAAACACGTTTGGGTACCAAAACGTACAAACATAACTGTGAGTGGTTTTACTACTTTTGTTAGACCACTTGATCCCTTTATTTGCTCAGTACCAATGGAGGCTGAGGAACTGCTATGCAAAAAGAAATTTGAAATCAAGCTGAGTTATACTTCTATATTCCTTACAGTTCCTTGGCCAAGATTTGTTGTGTTAGAGATTTCTTTAGTTTACATCAATTTCAGGTATGATCTCTGAACTCACCTTTGTAAATATTTATTTTCTTTGTTTATTCCTCCTTCTGTCCTTTCTGTTTATTTTTTTTTCTGTTTTAATTTGTCACTGCCATATGTCTTTTATCTTGGGATTCTTTAACTACAAGTTGCAGAACTCTTGACTGTCTGGAAATCTGCTTTACCTCAATGAAAATCTGATATTTTAATCTTTTCCAGATCTTGAATTTAAACTTGTATATATCTGCAATTGTTTTTGAAGTTCACTTTTTATTTTCTGAATTCCTAACAGTGTTGACGTATTTTTCAATTATCTTGAACACTGTTTATATGAATTCTAATTTTTTTAAGATCTGAAATATTATTGAAATTTCACACATCCCTGCCGTTCTGAGTTTCTTCTAATTCAGTTTAGAAAGGCTTAAAAATTTATACTCATTACAGCACACTACTACTTATCAGTCATGATAATTTCATTGAGTTTCAGATTGGCTTAGATATTCTTGTATCACATTGTTTACATCTTGGAATTCATCTTATATTCATGATCATTTTTGTTTGGAATTTGTTTGTTTGAAATCAACTGAAATTCCTGATATTTTGAATCTCACACACCACATAAATTTGAAATTATTAATCTTATGTGACTGATTCATTATATCTAAAACTTGACATTAATTCAAGTGATTTCAAATAAATTTTTTTTGGATCATGAATATCTCTTAAGCCTGATGTAAATGATCTGAAATTACTCTTGTGTGATTGACAGAAAAATTTGTGAAAAAATCTTTTGAAAAATGGTCATTAAAACTCACTGCTATTTTATGATGATTTGATTTGAATATTTGTTTGTTTAAAATCATTTGATATTATTGATTTATTGAATCTCACACATATCCAGAATCTGAAATTTATAATATGGTGTGATTGATTCATTGAATCATGAGTTTTTTTATATTTCCTCAAATGATTTCAAATAAACGGTATTTTTAATCTTGGATCATGAATCATATTATATGACCATCATAAAATGTCTTGATAAGTGTGCTTTGAAACTAATTTTGGTGCTGCTATGATACTGTTTTGAAAAATGTTTTGTTTTGGAATCATGCTGCTCTGATTAAAAGAAATTGATTTGTAAATATTTTTGAGGACTGCTTGATTTGGTATCAAAGGTTTACCATTCTCTGATAAATGGAATATGTGTGCTTGAGTTGCTTGCATTGTAATTTTTTTGACTAAGATACCCTTGTTTAGCCACCAGTGTCATTTTAAAATCCTCATTAATAGAGACACCAATTGGTATCAGATGTGCAATTTTTTTTGTCTTGCTATATATATTTCTTAATCCCTCTTGCTTTGTATAGATCTTTCTTATCCCTCTTATAATTGTTTTTCAATTCTAAAATTATTTATTGATTATTCATTCAGAAATTGAAATCAATATCCAAATTGAACTATATTTATAATTCATCAAAATTATTATTAGGTTTTGAAATTGTGATGAATTGTGACTGCAGTATATTTCACAACAAGAGGAGATTTTATTTAGATTTTCAAGATGGTTGAACATTTATTATAATATTTTTGAATTGGCAATTATTTCACGACCATCTCTTTTATCTATCATCATTCTACCAACCATCATGATTTTATATTAATGTGGAGACTTTAATTTTTTTAAAATCTTTTTGGATAAACAGTGAAAATATTTGTGATGGAATTGTGGTTATATTATCATTCAGAATTAGTGATAATTGAAAATTTTCAATGACCCGGTACAGTCGAGCATATTTCATAATATGATTAATTTAGAAATTTATTTCACAAACCATTTCTGTACCTATCACATTTCTATCATCCATATTGGTTTTATATACTAAGGAGCTTTTCCTTTTAAAGATGAAAATGAAAAAAAAAATATTCATAAGTGTTTCTCTAACATCATTTAAAAATCCAAGCTCTGGTTATGAATGGTTATGAGATTACTTATATTTAAGCTGCAACTGATCTCATTTAAAAATCCAAGATCTGGTTATGCGTAGTCAGTGTGCTCTTAAATTAAAAGAAAAAGGAAATAATGTAAATAAAATAAAGTTTTATATGAAATTCTCCTTGGTGTGTAAAAACCAGACTATCAATCCATTTTCTTAATTGTGAAATGTGTTAATATTTTATGATATATTATGATTTGTTGATTGATAGATATTGGGATTTGAGATTATACGATATTGTCACTTAAATTGAATTAATAATTATAGTCCAAAATCCATCACTGTTTTTTAACTTCATTTTTATAAAAGTTCTTTTGGAAAATAATTGAATTTTTTTTGTAACTCTCTCCATTTTATATAAAATTCATTGTAAATCGGCCATTCTCTACAATGTGAAATATGCCACCTATTTTTAGAATATTATGATTTTTGTTTAACTGATTGAGATTTATGATGATCGTTCTTCCTCTTAAGCTGAAATTATATTTTCTAGTCATTTTTCATCTATATTTTAAATTCTATATCCTTTTGATGATAACAAAAGGGGGAGAATGGATTGAGATTTTGATTTATGAGTGAATATTTTATAAATACTTTAATTTTTGAAAATTCCAATTTTTTTTAAACACTCTATTCATGCACAGTTATAGGGGGAGTCTATGTTGAAGGGGGAGCTTTCAAATAGGGGGAGTTATGTTCTTCTTTGTCAAACACATTTATTGTATTCAAAATCTTAATATTTGTTTGTCATCATCAAAAGGGGGAGATTGTTGTATGTAACGGTGTTGTATACACAATTATATGATTTTTGTTTGATGATAACAACCAAATATATATTATTTTAAATGTGTTTGTTGCTGTACTGTTTCATATATTTATCACAGACTGGAATATAATATTTATATTCAAATAAAATACGACTGTACAAAATTCCAAATATTCACACAATATTTTATTTGAATAGAATATTTTATTTCAAAATTTAAACAGTACAAATTTTATACTCCACTATTTGTACATCACTGATATTCTTTTCAATACACTCAATTTAACATACAGTTTCTCTCTACATCACTCACGCTTGGTTATACAGACTCATATTCATATACAGACACTTGTACTGACATTCACTGACACTATTCTTGTTCTAAATTTTCTATCTTCTGTCTTCTGCTTCAGTCAGTCTAGCATCTTCACTATCAATCCTATCATCATCTTCATACCGGTCATACACACAGAAACACACACACAGTACACTGCAATAAAAATAAAAAATAAATACATGCAGATTTGAATTTTATTTTTGGAATTTTATTTGCCTCAGTTTTCTGGTGTGTTTCTCATCATTTTTCATGACTTGATCTGATGCATCTGTTCTAGGTAGACAGTTTGTATATGTAAAGGGACTTGAAATTTTCTGATGGCTGCGTATACACACGTTTATAAATATACACGTGTGCACTGCCTCGCCAACCAACGAGCATCTGAGGAGTAGCCACATGGACCGTCTCGACTCAGTGCTTTACTCAGTGAACATTCAAGCCAAAAGTCAAATGTGCAACAATGGGGCCGAGCATATATGATAGTCAACAAAACATGGTGAATAGTGTACACTTCATGTGTATATTCTTCAAATACCAAACAGCAAGTTCAAGGGGCCGGGCAAACATGCAAACAAACTCAAACATATGCACAGAATTGTGCAAACATGAACAAGTGCACAACAAACATATGGAGCAAGCTTGGTTCATAGTTCAAGTGTATCTAAGAAGGCTCGACAAATTCATTTCAGCAAATCAAAGTTTTAAATATGGCAGCTATCATTTCTCCAGACAGGTGAACAACAAGTGATGCATGAGTCGGGTCAGCATGGTCAAACTGGATGAACACAACATGATGGTGCAACAACAAAAGTATACACATGTGAACATGGTGAAACAAATGTCAAAGGGTGCAACATGGTTCAGAAACATGAATGATGCAGAAATTTTGTGTTGAGTACAACATAGAAATCTAGAGCAACAATTTAGAGGCACACATACATGATCAACCAACTAGAAGTAAAACGGTGTGTATTTACAGGTCGAGGGAGATCAGTTTTGACATATGGACACAGCTACACAAACATGAAAAAGATCAGTGAAACATGAAAGAAGAGTGTACAAGACAGGTTTCTTTTTATGTGCCAAATACATTTTCAGATAAACTACATCAACACAACAAAACAGTCCAAATAAGCATGAACATAGTCGAACTATAATAACACAGCAAAGAAAAAAACAGTGAAGACGACATGGATAAATGGTGCAGCTACAAGTGCAATAGCTATGTTTAGTTTAAATGGATGTTAAACATGGTCAAAGCAGTGTGAACAAGTTTTCAGTACACATGGTTCTTTCAACTCAGAGCATGGATAAAGGAGCTACAACAAGATTTAATCAAGTGGAGGAGCTACAACATGAAAATGGAAGTAACAACAAAATAGACAAGTTCATATTTCAAGTGGACAGGCAAAACTCAAGTGTTCATGAATTTAATGCCGAGTAAATCAACATGAATCAAAACAGGCAAGTGATTAATCTTTGGATCCAGAAATTATTACAAAACAAATGTTTGATTTTCAGAAGAAAATAACTCAAGTATTCTTTGGCAAATCAATTTTCACGAAAGGAATAAATCATTGCTAATCAGTATCCAGAAATGAAAGCAGTGCCTTTTGGGATTTCATTCAATCATGTATATCGGGCAAGAAAACATTTCCAGAAATCATGTTTCTCTTTTGGACAAGATTTAAATCAGTTTGCTACTGGTGAAATAATATTTGGGAAAGCATTATTCAGAAATGATTTCATGACATAATATCAAGTGGGCCAAAGTTTTTATTTCCTATTTTCACAAAGGTGTTATAAGGCAACAATTAAAAAAACAAAATTTCCACAAAATTTTCAAGGGTCGATTCAATCAAGGCACCAAAGAGAATAAATGCTTTTCAATGCCAAGATTTCAAATTCAAGAATCATTTTTAATTCGAGAATGTCAAAAAGGGAAAACACAGAAATTAGCCAAGTCATCGATTGAAATTAGAGGCAACAAATTCTCGCAAATCAGATTTCGTCATTTCAGGAAATCAGAGATTTTATAGGAGTCTCTAATCCTATTTTTACACCACTACATCACAGGAAGAACGCATCGAAATCCAACACAACAAAATTAAAAGACCAGAGAATTTAAAAATCAAACTCACTCACATTTTTCTGGAGATTTCAATCGAGCGGAAGAGGAACCCCAAATCATGATTACGAGAACCAACGCAAGGCCTCAGAGATCTTTCGAAGTATTCAAGAAATTTAATCACGATTCGATTTGGGGATTTATTGGAGAAACCCTAGCCAAATTTCCAGCTACCATTTCTAATTTTCTAGGAGGAAAGTGATCGGGTAAAAAGGGTGCAAAGAGTTAAAGAAGTGGGCCGGCCATTTTTTCTAGTCCAACATTTCAAGTGAAAAAGGGGATGACCCCTTATCCTTTAAACTCTTTTATTTCTTAGGGTTTCTTTTCTATTTTTGTTTTATTTTTTTATTGTTGTAAACTGTAAAACAAACGAACAATTTTCTAGAGTCTGTAAAATTCTAGAGGAATCAGTCAGGGTGTTGACTGACAGTTGCTAGAGTCTGTAAAATCTAGGTTACTGGTTACGGGGTCGTAACTAGGGGAAATCTGATCGAGGGGATATCGATCAGTCTAGGGTTTTGAGCGTAGGGTTAGGACAGGAGCAGGCGCTGCGAGTGTACATGGTCTTGTATGAGGGATCTGTTTATAACACCTAGTAGAAACCTTAGGAATGCAGCAGTAGGCAGGGTTTTGTCGAAGCTGGGTATATCTGTGTGTGATTTATTTTCTGCACTTTTATTTCTGCTGCATTCTGTGATCTGTTAATTATTTTAATATCCTGTTATATTTTCAATTCAGTTAAAAACTGTGATAAATCATATTCACCCCCCTCTAGTGTTAATCTAGATCCAACAAAACCTTCTATAGACCATTCCAGAACTCGCTAGTGGAAAGTGAATTTATCGCTAATATTATAAATTCCATGAAGTTTAACTATATTCCACGTGAATAGCTCAACTAGAACAGATGTCGTTCTGGTTGACTTAATGGGAATAAAGTGGGCGCTTTTAGTTAATCTACCCACTATAATCCAATTACTTTCATTCCCTATTATCGACCTCGGCAACACACCAATAAAATTCATGGAAATTGGATCTCATTTCTACAGAGGAATTGTTAATGATAAAAATCGTTAATATATAATCTAAGGTTTCACAATGAATATGTAATGAAATTTAGAGAGTATTCAACCTAAAGGATGCTGAAAGATAATTCAGCCTCAACAAGCTCAATTATTTTGTCGTTTCCTAGATATCAAGACCCTAAGCTCGAAGATTAGTTACCATTCTTTCGAGAGGTGAGTATCATGCTTACGAATCTCAAAGGTCAACAATTACCTTGGGATAAGGGCATTGTAGGCTTATAGAAGGTTGAGAACCTTTTTACCACAGTTATCCTTAGATTCAGGATAGAATAATATACATTGTGTTGGGAAGAAACAGGCTAATGTATCACAACAATAGGTTTAAAGATGTATCATAATCCTTTTTGACTAAAGATTATAATTTCACATTGAACCACCATACAAGATGGCCTTGGATGTGTTAGTTATCATATCGTAAGGTTACGATAGCCTCTTTTTGATATGTTGTTCTATATTATGCTTAATGTGAAAGGTTTGGAACATGTATAAAAATCTTAAGGAAAATCTCATTGGTTTTATTCAATTATTTCCCCCTTATTGAATACTTTAGTACCCAAATCGTACACAAAAATAGCTTAGTGATGTTCGATCAATATAGACACAACATATCAAACCGAGAAAATGTTAAATATCGATTTTCCCTGTCTATTCATTATGATTGTATTATAGTGGTTGTGGAAATCCCCAATTCGATTGAGAAAATAGGGTTTTCTCTCTAAGAAAAGAAAACAATATTGTAGAATGAGAAAAAGGATCCCAAAATGTGCTGGGGTCTTATTTATAAACAATTTGGTCCCCCTTTGGTAATGCTTCTACTGGAAGCCCGCTTTCGATTTTCGCTATCGGTGTTGACCCGCTTTAGTAGATTTCAATGCCGGTTGTCGGTCTTTCTGGATTTCAGTACCATTTTCTGTTAGAACTTCTTTACATTTCCACTTCTGCTTCGGTGGTGATTATTGATTAATTGCTCTCGGTATCACTACCAAGCCCATTGGTAGCAATAACACCTTTATTGGGGCTTCTATTTTGTTGATATTCCCTTGTCTTTGCTTATTCCTGGAATCGTATTTTAGATAGTAGATGTCGACTACAAAATATGTCGTAAACACCCAATAATCTTTGTTACTTAAGAAGTATAGTTTGTATGGAAATGTAAGTGCAGAAAGCAGTAAATAACACAAGAGATTTATAGTGGTTCGATCTCGCGAGAGGCCTACGCCCACTTTGGAAGAGTCGTTGGAATATTTTCAATAATAAAGAGTTACAAGGTTGAGCCTATCTGATGAAATCCTTTTACATACATCTCTAAGTTATAGAAGTCATAAATATCATATGCAAATATTGGCAAAAAGACACTTTTCCCATTCTTCTTCTTCAAAGCATAAATGCCATTAAGGAGGCTACTTGGAGATCTCAAGAGATGTCAAAATCACCAAATTCCAACCCTTTTGAAGTGTGAGCTTGAGGGGTATTTATAGTGGAATGGTTAGGTGGGAGTAGGTAGAAGTAGGGGACCACACCAGAAATCTCAGATCCCATAGTTCAAACCACCAGAACCTCAGATCCCATAGTGCCAATGCCTAGAAACTCGTACCCCTTTGGGGTATGAAATTCGTACTCCGAGGGATACAAAGAATATTGGAATACGATGCTTTGAGGTTAGTGAGACTCGTGACTTTCTAGGGTTCGAGGTATTGGCTTGGCGATGTTTGGAGGAGTGGCAAGGTTCCTGTTGGTATAATCCCTTCTTGGCTTATTTCCTTTACTCCTTGGCGACACTCCAGGCTTTAACTTCATGCGATACATTAAGTCTAGTGTGTCTCATGTACTTTTGGGAACTGGACCAAAAGGCCAGTTAACATTTGCCCCCCAGAGTACATCTTATCTTGACATGATGTGCTTCACATTGGTGGATGTAATTGTTGAGCCATCAACTTTTCTTGTAAACTTATTAAAAGATGTTAGGTGTTGAGCTCGTTTACTTTGTAGTTGTAAATGAGCCGTCGCCAATTATGACATCGTGTTTGCATTGTCATGTATACACACTGTATTGAATTTGCGTGTTCGTAACTATTTGTATACATGCACATCATGTATGTATGCGTGTATATATATATATATATATATATATATATATATCCATTTTTAGGGTACGAGAATTTCGTACCCCAAATCAAGATACGAAATTTCGTACTTCGGTGGGGTACGAGAATTCGTGTTCCGTTGAGGAACACGAAAGGTCAGCAGCCCCCCCTATAAATATAGGCTCCTCTCCCCTTCTCTCTTTCTTATTCTTGTTGTTTTTTCTTTGGCCGCCATTGAACACGAGTTTCCGAACTCGACTACTCGAACACTTGAAAAGAGGTAGGACTCGAAGGTCCTTAGAGGCATGAGCCTTCCTCTTTCGAGCTCGGCCATGGTGCCCGAGGGAGACGCCGAGGCTAGCCTCGAGTTTCTTGTGGGTACGGGTCTAGAGTTGGAGAGAGGAAGACAAGCGAGTGTGAAAATAAAATAGGAAAGGATAAGAAGAAGGGGGAGTCAAGCGCCTTGATGGTGAAGAAGAATAGTTCGTTCCCTAATCGGGGTACAAAATTCTTACCCAGTGGGGTACGAGATTCGTACCTCATGGGGTACGGGGCCCGTAGCTAACGGGGTATGAGATTCGTAACCCATTGGGTACGAGACTTATACATAGTGGAGTACGATACTCATACCCCATGGGTTATGAGATTCGTACCCAGCGGGGTACGAAATTTCGTACCCCGGTGGGTGCGATCTTTCGTACTCTTGCCGGGTCATGAAGTCTCCATTTCTTTCTGGGAGCTTCGATCTTCGCCACTTTGTCACGCGTCTCTTCTGGTACCTTGAGTTTTCGACTGCCCGCTTCTTGATCCGTGCCTCTTTCGTGTCGTTTGCGTGTTCGAACCAATGCATATGTTGACGGTCGCGCGATTGACGATTTAAGTTTACACATAGGATTAGAACATATACTTGGACTATGACTGGACTACCAGACCTTTTTTTGTAGACTTTAGTTGCGATACTGTTGTGACCTGGCGTGAATCCAGTAATGTTGGTCGGCCGCGACGATGGCGATTGTCTCAAGGACTTGTCGTCGTACCCCGCATCATTAACTTATAGACCGTATCATCTTGACCTTGCATGTAACACCCCGTGTATTTTATAACAGTGAAATTCACAAATTAAAGTATAACTAATTTCAAATCAAATAATTAAGGGAAACGGGATACGCCATTGCGTTCGTCTCGGAATTCTGCTTGGGATAGAGTCCGAGTTTGCGTAAAACGGACTCCGTATGAAGAAGATATGGCCTCCGGAAGTTTCAGAATTCAGTTTAAAATTCAAACAGACCAAAATAGCTCAGAAAAACCAATTTAAAATTCAAAATCGGGCCGGATAGGCCAGGGCGGGAATTTTCCCACCCAAGGCACCCAGGTCGACTGGGTAGTCGACCTGGGGCTACCCAGGTCGACTCGGTAGTCGACCTGGGTCACCCGTGTCGACTGCCAAGTCGACACGATGTCGACTGGCGTGTCGACCTGGCCCCTGAGCCAGGTCGAACCCAGCCCCCCTGGCTGGCCTGGTCTGTGTTTGGTCGATTTTCTGAGCCTTGCCTTGTCACTATGGCTAGGTGTTAGCTCCTGGTTGGTCTCTCCTTCAAACGAACGGCTATTATTAAACCAAACTCCATCGACGGTCCTAATCAACTCACAAACTCTATAAAAATGACCTAAGACTCACCCTAATTCACACAAACAAAAATGGAGATGAGACCGTCATGCTGCTGAGGAGAGACTAGGAATAGCCGTCAGAAATTGAGAGACAATTAGGAGATAATTCGAAAGCTTAAAGCAACGTCAATTAAATCAAAACAACGCCTACAACAAAGGATAGCATCTCCAAATTCAGATTCCTGAATTGAAGATTCGTCATACGTTGTAAGTAGAGTGCTATTCCGATGTGAATAAATAATTGTGTTGTGATTTGTGTAAAGTGAGAAATGGAATTGTGGCGATAATAATCTATATTTGCATGTTGCTTTGATTCTAAACGATTTGGAATTGTTATGGTATAACGATTGGATATTTGCAAGTATGTGATTTATGTTGGAGGTTAACAACTACATGTTTGTAGTGGTTTAATTTAGATTCATATGATTCATGTTAACAACCATATGTTGTGGTATTTTATTTAGGATTCATACAAGTATATGATTCATGTTAACAACCATATATTATGGTAATTTAATTGGGATTCATGCAAGTATATGATTCACTATTATGCCAATATGATGTACATACTTTTATGATCACTTTTAGTGTGTAATTGGACTCGACTAAGTACTATGGTTTATATGAATCTATGTTGGAATTGGCAAATCATACTTTTGTATTAGAAACAAAAGTAAGCATTTTTATGAACATGATCAAACTATGTTTGGTGTTATGCCTAGTTGAAACCATGTTTAGGCCTATGTTGTTATAAAAATCATATGGTGATATAGGTAGCACATAAATTAAGTTAGATTTACATTCTAATTGCAAGTTTACATGAATAGAATGGTTCATGTTTAAGTATTGTTTATGCCATGATTATATGAATAGAATGGTTCATGTTTAAGTATTGTTTATGCCATGATTATATGCTATTACAATGCAAGTTCACATGTGCCTAGTTCATGTTAATTGAATCGTTATGTTGCAAGTTCATGCGTTCACACTCCCCTTTTTATGTTACCATATAAACACCATGTTATAAGCCTCCCCTTTTCATATGGCTAAGTTGGGTTTAAATGTTAAACCCAACATATCTTATATTGTAGCGAATGTGTAAAACGGGGGTAATGACGTTTGGGTTAAAATATAGAACATATGTATGGCATGTTTGACGCATGCCAACAACCTTGAAAAATAATTAAGTGGCATAAATAAATTTTAACCTATAAAGATGAATTTGAATAATGGGCTGCAAATATTTACATATAAAAAGGAAAGAGACAAAATATGTAAATGTAGAAAATACGATGTGTTTAACCCGAGGTTGGATTGAGTTGTGATGTAAACCTGCCCGGAACCGCCCGGCTGTCCAGTAGTCACAACAACACCTATCCAATGTGGGTGGTTAAACACGGAGCCCAATAAAGACCCGAGGTTAGACTGAGTTTTGGCGTAAGACTGCCCGGACCCAACCGGCAACAGGCAGCCACAACAATACCTGTCTAATGTGAGAGGTCAAGGCTTTAATAAGACAATTAAGGCTGAGTCAGGATTGATAGGATTAAGTAAATTATATTAATACTTAATCAAAATGGAACATGCTAAACTATACAGACTGATTGGGGGTTAGGTTTACAAAACACTTAACCAACTTAGCATGTTGGCTAGAAATAGAAAACCTAGTAGCGGGGGACCCTTTTCAGTAGTAACCCTACAAGGTGTATCAGGATACCCTGAACTAGGCAGGGTGGGGCACGATTACTGGGCTGACTGTAAGAGGTCAAATCGACGGCGGTGGTGCAGCAGTGTAGGTTCTAACGGGGTGCGGGCGTGCACACACTCCGGCGCAGAAAAATAAGGCACTGGGCACCAGTAGCATACCTGTGCATTCTAGGATTGTGTCGGGCCGCCACCATGGGACTTGATACACCCCATGTTGGGACCAGCATAGGTAACTACAACAACGGGGGCCGTAAGACACATGTAACTATGCGAATAGGAGCCGATCATCAGAAATGGATCACTTCACCCTGATTATGGGGTGCCGGTTGGGAACTAGTTTATATGGGTACAGAGATTAATATGGGGTACGATAGTATATTTGACTCCAGACAACTTAACTTAGTTTGTGGTGCTTTCCTATTTCCAGTTTATACTTATCATACCCAGTTCTTTATTCATAGACTGAATAGTCCTAGACTTACTCAGGCTTTATGTCTGACTCTACTTTTCTTTCGTCTTCTTTTTTTTCGTTTCCCCCCCAGGTCCACAGGGAGGGAATACCGCAGCTTGACCAACTTTCACATCCAGCTTGAAGAGAAAGAATGTATTGCTTGGATCTTTTTCGTTTTGGACTATGGCTTTGGACAACAATTATGGGACTTATGCAGTTTATTTATGTTTTCTTTATGCTTCTTTAAATAATGTAAACAAGACAGTTATGAAGATGTTATGTTTTTGGAAGAGTTGTAAGACAATTATGGCATGGTTTGTGTAACACGTATTTTAATGAAATAAAAGTTGTTGTTGTTTTCCGCTGTTCAAAAATATGTGTTCTTATATCTGTCTTGTATATCTGTGACTTATACTTATAAACCTCCACCAAAATTAGGGCATTCCCTTTGAGAGTGACCCTAACGGAGGTGGGGTGTTTCACTTGGTATCAGAGCATAGGTTTACCAGATAAGATAAAAGTTTTGAAAATTTATTTTCAAAAGAAAATTTAAAGAAGCATTTTTAAAGATAAGATGTTATTTTAAAAAGGCAAAGTCCCGCAAAGCCATAGGTACTATCTTTTATCCTTCGTTTTGAATCTATCCTTTTTGTTTCAGCATATCCGAAGAACTTAACTTGCCAGAGGGTGTACCAATACCTGGTTGGTTTAGACGAATCTTAGAAGCAAGGGCCACTCAGCCAGGTCCTACCGTTCCTCCTCCCCCAGCTGCAGGAAATCATCCAGCTGCAGCAGCACCTCTTCCTCCACCTCCTCCGCGAGGAAATACTTTTGCTAAGATATGTAAAGATTTTAAAGCTATGGGAGGAAAGTACTTTCATGGAATCGAGTCCTTCGTGGCAGCCAGGAATTGGCTGAAGGAAACCGAGGACTTATTCGTCATCTTTGAGGTAGAAGATAGGCAGAAGGTACAACTGGAAGTATGGCTACTAAAAGGTGAGGCTTCCTACTGGTGGGAAGTCACCAATGCAGAAAGACCAGTGGAAACATGGGAGGACTTTAGGGCAAGGTTTGAGGCTAAATTTCTCTCAGAAGCTGAAAGGAGTCTTCAGTTGGAAAAATTCTTATTTCTTAAGCAAGGGAATATGACAGTCAAAGAGTATGTTAACCAGTTTGATCAGCTGGCTAGGTTCGGACTGGACCTAGTCAACACCCCGCACAAGAAGGCTCTCCGCTTTGTCAAGGGGTTGAATGAGCCATTACACAGTTTGGCCATGACCCATATACCCATGGGAGCTACGTATGAAAGGTTGGTGCAGATGGCATTGCTGAACGAAGAGGATAAGGGCAAGAAGGAGACAAAGGCAGAAAGCTCTCAAGGGAAGAAAGAGGGTTTGCAGCCGAAGAAGACAGACTTTAAGAAGGGCAGGAAAGACAACAAAGAGAAGAGGAAGTGTAATTCCTGTGGCAAAGTGGGGCACTTAGTGAAAGATTGCCGGAAAAAGAAGGCCAAGATGAATGGTGGGTGCTTTTCTTGCGGTGAGACAGGCCACATGGCTAAGGATTGCCCAAAGAAGCGAGGGCAGGGGCAGAGAGCTGGATCCACCTCAGGGGCACAAGTTCATGTGCTAGAAGCGCCACCTCTGCAACAACGAGGTATAAATACTTCTGTAGAAAGTGTAGTTTATCTTTATGATCACCCAGTTCGCACTTTATTTGATTCTGGCGCATCACACTCCTTTATCTCATCTGCTTTAGTAGAATCTCTGCACCTAGAAACTAGTATGGTAGAGGACCCCTTAATTGTTTCAAATCCAATCGGGGGCCCGACTCATTTGTCTATGATCTGTGTGGGATTGAAAATTTCTATTCTAAGCGTAGAATTTAAATGTAGTGCCTTTGTTTTGGGCTTTTCGGGATATGGTTTGATTTTGGGCATGGATTGGCTATCCAGTAATGGTGCCGTCCTTGATTGTGAGAGAAGGGTTGTTAGGATTCTGACCCAACTCGGTAACACTTTGGAAATTACTTGTAATCCCTCGTATGCGGTTATGCTTAGTTATCTTGAATCGCTAGATGCCTCTGTCGACAATTTGTAATCGGTTATAGTGGTCCGGGAATATCCGGATGTCTTCGAAGAGGTGAAGGGCTTGCCTCCGAAGCGGGAGATAGACATCCGCATATATCTTGTAGATAATGCAAAGCCCGTTGCGTTGCCCGTTAGACACATGGCTCCACGGGAAAGGAAGGAGCTCAGTAAATAGATTAAAGAACTTCTAGAGAAGGGGTTCATTAGAAGGAGCATTTCAGAATGGGGCGCTCCAGTGGTGTTCGCTACAAAGGCAGATGGTTCACTCCGTCTATGTGTTGACTATAGGGAGCTCAACAAACTAACGAAAAAGAATAGGCACCCTCTCCCCAGAATTGACGATCTGTTTGATCAGCTTGTAGGAGCGTCTGTTTTCTCCCAACTCGATTTAGCGACCGGATTTCATCAGCTAAGGGTGGCTGAAGATAGTATCGATAAGACAGCATTCAGAACCCCAGATGGCTTCTTTGAATGGCTTGTCATGCCTTTCGGCTTAACAAACGCACCCGCCTACTTCGTGGACCTAATGAGTAGGGTGTTCAGAGATTTCCTCAACAAGTTCGTAGTGGTCTTCGTAGACGATATCCTTATCTTCTCAAAGAGTGAAGAGGAACATGCTCAGCACCTAAGGGCAATCATGGAAACTCTGCGAGTCCATCAGCTAAAAGCCAAATTCTCCAAATGCCACTTTTGGAGAATGGAAGTGAGGTTCCTTGGGCACATAGTATCCAAAGAAGGGTTAGCTGTGGACCCTGCTAAGGTAGTAGCGGTGCAGGACTGGAAGACACCAAAGAACACAACAGAAGTCCGAAGCTTTCTCAGGCTAGCAGGCTTCTATCGGAAATTCATCAGAGACTTTGCAAAGATATCAGCTCCGCTCACAAAGTTGACCAAGAAGAATCTAGTGTTCAATTGGGACTTGGATTGCGAGTTTGCTTTCCAACGACTGAAAAGGGCTCTTACAATAGCCCCAGTTTTAACGTTGCCAGATGGAAGCAAGATGTTCACAGTTTATACAGATGCATGTGGGACAGGGCTAGGCGCCGTCTTAATGCAAGAAGGAAGGGTAGTAGCTTATGGCGGGAGACAATTGAAAGTGCATGAAAAGAACTACCCGACCCACGATCTTGAGTTAGCCGCCATCGTCTTTGCACTCAAGTCTTGGCGACACTATCTCCTAGGTGAGAAGTTCGAACTTTACACTGACCATCAATCGTTGAAATATCTTTTCTCGCAGAAAGATCTTAACTTGTGGCAACAGAGATGGATGGAGTTTCTTGCCTCGTACGATTTCGAGATCTCCTACACTCCGGGCAAAGGCAACGTAGTGGCAGACGCGTTGAGCCGAAAGAAACTAACCCTAAGCCCGTTGTTTGTTGAAAGACAAAGCCTAGAGTTTATAGCCAGCTTTGACTTTAGGCCCTCCTCCGATTTTGTACCAGGCTTGCTAGCATCTCTTGAAGTACGCCCGACTTTAGTGGATTCAATAGGGACAACACAACGCGAAGACCCTCAGCTTGTGGAGACGATTGATAGGCTAATTAGGGGTGAGATTTCAAGTCACCTCAACAGATACTCCATCGACGATAAGGGTTGGCTAAGGCGAGACGGAAGACTATGCGTCCCACAGACAAGGGATTTAGTAAAGAAGGTTCTCGAGGAAGCACATCACTCCAAGATGACGATACACCCAGGCGGGGATAAAATGTACAAGGACATAAAGAGGACTTTCTTTTGGAACGACATGAAGAAGGACGTGGCAGATTTCGTTTCTAAGTGTATGGTGTGCCAACAGGTTAAGGCGGAACAGAAAAAGCCTGGCGGTCTGCTCCATCCTCTAGAGGTCCCGCAGTGGAAGTGGGATAACATCTCAATGGACTTCATTGATGGGATGCCTAGGTCTAGGAGAGGCAACACTAGCATTTGGGTAATAGTGGATAGGCTTACTAAAAGCGCCCACTTCTTACCTGTCAAGAGTAAAAGAACTGCCTCATCCCTAGCATCTCTTTACCTCAAGGAAATTGTTCGACTCCATGGAATACCATCCAGCATTGTTAGTGACCGAGACCCTATCTTCACAAGTGAGTTTTAGCGGAGTCGGTAAGAAGCGGTAGGCACACAGTTATGCTTGAGCACAGCCTATCATCCCCAAACTGACGGCCAAACAGAAAGGGTGAACAGAGTTTTGGAGGACCTTTTAAGACTGTGTGTCCTTGACTTCGGAGGGACATGGGAAGACCATCTTCCTTTGGTGGAATTTGCCTACAACAACAGCTACCAAGAAACCATCGGAATAGCGCCCTTCGAAGCATTATATGGAAGACCGTGCCGATCACCCACTTGTTGGTGGGAGTCTACTGATAAGCTCATACTTGGACCGGATATGATCCGAGAGACTTCAGAAAAAGTAGACTTAATACGGAGAAGGATGAAGACAGCCCAAGACAGACAAAAATCCTACGCCGACAAGAGGAGGACCGACCTTGAATTTGAGGTTGGGGACCGAGTTTTTCTCAAGGTATCTCCACTAAGGAACATTGTTCGTTTTGGAACCACAGGAAAGCTAGCACCAAGGTTTGTAGGGCCATTTCCTATCATTGAGAAAATTGGGAAAATGGCCTATAGATTAGAGCTACCCGAAAAATTGGCCGGAGTTCACAACGTTTTCCACGTTTCACACCTCCGAAAATATCTACATGAATCTGCTGAAGTGGTAGAGCCAAATATCCTAGAAGAAGCTGAAGTGGAACGCGAAGCAATCGTGAGGAATGTTCCAACCCGCATATTAGAAATGGAAGTGAAGAAGCTACGCAACCGCGAAGTCAAGCTTGTCAAAGTTCAGTGGAGCGACGCCGAGGGATACGCAACTTGGGAAACTGAAGCTAGAATACGCGCAGCCTACCCTTTTCTTTTCGAGGGTACATCTTTGATCTTTCTTTTTCCTTAAGTTGCGCTTTTATCTATCTTTTTAGGTATATCTCCTCGACCTTATCTTTTAGGAAGAAACCCTTTGGATGAAAACATGTAATTGAAACATGTTATGGATGATGGTTGCAAGTGATTTCTAGTGGTTGCTCGTGGTTGCATATACTCACACAATCTAGGTTTTAGATCGGCTCAGTCACTTCATACTGCATATGCATATATGTATTTATATTCGTATATGGTTGAAGTTTAATGTGTTGTCATATGGATGTTGCATTTGTATGAATGATTGTGCACTCATGTAGAATCATGAATAGGAGAATTTGCATACATAATGGATTCATGGCACTTACATAATTTGCATTAAGGAGGTCAACTGAATCAGTAGACCGCCTGATTTTGCATTAGATAAGTACATGTACACACACACTTCGCATATGATCATGAAGCATTAGAAGTCTTTTAAGGACAATGGATGCTCGTGTTTGATGGATGAGTAGATGGATGTTTGGATGTTAGGATGTACATTCTTCCTGAACTTGAAGATTTCGGGGACGAAATCCTTTTAAGTAGGGAAGAATGTAACACCCCGTGTATTTTATAACAGTGAAATTCACAAATTAAAGTATAAATAATTTCAAATCAAAGAATTAAGGGAAACGGGATACGCCATTGCGTTCGTCTCGGAATTCTGCTTGGGATAGAGTCCGAGTTTGCGTAAAACGGACTCCGTATGAAGAAGATATGGCCTCCGGAAGTTTCAGAATTCAGTTTAAAATTCAAACAGACCAAAACAGCTCAGAAAAACCAATTTAAAATTCAAAATCGGGCCGGATAGGCCAGGGCGGGAATTTTCCCGCCCAAGGCACCCAGGTCGACTGGGTAGTCGACCTGGGGCTACCCAGGTCGACTGGGTAGTCGACCTGGGTCACCCGTGTCGACTGGCGTGTCGACCTGGCCCCTGAGCCAGGTCGAACCCAGCCCCCCTGGCTGGCCTGGTCTGTGTTTGGTCGATTGTCTGAGCCTTGCCTTGTCACTAGGGCTAGGTGTCAGCTCCTGGTTGGTCTCTCCTTCAAACGAACGGCTATTATTAAACCAAGCTCCATCGACGGTCCTAATCAACTCACAAACTCTATAAAAAGGACCTAAGACTCACCCTAATTCACACAAACAAAAATGGAGATGAGACCGTCATGCTGCTGAGAAGAGACTAGGAATAGCCATCAGAAATTGAGAGACAATTAGTAGATAATTCGAAAGCTTAAAGCAACGTCAATTAAATCAAAACAACGCCTACAACAAATGATAGCATCTCCAAATTCAGAATTCAGATTCCTGAATTGAAGATTCGTCATACGTTGTAAGTAGAGTGCTATTCCGATGTGAATAAATAATTGTGTTGTGATTTGTGTAAAGTGAGAAATGGAATTGTGGCGATAATAATCTATATTTGTATGTTGCTTTGATTCTAAACGATTTGGAATTGTTATGGTATAACGATTGGATATTTGCAAGTATGTGATTTATGTTGGAGGTTAACAACTACATGTTTATAGTGGTTTAATTTAGATTCATATGATTCATGTTAACAACCATATGTTGTGGTATTTTATTTAGGATTCATACAAGTATATGATTCATGTTAACAACCATATGTTATGGTAATTTAATTGGGATTCATGCAAGTATATGATTCACTATTATGCCAATATGATGTACATACTTTTATGATCACTTTTAGTGTGTAATTGGACTCGACTAAGTACTATGGTTTATATGAATCTATGTTGGAATTGGCAAATCATACTTTTGTATTAGAAACAAAAGTAATCATTTTTATGAACATGATCAAACTATGTTTGGTGTTATGCCTAGTTGAAACCATGTTTAGGCCTATGTTGTTATAAAAATCATATGGTGATATAGGTAGCACATAAATTAAGTTAGATTTACATTCTAATTGCAAGTTTACATGAATAGAATGGTTCATGTTTAAGTATTGTTTATGCCATGATTATATGAATAGAATGGTTCATGTTTAAGTATTGTTTATGCCATGATTATATGCTATTACAATGCAAGTTCACATGTGCCTAGTTCATGTTAATTGAATCGTTATGTTGCAAGTTCATGCGTTCACACTCCACTTTTTATGTTACCTTATAAACAACATGTTATAAGCCTCCCCTTTTCATATGGCTAAGTTGGGTTTAAATGTTAAACCCAACATATCTTATATTGTAGCGAATGTGTAAAACGGGGGTAATGACGTTTGGGTTAAAATATAGAACATATGTGTGGCATGTTTGACGCATGCCAACAACCTTGAAAAATAATTAAGTGGCATAAATAAATTTTAACCTATAAAGATGAATTTGAATAATGGGCCGCAAATATTTACATATAAAAAGGAAAGAGACAAAATATGCAAATGTAGAAAATACGATGTGTTTAACCCAAGGTTGGATTGAGTTGTGATGTAAACCTGCCCGGAACCGCCCGGCTGTCCAGTAGTCACAACAACACCTATCCAATGTGGGTGGTTAAACACGGAGCCCAATAAAGACCCGAGATTAGACTGAGTTGTGGCGTAAGACTGCCCGGAACCAACCGGCAACAGGCAGCCACAACAATACCTGTCTAATGTGAGAGGTCAAGGCTTTAATAAGACAATTAAGGCTGAGTCAGGATTGATAGGATTAAGTAAATTATATTAATACTTAATCAAAATGGAACATGCTAAACTATACAGACTGATTGGGGGTTAGGTTTACAAAACACTTAACCAACTTAGCATGTTGGCTAGAAATAGAAAACCTAGTAGCGGGGAACCCTTTTCAGCAGTAACCCTACAAGGTGTATCAGGATACCTTGAACTAGGCAGGGTGGGGCACGATTACTGGGCTGACTGTAAGAGGTCAAATCGACGGCGGTGGTGCAGCAGTGTAGGTTCTAACGGGGTGCGGGCGTGCACACACTCCGGTGCAGAAAAATAAGGCACTGGGCACCAGTAGCATACCTGTGCATTCTAGGATTGTGTTGGGCCGCCACCATGGGACTTGATACACCCCATGGTGGGACCAGCATAGGTAACTACAACAACGGGGGCCGTAAGACACATGTAACTATGCGAATAGGAGCCGATCATCAGAAATGGATCACTTCACCCTGATTATGGGGTGCCGGTTGGGAACTAGTTTATATGGGTACAGAGATTAATATGGGGTACGATAGTATATTCGACTCCAGACAACTTAACTTAGTTTGTGGTGCTTTCCCATTTCCAGTTTATACTTATCATACCCAGTTCTTTATTCATAGACTGAATAGTCCTAGACTTACTTAGGCTTTATGTATGACTCTACTTTTCTTTCGTCTTCTTTTCTTTCGTTTCCCCCCAGGTCCACAGGGAGGGAATACCGCAGCTTGACCAGCTTTCACATCCAGCTTGAAGAGAAAGAATGTATTGCTTGGATCTTTTTCGTTTTGGACTATGGCTTTGGACAGCAATTATGGGACTTATGCAGTTTATTTATGTTTTCTTTATGCTTCTTTAAATAATGTAATCAAGACAGTTATGAAGATGTTATGTTTTTGGAAGAGTTGTAAGACAATTATGGCATGGTTTGTGTAACACGTATTTTAATGAAATAAAAGTTGTTGTTGTTTTCCGCTGTTCAAAAATATGTGTTCTTATATCTGTCTTGTATATCTGTGACTTATACTTATAAACCTCCACCAAAATTAGGGCATTCCCTTTGAGAGTGACCCTAACAGAGGTGGGGTGTTTCATTGCATAACACTGCACACATATGTTAGTTTGCACCAACATGAGGGGTATAGGTTATTCGACTACAATGTCTAATGCTATTATGTTAAAAGTATAGCTAGTGATGAAGACAAGGTCTGTGACAGAGCAGACTTCAGAAGCCAAGATCTCATTACCGTTGTCGCACATTTCAGATTCATCTAGCGATGCTAGCTCGACGGGCAGCGAGCTCGAGACTTCTGAGAGATCCATGCCTTCTCAGGCCATAAGTTTACCGGAGGTTCCCAAGCATATGGAGCAAACAAAAAGACAACATTCTCTGGTTGTACATGAGGAGGTAGAGAATGTGGAAATCATTAAGGGAGATGTGCTGATGACGCCAGACACATTGCCCAATGCGGTTATACTAGAAAATCCGCCAGATTCGGTGCCATCGCACATGGATGCAGCGGCAGTTAAGAAAATGGCGTTGCGGTTTTGCATCCTTGTAAGTGACGTTCGCACACCTGGAGAGGATGCTAGTGCTCATACACCGCTAGAGGGTTATACTACCTGGATCAGACAAGTTTGCATTACTGGGTGCATGCCCCCAACCAGTAATTTTATTCATGATATGCTGTATTATTTCCGCCTTGCGCCGACGCAGCTGCATCCATATGCATATGCTTCTCTCTAAGGCACCTACGTTCTCTATCGGGAGTATTTTTGCAGTTAGAACCCACCGAGGATGATATTTGGTACTTGTTTCAATTAAAGAGAAGAACTAATATATCGCCGTCTCATAATTTCCTAGAAGCTTTGCCTGCCACTAAGTTTTTAATCGGGACGTGGCCCAAACTGACCTTATACAAATATGAATGGTTCTTCATGCGTTGTCCCCGTGGATTCGCGAGGAGGTGGATGGATGAAAGTAAGAATTCTTGAACTCCGTGTTTTATTTTAAAGTTCGTAGATCTGATGTCTTATGTTCAACTTTGTTTTGACATGGCAGGAAACCTTGAGGCACCCACCGACATTGAGAATCAACAAAGCCTTGAGGCTTTACGAGCAATTCCGGCTGAGTCACGATCTACTGATAAGGTTATAAGTCAAGATCGCCTTCGTCGTGCAGGATCTCTCCCTGACAATCGAGCTATTATTAGGTCGGTCGTCGCAGGCGGTGAACAGAAGGCGGAGGCGAGGAAAGACAAAAGAGCTCCTAATCGTAAGAGGAAGGTGCCCCCGCTAAGCGTGAGCTGCAAAAGGCGGGTAAAACCTAGGAAGAAACTGGCGGGGATGAGGGTGGCGTCGAGGAGGCAGTTGTTGGGGGCGAGGACCCGTTGAACGCTCTTGCTTTGCCTATAACTGATGAGGCGGGGGTCGAAGCGTCGCAGAGGCCATAATCTTCCACTGCAACCTCATAAACCGCCATCCCACTTGAGAAAGAGGGCCAGTTTGATGATCTCAATAAACTTCCTCTAGACTTATCCCCTTGGCTTGGTACGACAAATATGGAAGAGCTAGCTCTAGCTGCGGAGGGGTTCACTCCTTCGGCTGGACCATCATCTGGTCTATTGAGAGAACACCTAGGACATACACTCATAAAAACCACAGAACATAGAGATTGCTTGTATGCGCAGGTATTTTACTTTGGATTATTTCTTTGGCAGGTGACGTGGCGAGAGGACATAGAGGACGAGCTTATAGGCACATAGGTCATCGATTCCACAGGAACACTTTTCTTGATAGCTTTTGGAGAGGGGCTAGCCTGTTTGGTGACTCTCCGCCTCCATATGACCACAATAGTGAACATCGTCATAGCAATCGATCTCGGCGATCTCCAACTCCTCCTCCTCCTCCTACCCGATCATCCGAGGGAGATTGCCGATTCGATGTAGCTGGTCCTCGACATGCTTCATCAACAACTCCTTCTCATACGGCTGCTCCGGATCCTGCCCACATATCCACAGGAAGGGAGCATGGAATCAGTCATCCAAAGAAAAAGGAGCTGGATAAGAAGAAGAAGCAGGAGCTAGCGGTGCCCGAGACCCGAGAGCTTTCTGTCGATGAAAAGAAGGCGTTACTAAAGCATAGATTCCTCAACATTATTTTGATGAGCTGGTATTCCTTCCTGATATCAGTCTGATTCCTATTAAGGATTACAAGGAGATATGGATGCACGTGATGGACGTGTATCACCAGGCCGAGGATCTCACCAGGTATTCCCTCCGTCTCTCGGAACTGATCAAGAGGAAGAACCTGGAACTCATGAATCAGGGGCTGACTATTGACGGCGAGCGGACGACCGTTCGTAACTTAAAGAAGGAAACGGGTAAATCTTCTTCCTATGCTTCATCGTTCTCCTTTATACCTTCGAATGTTAACCCTTAGTGTTATTGTTACAGCAGAGCTGAAGCAGACGTACGCGATGCTGATAAAGGAGGCAGGGTATGCCAGCTCGACCTTTAAGGATACCGCAGCCCCGTTAACAACTGAGAACATGGACAAAGCCGATCTGGAAAATGTAAACACTAAATTGGATAAAGACAACGAGTGGGTATCCTAGCTCTAGAAGACAACGAGGCTCTGAGAGCGGAGAATGAGAGGTTGAGGGTTGAGAAGTCAAAGGTCGTCGAGCTGAAAAGGCAGCTAGAGTTGATGAGAAAGGAAAAGGAGGAGCCCGAGTCTTGCAATAAATGTGCTAATCTCAGCGGAAGGATTAAAGGCCGAGCACCTGAGGGAGGTGGAGTAGTTAAGGGAGGAGATTGAGGATGCAGATGTTCGGGCGAAAGCATCCTTAGAGGAAAATATTCGGAATATGTACATCAATGTTATAAAGTCCCGTGGAATCTCCTGGGTTGAGGATTACCCTCGGGTGTTGGTGCAAACAAGGGATTGGCTGATGCCGTATGAGGCTTGGCTGCATCTGGTAGAAGTGGGAACTTTAAATGAGCGTCAACTGATGGCCGAGCTTTTGACTGACGAGGAGCATAAGAAGCTAGAGGAAGGGAGGAAGTTGCTACTGGGGGATGCAAAGAGGGAGAGACTGGATATGCTTGCTGTGGAAAAAGGGAAGTTTATTCTGACCGAGAGTGTGACTGTCACTGAAACGTTCGCGGAAACAAGATCTTACCGGCCGTAGATCCCTGAATCCGCCACCACCAGCGGCCCCACTGCTTCGGTCCTAGTCTTGACTGAGTATGATCCCAAGCACCCGGGATTGGGAATGACTGGACTTACTTTATCTGCTAATACGAGTACACTCCCCGTCATTCCTGCACCATCCCTGACTGGAGGTAAATTCCTTTTGTCGCGTATTCCCGAAGATGATGTGATTACCGAATTTATGGACTAAAGGGTTGTGTTTTTACTATGCATCCCTTCCTGGAACTGCTATGACACCGGGCTCTGCCCCTATGCTCCCACATGTGATGAAATCTGGGTCAGGACTACCAGGGATACAACTTGGAGAGGAAGGTGGTCTGGTGGACACTTTCTCGGATGTTGAGGTGGGGTCCAGTATTTATAAGGGCTTTGTAGAGGAAGGAGAGGTGGTAGATGGCCAAAGTGCTCATGTGATAGGCCCAGTGGATGGTGACGTCCCCTCAATGCAGACTTTGTGGATACCCAAAAGGCTCAGATGTTGGCTAAGTGTGAAAAGCGGGAAGAGAAGAGGAAGCAAGCTGAGGCTGCTAGGTAGGAGGCTCAAGTGAAGGCCAGGCTGAATGTTAAGGAGAGAGCTGCTGCTATAGTCGAAAAGAAGAAGGTTGATGTCGAGGCGGAGAGGGGTAGGATTGCCTAAGAGGCTCGGAGGAAAAAGATCGCCAACGAGGCTGAGAAGGAGAGAGCAGCCGCGGAGGCTAGGAGGAAGGAAGCTGAGGATGCTAAATAGAGAGCTACGGATACCTTCGAGAAGCTCAAGGCTGATGACGCTGTGAAGCTCAAATCCAAGAAGCTAGCCGACCGAAAGGCTGCCAGAAAGGGCAAGGAGAAAATAGTGTCGGAGGCTAAGGAAGTCCCGGGAAAGGGTGACACTATGCTAGCCCTTGCTTTTGGTGCTGCCCCCAAGCTAGTGCTGTATGTTGCTCCCACCGAGATTACGGAAATTACGAGCAGCGAGGATGCGGGCGAGAGGTGCACCTCGATTTCTCATGAGTCGATGACTCCCCCTAATTGCCGAGGAGGAAGAAGCGGGAGCGGATCTGGGAGGGAGAGGCATACCGCTGGAGAGCTGTCTAGTGCTGAATCTATTAAAAAGAAGCATAAGTAGCGTTAGTATCTGTAATAGACATTACCTTTATTTTGGTTATGTAGGCTGATAGTATACGCTAGTACGGCCCTCGTTTTGGTCTTTAAAGACATGGTGTGGCTTTTATGTACGCCCTGTCATTAGAAAGAAAAGATGTTAGACATGTAGTTTGTTTAATGTGTGTGTGTGAAAGGAGATATTAATTAGTAAAATGACATTTCATGTTAAGTGTTCGAATGTTCTTCTCAGGTCTTCCGGCGTCCCGTACTTGCACAAGTGTACTTATTGTTACACTTACAGAAATGTGATCAGGGATCTCGCTCTAGGGAAATTCCAGTTCTGGGGAGATCGAGCGCTAGTTTCATTTGTTGGGTTTCCCTTAGCTCAGGAATCCCAATATATGTGGAAACCAGGCCAGACACCTTCAGCCTTGGACCACTCGGAGTAAGTTCCAAGGAGGTTGAAGGCATGGACGTTGCGACTTGTTCAACTTTTGGCTCTCCCGTCGTTCATTCAGGTTTAGAACATGGGGGCTTCGTTTATTTGCTTAAGGGAGCCCAGATCCAGGCCTGGAGGTCGGATCGTGGCCGATGGGCTTCCCCCAAGCCCTAGGGCTTAGGAGAAGGAACGATTAAAGCTCGGTCTCTGTGCTACGCCGAGATTCGACAGGTACCTGGAGGGAGCGGTTGGTACCTCGCTAGGTTGGCTAGGGCACTGCCCCCAATTCCAGGGACTTGGGAGCGGAATGACTTATACTCGGTCTTGGTCCTGTGCCGAGATTTGAGTTAGGGTTATTTATACTCGGTCGAGTCGCGGGCCAGGGACTTGAGTAGCGGCACCAGCTCCCATGCTCGAGGTGTTGATTGGTGCTAGTAGTGGTTGTCCTCGATTGTTGGTTCACGGTTCGGATGGCGGCGTCATCTCCCATGCCCGGGGTGTCGATATCGCGATCGAGTGTTTGTGCACGTACGTCAGCTGTGATGGTCAATCAAACATATCATGTAAGGAGTAAACACAGAGAGGACACGGGAATTTGAAAATCATTTCTACTAATAACTTTGGCAGTAATAGCCTTTACAATGCATTGAATTTCAAGAAAACAAAACATCATTGGAAAGCATAAACAACTGTACACTAAGTTATGTAAAGTAGTGAAGGATTTGTTCGTTGTTCCATGCCTTGAGGAGCTCGGCTCCGTCTATGGTTGCTAACTTGAAAGTTCCATTTCTAAGCATACGTTCTATGGTGTATGAGCCTTCTAGCGAGGAATGAGGCCAGTTGGTGGGGGAAAGACCCGTTTCAAGACAAGGTCGCCGATGTTGAGATCCTTGTAGAGGACTCTGAAGTTGAAGTATCGGGCGTTGTCGCTGGGCAGCGGCTCTGAGTTCAGCTTCGTTTCTCTTCTCCTAGATTAAATAGAGAGATTCTATAAGAAAAACTTGATTGGTCTCAGATCATAGTAGGTAACCTGATGAGATTGAAGCTTTAGCTCAATAGGGATGACGGCTTCAGATCCGAAGGCATGGGCGAATGGAGTATGTCCGGTAGCTGACTTATGGGTGGTTCGGTAGGCCCATAGGGCTAGAGGGAGTTCGTCTGCCCACATGCCTTTTCCAGTTGCTTCTTGATGAGGGATTTAATCGCTTTGTTGTCAACCTCGACTTGCCAACTAGCTTGAGGGTTAACCACCGTTGAGAATCTCTTCTCGATGTTGTGCCGCTGACAAAAGGCATTGAATTCTACGCTCTCAAATTGGGACCCATTATTTGAGATAATGGCATGGGAGACCCCTTAATGGGTGATGATATTGCGGACAATGAAATTGATTACCTTCTTGGCAGTGATCGTGGCGAGAGCCTCGTCTTCTACCCATTTAGTGAAGTAATCGACAGCGTCGATGGCATAACGTGCCCTGCCTCTAACCATTAGGAGAGTTCTAATGACGTCTATTGCCCACATGACGAGTGGCCAAGGACCGACCATTTGCGTCAATTCGGTAGGCGGGGCTCTTGGAATCTTTGATAAGCGCTGGCATTTGTCGCACTTGCGATCACAGTTTGCGGTGCCTTGATTGAGCATGGGCCAAAAGTAGCCATGCCTGATGATTTTTCTGGCTAAAGTTTGCCCGTTTGCCCTTTGGTATGATCGCCACACTCGCCTTCATGTACATCTGTTAACACACGGTTGGCGTCGTCGTGGGCTACGCATTGAAGTAGCGGGACAAAGAAGCCTCTACAGTAGAGCATTCCATTCAGAATGATAAAGAGTGTTGACTGGCGAGTGAGTGTCTGTCTTTCCTTGTAACGTCCCGGGTGGGTCCTGTGTTGCAAGTAGTTCTTGATCAGTGTCATCCAAGATTCGAGTCCGGCCTCGGTGTTCATTACCGAGTCGATTGTATCCGGCTAATGCTTGGTGAATCGAGCACTTCGACTGGAGCGAGCCTCATGAGTTGCGCATCTTCGGAGCGTGCTAGCTAGGCCAACGAGTCTGCCTTATCGTTCTGTTCTCGGGGGATATGCGTGATGATGAAGTAGTCGAATTTGGTGAGCAAATCCCGAACTTGGGCAAGATAAGAAGAGAGCCGTGCCCCCTTGGCTTGATACTCCCCTTGTACCTGTCGCACGTTGAGTTGTGAATCAAAGAAGATTTGGATGGCCTTTAGGTCAAGTTCGATTGCGATTCTAAGTCCAGCTATTAAGGCCTCTTATTCTGGGTCGTTGTTGGTAGTAGGGAAGTTGAGCTTTAAGGCGTAGCATATCGGGCGCTCTTCTGGAGTGATGGGCACGATGCCGGCCTCGGAACACTTATTATTGGAAGATCCGTCTATAAACAGTTTCCATTGAATATCTGGGCCTTCGATGCTTTCTGGGGAAGACTCCTCGAGGGCGGTGAATTCCACTATGAAATCAGCGAACGCTTGTCCGAGGATTGCTCGTCGGGGGATGAAAGTTATATCAAACTCACTCAGCTCTATGTTCCACTTTATTTATCGTCCGGACGCCTCAGGTCGCAGCAGGGTCGGCCGCAGTGGCTGGTCGATGTAAACTTTTATGGGGTGAGACTGAAAATACGGTCGCTGCTTCCGGGAGGAGATCAATAAACAGTATGCTAGTTTCTCAAGCTTTCGGCAATTCTTCTCGCTCCCCATCAATCGTTTGCTGATGTAGTAGACGGGACGCTAGACACGGTCTTCAATGCGTACCTGTGCCGAACTGATTACCTACATGGAAACAGCTAAATAAATGTATAAGTCTTCATGGTTCACAGGCATGGACAAGATAGGTGGTCGCTCTAAATGATTCAGTAGGTCCTCGAATGAGGCGACACATTCTGGGTTCCATTCGAAGTTGCGCTTCCCCTTTCGGAGCAAGTCTAAAAAGGGAATGCATTTGATAGTAGCTTTGGAAATGAATCGACTTAAAGCGGCGACCTTGTCGTTTAAACTTTGGACATCTTTGATGTTCCGAGGGACTTGAATATCCCAGATAGCCTTGATTTTGTCTGGATCGGCCTCGATGCCGCGGGAGTTGACGATGAAACCCAGAAATTTTCCTGAGGAGACTCCGAAGGAGCACTTCTGGGTGTTGAGTTCATGTCATATCGGCGGAGGGCATCGAACATTTTAGAGAGGTCATGGAAGTGGTTGCTCGATATTTTAGATTTTACTAGCATATCGTCCATGTACACCTCCATGGATTTTCCAATTTGGTTCTTAAAGAGGCGGTTAACCATTTGCCGATAAGTAGCCCCTACATTCTTGAGACCGAAAGGTATGATGCAGTAACAATAAAGCCCAAGATCAGTTATGAAGGGGGTGTGATCCTGATCAGGGAGATACATCAGAATCTGATTGTAGCTTGAATAAGTGTCTATGAAGGATAAGAGCTGGTATCCGGTGGTTGAATCAACGACCCGGTCGATCTTTGGAAGTGGAAGCTGTCTTTGGGGCATGCATTGTTCAGGTTAGAGAAGTTGATGCATGTTCGCCGCTTGTCGTTGGCTTTCTTGACTAGAACCAGGTTGGCGACCCATTTAGGATAGTCGGCTTCGCGGATGAAGTTGTTGTTGAGTAGACTATCTACCTCTTCCTTGAGTGCATTGGATCTTTCAGGTCCCATGAAGCGGCATTTCTGTTTGACCAGAGGATGTGTGGGATTGAGATTTAACTGATGGCAAGCAATTGCAGGGTTGATGCCCCTCATGTCTGAGTGTGTCCAAGCGAATACGTTTAGGTTGGCCCTCAAGAAATCCACAAGATCTTCTTTAACTATAGGGTGGAGTTGCGATTTGATTTTCAAGACCTTTGATGGGTCATCCGTGCTGATTGATACGTCTATCGTAGGTTTAACTGGAGTAGCCCTCTCATAGTCGGGCTCTTCGTCCTCCCTTGGATTGAGATCGTAGGAAAATGGCAGTGGAGCCTGAGCCAATGCTCAGATGCCTTTGATTGCTATGCGGAGATGGTCTTGGTGCAGGAAGACAAAGGCATGGGCTTACCCTTGTCCTTATTGCGCGCGTTCTTCCATTCTATTGTGTAACAATCTCTTGCAGTTGCTTGTTCATCTTTAATCGTGTCAATCCCGCTTTCTATTGGGAACTTCATTAGGAGAGACCATGGTGACATCCAGATTCGGACCTCCTTAAGGGGCGTCCGAAGAAGACACTGTAAGGGAGATAATGTCGATAACCACGAAAGTGAGGAATTGGATACGTCTCTGATCCCCGTTACCAGGTTCAACATGTAGGTTGATCATGCCTACTGGGTGATTGGAGGATTCGTTGAAGTCGTGGATTGTGGCATGGCAAGGTTTCAAGTCCTTGGTTTCCAACTACATATGTTCGTAGGAAGCTTTGATGATGATGTTGACTGAGCTCCCCGAATCGATTAATATCCTCTAGACGGAAGTAGGGCCAATTAGGGCGGTGATCACGAGAGGGTCCGCGGTTGGGGTTTCAACTCCCGTTGATTCTCTTTCACAGAAGACGATGTTGTCATACATTATTTTCTGGAGTTTGGCAGGGATGGATTCATCCATTGTGGAGCAAGCTTCGTAAGTGGCGTGCTTTATGGAGCTCACGTATTCTTTCATTTTCAAAAACTTTCCTGTGTGGGGGTAAGGCCCGCCGTAGATGGTGTTGATCACAATGCCCCGTCTTTTGTTGGACGGACTAGGGTCCTCCTTGGCAGGTGCTGGAGGCACGGGCGCAGGAGGACCCGAGTTTGCTTTGGGAGGAAAAGGTTCTTGAATGTACTTCTCAAAGCGATTTTCACGGATGAGATTTTCGATTGCGTCCTTGAGTTGGCGGCAATCGTTGGTGTTGCGTCAGTACATGTCGTGGTATCGACAGTACTTGCCGGTGTTCTTCTCAGTGGACTCTCTATAATGTAACTTCTTATGCTAGAGGATGTTACATGTTTCTAGGTAGATCATCTCCGGGTCTTCATTTAGCGGGGTGTAGGTATCATAAGCTTGGTAGCGGACATGTCTCTTGGGATCTACGGGGACCTGGTTGTTATTGCGGCTGCCCTGCCTAACGTTTCCCGACTTTGATTTATAGAGATCTTCCCCCTTGTTCTTATTGAGAAGTTCTCCAACCTATCTCCCTTTGGTGCTGTCGTCAATGGTATCGGCATGCGGGTTGATAGAAGAGTTGGTCCAGAAGATTCAATTACACCTTGCTTCTTCTTGACACTAGAACTGTCCGGCCTTTTCGTAGAAAGAGTCGAGGCCCTTGGGCTGCTTCCTATCAATCCAGTCCCCGAACTCGAAAGTAGGGAGGATTCCTTTTGCAAGTTGGAAAAGCATGGTACAAGGCTCTGGGTCATCCACCTGGGCAAGGGCGGTATTAAACCGTGAGAGGTAGCTTTTGAGTGACTCGGCGGGTTCTTGGTATAGATTAGACAGAATGAGGGCGTTTTTTGGAGTTGGGACGGCATTCTGAATTGCTTGACCAATTTTGTGGCTAGTTAGCCGAAGTTGTTGACAGAATGGAGCGGAAAGTGAGAGAGCCAGAGTAAAGCAGTGCCTGACAGGAAGACTGGGAAGTATTTGCATTTGAGCCCGACTAGAATCCATTTTCCACTCATAGTGGTTTCGGAAGACACAAGGGTTGGTTGTGCCATCATAAAGTGGTATCTGCGGCATGCTGAAGCGTCGTGACCATTCAGCTTCGTACATGAACCTGGTGAAAGGGTTGCGCCTTAGGTGGGTTTCCCATGAGTCGTTGGCATTCCCTCGCATATCCCTCATGATCCTTCGGACCATGTCAGGGAGATATATCGAATGCGGATCTACCAGTGGAATCCATTGGTTTCATCGGACCTTGGGAGTCCTGTTCTGCGACCGCGTTCTATAGTGCACATCTATGTCATCCTCTTCTATGTCATCGACATTTATGATCGGGTTTTGGTATGGAGGATGAGGCGCAGCAGGTTGATGCACATCTTGATCTAGAAGAGCTTGGGCCGGAAGAGCCACTGCGAGAGTAGGTCCCTGATCCTGGAAGGCGACAGTTGGGTTCTGTTCTAGAGGGGGTCAGTTGATCGGGCCCGGCTCGTTGATTATAATCAGACGGGTGCGTTCACGATACTATGCCTCTCGCTATAAGTGACGGTAGTTCAGTCGCCATTTCCATTCCCATTGTCATTGCCGTAACCGTTGCCATTGAAATTGGGAGGGGCGCTGGAGCGGATGACGACACTGTTGATAAGGCTAAATTTCTTCTCTGATGTGGGCACCTATACTCAGAAGAGGAGGTTTCTGAGATGGTACGCTGAGGTCGGGCGTTGTTTTGAGAGAGCTGAAGCCAGGGGACGACGTGTTGACTTTCTTGGAGTTGGCACATAAAGCCGATGTTATCTCTCAATGCCTGATTGAACTCGAAAGCCGTGCTCTCATACTTATGGTTAAGCGCATGGATCTACGCTTGTGTTGCGGTAGCTTCAGGGTCTATAGGAGGAAGGGTCTTGGTTGCGGTAGGGATATCCGCCGGTTGAGGTTGCTGGGATGTTCCAAGTTTCAGCTGCGGCGGAAGAGACAATCATTGCATTCTTTGGTCGCTTTGCCATCGAAAGCGGACTTGGTGGAAGGTTAGCGAAGGAACCTAAAGCACATCGGAGTAGAGATGGTAATGTGCGACAAAGAAGCGAATTCGAGTTTTCTCAGTGAAAACAGTAAAATGTTGACGACAAAATATGTCGTAAACACCCAAAATTCTTATTTACTTAAGAATTATAGTTTCACGTGGAAATGTAAGTGCGGAAAGCAGTAAATAACATAAGAGAATTATAGTGGTTCAGTCTCGCGAGAGGCCTACGTCCACTTTGGAAGAGTCGTTGGAATATTATTAATAACAAAGAGTTACAAGGTTGAGACTATCTCATGACATCCTTTTACATGCATCTCTAAGTTATATGAAGTCATAAATATCATATGTAAATATTAGAAAAAAGACACTTTTTCCATTCTTCTTCCTCAAAGCATAGATGCCATTAAGGTGGCTACTTGGAGCTCTCAAGAGATGTCAAATCACCAAATTCTAACCCCCCTTGAAGTGTGAGCTTGAAGGGTATTTATAGTGGAGTGATTAGGTGGGAGTAGGAAAGAGTAGGTAGAAGTCGGGGACCACACCAGAAATATCGGATCCCATAGTGCAAACCACCAGAACCTCGGATCCCATAGTGTTAATGCCCAGAAACTCGTACCCATCCCTGGGGTACGAAGGATATAGGAATACGGGGCTTCGAGGTTAGTGAGACTCGTGATTTCTAGGGTTTGTGGTATTGGCTTGGCGATGTTTGGAGTAGTGGGGAGGTTCCTGTTGGCATGATCCCTTCTTGGCTCATTTCCTTTACTCCTTGGCGACACTCCAGGCTTTAACTTCACGCGATACATTGAGTCGAGCGTGTCTCACATACTTTTGGGAACCAGACCCAAAGGTTGGTTAACATTAGACTTCATCCTTTTAATGGTATCGATAGTGAATCAGTCGATACCAATAGCCCTTCATTTGCTCTTAAGTTGACTATCGGCCTTAATTCTCTTTTGGTAATTCTACATTCTTGTGTCAAAACAAGTGCTTTCGACTTTTTCTCACTGTTACTTTCGGAATCATACCGACACCTTTTATTTTCTTCCCTTTGTAATGGTTCTAAGCCTTCACTTCCTCTTCTAAATTAATAAGTAAGAGACCTGAAAACCTAGATTTGGGTATTTGGTAGGAGGCCAGAATTCCACTCCTAGTAGCGATAGAAGTCGCAAACCAACCCAGATTCGGAAGTTTGAATAGTGACTAGAATTCCACTACTGGTAATAGTAGAAGTCCGAACCAACCCAGATTCAGGTATTTGATAGAAGATCGGAATTCCACTTCTAGAAGTAATAAAAGTCCTAAACCAACACAGATTCAGGTATTTGATAGGAGACTAGAATTCTACTTCTGGTAATAATAGAAGTCCCAAACCAACCCATATTCGGGTATTTGATAGGAGACCAGAATTCCACTTATGGTAATAATAGAAGTCCTGAACAAACCAAAATTTGGTTATTTTATGGAAGGCCAAAATTCCACTTCTGGTAATTGACAGTTTTGTTTCTTCCCCCTCGGGCTTGATTGATAAAGCAGAGGATGTACGTACTATATAAGCCACTCTAGGCTTTTGTTTGTCAAAGAAGAGGATGAACATGCTTTGTAAGCTACTCTTTGGGCTTTTGTTTGTCAAAGTAGAGGATGTATGTGCTTTGCGACCCACTCTCTAGGATTTCTCTCCCTTCTGCGGGAGGAGACATAAGAAAAGGTATAGCGTGCTCTTCTACGAGCAGAGGCAGAGCATGATCTCCTATGAGTAGAGGTATGGCGTTCTTTATTCGTTCCCTTATGCAGGGTATGAGGAACATAAGCAGAGGTAGTGTGTGCTCTTCTACGAACAAAGGCAGGACATACTTAGTTCAAGCAGAGGCAGAGCGTACTCTTCTGCAAGCAGAGGCGGGGCATGCTTATTTAGATGCTCCGTCTCGAACATTTTAGATGTGGATTGGAGGCATACACTTTTGACACTTTAACCTGGCCCTTTCTGGTTTGGACGTGGCTAAAGGCTTACACCCCACATCTCTCCGAGAGATACCTTGACCTGGCCAACTTGGCGGTGACAAGGGTTTCTGACAATCATAGGCCTCTTTACCCATTTCGGGTAGTTTCAAATTTTTTGAGGGCTTCCGTACCCTTATTCATGTGAATATTCTCAAGGAGACATCTTATTCAATTAAAGTTTAAAAGTATGGCATCAAGTGTTATGAGTTCCATGTTCTAGGTACGAGGTCTCCATTTAGCTTGCAGAGTCGGTATGCTCAATGTGCGAGCTCTTGATGTACGATTAAAGGCCCCTCCCAGTTTGGGCCAAAGGGGCCATCTGCTGGATTCTTATGGTTGGCCATTACCCTTTGTAAGACCAAATATCCTTTTCAAAAAGTTATCATCCTTACCCTTGAACTGTAGTACTTGGTGATTCTTCTTTGATATTCAGTCATTCTAATGGTTGCTTCATCTCTTAACCCTTGAATTAGGTCTAACGATTCCATTTTGAACTCTTGATTGGGATCAAATGCATAAGCTATCCTCCTGTGTGAAGGGATCTTGACTTTGATGGGAAGCATAGATTCGCATCCGTAGGTTAGAGAGTATGGATTATGTTCTGTTGCTATTTTAGCTGAGGTTTTATAGGCCCAAAGTACTGATGGAAACCCATATGCCCAATTTCCTATAGCTTGGTTTGGCCGTTTCGTTAAGATTGTCTTTATGGTTTTATTTGCAGCTTTGACGGCACCATTTGCCCATAGATGTTCTACGGAAGAGGAACTCTTTATAATTCTATTTTTATCACAAAAACGTGTGAATTCCTCGCTCTCAAATTATAACACCCCACTTCCGTTAATGTCACTCACTAAGGGAATGCATTAACTTTCATGGAGCGTTACAAGAGTATAGAACAGAACATCACAAGGCAGATATATAAAATGGAACTTAAAAATTCAGAATTTATTCACTGCAACGGAAAGCAAAACATGTTCGGTTACAACATCAAAACCACATACTAAAGCCAATATACAAATATCCATCTTGAACAAGATTATTATCAGAGTACATAAAAGAAAAGCCATAATCCCACTTCAAATAGCCATAATGAAAAAGAGATAAAGCTGAGCTTTACTTTCAACACTTCCAAGCACTTCAAGAAGAAAGAGATCCAAGTCAAGCTTCACTAATCCCACCCCGAGGACCTTGGGGGGGGAGGGGAGGAAAGTAAAGAGGCGAAACAAAAAGGGTCAGACATAAATCTGGCGAGTCTAGTGACTATAACAATATAATCAGTAAAGTAACAGGATAAGAACATAAACTGGATATAAGAGATGACTGTAACATAAGATATGACAAGGTAAGTAAGATAGAACATCGACTGCTGTTCTAGCCACTATAAGATATACTCTGCACCGTACCACATACTAGTTACATACTAAAAGATGACCCCTCTCTACTAATCATAATAATGGTAGCTTCGTGTACTCCTAGCTACTCTCGTAGGTGCCCACTTGCTCCTACCACCACTAGTTGTACCCACTACCCTCCCCATTCGATCAGCTCCCTAAGCTCGTAGAAACCTGTGCTGGTCCCACAATAGGGTGTATCACTCCCTAAGGTGGCAACCCCGATACTACTGAAATGCACAGCTTATACCTACGTGATGCAACAATGTCTTACCTACCATCCGGGACCCATGCATGCATATGACTCTGTTGGACTTGCACTGCCATTGTTAACTCTTTATTGACCTCTTATAATCAACCCCAGTAAGCGTGTCCTGTCCTCGACCTAGTTCGAGCTCATATAGATACTAAAATGGGTTACTGGTTGAAAAGGGTCCACCCACTTGACACAAGCTTCCCTCCTAAGCTTGGTCCCCACTAGGAATTCCCACTTAACCCCCCTTTATCCCCATGTCTAATCACATGTCTCATCTTGGTTAAGTGCTTTTATTATGTTTTACATGCTACCCATGTTACCCACTTAACCCTTTATTATCCTCATGTCTAATCACATGGCTTATCTTGGTTAAGTGTTCATTGATTCATTATAACCGTAATCTTGCAAGACCTCCCACATTAGATTACCGTTTTGCGGTTGCTGGATTTGCCAGGCGGTTCCGGGCAGGCTTATACCGCAATCTGAATCTAACCTTTTGCCTTTGCATTATTACGCATCTAATTTCTGCCTTTGATCTCTCACATTAAATTACCGTTTGCGGTTGCTGGATTTGCCGGGCGGTTCCGGGCAGGCTTATACCACAATCTGAATCTAACCTCATGTCTTAGGTGTTTATTATCACTTTCTGGATTCAAGACCCAATTTCAAATCTTGGATTATAATATATTTTACTCACCCATAATTTCCAATCTAAATTATGTTTATAATTTTAATCCAAATTATGCCTATAATCTCATATGTACAATTTATGGCAATTTATGCCCAAACCAATTTCCATAGCCATCAACAATTTATGCCAAATCTCATTTTATTACATATTTCCCAAACTTTTCCCAATCATTCCAACGTTATTCGTACGTAAATCTCAACGCAATTTGCTTAGGCTCGAAGTTAGCCTAATATCAAAAAGGAAAAAGGAAAAGAAGAAGGGAGAGAATCAAAACATCCAAACTGGCATAAACATATAAATGGGCATGTGAAATGAATAACGACAAAGTAGATCAGATAAACATATGATAATGGGTATGAATCTAAAGGATAACAAATTACAAAACTTGAAATGATTCATCTTATTTACAGGCATATACATCAGATCCAATTTACAATCCTATCACAATTACTTTTTAATTCAATTATATGTGAAAGTGACATAAACTCACAATGATAGGATTCTTAGAAAAGAGAACTAGGTGTTGGTGTAGCAATTCTAATCTTAAATAATCTCTACTTTGATTGTTTGTAGATCTGATCTTCTAATTGGAATACTCCTATTCTGATTTGTTTTGGTGGAGAAGAAAGGCTAGTTTAGATTAGAGCAGCATGGAGGCGCCATGGATGAAAACAATGAGATCAGGGTTAGGTTTAAGTGTTTATTTATAGGTGTATTAGGTGAATTAGGACCTTTAGATTAGATTAGGAACCATCTGAACCATACAGACTAGAAAAACACATCATCCAGCCAATCTCAGAAAAACACGTCATCATGGAACTCTCCAGAATTCTGCAGATCTGGCTCAGCCTGGGCGCACTTCCCAGGTGCGCTAGTGCTATTTTGTTCTGGCGCACTTCACAAGTGCGCCAGTTATTCTGGTCCATTTCCTGATTGTTCTGCCCAACTTCTATCGTCTATAACTCCTTCATACGGTATCCTTTTACGCAAACTAGGACTCTGTCTCAAGCAGAATTCCGAGATGGACGCAATGGTGTAACTCGTTTCACTTAATTCTTATTTTTAAAAATTAATTATTCTTTAATTATCTCTTATGTCATGTTTTTAAAATTACGGGGTGTTACATTCCCCCTTACTTAAAGGATTTCGTCCCCGAAATCTCGAAGCTGAAAGGAATGTATGTCTTACCATCCATCATCCATCCACTCATCCATCAATCACGGGCGTCCATTTTCCTTAAAAGATTTCTAATACTTTCATGAACATATGCAAAGTGTGTGTGTATGTCCTTATCCTAATGCAAAATCAGGCGGTCTACTGATTCAGTCGACCTCCTTAATGCAAAACATGATAGTGCCATGCGTCCATTATGTATGCAAAAGAATCCTAATGATACATATCATTTCTATATAAGTGCACAACCATTCATCCAAATGCAACATCCATATGATAACACATTCAATTACATCCATTAATTTAAATATGCACACTCACCCATATGTAATATGAAAGTGATTAAGCCGATCTAGTGCCTAACGTATGTGTAAATGCATCCATGAGCAACCACTAGCAAACACTTACATCCACTTGCATCTACCAAACATAACATGTCTCAAACATATATTTACAACCATAGGATTTTCTACCTAAAGATCGTACATATAATCGAGAGGATACAATAAACGATAGAACCAGTATAAACAAAGCGGTAGAAAAAGGAGAAGTTAAAAACATACCCTCAAAAAGGAAAGGGTACGACACACATATCTTGTCTTCCATTTCCCAAGCCACGTCTCCTTGATCATCTCTCGATTGGACTTTTACCAACTTGACCTCTCAGTTGTGTAATTTCTTAACCTCCATTCCAAGGATGCATGTAGGAACTCGTCTAACCATGGCATCTCACTCTACTTCCACTTCTCTAAGCATGCTCGGCTCTACTATTTCTGTAGTATCATGTAAACATTCCCTCAAATGCGACATGTGAAATACATTATGAACGCCACTAAGCTTCTCAGGCAACTTCACTCTATAGGCCATCTGTCTAACTCTTTCTGTAATGGGGAACGGCCCTATGAATCTTGGTGCCAATTTCCCTACAGATCCCAAATGAAATACATTCCTCAATGGTGATACTTTAATAAACACCGTGTCTCCAACATCGAACTCAAGATCGGCTCGTCTCTTATCAGCGTATGACTTTTGCCGGTCTTGTGCCGTCTTCATGCATCTTCGAATCAAGTCTATCTTCTCCGAAGTTTCTCTAATCATCTCGAGCCCAAGAAAAATCTTATCCGTAGATTCCCACCAACAAGTTGGTGATCGGCAAGGTCGTCCATATAGAGTTTCAAAAGGTGTCATGCCAATACTAGTCTGATAGCTGTTATTGTAGGCGAACTCTACTAATGGAAGGTGTTCCTTCCATGTTCCTCCAAAGTCCAAGATGAATAATCTCGAAAGATCTTCTAGAATCCGATTCACTCTTTATGTTTGGTCGTCCGTCTGAGGGTGATAAGCGGTGCTCAAACACAATTCCGTTCCTACTGCCTCTTGCAAACTATTCCAAAACTCACTAGTGAAATGGGATCTCGACCGCTTACGATACTAGAAAGTATGCCGTTTAGACGAACTATCTCTCGGAGATAAACAGATGTTAACCATGCCGCTGTTCTTTTACTCTTAACGGGAATGAAATGGGCACTCTTGGTAAGTTTATATACCACTACCTAAATCCTCGTATTACCTTTCCTTGACCTCGGCAACCCATCGACGAAATCCATGGAAACACTTTCTCATTTCCACTGCGAAACCTCTAAAGGGTGAAGCAAACCACCAGGCTTCTTTTGCTCAGCCTTGACTTGCTGGCACACTAAGCATCTAGAAACGAACTCAGCCACATCCTTCTTCATTCCGGCGCAAAAGAAAACTCGCTTTATGTCCCTATACATCTTGTCACCACTGGGATGTATGTTCATCTTAGAACGATGTGCTTCTTCAAGAATTATCTTTCTCAAACTCTTGTCTTGTGATACGCAAAGCCTCTTATCCCTACGCAACCAACCCTTGTCATCTATAGTATATCTACTAAGATCGCTCGAAGACTCCCCTCTTTTGAGCTTGTCTACTATCTCTATCACCAGTGGGTCATCTCGCTGTGCCGCTCCTATCTATCTCAAATGTGTAGGTCGCACCTCTAATGATGCCAACAAACCGGGTACATAATCGGTAGAGGGTCTAAAGTCAAAGGTAGATATATACTCTAAACTCAGCCACTCGAAAAACAAAGGAATCAAAGTCAAATTCTTTCTACTCAAGGCATCAGCTACAATGTTACCCTTGCCAGGGGTATATGCAATCTCAAAATAGTAGGATGCTAAGAACTCCATCCACCTCTGTTGCCTTAAGTTTATATCTTTATGAGAGAACGGGTATTTTAGTGATTTATGGTCTGTATACAACTCAAACCTCTCACCAAGCAAGTAATGACGCTAAGACTTAAGCGCAAAAACTATGGCAGCTAATTCTAAGTCATGGGTAGGGTGATTGCTCTCATGGACCTTCAATTGCGTTCCTCCATAACATATCACCCTTCCCTCTTGCATAATAACTGCGCCAAGCCCTGTCTCGCAAGCATCAGTACATACTGTGAACGGTTTACTCCCATCCAGCAAAACTAAAACTGAAGCTATCGACAATTCCCTCTTCAATCGTTGAAAAGCATCGTCACAGTCAATGTCCCAAGAAAAGGTCAAATTATTTTTCGTTAACCAAGAAAGTGGGGCTGATATCTTAACAAAGTCCTTGATGAAATTTCTATAATAGCCCGCCAAACCAAGAAAACTTCTTACTTCCATTGCATTCTTAGGAATCTTCCAATATTGGATTGCCACCACCTTCGTCGGATCCACTGCTATCCCTTCTTTAGAGATCACGTGCCCTAAGAATCTTACCTCCTTCCTCCGAAAGTGACATTTGGAGAACTTAGCCTTGAGTTGATTTGCTCGAAGGGTCTCTAAGACTTCCTTAAGATGTAAGGCATCCTCTTTCTTGCTTCTAGAGAAGATCAGGATATCATCCATAAAGACTACCACGAACTTGATTAGAAACTCCCTAAACACCCTACTCATCAAGTCCAAGAAATTTGCGGATGCATTCATCAAACCAAAAGGCATCACGAGCCATTCAAAGAAACCATCTGGAGTTCTAAATGCAGTCTTGTCTATGCTGTCCTCAGCCACCCTTAGCTGATGAAATCCTGTAGCTAAATCCAACTGCGAGAAAACCGAAGCACCAACCAACTGATCGAACAAGTCACCAATCCTCGGTAATGGGTGTCTGTTCTTCTTCGTGAGCTTATTCAGCTCCCTATAGTACATGCACAATCTAAGTGAACCATCAGCCTTCGTAGCAAAAACTACTAGAGCACCCCACTCCGAGATACTTCTTCTTATGAACCCTTTCTCAAGCAACTCTTTCACTTGTTTACTAAGCTCCCTCCTTTCTCTAGGAGCCATGTGGCGCACAGGAAATTCAATTGGCTTTGCATTGTCCACCAAGTATATACAGAAATCTATCTCGCGTTTTGGAGGTAAGCCCCTAACCTCCTCAAAGACATCTGCATACACACAGACTAATCGAACAGATTGTAAATCATCAATAGATGTGTCAAGAGATTCTATGTTGCTAAGCATAACAGAACCCTTAGGGTCACACGAGATATCGAGAGTATTCCCAAAACTAGTCGGCAGTCTAACTACCCTCTTTTCACAGTCGAGAATGGCACCATACCTGGCTAGCCAATCCATTCCTAGAATCAACCCATAGCCCGTGAAACCAGGCACATAAGTGTTGCATTCGAACTCAACGCCATACACAGATATTCTCAAACCCCGACATAACATAGACAGATGAGCCATACCCCCAATAGGATTTGAGACAACAATGGGATCCACTACTATACTAGTATCTAGGTGCATAGACTCAACAACAGAAGTAGATATAAATGAATGTGAAGCGCTAGAATCAAACAAAATACGTACAGGATGATCGAAAAGGAAAATCATACTTTCAACAGAAATGTTTCTACCTCTCTCTTGCATAGCTGCCATGAGAGCATGAACCTACCCTCCAGTAGTAGATCCTGTCCTCTGTCCTTGCCCTTGTCCATGCCTCCTTGGGCAGTCTTTAATCATATGTCCTGCTTCACCACATTGGAAGCAACCAGTCTTCTTCTTCTTCCTACAGTCCTTCTTCAAATGGCCAGGTATTCCACACTTGTTACACTTTATTTTCTCTGAGCCCTTGTTATCCTTACCATCCTTCTTTTGTTGTTGTTGTGCCTTCTTTGGATCCCCTTTCTTATCCTGTGCCTTATCTACATTAGCACCTTTCTCCTCTTAATGTATCAACGCCATATCAACAAGATTCTCGAAAGTAGCCCCCATAGAAATGTGGGACATAGCCAACCTGTGTAATGGTTCATTCAGACCCGTGGCAAATATTAAAGCCTTCTTATGTGGTGTATTAACTAATTCCATACCAAATCTTGCTAATTGGTTAAGCTTGTTAACGTACTCCTTCACAGACAAACTCCATTGTTTCAAAGCCAAGAACCTCTCCATGTATAAACTCTCCTCCGCTTGTGAAAGAAATTTCAACTCGAACCTTTGTCTAAAATCCATCCACGTCCTCCATTAGTTACTTCCCACCAAAAGGAAGCTTCATCCTTCATTAACCAAGCAGCTAGCTGAACCTTCCTTCCCTCGTCTATCTCAAAGATACCAAACAAATTCTCCACTTCCTTGAGCCAATTCCGAGCCTCAACAAACGTCTCAGTCCCATGAAATGGTTTTCCGCCCATCGTACGGAAGTCTTGGCATATTGTAGAAAAATCGTCTATATGGGGAGGAGGAGGAGGAACGACTGCAGCTGGGGAAGGAGGAACGTTTTGCTGGGCCTGCGGCAGTAGCTCTAGCCTTCAGATACCTTCTGAACCAGCCTGGTATCTGTACGCCCTCGGGTATATCGGATTAACCAGACATGCTGAAAGGAAAAAGGAAGTGATTCAAAACAGAGAATCGAAAGAAAGATATATAACTTTTGGGGATTATGTTTTTCATAATAAACCTTTCACTTGAAAATACCATCTTTAAAATATGTTTTTGAAAATGGTTTTCAAAATCTTTTATCTGTTCTGGTAACCTTCAGCTCTGATACCACGTGTAAAACCCCACGTCCGTTAATGTCACTCATTAAGGGAATGCATTAACTTTCATGGAGTGTTATAAGAGTATAGAATAGAATATCACAAGACATATATATAAAATGGTGCTTGAAAATTCAAAATTTATCCATTGCAGCGGAAAGCAAAACATGTTTGGTTACAACATCAAAACCACATATTAAAGCCAAGTACACAAATATCCATCTTGAACAAGATTATTATCAGAATACATAAAATCAAAACCATAATCCCACTTCAAATAGCCGTAATGAAAACGAGATAAAGCTGACATTACTTTCAACACTTCCAAGCACTTCAAGAAGAAAGAAATCCAAGTCAAGCTTCACTAATTCCACCCTGAGGACCTTGGGGGGGGGGGGGGGAAGGAAAGAGAAGAGGCAAAACAAAAGGGTCAAACATAACTCTGGCAAGTCTATTGACTTTAACAATATAATCAGTAAAGTAGCAGGATAAGAACATAAACTGGATATAAGAGATGACTGTAACATAAGAAGATATGACAAGGTAAACAAGGTAAGAAAGATAGAACATCGACTGCGCTACTAGCCACTATAAGATATGCTCTGCACTGTACCACATACTAGTTACATACTAAAAGATGATCCCTCTCTACTAATCATAATAATGGTAGCTTCGTGTACTCCTAGCTACTCTTGTAGGTGCCCACTTGCTCCTACCACCACTAGTTGTACCCACTACCCTCTCCATTCGATTGGCTCCCTAAGCTCGTAGATACCTGTGCTGGTCCCACAATAGGGTGTATCACTCCCTAAAGTGGCAACCACGATACTACTGAAATGCACAGCTTATACCTACACGAGGCAACAATGTCTTACCTACCAGCCCGGACCCACGCACGCACACGACTCCATTGGACTTGCACTGCCATCGCTAACTCTTCATTGACCTCTTACAATCAACCCCAGTAAGCGTGTCCCTGTCCTCGACCTAGTTCGAGCTCATGTAGATACTAAAATGGGTTACCGGTTGAAAAGGGTCCACCCACTTAACACACGCTTCCCTCCTAAGCTTGGTCCCCACTAGGAATTCCCACTTAACCCCCCTTTATCCCCATGTCTAATCACATGTCTCATCTTGGTTAAGTGCTTTTATTGTATTTCACATGCTACCCATTTTACCCACTTAACCCTTTATTATCCCCATGTCTAATCACATGTCTTATCTTGGTTAAGTGTTCATTAATTCATTATAAACGTAATCTTACAAGACCTACCACATTAGATTACCGTTTTGCAGTTGCTGGATTTGTCGAGCGGTTCCGGGCAGGCTTATACCGCAATCTGAATATAACCTCGTGTCTTTGCATTATTACGCATCTAATTTCTTCCTTTGACCTCTCACATTAGATTACCATTTGAAATTGTTGGATTTGCCAGGCGGTTCCGAGCAGTTTTACAATCCGAATTTAACCTCGTGTCGTAGGCGTTTATTATCACTTTCTTGATTCAAGCCCCAATTTCAATTCTTGGATTATAATATATTCCAATCACCCATAATTTCCAATCGGAATTATGTTTATAATTTTAATCCAAATTATGCCTATAATCTCATGTGTACAAGTTATGCCAATTTAAGCCCAAACCAATTTCCATAGCCATCAACAATTTATGCCAAATTTCATTTTATTACATATTTCCCAAACTTTTCCCAATCATTCCAACGTTATTCGTACGTAAATCTCAATGCAATATACTTAGACTCGAAGTTAGCCTAATATCAAAAAGGAAAAAGGAAAAGAAGAAGGGAGAGAATCAAAACATCTAAACTGGCATAAACATATAAATGGGCATGTGAAATGAATAATGACAAAGTAGATCAGATAGGCGTATGATAATAGCAATTAGATATGAATCTAAAGGATAACAAATTACAAAACTTGATATGATTCATCTTATTTACAGGCATATACATCAGATCCAATTTACAATCCTATCACAATTACTTTTTAATTCAATTATATGTGAAAGTGACATAAACTCATAGCGATAGGATTCTTAGAAAAGAGAATTAGGTGTTGTTGTAGAAATCTGGTCTTGAACAATCTCTACTTTGATTGTTTGTAGATCTGATCTTCTAATTGGAATACTCCTATTTTGATTTGTTTTGGTGGAGAAGAAAGGCTAGTTTAGATTAGAGCAGCATGGAGGCGCCACGGATGAAAACAATGAGATTAGGGTTAGGCGCCATCTGAACCATACAGACTAGAAAAACACATCATCCAGCCAATCCCAGAAAAACACGTCATCATGGAACTCTCCAGAATTCTGCAGATCTAGCTCGGCCTGGGCGCACTTACCAGGTGCGCTAGCATAATTTTGTTCTGGCGCACCTCACAAGTGCGCCAGTTATTCTGGCCCATTTCCTGATTGTTCTGCCCAACTTCTATCGTCCATAACTCCTTCATACGGTATCCGTTTTAAGCAAACTTGGACTCTATCTCAAGCAAAATTACGAGACAAACGCAATGGCATAACCCATTTCATTTAATTTTTCTTTTTAAAAATGAGTTATTCTTTAATTATCTCTTATGCCAAGTTTTTAAAATTATGGGGTGTTGCACAAATTGTGTTCCATTATCGGATATGATCTTATAAATGATTCGAAAGCGTGTGACGATATTCTTTATCACAAACTTCAATACCTTCTTAGATATGATAGTTGGCCGTGGTTTTGTTTAAACCCATTTAGTAACGTAGTTGAAGGCTATTACCGCATACTTAGCTCCTCCTTTGGAGATTGGTAGGGGTCCAATTAAGTTGTTCCCAAAAAATCGAAAGGCCATGGGATTGAGTTGGTGGTCAAGTCATTTGGAGGTAATTTTTGGAGAATGAAGTTTTGATGACAACAACCTTATTTCAATTATCATTGATTATAAAATATATACTAACATTTCTGTCTAGAATATATATGCAGGATATGTATACAGGAATTAATACCGAAGACTGTACAGTTTTAGAGAGTCAAGAGATTCAGAATTCAAAGAAGGTTCAAGACTCATGAGAAATCAAGAAATCAGGAGTTCAAGACAAATATAGTAATAGAGTCTAGTTTATGTGTAAGACTCCGAATAGCACTTCAGGTTCAGATTCAAGTTCTGTTTTTCAAAATTCAATTTCTATTTTTAAATATTTTTTATATCTTACTTTTGATTTCAAACATAAGTTTTAAAGTTTATATATTTTTATATAGTTATATACTTTTATAATTTTATATTTATAAAGTTTTAAACCTTATAATTTTATCAAAATGATTATATAATATATGTTTATGTTTTCATATGATTTTATACTTTATAATACTCATTTATATCACCAAGTTTTAATTCAAGAATTTCCAGAATTATATATCTAGTTAAACACTTGAAAATATTCAAAATTCAAAATTTTAAAGTACATATGTCGACATACATATGTTGCTATGTCGATATACAACTGCCATTTTTTCAATTTTCAAAGGAAGTCTCTTTTCACTATTTGTAACGTTCCAGAAGCGTTGCAGCCTTTCAAATCTTATAAATAGGGGTTGAATTCAAATTTTTTAACTACTCTTCTTCTCCATCTTCACCCCTCTTCATCCTTCCATTAATACTTCTTATTTTATTGATTTCTACCCTTCTAATCTGCCGATTTCTATTGTAATTACATAAAACTTCTTCTCTTCTCACTATCTACTCATTACTCTCATAATTGAAGTGCTATTGAAGAGTTATAGGGCTGTTGTAATCATTTGGGATGGTTTGGGAAAGGGTGTGTTCCTTGTAGCCCTGAAATCAAGGAAAGGGAGCGGTAGTAATCTTGTAGCCGTGAAATCAAGAGTGGCCGGAGCGGTGTTAATCTTGTAGCTGGGAAATCAAGGGGATTGTACTTGGATATTGATATAGTAATAGAACTCAGTGCAATCCAGCGTTGCGTGGGATTGGATGTAGGAGTAATTCGAACCAATATAAAATTCGGTGTGTTCTTTCCTTTTCTGCATTTTATTTTTGTTTATTTCTGTGTTTGTGTTTGATTCTGTGTCTGTGGTCATCTCTGTGGTGTGTGATTCATATAGTAGATCGTATAAGTTTTAGATTTTCTTAAATCCTTGAAGACTGTAACAGCCCGCATTTTATGTATCGAAAGAACATAAAATATATTTTTTGTTCCCTGTTGGTTGAATCATTCTCATATTTTAATATGTTGCTTATGGGGATGTGAGACATGTCTATAAATTTTACCAATTTTGTTTGTGACCATTTTTCCCCTATCAGTCTTGTAGAGGGCTTAACTTTTGACTCAGGTCAAATCAGGTGGTGAGACCTATGCCATTGGAAACGAAATGATGATTGCCTTTTCGTAGAGTGATTACATTAAAGATTTGGCTCAGCGGTTTGGGTGGAATCATTGTTTTAAGGTTTAACAGTTGGCTGTTCGGGTTTTTAAGCCATAATGGGTTGATTTGAAAAGGCCCATTAATGGGCTGGTGGAAGGCTATAAATAGGGGGTTGGAGGTATGGGAAACAGTTTACTTTCCTCATTCTCTCATTTGGAAGTGCCAAGGCATCCTCCATTTCTCCATCTTTCCACCATTAAAATCGAGATCTAAGGAAGGGAATCGAAGATCTACACCACCTGAGGCTAGATCTACACCGTTGCAAAGGAGAATTCATCGAATCAAGGAGTTTGGATCAAAATCCTTACTGTCCGGAATCTTAATTCATTGATTTTAGCTTATTTTGGAGAATTGGTGAATGATATGCATCTCTCACATAAATTCAATGAAGTATATGAATGTTTTGATCATGTTTTTCATCAAATTCAAGCATTTTCTCATAGATCTACATCTTGGTAAGTCTATTTTCATATAAATCACCATATGATATAATTTAGCAAGTTTAAACCGGTAATTTCTATGCTATTTCATATGTTTTTGCAAGTTATATCCATAATTTAGTTCATATGTTCATTTATCACGATTTTGGTGAATTTGCATAATTTTAGTGATAATCGTTATATTTATATTTTAGAGATTTCATAACATGTTTATGATCACATTTGGTGAATTGGATGAGTTGGTTTCGTAGAATTTGTAGCTTGGCAAAGTTTTTCTTGAAATTGAGGTTGGATTGGAACATCCAGGAAATGGGTCGGCCTTGAGTTTGGTTGGTCAGCATGGAGCTGCTCGGTCGGTCAATGATGTGTCTTGGGGAACAAGTCAGTGTTTGGGTCAGTCCAAAGTGGTCGGTCGGTCTTCATCGGGTTGGTTCAGTGAAAGCAACGGGTCGGTCGGTTTATAGGTGATGGTCAGGCCATGTTCAAAGCAAGGGGTCGGGCTCACCTTAATGGGTCGGTCGGTCCAGTTGTGGAGCCATAGGATCGGTCGGTCGCACTCAGGTGGATCGGTCAGCCAAGGTAATAGGAAGAAGAAGCAATTGGGTCGGCCGGAAGAGAACGAGTCAATCGGTCTCTGGTCGGTCGGCCAGTGTGTATTAAAGGATTTTCAGCAGCGCTTTTAAACGCTGTGGTGAATAGCATAAGTGCTATGGTTTATTTTCTCTAGCAAATTGATGTGACGCTATGAATTGTTTTAGACCTTATGATTAATGTTTTCTTTGGTTCGGGAGTGGTGATGACTTCAAAGTAAATTCAAGTTGGAAGGTTCGAAGTGTTGAGTGTGTTCGTTGATCAATGTAGAACAACGAATGAGGTGGCAACTCAAAGATCATGAGTTGGTGGATAATGGTTGCTTGAGAAGGTTTCTTGAGCTATGGAAAGTCGTCGGGTTGAATGAGTAGAGATACCAAGGTCGAGAAGTTATCATTGTCGTAAGTTCTAGCAGGCTCAAAGCAGGGGTACAATAGGGGCACCTAAAGGACCGGTTGTAGGTCGAGTACCCTGGGTATCGTTGAAAGACCTAGTTGTCAAGGTTGGACAAACATACGTATCATTGAAAGGAATATGGAGTTTATGCTAGAACTGGGGTTACCATTAGCCTTCGACATATGGCAAGGTTGGTCGTCATACGATTAATGATGGTTTCGAAGCAAGATTGGCGGTGATAGCCAGAGTCTGTCATGCATGCTGGATGTTCTGTTTGTACTGTCTCACGTAGACTATTCAATGTCAAAGGAGATGTTCCTTGGGTGCTTGTCTGATATTGGTTTAGGCCTTTGGGGCTTATGCTTAAGGGATGTTGAATTCGATTAGGATGGTTTGCGTGAGATCTACAATCTGGATACTATGAGTGCTATTGATGGTTGTTTTTTGATTGTTATGAATGAATGGATGTTCTAATTATCATGGATGAATGGTTGAGAAGTTTTATGTAAAGGCTATCACTATCCGATGTGGGGAAGACAAGGATGAGTTCTTCTCTGGTGTTACGGGTAGATTAGTATGTTTATTTATCCATTCTCATATACTTTATTGTTGATGTTTGTTAGCTGTTTTATCACTCACTAAGACTGTTGTCCGACTCAAGGTTTTATGTTCCCCTCTTATTACTTTGGGCTGTTCATCCGTTTGTGGATGGACAAACTGAGTAGCAGGTGACTGGGGATAGTTTGGAGAGAAGATGATGTTGATCGATGGAGAGCTGAAGGCTTACACACCAGTTTTATTACTATCTAGTATTTCCGTTTCTGCTGTTTGAGTTACTCTATGAGTGTTGTAGCGAGGCTTTATGTATAGACTTTGATATTTCCTATGATGTTTGGATAATCTTTTAGGAAGTTGTGAAAGTTTCAAAAGTTTGTTATATGATGCTTCACTATTATTGCCTGTTGTATATTTTCTACTATATTTTATCCTTGCGCTGTGAGTTCTACGACAGGTTCCAATGTTGTTATCTACCTTGATGATCTTCCTTAGTTATCTGGCATGTATTAGAGCGCATTATTCCTCTTGTTAAGTGTAGGGGTTATGGGACGTCGTCACAAAAACACTATTTACCACCCTCTAGTGTTAGTCTTGCCTTAAGATCCGCATTATGCATTCCCTAACAATTGGTATCGGAGCAAGGTTTTTAAAAAAGTTCATAATTTGAATTTTGAAAATATTAAATGGCAAATTTTGAAATGATTGTTAACACTAGTGTCAATTCATGCATTGCATCAATGTGGAAAGAGTCTTCATACAATTGTGTTGAAAATTCAAGTGATCTACTACAATGCTGTCCAATATAAGAAAAGATGTGTTATATGGCTATTGGAAATTCAAAATTTGAAAAGATGGGTGAAGTGGCTGTTGAAAATTCAAATTTCAAAATGGTGTGTTACATGGCTGTTGTGAATTTAAATTCTATGAACATATGGTGGAAATCAAAAAGGACAAATGGGTACTAGATAGTGACTATTCGAGACATATGACGGGAATCTGGTATATGAAGATGGTGGGATGGTCAACTTTGGTGACAACTCTAAAGTATATATTGTTGGCATCGACAATGTCGGTAATTATGAAACTCCTACTATTTCTGATGTTTTTTTAGTTGGGAATCTAAACCATAATTTACTAAGTATAAGTCAACTTTGCGATAAGGGTTATAAAATAAACTTTGAAAATGATAAATGCTTTATAGAAGATAGAAATTCAAAAGTAATATTCGAAGGAGATAAAAAGAAAAATATCTACATTGAGTATGAAAATATTCAACAACAATCTATGTCTTATTGCCAATACAAGTGACCCTTGGATCTGGCATAAGAAGTTTGGTCATATAAATTTCAAACACATTTCTTGGATTTCTAAATTAGATTCAGTTAGGGGATTACCCAAATTGAAATCTAAAGTTAATAATTTATGTGCCGCATGTCAGTTCGGAAAATTAAAAAGTAGTTCATTTAAATCAAAAGAGGAAATTACAATCGCGAAACCATTAGAGTTAATTCACATGGATTTATTTGGTCCATCTCAAACTCAATCAATAAATCACAACATATATGTTTACGTAATAGTCAACGATTTTTCTAGATTTACTTGGACTTTGTTTCTTAAAAATAAACGTGATGCTTTTGAAAAATTAAAAACCTTTACTAAAAGAATTCAAAATCTATTATTCTTAAAAATTAAAACAATATGTAGTGACCATAGTGGATAATTCAAAAACGAAAATTTTATAATAAAAGGGGAATAACCCATAATTTTTCTTTCCCTAAAACCCCTCAACAAAACAGAGTAGTTGAACATAAAAGTAGATAGATACATGAGTGTGCGAGAACTATGTTATCCGATAGCAATCTACCAAGAAATTTTTGGGCTGAGGCAGTTGCAGCAGCTTGCTATATTTTAAATAGAATTTCAATCAGACCCATAACTGACAAAACACCATATGAACTTTTGTATAATAAGAAACCAAAAGTATCATACTCTAAAATGTTTGGAAGTAAATGTTTTATTCTTAATACTAAAGAAAATCTAGACAAATTTGATTCAAAATCTGATAAAGGAATATTTATTGGATATTCAGATAGAAGTAAAGCGTATGGAGTTTTTAATTCAAGAACCAATACTATATAAGAAAAATCAAATATATCCTTTGACGAAACCTATAAAAATATAACACAAAAAAGATGAATGTGAAAATGAAATTAATGAAAAAAATAATGAAGATAGTCAACTAAAATAAAAGGATTAGATTACTAAGAGACTACCTTATAGAAAATATCTTAGTAGATATTTAATCAGTAGTTAGAATCGTAATCAATTAAATAATATGAGTAATTTGTATTTTATTTCTACTATTGAACCTAAAAATCCAAAAGAAGCATCATTTGACGATTCACGGATCCTTGCTATGCAAGAGGAATGGAATCAGTTTACTAGGATTGATGAATGGGAACTTATTCCTAGACCAGAGGATAAAACTATAATAGTAACTAAATGGATTTATAAAAAAAATGAATGAACATGGTGAGGTCGTAAGAAATAAGTCATGATTAGTATCACAAGGTTATTCTCAAGAAGAAGGAATAGACTACTATGAAACATTTTCCCTGTAGCTAGATTAGAAGCAATTAAGATATTATTAGCCTTTGCTGATCATAATAATTTTAAATTATATCAAATGGAAGTTAAAAATTCTTTTCTAAATGGATATGTTAAAGAAGACATATATGTAGAGCAACCACCTCTTGTTGAAGACAAAAAATTACCAAGTCATGTATATAAACTAAAGAAAGTATTATATGGATTAAAACAGGCTCCTAGAGCTTGGTATGATCGATTAAGAACGTATTTATTACAATCTAACTTCGATGTAGGTAAAATAGATAATACCCTTTTTTAAAAAGAAATAATAAAGATATATAATTAGTGCAAATATATGTCGACAATATAATCTTCGGATCAACAAATAATAAAAAAATAAAGAATTTTTAGAATTATGACCTAAGAATTTGAGATGAGTCATATGGGAGAACTAACAATCTTCTTAGGCTTACAAATTCGTCAATTAGAAATGGAATATTTATTAATCAAGAAAAATATGCAAGTGATTTAATTAATAAATATAATTTAACAACAACTAATGGGAGACCAACACCAATGGCAACTAATATAGCCTTAAGTAAAGATGATTCATCAAAAGACGTTGATCAAAAATTATATAGAGGTATGATGGGATCATTATTGTATATAGCCGCTAGTAGACCAAATATAACATAATATATGTATATGTGCATGATATCAATTGCAACCTAAGGAAACACATTTAAAAGCCGTAAAACGTATACTAAGATATGTAAAACATACATCAGACTTTGGATTATTTTATCCTAAGAATGATTCATTTGATTTAATTTCTTATTGTGATGCTGATTATGTGGGATGTAAATCCGATCGTAAGAATACTAGCGGAACATGTCAATTCTTAGGACATTCACTAGTTTCTTGGTTTAATAAAAAAAATACCGTATCTTTGTCAACCATCGAAGTAGAATACATCTCTCTTGCTTTGGGTTGTTCACAAGTGGTATATATGCAGTAAACTCTAAATGGTTTTGGATTAAATATAAATAAATCACCAATATACTTCCATAATACAAACACTATATATATATATATATCTCTAAAAATCCAACTCATCACTCAAGAACTAAACATATTGATATACGACATCATTTTCTAAGAGATAACATAAGTAAAGAGAAAATTTCACTTGAATTTGTAGAAACAAATAAATGAATAGCAAATATATTAACAAAATCATTAAATGAAGCAACGTTTACTAAATTTAGAAGAGAATTAGATATTTGTTCATCCAGTGAATTAGAGTTATTAAATATATTAATATATATAAGAATAAGAAAAAAAATCAGAAAATTAAAATTGTACGTATGTCGGTATACATATATACCTATGTCGACATATAACTGCGAGGTTTTAAAAATTAATTCCCACCAAAAGTTAGTAACAATTACCATTTAAACTCTCCACTTCGAATTTTCTTCTTCACTCTCCTATTTCATTTCTTTAAAAAATAAAAAGCAAAATAAATCATGGCCTCCACTAATTATAATAACTAAATTAACCCTGAATCATCCGCTGAACCATCCGAAGGTCCATTTCAACGTTCTACCCTCTCTCATGTAATCAAATTGGAAGAGAAAAGGAGTATGCTCTCCAAATGCTCACTGAAATTCAAGTACTTCAAATACGAATGAATCAAGAGCAAATTAAATAAGGAAAGATGATGCGGAATCTTCATAAGTTTGTAATGGATAATCAAGCAAATTCAATCATTATCGAGGATGATAATCTAGCGATGCAAGAAGAAGAAGAGGAGGAGGAAGAGATAATGGTAGAAGAGGAACCAGAAGAGGCACAACAAGAAGGCATGAATGAGGACGATCAAGTCGTATGCATTGGGGAAGTTTCTTTTGATCGACAAGGAAACATCATTAAACAAAATGGGGAATTTTGTCTCCATTACCCAAATTGTCTAATCCATAAGTCCCCTATCGTAAAGAACAATTAGAAGTTAGGTTTCTTTTCGTTTATTCATTTAATCGGTGTAATATGTGTGTAGTCGTTCGTGTAACTTGCATTGGTGTGTATCGTTTGTGTTAAAAAAAACTATGTTTAATTTGATGCTTGCTTTATCTTTCATAAGCATTTCATTAGTTTGTTATATATAGGAACGAATTTAGGGGGAGTTATATATATATATATTTGTATCCTCGTACTTTAGTATAGAATAATCATACGATATATATAGACAAATATAGGATTTAGGGGGAGTATTTTCGGAATTTCTTTTTGAAAATGCCAAGGGGGAGAAATTATAAAATATAGACTTAGTTTAAGTAGAGTATATAGAATTCATATTGATAAGGGGAGTATTAGAATGATCATCATCAACAGGTATGAATATTTTAGGAACTAAGGTTGTCATCATCAAAAATGAGGAGATTGTTGAAGAATGGGGTTTTGATGACAACAACCTTATTTCAATTACCATTGATAATAAAATATATACTAACATTTCTGTCTAGAATATACATACATACATACACACACACACACACACACATATATATATATATATATATATATATATATATGCGGGATCTGTATACAGGAATTGATACTAAAGACTGTACAATTTTAGAGAGTCAAGAGATTCAGAATTCAGAGAAGATTCAAAACTCATGAGCAATCAAGAGTTCAAGACAAATATAATAATAGAGTCTAGTTTATATGTAAGGCTCTGAATAGCACTACAGGTTCAAATTCAAATTCTGTTTTTCAAATTCTTATTTTCAAATATTTTGTTTTCAAAATTCAAATTCTAATAATAAATAGTTTTTATATCTTACATTTGATTTCAAAAAAAAGTTTCAAAAGTTTATAAGTTTATATATATATTCTTTTATAATTTAATATTTATAAAGTTTTAAACCTTATAATTTTATAAAAATGATTATACAATGTATGCTTATGTTTTCATATGATTTTATACTTTGTAATACTCATTTACATCACCAAGTTTTTACTCAAGAATTTCCAAAATCATATATATAGTTAAACACTAGAAAATATTCAAAATTCAAAATTTTAAAGTACATATGTCGATATACATATGTTGCTATGTCGACATACAACTGTCATTTTTTCAATTTTCAAAGGAAGTGTCTTTTCACTATTTGTAATGTTTCAGAAGCGCTACAACATTTCAAATCTTATAAATAGGGTTGAATTCGAATTTTTTAAATATTCTTCTTCTCCGTCTTCACCCCTCCATTAATATTTCTTATTTTATTGATTTCTACACTTCTACTTTGCCGATTTCTATTCTAATTACATAAAAAAAATTCTCTTCTCACTCTCTACTCATTACTCTCTGAACTGAAGTGTTATTGAACAGTTATAGGGCTGTTGCAATCATTTGGGATTGTTTGGGAAATGGTGTGTTCCTTGTAGCCCTGAAATCAAGAAAAGGGAGCAGTGGTAATCTTGTAGCCGTGACATCAAGAGTGGTTAGAGCGGTGTTAACCTTGTAGACTAGAAATCAAAGGGATTGTACTATTGGATATTGATATAGAAATAAAACTCTGCGCAATCCAGCATTGCGTGGGATTGGGCATATGAGTAATCCGAACCAGTTTAAAATTCAGTGTGTTCTTTCCTTTTCTGTATTTTATTTTTGTTTATTTCTGCGTTTGTGTTTTATTCTGTGTCTGTGATCATCTCTTGGTGTGTGATTCATATAGTAGATCATATAAGTTTTAGATTTTCTTAAATTCCTCTAAAACACACTTCACCCCCTCTAGTGTTAGTGTTGCCTTAAGATCTTCATTATCTAACAGTAATTGAGGTATCTTAGAATACCTTTGGCATTTCTCGCATTTCCTGACATACTCAATTGCTTGACTAACCATTTGCGGCCAAAAATGGCTTGTCGCATAACTTTCTTGGCTAGCTTAATTCCATTAGAATAATATCTGCATTGACCCTCATGTGCTTCTTTTAGCAAATTGAACCCATCTTCAAGGCTTACACATCTCAAATAGGGCGGTGAATTCCTTTTTTTGTAAATCACTTTGCCCATAATTATGAAGGTAGGGGTTTAGTATTTCACCTTTCTAGCATCTTGCCTATTAGCGGGTAAGGTTACATTCAAGATATAATTTGTGATGGGAGCCATCCATGTAATCTCATAATGAAAACCCCTTTCATCGGGAACGATATCTTTTTCCTTTTCAATGCCTTTTGCTAAGGCTTGGGATCTAGTTAAGACTAGTAATTCCTTTCCCAGTTTAGGTGCCTCTTGTTCAATAATAGGTTTCTCCTGATATCCTATAGGGATTATTCAAGTTTTAGGCTCCCCTCTAGAGCTGGCCAAGTTTTCCAAAGAGTTGGCTTCAGAATTCACCCTCTTGGGATCTAAAATATTGAAAAATCCTCGAATTGAGTGAGCATTTTTTGTATTCTCTTCACATATAACGCTAACTGGGTATCCTTGGTTTGGTAAGTTTGTTTGATTTGGTTTACCATCAATTGTGAGTCGCTAAAGATCTCAATCCATGGCATCTTTAAATGTAGTGCTAAACTCAAACCTACCACCATCAATTCATATTCTGCTACATTATTTGTTGCGGCAAAACCCAGCTTCATTGCGTAATTTAAGCCATGTCCATTTGGGGTGATTATTATATACCAAGCCCTTGCTCCTTGTTCATTCAAAGCTCCAACTACAAATAACTGCCACTTAGTCTTTAGATCATTCTCCTTTTTTGACTGTTCTATAATGAAATTTGTGCACTCGTTTACAAAATCTGCAAGAGCTTGTCCTTTAATTGCTGCTTTAGGTTGGAATTCGATTTCGTACTGACTACGCTCAATTTCACACTTTACTAACTGTTACTACCAAAACCAAAATCGAAGAAAGATGGCGGCGAAGGGGTATCAGATAATGGAAATCTCGCGGAAGGCTCAATGGAAAGTGGGGCCTAACAATGAGAAGAGCGAAAGTAGGAAGACGTAATCTGAAAGGCCACATCAACCGGCCTCTCCGCCAAAGTCAGTCCGACAAGGCCCTTTCGACAATATTGACTCAACAAAAGGCTCCGCGTAAAGAACCACTCTAATCCGAGACCAAGGAAGTTAGAAGCAACAAAACCCGATGGATGGAGCCCGAGGGGAAATCTTCAGTAATGTCCTGCCAAAATACCGATACACCTAAAGATAAAAGCATCAGAGGCATTAACCCGGGAGAATGCGAAGGCCACTCAGAACCAGTTTCTGGAGTGTCTACTACATAAATACTGAAAGGTCACGTCCGCAAATAAATAAGAGTGACGCCGGAAGCCACCCTCCAAGAATACAGGCTACTGCGAAGGCCCTACCAGAGGCTACCCGGAACCCGGACAGGGATACATGCTACCCATACTAGTCTACTTAGTACCGAAACCCGTAGCGGTTTCAACCCGGTAGCTATCAACATACACCACAGGGTTGATCCCCTCTACGTATTCAGGATAAAGCCGAGAGCCTACATCCGAGAGTTCATGTCCGTGAGTCTACATTTAGAAGCTACCCTCAAGGATTTGAGTATCGTAATCTAATGCACCAAAGGCAGCCGAAGGTCAAGCACCCAAGACCAAGAATAAAACGACCGGCCAAAAGCCCGTAGGTCCGATAGCTTTACGACGGAAGGGGAACATAATGATTATAAATAGGACCCCAGGGGTCACATTAGGGGGTACTTTTTCTCTTACTTTTTTTATCCGTAAAAGCAACTGAGAAAATAACATCAATGGAGAATTCCACTCTATGACATCTGTGTATTTCCATTAAAAGCTTAATAAAAGGATAACTTCTTAAGAATATTGCTCTGTAAGTGTGTATTTTTATTTCTCTAATTGCAATAGTCGCAGGTCATTATCCATTCTACAGAGAAATCTCAGTTTGCAACCATCAACACCCTCGAATGGCGATCAAACCTCGATCACTGAGTCTAGATCCGATCTGGTAATCCTCAGTGAGCCTGCGATTTAGAGCCCTAGCATCCTAGTTACCCACTAAGGTTGATCGATGAAGAGAACCAATCCACCTGATTTTCCCTTAAGATTTGTCCCCATTGATCCACTTTCGGTGTTAACGAAAAATATCGTTAACATTTTGTCGCTAGAAGGAGGGCCCTGAACCTCCGACCTTGTGGTTAACCCTACTCCACACCTACCTGTGATTGTTCCATCCTGAACCAAGATCTTGAGAACCTTATGAGTAAAGGATTTCCACCGATGATTAATAGATTTCCCACATCTGGGGCGAACATCGACGAGCCATGGCCAATTGAAAGATTCAAATTAGGAAACCTCCGTATCCAAGAGAAAGAGAAGGACATAGGGCCTTATGACCGTGGCCGATGGAGCATTAACCCCTTCCACTTAGGATCAACCCTGATTTTTGCCTTTTACCAACCCTCGACTGAGAGATACAATTCCTTTCTCCTCGCCAAAAGAGTCATCCTTACAAAGGCCAGAGAAACCATATTCGAACAAAGCGTAGAGAAAACTCCTATCCCTCTAACCGATATAAAGTCTAAAAAAGATATACCCCTATATCGAAGAGCAGTAAAAAGAAAGTGTAGAGATGATGAGGGAGTAACAAAATTAAGTGGCAAAAGACCATAATATAACGAAGGAAGAAGGATTTTGAGTCAAGGTTACCAAAGGGTTATAAGCTCACTGTATCGATTGAGGGTATCTATTTCCTAACCAGACATGAGTTAAACTTTTGGCCGTCGTCCAAAAAGAAGCCCATGAACAAAGCTAAAGGAGAAGGATCGTATTGCTACTACCATATGGTAAACAGACATGAAACTAACCATTGAAGTGTACTGGAGGGAATGATAATTAAATTCTTGAACCAAGGAAAATTACAAATTTATGTAAGGAAAGCATAGGAAGTTATGCCATCGAGATCCTCCTGAAATGATAAGAAAAGGATTATCCCCCCCATACAAAGGGGCAAAACCCTATAAACGAAATGACCAAGGAAAGGTCGGTCCACAAATGGATAAAGAGAAGGAAAACCCTTGCCAATACTAGATTAGTCCGGGCGAGGTATCCCCCGGAGGGGGATGGTGTGTTAGTCTTTCTCCTTGCCCAAATCAGAGGTGGCAGGGTTAAAGCATCGAATGCGTAAGCCACTGTTTCACACTAGAAATGGTCGTGGTGGCGAATCTAAAATTAGCATGCTCTGCCTCTGCTCGTAGAAGAGTATGCTACCTCTGCTAGAACTAAGCACGTCCTACCTCTGCTCGCAGAAGAACACGTCCTACATCTGCTTATGTTCCGCGTTACCCGCAGAAGGGAACGCAAACCCCTATCATCGCCTACGATGTTCAGGATAGGGCATCCCTTGGAGGGGATGGCGTATAAGCCTATATCAGTGCTTAGATGGCCCGTGTAAGCGTCAAAAGAGTAAACTTTAGTTCTGTGCCTATGATGGCCCCGTCTAAGTTTCTAAGCCCTTATCATCGCCTACGATGGTTAGGATAAGGCGCCTCTTGGAGGGAGGTCGGGTAAGTCCTTGGGCCCTGCTTGTGGATAAGCTAGCCAAGCGCTCTGAACGCACAGGCCCAGAGAGTGGTCAGCAAAGCACGTACATCCTCTGCTTTGACATTAAAAACCCAAGGGGAGGCTCAAGAAGCATGTACAACCTCTGCTTCCCAAGTCAAATCCGAAAGGGATACTCATTTCGGTAATAACCGGAGGTGGTTTCGGTCTTCTATACTATCACCTGAATCTGGGTGGACTCGGCGCTCTATTAATAACCAGAGGAGGTTCTGGTCTTCTATGCTATCACCCAAATCTGGATGGATTTGGCGCTTTACCAATAACCGGAGGAGGTTGTTGTCTTCTATGCTATTACCCGAATTTGGGTGGATTCAGCGCTTTACCCATAACCGGAGGAGGTTTCGATCTTCTATGCCTTCACCCGAATCTGGGTGGATCCAACTCTGTATGAATACCGGAGGAGGTTCCGGTCGACTATTATTAACACCCGAGTCTAGGATTGATTCAACGTTTTACAGATACCGGAAAGAGTTCCGGTCTATTATTATCGACATCCAAGTCCAGTACGGTCCAACATTGTACAAATACTGGAGGTGGTCCCATCAACTATTATTAATTCCTGAATCTAGGCAAGTCTCGGTGTTTCACCGATGCCAAAGATGGTACCGGTCTATTAATATTTATGCCCGAATCCAGATCAATTCGGCTCTGAACAAGTGCCATAAGGGGGGCAAGTTTTCCACATATTAAAACCCGAGACTGGGTGGAAGAAACCCTTTGTAAGTATTAGAAAGAGGTTCCAACCGTCGGAATGACGACCCGAAGACCTCCAAGATAGTTATCTCAAGTCAAGACATCCGTAGAATACCTACGAAAGAAGACCCACAAAATTCAGAAGCGAACGAAAAGCTCATTGTCAAAAGCGAGACCAGGCAAGAGAAAAAAGAAAGGTTGTGTTTTTGCATACTTAAAGAAAACCTCTTAAGTCATTCATCATGCAAGCTACTCACATTCATGTCCCATACCAATGGTTATTTACATATTAAAAGTTACCAATACATAAGTTTATTCATAAAAAAGATTACATCATCGGCACCATTATCATAAAGCAAAATTATGTGTCACCATCACGAAATATCACTGAACATCTGGGTCCTCCCCATCCTCGGGTAAAGGGGGGTCGATGGCATGACGAAGTGCCATGCCTAGTAACTTGTTAAGTCTTTGAACTTTCCTACTTGTCTCGTCTAAGTGACCAGAAGGTTTGGGCTAGAGCTTCAAAGCTCTGTTGTTAGCCCTACATATCGCCCTGAGAGACTTGTTTTCCTTTTCTAAATCAAAAGCTCTCATACGTAAATCATGATTTTTTTCCAGCAAGTGTCCAATTTGGTCGGCTTACCTGACGACGCAGTCGTGAGAATCCTTGATTAGTTTAGTGTCATAGATTCCTTTCATCTCGGCTACCACTCTTTTGCACCACTTAGAAATAACTGTTTCCTTTAAACCCGGTGGAGGGTTATTCAACTAATAACATTTCTGAAGAACAGAGGCCTTATGTGCTGCCATGACGCCAAGGGACGAAGTCCCCGTCATTATAGGGATATTCTCATAACAGTGTTCCCACGTCTCACACTTTGTAATAACATTGTTTAAATCAATTTCCAAGCCAATGACACATTAGCGAAGATTTTTTAGCTCGTCTTCAAACTCGACGGAGGGTTTAGTCTTTATGTACGTCCTCAACCCCAGAATGGTTCTACCCTTCTCTTCCAACTGTCTTTTCAAAGCATTCATCCTCTCGGTTAATTGTTTAATGGATAAGTCCTGATGTACGAGCTTCCTTTCATAAGATATAGGAAGAACCTCTCTTATCGGAGGCGTCCCTCCCTGGGAGGAAGGGGTCTCGCGCTAATCAACCTGCCCACAAACATACAAGAAAATGATTACAATTTTATTTTCTTTCTTTTTATGTTTGAAGGTCATATCCCCCTCTCCTCCTTACACACCATTACACGGGTTAAATAAAGTGCCTACCAACTATAACATATATGTAGAAAGGCGAATTATAAATACATCACTTTTTCACATGCTTATTGTTTACATAGTGCTTCAACATGTTTAATCCTAAGATTCCTTAACATAGCTTCATGGTCCCCACTCCACAATTTCAAGAAGAGCTGAGGGAATGCAATATAAGCACACTTAAGTCCCTCGAGGAGACCCGCTTCCTTGAAAGCATGGATAGGCATCGTGCAAAATGCTTTTATTAACCTACATGTTGCGCGTGATGCCTCCTTATAGTAAATTAAACTCTGTCATAATGCAAATACTCACATTAGACCTCGCTGATAGCAAAGGGGAACCTCATACAAATGTTACGTAGGTTACAGAAGTGAATATATGCAAGTGTACTACCTGCCCAACATAAAAATGGTTTTAACTTTTGTCACCTAACTCTGCTTAAAGCAGGAAACAGTTCTTTTTTGTCTATTATAATAACATGAAACTATTCAAATTCAAGTATCCAGAGAAAAAAAGGGGAAGGTATGCCCAAAGAAAAAAGTTATACTCGAAGAGAGGGAACTTCATGATCAACAACTTCTTTCTTCCCCGGAAAGCCAGAAGGGCCGCCTTATCTAGAGACGGGAGCCACATCCTCCTTGCCTAAATCATCCGAAAGACTGCCAATGTATAAGAGGTCCTCGACTACAAGGTCACCCCTCCGCGATGCTTCTACTCCTTCCTCACCAAACTTAATCCTTTTCATAACCCAATTCAAGGTGAAGGATGGAATGAAAGAGTTTCGGAATTCAGAAAGATTCTGAAGGTTATTAGAAAAAGGGTGAAATAGGGCATCTTCATAACAGTCAGACTTAATCCGTGGGAGATGGACTTGCAAAAAATCAGAAATCCTTTCTTGGGCTGCCCAAATGATCTGGGTAGCACGAGAAAGTTTTTTGTCTTTCTTTCGAAGCTCATCGGCATGGGTAATCACATCCTCTGCCATCTGATGCTCTAAAGCTGACACCTTATCGGGAGTTACATCCCTAGCCCACATCTCCTTTTCCAAGGCTAACTTAGCATGTTCCAAGGAAGCCTTCAGCTTCTCACATTCTTCACTCAAAACTGTATTGGCCACCCAAAGCCGAGTAATTTCAGTAGCAGAAGAAGAAGGGATGGGCTTAGACACATACCATTTCTTAATAGCCTGGGAAGGTCCAAGAACTCAGTACACAGTTGCGATAGGCAGAAAACCTAAGAATAAAAGGAAAGCATCATATCTTAAGCTGTTGAGCAATCAGATGCCGATAAAAATCCATCATGTCGGGAGTAGTGGAAGGCAACGAAATATCAGAAAATTTAGGTCCAAAGAGAATGAGTTTCACAAGATCAGTAAAATCCGACGAAAGGTCAAGAAGCCTCGATGAACCGACAGTCTAAGAAGCAGAGGTATAGGGTATAGCACTTATATCCGCTCCGGATGTGTTTGAAGAGAACGGTAAGAAGACATCACTTCTTACTTTCCTTCCGAAGACATCCCCGGAAGTCGTGGAGGTAGGAGTATTGGGCTTCAACCTCTTAATTGGCGAATCAGCAGGGATTCGGCTAACCTCTTGAGAGCGGTCGCGGTAGCCCGATTCAACGCATCGATAGGAGTTGGGGATTTCGTAATCGTAACCCCTAACCAGACGAAGGGTTGGGAAAAAATCGAAAGCGTGAAATAGTGGTATCGAAAGGAGATCTCAACATAGAAACTGTTGAATCAATAAAACGTACCTGGGAATAATGGAGCTGAAGAAGCAAAAAATTCGGAACCTGCCAATAAAACGATTAGTACTGGGGAGGTAGAATGGTGGACGCCACAATATCTTCTGACCATAAGGAAGGAGATTTTGAAAACACAGCTTATCCTTGGTTAATAGAGCGGATCGATTTGGAGGATTTTTGAGTGATTCCAAGATGAGCTTAGACACGCAAGATTCGCTCTCGATTAGGGGAACCCCTAAGAAGCAAAATATGAAAGAAAGGAATTAAATATTCATGGTAAATGGAAAATAAACATTTACGAAAGGTCAAGGGAACTCACTACAATCAACAATTTGGCCAGAAACGTAGGCAGGACATTTAAAGAACAAGAATTGGTCTTCCCACGGCATATCCTTGCCTGCACCATCATTGACAACCTTCCGTAAAGGGGTAACATGAAATAAGGGAAGGTCACCATCCCTTGAAAAGCGCATCAAGTGATGGAAAAGATTCGATGTAAGAGAAACATGACCCAATTCCAGAGAAAGAACTTATAAGCATAAAAGTAATGTGCAAGTGCTCGGTGGAAATTGAATTGGCGTGACTCCTAAATCTTGCAAAAGTCGAAGCACAATGGGTAGAAAAGGAAAGAAGCCCCCATGCCAGACATAAATGGCTAAGTAGGCAAAATATCCATTAGGAGGATTCATGATATCATAATGGTCAGCAGCAGGAACGACCTCCACGTCGTCCATTCCAAAACTAGCGAGAATGGAATTAACCTCATCCTGAGAAGTAACTAGCGATTTCTTCAAAAGAATTTTTCTCCTTCAAGAAAGACCATAAGCACCAACGGGTGATAAACCGGAGCTCATCTTATCAGACATGACACTGCTAGGTGATATAATTTCGTGAACATATAAATTTTATATCCCATCCGTTAGAACATTTGGAAGAGATTATGCTTAATCCTATTGGTAATGAGAAGTCAAAATAATGAATGCTTTAATACGATTATGAGCCCCAAACCCTAGAATTGATATTTGGGGGAAGGGTAAGTAGGTTGATTGCCAAGAAATTACCTTTTAGGTAGTTAAGATACGAACAATTTGTATCCGATATGCAAAACCTTAAGCAATTTTAGGCAAACAATCCAATTTCCTAATTAGAAAATTAAATGCTCACCAAGGGTTTAAGCAATAAGTTAACTGCGATGAACTTCAGATCTTCAGTGAACAAATAATCTGGTTTGAGAAATTAATATTGCAGGTAAAAGGTGAAGAAAAAATGGTGGTAATTGTGCAAAGATATTTACCCAACGTTACACCACATAAACAAGGACCAATCAACGTTCCCCTGCTAAGGAAGATCAAAGGACTCCGATGTGACACTTCAGAACAAATCAGGAGTTTGACTTGAAAATTCAAAAATACCCCTTCACCCCCGGGAGGGGGGGGGGGGCAAATGTTACTACCAAAATTAACGTCGAAGAAAGATGGCGGCGAAGGGGTATTAGATAAACAAAAGCTCGCAGAAGGCTCAATAGAAAGTGGGGCCTAACAATGGGAAGAGTGAAAGCAGGAAGACGTAATCCGTAAGGCCGCATCAACCGGTCTCTCCGCCAAAGTCAGTCCGACAAGGCCCTTTTGACAATATTGACTCAATGAAAGGCTCCGCGTAAAGAACCGCTCTAATCCTGGAGTAAGGAAGTTAGAAGCAACAAACCCGAAGGACATTGCCCGAGGGGAAATCTTCAATAATGTCCTGTCCAAATACCAATACATCTAAAGATGAAAACATCGAAGGCACTATCTCGTGAGAACGCAAAGGCCACTGAGAACCAGCTTTTGGAGTGTCTACTACATAAATACCAAAAGTTCATGTCCGCAAATAAATAAGAGTGACGCCGGAAGCCACCCACCAAGAATACAGGCTACCGCAAAGGCCCTACCAGAGGTCTAGCCGGAACCCGGACAGGGATATAGGCTACCCATACTCTACTTAGTACCGAAACCCGTAGCAGTTTCACCCCAGCAGCTATCAACATACACCATGGGGTCGAGCCCCTCCACATATTCACGATAAAGTTGAGAGCCTACATCCGAGAGTTCATGTCCGTAAGTCTACATTCAGAAGCTACCCTCAAGGATTCGAGTATCGTAATCTAATGCACCAAAAGCAGCCGAAGGCCAAGCACCCAGGACCAAGAACCGGCCAAAAGCCCAGGCGGGTCAGATAGCCATATGACGGAAGGGGCCCAGAATGATTATAAATAGGACCCCAGGGATCACATTAAGGGGGACTTTTTCTCTTACTTTTTGTATCCGTAAAAGCAACTTTGAAAATAACATCAATGGAGAATTCCACTCTATGACGTCAGTGTATTTCCATTAAAAGCTTAATGAAAGGAGAACTTCTTAAGAAAATTGCTCTGTAAGTGTGTACTTTTATTTCTCTAATTGTAGTAGTTGTAGTTCATTATCCATTCTACAGAGAGGTCTGAGTTTGCATCCGTCAACACCCTCGAATGACAATCAAACCTCAATCACTGAGTCTAGATCCGATCTGGTAATCCTCAGTGAGCCTGCGACTTAGAGCCCTAGCATCCCAATTCCCTACTAAGGTCGATTGGGGAAAAGAACCAATCCATTTGATTTTCCCTTAAGATTTGTCCATGTTGATCCACTTCCAGTGTTGACAAAAAATATCGTTGACACTAACCTTCTTGAAGTTTTTGGCTTACTGAAAACTTGTTTGAGTGGAAAGTTGGTTAAAACCTTAATGTGATGTGCTTGAAAATAACCCCTAAGCTTCTGTGCTTGAGTATTAGGCAATAACCAAAATTTTCTACCATGGGGTATCAGGTTTCTGCATCTTTTAACCTTCTGATGACATAGTAAATTAGGAATTATGTTTCATTGCCCTCCCTAATGAAAACTGAGCTGATCACATACTCTGAAATAGCTATATGAAGGTACAAATCTTCTCCTCTTTTGAGACTAGATAAAATCGGGGCATTTCCCATATAATCTTTCAATTCCTGAAAATCCTTCCTGCATTCCTCATTCCATTCAAAGTTCTTCTTTTTATTTTGTCGAATAAGGGTTATACACGGATTTATGTTCAAAGCATGGCCCATTACAAAAGGATTAATTATTACCATATCCGAATGGGTCCAAGCGAATATATCCTTATTGTGTTGTAGGAACCGAATCAAGTCACCTCTCAATTGTTCTTCCAGCCTCTTCCCTACCTTGACGGTGTTAGATTTATCAGCTGAATCAACATTTATTTTCTCCAAAACTTCAATTGGTTTGATTCTTTCTGTATCCCCTCGGGATTCTATTTCTGTGACAATTTCCTCTTCTTCTATCAAGTTTATCTCGTCGTCCCTCTTTCTCTTTCTCTTCAGAGAAGAGTACCTACCATTCATATATTTGTTAGTTTTATTAATATTTATTTCAGCTTAAAAATCAGATGTACGAATCCGTCATCCAAGGGTTTAAAAATGAAGAAGAATCAAAGTAAGCAAGATACTTCCTTTGGTATTGGTCAACACTTGCGATATACAACTCATGAGAACTGAATTGTTCCCACCTGATTGTACCCCAGCCTTGCTTGGTAAGGAATTTCATCATAAGATATTTGGACGAGATGAAAACATCAATTTCACCCTGAGCTGGTTGGCCAAAGAAAGCATTGTAGTAGGAAGGCTGGTCAATGACGATGAAGAGAGTCTCAAAGGTCCTGCAGAGAGGATACAACCTAACTTGGACCAAAAGCTTGATTTTCCTATTGGAGTTGATCCTTTGTTGTTGAAACCAAAGATAGACTCATTGCTTGGTTCCAGCTTTTGCTCAAAAATCCTCATTTGGTCGAAGGCATGTTTAAAGAACACATTCACTGCGCTTCCAGTACCAACAAGAATTTTGGCAACTATAGAAGCTCAATCCATGCTGTTATCTTGAGAGAGTAATTGTGTGGATGATGGATCCCCTTTTGCATCTCATTTGGGGAAACCACTGGGGTATGCATCTTGATGTTGTAACGGGCATTCTTCAATGATGGTTCCTCTTGAATAGAAAATATTCCCTCGTGGGCCTCCTCCAGATATCGATTCTGATTGGCCTAACTATTCCCAGCGGGATATGGCCCACCATGAATCACACTACTTCGGTTTATTGGAGGGCATAGATCTAGTTGACCCTCCTTAATTGGAGTTTCCACTGAGTTGGCTTAAACATTTTCGTGCCCATTGGTATGCTAGGTTGATTGTTGTCTATCCAAAATAAATTCTTTCAAGTGACCTTCACGAACGAGCTTCTGAATTATGCCTTCAAAGACCTTGCATTCATCATTCTTCTGTCCGTTCGTTTTGTGATACTAGCAATACTTTCCTCCACTGTATAGTTATGGACAGTTCTTGGCTTTAAAAGATACAGAGAAGTTGTTGACTCTTTCTTTAGCCACGGCATAGACAAATGAAATAGGTTTACTCAAAGCCACCTAGTTAGTGTTAGATTCCTCCCATCTTCGTTTCTTCTAGCTTCAATCGAACCCAAACCTCCCACTTTGTGGTTTTCGATTATAGCCTAGCTTCCCTTCTTCCCCGCTTGAACCAAATTCCTTCTTTATGTAGTATAGCTCATCCATACGGATAAATATATCAGCATAAAAGTTGAAATCTTGCACGTCTTTGCACCCTTAAATATATAACTCCTTCTAGAAAGGAGTGTTCTCGATTAGCCCTGAGTGAACAACAATAAGCTTGTCGCGATCATTCATGCCTTTGGCTTTAAAAGCTTCCACATTGATCCTCTTCAAATAATCTTCCAAGGACTCCCTCGCCTTTGCTTTACGTTGGCAATGACGGTATAGTCTACTGTTGGGTCCTTACAGATACAAAACTGCATGGAGAACTCGTAAGCGAATTACTTCCGCGAGTAAATGGTATTTTCCCTATATTGACAGTACTACTTAGTGGTTGACCCTTAGAGGGTTGCTGGGAAGAGACGACATTAGACAGCTCCCAAAGGGTTATAAAGGTCCATTTGGCTGTCAAAAGCCATTAGTTGGTCATCCAGGTTGGTAGTTCCAAGGTACTTAATGGTTGGGATCTTCACACCAGATGGCATCATAGTATTCATAATTTCATCTGTGAATGGGGCAACCCTTTCATTATCATTAACCCTTTCATCCAGGGTTCTTTTTCCTTTTTCTCCCAAGCATATCTTTAACAGCTTTCTTTGTCATATCTTTAAGGTAAGCTTCCATATTATCATTTTCTGACTTTTTGGGATTGTACCCTTTGGCAGTAGAGCTTCTAGACTGTTCCTTGCTACATTAGTTTCCTTGATGATCTATTCATGTCAGATGAGATATTTTCTTCTTAGTGGAAGTTGCTTTGACTTTCTCTTTTCCTACGGAATGCTGAATGAGAGCCTCTCTTCTTGGATATTCGACTTCATCAATCGGACCTGGCCTGGTGACCTTTGAGGACTTTTGTGCCTGAGAAACTTCCAAATGAGTTTGCATCTCAAAGACCTATTTCTCCAAAGCGATTAGCTTCATAGCATTTTCCTCCATGGCATTCGGGTTTGAAGGTTGCACTGGATTATAGGTTACCCCTACTTCGATGATGTTCAAGTTGAGTGTTAGACTCACATTCTCCTCAAGAGTAGTAATAGGAGTTGCTTCTTTATTTAAAGCCTCCAATATTTTTAACTTCATCCTTTCCTATCATAAAGCAATTGGTTCACCAAATTAATCTATAATTAAATAATAGAGGTCGGAGGTTCAAGACCTCCTTCTAGCGCCAAAATGCCAACGATAAAAATCACTAACACCCAATCTAAAGTTTGACAATGCATATAAATGAAATTTAGAGAGTAATCGACCTAAAGGATGCTGAAAGATGATCCAGCCTCAACAAGCTAAATTTATTTTTCCGTTTCCTAGATATCAAGAACCCAAGCTCGAAGATTAGTTACTCTTTCTTCAAGAGGTGAGTATCACGCTTATGAAGCTCAAAAGTCAATAGTTACCTTAGGATAAGGGCACTATAGGCTTACAAAAGGTTGAGAACTTTATTACCACGGTTACCCTTAGATTCAAAATTGAATTATATACATTTTGTTGGAAAGAAACATGCTAATGTATCACAATAATAGGTTTAAAGACGTATTATAACCCTTTTTGACTAAAGATGATACTTCCGCATTGAATCTGCCTACAAGAAGGCCTTGGTTGAGTTAGTTATCACATCATAAGGTTATGTAGCCCCTTTTTGATAGATTGTGCTACATTAGGCTTAATGTGAAAGGTTTTGGGCACGTATAAAAATCTTAAGGAAGAACTCATTGGTTTTATTCCATGATTTCCCCTTATTGAATATTTAATGCCCAAATCTTCTATGAAAAGTGGTTAGTGATAACTCTCTGTTTGATCAATATAGACATAACATAATTATCAAATCGAGAAAAGATTAGGTCTCGATTTTCCCTTTGTATTCATTATGATTGTATTACAGTGGTTATGGAAATCCCTAATTCGATTTAAGAAATTAGGGTTTGCTCTCTAAGAAAAGAATACAATATTGTAGAATAAGAAAAAGGATTCACAAAATGTGACTTCTGGAGTCTTATTTGTAGATAATTTGGTCTCCCTTTAGTAATGCTTCTGCTGGAAGCCCGCTTTTGATTTTCGCAATTTATGTCGACCCGCTTTGGCAGCTTTCGGTGTCGGCTATTGAGTGTCAGTCTTTCTGGCTTCCGGTACTGCTTTCTATTAAAACTTCTTTGCTTCGCTGCTCCTACTTCGGTGGTGATTATCGATCAATTGCTCTCGATATCGCTACCAAGCCTGTTGGTAGCGATAGCTCCTTTATTAGAGCTTCTACTTCGTAGATAATCCCTTGTCTTTGCTTATTCCTGGCATCGTATTTCTGATAGTAGATTTCATCCTTTCAATGGTATTGATAGTGAATCAACCAATATCGATAACCATTTGTTTGATCTTAAGTTGACTGTCGGCCTTAATTCTCTTTTGGTGGTTCTATATTCTTGTGTCGGAACAAGTGCTTTTAGCTTTTGCTCACCATTTGCTTTCGGTATCGTACCAACACCTTTTAATTTCTTCCATTTATATTAGTTCCGAGCCTCTGCTTCCACTTTTTTGGTACCAGAACCAGATCAACTGTCTCTTCTTTGAGTATCGATAACAAGCTAATTGCTCCTAACATGTTGGTGCCGATATCATGCTTTCCACTCTTATGATTTGGTGCCGACACCGAGTATTTGGCCTTTTATTGACGCTGATAGTGTCCCTGCCTTCGGTTTTCGTCTCCTGCTTTCGTTCATTGGCTACTTCTTTCGGTATTGACTTTTGCATGATACCCCTTCACCCTAGCATGCTTCCGGTGTCAAATTCTAGTTGTAACATGAATATTTAAGGGTTGAATAAATCCACCTGGCTCTTGATGGCCGGCCTTCACTTGCTAACAGATCGCACACTGCCTCCCTCATGAGCCAATATTTCTCTTCAATTCTGCCTAGAGGAAACTCCTCTTCAGGTCTTGATGCATCTCGATATCTCAAAGATGAATCATGAATTTATATCGATGATATTCTGTGAGAACTTCCTTCCATAGATCTTCAACATTTGAGACACATAATCTTCCCTTTTATCTTAATCTTCCCTTGTGGATAATTTTTTTTAAGTCATCAACGTTTATTCTAGTTTGGATTCTTTGGATCTTTCAACTAAAACCGAGTCTTCTCTTTACTTATAGGCAATCTTTTCAATTAAAACTGGTCGAAATCCCAAACACATGATCATAATTGTGCCTTAGCTCGAATTTGCTGTCGATCTAATCCTCACATCACAAGTAGTCAAAGCCTCTATGTTTTTCCATTTTGGCAACATAGTTAACAACATATCTTGTTGTATCCTGTTAAGAGTATCAGTAATTTTACTCCATTTTTCCATTGTCTACTCATTGCCAAAATCATAAGTTGCCAAAACGTCCAACCATTATGTTGTCTCATATTCAACACTTTCTAAGAGAATAAGTATCCAAATACTTATGATCATTAAATAGCTCAAATATCTTCCCTAAGAGATAGTGTCTTCAAAACTTTAAACTCTAAATTATGTATTGGATATCTTACTTCATGCGGTTTAAATTGCCTAAAAGCGTATATAATCACTTTACATTTTTGCACAAGAACGTCTCCTTATCCGGTACATGCATCAATGTAGACTAACATATCTTGGTTAACCTCTTATACGATTAAACAGGAGCATTGGTTAATAAATGCTTCAATTCCTGAAATGCTTCCTCAAACTTACTTGACCAAATAAACTTAACACCTTTCCAGGTCATCCTGGTAAGTGGCGCCGCTATCCGGGAGACATCTTTTAATGAATATCCGGTAATAACTAGCCAGTCTAAGGAAATTTCTAATTTTAGTAATACTCACTAATATCATCCAACTATTGATACCCTCAACCTTAGCTGGATCTACAGACAACACTTTGCCTGGAACAACATGACCAAGAAACTTCACTTTCTTCTCCAAAAAATGACGTTTAAAAAGGTTAGCCTTTAACTAATTGTTGCCACAAAGTCTTAAGAATAATCTGAGGATGAACCTCATGAACCTTCTTATTTTGGTATACACAACAATTTCATCAATGAATACCAATATAGACATATCCAAATGCTCTCAAAAAATCTGGTTCACCAAATCCACAAAGAGAACATATGCATTCATCAACCTGAAAGAAATAACCATTTATTCATATGATCCATTTATTTTTTGAAATTCCATTATGGAACACTATATTTTGGTGCCCACAACTCATGGTATCCAAAAGCCAAGTCTGACTAAGAAAACACTCATAGTGCCATTTAACCACTTGAACAGATCATATATTCTTGGCAAATGATGCATATTTTAAATTGTTCTCTCGTCGAGCTTCCGATAGTCAATGCATAATCGCCCAACGATCCTTGTGATTTCTTTACAAACATTGCATTTTCTCCCGAGAGAAAACTAATTGGTCAGATAAAATTATGTCCTTCCCGCTCCACTAGTTGCACCTTCAATTCTTTTATTTCTAAATGTGTCATTCTGTCAAGTGGTATACTAACTAATTTAGCTCTAGACATAAGATCTGTTATAAATTTTATAGCTCTCTTCGGCAGTAATCCGATCTCTGGTTTGAAAATATATGTGAAACCCTTGATAATAGGAAACCAATTTACTTCATCTTATAGTTTCAAACCAAACAAAGCATAATTCTGTGAATTAGCGCTCTCCACTGAGTATATGATCCGTCTACTAGAACTATGGTGACTCGATGATATTTTTCTATCGTGGAAAAATATCCTAGCAACATAGTGATTCAACCAATCCCTACCCAAAATAATTCCAAAGCCCACAATATGCAAACATATACAATGTGCAAACAAAAGCGTAACCTAGTAGATGGAATTCTAGTTTATTGCATATAATTACTAGAGTTGCATAACCTCTTATAACATTGGCTACCTTAAAGGAAGTAACAAGGTATGATGGTTCTAGTGACAACATATCTACAAAAGTTTTGTAGATAAATGAATGTGATGCACCATTATCAAATAATACTTTAATACGTATCCTATAAATCAAAAATGTACTTTCCATCATAGACTTCTCTCTTTCAACAGCAGTGCATTTGGATGAGGATGGTTTCAAAGCAAGGAATTTCACTAATTGTGGACACGAATTCGTGTAATGTCCTAACTAGATGCATTTAAAGCATCTCACATTCCTCTTCCCTGTTGTAACCTTGGACTCACCTATCCTATATTCATAAGCATAATAACCCTTCTTGTTGCACTGAAAACAAAGATCCCTAGCTTTTTCTTCTTAGTCTTCCCCTTATGAGGTTCCTTTCCCTTAAAGAACTTCCTCTTTTTTCCCTAAGAACTATGAGTCACGACCGATTTCTCACTATCATATCAAACAATCACCTCCTCGTTTCGAATAGCCATATCAACAACAAAATCACTAGGAACTCTCGGGTTTGACGTTGTACCCTTAGCAATCTTGGGCTTCAAGCCTCTGATGAACTTCTCGTTCCTCTTAATCATAGTGTTGATGTTTCCATAAGCGTACCTTAACAATTCATCAAACCTACTGGCATACTCAATCACTAATATATCTCCCCGCACATGCCCTGCATACTTCTTGTACGACATGAACTTAGCAACTTTAGGAAGGTATCTATCTTCAAACCTTCGTCAGAACTCTTCCTAAGTAATCTCCTCTTTCAGCATCTCTATAGTAACTCCATTCCACCACTGCTATGACACCTCATAATTTACACACCTAATTACATAAAAAAGACAATAAAATGAATATTAATTAATTAAATATTCAGAATTGGGTAAAATTGAATTTACCGTTGCATTCCTTACGAAATTCTTGTTCAGATAGGCTCTTGGTTTTCGTAAATCGGATAACGTACGATGATGTTATGGGTTTAAGAAGATTAAAACTATATTTAAAATTCAAACTAATAAATAAACTCAGGAACCAACGGTAAGTGGGTGACCCAGCCCGAACTTGGTCAACACATGGATCGACCGAGGACTAAGGCACGTCGACCCATAGGTCGACACAGTGGGTAGGTAGGTCAACCCACCTGCATGATGGTTGAATTCCTGTAGCTGAGTCTAGTTCGTTTTCTTAATTGTATTCATACGCTGACTCAGCTTGAGGTGTATGATTGGATTTATAAACCTAATATCAAATGGTTAATAATTATCCTAGTTAACCTATAAATAGGCTACCTACCTCGCTCATTTTCTTGCACATAAACATTCTTCTTCCTCTAAACTATGTCATGTAATTAAATAAGAAAAATGTTAAGGTGCTACCAAAAGATGGATTAAAAGGATAACTGTAGTTTTACTACATCAACTTTTCTCAAAGACTTTTTCTGGATCTAGCATACATATCTGTGAGTTTTATTTATTTTTAGATCTGCTATTTAAATGGTATTTCGACAGTAAATGACACATATCTGAAAAGTAAAAGTGTTTACATGTATATATGTTTTACTGTCATTTATCTATTTAGTTTACTATTATTATATGTTCATATATACATCTTTCTTCCTTATCCTTTTTTGCCTTTTATTTATTTACAGTCTTTTATATGCCTGTTTATTTAGTGTTAAGTTTGGATATGTTTTCTCCTTTTTTCCTTTTTATTTACGCTGAGTCTACACCAGCAAGGTATTAGGCCATTTTCGTTAAAGAATTGCGTATAATTGAAATAAATTGGAATAACTTGTAATAACAGGCAAAAAGGGAGAAATTGGGGAATATTATGACTTGAGAACTATTGACTATAAATTTGGGGTAGTTACATAAAGGGAAGAATATGCAAACATGTTAATCTGAATTGGGTTGGACTTAATTTAATATTAAGTTTAACATGTTATGCACAATAAGGGGATCAGATGTAATTATGTAAAATGAGTTAGTATAAACTATATTTACATTTGAGTAGATGTTTGTCTGTTTTGAGGGACGGTTGAACACTGAATAACGTTTATAGGAAATGACATTTACAACCATGCTTATTAATGAATTTAAACCTGCTAAGTTAAACTTGTTAATTAATAAGCTAAGGGGTCCCATGTCTTGCTGTTTGTATCTGGTTGTGGAACTCTTAAAATCCTAGTTAGGGGCACAAGCTTAAGGGGTAGCTTGTGTCAATTTTGTTGTATAGGACCTGTATCGGTCAGTATCCCAGCTGGTATCTTAGGATGGGCCTTGCACTAGGTAGGGGCCAGGGCACACTTTACTGATCTCGATTGTAAGAGGTTCAAAGGTGGAAGGTGGGTACGGGCGTTCCGGTGGAGTCATGAGCGTGCATGGGTCCGATGAGGGAAACTAAGCCGTAGTAACACTAGAGAATAGGTCCATGTATTTTAGTTGATGGGTTAGGGACTGATACACTCTACTGTCATAGCTGGCATATGGTATTTTTGTAGTATGGAGCCAATCGCATGGGTAGTAATTAGGGTATAACCTAATCCTGATAGTTGGTGCATATACTTGTTTTTGATATAAATGAGAAGCTTACTTGATCTATACCTTGCCTTGTTATCTCGTTTACTTCGTACTTGCATACTTTACACTGTATTTTCTTATCCAGTAACATTTATCTGTCTAGATACCTTGTATCTTATGCTTATGCTAAAAATCATTGGAACCCGCCAACCATTATGTCTAACCTATTTTGTTTTCCTTCTCTCTCTTCCTTTCCGCCCTCAGGTTCTCAAAATGGTAGACATTAGGTGTAATCGTGATTCAGTTTCATCTTCGGCATGGATTGCTTCTCTTTTCGTATATTAATTCAGTTTCTTTATGTTTTTTATTACGGCATATGAGGGATTTTACTTAGGTTTTACACTGAGGAGGTTTATGAGGCAGATGTTTATATGACACTGATGGTTTTATTTAGAAAAATGTAATTCTATATTTATTTTGAAATAAAAGTTGAAGTTTTTCCACTGCTTATTTATATTCTGTCATGTCAAATTAATCTCTGTATTATTATTGCGCTTCATCGAACTAAATGCATCATCACATGGGTGACATTAAGCGATGTGGGGGTATCACACATGGTATTAGAGCTAAAGGTTATAAGATCATAGAATTTTTTTGAAAAAGAGTTTTTAAAGCAAAGAATTTTCAAATAAAAACCTATTTTTGAGAAACATATACCCTCAATTCATATACAATGTTCCTTAGATCTCATTTTAAGTCCTTGTTTCTTCTCTTTTTCAACATGTCTAGGGCTCCTAATCTTGCTGAGGGCATTCCACTTCTGACATGGCTCTGTAGATACATAGAGGTTATGACTTATGCCGAAGTACAAGGAGATGCCCCACCCCCAACTGCAGCCGCAGTAGCTCTACCTCCTTTTTTAGTCAACTTTTCTAAGTTTTGTAAGGACTTCTACGCAATGGCAAACAAGCTGTTTCGTGGTACAAAGAGTTTTGTTGAGTTGTGCAATTGGTTTAGAGAAACAGAGAGTGTGTTTGATCCTTTTGAGCTCAGTGATAGAAAAAAGATCCAGCAGGCCTCTTGGCAACTGAAGGAAGAAGCTTCATACTGGTGGGAGGTGACACAAGCAGGGCAACCAGTAGCTACTTAGGATGATTAGACGTAGATTTGAGATGAAGTTCTTATCGCAGGCAGAAGGAATGCAGATGGAGAAATTTTTGGGCTTGAAACAAGGAAGTATGTTAATAAAGGAATATGGCAATAGTTTCAATCATCATGCAAGATTTGGTTTGGAATTGGTGAACTCTCCCCATAAGAAGGCTCTTAGATTCACGACAGGGTTGAATGAACCTCTCCAAGGACTAGCATTGTCACATATCCCGATGGGAGGCGCTTTCGAGAGGCTTGTTGACATGGCTTTGATGCATGAAGACGGTAAAGCGGAGAAAAAGGAAGTCAGGACTGAGGAAGCACAACCCAAGGCTAAGAAAAAGAAATGGTGACCCAAGAAGGAGGCAAAGAAAGGAGGAAAGCCTAATAAGGCTTAGGTCAAGTCAGAGATTAAATGTCATGGTTGCGGGGCTTTGGGACACTTCATGAGATATTGTAAGAAAACAATGAATGCTTGTTTCAGTTGTTGTAAATTTGGACATTTCACGAGGCAGTGCCCTAACAAGTAAGGTTAAAAGGTAGGACCATCTAGAGGACAAGTTCACGTTGGCTAATGGACTGGATAGAGGTAGGAAAGCCACAGTCGAAGGCTTGATCTCTCTTTTTGACAATCCTATTAGGACTCTCTTTGATTCTGGTGCTTCTCATTCATTTATATCCAATTATATGGTAGATAATCTGCACCTAGAAACTAATATTTTTTTTGATCCTATTATAGTCTCAAACCCCATAGGCGGTATAACTCATTTATCTATGATATGTCAGGGTTTGAGAATTTCTGTTATGGGCATCGAGTTTGAATGCAAAGCATATTTTTTTGGCTTTATAGATCATGGGTTGATTCTAGGAATGGATTGGCTAGTCATGTATGGTGCCATTATAGATTGAGATGATATTCATTTGGCTTTTGACGTGCCAAGGAAGAACTCTTGAGATTTCATGTAACCAAAAGGGGTCAGTTATGCTTAGTTTCCTAGATTTGCTTGATGCTTATGCAGAAGATTTTCGATCAGTACCCATAGTAAGAGATTATCCCGGCGTGTTTGATGCGGTTACGGGATTACCTTCGAGGAGTGAGATAGACTTCTTGATTTACTTAGTGGAGAATGATAAGTTTGTTAACTGGCCTTTTGGTCTGGTTCCCAAAAGTACGAAATACACTCTCGACTAAACATATTGCGTGATATTACAGCCTAGAGGCGTCGCCAATGTCTTCCGGGATCCGGTACCAGAAGACTTGAGTCTGGCCACTAGCAGGATGTTACGTCCCTCGAACGCGACCTCCATCAGTATCCGTCCACATCCGAGCCGAAGGCGAGCCGTCAAGCGGGTCCGGGCGCAGCACCGGTGGGATCTGGGCCCCAAAGATTCCTTCACTTCGCGTCAAGCGGGTCCGGCGCACCGCCCGATTCATCCGATTTTCTCCATGCCGGAAGCTCAGATTCCTTCACTTCGGACCAACAAAATAGAAGACTCCCTCACTTCGCATCAAGAAACTTTGACACCTTAAAAACGACAAGGTTTCAGCACCAAGTAGTCCGGCTTCCTTCTCATCAATTTCGTGCTCCGGGAGGGTTCGAAATTTCGTACCCCATGGGGGTGTGAAAATTCGAAGCTCCAGGAGAGGATCAAAATTTCGAAACACCCCCCCTCCGCGGGGGTTCGAAATTTCGAAGCTCCAGGAGAGACTCAAAATTTCGGATCCCCCCGGGCGTGCGAAATTTCGAAGCTCCAGGAGAGGTGTGAAATTTTCGTATGCAGGGGTGTTAGGTGCGAATTTTCTGCATGTGGTCCCTGTTTCTACCTACTTCCACCTAATCCTACCTAACCCCTCTCTTATAAATAGCCCGTGGCCTCACACATCAAAGGGGTTGGATTTTCCTCACTTGAGACCTTCCTAGAGCTTCATGAGCCCCATTAATGGCATCTCCTATTTGAGGAAGAATGAGAATTAAATATTCTTTTTCCCAAATACCTAGCATATGGCAACTATGAAAGTAAATGTGCTGAGCACGACTCTACCCTGTAATTCTTGAGTGACTAATAAAATTCCAACATCCTTCCAAAGTGGACGTATGCCTAATCCGTGGTCGAACCACTATAAATACTTCTGTCATTTACCGCTTTCGTCTACTAAGCCTTGCGACCGAATTAACTATTCCTAGTAATAGGAATCTTTGGTGTTTATGACATTTTTTATCGTCAACATTTGGTGCTTTCACTGAGAAAACTCGGATTTCGCGCCTTTATCGCACATTGTCATCTCGACCTTCGACGAGCTTGAGGTCCCTTTCTTAACCTACCACCGAGTCCGCTCACGATGGCAAAGCGACCAAAGAACGCGATGGTCGGCTCTTCAGCCGTAGCCGAGGCCGGGACATCCCTAAAACCTCAACCGGCGTACATCTCTGAAATCGTCCCTCCTATTGTGGACCCCGAAGCGCCCGCAACACAAGTTCAAATCCGTGCGCTTAATGAAAAATATGATAACACAGCGGTCGAGCTTAATCATGCATTAATGAATAACATCGACCTTATGCGACAACTTCAAGAAAGTCAGTGCATCGTCGCTCGACTTCAATTAACTCGGAACAACGCTCGACCTCGACCAACTGTATTAGAAACTTCATTTTCTGAGTCAAGGGGCCCGCATCAAAGAAGGAGGTTTAGTCTCATTAACAGCATCGTCATTCGCACCAACGCCCTTGACAATGACTACGCCAACGACAATAGGAACGGCAACGGCGAACGAACTACAGTCACATATAGCGAGGGAGCACAGTACCGAGACTGCTCTCGCTTGATCATCGATGACGGACCAGGTCCTATCAACCAACCTCTTCCTCGACATAACCCAACGGTCACTAATCAGGGTGATGGGACCGCTATTCCAACGGCCCGCGCTCCTCCAGAACAGGATCCGCATCAACCTGCTCCACCTCTGCGTCCACACCAGGACCCAATCATATATGTCGAGGACATGGAGGAAGACGATCTGGACGTCCATCATAGAAGATGCCCCCGCATCAGAACTTCGTAACCTCGCCAAAACCCATGGTCCCAATGGAGGAACCCCATCCAACTTACCATCTCGACATGGTCCGACGAATCATGAGGGAAATGCAAGGAAATGTGCACGATTCATGGGAAACGCACATTAGGCGTAACCCCTTTACAAGAAGGGTGAGCGATGCTGAGTGGCCACGAAACTTCAGCATGCCACAAATGCCACTATACGATGGCTCTACCGATCCTTGTGCTTTCTTGAACCGATATGAATGGCAAATGGACTCGAGCCGGGGCAACGATCTGGTCAAATGCAAGTGCTTCCCAGTCTTCTTATCAGGGACCGCTCTATTATGGTTCTCTTGTATCCCACTTGATTCTATCAACAATTTCGGCCAGTTTGCAACACAGTTGGTCAAGCAATTCAGGATGCATATTCCAACTCCAAAGAACGCCCTCACTCTTTCCAACTTTTACCAAGGGCTCGCTGAGTCACTCAAAAGTTACTTATCTCGGTTCAATGTCACCTTCGCCGAGGTCGAGGATCCGGACCCTCACATCATACTCTTCCAATTAGCAAAGGGCGTCCTCCTTACTTCCGAATTCAGGACATGGATCGATCGGAAGCTGCCAAAAAGCCTCGACGCTTTCCATGAAAAGGCTAGGCAATACTTATGCCAAGAAGAAGTGAGGCGAAACCACTCTCCAAGGTCGGTCTTCCCAACAATCCACATTTGGGTACCATAAATGACAACGTTAAAGGGAAACAGATAGGAAAGCTTTTTGATAAGGACAAGGGGGCAGGTACCTACAAACAAAGGCCAAATAACAGTAGGCAACGCGGCCGCAACAACAGCCAAGTTCCTACGGAACCCAACGAGATCTACACCCCGCTGAATGAAGACTTGGAAACAATCTACCGGGAAACATGCAACGCGCTTCAATACAAGAAACCATACAACAGGGAATCCACTAATCACGAGAAGAATACTTGCAAGTACTATTGATACCACAACATGTATGGACTACCAATAATTGTCGTCAATTCAAAGACGTAATCGAAAAGCTTATCCACTAGAAGCGCCTTGAGGTGTACGTCCAAAAAGCATCATGAAAAAGCATCATGACTCTCACTGGCATTAGGCAGAATTCCGGCAAAAACTAACGCTCACCCCATTGGCCGCAATTGATGTTGGTACCTCTCACCAGTCCCGAGCGGCAAAGGACCCACTGGAAATGGATCTCCTTCCACTTGTGGACCTCGAAGCTCCTGCGACTCGGGCACAGATTCACATGCTTAATAAGAAATATGAGAATGCAGGTCTAGCGCTAGGTGTTGATGATTAACATCAACCTTATGTGCCAACTTCAAGAAAGTCAACACATCGTCATTCTACTTCAACTGGCTCAGAATCGCGCCTGCTCTTGGCTCGCCGCTTTGGAAATTTCTTCTTTCGAAGTTAGGGGCCCACGTCAAGGAAGAAGGTTCAGCCTCATTAAAAACATCGTCGTCCACTCCAACACTCATACAGCGATAGCAACGGCAACAAAAATGAGATGATGACTGAACCACCATCAATTACGGCCAAAGAACACAGTAGCAAACCGGGTCCGAGTAACCAACCTTTTACTCGGAATAGCCCAACTGTCGCCACTCGCAACCAGAGCCCAACCTCCAATTATCGCCGACACGATCCATGTAATCATGAGGGAACCACAGGGGCACGCCCACGACATCTACGAAACCCGTACGAGGCGTAACCCATTCACTTCGGCTATCCTTAACACCGAACGGCGCCATCACTTCGACATGCCAACACTTACCGCATACTTAAAGAAGCCATGATTCTCGAAGCTTCATTAGCTTCCATAGATGGCACATGGGTTCATTACACGTCGTCAATGCCATCAAGTGCGAGTGCTTCCCATCCTTATGCAAGACGGCTCTATCCGGGTTCTCTCGACTTCCACCTTGAACTATCTCCACTCTCGACTAACTCGCTAGGAGATTGGTCATGCAGTCCAGGATGCATGCCGTAATGCCCAGAGATATCCTCTCAGTCTCGAAAACTTATCAAGGCACCTGTGAAACTCTCAATGCTATCTCGTAAGATCCCACACTGCATTGGCCGAAGTCAAGAAACCAACTCCTCGAATCGTACTCATCTAGCTTACAAATGGCATACCACCTGATTCCAAACTTAGAGTATGGACCGATAAAAAACAATCAAAGATTCAGGAGATCTTCTGCATGAATGACGACTACTTCCTATGACGAAAGCAGCATAAAGGAATCAAGCTTCTCACCTCAACATCCTGCCTCGTGGTGACTCCCAGGGCTCTAATGACTCTAGTTCCGCCACTATGCGCGGTCTTGCTCATGCCGGCAAAGGTAGTCGCAACAATAAAAGGAATCGCCTTCGGATTCCTTCTTCCCGCAGCTGTACTATTTTCAAGGGCACCCCAGGGAAAATCTACCTCACAACACGCAATTCCCAACCATGTAGAAGGCCAATACCTAAAAGTCCGACGAGAACACCAAGGGACTCTATAGGATATTGTTGATTCCGTAACATTCGCGGACACAACGTAAACATGCTCCATCATTTGCAGAATGACAACGAGGAACTCATCTGCAGGGGAACTCCGAGCCACTCAACGATCGTCAAAACTCCTACTGCACTGGATCTCCGAGCCACTCGATACTGTACTGCATGGTATCTCCGAAGCCACTCGATGCTCATCAAAGATTCCCACTAAACCTGACCTCGGCCGACAAATAATCCCTCAAGATCATCCCTCCACCTCGTCAGGACTACATCTTTCATGGCGCAGCTGATTTTAGGTTGTCATCGGAGGTACCCATTTGCAACTCCTCCCTGCCTATGCCTCCCTCATTAGAAGTAGAACAGAAACTAAAGGAGAACTTTCACCTATAAAAAACATTTCCTTTTTGTTGTGCCATGTCCTTTTTGGCCCTCCATACGGCGCTCCCAGCCTCTTCCAACCAGCAGGGGGAATGAGGGCATACACATTAATGTTTAAAGGCCAAAAAATAGAACCTCGATCGCAATTGCCGACGTAAATGTCTGTTGGTAAAGGGTCGCAACACTTCCAATAGTAGTTACTGTTGCAATTCAAACAGAATCATCCATTCACGGATAGATGCCTCATTTCGGCCTATGTATATATAGGCCTGTAAAAAAATATGATGAATGAAATGAAAATGAAAAACAAGTCCCCTTCTCCAAGACACACCTCCTCTTTGTTGTGTCATAGCCATCCTCCTCCAACTAATGCCCCGGCCACTTGGGGGCATGACCGGAATCTCTACCGAAGGCCCGCTCGAACGCACATCGGCGGCCTCGTCTTGAAACGGGTCTTTCCTCCACCTACAAGCCTCGCTCCTCATTAGGAAGGCCCCTACTCATACAACGGAAGTTTAGGGATGGAACTTTCAAACTCTCAACCATGGATGGAGACGAAATCCCAAGGGCATGGAACAACGAACATCTCCACCTTTACTTTACGTAACTCAGTGTACAATTGATTCACGCCTTCCAACGATATTTTTCTTTCCTACAATTCGGGGCATTGCAGACACTACTATGACCACAGTTATCCGTAGGAGTGACGTTCAGTTTCCTGTCTCCCTTCCATGTTTGCTCCGTGCATGACGTTTATGACATGTTTGATTAATCTTGACAAACATCTTGTGTGCAAACATTCGATCGCCGCATCGGCACCCCGCGCACGGGAGTCGGTGCCGCCATCCGAACACCGATCCAACATCGAGGCCAAACACCATTGGCTACGTCTGGAACCCTGAGCACGGGAGCCGGCAACGCTACTCGAGTCGCCGACCCACGGCGTGACCGAGTATAAATAACCACTAACTCGAACCTCAACCCCGTGCCGAGGCCAGGGATAAATCATTCCGCGTCTAAGTCCAGGCAACTTGGCACCACCACCCAACGACCGACTAAGAGCGATGAAAGTCTCTCTTCTCCGGTTACTGGTGCTGGTCGAATCTTGGCGCAACACCAAGACCGACCATAAATCGTTTCTCCTCGAAGCTCTCAAGGCTTGGGTGCAGTCCACAGCCACGATCTGACCCTACAGTCTAATGATCCGGGCTTTTCTCTGGTGAATAAACGACGCCGACGGCTCGCCCCAACCTGATGACCGGCAGGAGAGCCACTATAACACCCCGTAATTTTATAACATTAAAATTCACAAATTAAAGTATACTTAACTTTTAGAAGAAGAATTAAGTGAAATGGGTTGCGCTATTATGTTCATCTCAAAATTTTGGGTCAAGGTAGACATTTGGTTTGCACGAAACGGATACCTTATAAAGATGTTATTAAGCCTTGAAGTTTGTATGCATATGAGAGAAATATATATATAGATATATATAAAAATTAAATAAATAAATATTCAAAAAAGTTCAAAACAGCAAATCGGGAGGGGGAATAGCCGAACCGCACCATTTTTGGAGTCGACCCGAGGGGTCGATCCAGGGTGTTTGGCTGTCAACCTGTGGCCCAATTCGCGCTGAGGGCTGATGTTGCATCTGAGTGGTCCTGATGATTTCTGGGTTAATCTAAGAGCTCTAATTGATCCTAGACATCTATGTATACACCTTAAGACTTAACTCTAATTCATAAAATATTATCTATGACACCATTATGTTGTCAAGCTCTCTCTTAAACCCTAGCCGCCGCCTCTAAATTAAATCTCAAGTGTTCATACACAATTCAAATCAAAGTTTAGAGCTTCAACAACAATTAAAGAAGATTAATCAACGTCAATTCAACATTTCTGCACCAATTTCAATTCATTAATCCTTTTCTTAAGCCACGAAAGGTGAGTACAGTTATTTTCACAAATCTAATGGGATTAAAGTAACATGAAAAAGTTGTAAAAAGGATTCATATATATGTTTGTAATGAAAATCTCACCAAGTCTTCACCTTTTTGATTCATGTCATCATATGCCTATGTTTCTATGTAAAGTTCATACCTTTTATCAGTTTATTCATGTTGAATCTTTTATTATGCCTTTATGCCAGTCCATATGCCTCTTTATTTCATGATGATGTTTTATTCCAATTTTCTATGAATTGATTCTCTCTTCTTACCCCTATTCCTTTTATTTGTGGATCTAGGCTACCTTCGAGCCTATAATAAAAATACGCGCGAATGCGAATACGTGGGAACGATGTGGAATATTGGGAATATGGAAAATTTGGAAAATTGGATATTATTGGATATTTTGGATAATATGTGAAATTGGCATATTTGGGTATGACTTACATGGAATTGATGAAATTGCCTAAAATTGTAAATTTGTAATTGAGGCTAATTAATGTGTAATTAGTGAAAATTTGGAATATGCAATATTATAGACATGATTATATGTTTAATTGAATATATATGACATGAAAATTGGGTATGGGTGAAATACGATGTTAATGAACCTTTGACATGAGGTTAGGCGCAATTATGACGTAAGATTGCCAGGAACCGTCCGGCAAATCCAGCGGTCACAATTGGGCGTCTAATGTGAGAGGTCAAAGGAATGAATTATAGGAGTAACGGTTAATGACACGAGGTTAGACCCGGTTTGTGGCGTGAGACTGCCCGGAACCGCCCGGCAAATCTAGCGGCCACAAAGTGTTCAGTCTAATGTGAGAGGTCATGCACCGTTCGTCATAAGGAATGAATTAAAGAATACTAACCATAATAAGACATGGGTATGGTTAGAGGGTTAAGTGGGGTGACCTGTAAATTATGACATGTAAATATACTTAACCGTAGCATGTGTAAGACATGGACATTTAAATTAAAATGGTTAAGTGGGAGAAAAACCTAGTGGGGACCAAGCATAGGTGGGTGGCTTGTGTCGGATGGGGACCTGTTTCAACCAGTAACCCGTTTGAGTATCTAATTGGGCCCGGTACTAGGCCGGGGTTGGAGCACGCTTACTGGGCTTGAATATAAGAGGTCAAAACATGAATAACGGTGGCAACGCAAGTCTAACGGGTTCATGTGTGTGCATGGGTCCGGGCTGGTAGGTAAGACGTTGTTGCATCGTGTAGGTACGGCCGTGCATTTCATGTTGGTATCGGGGTTGCCACTTTGGGGAGTGATACACCCCACTGTGGGGCCAACACGGGTGCCTAAGAGGTTTAGGGAGCCGATCGAATGGGTAGATTAAGGGTACCTTAGCGGTGGTAGGAGCAAGCCGGCACCTACGATAGCAGCTAGGTATAAGTAACTACCAAGTTTGTCATGTGAGTACAGTTAGTGGGAAGGGATCAACCTCTAGTAAAAAGAGACTAGTAGATGTGCGGTGTAATTAAGTAATGTGGTGTAACTTAGTAAAAGTGTGGTGTAATGAAATACATGTTGGTTGAGTTGGATAGTCCTTTGGGTGCTAGTCTGATGTTGACTTCGGTCTTCGGGGTTAGTACTTGGAGAGTTGTTCACTTAGCCAAGGTGTAGGATTGTCTTAGTACTTAGGAACAAAATCATCTTGTCCATCCTTTTTATCTACCTTATCTAAGTTACAGCCATATCATGATGCCTATTTATGTCTTGATCATTTACCTTACCTATTATTTGTTAAAATTACTGGACTTGCCAGACTTTATGTCTGACCCGTTTGTTTCCACCTCTTTTCTTTCCTTTCCCCCCTCAGGTTTGCAAGGAGGGAATACTACAGCTTAGTGCCGATTTCTTTCAGTTGCTTGAAAAGAGTAGATGTATCACTTTGGACTCGCTCATCTTTATGGCTTTGCTTATGCTCAGTGGGGATTTACGCATTTATGTTATTTAAGTATTTGCTTCTTTATGTACTTTGAAGTTTTTGGAAAAGGCTATTGATCCTGTTGTAATGGTTTTGGAAACTACTTATGTAAGCTTGTTTTGAGTTATGATGCTATGAAATAAGTTTTATCTTCCGCTGTGTTGTTTTATTTATTTATTCTTGTAATTTACCTGTTCTATACAACAATAACGCTCCATGGACATTAATGCATTCCCTTTGTGAGTGACATTAATAGACATGGGGTGTTACAGCCACCCACCTAGTGGACCACATAATGCGACACCCTACGCCTTCGCTATACTTGGGATTAACCCCGGGCCACCCAAAACAGTAGGCGCACATCCTGGTTTCGCAAACTACGGGTTTCCTGAGATGAGGGGAACTTACTGAAACCAGTGCTCTATCTCACCCCTCCGGAATAATTGACCCGGGGCACGGTACACAATCACGTCCCTCTGGAATAATTGACCCAAAGCGCGGTACACAATCGCTTTTTCGTTAGGTGTAACGATAAGTATGCTTATGCAAGTATGGGACGCCTGAAAACATAAGAAGAACAACCAAACACTTAACACAAATTGCGATCGTTACTAATTCATAATTCATTTTCGCGCACACACACACACATTAAACAGACTACATGTCTAACATCTTTTCTCTCTGAGGACAGGATGTACATGAATACCACACCATGTCTTTAAGAACCGAACACGAGGACCGCACTCGAATATGCTATCGGTTTACCTAACCCAAAGTATCTATAATTCCTTTAAACAATTACTGATGCTACTCATCCTTCTCTTCTCTTATCTTTTTTCTGTACAGGTTCAGCACTTGGTAGGTCACCACCAGTGATGGGACCCTTTTTACTGGAACCGCTTCCTCCCCCTCTACTCTTCACAAGAGTAACGGATTCACAAGACATCGATGCGTGCCTCCCGCCATCATCCTCACCCCCTTTTGATGGGCATCATTGACGACTTTTCGTTTTCCTAGCCAACTCAGAGTCCCTCTCCTTCTCCGCCTCAATATCGACCTACTTCTTCGCCACTGCAGCGGTAGATTTCTCCTAGGCATCCTGCCTAGTTTTCACCCATACATCTTATATGGCATCCTCGTTCATTCAGTCTTCCCCTCTGACTGCTTCGACTTTGCTACCCGACGGGCTTCCTGATCTTCCATTGTAGCTTGCATTGCTTGCACTCGTACATCAGCTATGCCCGTCACATGAGCGCTTCGACTAACCACAACTTCTCCCCCTACAAGGAGGCCCATATGAATATGGGATCCCGAAGCCATGGGTTCTCCTACTTCTCCATAGTGTTCTCGCTGTAACTCCAACCGGGACTCGGACGCTTGAGGAAGCACGGGGGCAAAGCCTTGTGTTGCCTCTGTTCCAAGGGGGGCAGTCCAAAAAAAGAAGAATCTATTTGGCTGTTGGGGGTTCATCGCTCACATCCTCTTTAGTTAGCAAGTACTTGAGCTAGGGGCCAGTCCCCCACCTATCTCTACACCAACTTACTCATCGCAGGGCCTGAAGAGAATCCTCATCAGCTTCTGCGCTGGCATTTCCATCACCATAACCTTTGGGGTAACCATTCTAAAGAGGAACATATACCTCACCACAAGGATGATCCAGACTCAAGAGCTCGGGTCTCGAAAACTTCTAACCTCCCGCCAATACTATGCAGACCGGGAGTAGAAGCATGAACCAAAGGACAGAGGGAGCAATACAACCACCATTTCCCCGAGGACAGGAGAATTTAAACAAGTTCTCAGTACGCGAAATAAAATATTCATACCTCGATGCAAGTTCTTGAGTTTCCATGGCCAGTTCATTGGGTTCCCAAAGTCTCAACGCCTTGCTAGCAAGCTCCTACTTAAACGCAACGTGAAGCTGACTCACACCCCTTGATGCAACAGCTTCCTACCTACAAGCGCATCGGAACGTGGTGACTACACTTAATTATAATAACTATGGCAGTGATAATCGGTAACCCTCAATACCATTTTCGGATCGGATAATGGTCATGATGCAATTCGAATGAAGACTAACAACTAGACCGTACGTCCATATGTTACACGCCTGTCCATGCGGTCAGTCCGAATAAGTTCATTCCCAAAATTATTAGACAACCAGTTTGTTATGTTCAACTTCAATTAAAAAGCAAATATGTAAAATTGAGCGACGATACGAACTTGCCAACTCGTCCCTAACGCCGAGAAAAACCTAGCAGATACTCGGGCTTGGGGGCAGCTCTCTACCAATTATCGCACCTGCCTAGCAATCTCAAGACCCGATCAGATCCCCTTCAGTTCCTGCACTGGAGTCACCTCCACAACATCCCTTGGAGCCACCATCTTGAGATCGCCTTCACCTCTTAATGATGGCAATCCAGAGCCAGAGTCCATCCCCTGGAGGCTTTTTCAGCTTTCCATCAGTGCCCGGACTACACAAAAAGCAGACACTGCGGAACATGATGGAAACCTTTAGCCTCAACAACTAAAGCCATGGCCATCGCCAAATACCAACGCAACGCTAGAGTCATGATGCAACTACGTTGTGGTCGGGTTATTGTTTGGATCCCGAGACTAATAGCTCAACTAGGTGTCGACATCCAACACACACATTCAAGCCGCCAGTCCAAGCAAGCCCATTCTTTGAGAACCGCGTCGTAAGACTCCACCTCACTGATCACTATCCGCTCATCGGGCCCCATGCAAATGTTTAAGTTTACTAGCCCAAGATTGGAGCTAAGACTAAGTTATCAGAGTGCGAAGTTATGTGTCGTGCTCCCACGTACTGGCCAGATTATCACATCCCTCAAACCAGCTTTGACCTCTCGAAAGACCAGGAGGGTTTGTTAAGTGTCCGGGATACGAACCCCACTACCATATTCACACATACTTGGCGACCTTTATCTGAATTCCTAATTCCGTTTCCCAAGATCCGCCGCTCCAGGTTCTTGAGTGCCAAATCCAAAAGCCCTATTACTTTCCATATCTCTCTTCCCTTCTCCCAAAAACCTAGCAACACCTCGGGCATCCAAAGTATAAAAGAAGTATTTTGGTGTCCTCCATACCTCAAGCTGATTTTCTGTCCGGAGAAGAGAAGAAAGGAAGCAACTACCATCAGGGGATCGGCATATCCCAAACGAATGTTATGGGATTGGAATTTAGGATCTTACCCCAAGCTATGATCATATTTAAAAGCTCCAGCCACCAAGTCAATCACAACTCAGCGACCACTCGTGTACTCACCAAATGCCCAATCATCAAAGTGCACATGCTTGGCATTTGGGACCGACCTCGCCTCAAAGGAAAATCTATGCGACTACATGCCACGATATGTGCCGAGTATGGTCCTAACAACAACATCTGCATATGCGAGTTACTAAAACGTTGGTTTAGGGGACCAGCTTGGATCGATGAATAAATTTGGCTTCGTAGATCCAAGTGATACAGCGAATACACCTTACAATCAAGCTCCATCCCAACAACGTTTCAACAACCACTTAGGGCGATCGCGCGCCTAGGTCATGGCAATGACCATGCATACACGATATTGAGACCTCAATCGAGCAGACCGACTTGATTCAAATGCATGCCCACAAGACTTAAGGGTTCAAATGTACACATGAAACAGTCGGCTCTCGATCTGAAAACTACTTGAAAAGCTAAATTGTGCAATTACCGGCCCATGGCAGGCAATTCACCTTCATATTACTCATTCCAGCTCAGATCACATCGCGCAAAACTACGTGCAAACATGTGAATGCATATGCAATTTAGACCTGACAGCGAACCGTTTTCAATTTGATGCAATCGGGAGTCGGCAACTAACAATCAACCTCCCTAACCTACAACAATTAGGCGCCTTGGGCAGGTTAATACCAAAGCGGCAAGACTTAAGCTTGTCAAAGCACTTAACAACGCCGGAGTCCTAAATTCATACCGATAGGTTTCAACGATGCACCTCAAACGCTCCGAAGAAGCGCATTCCCGGCACACAACTCAAGGAAAATGTCACGACTGATCACTAAGCATGCTACATGGATCTTCCCATCCATCGCCATACATGTCTTACTTCAAAGCACGTCGCATTCACACAAGACATACTTTGAGGGAGCAAATGTTAACCGGCTTTTGGTCTGCTTCCCAAAAGTATGCAAGACACGCTCGATTCAACATATCGCATGATATTACACCCCAGAGACGTCTCCAATGTCATTTGGGGTCCGGTACCAGAAGACTTGAGTCTGGCCACTAACAGGATGTCACATCCCTCGAACGCGACCTCCATCAGTATTCGTCTACATCCGAGCCGCAGGCGAGCCATGCTCCGAGCCGAAGGCGAACCATCAAGCGGGTCCGGTACCAGGAAAATAGCAGATTCCCTCACGCGTTAAGGAGCTTCGACACCTTGAAAACGACAAGGTTTCAGCACCAAGAAGTTCGGCTTCCTCCTCATCAATTTCGTGCCCCAGGAGAAACTGTGGATCTATTGAATTTCAAGTATTTAGTTTCACTGATAAGATACAAAGACTTACTTTACATTTAAAAATACATAAAATGATTTTTTTATCATAAAGAGGTCTACGAAAATGTTTGGGAAAACGTCAACGGCTGATGCATTATTTGTCAAAGAAAAATCGAGTACGTTATAAGAAATGTGCGAAATTTCGAACCTCCAGGAGAGGTTCGAAATTTTGTACCCTTGGCCAAGGGGTGCGAAATTTTCGTATGCAGGGGTGTTGGGTGCAAATTTTCTGCATGTGGTCCCTGTTTCTACCTACTCCCACACTACAACAAAAACACCATATTACAACTTTAATTTTACAATAGTGCATAAAGCACAGTTGTAATAAATTCTTTTTTACAACTGTGCAAAACGCACTGTTGTAATAAATGTTTTTTTACATCTATGCAAAACGCGCGGTTGTAATAAATGTTTTTTACAACTGTGAAAAAATCACTGTTGTAATAAACATATATATCACAACTTTTCATTTTATTCGTTGTAATAGAGATGCCTAGTACAAACTTCATGTTTATAATATTTATATTTAGTAACTAATTATATTGATATTTAATAATAATATTTAATAATAATATTTAATACTAATAATAAATAATAAACTTGGGAATCAATAATATTTGTCAATTATATAATAATAATAATAATCACCGTTAAATAATAATTCATTGGAAATATGAAATAATTCATATGTAATTAACATTCATTAATTAATACAATAAAAAATTAATTACTACTTTATAATTAAATTAAATTATAACATAGAATTAAAAAAGTAATAATAACTAAGAAGTAATATTTAGTACTTTAGTAAAAAAATAATTTTCAAGAAATATATTTAATATAAATTTTTACTTAGTAATTATAACCTATATTCATTTCTATCAATTTTGTGCTATGAACTAAGAAAAGTTAATGGCATGTGGCAGGAAACTTAAGCGGGAAGTTGGAAATTTTGGCTCCAAAAGTAAATCACGAGCTATATTTTCACTCTCACGCAGGTGGCCTCTTATCTTCTTCTCTAAATCAATCTTTGCCCATAAATCAAAATCGATTCTCTTTCTTCCCTCAAACAAATGAGGTTTCAACTCAATAAATCATCCCAATTCCTTAATTTCTTAGTTCTGTATCGCGTCTTCCCATTTCGGTCCCCTTCTTCCTTCTTCTCTAAATAACGAAAAGAAAAAAAAGAAAACCACTTTTAAAAATCGATTACAAATTAAGAAAACCAAAATTTTGATTCGTTTAATTTCTAGAAAAGAAGCCTCCAACTCCAGATAGCATTTTCAAGGTGCGTTCGATTTTCAGAAACTCGATCCTATTTTCGTTGCTATACCAATAGGGTTCAGGTCAGTTGATAGAGGGCGGCGCAAGTCGGAGTGGGATCAGAGGTCGAAGCCAGAGGGAGGGCGCTGGGGAGAGGAGATCGGAACTGAAGTGGTTCGACGGTGATGGGTGCTATGGTGGTGAAGGTAAGCGGTTGCGTGAAGGGGAAAGCTAGCGTGAAGTCTAAAGCAAGAAGGTAGATGAACAGTGGCTGGTATACATATCCATTTATTTCGAAATGTGCCTGATTATAGTATTCGCCTAATAAAACTTTTAATTTGCCTAATCGCTCTTTTTAAGTACTGTGCGCCTGGGAAGACATATTGGTGTCTAACTCATTTTTTTATGTTTAATTCAACTTAAACTTCCTAACCATATTTTATAACATGGCCTAAACCATTTTTGTGAGCTACTGTTTTTATACAACGGTCTGGTTATGTTTAATGACATGAAAATATATCATGTCAAGCTATCTTAAATTGATCCATGCGCAGTCTCTTTTAATAAATTATTCCCGTGAATTATTCCCGTGTTTGGTATTTTGAAAAACCAGAAAGAATGGCACTATAAGTTCCAGTACCAATAATTTCACACTACATGCGCCCTCCTGATTTTGCCTCAAGATTGGTCTGAAGTTAGTTGGGCGGAGCAACCGATTTCAATTCAAGCTTGGATCAGAAAGAATGGCAGTATAATTTCCAGTTCCAATAATTTCACACTACAAGCCTAGGTTTTACTGCTAGAATTATATTAAGTATTTTGTACTTCAAATTTTCTCTCTCTGAACCCATCAGTAGTTGCTTTTCTGTTACTAGCTTTTAACAGGTTAAGATCACAAAGAGATCAATGATCTTGAAATTAGTTGGCACAGCAGCAAATGTTGTACCTAAAGCTTGGATCAACGCCTGAGCATCATTGTTGTAGTTTTTGCCATCTTCAACTGCAGGTCAATTGGCGAAGAGGCAAAATGATCAGACATTTTACATTGCAGTATTTTGCTACTTTCAGAATTATAGAATAATATATGCTTGTACTAAGTTGCTTTGTAATGGTCAAGTATGTAATAATGTGCGAAATGTTTTCTAAAACTTGTAGTTTGTAATACTGAAAATTTGAGTATTTTAATAAATTAGTTTGCAAATAACTATAGTGTTTGATTTGGTTATGGAGTATTGGTATATTCAGTGTATTGTTCATTTTAGTTGCAAAAGATTTTTTTTTAAATGCAACTGCCAATCACAACGGTGGATAACAGTTGTTGTAGATATTATTACAATGGTGTATAACTGTTGTAATAAACTTTATTACAACGGTGGAAAAAAGTTGTAAAATATACATATTACAACGGTGCTACAATAGTGCAAAAACGTTGTAAAATATTTTAGACTATTACAACTTCTTAATACACGACGGTTAGCCCACCGTTGTAATATGGTCATTTTGTTGTAGTGCCACCTAATCCTAACTAATCCCTCTCCTATAAATAGCCCATAGCCTCACACTTCAAAGGGGTTGGATTTTCCTCACTTGAGACCATCTTAGAGCTTCATGAGCCCCATTAATGGCATCTCCTATTTGAGGAAGAATGAGAATTAAATATTCATTTTTCCAAATACCTGGCATATGGCAATTTTGAAAGTAAATGTAATGAGCGTGGCTCTACCTTGTAATTCTTGAGTGACTGATAAAATTCCAACATCCTTCCAAAGTGGACGTAGGCCTAATCCGCAGCCGAACCACTATAAATACTTGTGTCATTTACCGCTTTCTTCTACTAAGCCTTGCGATTGAATTAACTATTCCTAGTAATAGGAATCTTTGGTGTTCACGACATTTTTTACCGTCAACAAAGTCAATTGCTTTATCGGTTCCCCACGTGGCTCCTTGGTAGAGGAGGGAGCTCAGCAAGCAAGTAGGTAAGCTATTCGATAAGGGATTCATTAGACGGAGCATATTTGAGTAGGGAGCTCCAATCGTCTTTGCAACAAAGGCAAACGACTCACTTCATCTATGTATGGACTATAGGGAGTTGAATAAACTCACCAAAAAGAATAGGCAACCACTTCCAAGGATTAACGACTTGTTTGATCAGCTAGTAGGCACTTCAGTTTTATCACAGTTGGATCTAATCACGGTATTTCATTAGCTGAGGGTATCAGATGGTAGTATTAACAAGACTGCTTTCAGAACTCCATACGGTTTCTTTGAGTGGCAGACCATGCCTTTTGGGCTGACCAATGCACCCGCGTATTTTGAGGATCTGATGAGTTGGGTGTTTAGGGAGTTCTTGAACAAGTTTTTGGTTGTCTTCATGGATGATATTCTGATCTTCTTAAGGAGCGAGGAGGAACATGCCATACACTTAGGAGAGGTTCATCGCACTATCAGATCACATCAGCTTAAGGCAAAAAAATTTAAGGGTCATTTCTGGAGGGAGGAAGTAAGGTTCCCAAGGCATGTTTTATCCAAGGATGGGATAACATTGGGCCCTGCTAAAGTAGTCGCAGTTCAAGATTGGAAGGCTCCTAAAACGCAATGGAGGTGGGGATTTTTCTGGGATTGGAAGATTATTATAGAAAGTTCATTAAGGACTTTGCAAGGATATCATCTCCATTCACCCGCATGACAAAGAAGAACTTGGATTTTGTTTGGAGCATTGATTGCAAAGATGCTTTCCAGATACTGAAGAGGGCTCTGACATCAGCCCCTATTCTGACTCTTCCCAATGGTAGTAAGGTGTTTACGGTCTACAGGGATGCTTGTGTCATAGGGTTAGGTGTTGTGTTAATGCAAGAAGGTAGGGTAATATGCTATGTTAGTAGATAGTTGAGAGTTCATTAGAAGAACTACCCTACCCAGAGTTAGAGTTGGCTGCTATAGTGTTCGCATTTAAGTCTTGGCGGGACTATCTACTTGGAGAAAGATTTGAGCTATACACAGATCACAAGTCACTCAAGTATTTGTTCTTGTAGAAGGATCTCAATTAAAGGCAGCGATGATGGATGGAGTTCCTTGCGTCCTATGATTTTGAGATAGCTTATCACCCAGGCAAGGATAACGTGGTTCCAGATGCGTTGAGTATGCAGAGGATGACCTTGAGTCTTCTATTCGTAGAGAGGCAGAGCTTGGTGTTTACCTCAACCTTTGATTTTAGGCCATTTAAAGATTCTACGCCTGGTTTGTTGGCATCTTTGGAGGTGTAGCTTACTCTTATGGAGCACATTGGATCTAAACAGAGAGAGGACCCACAGTTGGTGGACATCTTGGGTAGATGTAGTGGGGGAGAGACCTTTAGTCACCTAGCTAGATATTCTATAGATGAAAAAGGGTGGCTACATCGAGATGGAAGTCTTTGTTCCCTGTGTTAGGGATTTGTTAGGGAAAGTTCTTGAGGAGGTTCATCACTCTCGGATGACTATCCATCCGAGAGGTGACAAGACGTATTGAGATATGAAGAGAGTTTTCCACTGGACTGGTATAAAGAAGGATGTTGCGGAGTTGCCAACGAGTAAAGGCTGAGCAAAGGAAATCTGGCGGATTGCTTCAGCCCTTGGATATCCTACAGTGGAAGTGGAAAGTGTATCTATGGATTTCATTGATGGACTTCCTAGATTGGGGAAGGGAAATACGAGTATATAGGTTACAATTAACAGACTTACTAAGAGCGCTCATTTTGTCCCAGCCAAGAGTGATAGGACAACAACTTAGCTAGCATCGTTACACCTTAGAGAGACAGTTCGACTTCATGGGGTACCTTCCAGTATGGCAAGTAACCGTGATCCTATCTTCATGAGTGATTTTTGGGAGAGCTTGCAAAAGGCACTAGGTAAATAGTTACGATTGAGCCCAGCTTACTACCCTTAGACCGATGGATAGACTAAAAGGGTCAATAGTGTACTTGAGGATTTACTGAGGCTGTGTATCCAAGATTTCAAAGGAACTTTGGAGGAGCATCTCCCATTAGTTGATTTCGCCTATAGTAATAGTTTTCAATCAAGCATTAGGATGGCACCCTACGAAGCACTTTATGGACGACCTTGTATAACACCGGCATATTGGTGGGAGTCTATGAACAAACTTCTACTTGGGCCTAAGACTGTGAGAGAGACTTCTAAGAAGATAGAACTTATCCGCAGATGGATGAAGGCGACTCAGGACAGGCAGAAGTCATATGGCGATAGGATGAGGACTTATTTGGAATTTGCAGTAGGAGACATGGTCTTTATCAAGGTACCGTCTCTAAGAAATATTATTCGCTTTGGCTTGGTAGGGAAGTTGGAGTTGAAGTTTGTAGGGCCATTCCCCATAGTTGAGAGGATAGGCCAGGTGGCCTATAAGGTTAGACTAGCAGAGTGGCTGGCTGGAGTTCACGACGTGTTCCACGTTTCCCATTTGAGGAAATGTCTACATGATTCAACAGAGGTAGTATAGACAAGCATGCTTGAGGATGTTGAAGTGGAAAAGGAGGTGTTTGTTATGAAAGTTCCTACCTACATTCTTGGATCAGAGGTTAAGAGACTACGCAACAAGAAGATCAAGTTAGTGAAGGTGCAATGGGGAGAGGATCGTGAAGACAAGGTTCGTGCTTCTTAATTTTCCCTTTCTAAGCTTTTGAATTTGAATATGTTGTTTCCATCGTTCAAGTATGTTTATCCTATAGTTTGAATCTCAATCCTTAGAAAGAAGCCTACGGTTGGAAACATGTATTTGAGACATGTTATGTTTGATGGTTGATCGACTCAAGCACTTTCATATTGATACCGATGGCGTGCATTTTATTTTTCAGTGAATGAAAATGGTTAAATCATCATGTGGATGTTGCATTTTGGTGAATGATTGTGCACACATATAGAACTTATATGTATTATTAGAATTCTTTGCAAACATATTGGATACATGGCACAGACATATATTGCATTAATGAGATCAACTGATTCAGTCGACTGCCTGATTTTCGCATTAGTATAGGGATATATACAGAACACCTTTACATATGTTCATACAAAGCATTAGAAACTTTAAGGATAATGGATGTCAGTGGTTGATGGATGAGCGATGGGTGCAGGTGGTTGCTTAAATAATATCATTATTCTTAACTTAGAGATTTCAGGGACGAAATCCTTTAAGGAGGGGAGAATGTAACACCCTATAATTTACATACCATAATTACACAAAGAAGACAATAAAATGAATATTAATTAGTTAAATTTTAAGAATTAAATAAAACTGAGTTTAATGTTGCGTTCGTTATGAAATTCTGGTTCACATAGGCTCTTAGTTTCCGTAAATTGGATAATGTGTGAAGAAGTCATGGACTCAAGAATATTATAACTATATTTAAAATTCAAACTAAAAAATAAACCCAGGAACCAACGGTAAGTGGTTGACCTAGCCCTAACTGGGTGGACACATGGGTCGACCCAGGACTAAGGCAGGTTGACTCATGGGCCGACGCAGTGGGTGGACCCACTTGCATGCAGGCCAACTTCCTATAGCTGAATCTGGATTGTTTTCTTTATTGTATTCATACGCTGACTCATCTTGAGGTGTACTTTTGGATTTATAAACATAATATCTAATGGTTTAGAATTATCCTAGTTAATCTACAAAAACTTCTTACCTTACTTATTTTCTTGCACACAAGCATTCTTCATTCTTCTTCCTCCAAACTACGTTGTGTAATTAAATAAGATAAATGTTGAGGTGCTGCCGAAAGATAGATTAAAAGGATAACTCTAGTTTTACTACAAAAACTTTTCTTAAACACTATTTCTGGATTTAGCATACATCTCTGTGAGTTCTAGTTATTTTAAGATCTGCTATTTAAAAGGTATTTTGATAGTAAATGATACAGATCTCAAAAGTACAATGTTTATATGTATGTATGTTTTACTGTCATTTATCTATTCAATTCACTATTATTATATGTTCATATATACATCTTTCTTCCTTTTCCCCTTTCTGTCTTTTATTTATTTATAGTCTTTTTATGCCTATTTGTTTACTATTCGGTTTGGATCAATTATGTCCTTTTTTTCCTTTTTATTTACGCAGATCCTAGACCATCGAGGGCCAAGGCCATTTGCATCAAAGAATTGTGTATAGTTGAAGTAAATTATACTAACTTGTAATGGCAGTGAAAAGGGAGAAATTGGGGCATATTATGACCTGAGAACATTTGACTGTAAATTTCGGGTAATTTTGTAAAGGGAAGAGCATGCAAACATGTTAATTTGAATAGGGTTGGACTTAATTTAATATCAAGTATAACATGTTATGAAAAATAAGGGGATCAGATGTAATGAAGTAAAATGAGTTACTACAATATATATATATATATATATATATATGAGCAAGTGTTTGTCTGTTTTGGGAGAGGGTTATAAATAGAATAACATTTAAAGGAAATGTCATTTACAACCATGCTTATTAATGAACTTAAATATACTAAGTTAAACTTGTTAATTCATAAGCTAAGAGGTCTCACGCCTTGGTTTTTGTATCAGGTTTTGGGACTCTTAAAATCTTAGTTGGGGGCACAAGCTTAGGGGTAGCCTATGTCAATCTTGTTGTGCGGACCTATATCAGTCATTATCCATGTTGGTATATTAAGAGGTCCTCTCACTAGGTAAGGGCCAGGGCACACTTTATTGATCTGGATTATAAGAGGTTTAAAGGTGGAAGGTGGGTATGCATGTTCCGTCAGAGTCATGAGCATGCATGGGTCCGATAAGGGAAACTAAGCCGCAATAACACCAGCGAATAGGTCTGTGTCTCATAGTTGACAGGTTAGGAACTGATACACCCTACTATCGTAGATGGCACTGGATGATTGCTTAGTAGGGAGCCGATCGCATGGATAGTAATTAGGGTAAAACCTAATCCTGATAGTTGGTGCAGAAAGTTGTTCTTGGATATATACGAGAATCTTATTTGATCTATACCTTGCCTTGTTATCTTGTTTATTTCGTACTTGCATACTTTAACGTATTTTCTTATCCTGGAACATTTACCTGTCTTGATACCTCGTATCTTATGCTTATGCTAAATATCACTGGAACTCGCCAGACTTTATGTTTGACCTATTTTGTTCTCCTTCTCTCTCTTCTTTCCCCCCTCAGGTTTTCAGGTGGTAGATAATAGTCGTGACTGTGATTCTATACCGCTTGGACTTGGATTACTTCACACTCCACATACTACTTTAGTTTCTTTATGTTTATTATTATGGCATACGAGGGATAGTACTTTATGGTTTTGTACCGAGGTGGTTTATGAGGCATATGTTTATGTGACGTTTGTGGTTTTATTTTGAAAAACGTAATGTTATATGTGTTTTGAAATAAAAGTTGAAGTTTTTCTGCTGCTTACTTATATTTTGCCTTGTCAAATTAATCTTTGTATTGTTATTGCACTTCACAAAACTTATTGCATCCTCATATGTGTGACATTAAGGGATGTGGTGTGTCACAACTGCGGTGTAGCTTCTTACAACTACCTTGAATCCAACTCTCTTTTCATCTTATCCTAGCATAGATGTTCACCTCTTAAGCCACGGAATTAGCTTCTTCACATTAGCAGTATTTACTTTAGTAAGACCAACAACAACTTTAGCTTGCATCAGATTGACGAACAATTGATATAAATTCTCTACATCGACTGGTGAGGTTGTGGAACCTTCATTCTCAAAATCTCAGTGACATTAATTCCCACTAGCATCTCGTCAAGCATTTCCAATAGTTGTAGTGCTTCCACCACCTAGATTAAATCTTATGCTCCTTCTCTCTATATCTCATTTCTATTATTTGCATATGAACCTTTGTGAGATACTTAAGAATGGTCTAAGAATGTGTGGTATGTACATGCTTATATAATACGAAATACAAGTATGTTATAATAACGTAATCTCGTACTTGAGTTTATTACTCTGATCCTTGAGTTTTAGTTTTAAAATCTTTTTATTTTTCTTTTAGTTTTACATAAACCAATGCTTTAAGAACAAATTATAACACACCATTCTCTAAAGCCCAAAGCTGAGCACTACAGATATTGCAGGCATCTATAATATTAACTTTCGGTGATAGAAAAATTTGTTAACGAATCACAATATCAAAGGACATGAGAATATGAAAATTTTCCAAATTATATCAATTAATAATTATTCATTATAATTCCTATTGCACAACCCACGTTCAGATATAAATATAATTATACAAAATATAACCCTCTTGGTTAGTCACCATCTAAATATTGACAATAAGCACCTTTGCAATTACATATATAAAAACAAAAAACATAGTGGAAAGAAAACTGATATAAAGCTATCTTCCTCCTACATGTCTTAGGAAGTTATTTGAAGGACGTAAAAACCTTAACCCATGGCCTACTCAAATGAGTATTAGAGAATTTAAAGTGAAAACAAAAAATTTAGGTGAATCAACAGAATGTCATAAGCAATAACTACTACTAAAAAAAAGATGCCCAGTGAGACCACGCCAGTTAGCGGAACAGGTTTCCTTGCAATAACATCTTACCATAAAATAACCAAATTTGTGCTCCTGCACTCTCAATGGTTAGAACAATAACAATAGTATAACAATAATAATAATATGCTATGTGCATCATATAGTGGATTCACCATTATCATTTCCCTAACTAGTTATCTTAACAGTTAGTAATTAACAATAATTATGCAAGATACTCACTTGTCTTCGAGTACAAATGATTCCCCATCATATTCAACTAATTATCCAACTTAATACCTAGATTATCCATCTTTTACTATTTGAATTACCCATCCTATTAGTATTTCAAATTATATAATTGTGTATTATCCATCGCATACCTCATAATTTAATCCATAGGTTGACTATGGACCTTTCAAACATGCGATGTGGACTATCCATAACACATGCCATACTTTTATTCGTATGATGACTATGAGTCCCATGGTTCATTTTAATTGTTGTTCCCTAAGATTATTTAAACATATTGGTTCCCTTAATTTCTATCATTTAATTCTTATTGATATTCCCAATGTATATAATTTTATATAAGAGATACATGTGGCAATACCTACCGATGGTACCCTCACTATTTCATAAAACATATTGATATGGTTGTCTACTAATTCAATACATAAAGTTCAATCTGATTGATCAAGTTGATATGGCTTGTAATTGGTTTAGTTAGTTCCTTACTAATAGCTTTAGGATATATTAATGGGTGCAACACGGTTGTTGACCATGTCCCCTCTTCGGCCCTTTATCTGAGTGTCAAGATCTTCGAACAACTAAGGCGATAGGTGCAACCCATTAGCTTAAACATAGGTTAGCTACCAAATAAAATAAGCAACTGAAACTAGCCTTGTTGAAGTGATCAATGGAGATAAGATATATAGGAAATAGCCTCAAACTCTTTTGAAAATAATTATAGAAATTACACCTTGTCAGCTTGGTCGACGCTAACAAGCCATAGAGGCGGTAGTTTCAAAACCATCTAAAAACTTATCTTGTTGACCGCACTTGTGACTATAAGGAATGAAGGTATTAAGCTCAAACCTTTTTAGAAAATAGTTGGAGGCAAGTATTGTCGATGTTGACAAAGAGGTCAGCCATTTTGGAAGCGATAAGCCCTAATGCTTTTAGAAAACAAGTTAGAAATAAGCATATCGACCGCGACTTTGATAGTAAAAATCAAGTTAAAAAAATACCATGTCAACTTGGTCGTTAAGGCATGAGGCAATAGCCTCAAATCCTTTAAATATTAGAGATGGTAAGCCTTTTACTATCCTTTAAAAAATAACTTTATCGACTAGATATAATGAAGACATGCCCATATATGAAGGCAATATGCTTTGGTGGAGTGGTGGGTTTTAAAATACAAGTATACATAGGCGGCGAGAACCTTTTTGACATGGCAAACATGGATGCTTCCGAAGTATTACAAGCACCAATTGCATTTCTAAGGTGATGACATTCTCTTGTCGATAGAGTCGAAATGATATATCGATTGGGTTAGTGGAACTACTACTAAATAAAGGAGAAAACTGTTAATTTAAAAATTAAAATAATTCTTTTCATCTGCTCCACTATATTTATCAAAACATTATTGGATAATAAAAAGTTCGACTGAGAATACTCAAAATTTTCATATTTTAAAAAATTTAAGGAATCTTTAATTTTTTAATTAATTCCTTAATTATACTAGGTCTATCCAGCTTAGGAAATTCATATTAAATCATAAAATTATGAGAAAATCCCCAAAAATGTACATTAATCCAAGAGTAACCCTTTTTATCTCATATAAAAATGTCAAGTCAACAATCATTACTTAATTATTCTTAATAATCAAATTTCGTGATTACCACACACCTAATTTGTTACACCCCGTAATTTTAAAGAATGCTATAATGATAAACTTAAGAATACTTAATTAAAATGGGAATAAGTATATTGGACTGCACCATTGCGTTCATCTCGGAATTCTTCTTAAGGTAGACTCCGAGTTTGCATAAAACAGACATCGTATGAAAAAGTTATTAAGCTTCGAAGTTTGTATACGTATAAGAGAAATATATATACAAATCTAGTCCAGAAATTCAAGATAAGTTAAAAATCAAGCGGGAGAACGACGCGGGATTATGACCCATTGGGGTCGACGTAAGCCCCAAGGGGGCCGACCCATGGGTCGTCCCACTCAAAGGGGTGTCGACCCCGGGATCGACCCACCCCAGATCCATCCAGTATCGCTTACTGAACCTAGACCCGTTTCTGAGCGAGATTGGTTGGTGGTAGGCTATATATAGGACCTCATTTCTATTATTTTTACATATAAAAAAAATGGAGGCAACGAGATGCTGCCCCTGCTTGGATTGAGTTAGCATAATTTTCTTCAACAACAGCCTATTCGCATACAAGAATTTCTTTTGCAACATCTGCTTGTTATTCTCTGTTCTTTAGATCCAATCTCTGTGAGTTCATGTTATTTTTAGATATAAACATTTAACAAGTAATCCTGACAGGTTTTTAAATCTGCATCTAAACCTATGCCTGTTAAGAATCTAATTCATACCTAAATAGATCTGTCATTACATGTACACCTGATATACTATTCAGTTCTTATATGCCTATTTATGATATGCTTATTTATGTTACCATATGCCTATCCTGTAATTATGCCTATTTCTGTTCTTCTCTCTCCGTCTTTCCTTTTTTATTTTATTAGCCTAGGCTACCTTTGAGCCTAGGCCTATCACTGAAATTTGCGAATGAACGAAATTGGGAATGGTTGGGAAAGATAAATTGGGGCATACCTTGTATTATTAATCATGATTGGATTTAGGGCATAACCTATAATGTGATGTATGACTAAAAATTTGGAACATATCATATAACTATGAATTATGACTTAAGGGTTGGGGCATGTAAATCTGTAGGATAAATTTATAAATAAAGCGGAATGTGTATAGGTATTATATGAACCCGTTAACCTGTAATACTTAACCTGGTTAAATATGAACGGGTTATATGAACCTATTAAATAGTGGGGGTTAAGTAAACTTGTTTGATTCTGTGGGGATTAAGTAAATTTGTTAACTCTATGAGGGGTTATACGAACCCGATAAATTTAACCTGTATTAACTGTTGGGTTTATGCATGCTTGTTAATTTGTTAGGCATAACCTGTCAAAATCCTAGTAGTTAGGGATACAAGCCTAGTAGATGGCTTGTGTCATCTGTTGCGTGGGACCCGTATCAGTCAGTAATCCATTCTGGTATCAAAAGGAGGACCCTGAACTAGGTACGGGTCAGGGCACGCTTACAGGGATGATTGTAAGAGGTTCGTATGGGTGGAGGTGTTCTGATAGCGCGTTCCAACAGAGTCATGTGCGTGCATGGGTCCGACTTTCTTGGGAAAATAAGCCGTTATAACATCAGTAAATAGGCCTGTGTGCTTTTGGGGGTTGCCACTTTAGGAAGTGATACATCCTACTGTGGGGCCGACACAGGGTATTTACGGGATAGGGAGCTAATCGATTGGGGGTAGTAATTAAGGTACATCTAGTCCTGCCTATTTTTGCGCCCGTTGTTCTTGGTTGGGGTAACACCCATTATTTCTGTTTGGGTACGTATTATTACTGTTTGGGGTTAAACCCATTACTAGAAGTACACCAAAGTCGACCATTATGTTTTTGTTGGGATAATATATGTTATACTAGTATTAGTGCAGAGAAAAGTATTTGAGAAGCGTAATATGTTCAGTTCATTTTGCTTATCCTGTTCATGCCTGCTTTATGATACTATTACCGCTCATCCAGTTTATATGCCTGTCATGATTCTTTTACTTACTTATATGCTAAAAGTAACCGGACTCGCCAGACATTATGTATGACCCGCTTTATTTCCTTTTCTCTCTCTTCCTTTTCCCCCCAGGTTCTCAGGGTGGGAATGCTTAGGCTTGATTAGGATTTACTCCTTCTTCTGTTTCAGCTTCGATTTTGGATATTGCTTAGATGTACCTCTTTGACTACCTATCTACTTGTTCATGGCTACTTATGGGGACTATGGCTTTTTTACTTAAGTACTCTGATGGTTTTTAGCGCAAGACAAATGCTTTTATTTAATGTATTTTATTCCAGTATTTCAGTATGATGTTGCAACTGGATTTTTGGACCACGATGTTTTCGATTGGAAAATAAAGTTTTTACATTTCCGCTGCTATTTTATATATCTGTCTTGTGAGATTCTGTTCTATTTACCTATAACGCTCCATGAAACTTAATGCATTCTGTTAAAAAGTGACATTAACGGACATGGGGTGTCACATTCGGTATTAGAGCCGAAGGTTATAAGATCTATAACACCGCGTATTTTCTCTAAAAATTAAAGTTACAGATTAAAGAATAATTAACTACAAATATAAGAATTAAGGGAAATGGGTTACGCCATTGCGTTCGTCTCGGAATTATTCTTAAGATAGAGTCCGAGTTTGCATAAATCGGAATCCATATGAAGAAGTTATGATCTTTAGAAGATTCAGAATTTAAAATAAATATCTTAGGACAAAGTATAGAAAATTCAAAATTCAAAATCAGAAGCAGAAGCGGGCTGGGCGGGAAATTTCCCGCCCAAGGCCAAGACAACCAGGGGGTCGACCTAGGGGTCGACCTCCCCCTCGAGTCAGATCTAAAATCTGACGTATTTTCTCCTGTGACGAATTGCTGTGTAATTAGGGATTGCGTGGCACGTTCAGGTTGGTTCTCTTAGGTTTGAATGACTTTGATTTGCTCTAGGTTAATCTGACGGCTCCTATTAAACCAAACATCTATATAAGCAACCTAAATCTAAACCCTAAAGCCACACAAAAATAATTCCTAAGACCGTCATGCTGTCAGTGCTTGGCCTAGAGTATCCACCATTCCCATTCAACTAGAAAGCAAGTAGGAATCACAAATCAAATCTAATTCAACTAAGAGAATTCAATGTCTACAACAAAGGAGAGCTATTCAAATTCAGAATACAGATACCAGAATTCAAGATTAGCTTCCTTTTTGTAAGTCCAGTTATCATTTAGACCTAAACGATATTAGAATTGTGACTAAATAACCGGATATAGAACATCGCCTATTGTAAATCTATGCCTATCCTTTTTGTTAAAACTGAATTGATCGAGACTATGATTCTTATCATGCTAAGCTGTGATCTTGTTGTATGTAATTTGGTGATAATAGTTAAATGCTTTGGATCCATATGTTGTATAATTTGGCGATGACATAAATTGGCGATGACATATTATAATTTGGTGATGGCATATCATATTGTGTAATTTGGTGATGACATACCATATTGTATAATTTGGCGATGGATATCATATTATGTAACTTGGCGATGACATTCCATATTGTAAAATTTTGGCGATGGATATCATATTGTGTAAATTGGTGATGACATACTATGTTGCATAATTAGACGATGGCACTATATGCCGCATGATTTGGTAACAACACCTATATGTTTCATGATAAATTTAGGAATTTTGCTATGTTTATGCAAGTTCAACCATGTTCACATATATGGCAAAAACTACATGCTAATATGATTAGGTTCATGTTAGATTAGATCCAACTAATTTGCGAAGTTCAGAATTACATGCCTAATGTTAAGTTTGTGTAGTTCTATGTAAAACCCCTATTTCATGATTCATGTTAAGTAGATCTAAATTTGAAAGTTCATAATTAAATGTATATTGTTCTGTGTCAAGTTCGTATGATATATGTATAGTTAGATCCATATTTTTATGATGTTGGAATTGTTACATGTTCCTCTTTTTCCCTTTTGTGTATAAGTTAGGCTATGTATCGAGCCTAACATTTTATGTGATTCATGCGAACGTTTAACGGCTGTAACGTTGGGGAAAAAAATTGAAATTATATATATAATTGGCATATTTGGCTCATGAACATGTAAATGTTTTGTGGCAAAAAGTGGTATAAATTTTATACCTAAAATTACGAATTTGATTTAAAAAGGAAAGTGGGGCTTGACTTGAATGACAATAATTTACATATAAATATAAAGAAGTGAATATGTAAATTTAGAAAAGACGAATATGCCTAACCCGAGGTTAGATTGAGTTACGGTATAAGACTGCCCGGAACCGCCCGGCACATCCAGCAACCGTAACAATATATATTTAATGTGGGAGGTTAGTGCATCGAGCCCAAAGGAACCCGAGGTTAGACTGAGTTGCAGTGTAAAACTGCCCGGACCCGATCGGCACATCCAGTAACCGCAACAATACCTGTCTAATGTGAGTGGTTGGTGCTTTAATAAATGAATTAAAGCTAAGTCAGGAATGGTAGGGTTAAGTTAATTAAGGCAAACACTTAACCAATGCAACATGTTAACTAAACTGATGGGTGGAAAAAGCAGGCACTGGGCATCAATAGTTATACACTGTACATCTTGGATCGTGTCGGGTTGCAACCATAGGATTTGATACACCCCATGGTGGGACCAGCACAAGTATCTACAAATGAGCAGGGCCGTGTGACGTAAGTAGTAGACGCGTGCGAGTAGGAGCCGATCAATGAAAAGGGATCACTGGGGTTTTGAACTCACGACAATGGTTAAAATATCTAGTAGGTGCAGAGAATATGGATATGAGTGTGATAGTATAATTAGTTTATCTTGCCTTGTTTATCTTGTCCTTTTTAGCTTACCTTACCCTTTGTTACCGTATTTCCTTATTATTGTCCTGTGTCCAGCTTATTCAAGTCATGGTTCTCTTATCAGTTTACATGCTGAATAATCACTGGACTTACTAGACTTATGTCTGACCCATTTTCTTTCGCTCTCTTTTCTTTCGTACCCCCCCCTCAAGTCCCCAGGAAGGGAATAGCTCAGCTTAATTTGGACCGTTCATCTTTCCAAGCTTGAAGACACTGTGATGTATAGCTTGGAACTTCTTATCTTTGGCTATGGCTTTGGATACACTACTACTTAGGGATTTATGCAGTTTTATTTTGTTTTATGCTTCTTTATGTAATAATCAAGATAGAGATTATGATGTATTGATTTGGAAGTAGGTTTGAAACAGTTTGCTGAAATGTTTTGTTATGAACCACGTTTGAAATAAATTTAGTTTCTTTTCCGCTGCTTATATATATCTGTCTTGTAAATTATCTGTGTCTTTTACCTATAACGCTCCACTAAAGTTAAGGCATTCCCTTTGCGAGTGACCTTAACGGAGGTGGGGTGTTCCACTTGGTATCAGTGCAAAGGTTTACCAGATCAGATAAAATTTTTGAAAAACTGTTTTTCAAAAAGAAGTTTAAAAAAGCTATTTTCAAGAAAAAGTGTTTTAAAAAGGCATAATCCCCCAAAGCCATATGCACTATCTTTCTATCCTTTGTTTTGAACCTTTCCTTTTTCGTTTCAGCGTGTCTGGGGATCTTAATCTTCCAGAGGGCATGCCGATACCTGGCTGGTTCAGAAGGTACATCGCGGCTAGGGCTAATGCCGCAGGCCTAGCAGACGTTCCTCCTCCCCAGCTGCTGCGGTTCCTCCTCCTCCTCATGCAAATGCTTTCTCAAAAATATGTAGGGACTTTCAAGCCAAGGGTGGAAAGAAATTCAATGGAAATGAATCCTTCGTGGAAGCAAGAAACTAGCTCAAAGAAACTGAGGATTTGTTCGATATCTTCGAAGTAGATGATAGGCAGAAGGTACAGCTGGCGGTATGGTTGCTCAAAGACGAAGCTTCCTATTGGTGGAAAGTCACTAACGCTGAAAGACCAATTGAAACTTCGATGGATTTTAGAATGAGGTTTGAAATGAAATTCCTCTCATAAGCTGAACGAAGCCTACGGATGGAGAAGTTCTTAGCTCTCAAACAGGGAAGTATGTCGGTCAAGGAATACGTTAACCAATTCAATCAGCTGGCTAGGTTTGTATTGGAGTTAGTGAACACTCCACATAAGAAGGCTCTCCGCTTTGTTAAAGGGTTGAATGAGCCACTGCGCAGCGTAACTATGTCCCATATACCTATGGGTGCGACTTATGAGAGACTTGTGGACATGGCACTGTTACAAGAAGAAGATAAGGTTGGCAAGAAGGAGACAAAGATGGAAGCATCTCCGGATAGGAAAGGGGAAGGATCACAGAGCAAGAAGACATATTCCAAGAAAGGTAGGAAGAACAACAAAACCCATGACAAGAGGAAGTGTAATTTTTGTGGCATTCCGGGACATCTGGTTAAGGACTGCAGGAAGAAGGAAAGGAAGATGGGTGGCTGTTTCCATTGCGGCTAGGCAGGACGCACGGCTAGGGACTACCTAAGAAGGCAAGGGCAAGGGCAGAGAGCTGGATCTACTTCGGGAAGGCAGGTTCACGCTCTCATGGCACCTCCGCAAGAACGAGGTAGAAATGTTTCTGTTGAGAGTTTAGTTTATCTTTTTGATCATCCTATACGTACACTCTTTGATTCTGGCGCATCGCACTCTTTTATATATACTGCTTTAGTTGAATCTCTGCACCTAGACACTAGTTTAGTAGAGGATCCCTTGGTTGTTTCAAATCCAATTGGGGGCTCAACTTATTCGTCAATGATTTATTTGGATTTGGAAATTTCCATATTAAGTGTAGGGTTTAGATGAAATGCCTATGTTTTGGGCTTCATGGGCTATTGGTTGATTCTAGGCATGGATTGGCTATCCAGTAATGGTGTCATCCTCGATTGTGAAAGGAGAGTGGTTAGACTCATGACTCGCCTCGATAACACTCTCAAAATTTCTTGTAACCCCATGAACTCTGTTATGCTTAGCTATCTAGAATCTCTTGATGCATCTATTGAGAATTTGCAGTGTGTTAGAGTAGTCCGTGAATACTCGGATTGTAACACCCTGAATTTTCCGGTAACTATAAGATGAACAAATTAAAGATAATTAATTTCAAATCAAATAATTAAGAGAAACGGGATACGCCATTGCGTTCGTCTCGGAATTTTGCTTGAGATAGAGTCCGAGTTTGCGTAAAACGGACTCCGTATGAGGGAGATATGACCTCCGGAAGTTTCAGAATTCAGTTTAAAATTCAAACAGACAGAAACAGTTCAGAAACGAGTTCAAAATTCAAAATCGGACCCAGATTGGGCCGGGTGGGAATTTTCCCGCCCAAGACCCAGGTCGACTGGGTAGTCGACCTGGGGCACCCAGTTCGACTGGGAAGTCGACCTGGGGGTCGACTGGGTAGTCGACCTGGGGGTCGACTGGGTAGTCGACCTGGCCCCTGAGCCAGGTCGAACCCAGCCCCTCCTGGCTGGCCTGGTCTGTGCTTGGCCGAATTTCTGGACTTTGTCTTGTCACTAGGGCTTATGTGTCAACTCCTGATTGGTTTATCTTTAAAACGAACGGCTTATATTAATCTAAGCTCCATCGACGGCTCTAATCAATTCACAAACTCTATAAAAAGGACCTAAGACTCCACCTAATTCACACAAATAAAAATGAGTATGGAGCTGTCATGCTGCTGAAGAAAGACTAGGAATAGCCGTCAAGTCAGGAGTTGATTCAAAAGCTTAAAGCAACGACAATTAAATCAAAACAACGCCTACAACAAAGGATAGCATCTCCAAATTCGGAATTCAGAATCCTGAATTGAAGATTCGTCATACGTTGTAAGTAGAGTGTTATTCCGATGTGAATGAATAATTGAGATTTGATCTGTGTAAAATGAGAAATGGAATTGTACTTAATTTGTGGTGATGATAATTCATAATTGTATGTTGCTATGATTCTAATTATGAATAGATTTGGGATGTTAGATCTATTGGATATTTGCAAGTATATGATTCATGTTGAAAGTTAACAACTATATGTTTGTGGTAGTTTATTACAACCAATTTGAGACTCATGCAAGTATATGATTCACTATTATGCCAACATGATTTTAGATCCTTCTATGTATATTTTTATGATCATTTTTAGTGTAGTTGGATCCATTTGGGTATTATGATTCATATGAATTTATGTTGAAATAGGCATTATGATTCAAGTGAAAACCATACTTTTGTATTAATGACAAAAGTAAGCATCTTTGTGAACTTGTGTTGACTCTATGAACATGACTAGATTACGTTTGATGTTATGCCTAATTGAAAATATGTTTTAGGCCTATGTTGTTATCAAAATCATATGATAATATATGTGACACATAATTAAGTTAGATTCACAATTTAAATGCAAGTTTACATGACTAGATTGAAACCATGATTCATGTTTAGGTATGTTTTATGTCAAGATTATATGCTATTACAATGCAAGTTCACAAGTGCCTAATTTATGTTAATTAGATCGCTATGTTGCAAGTTCATGCGTTCACACACCCCTTTTGATGTTACTTAGGATATATAAACACTATGTTCTAAGCCTCCCCTTTTTCATGTGGCTAAGTTGGGCTTAAATGTTAAGCCCAACATATGTTATAATATAGCGAACGTATAAAACGGGGGTAATGACGTTTGGTTAAAAATATAAAACATATGTGTTGGCATGTTTGACGCATGCCAACGACCTTGAGAACATTTAAGTGGTATAAATTAATTTTACCCAGTAAAGATGAATTTGAATAATGGGCTGCAAATATTTACATATAAAAAGAAAAGAGACAAAATATGTAAACTTAGAAAATACGATGTGTTTAACCCGAGGTTGGATTGCGTTGTGACATAAACCTGCCCGGACCCGCCCGGCTGTCCAGTAGTCACAACAATACCTATCCAATGTGGGTGGTCAAACATTGAGCCCAATAAAGACCCGAGGTTAGACTGAGTTGTGACGTAAGACTGCCCGGACCCAATCGGCAACAGGCAGTCACAACAATACCTGTCTAATGTGAGTAGTTGAGGCTTTAATAAGACAATTAAGTCTAAGTCAGGATTGATAGGATTAAGTAAATTGAATTAATACTTAATCAAATTGAACATTCTAAACTATACAGACTGATTGGGGGTTAGGTTTATACAGAACACTTAACTAACTTAGCATGTTGGCTAGAAATAAAAAACCTAGTAGCGGGGGACCCTTTTCAGCAATAACCCTACAAGGTGTATCAGGATACCCTGAACTAGGCAGGGTGGGGCACGATTACTGGGCTGACTGTAAGAGGTCAAATCGACGGCGGTGGTGCAGCAGTGTAGGTTCTAACGGGGTGCGGGCGTGCACACACTCCGGCGCAGAAAAATTAGGCACTTGGCACCAGTAGTATATCTGTGCAATCTAGAATTGTGTCGGGTCGCCACCATGGGACTTGATACACCCCATGGTGGGACCAGCATAGGTAGCTACAACATCGGGGGCCGTAAGACACATGTAACTATGCGAGTAGGAGCCGATCATTAGAGATGGATCACTTCACCCTAATTATGGGGTGCCTGTTGGGAACTAGTTTATAGGGGTGCAGAGATTAATATGGGGTACGATAGTATATTCGACTCTAGACAACTTAACTTAGTTTATGGTGCTTCCCCATTTCCAGTTTGTACTTATCATGCTCATTTCCTTATTCATAGACTGAATAGTCCTAGACTTACTCAGGCTTTATGTCTGACTCTACTTTTCTTTCGTTCCTCCCCCCCCAGGTCCACAGGGAGGGAATACCGCAACTTGACCAGTTTTCACATCCAGCTTGAAGAGAAAGAATGTATTGCTTGGATCTCTTTCATTTTGGACTATGGCTTTGGATAGCAATTATGGGGACTTATGCAGTTTACTTATGTTTTTATGCTTCTTTAAGTTATGAAATCAAGACAGTTATGAAAATGTAATGTTTTTGGAAGTATTGTAAGACAATTATGGCATGGTTTGTGTAACACGTATTTTGATGAAATAAAAGTTGTTGTTGTTTTCCGTTGTTCAAAAATATGTGTATTTATATCTGTCTTGTGTATCTATGACTTATACTTATAAACCTCCACCAAAATTAGGGCATTCCCTTTTAGAGTGACCCTAACGGAAATGGGGTGTTTCACATGGTATCAGAGCATAGCTTTACCGGATAAGATAAAAAGTTTTGAAAATTTATTTTCAAAAGAAAATTTAAAGAAGCATTTTTAAAGATAAAATGTTATTTTATTTTAAAAAGGCATAGTCCCCCAAAGCCATAGGTACTATCTTTTATCCTTCGTTTTGAATCTATCCTTTTTGTTTCAGCATGTCCTAAGAACTTAACTTGCCAGAGGGTGTACCAATACCTGGTTGGTTCAGACGATTCTTAGAATCAAGGGCCAATCAGCCAGGTCCTACTATTCCTCCTCCCCCAGCTGCAGGAAATCATCCAGCTGCAGCAGCACCTCCTCCCCCACCTCCTCCGCGCGGTAATGCTTTTGCTAAGATATGTAAAGATTTCAAAGCTATGGGAGGGAAGGACTTTCATGGAACTGAGTCCTTCGTGGCAGCCAGGAACTGGCTGAAGGAAACCGAGGACTTATTCGTCATCTTTGAGGTAGAAGATAGGCAGAAGGTACAACTGGCAGTATGGCTACTTAAAGGCGAGGCTTCCTACTGGTGGGAAGTTACCAATGCAGAAAGACCAGTGGAAACATGGGAGGACTTTAGGGCGAGGTTTGAGGCTAAATTTCTCTCAGAATCTGAAAGGAGTCTCCAATTGGAAAAATTCTTATTTCTTAAGCAAGGGAATATGACAGTCAAAGAGTACGTTAATCAGTTCGATTAACTGGCCAGGTTCGGACTGGACCTAGTCAACACTCCGCACAATAAGGCTCTCCGCTTTGTCAAAGGATTGAATGAGCCATTACAAAGTTTGGCCATGACCCATATACCTATGGGAGCTACGTATGAAAGGTTGGAGAAGATGGAATTGCTGAACGAAGAGGATAAGGACAAGAAGGAGACAAAGGCAGAAGGCTCTCAAGGGAAGAAAGAGGGTTTACAGCCTAAGAAGACAGACTTTAAGAAGGGCGGGAAAGACAACAAGTCCCAAGAGAAGAGGAAGTGTAATTTCTGTGGCAAAGTGGGGCACTTAGTGAAAGACTGCCGGAAGAAGAAGGCCAAGTTGAATGGTGGGTGCTTTTCTTGTGGTGAGACAGGCCACATGGCTAAGGATTGCCCAAAGAAGCGAGGGCAGGGGCAGAAGGCTGGATCCACCTCAGGGGCACAGGTTCATGCACTAGAAGCACCACCTTTGCAACAGCGAGGTATAAATACTTCTGTAGAAAGTGTAGTTTATCTTTATGATCACCCAGTTCGCACTTTATTTGATTCTGGCGCATCACACTCCTTTATTTCATCTGCTTTAGTAGAATCTCTGCACCTAGAAACTAGTATGGTAGAGGACCCCTTAATTGTTTCAAACCTAATCGAGGGCCCAGCTCATTTGTCTATGATCTGTGTGGGATTGAAAATTTCTATTCTAAGCGTAGAATTTAGATGTAGTGCCTTTGTTTTGGGCTTCTCGGGATATGGTTTGATTTTGGGCATGGATTGGCTATCCAGTAATGGTGCCATCCTTGATTGTGAGAAAAGGGTGGTTAGGCTTCTGACCCAACTCGGTAACACTCTGGAAATTACTTGTAATCCCTCGTATGCGGTTATGCTTTGTTATCTTGAATCGCTAGATGCTTCTGTTGAGAGTTTGCAATCGGTTAGGGTGGTCCGTGAATATCCGGATGTCTTCGAAGAGGTGAAGGGCTTACCTCCGAAGCGGGAGATAGACTTCCGCATATATCTTGTAGATAATGCAAAGCCCGTTGCGTTGCCCGTTAGACACATGGCTCCACGGGAAAGGAAAGAGCTCAGTAAACAGGTTAAAGAGCTTCTAGAGAAGGGGTTCATTAGAAGGAGCATTTCAGAATGGGGCGCTCCAGTGGTGTTCGCCACAAAGGCGGATGGTTCACTCCGTCTATGTGTTGACTATAGGGAGCTCAACAAACTAACGAAAAAGAATAGGCACCCTCTCCCCAGAATTGACGATCTGTTTGATCAGCTTGTAGGAGCGTCAGTTTTCTCCCAACTCGATTTGGCGACCGGATTTCATCAGCTAAGGGTGGCTGAAGATAGCATCGATAAGACAGCATTCAGAACCCCAGACGGCTTCTTTGAATGGCTTGTCATGCCTTTCGGCTTGACAAACGCACCCGCTTACTTCGTAGACCTAATGAGTAGGGTGTTCAGAGAATTCCTCAAAAAGTTCGTGGTAGTCTTTGTAGACGATATCTTGATCTTCTCAAAGCGTGAAGAAGAACATGCTCAGCACCTAAGGGCAATCATGGAAACTCTGCGAGTCCATCGGCTAAAAGCCAAATTCTCCAAGTGCCACTTTTGGAGAGAGGAAGTAAGGTTTCTTGGGCACGTAGTATCCAAAGAAGGGTTTGCTGTGGACCCTGCTAAGGTAGTAGCGGTACAGGATTGGAAGACACCAAGGAATGCAACTGAGGTCCGAAGTTTTCTAGGACTAGCAGGTTTCTACCAAAAATTCATAAGGGATTTTGCGAAAATCTCAGCTCCACTCACAAGGCTGACAAAGAAGAATCTAGTATTTAATTGGGACTTGGATTGCGAGTTGGCTTTCCAACCCCTAAAAAGGGCTCTTACAACAGCCCCAGTCCTGACTCTACCGGACGGAAGCAAGATGTTCACAGTTTATACAGATGCATGTGGGACAGGGCTAGGCGCTGTCTTGATGCAAGAAGGGAGGGTAGTAGCTTATGGTGGAAGGCAATTGAAAGTTCATGAAAAGAACTACCCGACCCACGATCTTGAGTTAGCCGCCATCGTCTTTGCACTTAAGTCTTAGCGACACTATCTCCGAGGTGAGAAGTTCGAACTTTACACTGACCATAAATCGTTGAAATACCTTTTCTCGTAGAAAGATCTTAACTTGAGGCAACAGAGATGGATGGATTTTCTTGCCTCGTACGATTTCGAAATCTCCTACACTCCGGGCAAAGGCAACGTAGTGGCAGACGCGTTGAGCCGAAAGAAACTGACCCTAAGCCCGCTCTTTATAGAAAGGCAAAGCTTTGAGTATATAGCCAGTTTTAACTTTAGGCCCTCCTCCGATTTTGTACCTGGCTTGCTAGCATCTCTCGAAGTACGCCCGACTCTAGTGGACTCAATAGGGACAACACAACGCGAAGACCCTCAGCTTGTGGAGACGATTGATAGGCTAATTAGGGGTGAGACTTCAAGTCACCTCATCAGATACTCCATCAACGATAAGGATTGGCTAAGGCGAGACGGAAGACTATGCGTCCCACGGACAAGGGATTTAGTAAAGACGGTTCTCGAAGAAGCACATCACTCCAAGATGACGATACATCCAGGCGGAGATAAAATGTACAAGGACATAAAGAGAACTTTCTTTTGGAGCGGCATGAAGAAGGATGTGGCAGATTTCGTTTCTAAGTGTATGACTTGCCAACAGGTTAAGGCGGAGCAGAAGAAGCCTGGCGGTCTGCTCCATCATCTAGAGGTCCCACAGTGGAAGTGGGATAGCATTTCAATGGACTTCATTTATGGGCTGCCCAGGTCTAGAAGAGGCAACACTAGCATTTGGGTAATAGTGGATAGGCTTACTAAAAGCGCCCACTTTTTACCTGTCAAGAGTAGAAGGACTGCCTCATCCCTAGCATCTCTTTATCTCAAGGAAGTTGTTCGACTCCATGGAATACCCTCCAGCATTGTTAGTGACCGAGACCCTATCTTCACAAGTGAGTTTTGGCGGAGTCTGCAAGAAGCGGTAGGCACACAGCTATGCTTGAGTACAGCCTATCACCCCCAAACTGACGGCCAGACAGAAAGAGTGAACAGAGTTTTGGAGGACCTTTTAAGACTGTGCGTCCTTGACTTCGGAGGGACGTGGGAAGACCATCTTCCTTTGGTGGAATTTGCCTACAACAACTGCTACCAAGCCACCATCGGAATGGCGCCCTTCGAAGCTTTATATGGAAGACCTTGTCGATCGCCCACTTGTTGGTGGGAGTCTACTGACAAGCTCATACTTGGACCAGATATGATCCGAGAGACTTCAGAGAAAGTAGACTTAACACGGAGAAGAATGAAGACAGCCCAAGACAGACAAAAATCCTATGCAGACAAGAGGAGGACCGACCTTGAATTTGAGGTTGGGGATAGGGTTTTTCTTAAGGTATCTCCTTTAAGGAATGCCGTTCGTTTTGGAACCACAGGGAAGCTAGCACCAAGGTTCGTAGGGCCGTTTCCTATTATCGAGAAAATTGGGAAAATGGCCTATAGATTAGAGCTACCTGAAAAACTAGCTGGAGTTCACAACGTCTTTCATGTTTCGCACCTCCGAAAATGTCTACATGAATCTGCTGAAGTGGTAGAGCCAAACATCCTTGAAGAAGCTGAAGTGAAACGCGAAGCAACCGTGAGGAAAGTTCCAACCCGCATATTAGTAACGGAAGTGAAAAAGCAACGCAACCGCGAAGTCAAGCTCGTCAAAGTTCAGTGGAGCAACGCCGAGGAAGACGCGACTTGGGAAACTGAGGCTAGAATACGCGCAGCCTACCCTTTTCTTTTCGAGGGTACATCTTTGATCTCTCTTTTTCCTTAAGTTATGCTTTATCTATCTTTAAGTGTATATTTCCTCGACCTTATCTTTTGGGTAGAAACCCTTTGGATGAAAATATGTAATTGAAACATGTTATGGATGATGGTTGCAAGTGGTTGCAAGTGGTTGCAAGTGATTGCTAGTGGTTGCTCGTGGTTGCATATACACACACAATCTAGGTTTTAGATCGTCTCAGTCACTTCATATTGCATATGCATATATGTATTTATATTCGTATATGGTTGAAGTTGAATGTGTTGTCATATGGATGTTGCATTTATATGAATGATTGTGCACTCATGTAGAATCATGAATAGGAAGGTTTGCATACATAATGGATTCATGACACTTACATAATTTGCATTAAGGAGGTCAACTGAATCAGTAGACCGCTTGATTTTGCATTAGATACGTACATGTACACACACTTTGCATATGACCATGAAGCATTAGAAGTCGTTTAAGGACAATGGACGCACGTGTTTGATGGATGAGTAGATGGACGTTTGGATGTTAGGATATACATTCTCCTAGACTTGAAGATTTCGGGGACGAAATCCTTTAAGTAGGGGAGAATGTAACACCCCGAATTTTCCGGTAACTATAAGATGAACAAATTAAAGATAATTAATTTCAAATCAAAGAATTAAGGGAAACGGGATAAGCCATTGTGTTCGTCTCGGAATTCTGCTTGAGATAGAGTCCGAGTTTGCATAAAACGGACTCAGTATGAGGGAGATATGACCTCCGGAAGTTTCAGAATTCAGTTTAAAATTCAAACAGACAGAAACAGTTCAGAAACAAGTTCAAAATTCAAAATCGGACCCAGATTGGGCTGGGCAGGAATTTTCCCACCCAAGACCCAGGTCGACTGGGTATTGACCTGGGGCACCCAGGTTGACTGGGTAGTCGACCTGGGGGTCGACTGGGTAGTCGACCTGGCCCCTGAGCCAAGTCGAACCCAGCCCCTCCTGGCTGGGCTGGTCTGTGCTTGGCCGAATTTCTGGACTTTGTCTTGTCACTACGGCTTATGTGTTTACTCTTGATTGGTTTCTCTTTAAAACGAACGGCTTATATTAATCTAAGCTCCATCGACGGCTCTAATCAATTCACAAACTCTATAAAAAGGACCTAAGACTCCACCTAATTCACACAAATAAAAATGAGTATGGAGCTGTCATGCTGCTGAAGAAAGACTAGGAATAGCCGTCAAGTCAGGAGTTGATTCAAAAGCTTAAAGCAACGACAATTTAATCAAAACAACGCCTACAACAAAGGATAGCATCTCCAAATTCAGAATTCAGAATCCTGAATTGAAGATTCGCCATACGTTGTAAGTAGAGTGCTATTCCGATGTGAATGAATAATTGAGATTTGATCTGTGTAAAATGAGAAATGGAATTGTACTTAATTTGTGGTGATGATAATTCATAATTGTACGTTGCTATGATTCTAATTATGAATAGATTTGGGATGTTGTGATGTTAGATCTATTGGATATTTGCAAGTATATGATTCATGTTGAAAGTTAACAACTATATGTTTGTGGTAGTTTATTACAACCAAGTTGAGACTCATGCAAGTATATGATTCACTATTATGCCAACATGATTTTAGATCCTTCTATGTATATTTTTATGATCATTTTTAGTGTAGTTGGATCCATTTGGGTATTATGATTCATATGAATTTATGTTGAAATAGGCATTATGATTCAAGTGAAAACCATACTTTTGTATTAGTGACAAAAGTAAGCATCTTTGTGAACTTGTGTTGACTCTATGAACATGGCTAGATTACGTTTGGTGTTATGCCTAATTGAAAATATGTTTTAGGCCTATGTTGTTATCAAAATCATATGATAATATATGTGACACATAATTAAGTTAGATTCACATTTTAAATGCAAGTTTACATGACTAGATTAAAACTATGATTCATGTTTAGGTATGTTTTATGTCAAGATTATATGCTATTACAATGCAAGTTCGCAAGTGCCTAATTTATGTTAATTAGATCGCTATGTTGCAAGTTCATGCGTTCACACACCCCTTTTGACGTTACTTAGGATATATAAACACTATGTTCTAAGCCTCCCCTTTTTCATGTGGCTAAGTTGGGCTTAAATGTTAAGCCCAACATATGTTATAATTTAGCGAACGTACAAAACGGAGGTAATGACGTTGGGTTAAAAATATAAAACATATGTGTTGGCATGTTTGACGCATGCCAACGACCTTGAGAACATTTAAGTGGTATAAATTAATTTTACCCAATAAAGATGAATTTGAATAATGGGCTGCAAATATTTACATATAAAAAAAAAGAGACAAAATATGTAAACTTAGAAAATACGATGTGTTTAACCCGAGGTTGGATTGCGTTGTGACATAAACCTGCCCGGATCCGCCCGGCTGTCCAGTAGTCACAACAATACCTATCCAATGTGGGTGGTTAAACATTGAGCCCAATAAAGACCCGAGGTTAGACTGAGTTGTGACGTAAGACTGCCCGGACCCAACCGGCAACAGGCAGTCACAACAATACCTGTCTAATGTGAGTGGTTGAGGCTTTAATAAGACAATTAAGGCTAAGTCAGGATTGATAGGATTAAGTAAATTGAATTAATACTTAATCAAATTGAACATGCTAAACTATAAAGACTGATTGGGGGTTAGGCTTATACAGAACACTTAACCAACTTAGCATGTTGGCTAGAAATAAAAAATCTAGTAGCGGGGGACCCTTTTCAGCAGTAACCCTACAAGGTGTATCAGGATACCCTGAACTAGGCAGGGTGGGGCACGATTACTGGGCTGACTGTAAGAGGTCAAATCGACGGCGGTGGTGCAGCAGTGTAGGTTCAACGGGGTGCGGGCGTGCACACACTCCGGTGCAGAAAAATTAGGCACTGGGCACCAGTAGTATACCTGTGCATTCTAGAATTGTGTCGGTTCGCCACCATGGGACTTGATACACCCCATGGTGGGACCAGCATAGGTTGCTACAACATCGGGGGCCGTAAGACACATGTAACTATGCGAGTAGGAGCCGATCATTAGATATGGATCACTTCACCCTAATTATGGGGTGCCTATTGGGAACTAGTTTATAGGGGTGCAGAGATTAATATGGGGTACGATAGTATATTCGACTCTAGACAACTTAACTTAGTTTATGGTGCTTCCCCATTTCCAGTTTGTACTTATCATGCTCATTTCCTTATTCATAGACTGAATAGTCCTAGACTTACTCAGGCTTTATGTCTGACTCTACTTTTCTTTCGTCCCCCCCAGGTCCACAGGGAGGGAATACCACAGCTTGACCAGTTTTCACATCCAGCTTGAAGAGAAAGAATGTATAGCTTGGATCTCTTTCGTTTTGGACTATGGCTTTGGATAGCAATTATGGGGACTTATGCAGTTTACTTATGTTTTTATGCTTCTTTAAGTTATGAAATCAAGACAGTTATGAAAATGTAATGTTTTTGGAAGTATTGTAAGACAATTATGGCATGGTTTGTGTAACACGTATTTTGATGAAATAAAAGTTGTTGTTGTTTTCCGCTGGTCAAAAATATGTGTTTTTATATCTGTCTTGTGTATCTGTGACTTATACTTATAAACCTCCATCAAAATTAGGACATTCCCTTTTAGAGTGACCCTAACGGAGGTGGGGTGTTTCACGGATGTCTTTGAAGAGGTTAAGGGGTTACCTCCGAAGCGGGAGATAGACTTCCGCATATACCTCATTGATAATGCAAAACCCATTACTTTACCCATTAGACACATGGCTCCAAGGGAGAGGAAAGAACTCAGCAAGCAAGTTAAAGAGTTGCTTGAGAAGGGGCTTATAAGGCGGAGTATTTCTGAATGGGGTGCTCCAGTAGTATTCCCAACTAAAGCGGACGGTTCTCTTCGCCTATGCATGGATTATAGGGAGCAAAACAAGCTAACCAAGAAGAATAGGCACCCACTTCCAAGAATAGACGACTTGTTCGATCAGCTTGTAGGTGCATCGATTTTCTCCCAACTAGATTTAGCAACCGGGTTTCATCAGCTAAGAGTGGCTGAAGACAGTATTGATAAGACCACGTTCAGAACTCCGGATGGTTTCTTCGAGTGGCTTGTCATCCCTTTTGGCTTGAAAAACGCACCCGCTTATTTCGTTGATTTGATGAGCAGGGTGTTCAGGGAGTTTCTCAATAAGTTTGTGGTGGTCTTCGTAGATGACATTTTGATTTTCTCAAAGAGTGAGGATAAGCATGCTCAGCATTTAAAAAAAGTCATGGATACTCTTCGAGCACATCAGTTGAAAGCCAAATTCTCCAAATGCCACTTCTGGAGAGAGGAAGTAAGATTTATTGGACATGTGGTATCCAAGGAAGGGTTAGCCGTGGACCCCGCAAAAGTAGTTGCGGTGCAAGATTGGAAGGTTCCACGGAATGCGACCGAGTTCAGGAGCTTCCTCGGGCTAGCTGACTTTTACCGAAAGTTCATCAAAGACTTTGCAAAAATCTCAGCTCCGCTTACAAAGTTGACGAAGAAGAACCTAACTTTCAATTGGGATTTGGATTGCGATATTGCTTTCCAACGATTAAAGAGAGCTCTAACAACGGCCCCAGTTCTGACATTACCGGATGGGAGCAAGATGTTTACCGTATACACGGATGCATGTGGTATGGGACTAGGTGTTGTCTTGATGCAAGAAGGGAAGGTAGTAGCTTATGGAGGCAGGCAATTGGAAGTACACGAGAAAAACTACCCAATCCACGATCTAGAGTTGGCTGCCATCGTCTTTGCGCTCAAGCCTTGGCGCCACTATCTCCTAGGTGAGAAATTTGAATTGTATACTGACCATAAATCGTTGAAGTACCTTTTCTCGCAGAAAGATCTTAACCTGAGGCAGCAAAGGTGGATGGAATTCTTGGCATCCTACAATTTCGAGATTTCCTATACCCCTGGAAAGGGCAATGTAGTAGCGAACGCCTTGAGTAGAAAGAGGTTGACCTTAAGCCCTCTCTTTATTGAAAGGTAGAACTTAGAGTACATAGCCAATTTTTACTTTAGACCCTCCATTGATCATGTGACTGGTTTATTAGCATCACTAGAAGTGCGGCCTACTCTTTTGGACTCAATAGGAACCGCGCAACGTGAAGACCCTCGGCTAGTTGATGTGATGGACAAGCTAATTAGGGGTGAGACTTCTAGTCACCTCAATAGATACTCCATCGATGATAAGGGATGGTTGAGGCGGGATGGAAGGCTATGCATCCCACAAGCAAGGGATTTGGTGAAGAAGGTTCTCGAAGAGGCGCACCATTCCAAGTTGACCATACACCCCGGTGGAGACAAGATGTTTAAAGACGTAAAAAGGGTTTTCTTTTGGGATGGCATGAAGAGGGATGTAGCTGAATTCGTCTCGAAGTGCTTAGTATGCCAGCAAGTCAAGGCAGAGAAAAAGAAGCATGGTGGTCTTCTTCATCCTCTAGAGGTCCCACAATGGAAATGGGATAGCATTTCAATGGAATTTATTGATGGGCTGCCTAGATCAAGAAGGGGCAATGCCAGTATTTGGGTAATAGTGGACAGGCTTACAAAGAGCGCTCACTTTATACCCGTTAAAAGTAGGAGGACTGCCTCATCTTTAGCATCCATTTACCTTACAGAGATAGTTAGACTCCATGGGATACCCTCTAGCATTGTAAGTGATCGAGATCCTATCTTTACGAGCAAGTTTGGGAAGAGCTTGCAAGAGGCAGTAGGCGCACAGCTATGCTTAAGCATGGCCTATCACCCCCAAACTGGTGGTCAGACGGAAAGGGTGAACAGGGTACTAGAAGACCTCTTGAGATTATGCATTCTTGACTTCGGAGGAACATGGGAGGATCATCTTCCTTTGGTGGAGTTTGCCTACAACCATAGTTACCAAGCCACCATAGGCATGGCACCCTTTGAAGCTTTATATGGAAGACCGTGCCGATCACAAACTTGTTGGTGGGAGTCTACAGACAAGCTCATACTTGGACCAGATATGATTAGAGAAACTTCAGAGAAAGTGGACTTGATACGAAGAAGAATGAAGACTGCCCAAGTTAGACAGAAGTCAAATGCAGATAAAAGAAGGACCGACCTTGAGTTTGAGGTTGCGGACAGGGTTTTCCTTAAAGTATCTCCTTTAAGGAACGTTGTTCGCTTTGGATCCGCAGGGAAGTTGGCACCAAGATTTGAAGGGCCATTTCCTATCATTGAGAAGATTGGGAAGATGGCTTACGGAGTAGAGCTGCCCGAAAGATTGGTTGGAGTTCATAATGTCTTTCATGTTTCTCACCTACGAAAGTGCCTACATGAGTCTGCGAAAGTGGTGGAATCAAGCATATTAGAGGACGTAGAAGTAGAACGAGAGGCGACTGTGAGAAGAGTTCCAACTCGTATCTTGGGTACAGAAGTCAAAAAGCTACACTACCGCGAATTCAAACTTGTTAAAGTTCAATGGAGTGACGCTGAGGAAGACGTGACTTAGGAGACTGAGGCCAAGATATGCGCAGCCTACCCTTTTCTTTTTTAGGGTACATCTTTGATCTATTCTTCCTTAATTTTGTTCATGCTCGTATTTATCTTTTTAGTATTTTTCCTCGGTGCTATCTTCGATCCTTAGGTAGAAGCCAATGGATGTAAACATGTATTTGAAACATGTTATGATTGATGGTTGCAAGTGGTTGCTAGTGGTTGCTCGTGGATGCATACACACACACATTAGGTATTAGATCGGCTCAGTCACTTTTATATTGCATATGCGTATATGTACTTGTATATGATTGAAGCTTGATGTGTTATCATGTGGATGTTGCATCTGTATGAATGAATGTGCACTCATGTAGAATTATGATTAGGGAAGATTGCATACATAATGGACGCATAACACTGACATAATTTGCATTAAGGAGGTCAACTGAATTAGTGGACAACCTGATTTTGCATTAGATAAGGACATGTACACACACTATGCATATTATCATGAAGCATTATAAGTCTTTTAAGGACAATGGACGTCTGTGTTTGATAGATGAGTAGATGGACGATTGGATGGTAGGATATACGTTCTTCTAGACTTGAAGATTTTGGGGACGAAATCCTTTGAGGGGAGAATGTAACACCCCGTATTTTTTGTAAACATTAAAGTTACGGATTAAATAATAATTAACTAAAAATTTAAGAATTAAGAGAAATGGGTTACGCCATTGTGTTCCTCTCGGAATTCTGCTTAAGATAGAGTCCGAGTTTGCGTAAATCGGAATCCGTATGAAGAAGCTATGATCTTCAGAAGATTCAGAATTTAAAATAAACATCTTAGGATAAAGTATAGAAAATTCAAAATTCAAAATCAGAAGCAGAAGCGGGCTGGGCGGGAAATTTCCAGCCCAAGGCCAGGTCGACTTGGAGGTCGACCAGGGGGTCGACCTCCCCCCATACAGGTCGACCTGGGGGTCGACCTCCCCCCTCGAGTTAGATCTAAAATCTGACGTATTTTCTCCTGTGACGAATTGCTGTGTCATTAGGGCTTGCGTGGCACGTTCTGGTTGGTTCTCTTAGGTATGAATGGCTTTGATTTGCTCTAGGTTAATCTGATGGCTCCTATTAAATCAAACATCTATATAAGCAACCTAAATCTAAACCCTAAAGCCACACAAAAATAATTCCTAAGACCGCCATGCTGTCAGTGCTTGGCCTAGAGTAGCCACCATTCTCATTCAACTAGAAAGCAAGTAGGAATCACAAATCAAATCTAATTCAACTAAGAGAATTCAACGTCTACAACAAAGGAGAGCTATTCAAATTCAGAATACAGATCCCAGAACTCAAGACTAGCCTCCTTTTTGTAAGTCAAGTTATCATTTAGACCTAAACGATATTAGAATTATGACTAAATAACTAGATATAGAACATCGCCTAATGTAAATCTATGCCTATCCTTTTTGTTAAAACTAAATTGATCGAAACTATGATTCTTATCATGCTAAGTTGTGATCTTGTTGTATGTAATTTGATGATAATAGTTAAATGCTTTGGATCCATATGTTGTATACTTTGGCGATGACATATTATAATTTTGCGATGACATATTATAATTTGGCGATGGCATATCATATTGTGTAATTTGGTGATGACATACCATATTGTATAATTTGGCGATGGATATCATATTATGTAACTTGGCGATGACATTCCATATTGTGAAATTTGGCGATGGATATCATATTGTGTAAATTGGTGATGACATACTATGTTGCATAATTAGACGATGACACTTTATGCTGCATGATTTGGTAATGACACCTATATGTTTCATGATAAATTTAGGAATTTTGCTACGTTTATGCAAGTTCAACCATGTTCACATATATGGCAAAAACTACATGCTAATATGATTAGGTTCATGTTAGATTAGATCCAACTAATTTGCGAAGTTCAGAATTACATGCCTAATGTTAAGTTTGTGTAGTTCTATGTAAAACCCCTATTTCATGATTCATTATTCATGTTAAGTAGATCTAAATTTGGAAGTTCATAATTAAATGCATATTGTTCTATTCCAAGTTCGTATGATACATGTATAGTTAGATCCATATTTTTATGATGTTGGAATTGTTACATGTTCCTCTTTTTCCCTTTTGTGTATAAGTTAGGCTATGTATCGAGCCTAACATTTTATGTGATTCATGCGAACGTTCAATGGGGGTAACGTTGGGGGAAAAAAATGAAATTATATATATATAATTGGCATATTTGGCTCATGAACATGTAAATGTTTTATGGCATAAAGTGGTATAAATTTTTATACCTAAAATTATGAACTTGATATAAAAAGGAAAGTGGGGCTTGACTTGAATGATGATAATTTACATATAAATATAAAGAAGTAAATATGTAAATTTAGAAAAGACGAATATGCCTAACCCGAGGTTAGATTGAGTTACGGTATATGACTGCCCAGAACTGCCCGACACATCCAGCAACCGTAACAATATATATCTAATGTGGGAGGTTAATGCATTGAGGCCAAAGGAACCCGAGGTTAAACTGAGCTGCGGTGTAAAACTGCCCGGACCCCGCCGGCACATCTAGTAACCGCAACAATACCTGTCTAATGTGAGTGGTTGGTGCTTAAATAAATGAATTAAAGCTAAGTAGGAATGGTAGGGTTAAGTTAATTAAGGCAAACATTTAACCAATGCAACATGTTGACTAAACTGATGGGTGGGGTCAGGTTAACTTGGACACTTAACCAACTTAACATGTTGACTAGGAAACCCTAGTAACCCACATAGATGTATCATGGTACCCTAAACTAGGCAGGGTGGGGCACGATTACTGGGCTGGTTATAAGTGGTCAAAACGACGGTGGTTGTTGCGTCAGTGTAGGTTACGATGGAGTACGGGCGTGCACGTACTCCGGAGTGGAAAAAGCAGGCACTGGGCATCAGTAGTTATACACTGTGCATCTTGGATCATGTCGGATTGCCACCATAGGATTTGATACGCCCCATGGTGAGACCAGCACAGGTATCTACAAACGAGCGGGGCCGTATGACACAAGTAGTAGACGCGTGCGAGTAGGAGCCGATCAATGAAAAGGGATCACTGGGGTTTTGAACTCACGATAATGGTTAAAATATCTAGTAGGTGCAGAGAATATGGATATGAGTGCGATAGTATAATTAGTTTATCTTGCCTTGTTTATCTTGTCCTTTTTAGCTTACCTTACCCTTTGTTACCGTATTTCCTTATTATTGTCCTGTGTCCAGCTTATTCAAGTCATGGTTCTCTTATCATTTTACATGTTGAATAATCACTGGACTTACCAGACTTATGTCTGACCCATTTTCTTTCGCTCTCCTTTTTTTCGTTCCCCCTCCCCCCAGGTCCCCAGGAAGGGAATAGCTCAACTTAATTTGGACCGTTCATCTTTCCAAGCTTGAAGACTCTGTGATGTATAGCTTGGAACTTCTTATCTTTGGCTATGGTTTTGGATACACTACTACTTAGGGATTTATGCATTTTTATTTTGTTTTTTGCTTCTTTATGTAATAATCAAGACAGAGATTATGATGTAATGATTTGGAAGTTGGTTTGAAACAGTTTGCTGAAATGTTTTGTTATGAACCACGTTCGAAATAAATTTAGTTTCTTTTCCGCTGCTTATAAATATATCTATCTTGTAAATTATCTGTGTCTTTTACCTATAACTCTCCACCAAAGTTAAGGCATTCCCTTTGCGAGTGACCTTAACGGAGGTAGGGTGTTTCAAGATCGGATAAAAGGTTTTGAAAATTGTTTTCAAAAGGTTTCAAAAAGAAAGTATTTTCAATGGAAAGTGTTTTTAAAAAACATATTCCCCAATCTATATAAAATATCTTTTGATTCTCTATTTGAATCCCTTTTCCTTTTCTTTTCATCATGTCTGGGGAACCGAATATTCCCGAGGGCGTTCAGATACCGGCTTGGTTCCATAGATATCTTTAGGTTACGACACCCGCCGAAGGCTAAGCAAACTCCCCTTCCCAATTTTCAGCCATTATTCCTCCTCCTCCACGAGCGAATAATTTCTCCAAGATATGTAGGGATTTTTATGCTATGGGAGGAAAACCTTTCAGAGGAATTGAGACCTTTACGGAAGCAAGGAATTGGCTTAAAGATACGGAGGATTTGTTTGGGATTTTTGAGGTTGACGACCGTAGGAAGATTCAGTTTGCCTCTTGGCAACTGAAGAATGAGGCTTCATTCTGGTGGGAGGTGACGCAAGCAGGGCGTCTAATTAAAACTTGGGATGATTTTTGATAGGGATTCGAGCTGAAGCTTCTTTCTCTAGCAGAAGAGAGTATGCAAATGGAAAGGTTTCTGGCACTTAAGCAAGGAAGCATGTCTGTCCAAGAGTATGCCAATAAGTTCAATCAGTTGGCAATGATTGGTTTGGAGCTGGTGAATACCCTGCATAAGAAAGCTTTGAGGTTTGTAAGAGGATTGAATGAACCCCTCCATGGATTGGAAATGTCTCATATTTCAATGGGGGCAACTTTCGGGAAGCTGGTTGTTATGGCATTGATGCACGAAGAAGATAAAGGCGAAAAGAAAGAGGCTAAGAATAGTAGGACACAAAACAAGAAAGTGTGGCCCCAGAAGGAACATCAAAAGAAGGGAGGAAAGAACGACAAAGCATAAGGCAAAAAGAAATGTCATGGTTGGGGATGCGTAGGTCATTTGATCAAAGATTGTAGAAAAGGGAAGAATGCTTGTTTCCACTGGGATGAGGTCAGACACTATTCTAGGGAATGTTCAAAGAAGCAAGGACAGGGCCAAAGGGCAGGATCTTCTGGAGTGCAGGTGCATGCTCTCGAGGCCAGTGTACTAGATAGAGGTAGAAAAGTTTTTGTTGAAGGTTTGATTTCTCTTTCCGATCAGCTTGTTAGGACTCTTTTTTATTCTGGCGCTTCGCACTCTTTTATATCTGATTTTGTGGTTGAGTCCTGCACCTTAGTACTAGTATGGTTTCGGATCCTGTTGTTGTATCAAACCCCATTGGGGGGCACGACTCATCTTTCTATGATTTGTCGGGGTTTCAGGATATCTGTGTTGGGCGTCGAGTTTGAATGCAACGCATATGTGCTAGGTTTTATGGGCTATGGTTCGATTCTAGGAATGGATTGGATATCCATATATGGTGCCATTCTAGACAGTGAGGGGATGGTCATTAGACTTTCGACTTGCTATGGGAGGGCTCTCGATATTTCTTGTGACCCAAAGGGGTTTGTCATGCTTAGCTTCCAAGAATCACTTGATGCTTCTGCCAATGATTTGCGATGTGTACTTGTAGCCTATGAGTATACAGATGTTTTTGATGAGGTTAGGGCCTTACCTCCGAGGCGCGAGATTGATTTCTGGATATATTTGGTGGACAATGCAAAGCTAGTCGCATTGCCTGTGCGCCGCATGGCTCCTAGGGAAAGAAGGGAGCTTAGCAAGCAAGTAGGGGAGATACTTGAGAAGGGGTTTATTAGGCGAAGCATATCTGAATGGGGTGATCCAATCGTCTTTGCAACTAAGGCTGATGGCTTGCTTCGCTTATGTGTAGAGTACAGGGAGTTGGATAAACTCACTAAGAAGAATAGGCGTCCACTTCCGAGGATATATGATCTGTTCGACCAGCTTGTTGGTGCATCAGTTTTCTCTCAGTTAGACTTGGCCATGGGTTTTCATCAGTTGAGGGTGGCTGAGGATAATATTAACTAGACCACTTTCAGGACTCCAGATGGTTTCTTCGAGTGGCTAGTCATGCCTTTTGGGTTGACGAATGCACCAGCGTATTTTGTGGATCTGATGAGTAGGTTGTTTCGGGAGTTTGTGAATAGGTTCGTTGTGGTCTTTATGGATGACATTCTGATCTTCTTGAAGAGAGAGAAAGAGCATGCCCAACATTTAGGGGAGGTTTTGAAGACTCTCCAAGCTCACCGGCTTAAGCCGAAATTATCCAAATGTCATTTTGGGAGAAAGGAAGTAAGATTTCTAGGGCATGTGATCTCCAAGAATGGGATAGCAGTGGATTCTACGAAAGTAGTTGCAGCTCAAGATTGGAAGGTTCCAAAGAATGCAACGGAGGTGAGGAGTTTTCTTGGTTTAGCGGGCTATTATAGGAAGTTTATTAAGGACTTCACTAAGATATCAGCCCCACCCACCAGACTGACGAAGAAGATTATGACCTTTTCTTGGGATATTGAATGTGAGGATGATTTTCAACTATCGAAGAGGGCTCTGACAACAACCCCTGTTTTCACTTTGCCTGATGGGAACAAAGTGTTCACGGTGTACACCGATGCATGTGGTAAAGGGCATGGTGCCATCCTGATGCAGGAGGGAAGGGTAGTATGTTACGGTGGTAGACAGCTGAGAGTTCACGAGAAGAACTACCCTACCCATGATTTAGAGTTGGCTACTATAGTATTCGCGCTTAAGACTTGGCTTCATTTTCTTCATGGAGAGAGGTTCTAATTATACACGAACCATAAGTCGCTCAAGTATCTGTTCTTGCAAAAGGATCTCAATTTGAGACAACAGAGATGGATGGAGTTCCTAGTGTCCTATGATTTTGAAATTGCTTATATCCCTGGCAAGAGTAATGTGGTGGCGGACGCGTTGAGTAGGTAGAGGATGACTTTGAGTCCTCTATTCGTTGAGAGGTGGAGCTTGGAGTACATATCGACCTTCGATTTTAGGCCATCTACGGATTTTATACCTGGTTTGTTGGCATCCTTTAAGGTGCGACCTACTCTTATGGATCATATAGGATCTTCGCAACGAGAGGACCCACTGATAACAGACATCTTAGATAGGATTGGTAGAGAAGAGACTTCTAGTCACCTTAGTAGATATTCCACGGATGATAGAGGGTGTTTGCAACGGGATGGAAGGCTTTGTATTCACGACTTGGGAGTCTGTTGAAGACAGTCCTTGAGGAAGCCCATCATCCTAGGATGACTATCCATTCAGATGGTGATAAGATGTATAGGGATATGAAGAGGGTTTTCTTTTTGGGTTGGGATGAAGAAAGATGTAGTGGAGTTTGTCTCCTGATGTTTAGTTCGCCAGCAAGTCAGCTGAGCAAAGGAAGCCCAATGGTTTACTTCATCCTTTAGAAGTCCCATAGTGGAAGTGGAAGAGCGTCTCTATGGATTTCATTGATGGTTTGCCTAGATCGAGGAAGGGTAACACCAGTATCTGGGTTATAGTAGATAGGCTTACTAAGAGCGCTCATTTCATTCCTGTTAAGAGTAAGAGAACAACAACATTGTTGGCATCAGTTTATATTCGTGAGATAGTCCGTATACATGGAGTACCTTATAGCATAGTGAGTGATCATGGCCCCATCTTAATTAGTGAGTTCTGGAAGAGCCTATAAGAATCATTAGGTACACAGTTATGTTTGAGCACTACATATCACCCTCAGACTGATGGGAAGACTGAGAGGTGAATAGAGTTCTGGAGGATCTTTAGAGGCTGTGTATCCTAGACTTCGGAGGGACTTTGGAAGAGCATCTTCTGTTGGTAGAGTTCACCCACAACAACAGTTATCAGACTAATATTGGCATGACACCCTTTGAGGCATTATACGGACAACCTTGTAGGTCATTGACTTTTTGGTGGGAGTCTACAGATAGGCTTCAACTTGGACCCGAGATGATTAGAAAAACCTCAAAAAAGATTGATCTTATCCGCAGATGCATGAAGATAGCTCAGGACAGGAAGAATTCATATGTAGATAAGAGAAGGACCATTATTGAGTTCAAGGTGGGAGACATGGTTTTCATCAAAGTATCACCTCTGAGGAATGTAGTTCGTTGTGGATCTGTAGTGAAACCGGTACCAAGGTTTGTAGGGCCATTTCCCATAGTGGAAAGTATATGTCAAATGGCCTATAGAGTGAAGCTACCAGAGAGATTGATGGGTGTTCATGATGTTTTCCTCGTTTCTCATTTACGGAAATGTTTGCACAATACAGCGGAGGTAGTTGAGTCGAGGTTGCTAGAGGAAGTAGAGGTAGAATGGGAGACGACAGTTAGACAAGTTCCTACCCGTATTCTTGGATCAGAGGTTAAGAAGCTACGCAACCAAGAGGTCAATTTGACGAAAGTTCAATGGGGAGAAACCCGCGAGGATGCAACTTAGGAGACTAAAGATAAGATTCGTGCTTCGTACCCTTTTCTTTTCAAGGGTACGTACGTTCTTAACTTCTTTTTCAAAGCTTTTATTCGTACTTGATTTTGTCATTTAAGTATATCCTATCAATCGATCTTCGACCTTTAGGTAGGAAACCAATGGATATAAACATTTGTTTGAGACATATTATGGTTGATGGATGCAAGTATTTGCTAGTGGATGCTCGTGGATGCATACACACACACACACGACAATAGATCGGCTCAATCACTTTCATACTTCATATGAATGTGTGTACATTTTTTTCTTTTATAGATGGAAATGGGTGTATCATCATATGGATGTTGCATTTTGATGCATAGTTGTGCACATATATAGATTTTACATGATATACTAGGACTACTTGCATACATGTTGGATTCATGGCACTAACATACATTGCATTAAGGAGGTCGAATGAATCAGCAGACCGCTTGATTTTTTTCGCATTAGCCTAAAGACATATACACACCTTTGCATATGTTCATATAAGCATTAGGAATCTCTTAAGGACAATGGATGTCTGTGGTTGATGGATGAGTAGATGGTTGATGGATGTTAGGATATACATTCTACTTAAGTTAGAGATTTCGGGGATGAAATTCTTTAAGTAGGGGAGAATGTAACACCCCATAATTTTAAAGAACACTATAATGATAACATTAAGAATACTTAATTAAAAATTGGGAATTTAGTAAATTGAACTGCACCATTGTGTTCATCTCGGAATTCAACGTAAGTTAGACTCCGAGTTTGCGTAAAACGGACAACATATAAGAAAGTTATTAAGCTTAGAAGTTTGTATACGTATAAGAGAAATATATATATATGAAGTAGGTCCAGAAATTCAAAATAAGTCAAAAATCAAGCGAGAGAACGACGCTGGATTCTGACCCATTGGGGGTCGACCTACGACCCAAAGGGGTCGACCCACTCAAGGGGGTGTCGAACCTAGGGTCGACCCCGGGGTCGACCCATCCCGGATCCATCCAGGTTCATTTCCTGAACCTGGACCTTTTTCTGAGCAAGATTCGTTGGCAGTGGGCCATATATAGGACCTCATTTCTATTGTTTTTACACATAAAAAACAATGGAGATAATGATATGCTGCCCCTTCTTGGATTGAGTTAGCATATTTTTCTTCAACAATAGCCTATTCGCATACAAGAATTTCTTCTACAACATCTGCTTGTTATTTTTTGTTCTTTAGATCCAGTCTCTGTGAGTTCATGTTATTTTTAGATATAAACATTTAACAAGTAATCATGACATGTTTATAAATCTGGATCTAAACCCATACCTGTTAAGAATCTATTTCATAACTAAACAGATCTCTATTTCATACCTAAACAGATCTGCCATTACATGTACACATGATCTACTGTTCAGTTCTTATATGCCTATTTCTGTTGTCATATGCATATTCAGTTACTATGCTTGTTTCTATTCTTCTCTCTCCCTCCTTCCCTTTTTATTTTTATAGCCTAGGCTACCTTCGAGCCTAGGCCTATCGCTGAAATATGTGTATGAACGAAATTGGGAATGATTGGGAAAGATAAATTTGGGCATACCTTGTATTATGAATCATGACTGGGATTTGGGGCATAACCTGTACTGCGATGTATGACTAAAAATTTAATGCATATCTTATAACTGTGAGGGTTTGGGCATGTAAATCTGTAGGCTTAATTTATAAATTAAGCGGAACATGTAATGAAATCGTAAACAACATGTGAAACCTGTTTGGATCTATGGGGATTATATGATACCGTTAACCTATAATACTTAGCCTGGTTAAATCCGTAGGGGTTATATAGATCTGTTAAATAGTGGGGGTTAAGTAAACTTGTTTGATTCTGTGGGGGTTAAGTAAACTTGTTTGATTCTGTGGGGGTTAAGTAGATCTATTAAATCAATGGGGGGTTATACGAACTCGATAAACTTAACCTGTTTTATCTGTTGGGGTTATGCGGGCTTGTTAATCTGTTAGGCATAACTTGTCAAAATCATAGTAATTGGGGATACAAGCCTAGGGGTGACTTGTGTCATCTGTTGTGTGGGACCCATATCAGTCAATAACCCATTCTGGTATCAAAAAGGGGACCGTGAACTAGGTAGGGGTCAGGGCACACTTACTGAGCTGGTTGTAAGAGGTTCATATGGGTGGAGGTGTTCTGATAGCGCGTTCCAACGGAGTCATGTGCGTGCATGGGTCCAGCTTGCTTGGGAAAATAAGCCGCTATAACACCTGTAAATAGGTTTGTGTCCTTCTAGCGGTTGCCACTTTAGGAAGTGATACATCCTACTGTGGAGCCATGTAACAACCCGCATATTTAACGATAATATATTTAAATATTTTATTTAAATATAACATCATTAATTGTTAATCGTTAATCAATGCGAAAAGCCACATTTTGCGTATGGATGAATTTGAACTCGAAACCACTTCCATTGAGTTTGGATCATCGTTTGCAACCATTTTGACTATAAACATCGATATGTTTGGAGCTATGGGAAATTTGGACTTTGGACTTGGGTTTTTGGCTAGGCTAGCCAATTAGCCTACATGATAAAACAGCCCAAGCCCCTCCCTTTTCCTCTCATTCACTCCATTCCTCTTCCTAACACATTTCTTTCTTCATAAATGGGAAAGAAATTGGAAATTAAAATTCCAAACTAGGGTTCATGCTAGAATCTTCAATTCGTGTGCAAATTGGAAGACGAGAAAGGTAATCTCTTTCTCTACCTTCTCTAACTTATCCCCTCTTCCATTTTTGAAAATCCCTAAGCCTAACATTTAGGGCTTTTGTTTGCATGTGCATTAGGATTGAAGATTTTATTGCTTTGATTGAAGAGAGGTTGATTTAGCTACGCTTTGGATCGATTTCTTACTTCTAGAAAGCAAAGGTGAGTTCTTTATGAACGCACATCTATGCCATAAGCCATTGGCTTGTAAAAGTGTAATATAGTGTTCATTTGAGTTTGCATATGCTAGTAGATTGGTTAGGTTAGTGTAGCTTAGCCGATTTCATGTGTTTATGTTTCATTGAAATGAAATTATAGCTAGGAGTTGTTCATACAACCTAATTCATATCGATTTGGTGATATAGTGAAGCTCCATTGTCACCTCGGCAAAGTCCTAAGTCTTCACAAATCGCTTGAATCACTTTTGCATGCTTCACCTTTGAACTTATAATCAAAATCATTGAAATCTCATGTATATATGTTTATGCATGTTTGTTTGTGTTCTTGAGTTGTTTCGACGAGCTTATGAGGGCTTATTATCATCTAAATTAAGTGCGTAGCCTCCATAGTTCACCAGTAATTAATTATATATGATTTGGCCAAAAAATTAACCAAATTGGGCTGTTTGACAATCACCGGCGACTGGTCAAAACATACCAATCGACTGGTACACTGTACTAAAATTTATTTCCACTGGAAAAATAACTAATCGACTGGTGATAAAAGGACCAATTGACTGGTCCTGCTATTTTTCTGTAGTAGACCGATGGGGAGCACGGTCTACTGTATAGTGCCATTTGAGCACATTCCCCGCCGATTTTCGGCCCATTTCGCCTTCGTTTGTGACTTTGTAGTTTCTCTAGTTCGTAGATTTCTGCATCTCGATTTCATGAACTTTCGATTCATTCATGGTGAACGAATATTATAATCGATAGTCATGGGGTTTCGTCTACGTTATTAAAATGTGAATCCTTTATTTGATCGTTAATTCGATCAATATCACACGAGATTTGCCACTTCGAAATGATATAAAAAGGGTTTTTAATTATTAGTTGATACCAAATCTTTTACTAAACAGTTTTTAACTCCACTTCATATATGAAGTTATTTTCCAAATTGGTTTCTAATCCGACTTCATTATATGAAGTTATTTTATAAATTGATTTACAAATTTACTAGTATATATTTGATAAACCTTTTTCTCATTGGTATGAGAAATCTAATTAAATGTCTTAGTAAAAACAAGGACTGTGATGCTTTGTGTTTGCTTTGACGTTTAATTCTTGGACTCGTTCGATTGAAAACCGTAGTAATGGTCATTTCGTATTTATAGCGGAATATACAACTTGTTCGTAAATATTCGAGTAGAGCACGTGGTTATGGGACATGTAGCTCGACTCTTATATTTACTAGCTTGACGTAGTTTACACTAAACTTGGTCAAATCTGATCAATCCGACCTTCGGGTCACATCAATGATCTTTGGATCATCCCGAGGAGCTTTGGCTCATGCGATCTTCGGATTCGCGATGATCTTCGGATCATCCTAAGGAACTTCGGTTCGTTCGTTTATATCGTTGATCTTCGGATCATTTCGTATCGGTGAGATACATGATATAATATTTTCTATTTCATGTGCACTTGATGGGTGACATCATTTCTCATGAATATCATCTTGTTGTTATCATGTATTCTATTTCATGTAGACTTGATGGGTGACATCATTTCTCATGAATATCCTTGTGTTGATATCGCATTTCCTATTTTCATGTAGATTTGATGGGAGACATCATTTCTCATGAATATTCAATTGTTGTTCCCCTTCCTTAGGATATTCTAGATTTCTAATTTTTTGATTTCTTAAATTTTAGTTTTAATTGACATATGTGTTGTCAGTTCTCGTATTAGTATTAAGCTATCAATCTTAATTTCTTTGGCATATTTTCTATATATATCAAGTCTTCGTATTTTACATGTGAACATTGTAGTTATTTTATATATGTCATTTTCCATTTGTATCTCTTATTTCTATCTCAGTTTATTATGATGAGTACAACTAGAATGATCCGTTTATTGTTTATTTTCGTATAAATAATACTCGAGTCAGACCGAGGTATTACAGGTTCATCTCATCGCTTCAAGTGGGGACCATTCTTGGCTTTTTGCTATCTACATTCCATTTTAGTTCTTGATTATACATGTATCTTAGATTTCATGTATACATTTTCATTTGGCTAAAGCTTGTGCCTATTCTTTTGTTGTATAGTGGATCGACTATGACCACTATCTTTGTATTTATACTCATGTGTTATTATTCATATCTATTTCCGCCTTTGTGATGTGAATATCTGTGTCTAACTCTGATTTTATTATTATGTATTTTATATTGCTTTCCGCATTATATATAGCCACTGTGTAGTAGAGTTGGACTTGAGTTAGATGTGTCGAATTTCCTCATGAGATTGAAAAAATTATACCACATTATCCGACATATTTAACACTCGTTCAAAGCTAATATACAGATGGTCGCTCCTCAACAGCCTTATTCATCGGGTTAGTTGACACCATTGCTTGCAATGGCCTTGGCTAATGCGAGTATAGATGTGGAGCATTGCACTTGGTATCAGAGCCGAGTTCGGAACAATATAAGATATTATGGCGACGATCATTATCCTAAGTTTCTTAGGAAATCATGTTTAGGATTTTTTTTGAGTCCCGTCATATCTTATATCTTGATCCTTTATTTGACCAATCAACTTTATTTGAATCTAACCTTTTTACTCTTCTCACTTTTAGAGGAGAAAAATTATTAGAAATTCTCATCGTGGTGTTGGCTCTTCAAGCAATCCCCCTCGAGAGGGAGCCTTTATGTCCTCTCAACAACTCTTGGATCTTGTGACTAATACTCATGCTGCCGGAGCTGCTACCGCGCCTACCCATCCTAGACCCGGGTTTGCACGATTATGTGGTGATTTCGCTAAGCTTGGTGGAAAAACATTTAAAGGTTCTGGAGATGTTATTGAGGTCCAATCGTGGTTGAGGACATGCGACCGCATCTTTTCCCGCATGGATCTTTCGGACTTGCATCGGGTTCAAGTCACTTCTAGCATGCTCGAAGATCAAGCTCTCGATTGGTATGAGCTTATGACTTCTGAAATTTAAGAAGCGGACCTAACTTGGAAACAATTCCGAGAAAAGTTTGAAGCCAAGTTCATGCCCGCGAGTGGGAAAGGGGCATTAGCCTGACGTTTTATAGACTTTGTTCAGGATGACTCTTCCGTGGCCAAGTACATCGCATCTTTTGACTCTCTATCCAAATATCGGCTTGACTACAATGACACTGGTAGGAAGAAGAATCAGAAATTTGTTCGTGGGCTCAACAAAGGTCTCAAAATGTCTTTGCTTTTTAAACTTGCTGAGCCTTTTGATGAGCTAGTTGATATCGCACTTAGTCTTGAGGAAGTTGATAAGGATAGTGATAGGGGTGCCACAATTGCTAGTAATGGAAGGAAGGAGCAATCTGACCATAAATCCCAAGACTCCTACTCTATGAAGAAAGGAAAACAAGCTGCTTCCGCAGGAAATACTCCCACACGGGTTCATGGAGAATGTCACAATTATGGCGCCAAGGACCACTATGCTAACAAGTGCCCTAAGCCTCTCTTTTTCTGTTATTGCAAGGACTCGGGCCATTTCTTGCTTTCGTGCCCTAGGCGTAAGGGTAAGAAGAAAGAGAACTAATACCTATCATGGTACCTTTCTTACTATTTTTGTTAAGTTGTTCATTTCTGTGATCATCTACCTTCTTTGCGTCATAAGGACTTGGGGGCACCACGCTCTTAAGTATTATTAGGCGCCTATAATATATTTAAGTTTGTCAATTTTCCAAATCTACGTTTTGTGAAAATTCTTAGATGCTTTCCTTGAGTTTTCATTGCCCAATTATTTTGCTATCAAGACGTCTTGAGCTTTCTTTAGGTAATGATTGAGAATTCTCACTTATTTTGGAGTGTTACTTGTTTGAAACATGTAATTTTGTATTTTCAATTGAATAAGGAATTTAATTAAACGTCTTGGTAAAGACGAGTGGGTCGACACACTTGCATTTACTTTTACGGTTAATTTTTGGACTTAATCAATTGAGAATCGATTTCATTCCTATGGATGAAATCTCAGGATCATGTATGATCATCTTCGTTAGATCACTTGTGTTGTATATCTTTTGTACATTGATGTTGATCATTCTCTTTGGGGTGTGAAGCCACCACGTCGTTTAGACGAAACACTTATTGAGGTGTGAAGCCACCTCGTCGTGAGACGAAAAGCTTATTGAGGTGTGAAGCCACCTTATCGCAAGACGAAATGCTTAGTTAATTCTCTCTGGGGTGTGAAGCCACCAAGTCGTTTACCCGAAATGCTTTGTGAGGTGTGAAGCCACCTAGTCATGAGACGAAAAGCTTAGTGAGGTGCGAAGCCACCTCGTAGCAAGATGAAATGCTTAGTTAATTCTCTTTGGGGTGTGAAGCCACCACGTCGTTTAGACGAAACTTTTAGTGAGGTGTGAAGCCATCTCATCGTGAGACGAAAAGCTTAGTGAGGTGTGAAGCCACCTCGTCACAAGATGAAAATCTTAGTTAATTATCTTTGGGGTGTGAATCCACCACATCGTTTAGACAAAACGCTTAGTGAGGTGTGAAGCCACCTCGTCATGAGACGATAAGCTTAGTGAGGTGTGAAGCCACCTCGTCGCAAGATGAAATGCTTAGTTAATTCTCCTTGAGGTGTGAAGCCACCTCGTCATGAGACGAAAATCTTAGTTAATTCTCTTTGGGGTGTGAACCCACCACATTGTTTAGATGAAATGCTTAGCGAGGTGTGTAGTCACCTCGTCTTAGGATGAAATACTACGGGCAGTGTATAGTCACCTCGTCTACGGATGGAATACAATGGGAGATGTGTAGTCATCTCGTCTTCAGACGAAATACTATGGGCGGTGCGAAGCCAACATGTCGGTGAGATGGAAGGGTTAGTTAAATTTCTTTACGGTGTTGGACCACCGTGTCAAAAGACAAAAAGTTCCATGTGATCTGCAACTTTATGGTGAACAGAATTTCTTATTCTTCCACCAAGTTTAAAACTAATTGAATTGGTGATTTTCGAGTTTGAATTAGTCATTCCTTTCTTTTGGCTATTCTTGCGATCCATGGATGTTCAAACTCTTTTCCTTGAAGAGTGATCATTCTATGTATGCTAAATTGCATGCCTTGTTTGTTCAAAGTTTGTGGTGATTTTTAGAAATGAATTAGCCAAATTGCTTTGTGGTCCATAATTTATTTTCTAAAAAAAATCACCCATCTTCGACATCCATTGCTATGACACATATTTATTATGTGTTCATTTTTGGAGCCTTTTGCCCATTTGAGAAATATAATGGATAAATGGCTCACAAAACTGCTTTTGGGTGGTGTCAGCGACCTTGTTAATGTCATGGGTGTCGGACCACCTTGTTAAACGACAAAAATACGTGATGATTTATACTGGATTTTGCAATTTTTGTAAATACTTGAGCTAAGTCAATTATTATGGGACATTTGGCTAAGCTTGCCTATTTACTAACTTAGTGTGAAATTTCACTTTCCTTGTTGATCGTTTATCATCACTTTTCTATTTATGGAATTTGTATGCTCTCACTTATTTTTGTTCGAGTAACTTTCCATATTTAGAATTTTATAGATCTCTTTGTGTGATTTCTAGAATTTGAGTGATTCGAGTTTTCATTTGAAAAATTATCTCGAATCCTCTTTCGAAAAATGATAAGCTATATTTTGCTTATCTATTCTAGTCTCTTGTTTCCGAATTTTGTATTCATTATTTCCGGGATCTCATGAATATGGGTTAATAGTTATTCTAGTTTGTTTTGTTAACCTCATTGAACCAAGTTTTCGAGATCATGACCCGACTAGTTTGACCTCATTATTCTTGGTAACGTCCTTGTGAATTTGAAAACTAAAAGTTTTCGAATTTTATGAAAATTTTCCAACTCTACTATTCTGTCACGTTTACATGATTTAGAAGTTGTTCATGAAATATTAGAGGACATGCTAATATTTCAAGTTTGAGATTTTTGGGGTTTATTGGAAACTTAAAAGTTCCAATTTAATTATTCATGAAATATTAGAGAACGAGGTAATATTTTCTATTTAGTGTATAAAACCCAGATTTTTACTTCATGATCTTGATTCCCTAATGGGATCGCTTATCCTTGCTAATGGGATATATATATATATATGACCGTCATATACGTCCTATTCAATGTAAGAAAATTTTGTAAGCTAGAACACTTTTAAGAAACTTTATACGAGATAAAAATTTCTAGCTAAAACGTGATATGGAATGTTCAAAGATTTTGGATAGTCGATATTTCCAACTTTCTAATGGTTGAAATAAATTAGTTTCTCATATATGTTCGTGACTTTTATTTGAACAATATACGCGTATAAACTTAAGTTATATAGTGATTTGTAACTTAAAGTTAAAATTTTATAAGGTTATTCAAAAGTGAATTTTTGACTTAGTTTATCTTTAAACAGATCTTGTTGATGCGTGGTAGTTGTCTATATTGAGTTTTTCCTTAAGTAATTGCGAGGACACAATTTATTTAAGGGAAAAGTCTGTAACAACCCGCATATTTAACGATAATATAATTAAATATTTTATTTAAATATAACGTCGTTAATCGTTAATCGCTAATCGATGAGTGTCTGAAAAGTCACATTTTGCATACGGATGAATCGAAACCACTTCCATTGAGTCTGGATCATCGTTTGCAACCTTTTTTACTATAAACATCGATATGTTTGGAGCTACGTGAAATTTGGACTTTGGACTTGGGTTTTTGGCTAGGCTAGCCAGTTAGCCTACATGATAAAACAGCCCAAGCCCTTCCCCTTTCCTCTCATTCACTCCATTCCTCTTCCTAACACATTTCTTTCTTCATAAATGGGGAATTGGAAACTAAAATTCCAAACTAGGGCTTCATGCTAGTAGCTTCAATTCGTGTGAAAATTGGAAGTGAAGAAAGGTAATTTCTCTCTTTACCTTCTCTAGTTTATCTCCTCTTCCATTTTTGAGAATTCCTAAGCCTAACATTCAGGGGTTTTGTTTGCATATGCATTAGGATTGAAGATTCTAGTGTTTTGATTGAAGAGAGGTTGATTTAGCTAAGATCTGGATCGATTTCTTACTTCTAACAAGCAAAGGCGAGTTCTTTATGAACTCACATCTATGCCACCAACCATTGGCTTGTAAAAGTGTAATCTAGTGTTCATTTGAGTTTGAATATGCTAGTAAATTTGTTAGGTTAGTGTAACTTAGCTGATTTTATGTGTTTATGTTTCATTGAAATGAAATTATAGCTAGGAGTTGTTCACATGACCTAATTCATATGTTATGAGTCAATTTGGTGATATTGTGAAGCTCCATTGTCGCCCTGGCAAAGTCCTAAGTCTTTACAAATCAGTTGAATCACTTTTGCAGGCTTTGATATGGAATTTACTTCACCTTTGAACTTACAATCAAAATCATTGAAATCTCGTGTATATATGTTTATGCATGTTTATTTGTGTTCTTGAGTTGTTTCGACGAGCTTATGAGGGCTTATTATCATCTAGATCAAGTGCATAGCCTCCATAGTTCACCAGAAATGATTCATATATGATTTGGCTAAAAAAATAACCAAATTGGGTAGTTTGACAGTCACCAGTCGACTGGTCAAAACATACCAGTCGATTGGTACCCTGTACTAAAATTTATGTTCGTTGGAAAAATAACAAGTCGACTGGTAATAAAAGGACCAGTCGACCGGTCCTGTTGTTTTTCTACGGTAGACCAGTGGAGACCATGGTCTAATGTATAGGGCCATTTGAGCTCATTCGCGGTCAAGTTTCAGCCCATTTCGCCTTCGTTTGTGACTTTGCAATTTCTCTGGTTCGCAGATTTCTGCATCTCGATTTCATGAACTTTTTATTCATTCGTGGTGAATGAATATTATAATCGATAGTCGTGGGGTTTTATCTACGTTATTAAAACGTGAATCCTTCGTTTGATCGTTAATTCATCAATATCACACGAGATTTGCCACTTCGAAATGATATAAAAAAGGTTTTTAATTATTAGTAGATACCAAATCTTTTACTAAATAGTTTTTAACTCCACTTCATTATATGAAGTTATTTTCCGAATTGGTTTCTAATCCGACTTCATTATATGAAGTTATTATATAAATTGATTTACAAATCTACTGGTATATATTTGATAAACCTTTTTATCGCTCGTATGAGAAATCTAATTAAATCCCTTAGTATAAACAAGAACTATGAACCCTTGTGTTTGCTCTGACAGTTAATTCTTGTACTCGTTCAATCGAACACCATGGAAATAATCGTTTCGTATTTATAGTGGAATATACGACTTGTTCATAAATATTCGAGTAGAGCAAGTGGTTATGGGACATGTAGCTCGATTCTTCTATTTAATAGCTTGGCATAGTTTATACTAAACTTGGTCATATCTGATCAATCCGACCTTCGGGTCACATCGATGATCTTCGGATCATCCCGATGAGCTTTGTCTCATGTGTCTTCAGATTCGCGATGATCTTCGGATCATCCTGAGGAACTTTGGTTCATTCGTTTGTATCGTTGATCTTCGGATCATTTCGTATCGGCGAGATACACGATATAATATTTTCTATTTCATGTGGAATTGATGGGTGACATCATTTCTCATGAATATCCTCTTGTTGTTATCTTGTATTCTATTTCATGTAGACTTGATGGGTGACATCATTTCTCATGAATATCCTTGTGTTGATATCGCATTTCCTATTTTCATGTTGACTTGTTGGGAGACATCATTTCTCATGAATATTCAATTGTTGTTCCCCTTCCTTGGGATATTCTTGATTTCTAATTTACTGATTTCTTAAATCTTAGTTTTAATTGACATATGTGTTGTCCATTCTCGTATTGATATTAAGCTATCAATCTTAATTTCTTTGTTATTTAGATACTCCTTGTATAGTGTTAAGATTTTTTTGGCATATTTTCTGGATATATCGAGTCATCACATTTTACATGTGAACATTGTAGTTATTTTATATATGTCATTTTCCGTTTGTATCGCTTATTTCTATCTCAGTTTATTCCGCTTATTGTTTATTTTCTTATAAATAATACTCGGGTCAGACCGAGGTATTACAGGTTCATCTCATGGCTTCTAGCAGGGACCATTCTTGGCTTTTTGCTATCTACATTCCATTTTAGTTCTTGATTATGCATGTATCTTAGATTTCATGTGTACATATTCATTTGACTAAAGCTTGTGGCTATTCCTTTGTTGTATAGTGGATCGACTATGACTATTATCTTTGTATTTATACTCATGTGTTATTATTCATATCTATTTCTGCCTTTGTGATGTGAATATCTGTGTCTAACTCTGATTTTATTATTATGTATTTTATATTGCTTTCCGAATTATATATAGCCATTGTGTAGTAGAGTTGGACTTGAGTTAGATGTGTCGGATTTCCTCATGAGATTGAAAAAATTGTATATACCACATTATCCGACATATTTAACACTCGTTCAAAGCTAAAATACTGATGGTCGCTCCTCAACAACCTTATTCTTCAGGCTAGTTGATACCTTTTCTTGCAATGGCCTTAGCTAACGCGAGTATAGAGGTGGGGCGTTACAGGCCGATGTTGGGTATTTACAGGATAGGGTGTCGATCGATTGGGTGTAGTAATTAGGGTACATCTAGTCATGCCTATTTAGGTGCCCGTTGTTCGTGGTTGGGGTAACACCCATTATTTTTCTTTGGGTAACTGTTATTACTATTTAGGGTAAAACCCGTTACTAGAAGTACACCTAAGTCTACTATTATGTTTCTGTTGGGATCATATCTATTATACTAGTATTGGTGTAGACAAAAATATTTGAGAAGAGTAATCTGTTCAGTTCATTCTGCTTATCATGTTCATGTCGGTTTTATGATACTGTTATCTCTCATCCAGTTTATTTCTCTGTCATGATGCTTTTACTGATTTATATGATAAAAGTACTTTATGTCTGATCCTCTTTGTTTCCTTTTCTCTCTCTTCCTTTTCCCCCCAGGTTCTTAGGGCGGGAATGCTCAGGCTTGATTATGATTCTGTCTCTCTTTTGTTTCTACTTGGATTTTCGATATTGCTTAGATGTACCGCTTTGACTACCTACCTACTTGTTTATGGCTACTTATAGGGACTATGGCTTTTTTACTTCTGTACTCCGATGGTTTTTAGCGCAAGACAGATGCTTTTATTTGATGTACTTTATTCCAGTATTTCAGTTTGATGTTGTGATTGGATTTTTCGACCACGATGTTTTCTGTTGGAAAATAAAGTTTTAAATTTCTACTGCTATTTTACATATCTGTCTTGTGAGATTCAATTCTATTTACCTATAACACACTATGAAACTTAATGCTTTCTGTTAAAGAGTGACAGTAACAGACGTGGGGTGTCACATAATTCTAGAATTTCATAATAAATTCCTAAGTGTTTTGAAAATTATGAAACCCAAATCTATCTCCAAAATCTTGCTATAAACAATACTTCCGAATTTCAAAGCAATCAGAGATGCTAAGCAATAGATTTTGATCTAAAACCTAATCAAAGTCTTTTGCAAACAAACATATTTAATCGAAATAGATCATTGTTTTATCTAAACAATGCCAGGGCATCAATATATATATGTGTGTGTGTGTGTGTATATATATATATATATATATAATTTGTGTTTGTTCAATATCCGAAAACTACAAGAATTAAAATATTGCACACACTAGTTTTTGAGAGGAAAAGGTTTGTTGATGTAGACTCCAAGGCTTGAGTTTCCTTATCCTCTCCTTAAGTTATACTCCTCTCTTTTTCTAGATTAATGGCCAATCTGTCTGGGTTAGCTTTAGATTTTATGTTTTGCAAATGAGAAATGAATAAGTGGTCTATGCTTTTATAGGAGGCCTTATGTTCCACAATTTTCCCCTCTCTTAATCATCCTTCTTCTATTTTATTAATCTAATTAGTTCCTTAGGCCAAACCATTATTTAATGATCAAAAATATCATCCCATCTTCCAATTATATTATTCATATTTAATTTATCTAATTAAATTCTTGATTAATGTTTACTAAAAACTAGAAATGTTACAACCACTCAAAGGTCAAGGTCTACCCTAACTCCAACTTACGTATATATATTTAAAAGTAAATAAGTAAATAAATTTTTACTAAATATATGGTTCAATGTAAATATGAAATATTTTTATGATTTTTTATTTAATAATAGTTATTGTTTCACTAATTTAGAAATTAAAATTTTAATAAATAATTAAATTTTGATCTTTAATAAAGTTATAAAAATCCAACAATATTCTAGTAAAATATATAATGGTTTTTAACTGATATTTGATAATTTCTATAGAAATTTTTATTAATAAATAAATTTTAAAAATTATTTTTATATATTTGAAATATGATAAATTGATTTAGACAATTTAAGATTATTTCAAAATAGTATTCAATCATATAAAATTATGAAATAATTCCTATAATGAATATTTGACCTTATAAACTATTTTTAAGAATTTACAATGAAATGACGGGTTTCCTGATGTTATAAGTGAACATTTAATTGTTAATTAATTATATAAAAAAGTTAGGAAATTAATGGTCTATTTTAAATTATAAAACTATAGTTGAGTCAAAATTCTAGTCAATCATGAGCAAGTATCGATTTTTAATTTCTAAGTATTTTTTATGAACATATAATATTGTGGATGATCTTTATTAAATATCAATTTGGGTGTTTAACATTCATACCTATTCGAATAACCTATTTTTATTGTTTCCCTGGCCATTCTTTTCTTATGTACTATATTGGATTATATAAGTGATTCACCATGAATATGGAATTAATTGGTAATTTAACATGATACAATAATGACATAATTGACATGATTTTTTTGTATTCAATTATATGTTATGAGAAAATTTTAATAAAAGATGCGATAATACTATTTAGCATAGGACTTTCGATAATAGTCCTTTTATTATTCTTTGGATTCATTGTAAGTGATTGAGTGTAGGTTATCAACAGTGAATAAATGTTAGAGTATCACCCAACACTACAGGACAATGTGGTTTATTTATTCGATAATTTATTGTAAGTAGATATCACCCACATAATCGGAATAGTGAAAAGAGGGTCAATTGATACACATAGCGATGGATATATCTTTATGCTTATATTCAACAGATAGAGCAATATGCCTTATGATGAGAACGACTTCATGTCCATTATTATTAGTTCTATATGGAACAATTATGATGTACGCCTTTTTCTAATGCTGGAGTGAACTAAGAGGCTAGAATCCGCCCTAATGGCTTTATTGTAGGGTCGCACCATATATCTGTGGTACATTATATTTATATAACTACATGCTTCCACATGTTTTCTCCTTTATCACATAGGTTAGTAGTATGTTAGATATAAGGGTTATAATCTGATCATAACTATAGCTTCGTTGCATACATGAGTCCATTGATAGATATATGTCATGATAAGATGAAGGTAATTAAGGCTGCATAGGTTTCATGACAATGGGGCAAGTTTAGTGCCACCAATCTTACTTTTGATACTAATAGAATAGTATATTGGCATATACTTTTAACATACCTCGCTAGAGTATAAATATGGGTTGACGACCCATATAGGTGTGTGTGTATGTATGTATGTATATATATATATATGCATATGTGTATGTATGTATGTACATATTTGATTAGGACTTTGTGTCCATCGTATAATCATCCCTCGTCATGATACATTATGTTAGTTCATTCACGAGGAGATAAGATTGTAGCTATAATAAATATCTAATTTATGATGGGTTTTTATTTCATTGTTTATATTAGTATCACATACTGACTATGAATTTCCTTGTATTGAGATTGAGTGATGTGTTTCGGTAAACCTTCGTGTTAGACTGATTATAAAAGGTGATATCCCCATTATATATATTTTTGGATTTAAATTATGATTTTTAAATATGCATGATTCACGCGTTTATGTTTATTCTATGATTTCCAACTTGTTGTGTTTCTATATGATGATGCATCTTTTGATGTCAAAGTTGATCACCTCGTACATGACCTTGAGTTATTAGTGTGATATTTTGTTTTGAGAGTTATGATATTGTGGATGTGTTCACAATGAATAACATATTGAGTGGGGCATTAAACGGGGTATTGAGCATGGTACATTGATGAACTAAGTACGTGTTTTATGGCAATTGAGTATGGTATTTGATTTGTAATTTTTAGCTTAATTATTTTATAGTTAATTATTTATTTATTTTGTTGTGTAATATGCGATTAATTAAAGTAAAATAACAATACTGAAATTGAAATAAATACAGACTAACTACCTTACATATACAATTATAAAATATATAGGTAGTACAATAGTAATATAATTATATTAAAAATCCTATATATTGCAACTATCCTTGTTAATCACATAATCTTAGTACTTTTTACACGTAATTTTCATGTAATTACTTGAGAAAACTAGTTGGCTGCTAATTCATCCAAAAAAAACATTGGACCATTTTATTTGTAATGGTTGCATAAGAATTGACATTGCTTCATGTAATGACCTGATGTTTCGACCCTCAAAGTCGACACTAGTACATCTGTTGTTAGACCCAGAAGTGGCATTAACACCCAATGCAGGGTGAAGTCCTCACAAACACAGATCACAAATGATAAATGTAGTAAATAACAAGGGACACACAATATTTTTATAGTGGTTCAACTGAATCAAGCATATGTCCACTTTATAATCTTTTATTAATACTAACAGATTACAAGAGAACTCGGTAACATTGAGAGGGGGAAGATAAAGAAGAGTGTTTTATACCCAAAATCCTCGTGTTAAGTACATGAAATTATATATGAAATCCTCATGTTAAGTGGTAGAATTGGTTATACGGTGCAGAGAAAAGTCCTTGCGTGATTAATAGAGGAAGTCGTGAGTTGAGAGAGGAAAAGTCTTATGGAAATGTTTTGTTTCAATGTATTTGTAGCCGAATGAAAGAGGCGGTCCGAATGGACACTTGTCAGCCATCCTGCGTGTCTCTGAAATGTAGTGGGTGAGTGGAGATGGTCTCCTCTGATAGTATGAAGCCACATGGACTTTAAGTCGGTAAAAAAGGAGATGAATGTACCTTGAAAGTAGGGTTACGTTGAATTGGAGCTGTTGTTCCAGGCGGATTGGATTTTCCAGTTTGACCCAGTGTAGCGTTGGCCAAAATTACATGTCCTTGGGTGTGTACGGGTCGAGTTCGACCCGGTTAGTTAGACCCGATTGTAGAGTGATTAAGCAAAGTTGATGAAATAGATTTGAGCCATGTAATTTGTCTTGACATGTACACCTCGATCTGACCCGTTGTTTTGTGCATGCAATGTTGAGTTCTCTAATACTTTGTCACTTCATCCAAGTGAATGTAGATCGATGCAATTTTAAACTCAAGTCCTGAGTAGCTTTCCTTGATAGAATATTTATGCATATGTTTACGGAAACGGTGGTATCTTTCAAACCATAAGGCCGTTTAGGCCAAACGAAAGTTGTACCTAAAGCTAACTCAGAGGGCTATAAGTGTTACATTGCAAAGCACTGTGTTTGATGTTTCAGACCCAAAAGAGGTCATCTAATAGTGGTTTCTGGTCATTTTATGCTTGTGTTGCGATTTTGACCAAATCGCTTTGTGTTTTCTGACAATGTTCTCAATGCTTGAGTGCGTTGCCAACTAGAAACCTGACGTGTCACAGCTTTGGCTAAAAGCATGTCAACATTTTGCCCCTCAGAACATATCTTTCCTTAGAAAGGAAGATGTGTTCTGGATAATTCGATAAATCCATAATCCATAGAAATCCTGAAAGCTACGATCACGTCGGATCGTATTAAGTCTATAAAACCGACGTTCGCTCAAGAACGAATTATGTCCAGAAAACCATGAAGATCATAGCCACATCGAGACTTCCAACTGTGAGTATAATCCATAACTGCAATGAAAAGAAGGCGAACAGGTGTGTCAAATCCTTACAAAACATATTAACCTTTTCGAGCATAAACCATGCTTGGGCATCAATTTTGACTATAAACCATACTCAGCAACGTTCGAACCATCCTGTAAGATCCTGGCAAGGGACCTAACCTTCGATGCACAATCCATACCTAAAAGTTCAATCTAAGCATATTCCACACTTGAGTTTTATTGAGTTCACATATCAGACCCTAACAGGACAATTCGACATTCCTGTGTATAATCCATACAAAAGAATCCAACTGAGTACAAACCATACTCATATTGAGATAGAGCTAAGCTTGCCACATCCTAACAAGGTAGTCCATCCCTAGGCATTATCCATATCGAGGGTTCCGAGATAAGTATAAGTTGTACTTAGGTTAAGATTGAGAATATTGTCACATATGACAAGACACTTAAAGTTGCCAAACATAATCCATGCTAGAAAAGTTCATGTTATTCAATTAAAATGTGACATGTTTGGTTTATCGTTAAATCCAGAGCACGCCTAGGGATAACATCCTACTCACGTACATGTGTACTTCAACTTAGCCATTCGGATGACTAAAAAGGAAAATGAACATAAACATATCTTAATTTCTAAGAAATGTAAAAAATATAGAGTGATCTAATCAAGATCAATTGATGATGATCCTGTGAGAGTTCGATCCAGGATCATTCCCTTTCCGGGGAGCAAGAGGTGGCAATGCGGGTGTAGGCGCTGTTGATTGTTTGACATACTCGGGTAGCTCTACACGTCTAACCCGTTCTTAGATCAACTCTCGTAAATGCCTGCACTCATTGGTGTTATGACCGTCCATATCATGAAATATGTGATGCTTTCCAGAATCGCGCTCTTTGAGCATTGGCTCCCTCCTGGGAGGCTTAGGATAAGAGATAGCACCCTTTTTGTCCATGTAGATGTCAATGAGTGAAAAATTGAGTTCAGTGCATTTGTCGTATCTGGGCCCTCTTCGGGGTTGGGCATTACGATCATCCTTTGTAGGGGCTCTTCCTCTTCCCCTCTCATTACCTTTTATAGAGTTGCATGGTTCTCCATCGTTGACCATGTTAACATCGAGAATGTCCTTCTTGGAGTTTGCATATTACTCACGCATAAATATGTCTGCTTCGAACTAGAATTTGCCAAGATCTCGCGGTGGATCTCGATACAATGAGACTTTGAAGTCCGACTTATCTAAGATGCCAGATACTGCTGCCATCAATACCATAGATAGTTCAGGTCGATCAACTGATGCTACTGCGGCATTGAATCTTTCCAGGAATGAGCACAGGGTCTCATTGGATCGATGCTTGATTGAAGTGAGCGACATGACATTCTTGAGTCGAGAGACATGGACCCGAAACTGCTCAATGAAACGGGCGGCCAACACATTCTAACTATTGATTGATTCAGATTCCAGTTGTCGAAACCATATAGAACCCATATCTATTAAATAGAGGGAGAAGCATTTGGCATTGACTTTGCTTTATGCCGATAAACATCCATGTGGCGCATATAGCGCATCAGATGCACAGTAGGATCCATCCTGTCGTTGTAAGGCTCCAGAACTTAAAGCTTAAAATCTGGAGGGTTACAGAATGCTTAATTTCCCGGGTGAATAGACTGCGATAAACGTTATTCACATCTTGAGAAGTGTCGCCTCTTGTAAAGAGTCGAATCACGTTAGCAATGTGATTTCCATCAGTCAGCAACTGTTTCCAAGTATCCAATCATGGTCTGGTGCCCTCAGCTTTGAATATACGAGAATGAGGAAGTGCATGCTGAACTTCAATGTTTGGATCAGTATTGCCCCCGGGTCGCTATTCGAATGATTCGACCCGACCAGGTCCTTGCGTGTTGAACTGAGGCGCTTTGTGCCGATGGTGATTGAATTCCGGTGTGGTGAAGTTCATGAAGATTGGAGCATACGTTGGTCGAGCTCGATTCGAGTTTATAGTGACAATTGTGTTACCAACGTTTTCAGCTTAAAACTTTAAGGGTTGTTGTCGCATGGTACATGCTACTAGGAGGAGGGAAATTGCCATTTACCGGCCCATGGGTCCCATTTTGCGACGACCTCCCACAACCCCTACACTAATCAAGAGGAATAATATGCTGAAAGGTGTGCCAGGCTATATGGACGATCATCAGTGTAGGTAAACTCAAGCGGAACCTGTCGTAGAACTCACAGCGCAAGGATAAAATATAATAGAACATATACAATAGGTAATAATAGTGAATCATCAACAAACTTTTGAAACTTTCACAACATCCTGAAAGATTATCTAAACATCACAGGAAATGTCAAAGTTTGTGCATAAGGCCTCAATACAACACACAAACAGCAACACAAACAACAGAAAAAAATGCTAGATAGTAATAAAACTGATACGTAAGCCTCCAGCTCGCCTCCGAACTGCAACATCGTCCTCACTAAGCGATCACCTGTCACCTGCCACCTAGTCTGCCAATCCACAATCGGATGAACAACCCAAGGTAATAAGAGGGAAACATAAAACCCTGAGCCAGACAACAGTCTTAGTAAGCGATAAAATAGCTAACAAACATCAACAATAAAGTACATGAGAACAGATAGATAATCATACTAATCTACCCAACACTCTAGAGAAGAACTCAACCCTATCTTCCCCACAACAGACAGTGAGAGCATTTACAATAACATTTCAACCATACATCCGTGGAAACCAGAACATCCATTCAATCATGGAAAAGCGCTCAGGTCATCCAAATTATATATATCTTATGTAAACCATCCTAATCGAACTCAACATCCCTCAAGCACAATCCTTAGAGGCCTAGACCAATATCAGACAAGCACCCAAGGAACATCTCCTTCGACGTTGGACAATGTACATGAGATGGTTCAAAAAAGGCAACCAATCATCCATGATAGACTCTGGATATCACTGCCAATCTTTCTTCGAAACCATCGTTAATCATATGATGGCCAACCTTCCCATATGTCAAGGGCTAATAGTAACCCTAGTTCTAGCATAAACTCCATACGCATTTCAACGATACGTATGTATGTCCAACCTTGACAACTAGGCCTTTCAACGATACCCAGGGTACTCGACCTACAACCGATATTTTAGGTGCCCTTATTGTACCCATGCTTTGAGCCTGCTAGAACTTACGACAATGATAATATCTCGGCCTTCGCATCTCTAGTCATCTACCCCCAACGACTTTTCATAGCTCAAGAAACCATTATCCACCAACTCACGACCTTTGAGTTGTCACCTCATTCGTTGTTCTACGCCGATCAACGAACACATTTAACACTTCAAATATTCCCACTTGATCTTTCTTCGAAGTCACAACATCACCAAGCCAAATTACATCACTACGCTGCCGCTAGAGTTCGTGGGGTTGCCCTAAAAAATATATTTTTCAAGCTCTCTTGTTCAAATCTGGGTCGTACCTGAAATATATATTTTTTTCCAAAAATTGACCCTGATCGACCAATCCCCCTGGTGTGACCAACCCCTTCTGCTTGACCCATCCATGCTCGAGCTAACATTGCTTCAACCATAACCATGCTTGAGCCCATACTCGATCGACCACCCATTTGTGTGCATGACCGACCTGCCTTGTTCAAGCTAAGGCTGCACGACCCCTCCACATGCTCGAACAGGACTCCAGACTAGACCGGATCTACTTGCACGACCCGATCCCATTTTGGCTCACTCGAGCCTATCCCAATTTGGCTCTCTCGACCCTGCTAAGTGCGACCGACCACCTGTTGTACTACACATTGTACTACGCTGTAATGTCCGCTCGACCCGTGGCCTGTACAGCCGCAATCTAAGTTCATTTTCGAACAAAACTTCGCCAATCGACACAATTGACGAAACCAACTCATCTAATTCATTCAACACAACCATAAGCAAACAACATGAATATGAGAATTTTCACCAAAATCATAATAAATGATTATATGATCTAAATTGCGGATTTAACTTGCATAAATATATGAAATAACATAGAAATTACCGGAAAACTTACTAAATCAGATCCTCTAGTGATTCATATGAAAATTGACTTACCAAGGTGTAGATCTATGAGGAAATGCTTGAATTTGATGAAAAACATGATCAAACATTCATACGCTTTATTGAATCCATGTGAGAGATGCATATCACTCACCAATTCTCCAAAACAAGCTAAAATCAATGAATTAAGATTCCGGACAGCAAGCAATTCGAACCAAACGCCTTGATCCAATGAACTCTCACTTCAAATGATGTAGATCTAGCCTCCAATGGTGTAGATCTTTGATTCTCTAATGTAGATCTCAAATTTTAATGGTGGGAATGTGTTAGAGGAAGGAGAAATATAGGCCACCAAATGAGATAATGGAGAAAGTAAACTATTCTCCATACATCTCACTCCCTATTTATAGCTTTCCACTATCCCACTAATGGGCCTCTACAAATCAGCTCATTAAGGATTCACAAACGTGAACAACCAACTATTAAACATTAAAACGACGATTCCTCCCAAATCCACGAGCCAAATCTTTAATGTAACTACTTTACGGAAAGGCAATAATCATTTCCTTTCCAATGGCATAGGTCTCACTACCTGATTCGACTTGAGTCAAAAGTCATGCCCTATACAAGACTGATAGGGGCAAAATGGTCACAAACAAAATTGGTAAAAATTATGGACATGTCTCACATCCCCATAAGCAACATATTAAGATATGAGAATGATCCAACCTTCAGGGAATAAAATAATAATATTTTACGATCCTCCGATACGTAGAATGCGGGATGTTACATTTTTCGCCCTAAAGAATTTCGCCCCCGAAATTCCAAGCAACCACAATAGTTCCGCATGTCTATCATCCATGAGAAGCCAATTCTATCATCCAAACTAGCAACCATCAAGCCATGCATTCATAGCCTTATCCTAGCACGTGGAATTCTATCAAACAACAACAAGATACAACGATATAACGATGATACGATATCAATGGGTCCTACCGACGAAGAGTTCTGGATGAGTCTCCCTCGTGCTCTCTTCTATCTCCCATGTACAATCGTCATTATTTTCACTCCATTGTACAGTGACTAGCTTAACCGTCTTCCTCCTATGTTGTTTCGTGTCATTTCCCACAACACGAAGCGGCCTACGAGGTCTCACAATTACGATCTCTACTTCTAGATCTTCGTACAACTTTGAGGTACCACCACATTTGAATCATGCACAAACTTCCATAGAAACGACATATGGAACACATTTTGCACACTCGACATATTCTTCGGTAACTCCAATTTGTACGTGAGCTTTCCAATTCGCTCGAATATCGAAAATAGCCCAATGAACTTTGAGCTAACTTTCCCTTGTTTTCCAATCGAAACACATGCTTCAATGGTGAAATCTTCATGAAAACCATTTCGCCCACGTCGAATTCCAAGTCCTTACGACGCTTATCGGCATAACTCTTATGACGATCTTGGGCTGCCTTTATTCGTTGCCGAACAAACTCGATACAATCCGAGGTTTCTCTTATCATTTCTAGCCCAAGTACCAATTTATCTCCAATTTCTAACCAACGCGCTAGAGAATTACGCGGCCTACCATACAATGCCTCATATGGTTCCATCCCAATGCAAGATTGATAGCTATTATTATATGCAAACTCAACTAGATGTACATGATCTTCCCACGATCCCCCAAAGTTTAACAGACAAACCCTTAGGAGGTCTTCCAAAACTCGGTTAACCCTCTCGGTTTGACCATCGGTTTGGGGATGATAAGCAGTACTCAAACGCAACTTAGTTTCCAAAGCTTCTTTCAAACTCTTCCAAAATCTGCTCGTAAACAATGGATCTCGGTCACTCACTATACTCTTTGTGATATCGTGGAATCCAACTATCCATTTCACATAAAGTTCAGCCAACTTTGATGTCGTCCTAGTCGAGTTGATGGGAATGAACCTTGCACTTTTGGTCAAACAATCCACGATGACCTAAATCCCTTCATTTCCTCCCCTGGTTCTAGGTAGTCCATCGATTAAATCCATCGATATTTGCTTCCACTTCCATGTATGAACTTCCAACAGCTGAAGCAAACACTTGGCTTCTTTTGTTCCGCTTTCACCAACTGACAGTTCATGCACTTGGAGATGAACTTTCCAATATCTCGTTTCATCCCCTTCCAGTAGTAGACTCGCTTCATGTCGTGATACATCTTATAACCACCAGGATGAATCACCAACTTTGAGTGATGATATTCTCTCAGAACCTCATCTCTCAATCCGTCGATATCAGGAATAGCTAATCGCCCTTGCTTTCGAAGCCAACCTTCTCGATCGACTTCGAACTCTTTATTCATAGGTTCCAGCTTCTAGATGAACTCGACAAGCTTTACATCTCGCTTTTGGCTCTCGCCAATCCTTTTTATAAGAGTAGGCCTTATCGATAAGCTTGCCAACATTTCAGGTTCCAACTTGCACCTTGGCCTGAAATCAAACCTTGCCAAATACTCAAGGCTCTTCCATTCCAAAAACATCGCTCTCAAACTTGCGTGTCTTTGACTCAATGCATCTGCAACTGCGTTACCCTTGGCAGGAGTATAGGCTATATCAAAATCATATGATGCCAGGAACTCTAACCATCTTTGCTGCCGAAGATTTAAATCCTTTAGGGAGAAAAGATACTTCAACGACTTGTGATCCGTAAACAACTCGAATCGAACTCTCAATAGGTAATGTCTCCACATCTTCAGAGCAAACACAATCACCGCCAACTCCAAATAATGAGTTGGGTAATTCCTCTCATGCGGCTTTAGCTATCGACTCATGTAGTCCACAACCTTATTCTTGTGCTTTAGCATTGCTCCATGCTCAGTGCCACATGCATCGGTATATACCACCATCTCTTTATTCCCACTTAGAATGGTCAACATAGGAGCACTCGTTAATCTCTCTTTCAGGATCCCGAACGCTTGTTCACACTTTGCATCCGATGTGAACATTTGGTTCTTCTTCGTCAATCCTGTTAACGGTGCAGCTATTTTGGAGAAATCATTGATAAATCGTCGGTAATAACCATCCAATCCAAGGAAACTTCTCACATCCGTCGCATTCTTAGGTCTATCCCAGCCTTGGATTGCTACCACTTTAGCGGGGTCAACTGCTATCCCATTTCCAGAAACAACATGGCCTAAGAACCTCATTTCAATCTTCCAGAAGTGACACTTCGACAACTTAGCTCTCAGCCGATGCTTTCGAAGGATTTCCAACACAACTCTTAAGTGTATCTCGTGCACTTCCTCATTCCGTGAATAAACCAGAATATCATCCACGAACACAAGCACGTACTTATTCAGTTGATATCTGAACACCCTATTCATAAGATCCAAAAAATACGCAGGCGCGTTAGTCAACCCGAATGGCATCACCAACCATTCGAAGAAACCGGACGGTGTCCTAAAAGCAGTCTTTGGCACACTATCCTTAGCCACCCTCAACTGGTGAAATATCGTTGCCAAATCCATCTGAGAAAACACTATGGCTTTATGAAGCTGATCGAACACGTCATCAATCCTTGGCAACAAATACTTTTTCTTGTTGGTCACCTTGTTCAGCTCACGATAGTCCCTACATAATCTTAACGAGCCATCTGCCTTGGTTGCAAACACGACAGGTGCACCCCATTCGGATGCACTCCTCCGAATGAACCCTTTTCCCCAAAAGGTCACGAACCTGTACCTCCAACTCTCACTGCTCCTTAGGCGCCATCCGCCTAAGAGGCATAACGATTGGTCTAGCACCCTCGACCAAATTGATCCTAAACTTGGTCTCTCGATGCTGCGGTAACCCTTTGACCTTGTCAAAGTTGTCCTCATACTCATTAGCGATCAACACAGATGACAAGTCTTCCTGTGGAATCACAAGCGAATATAGATAGCATACAAAGACCCGTATTCGGGGTTACATCTAATCAACATCTTTCACTCTTCCACATCCCAGACCCTCACCTCTAGCTTCTCGCAATTCACTCTTGCCGCATACCTCTTGAGCTAATCCATGCCCAAGATGATCCCAAACCCAGCGAACTTAAGAGCAAAGCAATCCCACACAAAAGAGAATCCATGACTCGACAACTCTAGATCACGACACAACATGCACAAACTGGACGAACCCCCAACTGATTAGTCACGATCAATGGTCTATCACAAATCTCGGGTTCCAAACCCAAGCGGTACACAAGTTCATTGCAAATGAAAGAATGTGACGCTCCAGTATCGAACAATACACGAACTAAAACACCGTTAACTGAAAGAGTACCTTGCACGAAGACACCCTTTCCCTCCTCCTTTGTAGTAGGAGCTCTTGCAGAACATGGAATGACTTCCAAAGCATATGTCTTCACAACCTATTTGCCCCTAGCTGATTCTGGACAGTCTTTCTTCTCATGCCCAGGCTTTCCACGCTTGAAGCACTTCTTCTCAGCTTTGGGATTCTTGCACTCATTCGATCGATGACCCTTCTGTTGGTAATTAAAGGAAACCACCTCATACTTAGGCTTCTTCTGGCTATCCTTTCATTTCGGCTGTTGCTGCTTCCTCTTCTTATTATTATAACCTTGTTGTGGTTTCTGAACTTCCCTGGTTGCAACGAAAACATTTGCTTCCTTAGGAAACAAGCTCTCATGGCAAACAAATTTTTCCACAATCTTCTCAAATGAATCATCAAGGTGTTCCACCAATGGTCTTCCTATGTAGGCATCCAGACCCAAAACAAACTTCTTGTTATTCTGATAGGGTGTATCAATGTATGAACGAGCATATCTAGACAAGGCCTCGAAATCAGAAACATAATCAGTCACAGAACGACCATTCTGATTCAGTTTCACAAATTTCTTGAATAGAGCAGATTTCTGAGCTGTTGAGATAAACTTTGCTTCAAACTTAGCCTAGAATTGCTCCCATGAAATCTCTTTCTCGAGAGTCTCGAGTGTAACTGAATTCCACCATTCCATAGCTTTGCCTTGCAGCTACTTTGATGTAAGCTTCCTCTTCGTTGCATCATCCAATCCCAAGTCTCCAAAGATTCGGACACAAGAATCCATCCACCTTTGAACCTATTCAGCTGGCTCAGATCCTTTGAATGGTTTTCCTCCCAGAGATGTAAAATCCTTGCATAGCTTTGCGAAATTGACTACTCTAGGAACTTGCACACCTACATCTACTGTAGCTTACACTGGAGCGGGCACCCTTCGCATTAATGCCTCGATCATGGCTTCAAACATGGTTGGGTATCACCCTCCAGTGCCAGCTCCCCTAGCATCTTGTCTTGATGATCGTCTACTCATTCTAAATCTACTATTTGGAATAATTAGCCACTTCCAAGAAAAACTGCTAAAGGAATACAACCGCTACTACTATATATGCTAATATATATTAAGCATCCAACTAAAATCTTCAAATACGTCTCTCATACATAATTACGCATTTGAACTTTGGCTAAAATCGTTAACTAGATCTCTAATACAAAATGCGATGACCGCCCGCAGTCCTTGCACTAATCAAGAGGAATAATGCGCTGAAAGGTGTGCCAGGCCGCTATGGACGATCATCAGAGTAGGTAAAATCAAGCGAAACCTATCGTAGAACTCACAGCGCAAGGATAAAATATAATAGAACATATACAGCAGGTAATAATAGTGAAGCGTCACAAAACAAACTTTTGAAATTTTCACAACATCCTGCAAGATTATCCAAACATCATAGGAAATGCCAAAGTTTGTACATAGCCTCCGAACTACAACATCGTCCTCACTAAGCGATCACTTGTCACCTTCCACCTAGTCTGCCTATCCACAATTGGATGAACAACACAAGGTAATAAGAGGGAAACATAAAACCTTGAGTTAGACAACAATCTTAGTGAGCGATAAAACAGCTAACAAACATCAATAAAAAAGTATATGAGAATGGATAGATAATCATACAAATCTACCCACAACTCCAGAGAAGAACTCAACCCTATTTTCCCCATATCGGACAGTGATAGCCTTTACAATAACATTCCAACCATACATCCATGGAAACCAGAACACCCATTCAATCATGGCAAAGCACTCATGTCATCCAAAATATATATATCTTATGTAAACCATCCTAATCAAACTCAACATCCCTCAAGCACAAGCCCCAGTGGCCTAGACCAATATCAGACAAGCACCCAAGGAACACCTCCTTCGACGTTGGACAATCTACATGAGATGGTTCAAACAAGGCAACCAATCATCCATGATAGACTTTGTGTAACATCCTGTAATTTTTAAGAATACTATAATGATAAACTAAAGAATACTTAATTAAATATTGGGAATTAAGTAAAAGAGACTATGCCATTGCGGTCGTCTTGGAATTCTACTTAAGATAGACACCAAGTTTGTATAAATCAGACACCGTATGAAGAAGATATTGAGGTTTGAAGTTTATATACATATAAGACATTTATATATAAATGAAACTATTCCAGAAAATCAAAATATGAAGAGGGAGAATTAGGTGGGAAATCGTCCCGTTAGGGGTCGACCCTTACCCTATGGGTGTTGGCCCATGGGTCAACACCACAACAGGGGTGTCGACACCCATGTCGACCCTCCCCCCCTCCGGACGAATCTGGTCCTGCTATGCGTCCTGGTTCGTTGACTGGCGGCTATATAAAGGACCTTAGTCCCATTGTTTTATTCATCTAAATAAATGCCGACAACGAGGTGCTGCCCCGACTTAGAGTAAAATAGCTTATTTTTCTTCAACAACAAGTTATACGTATTCAGAGGTCAGTGGTACGTCATCTACAATTAATTCTCTGTTCTTCGGATCCAATCACAGTGAGTTTATGTTATTTTTAGATATAAACATTTAAAAGTTATCTCAATATGTTTATGAATTGGATCTAAGCCTGTGACTATTTTAATCATATCAGATCTACCATTACTTGTACACTTGATATATTTCTTAATGTCTATATGCTTAATCATCTCACCTTATTCCTATCATGTTAGTTTTTCGAATTATGTCACCTTATGCCTATTATGTTAGTTTGCATAATTTTTTCATCATATGCCAGTTTTATTTACTATGCATGTTATGTTCTCTTCTCTCCCTCTTTCCCTTTTTATTTTTATAGTTAGGCTACCTTCGAGCCTAGGCCTATCGCTGAAATATGCGAACATACAAAATTGGGAATGATTAGGAATGGTTAATTTGGGGGCGTAGTTCATACTGTAAACATGATTGGGAAATTTGGGCATAATTTGTACTTTGAGCCAAAAATTGGGATTGGGGCATAATCTAAACCTTAATCTAGGGCATAACTTGTATCGTAGATCAGACCGGGATTTAGGACGTAATAAACATGAAAATTGGTTAGTAATGAAAATGCCTAGATTTACAGTAATTAGAAACTGTAACCACGCTAAGATACGAGGTTAGATTATACTTGTGGTAGAGGCCTACCCGGAACCGCCCGCATATCCAGTGTCCACAAATGGTAAATCTAATGTGAGGGGTCTAAGTGCATAAACACGTAACGTGCTAAGATGCGAGGTTAACTCCGACTTGTGGAAGAAGTCTGCCCGGACCCAACCGACATATCCAGCATCCACAAGTTGTAGACATAATGTGGGAGGTCTTGCGCACTGTAACCACAAATGAATGAATGATGATGAACTTGTAATACTTAACCTGTTTGAATCCATAACGATTACATGAACCTGTTAACTTGAGTGGAGGTTAAGTAAACTTGCTTAAATCGGTGGGAGGGTTATACATATAAACCCGACAAACTTAACCTATTGGGGTTATGAAATCTTGTTAACTGATAGTAATAACCTGTCGAAATCCTAGTAGTGGGGATGCTAGCCTAGGGGAAGCTTGTATCATCCAGTGTGTGGAATCTATTTCAGTCAGTAACCCATCTTGATGTCAAACGGGGAACCCCAAACTAGGTCGAGGTCTGGGCACACTTACTGAGCTGATTATAAGAGGTCACATGAGTGAGGGTGTTGACGCGCGTTCCAACGGAGTCATATGCGTGCATGGGTCCGCTTACTAGGGAAATAAGACGCTGTGACATATGTAGATATGGTTTGTGCACATCTTGTAAACAAAGGGTTGCCACTTTAGGATGTTATACATCCTACTGTGGGGCCAACACACGGTATCTACGGGTTAGGTAGTCGATTGATTGGGGGTAGTAATTAGAGTACATCTAGTCCTACTTGTTTAGGAGCCCGTTATTATCGTTTGGGGTAACGCCCGTCAGTTCTGTTGGGCTACCAGTTATTGTATGGGGTAAAAACCTCTTACTAAAAGTACAACTAAGTTTACCATCTTGTACTTGTTGGTATCATCTTGTTCTTGTTATACTAGTATTGGTGCAGAGAAAAGTGTTAGAGAAGCGCAATGCATGTTTTGTTTATCCTATTTACCTTGTTATACATGCCTTATGACAATGTTATCCCTCTCCATCTTATATGCCTGTGATGATGCTTTTACTTATTTATATGCTAAAAGTAACTAGACTCGCCAGACTTTATGTTTGACCCATTTTGTTTCCTCTTCTTTCTCTTCCGTTCCCCCCTCAGGTTCTCAGGGTGGGAATACTCAAGCTTGATCAGGATTGTTCTTTGCTTCTGCTTGGAGTTTCTTAGAAGCATTGCTCGATTTAGTATTTGCTCTACTATAGCTATATTTTAGGGACTACGCTCTTTTTATGTATTATTGTACTATGATGTCGATTTTTGTACAAGGCAGAAGTTTTATGTTATCAATATTCCAGACTTATTATGTAATTGGTTTTTAAACCACGAAGCTTTTCCATTTAATAAAGTTTCAATTTCGTTGTTATTTTAAATTTGTCTTGTAATGTTTCTGCTCCTTTTACCTTTAACGCTTCACAAAACTTAATGCATTCTGTTAAATAGTGACATTAACGGACGCAGGGTGTCACATTTGGTATCTGAGCCGAAGGTTACTAGATTGGATAAAAGATTTTGAAAATTGTTTTCAAAAAGTTTTAAAAGAAAGCATTTTCAAAAGAAAAGTCTGTTTCGAAAAACATATTCCCCAAAGCCATATGAAATATCATTCGATTCTCTGTTTGAATCCCTTTTTCCTTTTCTTTTCAGCATGTCTGGGGAACCTAATATTCCAGAGGGCATACAGATACCGACTATGTTTCGTAGGTATCTGGAGGCTACGACACCTGCCCAGGGCCAACCAGATTCCCCTCCCCCAACTGCAGCTATTGTTCCTCTTCCGCGTGCTGTTTATTTCTTTAAGATATACAAAGATTTCTGTGCTATGGGCGGGAAGCCATTTCGAGGAACCGAGACTTTTGTGGAAGTAAGGAATTGGCTCAAAGAGATGGAGGATTTGTTTGAGATTTTTGAGATTGATGAACGTAGGAAGATTCAGTTAGCCGTTTGGCAGATGAAAGATGAAGCTTCATTTTGGTGAGAAGTGACGCAAGCAAGGAGCCCAGTGGAGACTTGGGACGATTTTCGATAGAGATTCGAAATGGAATTTCTTTCTCAAGCCGAGCAAAGCATGCCAATGTAGATGTTTTTGGCGCTTAAGCCAGAAGGCATGTCCGTTAAAGAGTATGTTAATAAGTTAAACCAATTGGCGAGGTTTGGTTTGGAATTAGTAGATATCTCACACAAGAAAGCTTTGAGGTTTGCTAGGGGATTGAATGAACCCCTCCATGGGTTGGCTATGTCTCACATTCTAAAGGGAGCAACTTTTGAGAAACCTGTTGATATGGCAATGATGCATGAAGAGGACAAACGTGAAAAGGTAGAAGCTAAGGTTAAGGAAACACAAAACAAGAAAGTGTGGCCCAAGAAAGAACAACAGCAACAAAAGAAAGGCAGTAAGAACGGCAAAGCTTGAGATAAGAGGAAATGACATCATTGCAGACGTGAGGGTCATGTGATCAAGGATTGCAAGAAAAGAAAGAACGCTTGTTTCCATTGTGGAGAAGTCGGACATCTTGTTAAGGATTGCCCGAAGAAGACAAGGAGAGGGTCAAAGGACAAGATCTTCTGGAGGGCAGGTGCATGCTCTCGTGGCCAGTGTGCCAGATAGAGGTAGGAAAGTTTCTGTCAAAGGTTTGATTTCTCTTTCCAATCATTTAGTTAGAACTCTTTTTGATTCTGGTGCTTCGCATTCTTTTATATATGATTCTACGGTTGAGTCTCTACACCTTAGTACTAGTATGGTTTTGGATTCCGTTTTTGTCTTAAACCTCATTGGTGGTACGGCTCATTTGTTTATGATTTATCGGGGTTTATCAATATCTGTGTTAGGCGCCGAGTTTGAATGCGACGCATATGTGCTTAGTTTCATGGGCTATGGTTTGATTCTAGGGATGGATTGGATAGCCATGTATGGTGCCATTTTGGATTATGAGAAGAGGGTCGTTAGACTTTTGACTTGCCAAGGGAGGACACTCGAGATTTCTTGTGACCCTAAGGGGTATGTCATGCTTAGTTTCCTAGAGTCGCTTGATACATCTATCGATGATCTACGATCTGTACCAGTAGTCTATGAATATCCTGATGTTTTTGAGGTGGTTTGGAGGCGCGAGATTGATTTCCGTATATGCTTGGTAGATAATCCAAAACCAGTTGCATTTCCTGTGGGCCACATGGCTCCAAGAGAAAGGTGGGAGCTCAGCAAGCAAGTAGGGGTGCTACTTGAGAAAGAGTTTATTAGTCAAAGCATATCTGAATGGGGCGCTCTGGTTGTATTCGCAACTAAGGTGGATGGTTCACTTCGCTTGTGCGTGGATTATAGAGAGTTGAATAAACTCACTAAAAAGAATAGGCATCCGCTTCCGAGGATAGGTGATCTATTTTATCAGCTAGTTGGTGCATCTATTTTCTCTCAGATAGACTTGGCCACGAGGTTTCGTCAGTTGAGGGTGGCCGAGGACAGTATAGACAAGACTGCTTTTAGAACTCCGGATGGTTTCTTCGAGTGGCTGATCATGCCTTTTAGGTTGACAAACGCACCTGCCTATTCTGTTGATCTGATTGGTAGGGTGTATCTAGAGTTTCTAAATAAGTTCACTCTGGTCTTTGTTGATGACATCTTAATTTTCTCGAAGAATGAAGAAGAGCATGCCTTACATTTGAGGGAGGCTATAAAGACTCTCCGTGCGCACCAGCTTAAGGCGAAATTCTCCAAATGTCATTTTTGGAGAAAATAAGTGAGATTTCTAGGGCATGTGGTCTTTAAAGAGGAGATAGCGGTAGATCTCGCGAAGGTAGTTGCAGTTCAGGATTGGCGGATCCAAAGAATGCAACAGAGGCGAGGAGTTTTCTTGGTTTAGCGGGTTATTACAGGAAGTTCATTAAGGACTTTGCAAAGATATCAGCCCCACCCACCAGACTACTGAAGAAGAATCTCACATTTTCTTAGGATATAGATTGTGACAATGCTTTTTAGCGATTGAAGAGGGCTATGACAATAGCCCCAGTCTTGACCTTGCCCAACGGGAACAAAGTGTTCATAGTATACACTGATGCATGCAGTACAAGGCTTGGTGTTGTTCTGATGCAAGAGGGAAAGGTAGTATGCTATGGAGGTAGACATCTAAGGTTTTGTGACAACCCCAATTTCGACAGAACAATTTTTTTTCATAGTTCCAATCTATTGAAACTCGGATTGGTTTGCTCTGGTATCCTGCAGAAAAGACAGAGACATAAAATATGTCAGAGTTTAGAAAAATATCTCACAGCGGAAAGGATAAAATGTAGTATAATCAAAACATAGCCTTACCGTATTATTAATACTGCCTAACCAGTATCCAAAGCTATCATGTCTCTGCCACAATCTAACCTGCGAGTGTGTTATGAGGAGGGGTCAAAACACAAGTTCTGGTGACTGGATTTAAACTATACACTTTGGATAATCTTACATATACCGTTCAATCATATTTTCTTATTTATTAGGCTACTTGGGTTAACAGCACTCAAGGCTTACACATATGTCGTACCCATTTACTTCCCAGTGAATTTTACATGCTATGGTACCCCACTCACACGGTCTCCACCGTATCATCGCAGGAATATTGCAGTGCCTAATCCTACGCCTGAATGTCGTACGGATTTCTGTATATATGTCAACGCTACGTCTGCAAAGAACCACTACTTCCATATTACGTAAGTGTTCGGACTACCATCTTTGAACCATTTGATCGAATTAGGTTCCATCCTCGAATAATTCCCTCTAGTCTTATGATACACCACCCAGAGCGACATGAGTGTACCTAGACTTTCCCACGTACATATTGTCAATCGTTCTCAATGTCTATTGCACATATTCTCTATGTGCGCCCGAGTCCCATGGCAGGGCTAATCAAGAAACACAGAACTCAGTCGGGAGCTTTCAGAAATCCGCCGATTGCAGATGCTAAGTTATGCTTTTACGGTGGCTATGGTCCCACTAGACCCCTCCCTCAACTAATGAAAGGCACCCAAGAATATCAAGAATGAGAACTTAACCCCGGCCCCCAATGCCCTTCAAACCTATTGGCCAACCTCACCCATAACTAGATAGCAAAGTATATGGTCTTTTGGAGTTCTCCGCCTTTCTGCTTTACGTACTGACTGAAGATGGTAGGTAGACGACGAGTTATTATCATGGGGCACTAATTGGTCTCGCCGAATCATGCTTGTAACACCCCACACCCGCTATGGTCACTCGCTAAGGGAATGCCATAACATCGGTGGAGTATTTTAAGTGAATATAGAACAGAAAAATTACAACAAGACAGATATAAGTAATACTTGAAAATTTTAAAACATCATTTCATTGCAGCGGAAAGTAAAACATGTTTGGTTACATCACAAAACCATAATGAGAGTCAAGTACAAAAATATCCATCCTGATAAATAAAAGTACATAATCCTAATACATGAACTGATAGCCATAAAAGAAAGGGTAAGCTGAGCTCTACATCTATGGTCCAGGCTCCAAAAGAGAATAAAGCAGCCTGATCAAAGCCCACTCGTACCGGGCCCACTCTGATAACCTGAGGGTTGGGAAAAAAAAGATAAAAACAACGGGGTCAGACATAAGTCTGAGCGAGTCCTATAACTTTAACAATACAATCATTAAAGTAACCAAAGAAGACATAAGCTTGATATACGGTAACGTCTGGGGAAGAATGGCTACACTAAGCAGCTTGGTAGACTTAGGATAAACTAAGATAACCGTAAAGACGCATCCACCCACCCAAGGATAATTACTACACTGCACCACACCAGTCATTCCTAATTTTTAAAGGTTGATCCCACTAAGTGTACTTAGTAAATCTTAATGGTAGTTTCGCGTACCCCTAGCTGACTATATAGGTGCCGCCTGCCCCTATCCCCGCTGGGTGTACCCACTACCCCATTTGATCGGCTCCCTACCGTAGATATCCGTATTGGGCCCACAATGGGGTGTATCACTCCCCAAAGTGGCCACCCGATATAATAAATGGTGCACGGGTTATATCTACACGATGTAACAACGTCTTAGCTACCATCCCGGGCCCACACACGCATATGAAACCCGTTGGACTTGCGTTGTCACCGCTACCCAGTTTTGGCCTCTTATAATCAAGTCCAATATGCGTGTCCCGTCACTCGACTAGAGTCGAGCCCACTAAGATACGTTTGGGATATTGGTTGAAATGGGCCCCCACAAGCTACCACCTAAGCTTGTTATTTTATCTAGTGTATCCTACTTAACCCCTTTTGTAATCATGCCCACCTACATGTTAAGGTTTGGTTAAGTCATCTAATCATATTTCAATTGCCACTTAAGGCACCCACTAGATTTCTACATGCCACTCAAGCACTTACTTAACCCTTTACCCATGTTTAATTATATGTTCCACTTTGGTTAAGTATTCTAATCGTATTTTCTATTGCCACCCAAGGCAACCCACTAGATTCCTCATGCCACCCAAGGCACCCACTTAACCCCTCATGTCCCTTTACATGCTAGTATGGTTAAGTGTTTCTTAATTAATTAAGACCGTGATCTTCATAAAGACCTCTCACATTAGGCTATCTTTTATGACTGCTGGTTAAGCCGGTTGGGTCCGGGCAGCCTTATGTCATAACCGAGTCTAACCTCGTGTCTTTACATTAATCACGTATTTAGTTTGTGCCTAAGACCTCTCACATTGGGCTAACATTTGTAGCAACTGGTTAAGCCGGTTGGGTCCGGGCAGTTTTACGCTACAACTGAGTCCAACCTCGTGTCTTAGTCGATTAATTACACCTAATTAATCACCCTCATATTTATATTAAGTATCCCTAATTAATTACACATTTTTAAGAATATGGGTAGACCTAACTAAATAGGTAAATTCCCAATTCCATAGTATGGGTAGACCTAACTTAATAGGTAAATTCCCAACTCCATAATATGGGTAGACCTAACTCAATAGGTAAATTCCCAATTATGTCCATTTAATTTGTGGTATGCTTAATCATACCCATTTCACATCATTTTATTAACATGCATATTAACCCCATCGTTCCCCACGTAATTCGTTCTCATAACATGACATAATAAAGGGAAGATTCATCACAAATGTCATGGGTTTAACCAACATAGCATATAACTTTATCATGGGTTCAAAAGGTGTCAACTTGCATATATGAACATACATTAAACCCAACTAGCATTTAACCCAAACTTGCATTATGCATGTCATAAAAAAAAAGAGACAAACTTGCATATGAACTTGCACATAAACTTGCATATGAACTTGCACATAAACTTGCATATGAACTTGCACATAAACTTGCATATGAACTTGCACATAAACTTGCATGTGAACTTGCATATAAACTTGCATATGAACTTGCATAACATGTCATATATAGAGGCAACCTTGCATATGTTATGCATATCATAAAAAGAGACAAACTTGCATAAGTGTTCATAGGTTATACAAAAGGTGAACTTGCATGTCATAATGTATGCATAAAACCAAACACTTAGCATGCATAAAATCAAGTACTTAGCATGCATAAAATCTAGTACTTCGCATGCATAAAACCAAACACTTAGCATGCATAAAATCAAATACTTAGCATGCATAAAGTCAAATACTTAGCATGCACAAAATCAAGTACTTAGCATGCATAAAATCAAACACTTAGCATGCATAAAATCAAATACTTAGCATGCATAAAGTCAAATACTTAGCATGCATAAAATCAAATACTTAGCATGCATAAAGTCAAATACTTAGCATGCATAAAATCAAATACTTAGCATGCATAAAACCCAATGCTTAGCATGCATGAAACCCATCACTTAACTTGCATAAACCCACATACTTAACTTGCATAAACCCATATACTTAACTTGCATAAACATAGGGTTAACATTAAACATAGATTAGCAAACTAACATCATATCATATGACTTAAAACCCACTAATCCGCATACAAAACCGCATGATCTCATCATATCTCATCTACTTAATTTAGCAATTGGTTATTAAAGTGATAGAAACTCACCAAAACCAAGATTAGCAAACTTATGAAGTAGAACTAGTTGCTATACAAGAAGGAGATGATGATTAGAGGTTGATTAGCTTGCAACTTTCTTCATAAACTAGTGGAGGTTCCTCTCAAGTTTGATTTTGGCGGCATGGTGGCATCATTTCTATTTTTAGTATGAGTTAGGGTAGTATTAGGGTGTATTTATAGATTAGGCAAGTGTTTTAGGCCATTAGATCAACCCTAAATTAGATTAGGGCCATCAGATCTCGGAAGCTTCTAGAGAATAGCCCAAAACACAGCCAAACCCTAAAATGGTGCACCAGGGTCAAACCAGAAAGCTGTGCAGGTTTCTGGCCCGACACGGGCGCACTTCCCAAGTGCGCCAGTGTATTTTTGTGTTGGCGCACTTCACAATTGCGCCAGTGCATTCTTGTTTGTTTTCGGTTTTTCTGCCTAACTTCGTTCGTCCATATCTTCTTCATACGGACTCCGATTTTCGAAAACTCAGACTCTATTTCGCGTATTTTTCCGAGACGAACGCAATGGTGCAACCCGTTTCCCCTAATTCCCACATCCGGGATTAGTTATTCTTTAATTTGTGAATTTTAGCATTAACCGAAATTCGGGGTGTTACATTCTCCCCTCCTTAAAGGATTTCGTCCCCGAAATCTCTAAGCTAAGGAGAATGCATATCCTACCATCCAAACAACCATCTATTCAATCCATCAAACACGGGCATCCATTTTCCTTAAAACAGTTTCTAATGATGTATGAGCATATGCAAAAAGTGTGTGTATATGTTCCCTATCTAATGTATGAACATATGCAAACCATGATAGTGCCATGCATCCATTATGTATGCGAGAGAACCCTATCGACACATACAATATCTACATGAGTGCACAATCATTCACCAAAATGCATCATCCATATGATAACACAATCATTATACATCCATAGATATAGCTTCCTACACACAATTTTATGCAATATGCAATATGAAGTGATTGAGCCGATCTAGTGCCTAGAGTGTGTATACATGCATCCACGAGCAACCACTAGCAACCACTTGCATCCACATGCATCCATCAAACATAACATGTCTCAAACACATGTTTCAACCATAGGTTTACCCTATCTAAAGGTCAAAGGTTTTAATGAGAGGACATACTAAAGATAATATAAGCACTAGACAAACGATAAAGGAGACGTTCAAAGGACATACCCTCAAAAAGGAATGGGTATAACGAACGCATCTTCGCTTCTGTCTCCCCAGTAGCATTGCTCTCACTTTCTCCCCTTTTCACTTTGACTAGTCGAACCTCTCTGTTTCTCAACTCCCTAATCTCTGACCCAAGGATGCGGGTAGGAGCTCGTCGAATAATCACATCACGCTCTACCTTTACTTCTTTAAGCAAGCTCGGCTCTACCGCCTCTGCGGTCTCATGTAGGAACTTCCTCAAATGTGACACATGGAATGCGTCATGTTTCCTATGCAACCGAACTATTTCTCGAATATAAACTGAAGCTAGACATGGAACAGTCCTCTTGCTCTTTACGGGTATGAAATGGGCACACTTCATAAACCCAATCCCCGTATTACCCTTCCTTGATTTCGGTAATCCATCGAGACACTATCCCACTTCTATAGCGGAACCTCAATGGGTAAAGCAACCCTCCGGGTTTCTTTTGCTCCGCTTTCACCAAGCATCTAGCGACATACTCGGCCACGTCTTTCTTTATACCGGCGCAAAAGAAAACTCGCTTCATGTCTTGGTGCATCTTGTCCCTACCGGGATGAATGGTCATCTTCGACCGATGTGCATCATCAAGCATAGCCTTCCTCAAACCCTCGTCTTGCGGTACACAAAGTCTACCGTCTCTACGCAACCACCCCTTACCATCTAGGGTGTACCTACTCAAATGGCTGGACGACCCCCTCCTCATGAGCTCCTCTACTAACTCATCCAACTGTGGGTCGTCTCGCTATGCCTTGTCAATTCATCCTAAAAGAGTAGGCCTAACCTCCAAGGAGGCTAGCAAACCGGGTACAAAATCAACGGTAGGTCTAAAGCCAAACATCGAAATAAATTCCAAGCTCCGTCGTTCAACGGATAATGAACTCAAGGACAACTTTTTTCTACTTAAGGCGTCCACCACCACGTTACCCTTGCCATGGGTATACGCTATCTCAAACTCATAGGATGCTAAGAATCCCATCCAAAATCATCACAATTGTCCATCTCTCACGCAGACCACCTTAGTCGAACTCGACATCCCCCAAATGCAAGCCCCAAAGGCCTAAACCAATATCAGACAAACACCCAAGGGATATCTCCTTCGAGCTCAGACGACCTACGTGATATGATACTAGTTAAAAATGGCTAAGTAATTTAAGCCTTTGACCAACTTTGGATGTCCTCGCCAGTCTCGCTCCAAAACCGCCATTTTTTCATAACTGGCTTTGCTCAACCTATTGAGCACGTACGAAAACTTATTTCGCTCCCAGAAAAGACCAAGGTGTCATTTACAGAGACCATCACGAACTTATTTAGGTACTCCCTGAACACCCTTCTCATCAATAAAGTATGCGGGGGCGTTCGTCAAACCAAACGGCATCACCAACCACTCATAAAACCCATCCGGAGTCCTAAAGGCAGTCTTCTCTATACTATCCTCAGCCATTCTCAACTGACGAAACCCCGTGGCTAAGTCCAACCGCGAAAATACTGAGGCGCCAACTAGCTGATCAAAGAGATCATCAATCCTCGGCAATGGGTGTCTATTCTTCTTTGTGAGTTTATTTAGTTCTCTTTAGCCTACACAAAGTCTGAGGGACCCATCCGCCTTCGTAGCAAAATACTACTGGAGCACCCCACTCCGATATACTTCGTCTTCTAAACCCCTTCTCAAGCAAATCGCCTACTTGCTTATGGAGTTCCCTCCTCTCACGAGGGGCCATGCGGCACACTGGCCAAGATACTGGTTTGGCATTGTCTACCAGATATATTCGGAAGTCAATCTCCCATTCCGGAGGTAAGCCCCTCACCTCCTCAACCACATCCGAGTATTCCCGGACCGCTCTAACAGATCGCAAACTCTCGACCAACGTGTCAAGCGATTCTAGATAACTTAGCATAACAGTTTCCATGGGATTACAAGAGATCTCGAGAGTGTTACCCAAGCGGGTCATAAGCCTAACAACTCTCCCTTCAAAATCAAGAACGACACCCCTACTGGATAACCAGTCCATGCCCAAAACTAACCCATAGCCCGTGAAGCCCAAAAAGCATCACATCTAAACTCAGCGCTAAGTATAGCAACTTTCAAACCCAAACACATCATGGAGCCCCAATTGGGTTTGAAACAACTAAGAGATCACCTACTAAACTGGTGTCTAAGTGCAGTGACTCAATCTAACAATGATGAGATAAACGAACTCAATACGTCAAAATCAAATAAAGTACGGACAGAATGATCAAACAGGAAAACTAAACTTTCCACGGAAATAGTTCTACCTCTTTCTCGAATCGGTGGAGCTGCGAGAGCCTGGACTTGCCCCCCTTGCCTGAGCTGGTGCTACAAGAGCTTGCACCTGTCCTCCTGAGGTAGACCCCGACCTTCGCCCTTTCTTAGGACAGTCTTTCACCAGATGTCCTGCTTCGTCACAGTGGAAGCAGCCAGTCTTCTTCTTCTTGCGACAATCCTTGTTTAGGTGGCCTAGTGTTCCACAATTGAAGCACTTCTTCTTTCCCTTGCCACCATTACCTTTCCCACCCTTGTTTTGATGTTGCTATTGAGGTTTCTTCTGATCTCCTTTCTTCTCGGGTGCTTTATTAGCATTGGGACCCTTCCCTTCCTCATGCATAAGTGCCATGTCCACTAGCTTCTCAAAAGTGGCCCCCATAGGGATGTGAGACATAGCCAATCCGTGCATTGGTTCGTTCAAGCCTTTAACGAACCTCAGAGCTTTCTCTTCCGGTGTGTTTACCAAGTCTATGTTGAACTTTGCTAACTGATTAAACTTGTTAACATATTCTTTCACCGACAAGTTCCCTTGCTTTAAGTTCAAGAACCTTTCCACGTGCAGATTTTCTTCCACTTTTGAGAGAAACTTTGCCTCAAACCTTTGCCTGAAATCCACCCAAGAGTCAACAGGGCGTTCTCCATTAGTGACCTCCCACCAGAACGAGGCCTCTCCTTCCATTAACCAAGCGGCTAACCTAACTTTCTTTCCCTCTTCCACTTCCAAGATTTCCATCAATTCTTTCGTCTCATTAAGCCAATCCCTAGCTCCCACAAAAGGTTTCCCTCCCATAGCCTTAAACTTCCTACAAGTCATAGCAAAAGTATCCGCGCGAGGAGGAACGAGTGCAACGGGTGGAGGAGGAACATTTGCTGGACCTGCAGCGGCGACCCTAGCCTCTAACAACCTCCTATATCATACTGGTACCGCTACACCGTCCGGAAGATAAAGATCTTCAGCCATGCTGAGACGAAAAAAAGGAAAGATTCAAAACGGAGAATTCGAAAGATAAAGATATGGCTATCGGGGATTATGCTTTTCTTTCAAAAACTTTTCTCTTAAAAGACATGTTTTTGAAAATACTCCTTTCAAAAATATTCTTAGAAAATAGTTTTTCTAAAAAATTTATCTCTTCCGGTAACCTTAAGCTCTGATACCACGTGTAACACCCCACACCCGCTATGGTCACTCGCTAAGGGAATGCCATAACATCGGTGGAGTATTTTAAGTGAATATAGAACAGAAAAATTACAACAAGACAGATATAAGTAATACTTGAAAATTTTAAAACATCATTTCATTGCAGCGGAAAGTAAAACATGTTTGGTTACATCACAAAACCATAATGAGAGTCAAGTACAAAAATATCCATCCTGATAAATAAAAGTACATAATCCCAATACATGAACTGATAGCCATAAAAGAAAGGGTAAGTTGAGCTCTACATCTATGGTCCAGGCTCCAAAAGAGAATAAAGCAGCCTGATCAAAGCCCACTCGTACCGGGCCCACTCTGATAACCTGAGGGTTGGGAAAAAAAGATAAAAACAACGGGGTCAGACATAAGTCTGAGCGAGTCCTATAACTTTAACAATACAATCATTAAAGTAACCAGAGAAGACATAAGCTTGATATACGGTAACGTCTGGGGATGAATGGCTACACTAAGCAGCTTGGTAGACTTAGGATAAACTAAGATAACTGTAAAGACGCATCCACCCACCCAAGGATAATTACTACACTGCACCACACCAGTCATTCCTAATTTTTAAAGGTTGATCCCACTAAGTGTACTTAGTAAATCTTAATGGTAGTTTCGCGTACCCCTAGCTGACTATATAGGTGCCGCCTGCCCCTATCCCCGCTGGGTGTACCCACTACCCCATTTGATCGGCTCCCTACCGTAGATATCCGTGCTGGGCCCACAATGGGGTGTATCACTCCCCAAAGTGGCCACCCGATATAACAAATGGTGCACGGGTTATATCTACACGATGTAACAACGTCTTAGCTACCATCCCGGGCCCACACACGCATATGAAACCCGTTGGACTTGCGTTGTCACCGCTACCCAGTTTTGGCCTCTTATAATCAAGTCCAATATGCATGTCCCGTCACTCGACTAGAGTCGAGCCCACTAAGATACGTTCGGGATATTGGTTGAAATGGGCCCCCACAAGCTACCACCTAAGCTTGTTATTTTATCTAGTGTATCCTACTTAACCCCTTTTGTAATCATGCCCACCTACATGTTAAGGTTTGGTTAAGTCATCTAATCATATTTCAATTTCCACTTAAGGCACCCACTAGATTTCTACATGCCACTCAAGCACTTACTTAACCCTTTACCCATGTTTAATTATATGTTCCACTTTGGTTAAGTATTCTAATCGTATTTTCTATTGCCACCCAAGGCAACCCACTAGATTCCTCATGCCACCCAAGGCACCCACTTAACCCCTCATGTCCCTTTACATGCTAGTATGGTTAAGTGTTTCTTAATTAATTAAGACCGTGATCTTCATAAAGACCTCTCACATTAGGCTATCTTTTATGACTGCTGGTTAAGCCGGTTGGGTCCGGGCAGCCTTATGTCATAACCGAGTCTAACCTCGTGTCTTTACATTAATCACGTATTTAGTTTGTGCCTAAGACCTCTCACATTGGGCTAACATTTGTAGCAACTGGTTAAGCCGGTTGGGTCCGGGCAGTTTTACGCTACAACTGAGTCCAACCTCGTGTCTTAGTCGATTAATTACACCTAATTAATCACCCTCATATTTATATTAAGTATCCCTAATTAATTACACATTTTTAAGAATATGGGTAGACCTAACTAAATAGGTAAATTCCCAATTCCATAGTATGGGTAGACCTAACTTAATAGGTAAATTCCCAACTCCATAATATGGGTAGACCTAACTCAATAGGTAAATTCCCAATTATGTCCATTTAATTTGTGGTATGCTTAATCATACCCATTTCACATCATTTTATTAACATGCATATTAACCCCATCGTTCCCCACGTAATTCGTTCTCATAACATGACATAATAAAGGGAAGATTCATCACAAATGTCATGGGTTTAACCAACATAGCATATAACTTTATCATGGGTTCAAAAGGTGTCAACTTGCATATATGAACATACATTAAACCCAACTAGCATTTAACCCAAACTTGCATTATGCATGTCATAAAAAAAAAGAGACAAACTTGCATATGAACTTGCACATAAACTTGCATATGAACTTGCACATAAACTTGCATATGAACTTGCACATAAACTTGCATATGAACTTGCACATAAACTTGCATGTGAACTTGCATATAAACTTGCATATGAACTTGCATAACATGTCATATATAGAGGCAACCTTGCATATGTTATGCATATCATAAAAAGAGACAAACTTGCATAAGTGTTCATAGGTTATACAAAAGGTGAACTTGCATGTCATAATGTATGCATAAAACCAAACACTTAGCATGCATAAAATCAAGTACTTAGCATGCATAAAATCTAGTACTTCGCATGCATAAAACCAAACACTTAGCATGCATAAAATCAAATACTTAGCATGCATAAAGTCAAATACTTAGCATGCACAAAATCAAGTACTTAGCATGCATAAAATCAAACACTTAGCATGCATAAAATCAAATACTTAGCATGCATAAAGTCAAATACTTAGCATGCATAAAATCAAATACTTAGCATGCATAAAGTCAAATACTTAGCATGCATAAAATCAAATACTTAGCATGCATAAAACCCAATGCTTAGCATGCATGAAACCCATCACTTAACTTGCATAAACCCACATACTTAACTTGCATAAACCCATATACTTAACTTGCATAAACATAGGGTTAACATTAAACATAGATTAGCAAACTAACATCATATCATATGACTTAAAACCCACTAATCCGCATACAAAACCGCATGATCTCATCATATCTCATCTACTTAATTTAGCAATTGGTTATTAAAGTGATAGAAACTCACCAAAACCAAGATTAGCAAACTTATGAAGTAGAACTAGTTGCTATACAAGAAGGAGATGATGATTAGAGGTTGATTAGCTTGCAACTTTCTTCATAAACTAGTGGAGGTTCCTCTCAAGTTTGATTTTGGCGGCATGGTGGCATCATTTCTATTTTTAGTATGAGTTAGGGTAGTATTAGGGTGTATTTATAGATTAGGCAAGTGTTTTAGGCCATTAGATCAACCCTAAATTAGATTAGGGCCATCAGATCTCGGAAGCTTCTAGAGAATAGCCCAAAACACAGCCAAACCCTAAAATGGTGCACCAGGGTCAAACCAGAAAGCTGTGCAGGTTTCTGGCCCGACACGGGCGCACTTCCCAAGTGCGCCAGTGTATTTTTGTGTTGGCGCACTTCACAATTGCGCCAGTGCATTCTTGTTTGTTTTCGGTTTTTCTGCCTAACTTCGTTCGTCCATATCTTCTTCATACGGACTCCGATTTTCGAAAACTCAGACTCTATTTCGCGTATTTTTCCGAGACGAACGCAATGGTGCAACCCCTTTCCCCTAATTCCCACATCTGGGATTAGTTATTCTTTAATTTGTGAATTTTAGCATTAACCGAAATTCGGGGTGTTACAATGCTGGTCCATCTTAGTCTTTTGTTTGCCCCTTATAATTGCAATCAAGGCATATTCATTGGTTCACCTACTCAGACCTAACCTCTGTGAGTAGAGGCGGATCATCTGCCACTCATAGAGGAATACCAAGAGTACCCTACGTCCCCGGAAGCCGCACGCTTCCCCTTCCAATCCTTTGGAGCCGGCAAACAATCAGATGAATGTGCGCTCCCCTCATGCCTTATAACACCTCGATGATATACCCTTGTTGGGTTATTCACCCTCAACCATACGGACTGGTCTAAGCGCCTTATTTTAGCATGTTGTTAGACCCTATGTCTAAACATTCTTTTACGCGCTTGTCTCACCTAACCAGGTTTCCAGTTAACTTGGTTATTCCAATTCATATTGAATTCTTATTCAAATTACCAAGTGTCTCTTGCTTATTAATTTCAGTTATACAACTTAATTCATTTAAGTTTTTTAATAATCTTACAATATGTTACTCTCTAGATTGTGGCCCAAGGTCTGTGATCCACAGTCCTTTTTATATTCTTGTTTGATTTCAATAACATGTTCTACATAATGTGTAATTAAGTATATCTAATTCACATGTTTCCAATTAACATGTCACTTACCATTTATGATCATATATAACTTATTTCATTTTGTAAGTTTTCCTCATTCTCTCTCATTTAATCATAATTCCACTTTACATCATCAATACAACTTATCGTTGTTTACTTATTAACTTACTTAACTAAGGCCCATTAATAAGTTTCTCTACCCATTTATTATAACCTATGTTATAATTTCCCCTTGTCCGTAGGATAAGTCTAAACATGTTATTCTTACCAACGGGTTTCAGACTCCCAGAATAATTAATTTATAATTAAGTACAATATATTTTCCCCCTTCTCTTAACTAGTTTTAGGTTTTCCCCTTTTTTGATTACTTAATTTACAATTAAGTGTTACTTAACTTAATTCACCAGTTATCCTATTCCCTTACTAGTTTATTATATAAACTAAGTTATAATATTCACTTGTCCTTAGGACAAGTCTACCTATTATACAACATTTTCATAAATGTTATTTATTTATAATAGGTTATTATCATTCCCCTTTTAAACCATTTACTGTTGTAAACCATTATTCTTCATTCTCTGTAATATATATTCCTTATTATATTAAGGAAAACATTTCATGAACCTTATCAGTTCCACAGAAGGTATCAGTGATTTATTTTCATAACATCTTCCTAACTAAATCCGTGATAGCAAGTAATTTCTTTACTTTTCTATATTTATTGTGGCTTACTTGCAACAACGTTTTCAGAAATAAGTCATTTAGGGAAATACATCACTTCTCCCTCTTATCACACTAACTCGGTTCATTACATTCCTTCCTTTCTTATTTTCTGAGTTAGACATTCAATTACCATCCTTTCCATTTATTCGTATCTTGTTATATACATATATTTGTATATATATATATATAAGCACTAGACCTCTCACATTAAGCCTACACTTGTGGACGCTGGATTTGCCGGGCGGGTCTGGGCAGACTTCTACCACAAGCTGACTTAACCTCGTGTCTTAGCACATGTTGTTAATTCTTGCACTTAGGCCTCTCACTTTAGGTTCAACATTAGTGGCTGCTGGATATGCCGGTCGGGTCCATGCAGACTTCTGCCACTAATGCAACCTAACCTCGTGCCATAAGTGTATTTACAATTTCTAATTATAATCCTAGGCATATTCAGTTTCATTCAATCACTTATGTTCATATATAATTGCGCTTCCAAATTAAAATCTCAAAACATAATATATGTTATGTTCATTACATGAAAATTTTAGACATATTATCCTTTTTATTGTAATATTGTTTACAGTAATCTAATTTACATGTCGTCCAATTTTAGCCTATATTTTGTTGCATGTCATTTTCAACATATGTTTAATTCTACTAGGTCATGTAAACATTCAATCGGGTAATTATTTTAACATGTCATTCAATCAATAATATGTCCCAAGTAAAGCATGTAATTACAATCACTGAATTGGTCATTCATATCCTAACAAGTTTATTTTCTCCAACATGTAAACGTTCAATAACTTAGCTAATTCCACATAGGAATTTCCAGACATATTCATCTCAACATTTCAATTCGTTACAATAGCAATTTATAATTAAACTGACCATTTCAAAATTTATTAAAAAGGGGAATGCTAAACGATAGTCATAACATTATCTAAAGGCTATAGCTTAAAACCACTCACCTTTAAGCTTTCCCCAAATTTTGGATCTGTTCCATTATATCATCCATGGTTTTCCTTTTCCATTTAATTTGATTCACGACCTAACGACTATGGAATTATTATTTCATGAAAAGAGAAGGGAAAGAGAAATAATTTAAATAGATTGGTTCTTAGAGGTTTACCTTGCTTTCATGATTCAATAATCTTTTTATTAACGTTGATTCCCTCTTCCAGATCTGAATTCATAATCCTCCCAGGTTAACATTTTAATTTCAAAATAGATTTGAGAAGAGAGAGAGAGGGAGTCATGGCAGAGCTCCAGTGTAACCGCCGAATTATGATGTTTAGGGTTAGGTCTAGGGTCTTATTTATAGGTGCTCAAGACCTTATCGTACACGCAGCGCTAAGTCTGCATTGAACCCAGTTAAGAAAATAGTCCAGGTTTGCAAATGAATCTAGCCAAATCTTATTGTACGCGCAGTGCTGAGTCAGCATTGGGTCCCACAAGCTGTTTTGGCGCAGAAATTTGAATTTTGAATGTTTGAATTGTTTTGGCGCATAAATTTGATTTTTGAACTTTTGAATTTCTGGAATTTATTTAACTATTTTATTCACATGAAATATTCTTATATGTATACAATTCCTCTACAGACCATTTTACGCGTATATACGTACGCACAATTTTCGTTTTATTTTCAAAATTCAAACGATGTTGCATCGTTATTTGATTCTTGCCATATTTCATTGACTGTAGCCTTATCTTGAATTTTATCTTTTGTATGCATATATTTATGCATATATATATTCTCATATACATATATTTATTCTTTATTTCCTTATTTGTACGTTCTTATCTTTTCAAATTTTGAATTTGTACATGTACATATATTTGCATGTTCTGTTGGCCCTCTCTAAAACAAAGATAAAAATTATGCCACCGCCGGGATTCGAACCCCCGACTTCTATGTTACAAATCCAATGCCTTAACCAACTGAGCTATGAAGTCTTTTGTTAATAAGTCTCAGAACAATGATAATTAGTGTTCTCTCCTTACTTCTCTTTTTCATGTTAGTTACAATACTTAAATTAAACCATTGCATGAATCTTTTTCTTTTAATGTTAATGCATTATGTTTGCAAATCAGTGCATGCAACATATTTACATTGCATGCAGCCAATCCTTTCTTTCTTTTAATGCATGCATTACAATTTTTTTCAGTGCATGTATTTACTACATGCAATCCTTATTTTATTCTTTATTTTACATTTTAATTTGTTTGCATATATATATATATATATATATTTTGTGCATATACAAACTTCTAGGCTTAATAACTTCTTCATATGATGTCCGTTTTATGCAAACCAGGTGTCTATCTTGACCAGACTTCCGAGACGAACGCAATGGCGCAGCCCGTTTTACTTAATTCTCATTATTTAATTAAGTTATTCTTATTTTATTATCTTAAAAATACGGGGTGTTACATTCTCCTACCCTTAGGAAATTTCGTCCCCGAAATTTAATAAGGGTAAAATCAATTAACCCTCGCATAATGTACATCCATCATGTATGCATCTAATTTTAGAAAATATTATGCACTTGTGCAAAATGAAATACAACATAATAATGCATGTATGCCTAAGCGGTACATCCTATGTGTATGCAAACTTCTCAAAAATCCTTTTTAAAATATGATGCTTACATCCTAGTTATACTGGCAGTTCTACATGAAAGCAGTATTTTGAAAATCAAAATGCTTTTTCATCCAAATTTTCCCACACTCTTACTAAGTAAGAGCATAGTTCATCCAATTGTTGCATCCATAATCCTACCAACCAACTTTATTTTTCGAATTTCAGAAAAATCTAATTTTCTAAATTCGATTTCTTATGTTACAAAAAGGTGGAAAATGGAAAATTTCACACCTTCCGTTTTTCTTTTATATACCTTTTTCCAACCGTAGTTGGATTTTATGAAACAATGTATAAAGATTTCCTATTTTCCTATCCAAGCACATCCTACATAAGAAAATTTTCTTTGTTATAGCTTTTCTTTTTCGTTTTATCTTGCAAAAAAATTTTCAAATCGCAAAACTGGAGTAGATGCAGACAACTATTTTCCTTAATCGGGTTTATGACTTGTTCTTACCTATAAGGTCAATTCAATCTCCTACTACAAGGTGCCAGCATCCACTCTATTCTCATTTTCTACAACTTAATTTGTCTACCCAACAAAATTCTTTTTGAAACAATTTACCAAAAATAATTGTCAAAAGAATAGAGACTTCAAAACTCTCTTGATTAAAAATTCTTATGTGAAATATAACTAGAAAAACTAGCGAGCTATACATGCTCTATAATATGCACCTTTTACTGAGATAATTTTACTTTAAAACTCAATATGTACTTCTTTACATATTTTAAAACTATAATGTTTAAGATTAAAACTTGAAAACACCATAAATCATTTTTTTCCAAACTTTTATAATCTCAAGTTCTTAAAAGTTAATAATGGGGTTAGACTCAAAACGGGTTTCCAATTTTTCTAGGCTCTCCTAGACACTCCCCAAGGTCAATTCTCTCAACTATATATATTCCTAATCCATTTTTCTCTGTTCAACTTTTTCCAAAATACTAATCATATGGGATTTATTTTCCTTCCGTACAAAGTATATTGTACACTTCCGAACCAAACTTCTTAAGGGTCTCAAATTTCCTTATTCATTCATTTAGTGTACAAAACAAACATCCCATTTCGTACCATATTATACTCTTTTTATTTAGTAGGTTCCTCTATAGATCTAGGTATATATATATAATATATTTATATTTTTAAAAATACAAATACGTTCACTCACTATTTATATAGGAATTCTAAACCTAAGCTCTGATACTAGATGTGACAACCCCAATTTCGACAGACCGCATTTTTTCAAAATTCCAATCTATAGAAACTCGGATTGGTTGGCTCTGGTATCCTGCAGGAAAGACAAAGACATAAAACATGTCAGAGCTTAGAAAAATATCTCACAGCGGAAAGGATAAAATATAGTATAATCAAAACATTGCCTTACCGTATTATTAATACTGTTTAACCAGTATCCAAAACTATCATATCTCTACCAGAATCTAACTTGCGAGTGTGACATGAGGAGGGGGGGTCAGAACACAAGTTCTGGTGATTGGATTTAAACTATACACTTTGGATAATCTTACATATACCGTTCAATCAAAATTTCTTATTTATTAGGTTACTTGGGTTAACAGCACTCAAGGCTTACACACACGCCGTACCCATTTACTTCCCAGTGAATTTAACCTAATATAGTATATGTAGCTATCTCTCAATATTGAGATACACCCCATGGTACACCACTAGCACGGTTTCCACCGAATCATTGCAGGAATATTGCAGTCCCTAATCCTACGCCTGAATGTCGTACGGATTTCTGTATATATGTCAATGCTACATCTGCAAAGAACCACCACTTCTATATTACGTAAGTGTTCAGACTACCATCTTTGAACCATTCGATCGAATTAGGTTCCATCCTCGAATAATGCCCTCTAGTCTTATAATACACCGCCCAGAGCGACATGAGTGTACCTAGATTTTTCCCACGTACGTATCGTCAATCGTTCTCGATGTCTATTGCACGTGTTCTCTATATGTGTGCCCGAGTCCCGTGGTAGGGCTAATCAAGAAACATGGGACTTGGTCGGGAGCTTTCAGATATCTGCCGATTGCAGAGGCTAAGGTCTGCTTTTACCGTGGCTATGGTCCTATTAGACCCTCCCTCAACTAATGAAAGGCACCCAAGAATATCAAGAATGGGAACTTAACCCCGGCCTTCTATGCCCTTCAAACCTATTGGCTAACCTCGCCCATAACTAGATAGCAAAGTATATGGTCTTTTGGAGTTCTCTGCCTTTCCGCTTTACGTACCGACTGAAGATGGTAGGTAGACGACGAGTTGCTATCACAGGGCACTAACTGGTCTCGCCGAATCACGCTGGTCCATCTTAGTCTTTTGATTGCCCCTTATTATTGCAATCAAGGCATACTCATTGGTTCACCTACGCAGACCTAACCACTGTGAGTACAGGCGGATCATCTGCCACTCACAGAGGAATACCAAGAGTACCCTACGTCCCCGGAAGCCGCATGCTTCCCCTTCCAGTCCTTTGGAGCCATCAAACAATCAGATGAATGTGCGCTCCCCTCGTGCCTTATAACACCTCGATGATCTACCTTGTCGGGTTATTCACCCTCAACCGTACAGACTGGTCTAAGTGCCCTACTTTAGCATGTTGTTAGACCCTGTGTCTAAACGTTCTTTTACACGCTTGTCTCACCTCACCAGGTTTCCAATTAACTTGGCTATTCCAATTCATATTGAATTCTTATTCAAATTACCAAGTTTCTCTTGCTTATTAATTTCAGTTATACAACTTAATTCATTTAAGTTTATTAATAAGCTTACAACATGTTATTCTCTAGATTGTGGCCCGAGGTCTGTGATCCACAATCCCTTTTATATTCTTGTTTGATTTCAATAACATGTTTTACTTAATATGTAATTAAGTATATCTAATTCACATGTTTTCAATTAACATGTAACTTACCATTTATGATTATATATAACTTATTTCATTTCATAAGTTTTCCTCATCCTCTCTCATTTAATCATAATTCCACTTTACGTCGTCAATACGACTTATCATTGTTTACTTATTAACTTAGTTCTATTAACTAAGGCCCATTAATAAGTTTCTCTACCCATTTATTATAACCTATGTTATAATTTCCCCTTGTCCCTAGGACAAGTCTAAACATGTTATTCTTACCAACGGGTTTCAGACTCCCAAACTACTTAATTTATAATTAAGTACAATATATTTCCCCCATTTTCTTAACTGGTTTTAGGTTTTCCCATTTTCTAATTACTTAATTTACAATTAGGTGTCACTTAACTTAATTCACCAGTTATCCCATTCCCTTACTAGTTTATTATAACCTAAGTTATAATATTCACTTGTCCCTAGGACAAGTCTACCTATTATACAGCATTTTCATTAATGTTATTTATTTATAATAGATTATTATTGTTAGATCCAAAAATGGATCTAACACCCAAACTAGTAACAATTTCTATTGAAATGAAATTAAAAATGAAGAAAACACATAATTTATAGTGGTTCGGCGTTAAATAGCATACGTCCACTTTCTACTCATTGAATTGATTGTTTGAATGTAGATACAACAACGATTCTCACCCACTTTCACTCATACAGTGCATAGATTCACTCAATCTTCTCTGAAATGTACTTTAAAAGATGACTGTAGTCTGAAAATGGTGATGGAATTCGGTTCTTAAAGGAGTTTCAACTCTGAAAATGCCAAAAGATCCTTTCAAATGTGCCTTGGTGGTGTATTTATAGGTGGAAAACGCTTCTGGGATGGCTTCGGTTCGGATCCATGTGGCGCTCATCCCATGAGTGTTGGGTTCGGATCTCTTCTGGTGAAGACAGTGCATCAAGTTAGTGGATGAATGTAGGGTGATGGGCTCGCAACCACTCCGAACTTTCAGGGAACGTAGGCAATAACTGTCACAGATTATGGCCCGGATCGGATATGCTTAGGATCAGAGGGACGGGTCGGGTTGATCCCGAACCGATCCGATTCAGCCTGCGCTTCTTCCTTCTCTTCTCTGCGTTGTTCTGCCTTGACCAAGTAATACCGATCTGATCTGGTCGTTGAGGTGAGAATTCTTTTAGTGAACATCCTTCATAATCGATCTTCTAACTTTGTGTAGCCTAATTCACAAAGTAGGCTAACATTTTGCCCCCTCGAAGTACGCTTCTATTGAAAATAGAGCATGCTTCGAAATTGTCTATCCATTGATCTTTGAATTTAAATCATTGAATAGTCACTTCCATTCGCTTGTAAAGTTGTGTTGCTTTATCAAGCTTCACCTCTTGGTGTCTACATATATATCATAGAGCGCACAAATTGCTTTCGTTACTTCAAATAACTTTGAAAATTTTTCTTGATGTCTAGTAGCTCCTCCAGGTAAACTTAATAATGCATATTTATTAGATTTCCACTTCTTTTTCTGAACCAATCTAGCGCACTGGGTTGAGCTTCAGGCTTTGTATGTCCATCCTATCCGATCTGACTGTCACTGCGATGAATCATAAGGCTGCACTGATGTGGGCCATTCTCTCAACGGGTCGAGTCAGGCATTGGGGGCCCACGAAGAAAACAAAAAGCCCCCTATCCTTATATATATTTGCACAAATATTTCTCCCCCTCTTCACTTTATTCCGCCTTCCTCCTTGTCGCTCAGCACAATCTCTAACCCTAGTTCGTAAACCACGAAGAAAAAAAATCCTCGATTCCTCAAAATAAATCCGTAGGTAAAGCTTTAATTTGTTGTTTAACTGATTCTAACTCGGAATTTAAGAGCGATTCGAATAATTTTTCCCATCATTGTGTTAACTTCGACACGATGCTGAGTGCTCCCTCACCATCGACGTTGGTGGTCTCGACGCCACCTCGAGATGGTTGCGGAGGAAGCTGGAGCCAGCGTTGGACATATAGATTCGTGGGTACTTCATTGTGATGGAGTTCGTGAAAAGTGGATGAGCTTTGGAGAGGAGGCGGGTTTGGTGCTGATAAAGAAATGGAGAAGATGGAAAAGTGATAGAGGAATGGGATCGGTTTGAAGTAGGAGGCACAAGAGGGAGGAGAAATAAATTCATCCAACCCGGTCGGGTCAGAAGGTGAAGCAGGATCATGGGAAAAATAAGCTTAAGGACATAAGGATGGTTCGGTTTGGTGTCGACCGACCCACTCGTGGCTAACTTCTTCTAAAACCATCTGATTCGATCCTCTCCGGTGAACCATTCAAAATTACCTGTTGATGACTTGTGTACCCGAACCGATCCCATACCACCCAGGGCTAACGAACCGATCCAATCTTGATATAAGAGAGGGAACTTAAACCAATCCGATCATAGCACGCACATCCGAACCGATCCCATACCACCTAGGGCTAACGAACCGATCCGAAGCGACTTTGTTAAAAGTGACTCAACTAACTAAATCAATATTGGCCGTGGTCTATGACTTTATGGACAGTTAGGATATAGCCTTATAATCATGACTGAAATTGCAAGATTATCCTGAACACATTACTGCTTCGTCAAACTTTTGCACTGTACCTTTATGCATTTACTTAATCTCTTGCATACACTTTGTACACTTTAGTTTACACATATGCACGGGGGGATATGGACAACTTTACTCAAACTTCCATTCTTTCTTCTTCAATAGCTTAACAACCATGGCAGAAAGACGCTCGTCTAGATTGCCAGAAAGGGGAGATGTTGCAAGGTCATCTGATAATCCACTCGTCGAGGATGTATCTTCCACCTCAGACTCATGATGGAATAGTGAAGGCCCAGACTACGAGATGGAAGTTCATAACAGTGAAGCCTCTTCTGGGGGTGATGTCTCTCTCGGCGAAGAAGAAAGAGGGGTAGGAGATAACCATGTTCCCGACGAATTCAGGGATGTAGTTATCTTGGAATCGCCTAAAGATTCAGTTGAGTCGACAATTGATAACGATAGACTAATATGAATACGCCTCAAGCATGGGATTCTTCAAGGAGATACCCTTTTACCCTCAGAAACAGATCACCCCCAAAATCCACCAGAAGGATATATGGCTATTTCCAGATTAATGTGCCTTGTTGGAGCGATACCTCCATTCCCACCATTCATAGTCGATTTCCTGAGATAGTTAAGGATTGCCCCCATGCAAATTCTTCCCAATTCTTATGCCTATTTGTATACCATGTACATTGCCTATAGAGAAATTCTTGGTGAAGAGTTGACTTTTGAAGACTTTCATTTCTTTTACAACTTCAAACATCGAAACAATGACACTCCGTCCTTTGTATATTTCGAATATGTGCCAAAAAGGAAAATTATCACCATTCTGTTTAGTAGCAATGCTGGGGATCCAAATCCTGAGTGATTTTACATTAGACAGTAGCCAGAATGCACTAGAAGGTGGCTCAAGTCAAGTAAGGACGTCAACGTTTTAAATTTCAGACCTCAGAAATGTACTAATGTCGCTTGTTTTTACTTGTAGTTCCTAATCCGTTGCAAGAAAAACATTCAATACAATTTGATCGCTTGAATTGGCTACTCAATGGTGACTGGAATTTCTTGACCATCAACGAGTGTTTAGTGGATAACTATCTTCGTAGGAATCATCTTGTTGCTATAACTCGTAGCATAGGGCATTGCGAGGGACCCTATGTGTATATACCTCTTGTTGAAGGGCCAATTGAGGCCTCATCGGGGCATAGAGATAGCCTGAAGGATCCTCTAATGCCTCAAAAGATTCCTTCTCCTTCATCTTCTACAACTCTAGATGACATACTAGCGAATATACCTGCCGCCGACAGGGAAAAATATATTACTCCTAATGATGCGGCCACTCCTGAGGGGCCAATTTCTCCAAAGGGGTTGCCATCAGTTATTCCTCTAGGATACACTCCCATAGCCGATGATTCCACATTTCGAGACCTAAGGGATCTTCCCCTGCCCGGAACTTTTTATTCTTCAGAGGATTTCCCAACAAATCCTCTCACTTTTACTTCCGAGGAAGAGATCACTCCTGTAAAGGCCAGGGATACTATCAATCCGGGCTCTGGTCTGTTTGGGGGGAAACATAACTTAGGATACACATAACACTCTAGCACTGCACGTCACAACACTTGAGCTCTATGCTAATATTGATCTTAATATTCTTTCATTTCTTCTTATAGGTCAAATGGGGAGGCAGCGATACCATATGCGAGATGTTCGTTCGAGCATGCCCCTATAGATCCCGACGATAAACATGATCGGTATGAGAGTAAGGGTAGAGACAACATGAGGGATCGACTTCCAAAGCCTTATCGACCTTCATGTTCTCGGTCCCCACACTGCAGAGGCTCAGATAAACACAAGAGTCATTCTTCAGATCATGAGAAAGACAAGCACGGTGCTAAGCCTCATGTTCCCTCTAACACTACTACAAAAGTGGGCATATTCGACACTAATTTGTGTGCGTTGCATGAAAAGTGTGGCGAAAGCTATGATTTCTTCGAGCTTCTGCAACAGCATTCATATGTTGTTGCATTATACGTGGATGCACTGTTGCGGTGGGAATTTTAGTGTTCTGATGTGCAACACCAGTTAAAAGCGTAGCATTACGTATATATAATCCAGCTCAGCTATCCGCGTTATCAACATATAAAAACCCCAACCATAGATGAAAGATTAATCCAACGGTTCAAACCATCTATGGATCTGATGATCTTAATGTTAGCCATCATCCAATCATTGACAGCCACGTCATTTCATTCTTTTGACGAAATTTTGGCGTGATCTTCTCCCTTCATGAAATCGTTTTCTTCTCTATCATCTAATCGTTTTTCCCCCTTTTTACTATTGACAAAAATTTAAACCTAAATTCACGTCAGTATCGATCCTCTCCTCGACAGCAAATTCTATTCCAAAAAGGATGAAGCTTTGAAACGCTTTCTAGTTTTGATTACTCAGGGCGCTGACATCGCCAGTTTTTCCCTCAGGTTCAGTTTGTATTGCACTGTGAATTAGTTGCGCTTATTATAGATTGGATTATGAGTAATTAGTAATTAGTTCATTTGTTACATTTTGGAAAACCCATTCGCTTATGAGTAATTAGTTGCGCTTATTATTGATTTGGGATTTGGGATTATGCTGAGGTTTATTCGAAAATTATACCCAGCAATAAACCATGAGAACCGGGCTACTGGCATGAAAAAGACATTGGTTTATTATAGAGGTCGAGCTAGTTAAGGAATGGGGACTGCGGTTAATTTGCACTGCTTGAGGTTCATACCTTACACTGCGGTTAATTTGTATGCTTGAGGTTAATTTGCACTGCGGTGTGTATGCACTGCGGTGACATCCGAATTTTATGCCTCTTACCGCAGATTTTGACAAAATCTGAAGCGGGCACTCAAGCATTTTCGTTTTATTACAATACACATCATACACGCAGTGCATATATACACTCACAAGTATACACGCACACACAAGTATACACGCACAAGTATCATAAGTATACACGCACAAGTATACACGCACAAGTATCACAAGTATACAAGCTCAAGTATCATAAGTATACACGCACAAGTACACACGCTCAAGTATCATAAGTATACACACACAAGTATACACGCACAAGTATCACAAGTATACAAGCTCAAGTATCATAAGTATGCCTTAATTATCAAACAATTTGACATGTAACACACATTAATTATCAAACAATTTGACATGTAACCACATCTGAAGGAAATTCAAGCCATATAATAACAGTGTCTCAAATTCAAGCCACACAACCACATCTATGTACAACTAACAGAGCACCAGTTTGTATTATTATTTCAGAATCTTGGGTGGGGCATTATAACCTTGTATGTATGTATGTGAGTGTGTGCATGTGTGGTTGTGTCTCACTATAAGAAACTGTGGATGGAAGTAAAATTTACCTATGATCACAAAAAAATGGTACCACCGGTTCCTCCCTATTGCTCACAAACAGAATTTCAGGCCTCGTCAAAGGATGAGTATGTGTGGTGCGCTCAACCCTAATGATGTATTTCTTGTTGTCGAATCGAGCAGCAAAAACATTCTCCAAGCCAATGCCTTCATAAAATTCCATTTTCAGGTATAATGATCTATGGTCAATTCGAGACCAATGACAGTCGTCAATTTCACACACATTTCCCATTGGCGTCATTAATTCTTTTACTGCAGGAACATTTGTCTTCAGGAACTCGGGAAAGCCAACAACTCTGGCCTATGATTCTGCCTCGAACGCTGGTTCAGGCTCAAATTCTTCAGCAGACCATTGTTGCACATAAAAAGCACCTCCAATTTTTGTAAAAAGTTTCAACATTAGCGCATGATCACGCGTACTGTAAGATGGGCATGTTATTAGAAAAGAGTTTTTGGGTATAACCCGTATAGTCCACTCCTCAATGAGCTTCAGCGTATGCCTAAGCGTGAGATGCACAAATTCGTAAGTCCAATGTCCTGAAAGAACAGTGGCAGTGATGCATAGTGAAGAGTCCTCCATTGTTTTTTTTTTAACTTTTGACGATGGAGTTTTGTTTAGGAGTTGAAGATGTAGATGACGATATGCTTCTGAAGCTTGACAGGATATGAAGTGACACACTGTACGTGGCAGTAATATGGGAACTGAAAACTTTTTGCTCAGAAGACGAATGGCCATATGAAATTGCTTATTTGTTGGCTGGCATGAGTGACCAATCGCCAATGGTCAGTAAGTCAATTGTAATAATTGTGTTCATAACATTTTACTAAGAAGGCCAATGGCCATTCGATGCCACCACTTATCAAATAACTTGTTATCATTTGATCAGGTGCATATTTAATTCTGGAAGGCAGAGGGATACATTTTGCAGATCGGATTGCTGCATATATATGATTCATATATAGGTACATACTAATATACATATATATTTCCTATTGCAATCGGATTGCTGCATATATATGATTCATATATATATAAACGAGTAATACATTTTGCAGGTGTGGACACATGTGTACATGTTCAGAATTCGCTAAAGAATTGGCCAGGAATGGATCAGGATAATGTCCCTTATGCTGTGCACCTATTCTTGAAGTAGTTCGAGCTTACTGTATACAATGAACAAAACGGTGTAGCTTATTTTTGAGTTTTGATATTTGGATAATTAAAACAATTGCTTTGGATGAGTTTCTTGTACAAAACCTGTATTGCAAAATATTTAATTAAAGCATTGTATTTCTATCAAATTAGTGTTGCATTTTCCTTCTTCTACTGTTGCGTTAGCTTTTATTGATATTGCATTTCATTGTAATGGTGTTGCATTACATATTGTAGTGGTGTTGCATTACATTAAATATAATTGCTTACCCGTCGCACGTGGACCCCACAGCTGACGTGGATAGCTGGTGTGACATGTGACACGTGGAGTGCTGACATGGAGAGATGACGTGTCGTGTGACACGTAGACAGCAGACGTGGAAAGATGACGTGGCGACACTGGAAGCCGGGCCCTAACTAATGCTTAAGGCAACGCTGAATAGTGTTGCATTACGTGCAAATAGTGTTGCATTATGGCTATAATGCAACACTTTCTTTCCGTGGCCGTAGATGGGCAAAAGTGTTGCCTTAGGTGGCTAATGCAACGGCCGCGGATGCCACGCCCCCCTGGTGTTGCCTATTTGAAAAAATGGCCTACGGCAACGCTTTTTTGATCTACGGCCACATAAAAATAGTGTCGAATATGCCCACTTTTGTAGTAGTGTAAGGGCACGATTCCTCAAGATGATACTTCACAAAGGCTTTCTGATCCCAAAGGGAAACAACCAGAATCGGGGAAAGATGTCGGGAAGAAACGACCCACCGCGAAACTATCTCGTCGCACTATTAACATAACTACCACAAGACTTGCTATCCTCAATGACGAGAACCAGGATAGACTAGAAGTCCTTAGTTAGCAATTTCCCGAACACCATTTCAAGCACATGCATTTCGTTCCAAAAATCAAACCGGTAAAACTTAACTGGGCCAATGATGTCAAGGCTACCATAGATTTCGTGGATGAACAATATAAATAAATGAAGAAGTATGCAAAGACCCTCTCTAAAATCTTTAGTGATCTAGTGGCAGATGTGAAAACCATGGCTGACGCTGCTGAGTATGATGCGAGTGCCATCGAAAATTCTGAAAAAGATCTGGAGGATGCCCAAACTAAGCTTGCTCTTGTGCAGCGTGATGAAGATAATTATAAAAAGAAGCTCGAGGAATTACAAAAGTGTTATCATTCCGAGCTTGAATCCCATAGCCAGGAGTGGATAGATTTAAAGAAGCAGGCAGAGGATGCCAAATCTGAAAATACCCGCCTTGTCCAAGAGAAAGCAAATTTAGCCAAAAAGAATGCAGATCTTGAGGCTAAGCTATTGGAGGCCGAAACAAGGTCAGCTCTTGTTGAAGGAAATGTAAATACAGCTTTGCAGCAAGTTGAAGAAGTCAACAAATAGCTCAAAGACGCCCAAAGGGAGATTGATGAGAGTGGTGAAATCATGGTCGGATTCTTTCCTCAAGTGATCCGTCACCGAGACCTTGCCTGGCTTAAGGATTTTCCCACTCCCCTTGTATATGCATGGGACCAATTGGTCGAATGGGAGAAAGCAAAACTCGAGGTGAATTCAATTGACGAAAATAAGCTTATGGAGACATTCCTTAGAGGTGAGGAATCAGTGCACTTGGCCGAAGGGCGTAGACTTATTGTTGCTGCCATGGAGGAGGATAAACGTCAGGCCAAAGGAAAAAATAGCAATGAAACTGGCTCCTCTTATGCTACAGCTGAGGTCATTGGAGTAGAGGGATATGACCTGGAAAGGCCAGGAATTCCTGAGGCTTCTCCTTTGTCTCCTATAACCGAGTCTACCTCTGATGTTACTGATGTTCAAGTCGAGAAGTCTATTGAAGGTATTTCTACCTTTTCGCCTTTATTCATCAAAGCTATTTCAACCTTTGGTCATATTGTCGGACAGACTATTGAAGACCCCATGTTTTATCCTGAATTAATAACTGTTGCTTCTCGCTCTGTAGGTACTAAGCTAGTTGAAAGGGCCGACGATTCACAAAAGACATCTCCGGGTAAAAAATCTACTGAAGAGACCCAAGAGAAACAAGATAAAGTAACTGCTACAGATCCTGGGAATGATGACGAGGGCAAGAGAAAGGAGGTCATTGACAAGGCTCTTATACCATCTAACACCGAAACTCCTCATGATGATGAAATAATAGTTGCTTTGAAAGATGACGGTGGTAATGACGGGCATGATGATGACCCTGACGTTACTATAATTGGGGAAGCAGGGAATGTTGATGATCTGACTTTGGCGGAGATGAAGGCCAAGCAAGATAGGCGTGTGCAGTTGAAAGTTAAGGAGATAGATCCTGAAAATTTTAAACCTCTTGCGACAGTACATTCCGGGTCAAGGTTAGTCGTTAAACTTTCAACTAGATCGATCACTGAGGAACTTGCTAAAAAATATTCTATTGACCCCAGTGCTCCAATTCCTGGAAAGAAGTCCGTGGACTCCAGCACCTCAACTTTGGAGAAGAAGAGGCAAAAATGCATCATTAGTGAAGCTGAAAAGGAGGAGAAAGAAAAGCTTAAGTCTGTTAAGAAAGAAAAGTCTACTCCAAAGTCCAAATGACAATGCGTTTTGTTTTTTTGTTTTGATATTCCACTGGTTTGTTATTGTTGTAGCGAGTGCGGCCCTCGCATCTCTTGCTTAGTTTTTCTGTATAAGCTCATGTGTTTGTGAATAAAGTAGTTTGTTCCATGTAATGTAAAATATTTGTGAATCTATTATTTAAGTAAAAATGCAGATAAACAACATGTTATATCACAGTTATACAATAAAGTCATTATTAAGGGAACATATGTACATATATATATGCCCCCAATCAATCTTGAATGACTGATTAAGGCTTATTCGAGATTGATTAAATTCAACATCCTGTTGCCCCCAATTCTCCGGCGGGGCTACATTTCTTTCGTCATTGACGCTTATTCTTCTAGCATTTTTATACTCTCACGTCTCATAACCAGGTTAGAGTATTACTGAGGCGGTCTCTTATCGGGGTGCACCTTCACGCCTCAAGGGACGTCATCTTCCCATCTTTTATACTCTCTCTCGATTCATGAGAGTAAGAGTTAGGAATGTCATCTTCCCATTCCTTCTATCTTATTACACAAACGATCATTTCGTTTACTCCTGCACATGAATTGCCTCCAATTTTTCAAGTTGAATTTAACGTTTTGTGCTTTGTAGTCATGATAGAACAATTACTGGAGATAGAAATATTGCAGGAAAGTAAATGACACACGATATTTTTAAAGTTCTTCAGCTAAATCGTAGCCTGCATCCACTTCATAATTTTTCATTCATATAAACAGACTTTTTAAGGCAAGTCGTGCCTTTTTAAATAGTCTATAAAAACAAAAAAGGAAAATTCCTATTTAGCTCGGATATCGCCGCAACTGCTGAGCATTCCAAGCTCTGGGAATCTCCTCACCATCCACGGTCATTAGCTTAAAGGCTCCTATATCAATCTTCCATTGGATGACATATGGTCCTTCCCACTTTAGACCCAACTGGGTTGAAGGCGGGAATATTCGTTTTAATACTAAGCCCCCCGGTTTGAAAGTTCTGAAGCGAACTTTTCAGTCATAATAACGTGCTACTTGGTGTCGATGTCTTGAGGCACGCATGTCAGCTTCATCTCTTTTTTCTTCAACCATGTCAAGAGACGCTAGAAGGAGTGCTCTATTCGTCATTGGGTCATACTATGTTACCCTATGAGAGGGGACTTCGAGCTCCACCAGGATCACTGCCTCGGATCCGAAGGAGAGTGAGAAGGGAGTATGGCTAGTTGCCGTCTTAAAGGTTGTCCTGTAGGCCCACAAAGCTAGCGGCAACTCATCCACCCACTTTGCTTTGGCTTGTTCTAACCGCTTCTTAAGAATGGATTTAATAACCTTGTTTCTTGCTTCAACTTGCCCATTTGTCTGTGGGTGAGCTACAGCGGAATAGCTTTTATCGATCTTGTATTTCTGACAAAAATTTCTGAATTCGGCGTTGTCGAACTGTGTCCCATTATCAGTAATAATGGTCTTCGGTATCCCAAATCGGTAGATAATGTTTCTGACCACAAAACTTATCACCTTCCTTGTCGTGATCGGGGTTAAGGGTTCGGCTTCCACCCATTTCGTGAAATAATCCACGGCTACGATCGCGTACTTTGCTCCTCCTTTGGCAATGGGTAACACTCCAATAATATTGATTCCCAACATAGCAAAAGGCCAAGGGCTTACCATTGACTTAAGTTGAGTCGGGGGGCTCTGGGAACTTTCGCGAATCTTAGACATTTATCGCAGCGTCGTGAGTAGTCAGCTGCGTCTTTATTCACGGTAGGCCAAAAATATCTATACGCAATACCTTCTTTGCAAGGGTTTGGCCCCCATTGTGATCTTCACACTCACCTTCAAGTACTTCTTGCAGTACACGTTTGATGTCGTCGTGTGCGATACACCACAATAGGGGCTTGGAAAACCCTTGGCGATAAAGGACGTCGTCCTGTAAAATGTATCTTGCAGCCTTACGTGTTACAGCTCGTCTTTCGCTTTTCTTTAATGGGAGAATCCCGCTTTTGAGAAAATTCTTGATTAGTGTTATCCATGACTCCCTCTCTGGCTCAGTGTCTAGGATTAGCTCCACCTCCTTTAGGTCGAAACTCGATGACTCCAATACCTCTATTGGAACCATTTCAGTTTCTTCAGGGTTGTCAGAACTTGCTAGTTTTGCCAACCGGTCTGCTTTCTGATTCTCTTCTCTTGGAATGTGCGTTATGCTATAATGCTCCAAACTGCCCAATGACTCCTTTACTTTTTAACATAAGTAACAAGCCGACGTCCTTTGGTCACAAACTCTTCTCGCACCTAACAAACAACTATCTTGGAGTCACAGAGTATGTCTAGTGTCTTTACTCTTAACTCCTTAGCGATTTTTAGCCCGGCAATCACGACTTCATACTCGGAGTCGTTATTGGTGGCAGAAAATTCTAATCGCAAGGTATAATAAATAGATCGTTCTTCAGGAGTGATTAAAACAACTCCGGCGCCGGATCTTCGATCATTCTTGGCCTCATCTGTATATAGTCTCCACGGACTGAACTCCAGCTGGTGTTCAGAAGCAACAACCTTGTCGTCCACCGTTTCTTCTGCGGGTATCATGAATTCTGCTACGAAATCAGCAAAGGCCTATCCCCTTATTGATTTCCACGATTGAAAATTCAAATCGAATTGGCTCAACTTGATGTTCCATTTAAGTAATCTCCCTGATGCTTCGGGTCTTTGTAACACTTGCCTTTAGGGTTGATTAGTGTATACAATTATCGGGTGAGCTTAAAAGTAATGGCGGAGCTTTTGGGAAGCAATCAAGAGGCTATAAGCAAGCTTTTATATTCTTGGATAATTACGCTCTGCGGCGGCTAGCTTCTTGCTTATGTAGTATACAGGCCTCTGAACTTTATCTTCTTCACACACCAACGTTGTGCTGGCAGCATGAGATGATACTGCCAGGTAGACGAACAAATCCTCATGTTCCATAGGTTTTGACAATATTGGAGGCTTCTCTAATAAGTCTAATATTTTCTGGAAAGCCTCCACACAATCAGGAGTCCACTCAAAATTTCGTTTCCCTCGTTTTATCAGATCGAAGAAAGGTACACACTTATCTGTGGCTTTGGAGACAAACATGCTCAATGCAGCAACTTTTCCAGCCAGGCTTTGAACATCCTTAATCTTTCGTGGTTCTTCAATATTCCTTATTGCTGCTATCTGACTAGGATTTATCTCAATCCATCGATAGCTCATGATAAACCTAAGGAATTTCCCATACGCGACCCCAAACGAACATTTTAGAGGGTTTAACTTTATCCCACACCTTCAAAGAATGCCGAACATTTCGGCTAAGTCTTTTGTATGGTTTGAAGATTGTCTAGACTTCACAAGCATGTCGTCCACATAAACCTCCATGGTTTTTCTGTTTTGATTATAGAACATGCGGTTGACCAAGCGCTGATATGTGGCTTCTGCATTCTTTAATCCAAATGGCATTACCACATAACAATATAACCCCAAGTCTATTATGAAACTTGTGTCCTAATGATCTGGTATGTGTATGGGAATTTGATGGTATCCCGAATAGGCATCCATAAAGGATAAGAGTTCGTGTCCGGCCGTCGAGTCCACTAGTTGATCAATCCTGGGAAGAGAAGAGTTATCTTTCGGACAAGCCTTATTCAAGTCAGAGAAGTCAATACACGTACGCCACTTCCCGTTATATTTTTCGACTAGGACAAGATTTGATATACAGTCAGGATATTTCGAGTCCTTAATGAATCCATTATCCTTCAATTTCTCTATCTATTCCTTCAAAGTTGTTGACCGCTCTGGGCCTAACATCTGTCTCTTCTGCTTGACTGGTCGGTGTTTTGGATTGATACTCAAAGAGTGGCTCATAATAGCAGGTGAAATCCCACACATGTCAGCGTGAGTCCAGGCAAACACATCTAAATTTGCCTTCAAAAAATCAGCCAACTCTTTCACTCGAATTGGATCTAGCTGCGATCCGATCTTCAATACTTTTGTTGAATCCGCATCAGCAATGGATATATCTACTGTCGTCTCGTTGGGAGTCATCTTTCTATCCTCGGGTTCTCTATCCTCTCTTGTATCTATATCTTCGAGCACATCTAAGTGCGACTCTCCTGGGGCTGGACCCCTTAATTGCTATGATGAATTTTCCTTCGAAGAGGGAGAAACGCCCTTGGGTTATATATCCAACCCCTTCATTAGCATCTTCAACTCTGTCATGTAACAAGCTCGTCCTGTAGCTCGGTCACCTCTCATCACCCATACTCCTACGTCAGTCGGGAACTTAAGCAGTAAGCACTAAGGTGCAATACATGCCCTAAACTCTGCGAGGGACGGTCGGCCTAGGAAGCATTGTAGGGTGACTCAACATCCAGAACTAAAAATGGAAGGATTCTCACTCTCTGGCGATCTCCTTGTCCTAATGTCACTGGTAATTCTACATAGCCCATCAGAGCCGTTAATGCCCTATTGAAGCCCCGTATCCATCCTTCGCAGGGCTTTAAATCTTTTGCTTCGAGTTTCATTTGTTCAAAGGCTTTCTTGAAGAGGATATTAACTGAGCTTCCATTGTCTACCAACACCTTATGGACTAAAGCGGGGCCGATGGCCGTGGTAATTACCAGTGGGTCTTAGTTGGTGATTGAATTCCAGAATCGTCTCTACCACAGAATATGACGTCGTCTGATATCGTCTTTTGTTGTTTCACTGGAGTAATGTCTTCGAGGTTACTGCATTCTCCTGCCTCAAAGTGCTTGGTAGCATTAACGTACTGATCCATTGCTTTGAAACTATGGCTAGCTAGATGGGGTCCTCCTATAATGGTATTGATAACGATCTCTTTACCTTTCTGCTGGGTTGTGGGTTTGGAAGTAGGCTGGTTTTGGTTCGGGGCTTGCCCTCCTTCCCCCCTGTCTCGTGGGGCAACCTTGTACTCGTCTAATTTCCCTTCTGCGGCAATTTCTCAACTACATCTCTCAAATGACGGCATTCGTTGGTAGAATGACCGTGGGTTCCATGTAACAAACAAAACTTTCCCGTAGAGATCTCTTTTTCAGTTGAGTCTCTGGGTGGCGGCTTTTTATATTGCAATATGTTGTAGGTGTCCAAATAAATATTTTCCAATGTGTCATTCAACGGCGTATAGTTCTCAAAAGTTTGGAATCGAGGTCTTTTGCTGGAAATGTTCCCTCGGTTCCAATTCCTCTTATTGACGTTTCCATTCCTGTTGTTATTGCCTCTGTTCTGGTTGTCCACGTTCACCTCAACCTTCCACGAACTATCACCGGATTGCTTCACAGCAACATTACTTTGGACGCCATCCCTCGAGGCCCCTTCAGACTTTCTCTTTCTATTTGCATGAGCTTCTTCTCGCCTTAAGCGAATATTGTCCTTTTCGTAGAACAATTCCCTAGTGGGGGGTGGTTTCCCGGATAGATAATCCCCGAATTCTGTGTCTGGATCAACTCCTTCTATTAAGGTCATCAGAATAGTGGGCTCATGAGGGTCACTGACTTCGGTGACAGCCTGGTTGAAGCAGTCTAAATACGATTTCAAAGATTCACCTGGAGCCTACTTAATCCTTGACAATTCTATGATGCTTTTGGATTTTCGAGGTGAAGTCTAAACTGGTTCATAAAGCGTTCACTCAATTCTATGAAATTTGATATCGACCGTGGTGGGAGTCGAGTGAACCACATTAACGCCACGTCTTCTAGATAAATCGGGAAGGCCTTGCATTTTACAGCATTTGGAGCTACTACGGCATTCATGAACCATGCATACCTCATCAGATGTTGTTCTGGGTCGGTTCTCCCTGAATACCGATCCATTTGTGGCAAGTTAAACCGCTGAGGGAACTGAAAATCCAATATATCATCCGTGAAGGGGGTATGACTTCTCTCAATACCCCAGTCCTCGTTAGTGTATCGTCGGCTTTCGGACATGATTTGACGCACCATTGCCCATACATCGGCATTTGTTAACGTTTGCATAGGTTCTCTAGGTCTAATATTCGGATTACCCCTGTGTTCCTGATTAGGGGATAACCTCATGTTTCTTGCGGCAGCTGCTCTACGTTGTTCCCTATGCTCCCGGTCGATCTCGGGAGGAAGGAGTTGGAGAAGTTATTGTTGCGTAGGATTAGTAATATTAGGATCCCTGGGTAGAACGTGGGATCCACGCATGGGAAGCAACATAGGTTCTTTCAGGCTCGGGTTATCAGGTCCTAACACATGAGCAGCATCTTCACGGGATCCTAATGATCCAAAGGTCAACTGATCAAGATTTTGAGGTCGCTCAAGCGGCCTTCTGTCATGAGTGCGTCCTTCATCCGAAGAAAATGAATAGTCTGCAGCAAGGCAGCGTGTTGGGGAAGGTGTCTTTTGCCTCCGGAGCTCACTGAGTTCCCACTCATGGTGATCATATGCTCTTGCATGCGAAGACTGTCATATTTATGGGCTTCCAACGCATTTTTAGTACTCTCAAGCATGTCAAGAAAACGCGAAAAATCCCGGTGCGTGATGGGTACAGATGGAGCAGGTTGACTACCAGTCATCGCGGCCTGCATCGGAGCATTAGTGGGTGCTCGAGTAGATGTACCGGCTTCAGTCTCGTTCGGTTCGGATCGGAGTCGGGTGCCAGAGTCAGATCGGTTCGGAGGAGGGGTCTGAGCAGCTCCAGCGCTTCCTGGTCGGTTCAGATTCTCCTGATCAGCTCGGTTCGGAACATCCGGTTCGGATCGGATTTGTCCAGAGCTATGCCCCTGCGACCTCGTCAATACGATGGCTTGTTGATCTTCTCTAGCATCGTTCTCCCTAGCGCCTTGCACTTCTTTTCCTTTTCCTTTAGCCATAATGTCCAATTCTTCTGTAATTAATCAGCAAATATTTGAAAGTGTCGGAAATAGAGGATTAACTTCTTTGAACTTGAAAGTCCAAATAGTAGAACGATAATCCCAAAAAGAAAAGAATTCAAAGATTTCTCGGTGAAAGCACCAAAATTTTGGATCCAAAAATGGCTCTAACACCCAAACTAGTAACAATTTCTAATGAAATGAAATTAAAAACGAAGAAAACACACAATTTATAGTGGTTCGGTATGTCCACTTTCTACTCTTTGAATTGATGGTTTGAATGTAGATACAACGATGATTCTCACTCACTTTCACTCACACAATGCATAGATTCACTCAATTTATCTGAAATGTACTTTAAAAGATGATTGTAGTCTGAAAATGGTGATGGAATTCAGTTCTCAAAGGAGTTTCAACTCTGAAAATGCCAAAAGATCCTTTCAAATGTGCCTTGATGGTATATTTATAGGCGGAAAATGCTTCTGGGATGGCTTCGGTTTGGATCCACGTGGCGCTCATCCCATGAGTGTCAGGTTCGGATCTCTTCTGGTGAAGACAATGCATCAAGTTAGTGGGTGAACGTGTGGTGATGGGCTCACAACTGCTCCGAAATTTCAGGGAACGTGGGCTATAACTGTCACAAATTATGGCCCAGATCGGATATGCTTAGGATCAGAGGGACGGGTCTGGTTGACCCCGAACCGATCCAATTCAGCCTGCGCTTCTTCCTTCTCTTCTCGGCGTTGTTCTGCCTTGACCAAGTAATACCGATCCGATCCGGTCGCTGAGGTGGGAATTCTTTTAGTGAACATCCTTCATAATTGATCTTCTAACTTTGTGTAGCCTAATTCACAAAGTAGGCTAACAATTATCATCCCCTTTTAAACCATTTACTGTTGTAAACCATTATTCTTCATTCTCTGTAATATATGTTCCTTATTATATTAAGGAAAACACTTCATGCACCTTATCAGTTTGATAGAAGGAATAAATGATTTATTTTCATAACGTTTTCCCATCTAAATCTGTGGTAGCAAGTAATTTCTTTAACTTTCTATATTTATTGTGGCTTACTTGCAACAACGTTTTCAGAAATAAGTCATTTATGGAAATACATCACTTTTCCCTCTTATCACACTAACTCGGTTCATTACATCCCTTCCTTTCTTATTTTCTGAGTTAGACATTTAATTACCGTCCATGCCATTTATTCAGATCTTGTTATATACATACATACATACATATATATAAGCACTAGACCTCTCACATTAAGCCTACTCTTGTTGACACTGGATTTGCTGAGCGGGTCCGGTCAAACTTCTACCATAAGGTGACTTAACCTCGTGTCTTAGCACATGTTGTTAATTTTTGCACTTAGGCCTCTCACATTAGGTTCAACATTAGTGGCTGCTGGATATGCCGGTCGGGTCCGTGCAGACTTCCGCCACTAATGCAACCTAACCTCGTGCCATAAGTTTATTTACAATTTCTAATTGTAATCCTAGGCATATTCATTTTCATTCAATCACTTATGTTCATATAAAATTGCGCTTCTAAATTAAAATCTCAAAACACAATATATGTTATGTTCATTACATGAAAATTTTAGACATATTATCCTTTTTACGGTAATATAGTTTACAGTAATCAAATTTACATGTCGTCTAATTTTTTCCTATATTTTATCACATGTCATTTTCAACATATGTTTAATTCTACTACGACATGTAAAAATTCAATCGGGTTATTATTTTAACATGTCATTCAATCAGTAATATGTCCCAAGTAAAGCATGTAATTACAATCACTGAATTGGCTATTCATATCCTAACACGTTTATTTTCTTCAACATGTAAACATTCAATAACTTAGCCAATTCAACATAGGAATTTCCTGACATATTCATCTCAACACTTTAATTCGTTACAGCAGCAATTTATAATTAAACTGGCCATTTCAAAATTTATTAAAATGGGAATGCTAAACGATAGTCATAACATTATCTAAAGGCTATAGCTTAAACCCACTCACCTTTAAGCTTTCCCCAAATTTGGATCTGATCCATTATATCATCCATGGTTTTCCTTTTCCCTTTAATTTGATTCATGACCCAACAACAATGGATTTATTATTTCATGAAAAGAGAAGGGGAAGAGAAATAATTTAAATAGATTGGTTCTTAGAGGTTTACCTTGCTTTTATGATTCAATAATCTTTTTATTAACGTTGATTCCCTCTTCCAGATCTGAATTCATAATCCTCCTAGGCTAACATTTTAATTTCAGAATAGATTTGTGAAGAGAGATAGAGAGAGGGAGCCATGGCAGGGCTCCAACGCAACCGCCGAATTATGATGTTTAGGGTTAGGTCTAGGGTCTTATTTATAGGTGCTCAAGATCTTATCGTACACGCAGCGCTGAGTCAGCTTCGAACCCTGTTAAAAAAATAGTCCAGGTTCGCTAATGAATCTAGCCAAATCTTATCGTACACGCAGTGCTGAGACAGCATTGGGTCCGGCAAGCTGTTTTGGCGTAGAAATTTGAATTTCGAATGTTTGAATTGTTTTGGCGCAGAAATTTGATTTTTGAACTTTTGAATTTCTGGAATTTATTTAACTGTTTTATTCACATTAAATATTCTTATATGTATACAATTCCTCTGCCGACCATTTTACGCGTATATATATACGCACAATTTTCGTTTTATTTTCAAAATTCAAACGATGTTGCATCGTTATTTGATTATTGCCATATTTCATTTACTGTAGCCTTATCTTGAATTTTATCTTTTGTATACATATATTTATGCATATATATATATATATATTCTCATATATATATATTCTTTATTTCCTTATATGTACTTTCTTATCCTTTCAAAATTTGAATTTGAGTACGTACATATATTTGCATGTTCAGTTGGCACTCTCTAAAACAAAGATAAAAATTATGCCACCGCCGGGATTCGAGCCCCCGACCTCAATGTTATAAATCCAATGCCTTAACCAACTGAGCTAATGAAGTCTTTTGTTAATAAGTCTTAGAACAATGATAATTAGTGTTCTTTCCTTACTTATCTTTTTCATGTTAGTAACAATACCTAAATTAAACCATTGCATTAATCTTTTTCTTTTAATGTTAATGCATTATGTTTGCAAATCAGTGCATGCAACATATTTACATTATATGCAACCAATCCTTTCTTTCTTTCAATGCATGCATTACATTTTTTTAGTGCATGTATTTATTACATGAAATCCTTATTTTATTCTTTATTTTACATTTTAATTTGTTTGCATATATATATATATATACATATCTTGTGCGTATACAAACTTCTAGGCTTAATAACTTCTTCATATGATGTCCGTTTTATGCAAACCAGGTGTCTATCTAGACAAGAATTTCGAGATGGACGAAATAGCACAGCCCGTTTTACTTATTTTCATTATTTAATTAATTTATTCTTATTTTATTATCTTAAAAATATGGGGTGTTACAGGTTTCATGAGAAGAACTGCTCTACCCATGACTTAGAGTTGGTTGCCATAGTATTCACACTTAAGACTTGGCACCATTATCTACTTGGAGAGAAGTTCGAGTTGTAACGATCATAAATCTCTCGAGTACCTGTTCTCGTAGAAGGATCTTAATTTAAGGCAACAAAGATGGATGGAGTTCATAGAGTCCTATGACTTTGAGATTGCTTATACCCCTGGCATGGGTAACGTGGTGGCAGACGCATTGAGTAGAAAAAGGATGACCTTGAGTCATCTGTTTGTGGAGAGGAAAAGCTTGAAGTTTATATCGACTTTTAATTTTAGGCCCTCCACTGAGTTTACACCTAGTTTATTGGCATCATTAGAGGTGCGACCTACTCTGTTGGACCAAATAGGGAATTCCTATGATGAGGACCAACAGCCTGTTGGATCTAGATTAACCCTAGAGGGGGGTGAATAGGGTTTATCACAGTTTTTAACTGAATTAAAAATCGAACGAGATGTATAATAATAAACAGACCACAGAATATAGCAGAAACAGACATGCAAAAAGTAAATCACACACAGATATACCCAGTTTCGGCAAAACCCTGTCTACTGCTGCATTTCTAAGGTTTCTACTAGATGATAGAACAGTTCCCGCATACAAGACCATGTACACTCGCAAACCCTGCTCCTATTCTAACCCTACGCTCAAAACCCTAGACAGGCCTGTGTACCTTAGACCATATTTTCCCAGACTACAGACCAGTAATCTATAAACCCTAGTTTTAGTTGAAACTAGAAAAACAAACGACGATTACACAAGAAAAACAAAATAAAAACAAAATCCTAGGAGATAAATTAAAGGGTCATCCCCTTTTTAAACTTAGCCTAGACAAATTAGAAATAGGCCGGCCCTTTTTTTAATTCAACTGTCTGATCCTCTTTTGTTTTCTGGAGAAAAAAATATGGCGGCCTAGGGTTTTTTCTTTTTGCCCCCAAATCGATCGATTGCTTGATGCTTCTTCAAATCTGGATGGAGCTTCTGATGCTCGAATTCCTGTCGGTTTCTGGTGCTTTGATTTTGGGCTTTGCTCTCTCCCTCGAGATCGAAACGGTGAGTAATTTGAAATTTTTTGCTTTGAAAAGCTTGCGAGTTGTTTGTTGGTTTCGATGATATTTGCCTGTGATGATAGGTGATATAAATAGGATTATAAATCCTATAAATCTCTGATTTCAATTTAAGTGGCTTGGCCTGATTGCGTGTGAATTCCTCTTTTGATTTTGCCTTGATTAAATTGAAAAACTTCGGCTTTGAATGATTGGATGAACCAGAGTGATTGTTGCTTTTCCCTTTTGCTGAATCTCGGTTTCAATCTGCCTCGATAAAAACATGTGTGATATGCTGTGATGAATTCAGTCATGATTTTTCCCTTCTATGTACCTGGTTGATTTTGTGGTCTTGCTGCTTCACTGATACGAAACCAATTTCCTGAAACAATGTTAACTCTGGCTAAAAAGTGCATTGATTTAGATTAAACTTGTTGCCAAAAAAGAACCCCTTGATTTCACTTGATGGAATCATTTGTAAAATTACAGAAATGAAATTTGGTAATTTCGAAATTAATTTCTTGCCCCAAAGATAAATGTCTTCGATTTCTTTGTTCCATTCCAAATATTGTATGCTGATTTTCTGCGTATGTTCTTGGCTAAACATCAATGAATTGATTAAAAATAAATAAAACAAATTTGATGTGATTTCTTGCCATAAAACCCTGGGTCATTTGAAAGCATTCCCCTTGCCAGAACTATTTGCTTAATTTCTGGAAAGCTTCAAGCATTGATTTGTGAAAGAAATATATTACCAAAAAGTTCCCAGACTATTTTGTTAAAAAATGATTGATTAGCAAACTTTCTCCTGGCTGATTTTCTGTACTTCATTTCTCTATATCCATTTTTGTGAATAATGAACAAAGAAATAGCAAAACTGATTTGCTAAAGATTCTTCATACAATTCTGGAAACTGATTTACTGTTTTTCTGTTGTGCTCGTGCTTGCTTAAACTTGAGTTCACCATGCCGTTGCTGTGTGTATTGTGAATTATTGTTGCTGCACTTGAAATCAATGTTAAGCCTGATTGTTGCCCCACCATTTCAGTTTGCATATATTTGTGAGCTTTTTGCTCTCAACATGTTAGCCATTACTTTGGTACTTCCATTTTTTGTCATGAACACCTTACTTGTATTGTTGTACACAAACATCTGTGTGTATATTTGCTAGTACATGTTCATTTCTTGCATATACCTGCACTGTCCCTTGTGAACTGCTGCACCTTTGTTTTTGCTGAGCATGTTTGTGCACACTTTCCATGTTACTTGTGTTGCTTCCATGCTGACATTGACTCACCCTGTCTTGCTGAAACCTGAAGCACTTGTAGCTTGTATATATGAAAACTGCCACCATGTATTTGTTTGATTCCATGCTTCATTTTGCACCACCAAGATGATTCACATTTCTGCACCATTATTGTTGAGTTGCTGATCATATGCTTGCAGTCTTGATGCGCTGCCCTGCGCCATTACTTTTGCACTATTTCTTGTAAACACTTGAACATTTTCTTGAGTTTGCACTTGCTCTTGTCCATTTGTATTATGCTGCCTTACTTGAATGTGTTTTTAATCATGTTGTTTCTTGACCTCTTGACTTGACATGATTTTGATTCGACCATTTTTATTTGTGTACTGGGTCGAGATGGTCCACATGGATACTCCCCAGTTGCTCGCTGATTGGCGAGGCAGTGCACACGTGTATATTTATACACGTGTGTATATGCAGCCATCAGATAAAATTTCCTGTCCCTGTACATATACAAACTGTCTGCCTAGACACGGATGAATCAGATCAGGTCATGAAAAATGATGAGAAACACACCAGAAATCTGAGGCAAATAAAATTTTAAAATTAAAATTTATATTTGCATATATTCAGTATTATTTCTATTGCAGTATATTGTGTGTTTCTGTTTCATGTAACAGGTAAGACGATGAGACTGGACTGAAGTGACTGGACTGAAAGCTGTGAAGATAGAAGACAAGAAGGCAGAAAACAAGAACATTGTGTGTAACAGTGAAAGTGTCTGTATTTGAGTCTGTGAATGTATAACTGAAAATGTATAATCGAATGAGTGTTGTAGGAGCTGTGAATGAAAAGGAATATTGTACTGATATTTGTAATAAACAAATTTGTTTGAAATAAAATATTATTTTATTGTGTTTAAACTTGTGTTCAAACAAAATTGTTTATTGTATTCAGTTTATATACAAGTACAATTTTAAGTGAAGTGTTTAAATAGTGGAGTTACGAATAGTTGTACTGTTTGAATATTTGAAATATAATATCCAATTTAAATAAAATATTGTATAAATATATGAATGTCTGTATAATCGTATTCTCTTTAAATATAAATATTATATTCCTGTCTGTGATTTATATATAAAGCAGTACAGTACAAACACATTTATAATAATATATATTTGGTTGTTATCTTCAAACAAAAATCATACAGTTGTGTATACAACAACGTTATATACAACACAGCCAGCAGATATCTTGGATAGGCTAAGTAGAGGAAGGACTTCAAGTCACCTCAGTAGATATTCCACGGACGATAGAAGATGGTGGCGACGAGATGGAAGGTTTTGTGTTCCTCGAGTTGGGAGTTTGTTGAAGACAGTCCTTGAGTAAGCCCATCATTCTGAGATGATTATTCATCCCAGCGGTGATAAGATGTATAGAGATATGAAGAGGGTTTTCTTTTGGGCTTAAATGAAGAAAGATGTGGCACAGTTTGTTTCTCGCTGTTTGATTTGCCAACAAGTCAAAGCTGAGAAAAGGAAGCCCGATGGTATACTTCATCCTTTGGAAGTTCCACAGTGGATGTGGGAGAGCATCTCTATGGATTTCATTGATGGTTCGCCTAGATCGAGGAAAGGCAACACCGGTATTTGGGTTATAGTGGACAGACTTACTAAGAGCGCTCATTTCATCACCGTTAAAGAGTAAAAGGACAACAACATAGTTGGTCGTAGTTTATCTTCGTGAGATAGTCCGTATGCATGGGTACCCTCCAGTATTGTGAGTGATCGTGACCTTATATTCACCAGTGAGTTTTGGAGGAGCTTGCACGAAGCATTAGGTATACATAGTTGTGTTTGAGCACCGCTTATGACCCTCAGGCCGATGGACAGAGGGAAAGGGTGAATAGAGTCCTTGAGGATCTTTATGACTGTGTATCCTAGATATAGGAGTGACTTAGGAAGAGCATATTAATTTGGTAGAGTTCGCCTACAACAACAGTTACCAGACTAGTAATGGCATGACACTCTTCGATGCATTGTATGGACAACCCTGTTGATCACCAACTTTTTGGTGGGAATCTACAGAAAGGCTTCCACTTGGACCTAAGATGGTTAGAGAAATTTCAGAAAAGATTGATCTTATCCCCAGGTGTATGAAGACAGCTAAAGATCGACATAAGTCCTACGCAGATAGGAGAAGGACTGACATTGAGTTTGAAGTAGGAGACATGGTTTTTATCAAGGTATCACCTTTGATGAATGTAGTTTGTTTGGTATCTTTAGGGAAATTGGCACCGAGGTTTGTAAGGCCATTTCCCATAAGAGAAAGGATTGGCCAAATGGCCTATAGAGTAAAGCTACTAGAGAGACTGTCTGGCATTCATGATGTTTTCCACATCTCACATTTAGGGAAATGCTTGCATGATACCACAGAAGTAGTTGAGCCAAGTATGCTTGAGGAAGTAGAGGTGGAACGAGAGGAGACAGTTAGACGAGTTCCTACCCATATTCTTGGATCAAAAGTTAAGAAGTTACGCAACCGAGAGGTCAAGTTGATTAAAGTTCGGTGGAGATATAACCAAGAGGATGCAACTTGAGAGACTGAAGACAAGATTCGCGCTTTGTACCCTTTTCTTTTCAAGGGTTTGTTCTTAACTTCCTTTCCAAAGCTTTTATTTATGTCAGTTTCTATCGTTTAAGTGTATCCTATCGATCGAATCTTCGGCCTTTAGATAGGAATCTCATGGATGTAAGAATGTGTTTGAGACATGTTATGTTTGATGGATGTAAGTGGATGCAAGTGTTTGCTAATGGCTGCCTATGGATGCATATACACAAACATTAAGCACTAGATCGGCTCAATCACTCTCATACTGCATATGGATGTGTGTGCACTTTTCCTCTTTTAATGGATTAAAGTGGTGTATCATCATATGGATATTGCATTTAGATGAATGATTGCATACACATATAGAACTGACATGTTATGATAGGATTATTTGCATACATGTTGGATTCATGGCACTAACCATGACACCCCACGTTCGTTAATGTCACTCATTAAGATAATGCATTAATTTTCGTGAAGCGTTATAGGTAAACAGAAACAGAAACATTACAAGATAGCAACGAAATTAAAAACTTTATTAATCATAAAGAATCGTGGTTCAAAATATTATATGTCTGAAAATACATAAACCAATTACATCATTAAAATTTTTGTCTTGTACTTAAAACATCAAAGTACAATAGTAAAAGAAGCATAATCCCTAAAAGAAACATAGCCATAGTAGCAAAGATAAGAACTTGAGCAATACATCTAAGCAGCTCCAAGCAAGACGATAGCAGAATCCTGATCAAGCTTGAGTATTCCTACCATAAGAACCTAATGGGGAACGGAAGAGAAAGAAGAGAAAACAAAATGGGTCAGACATAAAGTCTGGCGAGTCCAGTTACTTTTAGCATATAAATAAGTAAAAGTATCATGATAGGCATATAAAGTGGATAAGAGAGATATCATCATAAAAGGCAGGTATGAAAAGGTAAGCAGGATAAACATGATAGAACGTATACGCTTCCCTAATGATTACTCTGCACTAATACTAGTATCTTATTAACAAGATGATCCCCAACCAGTATAAGATGGTAGAATTAGTTGTACTTACAGTGAGAGGTTTTCACCCTATATAATCAACAAGCAGCCCAACATACCGGAGTTACCCCTAAGGGTATTAACGGGCTCCCAATATACCAGAGTCTAAGTGTACCCTAATTACTACCCTAATCGATCGGCTCCCTATCCCGTAGATACCCTAAGATGGCCCCACAGCAGGGTGTATCATTCCCTAAATTGGCAACTCTTCGTTTTTGTATCTACAGGTGTCATGACGTCTTATCCCCCTCTGCCGAACCCATGCACTCACATGACTCCATCGGTCTGCGCTGCCCACACCGCCCCATCCATTTGGATCTCTTACAATCAGCCCAGTAAGCGTGCCCCGACTCCGACCTAGTTCGGAGTACTTGTTTGATACCTATTTATGGGTTACTGATTGAAACGGGTCCCACATACAAGATGATGCAAGCTCTCCCCTTTGTCTTGCATCCCCAATACTAGGTTTTCTACAGGTTATGCCAACCTACCAGTGTCATAAAATTGCATAACCCCACAGGTTAAGTTTGTGGGCCTATATATATATATATATATATATATATATATATATATTACCCACGCACCCAAAATTTACTTAACCCACCCACTGTTTCAAACAAGTTTACTTAATCCCTATTTAAGTTATATGTTAATCCCTATGGATTCAACAAAGTTAAGTATTCAACTTTATTACCATATTCAGTTATGGTTACAATGTACTAGACCTCCCGCATTAAACCTATAACTTGTGGATGCTGGTTATGTCGGGCGGCTCTAGGAAGACTTCTTCCACAAGTCGTATTTAACCTCGTGTCTTAGCACGTCTCGTGTTTATGCACTTAGACCCCTCACATTAGATTCGCCACTTGTGATCGCTGGATATGCCAGTCGGTTCCGGGCAGACTTCCACCACAAGCATAATCTAACCTCATGTCTATGTGTGGTTACAGTTTCTAATTACTGTAATTCTAGGCATTTCAATTATTAACCAAATTTACCTATGTCGTTATAGGTTTTTATGCCCCTTACCCAAGTTTTTTTCATAATGAACCATATGCCCCAAAATTAAGGTCTTTTAATCACAAGTTGATTTATATCCCTAACATGTTTAGATACTCATTCAAGTTATTCCCAAACTTCCAATTACAAGTTCTATCCAATATTAACCTTTGCCCCCTCATTCCCAATCTAATGTATTCTCATATTTCAGCGGCAAGCCTAGGCTCGAAGGTAGCCTGGCTATATATAAAAATAAAAGGGAAAAGATAGAGGGAATAGAACAGAAATGATCATACTAACATGATGGACATATAATGCCAGAAACAGGCATGAAACATATAGTGGCCTAATGACAAGGTAGGCATATAGGAATAAATCTAATGAACATATGATAATAGGACTGATTCTAACATAATAGGGATAGGCATGATGTGATCTAAGAAATGGTTTAGATGTCCAACTAACAATAGAATTGATTTGGTCATAAACATAATAGAACATGTGTAAGGGTGACCTAACAGTGAATTAGATCTACAATCAAAAGCAGATCTAACATGATAAAGGTTAAGATCTAAGTCATGGTCATGTCAGAGTATCATTGAAACACAAGTTATAATAGATCTCATATGATTCAAGCAGTCACAGGCATAGATGAAAGTTACAGTCATATCAAGTTTTACTTTTTACTTACTTAGATCTAAAATTAACATGGACTTACAGTGTTTTGGATCTAGAAAAAAATGGGAAAAGAATTGTAGACTTTGAATCACAGATCTAACTTGAATAACTCTAATTGATTGTTGAAGTAGAAACGGTTTGATTCAATCTGGGCAGAGACAACATCTGGTCCTTCATTATTTTTTGTGTGCAAAAAATGAGAAATGAGGCCATATATATAACCGCCAGCCCCAAACCCTAATCCTCCATGTCTACTCTAAGGGGGTCGACCCCCTTAAGAGGTCGACCCATGGGTCGACAACCCTCTTTAGGGGTCAACACCCTTGGGCGGGATATTTCCCGCTCACCTTATTTCTGCGCGATTCGAATTGTTTTGACTTGATTTTGAATTTCTGGACTATAAATATGTATATATACTCTTCTTGCGCGTGTACAAACTTCAAACCTTAATAACTTCTTCATACGGTGTCTGTTTTACGCAAACCAAATGTCTATTTTGACCAAAACTCCGAGTCGAACGCAATGGTGCAGTCCATTTCCCTTAATTCTGAATATTAAATTAATTATTCTTTAATTTATCGTCTTGTAGTGTTGTTAAAATTAAGAGGTGTTACATTCTCCCCTACTCAAAGGATTTCATCCTTGAAATCTCCAAGTTAAGAAGAATGTTTATCCTAACATCCACATCCATCTACTCATCCACCAATCACAGGCATCCATTGTCCTTAAAAGATTTCTAATGCTTATATGAACATGTGTAAAGGTGTGTGTATACATCCAAATACTAATGCGAAGATCAGGCGGTATACTGATTCAGTCGACCTCCTTAATGCAATGTATGTTAGTGTCATGAATCCAATATGTATGCAAATAATCCTATTATAACTTCTAAGTTCTATATGTGTGCACACTCATCCATCCAAATGCAACATCCATATGATGATACACTCACTTTCATCCATAAAAGAAGAAGAAAAATGTACACACATCCATATGCAGTATGAGAGTGATTGAGTTGATGTAGTGCCTAATATGTGTGTGTATGCATCCACGAGCAACCACTAGCAAACACTTGCATCCATCAAACATAACATGTCTCAAACACATGTTTACATCCATGGGATTTCTACCTAAGGTCAAAGATTCGATCGATAGGATATACTCAAATGATAGAAACAAGTATACATAAAAGCATTGGAAAGGAAGTTAAGAACATACCCTTGAAAAGAAAAGGGTATGAAGTTGTCTTCGGTCTCCCAAGTTGCATCCTCAGGGTTATCTCCCCACTGAACCTTCATTAACTTGACTTCTCGGTTGTGTAGCTTCTTAATTTCTGATCCAAGAATATGGGTAGGAACTCGTCTGACTGCCGCCTCCCGTTCCACCTCTACTTCCTCCAATATACTCGGCTCATCTACTTTCGTGGTATCATGCAAGCATTTCCACAAATGAGAAACGCGGAAAACATCATGAACGCCGGATAAACTCTCTGGTATCTTTACTCTGTAGGCCATTTGGCCAATCTTGTCTATTATGGGAAATGGCCCTACAAATCTTAGCGCCAACTTCCTTACAGATCCGAAGTGAACCACATTACTCATAGGTGACACCTTAATAAAAATCATGTCTCCTACTTCAAATTCAATGTCCATCCTTCTCTTGTCTGCATAGGATTTCTGCCTATCTTGCGCGGTCTTCATTTGCCATCTAATAAGGTCAATCTTCTCAGACGTTTCTCTAACCATATCAGGTCCAAGTAGTAGTCTTTTTGTAGATTCCCACCAATAAGTCGGTGGTCTACAAGGTCGTTCGTATAATGCTTTGAAGGGTGCCATGCCAAAGCTAGCTTGATAGCTGCTGTTGTAGGCGAACTCTACTAAAGGAAGGTGCTCTTCCCAAAGTCCCTCCAAAGTCTAGGAAACGCAGCCTTAAAAGATCCTAAAGAATTCTGTTCACCCTTTCCGTCTGTCCATCGGTCTACGGGTGATAAGCAGTGCTCAAATACAACTGTGTACCTAATGCTTCTTGCAAGCTCTTCCAAAATTCACTGGTGAAAATGGGTCATGATCACTTACGATGCTTGAAGGTACTCCATGAAGACGGGCTATCTCAAGAACATAAACTGCTGCCAACCAAGCCGTCGTACCCTTGCCCTTAACCGAAATGAAATGAGCGCTCTTAGTAAGTCTATCTACTACAACCTAAATACTGGTATTGCCTTTGTTCGATCTAGGCAAACTATTTATGAAATCCATAGAGACGCTCTCCCACTTCCATTGCGGAGCTTCCAAAGGATGAAGTAAACCGTCAGGCTTCTTTTGGTCATCTTTAACTTGCTGGCAAATCAAACATTGAGAAACAAACTCTGCCACATCTTTCTTCATCCCAGCCCAAAAGAAAACCCTCTTCATATTTCTATAAATCTTATCACCGCATGGATGAATAGTCATCTTAGAATGATGGGCTTCTTCTAGGACTATCTTCAAAAGACTCCCAGTTTCGGAAACACAAAAACTCCCATCTCGTGGCAACCACCCTTTATCATCTATGGAATATCTACTGAGGTGACTAGAAGTCTCCCCTTTACAGAGCCTATCCAAAATGTCTAAAATATGTGGATCCTTTCACTAAGAAGCTCCTATCTGATCCATAAGAGTAGGTGTATCTCTAGCGATGCAAACAAACCAGGAAAAAACTCGGTGGAGGGTCTAAAGTCAAAAGTCGATATGAACTCCAAGCTTTTCCTCTCCACAAATAGAGGATTTAAGGCCATCCTCTGCCTACTTAGTGCATCTGCTACCACATTACCATTGTCATGGGTATAAGCAATCTCGAAGTCATAAGATGCTAGGAACTCCATCCACCTTTGTTGCCTTAAATTAAGATCCTTCTGCGAGAACAAGTACTTGAGAGATTTATGACCGGAGTACAACTCGAAGTTCTCTCCAAGAAAATAATGATGCCATGTCTTAAGCGCGAATACTATGGCAGCCAACTCTAAGTCATGGCTAGGGTAGTTCTACTCATGATCCCTTAGCTATCTACCCCCGTAACATACTACACTTCCTTCTTGCATCAGAACCGCACCAAGCCCTGTACCACATGCACTAGTGTAAACTGTGAACACTTTGTTTCCATTGGGCAAGGTCAAGACTGGGGCTGTTGTTAGAGCCCTCTTCAATCGTTGGAAAGCAACATCACAATTTATATCCCATGAAAACGTCTGATTCTTCTTTATCAACCTGGTGAGCGGGGCTGATATCTTTGAGAAGTCCTTAATGAACTTCCTATAATAGCCTGCCAATCCAAGAAAACTTCTCACCTCCGTTTCATTCTTAGGAATTTGCCATTCTTGAACTACAACTACCTTACGGGGTCTACTGCTATCCCAACTTTAAAGACTACATGCCCTAGAAATCTCACCTCCTTTCTCCAAAAATGGCATTTGGAGAACTTTGCCTTAAGCTGATGCGCACGCCGAGTTTTCAAAACCTCCCTTATGTTTAAGGCATGCTCTTCCTCGCTCTTCGAGAAAATCAAGATGTCATCAACAAAGACCACGACGAACTTATTTAGAAACTGCCGAAACACCCTACTCATCAAATCAACAAAGTAGGCGGGTGACATTCGTCAACACAAAAGGCATAACGAGCCATTCAAAGAAACCATATGGAGTCCTAAAAGCGGTCTTGTCTATACTATCCTCGGCCACCCTCAATTGATAAAACCCCGTTGCCAAGTCTAACTGAGAGAATACCGACGCACCAACAAGTTGTTCAAACAAATCATCTATCCTCGGAAGTGGGTGCCTGTTCTTCTTTGTGAGTTTGTTCAACACTCTAAAATTCACACACAAGCTAAGCGAACCATCCTCCTTAGTTGCGAATACCAACGAAGCACCCCATTCAGATATGCTTCGCCTAACAAACCCATCTGTCAAGTAGCTCCCCTGCTTGCTTGCTAAGCTCCCTTCTTTTCCTTGGAGCCATATGGCGCACAGGTAATGCAACTAGCTTTGCATTGTCTACCAAGTATATATGAAAGTCGATCTCGCACCTCGGAGGTAAGCCCCGAACCTCCTCAAAAACATCAGAATACTCACGGACTACTGGCATAGATTGTAAATCATCAATAGATGCATCCAGAGACTCTAGGAAACTAAGCATGACAGACCCCTTAGGGTCACAAGAAATCTCGAGGGTCCTCCTATGGCAAGTCAAAAATCTGATGGCCCTCCTCTCACAATCAAGGATGGCACCGTACCTGGCTAGCCAATCCATCCCTTGAACTAAACCATAGCCCATAAAACCGAGCACATATGCGTCGCACTCAAACTCGATGCCTAACACATATATTCTCAAACCCCGACAAATCATGGACAAATGAGCTGAACCGCCAATGGGGTTTGAGACAATAATGGGATCCACTTCCATACTAGTATTAAGGTGCAGAGACTCAACAACAGAATCAGATATAAATGTATGTGAAGCACCAGAATCAAAAAGAGTTCGATTAGGGTAATTGGAAAGGGAAATCAAACCTTCTACCGAAACCTTCCTACCTTGACCTAGAGCACTAATCGCGAGAGCATGCACTTGCCCTCCAGAAGTTCCTGCCCTTTGACCTTGTCCTTGCTTCTTCAGGCACTCCTTAGAAAAGTGTCCGACCTCTCCACAACTGAAGCAAGCATTCTTCCTTTTTTTGCAGTCCTTTATCAATGACCCTCTCGTCCGCAATTGTGGAACTTCCTCTTATCCTTTCCCTTGTCATTCTTTCCACCTTTTTTTTGTTGTTGTTGTTGTCCTTTCTTGGGCCATACTTTCTTATATTGTGTTTCCTCAACCTTAACTTCTTTCTTGCCGGCTTTATCTTCTTTATGCACCAAGGCCATATCAACAAGCCTTAAAATTGCTCCCATTGGAATATGAGACATGGCTAACCCATGAAAGGGTTCATTCAGTCCTTTAGCAAACCGTAAAGCTTTCTTATGCGGAGTATCCGCTAGCTCCAACCCAAATCTCGCTAGTTGGTTGAATTTGTTAACATACTCTTTGACAGTCATGCCTCCTTACTTGAGCGCCAAGAGCCTTTCCATTTTCATGATTTTCTCAGCTTGAGAAAGAAACATCATTTCAAACCTTTGTCTAAAATCATCCCAAGTGTCCACTGGACGCCCTGCTTGCGTCACTTCCCACCAGAATGAAGCTTCATCTTTCAGTAGCCAGGCGGCTAACTGAATCTTCCTACGATCGTCCACTTCAAAGATTCCAAATAGATCCTCCGTCTCTTTGAGCCAATTCCTTGGCTCTGCGAAAATCTCTGTTCCACGGAATGGCTTTCCTCCCATAGCACAGAAATCTTTGCAGATCTTAGAGAAAGTATCTGCACGCGGAGGAGGAGGAGGAACGACGAGTGCAGCTGGGGGAGGAACGTCTGCTTGACCACCGGCAGGTGCCGTGGCCTCTAGTTACCTACAAAACAAGCCTGGTATCGTAATGCCCTCAGGAATATTAGGTTCCCCAAACATGCTGAAAAGAAAAGGAAAGAGATTCAGAAAAATGATCGAAAGATGTTACATATGGCTCTGTGGAATATGTTTTTCAAAACATTCTTATTCTTTTTTTGAAAATGCTTTCTTTTAAAACCTTTTTGAAAATAATTTTCAAAAACTTTTATCTAATATGGTAACCTTCAGCTCTGATTCCAAGTGTGACACCCCACGTCCATTAATGTCACTCATCAAGAGAATGCATTGAATTTCGTGAAGCGTTATAAGTATACATAAACAGAAACATTACAAGACATACATAAAATAGCAACGGAATTAAAAACTTTATTAATCATAAAGCATCGTGGTTCAAACATCACATGTACGAAAATACATAAACCTGATACATCATTAGAATTTATGTCTTCTACTTAAAACATCAGAGTACAATAGTAAAAGAAGCATAATTCCCAAAAGAAACATAGCCATAGAAGAAAAGATAAGAACTTGAGCAATACATCTAAGCAGCGCCAAGCAAGACGATAGCAGAATACTAATCAAGTTTGAGTATTCCCACCCTGGGAACCTGGGGTAGGGGGAATGGAAGAGAAAGAAGAGAAAACAAAATGGGTCAGACATAAAGTTTGGTGAGTCCAGTTACTTTTAGCATATAAATAAGTAAAAGTATCATGACAGGCATATAAAGTGGATAAGAGAGATATCATCATAAAAGGCAGGTATGACAAGGTAAACAGGATAAACATGATACAGTGTATACGCTTCCCTAATGATTACTCTACACCAATAATAGTGTCTTATTAATAAGATGATCCCCAACCAGTATAAGATGGTAGATTTAGGTGTACTTCCAATGAGAGGTTTTCACCCCATACAACCAACTAGTAGTCCAACATACCGGAGTTACCCCTAAGGGTATTAACGGGCTCCCAACATACCAGAGCCTAAGTGTACCCTAATTACTACCCTAATCGATCGGCTCCCTACTCCGTACATACCCTGTGCTAGCCCCACAGTAGGGTGTATCATTCCCTAAAGTGGCAACCCTTCGTTTTTGGGATGTGCATAACCATATCTACAGGTGTCACAACATCATATCCCCCTCTGTCAGACTTATGCACGCACATGACTCTGTCGGTCTGTGCCGCCCACACCGCCCCTTCCATTTGGATATCTTACAATCATCCCAGTAAGCGTGCCCCGACTCCGACCTAGTTTGGAGTACTCTTTTGATAACTATTTATGAGTTACTGACTAAAACAGGTCCCACACACAAGATGATGCAAGCTCTCCCCTTTGTCTTGCATCCCCACGACTAGGTTTTCTACTGGTTATGCCTGCATACCGGTGTCATAAAATTGCATAACCCCACGGGTTAAGTTTGTGGGCCTATATATATATATATACATATATATATACCCACCTACCCAAGATTTACTTAACCCACCCACTGTTTCAAACAAGTTTACTTAACCCCTATTTAAGTTATATGTTATTCCTTATGGATTCAACTAGGTTAAGTATTCAACTTTATTACCATATTCAATTGTGGTTATAATGTACTAGACCTCCCACATTACAACTTGCGGATGCTGGTTATGTCGGGCGGCTCCGAGAAGACTTCGTCCACAAGTCGATTTTAACCTCATGTCTTAGCATGTCTCATGTTTATGCACTTAGGCCCCTCACATTAGATTCACTACATGTGGTCGCTGGATATGTCGGTCGGTTCCGGGCAGAATTCCACCACAAGCATAATCTAACCTCGTGTCTAAGCGTGGTTAAAGTTTATAATTACTGTAATTCAAGGCATTTCAATTATTAACCAAATTTACCTATGTCATTATAGTTGTTTATGCCCCTTACCCAAGTTATGTTCATAATGAACCATATGCCCCAAATTAAGGTCTTTTAATCACAAATTGATTTATATCCCTCACTTCATGTTCATATACTCATTCAAGTTATGCCCAAACTTCCAATTACAAGTTATGCCCAATATTAACATTTGCCTCCTCGTTCCCAATCTAACGTATTCGCATATCTCAGCGGCATGCCTAGGCTCGAAGATAGTCTGGCTATATATAAAAATAAAAGGGAAAAGATAAAGGTAATAGAACAAAGATGATCATACTAACATGATGGACATATAATAGCATAAACATGCATAAAACATATAGTGGCCTAATGACAAGGTAGGCATACAGGAACAGATCTGATGAACATATGATAATAGGACTGATTCTAACATAATAGTGATAGGCATGATGTGATCTAAACAATGGTTTAGATGTCCAACTAACAATAGATTTGATTTGGTCATAAACATAGTAGAACAGGTGTAAGGTGATCTAAACAGTGAATTAGATCTACAATCAAAAGCAGATCTGACATGATAAAGGTTAAGATCTAAGTCATAGTCATGTCAGATATCATAGATACACAAGTTATAACAATTCTGATATGATTCAAGCAATTACAGGTATAGACCCAGGTTAGTCCTATCAAGTTTTACTTTTAATTATTTAGATCTAAAATTAACATGGAATCATAGTGTTTGTATCTAGAAAAAAAATAGGAGAAGAATTGTAGACCTTGAATCGTTGATCTAACTTGAATAACTCTAATTGATTGTTGAAGAAGAAAAGGTTTGATTCAATCTGGGCAGAGACAGCATCTACTCCTCCATTATTTTTGGTGTGCAAAAACATGAGAAATGAGGCCATATATATAGCTGCTAGGCCCAAACCCTAATCTGCCACATCTGCCCTTGGGGGTCGACCCCCCTTAAGGGGTCGACCCATGGGTCGACACCCCCCTTAAAAGGCCGACCCAGGGGTCCACACCCCCCTTAAGGGGTAGACACCCCTGGGCAGGATATTTCCCACTCACCTTATTTCTGCGCGATTCAAACTATTTTGACTTAATTTTGAATTTCTGGACTATATGTATGCATATATACTCTTCTTGCGCGTATACAAACTTCAAAACTTAATAACTTCTTCATACGGTGTCCATTTTACACAAACCAGGTGTCTATTTTGACCAGAATTCCAAGATGAACATAATGGCACAGTCCGTTTCACTTAATTCTGAATATTAAATTAATTATTCTTTAATTTATCATCTTTTAGTGTTGTTAAAATTATGGGGTGTTACACTAACATACATTACATTAAGGAGGTCGACTGAATCAGTAGACCACCTGATCTTTCGCATTAGTATAGGGACATATGCACATACCTTTGCATATGTTCATGTAAGCATTAGAAACCTGTTAAGGACAATGGATGCCTGTGATTGGTGGATGAGTAGATGGATGATGGATGTTAGCATATACATTCTTCTTAGCTTGGAGATTTTGGGGACGAAATCCATTATGTAGGGGAGAATGTAACACCCCGTAACTTTTATGAACACTATAATGACAAACTAAATAATACTTAACTAAATATTGGGAATTAAGTAAAATAGACTGTGCCATTGTGTTCGTCTTAGAATTCTGCTTAAGATAGTCACCAAGTTTTTGTAAATCGGATATCTTATGAAGAAGATATTGAGGTTTGAAGTTTATATACATATAAGACATTTATATATAAATAAAACTATTCTAGAAAATCAAAATCAAAAGCGGGAGAATTATGTGGGAAATTGGCCCACTAGGGGTCAACTCCTACCCTAAGGGTGTCGACCCATGGGTCGACACCACAACAGGGGTGTCGACACCCATGTCGACCCTTCCCTCCCCCCCCCTCCCGAACGAATCTGGTCCTACTGTGCGTCCTGGTTCGTTGACTGATGGCTATATAAAGGGCCTTAATCCCATTGTTTTATTCATCTAAATCAACAGCGACAACGAGGTGCTGGCCCAACTCAGAGTAAAATAGCATGTTCTTCTTCAACAACAATTTATACGTATTCAGAGATCTTTGCTACGTCATTTATGATTAATTCTCTGTTCTTTAGATCCAATCACAGTGAGTTTATGTTATTTTTAGATATAAAAATTAAAAAGTTATCTTGACATGTTTATGAATTGGATCTAAGCCTATGACTTTTTGAATCATATCAGATCTACCATTACTTGTACACCTGATCTATTGCTTAGTGCCTATATGCCTAATCATGTTACCTTATGCCTATCATGTTAGTTTGCCTAATCATGTCACCTTATGCCTATTATGTTAGTTTGCCTAATTTTGTCATTATATGCCAGTTTTATTTACTATGCATGTCCTTGTTCTCTTCTCTCCCTTTTTCTTTTATAGCCAGGCTACCTACGAGCCTAGGCCTATCGCTGAAATATGCGAACGTACGAAATTGGGGACAATCGGGAATGGTTAATTTGGGGGCGTAATTCATATCGTAAACATGATTGGGAAGTTTGGGCATAATTTGTACTTTGAGCCAAAACTTGGGATTTGGGCGCATAATCTAAATCTAGATCTAAACCTTAATCTAGGGGAAACTTGTTTCGTAGATTGAACGGGGATTTGAGGAATAACTAACATGAAAAATGGTCAGTAATGAAAATGCCTAGATTTACAGTAATTAGAAACTGTAACCGCGCTTAGACACAAGGTTAAATTACAATTATGGTAGAAGCCATGCCCAGAACCGCCCAGCATATCTAGCATCCACAAGTGGTAAATCTAATGTGAGGGGTCTAAGTGCATAAACATGTAAGGTACTAAGAATGAGGTTAAGTCCGACTTGTGGAAGAAGTCTGCCCGGACCCAACTGGCATATCCAGCATCCACAAGTTGTAGACTTAATGTGGGAGGTCTAGTGCATTGTAACCACAAATGAATGAATGATGATGAACTTGTAATACTTAACATGTTTGAATCCATAAGGATTACATGAACCTGTTAACTTGAGTGAGGGTTAAGTAAACTTGCTTGAATCAATGGGAGGGTTAAGTTAATCTTGTTAAATATGTGGGGACCAGTTATACATATAAACCCGACAAACTTAACATGTTAGGGTTAAGCAATCTTGTTAACTGGTAGGCTTAACCTATTGAAATCCTAGTAGTGGGGATGCAAGCCTAGGGGGAAGCTTGTATCATCTTGTGTGTGGGACCTGTTTCAATCAGTAACCCATCTTGGCATCAAACGGGGAACCCCGAACTAGGTCGGGGACTGGGAACACTTACTTAGCTGAATACAAGCGGTTACGTGAGCGAGGGTGTTGACGGCGCATTCCAACGGAGTCATGTGCATGCATGGGTCCGCTTGCTAAGGGAACAAAAGACGCTGTGACATCTGTAGATATGGTTTGTACACATCTTGTAAAAGAAGGGTTACCACTTTAGGAAGTGATACATCCTACTATGGGGCTAGCACAGGGTATCTATGAATTGGGGAGCCGATCGATTGGGTAGTAATTAGGGTACATCTAGTCCTACTTGTTTAGGAGCCCGTTATTATCGTTGGGTGTAACACCCGTCAGTTCTGTTGGGCTACCAGTTATTGTATGGGGTAAAAACCTCTCACTAGAAGTACACCTAAATCTACCATCTTGTACTTGTTGGGATCATCTTGTTCTTGCTATACTAGTATTGGTGCAGAGAAAAGTGTTAGAGAAGCACAAAGCATGTTCTATTTATCCCTTTTACCTTATTATACCTGCCTTATGACATTATTATCCCTCTCCAACTTATATGCCTTTCATGATGCTTTTACTTATTTATATGCTAAAAGTAACTGGGCTAGCCAGACCTTATGTCTAACCCATTTTGTTTCCTCTTCTTTCTCTTCCACTCCCCCTCCCCCCTCAGGTTCTCAGGGTGGGAATACTTATATTTTGGGGATTATGCTCTTTTTATGTATTGTTGTACTCTGATGTTGACTTTTTTACAAGGAAGAAGTCTAATATTTTCAGTATACCAGACTTATTATGTAATTGGGCTTTTGAACCATGAAGCTTTTCTATTTAATAAATTTTTAATTCTGCTATTATTTTATATCTGTCTTGCAATGTTTCTGTTCCTTCTACCTATAATGCTTTATGAAACTTAATGCATTCTGATAAAGAGTGACATTAACGGACGTGGGGAGTCACACTCTGGCTATCACCGCGAATCCTGCTTCGAAACCATCATTAGTCGTATGATGGCCAACCTTGCCATATGTCAAGGGCTAATGGTAACCCCAGTTCAAGCATAAACTCCATACGCCTTTCAACGATACGTATGTCCAACCTTGACAACTAGGCCTTTCAATGATACCCAGGGTACTCGACCTACAACCGGTCTTTTAGGTTCCCCTATTGTACCTCTACTTTAAGCCTGCTAAAACTTATGACAACGATAATCTCTCGGCCTTCACATCTCTAGTCATCCAACCCGATGACTTTTCATAGCTCAAGCAACCATTATCCACCAACTCACGACCATTGAGTTGCCACCACATTCCTTGTTCTATGCTGATCAACGAACACGTTCAACCTTCGAATATTCCCACTTAAACTTACTTCGAAGTCACAAGATCATAGAGCCAAATTACATAACTGCGCTGCGGCAAAGGTTCGGGGGGTTCCCCCTGAAAAAATATTTTTCAGGCTCTTTTGTTCAAATCTGGGTCGTACCCGAAAAATATAATTTTTCAAAAATTGATCCTGGGCGACCGGCCCCTTCTACTCGACCCATCCATGCTCGAGCCAACATTGCTTCCACCATGACCATGCTTAAGCCCACGCTCGACTGAACACTCATTTGTGTGCATGACCGACCCGCCTTGCTCGAGCCTAAGGCTGCTCGACCCCTCCACATGCTCGAACAGGACTCCATACTAGACTGAATCTACTTGCACGACCCGATCCCATTTTGGCTCGCTCGACCCGATCCCATTTGGGCTCGCTCGACCCTACTACGTGCGTCCGACCCCCTATTGTACTGCACATTGTACTACGTTGTACTATTAGCTCAACCCGTGGCCTGTACAACCCCAATCTAAGTCCAATTTCGACCAAAACTATGCCAATCGACACAATCGATGAAACCAATTCATCTAATTCATTCAACACAACCATAAGCATGTTATGAGATCACTAACATCATAAATATGAAAATTTCATCAAAATCATAAAATTTTCACCAAAATCATAATAAATGAACATATGATCTAAAGTGCGGATTTAACTTGCATAAATATATGAAATAGCATAGAAATTACTGGTTGAAACTTGCTAAATCAGATCCTATATCGATTCATATGAAAACGGACTTACCAACGTGTAGATCTATGAAGAAATGCTTGAATTTGATGAAAAACATGATTAAACATTCACATACTTATTGAATCCATGTGAGAGATGCATATCACTCACCAATTCTCCAGAACAAGATAAAATCAATGAATCAAGATTACGGACAGCAAGCAATTCGAACCAAACCAATTAATCCAATGAACTCTCACTTCAAATGATGTAGATCTATCCTCCAATGGTGTGGATCTTCGATTATCTAATGTAGATCTCAAATTTTAATGGTGGAAAGGTGTTAGAGGAATGAGGAACATAGGCCACCAAATGAGAGAATGGAGAAAGTAAACTATTCTCCATACCTCTCACCTCCTATTTATAACTTTCCACTAGCCCACTAATGGGCCTCTACAAATCAGCCCATTAAGGCTTCACAAACCTAAACAGACAACTGTTAAACATTAAAATAGTGATTCCTTCCAAACCGCTGAGCCAAATCTTTTATGTACCCACTCTACAGAAAGGCACTCGTAATTTCCTTTCCAATGGAACAGGTATCACTACCTGACTCGAGCTGAGTCAAAAGTTATACTCTGTACAAGACTAACAGAGGCAAAATGGTCACATACAAAATTGGTAAAAATTATAGACATGTCTCACATCCCCATAAGCAACATATTAAAATATGAGAATAATCCAACCTTCAAGGAATAAAATAAAAATATTTTACGATCCTCCGATACGTAAAATGCAGACTGTTACGCATTCGACCCAATCCGAGGGGGTGCTTCTGCTTAAGCCAAATTTGTTGTCGTTTGCACTCTAATGACATGATTTCCTGTGGATTGATGATTGTTGCTTGTCTTACCATCCATATGAGCAAAGAACTCCTTCATCATATCCTGTTGTTTTTGAAGATGCTCATCTTGTCGAGCCATTTGATTTCTCAATTCAGCGAGAACACCATCCATTTCATCTCAAGTCAAGTATGTTGATGGATCTCCGCGAGAGGAAGCCTCCTGGCTACTTTCGATTGTAGATCCTTCTGTGCTAACATCCTCAGCACGAGTGAAGTTTCTGTCTTTCTTCCATTTAACCATTGAGTTGAGATATCAAGCAATATGCTTCTATGCAAGTTAAAAGTCAAAGTTATAGCGTACCCCCTACTTGGCGCACCAAAATGTTAGACCGAAAAGTGGCACTAACACCCAATGCAGTGTGAAGTCCACACAAACACATATCACAGATGACAAATGCAGTAAATAATAGGGCACACACAATATTTTCATAGTGGTTCGATGGAAACCAAGCCTACGTTCACTTTATAATATTTGTTTTACTAACAAATTACAAGAGTACTCTGTACATTGAGAGAGAGAAGAGAAACAAGAGTGTTTATACGCGAAATCATTGTGTTAAGTACATGAAATTATACACGAAATCCTCGCGTTAAGTGGTAGAATTCGTTATACGATGCAGAGTAAAGTCCTTGCGTTATTAATGGAGGAAGCCGTGAGTTGAGAGAGGAAAAGTCCCTTTCAAATGCTGCATTTCCGTATATATATATATAGCCGAATGAAGGAGGCGGGTCAAATAAAGGAGGCAGGTCTGTTTGAATCAAAAATAATGACCCAAACACCAATGGTGTGAAATCACACTTCACCAATTATGGTTAGAAATTAAAAGGGCCACAATCACAAAATAAATGGAGAAAAACAAGTAAAGGACATGGGATTTTATAGTAGTTCGATTCAATATGAATCTACGTCCACTTTTCAATCATTCTTCATCATTATGGAGAGAATTACAAATTTTATCATCTCACACATCGCATTAATTACACTTGACTACTTTTGTGATAATCCTCCACCTTTTGCTCTCTTTACGCTTTAGATCTCGCTTAGATTCGGGAAGGAACGGATTGGATTGCGTAATTATATGCTTTTCCTCGGTTCCATCATGAAAATGAGGTTAGATCTGTGCATTGGAGAAGAGCAATGATGATTGGAGAACACATAGAGCGGATCGAAGTGTAAATTAACGGTGCTCGGAGAAGATAAGACTCATTTCATGTAGTAGGAAGAAGGAGAGAAGTTTGGCGGCCATTAATGGAGTTTTTAGAAGCTTTAGAATGGTCGAGCAATGATTTTGGCAGCTCTTCGGTGTAGTGGAATCCACCCTTGAATTGTGGAGAAAGGGGCTATTTATAGAAGAAGTTTGAAGGTAGTGGTAGTCTCGTAATTATGGGGTACAGAAGTTGGATTGGGCGTAAGTTTGGATCGGGCTAAAACTTATTTACAGAAATGCCACTGGTCCACTTTACAGTTGTATAAAGATGCCATGGCTCGTATTTACAGTTCTGCCACCGTATTTTAAACATGGCCGATCCAAATATGGATGAATGCACCGATCCATACCTCATTTTAATGCACCGATCCGTTCTTCATTTCAAAGCACCGATCCACCTTTACGTTAACATACCGTTCCACTTTATTCTCTATAGTGTCTCTCCCTCTGTACTAGGCCGACCCAGATTCATTACAACAAAATGATCCAGTGTCAAATACAAAGCAGACTGGTCAGCTTTCTAACCCCGACCTAGTTTGGCACAATAAAGCACCGATCCAAATTCATGTAAATGTACCGACCCGCTATGTTTTGTTATAACATGCTGATCCACGTGTAAAGAACAGTTGCCTCATGCTTTATACGCGCATGTCCTTATGAGCTGTTGCATATCTTAACGTTTTGGTCACCACATTATTTAAAGAACCAAATTGTGAACGTTATTACAAAGCCATGTTCATCCATATTCTCCAATCCACGAATGAGTCGACCCAATTATATGTTTATCCTGATACCACGTATTAACTGATCTATGTTGTATTATTATAGCTTCCTCAGTTCACGTGGCATCTTGCATGTTATTTCTTCACATTCGATTATGATTGTTAATTGTAGATGGCCGATCCACATGGTCCATCCTTGTTCATCGCCATATTGCCATTTTTACGTGAAGACATTTGTTCCAATACATGAAGTTTCCATTGCAGAAAGATGGATCAAATCATAATTTGGGAAGCACGTTGATGTTTGGTCCATATCGTATCATGCAACTTTGCATGGAACTATTTTATGCTATCTTTTATTTGGCTAGCTCGCATTGCTTTAATAGCTTCATACTTAGGAATGGAAATGGTGTCTCCATGCTACATGCGCATTGCATGTTTTTTGAGTGTGAAAGTGAACTAATATCTCTATTTAATTGTTCAAGTGCCAAGTCATTGTTCCAAGGCTAGTGACCGATCCGATACTTCTGTACCGACCGACCCGATCCATTGGAACCGACCGACCCGATCCTTTTTAATGATCGACCCGATCCGTATTGCTAAGGCCAATCAGATTCTTTGCAACTGACCGACCCAGCGCCTTGCAACTGGCTGACCCGATCCATTAATACTGACTGACCTGGTCCATTATTGCTGACCGACCTGGTTCTTCGATATTGATCGACCCGATCTAGTGCTTTAAAGAGCAGACTGACCCGATGCTTTGAACTGTGATTTAATAGGGTTAACATTTGCCCCCTCGAAGCTTTTTTTTCTTCTTGTGGAAAATGCGGGCTTCGAAATAAATGCTACTCTTGACATCTTTTGGCTTGCTTGATCTGATATGCGACTTGCATCTTCTATTTGTTGATGTTGTACATGCTTCAGTTTTGAATTTCGGAATCTGTTGCTTAAAAATGTTGCGCTAGGGTTTGATTGCCTCAGTTTTCACTCGGGCTATTTTTCACTGCTATAACCTGTTTAACAACAACAAAAACATTGCATATTTCTAGGCTAATATTTTTTTACTAACTGTCCAAATCAACAACAGATTAGTCAGTTAAACATTTAGTTACTACGAATTTTCATTGAATGGAGTGTTTTCACAGACTTATTTTATTTAATGATCTAATCTGTTAAGCGTTGACTATAAAAACACGACATTCTAACTTGGATTCGTGTTGACACTTAAGATCAACTAGTCGACATAATTTGACTGCGGATTTCAAGTGTTGTTATTCTAACTGACTTTCACGGTAATGTACAATATTTCGTATTCAAGAAATTTGTAGTGGTGACTTATCTTCTGCTTCTTCTTGGAGAAGCTTTGATATTCGTGCCCCCGCTTAGGAGACTGTCATTAATCTTTAGTGTATGAAGTGCTATTGGTGCTCAATGTTTAATTATCTTGTTGAATAGTTCAGACTTTGGAAACTCCGTTGGATGCCCCAACTTTAAAAAGGCTATTTAATATTCAATGTTCGTCTCCTCTTGCTTACTGAATCGTCGTTGTGGAGTTCATTGAATGTTATCGATTTCTCTTGTGGAGAAGATTTTTGGTTGACACATTGTTTCGCAATATGAGCTCCCGCGAGGTCTGGGTGACGTTGCATCGCTCTGCGCTTACGAACTCCCACGCTTCGTCTCACTTAAGCGAGCTCCCGCGCTTCATTTCGCGCTTACGGATTCCCACAAACCATTGGGGACTTGCCTCTGCTAAGGAGGACTTTGTTTTGCCTCTCTATGGGAGGACTTTATTTTGCCTCTCTATGGTAGGACTTTGTTTTGCCTCTCTTTGGGAGGACTTTATTTTGCAATTGCTGTGGAGGGACTTTATTTTACCCTTGCTATGGAGGACTTTATTTTTCCCTTGATGTGGAGGGACTTTATTTTGCCCTTTCTATGGAGGGACTTTGTTTTGCCTCTGTTATGGGAGGAATTTATTTTGCCTCTCTATGGGAGACTTTATTTTGCCCTTGCTATGGAGGGACTTTATTTTGCCCTTGCTGTGGAGGGACTTTATTTTGCCTCTCTATGGGAGGACTTTATTTTTCTCTTACTATGAAGGGACTTTATTTTGCCTCTCTATGGGAGGACTTTATTTTGCCTCTCTATGGAAGGACTTTATTTTGGGCGTTGTTCCAGAAGGTGAACATCAGTCCTCGTGTCGGATATGCTTAACTATGGTAAGCAATTGCAGCTAGACTAAGAGGTTGTGACCCCTTGGAACTCGCAACTTATGGTATTGATTTTGGATATGCTTGTTGAACTCTCCACCGTTTGACTCTTGGCAACTCCTCCCGCTCAATCTTTAAGGTGGTGCCTTCCATCTTTGCATTATGCATATCGATGGTTAGAGCCCTTGACGTTTGAACTGGCGTTTGTTGGAATTGCCTCACTTCGTTGGGCCTTGAGAAAGGAGACGTTCATTGGATAGCCTGTAATGAAAAATTGTCTATTAGCAAATTTTCATGTAAATTTGGCAAGTCATAGATCTATGCAGGCAGTTAATACTTCATTCATAAAGCTATTGTTTGGTACAACACATGCAAATCATTATAGACTATTTACAAAAAAATAGAATATAGCAAAGAGTAAAGTAATGCAGGAAGTAAAGGCGATAGTGATCGCTTACTTTGAGCCGCAGATATTAGATCATCATCAACGGTAGTCAGTTGATTATCATCCTTGGAATAGCTTGAGCAGAAGCTATGTTGCTTGGAGCGGATTGATCATTCGATGCTCCTTGCCCCTGTGTGGTTGCAGAAGGATTTGCATCTTGGGAATTCTTCGTATACTGTTGCAGACGGTTCTTCTTAATCAGCTCTTCAATCAATGATCACAGGTGCCTGCACTCGTTGCTGTTATGGCCTGGCTGATTATGAAAGCGATAGAACTTCCCAGATTTAGTCAAATGGTCATTCATTCTTATTAGCCGAGGCTCCGGGTAATCTTTTGCATCCTTTGTGGCAAGGTAAATGTTCTAAAGAGTGTCATTCATAGATGTTAAACCAGACGAGTCAAGAGGACGAAACTTTTTATTAGCTTTGTTGTCGTTTCCGTCATTGACTCGCTTCTGCCCCTGAGTATTCTTCTGATTAGGTTGAATAGCTGCAGTTTTTGGAGCTTCAAGGAGTTGGTTACCACCAATGATCTGAAGAGGTATAGGATTATCGTCCACTCTCATGTACTCTTCCTCTTTCTTATAGAACTTGTCAAGCGTAGTCGGTTCCTTCATCTTTATCCATCTTCCAAATTCGTTCATTTTGTCTATAGCATAGAGTAGAGCCATGAGGACTATGCATGGTTACGGATTCCTTACTTCAAATAAGGCAATATTGAATCGACCGAGGAAGGCTTTGACGGTTTCCCCTGGCTTCTGCTTTATGGATGGGAGCGTAATAACATCCTTGGCTTTGGTAGCATACAAACGGAATTGCTCCTTGAACTTTTTGGTCAAGTCAGAGAATCGATCGATGGATTTGGGTGGCAGCTTTATGAACCATAATGATGCAGCACCTTCTAAGTAGAGAGGAAAATATGTGCATCTCATCTCGTCAGTCGCTTTAGCCGCACTAATATGCCACTCGTATTTGAACAGAAAGTAGTTTGGATCAACAAGGCCGTTGTACGGAGGCAAATTCGGTGGATTAAATTTCTTTGGACATTCTGCTTCAAGGATACTTTCAATGAAGGGAGTCCTATCGGGAGAGAAGTCCCATTCTCTTTCATCGTCTTTGTTTGCTTGATTCTTTTTCACTACTCGTTCTATCATATCTGAGATGTACCCTTCAGTGTTATGGCGCTCTGTGAAGCTGAGCTCTTTACTAAATGTTTGTCTAGGCATACGATCTCGTTTAAAGAGCTTTGTCCCTTTGTCCTCTCGACGAGGAGGTGCCCCCGTGACAGGGTTAGTGGCCTTTTGAGCATTCACTTCGGAATGGTTCTTAGCTTTTGATTTCAATTCTTCGATGTTAGCTTCGTCCCAGCTTTCACTTGCCTAATCATAATCATCTTCCATATTGTCGTTGCGGTTATGATCGGAAGCGGGTGATTTATCATTCTCTTCGAGATCCACATGCACTTTCGGAGGGGCTAGATTTGATTGAGCGTTAAGGATGGCATCAAGTTTCTCCATCATCGCTTTAGTAAAGGCATCCATTCGGTTGTTTACGTTGGTAATAGTAGCTTTTAATTCATTTCTGGTCACACCGGCTTCGCTTTCTGAGTTTTCACCAACTTCAAAGCAGTTTGCGAGTAGTGTTTCTTCATTTGCAACATTATCGGCTTCTACCAAGGTTTTGCTAGCGGTCTTCTTAGATTTAGCCATAATTTAGGAGAAGGATGCGGTTTAGAACTTTGATGGCGAGGCATTCAACTTTGTGAGAGTGTGAGAGGAGGTAGGAGATGCGAACCTGGCCCCACGGTGGGCGTCGAATGTTTGAATCAAAAATAATGACCCAAACACCATTGGTGTAAAATCACACTTCACCAATTATGGTTAGAAATTAGAAGGGCCACAATCGGAAAATAAATGGAGAAAAACAAGTAAAGGACACGGGATTTTAAAGTGGTTCGATTCAATGTGAATCTACGTCCACTTTTCAATCATTCTTCATCATTATGGAGAGAATTACAAATTTTATCATCTCATACATCGCATTAATTACACTTGAACACTTTTGTGATAATCCTCCACTTTTTGCTCTCTTTACGCTTTAGATCTCGCTTAGATTCGAGAAGGAACAGATTGGATTGCATAATTATACGGTTTTCCTCGGTTCCATAATGAAAATTAGGTTAGATTCGTGCATTGGAGAAGAGTAATGATGATTGGAGATCACTTAGAGTAGATCGGAGTGTGAATTAACGGTGCTCAAAGAAGATAAGATCCATTTCTTCTAGGAGGAAGAAGGAGAGAAGTGTGGTGCCCATTAATGGAGTTTTTAGAAGCTTTAGTACAGTCGAGGAATGATTTTGGCAGCCCTACGGGGTAGTGGAATCCCCCGTTGAATTGTGGAGAAAGGGGCTATTTTTTAGAATAAGTTTGAAGGTAGTGACAGTCTCATAATTATGGGGTACAGAATTTGGATCGCACGTAAGCTTGGATCGGGCTAAAACTTATTTACAGAAATGCCACTGGTCCACTTTACAGTTGTAAAAAGCTGTCGTGGCCCGTATTTACAGTTCTGCCACCGCATTTTAAACATGCCCGATCCAAATATGGATGAATGCACCGATCCATACCACATTTTAATGTACCGCTCTAGTTTACAGTAAAATGTACTGATCCTTTCTTCATTGCAAAGCACCGATCCACCTTTACGTTAACATACCATTCCACTTTATTCTCTACAGTGCCGCTCCCTCTGTACTAGGCCGACCTAGTTTCATTACAACATACCGATCCAGTATCAAATACAAAGCGGACTGATCGGCTTTCTAACCCCGACCTAGTTTGGCACAATAAAGGACCGATCCAAATCATGTTAATGTACCGACCCGCTGTGTTCTGTTATAATATGTCGATCCACGTGTCAAAGAACTGTTGTCTCATGCTTTATATGTGCATGTCCTTATGAGCTGTTGCATATCTTACCATTTTGGTCACCGCATTATTTAAAGAACCAAATTGTGAATGTTATTACAAAGCCATTGTCATCCATATTCTCTAATCCACGAATGAGCCGACCCAATTATATGTTTATCCTGATACCACGTATAAACTGATCTATGTTGCATTATTATAGCTTCCTCAGTCCACGTGGCATCTTGCATGTTATTTCTACACATTCGATTATGACTGTTAATTGTAGATGGTCGATCTGCATGGTCCATCCTTGTTCATCGCCATTTTCCATTTTTACATGAAGATATTTGTTTCGATACATCAAGTTTCCATTGCAGAAAGGTGGATCAAATCATTATTTGGGAAGCACGTTGATGTATGGTCCATATGGTATCATGCAACTTTGCATGGAACTATTTTATGCTATCTTTTATTTGGCTAGATCACGTTGCTTTTATAGCTTCATACTTAGGAATAGAAGTGGTGTCCCCATGCTATGTGTTTTCTGAGTGTTTTCTGAGTGTGAAAGTGAACAGATATCTCTATTTAATTATTCAAGTGCCGAGTCATCGTTCCAAGGCTACTGACTGATCTGATACTTCTGTACTGACCGACCCGATCCGTTTGAACTGACTGACCCGATCCTTTTTAATGACCGACCCAATCCACATTGTTAAGGCCGATCCGATTCTTTGCAATTGACCGGCCCAGCTCCTTGCAACTGGCCGACCCGATCCATTAATACTGACCAACCCAATCCATTATTATTGACTGACCCGGTTCTTCGATATTGACTGACCCGACCCAGTGCGTTAAAGAGCAGACCGACCCGGTGCTTTGAACTGTGTTTTAATAGGGTTAACAAGATCGAATGGACATGTGTCATCCATCTAGCGTGTCTTGAAATATAGTGGGTGAGTGGAGATGGTCTCCTCTGATCGTGTGAGGCCACATGGACTTTGAACCGATAAATAGGAGATGAATGTGCCTTGAAAGTAGGGTCACATTGAAGTGGAACTATTGTTCTAGGTGGGTCGGATTTTCCTATTCGACCCGGTGTAGCGTCGGCCAGTGTGCCAAGTCCTTGGGTGTGTTCAGGTCGAGTTCGACCCAGTTGGTTCGACCCGGTTGTAGAGTGATGAAGCAAGTGATTAAGAAAAGTTGATGAAATGGATTTGAGCCATGTAATTCTACCCGACCTGATGTTTTGTGCATGCAATGTTGAGTTCTCTAATACTTCGTCACTTCATCCAAGTGAATGTCGATCGATGCAAGTTTATACTCAAGTCCTAAGTAGCTTTCCTTGATAAAATATTTCTGCACACTTTTACGGAAACGGGCGTGACTTTCAAACCGTAAGGCCGTTTGGGTCAAACGAAAGTGGTACCTAAAGCTAACTCGTAGATCTATAAGAGTTACAGTTCAAAGCACAGTAATTGATGTTTTCGGGCCCAAAAGAGGTCATCTAAAAAGGGATTCAGGCCATTTTATGCTTTTGTTGCAACTTTGACCAAATCGCTTTATGTTTTCTGACGATGTTCTCAATGCTTCAGCGTGTTGCGAACCAGGAATCTGATGTGTGATAGATTTAGCTAAAAAAACATGTCAACATTTTGCCTCTCAGAACATATATTTATTAATAAAGGAAGATGTGTTCTGGATAATTCGAGAAATCCATAATCCATAGAAATCCAAAGTACCACAATCACGCCGGATCGTATTAAGTCAAGAAAACCGGCAATCAATTAGGAACGTATTAAGGCCAGAAAACAAAGAAGACGAGGGCCACACCAGTCCCGCTAACTGCGAGTATAATCCATACATACAAGGAAAAGGAGATGAGCAGGTGTGCCAAATCCTAACAAAATTGGTTAACCTTTTCGAGCATAAACCATGCTTGGGTGTTAATTTTGAGTATAAGCCATACTCAGGTGACGTTCGAACCATCCCGCCAAATTCTAACAACGGACCTAACTTTCCAGGCATAATCCATATCTAAAAGTTCAAATTGAGCATAAAACATACTCGAGTTTTATCAAGTTCATCTGTCAGATCCTGACAGGATAGTTCGAAGTTCTCGTGTATAATCCATAAAAAGAATCAAACTAAGTCCAAACCATACTCATATCGAGATATAGTTATGCTTTCCACATCCTGACAAGATAGTCTGTCCCTAGGCATAATCCATACCTAGTGTTCCGAGATAAGTATAACCCGTACTTAGGTTGAGATTGAGAATCTTACCATATCCTGAAAAGGCACTTAAAGTTGCCAAACATAATCCATACTAGAAAAGTTCATGTTATTCAATTCAAATGTGATTACAAACAAATCATGTTTCCTTTACCGTTGAATCCAGAGCACGCCTAGAGATTACATCCTACTCCTGTACGTGTGTACTTCAACTTAGCCATTTGGATGACTAAAAAGGAAATTGAACAGAAACATATCTTAAGTTCAAAGAAATGTAGAAAATACAAAGTTATATAATCCAGATAAGTAGATGATGATCCTACGAGAGTTTGATCCAAGGTCATTCCCTCTCTAGGGAGAAGTAGGTGGCAGCATGGGTGTAGGCAATGTTGGTTATTTGATATACTCAGGTAACTCTCCATATCTAACCCATTTCTCGATCAAGTCTCATAAATGCTTGCAGCCATTAGTGTTATGACCGTCCATGTCATGAAATATGCAATGCTTTCTAGAATCGCACTCTCTGAGTGTTGGCTCCCTCTTGGGAGGCTTAGGATAGGAGATAACCCCTTTTATGTCCATGTAGATGTCAATGAGTGAAGAGTTAAGTATGGTGTATTTACCGTATCTGGGCCCTCTCCGGGGCTGAGCGTTATGATCATCCTTAATAGGGAAATTTCCTTTTCCCCTCTCATTGCCTTTTCCAGAGTTGGATGGTTCTCCATCCTTGACCATGTCAACATTGAGAATGCACTTCTTGGAGTTTGCATCTTCCTCACACAGAAACTGTCTGCTTCGAAGTAGAATTCACCAAGATCTCGCGGTGGATCTTGGTGCAATGAGATTTTGAAGTTTGACTTGTCTAGGATGTTGGATACTGCTTCCATCAATACCATAGATGGTTCGGGTCGATCAACTGACACTACTGTGACACTGAATCTTTCTAGGAATGAGCATAGGGTATCGCTGGACCGATGCTTGATTGAAGTGAGCGACATGACATTCTAGTGTCAAAAGATGTGGACCCGAAACTGCTCAATGAAACAGGCAACGACCAACACGTTCTAGCTGTAACAACCCGTAATTTTAAGGAAACACTATAATGATAAACTAAAGAATACTTAATTAAATAAAGGGAATTAAGTAAAATGGACTACACCATTGCATTCATCTCGGAATTCTGCTTAAGATAGACTCCTCGTTTGCGTAAAACAGACATCGTATAAAGAAGATATTAAGGTTTGAAGTTCGTATGCATATAAGCAATATAAATAAATCATGTACAGAAATTAAAATTCAAAGAGCGGAAAGAGGAGGGAATTTAGCCCGTTAGGGTTCGACCCCATGCCCCATGGGTGTCGACCCAAGGGTCGACCACTATACTAGGGTGTCGACCCCTGGGTCGACCTCGAGGTCGACCCCACCCAGATTTGGGGAAGATCCATTTCTATGAACGTAGACTCGTTTCTTGACCAGATTCGTTGACATTAGGCTATAAATAGGACCTCATTTATATTATTTTATTCATCAAAAACAATGAAGACAACGAGGTGCTGCCCCAACCCAGATTAAATTAGCCTATTCTTCTGCAACAACAACTTATAAGCATACAAGAATCTCCGCTACAACATCAACAATCAATTCTCCGTTCTTTAGATCCAGTCACAGTGAGTTCATGTTATTTTTAGATATAAACATTTAAATAATAATCTTGACATGTTTATAAGTTTGAATCTAAACCTGTGTCTGTTAATAACTTGAATCATAACTAAATAGATCTACCACTAATTGCATACCTAATTTACTGTTTAGTTCTCATATGCCTATTCCTGATATGCCTATTCTGTTAGTTTGCCTAATTATGTCACCATATGCATGTTCTGTTAGTATGACCAATTCTATCATCATATGCATGTTTTGTTATTATGCCTATTCTTGTTCTCTTCTCTCCCTCTTTCACTTTTTATTTTTATAGCGAGACTACCTTTGAGCCTAGGCCTATCGCTGAAATATGCGAGCGCACGAAATTGGGAATGGTTGGGATTTGGGGCATAACTTATGTTGTAAAACATGATTGGGATTTGGAGGCATAATCTGTACCTTGATCTAAAACTTTAATTTAGGGCATAACTTGTACAGTGAATCAGATTGGGATTTACGGCATGAAAACTTGTAATGAACATGAACAATTGTCTAAAGATGAACATGCCTATATTAAGATGAACATGCCTATATTTATAGAAAATAGAAACTGTAACCGCACTTAGACATGAGGTTAGATTACACTTGTGGTAGAAGTTTTCCCGGATCCGCACGGCAAATCCAGCATCCACAAGTGGTTAATCTAATGTGAGCGGTCGAGTGCATAAACGTACACGTAACGGTGCTAAGATACGAGGTTAGGTCTAACTTATGGTAAAGTCTGTCAGGAACCTACCGGCATATCCAACATCCATAAGTGGTCGACCTAATGTGAGAGGTCGGGTGCACTAATATGCATGAATGAAAAACGATAATAACTTGTTAACTTGAAATACTTAACCTGTTTAAATCTGTGGGGGTTACATGAATCTATCAAATTGGTTAGGGGTTTAGTAAACTTGCTTGAATCGGTGGGGGTTAAGTTAATCTTGTTAAATCTGTGGGGGTGGTTATATATATAAACCCGACAAACTTAACCTGTTTTACATTTGGGGGTTATGCAACCTTGTTAAGCTATTAGGCATAACATATCAAAATCCTAGTAGTGGGGATGCAAGGCTTAGGAGAAGCTCGTGTCATCTGTTGTGTAGGACCTGTATCAGTTAGTGACCCATCTTGGTATCAAACGGGGAACCTCGAACTAGGTCGGGGTCTTGGCACGCTTACTGAGTTGATTGTAATAGGTTCATTTAAGTGGGGATGTTGACGGCGCAATCCGTCGGATTCGTGTGAATGCATGAATCTGCTTGCATTGGGATAATAAGGCGCTGTGACATTAGTAGATGGCGGTGCATCTCGTTAATAAAGGGGTTGCCACTTTAGGAAGTGATACATCCTACTGTGGGGACTACACAGGGTGTCTACAAGATAGGGAGTCGATCGATTAGGGTAGTAATGAGGGTACATCTAGTATTGCTTGTTTAGGAGCCCGTTATTATCGTTGGGGGTAACACCTGTCATTTCTATTGGGCTAACTGTTATTATTGTACGGGGTAAAATCCCTCACTAGAAGTACAGCTAAGTCTACCATCTTGTTCTTATTGGGATCATTATGTTCTTGTTATACTAGTATTAGTGCAGAGAAAAAGTACTTGAGAAGCGCAACATATTATGTTTAGTTTATCCTGCTCAGTCTGTTATACATGTCTTATGATACTATTATCTCTCTCATCTAGTTTATATGCTTGTCATAATGCTTTTACTTATTTTATATGCTAAAAGTAACTGGACTCGCTAGACTTTAAGTTTGACCCGTTTTGTTTCCTTTTCTCTCTCTTCCTTTGCCCCCCAGGTTCTCAAGGTGGGAATACTGAGGCTTGATTAGGATTCTCTCTTTCATTCTACTTGGTGCTACTTAGATGTACCGCTTTTATTTCATGTCTTTTTGATATGGCTATTTTTGGGGACTATGCTACTTTTATTGATGTACTCTGATGATTTTTGTACAAGACAGAAATTATGATGGGTTTTCTGTATTTCTGACTTATGATGTAAACAGTGTTTTGGACCACGATGTTTTCTGTTTAATAAAATTTCAAATTCCGCTGTGATTTTATATATGTCTTATGATGTTTTTACTTCTATTTATCTATAACGCTTCACGAAACTTAATGCATTCTGATAAAGAGTGACATTAACGGACGTGGGGTGTCACACTTGGTATCAGAACTGAAGGTTACCAAATCGGATAAATGATTTTGAATTTTTTTCCAAAAGGTTTTAAAAAGAAATCATTTTCAAAAGAAAAGTCTATTTTGAAAAACATATTCCCCAAAGTCATATGAAATATCTTTCGATTCCCTGTTTGAATCCTTTTTTTTCTTTTTAGCATGTCTATGGAACCGATCCTTTCCGAGGGAATTACGATACCGGCTTAGTTCCGTTGGTTTCTTGAGGCTGCGGCACTTGCCGGAGGCCAAGCAGACGCCCCTCCTTCAACTACAGCCATTGTTCCTCCTCCTCCTCCGCGAGCGGATAATTTCTCCAAGATATGCAAGGATTTCTGTGCCATGGAAGGAAATCCATTCTGAGGAACTGAGACTTTTGTAGAAGCAAGGAATTGTCTTAAAGCGACAGAGGATTTGTTTGGGATTTATGAGGTTGACGACCATAGGAAGATTCAGTTAGCCGTTTGGCAGCTGAATGATAAGGCTTCGTTCTGGTGGGAAGTGACGCAAGCAGATCATCCAGTTGAGACTTGGGATGATTTCCGATAGAGATTCGAGATGAAGTTTCCTTCTCAAGCAAAGCAAAATATGCAAATCGAAAGGATTTTGGCACTTAAGCAAGGAGGCATGTCTGTCAAAGAGTATGTTAATAAGTTCAATCAATTGGCAAGGTTTGGTTTGGAGCTAGTGAATACCTCGCACAAGAAAGCCTTGAGGTTTGCTAGAGGATTGAATGAACTCCTCCATGGGTTGGATATGTCTCATATTCCGATGGGAGCAACTTTTGTGAAACTTGTTGATGTGGCATTGATGCACGAAGAAGATAAAGGTGAAAAGAAAGAGGCTAAGATTGATGAAACAAAAAACAAGAAATTGGGGTCCAAGAAAGAACAACAACAGCAGTAAAAGTAGGGCGAAAAGAATGACAAAGCCCGAGAAAAGGGGAAATGTCATAATTGTGGACGCGTGGGTCATATGAGCAAAGAATGTAGAAAAAAGAAGAATGCTTATTTCCATTGTGGAGGGGTCAGACATCTTCTTAAGGATTGCCCGAAGAAGCAAGGACAGGGCCAAAGGGCAAGATCTTCTAGAGTGCAGGTGCATGCTCTCATGGCTGGTGTACCAGATAGAGGTAGGAAAATTTCTGTTAAAGGTTTGATTTCTCTTTCCAATCATCTTGTTAGAACTCTTTTTGATTCTGGCGCTTCGCATTCTTTTGTATCTGATTCTGTGGTTGAGTCTCTGCACCTTAGTACTAGTATGGTTTTGGATCCTGTTATTGTCTCAAACCCCATTGGAGGTACGGCTATTTGTCTATAATTTGTCGGGGTTTGAGAATATCTGTGTTGGGCGGCGGGTTTAAGTGTAACGCATACGTGCTTAATTAGTTTCACGGGCTATGGTTTCATTCTAGAGATGGATTGGATAGTCATGTATGGTTCCATTCTGTAACACCCCACTCCCACTATGATCACTCACTAAGGGAATGCCATAGCATCGGTGGAGTATTTTAGTGAATATAGAACAGAAAAATTACAACAAGACAGATATAAATAGTACTTGAAATTTTAAAACATCATCTCATAACAGCGGAAGTAAAACATGTCTGGTTACATCATAAAACCACAATAAAGGTCAAGTACAATATCCATCAAAATAAAGAAGTACATAATCCCACTCTCATACAATAGCCAAACAAAAGAAAAGATAACTGGATAACTGGAGCTTTACATCTATCCAAGCTCCTAAAGACTGGAACAGCAATCCGATCAAGCTCCACTACTGCTAGGATCCACCGTAGGACCTGAGGGTTGGGAAAAAGATAAAAGCAACAGGGTCAGACATAAGTCTGAGCGAGTCCTATAACTTTAACAATACAATCGTTAAAGTAACCAGAGAAGACATAAACTGATATACGGTAACATATAGGGATGAATGGCTACCCTAAGCAGTCAACTAAACGAAGATAAAGGATAAAGACGCATCTACCCTCCCTAAGGTAAATTACTAAACTGCACCACACCAGTCGTTCCTAACTTAAAGGTTGATCCCACCCAAGGACTTATAAAATTTACTAATTAGTACCTGCGTACCCCTAGGTGACCAAGTAGGCGCCACGGGGCCCTACAATCCACTAGGTGTACACACTACTTCCCATTCGATCGGCTCCCTAACGTAGATACCCGTGCTGGCCCCACCGTGGGATGTATCATTCCCCAATGTGGCAACCTGATGAAACTAAAGGTGCACGGCTTATATCTACTCGATGCAACAACGGCTTACCTACCAGCCCGGGCCCACTCACGCATATGAAGCCCGTTGGACTTGCGTTGCCACCGCTAACCCGTTTGCCTCTTACAGTCAAGCCCAGTATGCGTGTCCCGTCCTCGACATGGGTCGAGCCCACAAAGATACGTATGGGTTACTGGTTGAAATGGGCCTCCACAAGCTACCCACCTAAGCTTGTCCCTTTTTCTAGTATATCCCACTTAACCCTTTAATCATGTTTTAATTACATGTTCCATTTTGGTTAAGTATTCTAATCGTATTTTCTATTGCCACCCAAGGCAACCACTAGATTTTCTCATGCCACCCGAGGCACCCACTTAACCCCTCATGTCCCTCTACATGCTAATGTGGTTAAGTGTTTCTTAATTAATTAATTAAGAACGTAACCTTTGTAAAGACCTCTCACATTAGACTGTCTTTTATGACCGCTGGTTAAGCCGGTTGGGTCCGGGCAGCCTTATGTCATAACAGAGTCTAACCTCGTGTCTTTACATTAATTACGTATTTAGTTTGTGCCTAAGACCTCTCACATTGGGCTAACATTTGTAGCAACTGGTTAAGCCGGTTGGGTCCGGGCAGTTTTACGCTACAACTGAGTCCAACCTCGTGTCTTAGTCAATTAATTACACCTAATTAATCACCCTCATAATTTTATATTAATTATCCCTAATTAATCAAGTTTTCTTAACATGGGTAGACCTAACTTAATAGGTAAATTCCCATGGGGTAGACCTAACTCAATAGGTAAATTCCCAACACATAGTATGGGTACACCTAACCAAATAGGCAAATTCCCATACTATGTTTATTTATTTTGTGTTATGCATAATTATATTAATTTCACACAATCTTATTAACTTATGCATTTAATTACCCCATCGTTCCCACGTAATTTCGTTCATGATATAACACATATAAAAGGTGTCAACTTGCATATGAATGAACATGTTTCAAAGGTGCCATCTTGCATATTAACAAACACATAACTTGCATATGAACTTGCATAACATGTCACATAACTTGCATATAATATGTCACATAACTTACATATTCATTTTGCATAACAAACTTGCATATTAGCTTATAGACTTGCATAATGTGTCATCATGAACTTGCATATTAATAAACATGTAACTTGCATATTTACATACATGTAACTCGCATATTAACAAACATGTAACTTGCATATAAAGAAACATGTAACCTGCATATTTACATACATGTAACTTGCATATTAACAAACATGTAACTTGCATATTAACAAACATGTAACTTGCATATTTACATACATGTAACTTGCATAGCATATTACCATGAACTTGCATAACATGCATATGATTACATAGCCCACAACTTGCATATTTAGCATCATGCAAACATAACATACATCATATTAAACTTGCATAAGCTTACATACTCAACATGCATAAACATAAGATTAATGCTAACATCATATCATATGATTCAAAGCTCATTAACCCACATACAAAACCATAAATCTCATCACATCTCATCTAATTAGTTTACCAAAAGATCATCAAAGTGATAGAAACTCACAACTAGCAACTTTGAACACCAAATGAAGAAGATTAAGATGCTAAGAAGGGATTAGAAGTTGATTAGAGAGTGATTAGTATGCAACCCTCTTCATAAAATTAGTGGAGGCCATGAGAGCTAGCATTTTGCCATAGTTTAGTCACTAGGTTTAATTATGAATGAATTAGGGTAGGTTAGGGTCTTATTTATAGATTAGGCAAGTGTTTTAGGCCATAGGATTAACCCTAGATTCAATCCAAGCCATCAAAGCATGTCTTGGGGAAGAAGTCAAGTGTAGGAACCATCTAGGGCCTTTAGATTAAAGATGGACCATGAGAACCATTCAAATGCAAAATCTGCACTTGAGCGAATCGGCCCACGGGTTGACAGCCAAACACCCTGGATTAACCCCTAGTCGACCCAGCGGGCTCGGGTCGACTTCAAAAATCGGCCGGTTCGGTTATTCCCCTCTCCCAATTCGCTGTTTTGAGCATTTTTGCATATTTATTTATTAAATTTTCAATTATATATATATATATATATATATATCAATATATATATATATATATATCTACACAACCCATTTCACTTAATTAAGTATACTTTAATTTGGGAATTTTCGTGAAACTTCGCGAGGCCATATCTTGGTCATACGGACTCCGATTTTCGAAAACTCGGACTCTATTTCGCGTATTTTTCCGAGACGAACGCAATGGCATAGCCCGTTTCCCTTGATTCCCATTTTAGAATTAAATTCTGCCTCGATTTATGTTATTACAGGTTATTGAAAATACGGGTTGTTACATTCTCCCCTCCTTAAAGGATTTCGTCCCCGAAATCTTCAAGTTAGGAAGAACGTATCCTACCATCCAATCATCCATCTACTCAAAGCATCATCCACGAGCAATCATTGTCCTTACAAGATTCTAAATGCTGGATGGATATATGCAAAAGTGTGTGTATATGTACTTACCTAATGCGAAAATCAGGCGGTTACTGATACAGTAAACCTCCTTAATGCAAACCATGATAGTGCCATGCATCCAATATGTATGCGAAACCCTATTGACACATACAAATTTCTACATGCGTGCACAACCATACACAAAAATGCATCATCCATATGATAACACAGCCATGATACATCCATCAATCTAACTACCACATCCATTTATGCAATATGCAACATGAAGTGACTGAGCCGATCTAGTGCCTAATGTGTGTATATGCATCCACGAGCAACCACTAGCAAACAATTGCATCCATATGCATCCATCAACCATAACATGTTTCAAACACATGTTTCAACCATAGGTTTTACCCTATCTAAAGGTCATAGGTATTAGCGAGAGGATATACTAAAGATAAGATAAGTACTAGACAAGCAATAAAGGAGAAGTTAAAAGACATACTCTCAAAAAGAAATGGATACAAAGAACGCATCTTTGCTTCCGTCTCCCAAGTAGCATTGCTTTCGTCATCTCCCCATTGCACTTTAACTAGCTGAACTTCTCTGTTCCTCAACTTCCTAGTTTCTGACCCAAGGATGCGAGTAGGAGCTCGTCGAATCGTCGCATCACGCTCTACCTCTACATCTCTAAGCAAGCTCGGCTCTACCACCTCCGCGGTCTCATGTAAGCACTTCCTCAAATGTGATACATGGAATACATCATGAACACCACTAAGTCTGTCGGGCAACTCCACCCTATATGCCATCCGTCCAATCCTTTCCTTAATAGGAAACGGCCCAACAAATCTCGGTGCTAACTTCCCTACGGACCCAAAGCGAACAACATTTCTCAATGGAGATACTTTGACAAAAACCATGTCCCCAACCTCAAACTCAAGATCCGTCCTTCTCCGATCCGCATAAGATTTCTGTCTATCTTGCGCTGCTTTCATCCTTTTTCGAATTAAATCAATCTTCTCTGAAGTCTCTCTAACCATATCCGGCCCAAGCAAGATCTTATCCGTAGATTCCCACCAACATGTAGGAGATCGACAAGGCCTTCCATAAAGAGCTTCGAAAGGAGCCATACCAATACTGGACTGAAAGCTGTTATTATATGCGAACTCCACCAAAGGAAGATGTTCTTCCCATGTACCTCCAAAATCCAAGATACAAAGCCTCAAAAGATCTTCTAAGATACGGTTCACCCTCTCAGTCTGACCGTCCGTCTGAGGATGATATGCGGTGCTCAAACACAACTGAGTCCCTACCGCCTCTTGCAAACTTCTCCAAAACTCACTAGTGAAAATAGGATCTCGATCACTCACAATGCTGGATGGTACGCCATGCAATCTAACAATCTCTCTAACATAGACTGAAGCAAGCCATGGAGCGGTCCTCTTACTCTTTACGGGTATAAAATGGGCACTCTTGGTAAGTCTGTCTACCACAACCCAAATTCCTGTATTGCCCTTCCTCGATCTCGGTAACCCGTCGATGAAATCCATCGAGACACTATCCCACTTCCACTGTGGAACTTCCAATGGGTGTAGCAACCCACCGGGTTTCCTTTGCTCCACTTTAACTTGTTGGCACACTAAACATCTAGCCACATACTCGGCTACATCTTTCTTCATACCGGCCCAGAAGAAAACTCTCTTCATGTCTTGGTACATTTTGTCTCCACCGGGATGAATAGTCATTCTTGAACGATGTGCATCATCCAAAATAGCCTTCTTCAAACCCTCATCTTGCGGTACACAAAGTCTACCGTCTCTATGCAACCATCCCTTATCATCTATGGTGTATCTACCCAAATGGCTGGACGACTCCCCTCTTATAAGCTTCTCTACCAACACAACCAACTGTGGGTCGTCTCGCTGAGCCTCGCCAATCCGTCTCAAAAGAGTAGGTCTAACCTCCAAGGATGCCAACAAACCAGGTACAAAATCAACAGAAGGTCTGAAGTCAAACAAAGAAAGAAACTCCAAGCTTCGTCGTTCCACGAACAATGGACTTAAAGATAGCCTTTTTCTACTCAAGGCGTCAGCCACCACGTTACCCTTACCAGGGGTATACGCTATCTCGAAATCATAGGATGCTAAGAACTCCATCCACCTTTGCTGTCTTAAGTTTAAATCCTTCTGAGAGAATAAGTACTTCAATGATTTATGGTCGGTGAACAACTCGAATCTCTCACCAAGAAGATAATGGCGCCAAGACTTAAGTGCGAAAACAATCGCGGCCAACTCTAGATCATGGGTAGGGTAATTCTTCTCATGCACTCTCAATTGTCTCCCTCCATAGGCTATTACCCTTCCCTCCTGCATCAAGACTGCGCCTAATCCTGTTCCACAAGCATCGGTATAAACAACAAACGGCTTACTCCCATCCGGGAGCACTAAAACTGGAGCGGTGGTCAAAGCTCTCTTTAACCGTCGGAAAGCATCATCACAATCTACATCCCACGAGAAAACCAGATTCTTTTTCGTCAAGCGGGTTAATGGGGCTGATATCTTCGCGAAGTCTTTGATGAACTTCCTATAATATCCTGCCAACCCCAAGAAACTTCTTACCTCGGTAGCATTTCTAGGAACTTTCCAATCCTGGATAGATACTATCTTTGCGGGATCCACAGCTATCCCTTCCTTAGAGACCACATGCCCTAAGAATCGCACTTCTCTTCTCCAAAAATGGCATTTAGAGAATTTAGCTTTAAGACTATGCGCTCGAAGAGTCTCCAACACTTCCTTGAGATGTAAGGCATGCTCTTCTTCATTCTTGGAAAAGACCAAGATGTCATCCACAAAAACTACTACAAACTTATTCAGATACTCTCTGAACACTCTACTCATGAGATCAACAAAGTATGCGGGGGCGTTTGTCAACCCAAATGGCATCACTAGCCACTCATAAAAACCATCCGGAGTCCGGAAAGCAGTCTTCTCTATACTGTCCTCCGCCACTCTTAACTGATGAAACCCTGTAGCTAAGTCCATCTGCGAAAATACTGACGCGCCAACCAACTGATCAAAGAGATCATCTATCCTCGGTAATGGGTGTCTATTCTTCTTCGTGAGCTTATTAAGTTCTCTATAATCCACACAAAGTCTGAGGGACCCATCCGCCTTCGTGGCAAACACTACTGGAGCTCCCCACTCCGATATACTTCGCCTTATGAACCCCTTCTCAAGCAACTCCCCTACTTGCTTATGAAGTTCTCTTCTCTCACGAGGAGCCATGTGGCGTACTGGCAAAGACACTGGTTTGGCATTATCCACCAAATAAATTCGGAAATCTATCTCCCGCTTCGGAGGCAAACCCTTTACTTCTTCAAACACATCCGGATATTCCCGGACTACTCTGACAGAATGCAAACTCTCGACCGAAGCATCGAGCGATTCAAGATAACTTAGCAAAACAGATTCCATGGGATTGCAAGAGATTTCGAGAGTGTTACCCAAGCGGGTCATGAGCCTGACAACTCTCCTTTCGCAATCAAGAACGGCACCATTACTGGATAACCAGTCCATGCCCAAGATCAACCCATAGCCCGTGAAGCCCAATACAAAAGCATCACATCTAAACTCAACGCTAAGTATAGAAATCTTCAAACCCAAACATATCATAGACAGATATATGGAGCCCCCAATTGGGTTTGAGACAACCAAGGGATCATCAACTAGACTGGTGTCTAAGTGCAGTGACTCAACTAACGATGATGAGATAAAAGAATGCGATGCGCCAGAGTCAAACAAAGTACGAACTGGATGATCAAACAGAAAAACCAGACTTTCAACGGAAATAGTTCTACCTCTCTGCTGAATCGGTGGAACTGAGAGAACCTGAACTTGCCCCCCTGACTGAGGTGGTGCTATAAGAGCTTGCACCTGGCCTCCTGAGGTAGACCCCGTCTTCTGCCCCTTCTTTGGGCAGTTTTTCACAAGATGCCCTGCTTCACCACAATGAAAGCAACCGGTCTTCTTCTTTTTGCGACAATCCTTACTGAGGTGTCCTGGTGTTCCACAATTGAAGCACTTCTTCTTCGTCTTCTTTTTGTCACCATTGCCTTTTCCGCCCTTGCCTTGTTGTTGCTGTTGCGGTTTCTTCTGATCCCCCTTTTTCTCTGGTGCCTTAGAATTCTTATCATCCTCATGCATAAGTGCCATGTAGACAAGCTTCTCAAAAGTGGCCCCCATAGGAATGTGAGTCATAGCTATTCCTTGCAATGGTTCGTTCAAGCCTCTAACGAACCTCAAAGCCTTCTTCTCCGGTGTATTCACCAACTCTATGCCAAACCTTGCTAATTGATTGAATTTGTTGACATATTCTTTCACCGTGAGATTCCCTTGCTTCAAATTCAAGAACTTCTCCATAAACAGATTCTCTTCCGCCCTTGAGAGAAACTTAGCCCCAAACCTTTGCTTAAAATCTGCCCAAGAGTCAACAGGGCGTTCTCCATTAGTGACCTCCCACCAGAATGAGGCCTCTCCCTTCATTAACCAAGCCGCCAACTTGACTTTCTTTCCCTCTTCCACTTCAAAGATATCTAGCAACTCTTCCACTTCCTTAAGCCAATCTCTAGCCTCTACGAAAGTCTCTGAACCAAGAAAAGGTTTTCCTCCTATAGCCTTGAACTCCTTGCAAACCTTAGCAAAATTATCCACTCTAGGCTGAGGAGGAGGAGCGGTTATCTCTGGTGTAGTAGCATTGGCCGGACCCGCAGCCGCGGCCCTAGCCTCTTGCAACCTCCTATACCATAGTGGTATAACTAAACCCTCCGGGATGTTAAGATCTTCAGCCATGCTGAAACGAAAGAGGAAAGATTCAAAAAGGAGATTCCGAAAGATAAAGATATGGCTATTGGGGATTATGCTTTTCTTTTTCAAAAACTTTTTCTCTTAGAAGACATGCTTTTAAAAATACTTTCTTCGAAAATACTCTTAGAAAATAGTTTTTCTCAAAAATTTTATCTGTTCTGGTAACCTTAAGCTCTGATACCACGTGTAACACCCCACTCCCACTATGATCACTCACTAAGGGAATGCCATAGCATCGGTGGAGTATTTTAGTGAATATAGAACAGAAAAATTACAACAAGACAGATATAAATAGTACTTGAAATTTTAAAACATCATCTCATAACAGCGGAAGTAAAACATGTCTGGTTACATCATAAAACCACAATAAAGGTCAAGTACAATATCCATCAAAATAAAGAAGTACATAATCCCACTCTCATACAATAGCCAAACAAAAGAAAAGATAACTGGATAACTGGAGCTTTACATCTATCCAAGCTCCTAAAGACTGGAACAGCAATCCGATCAAGCTCCACTACTGCTAGGATCCACCGTAGGACCTGAGGGTTGGGAAAAAGATAAAAGCAACAGGGTCAGACATAAGTCTGAGCGAGTCCTATAACTTTAACAATACAATCGTTAAAGTAACCAGAGAAGACATAAACTGATATACGGTAACATATAGGGATGAATGGCTACCCTAAGCAGTCAACTAAACGAAGATAAAGGATAAAGACGCATCTACCCTCCCTAAGGTAAATTACTAAACTGCACCACACCAGTCGTTCCTAACTTAAAGGTTGATCCCACCCAAGGACTTATAAAATTTACTAATTAGTACCTGCGTACCCCTAGGTGACCAAGTAGGCGCCACGGGGCCCTACAATCCACTAGGTGTACACACTACTTCCCATTCGATCGGCTCCCTAACGTAGATACCCGTGCTGGCCCCACCGTGGGATGTATCATTCCCCAATGTGGCAACCTGATGAAACTAAAGGTGCACGGCTTATATCTACTCGATGCAACAACGGCTTACCTACCAGCCCGGGCCCACTCACGCATATGAAGCCCGTTGGACTTGCGTTGCCACCGCTAACCCGTTTGCCTCTTACAGTCAAGCCCAGTATGCGTGTCCCGTCCTCGACATGGGTCGAGCCCACAAAGATACGTATGGGTTACTGGTTGAAATGGGCCTCCACAAGCTACCCACCTAAGCTTGTCCCTTTTTCTAGTATATCCCACTTAACCCTTTAATCATGTTTTAATTACATGTTCCATTTTGGTTAAGTATTCTAATCGTATTTTCTATTGCCACCCAAGGCAACCACTAGATTTTCTCATGCCACCCGAGGCACCCACTTAACCCCTCATGTCCCTCTACATGCTAATGTGGTTAAGTGTTTCTTAATTAATTAATTAAGAACGTAACCTTTGTAAAGACCTCTCACATTAGACTGTCTTTTATGACCGCTGGTTAAGCCGGTTGGGTCCGGGCAGCCTTATGTCATAACAGAGTCTAACCTCGTGTCTTTACATTAATTACGTATTTAGTTTGTGCCTAAGACCTCTCACATTGGGCTAACATTTGTAGCAACTGGTTAAGCCGGTTGGGTCCGGGCAGTTTTACGCTACAACTGAGTCCAACCTCGTGTCTTAGTCAATTAATTACACCTAATTAATCACCCTCATAATTTTATATTAATTATCCCTAATTAATCAAGTTTTCTTAACATGGGTAGACCTAACTTAATAGGTAAATTCCCATGGGGTAGACCTAACTCAATAGGTAAATTCCCAACACATAGTATGGGTACACCTAACCAAATAGGCAAATTCCCATACTATGTTTATTTATTTTGTGTTATGCATAATTATATTAATTTCACACAATCTTATTAACTTATGCATTTAATTACCCCATCGTTCCCACGTAATTTCGTTCATGATATAACACATATAAAAGGTGTCAACTTGCATATGAATGAACATGTTTCAAAGGTGCCATCTTGCATATTAACAAACACATAACTTGCATATGAACTTGCATAACATGTCACATAACTTGCATATAATATGTCACATAACTTACATATTCATTTTGCATAACAAACTTGCATATTAGCTTATAGACTTGCATAATGTGTCATCATGAACTTGCATATTAATAAACATGTAACTTGCATATTTACATACATGTAACTCGCATATTAACAAACATGTAACTTGCATATAAAGAAACATGTAACCTGCATATTTACATACATGTAACTTGCATATTAACAAACATGTAACTTGCATATTAACAAACATGTAACTTGCATATTTACATACATGTAACTTGCATAGCATATTACCATGAACTTGCATAACATGCATATGATTACATAGCCCACAACTTGCATATTTAGCATCATGCAAACATAACATACATCATATTAAACTTGCATAAGCTTACATACTCAACATGCATAAACATAAGATTAATGCTAACATCATATCATATGATTCAAAGCTCATTAACCCACATACAAAACCATAAATCTCATCACATCTCATCTAATTAGTTTACCAAAAGATCATCAAAGTGATAGAAACTCACAACTAGCAACTTTGAACACCAAATGAAGAAGATTAAGATGCTAAGAAGGGATTAGAAGTTGATTAGAGAGTGATTAGTATGCAACCCTCTTCATAAAATTAGTGGAGGCCATGAGAGCTAGCATTTTGCCATAGTTTAGTCACTAGGTTTAATTATGAATGAATTAGGGTAGGTTAGGGTCTTATTTATAGATTAGGCAAGTGTTTTAGGCCATAGGATTAACCCTAGATTCAATCCAAGCCATCAAAGCATGTCTTGGGGAAGAAGTCAAGTGTAGGAACCATCTAGGGCCTTTAGATTAAAGATGGACCATGAGAACCATTCAAATGCAAAATCTGCACTTGAGCGAATCGGCCCACGGGTTGACAGCCAAACACCCTGGATTAACCCCTAGTCGACCCAGCGGGCTCGGGTCGACTTCAAAAATCGGCCGGTTCGGTTATTCCCCTCTCCCAATTCGCTGTTTTGAGCATTTTTGCATATTTATTTATTAAATTTTCAATTATATATATATATATATATCAATATATATATATATATATATCTACACAACCCATTTCACTTAATTAAGTATACTTTAATTTGGGAATTTTCGTGAAACTTCGCGAGGCCATATCTTGGTCATACGGACTCCGATTTTCGAAAACTCGGACTCTATTTCGCGTATTTTTCCGAGACGAACGCAATGGCATAGCCTGTTTCCCTTGATTCCCATTTTAGAATTAAATTCTGCCTCGATTTATGTTATTACAGGTTATTGAAAATACGGGTTGTTACACATTCTGGATTGTGAGAGGAGGGTCGTTAGACTTTTGACTTGCCATGGGAGGACCCTCGAGATCTCTTGTAACCCTAAGGGGTCTGTCATTCTTAGTTTTCTAGAGTCGCTTGATGCCTCTATCGATGATTTACGGTCCTTACCAGTAGTCTATGAGTATTCTGATGTTTTTAAGGAGGTTCGGGGATTACCTCCGAGGCATGAGATTGATTTTCGTATATACTTGGTGGACAATGCAAAGCCAGTTGCATTGCTTGGGCGCCATATGGCTCCGAGAGAAAGGAAGGAGCTCAGCAAGCAAGTAGGGGAGCTACTTGTGAAAGGGTTTATTAGCGAAGCATATCTAAATAGGGTGCTCCAGTAGTATTCTCCACTAAGGTGGATGGTTCGCTTCACTTATGCGTGGATTGCAGGGAGTTTAATAAGCTCACTAAGAAAAATGGGCACCCACTTCTGAGGATAGATGATCTGTTTGACCAGCTTGTTGGTGCATCGGTTTTCTCCCAGTTAGACTTGGCCATGGGGTTTCATCAGTTGAGGGGGGCCGAGGACAACATAGACAAGACTGCCTTTAGAACTCCAGATGGTTTCTTCGAATGGCTCATCATGCCTTTTGGGTTGATGAATGCACCTGCCTATTTTTTTAGATCTAATGAGTAGGGTGTTTTGGGAGTTTCTAAATAAGTTCGTTGTGGTCTTTGTTGATGACATCTTGATTTTCTCGAAGAGCGAGGAAGAGCATGCTTGACATTTAAGGGAGGTTTTGAAAACTCTTCGTGCGCACAAGCTTAAGGCGAAATTCTCCAAATGTCATTTTTGGAGAAAAGAAGCGAGATTTCTAGGGCATGTGTTCTCTAAGGATGGGATAACAGTATATCCCACAAAAGTAGTTGCAGTTCAAGATTGGCATATTCTGAAGAATGAAACAAAGGTGAGTAGTTTCCTTGGTTTAGCGCGCTATTACAGGAAGGTCATTAAGGACTTCGCAAAGATATCAGCCTCACTCACCAGATTGACGAAGAAGAATCTGACATTTTCTTGGGGTATAGACTATAAGGAGGCTTTTCAGCAATTGAAGAGGGATCTGGCAACAGCCCCAGTCTAGACCTTGCCTGATGGAAACAAAGTGTTCACAATATACACTGATGCAAGTGGTACAGGGCTTGGTGCGGTTCTGATGTAAGAGGGAAGGGTAGTATGTTATGGAGGTAGACAGTTAAGAGTTCATGAGAAGAACTACCCTACCCATGACTTAGAGTTAGCTTCCATAGTATCGCGCTTAAGACTTGGCATTATTATTTACTTGGAGAGAAATTCAAATTGTACACCGATCCTAAATCTATCAAGTACTTCTTCTCGTAGAAGGATCTCAATTTGAGACAACAGAGATGGATGGAGTTCCTAGCATCCTATGACTTTGAGATTTCTTATACCTATGGTAAGGGTAATGTGGTGGCAGACGCACTAAGTAGGCAGAGGATGACTTTGAGTCCATTATTCGTAGAGAGGTGGAGCTTGGAGTATATATATCGACCTTTGATTTTAGGCCATCTACGGATCTCATACCCGGTTTATTGGCATCCTTAGAGCTGCGACCTACTCTTATGGATCAGATAGGAACTTCGCAGCGAGAGGACCCACAGATAGTAGACATCTTAGATAGACTCAATAGAGGGGAGACTTCCAGTCACCTCAGTAGATATTCCACAGATGATAGAGGGTGGTTTCGACGAGATGGAAGGCTTTGTGTTCCCCAAGTTGGGAGTCTATTGAAGACGGTCTTTGAGGAGGCCCATTATTCTAGGATGTTATCCATCCAGGCGGTGATAAGATGTATGGTGATATGAAGAGGTTTTTGTTTGGGGCTGGGATGAAGAAAGATGTAGCAGAGTTTGTTTCTCGATGTTTGAATTGCTAGCAAGTCAAAGTTGAGCAAAGGAAGCCCGGTGGTTTACTTCACCCTTTGGAGGTCCCATAGTGGATGTAAGAGAGTGTCTCTATGGATTTCATTGATGGTTTTCCTAGATCAAGGAAAGGCAACACGAGTATTTGGGTCATAGTTGACAGGCTTACTAAGAGAGCTCATTTCATTCTTGTTAAGAGTAAGAGGACGACAACATGGTTGGCAGCAGTTTATCTTTGAGAGATAGTCTGTCTACATGGAGTACCTTCCAGTATAGTGAGCGGTCATGACCCTATATTCACTACGGAGTTTTGGAGGGGCTTGCAAGAGGCATTAGGTACACAGTTGTGTTTGAGCACCGCTAATCACCCTCAGACCGATGGACAGAAGGAAAGGGTGAATAGAGTTCATGAGGATCTTTTAAGACTGTGTATCCCAGATTTCGGAGGGACTTGGGAAGAACATCTTCCTTTGGTAGAGTTCGCCTACAATAGTTATTAGACTAGTATTGGCATGGCACCCTTTGAAGCATTGTACGGACGACCCTGTAGATCACTGTCCTATTGGTGGGAGTCTACAGAAAGGCTTCTACTTGGACCTGAGATGATTAGGGAAACTTCAAAGAAGATTGATCTTATTCGGAGACACATGAAGACATCTTAGGATAGGCAGAAGTCCTATGCAGATAAGAGAACGACTGATATTGAGTTCAAGGTGGGAGACAAGGTTTTCCTTAAGGTATCAACTTTAAGGAATGTGGTTCGCTTTGGATCTGTAGGGAAATTGGCACCAAGATTTATAGGGCCATTTCCTATAACAGAAAGGATTGGCTAAATGGCTTATAGGGTAAAGCTACCAAAGAGATTGACGGGTGTTCATGATGTTTTCCATGTTTTTCATTTGCGGAAGTGCCTGAATGATACCGGATAAGTAGTTGAGTTGAGTATGCTTGAGGAAGTAGAGGTGGAACGGGAGGCGACAGTTAGACGAGTTCCTACCCGTATTCTTGGATCAGAGGTTAAGAAGCTATGCAACCGAGAGGTCAAGTTGGTGAAAGTTCAGTAGGAAGATGACCCCGAGAACGCAACTTAGGATACTGAAGAGAGGATTCGCGTTTCGTACCTTTTCCTTTTCAAGGGTATGTTCTTAACTTCTTTTCCAAAGCTTTTATTTGTACTTGCTTCTGTCATTTTAGTATATCATATCGATCGAATATTCGACCTTTAGGTAGGGAACCAATGGGTGTAAACATGTGTTTGAGACATGCTATGTTTGATGGATGCAAGTGGATGCAAGTGATTGCTAGTGATTGCTCGTGGATGTATACACACACACACACACACGCACGGCACTAGATCGGCTCAATCACTCTCATACTACATATGGATGTGTGTGAATATTTCTTATTCTTTTATAGATGAAATTGGGTGTATCTTCATTTGGATGTCGCATTTGGAAGAATAATTGTGCACACAAATAGAACTTACAGCCACTAATATATATTGCATTAAGAAGGTCGACTGAATCAGTAGACTGCTTGATTTTTCGCATTAGTATAAGGACATATACACACTCCTTCGCATATGTTAATATAAGCATTAGAAATCTTTTTAGGACAATAGATGCCTATGATTAGTGGATGAGTAGATGGATGATGGATGTTAGGATATACATTCTTCTTAACTTAGAGATTTCGGGGACGAAATCCTTTAAGTAATGGAGAATGTAACACACCATAATTTTAAAGAACACTATAATGATAAACTAAAGAATACTCAATTAAATATTGGTAATTAAGTAAAACAGACTGTTCCATTGCGTTCGTCTCGGAATTCTGCTTAAGATAGACTCCGAGTTTGCGTAAAACGGACATCGTATGAAGAAGATATTAAGGTTTGAAGTTGGTATACATATAAGCAAATATAAATATAAATAAACCATGTCCAGAAATCAAGAATCAAAGAGTGGGAAGAGGAGGGAATTCGGCCAGTTAGGGGTTGACCCCTACATGGGGGTGTCGACCCTTGGGTCGACCCTGGGGTCAAACCCACCAAAATCTGGGGTGGATCCATTTCTGTGAACGTGGACTCGTTTCTTGACAAGATTCTTTGAGATTAAGCTATAAATATGACCTCATTTCTATTGTTTTATTCATCAAAAACAATGGAGACAACGAGATGCTGCCCCAACTCAGATTAAATTAGCCTATTCTTCTGCAACAACAATTTATATGCATACAAAAATCTCTACTACAACATCAATAGTCAATTCTCTATTCTTTATGTCCAGTCATAGTGAGTTCATGTTACTTTTAGATATAAACATTTAAATAGTAATCTTGACATGTTTATAAGTTTGGATCTAAACTGGTGTATGTCAATAACTTGAATCATAACTAAACAAATCTGCCACTACTTGTACACCTAATTTACTGTTTATTTCTCATATGCCTATTCCTTATATGCCTATTATGTTAATTTTTCTAATCATGTCACTATATGCCTATTCTAATAGTATGACCAATTCTATCATCATATGCCTGTTTTCTTATTATGCCTATTCTTATTCTCTTCTCTTCCTCCCTACCTTTTTATTTTTATAGTCAGGCTACCTCGAGCCTACGCCTATTGCTGAAATATGCAAGCGCACGAAATTAAGAATAGTTAGGATTTGGGGCATAACTTATGTTGTGAAACATGATTAGGATTTGGGGGCATAATATATACCTTGATCTAAAACTTTATTTTGGGGCATAACTTGTATAGTCAATCGGACTGGGATTTGGGGCATGAAAACTTGTAATGAACATGAACAATTGTTTAAAGATGAACATGCCTAAATTTACAGAAAATAGAAACTGTAACCGCACTTAGACACGAGGTTAGACTACATTTATGGTAGAAGTCTGCCCGGAACCGCAAGGCAAATCCAGCATGCACAAGTGGTTAATCTAATGTGAGTGGTTGAGTGCGTAAACGTACACGTAACGATGCTAAGACACATGGTTTGGTCTAACTTGTGGTAGAAGTCTGCCCGGAACCGCCCGGCATATTCAACATCCACAAGTGGTCGACCTAATGTGAGATGTCTGGTGAATTAATATGCATGAACGAAAAATGATAATAACTTGTTAACCTGAAATACTTAACTTGTTTAAATCCGTGGGGGCTACATGAAACTGTCAAATTGGGTAGGGGTTAAGTGAACTTGCTTGAATCAGTGGGGGTTAAGTTAATCTTGATAAATCTATGGGTGTGGGTTCTATATATAAACCCGACAAACTTAATCTATTTTACATGTGGGGGTTATGAAACCTTGTTAAACTGTTAGTCATAACCTGTCAAAATCCTTGTAGTGGGATGCAAGCCTAGGGGAAGCTTGTATCATCTATTGTGTGGGACCTATATCAGTCAGTAACCCATCTTGGTATCAAATGGGGAACCCTGAACTAGGTCGGTGTCTGGGCACGCTTACTGAGTTGATTGTAAGAGGTTCATTTAAGTGGGGATATTAACAGCGCACTCCATCGGATTCGTGTGCGTGCATGAATCTGCTTGCATTGGGATAATAAGACGTTGTGACATCAGTAGATGGCTGTGAATATCGTTAATAAAGGGGTTGCCACTTTAGGAAGTGATACATCCCACTGTGGGGCCAGCACAGGGTGTCTACAGAATAGGAAGTCGGTTGATTAGGGTAGTAATGAGGGTACATTTAGTTTTTCTTGTCTAGGAGCCGGTTATTATCGTTGGGGGTAACACCTGTCATTTCTATTGGGCTACCTGTTATTATTGTATGGGGTAAAACCCCTCACTAGAAGTACACCTAAGTCTACCGTCTTGTTCTTGTTGGGATTATTCTGTTCTTGTTATACTAGTATCGGTGCAGAGAAAAAGTACTTGACAAGCGCAACATATTCTGTTCTGTTTATCCCGCTCATTCTGTTATACCTGTCTTATGATACTATTATCTCTCTCATCCAGTTTATATGCCTGTCATGGTGCTTTTACTTATTTATATGCTAAAAGTAACCGGACTCGCCAGACTTTATGTTAGACCCATTTTGTTTCCTTTTCTCTCTCTTCCTTCCCCCTGGTTCTCAGGGTGGGAATACTCAGGTTTGATTAGGATTCTCTCTTTCATTCTACTTGGAGCTGCTTAGATGTACTGCTTTGATTTCATATCTTCTCTGATATGACTTTTTTGGGGACTATGCTGCTTGTATTACTGTACTCTAATGATTTTAGTACAAGACAGAAATTGTATTGGGTTTTTTGTGTTCCTGACTTATGATGTAAACTGGGTTTTGGACCACGATGTTTTATGTTTGATTAAATTTTAAATTCCTTTGTTATTTTATATCTATCTTGTGATGTTTATGTTTCTGTTTACCTATAACGCTTCACAAAACTTAATGCATTATAATAAAGAGTGACATTAACGGACATGGGGTGTCACACCAGATGTTGATCGATTCACATTCCTGCTGCCAAAACCACATAGCAGTTATATCTGTTAAATAGAGGGAGAAACATTTGGCCATGATGTTGCTTGATGCCGATAAAGCTTTCATGTGGCGCATGTAGCGCATCAGATGCACGGTAGGATCCGTCCTTCCAGTTTAAGACTTCAAAACATGAATCTTAAAATCTGGAGAGTTATGGGAATTCCTGGTTTCCTATGTGAATGGACTGCGATTGATGTTATACATGTCACCTTGAGAATTTCCGCCTCTCGTGAAGCATCAGATCACGTTAGCAATGAGATTTCCATCAGTCGGCAACTATTTCCATTTGTCCAACCCTAAGCTGGTGCCCCTAACATTGAATATATGAGAATGAGGAAGTACACGATGAACTTCAATGTTCGGAACAAGATTACCCTTGGGTCGTGGTTCGAATGATTTAACCTGACCCGGTCCTTGTGTGTTGAGCTAAGGCGCTTCGCGCTAATGTTGATTGAATCCTGGTGTTGTGAAGTTCATGCGGATTAGAGCAGAAGTTGGTCAAGATCAATTTTAGTTTGTACTGACCATTGTGTTGCTAACGTTTTCATCCAAAACGTTAAGAGTTGTTGTCGCATGTTGCATGCTACTGAGAGGAGAGCGATTGTTGTTTGCCTGCCCATAGGTCCCATTCGACCCAACCGAGGGGTGCTTCTGATTGAGCCAAATTTGTTGTCGTTTACACATCAATGACATGATTTCCAGTAGGTTGATGATTGTTGCTCAGCCTGGCATCCATCTGAGCGAAGAACTCATTCATCATATCCTGTTGTTTCTTAAGAAGTTCATCTTTTCGAGCCATCTGAGTTCTCAATTCAGCGAAAACGCCATCCATTTCATATATAGTCAAGTATGCTGATGAATCTCCATAAGAAGAAGCCTCTTGGCTACCCTTGTTCCTAGAGCCTTCTGTTCCAACATCCTCAGTAGGAGAGAAGGTTCCGTCTTTCTTACTTTTAACCATTGAGTCGAAATAGAAAGCAATCCACTTCTTTACTAGTTAGAGGTCAAAGTGATAGTGGGCCCCCCTTACCTGGCATGCCAAAATGTTAGACCAAAAAGTTGCACTAACAGCCAATGCGGTGTGAACTCCTCACAAACACATATCACAGATGATAAATGCAGTAAATAACAGGGGACACATAATATTTTTATAATGGTTCACTGTATCCAAGCCTATGTCTACTTTATAATCTTTTTTAAACAGACGGATTATAAGAGAACTCAATACATTGAGAGAGAGAAGAACGTTTATACACAAAATCCTTGTGTTAAGTACATGAAATTATACACAAAATCCTCGTGTTAAGTGGTAGAGTTGGTTATATGGTGCAGAGCAACATCCTTGTGTGATTAATGGAAGAAGCCGTGAGTTGAGAGAGGAAAAGTCCCTTTAAAATATTGTGTTTCCATGTATTTATAGATGAATGAAGGAGGCGGGTTGAATTAACACATGTCAGACATCCAATGTGTCTCTGAAATGTAGTGGGTGAGTGGAGATGGTCTCCTCTGATCGTGTGATGCCACGTGAACTTTGAACCGGTAAAATAGAAGACGAACGTGCATTAAAATTGGGTTACATTGAACTGGAATTGTTGTTACAGGTGGGTCGGATTTTCCTATTCAACCCGGTGCAGCATCGACCAAAGTGCCATTTCCTTGGGTGTGTTCGGGTCGAGTTTGACCCGGTTGTAGAGTGATGGAACAAGTGATTAAGAAAAGTTAATGAAATGGATTTGAGGCATGTAATTTGACTCGACCTGGTGTTTTGTGCATGCAATGTTGAGTTCTCTATTACTTCGTCACTTCATCCAAGTGAATGTCCATCGATGCAAGTTTATACTCAAGTCCTGAGTAGCTTTCCTTGGTAGAATATTTCTGCACACGTTTACGGAAACAGACGTAACTTTCAAACCGTAAGGTCGTTTAGGCCAAATGAAAGTGGTCCTTAAAGCTAACTTAGAGGGCTACAAGAGCTAAAGTTCAAAGCGCTGTAATTGATGTTTTCGAGCCTAAAAGAGGTCATCTAAAAGGGGATTCGGGCTATTTTATGCTTGTGTTGCGACTTTGACCGACTCACTTTGTGTTTTCTGACGATGTTCTCAATGCTTCAGCATGTTGCGAACCAGAAATACGACGTGTGATAGATTTGGCTAAAAAAATGCCAACATTTTGCCTCTTAGAATATATCTTTCTTAATAAAGGAAGATGTGTTCTGGATAATTCGAGAAATCCATAATCCATAGAAATCCAAAATGCCACGATCACGCCGGATCGTATTAAGTCCAGAAAACCAATGATCACTCGGGATTGTATTTAGGCCAGAACACAGAGAAGACCAAGGCCACAACAAGCCCATCAACTCTGAGTATAATCCATACTTGCAAAGAAAAGAAGGTGAGAAGGTGTGCCAAATCTTGACAAAATTAATTAACCTTTTCGAGCATAAACCATGCTTGGGCGCCAATTTTTAGTATAAACCATACTCAAGTGACGTTCAAACCATCCTGCCAAATCCTAGCAAGGGACTTAACCTTCCAAGCATAATCCAAATCTGAAAGTTCAAATTGAGCGTAAGCCCTACTCGAGTTTTATCGAGTTCATTCGCCAGATCCTGGCAGGACAATTCGAAGTTCTCGTGTATAATCCATAAAAAAAATCCAACTAAGTGCAAACCATACTCATATCCAAATAGAGCTATGCTTTTCATATCCTGACAAGATATTCCTTCCCTAGGCATAATCCATACCTAGGGTTCCGAGATAAGTATAATCTGTACTTAGGTTAAGATTGAGAATTTTGCCACATCCTGACAAGACACTTAAAGTTGCCAAACATAATCCATGCTAGAAAAGTTCATGTTATTCAATTCAAATGCGATTACAGAAAAATCATGTTTGGTTTATCGTTGAATCCAGATCACGCCAAGAGATTACATCCTACTCCCGTATGTGTGTACTTCAACTTAGCCACTCGGATGACAAAAAAGGAAAATGAACAGTGACATATCTTAAGTTCTAAGAAATATAGAAAATGCAGTGTGTTCTAATCCAATCAGCGGATGATGACCCCGTGAGAGCTCGATCCAAGATCATTTCCTCTCCGAGGAGCAGTGGGTGGCAGCACCGGTGTAGGCGTTGTTGGTTATTTGATATACTTGGGCAACTCTCTAACTTGTTCCTCGATCAAGTCTTGTAAATGCTTGAACCCATTGGTGTTATGACCGTCTATGTTAGGAAATATGCAATGCTTTCTAGAATTGTGCTCTCTAAGTGTTGGCTCCCTACTAGGAGGCTTAGGATAGGAGATAACACCTTTTGTGTCTATGTACAAGTCAATGAGTGAAGAATCGAGTTCGGTGTACTTGTCGTATATGGGCCCTCTCTGAGGCTGAGCGTTACAATCATCCTTAGTAGGGGATTTTCCTTTGCCCCTCTCATTGCCTTTTCCAGAGTTGGATGGTTCTCCATCCATAACCATGTTAACATTTAAAATGTACTTCTCGGAGTTTTCATCTTCCTTACGCAGAAATCTGTCTGCTTTGAAGTAGAATTCGCCAAGATCTCGCGGTGGATCTCGGTGCAATGAGACTTTGAAGTCTGATTTGTCTAGGATGCTGGATACTTTGGCATCAATACCATAGATGGTTCAGATTGATCAGCTGACGCTACTGCGACATTGAATCTTTCCAGGAATGAGCGCAGGGTATCGCCAGACCGCTGCTTGATTGAAGTGAGCGATAAGATGTTCTAGGGTCAAAAGATGTGGACCCGAAACTGCTCAATGAAACGGGCGACGACCAACACGTTCCAGTTGTTGATCGGTTCAGATTCCCGCAGCCAAAACCACATAGTAGTTATATCTGTTAATTAAAAGGAGAAGCATTTGACCATGATGTTGCTTGATGTCGATAAAGCTTCCATGTGGTGCATGTGGAGCATCAAATGCATGGTAGGATCCGTCCTTCCAGTGTAAGACTTCATAACATGAATCTTAAAATCTTGAGAGTTATGGGAATTCCTAATTTCCACTGTGAATGGACTGCGATTGACGTCATCCGCATCATCTTGTGAAGCGCCACGTCTCATGAAGCATCAGATCACGTTAGCAATGAGATTTCTATTAGTCGGCAACTATTTCCAGTTGTCCAATCCTGCGTTAGTTCCCCCAGCATTGAATATATGAGAATGAGGAAGTGCATGATGAACTTCAATGTTCGAAATGAGATTGGTCTCGGGTTGCGGTTTGAATGATTCGATCCGGCTCGGTCCTTGTGTGTTGAGCTGAGGCGCTTCACGCTGATGTTGATTGAATTCTGGTGTTGTGAAGTTCATGCTGATCGGAGCAGAAGTTGGTCGAGCTTGATTTGAGTTTGTGTTGATCGTTGTGTTGCCATCGTTTTCATCCAAAATGTTAAGAGTTGTTATCACATGTTGCATGCTACTGGGAGGAGGACGATTGCCGTTTGCCTGCTCATAGGTCCCATTCGATCCAACCCGAGGGGGTACTTCTTCTTGAGCCCAATTTGTTGTCGTTTGCACTTCAATGACATGATTTCCATTGGGTTGATGATTGTTGCTCAGCCTGCCATCCATCCGAGCGAAGAACTCTTTCATCATACCCTGTTGTTTCTTAAGAAGTTTATCTTTTCGAGCCATCTTAGTTCTCAATTCTGCGAGAACAACTTCCATTTCATCTCTAGTCAAGTATGATGATGAATCTCCATGAGAGGAAGCCTCCTGGCTACCCTTGTTCCTAGCGCCTTCTGTGCCAACATCCTAAGTAGGAGTGAAGATCTTTCTTCCTTTTAACCACTTAGTCGAAATATCAAGCAATCCGCCTCTTTACTAGTTAGAAGTCAAAGTGATAGCGGGCCCCTTTACCTGGAGCACTAAAATGTTAGACTGAAAAATTGCACTAACACCCAATGCGATGTGAAGTCCTCACAAACACATATCACATATGATAAATGTAGTAAATAACAGGGGACACACAATATTTTTATAGTGGTTCGCTAAATCCAAGCTTACATCCAATTTATAATCTTTTTAATATACTGACAGATTACAAGAGAACTCGGTACATTGAGAGAGGGAAGAGAAGGAAGAATATTTATACACAAAATCCTTGTGTTAAGTACATGAAATCCTCGTGTTAAGTGGTAGAATTGGTTATACGGTGCAGAGAAAAGTCCTTGCATGATTAATGGAGGAAGCCGTGAGTTGAGAGAGGAAAAGCCCCTTTAAAATATTGTGTTTCCATTTATTTATAGCCGAATGAAGGAGGCGGGTCGAATGAACACATGTCAACCATCCAATGTGTCTCTGAAATGTAGTGGATGAGTGGAGATGGTCTCCTCTGATTGTATGAAGCCACGTGGACTTTGAACCAGTAAAATAAGAGATGAATCTGCCTTGAAAGTAGGGTCACGCTGAAGTGGAGCTATTGGTCCAGGAGGTTTGGATTTTCTTGTTCGACCTGGGGCAGCGTCGGCCAGAGTGCCATGTCCTTTGGGTGTGTTCGGGTCGAGTTCGACCCGGTTGTAGAGTGATGAAACAAGTGCTTAAGCAAAGTTGATGAAATGACTTCGAGCCATGTAATTCAACCTGACCCGTACACCTCGATCTAACTCGGTGTTTTGTGCATGCAATGCTGAGTTCTCTAATACTTCGTCACTTCTTCCAAGTGAATGTCGATCGATGCAAGTTTATACTCAAGTCCTGAGTAGCTTTCCTTGATAGAATATTTCTGCACACGTTTACGGAAACAGACGTAAATTTCAAACCATAAGGCAATTTAAGCCAAATGAAAGTTGTACCTGAAGCTAACTCAGAGGGTTAAAAGAGTTGCAGTGCATAGCACTGTAATTGATGTTTTTTGGCCCAAAAGAGGCAATCAAAAAGGGGTTTCTGGACATTTTATGCTTGTGTTGCGACTTTGACCAAATCTCTTTGTGTTTTCTAATGATGTTCTCAATGCTTGAGCGCATTGCTGACTAGAAACCTGATGTGTGACAGCTTTAGCTAAAAAGCATATCAACATTTTACCTCTCAGAACATATCTTTTTTGAGAAAGAAAGATGTGTTATGAATAATCCGAGAAATCCCATCTGAGCCATGCCAAATACGAGATATGTCGGGGAAAAAGCGCAAGCATGGTTTTGGTGGATTTTAGGTGTCAATCACACCATTTTGATGCACCAAAATAGAAGTTTGCCAAATGTCAGAATTTCGCCAAATCAGGTTGCCCAGCCATTTTTACTTGATCTTGCCACGTTGATCGGCTGTTTTTGAGTACATGAAATTAGATTTTTACCAAAATCCAAATATTTTGCCAACGAAGAGTTTTGCCATGTGATCAAACCTTCACGCTCAAGGATTTTTGAGCTGATAAGACTGAGCCGAACACATATTTTTACCATGCCAGATTTTTTGAGTTTATTAACAAGTTTTCCAATCCGATAACAATGATTTCAAGAATCCACGATATTTTCAACCTTTTCCAAACACGTTGCAACTTTGACCAAATTGCTTTGTATTTCCTAATGATGTTCTCGAGACTTGAGCGTTTCGCTAACCATAATCTTGACATGTGACTGCTTTGCCAAAATGTTGGTCAATACTTTGCCCCTCAAAACATTTTTTTAGTCAAAGGAAGATGTGCTTTGCGAGTAAAAAGAAAATCCATAAATCCATAAACCAAAACCAGGAGAAGTCCAAAGGGAAATCCAATAAATAGAAAACCGAAGAGCCACGATCGTCGGATCGTATTAACCAGAATTCCATGATCATACCACATCGTATCAACCAATGAAACCAAAGCCTGAAATCCAACAAAAATCGGCGATCGCTTCAGATCGTTTCTCGAGAGATAACCAGAATATCTGAATAGACAGAATAATCAGGGGACCGCGAGGTTCCAAGAACCTGAATACTAGAATAACCATAGCCGGGAAATTGGGAGAATCCGAAAACCATAAATCCAAAGTAATAATATACAAACAGTCAGATAACCAGATGAGTTCACGGCGATTTCGTCGAGGCAAGACGACTGAGAATATCAAAAAGAGTTTTGAGGCAATCTTACCGAGGCGAGACGACCAAGGATAACCATAAGTGTTCGCGGTGACCTTGCCAAGGCAAGATGACCAAGAAGAGCCGGAAGAGTTCAAGACGGCCTTACCGAGGCGAGATGACTAAGAATAGCAAGAAGAGTTCAGGGTGTCCTTACCGAGGCAAGACGACCAAGAATAGCCAGAAACCATGGACTGGAGTTCGTTTTTCATTTCAAATTCAACCATGATGGAGATTGAATGGTTTATTGTTTGTAAAGAGCATGCCTAGGGATAACTGCTTCCGATCATGGATAAGCAAACTTGGCCATTCTAGCTTCAAAACCAGAAAGAGTTCAAGGCGGCCTTGCTAGGCAAAGACAACCAAGATTAGCTAAAAAAGTTCAAGGTGGCCTTACCGGAGCAAGACAACCAAGAATAGCCGGAGAAGTTCAAGGAGGTCTTGCTAAAGAAAGAAGACCAAGAACAGCCAAAGTGGTTCAAGGCTGCATCGCTGAAGCAAGAAGATCAAGAATAGCCAGAATAGATCCATTTTATTAACATCTAAAGGGTGATGGTATGTTGTTGAGCAAAGAGAATGCCTTGGGATTATAACAGTTCCCGTACATGGGTAGCTCGACTCAACAATCTACAACCACAAAGCCAAAGGGATACATCTAGAGGGCCGAAGCCAGTAAAGCCAAAACCATGGGCCGGAGCCCAAATAACCAAAATCTAGAAGAATCAAGAAGACCAAAAGCCGAAAAACCAAGAACCAGAGAAAGTCAAACACGAAAAGCCAGAATACTAAATCTGAGAATCTAGAGAAGACCGAAACCAATAAACCTAAGAACCAACAAGAGAGAAAACCAAGATACCAAAAAACTAAGACCAGGATCCAAAGAACCAAACAAAACCAAGAGCCAAGTAACTAAAGAATCCACAATACCAGAAGATCAGGAAGTACAAGCCACAAGATATCAACATCCAGGAGGCCTGAATCCGAGACACCAGAGCCAAAATAAGATCAATTGATAACAATTCCGTTGGGGCAAGCATTGGGCCCGGACCTATCCTAAGTAGCATGAGGGAGTCATGCCCATTCTGGCACCATAATCCGACACTGAACAAACCATGCCAGCTTACTGCATATGACAAGCTCCTCAATCATACGCCTGAGATATCGACAACCGTTTGTATTATGACCATCAAGATCTTGAAACAAGAAATAACGACCAACGCTCTTTTCACTTTGATTCGACTACGTTGCGGGAGTCTTTCTGAAAGGAGAAGTGGGATGCACCTCCAAGTAAATCTCTTCGAGGGTTTAAGTTCCAAATAAGACGGAAACTTAGGTTGCTTTTAAACCATGTTTCAATTATTCCGCGAAGGAGGTTTACTTGTACCAGAACCCTTATCTTTACTAGAACTGGTCAGTGTCCTTCCCTTAATCATATTAGCCTCAAGAAAAAATTTATCATTCCTTGCATCCTCTTTACGAAGAATCATTTCCACTTCAAAGTAGAACGCACCAAGATCCCCCGGCGAGTCATGTTGTAATGAGATCTTGAAGCCAGACTTATCTTGAACACCAGAGACTATGGGCATCAAAATCATAGACGGATCGGGTTTGTCAACCGATGCCACCACCGCATTAAACCTTTTTAAGAACTTACGCAAAGTCTCATCAGACTTCTGCTTCATTTCTATTAGAGTTGTAACGGTTTTGGACGAGCGATGTGAACTCTGAACTGCTCGAGGAACCTGCTAACCAAAGTATTCCAAGATTGAATAGAGTCCATTTCCAACTTCCTAAACCACATGGTAATAATGTTTGTCAAGTAAAGTGGGAAACACTTTGCCATGACACTCTCTAAAGCAGGGAAAACTTCAATATGTCATATGTACCGCATCAAGGGAGAAGATGTACCTTTCCGACCATCATAAGCTTCAAACAGCAGCAATTTGAAGTCTGGTGGGTTGTGAGAATTCTTGATATCCAAAGAGAAGGAGCTGCGAGCAACACAATCCAAATTCAAAGAAGAGGCACCACCTTGAGTAAATCAACGAATAACATTGGTGATTTGGGATCTAGTACCAAAAGGGAGTAAATGATTCAAGTTATCCAAAGTGATGCTAGTGCCCCCAGTGTTTAAATCCATGTTAGCAACCAGATGATTTACAAGAAGAACATCCAGTTGAAACTAAACCTGAGGAGCCACATTAGGAACAATTGTTGCCCCCTGAACAGTGGAAGCACTACAATCTAAAGTTGCGCGCAAAGACGCTTGAACCATATTACCAATGCCGGAGCCCACGACTTGACCAACCAAAGCATCATGGGTTGGAGCGATGTCGGGATTAAGGTTGCCCCCGAGTATAGCAGGAACGACACCGGTTCGAGGATTGACGTTGCTTAGCTGATTAGTTTGTCGGGTTGCCCCCAAGTCCCGAGTCGCAACTTACAGGACACTAGTGCTTGTTCTAACAATATATGTCTGGCCTGCCATCCTTCCTTCACTTCCAAGTCAAGCCTCAATCGAAGTAAGAAAAGTAGTCATCGCTTCCGCCTATCACTCAATTCGATTGTTTAAATCCATAGCCAAACTTTGACAATCTCATCCACGTCCTCTCAAGTAACAAAGTTCGAGGGACACCTGGTTAAAGAAATTTTGTGACTTCCTTCACCTCTAGCACCTTGAGGCTCAGCAATAACATTGAGATTCTTGCACTCAACTATGATGAAAAGCAAGCGAAGACTGTTTCTGAAACAAATTCAAAGTCAAAATACGAAACCGACATCAAAAACCAAAACCAAATCTAAAGACCGAATCCAGGAACCAAAACTAAAGTCGAAGTTTTTGCACCCCCACCCGGCGTGCCAAAGTGTTGACATAGGAAATTGGTTATTTGGGCACGCCAAACCCCAAGTGTAAGTTTAACAATAAACTTATAATACAAATATTTAGAGTAAGAGAAACATGAAGGGACGCACAACTTTTATAGTGGTTTAGCACTAATGCCTACGTCCACTTTATAGTAATTGTTCATCATGTGTTTGTCGATTACAATGTTTATCCAAGTTCGGACAATTTGAATGCACAAAGTTGTATAATAGAACAACAAATGGCATGTTAATTCTAAGCTTTGACCAAAATGCTCTTCTTCTTCTTCTTTGAGTCAAAATGTGTAACAATGTCATAAAAATAGCTTTAATGTCCAAAAGTATGCTTGAATGTCCAAAAGATGACTAAAAGTCCAAGTGAATGCCAAAAAGTTATAGATAAACGTCTATGTAATGCCTACAAGTTCAAAAGATGTCCAAGAGCCATGGAGAAGATGATGGCAGCCATTGATGATGCCTTAGAGCTCCAGTCATGTTTGTCAAAGTGTAGGCAAAGTCCAGATTGCCAATCCTTTATAATGCCAAACAAAGGGGTATTAGGTTTGGAGGCATCAACCCGAATTATTCATATCCCAAAAAAGTATCCAAAAAACCGAGTCTTTTGTGAAATTTCGCATCCTAGAGTCAAGAAATTTTGTGTCCTAAAATAGCCTGATCCGACCGAGTTGCTCAGGCAAAATTGAAGGATCCACACATGAAAACGTAGTCGCCAAATTTCCTTGTCAAAAATCAGGATTTCACATCCCTACCATGACGCGAAATCTCATCCTAATCCCCTGTGCCGCCCACGAGATTATGCATCCCAAAACCGTGTCGATCCATTCATTTTCGCATCCAAAATCCAAGCCGAAAACTATATACACCTTTGCCTTGCCACAATTTTGCATCTCAAAACCCCAATGCACCCACATGTTTTTGCCTTGTCAGATACGATCCTAGCATGGTGCGGAGTTTTGGGATGCGAAATCCCACTTGGGCCATGCCAAATTTGAGATATGCTAGGGCAGAGGTGCACGCGTGGTTTTTGGTGGATTTTCACATGTCGATCACACCATTTTGATGCTTCAAACAAAGTTTGCCAAATGCCGGATCTTTTCCAAACCAAGTCGCATAGCCATTTTTCCTTGATCATGCAACGCCGATCGGCTATTTTTGAGTGCGCAAAATAAAAATTTACCAAAATACAAATATTTTCCTATATGAGTTTTGCCACGTGATCGAATTGACACACTTATGGATTTTGAGCTGATTGGACTGAGTCGATTACGTATTTTTGCCATGTCGAATTTTCCGAGTTTATTAACGACTTTTCCAGTCTTATAACGACGATTTCGAAAGTCTACGATATTTCCAACCTTTCCCAAACTCATCGCAACTTTGACCAAATGGCTTTGTGTTTCCCAATGACGTTCTTGAGATTTGAGCGTGTCGCTATCCATAATCTTGACATGTGATTGCTTATTTAAAAGCTGGCCAACAACATCCATGGTCTTAACATGCCAAACATCCAAGTACCAAAAAACCAAATCATTAAGAGTTAAAAAAAAGAAATAAAACATAACCTCACAATGTAACAAAAACATATAATATATCACAAATACTTCACAAGTCATTTATAAAACTAATTACATCAGAGTTACACTAAATCAATTCTACCCTAGGACAGTTATAGCAGCCTGTCCTTATACATCAGATATAGGGTACATAATATACAACGGAAACCTAGTAATAACTGACTATCGATGAAGCCTCCTTCTCCAAGCTCCTCCTAATGCATCTGTGAAAACCTAAACTACTTGGTTGTTCATAAATATTTGAGCACCCAAGAGTTTTAAGGAAAAAATAAAAACTCCAGGTTAGACACTAGTCTGGTGGGAGAGAACTCAAACGACTTAATTACTATATTTAAAACCTTTTTAAAACAAAAGGTATCTTTGAAGACCACGCAACACATAAACACAAACGGCTTTTTCCCTTACAATAACTAAAACATTTAGAAAATCTCATGATAGTATAATAATGTCTAGATACAAATACTTATGAATCTTAGCCAGAATTGTAACGTTAATTAAATTCCAGCATAATAGGTATACAATTAAAACCGTATAAGGCACATATTGGATTTTGGATTTCATACAATGACAAGACACTGGGGTATCACCTATCACGATACGTCTCTAGATAAAGCGTACCGAGAGCCTCACATGGACTCCCTACGAATCAAGACAGGCCAACCCCTATCTGTATTGTACCAAATATCTCACTCCCTTGGTCAGCAACCAGCCACATTATACAATAATCAAAGGGTCATCTGATCTAGATTTAGGTGGTGAAAATACCTTACTTGAGTGCTACCCACTTAGCCCTGAAGCATATCCCCTATTTTAGTCATTACCCATTGATGAGGCTGGAGGCTACAATTTACCTTTAGTATATGGCACATATCCATCTTCGGATGCCACGTCGCCATTCCGTCTATCACTAATTGACGTCCACAAAAAGTACAACTTCAAATCTCATACGTCTTAGAGAAGGGTGTTAAGCTAAGAGAAGTTGCCTTCTTCACGACCAACAGATGTATATTTGTAAAAAAAATCAATGTACATGATCTAAGAAATGTAATGTCAGACATTCATCCATAAAAGTTGTCCATGAACAGGACAAATCGAATATACTCTTTTACCACATCCTGTCAGGAAAAATCCCTAGGATTAGTAAAAAGTAGTCCTTGTAATACGAAGATTTCATAATGTTGGGACCACTGCTACAATATATATCCTGGTAGCTTTCCAGAGACGATCAACAAGCAGTCCATCTTGCCCCGAAGTTCTTCACCTATAACTCCAGTCTTCAAGATAACCTTGATTTCATCATCTTCAATGTCTTCCACACTCATCGCTTTGTCTTATAGAAGTGGTTTTTAGATACTTTATTTGATCCCGGTATCTTCGAAACGGCTATCGATAGCTTCCGATAAACTCAACCCCGTTTCTTCAGAAAATAAATAGCCAAGGATAAGGAAATGTATTTTGGATGTATAAAAAAAAACAAAAACAAAAAAGGTAAGAGCGGAGTTCATCTCTTAGTTGTTGGTGGATGTATTTCCTTATCGCTTATCCCAAGTGAACAAACCGGTTTATACGCACAGTGCATCATCAATAGGGATGACTGCGTCATATAAATCAAGTGTTTCTCCAGGATATTTGCAAAGTAAGATTTTGATTCATATTTGATAGTAAGTTACTTAACTATCAAGTAGTACGCACATAATAATCAAAGGTATATTTACCATACTAATCACTAAGTCTTATTTAATTAATTTTTTACTAATTAAATTTAAAATCTTTTTTGACAGAAATATCCATTCTTAACCCTCCGATATAAGTATGACTCATTTCCAATAAAGATGGTTTCTCATTTCTAACTCTCCATTAATGGGTAACTAGAACCCAAATCACTTTATTTATCTTTAAGACTTTGTCTTTTAAGTAACAAATCTTTTATGGAAAATGATTTAAATCCCAATATCAATTCTCGATCTCACATTAATACTATCCCTTAGATTACAATGAAGTCATTCAAGTTGGGGAATTTTATTACCTCTCAGACCTTGTGAAGCAACCAGAACTTCCCTGTGAAGGAAAGCCCGGATTGAGTTGAGAACACGACAAATCAGAACTCAAACAGAAGAAATTTTCATTGCTTATTACAACAATTTACATCAGAGTACAAGAATATACAAAGTATGAACAAATATTATACATCAGAAAAATATCAGAGATTTACAAGTTACAATGCAGCGAAAATAATACAAAACACAACTGAAGGGAATATACGGATACAAAGCTTTCCGAATATCACTCCAGCTGTAAACCAGGATCCTGTGAATATAATATCTGCAAAACCAAAACTACTAGCTGCCCGTATGGAAAATAGGGGCACCTAGATTTTAGGTTATAACAATAAACTCCAGGTCAGTCATGTGATTGGTGTGAGAACTAAAATAGTTATTTAAAACTTTACTTTAAATCAGATATATCAAGGGATCACGCCGTATAACACGGAACGGGTTTCCTCCCAAGAATACCAGTGCATATAACAAAACAGTGTAATGCTTTTTTGGAAAAATGAGGTTATTATAAAACCAGATCCCATCACACAATGCAACGCAAGCCGGAGGATAGGGTTCTCCCTTATAATAGCCAAACATGCTTGGTACGTTTAAAACAAATCATTTGATACTATTATAAGTGCTTAGTGTATAAAACAACTTCAAATATAAGGATATCAATTCTAGACGGCATGGGTACCATATATCATGTCGCCAATACTAGGCTCTACAATCAAAACGCAATTGTCACGTATTGGAAGTTGGATTTCCATCTATGAACCAAGGCAAAGGATCGTCCTTATCGCTTCGAGACAATCTAGCCCATATCTCAGGCGAGTAACCAGCCAAGCCTTTGGATCATAAGGCCGGTCCACTCGATGTGGATTAAAATGCCTGAACACTACGTTTCCTCTCCCTATGGGGCATAAATCTGGTCTGTATAAATACCATATCATCCACTGGCCTCGCAATGCCGATATAACCGAGGCGCCTCGCGATCCATCATCCACATAAGTAAAACATATGGGCGTGCAAAACCCAGATACCACTTCTAGCTAGAAGGAAACACATGTCCTCCCTGAGGTCTTCTCCCGTTTCTGGTTCACATCGGGATGTGAGGCTCGCGAATTAACTCTACACAAAGCTATGCTATATTAAAGTCGTGCTTTGATCATCAACCACAGGACTCTACTTTTCAACAGAAGCCTTGATCATTTGCATCTAAGCATGCCATACAGGCAATTCACGCTATGCAACCTATGTCTACAGATCACACAGAATGAAATCCAATGTCAAACACACATCCATTTACAAGTTCGTTCTGGGTCAGAACGAAGCCGGAGGCACCTTATTCCTCGTCCCACATGTCCAATACAAGAGAGAGGTCCTTGCATATCCGGTCGATCTCCAAGTACGTCTGGACGATCACCCCTTATTACCTCGTCTAGGGTGTACAGCCCAATCAGGACATCGGTAATCATCCAAATGATGTGAAGACCACCGGTCTTCAACCACCGTCTTCATCTTCGACTTATCGTCGAATCAGTTATTCATAATGGGATAAACCCGGGCTTTCTGAATAACTCGCATATATAATAAATAAGTGCTATAAAAACACAACATATGCCTTATTCCAATTCTGAATATTCTTTTATTTAAATATTCATATCCTTTGGGAAAGGTTCCCATTAATTTTATCAAAGATAAATTCTTTAAATTTATTCTTCAATCTTCCTTCATATATCAATTCAAACAAAATTATGGTTTATCCAAACTAGTCAGGATTAGCGAACCTTACCGAAGTAATCATTAGTTTAATTTCCCAATCCCAACCTATTCATCCCATGAAGTAAAACTGGTAATACTTCTTATCTAACGTCACGGTGTTGTCAGTAAATTTAATTACCGTTTCACGTTCAAATCTAATTAAAGATTTAACTACCGCTTGGAGAAAAACCGGTGATACTCCAATCTCGATTATTTCTTGAATTTGATAAATTCAGTTATCAGATTCACATTTCAATCTAATTGAAGATTCATAAAAAGTCTAATTCAGTTTTAATCTCCAAAAATTATTAATTAATGATTTTTCAAAGTTAAGAAATTTACCTTATCTTTAACTAGGTTAAAGAACTAATGTCATTTAAAACACGGCTCACGATAAACCAAAAATCACATTCCATTAACAATGAAATTTTCATGGAAAACAGATCGATATATATAATTGACATAAACTTCCATATCCAACCGATAATATAAATGGAATAACGGTAAAGCCTTTTAAATTCCATATATAGTAACAGCCTTCCTCCACAGGAGTTCACTTCGATTATTACCAAATCGAATTCCATTCTATTTCAATTTAATATGTTAAATTGGAAAACTTTACTTTGGAAAATCTCCTTTAAATCTTAACAAAAGATTTAATCACATTTCACTGTAAATCGGGTTAAAGAACGAATGTCGTTAAAAATATAGTTCACAATAAACCCAATTCACATTCCATTTCAAACCCAATTAAATGTTAATTAATTGGTAATCTTCTCTACATCTTAATTAAAAGATTTATTCTTTTTCACACGGGGTTTAAGAACAGCGTTACTGAAGACCCCATCCTATCAGTCTCTAACCGTAAATTAGAAGAGAACAATTCCCTAAGTATTAATCCCGAAGGCCGAAACCAACATCAGATCAATACCCAGAAAACCATTCAACTTCGCAAATCTCCAGTTAGTTTCTAATTTTCTTAACTCCATCGGGTTTAATAATAGTATTATTAAAGACACCATTCACGACAAACCCAAAATCTCATTCCATTGTTAATATGGGTTGAAGAACAAGTGTTATTTAAAACACCGTCCACGATAAACCCAAAAACCAATTTCACTTTGATTCCAATTAAATGTTAATTAATTGTTAAACTTCATTAAATCTTAATAAAAAGATTTATATCTTTTCTCAACTGGGTTTAAGAACAGTGTTAATGAAGACACCATTCACGACAAACCCAAAATCCAATTTGATATTAAATACAAGGCTCTGAATAGAAAATATATCGGCTTATATTCAATATCAAATTCTGAAAACAACAAATATCGTATTGGGAATAATGATATATATAAATATATATTCCAAATTCCTCCATAATGTCTGTATAATCACAGAATCCAATATCGAAATATTCCGAAGATAATTTCGATTCAAATCCATTCCAATTCATATATTGGAAATTCTGGTTATTTTTAAAACCATTTCAAATCCAATTTATTTATTTAAAAATAATTGGACTATAATTCTAGTTAATAACTAGTTCATTTCGATAAAAATATATTTTTATCTTTTGAAATATGGAATTTTTCATCCTAATTCTTTCCAAATCATTTATTATGATTTTACACAAATTATTGCTATTTTTAATAATTTTATAAAGGCCTGTACAGTCGATTTCCATAAACGGCCATTGAACTGCACTTACAACGACCTTTTCCAAATTTGATTTGTACATAATTCCAAATCCAACCGTTAGATTTCAAATTTCTTGTATTAGTTAGAAAGCTCTTTTCGATACCGTTCCGATTTTAGGAGAATCCGACGGTCGGATCTCCCGTAATGTCCATTCGAAGTCAATGGTCGAAATTCGCGAACTGCCGCGGAGCGGCGCGTTCTATTCAGGCTATTATATATAATATATATATTATATATTTCGTCGATTTCCATTTAAAATGTATTTTATAAATCATTTTAAATTCGTTTTCAAAACGATTTCAACTTCATATTCAATTTCAAATCAAAATTGAATATTAAATATCATTAATATATAAATGATAATATTTTCAAAACATTAGATTTTGAAATCACTTCCTTTTCGAAATGCATTATAAAAATGAATAAAATCGATATAAATATTGTGCACGTCAAAATGGCGTTAATCTAATCAACACGGCTTTATATATTTAAATATTTTCGTGTCCATCCCAAATCGGACATCAAAATCACATTTTGATTCATTACTGAATATTATTCTAAAATATTCATTATTTTAAAATATTTGTTATTTTAAAATATTCATTCTTTCTGAACTGGAATCAGACACAGTCAATTATCATATAATTTTATTTATATGGATTTCATACAAACATGTACACAGCAATAATCAAACACAGTCAGCCATCATCCAGAGTGCACTACACAAATATATAAGCATTAAATATAAATAATTCACGCTTACACTGTCTGTCAACCAAACGATTGACATACCACTAATATTTTGGGATTAGTGTACGTCAAATATCATCCCAACACCTGTGTGGGGTTTTCAAACAACAAACACAGATTTTATTTGTGCAGTTGGGCGATGTGTAAATTATCGACCTATCCATATCAGTCAAATGAGTGTACATTTACAAATCGTCCGATTTATAAATGAATATTTATTTTATTCATATACACGTTAAAAATTATATTTTTAACGATAAAATATTTTATTTCAACACATGAATATTTTATACAGTTCATTTCACATCACAAACAATTTTCACAACACAATCAAACAAACAAGTCGTCCATGGTCTGTGGACGACGGTGTCGGATGCTGCTAAGCACCATCTGCATCCTAGTATATATTTTAACTAGAAAATACAATTAAAGAGAGAAGTTCTCACCTTTGGTTTCCACTCCGTCAGTCTTTATTTCTGAACGGTTTGGATTTGGTTTTGCTTCCAGTTAGTTTCATCGCCATCTGTTTCAAGCGGTTTATATTAAAATCATATTTTTAACAACGCTACTATATGTATAAAAATCACATTTTTATGACGCTACACGTATAGAAAAGATAATATTTTTATTGCGAAGTTATCTAAATAAAAATCATATTTCATATCACTAAAAAATATATTTTTATATGGCTATAATATATATAAAAATAATATTTTTGATGCTACTTAACATTGATTCAAGTCATATTTTTATTATAAACAAAAATCATATCTTTCATATGAATAAAAATCGTATCTTTACTTCGCTAACAATATAAAAAAAAAAAATTTTATACTCTCTATTATATAAAAATCATATTTTTAATTCTCTACTTATATAGAGAAATCCAATTTTTGTTCGCTATATATAAAGAAAAATCATATTTCTATATATTCCATTCGTATATACAAAAATCCAATTTTTAGCTTAATAAAAATCTATTCATTTTAAAAATCTATTCTTTTTCATTTTAAAAATTTAATCCTTTTCACTTTAAAATTTTAATCCTTTACACTTTAAAAATCTAATCTTATACACCTAAAAAATCTAATCTTTTACACTTTGCTAATCTAATCTTCTACACTTTAAAAATCTAATCTTTTACACTTTGCTAAAATATGAAAACCCTACTTTTTTTATAAAACTAATTACCTTAAAATAAAAAAAACAACTAAGTAAAATAAAAATTAATAAACAAAAATTTACATTAGATCGGATTTTTTCACGGGGGAAGTGGAGCTCGCGGTTCCCGGTGGGAGGTGGTTAGGCATGGCAGCAGCGCTGTGGGGCCCGCATTGGCTGGGCAGCGTCCGGATTTGGGGAGTTTTGGGGTTATGGCAGTTTCCAATCAGAGGAGGAGGGAGAGAAGAGGGCGTGGGGGTTCGCCATAGGTGAAGGGGGAGGCCGACGGTCGTGGACGGTGGTGCGGCGTGGAGGATTGAGCGCGGTTTTTTTTCATTTTTGTTCGATCTGAATTTTGAAACGGGGGGGGGGGGGGAGGGGGAGGGGGTTTGACTTCAAAGAAGAGAAAGGAGGGGAGGGGGTGTAAATAAACATATTATTTTATTTATTTTAATTTCCTTTTTCTTTTTCTTTTCAAAGAGTAATTTTTTCATTCTATCTCTGATTCAAACCCAACGACTGTCGTCCCCAGGTAATCACCCCCATTCCGGACACAATGGGATATGTTTTGTAAGCCAATTTGACTGTTTCAATCAGTTTCTGCTAAATTTAAATTATTCTTCGTTATATTTCAAATCCAAATGCACATTTTAATTTACCGGGGCCGCATACTGAATCTAAAAATTCCAGAAAAATAAATCTGGCTTTGTTGTGACGATACGGTTGTAACAAAACTAATTTCGTCGAATTTGGAGAACGTTTGAAAAAAAGGCCATTTTCTAGTCGATCCAAATTGACTGAAACTATCGAAATACGTTTTCCTTTGCCACGCTCACATATTGATTCCAACAATTACGAAAATTGGAATCTAGCAATAATTTGACATCCCGGTTCCAACAAAAGTGGTTTCGTCGAAAACGGAGGTCGTTTGCAAAACGGCTATTTTTAAGGGCTATATTTCCATAGCGACTATTCTGAATTTTCAATTGAGCATAACTTTTTATTCCTGCTATGAAATTTTGATTTTTCAGATTTGTTGGAAAGATATCTTCAAACAGATTCAAATATTTCTGGTTTCACTAAAATCCGATTTATTTTGAATCCTGTACATTCATTTGAAATTTGAAATCGAATTTTCAAACTACTGCACCATTTTCTATTCCTTTTATAATTAAAATAAATATATATATTTTAACTTCAATTCAAATAAATATATACGTTCTAATTCTAATCAAAATGAATTTCTTAACGTTATTATTTAAAATAATTCTTTTAAATATTCAAAATTCGTTAAAATTGCCAAAATAAAAATTTTAAATTTGTTCGGATTTTCCGGCTTGTTATAATCTCCCCCACTTAAAATCTTTTCGTCCTCGAAAAGGAACAGTGCTGACATTTGTTTAACTAACCAACTCAACTTTCATTCTGGCTTTCATTCTTCAACTTTTCAGTTATTAAGAATTTTCTAATTTCTCAAAAATTTGGCTAACACCCTAAATTTTCGAAAAATTTCTCTATAACCTACTTTGTATGGGGAGCAGCGGGAAAATCCCCAAACCGCCACACAGGCCCTCTCATCTCAAAAAGAAAAAGAAAAAGCCAAGCGGCTAGCCAATCGGCTCATAAAACCATCCAAACCCAAGAAATATAGTAAACATGTACCTATTTGTCAGGCATAAAATTTTATTCCTCTTCTCTAGCCTCCTTGCTATGACCTGTTCACACACATATTTGTACATGCATGCAATTTCAAACAATTTTCAATTCAGTTCAATATTTTATTTTAATTTGGCTAATGGTTCAAAATTTTAATTAATCAAACCAATAATCATACAACACAGCCAGCAATCAATTAGTTATTAACGTTTCAAATTCATATATTTTTTTACATATATATAAATCCATTTTTTATGCCAAGTCACAACAATAGACCCTATCTAGTTTTAGTTCTCACACCGGTCAATTAGAAATATATAGATATCCCACTTTCGAAACTCGAACATAAATACGGATGATGACGCGCCGTCATTAGTATCATGTCTGGGTGACTAGAGCGTGATTTTATATCTACCCAGTATATTAAAACTTTGAATACACGTTTATGATGCGTGCATGCAAAATCTGATATACTGGATTGTCCAAATTCAAAATAAAATAATATACTCCAATACGTATATTAGATTAAATTTACAAAACTAAATTTTATTTTAAAATTTTCACTCTTCACACTCGTTCTAGGATACTTCTGATCTTATCTCTAACGAGTCATTCTCATTGGATATTACTAATTCAATCTCTGATGAATTCTTTCGTTTGGTTCTAACGTATCTTGTTCTCCGAGATCTGTAAACCAAAGCTCTAACACCAAGTGAAGCAACCCGAACTTCCCCGTGAAGGAAAGCCCGGATTGAGTGGAGAATACGAGAAATCAGAACTCAAACAGAAGAACATTTCATTGCTTATTACAACAATTTACATCAGAGCACAAGAATATACAGAGCATGAACAAATATTATACATCAGAAAAATATCAGAGATTTACAAGTCACAATGCAATGGAAAATAATACAAAACACAACTGAAGGGAATATACGGATACAGAGCCTTCCGAATATCACTTCAGCTGTAAACCAGGATTCTGTGAATATAATATCAGCAGAACCAAAACTACTAGATGCCCTTGTGGAAAATATGGGCACCCAGATTTTAGGTTAAAACAATAAACTCCAGTCAGTCATGTGACTGGTGTGAGAACTAAAACAGTCATTTAAAACTTTACTTTAAATCAGATATATCAAGGGACCACGCCATATAACACGTAACGGGTTTCCTCCCAAGAATACCAGTGCATATAACAAAACATAGCAATGCTTTTTTGAAAAAATGAGGCTATTATAAGACCCAAGTCCCATCACACAATGCAACGCAAGCCGGAGACATGCTTGGTACGTTTAAAACAAATCATTTGATACTATTATAAGTGCATAGTGTATAAAACAACTTCAAATATAAATGTATCAATCCTAGACGGCAAGAGTACCATATATCATGTCGTCAATACTAGGCTGTACAATCAAAACCGCAATTGTCACGTATTGGAAGTTGGATTTCCATCTGTGAACCAAGGCAACAGATCGTCCTTACTGCTTCGAGACAATCTAGCCCATGTCTCAGGCAAGTACTCTGTCAAGCCTTCGGATCGTCAGGGCCGGTCCACTCGATGTGGATTAAAATGCCTAAACACTATGTTTCCTCGCCCTATGGGGCGTAATCTGCTCTGTATAAAGAGCATATCATCCATCAGCCCCGCAGTGGCTATATAACCGAGGCGCCTCGCTATCCATCATCCACATAAGTAAAACATCTGGGCGTGCAAAACCCAGACACCACTCCTATCTAGAAGGAAACGCATGTCCTCCCTGAGGTCCTCTCCCGTTTCAAGTTCACACTGGGGTGTGAGGCTCGCGAATTAACGCTACATAAAGCTATGCTATATTAAAGCTGTGCTTTGATCATCAACCACAAGACTCTGCTTTTCAACAGAAGACTTGATCATTTGCATCTCAGCATGCCACAAGGCAATTCACGCTATGCAACTGATGTCTATCGATCACACAGAATGAAATCCGATGTCAGACACACGTCCACTTACAAGTTCTTTCTGGATTTGAATGAAACCGAGGCACCTTATTCCTCGTCCCATATGTCTATTACAGGAGAGTGGTCCTCGCATATTCGGTCGATCTCCAAGTACGTCTGGACGATCACCACTTATTACCTCGTCTTGGGTGTACAGCCCAATTAAGACATCAGTAATCATCCAAACGATGTGAAGACCACCGATCTTCAACCACCATCTTCATCTTCGACTTATCGTTGAATCAGTTATTCAGAATGGGATAAACCCGGTTTTTCTGAATAACTCGCATATATAATAAACAAGTGCTATAAAAACACAACAAACGCCTCATTCCAATTCTGAATATTCTTTTATTTAAATATTCATATCCTTTGGGAAAGGTTCCCATTAATTTTATCAAAGATAAATTCTTTAAATTTATTCTTTAATCTTCCTTTGGATATCAATTCAAACCAAATTATGGTTTATCCAAACTAGTCGGGATTAGCGAACCTTACCGAAGTAATCATTAGTTTAATTTCCCGATCCCAACCTATTCATCCCATGAAGTAAAACTGGTTATACATCATATCTAACACCACGGTGTTATCGGTAAATTTAATTACCATTTCACGTTCAAATCTAATTAAAGATTTAACTACCACTTGGAGCAAAACTGGTGATACTCCATTCTCGATCATTTCTTGAATTTGATAAATTTAGTTATCAATTTCACATTTCAATCTAATTGAAGATTCATTAAAATTCTAATTCAGTTTTCACCTCCAAAAATCATTACTTAATGATTTTTCAAAGTTAAGAAATTAATCTTATCTTTAACAGGGTTAAAGAACTAATGTCATTTAAAACACAGCTCACGATAAAATCACATTCCATTAACAATGGAATTTTCATGGAAAACAGATCGATATATATAATCAACATAAACTTCCATATCCATCCGATAATATAAGTGGAATAACGGCAAAGCCTTTTAAATTCCATATATGGTAACAGGCTTCCTCCACAGGAGTTCACTTCGATTATTACCAAATCGAATTCCATTCAATTCCAATTTAATATGTTAAATTGGAAAACTTTACTTTGGAAAATCTCCTTTAAATCTTAACAAAAGATTTATAAATTCCAAATCACATTTCACAGTAAATCGGGTTAAAGAACGAATGTCGTTAAAAACACAGTTCACAATAAACCCAATTTACATTCCATTTCAAACCCAATTAAATGTTTATTAATTGGTAATTCTTCTCTACATCTTAATTAAAAGATTTATTCTTTTTCACACAGGGTTTAAGAACAGTGTTACTGAAGACCCCATCATATCAGTCTCTAACCGTAAATTAGTAAGAGAACAATTCCCTAAGTATTAATCCCGAAGGCCGAAACCAACATCACATCAATACCCAGAAAACCATTCAACTTAGCTAATCTTCAGTTAGTTTCTAATTTTCTTAACTCCATTGGGTTTAATAACAGTATTATTAAAGATACCATTCACGACAAACCCAAAATCTCATTCCATTGTTAATCGGGTTAAATAACAAGTGTTATTTAAAATACCATCCACGATAAACCCAAAAACCAATTTCACTTTAATTCCAATTAAATGTTAATTAATTGTTAAACTTCATTAAATCTTAATAAAAAGATTTATATCTTTTCTCAACTGGGTTTAAGAACAGTGTTAATGAAGACACCGTTCACGAAAAACCCAAAATCCAATTTGATATTAAATACAAGGCTCTGAATAGAAAATATATCGGCTTATATTCAATATCAAATTCTGAAACCAACTAATATCGTATTGGGAATAACGATATAAATATATATATCTTCCAAATTCCTCCATAATGTCCGTATAATCACGGAATCCAATAATGAAATATTCCGAAGATAATTTCGATTCAAATCCATTCCAATTCATATATTGGAAATTCTAGTTATTTTGAAAACCATTTCAAATCCAATTTATTTATTTAAAAAAAATGGTTTATAATTCTAGTTAATAATTAATTCATTTCGATAAAATATATTTTTATCTTTTGAAATATGGAATTTTTCATCCTATTTCTTTCCAAATCATTTATTATGATTTTACACAAATTATTGCTATTTTTAATAATTTTATCAAGACCCGTACAGTAGATTTCCATAAACGGCCATCGAACTACACTTACAACGACCTTTTCCAATCTTGATTTGTACATAATTCCAAATCCAACCGTTAGATTTCTAATTTCTTGTATTCGTTAGAAAGCTCTTTTCGATATGAACCCAACGGTTTCAGTTTTAGGAGAATCCGACGGTCGGATCTTCCGTAATGTCCATTCGAAGTCAATGGACGAAATTCGCGAACTGCCGCAGCGCGACGCGTTCTATTCAGGCTATCATATATAATATATATATATATATTTCGTCGATTTCCATTTAAAATGTATTTTATAAATAATTTTAAATTCGTTTTCAAAACGATTTCAACTTCGTATTCAATTTCAAATCAAAATTGAAAATTCCATATCATTAATATATAATTGATAATATTTTCAAAACATTAGATTTTGAAATCACTTCCTTTTCGATATTCATTATAAAAATCAATGAAATCGATATAAATATCGTGCACGTCAAAATGATGTTAATCTAATCAACACGGCTTTATATATTTAAATATTTTCGTGTCTATCCCAAAATCGGACATCAAAATCACATTTTGATTCATTACTGAATATTATTCTAAAATATTGATCATTATTTTAAAATATTTGTTATTTTAAAATGTTCATTCTTTCCAAATTGGAATCATACACAGTCAATTATCATATAATTTTGTTTGTATGGATTTCATACAAACATGTACACAACAATAATCAAACACAGTCAGCCATCATCCAGAGTGCATTACACAACTTATAAGCATTAAATATAAATAATTCATGCTTACACAGTCTGTCAACCAAACGATCGACATACCGCTAAACAATTGGGATTAGTGTACATCAAATATCATCCCAACACCCGTGTGGGGTTTTCAAACAACAAACACAAATTTTATTTGTGCAGTTGGGCGATGTGTAAAATTTATCGTCCCAATCCCTATCAGTCAAATGAGTGTACATTTACAAATCGTCCGATTTGTAAATGAATATTTATTTTATTCAAATATACGTTAAAAAATATATTTTTAACGATAAAATATTTTATTTCAACACATGAATATTTTATACAATCCATTTCACAACATAAACAATTTTCATAACACAATCAAACAAACAAGTCGTCCATGGTCTGTGGACGATGGCGTCGGATGCTGCTAAGCACCGTCTACATCCTAGTATATATTTTAACTAGAAAATACAATTAAAGTGAGAAGTTCTCACCTTTGGTTTCCACTCCATCAGTCTTTATTTCTGAACGGTTTGGATTTGGTTTTGCTTCCAGTCCAGTCAGTTTCATCGCCATCTGTTTCACGCGGTTTATATTAAAAATCATATTTTTAACAACGCTACTATATATATAAAAATTACATTTTTATGACGCTACACATATAGAAAAGATAATATTTTTATTGCAAAGTTATCTAAATAAAAATCATATTTTCATATCACTAAAAAAAATATTTTTATATGGCTATAATATATATAAAAATCATATTTTTGACGCTACTTAACATAGATACAAATCATATTTTTATTATAAACAAAAATCATATCTTTCATATGGTAAAAATTGTATCTTTACTTCACTAACTATATAAAAGTAATATTTTATTACTCTCTATTATATAAAAATCATATTTTTAATCTCTACTTATATAGAGAAATCCAATTTTTATTCGTTATATATAAAGAAAAATCATATTTCTATATATTCCATTCGTATATACAATTTTTAGCTTAATAAATATCTATTCATTTTAAAAATCTATTCTTTTTCATTTTAAAAATTTAATCTTTTTCACTTTAAAAATTTAATCCTTTACACTTTAAAAATCTAATCTTCTACACCTTAAAAATCAAATCTTTTACACTTTGCTAATCTTATCTTCTACACTTTAAAAATCTAATCTTTTACACTTTGCTAAAATATAAAAACCCTATTTTTTTATAAAACTAATTACCTTAAAATAAATAAACAACTAAGTAAAATAAAAATTAAATAAACAAAAACTTACAGTAGATCGGATTTTTCCGGGGGGGGGGGGGGGGGGGTGGAGCTCGCGGTTCCAGGTGGGAGGTGGTTAGGCATGGCGGCAGCGCTGTGGGGCCCGCGGTGGTTGGGAAGCATCTGGATTTGGAGAGTTTTGGGGTTGGGGCAGTTCTCAATCAGAGGAGGAGGGAGAGAAGAGGGCGTGGGGTTTCGCCGGAGGTGAAGGGGGAGGCCGGCGGTCGTGGACGGTGGTGCGGCATGGAGGACTGAGCGTGGTTTTTTTTTACATTTTTGTTCGATCTGAATTTTGAACCGGGGGGGGGGGGGGGTTGACTTCAAAGAAGAGAAAGGAGGGGAGGGGGTGTAAATAAACATATTATTTTATTTGTTTTAATTTCCTTTTTATTTTTCTTTTCAAAGAGTAACTTTTTCATTCTATCTCTGATTCAAACCCAACGACTGTCGCCCCTGGGTAATCACCCCCATTCCGAACACAATGGGGTATGTTTCGTAAGGCAATTTAACTGTTTCAATCAGTTTCTGCTAAATTTAAAATATACTTCATTATATTTTAAATCCAACCGCAAATTTTAATTTACCGGGGCCGCATACTGACTCTAAAAATTCCAGAAAAATAAATCTGGCTTTGTTGTGACGATACGGTCCTAACAAAACTAATTTCGTCGAATTGGGAGACTGTTTGAAAAAAGGCCATTTTCTGGTCGATCCAAATTGACTTAAACTGCCAAAACACATTTTCCTTTGCCACGCTCACATATTGATTCCAAAAATTATGAAAATTGGAATCTATCAATAATTTGACATTCCGGTTCCAACAAAAGTGGTTTCGTCAAAAACGGAGGTCGTTTGCAAAATGGCCATTTTTAAGGGCTATATTTCCATGGCGACTATTCGGAATTTTCAATTGGGCATAACTTTTTATTCCCACTATGAAATTTTGATTTTTCAGATTCATTGGAAAGATTTTCAAACAGATTCAAATATTTTTGGTTTGACTAAAATCCGGTTTATTTTGAATCCTGTACATTCATTTGAAATTTGAAATCGAATTTTCAAACTACCGCGCCATTTTCAATTTCTTTTATAATTAAAATAAATATTTATTTTCTAACTTCGATTCAAATAAATATATACGTTCTAACTCTAATCAAAATAAATTTCTTGTCGTTATTATTTAAAATAATCCATTTTAAATATTCAAAATTCATTAAAATTTCCAAAATAAAAAATTTAAATTGGTTCTGATTTTCCGGGTTGTTACACCTTGACTCGACCCCACCATTATCTTTGGAATACTAGAAGTTAACTATCTCCAGACCTAAATCCTTTAACTTAAGTTGGCCAAATTTCAAATGAAATTCATTCCAAAATAAGTTCTATAATCCATTCTTTCAATCTCTATGAATTCATACCATCTTTAACTTGGTTTGTCTCACTTTAATAAATTCCTTTATCAAAATTTACCCATTAGCTTTAGATCTATTTTCAAATTTAAATGTTGATTTTAAACCTTACTATGAAGTTAATATAATTAACTTGCAGCTTATTAGTTAATAGAACGATTAACTAAAATAAAAACTACTTCTCTCAAGTACCATCGTAAAATGATTCTTACATTTTGGTGCATGTTCAGTACTGTCAGAACGAATCTATTTGATGCAGAGTTTGAGAGATAAAAATAAAGTAAAAATATTGAAAACTTGCTTTAGAAATGATGTCGAAATGGCTTGATAAAGTTTAGGAAAACTGATAATTGTATTCATATTTTGGTGCAATCATAGCATCGATACGACGTCGAAAAAATGGTGTTAGAAAGGTATCGCAATACACCTACGCATGGAATCAGAAAACATTTAATGCTTGGCATCCAAATGACATTGGAATTTTTTCCACGCAAGCTTTAGCGACACCAGAAATGGCATCAGAAAGGCGTCAAAAACAGGTTTTTTGATGCCAAACTGAAACCATTTTGGTGTCAAAAAATTAGTTTTCTCTTCTAGTTTTTCAAATTCAAACCTCATTATTACATAAACTGCTTAACTCTTAAATCATATTTAAAAGTAATTAATCAAGTCTAAGGTAATTAATTAATCTAAATTCCTTATTTAAAGCAATTAATCAACTTGAAACATCATTAATTAATTAATTAATTAACTTAGAATGACCGTTCATAAAAAATGAAATAACCTAATCACTTTTGAATTAAGACAATAAAAATATTAAACAATTATTAATTAAATAATAACTAACAACAATTATTATTCTTAAAATAAATAATTAAGTATTTATTTCATCTTTTAATAAATTATAAAATAGTTAATCTTTGAATAAATAACTTAAAGATCCAAATAATCTTTATTTATTAATTAAATAATAATTCAAAACTTCTATTAACAATTACATAGATATTTAAATAATCTATCTTAAACTTTAATCTGATAGTTTAATGGTAATAATTTATCCTATTGAATCATTAAATAGTAATTCATCATCAATTAATTATAATAATTATAATTAACAGTACTACAAAGCAGGTCTGTTGCTTCGGTTTTTTATCCTCTGTTACTTCAGTTCAACAACCGAGGCAAATGTAGACGACGCAACATACCAAATTCTATTTGCTTCCGTCAAATAACTGGAGCGAAAAAACACTTTTTTTGCTTCGGTTATGTCAACAACCGGAGCAAGCACTACTAACTTAAAAAAAAGGTCTATTTGTTGCTTCTGTTACGGCCACAACTGAAGCAAAAAAAAAAATCTGCTTTGAAAACAAATGTATACCCTTTTAAAGCGGTATAATTCTCAAATACATAGCAATATATATATATATGTGTGTGTGTGTGTGTGTGTGTGTGTACGTCAAAACAAACAATATCAACTATATAACCAAATTAGATAACAAAATATTTGACAATGCAATACACAAATAGATATAATTCATTAACGGTGTCAATAATCCATATATTTAAAAGTAACAGGGCAATAAGAAACAATATAATTTACTGATAGTATCAATCTTAATACAAAAAAATAGAACATCTAGCATATAAGTCGTACAAAAAAGTTACATCAATAATTTGATTTCCAAGAAAGAGTCAACGTTTAAACAAAGAATTCTAACTTACTTAAAAAATCACAACTTCAAGAAGATAAAGATAATGCAGTGCTACAAAACATAGCTTCCACTAAAAGCAAACTTTCAAAAACAAATCAAGCTCCCACTGAAGATAGTGCCTGACTTCCATTCTGCTTTATAATCTGGGAACATAGACAAATATAAGTTATCAATAGATAAGAAAACATAAATGTGTACACATACATCAAATTGAAACCTCTATATATTTCTATAGGTTATAAATGATTCCTGCAAAATGAATTCAGTGTTATAATAATTAAAATATTATTTCTATGATGGACTATAAAAAGCATACAAAAAGTATCAATGTTGCATGTACCAGCTTGGAAAATTAAAAATATATTAATGCATGATAAAGAAAGTTACGCTTGTTCAGGATACTCATTCAAAAACCTGAGGGTTAACAATTTGTTTAAAACTTTAGTCAACAAAAGTTTGACACATATGAACCTAGACGATGTGAGAAATCAACAAAAGTTCGTGAATAGGAGAATAAATAGGTCCATATCATGAATGTTAGCCATTCATGCCTAGTAGTCTCAAATAAGGATGAGATTTGATCCAAATAATTCGTGATATAAAGAAAAGAAACTCGTTGAAAAAGTCATTTTGTCCTACAGAAGCCAAAAAGAAATTTTAGCAACTCTAAAAAGTATATATTCCTTCAAGAATATGAATCAGATATCAATTAAACCACTTGAAATCTCATTGGACTGCCAGCTACATCCATACATTATATCTTTACCGGGTCTACAAATTCAACCACCGTGAGTGTATTTATTTCCGTGAAAGGTGATATTAACCAAAATTTTAAAGGGTCGTTTTTTCTACTAGCCATGTATTGTATAGAAAATGCAAAGTATGTAGCGTACCCTAGTAAAAAATCCCAATTAACTGTGATCTCCAAAGCTAGCATGCAATGTATTCACACTACATTGTAGGGTTGGTATAATCCTGACAGTGCCATTGGATGAGTAAACCTTATATGAACCGGTATTATTCAATAAGAATTTTCTTCAATAGACTTCATATGTTGTTCAATAACAATTCACCAAAGATATCTTTTATTAGCAGCAATTACTTATTACTAATTTATGTTTCTAAGTAGGTTAGGTTTTGCATTCCAGTTTAACTTACAGAAGTACACAAAAGATGTGCATGGAGAATATTGAAAACAAATAAGGGTCACTGTTTGGTTTTACAATCCATACTTGTTTGATAGATATAATAATTTGGAAATCCATAATCTAGTGATCTAAATACTGAAACAATACAGAAAACATAAAAGGAGCAACTCATTTCCAACAAAAGAAAATGAAGCATCTATATAAAGCTCAGGCAATGTAAGCTCAAGGAAAGAAAAACTTATATTTAGCATTTTAAGCTAGTCCAGTTTCTCACATGTGCAACTTCTACTCCGTCATTCTAATCATTTTTTTCCTACAATCAGGACTGCTTGCAACTAACACCACCACACAAAAAACCCATCCACAAAGAAAGGTATCAGCTTATTGCTGAGTAATTAAACCAACCTTAAAACAAAAATAGATAACTGCAAAGAAAAAAATAATATTACCAGGAATATCAAAGCAAGGAGCAAACAAAAAACATGGCATCAATCATCGATTGAACCAAACGAGAACCAACAGTTTTGCATAAAAATTTGTCACTCCATCATTTGTAGGTTGGGCTTTTATCGAGCCTGGACGTAAACAATGACTAAGAGAATAAAGCAATGGACTAGAATTAGAGTTGCAGATTTGATTAGAAAAATAAAGTAAACAAAAGAGGAATAATATCTGGCTAAGGAACAAAAATTTAACTTGATAGGAACGTATTTTATATTTTATCAGATGTCTACAGTAGAAGGTGAGGCCTAACTCCATTTCCTCAAACACGAAGCTTCGAACTGGAACAAAAAGAGGTATTATTGGGTTTGAGGGTTTGGTAGTAGTAATCAGATCTTACTTTGAAGTATCCAATAGGGTGAAAGATGACGCCGAGGACCCCGTGTCTATGGATATATAAGGGGAGTCTTTAATGATGTCGCAGATGAGCGGATACGAGATTCGACGACCAGAGTTTGCAGATCTCGAATGATTCGAGTTCGAGGACGATGGATAACAAGAACATCTGTTTCAATTTAGAATCCATAGAGCCCTAGCTGGAAAGAGACGAATACGAAATCATGATTTATTGTAAAAATGGAGTGGAAAGTGTAAAATGGACAAAGAATATTAGCGGTCCATTTACTTGAGGTGATGCGCGAGTGAGACTGACAGGGAAAGATAAGTGATCCCCACATTGCTAGTTGTTAGGGATCCAGGGAAGATGGGTATGGCGGCTAGCGGGTTTGGAGTGTCTAAAATAATTTACTGGTGCGGTTTAGACATTGGGTCGCAATATGCGATTTGATCCGCTCTGTTTGATTGCATAATTAACCATTATTAGCTACTTGTTTACTTCGTTGAAATAAGTAGGATGGATAGGACGGTAATGGAAGCGTATTTGATTTTATTTCAATGAACGGTAAATTGATGTGGTACTAGTGGTTATATTCAAAGTAGTATTTTACATTTACATGTTATATCATCTGAGCAAACCTTGCCAATAAAGTTAGCATTTAGTTTGACCATAGTAAAACAAATTTCTTCATGCATATTTCTACTTAAATTGATTATTTTAGACTTGCATGTTTCCCTATCTAAAATCATGTATTTAATATAAAGTTTCCTTCTTTAAAATCAAATGAAATAAAATAAAATAATGTAAATAATTTAAACATCCTTCCTGATTATCTCAAATTATTTCAATCTAATTAACTATTATTTATCGACTATTTCCAGTTTACTAACTACTCGATTTATTAAATTTGTTTCTATTTTATTAACTATTATTTATTAGTGAAAATTAGGCACATATAACTAAAAGCAAACTTAAATAGGCTCACATCCCTCCTATAGTTTACATGTAAACCGCCCCCTATTTTTGAATTTCCACCATTTTCATTTTCTGGCCAAAATTTTTGGCGCTACCAGGTAAAAAAAAAAATCTAAAATCTGGAGATATTCTCGGAAGTCCACAGAAAATAAAAAAATGCATATATGTATGCAACTTTTGTTAATAGTTGCATGCAAGTATGCAAATATTGTGTATGTTGTTTTCTTCTGAAAATCTGGACCGAAACTTGCATACATGTGTGCAAATATTTGGAATACTTGCACACATGTATGCAAGTATTTCATGAAGGAATTTGAACTAATACGTGTGCATGTGAATTTCTGCACACTTGTATGAAAAAATTACGCAATACCTGCACAGATGTATGCAAGTAAATCAAACACAGATGCATGACTTGAAAACATGCACGGATGTATGCAGGAAAATACAAACATGTGCATACTATTATGCATTTAACTGCATTTTCGTTGTTTTCCTGTTTTTTTGGTTTTTTATGCCTTGTTTGATGTTTTTTTGATCTGATTTTTTTTGTTGAGAGCATGTTTCATTTAAATATTAATTTACGTATATTTTTTTATTGTTTTACTGAATTTTCGAAAAATAGGGACTAAATTTACAATAAGTTTATGATCGGATGTGAGCCTAATTTAAAACCTTAATAGGGACCTGTAAAAAACGCACCCTATTTATTAATTATACCTATTTACCTCTAGTTTATTAACTATTAATTATACTTATTAATTTATTAAATATATTTACTAATTATTAACTATAATCTATTATTTTTTAATAATTAACAATAATAAATTATTGACTGTCAATTGGCAATTAAATACATCTACTAATTATTACTATTTTACTTCTAGTTTATTAATTATATTTATTAACCATTACTTATTTACAATAATAAAAAAACATTTATTGGTTGCATTAACTTAGCAATTTTTACAGTTACCTCGAAGATTTTTTCAACATACGAGTAAAATAACTTTTATTTTAGTAAATTGATATTTACAACATTTAAAGAAAAGTTCTGAGAAAATAATTAATTAACATTGTTTATAGCAATTTACAGATTATAAATTATTAATTATTAACTATTCATTATTAAATTGGAATAAATATTTGACAATTCCAAAGGTTCATTTTTTTATTATGAAATATTAAATACGATTATTAACCATAATTACAAAACATTATATGTTAAATTTTATTTCTTAATTATTTACATTTATTATTAAACATTTTCTAAATTAATGATATATTTGTCAATTTTTTAATAGTCGTTATTAGCTGGTCATTATTTTTAATTCATTAGTAAATAGTAAATATCACTTCAAAAGTATTAAATCATATAATTAAATAAAAGTATTAATTATCATACAATTATTAAAAATTAATTATTCAGTACTCATTACTAATTAATAATTATTAAATATTACTTCTTAATTATTGAATATTACTTCTTAATTATTGAATATTACTTCTTAATTATTGAATATTACTTATTAATTAAATGTTAAACATTAATAATTAAACATTCATTATTGATTACTAATTACTAGTTAGTTAATTTTAATTGTTTATTAATAAATATTAATTGCAATTTAAATTAACTATAATAAATTACTACATATAAATATAATTATTGATTAATATAAGTAAATATGTATTACCGATAATCATTTATAATGATATATTTCAGCTGATATTTATGTTTAATTACTAATACGTGCATTTACTTCGATTAAAATAATTTGCAATTGCATCGGTTTCAAAGGCAAGCAAACAAATAACATTATTTGCTATGTTACATTTGCTTCAGTTCCTAAGAAACAGATGCAAATAACATTATTTGCTTCGGTTGTAATGGTAACAGGAGCAATAACACAATTTTCTTCGGTGCATTTGCTTCGGTTATTAACGCAACTGAAGCAAATACTACTATTTACTTCGGTTATAAGTATAACGGAAGCAAATAACACTATTTGCTTCGGTTGTTAACATAACTGAAGCACATGATAGAATTTGCTTCTGTTATGCTCACAACAGAAGGAAATAAGGCGAAGCAACATGCATATTTTGTACTAGTGTAACTTCTTAATTAAAACTTAACTATAAATTATACTTAAAACATCATTGCTAAATAATTAGTAAATCAAAGTATCATTCAAAAATTTCTTAAGTTTAAACCGTCATTAATGAATCATCATTAACTTGAAACTTAATTAATAATATTAATCTTAAAAGTTAAATCAACATAAACCATTTAATTAATACTTGATTAAATTTTCTAATCATAGATTAGAACTTTTTAAACATTCCTAGATGGAATGTTTAGCTGTTAATCCAATCCCATTTAGGAATTTAAACAACTGAAAAATAGTTTTTAAATTTTAAGGCTTAACGATCACAACGGTACTTAAATAAGTCACCATAAATTTTCTCATTCAAATGGGTTCACATGTTAATGTCACAAACAATATGGCCACTTTACAAAGGTTTTGGCAATTAATAGTTCACAATCAGTAGTCAAATAACCATTCGATTCATACCAATCAATATTGATAACAATTAATCACACAATTTAACTGCCACTTAGCAAACTCAGGATGGGGTTTTATTCAGCTAAATAAATGTCCATGATGATTTATACTATTCAAAATAACTTAACATAATTTTATTTGACTAAATAAACAACACAAATTTGAATGTGTAATTTTAAACGACATCATTTTTTTTTAATGATGTTGCTTACGACGTGTCCGTTATAAAATGCCATAATTTTATATTTATCCAAACATAACAATAAGCCATACCAGAATGTCAAGTTGGTTAGTACAAACTCAACGGAACAATCCATTCGTCAATCGAACTTCAAATGAATGAGTTACAAATTTTTATTTAACACATATAATAACGTATATTTAGATTTCAATACTTAAAGTAATCTCACCATCCTTGTAAACAGGCGTTCCAATAACGATCCAAACCCGATCTCTCTTCTTATCTCTCCTCTTCCATTTTCATCTCCAGTTCAAAAAACTCATATAACCAAATCCATGGCGCACGCGTGCACCACGCACCACAAACCGACCATCAAAACACCAAACGAACATCACCTTCATGCTTCTCATCACGAGCTCCAACTGGCTACACCACTACCTTAACCCTCACACCCTTGAAGAAATTTCCATCTTCATCTCCGTAGCTCGACCCAGATCAGGTCGCTACAAAAAGGGTGACCAAGTTTCACCAAATTCTGGCACGAGCTACCTCTGGCCATGGCAAACAACATAGCAACTTCCATTTTACCTATCATTTCCCCTATGTCATACTACCTCTAACCTTAGCGCCTCCTCACACATTTATGGCCACTATCTCCATCCCAAACACCACCAATCTCCTCTCGACTCATTCCAAATCACAACAGAGATAAGATTTAGACATAGGAAAGCCAAATCAAGTTGTTTTAGAATTCTTTTAAATAATTGATTTTGATTTGGATTTTTGAAGTTGCCCAAGTTTTGTGCATTACAGTTACTTACTGCATTTCGTGCTTCGTTTTATTTTCAAAAGCTTGAGTTTGATTAATTTTTTTACCTTAGTTGTTGCCATGATTTAGAAGAGATAGGAGAAGCGATAATGCAAAAGAAAGATTAGAACGAAAAGAAAATGAGATGAAATGATGAAGTGTGTACATATATAAGACGTGAAATGTTATAAAAATAAAAATAAATAAATTACTCAAAAGACATATTAGTTCTTACCATCATTTCAAGCATCCAGTCAAAGTCCAATTTGGTACAAAGGCCTTTAATGCTATGTTGGAAATCACATTTGTATACGTACTTAATGTGCTTTTTTATAAGGTTTTAATTTATATTAATTTGGTTAAACATCGCATCATGGTACAAAAATGAAAATTTAAGCATACATTATCTTATAATAAAGCAAACATCAAATCATAATACTCAAAATGTAATAATATCAATTTAAATATATTTTGTTTTGTTATATTAGTAAACATCAAATCCACTCTTTTTATAATATAAAATATAGATTTTAAACATAGTATATAACATAAAACTCAAAAATATTTTTTCAAATAAGTATTTGGAAATAAAAATACATATCTATAAAAATAACTAAAATAAAAACTAAATTTCATGTTTTAACATTTTGTATATTTGAAAGGATAATAAACCCATTTTAAACCATTATTTGAATGATTAAAATAAATTCTCTATCATTAACTAATCATTTAAAATGAAATTGAAATGATTAAAAGCACAATATTTAAATAAATTAAATATTCACAAATTGAATTGATAAAATTCTGGGTTGTTGCACTTCAACACAAGTAAAATCTTCTCCTAGTGCAAGCTTGTGAACGTGAACACCTATTTGTGCGAAGTTTAAAAAGTAATTCATGTTGAACTTGTTTGTGTTAGTGTTGTCTGAACTTATATGAGATTTTTTTTATTTACCTCTCGTGCATTAGGTCAATGATGTCATATAGATTTTCACCAACATTTAAGCAACTTCTTTTTGATTTGCTATGTGCATGAGAAGATGACCCAACAAATGGAGCTAGTTGCATTAGAGCTTAATATAATGGAGGATTAGTCAGTGAATTCAAATATGTAATGCTAGTTTTAATTCTAATTTGTCCAGCTGGTTGAATATTTCATATTCAATCTGTTGACACACTTTTTAGTCAAAGTTATCACATGTCAAATATCTAGTTAGCAACGCGCTCAAGCGCCAGTAACATCGTCAGAAAACACAAAGCGATTTGGTCAAAGTCGCGACACAAACATAAAAAGAGCCGAAATCGCCTTTAGATGATCTCTTCTAGGCCCGGTAACATCAATTACGGTGCTTTCCATGGTAACACTTGTAGCATCCTGAATTAGCTTTAGGTACAACTTTCGTTTGGCCCAAATGGACTTACGGTTTGAAAGTTATGTCCGTTTCTGTGAACGCATGTCAATCAACTCAAGAATTTCGAATCCCTCGTGCTTCAGATCACCCCGGAATACTCAAGCCATATCTCCACTTCGTATCCCTCAGGTGATACGAAATTTCGTATCCCCAGACGAATACGGAATTTCGTATCCATTAGGGGGATACGAAATTTCGTATCCCCGAAGATAAATTTTTGCAGCATATGAGGGAGGGATCCGAATTTCAGGGAGTAGCCACTTCAGGGATCTGAGTTTCTAGTATTTTGTCCCCTAAACTCACATACTCCCACTTAACCTCCCTCCTATAAATACCCCCAGGCTTGGCCTTCATGTGGATCCTCTTTTCTATGAACTTTTGGACTTCTAGAGCTTCAAAACCCTCATTAATGACTTCCATCTCCTTCTTCATAGCCGTTGGACATGGCATGGACAACTAAAACGTTGCACAAATGTTTTCCATTAATTTTTGGGCATCTACAAGCATAAGAACACCATTTTCGGGTTGTTTTGGATATTTCTTGGATTTCTTCAAATCGAAGCTACTTTTTGGACATAGTTGACCGAGTCAACGCATTTTCTACTCAACGAAGAAGACAAATGGCATTTTAGTCAAAGTTTAGAATTAACAAGGATATTGTTATTCTATTATAACGCTATGTACTCAACAATTGTCCGAACTTGTACAACATTGTTATCGAGTATTATACGATGAATGATTACAATGAAGTGGACGTAGGCGTTAGTGTCGAACCACTGTAAAAAGTTGTCTCCCGCATTTACTTCATTACATCTTTGAATTACTATGTTCACACCACACTTACACTTTGCGTGTTAGCGTGCGACAATTTTCCACGTCAACATTTTAGCGAGGAAGGGGGTGCATAGCTTTGACCTCTGCTTTGGATTCGTCTTCTGATTTCGTCTTCAGTTTTCGACTTCGACTTTGTTACTAGCTTCTCGACATGGTTAAGCGCAAGAAGCTCGACATTATTGCTGAAGCTCAAGGTATAGAAGGGGGAGGTAGTGAAGAACTCTTCTCGGCTGGACCTCCATCGAACTACGTCACTCGAGAAAACGTCGATGGAATGATTAAGGACCTAGCTACGGATTTGAACGCTCGACTCGAGCGACAGGAAGACGTTTTCAATACCTTTCTTGCTCGGATTGAGGACAGTATAAGAAGTACTTCAAGGTCGATCAGTCAGGAAGACGTTGTTGGAACTAGTACCAATGTTCCTCCACCCGCGACTCGGGACTTATGGGCAACCCTGCAAACTAGTCAGCATGCCGACGCCGTTCCTCGGGACGGTGTCGATCCCGCTACACACGGGGGCACCCCTAATCCTGATTTCGCTCCAGCCCGTGATGCTTTGGTTGGTCAAGTCGCAGGCTCCGATGTTGGAAATGTTGTTGCAGCTTTGGATGGTAGTGCTTCCACAGTTCCGAGAGTCAGGATTAAGCCCAATGTGGCTCCTCGGGTTGGAATTCAACCGGATATTCTTCTTAATCAACCGATTCCAAATTTGGACTCGAATACTGGGGGCCCAGTGTCGCTTTGGATAACCTTAATCAATTGCTTGCTTTTGGTAATGGATCTCAGATCGCGGATGTTATCCATCGATTCACATGAGTCATGCCTCTTCTTCTATGGACTTAGATTATATAACTCGTAGTCCGCTATCTATGGATATTAGGAACTCTCGTACCCACCGGATTTCAAGCTACCGACTCTGAAACCCTATGACGGTTGCAAAGATCTAACCGCTCACCTCATAAGATATATTCGATACATGGAAGTCCTCTCTACTTCAGAAAACGTCACAGCGAAGTGCTTTTCTCTTTACTTAGTAGATATAGTTGCAATGTGGTTCAAGCAGCTAGAGGCAGACTCCATTACTTCTTGGAATACTTTGATTACCAGATTTGTGGAACAGTTTAGAATCAACATCTCATCCAAAAAGCGTCATGACTCTCAATGGTATAAGGCAAAAGTCCGGAGAGACTCTGCGAAAATTCTTGAAATGATTAAATGCTACGGTCGCTTTTGTTGACAGGCCTGACCCTTCTATGATTTTAATAGCCGCAGTATCTGGTGTTCTAGATAAATCCGACTTCAAGAATTCTCTACACAGGGACCCAACAAGGGATCTCAAAGAATTTTACTTTGAGGCTGAAAGATTCCTCCGGAAAGAGGACGTGAAGATTGACAGCAAAAAGGTCCTTAATGTTAATGCTATTAAGGACGGGAAACCGTCCGACTCTGAAAAAACTAAAGGTTTTGCTGCTGCTGAGCAACCGGCCTTAGGAAATGATCGCAATAGGGTTTGGCGACAACCTAGTTTCCCATTCTCGAATTACTCGGGACTTACTCACACCTTTGAGGAGATTTATCTAAAGGTTCATCCTTTCACTCCCTTCAAAAAGTCACCCATTCGGGAGCCCACTCAAAGAGAAAGAGATTCTAGTTGACACTGCATATTCCATGACATCGATGGTCATAACACAAACAAGTGTCGACATCTCAGAAATGTTATTAAAGAACGTATCAGAAACGGGGAATTGGCACGGTTCGCTCAAGCTCAGTTTGCATTACAAGAACAGGCACAGACTCCTCACGGGAATCAAGACAGGCCTGGGACTAGCAACCGTCCCGGTGGCATCGTCAACAACTGAACCTCTCACTGGCTCTGATGTCTTGGATGCAAGTCTCCAGGGCATCGGTATTTTACTACTTGCAGATTCCGGTCTTTTGGTCTTCTTGGCTTCTGATTAGTGGCTCTCAAATAACGAGCTCCTCACTTATAGCTTTCTTACTTATTATTTTTCGGCTTTCGGATCCCTCGAGCCTCATGGCATTAGCTATCTTTGCTTTCTCTAATTATGGATATTCGGGCTTCGACCCCATGGTGTTATCTCTTTTGGCTTTCTAGAATGTAAATGGTTGGTGTTACTACCAGAATTAACTCCGAAACAAAACTAACAGTGAAGGGGTATCGGATGCCCACAAACACTAAAAGGAACTCAAAAGCTATAGATTGCCAACAGTATCTATCTGGCAGGGTTTATCCGGGAAGGGACCCGACAGAGTTAATCCGGCAGGGGGATCCTATAGCGAAAGGTCATATAGACGGAAGCTGAGAAAGAGGGAGGCAAGAGCTCCACTAATTGAAACCCGGAAGGATGAAAGGGATTTCGGCATTAACCTGCTTAATATCGATACATCAGGAGGCAAAGGCATCAAGGGTATTAAGCCAGAAGCATATAGAGATTATCCGGAACAGGCTTCCAAAACATCTAATGCATAGACACCGAAAGGTTATTTTGATTTTTGTACTCTTTTCTCTAGAGTAAACTCTGATCCTTAAATCAATTTGGGGATTTCTCTTATTCTACTCTTGTATTCTGAATCAAAGATCAATAAAGAGTGAATAAATGCTTATGATATTTCTTTATGTGTTTGTTGTGCTATTTCCTAGTTATGGTTGTCGCAGCTTACTATTTGTTTCTTACATATGTGTAAACCTTCGACCAAGCCTTTTCGCAGATCAAGTGAAATACCCCATCCCATAAGCTTAAACCCTTCCTGCAAGCTCAGACCGTTCAACAAGCTTAGTGCAGAACCCCTACCTACTTAAGTCCTTACCAAGGGTTGTGCTTAGGAATTCATCCTCCTGGATAATTATTGGTTTTTGAATCGCTTAAGCGTGATATTCACCCTATCGAGGGAAGAGTAATTATTCTTTTGGATTCTAGACCATGATTCCTAGGAAACGGTGAACTAACTCAAACTTGTGAAGGCCAGACAACCCATTTTCCCCCTAGGTCCACTTTCGTAGACCTATCTCCGGTGCTGACCAAAAATATCGTTAACATTTTGGTGCTAGAAGGAGGGCTTGAACCTCTGATTCCTATTCCTACCTTTAATCCTTTAGGTAACTTTGCCACGTTCCTAACTGTGTTGTTCCGTCCTGGATTGGACTAAGGCTTTGAAGAAGCAAAGTTATGGGTAAGAAGTCCCAACAAAAGCCTTCTGGATCTCGAATGGATAAGGCAAAAATCACTGACCCAAGAGTGACAGAAGAACGAAGGTTGAGAGTGGAAGGCCTGCGGATAATAAAGCGGAAAATAGAAGTAGAACAATATGCTTCCGACGTCGCGGATTATAGCCTTTCCCACATAGGACAAACCCTAGCACCTCCTCCAAATAGCTCTACATCAAAGGATATCAATATTTTCTCTCACCTAAGGAAAACTCTCCACAAGCAAATCAGAGGAACGGTGCTTGAACAAGAAATAATGAATGATTTTTACCACTTCACCAACAAATGGTCCAAATGGATAACACCTCAACCTCCGCATATTCCGGAAAGTAGGAATAAAAATATAGGTAAGACAACGAGACGGGGTCACAAAAGGGGTAAATCACAGCGGCAAGGAGAGAAGCTTACGCCAGGATTATCTAAGGGATACTACCTCACCACTTCGATGGAAAATGTTTACTTCATAACCAAACACGAACTCAACTATTGGCCGTTCCCAAAGAAAAAGCCCAAATATGAAAGGAAAATAGGAGGACCCTATTATCATTACCACATGATGAATGGAAATGAAACTAACCACTGCAGAATCCTCGAGGAAATGGTCATCCAATTCATCAACCAAGGCCAACTATGAGAGTTTATAAAAAGATCAGATTAAGTTCAATAAAAGTCCTTAGGAAAAGGATTGTCAAATATGATCGACGGTACGGAAAACCCTCCTTTCGAAGTTTAAAGAAACCCAAAATGGGTCAAACCATGAATGGATCAAATCCCTTGTCATCACCAAATTGGTCAGGGCAAGGCATCCCCGGGAGGGGAATGGTGTGTTAGTCTTTTTCCATGCCCAAACCAGAGGGAGCTAGGTTAAAGCATCAAAAGCGTAAGCCACCATTTCACATTAGAAATGGTTGTGGTGGTGCATCTAAATTTAGCACGCCTTGCCTCTGCTCGTAGAAGAGTACGCCCTGCCTCTGCTATGAACTAAGCACGTCCTACCTCTGCTCGTAGAAGAGCACGTCCTATCTCTGTTTATGTTCCGCATTACCCGCAGAAGGGAACACCAACCTCTATCATCGCCTACGATGACTAGGATAGGGCACCCCTCGGAGGGGGGTGGTATGTAAGCCTGTATCAGTACCTATGATAGTCAGTACAGAGCATCAAAAGAGTAAACCGTAATTTTGTGTCTACAATGGCCCATTTTAAGTTTCTAAGACCTTATCATCACCTACGATGGTCAGGATAAGTCCCCTTTTGGAGGGAGGTCGGGTAAGTCCTTGGGCCCTGCTTGTAGATAAGCTAGCCAAGCGCACCGGACGCACAGGCCCAGAGAGTGGCCAACAAAGCACGTACATCCCCTGCTTTGACATCGAAAGCCCAGAGAGAGGCTTAGGAAGCACGTACAGCCTCTGCTTCACAAATCAAATCCAAAGGGGATACCTAAACGTTAATACCAGAGGTAGATCTCTGGCACTCAATCTCTAGTTACCTGAAAAAAGGTTATTTCGGGTCTTCTATATTAATAACCCAAATCTAGGTTGGGTCAGATCTACACAACTACTGAAAGAAGAGGACTTCCGGTCTCCTACATTAATACCCAAATCTGGGTTGATTCGGTTCTTCATAAATGCCGAAAGGGAATTTCTGATCTTCAAATCTTTAATTGCTTGAACAAGGATTGGTTTAGGTCTTCTATATTAAATAACCCAAATCTGGGTTGGTCCAAGCCTTTACAAATACCGGAAGGGGAAGCCCGGTCCTATCTCAACGTCGAATCCAGGTTGATTCGACTCTCAACAAAGGCCAGAAGCAAATTCTTGGTCTTCTACCTTAATACTCATATTAGGCCAATTCAGGTGTGGGTCGATTCATCATAAATATCCAAAGTTGGGTCGATTCAGACGCTCAAAACCGAACAAGAAGGAATTGTTTAACCTTCTCACCAACTTGTGTCTGGGTTGGAATCACATTTCCGCTATCGCTAAGTGCAAACTTATGACCTTCTCACTTTCTCAGGGAAGTGTCTTTAATTTATACATTCATCAATTTATTATCTAAGTATATCAAATGTTTGCACTAAGGCACAAAACACAAGTAAGCATTATAGACATTTCATATCTAACACACCTCGGTACAATTAACCCTGCTAAGGGCAAATGACGCTCTACGAAGGTCTATGAGACAAATTTTTAACAAAATAAGCCGAAGACGTGCACCATGTCATGACATAATCATAGCAAAAGAAAAATGTTTACGCTGAAATGCGTAATCGAGCGTTAAGTAACACTGTTATAGGTCCTGCATCTACTCATAAGAACCATCATTATAAAATATTACATGCGACAGGTGATATGCCAAGTACTTCATATCTTACATAATTATTTACAAGAAAGATTGCAAAATAAACACATCTCCAGAGGAGAAAACACTCATACCCCATTGCTAGAAATTGCATAAGGGTATAGCTTAACTCCCAATAAAAAGCTTCTTATTCATTAGACAAGGAAGAAATTACAGAATGATGAATCGCAGTATGTAAAAGTCCATCGATCTTTCGCATCTTTTCTATAACCATGTATGAATCATCCGAGGGTTTAGGCTATAGCTTCAAAGCCCGGTCGAAAGCCCTGCCCATTTCACGAAGATTTTTGTTCTCCTTCTTCAAGTCGAAAGCATCTTTACGTAAGGCATGTTTCTCCTTTTGTAATTTCTTAATTTTGGAAATATAGAAATCAATACGACGAGAGTTATCTTCAACACTTTTCCTATCGTAAAAGCCTTTCATTTTGCCCTTAGTCTTTCTATGACACCTAGCAACGAGGAGAAAATCCCTTATCTCCTGATCTGAGAACTCAAACTCCGTTGAAACTTGCAAGTGTTCAGGTGTGGAAGTTTCAAGAGTACATCCAAAGATAAATTTCCATTTTTACATTTAGTTAATGCATTGTCACGATCTGCCTCTAACTCAGCAACTTGACGATGGAGTCCGTCCTTTTCTCCATCAAAACCGATATAAGAATTTGTCTTTATATCCCTCTTCACTTCGAGGATGTCTTTTTCCTTTTGCTTTATTTGAACCTCCAATATACCTATTTGTTCTTTCAAACGTCGCACAAGTAGTTCCCCGGACATGGCAAATCTGACATCGATATCGGTAAGAGAGTTCTCTAGAAAGTCTCCTGGGCGCGGAGTAAATCGAACGCATTTATCTACGTAAAAGGAAATGTCTTCAAGTAAATTTCCTGTTTATGTAAACAAATGAGCCACCGCTTGTAGAATCAACTTTCAGAAAATAAACATCAGTATTTGAACCACTGAAATACATACAACAGAAAGTAAACGAATACGAATGCGATTCACGACCATGCACATTAACGTCAACTACGAGGGGTGTAACAAATTAATTTTTCTCTCCAATATTATCATTCCCGAAGAAGTTGAAAGATATATAGCTGAGGGTACTTCATATAAATGTGCTTGAGCTCTCTCAAAAAACATTCCTTGCCGGATTTATAAGACTGTTTTGTAAGGAATTCCCTCCTCAGCCTAGAGAGAGTGCAGGTCATCCCTGGAAACAAAATAATTAGTGGAAACAAAATCTTCATTGCCATAAGAATGAATCATTAAAGGTCGATTCCCACAAGTAAAGAAGAAACTCAAGAACAAAGGTTCATACCTGAGGAATGGGGGAAACCGTACGCATTGCCTGTTCTTTCTCTCCAGGTTCCGAGAGATTGACTTCTTCAGCAAACCCACCATCTCCACATGAAGTAACTGAAACATGAGAGGAATTAGCACTCGTACGGCCCAAAAAGTCACCTACAAACGCAGAAAGCATACCTTCCTCTTTGTTATCCTTATTTTACCCACGCTTGGAGTCAAAACTGTTGTTATGATCACTCACATCATCACCTCATATATGTAAAATCGGATTTTCGTCATTACTAGACACTAAATAATCGGGCAGCTCTTCAACAAACAGAAAGTCCTCAACCCTCGCCTTTTTCCCTTTTGGAAACTTCAATATCCTATTCTGACATACTAGCTCCCCCCAAGATTCTACCCCGAAGGGATGGATGAACGGAAGGAAATCCATGTCTGGAAACTTTCCACGGTTATCGCGATAGACTGAAGAGAGAGCCTTTTCATAATATTCCAACACCATGTCTGGAAGATGTAGCTTTAAAAATAAGGAAATCTGGTTCTGAGTATCATAAATTATTCGTTTAGCATTGAAAAGAATTTCCTCATTTGTTCTCAACCTCCTTGCATGCTCTACCAACATATCTGACTGCTCACGCTCAAGGGTCGAAGCTTTAACAGCTAAGGAACTGTTGTCAGCCCTTTCCCTCTCAGGAGACACTCTCAGTTGACTGCAGGTTTCTTCGTTATTTCTCCTCGCAAAAGTTAAGTCACGGATCTTAGACTCTAACGCGACTTTTTCTTCTTGGAGCTCTTTCGTCTCACGAGATAAGGAGGTCGTCGTTACCCTAGCAACGTACCAACTTCTAGATATCTAAAAAGGAATAGTGTAATGCTAGCCCTTACACACAAAAAAAACGGATGAAGAGTTTTAGGAAAACAAGAGTATGAACCAGAAGTTGTCCTTAACAAGATAAAGACAAAAATCAGACCAATTTGTGAAAGCAAATTCTGGAATATCGAAGACATCAACAGAAGGTAGGACAGATCTTGGTAATACTATCAGAATCCAAGGTCGGTAAAAGAGAATTTATGGGGTCACATAGTCGATAAGGAGGGGAGAGTAGCTCACACTATCTCAAACCTGAAGTTCCCTGGGAATCGGATCTCAAAAAGCCTGCAACAAAATCACTTCCTGTGGTCTCTATCGAAGAAGGACATGTATTAGGAAAGCTTCCAGGAGAAGGTCCAAGGGGGTGGACAATAATCGACAACTAGGCGACTCAATGGTCTCATCACCAAAAGGACGGGAGATAAAATTTGCCATTTTATGTCCCTTGGTAGAACCACTGCTGGCGGCCGAAGCCGTCCTCTTTTTAGGCAAAGACTTAAGAAGGGTAGAGGCAGTGGGAGACCGGTGCGAACCATCCCCAAGAAGCGCTGAGCGTAAAAGAGAAGGTTATTCTAGTAAATTTTGTCTTAAGGGTAAAGGGGCAAGATCACAAAGAAATTCCGAAGATAATAGAGCAGAATGCTGACTCAAGTCACCAGGAACTCCACCCACAACGTTAGCCACTTGAAGCTCCTTCGCTCCAAGCTGCTCCTTCATTGAACAAAGCCCAGCTGACTTGCTCAAATTGGAGTCACCAATTTGTCGGATTCCAGACATAGTCCTGCCAGGAAAGGGGAAGAAAAGAAAAGAACATTCCTTTTTGGCAAGAGCCCCCTTTTTCATCTCCACCACACATCTTAAATCAAATCAGCGAACATGATTCATACTGGAAAAGCAAAAAGTCAGGAATCTCGTACGGTTGAAAACCTTACAGCCCCTAAGACGAGAAAAGTTTGAAAAGTCGAAAACACCCCTTTACTAGGAGGGGCAAATGTTACTACCAGAATTAACTTCGAAACAAACTAACGGTGAAGGGGTATCGGATGACCACAAACACTAAAAGGAACTCAAAAGCTACATAATGCCAACAGGATCTATCCGGCAGGGCATATCCGACAGGGTCTATCCGGGAAGGGACCCGACAAAGTTAATCCGGCAGGGGGATCCTATGGCGAAAGGTCATCTAAACCGGAAGCTGAGAAAGAGGGAGGCAAAAGCTCCACTAATTGAAATCCAGAAGGACGGAAGGGCTGCCAGTATTAACCTGCTTAATATCTATACATCAAGAGGCGAAGGCATCAAGAGTATTAAGCCAGAAGAACATAGAGATTATCCGGAACATGCTTCCAAAACATAAACTGCATAAACACGGAAAGGTTATATTGATAGACAACAGACAAATCACCTTGAGAAACCTTACAAAAGAACAGGCTATATCCGGAAACTCCCCTGGGAGGTAAAACGGAACCCTAGAAAGGATATAAGCTATCCGTACTAGTCTACTTAGTACAAACGCCGACACGGGTTCTGAACCGGCGGTTATCTACATACATCATGAGGGCAAGCTCCACTAAGTATTCACGGGAAACCCAAAAGCCTACATTCGGAAGCTCATGACCGAGAGCATACAACAGAGAGCTCATATCAATCTCAAAAGAAGCTCCAACTGACCAGAACCTTCATTACGAAAGCTATGATCAGCATCATAAAGCGACCAGAAGATAAAACACCCGAGACCAAGGGATAAAGCGGCCAATAGAGGCTCCTGTAGGCCCAACAGCAGAAAGGGTACCCGTTTCTCTATAAATAAGACCCCAGGGTCACATTTTGAGGACGATTTTTCACATTTTGATTCTTGTACACTTTTCTCTAGAGTAAACCCTAATCCTTAAATCAGTTTGGGGATTTCTCTTATTCTACTCTTGTATTCTGAATCAAAGACCAATAAAGAGTGAATATATGCTTATGATATTTCTTTATGTGTTTGCTATGTTATTTCCTAGTTATGGTTGTCGCAGCTTACTGTTTGTTTCTTACATATGTGTAAGTGTTCGACCAAGCCTTTCCGCAGATCAAGTGAAATACCCCATCCCATAAGCTTAAACCCTTCTTGCAAGCTCAGACCCTTCAACAAGCTTAGTGCAGAACCCTTACCTACCATCCGTTAAGTCCTTACCAAGGGTTGTGCTTAGGAATTCATCCTCCTGGATAATTATTGGTTCTTGAACCGCTTAAGCGTGATATTCACCCCATCGAGGGAAGAGTAACTATTGTTTTGGATTCTAGACCATGATTCCTATGAAACGGTGAACTAACTCAAACTTGTGAAAGCTAAACAACCCATTTTCCCCTTAGGTCCACTTTCGTAGACCTATCGCCGGTGTTGACGAAAAATATCGTTAACAGTTGGGTCGACCTACCCACGGACGGGAGCAGTTATAATCGCTAGGCATGCTCTTTGCTCAACAACACACCATCTGGTTACCAATAAAATGGATTTTCTGACATTTCTTGGTCGTTTTACTAAAGTAAAGCCCTCTTGAACCAAAACTACATGCATTGGTCGTCATACGAATGTAAGATCGCCTTGAATGCGTCATATTCCTTCGTTGCATCACCAAAGCGTGATCATCAAGGACGAAGTGTATCCCTTGGTTGCATCACCAAAGCGTGATCGCCAAGGACGAAACCATATCCCTTGGCTGTCTCTCGAACGCTAGCAGACTTAAGACGAAATGTATCCCTTGGTTGTCTCACGAATGGGAGCAGACCAAGGATGAAACGTATCCCTTGGCTGTCTCGCGAATGGGAGCAGACCAAGGATGGAACGTATCCCTTGGCTGCCTCGCGAACGCGAGTAGACCACAGATGTTTTTATCCCTTGGTTGTCTCACGAACGCGAGCAGACCAAGGATGAAATGTATCCCTTGGCTATCTCGCAAACGCGAGTAGACCAAGGATGAAATGTATCCCTTGGCTATCTCGCAAACGCGAGCAGACCAAGGAAGAAATGAATCCCTTGATTGTCTTACGAATATGAGATCACCAAGGACGAAAGGACATCCCTTGGTCGTCTTACCTCGACAAGGTCGCCTTGGAAGAATACAACGACCTATGGCCTTTTCTTTGCAGGTTATTGGACTCCGCTGGTTCCTCTTATACTCCGGCTATTCTGGTTACTTATATACGATCCAAAGCGATCATTGCCTTCTATTAATATGATCTGAAACAATCATGGTCTTCTATTAATAACGATCCAAAGCGATCGTGGATTTCTGATTAATACGATCCAAAGCGATCGTGGCCTCCTATTAATACGATCCAAAGTGATCGCGGCCTCCGACTTTCTAATTAATACGATCCGAAGTGGTCATGGTCTTCTATTAATACGATCCGAAGTAATCATGGATTTCTGAATAATACGATTCAAATCGATCGTCGGCCTTCATCAAAGCACAACTTTCTGGTTTTCCGACTCACCAATAATACGATCTGAAGCGATCGTGGGTTTCTGGATTTCTCTTCTCCTCGCAAAACACGTCTTTCTTGGATCAAGAAAGATATGCTTTGGGGGTCAAATGTTGACACGCTTTTTAGTCAAAACTGTCATACATCAAATATCTGGCTAGCAATGCGCTTAAGCACTAGTAACATCGTCAGAAAACACAAAGTGATTTGGTCAAAATCACGACGCAAACATAAAAAAGGCCGGAAGCTCATTTAGATGACCACTTTTGGACCAAAAAACATCGACTATGGTGCTTCGCATGGTAACTCTTGTAGCCCTCTAAATTAGCTTTAGGTACAACTTTCGTTTGGCCCAAACGGACTTACGATTTGAAAGTTATATCTGTTTTCGTGAACGCATGTCAATTAACTCAAGAATTTTGAAACCCTCATGCTTCAAATCACCCCGGAATACTCGATCTGTATCCCCACTTTGTATCCCACAGGGGATACGAAATTTCGTATCCCCCAAAGGGATACAAAATTTCTATCCTTCAGGGGAATACGAAATTTCATATCTCCTGAGAGGGGTACGAAATTTCTGTTGCATATGGGGGAGGGATCCGAATTTCAGGGAGTAACCTCTTCAGGGATCCGAATTTCTAGTATGTGGTCCCCAAAACTTACCTACTCTCACCTAACCTCCCTCCTATAAATACCGTAAGGCTTGGCCTTAGTTTGGATCCTCTTTTCCTTGAGCTTTTGGACTTCTAGAGCTTCAAAACCCTCATTAATGGCTGTTATCTCCTTCTTCATGGCCAGTAGACATGGCATGGACAACTAAAACGTTGCATAAACATTTTCCATTAATTTTTGGACATCTACAAGCATAAAAACACCATTTTGGGCTGTTTTTGGATATTTTGGATATTTCTTGGATTTCTTCAACATCGAAGCAACTTTTTGGATACAGTTAACATAGTCAACGCATTTTCTACTCAACGAAGAAGACAAAGAGCATTTTGGTCAAAGTTTAGAATTAATAAGGATATTGTTGTTCTTTTGTAACGTTTTGTACTCAATAATTGTTCGAATTTGTACAACATTGTAAACGAATATTATAAGATGAATGATTACTATGAAGTGGTCGTAGGCGTTAGTGTCGAACCACTATAAAAAGATGTGTCTCCTGCATTTACTTCATTACATCTTTGAATTACTGTGTTCACACCACACTTGCACTTTGGATGTTGGCGTGCGACAACTTCCCATGTCAACGCAATCAAATTGGATCTGTACAGGAATAGTACTTTATTGCATGGGTTGTTGTGTAGAAACCGACATATATGATGTCCGTCTAGTTGCATGCATCCCTTAGAATACCTTTACACGATCACTTCACCACCTAAAGCTACTTGCAATGGTTTGTTTAATTGGATGAACCAACACCAGTTTTATTGCACAAGATTTCCCACTTGATTCAGTCTAAGACTTTGTTTTTATTTTGAATTTTTGACTCAACTATCTAAGCATCCCGATTTCCCTCCACAGCTTAGTTAAGCTTTTCCATTATAGTTTTGTGTAATTTTTACTTATTCTAATGAAGAAATTTGTTGTTTTTAAGCGGAATGCGAAAGGAAATAAGATGGTTGGAAGAATTATATAGAGGGAAGAGAATGATGGTAGACGGGCGCTACTAGAGGAAAACGGGCAAGCATGTTTGATGTGTCGAACGCTAACAACTCATTCTCATCCAACGGCTTGGATGTGTCGGGGGAGCGGTTTGACCGTTCGAGTGTTCAACGCATCACACGCATCTCGAAGGATAACGGTGCAAAAGTTTTTCGAGAAACGCTGCCTATGTATTTTATGCACACATTTTCATAGTTATCAGTATAGTAATATGTCATCTAATGATTTGTGTACCCTTAGTTAGCATATTATTATCCATTATTTACACCACGTTACCACCATTATTGCTTCTTGATTAGACATAGTGTGAATCATGTGTCACTTATGTAATATTTAGATCAGCTCAGGACATTTGGAGGCCTGCATGAGTTTTATTGAGCTTAACAGGAATTTATATTAGGATTGTTACATAATATTTATGCGACACTGATTCATTGTACATTGATCCCGTTACATTATAATGAGACAGACTTCATATGAGATGTTTGTATCTTCACAACATTATGTAATATATTATATATTATTGCTGCAATTGATCATTTATTCTCTGTTATTTTCTATACATTATATGTTTGTATCTTCATATGAGATTCTCAACATGCGTAGATTGTATCACTCAAATCACAGTAATCTTAATTTCCTGTCATCTGTTTACCCAATGGCGGATCCAACTGCTATATTCAGATAGGACAGCATAACTTCCTTGACTATTTGATGCTTTTAGACAGAGCAACTTGGTAAATTTTTGTGGAAATTAGATAAATTTTAATTAAAACAGAAATTCAGAAAATGAGATAAGGAATATGCCTCACTTGGAGTAACACTACATCCTTGTGTTTAATTACCCGAATCAATCTAACAATAATCCCACAAAATGACTTTAGATCCACTCAAATCTCATCACTTCGTGATTGATTGAATTTTCCATCAAAAGGTAAGTAGTGTACTAGAGTCCATTAATTGACCTTAGAAGTTAGAACATTAATTGACCTTAGAGCCACAAGCGCTATTATTGTACAAGCTACGAACCTCCGGAATGCCTACGCACCATTTATATCCTCACTGGTTACTTACTCCAAAAGACTACAAACTCCATCTGGTACCTGGAAAACAAAAACACAGGCAGTATGTATATCTTCTGATTCACTGCCATCATTCGATACAGGTTCTTCTGTACTGATAATATTTACATATAAGTCGATCCTAAGGTAATGAACAGAGAAATTCTAATAAAAATATTTTTCAAAGAAGAGGTAGAAACATAAAATGCAAAGAAAGAATGAAAGTTCGAGCAAAGTGATTAATTTGAAACATAAATAAGTAACCGAATCATCAGTTACTGCTCAGGTTGCAGAAGTGTTCTTTAACAAAGTGATTACATTACAATTACTTTGAACTATTAAGAAATAAATTATTCTCAGCAATAACTAAGCTAGATATCCAGAATAACTAAGCAATAAATAATGATCGCATAAAACATATGCATTATGCAACTATAGTAAACAATGATTAAATAATCCAAACATAATGTGCATTATGCTAGTATAATAAACCAGATTAGACTATACACTAAACATAATAATTTAAACATAATTACTTGTAGCTAGGGACAACACATGATGATCAACTAATTAAAAACGGAAAGAGGGATAAATCCATCGAACATTCCAAACACATCCTGATACCCTCCAACAGCACCGTAACCTTCACCGACAATGTCCAACGTGAAATTCCCAGACTGCCCTCCTCCCATACTGCCATTCTCTTCAGCCATCTTCTCCTCTCCGCCACCATTAATCGAAGCTGCCTTGGTACCCCTCTGTCTTCTCTTCTTCTTCTTCTTCTCATAGGCAATCCCACGAGCCCTGGCTTGAGTGTCCCTAACTCCCCTCAAATACAACCTGACCGCCCTTACCCCAAACGGGTTCACCTCAGGCAGGCCCCCATTTTCCTCAAAGGCGGCTCTGAGCCTGCCCACCAAGGCGTCCAGGCTTCCCCAGGCTTGCTTCAGAGGGCACTGGCATGGCATGGGTGGGTGTGGGTGCCCGAAGTAAGGGCAGGAGATGAAGTGGACTTTGGTCTTTCCGAACTGATCGAGGTAGCGGAGGAACTCGAGGACGTGGGCTGCGCTGCAGCGGGAGAGGGTCAGCGGGGGCCTGTGGTTGCGCAGGTACAGCCCAAATGTGGCCCAGTCGCGACGCTTCTGCGACTCGTACCTGGATGGACGGTCCGATGTTGCCGGTTCTGAAGGGGAAGGCTGAGGTGACATTGTGGTCATTTGGGAATACGTTGGTTGGAGATGGTACATGTAGATGGATGTGTAGTGAGATTATGAAAAGAGGGGAAGTCGGCCTTATATAGAAAGAACAGAGGATAAATACTTACATAGAAAGAGCAGGAAACAGGCAGTTGCAACTCACATTTTGTTTTCTACCCTACTTAATGGACCTACATTTTAGTTTTTCTTTTGGACAAGACGAATTTAACGGTGTATACATTTATTTTTACTGGTACTTTGTACTCCTTAACCCACCAAACATTTCACAGCTCAGCTTAGTTTTGTATGGGAATATTGAATAGATATAAAGCGTTCTTGACTGGAAAAAAAATGCTGTTTACTTTGGTACCAAATTCACATACATATTTATATTGAATGGTATGAAAATATGTGACAGCTTATTGATCATGAGCACACTTCGTTAAAAGTATAATTGCTCTCTACCGGTGCAGACCACAAATAATAATAATAATAATAATAATAATAATTAGAAGAAGAAGAGAGAGATGAAACAACAGTAAAAAAAACATAAAACTATGTTAAAAGCGGGTCTTTCATCCTCAAAATCAAATAGTGTAAATTGCGACACTCTAAGTTTGTTAAAACTCTAGATGTGATAGCATTTGTTGAGATATGGTGGGAGAATCTACAAGATGATACTTATCGAGTAGCGAATGCAGAAAGGTTTCAACATCTTCAATAACATCATTTAACATTTTATCATCATGAACATAGCTTTCTCTACAAGGCATTACAAAACAACACTTCAGTCGCAATAATATTTCGTGTTGAAAACCTTTTTCCACTTATAAATCTCGAAAATTCCTCTTTACTAACTCTCGCATAACATGTATCACATCTATAGTTCGAACCCCATTTCAAAAAAAGGGTGTACTAATTTGTATTATACCTAAATTTCATTAGAAGCCACATTGAATTCTTTAGGCTTAACAATATTTTCAGTCACAAGTAAGACACTATGAGACTTTAGACACACAAGCACTAACATTGCCAATATCTCGATTAAAACATTTACTTATCAATTTGCGTGATGTTCCACAGTTACACATTAATATTCCTGTCAAGAGCGGAATCTATGTCGATCAACAAAGTTTGGCCAACACGAACCCTATGTCATCCCAATAAAACAAGGTTGATGAAGTAAAAAAGCAAATAGATATTTTTACCTTTCTACTTCATCACAAGAAATATAAAATTTAAGGTGGATCGAATTTAATAATAAAAAACCCGGAGGGAAGATGAGGCAATGAAAATATAAAAATAAACCCTGTTGTTTACTTCAGCCAATTTAAATGTACATTTATTTACTGCACCCAACATTTCTCTGTCATCTCTCTCTTTCAACAAACCTCCTAGCAAAGGTTATAAATCGACATCATTATACAAGGAGTTAATTGTAAACTATTTTCTCACATATAAATAATAAGTGTACATCTCAGATCTCAGAATACAGAGACACCATCACTTTTAATATGTTAAAAATAGTAATTTCAAGTGCAATACAAAATACAAGCATACAGCTACATGTTCATATTGTGCAGATATTTCTTTATTCTATTCCCCTGTACCTACCTCAATCAGACAAATGTATTATATCTTAAATGTGTTTTCTCCTTAATCAAATAACTGAATTAATGATATGTTAACTAACGTGAATTTTTAACCATAATATAGCGCCGTCTGGTTTATTTTAAAATTGTTGGTTGGTTTGTTTGTTGGGAAGCCAAACTCTCCTAATTTGGCATATGAGTTATATACTATATATATGTAAACACTAAATTACAAGCAGCATTATTTATGATCCCCCGGTTAGTGTAAAATACATACAGAACAGTCCTAATACAGTATAGTATGTTTAATTTTTCAGATGAATGATCACCATAAATCCATTCATTAGCCATTAAGTGTAAATTGTGAACCGAAGATTCTCCACAAGTGAGAGTTTTTCAAATTAAGCAACTAAAATGATATTTATAGCCAATAATGACATTAACAATGGTAAAAGGTTATAGTTTAATTAGCAGCTAGTGATTTTGAATTCAGTCTCCTAGTAAGCATTTAGATTTTGAATTCAATCTCCTAAGCATGAAGCATTCATAATAACCACAATATGAAGAGAGAGAAAAAAAACTAGAAATTAGTGTTAGAGAACCCCAAGTTATCATAAAACCAATTGACAATGTGAAGATTGAACTCTTAATAGTTATACATGATTTATTTTATAAATTCACCGATGTGTGACTTGTCTCAACAAGTCCCCGCACGTGTGGTGTATCCTGAACCTCACACGTGAATCTTAGGGGTGACATGGGCAAGTGTGGCTTGTGCACAAGAATTAAACCAGCTCTGATATCATGTTAGAGAACCCCAAGTTATCACACAACCAGTTAGCAATGTGAAGGGTGAACTCTTAATAGTTATACATGATTTATCCTATAAATTCATTGTTGTGGGACTTGTCTCAACAATTACTATTTAAAATATATTGTTTCAGTAGCAAAATTAGTTTATCCTCTTCCAATCTAAAAACAGAATCATTGTTTAGATCTCATGGACTAATCCGTTAATTATATTAATGCTGGTCCCATATGCCCTACACGCACTAGCTAGATTCAACAATGATTTTGTGTAAAGCAAGATATCTATACAGTTTTATACTGATTAGAAACAAAAAAGCAATCAAAATAATTAATATGAAGCAATTACCAAATTTGGGCTTTAGATCCATGCACCTATAATACAATTTTCTTAATCAGGTAAATAATATATAACTCAACACATGCCTGTCATCTATATTTGCTTGTGTAAGATAGTCGCTAATGAAGGCATTTTTTAATTAAAAAAAGAGTCACATTTCATCATCTCTCATCATCTTGGAAATTTGGTGCATCTTTCTGATAATAACGTCTTACTTTTATACTATATAACAAGTGAATACGAACTAAAACATCTGACTTAAACTAGATGTATTGGATTCAAGCCCATAGAAATGCATAAAATAAACATATTATAGAACAGGACTAAAAATTGTATAATGTTGGGTTTTGAAGTATTTCTTGCTTTGAATAAATGAAGAGCTTGTTAGAAAACCATTTTTTAATGACTACTTTAAAGTAGTTTTAAGCTAATAATAAGCGAAATATAAAGATGAATGTTTGGATAGATGAGCGCTAATATGAACAAATATTATTGTAAAAAAATTAATCCTGCTAAATTATTTTGTTTGATACTTTAAAAAAAAAATTAACATGTCGGCAAACATTCAAAGTAAAAAGGAAAAATAATTTATAAGTTGCAGCTATTTTTACTATTTTTAAGCTACCGTCAGACACCCTTACTTTTAAGCTACTGTCAGGCACCCTTTAATTAGTATAGTTGGTATTTACATGATTTGGGATTGAGCTCTCAACCTATCTCATCATTTACTAAAAACTGAAAAATGTAAGCTTAAAGCTATACGTTATTTATTGGCAACTCATATTTTGGTGAATGATAAATACATGAGGATGTTGAATAAACTACCAGTGGTGCCTCATACTCTTTTTACAGAGTTTGATAAAATATCTGTATCAATTTCTGTAAGGTAAGAAACACCCATCCAATTTATATCTTAAAAATATATTCATCAATAGATATATTATTATAAAATTAAATTAAATTAAAAAAAACTGGTAAGACTATAAGAGTCTGGTGACTTGCATAAAAGATAAATATAAAGCAGCCCAAGAGGGTGTTCAGTTCAACTTTTTGATAATACGTTTATTTAATAAAATAAAAAAATTGAACATAAGCATATGTCATAAGCTACTGCAGAATTGAGGGATGTAGTTGGTTTATGTGTCAAACATTATTGCATCTTCAAGAGAAAAGCCAATGTTTTGAGTTAACTTTGGTGATGTGCATCTTTCCTGCACATTAAAACAAGGCATGAGAATCAAGATGTAAAACGAATTTACTAAAACTCCCAAATCTGAAAATTGCGTCGTACATGATTGTTAAAAAAAAAAAAAAAAAAACCAGCTCATTAGCTTATATTTAAATTTATAAACTGTTAGTTTCTTTTTTTACAATCAAACATTAGCAACATATATCTGACTTATTAAGAATTAAGATACATGTGAATATCGTGTCTTCTTTGTTATTATTGTTATCGTTATTGTCGGCATCTTTGGTTTAAGTTCAGCCCTTCGATAAAAATCACTTAAGGACATGGTCATACTTTCTTAAAACAACGATAGGTGCTTCTTTTCCATCAATAAGCACATTGAAAACAAAAACTGATACTTGAGATACTTTGTCTATAGTAATAAGTTGTTCATGTACAATGTATACCTAACTAGATGATCGCTTTTGTGAGCATTTATTAAATGGCCACAAAAATGTGGGGATTCCCTTATTCATGGTGGACGTACCCTTTTTGGGGGAAAGTGCCATTAAATTTAGGAACCATTAAAATTATTTAGGAGAGCAAGAAGTACCAAAACATTTAGGACCAGTTACACATAACAATTATATGTTTTAAAAAAGGATTTCAGGCCAAAAACGAATGAAAACAGAGGAAACCTTTTTTTGTGGCCCTTGATAACCAATGTCCATCTTCATGCAGTTGTACTTATGCTCTGTGGATTCAAAAGGCACATTCAAATATAAATATCAAACATATGATTTCATCTAAAAATAAAAGACAGGGCATAACCATTGGACATTTTTTGTTGAAATGTTGGTGAAACCTTCTTAGATTTTTCGGTGATGCAAACAACTCAACTCCAAACTTAACCTGCCCAACTGTTTGAAAATATAAATCAGTGATAAACAGGATTAATAGAGAATATTCCGTAATAAAACCTAAGTCAGACCCTGTTATTTTTTGTTATACCATTTTCTGGGATGCTACACAGAAGAAGGTTTATTTCACTAAACAGAAAATGAATATCGTGTCCGCCTTACTAATTCGTTTGTATTAAAAGCAAACACTCATGCAGTCATGCTTATTAACACACACAAACACAAAAGGTTTGGTTTCGAGCGAAGGTATAATATAATGATGAACTACATCAAGCATGAGGAGGCATGCAGATAACTTTTTCGAAGCAATGGAAAACACAGACGGAGTTAAATGTGGCCGTTACAATCATATAGTGCAACAGTACAAAGCATCCACTCAAACCAGAGTCCATTATTTTACTTGTATTTCCATTAATGTTCACCACTGATGAGGAATAAACTAAAGTTCACATTCAATAATTTGTTTACTGAAATGCAGTCCTTACATAACCCACAGGGGCGGAGCCAGGAATTGGGATCACCCTGGGCTGTTGTAATATTGGTGCTTCGCCAAAATGCAGAAAAGAATATTAAGCAATTGCTAAATGAAAAAATATAGTTTCATAAAAGTAGAAGATGAATGAAAAATTGAAATTTGAAGCACAAAACTTGAATAGGAAAACGATATAATTGAATGTAAAAGCAAAAAAATAAATTTTAAACACGATATGAACAAAGAGCGGTAAAATAAGAAATATTGTGTAATAATATAAGAATTTGCTCATTTGTGAGTTGCACCAGCAGGAGCACTGCCATTTTGTTTATTTTTTAACATCAAAGTTATAGTTTGTACCTTACGTTTTAGTTTAATTTAGTTAAAAGAACCAACAACACAGGTATAGTAATATATAATCATTTATGATGCCTACGGGAGTATGCTTATTGCAAATTAGGGACCCGGGCTGTAGCCCAGGGTACCTCCAACATAGTTCCGTCCCTGATAACCCAGCTTCCAAATGGGAAACACGACAGAACACATGTGCACAACCAGACGGATGTAACTAACATGTTATGAACGTAAAGAATGGAAGACAAAAAAGAGTTAGCTTGACTGATATTCATGAAGTACTTTTACAGTATCCGTGCAAACATGCAAATATTCACAGGAGTGACACAGCACTAAAACATTATACCATCCCTACCAAGGTGAACTTTGAACGAAAGCAGTGTCTATATAATCTACATCCTTTAGCCAGCTGCATCTTTTTGGGATTTGTCCACATTCCTAACTCTAAAATTAAGCTTCTATTCGAGGGGATCATGAACATAATTCATGACTCTTATTAATAAACATAAGAGATAAAGATCAATGAAAAGCTAATCTACCTGTGTAATATAATAGAAAGTGTACCCCAAATTAATAGGAAATGCTCTCTAACATCAACAATGTGGTATAAATAAAAGTACTGGAAGCAATGCTTTCAAGTACAAGTACTCTAGCTTAGATATCAATTTCAGTCGACTAAATTATTCATACATGATATTTCATCTAATCCAGAAGTAACCAAATTCATTCATTCTGCTCTGCCTAACTACAGGAAAAAAGGGTGAAAACAAAAGGAAAATCACATTAACTGTCCTCTAGTTACAAGAGTATAAGTTTTAGAAGCAAGGGCAAGGACTGATATTCCAAAAAGCTTCTCTTGTGTACCGTAAAACCAGATGATAGGCTTTCCGTGAGAGATAAGGACCCTAATGCACTAAATTGAGCCACCAATCAAGGGGATAGCAATACAACTAAGACCAGTACAAACATGAATTCCTTCCAAATATTGAAGAACAGCCATACAATGCATACAATATACACAAACGTGGTCATTGCCCCACTACAACCAGAGGTACAACTTATTTGGTTGCCACTAAAACATCTACTGCTAATCACAAGCATAAGTTATTGTACTGACAACCAGGAACCCTGGCTTCCTAAGCACCATTTATTTCTCCACTTTTTATAGTGCACTGAAACACTGTACAAACTCCATGTGATATTGGTGAATAACATCCAAATCCTATTAAATGATGAAGTATACAGGAATAGGATGGTATAATTGGAGTTATTCAGTCTGCAACAGGCCCCAAAAATAAAAAAATAAAAAAATAAAAAGTAGTGTAAGGTTACAAAATGTACACCAACTGGTACATCTTATAGTATTTTCAGCAGATCTCAAGTTTGAAGTTCATTTAATTTTGCGAGAAAACTACCAATCTTGAATAGGGCACCTACAGAATCATGTCAGGGAAATTTAATAGAATTAGCATGTATTTTTTGTTCTAAATGAGAAGAAGAGAAAGAGATGGGAAAGTGGAATTTGTCCCACATCAAAGAATTATGAGAACTATATTTACTTAAATATAGTATTCTCATTTAAGGTCCAGGCATTTTGGGAATTATAATGTTTGCTTTATTCAAAGGGGTTTTGCATGACCACATGTGTGCACCCGGTGCCATTCGGCTAAATCGATTCATATTCAAAATACTGTTTTGAACAGAATACTTATGATTAAAACAGATCAGACTTGAACCGGTGAGCAGGTCTAAAATTCAATTTTGAAATAGATAAGGAAAGTAACTGTGAAAAATAATGGGATATGCCTGTTACAAGAAAGCAGAAAACAAACGTTTTAAAATCCAAACAACAGTTTCGTGATACTCAGATATTAGGAAGATAGTTCGAATCAAATTCAACATTGATACCACAATCGACCAAAGAGATCAATATATCAGCTCCATTATATCTTGACAAACGATTTGCCTTAATTCACAACATTCATTTGTTTGATTAAACGAGTGATGAAGGCAAATAATGTTTTAATAAAAGCGACATCGACATGTCGTAAAGTGGTTTCTATAGATTTGAGTTTATAACCGCCGTGTCATTTCTCCATTGTATCTTGACAAATGATTTGCCTTAACTCACAACACCCATTTGTTTGATTAGACGAGTTATGAAAGCAAATAACATTTTAAGAAAAGCGACATCGACATGTCGTAAAGTGAACTCTACATATTTGATTTTATCACCGCCGTGTCATTTCTCATGTTACCACAAACGGTTCATGAGCAATCTTGGAACGTTACCTCAATGGCACTGCAATAGTTTGAGAGAGTTTGCTTCTAATTTTACCAAATTGGAAAGATTCGATGGAGATAAATTCATATGTTGATAGAAGAATATGCATTTTATGTTGGCCGAACTAAAAGCGGTTTATGTTTTTACAACGTCAAAACCAAATTGGGAAATGAGGATTGCACAAAAGCAGTCGAGGTTGAAATGGGAAATCCAGTGAAAGTAGCAGTCGTGAGGAATGTGAGTAGAACTTGAGTTCACATCCGGGAAAATTGTAATTATTACGTGTCCGATGTTAGAAAGAAACATTTTTGGTTGTTCGTTGAATAAGTTTGGCTTCAAACAAGTCTTTGAGTCAGATAAATTTGTACTAACCAGGAGAAGAGTATTTATAGAAAAATTGTACATGTGTGATGGAATGTTCAACCTTAATATTAATTAAAATGTTGATTTTGCTTATGTTGACTCATTTTCTTTAAGGCATTGTAGATTAGACATGTTAATACTTCGAGTATGAAAAATAGCATTTCATTAAACATGATCCCTAGATGTGATAGCAAGCCTTATAATAAATATAGGATACGCTCTTTAATCAAAATAAATAAATAAATAAACATTCCCATTAAGGTCTGTTACTGTCTACGCAGTTAAACCAGTTAAAGCCCGAAAATATCTCCGCTATAGCCCGTAACACTCTTCTACCACTACGCTATTTCAATTTAGTCCCAATGAACAGTAAATCCGCTTTAAGCTCCGCTATTTTCCGCTACATCCGCTAGATCAATAATTTTTAGCAACCACTTTAGCAATATTAATATATAGAGGTTAATTTTATCAATAATCTTATAAAACAAATCAGAAAAATTATTGTAAAGAACTATTTTTAAGGCTTAAGTGCCCAATATAAAGTAAAAATCTATTATAGACATCAAATCTAGTGTACATAACCACGATATTATTTGATTTGGTAATATAAGGTCGACTAATATTATATTTTTCTACAAAGATCATGTAAGAATGATAGCAAACTAATTTTAAATATTCATTTTTACATTCAGTAAACCTTTTGGCATATCCACTTTATCCCCGCAATTTCCGCGTTTTATTCCCGCTATAACTTTTTACACATCTACCGCTACAGAGTCGTTAAGCGCTTTAATTGCATAGGTTAGTGTCACTAACCTATTACAGTTGATTCATAATGATGTTTATGATATGCATAGTACTTCTAATAGACGCTAAGCGCTTTAATTGCATAGGTTAGTGTCTCTAACCTATTACAGTTGATTCATAGTGATGTTTATGATATGCATAGTACTTCTAATAAGGAGGAAAGTGATATGTTTGTCACATTTATAAATGACTGTTCAAAATTTTGTTATGTCTATTTATTGCATGCTAAAGATGAAGTATTAAGTTCATTCATTACCAATAAAACGAAAGTAGAAAACCAGTGTTGCTAAAATTAAAACCCTTAGATAAGATATAGGAGGTGAATATCAATTCTCAGCATATTGTGAATCTATAGGAATTATACATAAGACATCTATAACTTATTCTTCGTAACAAAATGGAGTAGCAGAATGTTAAAATAAGACTCATATTGAAATAATTAATGTCTTGTTATGTAGTACTGGTCTTAATACTAGTTTTTGGGGGTGCGACGCTACTTAATGCATGATATATTTAAATAAGTACATAATAAGAAAAACAAAGTCAAACCATATGAAATTTGGAAGAAACGCAAATCAAATCAAATTATTATCGAGTTTGGAGTTGTAGAACTTTTCTTTGCTTGCATGAATTAAAAATCGGGAAATTAGGATGAAAAAGCATTGAGTGTATTTTCGTAGGATACGCGCAATACAGCAAGGATTACAGGTTTTTAGAAATAAAGCATAATAATTTAATTGAAGTAAACACAACTATAGAATTCAGAGATGCGTTGTTCTATGAAAATAGATTCACGCCTATTCCATCTAATCCATCTACTGGTGAACGGATGGAGGTTTATACACTTACTCATAAAATGGTGGATGTTACTGAACCTATTCATGAATTTGAGAACACTTATAATAAATAATGATGAAATCTGTGAAACTTTTATGCAAAACAAACAAATAAGGATAGAAAAGTCATTCCGACCAGATTCTATCATCTATTTGGTTGTCATCAAGCATCAAGTCATGATTGTCATGATTTCTACAACCATAGATTTTGATCCTTTAATAAACACTAAGGCTATAAAGTCTCATGATTTGGCATTTTGGCAAGAAATCATAAATAATGAAATGAATTGTATTATGAGAAATCAAACATGGAAACTAGTAGACTTACTTCCTACTTATAAACCAATGGTGTTACTACCGGATTTCGATACCGAAACCAATTAGAGGTAAAGGGGTATCGAAATGACACTAGCATCAAAAGGGAAGAAAGAAAGGCCTAAGGCTGATACCGAAAGCAAAAGAAGGAAAAATATTTGATCTGCATGCTATCGATACCAACGAAGGAAGCAAAAGCTTGGTACCGATACAAGGAAGATAGCGACAAAATGACACCGGAACCAACACAGAAGTAAGGTGCAACTCAGGATAATGACAATAACGACACCAAAAGCAAACAATGGAAGATAGCCGGAGGCATATAATCCGATTCCGGGGCACAGAATCATAAATGGAAAGCACGAGATCAAGTTAGAGCAGAGGGCTATCGATACCAACACACTTGGTATTGATACTGTTACCAGGGAACAACTTTGAAGTCATCAGAAGGAATTCTGAAACCTCGCTATCGCAAAGCCGATACCGGAACCAAAGATTATTAAAGTAAGCCAAGGCTCATGAGATAGAAGGGATATCCACACTAACGCACTTAGTGTCAAATACCGATACCAAGAAAGAATGAAGTTAACATTCAGAAGATAATAGAGTGAGTCAGAGCCGGTGATTTGCTATCGTCACAGAGACTTATCATTGAAACTGAAAGCAGCTAAAGGAGCTATCCATACCAATTTGTTTGGTATCGATACATTGCATGTAGGCATCACCAACTTCATAGGCAAAACGGAGTCGATAACAATACTTAGGATGGAAAGAGGGCCGAAACCAAGAAACCGGCACCGAAGGCCTCTGATGCGGGCCGACACCGACTCCATATAGCATTGCCGAAGCTGAAAGCGCTCTAAACAAGGCTTCTGCTGACCGCAACCAAAAAGGGATCCAATTTTTCTATAAATAAGACCCCATAGGTCTCATTTTGGGGGACTTTTCCTCATTCCATACTCTTGTATTCATTTCTGAGAGAGAAAACCCTAATTTGTAAATCAATCTGCGGACTTTATTTGTAATTACTTATGTACTCATACAAATGATCAATAAAGAGAGAATCAACACTTGTGATCAACTATATAGATTTCCTTACCACTTGTGTCATTTATTTTTCTATCACTACCCTACGAAAAAGCTTCATACAAAAGCCTAATTACTAAGAACCCTCCCTTAAGACATTCAGCTTCCCAACTTGCATTGCGCTTATGGAACCCTTATCCCAAAGTAATTGTTGGTCGTTGAGTCTCGTAAGCGTGATACTCACCTTTTGAAGGAGTAACTAATTTTCGGACTTAAGACCTTGATATCTAGGAGACGATAAACTAACTCAAGTTTGTGGGAACTAAATAACCCCTCAATTACCCTAGATCCACATCCTTAGCAGTAATTCCGGTATTGACGAAAAATATCGTTAATATTTTGGCATTAGAAGGAGGGCCTAAACCTCTGATCCTTTGGATAACCAACCACATCCTTGGTTGTTCCGTCCCAGATTGGACTAAGCTTTGAAGAAGCAAGACCATGGATAAAGAGTCACTACATGGGTCTTCCAATTCTCGAACGGCTACATCAAGCATCAATAATCCAAGAATTATTGAAAGACAAAGGCTTAGGTTTACGAATCGAAAACAAAGATAAGGAAGTAGAACCTTATGACCCTGACCAATGGAGCATTAACGCTTTCCACATAGGACCAACCTCAATCTTTGCTCTAAGTAACTCTACATCAAAGGGATACAACCTATTCACTTACATAAAGGAAGTCATCCATACACAGGCTAAGGGAACTATATTCGAGTAAAGAATAGTGAAGGATTTCAATCACCTTACTATAAGATTGTCTAAGAAGCTTGCACCCCGGTTTCAAGACACGGTAAAAAGAAAGCATGAAGATGAACATAAACCGACAAAATTAAGTAAAAATAAGGGCTAAGTTCCAACGTCGAAAAGGAGTCTTCGAATCAAGATTACCAAAAGAACGCAAACTCACTACATCAATTGAGAATGTCTACTTCTTAACTAAACATGAGCTTAACTTTTGACTGTCACTAAAGGAGCAACCTAAGAATGAAGTCAAATTGGGAGGACTCTACTGCTACTACCATATGATGAATGGATGTGAAACCAATCACTGCAGAATCCTAGAAGGGATGGTCATCAAGTTCTTTAATCAAGGCCAACTCTATAGATATGTAAAGAAGACTTAATCAACTATAACAAAGAATTCATTAAAGAAAGAATGTCTACATGGTTAGGAGTACGAGCTCCTTAAATTTTTGGAACCACCCGAAATGGGTGAAGCTACCTACGATGATAGAAAACCCTTGTCACTGCCAAGGTGGTCAGGGCAAGGCACCCCTGGAAGGGGGGTGGAGTGTGAGCCTTTATCACTCTCAAATCAAAAAGAGCTTGGTTAAAACATCAAAAATATAAGCTTCTGCCCTGATGACAGAGCAGCTGAAACCCTTACTCTCGCCTACGATGACATGAGAAATGCACCCCTTGGAGGGGGTGAGTGTAAGCCTTTATCCACATCCAAATTAGGCAGGGGCAGGGTAAATCATTGAAAACTCTTATCCACGCCTACGATGGCCAGGCTAAGACACCCCTTGGAAGGGGTTATGTGTAAGCCTCTGTCACCGCCTACGATGGCCAGGGTAGTGCATCAAAAGAGTAAACATTTAGTCGCGCCTACGATGGTCAGGTTAAAGCATCTAAGCCTTTATCACCGCCTACGATGGCCAGGGTAAGACACCTCCAGGAGGTAGGTCGGGTAAGTCCTTGGGCCTTACTTGTGAATAAGTTAGCCAAGCGCACCGGACACACAAGCCTAGAGAGTGGCTAACAAAGCACGTACATCCTCTGCTTTGACAATCACAAGACCAGAGAGTGGCTAATAAAGCACGTATATCCTCGACTTTCTTTGCAAATCAAACCCGAAGGGGTAACAAAACTATAAGTTGCCAAAAGTGGATTTTTTTTGTCTTCTATCAAATACCTGAATCTGCGTTATGCTTCGGGACTTCTACTGTTACCAGATGTGGATATCGGGTCTTCTATCAAATACCCGAATCTAGGTTTTGGGGTTTCCATTTTTATAGCCAGAGGTGGATTTCTGGTCCTTTATTACGAGTGTCTGAATATGGCTGCAGGACTTTTATTTATACTTCCAGTAAAGGAACTCCGAATACCCTAATCTGGCTCACAAGACTCTAATTCTTACTCCTGAAGAAGGATTCGCAAATCAATACTCGATTTGATATCACGAGTCTACTGTTTGAAAGCCTTCAAACGAAGATAGTGATCTTCTACGTCTCACAGGGAGATTTTCTAAACGCAAACTCAAGTTATAATAATGAATTCTCATTATTAAACGAAAATTCTAAGCTACCCTCGAATTGATTCAATACAAACATCTGAATTTAGGTGACAATCCTTTCATTCTCATTCCCGGAAAAAAGGGTGTTAACGATATTTTTCGTCAACACCGGAGATAAATCTAAGTGGACCTAAAGATACAATGAGATTATTTAGTTCCCACAAGCTTGAGTTAATTCACCGTTTTCGAGATATCGAGTTTTTAAGCCCGAAAGTTAGTTACTCTTCCCTCAAGGGGTGAGTATCACGCTTATGAGAGTTAACAACCAACAATTACCCTGGGATAAGGGCTCCCTAAGCACAACACAAATTAGAAAGCTAAACGGTTGGTAGAAGGGTATTTCAGTAATCTCGAAGGAAGGTTAAGGCTTGTGTTGGAAATCCTTGTCATGCAGAAGGCATAAAATAGCATGCGAAAAAAGTAATTAGATATCTCGTGGAAATTATGCTAAGTGTCAATTCACTCTTTTATTGTTTATTGATCTGAGTACATAAGTGTTTACAAATAAAATCCCCAAATCGATTTGGAAATTAGGGTTTTTTCTATAAGAAATGAGTACAAGATTGGAGAATGAGAAAAATCCCCTCAAATGTGACCCCGGGGGCCTTATTTATAGACAAATCGAGAACCCTTTTGTCCTTTGTTCAGCAGTAGCTCTTTTAGGATGCGGTAGCTTGGTGTCGGCCGCTTCTCACCTTCTGGTTCCGGTTTTCTTGGTTTCGGCCACCCTTTTAACATTGTTATCGAATACGACTTGGCCTTTGGAGTGCCGGTTTTGGCTTTCGAAAAACTAGTCCCAGTCTTAGGAGTTTCTCTTTGATGAGGTCTCTCTTCCTTCCGTATCGATACCAAGCCAGTTGGTATGGATAGCTTCGGGAGTGGCTTTCGGCAATAGGTATTGGTTCCGCATTTAAGTCTTCATAGTGTTTGCTTTCGTACTTTACTTTCTCATGACCTTGGAACCGTCACCCATGTCGGTATCGACACTAAGCAAATTAGTGTTAATGGCTCTTCTTCTTATAAGCTTGGATTTGTTTTACCACCTTCAAAAAGTTACTTCCATATTTCATCCTTTAGTGTCAGCTTTCTTTCCTCCTCTAAGCTTTGTTATCGTGTCTCCCTTGCTTTCGGAACATGGGTTTCGATCCTTAGTGACTTATGACTCAAGTACAACTTTCGATTGTGTATCAATACCAAGTAGATTGGTGTGGATAGCCTCGATAGCAGATCTTGCTTTACTAGCTTCTGATTGCTTCCTGGCGTTGGTATCAATACTAAGCAAATTAGTATCAATAGCCCCTTTCGCTCTATCTTAGCTTTGTTTCGGGCTCTTCTTCTTGGTTCCATATTCTGGTATTGGATCATCTGCTTTCGGTTATTCCTTACTTGTTGCTCTCAAAGTTGTTGCCATGTGAATTACTTTCAATGCTGAGTTGCATGCTTTCAGATATGAATACCCAACTTTCCTGCGATAGCCCTTTCGTATGCCTTTAAGTTGACTCTCAACCTAACTTCTCCTTTGGGTAGATTTATCTTCTAGTGTCGAAGTACGATCTTTCAGCTTATGTTTTGCTTCTAGTCAATTCCTTTTGCTTGCTTCTGATTTTAAATGGCATGCTTACGGAGCTACACCCATGTTGGTTGCCTTTATGATCTAGTTTTGGTTATCTACTTCCAAAATACCCTTTTGGTTTTAGTGATGCTCCGATACCTCTTCACCAGTCTTAGGTTTCGGTGTTAACTTTGATAGTAACATTGGTCCCTCCCTCTTGTGAAGGGGTATTTCGACTTTTCAAGTCAAAACTTATGACTTTTGTATTGTGCTTGGATTTCCGCCTTTTGGTATTTCGTCATTGATCTGGTATGTTGATTTGCTCTTGTTTGTGCGGCTGAGATTTAAGGAGTGCTTTTGTGTTCCCTTTACCTAACATTGTTTTTCTAAACTTAAGGACGACATCCCTTATAATAAGCTTCAATGCTCTTTTCGTAGGTCATGTTGGAAGGTAACTCTACTTTTGCCCATGCAGTATAATAATTGATTGTTGTTCGTGTGTATCTAACCCCCTTTTCCCCAGGTATAGGTGGGGGTATCATTAAGTTTATTTTCCGTATGCAACAAGACCATAGGTTTGAGATAGCGGTAAAATCATTCAGGGTACTTTAGGCATCGCAGGGTATCCTTGGGGCTCCACACACTCTGGTCATGCTTTGCTGCTGGATTACCCATCGGCGGTTAACCGGAAGCTTTTATGTGTTTCTGTTCGAGAATTTCAACTTATCTTTCAGGCTTACTTTCCTTCGATGGGGAAACGGATACCCTTACTTCTAACTGCAATAATAGTAGGGGCTTAATGCTTAACCCTTATAGCCTCCTGTTTATTAGTAAATAATACGTCATCCTTAAACGTAATCTGCTTGGAGACTTATCCAATGCCCAAACTGTCTGGCTTGCTCAACAAAGAAATTGGGTCTTCTATAAATTGAGCAAAAATTTCTGTAGACATCATTTTTCACAGTTCATGCTAGTACCGAGTTTTCTATAAATTGAGCAAAAATTATTTTTTAATTAATTGAGTATGTTTAAAACAAATGATGTGCACAAAAATTAAGCCATACTTTTTATCATAATTTTAATTTTATTTATTAGTTATATCTATTTTTTGTTAGTTTATTTTTTTTTACCAAGTTGTAAAAGAATTTTATTTGTTGGATCGTACTTTTAAGTGATATAAGATTTTATAACACTTGTAAATGAAGTTTTTTGTTATATCGTATGGTTAAGTAACTAATATTCGATAATATTTGTAGAGGATAATTTGTTTGCTTGTGTTTAAGTGATATTAAGATTTGATAATATTGATCGATTTTTTTTTTTTTTTGAATTTTAAGACAAGTTAAATCTGATTTTTAAAAAATCTTGAATTTGTAAAAGAGGTTACACTACTAAACAAACAGTATATCCCAATGTTGCCTTCCAATGGCTGTTGTACAACGGAAGTTATTTTTTGGACTTTTATTACGAATTAAAAAATATTTCCATTGAAAGTCGTTGGTATATCCTCGTTGGCGGCCGTTGATAGACGTTGCTATATCGCGAGCAAATTGCCAGAACCAACTTCCTCTTCGGCATTCGGTTTTTACATGAAATTTTCACCAAAACCCTCCCTTCTTCCTCCAGAACCGCCACCCACTGCCACTTCCCCCTTTCCTAGTCTCTCCAACACCTGAAAACCTCTCTCTCTCTTCCTCTTTAGCATCCTAATCTCGTTTGAATTAGGTATTATCTCTAAACCCTACTTAATGAAATTTGCTAATTTAAGGTTAGTTTGTTAATTTACATGTTTCTATTGTCTTATTGCATGTATAGTGTAGTTTATTGAGGCCTAATTTTTGTTATTAATCTATGTATTGCAAGTTTATCTAGTTTGTATCATAATAGAATTATGTGCATATACGTTGAATATTTAAAAGATTTTAGGCTTGTTGGGGGACGTTTAGTGTGAATAAGCATAATTTAATTGATGTTTTCTAAAAAATCATCGAAAACAATATTTAATTCTATAACAACAACTAGTTTGACTAAGTTTTGAAAATGTGTGTATATGTGATAAACTCCATATATGTACATGTCGAACGTCAATTTTTTTAACAAGTATAAAATATGTTATATATTATATTTACAAAACCCGTACGAGTGTTTTTCGGCTCCGTCTGATAAGTATTGTATATGATCGTTATGTGGATATTCGTTTTTTTAACAGGATGAACATTTATATTCATTGTATACAATATTTGTTGGATTCGTCCCTATATTTGACAAGTTACGAACACAATAACGTAATTAAATCTCAGAAAGCATTTCATATTAAACGATTCTCAAAATTTTGAAAGCGCTTTCTTTATGTTCCATGTGTACATGCAAATGTGTACTGTTCAGGGAACTAAAACGAAATGTTGCCGAAATTTTGTTAAATCGTTTAAATTAAAAAGATTTACGCGATTTAATTACGTTATTGTATTTGTAATGGGAGGTAGGATGACCAATCAACAAAGTGTCAATGATCAATTAATAGAACATTCACCAATAAAATTATTTTAATGAAATATTAATGCAAATTTATATCATAATTTTTAATTATCTACTTAGGGTAAATGGACAATGATTTTACTGATCGGAGCTGGATGTACAAACAACGAAGGGAAATTGAAGGCTCAATAAGTGAACATTTCAATGATGGTATTCACATGTTTATTGATTTCGCTTTCAGTAATAATGGAAACGACGAAGAAATCAGTTGTTCATATAGTAGATGCAAATTGTTAAAGCATTTAATACCAGAAACGATTAGAGTTTATTTACGTCAGTACGGTTTCGTGCCAAACTATTTGGTTTGGGATCATCATGGAGAACTGTTAGCATCTACTCATGTACAAGTTAAGGAGGTAATGAGTAATGAAATTGCTACGACAAATCTCGTAGAGCATATGGTTGAAGATGTTGCACGTTCAATGTTCTCTGCTCCTCAATTTACTGATGACGATGGTAATGCTGAAAAAGAACCAAATTTTAGAGCCAAAAAATATATGATTTATTAGAGGTCGCCAAAAAAAACTTTTGAGAAGGTTGTACAAGCGGAACCTAATTATCAGCAATTGTTGAATACATTGCGATGAAACTTAAATACAACCTCATGTAAGCTGCATTTACAGCTGTTGTACAGCTGCAAAGCAGCATATGACTCATAATAATTTAATGTATGAAAATCGTTATGAAGTAAAAAATTGATGTCGGCTTTTGGTTTACCGTATGAAAAAATAGATACATGTCTAAACTGTTGCATGTTGTTTTGAAAGGAAGATATTAACATTAAATATTGTAAAATATGTAATCAAGAAAGGTACAAACCAAGAAAGAAAAAGGGAAAGGAAGTCTCGTATAAACGTATGCATTATTTACCTATTACTCATAGACTTCAAAGGTTATGTGCATCTTCTGTAACCGCGCAACATATGAGATGACACGGTGTGAGAACACAGGAAGAAGGTACGTTAACGCACCCAGCTGATGGAGAAACATGGAAATATTTTGCCTTAAAGTATCCGGATTTTTCATCTAAGGGTCGTAATGTTTAGACTTGGTTTATATGGATGGATTTTCACCATTTTCTCAATCTGGTGCTAAATATTCGTTCTGACCTAATATTGTCATACCTTATAATTTAACTCTGTGGATGTGTATGAAAACTCCTTATATGTTTCTCACAGTTGTCGTCCCTGGTTCTAATGATCCGACATTAGGAATCGATGTTTGTTTACAATTTTTGATTGAAGAACTAAAAACATTGTGGTACGAAGAAGTAAAAACATATGATATGTCTCAAAAAGGAACTTTCGCATGTATGCTTCTTTATTGTGAACAATCAGCGATTTTCCGGCACATGCAATGCTTTCAGGTTGGAGTACAGCTAGTCATCTAGCTTGTCCTTACTGCATGGAAGAAACACGAGCATTTTCTTTACCCCATAGAGAGAAAATTTCATGGTTTGACCGCCATCGATGCTTTCTTCATATTAATCATCTTTTTAAAAGAGATAAGAAAAACTTAACAGCTAATAGGTATAAAACTTTGAGATCACCTACGGTTTGATCAAACGAAAATATTTATGAACTTGTGATGGATTATCTAAAGATACATGAAATCGGGGAACAAATTGAAATTCAAGGTAAATCGTCAATTCATAATTGATGCAAACAAAGCATATTTTGGGAATTACCTTATTCGAAAAATTTCCTGATTAGTCACAATATATGAATTACCTAACTCCACTGTATAACTACCTAACTACCAAGTTGTCCGTGTAGAAAATAAGGGCACCTAGAGTTTAAATGAAAAACAATAAACTCCGAGCCAGTCATGGGACTGGTGTGAAAAACTTAAAAAACGGTTTTCCTTTAAAATGAGATGACTCATAAGACCACTCCGTATAAACACGGAACGAGTTTTTCCTTTATGAATATCAGTGCACAAAATTGTGCATGTATTTTGGAAAATGAAGCTATCAAAAGGCCCGCCACACAAAACACACAATGCAAGCACACACACACATTGGATGAGTTTTGTCCTTATGACAACCAAAAATGCCTTTGATACGCATAATCATTTGATATTATTATTAGTGTAGTGTTGAAAACCTTTCGTAAATAAATGTATTAATCTTAGCCAGCATAGGTACCATTATAAAATGTTGACGGCTAATGCCTAGACAAACAAAGACGTAAAGGCTCATATTAGGAATTGGATGCCAATAATGACCAAGGTAAAAGATCTTATCCGATGGAAACACCTCTGGAGGGATGTTCCCTGAGAAACAACTGATGAATCTCTGCCAACACAAGGCTGGACCATCTCTATATGCTAACCCGCTAGATGACAACTCGAATATGACATTTTCCGGTCGTAACCGAGCTTTAACCGAGCGTTCGCCTTCCATCATGCACATAAAGTAGAATTTTCCACTTAAATATCTGGTTTCATACCATGATACAACTTTTTATTTAGAAGGGAATGACCTACATAACCTTGTCGCATTCATCGTGTTTTAGGTCATTACTGGGTTGTGAAGCTTGAGGTTTAAATACAAAGTTACGTTTAACCAAGCCATGTTTTGATCATCTGCAACTCATCCACTTCGCATTACACATTGTCATTTCATAACATATAATTGATAATTACTAACCATATTATCTTTGAGCTCATACGTCTTAAAGAAGGGCATTAAGCTAAAAAAATAAATTCTTCGTCACCAAAAAGAAATATTATAAGTAAGGAGCAATCAATACATTACAAAATACAATGTCAGACACACATCTATACAAGTTCATTATGGGATTGAATGAAACTGAAGGCCCTTTATTTCTCGTCCAATAAAGAAGAGAAGCCCTTGCAAATTCGAAAATTCTCCAAATACGTCTGAACTACTGCTATAATATATAATTAATCTCAAGATGGAAGTTATCCACTTGAGACCATGAGCGAGTAGTCATCCTGCTGTGAAAGTTCTCAGTCTTCAATCATCGTTCCTTTAATATCCTTATTTGCTCCATTACGTCATATTGTTACTCGGAATGGTTTTCAGATAGAAATTCTGATCCCGATCTTTCCGAGTAATAAGCGTCATTTAAAATGATATAGATATATAGGCTTTTAATTAAGTCTTAGCTTATCTTAAACTTTTGAAACTCCTATTTATCGTTAAAAAAAATTATTATTCATTTGAAAAAGTTTAACAAGGTTTGGATAAAGATTATTATGTTTAAACCTTTCAAATCTCATTATTAAATGAAAAGTGTGGCAAAAACGTCGCTAAAAGGTTGCTAATGGGCTTATTTAACTAGTTTGAAGAAAATAACTTCATAATTTTAACTCAAATCACTTTTAAACGTTTAATACGATTTATATAAAAAAATCATATTTTTTTAATAATTTTTAAATAGAAATTTTAATTGATATCCTAATTTGGTCATCAAATTGCACTACCGTGATTTTTGTTAACGGTCGAAATTCGTGAACTGCCGCAGCGCGACAAGCTTTATTCTAACTGTGTTTTAACTTCATATTAAAACTAATCCGGTTAACTTTAAAATATGTTAGAAATCCTTTTTTTAAAACAATATTTCAACTTAAAATTCAAATATTTAATTTTAACAAATATTATATTATTATTTAATTAATTAAATATTAATATTTTTCAAAAATTAAGGGTGTGTTTGGTTAAAAATGAGTTTTGGGTTTTTAGTTTTCAAAATTAATTACAAAACTTTAAAGGTGTGGAAGGAGGAACGGTAGAATGAAAGCAAGATGGAGGGGACTGCGGAGGGGATGTAGCAATCATGAAATGAGGATTTGGTCTCCATATTTCTCTCATTTCTCAAAACATGAAAAATGGATAAAGGTTGTTTTTTATTTTGTGTGTTAACTTTGTTTTCTAAAATTGTTGTTTTCCATGATTTACATGCGTTGTGCACATTTTTGTATGGACGAAAACCCAAAACTTAAAATGGTAAACCAAACACTACCTAACTTTTTGAAATCCAAACTTTCCAAATCTCAAATTAAACATTTAAGCTTAATGGAACATTTAGTTTGAATTTAAAACATCACCTATATAGTTTAGTGTCAACGGATACTTTCGGATACGGATAGTGCTATATTTGTATCTGTATCCAAAGTCATTTTCGAATATCGGATATCTGCATCCGCGGATACAGACGGATATCGGATAATTATCCTATCCGCCAAAAATCGATAAATCATGAAATATAAATGAAATTTTGTAGTTTAACATAATTGTTTTTCAATTTCTTTGATCACTAAAGTGTTAAAAATAAGCATATATGATGAAATTAAATAGATTTGAGTAACTAATATGCATTTAGTGCATATGATATAAAACTTCGACTTAGTAAAGCAATAAATAAATCTGATTTATTGTACTAAAATACATATAATTTTGAGCATAATGTTAAAAAAATTCGAACAGATAATTTTCGGATGCAGATATCTATGTATCCGTATCCGCATCCGTTTTTTCTGATATCGGATAATTATCCGCTTTTCGGATACGGATGCGGACGGATATCGGATATTTCGTGTACCCATTGCCAGCCCTAATATAGTTAACCCAAACTCAATTTCAAAAACAAAGCTGATTTTACTGTTTTAAACTTTGAACAAACTGTTTTACATCAAAACCTTATTCAGATAAATTTCTACATTTACAAAAGTTTTTCATAATAACTTTAAATTCATTTCTATCAGTTTCAAATAGAAAACTCCAACATTTAATTTTACACTAAAATTAAATGAATATAATATTCATTTATATTGTCCGATTAGCATGAGACTTAACAAATACCCATATATTTCCATATATGCGGTTGTAATATGTGCAGTATATCATACTACACTAAAAACAACCATAACAACATTCATAGCAACCATTCAACCATACCACAGCATAAATGTAATATACGTGTTTGGTATATAACGCTTACATTCCAAAAATTAACCGATTAAGCATAATTTCATAACAATCAACGTATCATCCATGTAAAACAGATACAGGTGAAGAGTTTCTCACCTTCGAGTTCCCCTCCACCCAACTTTATGGTAGGACTTTCTAACAACCGAAATTACCCTAAACCTCCTAGTTTTCCCTAGTGACTTCTTTATAATTTTGTGTGTGTATGTATATATATGTGTGTGTGTGTGTATACAATATATTTTTTATGTATTGGAGGGCACGACCTAGGTGGGATTGTGGGCCGAGGTGGTGGCGTTTGGGGTGGGGTTGGTGTCTGACTGGAGGTGGGTGGAGGCGTGAGGGGGAAAGTGGGGCGTGAGGAGGTGGAGGTGAAGAAGGAGGCTCGGGTTTATAGGGGAAGGAAAGGGCGGATGATGGAGAAGGGAGGAGGAGGGCTCACGGCAGAAACTAGGGAGTAATGGGGACGAAAAGAGAGGGAAATGCGGAGAAGAAGGGAGAAGGAGATATAGGAAATGAGAGAAGAGTGGAGTGAAGAGAAGAAAGGGGGAGGAGGTGCTTTTATAGGAAAGGAAAGGAAAGGCTTTAGGAAGATGACACCTAATGAGACACATGTCACCCATGCATGCATGGTTACATGCATTTCAACAAGTGACCAAGACACTTGTCCATGTAGGAAGAGGTGAGTTTTAGGTAGCATTTCCTACCAAATGCTATGGTTACCAAATATAACACCTAATTCAAATACTACCAACACATGTTATCTTTTGTTTAGCTTGTAAAAATATATTTACTCAAGTTATAAATTAATTACTTAACTAATCAAGCTATAAATCAATTACTTAACTAATCGAAATCTCTAGATCGTTACATCCCCCCCCCCCCCCCCCCGGGGGGGAATTTCTTCCTCAATATTGAATAAGAAGAGAACAACTAGCATATAATATATAAGATCTTACCAGAAAAACTAAGTGTAACACCCCATAATTTTAACAACACTAAATATGAAAAATTAAAGAATAATCAATTTAATATTCAGAATTAATTAAAACGGACTGCGCCATTGCGTTCATCTCAGAATTCTGGTCAAAATAGACATCTGGTTTGCGTAAAACAGACACCGTATGAAAAGTTATTAAGGTTTGAAGTTTGTATACGCGCAAGAAGGATATATGTATACACACACACAAAATTTAGTCCAGAATTCAAAAATCACGCAGAATTGGGGAGGCGGGAATTTTCCTGCTCAGGTGTATCGACCACATAAAGTGGGGTCAACCCCGTCAAATCTGGCAGATTAGGGTTTCGGGGCATCTATATATATGGCTTCATTTCTCATGTTTTTGCACACCAAAAATAATGGAGAACTAGATGTTGTCTCTGCCCAGATCAAATCAAGTCTTTTTCTTCTTCTGCAATCAAGTTATTCAAGCTTAGAGATCTGTAATTCGATTCTTCTATTTTTCTAGATCCAAACACTGTGAAGTTAAGTTACTTTTAGATCAAAATAATTAAAAAGTTATTCTTGACATGACTATAACTTGGATCTATGTCTTTGACTACTTGAATCATATCAGACTGTTATAACTTGTGTATCTATGATATTCTGACATGACTATGGCTTAGATCCTAACATTTATCATGTCAGAGCTGCCATGTTTGCAGATCAAGTCCATTGTTTAGATCACATCGTTCTTGTTACCATTATGTTGTGGCTAAATCAGATCTGTTATAGTTAGTTATCTAATTCTTTAGATCTTATCATGCATGTTATGATATCCCTGTTATATTAGATTTAGTTCTATTGTCGCATGTTCATCAGATATGTTCCTATATGTTTATCTTGTCATTATGCCACTATATTTTTATACCATTACATGTCAACCTTGTTAGTATGATCATTTCTGTCACCTTCCCTTCATCCTTTCCCTTTTATTTTTATAGTCAGACTACTTTCGAGCCTAGGCATGGCGCTAAATATGCGAATGCGTTAAATTGAGAACGCGGGAAAACGATATAATTTGGGGCATAACTTGTAATTGGAAATGTTGGCATAACTTGAACGAAAGTATGAATATGAATTTGAGCATATGGTTTATTATGAACATGACTTGGAAAAGGGGCATGAAAACCTATAACGACATAGGAATAATTGGTTGATAATTGGAATGCCTAGAATTACAGTAATTAGAAATTGTAATCGTGCCTAAACACGGGGTTAGATTACACTTGTGGTGGAAGTCTGCCCGGAACCGCCCGGCATATCCAGCAACCACAAGTGGTGAATCTAATGTGAGAGGTCTAGATGCATAAACACGAGCGTGCTAAGACACGAGGTTAAGTCCGACTTGTGGAAGAAGTTTGCCCGGAACCGACCGTCATATCTAGCATTCACAAGTGGTAGGCTTAACGTGGAAGGTCTAGCACATTATAACCATAAATGGACATGGTAATGAATTGAAATACTTAACCTAGTTGAATCCATAGGTGTTGTATGAACATGTAACTTGAATAGAGGTTAAGTAAACTTGCTTGAAACTGTGGGTGAGTTAAGTAAATCTTGAGTTGGTGGGTAATATTTATATATATGCCCACAAACTTAACATGTTGGGATTATGCAATTTTATGACACCAGTAGATAGGCATATTCTGTGGAAAACCTAGTAGTGGGGATGCAAGATAAAGGGGAGAGCTTGCATCATCTTAAGCTTGGGACATGTTTTAGTCAGTAACCCATGTATAGGTATCAAACGAGTACTCCGAACTAGGTCGGAGTCGGAGCACGCTTACTGGGCGGATTGTAAGAGATCCAAAAGTGGGGACGGTGTGGGCGGTGCATACCGACCCGGTCATGTGTGTGCATGGTCCGGACAGAGTAAGATAAGACGTCGTGATACCAGTAGATATGGTTGTGCACATCCGAAAAACGAAGGGTTGCCACTTTAGGGAGTGATACACCCTACTGTGGGGCCAACACAGGGTATCTACGGAGTAGGGAGCCGATCAATTAGGGTAGTAATTATGGTATATGTAGACTCTGGTATGTTTAGGAGCCCATTATTATCCTTAGGGGGTATCTCTGGAACGTTGGGATACCCGTTGATTGTATAGGGTGAAAACCTCTCACCGGAAGTACACCTAAGTCTACCATTTATAGTTGTTGGGATCATCTCATTCTGGTTATACTAGTATTGATGCAGAGAAACCATTAGAGAAGCGTAATATACTATCATGTTTATCTTGTCATACCTGTCTTTTATGATGTTATCTCTCTTATCCACTTTATATGTTTGTCATGATACTTTTACTTATTTATATACTGAAAGTAACTGGACTCGCCAGACTATGTCTGACCCTTTTTGTTTCCTCTTCCTTCTCTTCCTTCCCCCCCTCCGGGTTCTCAAGGTGGGAATACTCAAGTTTGATCAGGATTCTGCTTTCATTTTGCTGGAGCTGCTTAGATGTATTGCTCAAGCTCTTATCTTTGCTACCATGGCTGTTTCTTTTGGGGATTATGCTTCTTTTATTATTGTATTCTGATGTTTTAAGTACAAGACATAAATTTCAAAGATGTGCTGGGTGTTTTTATGTAGTTTCAGACTTATGATGTTTTGAACCACGATGTTATGTTTTCTGTTTAATAAAAAGTTTAAATTCCGCTGCTATTTTATATCTGTCTTGCAATATTTCTGTTTCTGTTTACCCATAACGCTTCACGAAACTTAACGCATTCTCTTAATGAGTGACATTAACGGACGTGGGGTGTCACACTAAGCTGCAATATCAATCCTACAATCGGGATAGAGCTTATGCATGTTTTCCTCTGTCTCCCAAGTGCAATTATTATGATCCCCGCTTCACTGCACTTTAACTAGCTTAACGAACTTCGTTCTTAATCTCTTTTCATCCCAATCAATGATCTTTGATGGTTGCCTTTCTACTGCCAAGTTTGGAGCATTGTTGGGCATCCTCTTCAATAATCTGATCAGGATCGTGAACATACTTCCGTTGATGTGATACATGGAAAACATTGTAAACACCAGACAATCATTCAGACAACTGCACTCTATAAGCTAATGACCCAATTTTCTCAAGAATAAGAAATGGTCCAATATATCGAGGTGCTAGCTTACCAGTTTTTCCAAACCTCAAGACTCCTCGCATTGGAGAAACTTTCAGGAATATCGCATCTTTAACTGAAAACTTCAAATCTCTCCTTCAACTATCTGCATAACTCTTTTGGCGACTTTGAGCCGCTTTCAACTTCTTTCTAATCAACTCAACTTTTTCTGTTGCATTACGAATAATGTCTGGACCAAGCACCGGTTTATCACCAGACTCGATCAAACAAGCAGGCGATTTGCATGGACGACCATACAAAGCTTTAAAAGGCGTCATTTCTATACTTTCTTGATAACTATTATTGTAGGAGAACTCGGCTAAGTATAAATAATTCTCCCAAGATCCACCAAAGCCTAGAATGCAAGCCCGCAACATATCTTCAATAATTCGATTAATTCTTTTAGTTTGCTAATCCGTCTGACGATGGTATGCAGTACTAAGATTTAACTTGGTACCCAAAACTGTTTGAAATGCTCTCCAAAAGTGACTAATGAAGATCGGATCACGGTCACTCACTATCACTGTTATCACGGCGCTCGACTAGTTGAGATCAAGTCATCGACTTGAAGCCACGACTGGGCTATTTGTAAGAATGTCGGCCGACTTATCGAAATTTGTCGATTAGGTCGACTTGATTGTCGACTGGTTTGAAATGGCAGGTTTCAAGGAAAAAACGATCAGGATCGATTCTTTATATCGTAGAAGAAAAAAAGCCGAACCCTTGAAGTTTGAATTCGAAAAAAAAAAACGATCAGAAAATCGAAGTCAAAATCGAAAAAGGTTCGAACTCGAAGTCGAAATCAAAAGTGACCTGCAAGTGTCGAAGTCGAACCCTATAAGTTCGGAGCGTCCAAAATCCGCCGCTCTTCCAGTGCTGCCAAGAAAGTGAGATGGAACAAGATCCTCTCATCTTAAATTCTTTATACACGAAACTAGTGATTGAGAGACAAATGAAGAAGTGAAGTTAGATGACTATCTTTGAAGTGATAGCATCATTTGTGTTTTTTATGCTGCACTTTACTGGATTTTAGTACGCTTGTTGAAACATCATTTTGGTTTGTATTTTCTTTGCAATTTGCACTTTATTAAATTCTACGCATCATTTTGTTATTTGCTTTGTCCAGTAGCGACAAATATATTTATCGACTAGTCGACTAGCTAGACCTCTGTCAACTCGACTCGATTTACCGCTGTAATAACCATGCTCACTATACTGTTGGGAATTCCATAAAGACGAACAATTTACTTCACAAAAATCTCCGCAAGACTTGTTGTCGTTCTGGTGGCTTTAACCGGAATGAAATGCACGCTTTTGGTTAGTCAATTAACTATAACTCAAATTACCTTCACTCCCTTTTCTGGTCCGAGGCAAGTCATCGACGAAGTCCATTTATATCTGATCTCACTTCCAACCCGGAACTTCCAATGGCTGAAGCAAACCCGCCACCTTCTATTGATCGCTCTTAAGCTGCTGATATGTCGTACACTTGCCAATATATTCAGATATATCCTTCTTAATAGTTTTCCACCAAAATGTTCACTTAATATCTCGATACATTTTGTTGATTCTCGGATGAATACTAAATTTGGATTTATGACACTTATCTAGTACCTCTTGTTTAAGCCCTTCATCGTTTAGAACACATATTCTTCTTTTAAGTTGAAGAATTCCTTGGTTATCGATCTAAAAACTGATTCCTTCACCTTGTTGAATTTTCTCAAATATCTTCTGAGTAAATTTATCTTCATTTTGCTTACTAGCGATCTTATCAATTAGGGTAGGAGTGATCATTAAATAAGCAACAACAGCGTGCTTCCTACTTAATGCATCGGCAATAACATTGGTTTTCTCAAGAGTATATATAATATGTAGATCGTAGGATATTAGAAATTCTAACCAATGTTGATGTCTTGAATTCAAATCTTTCTGAGTGAACATATACTTAAGAGATTTATGGTCCATATGCAATTCAAACTTCTCACCTAGCAGATAATGTCGCCAACTCTTTAAAGCAGATACTAGCGCCAGTAATTCTAAGTCATAAGTTGGATAATTCTTTACATGGGGTTTTAACCGTCTACCTGCATAAGAAACTACCTACCCTTCCTGCATCGGAACTGCACCAACTCCTTCCTTACAAGCGTCAATATAAACTGTTAATCCTTTATTTTCATTTATGATCGTCAAAACTGGAGCAGTAGTTAACCTCTTCTTCAATTCTTGAAAAGCTTCTTCCCACTTGGAAGTTCATACAAACTTGTTTTTTTTTTTTGTTAGCCTTGCTAGGGGACAGGCTATCTTGGAGAAATATTTAACGAACTTTTTGTAATATCCAGCCAACCCTTGAAAATTGCGGACTTCTTTAGTTGTAGGTTGCTTCTAATCTTGAAGAGCCGAAATCTTATTGGGATCCACTGATATTCCATCCTCTTAGACGACATGCCCGATAAATCTGACTTTCTTCTCTCAAAAATGGCATTTTGAGAATTTCTCCTTCAACACATTACTCCTTAGAAATTCCAAAACTGCTTTCAAATGCTGAGTATGCTCCTCTTTAGTTTTAGAACAAATAAGGATGTCATCAATAAAAACCAATACAAATTTATTCAGCACTTCTCTAAACACCTTATTCATCAAATCCATAAAATAGGAGGGAGCGTTGGTTAGCCCAAAGGGGATAACCAACCATTTATAAAAAGTATTGGGTTCCATGAAAGCAGTTAAATGAATGCAATCTTCAGCAATTCTTAATTGATGGAAACCTGTGGCTAAGTCCATTTACAGAAGACTCGGGCTTCGCTTAATTGGTCAAATAAGTCGTCAATTCAAGGCAAATGGTACTTATTCTTAATAGTTTGCTTATTCAAATCTCGATAATCAACATACAATCTTAATGCTCCATCTACCATTGGAACAAATACTACCGCAGAACCCCAGTTTGAGCAACTTGGTTGGATAAGTTCCTTTTTCAATAATTCTTGGGTTTGCTTCCTTAGTTCTTCCTTTTCTCTTGGTGTCATCATTCTATTTGGGTGCACCACCGGTCTTGCATTTGGAACAAGATCAATTCTAAATTTGATTTCTCTATGCGGAGGAAGGCACTTAACTTCTTTGAATACATCTAGAAAATCTTTAACCACAGGAATAGTTTTTAATTTTGATTTGGAAGAATCTAAGGTATATAGAAAACTATCCCTTCTTGTACTGGGATCTTCACAATGTATTTCTATAAAATTTCCGAACTTTGCTTTTATTATTATTATTCTTTTCACATAATCCATAATAGCTTCATATTTCGCTAACCAATTCATCCCAAGAAAAATATCGAATCCGACAAAATCTAGGACAAAAAGGTTAAAAGGAAACTCATGAAGAGAATAGGAAATAGGGACTTGCTTACAATATAAGCCTTATTAGTGGAACTTCTTATGGGATTTACTAGCAAAGCAGTTGTTTGTTGAACTTTGTTTCGAGTTTCAATTCCTGTACCATTTTTCTTGAACTAAAATTGTGCGGAACTCCTATATCAAACGATACTCTAATCAGATTATCTTCAATGAAAATGCTTCTTTCTAGTAGTCATTTTCCCCTTTCTTCCTTCGATGTTAAAGGATTATCCTTGATTGTACATACTTTTTCCACTTCCATCTTTCTTTGCCTCTCTGGCTTCTGGCATTCATTTGCACAATGTCCTTTTTCTTGACAATTGAAACAAGTGGCTTTCTTTAGATGATTCCTTGAATCTTTTTCTTTGGCTTCATTTCACATTCATTCGCATAGCGACCCTTTTTCTTGCAGTTGTAACAAGCAATCCCTGGAGTTCTCTTTTCTCTGTTTTGTATTGGTTCTACTTTTGCCAACTTCCTTTTCTTCCTATTGTTGCTATTGTTTCCCTCCTTTTCCTCTGATGGATTTTGCTCATCAGAATATACATAGCGACATCTAATATCAACTAACTCCATAAAAGATCCTTTTATATGAGCGGTCTTCCTTTCCGGATACTTCTTACATACCTCTAATGAACCTCTCGTTTTTCTTTAATGGCGAGTTAATCAACTCCGTCCCAAAACGAGAAATCCATTAAACTTCCTTACATATTCCTCAAAAGGCTTACCTTCTTCAAATCCACAAATTCTTGGCATAATCGAGACATTATAGCTGAATGCAAATACTGCTCCTCAAAAGCCTTCTTAAATTGCTCCTACAATATCTCTTTTTCTAGCCTCTCCTGAGTGAAGATTTCCCACCATATTAAAGCTTCATCTTGGAGTTGTCATGATGCCAAAAGTCATTTTTGTTCATCATCCAGTTTTAATCCTTTGAATATCTTTTCGCACGATCAAATTCAGGCTTGAGCTTCAGTAATAGGTTTTATACCGTTGAACTGCTTTCCACCCAAACTAATGAACTTTTTGTTCAGAATACTAAATCCGGTTGTGATTGCACTGAGATAGCTGACTCTATTGTTGCAGTGGGATTCTGACCATAAGGGATAGTACTTTCCCGTTCCCTATCCTGTCTCCTTCTTCCTCTCATCTTCTACTATCTATATATAGAAAAAAATGGTTTAGACATCCGGACGAGATATCTTAGGGATATTAGAACAATTATATAGATAGGGAGGGATGTGTTTTAATTTTAATTTCCTAGGTTTATTAATGTTTCCTTAGGGCATTACTAACCATAACTCTAATGAGTTATACCTCATAGCTTTGAATAAACCAAAGCTCTAATAGCAACTGTAACGACTCGTCTTTTTCGACCATCGAGAGTCGACATTTAATACATCCACGGTATTCATATGTCGAAAACCAAGTGCTGGAAAGGCATATTGTTTGCGGTAATAACACATTAGAACAGAAACAAAATAAACTTTATTACTTTACAATAATTTACATCATATTAATTTATCAGAGTTCATAACAGAGTACAAAGCGGATTAACTAATCTATAGAGGGTCCAAAATGCTCCAACTCCAGCATAAATCCAACACTTCTTCAAAATATAGCTTCAATCTATAACTACCTAACTACCAGGATGCCCGTGTAGAAAATAAAGTAAACCAAAGTTTAGATGGAAAACAATAAACTCTGAGTCAGTCATGAGACTGATGTGAAAAACTTAAAAAACGGTTTTTCTTTAAAATGAGGTAACTTATAAAACCACGCCGTGTAAACACGGAACGGGTTTTTCCTTTACGAATACCAGTGCAGAAAACCGTGCATGCTTTTTGGAAAATGAAGTTATTATAAAGCTCGCCACAGTCACACAAAACACACAATGCAAGCACACACATTAAGCGAGTTTTGTCCTTACAACAACAAAAAAATCATTTGATACGCAAAATCATTTGATATTATTATTAGTGTATAGTGTTGAAAACTTTTCGCAAATAAATGTATCAATCTTAGCCAGCATAGATACCATTATATTATGCTGACGGCTAATGCCTAGAAAAACAAAGACATAAAGGCTCATATTGGGAATTGGATGTCAACAATGAATAAGGCAAAGAATCTTGCTCATCCGATAAAAACACCTCTAAAGAGATGTTCCATGAGAAACAACTGATGAATTTCTGCCAACACAAGGCCGGACCATCTCTATATGCTAACCAGCTAGATGACAACTCGAATATGACATTCCCCGATCGTAACCAATCTTTAACCGAGCGTTCGCCTTCCATCATGTACATAGAGTAAAATTTTCCACATAAGTAAATATCTGAGCTCCATACCATAAACATTTTTTTATCTAGAAGGAAATGACCATACCCAAATGGGAATGACCCACATAACCTTGCCGCGTTCATCCTGTTTTAGGTCATTCCCTGGTTGTGAGGCTTGAGGTCTCATCAAACACAAAGCTACGCTTAACTAAGTTTTGCTTTGATCATCTGCAGCTTCACTTTGCATGCCACATTGTCATTTCATAACATATAACTGATAATTACTAATTATATCACCTTTGAGCTCATACGTTTCAAAGAAGGGTGTTTAGCTAAGAGAATAAATTTTCTGCCACCGAATAGAAATATGTAGTAAAGATCAATTAATACATTACAAAATACAATGTCAGACACACATCCATACAAGCTCGTTGTGGGACTGAACTAAACCGAAGATGTTTTATTCCTCATCCAATAAAGGAGAGAAGCCATTGCAAATCCGAAAATTCTCCAAATACGTCCGAACCACTTTTATAATATGTAATTAATCTCAAGATGGAAGCTATCCACTTGAGACCATCAACGAGTAGTCCTTCTGATGTGAAGATTCTCGATTTTTAATTACCATTTCTTTAATATCCCTGTTTGCTCCATTACGTCGCATAATTACTCGGAAAGATTTTTGGACAGAAATTCTGATCTCGGTCCTTCCTCCTTCCGAGTAATAAACATCATTTAAAACGATATGGATATATAGAATTTTAATTAAACGTTGGAGGCCGTTAGAAATTAGCCGTTGATGGCGTTCGAAGCCATCGGTAGTCATTGAAGTGTATACCAACAGTCATTTCAATGGCTTTCAACGACTTTCCAACGGTCGCCAACGTCCCCTGTTCGTTGAAACATTGTTGCTCTTGTAGTGTTAGAACCAAATTTTAAGGAGAATACTGAATTTGCATAAGAAGTTGGATCCAGTTTTTGAGTGATATCAAGATAGAGGAACATTTTTAGTAGTCCATGTTGATACCAAAAAAAATGTGACATCAAATGTACTACAATTATTAATAAAGACGATAAGACAGAGAGACACTTTTCATAGTTCATGTTTATATAAAAAATTGTGACACCAAATGTGTTACAAGTATTAATAAAGATAATAAGATAAAGGAACATTTTTAGTAGTTCATGTTGATATCAAAAAAATATGACACCAAATGTATTTCAACTCTCTCCTATAAATATTAACCACAACTCCTGATTTAAGTAATATTATTTCTCCCACTTGTTTAGTTTAGCAAAATAGAGAAATAGTAATACATGCAAAGGAAGAATAGGTGTGACAAACTGAGTTACAATTGAAGGATCAATATACCTCTGTTGTCTACCTCATATGTAATATTAAATTGTCGTGAGTAATATACATTTACAAATTTATAGCTAGAGGCTAGAGCGATTTCTTATTTTGTTGGCACCATTATTTTTTGAGTTGCGTTAATACAACCATTTAGTCCACAGACAAAGGTATTAATTCACTGTTATAGGACATAATGGTTTGGTTCAGCGACAAATTATAGTTGCATTACAGTAAACCGTATGAATAAAATCACATTATAAAAGTTCATAAAGACGTTATATATAATCAAAGAATAAATAAGAAAGGATATAAGTGATTGCCATTTAAAAATTAGAAATAAGTAACTAGGTGCTAAAATTTATCAGCTTGTAAGCGGAATTTGTACGACTATTTCATCTGCTTGCTCTTACACTAATGGCCCTGATTTTTCATCCCGGCCCTAATAAAATTTTGATGCGTATATAAATGGTTTACTTCGAAATGGTAAAGTTCCATTTTGATGCGAATGCAAAGGTAAGTTACCATTAAATATTCATCATGCCGAGGACGTATACTAAGAAAAAAAAAAAAATTGGAAACGATAAAAAAATCGAAAGTTATTTACCGACATATTGCATCCAAATTGCAAGCTTAAAATCAAATCATATACGAGCTTCTACTTTCATAAAGTAAATCGACATAAACGAATAAAATTACCTGTGCCGTGTAGTTGACATGCCGCCATCAGAATTCAATTTCAAATTGTGCCTTGAATTTTGATTTGATTTGGACTAAAATTGGATGTCTTATAAGTTTGGCCCTTTATTATCAAATGTTAGCCCAAACCCGGTATAGTGGGTCCATCTAAAAGGGAAATTTGTAGTTCCATGCTAATTGCTATCTAAAGATCATGCAACGCAAAGCGATTGGTTCGTTGCAACTTTTTAGAGTTTTGTGCTGTTTGCTTGCTTCCCACTCACTGTATGTACATAGACATAGAATATGCCTATTCCTAACATTCAATCATTTAGGGCCTACTCGTTTTTGAAAAAGCATATGGAGTGCTATCATGGACTTCGTTGTCCTTGGGCATATATAACATGACCTTTCTTTGTTATTCTTGTCTTTTATCCAATTATTACTTGAGTTGAGACAAAAAGAAAAAAGAAAGAGAAGTCTTCAACAAATTATGCATGGTGCATTGTATCAAACATTTTTTATTGATACAAATGAAACAACACTAGACTGACATTGAAAATCAGTGCACCTTAAACACATGTATTTTTTGTGGAAGGAGGAGGGGGGGTGTGTGTATAAACGTTTCGAGACATTTCTATTTTGCAGCACCCCTACACTACCGTGAGTCACACTAGTTCATATCCAACAAGATTTTGTAGATATTCAATCCATATATATGTTACCATCTATCCAAAATTTGGATTCGTTTCGACAGCTCAATTATTCACTGTTCAGACATTTATTCGAACTGTTGAGTTTAAACATCAAATATTATTCTACGAACGCCGGAACAAGTTCAAATTTTGGATAAATGCTAATGTATGTGTGGATTGAACATCTACAAAATCTAGTTGGATATGTATTAGTGTGACTCACGGTATGGTAGGGGTGCTAAAGGGATGCTGCAAAACAGGAATGTCCCGAAATGCTGCTCTTTCGATTTAGTATGTACACATCATATCCATCCACTAACTTAATAAACGTAGATGTCAATATACATATTCTTCACCCAACAAATCTCTTTTTGGTTTTTTCATTTTTTTTAATTATTATAAGAAAAAGTCGTATCAAAATGCATTTCTGTATATGTATTTTAGACCAAAATAGAAAAAGAACAAATTGTGGGGAAAACTTTAGTTGAACGATGATAAGATTTTCTTGTGCTTGAAGAACAATGCAAATTGCAACTACCATCATGTATACTATAAAATGTATATAATGCAAGTTATAACTAACATTTTGTGTAGTGTAAAATTAAATATAATATTAGTTATTTCTAGCATTATGTCCTTCGGTCCAAAGATAAAACTTAATGTCTTTCAGTTTAAACTTTTTTTTTCAAAGGTTTTCATTCTTCCTAATTACCTTTTATGTTCATCTTGCATAGAACAATTTGTAGCAGTAAAGATATTCATTTTCCTTAAAATTGCAGTTAAACACATGACATCGAAAATATTTATATTAACTATCAATATAAATGGAATTGTGAAGGGGTTAGAAGTATAAAAATGATGCACATCTTCGTAAAAGATGATCTTATTATATTCGCCAAATTAACTTTGAACTTAAAAGAAAAAAAAGATGAAAGGGGTCAAAGAGGATTCACAAGAAGGACGATCTTGGTAGACGTCATATGTCATATATAGAGGCTAAGCATTTGTTGCGCTCTTTTCCTCGTACTCTTCATTTACACTCCTTTGGTTTCTAGTGCTGCATTATTTAAGATTAAATGGAACTTCGAAAATGTTCCATCCGCATTATGAACAAGATGCCTATAAAAAAATAAGATGATTTCAAAACTTCTGACTAGGATATTTAAAACAACGTGTTATTTGATTATGGCATAATTTTCTTATGATTATAATTGTTTACATTTTATCACACAACATATTTTTTAGCTAAGGAAAATTCTAATTTGTTGAATCCACTTATGATTAGAATAATTTAGTTTCTTATGTATATTCACGAGTTTTATATGAACATTATACGTGTATAGATTTAAGTTATATAGTGATTTATAACTCAAGTTAAAAATCTACAAAATTATTCATACGTGAATTTTAGTATAAGAATGATATAATAATATAAAACAAATGTGATTTTTTTTTAGTTGATCTATTTCTATATAGATTTTGTATGATGCTTGGTTATTACTTCTCGAGTTTTTCCTTAAGTAATTGAGGGGACGCAATTTCTTTAAGGGCGAAGTCTGTAATAACCCGCATATTTCATGATAATATATTTAAATATTTTATTTACATATAACATGGTTAGTCGTGCGTATGTATGAAAAGTCACTTTTTGCATATGGAAGAATTTGGATTCAAGACCACTTCCATTAAGTTCAAAATGTCATTTATTACAATAAAAACTGTAAACGTCAATATGTTTGGAGTTAGCGAAACATGGGACTTTTATTAGGGCTTGGGTTAGTAATCCTAGCCCACTTCATTATAACCCCGCATCCCCCTCTCCTCCCCACTTCATTCCAACACTTAAAGAAAATAGAAATGGGGAAAGAAATGGGAAATTAAAATTCCCTAAACCTAGTTGAACCCTAGGAATCCAATTCATGTTGAAATCAAGTGCAATTCAAAGAGAAGCTTCGGTAAGCTTGGTCTCCATCTTCTCCATCTTGTTTCCTCTTCAATTTGTAATGTTCCCTAAACCTAATTCTTAGGAAATATTGTGTATTTATGTGCTTTATTGGAAGAGAGAGTGATCTAGCTTGGTTTTGTGCATCCTCCTTCCATATTAAGATCAAAGTGAGTTCTTAGAGAACTCAAATCTACGACACAAGCATTTCATGCTTGGCTAGTGCGGCCTTTGCACTTATATATTGTGTATCCATTTAGTTAATTGCTTAGGTTGTTGATGTCCTTACTTTTCGAGTAATGGATATCTAAGTATGTTCTATGTCCGGATTGTGCACACTATAGGTGAAGTTCTTGTATGCAAACAAGTCCTTACAATTTCTCTTTAGCATTGCCAAACCATCGTGTTCTAGCTTGAATTACATTCGATTGCTTGGGTTAAAGAATTTAATCATTTCGGAGTTTATAGTCAAAATCATTATAATCTCATGTATATAAGTTTCATGTGTGTGTGTAGTAGAGAGTGTATAAGATCTTACTAAGATCTTTAGAGCCATTACGAGTTGCCTGGAATCGTCGGACATCGAATATTCCATCAAAACATTAAAATCATCCCCTCTATGCAGATTCAGCCGGCTAAATTAACCAATTCAGCCGTCTTAATTCGTAATTGCTCTTGGGAATAACTTTGTGCACAATTCAGCCGTCTGAATTTTTCATTTAGTCGGTTGGTTGAAAATATTCAGACGGCCGAATCCTGTACCTACATAAAAAAATTAAACTGCACAAATTCAGTTGTCTGACTGAATAATTCAGTCATCTGAATATGTTTTCAGCTTTTTCCCAGTGGAGACTACTGTCAATAGTTTAGGTTGTTCTAGGCTCTTTCCCAACCGAGTTTTGGTTTTTTTGCCTTTCCCTATGACTTTTCAATTTCTCTGATTCACATATATCAACAACTCAACTATATCGACCTTTTATGATCATTTAATTTATTCTTACTGAATGGATTTTATATCAATATTTTTGAGATTTGCTTTACGTTATTAAAACATGAATTTTGAGTTTAATCGTTATTACAACCGATATTATACGAGATTTGCCACTTCAAGCTACAAAGGGTTTTTATATTATTAGTAGAGACCAAATCCTTTTCTAAAATGGTTTCTAATCCTACTTTATTATATGAAGTTATTCTCCAAATTATTTTCCAATCTACTAGTATATATATATATACATATATAAACCTTTTCCTTACTCATATGAGAAATCCAATTAAACGCCTTGGTAAAAACAAGGACTATGAACCCTTTCGTTTGCTTCGATGGTTAATTCTTGGACTCGTTCAATTGAAAACCGTAGCAATGATCATTTTGTGTTTTTGTGGAATATACAAATTGTTTGTAAATATTTGAGTAGAGTAAGTAGTTATGGGACATGTAGCTTAACTCTTATATTTGCTAACTTAAAGTAATTGACACTATTATTAATCAATTATGATCTTTCTGAGATTTGTACTGGCTTTATGTGATGTCTCTGAGTTGTGAAATTTATTCCATATTTTTAATGATCTTTGGATCATTTAGAGAAACTTTGGTTCATTTTGAGTACTTTAACGATCTGTGGATTTATGCTTTTGATGACCTTTAGAACTGTGATACCCCACGTCCGTTAATGTCACTCTTTATCATAATGCATTAAGTTCCGTAAAGCATTATAGGTAAACAGAAACAGAAACTTCACAAGACAAATATAAAATTGCAGTGGAATTTAAAACATTATTTTCAAAAAAGAAAACGTCGTGGTCCAAAATCCAGTTACAACATAGGTCCGAAATACAGAAAACTCATTACATCAAATCAAAATATTTGCCTTGTACCAAAATCATTAGAATATAGTAATATAAATCATAGTCCCCAAAATAGCAATAACAAGATAGACAGTTAATCAAAGTGGTACATCTAAGCAGCTCCAAACAGAAACGGAAGAGAGAATCCTAATCAAGCCTGAGTATTCCCACCCTGAGAATCTAGAGGGAAGGAAGAGAGAGAAAACAAAACAAAACGGATCAGACATAAAGTCTAGGGAGTTCATATACTTTTAGTATATGAATAAGTAAAACATCATGACAGGTATAAAAACTAGATGAGAGATAGCGGTGTCACATGATAGGTAAAATAAACTGAACTGGATAAGCAGGATGAACAGAACAGAACAGATTACGCTTCTCAAATACTTTTCTTTGCACCAATACTAGTATAACAGAAATAGAATGATCCCAACAGAAACAGATGGTAGACTTAGTGTACTTCTCGTGATGGGTTTTACTCCAATACGATAATAAAGGCAGCCCAACAAAAATAATGGGTGTTACCCCAAACGATAACAACGGGCTCCTAAACAGGCAGGACTAGATGCACCTTAATTTCTACCCCCAATCGATCGTCTCCCTATCCCATAGATACTTTGTGCTGACCCCACAGTAGAATGTATCACCTCCTAAAGTGGAAACCCCTTTCCCCAATAGGCACAGCCATCTCTACTGATGTCACAACGTCTTAATTTCCCGATCAGTCTGGACCCAGCACACACATGACTCCGCTGGAATGAGCCGTCAACACCTCCACCTATATGAACCTCTTATAATCAGCTCAGTAAGCGTGCCCCTTGACCCCTACCAAGTTTGGGTTTTCCTTTGGATACCAGTATGAGTTACTGACTGATACGGGTCCCACACAACAGATGATACAAGCAACCCCCCTTAGGCTTACATCCCCACTACTAGGATTTTGATAGGTTATGCTTAACAAATTAACAAGCCTGCACAACCCCAACATATAAAATAGGTTAAGTTTATTGGGTTTATATAATCCCCTACATATGTGCAGATTTAACAGGTCTACTTAACCCTACATATTTAACAGGTTTATTTAACCCCACATAACCCCTTACCTTTAGATTGTAATTATCGAAAGTGATCTACAATCATGTATCCCCAAATTTTAATTAACGAAAGTAATCAACAATCCCTCACTCCTAGATTGTAATTAACGAAAGTAATCTACAATCTTTTGTCCCCGGATTGTAATTAACAAAAGTAATCTACAATCCCTTACTCTTATATTGTAAATAATGAAAGTAATCTACAATCCTTTGTCCCCGGATTGTAATTAACGAAAGTAATCTACAATCCCTTACCCCTAGATTGCAATTAACGAAAGTAATCTACAATATTTTATCCCCGGATTGTTATTAACGAAAGTAATCTACAATCCCTTTATATTATTCATTGTCTGATTCCATAGTTACAATAACATGTTTTACTTAATATGTAATTAAGTATACTTCATATCAGTTTACTTGTTTTCTGTTTAACATGTCACTTACTATTTATGATTAAATATAACTTATTTCACCTCATATATTCACCTCGTTCTTTCTTATTTAATCATAATTCCGTCTTACACTATCACTACAACTTGCCGTTGTTTACTTGTTAGCTTAGTTCTCTTAACTAAGGTTTACCAATAAGTTTCTTTTCCATTAACTATAACTTATGTTATAATTTCCACTTGTCCCTAGGACAAGCCTGTCTATTATATAACATTCTCTTTAATGTAATTAATTATAGTAAGTTACAATCATTCTCTGTTCATGTATGTTAATGCACCAGACCCCTCACGTTAAGTTGACCACTTGTGGATGCTGAATATTCCGGGAGATTCCGGGAAGACTTCTACCACAAGCTGGACTTAACCTCATGTCTCAGCACCATTACATGTATGTTTATGCACTAGACCCCTCACATTAAATTAACCATTTGTGGGTGCTAGATTTGCCGGGCGGTTTCGGCCAAACTTCTACCACAAGTTGAATTTAACCTCGTGTCTAAGCTTGGTTACAATTTCTTAATTGCCATAATTATATTTAACTATCTTTTTGGTCTAACAATCCTATTTAGGAATTACTCATGATCATTATAGGTTTTTCAGTTTAAGTATTCAGTTTTTAATAGATTTCATCAGATTAGTCATTTTAACAGATTAAACATCTCTGCAACTTACAGTAGGTTACTTACCATTTCATTAACATGTTCCGCTTAATATTAAATTAAACCTATAGATTTATATGCCCCAAATTATGGTCATAATTCACAATATAACATTTTCCCTAAGTTTTAGTCAAATTGTACAGTATAGGTTATGCCCCAAAAAACCCAGTCATGATTCATAGTACAAGTTATGCCGCAGTTTATCTTTCCTGCCCATTCCCAATTTCGTCCGTTCGAATATTTCAGCGATAGGCCTAGGCTCGAAGGTTGTCTAGGCTATAAAAATAAAAAGGAAAAGAAGGAGAGAAGATGACAGAAGTAGGCATAATAACAGAATAGGCATATGATGACATAAATAGGCATATGAGGACTGAATAGTAGATCAGGTGTACATGTGATAACAGATCTGGTTTAGGTATGAATGAGATTCTTAATAGGCATAGGTTTAGATTCAGATTTATAAACATGTCAAGATTACTTGTTAAAGTTTATATCTAAAAATAACATGAACTCACAGAGACTGGATCTAAAGAACAAAGAATAATTAGGCTGAAGGTGTAGAAGAAATTTTTATATGTGTATAAGCTGTTGTTGAAGAAAAATAGGCTAACTCAATGTAAGTAGAGGAAACATCTCATTCACCAATGTTTTTTATGTGTAAAAACAATGGAAATAAGGTCCTATTTACAGCCTAAAGCCAATGGAATCAGGTTAAGAAACAATTCCAGGTTCAAAGAATGGATCTAGCCGGATCCCCGGGTGGGTCGACCCTGGGGTCGACACCCTCTTGTGTGGGTCGACCCTGGGGTCGACCCACATGGGGCATGGGGCATGGGTCGGTCTCCCGCGTGGTTTCCCGCTCTATGATTTTGAATTATTTTGAATATTATGGACTGGTTTGTTTATATCTATTTTGCTTATATGTATACAAACTTCAAAGCTTAATAACTTCTTCATACGACTTCTGTTTTATGCAAACTCGGAGTTTATCTTAAGCAGAATTCCAAGACAAACGCAATGGTACAGTCTGTTTTACTTAATTCCCATTATAGAATTAAGTATTCTTTAGTTTACTGTTATAATGTCCTTTAGAATTACGGGGTGTTACATTCTCCCCTGCTTAAAGGATTTCGTCCCTGAAATCTCTAAGTTACGAAGAATGTATATCCTAACAACCACATCCATCTAATCATTCATCAATCACAAGCATCCATTGTCCTTAAAATATTTCTAATGCTTATATGAACATATGCGATAGTGTGTGTATATGTCCGTACACTAATGCAAAAAATCATACGGTCTACTGATTCATTCGACCTCCTTAATGCAATGTATGTTGGTGCCATGAATTCAGCATGTATGAAAATAGCCCTAGTATATCATGTAAATGTTATATGTGTGCACAATCATCCATCCAAATGCAACATTCAAGTGACGATACATCCATTTCTATCCATAAATAAAAAAAGAAAAATGCACACACATCCATATGCAGTATGAGAGTGATTGAGCCGATCTACTGTCATGTGTGTGTATGCAGCCATGAGCAACCACTAGCAAACACATGCATCCATCAAACATAACATGTATCAAACACATGTTTACATCCACTGGTTTCCTACGAAAAGGTCGAAGATTTGATCGATAGGATATACTAAGATGACAGAAACAAACACGAATAAAAGCCTTGGATAAAGAAGCTAAGAACATGCCCTTGAAAAGAAAAGGGTACAAAGCGTGAATCTTGTCTTCAGTCTCCCAAGTTGCATCCTTGCAGTCTCCGCCCCATTGAACTTTCATCAACTTGACCTCTCGGTTGCGTAGCTACTTAACCTCTGATCCAAGAATACGGGTAGTAACTCGTCTAACTATCGCCTCTCGTTCCACCTCTACCTCCTAAATCTTATTCGGCTCAACTACCTCTGCTATATCGTGTTGACATTTTCGCAAATTAGAGATGTGGAAAACATCATGAACACCCGCTAATCTCTCTGGTAATTTCACCCTATAAGCCATTTGGCCAATCCTTTCTGTTATGGGAAATGGCCCTACAAACCTTGGCGCCATTTTCCCCACATATCCAAAATGAACCACATTACTCAGAGGTGATACTTTGATGAAAACGATGTCTCCCACCTCAAACTCAATATCATTCCTTCTCTTATCTACGTATGACATCTGCCTGACGTGAGCTGTCTTCATGCGTCTGACTTCTGAGGATAAGATCAATCTTTTCTAAGGTTTCTCTAACCATCTCAGGTCCAAGTAGAAGCCTATCTCTGCTGTCTCAATTTGAGATCCATCTGTGAGAGCAGATACCTGTGCGACTTATGGCCCGTGTATAACTCGAACTTTTCCAAGTAGATATTGCCGCTAAGTCTTAAGCGCGAATACTATAGCAGCTAATTCTAAATCATGGGTAGGGTAGTTCTTCTCGTGAACTCACAGCTATCTACCACGATAACATAATACCCTTCCCTCTTGCATCAAGACGACACCAAGCTCGTACCACATGCATCATTATACACTGTGAACACCTTGCTTCCATCAGGAAATGTCAGAACTGGGGCTATTGTCAGATCCCTCTTTAATCACTGAAAAGCATCCTCATAATCAATGTTCCAAGTAAAGGTCGGATTCTTCTTCGTCAGTCTGGTGAGTGGGGCTGATATCCTTGCGAATAAACTTCCTATAGTAGCCCGCTAAACCAAGAAAACTTTTCACCTCCGTTGCATTCTTTAGAACCTTCCAGTCTTGAACTACAATTTCTTTTGTGGGATCCACTGCTATCCCATCCATGGGGACCACATGCCCTAGAAATCTCACTTCCTTTCTCTAAAAATGACATTTGGAGAATTTCTCCTTAAGCTGGTGCGCTCGAAGAGTCTTCAAAACCTCCCCTAAATGTAGGGTATGCTCTAGAATGTCATCCACAAAGACCACAACGAACTTATTTAGAAACTCCCGGAACACCTACTCATCAGAACCGCAAAATACGTGGGTGCATTCGTCTACCTTAAAGGTATGACTAACCACTCGAAGAAACCATCTAGAGTTCTAAAAGTGGTCTTGTCTATACTATCCTCGTCCACTCTCAATTGATGAAAACCTGTGGCCAAGTCTAACTGAGAGAAAACAAGTGCACCAACAAGCTGGTCAAATAGATCATCTATCCTCGGAAGTGGGTGCCTACTCTTCTTAGTGAGTTTATTCATCTCTCTGTAATCCACGCATAAACGAAGCGAGCCATCCACTATAGTTGCAAAGAAGACCGAAGCTCCCTATTCAGATATGCTTCGCCTAATAAACCACTTCTCAAGTAGCTCCTCTTATTTCTTGTTGAGCTCCCTCCTTTCTCTAAGAGCCATGTGGCACACAGGCAATGCGACTGGCTTCGCATTATCCACTTAATATATCCAGAAATCACTCTCGTGCCTTGGAGGTAAGCCCCTAACCGCCTCATAAACATCCGAATACTCACAGACTAATGGTACGCATCGTAAATCATCAACAGAAGCATCAAGTGATTCTAGGAAACTAAGCATAATAAACCCCATAGGGTCACAAGATATCTCGAGAGTCTTCCCATGGCAAGTCAAAAGTCTAACGACCCTCCTCTCATAGTCTAGAATGGCACCATACATGGCTAGCCAATCCATTCCTAGAATCGAACCATAGCCCACAAAACCAAGCACATATGCGTCGCACTCAAACTCGATGCCCAACACAGATATCATCAAACCCCGACAAATCATAGACAGATGAGTTGTGCCCCCAATAGGGATTGAGACAACAACGGGATCTGAAACCATACTAGTGATAAGGTGCAGAGACTCAACTACAGAATAAGAAATAAAAGAATGCAAAGCGCTGGAATCAAAAAGAGTCCTAACAGGATGATCGGAAAGGGAAATAAAACTTTCCATAGAAACTTTCCTACCTCTGTCCGGTACACTGGCCTCAAGAGCATGCACCTTCCCTCTAGAAGGTCCCGCCCTTTGGCTTTGTCCTTGCTTCTTCAGGCACTCCTTAGTATAGTGGCTGTGACACCCCACGTCCGTTAATGTCACTCACAAAGGGAATGCATTAAGTTTCGTGGAGCATTATAAGTAAACATAACATAATATTACGAGACAAATACATAAAGTGGTATTTGAAAATTTTATAACTTTATTGCAGCGGAAACAGAAATAAGTTTGGTTACATCCTCAAACACCAAAACCAAGTACATAATATGAGTCTTGTACAAAAGCCATCAGAGTACATAATTTTTAGAACGTAATCTCACTCCAAAATGCCATATGTAAGAGAAACAAAGCTAAGCATTACTTTTAGCACTTCCAAGCACTTTAAGCAAAAAGAAATCCGAAACAAGCTTCTACGTTCCCACCTTGAGAACTTGGAGGGGGGAAGGAAGAAAAGAGGTGAACTAAAAAGGGTTAGACATAAAGTTTTGCAAGTCCAGTGACTTTCAACATAAAAACAGATAATAGTATCATGACATGTAAATAAGACTGGATGAGAGATAACAATAATAGGAGTAGCAGGTATACATAGGTGAAACAGAGGAAACAGAATGATATAGACCAAGCTATGCTTCTTACTTACTTTTCACTTCTCTGCACTTATACTAGTATATCAGGATTAGGTGTTACCCTAATGTCTAACTGAAACAGAAACGGAAACAGAATGCTAGTAATGGGCCTTTACCACTCCAACAGAGATAGACGGTACAGAAACAGAAACGGAATCAGAGACAGAAACAGAACAATCCCTACGGCAACAGAATATTAGAATTAGGTGCACACTAGTGACGGGCCTTTACCACCCTAATGGATGGTACCACACAGAAACATACAGGTGTTGCCACCCCCAATAGAGACAGACAGTACCGCAACAGAAATAGACAGAACTAGATGTACCCTAAATTCTACCCCAAGCGATTGGCTCCCTAATACATAAATACCCCGTGTCGGCCCCACAAAAGGTTGTATCATTCCCTAAAGTGGCAACCTACAGAAAGACACAGACCTATTTACAGATGTCACGGCGTCTTAACTTCCCTAGAGCAGACCGATCCATGCACGCACATGACCCGGTTGGAACGCGCTATCAACACCCTTCGCCATTATCAGAATGGACCTCTTATAACCAATTCAGTAAGCGTGCCCTGACCCCCACCTAGTGTTGGGTCACCATTTGATACCAGAAAGGGTTATTACTGTTATGGGTCCGACACAACAGATGACACAAGCAAATACCCCTCCTAACCTTGTGTCCCTAGACTAACAGATTTTAGATGTACAGATTTCAGGTTAACACGTTTGCAGACTAACAGAGCAGATTTACATGTTCACAGGTTTGCAAATTAATATAGTAGATTTGCAAATTAACATGTTCGCAGATTAAAGGATCAGATGTATGGATTATCAGATTTACAGATTAACAAATCAGATTTTACAGATTCAACATATACAATAGGTTAAGTTTGTTGGGTCTATATACATATAACCCACCCCATTGGTTTATTAAGATTAACTTAACCTCTCCTACTTATTCAAGCAAGTTTACTTAACGCTACTCAATTTAACAGGTTCATGTAACCCCTACAGATTTAATTAGGTTAAGTATTCCAAGTTGACAAATTATTATCATTTCTGGTAAATGCACCAGACCTCTCACATTTGATTTACCACCTGTGAATGCTGGATACACCGGGCGGTTCCGGGCATACTTCTACCACAAGTGCAATCTAACCTCGTGTCTAAGTACTATTTCATATGTACGCACTAGGCCCCTCACATTAGATTCACCACTTGTGGCTGCTGGATATGCCGGGCGGTTTCTGGCAGACTTGTACCACAAGTGCAATCTAACCTCGTGCCTAGGCACGGTTCAGTTTTAGGCTTATTCATTCTTAAAGAATTATCCATGTTCATCGTAGGTTTTTAATTACAGTATTCAGTTTCAATGGATTAAACAGGCTTCACAGACTCTTTACTGTTCCATTAACATATTTCGCTTAATCATAAATTAAGCCTACAAATTTACATGCCCCAAATTACGATCATAATTCACAATATAACATTTGCCCCAAGTTTTAGTCAAATTGCACAGTGCAGGTTATGCCTAAAACCCCAGTCATGATTCATAATGCAAACTATGCCCAAATTAAATTTTTTGATTACAGTGTATGCCAATTACCCAAATTCCCAATTTAGGCGTGTTCACAGTTATCCCTATTTCATTATAGGTTTTCATGCCCTGTTTTCCCAGGTCATCTATTATTACGCACGATATTCCCTTTCTTCCAAGTTATAAATCATCATATAGTATGCCCCTAAAATTAGGTCTTGAATCACAACATGTATTATGCCCCCAAATCCTATATGTACAAGTTATACCAAATTATACCCAAACCAATTTTCATGGTTATTTACAATTTATGCCAAGCCTCATTTTATTACATATTCCCAACTTTTCCCAATCATTCCAACGTTATTCGTACGCAAATCTCAACACAACATATTAGGCTCGAAGTTAAGCTAATCTCATAAAAAAAGGAAAAGAAGAGGAGGAGAGAATCAACATTAAAATTGGCATAAACACATAAATAGGCATGTGATGAACAGATTTGATGAACAGAAATAGGCATAGTCTCAGATTAAGGTTTATTAACATGTCAGGATTACAATTAAATTTCAGATCTAAAAGTAACATGAACTCACTGTGGTTGGCTTTAAAAGAAATAGGTGTGGCAGTTGTAGATTTATTCTCTTTTAATCCTAATCTGACTTGAAGAAGAAGAAGGACTTATTTTAATTTAGATTTGAGCAGCATGGTGACACCATGAATTTGTATGGAGAAAACAATAGGTCTAGGGTCCTTTATATAGAATAGGAGTCAAGAACCAGGCCATGAATCAGTCCAAAACTAGAAAAACGAATCTGCCCGAGGTGGGGGGTCGACACCCCTCAGGGGGGTCGACACCCTTGTCGACGCCCCTTGGAGGGGGTCGACAACCTTGAGCGGGAAATTTCCCACTCACCCAGTTTTGGCCGAATTTGATTTTTGAACCTGTTTTGTTAATTAATTATTATTTAATTTAATTCTGCTTAATCCTTAAATCTTCCGAGCTTCATAACTTCCTTACGGTGTTCGATTTACGCAAACTCGGACTCTATCCCAAGCATAATTCCGAGATAAACGCAATGGCGTAGCCCGTTTCCCTTAATTCTGCTTTTAAAGATTTAGCATCCTTTAATTTTTTATATAATATTCTCAGAAAATACGGGGTGTTACATTCTCCCCTCCTTAAAGGATTTTGTCCTGGAAATCTCTAAGTTAAGAAGAATATCCTACCACTCATCATCCATCATCCACAAGCATTCATTGTCCTTAAAAGATTTCTAATGAACATATGCAAAAGTGTGTGTATATGTCCCCTATCTAATGCCAAAAATCAGGTGGTCTACTGATTTAATTGGCCTTCTTAATGCGAATTATGTAAGTGCCATGCGTCCAACATGTATGCAATACTCCTAATGTACTTTATAACTTCTATATGAGTGCACAATCATTCATTCATATGCAACATCCATGTGATGCGTCAACCATTTTGCATCCATAAAAATTGAAAATGCACACACATCCATATGCAGTATGAGAGTGTTTTTGAGCCGATCTAGTGCCTAGTGTGTGTATATGCATCCACGAGCAACAACTTGCATCCACTTGCAATCATCAAACATAACATGTCTTAAACCCATGTTTACACCCATTAGTTACTACCTAAAGGTTGAAGATTCGATCGATATGATATACTCAAAAGCCTATCATAGGTATCCTCAAACCCCGTCATCAGACAGATGAGCCGTATCTCATATGGGGTTTGAGACAATAATGGAATCAGAAACATAACTAGTATTAAGGTGCAGAGACTCAACCATAAAATCAGAAATAAAAGAATGAGAAGTGCCAAAATCAAAAGAATTCTAATTGGATAATCAGATAAGGAAAATCAAACCTTCAACATAAACTTTTCTACCTTTGTTCGGTCTATTGGCTTCAATGGTATTCACCTGCCCTCTAGAATATCCTTCCCTTTGGTCTTGTCCTTGTTTCCTCGGGCAGTCCCTAGTAAAATGTCCCATTTCACCATAGTTGAAGCAAGCGTCCTTCCTTTTTCTGCAATCCTTATTCAGATGACTCAAACTCCCACAAGTAAAGCACTTTTTTTCCTTTTTATTCTCAGTCTTTTTATCCTTCTTTCGTGTTTCCTTCTTGGGCCACACTTTCTTGTTCTGTGGTTCTTTGAGCTTTTCCTCTTTCTTCTCACCCTTGGCTTCCTCAACCAACCTTTCAAAAGTTATGCCCATTGGGACATAGGACAAGCTTTCTTGTGTAGAGTATTTACCAACTCCAACCCAAATCTCACTAACTGGTTGAACTTGTTAACATATTCTTTAACAGACATGCTACCCTGTTTGAGTGCCAAAAATTACTCTATTTGCAAACTCTACTCGGCTTGCGAAAGAAACTTCAGTTCAAATCTTTGTCTAAAATCCACCCAAGTCTCTACCGGACGTTCAACATTAGCAACCTCCCACCAAAAAGAAGCTTCGTCCTTCAGTTGTCAAACGACTAACCGAATCTTTCTTTTATCGTTGACTTCAAAGATATCAAACAAATCCTCTATTTCCTTGAGCCAATTCCGAGCTTCCACAAATGACTCAGTTCCATTAAAGGTTTTTCCGTTCATAGCATGGAAATCCTTTCATATCTTTGAAAAAGCATCTACATGCGGAGGAGGAGGAGGAGGAGCGGCAGCAGCTGGAGGAGGAGGAGGAACGCCTGCTGGGCCTGCGGCAGTAGCCATAGCCTCCAGATTCCTTCTGAACCAGCCTGGTATCTGTGCGCCCTCGGGTATAAGGGGTTCCCCAGACATGCTAAAAGGAAAAAGGAAGAGATTCAAAACAGAGAATCGAAAGACAGATATATGGCTTTTTGGGGATTATGTTTTTCATAATAAACTTTTCTCTTGAAAATACCCTCTTTAAAACATGTTTTTGAAAATATTTCTTTCTAAAAATGCTTTTGAAAATGGTTTTCAAAATCTTTTTTCTATTCTGGTAACCTTCAGCTCTGATACCAAGTGTAACACCCCACGTCCGTTAATGTCACTCACAAAGGGAATGCATTATGTTTCGTGGAGCTTTATAAGTAAATAGAACAGAATATTACAAGACAAATACATAAAGTAGTACTTGAAAATTTTATAACTTTATTGCAGCGGAAACAAAAATAAATTTAGTTACATCTTCAAACACCAAAACCAAGTACATAATATCAGTCTTGTATAGAAGCCATCAGAGTACATAATTTTTAAAACCATAATCCCACTCCAAAATGCTATATGTAAGAGAAACAAAGCTAAGCATTACTTTCAGCACTTCCAAGCACTTTAAGCAGAAAGAAATCCAAATCAAGCTTCTACGTTCCCACCCTAAGAACCGGGGGGGGGGGGAGGGAAGGAAGAAAAGAGGCAAAACAAAATGGGTCAGACATAAAGTCTGGTGAGTCTAGTGGCTTTCAGCATAAAAACAGATAATAGTATCATGACATGTAAATAAAACTGGATGAGAGATAATAGTAACAGGAGTAGCAGGTATACATAGGTTAAACAGAGGAAACAGAATGATATAGACCAAGCTATACTTCTTATTTACTTTTCTCTTCTCTGCACTAATACTAGTATGACAGGATTAAGTGTTACCCTAATGTCTAACTGAAACAGAAATGGAAACATAATTATCTCTACAGAAACATAATGTTAGTAATGGGCCTTTACCACCCCAACAGAGATAGATGGTACAAAAACAGAAGTAGAAACGGAATCAGAGACAGAAATAAACAATCCCTACGGAAACAGAATGTTAGAATTAGGTGTGCACTAATGACGGGCCTTTATCGCCCCAACAGACGGTACCACACAGAAACAAATAGGTGTTACCACCCCAACAGCAGACGGTACCCAAACAGAAACAGGCAGAACTAGATGTACGCTAAATTCTACCCCAAGCGATCGGCTCCCTAATACATAAATACCCTGTGTCGGCCCCACAGAAGGGTGTATCACTCCATAAAGTGGCAACCTACAGAAAGACATATACCTATTTACAGATGTCATGACGTCTTAACTTCCCCAGAGCAGACCAGATCCATGCACGCACATGACACGGTCGTAACGCGCCATCAACACCCCTCGCCATTATCAGAGTGGACCTCTTATAACCAATTCAGTAAGCGTGACCTGACCCGTACTAAGTGTTGGGTCGCCGTTTGATACCAGAAAGGGCTACTGACTGATATGGGTCAACAGCTGACACAAGCAAATACCCCTCCTCACCTTGTGTCCCCAGACTAACAGATTTCAGATGTACAGATTTCAGATTAACACGTTTGTAGACTAACGGAGTAGATTTACCTATTCACAGGTTTGCAGATTAATATAGTAGATTTACGAATTAACATGTTCGTAGATTAATGGATCAAATGTACGGATTATCAGATTTACAGATTAATAGATTAGATTTTACAGATTCAACATATACAATAGGTTAAGTTTATCGAGTCTATATACATACAACCCACCCCATCGGTTTATTAAGATTAACTTAACCCCTCCCACTTATTCAAGCAAGTTCATATAACTCTACTCAATTTAACAGGTTCATGTAACCTCTACAGATTTAATTAGGTCAAGTATTCCAAGTTGACAAATTATTATCATTTCTGGTAAATGCACCAGACCTCTCACATTAGATTTACCACCTGTGGATGTTGGATACGTCGGGCGGTTCCGGGAAGACTTCTACCACAAGTGTAATCTAACCTCGTGTCTGAGTACTATTTCATATGTATGCACTAGGCCCCTCACATTAGATTCACCACTTGTGGTTGCTGGATATGTCGGGCGGTTCCTAGCAGACTTATACCACAAGTGCAATCTAACCTCGTGCCTAGGCGCGGTTCAGTTTTAGGCATATTCATTCTTAAACAATTATCCATGTTCATCGTAGGTTTTTAATTATAGTATTCAGTTTCAATGGATTAAACAGGCTTCACAGGCTCTTTAATGTTCCATTAACATATTTCGCTTAATCATAAATTAAGCCTACAAATTTACATGCCTCAAATTACGGTCGTAATTCACAATATAACATTTGCCCCCAAGTTTTAGTCAAATTGCACAGTGCAGGTTATGCCCAAAACCCCAGTCACGATTCATAATACAAACTATGCCCAAATTAAAGTTTTTGAATACAGTGTATGCCAATTACCCAAATTCCCAATTTAGGCGTGTTCACGGTTATCCTTATTTCATTATAGGTTTTCATGCCCTTTTTTCCCAGGTCATATATTATTACGCACAATATTCCCTTTCTTCCAAGTTATAAATCACATATAGTATGCCTCCAAAATTAAGTGTTGAATCACAACATGTGTTATGCCCCCAAATTCTATATATACAAGTTATACCAAATTATACCCAAACCACTTTTCATAGTTATTAACAATTTATGTCAAGCCTCATTTTATTACATATTCCTAACTTTTCCCAATCATTCCAATGTTATTCGTATGCAAATCTCAACACAATATGTTAGGCTCGAAGTTAGCCTAATCTCATTAAAAAAAGGAAAAGAAGAGGAGGAGAGAATCAACATCAAAATTGGCATAAACACATAAATAGGCAAGTGATGAAAAAATTTGATGAACAGAAATAGGCATAGTCTCAGATTTAGGTTTATTAACATGTCAGGATTACAATTAAATTTTAGATCTAAAAGTAACATGAACTCATCGTGGTTGGCTTTAAAAGAAATAGGTGTTGCAGTTGTAGATCTATTCTCTTTTAATCCTAATCTGACTTGAAGAAGAAGAAAGACTTATTTTAATTTGGATTTGAGCAGCATGGAGACGCCATGAATTTGTGTGGAGAAAACAATAGGTCTAGGGTCCTTTATATAGCATAGGAGTCAAGAACCAGGCCATGAATCAGTCCAGAACCAAAAAACGAATCTACCCAGATCTAGCGGAAGGGGGGGTCGACACCTCTGTCGACACCCCCTAAGGGGGGTCGACACCCATGTCGACATCCCCTGGAGGGGGTCGATACCCTTGAGCGGGAAATTTCCCGCTCACCCAGTTTTGGCCGAATTTGATCTTTGAACCTGTTTTTTAATTTATTATTATTTAATTTAATTCTGCTAAATCCTTAAATCTTTCGAGCTTCATAACTTCCTCATACGGTATCCGATTTACGCAAACTCGGACTCTATCCCAAGCAAATTCCAAGACGAATGCAACGGCGCAGCCCATTTTCCTTAATTCTTCTTTTAAAAATTAAGTATCCTTTAATTTGTTATTTTAATATTCTTGGAAAATACGGGGTGTTATAGTATCCAACCTCACCACAGTTGAAACAAGCGTTATTCCTTCTTCTGCATTCCTTGACCAAATGACCCAAGCACTTACAACCATGACATTTCTTAGATAAATTACCTACTCGCGACAGTGGAGGAATAACGGCTGCAGCTAGGGGAGGGACGTCTCCTTGGCTCCCAGTAGGTACCGTAGCCTTAAGATACCTACGGAACCAATCCGGTACTTGTACTCCCTCGGGAATATTCGGTTCCCCGGACGTGCAAAACGAAAAGGAAGAAGGATTCAACCGGAGAATCGGGAGATAATTTATATAGCTTTGGGGAATATGTTATTCAAAACAGGCTTTTCTTTGAAAATACTTTCTTTTTGAAACCTTTTGCAAACAATTTTCAAAACCTTTTATCCGATCTTGTAACCTTCAGCTCTGATACCAAATGTGACACCCCACATCTGTTAATGTCACTCTTTATCAGAATGCATTAAGTCCCGTAAAGCGTTATAGGGAAACAGGAAAAGAAACATCACAAGATAGGTATAAAATAGCAGTGGAATTTAAAACTTTATTTTTCAAATAGAAAACATCATGGTCCAAAATCCAGTTACAACATAGTTCTTAAATACAGAAAACCCATTACATCAAATTAAAATATTTGTCTTGTACTAAAATCATTAGAATACAGTAATATAAAATCATAGTCCCCAAAAATAGCCATAGCAAAGTAGACAGGTAATCAAAGCGGTATGTATGTCTAAGCAGCTCCAAGCAGAAACAGAAGAGAGAATCCTAATCAAGTCTAAGTATTCCCACCCTGAGAACTAAGGGGGAGGAAGAGAGAGAAATGAAACAAAACGGGTCATACATAAAGTCTGGCGAGTCCAGTTACTTTTAGCATATAAATAAGTAAAAGCATCATCACAGGTATAAAAACCGGATGAGAGATAGTAGTGTCACATGATAGGTAAAACAAACTGAACTGGATAAGTAGGATGAACATAACAGATTACGCTTCTCAAATACTTTTCTCTGGACCAATACTTGTATAACTGAAGCATAATGATCCTAACGGAAACAGATGGTAGACTTAGGTGTACTTCTAATGACGGGTTTTACCCCCAACGATAATAACAAGCAGCCCAAAAGAAATGACATGTGTTACCCTCAACGATAATAACGGGCTCCTAAACAAGCAGGACTAGATGTACCCTAATTACTGCCCCAATCGATCGACTCCCTATCATGTAGATGCCCTGTGTTGGCCCCACAGTAGGATGTATCACTTCCTAAAGTGGCAACCCCTTTCCCCAGTAGGCACAACCATCTCTACTGATGTCACAACGTATTAATTTCCCGATTAGTCTGGACCCATGCACACACATGACTCCACTGGAATGAGTCGTCAACACCTCCACCCATATGAACCTCTTATAATCAGCACAGTAAGTGTGCCCCTGACCCCTACCAAGTTTGTGGTTTTCCATTGGATACTAGTATGGGTTACTGACTGATACGGGTCCCACACAATAGATGATACAAGCCACCCCCTTAGGCTTCCATCCCCACTACTAGGATTTTGACAGGTTATGCTTAACAGATTAACAAGCCAACATAACCCCAACATATAAAATAGGTTAAGTTTATCGGGTTATATAACCCCCCACAGATTTAACAGGTTTAATTAACCCCGCATATTTAACAGGTTTGCTAATCCCATAGATTTACTTTACCCCTTACCTTTAGATTGTAAGTAACGAAAGTAGTCTATAATCTTTTATCCCCGGATTGTGACCAACGAAAGTAATCTACAATCACTTAATCCTGGATTGCAATTAACGAAAGTAATCTACAATCTTTTGTCCCCGAATTGTAATCAATGAAAGTAATCTACAATCCCTTACTTATAGATTTTAATTAACGAAAGTGATCTATAATATTTTATCCCAATTGTAATTAACGAAAGTAATCTGCAATCCCTTACTCCCAGATTGTAATTAACGAAAGTAGTCTACAATCTTATCCCCAAATTGTAATTAACAAAAGTAATCTACAATCTCTTTATATTATTCATTGTCTTATTCCATAGTTACGATAACATGTTTTACTTAATATGTAATTAAGTATACTTCATCTCAATTCACCTGTTTTCTGTTTAATATGTCACTTACTATTCATGGTTAAACATAACTTATTTCACCTCATATATTCACCTCGTACTTTCTTATTTAATCATAATTTTGTCTTACACTAACTACAACTTGTCGTTGTTTACTTATTAACTTAGTTCTCTTAACTAAGCTTTACTAATAAGTCCCCTTTCCATTTATTATTACTTATGTTATAATTTCCACTTGCCCCTAGGACAAGCCTACCTATTATATAACATTCTTTAATGTGATTAATTATAATAGGTTATTATCATTCCCCATTCATGTATGTTAATGCACCAGACCTCTCACATTAAGTTGACCACTTGTGGATGCTGGATATGCCGGGAGGTTCCGGGAAGACTTCTAGCGCAAGCTGGACTTAACCTCGTGTCTTATCACCATTACTGTATATTTACGCACTAGACCCCTCACATTAAATTGACCACTTGTGGATGCTGGATTTGTCGGGCGGTTCTGGGCAGACTTCTACCACAAGTTGAATTTAACCTCGTGTCTAAGTGCGGTTACAATTTCTTAATTGCCATAAATGTATTAACTATCTTTTTGGTCTAATAATCCTATTTGGGAATTACTCATGCTCATCATAGGTTTTTCAATTAAAGTATTCAATTTTCAATAGATTTCATCAGATTAACCATTTTAATAGATTAAACATCTCTACAAGTTACAGTGGGTTACTCACTGTTTCATTAACATGTTCCTCTTAATCTTAAATTAAACCTACAGATTTATATGCCCCGGATTATGGTCATAATTCACAATATAACATTTGCCCCAAGTTTTAGTCAAATTGTACAGCATATGTTATGCCCCAAAAAACCCAGTCATGATTCATAGTAGAAGTTATGCCCTAATTTATCTTTCCCGCCCATTCTCAATTTCGTCCATTCACATATTTCTGCGATAGACCTAGGATCGAAGGTAGCCTGGGCTATAAAAATAAAAAAGGAAAGAGGGAAAGAAGAGAACAGAAATAGGCATAATAACAGAATAGGCATATGATGACAGAAATAGGCATAGCAGAAATAAGCATATGAGGCCTAAACAGTAGATCAGATGCAATTGTTACATCAGATCTGCTTTAGGTATGAATCAGATTCTTAATAGGCATATGTTTAGATCCAAATTTATAAACATGTCAAGATTACTTGTTAAAGTTTATATCTAAAAATAACATGAACTCACAGAGTCTGGATCTAAAGAATAGAGAATAATTAGGTTGAAGCTATAGAAGAAATTCTTGTATACGTATAAGCTGTTGTTGAAGAAAAATAGGCTAACTCAATCTAAGCAGGGGAAGCATCTCATTCTCCAACGTTTTTTAAGTGTAAAAACAATGTAAATAAGCCAACAAGAATCAGGTTAAGAAACAAGTTCAGGTTCAAAGAATGGATCTTGCCAGATACTCGGGTGGGTCGACACCACTTGTGTGGGTCGACCCCATGGGGCATGGGTTGACCCTCAACAGGTCGATCTCTCGCGTGCTTTCCCGCTCTACGATTTTGGATTATTTTGAATATAATGCACTGGTTTGTATATATATATATTTTGCTTATATGTATATAAACTTCAAAGCTTAATAACTTCTTCATACGATGTCTGTTTTATGCAAACTCGGGGTCTATCTTAAGAAGAATTTCGAGGTAAACACAATAGTATAGTCCGATTTACTTAATTCCTAATATTTAATTAAATATTTTTTAGTTTATTGTTATAATGTCCTTTAAAATTACGGGGTGTTACAAGATCGTTTGTGTGGGTTCGCAGCCCGCGGTCTTGGACCAACTGAGGAGCTTTGGCTCAGTTTTTGTAAAGACCCGTAACTTCCCCGTAAAGGAAAGCGTCGGATAGTTCGAGAACAAACCACAACAGAACGCATACAGAAGAACATTTCACTATATATTACAACAGTGCATCAGATTACAAGAATATACAGAGTATGAATAAATATTACACAGAAATATCAGAGATTTAAATTACATTTAAATACATAGCAGCGGAAAATAATACAATACACAACTAGAAGAGATATACGGATACAAAGCTTTCCGGATATCGTTCCAGCTGTAAACCAGGATCCTGTGAATATAAATCTGCAAAACCCAACTACTAGCTGCCCGTGTCGAAAATAAGGGCACCCAGAGTTTAGGTTAAAACAATAAACTCCAGGTCAGTCATGTGACTGGTGTGAGAACTAAAACAGTTAATCTTTATAATTTAAATCATTAGGTAAATCAAGGGACCACGCCGTATAACACGGAACGGGTTTCCTCCCAAGAATACCAGTGCATAAAACAAACAGCGCAATGCTAAATAAAGAAAAATGAAGCTGTTATAAGACCCAGGTCCCATCACACAATGCAACGCAGTCGAGGATAGGGTTTTCCCTTATAACAGCCAAAGAATGCTTGATACGTTTAAAACAAATCATTTGATACTATCATAAGTGCATAGTGTATAAAACACTTCAAATCATAAGTATCAATCATAGGCGGCATGGGTACCATATATCATGTCGCCATATATAGGTTTACAAATAAAACCGCAAATGTCACGTATTTGGAAATTGGATTTCCGTCTATGAACCGAGGCAAAAGATAGTCCTCAACCGATTCGTGACTCTCTAGCCCGAGCCACAGGACCCAGACTCAGGTGGGCCCTTGGATCGTCAGGGCCGGTCCACCGATGTGGATTAAAATGCCTGAACACTACGTTTCCCCACCCTATGGGGTGTAAGTCTGGTCCGTCAGCCGACCAGAATGCATCGGCCGAAACCGATATAACCGAGGCGCCTCGCAACAGCAACAACCACATAAGTCAAACTCGTCAGGGCGTGTAAAACCACTGACGCCACTTCTAACTAGAAAGAAACGCAAGTCCTCCCTGAGGTCCGTCTCCCGTTTTTGGTTCATACCTGGTGTGAAACACGCGAGGTAAACGTTACACAAAGCTACGCCACAAAGGCCGTGCTTTGATCATCACCACAAGACTTTGCTTTTCAACAGAAGCCTTGATCATTTGCATCTTAGCATGCCACACAGGCAAACCATCCTATGCAACCGATATCAGTCACACAGAATGAAATCCGATGTCAGACACACAGTCCATTTACAAGTCCGTTCTGGGGCTGAACGAAACCGGAGGCACCTAGTACCCCGCATATCCATCGATCTCCAAGTACGTCTGGACGATCACTAACTGTTTCCATCTTCTTGGGTGTACAGCCCAATCAAGATCATCAGTTATCACCCAAACGACGTGAAGACCTCCGGTCTTCGACCATCGTCTTCATCTTCGACTTATCGTCGTATCAGTTATTCAGAATGGGATAAACCCGGTCTTTCCGAATAACTCGCGTATATTTTAAATAAGTGTCACACAAACACAACATACGCCTCATTCCAATTCATTAGTCACTAACCGTAAATTAATCAAGAGAATAATTCCCCAAATATTAACCCCGAAGGCCGAAACCAACATCAGATCAATATCCAGAAAACCATTCTGCTTGGCTAACCGACAGTTAGTTTCTAAATTTCACGTTCAAATCTAATTAAAGATTTAACTATCGCCTGGAGCAAAACTGGTGATACTCCATTCTCGATCTTTTCAATCTAATTAAAGATTCATTAAAACTCCACTTAGTTTTAATCTGTGACTGGGTTAAAGAATCAGTGTCATTTAAAACACGGTTCACGATAAACCCATAGTCACATCCCATTAATTATCGGGTTAAAGAACAAGTGTTATTTAAAACACTGTTCACGATAAACCCAAAAATCAATATCCATTCAATTCCAATTAAATATTATTTAATTGGTACACTTCATTAAATCTAAATAAAAAGATTTAATCTTTTCTCAACTGGGTTCAAGAACAGTGTTAGTGAAGACACCATTCACGACAAACCCAAATCACATTCATTAATTATCGGGTTAAAGAACAAGTGTTATTTAAAACACTGTTCACGATAAACCCAAAAATCAATATCAATTCAATTCCAATTAAATATCATTTAATTGGTACACTTCATTAAATCTAAATAAAAAGATTTAATCTTTTCTCAACTGGGTTCAAGAACAGTGTTAGTGAAGACACCATTCACGACAAACCCAAATCACATTCGATATTCAATACAAGGCTCTGAATAGAAAATATATCGGCTTATATTCAATATCGAATTCTACGACTAACAAATGTCGTATTGGAAATAACGATATAAATATATATCTTTCAAATTTCCATAACCACATCTGTATAATCACGAATTCCAACATCGAAATATTCCGAAGACAATTTCGATTCAAATCCACTCCAATGCAATCATTGGATATTCTGGTTATTTTTAAAACCCTTTTCAAATTCAATTTATTTAAAAATAAATAGAATTATAATTCTAGTTCAAAACTAGTTCATTTCGATAAAAATCTATTTTTATCCTTTCAAATAGGGAGTTTTTCATCCCAAATCTTCACAAATCATTTCTTATGATTTTACACCAATTATTACTATTTTTAATAATTTTATCAAGGCCCGTACAGTCGATTTCCATCAATGGCCATCGAACTGCACTTACAGCGACCTTTTTCGAATTTGATTTGGACATAATTCCAAATCCAACCGTTAGATTTCAAATTTCTAATATTCGTTAGAAAGCTCTTTTCGATACGAACCCAACGGTTCCGGTTTCAGGAGAATCCGACGGTCGGATCTCCCGTAATGTCCGTTTGAAATAAATGGTCGAAATTCACGAACTGCCGCGGCGCGGCGCGTTCTATTCAGGCCATTATATTATATATATAATATATATAATATATATTTCGTCGATTTCTATTCAAAACGAATTATATAAATAGTTTTAAAATCGTTTCAAAACCTATTTCAATTCAAAGCAAAATTGAATTCTTCTTTATAAATTCGTTTCAAAATTCATTTCTATTCAATTCAAATTTCAATTCAATTTGAATTCATTTCGAAATCGTTTTCAATTCAATTCATTTTGAAATCGTTTTCAATTCAATTCATTTCGAAATCGTTTTCAATTCAATTCATTTCGAAATCGTTTTCAATTCAATTCATTTCGAAATCGTTTTCAATTCAATTCATTTCGAAATCGTTTTCAATTCAATTCATTTCGAAATCGTTTTCAAAATCGATATAAATATCGATCACGTCAAAATGGCGTCAATCTAATCAACACGGCTTCATAAATTTCTAATTTCAAATATTCTATTTCAAATATTTCTATTTCAAATATTCTATTTTAAAACTGGAATGAGGCCCAATCCATTACCATATAAAGTTAATTATATGGATTTTCATACAACACATGTATATAATAGCATGGAAAAATAATCAACCATCAACCAAAGTGCACTACACTGTATAAGCATCAAATATAGATATCCAACGCTTAAAACAGCCTGTCAATCCACCGATCAACATATTCAATCAATCGGGATGAGTGAACTTCAAATTTCATCCCAACACCCGTGTGGGGTTTCAAACAATCAAACACATATTTTATTTGTGCCGTTGGGCGATGTGTAAAATTTATCGACCCAATCAATGTCCTTCAAATAGGTGTACATAAACAAACCATCTGGTTTGTAAATGAATATTTTATTTTATTCACTTTCACTATATTCATTCTCACGTTAAAAATTATATTTTTAACGATAAAACATTTTATTCCAACATATGAATTTCTATCATTCATTTACACAATAAAATGATATTTTTATTTTCTAACATATTTTAGAAAATTTCGGCGGCATAACGGCACGATACTAGAAACGGGACAAGGCCTAGCCTTATCCCCGGTCTAGTGAAGGCCCACGCCATTCACACATCAATCCAATCAATTCGTTATGCAAACCACAAACTTTGAAGTAAGGATCTAACCTAGCCTTACTCCTTCGCCTTATAACGGCGCACGTCTAATCCTAACCAATTTATCGATTCGATTTTTCACACCACAAACCACATTCAAACCAATATCGCAATCAATCACCAAACAGTCAAACAAACAAGTCCATGGTATGTGGACGATTGTGTCGGGTGCTACTAAGCACCGTCTGCATCCTAGTATATATATATAACTAGAAATAAAATAGAAAGGTGAGAAATTCTCACTTATAGCTATCCTAGCTCCACGGCACTTCATTTGCAGAAGTCTTCGTCGTTTCGCCTTTTTGTCACCTTCGTTGCTGCTTTCACTACATACGTAAAAATCACATTTTTACTTCGCTATTCAATATATAAAAATCGAATTTTCAGTTCGCTATTCAATATATAAAAATCGAATTTTTAGTTCGCTATTCAATATATAAAAATCGAATTTTTCCTATGAAGTTCAATATATAAAAATCATATTTTTCCTATGAAGTTCAATATATAAAAATCATATTTTTCCTATGAGGTTCAATATATAAAAATCATATTTTTCCTATGAAGTTCAATATATAAAAATCATATTTTTCCTATGAAGTTCAATATATAAAAATCATATTTTTCCTATGAAGTTCAATATATAAAAATCATATTTTTCCTATGAAGTTCAATATATAAAAATCATATTTTTACTATATATAAAAATCAGTTTTCACTTTATATAAAATCAGTTTTACTTTCAATAAAATTTCAGTTTTACTTTAAATAAAATTTCAGTTTTACTTTAAATAAAATTTCAGTTTTACTTTAAATAAAATTTGTTTTTAACTTCCTAAAAATTCAGTTTTTAAGATAAACAAGATTCAGATTTTAAGTAAAATAAAATTCAGATTTTAAGATAAAATAAAATCAGTTTTAAGTTAAAATAAAATTCAGTTTTAAACATAAATCAAATTCAGTTTTAAACCCCTTAAAACCAGTTTAAAATGCTTTTAAAATTAGAATTACAGAATTGAAAAAAAATAAAAATAAAACAAAGCAAAGTAGAAAAAAAAACTTACTGCCGAAGAAACAGGGGGGGGGGGGTCTTCACTGCGTCGGAGGTCAGGGAGGTGGTCGGGCTCTGCAGCGTCGGTCGGCGTCTGGAAAAAAGGGGTTTAGCGTCGGCGAGGGGGGGCTACTGGGGGTGATGCGATTTACGAGCAGGGGGGGGGGGCTTCGGTGAGGTTCGAACGGAGAGCGAGCAGGTGGGAGGAGAGAGGAAGATCGGAGGGGGAGTGCGGCGCTCACGTCGGTGGGGGAAGAAGGGGGTCAGGGAGGCGGCGCCGCCACTGGAAGGGGAGACGCGATTTTTCGCCGATCCATTTTTCTTTTTTTTTTTTTTTTTTTTTTATTTTAAAACCAAATTGAGAACATCGGGGGGGGGGCCTGGTTAAGGGGAAGGAAATTTTTTTTTTTTTTTATTTATTTAATTATTTTATTTTTCAAAAAGTTTGACTTTCACATACGACTTCGAAACGAGGCCCACCGCCTGTTGTTCATAGCGTTCTACCCCCATTCCGAGCACAATGGGATATGCATCGTAGGCTGATTCGACTGTTTGAATCCGTTTCTTTTGAATTTACATTTAAATCACTATATTGAATTTTAAACGTACATTTCAAATTACCGGGGCTACATACGAACACGAAAAATTCCAGAAAAATATTTTCTAGCTTCATATGGACGATACGGTCCTAATAAAACTAGTTTCGTCGAATTCTGAGACCATTTGAAAAATGACCAATTTCCAGTCGATTAAAATCAACTGAAACCGGTCAAACGCGTTTTCCTTTGCCACGCTCACATATTGATTTGAAAAATTATGAAATTTGAAACCTAGCAATAACTTGACATCACGGACCCAACAAAACTGGTTTCGTCGAAATCCGAGGTCGTTTGCAAAATGTCCATTTTTAAGGGCCTTATATATATAAAAATATATATAAATTCCACAGCGACTATTTCTAATTTTCAACTGGACATATCTCTCAATTTTTAAAGTGAAATCTCAGTTTCTTACATCCGTTAGAAAGATATTATCAATCAGATCCTAATGTTTTTGGTTTCACTAAAATCCGGATTGTTTTGCACCCGGTACATTCAATTGAAGTTTGAAATCGAATTATCGAACTACCGCGCCATTTTCAATTCCTTTTATAATTATATATAATTATTTATATTCTAACGACGACGCGTATAATATATACGTTCGAATTCTATTCGAAATAAATTTCTCGTCGATATTATTTAAAATAATTCATTTTAAATAATCAAAATTCGCTAAAATTGCCAAAATAAAAATTTCAAACTGGCCCAGATTTTCCGGGTTGTTACAATCTCCCCCACTTAAAACTTTTCGTCCCCGAAAAGGAACAAAGTCGAAAGTGGTTTGATTATTCCACTCTACGTTCGATCTGACTTCCATTCTCCAACTCTTTAGTTTCTGAGAATTTTCAAAATTTCAAAAATTTGGCTAACACCCTAAATTTTCGAAAAATTTCGCCATAACCTCCCCTGCAATGGGAGCATCGGGGAATTTCAAATAGCTTCCCCGGTCCTTCAGATCTCAAAAAGAAAAAGAAAAAGCCAAGCGGCTAGCCAATAGGCTCACAAAATCATCATCACCCAAACAAAACAGGAAATTATGTAGTAAACATGTACCTATTTGTCGGGCAAACAAATTTTATTCTCTGGCTCTAGCCTCCTTGCTATGACCTGCTCAATATAAGTATATGTATATGCAAGCAAATGCGACCAATTTTCAATATAATCCAATATTTGATTCAATTAGGCTAAATGGTTTAAAATTAGCAAACAAATGAACAAACAACACAAACATCAATCAATTAGTGAATTTAACGTTTCAAATTCATAATTTTGATATATATACTGAAAATCTTGTTTTTGATGCCAATTCACAACAAAGTGTTCTAGCTATATAAGATTTGGTTCTCACACCAGCCTAATGGAAATATATAGATATCACACTTTCGTTACTCGAAAATAAATGCTGGTGATGGTATACTTCATCATCAGGACCATGTCCGGGCGACTAGAGTGCGACTCTATATCTATCCAATATATTAAAACTTCGAATACACGCGGATCAGACGTATACGCAAAATCTATATATACTGGATTGTCCACATCAATTTAAATAGATAATCAAATACGAATAATTGATTAAATTTTCAAAACAAAAATTTGTTTTCATTTTCAAAAATATACTCTTCACACTCGTTCTAGGATACTACTGATCCCATCTCTAACGAGTCATTCTCGTTGGATATTACTAATCCAATTTCTGATGAATTCTTTCGTACGGTTCTAATGTGTCTTGTTCTCTGCTTTGTAAACCAAAGCTCTGATACCAAATGTAAAGACCCGTAACTTCCCCGTAAAGGAAAGCGTCGGATAGTTCGAGAACAAACCACAACAGAACGCATACAGAAGAACATTTCACTATATATTACAACAGTGCATCAGATTACAAGAATATACAGAGTATGAATAAATATTACACAGAAATATCAGAGATTTAAATTACATTTAAATACATAGCAGCGGAAAATAATACAATACACAACTAGAAGAGATATACGGATACAAAGCTTTCCGGATATCGTTCCAGCTGTAAACCAGGATCCTGTGAATATAAATCTGCAAAACCCAACTACTAGCTGCCCGTGTCGAAAATAAGGGCACCCAGAGTTTAGGTTAAAACAATAAACTCCAGGTCAGTCATGTGACTGGTGTGAGAACTAAAACAGTTAATCTTTATAATTTAAATCATTAGGTAAATCAAGGGACCACGCCGTATAACACGGAACGGGTTTCCTCCCAAGAATACCAGTGCATAAAACAAACAGCGCAATGCTAAATAAAGAAAAATGAAGCTGTTATAAGACCCAGGTCCCATCACACAATGCAACGCAGTCGAGGATAGGGTTTTCCCTTATAACAGCCAAAGAATGCTTGATACGTTTAAAACAAATCATTTGATACTATCATAAGTGCATAGTGTATAAAACACTTCAAATCATAAGTATCAATCATAGGCGGCATGGGTACCATATATCATGTCGCCATATATAGGTTTACAAATAAAACCGCAAATGTCACGTATTTGGAAATTGGATTTCCGTCTATGAACCGAGGCAAAAGATAGTCCTCAACCGATTCGTGACTCTCTAGCCCGAGCCACAGGACCCAGACTCAGGTGGGCCCTTGGATCGTCAGGGCCGGTCCACCGATGTGGATTAAAATGCCTGAACACTACGTTTCCCCACCCTATGGGGTGTAAGTCTGGTCCGTCAGCCGACCAGAATGCATCGGCCGAAACCGATATAACCGAGGCGCCTCGCAACAGCAACAACCACATAAGTCAAACTCGTCAGGGCGTGTAAAACCACTGACGCCACTTCTAACTAGAAAGAAACGCAAGTCCTCCCTGAGGTCCGTCTCCCGTTTTTGGTTCATACCTGGTGTGAAACACGCGAGGTAAACGTTACACAAAGCTACGCCACAAAGGCCGTGCTTTGATCATCACCACAAGACTTTGCTTTTCAACAGAAGCCTTGATCATTTGCATCTTAGCATGCCACACAGGCAAACCATCCTATGCAACCGATATCAGTCACACAGAATGAAATCCGATGTCAGACACACAGTCCATTTACAAGTCCGTTCTGGGGCTGAACGAAATCGGAGGCACCTAGTACCCCGCATATCCATCGATCTCCAAGTACGTCTGGACGATCACTAACTGTTTCCATCTTCTTGGGTGTACAGCCCAATCAAGATCATCAGTTATCACCCAAACGACGTGAAGACCTCCGGTCTTCGACCATCGTCTTCATCTTCGACTTATCGTCGTATCAGTTATTCAGAATGGGATAAACCCGGTCTTTCCGAATAACTCGCGTATATTTTAAATAAGTGTCACACAAACACAACATACGCCTCATTCCAATTCATTAGTCACTAACCGTAAATTAATCAAGAGAATAATTCCCCAAATATTAACCCCGAAGGCCGAAACCAACATCAGATCAATATCCAGAAAACCATTCTGCTTGGCTAACCGACAGTTAGTTTCTAAATTTCACGTTCAAATCTAATTAAAGATTTAACTATCGCCTGGAGCAAAACTGGTGATACTCCATTCTCGATCTTTTCAATCTAATTAAAGATTCATTAAAACTCCACTTAGTTTTAATCTGTGACTGGGTTAAAGAATCAGTGTCATTTAAAACACGGTTCACGATAAACCCATAGTCACATCCCATTAATTATCGGGTTAAAGAACAAGTGTTATTTAAAACACTGTTCACGATAAACCCAAAAATCAATATCCATTCAATTCCAATTAAATATTATTTAATTGGTACACTTCATTAAATCTAAATAAAAAGATTTAATCTTTTCTCAACTGGGTTCAAGAACAGTGTTAGTGAAGACACCATTCACGACAAACCCAAATCACATTCATTAATTATCGGGTTAAAGAACAAGTGTTATTTAAAACACTGTTCACGATAAACCCAAAAATCAATATCAATTCAATTCCAATTAAATATCATTTAATTGGTACACTTCATTAAATCTAAATAAAAAGATTTAATCTTTTCTCAACTGGGTTCAAGAACAGTGTTAGTGAAGACACCATTCACGACAAACCCAAATCACATTCGATATTCAATACAAGGCTCTGAATAGAAAATATATCGGCTTATATTCAATATCGAATTCTACGACTAACAAATGTCGTATTGGAAATAACGATATAAATATATATCTTTCAAATTTCCATAACCACATCTGTATAATCACGAATTCCAACATCGAAATATTCCGAAGACAATTTCGATTCAAATCCACTCCAATGCAATCATTGGATATTCTGGTTATTTTTAAAACCCTTTTCAAATTCAATTTATTTAAAAATAAATAGAATTATAATTCTAGTTCAAAACTAGTTCATTTCGATAAAAATCTATTTTTATCCTTTCAAATAGGGAGTTTTTCATCCCAAATCTTCACAAATCATTTCTTATGATTTTACACCAATTATTACTATTTTTAATAATTTTATCAAGGCCCGTACAGTCGATTTCCATCAATGGCCATCGAACTGCACTTACAGCGACCTTTTTTGAATTTGATTTGGACATAATTCCAAATCCAACCGTTAGATTTCAAATTTCTAATATTCGTTAGAAAGCTCTTTTCGATACGAACCCAACGGTTCCGGTTTCAGGAGAATCCGACGGTCGGATCTCCCGTAATGTCCGTTTGAAATAAATGGTCGAAATTCACGAACTGCCGCGGCGCGGCGCGTTCTATTCAGGCCATTATATTATATATATATAATATATATAATATATATTTCGTCGATTTCTATTCAAAACGAATTATATAAATAGTTTTAAAATCGTTTCAAAACCTATTTCAATTCAAAGCAAAATTGAATTCTTCTTTATAAATTCGTTTCAAAATTCATTTCTATTCAATTCAAATTTCAATTCAATTTGAATTCATTTCGAAATCGTTTTCAATTCAATTCATTTTGAAATCGTTTTCAATTCAATTCATTTCGAAATCGTTTTCAATTCAATTCATTTCGAAATCGTTTTCAATTCAATTCATTTCGAAATCGTTTTCAATTCAATTCATTTCGAAATCGTTTTCAATTCAATTCATTTCGAAATCGTTTTCAAAATCGATATAAATATCGATCACGTCAAAATGGCGTCAATCTAATCAACACGGCTTCATAAATTTCTAATTTCAAATATTCTATTTCAAATATTTCTATTTCAAATATTCTATTTTAAAACTGGAATGAGGCCCAATCCATTACCATATAAAGTTAATTATATGGATTTTCATACAACACATGTATATAATAGCATGGAAAAATAATCAACCATCAACCAAAGTGCACTACACTGTATAAGCATCAAATATAGATATCCAACGCTTAAAACAGCCTGTCAATCCACCGATCAACATATTCAATCAATCGGGATGAGTGAACTTCAAATTTCATCCCAACACCCGTGTGGGGTTTCAAACAATCAAACACATATTTTATTTGTGCCGTTGGGCGATGTGTAAAATTTATCGACCCAATCAATGTCCTTCAAATAGGTGTACATAAACAAACCATCTGGTTTGTAAATGAATATTTTATTTTATTCACTTTCACTATATTCATTCTCACGTTAAAAATTATATTTTTAACGATAAAACATTTTATTCCAACATATGAATTTCTATCATTCATTTACACAATAAAATGATATTTTTATTTTCTAACATATTTTAGAAAATTTCGGCGGCATAACGGCACGATACTAGAAACGGGACAAGGCCTAGCCTTATCCCCGGTCTAGTGAAGGCCCACGCCATTCACACATCAATCCAATCAATTCGTTATGCAAACCACAAACTTTGAAGTAAGGATCTAACCTAGCCTTACTCCTTCGCCTTATAACGGCGCACGTCTAATCCTAACCAATTTATCGATTCGATTTTTCACACCACAAACCACATTCAAACCAATATCGCAATCAATCACCAAACAGTCAAACAAACAAGTCCATGGTCTGTGGACGATTGTGTCGGGTGCTACTAAGCACCGTCTGCATCCTAGTATATATATATAACTAGAAATAAAATAGAAAGGTGAGAAATTCTCACTTATAGCTATCCTAGCTCCACGGCACTTCATTTGCAGAAGTCTTCGTCGTTTCGCCTTTTTGTCACCTTCGTTGCTGCTTTCACTACATACGTAAAAATCACATTTTTACTTCGCTATTCAATATATAAAAATCGAATTTTCAGTTCGCTATTCAATATATAAAAATCGAATTTTTAGTTCGCTATTCAATATATAAAAATCGAATTTTTCCTATGAAGTTCAATATATAAAAATCATATTTTTCCTATGAAGTTCAATATATAAAAATCATATTTTTCCTATGAGGTTCAATATATAAAAATCATATTTTTCCTATGAAGTTCAATATATAAAAATCATATTTTTCCTATGAAGTTCAATATATAAAAATCATATTTTTCCTATGAAGTTCAATATATAAAAATCATATTTTTCCTATGAAGTTCAATATATAAAAATCATATTTTTACTATATATAAAAATCAGTTTTCACTTTATATAAAATCAGTTTTACTTTCAATAAAATTTCAGTTTTACTTTAAATAAAATTTCAGTTTTACTTTAAATAAAATTTGTTTTTAACTTCCTAAAAATTCAGTTTTTAAGATAAACAAGATTCAGATTTTAAGTAAAATAAAATTCAGATTTTAAGATAAAATAAAATCAGTTTTAAGTTAAAATAAAATTCAGTTTTAAACATAAATCAAATTCAGTTTTAAACCCCTTAAAACCAGTTTAAAATGCTTTTAAAATTAGAATTACAGAATTGAAAAAAAATAAAAATAAAACAAAGCAAAGTAGAAAAAAAAACTTACTGCCGAAGAAACAGGGGGGGGGGGTCTTCACTGCGTCGGAGGTCAGGGAGGTGGTCGGGCTCTGCAGCGTCGGTCGGCGTCTGGAAAAAAGGGGTTTAGCGTCGGCGAGGGGGGGCTACTGGGGGTGATGCGATTTACGAGCAGGGGGGGCTTCGGTGAGGTTCGAACGGAGAGCGAGCAGGTGGGAGGAGAGAGGAAGATCGGAGGGGGAGTGCGGCGCTCACGTCGGTGGGGGAAGAAGGGGGTCAGGGAGGCGGCGCCGCCACTGGAAGGGGAGACGCGATTTTTCGCCGATCCATTTTTCTTTTTTTCTTTTTTTTTTTTTTATTTTAAAACCAAATTGAGAACATCGGGGGGGGGCCTGGTTAAGGGGAAGGAATTTTTTTTTTTTTTTATTTATTTAATTATTTTATTTTTCAAAAAGTTTGACTTTCACATACGACTTCGAAACGAGGCCCACCGCCTGTTGTCCATAGCGTTCTACCCCCATTCCGAGCACAATGGGATATGCATCGTAGGCTGATTCGACTGTTTGAATCCGTTTCTTTTGAATTTACATTTAAATCACTATATTGAATTTTAAACGTACATTTCAAATTACCGGGGCTACATACGAACACGAAAAATTCCAGAAAAATATTTTCTAGCTTCATATGGACGATACGGTCCTAATAAAACTAGTTTCGTCGAATTCTGAGACCATTTGAAAAATGACCAATTTCCAGTCGATTAAAATCAACTGAAACCGGTCAAACGCGTTTTCCTTTGCCACGCTCACATATTGATTTGAAAAATTATGAAATTTGAAACCTAGCAATAACTTGACATCACGGACCCAACAAAACTGGTTTCGTCGAAATCCGAGGTCGTTTGCAAAATGTCCATTTTTAAGGGCCTTATATATATAAAAATATATATAAATTCCACAGCGACTATTTCTAATTTTCAACTGGACATATCTCTCAATTTTTAAAGTGAAATCTCAGTTTCTTACATCCGTTAGAAAGATATTATCAATCAGATCCTAATGTTTTTGGTTTCACTAAAATCCGGATTGTTTTGCACCCGGTACATTCAATTGAAGTTTGAAATCGAATTATCGAACTACCGCGCCATTTTCAATTCCTTTTATAATTATATATAATTATTTATATTCTAACGACGACGCGTATAATATATACGTTCGAATTCTATTCGAAATAAATTTCTCGTCGATATTATTTAAAATAATTCATTTTAAATAATCAAAATTCGCTAAAATTGCCAAAATAAAAATTTCAAACTGGCCCAGATTTTCCGGGTTGTTACAGTTTTATATGCTTGCTACCTAGAGATCACATCTTATTCGAGCTACACATGGTGGTGAGTCTTTGGACTGCCAGGGAGTTTATGGATTCCCATCTGTAGTTATTCCTCTCCCTCTTTGTGATTTTCTGGATTTCTAGTTATTGATTTTTGGAATTTAAGTTTCATTAATACTGTGTTATCAATCTGTGTTTCATCGATATCGAGTTATCAATTTTGTGTTGATTTGTTATGAGTTATCATTTATGTGAGTAGCTATATGATTTTTAATGAGATATTCTTTTATAGCTTTGAGATTTCTTTGAGATATTATATGCGCAGTTTTGGTCTTCGTACTTATGTATGAACATTGTTGTTATTGCATATATGCCTATATCAGTTTGTATATCTAATTATATCCCTATTTGTGATATAATAATAGCTAGACTATTCCGTTTATCGTTTATCTTTGTGTAAAAAATACTCAGGTCAGACCAAGGTATATCAGGTGATTCTTCTTGACTCTATCATGAACTGTCCTCCACTTTTGGGGTAACTACTTTAGAGTTGTAGAATGTGGGTCTATGTAAATGAGATAGGGAATCATTAGATGTACATATTACTTTGTATTGCCCTTGCACCTATTCTTTTGTAATTTAGTGGATGGACTATGACCATTATCTTTGTATACACACTTATATGTTATATTCATACATATTTCCGCCTTCATGATGTGAATATATGTGTCTGACTCTGATTTTATTGTTATGTATTTTATATTGTTTCCGAATTATATATAACCACTATGCCGTGGTTTCAGACTTGAATTAGACATGTTGGATTTCCTTCTAAGATTTAATAAGTAAAACCACATTATCTGGCATGTTTAACATTTGATCAAAGCTATCATACAAATGGCCGCTCCTCAACAGTCTTATTCTTTGGGTTAGTTGACATCATTACTTGTAATGAACTTAGATAACGGGATTACAGAGGCGATGCATTACATTTGACTTCTAAACGACAAGACAATATCGAAACATGCGCGAAAATTACCGTTTCGGGATGTAGTGTTAGATTACAATAAAATATATTTTTTGAGCCTTAACTATAATTTGTTGCATGTTGTCAAGTTTCTTAGCAATCAATGTACCGTTTGATCGTACGAAATTAAAACATGTGTTAATTTTCGATGGAGAATTCAATATAATTTGATATAGTGGCAATATAAATACACTTAATTACCCACTAACCCTAAATCTAATTGGTCGCTTACTGCAACATTCTTTGTTATCATGAAATTCATAGCTGCCTCCTTCTTATTAAGTTTAAAAATTACAATCGGCTAAGAGACGCAACGATAAATCATGAGACCAAGGTTGTTGAATTCCTATTATTGATCTCTTCGACTCTATACCCATAAAGCATAACTCGGCACTCTAAATGGAGTTTACTGTTTGTATCTTGCAAACTATGGCATAGGTTTACTCATAGTGTGGTTGAGGATAGGGTATACGAAGGTAGGATTTGGCTTCAGGGAGAAGAGAGGTGTTTGGTGGTGACGTCCATGGGGGGGGGGGGGGGTCGGGGGGGTCTAATCCGTTCTAGTAAATCATGACACCTGGGGCAATGAGAAGGTATGAGAGCACACGATTTCAAGTAAAGGGTTGGAGTTTGGGTGATGTGTATTTAAGTGTGGATTTTGCAAAGTAGGAGATTGTGGTGTAATCAGATGCGAATTTCGATGTTCATAGTTCTGTCTCACTATGATTTGTTGCACAAGTGAATAGATTTAGGCATGCATGTATTGGCTTTGCATTGGAGAAGATGGATCAAGGGCTAATGAAGTTATTAATGAATTTGTTAATTATAACTTAAGTAAATAATTATTTAAATTATACTCGAACTTATACACCACAGAACTTTTGCATACGATGTCAGATTTGGATGTCATTTCTTTTATTGGACTAATATTGGCAAGCTATATGTTTTGATACAGGTTTGGACTAATTTGGCCTAGGTGAGTGATATTGTCTCACATTGACCTGTAATTTGTTGTATAGTGAAAATTTAACATTTTTTTGGTGTCTTAAATCTTAAATTAGAACTTCTAGGATAGATGAACTTAAATAATAATAAATAAAAAGAATTAAAACTTTGTTTAATTAGTCTAATCTGAATTTCACCATTTTACCTATTTGTATGTTATTGCACGCTATTTTGACACTATCGCAAGGATATAACTATGTTTGCACCAAATCAAAACCAATCATTTTAGATAGGTTTTATCTATTTTATGGATTTTTTTTTCTAATTTAAATAATTATATCATTATTAATTGCATGGATGATTGTTTGCTTAGTTAAAACCTCATTCGTAGGCATCTTAGTATTAGGAAAAATCTCACATATTAGAATTGCTGGTGCTTACCGATCAAACACACAAGAATTTTAGTGCAAAATGATTAAGCACATAGATAATACTCGAACAAGATGATATGAATTTGCGAAAGAGCAGTGAATCGTATGTACTAATCTAAGGATGAGTAACATTAAAGCATGGCGACGATTTTGAAGACGGAGAAAGAACCTGGTGACGAGCTTGGATTTCGTGATGAATCTCGAATGTTTTCACTGATATGTACTTGGCCAATTTTAGTTAAGTTTATGATCAGAACAACCATTATTGATTACAGTAAAGCGATCGATATCAATGACTATTGATATGACTATTTTGGCATATTTGACGTAGACGATGGTGCGATTTTGAGGAGTAGAATATGATGGTTAATTCAATAGTAGGTTCTGTTAGATCATCTTTTTTGAGCTTTTAATGACGACAACTATACGACCATAGAAAGTATATGTAGCGTATCATATAATCTTGCAGGAATTATTCAAGAAGGAGATGGAAGCATAAACAAGACCACAAGACATACTCAAAGGCTTTATTGGAAGAATATTTTTAGGTTTGAGTATTAGATTTATGTAAAATATCCTTGAATTTATATGAGCATTTTCAAATATATATATATATATACACACAAAACAGTCCATGCATGTACAGACGTCTGTTTATGTATGACAGATGTCTGGTACTAGGTTCAGGAAAAATTTCTGGACTCAGAACAGACATCTGTCATATTTGATAGACATCTTTTCATGGTCTCGGAAATTTATTTCCTGAAATTACAGACGTCTGTCAATATGTGGACATACATCTATCGTCGTATCTGGAACATATCCAGAGTACATGGACAAACGTCTGACCATATAAATGGACATTTGTCCTGGCAATGGATGTTTTATTCTGGAAGGTTTTCTCTTTGTTTTCAAACGGCGCAACTTTTCTTTTAAACCCTAAATTAATCTTTTAATGGATATACTATTTCAAACGAAGAGATTTTACTTTCAAAGTTTTCTTCATAAAAGCTTCAATTATATAAATATATCTTGGATTGAAGGTTTTGATTACCTAATCTCTCTGAATATATTCTATACTTTCTAAACTTTTGTTATTCATAATCTCTCTCTTAAAGCTTTCATTCATCACACAAATTCTTCTATATTTCCAAGCAATTCAACTCTCATATCTATACAAGGAGATTATAGGAGAATTATGTACAATTTAGTCAAAATATGTGTTACAAATAACACATTATTGTCAAAGCATCTTTTCATCTGTAAGCCTATTCCTTTGGGCTAAGCGAGGGCAGTTTGTGTTAGCAAGAAAGCCAAAGGGGAGCTTCAAAACTGGACGTAGGACGGGAGGACCAAACCAGGATGAAATACTGGTGTGATTGCTTCTTACCTTACGTACTTTATTGCTTACTGGTTATTATCATTATTGCTATAGTTAGACACACACATATGATCCACATATAGACTTCCAATTGGTATCAGAGCTAGGTTAGATCAAATTACAGTAACTTGTATTTGCACTAACTTAATATGGCAAGTAATAACTTTCAAGAAGGTCAGTCAGCACAATGTCCCCTACTTTTTACTGGATCTAATTATGCTTATTGGTCAACTCGCATGAGAATTTTCATGGAAGCAAACATTTCAGAAATTTGGGCCACCACTCAAAACAAATATGAAGCACCAACTACTGAATTGAGTGTGTGGACCGATTCTCAAAAAACTGTAGCTTCTAATAATTCAAAAGCTATGAATAATTTATTTTGTGCATTAGATAAATGAATTTCACGTGTCATAATGTGCACTACTGCCTATGATATATGGAAAATTTCATAAATCACTCATGATGGCACTACGAAAGTCAAACCAACTAAAATATCAATTTTGCATAATCAATTTTCATCTTTTAAAATGAATTCTAATAAGTCGATTAGCGATATGTATACTAGATTTCAAACCATTTAGCATGATCTCATAACACAAGGAGTCAAATTTACTGACTTGGATTTAGTTACACGTATTTAAATTCTTTAACTAATGAGTGGGGAAAAAAGTTTTAGCCATAGAAGAGGCAAATGATCTTTCTCAACTCAAAGTTGAAGAGTTAATTGGAAACTTGTTGTCCTATGAAGCTAACTTGCAGACTAGAGAAGAACAAAATACGAAAAAGAAAAACATAGCTTTTCCAGCAAATAATGAGGATTCAGATTTAAACAAAGAAGAAATAGTGGTTATAGCAAAGAAATACAACAAGTTCAAGAAATTCAAAAAAATGACGAAATTTTAAAAGAATGGAAAACCTAGTTCAACAAATCAAACAACAATCAAGTGCTTCAAATGAGATGATTTGGTCATATGAAGAAAGATTGTCCAAAGATTCTCAATGAAAAGAAGAAACAGAAAAATGACAAATGTAAGAAGAAAAGTAGAGCCTTTCAAGTTACATGCGATGACTCCGACTCTTCCTCATTTGACAGTGACAGTGACAATGACTCGAAACAAGCAAATGCTTCCTTTATGACAGATACAGACAAGTTATGTCTTAAACTCACTTATAATGAAATCTTGGAAATTAGTATGGAGTTGGACGATAAATTTAGGGAGCAAAAGAAATTGAATAAAGAATATATTTCTAAATTAAATAGAATGGAAATTGAATTTGGTTTATTTAAAGATGAGAAAACCATTCTAGAAGAGGAATTAGAAAATACACAAAATGAATGTAAAGAGTTAACTTTAGAAAATGATTCTTTATCAAAAGAATTAGGAAAAGTTAAACTAGAAAATAATGATATTTTAGGTAAAAATGTAACCTTAAGAAGTAATCTGGCGGTTTCATTATCTAAATTTTTTAAACTCAAAAGTGAGTTGGAAAAAAAAATTCAAAAGTTAATGAAGGAAAACAAAGTTTAGATCATTTGGTCAAAATTTCAAAGCTTTCGAGGAATAGAACTGGACTAGGTTTAAAAACGGATTCAAAAACAAAAAATTACAGTTTTCTTTATAAAAAGGTGGAAAAGAGAAATGTCAATAAAAATGTAGATATACCTAAGGAAGTAACGATTGGAGTCCTAAGACCAACAAAAAACTTATTAGACAAAAGCATATTAAATGTTTCTTGTAAAATGTAGTTCATAATTCAAATTATGTCTTTAATGGCCTCAAACCCACATGGGTATGGCTACCTTCTCCGCCTAAAATTAAGGACCCTAACGGAGGAAGTGGGTACCAATTAAAACTTCTTATCTTGTAGGTAGCCAAACCAACACAAAAAGAGAAGTGGATTTTAGATAGTGGCTGCTTCAAGCACATAACAGGGAACAAAAACATGTTGTCAAATATAACATATATGGATAGTGGCGCAATGACATTTGGCCATAATTCAAAAGGATACGTCATTGGAATTGTTGAAGTCATCAATATCGATATATCCAACTCTCGCATTAGTCAACTTTGAGATAAAGGATTTCAAATTAGTTTTGAAAAAGATAAATGCAATATTCTTGATAATCATAAAAATTTAGTTTTGAAGGATACGAAATAGAAATATATATGTTTTAAACATGAAAATAAAACGAAATTTAGATTTATGTTTAACTATAGATCATGAAGATCCATGGTTATGGCATGAATGATTTTGTCTAGTAAATTTTAAGTATATTAACAAATTTGCAAAACATGAACTAGTTAGAGGATTGCTGAAAATTGACTTCAAAGTAAGTAATCTATGTGATTCTAGTCAATTTGGTAAATTGAAAATGAGTTCTTCTAAGTCAAAGAAAAATATCTCTACAAAAAAACCACTAGAATTATTACATTTAGACTTATTTGGACCTACTCAAATACGTTTAGAATCATAATAAATATGTTTTTGTTATAGTAGATGATTTTTCAAGATATACATGGACTTGGTTCTTAAAACATAAAAGTGATACTTTTGGAATATTTAAAATCTTTGCCAAACAAATAGTGAATTTGAAAAATATTCGTATGGAGGTGAATTTGAATATGAATTATTTAATGATTTTTGTAATAAAAGGGGAATAAGTCTAACTTTTCTATTCCACGAACACCACAACAAAATGGTGTTGTAGAAAGAAGAATAAAACTTTGCAAGAATGTTCTAGGACTCTGCTAAATAGTAGTGGTTTACCAAAGCAATTTGGAGCTGAAGCAGTAGTAACGGTGTAACACCCCACACTTTTTTAGCCCAAATTTCGACAAAAATTGAAATTCGAACACATCCAAGCATGGTTCGTGTAAATCTGGTACATGCAAATAAACGAGCGTGAGCATAATCAGATTACGATAAAATAGCTCACATCGAAAACAAAATAGGATAGACTAATATCAACTCAAGTGACTACCTTTTTAAAGTAAGTCACATTACCAATACCGAGCATGAGAGAGAATGAGAACTGAAATCCAAACTTACCCGACCTACTCTAGAAAACCTGGGTGATTGTAATGAGGTAGGGGTCAGAACAACAAGATTCCGGTGAACATGAAATGCACAATACATATTATAATACACAGATGTATCTCGTTTAGTACAACCCAAGATGTATGCCTACCAAGATTAGTGATTCTAGCCTAACCTTGTAAATATTTACGCACGACTCGAACTACCCTTCCCAAGGTAGTATTCCCCAAATATGATACCGAGATAGAACAATTTCGCATATGTTTGTGAAGTCTTTATACTAGAACATTGGTTGTTGTTTATTCGAGGCTAGGCCCTAAATTACAGAGTTCCTATATATATATATATATATATATATATCCATTCATTCATCCTTTATTATTTAACACCTCACTGTTAATGATAGATAGGGTGGATTCTCATGATTGCTTAAGACCCTAGGCAGACCTATTGGTAACTTAGTATTCCTCAATGATTTATTCAACATTAACACAAACAAGAGGGCACTAGCTACAGGGCCCTACTTGTTAAGCCTTCCGTCATTCACGCATATAACCCATACCCCCATGCAAGGTAAGAGATGGTGTCTTATCTCTCGTTATGCCATCTAGCTAACCTTATTGGATAATCTCCATAGTCGCTTACTACTTCCCGTAGGATAGGTAGCCATATATGACATTTATAAATTTCCAGTTTTGGGTTGGCCTCACACACCCCATTTAAGACCCTTAAACCGAAAGACTACAACACCCCGTAATTTTAACAAAACTAAAGAGGATAAATTATATAATTATTAATTTAATATTCAGAATTAAGGGAAAAGGACTGCACCATTGCGTTCGACTCGAAATTCTGTTCAAGATAGACATTTGGTTTGCGTAAAACGGACATCGTATGAAGAAGTTATGAAGGTTTGAATTTGTATACGCATAAGAGAATATATATATATATATATATATAGGTTCCAGAAGTTCAAAATCTCAGTTCAAAAATAAATATCCCTGAAAATCGAGTGAGCGAGAAAAATCCCACCCAAGGGAGTTGACCCCTTAAGGGGTTGGTCAGCCCCTGGGTCAACCGCTCAAGAGGGTGTCGACCCATGGGTCGATCCCCCTAGGGATAACGTGGCAGGTCGGTTCTAGGGACTGGCAGCTATATATATGGCCTCATATCTTTGGTTTTCTCACACTAAAATCAATGGAGGCCTAAATGCTGTCGGTGTTGGACTGAATCAAATCCTTTTCTTCTTCTGCAATCAAAGTTTAGAGATTCAAGTGTAGATCTATGATTCAACCTCTACTAGTCTTCTTCTATTTTTCTAGATCCGAACACTGTGAGTTCAAGTTACCTTTAGATTTAAATGATTAAAAGTAAAACATGATATGACTGTAATTTGGATCTATCCCTGTGACTGAATCATACCAGATCTATTGTAATTAGTGAATCCATGATATTGTGAATTAACTATGACTTGGATCTTAACCTTTATCATGTCAGATCTACTTTTGATTATAGATCTAATTCACTATTTAGATCATCTTGTACCTATCATATTGTGGTTAACTTGGATCTGTCATTAGTTAGACATCTAAATCCTTGTTTAAATCTAATCATGCCTATCGTGACATCCCTACTATGTTAAAACTAGTTTTATCATCACAAGTTCACTAGATCTATTCTTATGTGTCCGTCTTAACATTATGCATTATATGTTTATGTCAATTTTGTTAGAACAATCATTTTTTCATCTTTCCTTCACCCTTTCCCTATTATTTTATATAGCCAGGCTACTTTCGGGCCAAGGCAAGCCGCTAAAAATATGCAAATACGTTAGTTTGGGAACGAAGAGAAAAACATTGAAATTGGGCATAACTTGCAAAAGGGAAAATTTGGCATAACTTGAATAATGGTCATGAATATGAATTTAGGGAATATAATTCATTATGAACATATTTGGGAAAAAGGGGCATGAAACCTATAACGACATAGGTAAAATTGGCTAATAATGAAATGCCTAGGATTACAGTAATTAGAAACTGTGACTGCGCCTAGACACGAGGTTAGATTACACTTGTGGTGGAAGTTTGGCCAGAACCGCTCGACACATCCAGCGACCACAATTGGTGAATCGAATGTGAGGGGTCTTGGTGCACAAATACGAGACGTGTTGAGACACGAGGTTAAGCCCAACTTGTGGAAGAAGTTTGCCTAGAACCGACCGGCATATCCATCATCCACAAGTGGTAGGCTTAATGTGAGGGGTCCAACACATTATAACCATAAATGGACATGGTAATGAATTAGATTACTTTACCTAGTTGAATCCATATGGATTGTATGAACATGTACTTGAATAAGGGTTAAGTAAGTTTGTTTGAACATTGGGTGGGTTAAGTAAATCTGAGGGAGAGGGTAATATTTATGTAGACCCACAAACTTAACCTAAGAGGGTTATGTAATCAAAGACACCGTTAGGTAAGCATAACCTATAGAAATGATGGGATTACGTAATTAAATACACCAATAGGTATATATAACCTATGGAAATCCTAGTGGAGATACAAGACAAGGGGGAGAGCTTGTATCATCTTGTGTGTGGGACTCGTTTTAGTCAGTAACCCATAATGGTATCGAACAAGTACTCCGCCCTAGGTTGGAGTAGGACACACTTACTGGGCTGATTATAAGAGATCCAAACATGGAGGACGGTGTGAACGGCGCAAACCGACCGGGGACATGTGCGTGCATGGGCCGGGAAGAAGGGGATAAGACGACCGTGACATCAGTAGATATGGTTATGCACATCACGAAGTGTTGCCACTTTACGAAGTGATACCTCCTACTGTGGGCCGACACAGGGTATCTACGGAGTAGGGAGCCGATCGATTAGGATAGTAGTTAGGGTATGTCTAGACTTTGGTAAAAAGTTTAGGAGCCTATTAGGTTGGACTGCATGTGGATTGTATGGGGTTAGCACCTCTCACCAGGAGTACGCCTAAGTATACCATCTTATAGTTGTTGGGATCATCTCATTCTGGTTGTACTAGTATCAGTACAGAGTAATTGATAGGGAATCATACACACTTTATCATGTTTACTTTGTCATACCTATCTTTTATGGTGTTATCTTTTTTATCCACTTTATATGCCTATCATGATACTTTTACTTATTTACTTGCTAAAAGTAACTAGACTCGCCAGACTTTATGTCTGACCCTTTTTGTTTCCTCTTCTCTCTTCCGTTGCCTCCCCCCCAGGTTCACTGGTGGGAATACTCAGGCTTAATCAGGACTCGGTCATCATCTTGCTAAGAGCTGCTTTTGAATTATTGCACAAGTTCCTGTCTTTGCTACTATGACTTTGTCTCTTTTGGGGAATTATGCTTTTCTTTTATGTATTTCTGTACTCTGATGGTACAAGACAGAAGCTTTACATTATTGTAATGTTTTTTATGTAGTTCTAGACTTGTGATGTTTTGGACTACGATGTTATGAATTATGTTTTAAATAAAATTTTAAATTCCGCTGCTATCTTTTATATCTATCTTGTAATGTTCTGTGTCTGTTTACCTATAATGCTACACGAAACTTAATGAGTGACATTAACAGACTTGGGGTGTCACACTTAGTATCAGAGCTGAAGGTTATCCGACTAGATAAAAGTTTTTTAAAATTATTTTCAAAATTTTTTTAAAAGAAAAGCCTTTTTTGAAAAAGATATTCCCCAAAACCATATGTACTATCTTTCGATCCTTTGTCTAAATCTCTTTCCTTTTCTTTTCAGCATGCCTGGGAACCTAATATTCTAGAGAGCGTTAAGATAAAAGGCTGGTTCTGTAGGTATCTAGAGCCCACGGTATCTACCGGTGGTCAAGCTGACGTTCCTCCCTAGGTGCACCCGTTGTTCCTCCTCCTCCTCCTCTAAGAGCAGATAATTTCGCTAAGATCTGCAAATATTTCTGTGCCATAAGAGAGAAGCCATTCCGTGAAACCGAAATATTCGTAGAGGCAAGGAATTGGCTCAAGGAAATCAAGGACTTGTTTGTAATCTTTGAAGTGATAGATCAAAGGAAGATTCAGTTAGCTGCCTGGCTACTGAAAGATGAAGCTTCGTTCTGGTGGAAAGTAACCCAAGCGAGGCATCCAGTGGAGATATGGGATGATTTTAGACAGAGGTTTGAATTGTAGTTTATTTCTCAAGCTGAGAAAAGCATGCAAATGGAGAGGTTCTTGGCGCTCAAACAAGGTAACATGACTATTAAAGAATATGTGAACAAATTCAACTAGCTAGCATGGCTTGGATTGGAATTAGTAAATACTCCGCATAAGAAAGATTTGCGGTTTGCTAAAGGGCTGAATGAACCCCTTAATGGGTTAGCTATGTCCCATATTCCAATGTGGCCAACGTTTGAAAGGCTTGTTGATATGGCCTTGATGCATGAGGAAGACAAAGGAGGAAAAAAAAATTAAGTTAAAGCTGAGAAAACAATGCAAAATAATAAAGTATGGACAAAGAAAGGATAGCTACAACAACAGAAGAAGGGAGGAAAGAATGACAAGGCTAAGGATAAGAGGAAGTGCCATAGTTGTGGATGAGAGGGTCACTTGGTGAAGGACTGTAAAAGGAGGAAGAATTTTTTCTTCCATTGTGGACAGGTTAGACACTTTGCTTAGGAGTCCCCGAAGAAACAGGGACAAGGTCAAAGAACAGAAGCTTCTGGAGGGGAGGTGCATGCTCTCGCGACTAGTGCTCCGGATAGAGGAAGGAAAATTTTCATGGAAGGTTTGATTTCTCTTTCCAGTCATCCTATTAGAACTCTTTTTGATTCTGGCGCCTCACATCATTTATATCTAGTTCTATGGTTGAATCTCTACACTTAAATACTAGTATGGTAGTGGATCCTGTAGTTGTCTCAAACCTCATTGGTGGTTCGGCTCATTTGTCTATGATTTGTTGGGGTTTGAGAATATCTGTGTTAAGCTTCTGGTTTGAGTGCGATGCGTATGTGCTCGGTTTTATGGGTTATGGGTTGATTCTAGGAATGGATTGGCTAACCATGTATGGTGCCATTCTAGATTGTGAAAAGAGGGTCGTTAGACTTTTGACTTGCCATGGGAGGACCGTCGAGATTTCTTGTGACCCACAAAGGTCTGTTATGCTTAGTTTCCTAGAATCTCTAAATGCATCTATCGATGATCTATAATCTGTTCCAGTAATCCGAGATTATTTTGATGTTTTTGATGAGGTATGGGGCTTACCTCTGAGGCGCGAGATCGGTTTTCGTATATATTTGGTGGACAATGCAAAGCCAGTTGCATTACCTATGTGCCATATAGCTCCAATGGAAAGGAGGGAGCGTAGCAAGCAAGTAAGGGAGCTACTTGAGAAAGGGTTTATCAGGCGAAGTATATCTGAATGGGGTGCTCTAGGAGTATTTGCGACTAAGGCAGATGGTTTTCTTCGCTTGTTTGTGGATTATAGAGAGTTGAACAAACTCACAAAGAAGAACAGGTACCCACTTCCGAGGGTAGATGACTTGTTTGACCTGCTTGTTGGTGCCTCTGTATTTTCTTAGTTAGACATGGCCATGGGGTTTCATCAGTTGAGGGTGGCTGAGGACAGTATAGATAAGCCGCTTTTAGGGCTCCCAATGGTTTCTTTGAATGGCTAATTATGCCTTTTGGGTTGACGAATGCACCCACCTATTTTGTTGATCTGATGAGTAGGGTGTTCCGGAACTTTGTAAATAAATTCGGCATGGTCTTTGTTGATGATATCTTGATCTTATCAAAGAGTGAGGAAGAGCTTGTACAAAATTTGAGAGAAGTTTTGAAAACTCTCCGTGCGCATCAGCTTAAGGAAATGATCCCCAAATGCCATTTTTGGAGAAAAAGGTGAGATTTCTAGGGCATGTGGTTTCCAAAGATGGGATAGCAGTAGATCCCCCAAAAGTAGTTGCAGTTCAAGATTGGCAAACTCCGAAGAATGCAACAAAGGTAAGAAGCTTTCTCGGATTGGTAGGTTATTATAGGAAGTTAATTAAGGACTTCGCAAAGATATCAGCCCAATCACCAGGCTGACGAAGAAGAATTTGGCGTTTTCATGGGACATAGATTATGATGTTGCTTTCCAACGATTGAAGAGGGCTCTGACATAACCCCAGTCTTGACCTTTCCTGATGGGAATAAAGTGTTTACAGTTTACACTGATGCATGTGGTACAGGGCTTGGTGCGGTTCTGATGCAAGAAGTGAAGGTTGTATATTATGGGGTAGACAGCAAAGAGTTCATGAGAAGAACTACCGTACCCATGATTTAGAGCTAGCTGCCATAGTATTTGCACTTAAGATGTGGCGTCAATATTTTCTTAGAGATAAGTTCGAGTTGTACACTGATCACACATCTCTTAAGTACTTGTTCTCGCAGAAGGATCTTAATTTAAGGCAACAAAGGTGGATGGAGTTCCTAGCTTCCTATGATTTTGAGATTTCTTATACCCCTGGCAAGGGTAATGTGGTGGTAGATGCACTAAGTAGGCAAAGGATGGCCTTAACTCCTCTGTTTGTAGAAAGGAAAAGCTTGGAGTTCACATCGACTTTTGATTTTAGACCCTCCACCGTGTTATTGCTTGGTTTGTTTGCATCGCTAGAGATATGACCCACTCTTATGGATCAAATAGGAGCCTCGCAGCGAGATGATCCAAAATTTTTAGACATCTTGGATAGGCTCAGTAAAGGGAAGACTTCTAGTCACCTCAATAGATATTCCATTGATGATAAAGGGTGGTTGCGACGGGATGGAAGGCTTTGTGTTCCTCAAACTGGAAGTTTGTTAAAGGCAGTCTTAGAAGAAGCCCATCATTCTAAGATGATTATTCATCCAAATGGTGATAAAATGTATAGGGACATGAAGAGGATTTTTTTTGGGACAGGGATAATGAAATATGTGGCAGAATTTGTTTCCCAATTTTTAGTTTGTCAGCAAGTCAAAGCTGAGCAAAAGAAGCCCTATGGTTTACTTCATCCTTTAGCGGTTCCGTAGTGGAAATGGGAGAGTGTCTCTATGGATTTCATAGATGGTTTGCCTAGATCAAAGAAACGCAACACCGGTATTTGGGCTATGGTGGATAGACTTACTAAGAGTGCTCATTTCATTCCAGTTAAGAGAAAGAGGACAACAGCTTGGTTGGCAGCAATTTATGTTCGTGAGATAGTCCATCTTCAGGGAGTACCTTCCAGCATCGTAAGCGATCGTGAACCTATCTTCACTAGTGAATTTTGAGGAGTTTGTAAGAAGCATTAGTTACACAATTATGTTTGAGCACCGCTTATCATCCTCAGACCGATGGACAGACAGAGAGGGTAAACGGAATTCTTGAGGATCTTTTGAGGTCATGTATCTTAAACTTCGGAGGGACTTGGGAAGAGCATCTTCCTTTGGTAGAGTTCGCCTACAACAATAGTTATCAAGCTAGCATTGGTATGGCACCCTTCGAAGCATTATACGGACGACCCTATAGGTCACCAACTTGTTGGTGGGAATCTACAGAAAGGCTATTACTTGGACCAGATATGGTTAAAAAAACATCCGAGAAGATTGATCTTATTAGACGACGAATGAAGACCGCTCAATATAGGTAGAAATCCTACACCGACAAGAGAAGGACTGACATTGAATTCGTAGTAAGAGATATGGTTTTCATTAAAGTGTCACCTTTGAGGAATGTGGTTCGCTTCGGATCTGTAGAGAAATTGGCACCAAGATTTGTAGGGCCATTTCCTATAACAGAAAGGATTGGCCAAATGGCCTATATAGTAAAGCTACCAGAGAGATTATCCGACGTTCATAATGTTTCCACTTTTCTCCTTTGTGAAAGTGCTTGCATGATACCACGGAAGTAGTTGAGCTGAGTGTATTGGAATAGGTCTAGGTGGAACAGGAGGCGACAGTTAGACGAGTTCCTTCCCGTGTTCTTGGATCAGAAGCTACACAATAGAGAACTCAAGTTGGTGGAAGTTCAGTAGGGAGATAACCCAGATGATGCAACTTGGGAGACTGAAGACAAGATTCATGCTTCGTACCCTTTTCTTTTCAAGGGTACGTTCTTAACTCCTTTTCCAAATGCTTTTATTTATACTTGTTTCTATCATTTAAGTATGTCCTATCGATCGAATCTTCGGCCTTTAGGTAAGAATCCCATGGATGTAAATATCTGTTTGAGACATGTTATGCTTGATCTATGCAAGTGGATGCAAGAGTTTGTTAGTGGTTGCTCGTGGATGCATATACACACACATTAGGCACTAGATCGACTCAATCACTCTCATATTGCATGTGAATGCATGTGCATTTTTTTTGCTTTTAATGGATGGAAATGGATGTATCATCATATGGATGTTGCATTTGGACTGATGATTGTGCACGCATATAGAACTTACATGTTATAATAGGATTGTTGCATACATGTTGGATCCATGGCACTAACATACATTGCATTAAGGAGGTCATCTGAATCAGTAGACCGTCTGATATTCACATTAGTATTAGGACGTATACACATACTTTTGTATATGTTCATATAAGCATTATAAGTTTTTAAGGACAATGGATGCCTGTGATTGGTGGATGAGTAGATGGGTGATGGAGGGTAGGATATACATTCTTCTTAACTTGGAGATTTCAAGGACGAAATCCTTTGAGTAAGGGAGAATGTAACACCTCGTAATTTTAACAACACTAAAGAGGATAAATTAAATAATAATTAATTCAATATTCAAAATTAAAGGAAACAAACTGTGCCATTTAAGGGAGTCAGCCCCTTAAGGGGGTATCGGCCCCTAGGTCGACCCCTCAAGGGGGGTGTCGATCCATGGGTCGACTCCCCTAGGTCTGACGTGGCAGGTCGGCTCTGCGGGATGGCAGCTATATATACGACCTTGTTTCTCCGGTTTTCTCACACTAAAATCAATGGAGACCTAAATGTTGTTGGTGCTTGGACTAAATCAGATCTTTTTCTTCTTATGTAATCAAAGTTTGGAGATTCAAGTGTAGATCTGTGATTCAACCTCTGCTAGTCTTCTTCTATTTTTCTAGATCCAAACACTGTGAGTTTAACTTACATTTAGATTTAAATGATTAAAAGTATAACATGATATGACTGTAATATGGATCTATCCCTGTGACTTAATAATACCAAATCTATTGTAATTAGTGAATCCATGATATTCTGAATTAACTATGACTTGGACCTTAATCTTTATCATGTTAGATCTACTTTTGATTATAGATCTAATTCACTCTTTAGATCATATGGTACCTATCATGTTGTGGTTAATTTGGATCTGTCATTAGTTGGACATCTAAATCCTGATTTAGATCTAATCATGCCTATTATGATGTCCCTACTATGTTAAAACTAGTTTAATCTTCAAAAGTTCACCAGATCTGTCCTTATATGTCCATCTTAACATTATGCCATTATATGTTTATGTCAATTTTGTTAGAACAATCATTTCTGTCTTCTTCACTACACCCTTTCCATTTTATTTTATATAGCCAGGCTACTTTCGAGTCTAGGCTTGCCGCTAGAAATATGCGAATACGTTAGTTTGGGAACAAAGGAAAAACACTGAAACTGTGCATAACTTGTAAAAAGGGAAATTTGGCATAAGTTGAATAATGGTTGTGAATATGAATTTAGGGCATATAATTCATTATGAACATATTTGGGAAAAAGGGGCATGAGACCTATAACGACATAGGTAAAATTGGCTAATAATGAAATGCCCAGGATTACAGTAATTAGAAACTGTAACTGCGCCTAGACACGAGGTTAGATTACAATTGTGATGGAAGTCTGCCCGGAACCGCCTAACATATCCAGCGACCACCAGTGGTGAATCTAATGTGAGAGGTCCAGGTGCACAAATACGAGACGTGCTGAGACACGGGGTTAAGCACGACTTGTGGAAGAAGTCTGCCCGAAACCGATCCAGCATCCACAAGTGGTAAGCTTAATGTGAGGGGTCCAGCACATTATAACCATAAATGGACATGGTAATGAATTGGAATACTTAACCTAGTTGAATCCATAGGGATTGCATGAACTTGAATAGGGGTTAAGTAAATTTGACTGAACGGTGGGTGGGTTAAGTAAATCTGAGGGGGTGGGAAATATTTATATAGGCCCACAAACTTAACCTAAGAGGGTTATGTAATTAAAGACACCATTAGGTAAGCATAACCTGTAGAAATAATGGAATTATATAATTAAAGACACCAATAGGTATACATAACCTGTGGAAATCCTAGTGGGGATACAAGACAAAGGGGAGAGCTAGTATCATCTTGTGGGTGGGACCCATTTCAGTCAATAACCCATAACGGTATAGAACAAGTACTCCGCCCTAGGTCGTAGTAAGGACACGCTTATTGGGTTGATTGTAAGAGATCCTAACGTTAAGGATGGTGTGGGCGGTACAAACCGACCGGGGACGTGTGCATGCATGGGCCGGGCAGAAGGGGATAAGACGACCGTGACACCAGTAGATATGGTTGTGCATATCATGAAGGGTTGCCACATTAGGAAGTGATACCTCCTGCTGTGGGGTCGGCACAGGGTATCTATGGAGTAAGGAGCTGATCAATTAGGGTAGTAGTTAGGGTACGTCTAGACTCTGATAAAAAGTTTAGGAGCCTGTTAGGTTGGGCTGCCTGTGGATTGTATGGGGTTAACACTTCTCACCCGAAGTACGCCTAGTCTACCATCTTATAATTGTTGGGATCATCTCATTCTGGTTATACTAGTATCAATGCAGAGTAATCATTATAGAAGCGTACTCACTCTATCATGCTTACTTTGTCATACCTATCATTTATGGTGTTATCTTTTTTATCCACTTTATATGTCTGTCATGATACTTTTACTTATTTACTTCCTAAAAGTAACTAGACTCGCCAAAATTTATGTCTGACCCTTCTTGTTTCCTCTTCTCTCTTTCGTCCCCCCCGGTTCGTAGGGTGGGAATACTCAGGCTTAATCAGGACTCAGCCATCATCTTGCTAGGAGCTGCTTTTGAAGTATTACTCAAGTTCCCGTCTTTGCTACTATGGCTTTGTCTCTTTTGGGGAATTGTGCTTTTCTTTTATGTATTTCTGTACTCTGATGGTACAAGACAAAAGCTTTATATTATTGTAATGGTTTTTATATAGTTCCAGACTTGTGACATTTTGGACCATGATGTTATGAATTATGTTTTAAATAAAATTTTAAATTCCGTGCTATCTTTTATATCTGTCTTGTAATGTTCTGTGTCTGTTTACCTATAATGCTTCATGAAACTTAATGCATTCTCTTAATGAGTGACATTAACAGACATGGGGTGTCACAAAGACCTATTCCTAGGTGGACTCCTCTACGAAATCCATTTAAGACCCAAGAAAGCGGACTATACACGAAGATTATTAAGTTCATACCCAATTAGCCTTTAATACCTCTTCTTACGGGAATGAAGTGGGTTGCGTTATTGAGTCATTCCCGTTTCGTTTCACTTCATGGGAATACTATACGTATGCCAAGTATCTGTCATAGGTGTGTATGGTAAATAATATTTCACATCATTAACCAACCAAGTATAATTCTAACTTTTAACTTATAAGTTATATATTAACTAGTATGAATAAGGAAAGTTATATCCTCCTTACCCTAGGATATTTATTTGATTATTTCCCTAGTTGGACTTAGTACTCAAACAATAATCAATACCCATAAATCCCCTTTTATTTCATTTATTTATGTTCATATGTCTATTGCCCTTTATAACCACAACAGTTATATTTTCCTAAGGCAACACTAAATCTTTGGTTTCCCTTTTTAATTTCATTGATTATAATTAATGTCATTTACGGGCCTAACAGCCGTAATTTTCCTAGGGCATTAATTCATAATGGATATCCTTATCTAATCAGTTCCGAATATATCTAATTATTGTACCCCAACAAACATAACTATTCTTATTTATTTATTTATTTATTGCCTGTTATACATAAATTTGTGCACCGGACCTCTCACATTAAGTTGACCATTTGTGGATGCTGGATTTGCCGGTTGGTTCCGGGAAGACTTCTACCACAAGTTGAACTTAACCTCGTGTCTTAGTACAATTATATTTACGCACTAGACCACTCATGTTAACCTAACCACCTGTGGATGCTGGATTCGCTGGGCGGTTCTGGGCAGACTTCTACCACAAGTTGAGCTTAACCTCGTGTCTTAATGTTGTTATAATTCAAATTTTCTAATTGGGGGTTTTAACATTAATCCTAGTCAATTTAGGAATTGTAACCATTATCTTATTAAATTCACCTTTCCCCAATCAGTGTCGGTTACAATTGTTATTTATTTATTTATGGTTCTATTTATAATAATCAATCACATTAATTGTCATAATGGTCACCATAAATATATTAATTTAATATGGATTACATTTACATGTATGATTCCATAAATGAATACCGATCGAACAATCAATGTAATGTATATTTTGTCGTTTTACGTAGATTCGGGCGGATAATGTGTGTATATATATATATTTATATTTTTGCGCAGTCAACGTAGTTATCTTTCTTTATTATTATTATTATTTATTTTTAGATTTAATAATTTGGTTAATAACCAAACATTCCTTTTTGCATTCAATCTTGCCAAAAGGTTCTGAATCTTGTAAAAAGAATGTTAACTATAATTATTGTAAATTATCCCTGATTAATGGAATAGGCATATTTCAAAACCACTACGTATATATATATATATATATTTACGTATATTTTGGAATAATTGATGCAAACTACGCACAAATATGTATATTTATATTTGTACGTACATTTGTTCAACTTTTCCCCTTTTTGATCTTTTATTACACTTCTTATGGGTTTTAAATAATGTTTTTTGTTCAAAAAAGGAAAAAATGACATATTTACAACAACTGAGCCAAAACCTCAACATTGAATACAACAGATTTATGTCTTTTTGAATTAAAGTCACATAATTCACCATTGTATCTTTTTAATCAAAATCACATAATTCATGAATTAACACTGAAACTAGAGATATGGAATATACTGCATCTAAACAGTGTTTATTGGGACTGATTTCCAGATCTACTGTGCTTTGCAACAACCACAATATATTATCTTACATAATTCTAGGCAATATTTATAAACAATTAAATAAACCTATTAATAATATTATTCAAAACCATAAGCTTATACTTTCCAGTTTTGACATATATTTATAAACAGATCTGATAGGTGTCATTTCAAATTCAACAACATTATAAATAACCTGATGATTTTTAGGCATATATTTTGAGATATAATTCAAAAGAGATAAATATGCTATTATAACCTTGTATATAAATTTCCCACTCATCTGAAAGCATCCAAATTTGAAATCTGAATAAATTTTTGGGCCTGCAATTCCCAAATTCTTATAGATCTGCTATTATTCTGAAAAGGGGATACTTTTAGATATGTTGATTTGCAAGAAAATAGGAAAAAAAGGGGAGAATCTAATGTAGAATAGCTTAGACGTCAATTTGCACCCTTTTCCATTTGAATCTGATAATCCCTTTCAAATCTATATGATTTATATTAGATTGATTGTATATGAATATATTTTTAATTAAGAAACTTGATTGGTAGAGAAAGGGAAATGGCAGAGCTTCGCTGCTACCTACAGATTTATGTGAAAAAGAATGAGGCCATACCCCTTTATTTATAGGAGCGGAATTGGCCATGAACCGTTAGATCCATTTTAATTTATATCCATCCGTCCGTTTGATAATACAATATAAACTTAACTCTTTAACCTTAGCCATGACTAGGTGTTTTGGCGCCAAGAAGGTCGACTACTAAGGTCGACCGTCTGGGTTGCCATTTGCCTAGTGAGAGTGGTTAAGTATGGTATAGTATATATAATTATTCTGATTTATATATTTTCTGTCTGTTATCGTATTTCGTCTGAAACTTTTTCATACGGACTCCATTCGCAAAACTCCAAGAATGAAAGTTGACCAGAGTTCTGAGACGAACGCATCGGCTAATGTTTTGTGGTTAGATTCCATTGTTTGAAGAAATTCTTATTTTTGAGATTCTAATAATTAATTCCAATTGTCAAAATTCCAGGTTGTTACATTCTTCCCTCCTTAAAAGTAATTTCGTCCCTAAATCCTGACGCCTACTGTCCTATCCTACACAACCAATTTGTTTATATCCACTTTGCAACCATGTGTATATATGCAAGGTGTACATAATGCGATTCGGCCATAAAGCATGTATGCAAGATGATTTTAAATCAGGCCCTCTATATGTATGCATTGAGATTTCTAAAAAACTTTTGAAAACATGTTGCAAAATATCCTAAGTATACTAGCAATTCTATATGAATGTAATTTTTTCTTTCCTTTCATCCATAACCTTCACACGAATACGAATAAATATGTGAAGTAAACAATTATTGCATTCAAATCCTACTATCCAAAACGTCACGCAATCTAACTGTTCCCTCTTTAATTTCGCCTAAACCGGAAAAAGGAAATCAAAGCGAAGAATTTTAATTTCTCCTCAACTTAAAAATATTCCATTTCCCGCCTATAATAGAATTTTCACCTCAATTACCCAAAATACTCCGAAAATTTCCATCTATAGACTATAAAGGAAGCTTAAGACATGTTCTAAAACGTAAAATGAGTGAATTAATAACTCCTGCTCATCGTTGACATGGCATGGAAATAACATTTCCAAGGCTTAAACCACTTTTTCCATTGTTGTCCTTAACGTTTTTATCGTATCGTCAGTCCTACTGCACCACTAAAACGTGCACTAAAACCATCCAAACATCTTCCTTACGTTATCCATCAAAAATTGAAATTTTCATAAAAATAAATTTCCGCATAAAATCATCTTATGTTTATTTTGAAAATTTATTTTTAATACTGTTTCACTTTACCTATGAGAGTCGTATGAAAAATCAAAATTCGGTAACGTGCGCTTTGCGCTATTCAAATTATCCATTTTATTGTGAAAACGAACGTTTAAATATGCACAAACCGCTGTATACAAATTTTGCGTTTTCACGCAAACCAAAATAGAAGAAAGTAAATCAGTTAATAATTAAAATGATAAAAGTTTTTTTCAAACAACGATTTCAAAAGGTTTTAAAAAATGCATATTGCGAAAACATAGACGATTCAAGTCACATGCTGGAGAAAAAGGAAGTCAGTCACGTAGAAAATGCAAAAAATAAAATCACACACAAAATACCAAAATAAATTTTAGCTTAACAAGGAACGATGATTATTTATTTATACCCTGACGAAAATAACGCAAAACCTTTCCTTTGCTAAAATTTTATCCAACATAGAATTCTATTCTTTCCAGCTCTAGGACAATTGCTGGTTTAGATAAGAGAAATGAGATTTTATTCAAACAGGTATGCATGAATGACATAAACATTCCAGACAACAGAAATCTTATTAACCTAAGTCGTGCGATTTAAACAATACTAACAGTTACAAACACGAATCACCACAAAGCCAAAGAACCCGATGTCGGAAAGGGAAATCAACAAAGATGATAACAAAATAACAACATCGAAACACCCAAAACAACGGGTATAAACAACGAGATGTCCTGCTCCATGGTTGGAGCTCAAACCAATTTTTATGATATTTAATTAACCCTGTCATGGTAGCAAAATGCTCAATCTCATGTTACAAACATTGCTGGTGTTGTTGGAGGTTCCCTCATCACTACCTCTACTAAGAGGGAATTTGCGATGAGAAAAGAAACCTGCCACAGAATTGTTTCTTATGGAAATCCACCCAATATTACCTAAAGGCAAAATGGATAGGTGAAATTATAGAAAATAACACCGTGAGACAACACACAAGAACAACAAGCTGAATCAAATATGATGTGACACTAAATGATGGTTACGCCATCGATCAAGCAGAGGATTAATTCCTGCAACATGAGACAAATCTAATCATAATTTCCTATTTATAGAATGATGTGCTAAATGGGTCACACGTCCACATGGGCAGTTCGAACATGGATTTCCGAACTCAAAAACTAACATTAAGAAAAAGGGATTTGCTGCAAAATCTCCAAAGCTGGTCAAACAAAAGACCATTCAAATCCGCAAAAGACATAGATTCCTCTAAAATCTCATCGAGATTCTCCTTAGAAAAACCATCCAAAGATAGCTTAATATTCATCTCCAAAACGACGATCGCCCTCATAAAATCTATTCCAACAAGATATAACAATGGCGGATATAGCACAAATGACAATCCTATTCTAAGATCTCGAAGCAATGGACCGGTGCAAGTCCATCTGCCGCGACAAATTTTCTTAGCCCTAAAACTGTGAGACCTTTTGCTCATTCTTATCCAACCAAATGATCTCTCCCTAAGGATGAGATATAAATGGTACTATAAAGATCAGGTAGTGTAAGTAGGTATATGGACTAAGAAATGGTCGAAAAGAAGAAATTAGGTCTTGGAGTACTTAGTGAAGCAAGATCTAATGCGCAAACAAGCGCGAAAAAGGAGGAGGCGATGCGACGACAAAGAAAGAGAAGAAGAATAGAGATATGGCTTGGCTGGATGAGGAAGAAACAACGAAAGTAAGAAGTTAACGGGTTGGTTTGGATGCAACTTTTATGGTTAAGTCCTAGGTCCAAGCTGCACATGGTCTCACCAACTAGTTGACCATCCTAGTATAGCACTAAATGGTCAAATGTCAAATGGGCTTTGGGTGAAGGTTGAACCTTGACCTTATTAGGTTGGATTAAAATATTAATCGTCCCACATCATTTTTAAGATTTGACACGACCCGAAAAACAATTATCCTCATCACGGTGACATCAAAGACTGCAATTAAACTCTGAACCATCTCTAAAGTAGTCTCAACAATGATGCTGTGACCACACAACGAACGAATTAAAAAATAATTCAGCTAGAAATCCATAATTAAATTAAAATGGATTTCCCCTTTACCTAGCAGACAATCAAAATTAAATGATTTGAAATCAAATACCCAAAAAAATATGGATGAAGGATTTTTCTTAGACTTTTCGAAGGAAAATTCAAATAAAAACGGCATTTATTATAAACTATCAGTTTCGTATTTATAAATCAAATTTATTATCTCTATTATTATTTGTATTCCAGTTTGTATTACAAACTGGAAAATCTTTTCGTGTTCAAAAATGTTGGAACCTTAAAATATCAATGATTGGTTATGATAATTTCAATAAATTATCCAATATATATAGAAAGAGGGATACTAAAAATCACAAGGAAGGGATATTTGTTATTCTCAAGTTTAGTGGCCTATTCCTTGACATTTTTAGTTCCTTTCTTCCTACCAATCATATTATATTTATCAAAATTACACAAAGCCCTAGCAAAATTAGAAACACGAGTAGATTAAAATTTAAAAACCATTTTTCGAAACCGTATTTCAAAACTTTCAAACCCATTTTTATTTTTTCGAATAGTTTTAAAAATAAAATTTACTCGAATACAAGGCCAAGAACTCAAACGAATGTTTAATAAAGGTAAATTCGGAAATTCAATAAAGTAACGAATGGATATACCTCATTATATCTGAATGGATACGACGTACTAACGTGAACTTTTCCCATTTTGGATCGAGCAATGGTCTTAACCGGAACTACCAACAAAACAAAAACAAGAAATCATGACTATCTCAGTTGTAGCCAGATTTTTGTCCAGTCTCCAGACTCGAATCAATGGAAATCCACTATATGTCGTCCTCATGTTCTTCGCTAGGAGATCACCAATGTACTGTGGGGTAAAACAGGATTGACTAGTAACCCACTCAAAATATTTCAACTCTCGGTCGCTTAAAGCCCATTTTATATAATTAGGCCCACGACTAATTAATCGTCAAAATAAATTTAAGTCGAGTTAGAAAGACGAAGAAAAATAGAAAAAGAAAATCGAATTACGTTCTCTCATGAGTCCTAATTTAACTAATTCCTCTGATCGTTTAACCTATGCTCTTATACCAAATGTAACACCCCAAACTTTTCTGGGCCCAAATTTCAATAAAAACTGAAACTCGAACACATCTAAGCATGGAGCATGAAAATCTGGTACTTGCAAATAAATGAGCATGAGCATAATCAGAGTAGGATACAATAACTGACAATGGAAACAAAATAGGATAGACTAGTATCAACTTAAGTAAGTACATTTTTAAAGTAAGTCACTTTGCCAATACCGAGCATGAGAGAGAACGAGAACCGAAAGCCAAACTTAAACATCTGTGAGAACCCGACCTTTTCTAGAAAAACTAGGTGGTTGTAATTAGGAGGGGTCAGAACAACAAGATTTTGGTGAACAGGAAATACACAACACGTATTATAATACACAGATTTATCCCCTTTAGTTCAACCCAAGATGTATGCTTACCAAGGTTAGTGATTCCAGACTAACCTTGTAAAATGTTTACACATGACTCTAACTACCCTTCCCAAGGTAGTATTCTCCAAATATGACACCAAGATAGAACGTTTACGCATATGTTTGTATAACCATTATGCTAGAACATGGCTGGTTATTTAATCGAGGGTGGACCCCTAATTATGGAGTTTATATATATATATATATATATATATATATATATATATATATATCCATTAATTCATCCTTTATTACTTAACACCTCACTATTAATGGTAGATAGGGTGGATTCTCCCAATCGCTTAAGACCCTAGGTAGACCTATTGGTCACTTAATCTTCCTTGATGATTTAGTCAACGTTAACACAAACTAGAGGGCATTAGCTACGGGTTCCTACTAGTTAAGGCTTCTATCATTTATGCGTATAACTCATACCCCGTGTAAGGTGAGAGATGGTATCTTATCAATCGTTATACCATCTAGCCGAACTTATTGGATAATCTCCTTAGTCGCTTACTACTTCCTATAGGATAGGTTGTCGTATCTGACATTTTTAAATTTCCAGGTTTGTGTAGGCCTCACACACACCATTTAAGACCCCTAAACCGAAAGACCTACTCCCCGGTGGACTCCTCGACCCATGCCACTTAAGACCCAAGGAAGCAGACCATACACGAAGGTTATTAAGTTCGTACGCAGTTATACTTTAAAACCTCTTCTTATGAGAATGAAGTGGGCTACGTCATTGAGTCGTTCCCGTTTAGTTTCACTTCACCGGAATAATATACGCACACCAAGTATCTATCGTCACGAGTTCCTATGGTAAGTAATATTTTACATCATTGACCAACCAAGTCCAATTCTAACTTTTAAATTATAAGTTCTGTATTAACTAGTGTAAATACGGAAAGTTATATCCTGCTTACCCTAGGATATTTGTTTGATTATTTCCCTAGTTGGATTTAATACTCAAATAACAATTAGTACCCATAAATTCCCTTTTATATCATTTATTTTTGTTCATATGTCCATTTCCCTTTATAGCCATAATAGTTATATTTTCTTAAGGCAACAATAAATCTTTAGTTTCCCTTTTTTATTTCATTGATTATAATTAATGTCATTTATGGGCATAACGACCATAATTTTTCTAGGATGTTAATTCACAATGGATATCCTTATCTAATCAGCTATATCTAATTATTGTACCCCAGCAGACATAACTATTCTTATTTATTTATTGCTTATTATACATATATTTGTGCATCAAACCTCTCACATGAAGTTGACCACTTGTGGATGCTGGATTTGTCAATCGATTTTGGGAAGACTTCTACCATAGGTTCAACTTAACCTCGTGTCTTAGTACAATTATATTTATGCACTAGTCCCCTCACATTAAGTTGACCACCTGTGGATGCTTGATTCGTCGGGTGGTTCCGGACAGACTTTTACCACAAGTTGAGCTTAACCTCATGTCTTAATGCAGTTATAATTCAAATTTCCTAATTGGGGTTTACAAAATTAATCCTAGTCAATTTAGGAATTGTAACCATTACCTTATTAAATTCGCTTTTCCCCATTCAACGTTGGTTACAATTGTTATTTATATATTTATGGTTCTATTTATAACAACCAGTCACATTAATTGTCCCAATGGTCACCACAAATATATTAATTTAATATGGATTACAATTACATGTATGATTCCACAAATGAATACCGTTCAAACATTCAAACAATTAATATAATGTATATTTTGTCGTTTTGCATAGATTCGGACGGATAATGTGTATATATTTATATTAATATTTTTGCGCAGTCAACGTAGTTATCTTTCTTTATTATTGTTTTTTATTGTTAAATTTAATAATTTGGTTTAATTAATAACCAAACATTCCTTTTTGCATTCAATCTTTCTAAAAATTTCCAAATCTTACAAAAAGACCGTTAGCTATAATTATTGTAAATTATGCCTGATTAATGGAATATACATGTTTCAAAACCACAAGAAATATACTTATATGTTTATGTATATTTTGGAATAGTTGATGTAAACTACACACAAATATGTATATTTATAGGTATATTTGCACAACTTTTCCCTTGTTTGATATTTTATTACATTTCTTGTGGGTTTCAAAATAATGTCTTTCGTTCAAAAAGGTGAAAATGGCATATTTACAATAACTAAGCCAAAACTCCAACAACATTGAATACAACATGTTTATGTCTTTTTAAATTAAAGTCAAATAATTCACTATTGTATATTTTTAATCAAAATCACATAATTCATCAATTAACACTGAAACTAGAGATCTAAAATATACTACATCTAAATAGTGTTTATTGGGACTGATTTCCATTTCTACAATGCTTTGCAACAAGCACAATATATTATCTAACATAATTGTAGTAATATTACAAATAATTAAATAAACCTATAAATAATATTATCCATAAACCTAAGCTTGTACTTTCTAGTCTTGACTAATATTTATAAATAGATCCGATAGGTGTCATTTCAAATTCAACAATATTACAAACAGTTCCGATGATTTTAGGTATATATTTTGAGTTCTAATTCAAACGAGATAAATAGGCTATTATAAATTTGTATATAAATTTCCCACTCACCTAAAAGCATCCAAATCTGAAACTTAAATAATCTTTTAGGCCTACAATTACCAAATTCTTACAGATCTACTGTTATTCTGAAAAGAGGACACTTTCATTTTTGTAGATTTGTATGAAAATAGGAAGAGAGGGGATAATATGATGTAAAATAGCTTAGCCGTCAATTTGCACCCTTTTCCAGTTGAATATGATAATCACTTTCAATTCTATATGATTTATATTGGACTGATTGTATATGAATATATTTTAAATAAGAAATTTGATTGGAAGATAAAGGAAAACGGTAGAACTTCGTTGTTGCTTACAGACTTGTGTGGAAACGAATGAGGCCTTATCCCTTTATTTATAGGTGCATAATTGGCCATGAACCATTAGATCTATTTTAGTTTATATTCGTCCATCCGTTTGATAATATAATATAAACCTAACCCTTTAACCCTAGCCGTCACTGGGTGTTATAACACCTAGTAGGTCGGCCGCTAGGGTCGATTGCCTAGGTCGCCAATCTCCCAATAGGGGTTGTTAAATATGGTATAATATATATATATATATACACACATATTCTGATTTATTTATTTTTCGGTTGTTATCGTGTTTCATCCGTAACTTTTTCAAATGGAATCCGTTCGTGAAACTCTAAATATGAAAGTTGACCAAAGTTCCGATATGAATGCATCGGTTAAAGTTTCATGGTCAAATTCCAACGTTTATAGGAGTTCCTATTTTTGAGATTCTAATAATTAATTCCTATTGTTAAATTCCAGGTTGTTACAAATGACATGCTATGTACTAAATAGAGTAACAATGCGACCCATGACAAATAATACGTGTTATGAAATGTTTTATGGGAAGAAACCAAAAATCTCTTATTCTAGAACATTTGGTTCAAAATGGTTCATTTTAAACGCAAAAGATAACTTAGAATTTTTTTATCCAAAATCCGATGAAGGAAATTTTATTAGCTATCCAGATCGAAGTAAGGCATATTCTTTAATAAAAGAACTAATATTATGGAGGAAAATTTACATGTTCCTTTCGATGAAAATTTTCATATAAATAAAACACACAATGAAGAAGAAGTTGAAATTCATAGTAATATATATAATACAAATTCAAATAATAACAGATCTTCAACTATTTTAAGATCACCTCCTCGAATTTTAAAAGTTTATCCTACAAACAACATTATAGGTAGCATAAATTCACGAGTTTCTAGTAGACATGAATTAAATCAAATGAGCCACGTTGCTTTTATTTCGTCTTTAGAACCTAAAAATAATAAAGAAGCCACAATCGATGAATCATGGATTTTAGCAATGCAGGAGGAACTCAATCAAATTTGAAAGGAATGGGGTATGGGAACTAGTACCTAGACCATCAGATCAAGCAATAACTGGAACAAAATAGGTCTATAAGAATAAGGCAGACGAAACTGGAAATATAATTCGTAACAATGCTCGTTTAGTAGCTCAAGTTTATAACCAAGAAGAGGACACTGATTATGAAGCTCCAATGGCTCGTCGTGAAGAAATCCGTACTCTACTTGCTTTTGCAGTTCACCATAATATAAACTTTTTTCAAATGGATTAAAAAAGATCCTTCTTAAATGGTTATATAAAATAACAAGTGTATGTCGAACAACCCCCGCTTTTTGCTTATGAAATTTTTTCGGATCACGTTTACAAATTAAAAAAAGCTTTGTATGTTCTAAAACAAGCACCCCGTGTTTGGTATGAAAGATTAAAATCACATCTAATTAACTTTGGTTTTGAAATTGGAAAAGTATGTACAACACTCTTTATAAAAAGAATACAAAATGATATTCTGATTTTTCAAATATATGTTGATGATATAATTTTTGGATCTACTAATGAAATTTTTTTATTATGATTTTTCAAATATAATGAAAAATGAATTTGAAATGTCTCATATAGGAGAATTAAATTTCTTATTGGGACTACAAATTAATAAAATTAAAAAGTGGTATTTTTTTAAACCAAGAAAAATATTGTAATGAGTTACTAAAAAAGTTTCGGTATGGACAAAACTTCTGGAAAGCGAATACGAATGAGGACAACTATTCACTTAAATAAAGATGAAAACCGAAAGGATTTCGATCAAAAATTATATAGAGGCATTTTAGGATCCCTTTTATATTTAACCGCAAGTAGACCTGATATCATGATAAGTGTCTGTCTTTGTACAAGATTTCACGCACAACCGAAAGAATCACATTTTAGAGTTGTAAAACGAATTCTGAGATACTTAACTAACACAAGAAATTATGGGCGCTTCTATCCAAAAGGTAGTCCCTTCGAACTTGTGTCATATATTGATGCCGACTTCGGAGGATGCAAAAAAGATAGAAAAAGCACAAGTTGTACTTGCCACATTATCGGTCAATCCCTTGTTTCGTGGTTTAGTAAGAAACAAAATTCGGTTTCACTCTCAACAAGTGAAGCGGAATATATATCCGCTGCTCTTGCATGTGCTTAAGTAATTTATATGCAACAGACATTAAAGGACTTCGGAAAATTTATTAGTAGTTCACCTATATATTGTGACAATACTAATGCTACTAACTTATCAAAGAATCCTATAAATCACTCTAGAATAAAACACACTGATATTCGACATCGTTTTTTATGAGATCACGTCGAAATGGGAAATATTACTTTGGATTTTTTCACTACCGATAAGCAAATCGCAGACATATCCACTAAACCCTTAAATGAAACTTCTTTTATTAAGTTAAGAAGGGAATTAGTGATATGTTCCTTTTCAGAATTGTGATCAAAATATGTTGAAACATGAACACTTCTTTATTCTCTCCTACATTAGTTTATTTCCTCAACTTTCTTGGCTGGTTTAAATTAAACATAACTATAACAACCTAAATCTATATATAACATTCTTTTAACCATAAATAGACCCAATTATAGTAATGAAAATTAATCAATTTTTTTCTAACAATATAACTTCTTCTTTCGACTCAAACTCTCCTTCTTCAAACTCAACTCATACTTCTCCTATAAGTCGATGGGGTCTCTCTCCATTACTCAAGAAACTAAGGAAAGACAAGTCTCCTAAATCTCAAGAATCCTTGCATGATAAGCTGGATCAAATATCTCATTATCAAAGATGATGGAATTACAGCGGGAAATGTACAATAAGCAAAAAGGAATGCATATGCGTTTCCTTGAAAAATGTATGTTATTGATATGCAGACTACTCCTACAAAAAACAGCATTCATAGAAATCTTCTTCTCTCTACATTTCACCTGCCTTCTGTGACATAACTCCTAAGAATCTATGAGGAGAAGGAACATTTAACATAAGTCCTACTCAACCTAAATGGTCACCTTTGAAACTCACATATGAAGATCCTAAGTGCAAGTCTAATTCAAGTAGCAAGATGTCTTCTCACTTTAGCAAACCATCTACGTAATGCTATAAAATATTTCAATAAGTGTTCGTATATCTTTTTATATATATTTGTATTATCATCAATAAAATTTAATATATTTCGTCTAAAGAAAAATCAGTATAAAATGGAATTTACAACTAACAGATGTTTTTTAATATGATGTCAGACGTCTGACATAAGGTAAAAGTAAAAATAAAAATATATCTTTCATCACATACATCTATAAAATGTCTCGGGTTTTCCAAACCTTGTAATCACAAATGTATGATCACCAACCATTAGACGTCCATGCATATTAAAATTCATTTTCAAACTCATCTTTGCACATACATCTGGCTAAAGGCAACATACGTATGTATGTCCTCTCAGGATATTATTTCCCTATAAAGATAGACATCGGTCAGCATACCCACAGACGTATGATCACTTCTGAACGGGTTAATATATATATATATATATATCGCTTTCACCCTCTCCACTTACTTTTACTTTTTACCCTAACCATAAATCCCCAATTCCCAAACTCTTAAATTTCAATTTAATGGCTCCAAAACGTTCAGTTCCAAAGAGGAAGAAGGTTATTGAAGCATCTACATCTCAAGAGGAATCCGAAAACTATGCCACAGAGGAGCAAATCAAACAATGGACGAAGGCAAGAGATGGTCCAAAACTTCTCAAAAATTTGACATAGAAAACTATGCACTCTGGTCTTTTTACCCTCTTTGTCAATTAACACAATACGATGTTAATAATTTGCTCACTAGGGAAATACTTAAACACTTGGTTGACTATGAAGATAATAAAGGGAAGATTGATCCTCTTACCATTTTCTTATTTTTCATTAATCTATGCTCGCTTGCTATATGTGAACCATCCGACCTAGAAAACTGGATATGGTCCAGTGTATATGGGCAAATAATTTAGTTCAATGTTGAAATGCAAGGGCATATTTGGGCTTGTTCTTACTACGGGGATAGGTTGCAAGAAATTCAAGATATGCGTTACAAACTAAGAGATCCAATTACCCATCAAATTTGGGAAGACAAGTTCACTAGATGACTCCTTCACAATTTCGTCCACGGCCAAGATTGATTAACAGATTGCTCATTAATACAGTTGGGAGTCATGAGCAAGTGTATGATCACGACCATAAAGCACTCTATGCAATCTTTGGCCATACAAGAGTAAATTGGTCTCAATACATATTTGACCAAATAAAAAGTTTCTGGACCCCGACAGAACGAACGATTCCATACGCGACTTATCTTATGCAAGTATTTCGATCACAAGAAATTACACTCTACTTGTCGAAGTATCAAGAGATAGATATTCAAAATAGTGGAATCCGTTTTTCCTCTTTGATGCACCTACCACAAAGGCCTATTGTAACAACCCGTAATTTTCAATAACCTGTTATAACAAATATCGAGGCAGAATTAAATTCTAAAATCTGAATCAAGGGAAACGGGCTATGCCATTGCGTTCGTCTCAGAAAAATACGCGAAATAGAGTCCGAGTTTTCGAAAAACGGAGTCCGTATGGCCCAGATATGGCCCGTCAAAGTTTTCAGAAAATTTCAAGGTTTAAAATCAGATTCAAATTCAAAGAATTGGGCCAGCTGGGCCAAGGCGGGAAAAATCCCGCCAGGACCCGCATGTCGACAGGCCTGTCGACAGGGTCCCTAGGGTGTCGACAGCCCTGTCGACAGCCCTGTCGACAGGGGTGGCCGGGCTGTTTGGTCTGGTGCACCATTTCTGATTTGAGCTTGGTTGTGTGGCTTGGTTCTAGAGAGTTCCGAGATCTGACGGACCTAAACTATCCTAGGGTTAATCCTAGGGCTAAAAACACTCTAATCTTCTATAAATAAGACCCTAACCTACCCTAAATCACTCATTATTCATTATAGCAACTAAACTATGTCAAAATCAAACCTCTCATGGCCTCCACTCTCTTCATACAATTCCTAAATCAAATTCCTAAGAGATTTCCATGCATACAAGTGTATTTAGGCTTGTATGATCCTCTTTAGCTTGCATTAAAGTCTTGTTTCTCTATTGGCATTATAAAAGAAGAGTTTTGATCAAGTTTGCTTGCAATTTTGGGGTTTTTGGTTGCATAAGGGTTTAATTACATTTGCTATACTCATTTGAGTTCGCATAAGCATTGTAAGCCCTATTCCTTTCATACTTAAACTCTAAAGTTAAATGTATGTTATGCAAGTTTATTATGATGAGATATGCAAGTTATCATGTTGTAAATATGCAAGTTTGGTTTGCAAGTTATCATATGTTATGTAAGTTTTGTTATGCAAGTTTGGTTTGCAAGTTATCATATGTTATGTAAGTTTTGATGCAAATATGATATGTAAGTTAACATATGTTATGCAAGTTTGTTATGCAAGTATGATATGCAAGTTGACATATGTTATGCAAGTTTATTTATGCAAGTATGATATGCAAGTTGACATATGTTATGCAAGTTTGTTTATGCAAGTATGATATGCAAGTTGACATATGTTATGCAAGTTTATTTATGCAAGTATGATATGCAAGTTGACATATGTTATGCAAGTTTGTTTATGCAAGTATGTTATGCAAGTTTGGGATGGTCATATGGTTCATGTTATCATGTTATGCATGCTTTTTGGGCCTAAAAATGTAATATGCAAGTGTGTGAACACATGAACGTTTCATATGCCACCATGTTGAACTTGTGGCTTTAACATTTTTATGTCATGATTATGCCAAGTTCCCTCTTTCTATCCTTTATGCGTTATTGCGATATGTAAGCGATGGGATTGCGTTTGGGGTTTGGGTAAACTTAAAAGACATAAAAATATGAGCTCGGGAATTTACCTATTAAGTTAGGTCTACCCATTGGGAATTTACCTATTAGGTTAGGTCTACCCAATTGCTTGAAAACTTGTAATATGTTTTGGAAACATGATGGACATGACACTTAGAAAAGATAAGTGTGACCAACTCGAGGTTGGGTTGAGTTTGTAGCGTAAACCTACCCGGAACCGACCGGCCTAACTAGTTGCTACAAACAATAGGACCCAATGTGAGAAGTTGGTCATGTTGTACCTTGGACCCGAGGTTAGACTAAGTTGTGGTGTAAAGCTACCCGGACCCGCCCGGCTTAACTAGTAACCACAACAAAGTCTAATGTGAGAGGTTAAGGCGCATTAATTAATTAATGCCTCATGATTAGGGTTAAGTCATGGACCATTTAATACTTAACCAATTTGGGCTCGGTAGATTAATAGGGGTTAAGTCGTGAACTCATCGTTACACTTAACCAAGTTAATCCATGATTAGTGAAGGGGTTAAACCATACTTAACCCACTAGAAAAATCCTAGCAATGGGGGTCCGCTCCTTCAGTAATCCCTAGTTTGTATCATCATGGCCCTAGGGACTAGGCTAGGGTGGGGGCACGATTACTGAACTGGAGATAAGGGGCCAAAAAGCGACGGCCGTGGTACCCCGGTGTAGTTCTGGGCGGACTCTGGTCGTGCACATAGTCCGTAGCCGGAGAAAACAAGCACGGGTACCGGTAGACCGAGACTGTGCACTCATGTTTATGGTGTCCAGGGGTTGACACCCTAGGGCTTGATACACCCGACGGGTGGACCCGGCACAGTTCGACTACATTCATGTTTGAGCCGTATTGACACCAACACGTGACGAGTTAGGCTTAGGAAGCCGATCGATTAGACCGTTGGGTTGGACCTCGTGGTAGGGTCACTTCATGTTATTGGACCTAGTAAGAGGGTCACTTCATGTTATTGGGCCAAAGCTTGGGCCGTGGGATCAATATTTGTATATCCAAGTCATGTTAGTTTGCTAGTACACCCGTGGTGCAAAACCTTAATCTTGATTATGCGATGACACCTTTATCTACCTCAATAGTTATGATGTTATCCTTATATTCATACTTGCTGCTCATGTCAGTTAACTTTATCAGTTTACATTGATTGTAGTAGGGCTTACTCAGTCTTTTTGACTGACCTGTTTCCTTTTGCCTCTTTTTCTTCCGTTTCCCCCCCCAGGTTCTCAGGGAGGGAATACAGGAGCTTAGCTGGATCTTACCTGCTTTTCTTGGATAGCTCATGTATGCTTTGGACTTGAGCTCGCTATGGTTTTTCTGCCTTGGGGATAACTACTTATGTTTTTCTGTTCAGTTTCAGATGATGTGTTTTATGTACTAGACTTGTTTTTATTTGGAAAAAAATTGACATTATGATGTACCAGACATGTTTTGAAATGGTTTAAATCTTCCGCTGTTTTATCTATGTTATTTACTCTGTTTACATATATACATATGTTCTTGTTCTGCCTTGATATATCATTATGCATGTTTACCTGATTCAAACGCCCTACCAAAGCCAGAGTGCTTGCAAGAGTCACCCTGGCGGAGGTGGGGTGTTACATTTGGTATCGGAGCATATGGTTTACGAGAAGGAACAAAAAGGTTTTAGAAAACTTTTTGAAAACTATTTTCAAAACCAAGTATAAAGTATTTTCCAAAGAAAAGTCTAGTTTATTCTAAAGGCTATTCCCCAAAAAGCCATTAGCGTTATCCTTCGTTCCCTTGACCTAATCTTAGCTTATCTTTCGTTTCAGTATGGCTGAGAATCTTGCCATCCCGGATGGAGTAAACGTACCACTCTGGTATAGGAGACTTCTAGAAGCTAGAGCGGTAGCCGGCCCCGCAAACCCTACTCCCACTCCTCCTCCTGTAGTTGAGAATCCTCTCCCGAATGTCCCTCCTCCGGTGGTTCCTGTTCCTCCTCCTCCAGTTGCTGAGGCTCCTCTTCCTCCTCCTCCCCCTCAGCATCCTCAGGTTGAGTTCACAAAGGTTTGTAAAGACTTCAAGGCAATGGGAGGCAAGAATTTCCTAGGCACGGAATCTTTTGTTGAAGCTAGGAATTGGTTGAAGGACACGGAGGACTTGTTTGCTATCTTTAGGATTGATGACGAGAGAAAGATATTATTGACAGTGTGGCTTTTGAAGGACGAAGCAGCCTATTGGTGGGAGGTCACCAATGGGACGAGGCCCGTCGGAACTTGGGCCGATTTGAGGGCTAGATTTGTGGCCAAGTTTCTATCCTCTGCTGAGGCGAATTTACAGATGGAGAAGTTCCTTGCATTAAAGTAGGATGATATGACTGTCAAGGAGTATGTGAACAAGTTTAATCAGCTGGCCCGTTTTGGTTTGGATATAGTAAACACTCCTGAGAAGAAGGCTCTCCGATTTGCTAGGGGGTTGAATGAGCCGCTGCAGGGTTTAGCGATGTCGCATATTCCGCATGGAGCTACTTTTGAGAGTTTGGTCGATATGGCTCTACTTCAGGGTGATATAAAGAAAGAGGTCAAGTCGAGTGATACTCAGCCAAAGAAGACTGATTCTCAGGGTAAAGGCAATCAAGGTGGTCAAAGCAGTCAGGGGAACAACAAGAACAAGGGCAAGAACAAGGGGAAATGCCATTATTGCGGTTCAGTTGGGCATCTTGTCAAGGATTGTAAGAAGAGGAAATGGAATAACGGTGAATGCTTTTTATGTGGGAAGACTGGACATTTCAGCAAGGATTGCCCGAAGAAGCAGGGGCAAGGCCAGGGTCAGACTCAGCGTGCTGGACCCGCAGGAGGGCAGGTTCATGCTCTCATTACCGCTCCAGTTCCCGATCGAGGTAGTATTTCTGTTGGGAGCCTTGTATATATTTCTGATTTTCCAGTTCGTACTTTGTTTGATTCTGGTGCATCGCATAGTTTTATCTCATCTGATCTTGTTGATAGTTTGCACCTTAGTACTAGCTTGGTAGAGGATCCCGTTTGTGTCTCAATCCTATTGGGGGTTCCGCCCATTTGTCTATGATATGTGGGGATTTGAGGATCTCTATACTGAGTGTAGAGTTCTTGTGCAGTGCTTATATTCTCGGTTTCAGGGGATATGGGTTGGTTTTGGGCATGGAATGGTTGTCCTGTTTTGGAGCCATTCTTGGTTTTTGTATATAGGGTTGGGAGGCTCATGACTCGCCTCGGTAATACCCTAGAAATTTCTAGCAACCCTATGAGTCCCGTCATGTTATGTTGAATCCCTCAACTCGTCTATCGATAGTTTGCAATCTGTGAGGGTGGTCCGAGAATATCCTGATATCTTGGGGGAAGTAAAGGGGTTACCCCTAGGCGTGAGATAGATTTCCGCATTATCTGGTTGGTAATACCAAGCCAGTCTCGTGGCCGGTTAGGCACATGACCTCACGAGGTGAGAGTTAAGAAATCAAGTCAAGGAGTTGCTTGAGAAGAACTTCCTAAGACGAAGCATTTTCGAGTAGGGTGCTCCAGTAGTATTCGCTTATGTGTTGATTATCGTGAGAAGAATAGACAACCGTTACCAAGGATCGATGATTTGTTTGATCAGCTTGTAGGAGCATCTGTTTTCTTTTGATCTAGCTACCGGATTCTATCAGCTTAGGATGGCTGAGGATGGAATTGACAAGACTGCGTTTAGGACTCTAGATGGATTGTTAGAATGGCTAGTCATGCTATTTGGTTTAACTAATGCACCCGCATATTACGTGAACTTGATGGGTAGGGTGTTTAGGGAGTCCTTGAACAAGTTTGTCATGGTCGTCATAGACGATATTTTGATCTCCTTAAAAGAACGAGGAAGAGTATGCTAGACATCTCAAGGAGGTAATGGATACGCTTAGAGCCACCAGTTGAAGGTCAAGTTCTCCAAATGTTACTTTGGAGGAAAGAAGTTGGATTTCTGGGGCACATAGTTCCTAAGTAAGGCTTAGCGGTGGATTCCGCTAAAGTGGTTGTGGTTTAAGACCGGAAAACTCTGAGGAGGACAATTGAAGTAAGAAGCTTTCTCCGTTTGGCTAGTTAGTTAGCATTCCCCGAGCTTAAACTTACTCTTCTGGATCAAGAAGGGGGTTTCACAGGAAGAAGACCCGCAGTTAGTCAAGAACATGGACCAGATGATTCGAGGCGAGATGTTAAGTCACCTCGCTAGATATATTATAGACGACAAGGAAATGGGCTCCAACTCATATTTGGATATAAGAGTCAAGAAGCTAAGAAATCATGAAGTAAAAGACGGTCAAAGCAAAAGTGGGGTTAAGCTCAAGGAAATGTGACTTAAAAGGCTAAAGGCTAGATACGCGCATCATGTCTCTTTCTAAGAGTATATCCTTGATCCTTGTTTTCCTGTGGAACTTACTCGCATAGTATCTTTTTATGTATATCCTCTCGGTCCCATTTTCGGTCCTATTTCTGTCAGGAGGTATGGCTTAATGGTTAATAATACAGGTCAAGGTGGTCCGTTAGGTTAGCTAAACCTTTTGGGTTTTTATAGGGTATGGAGTAGGTTAGGAAAGGATTTCTTGTAATCCGAAAGAGGAGTATATCCTGCTTATCTTCCCGATCTCTTTAGCATATCTTTTGTTACCCATGATTATCTAGTTTATCATGTTGATCTTGTCATGAGAACCTTAGGTAGAATCCTTTGGATGAAACATGTGTTTGAGACATGTTATGTTTGATGGTTGCAAGTGGTTGCAAGTGTTTGCAAGTGGTTGCTCGTGGATGCATTATACACAATTAGGCACTAGATCGGCTCGCACACTCCTCATGTTGCATATGCATGAGTGTTTATGCTTATTCATGGATGAAAATTGTGTGTTATCACATGGATGTTGCATATGGGTGTATGTTATGTGCACACATATAGATATTATACATTATGTTAGGAATTGCATACATATGGATACATTTCACTAACATATTTTGCATTGATCTTTGCATTAGATAAGTACATATACACACACTTCTGCATATGTTCATCCAGCATTTAGAATCTTGTAAGGACAATAATTGCTCATGGGTGATGTTTTGAGTAGATGGATGATTGGATGGTAGGATACGTTCTTCCTAACTTGAAGATTTCGGCGACGAAATCCTTTAAGGAGGGGAGAATGTAACAACCCGTAATTTTCAATAACCTGTTATAACAAATATCGAGGCAGAATTAAATTCTAAAATCTGAATCAAGGGAAACGGGCTATGCCATTGCGTTCGTCTCAGAAAAATACGCGAAATAGTGTCCGAGTTTTCGAAAAACGGAGTCCGTATGGCCCAGATATGGCCCGTCAAAGTTTTCAGAAAATTCAAGGTTTAAAATCAGATTCAAATTCAAAGAATTGGGCCAGCTGGGCCAAGGCGGGAAAAATCCCGCCAGGACCCGCATGTCGACAGGCCTGTCGACAGCCCTGTCGACAGCCCTGTCGACAGCCCTGTCGACAGGGGTGGCCGGGCTGTTTGGTCTGGTGCACCATTTCTGATTTGGGCTTGGTTGTGTGGCTTGGTTCTAGAGAGTTCCGAGATCTGACGGACCTAAACTATCCTAGGGTTAATCCTAGGGCTAAAAACACTCTAATCTTCTATAAATAAGACCCTAACCTACCCTAAATCACTCATTATTCATTATAGCAACTAAACTATGTCAAAATCAAACCTCTCATGGCCTCCACTCTCTTCATACAATTCCTAAATCAAATTCCTAAGAGATTTCCATGCATACAAGTGTATTTAGGCTTGTATGATCCTCTTTAGCTTGCATTAAAGTCTTGTTTCTCTATTGGCATTATAAAAGAAGAGTTTTGATCAAGTTTGCTTGCAATTTTGGGGTTTTTGGTTGCATAAGGGTTTAATTACATTTGCTATACTCATTTGAGTTCGCATAAGCATTGTAAGCCCTATTCCTTTCATACTTAAACTCTAAAGTTAAATGTATGTTATGCAAGTTTATTATGATGAGATATGCAAGTTATCATGTTGTAAATATGCAAGTTTGGTTTGCAAGTTATCATATGTTATGTAAGTTTTGTTATGCAAGTTTGGTTTGCAAGTTATCATATGTTATGTAAGTTTTGATGCAAATATGATATGTAAGTTAACATATGTTATGCAAGTTTGTTATGCAAGTATGATATGCAAGTTGACATATGTTATGCAAGTTTATTTATGCAAGTATGATATGCAAGTTGACATATGTTATGCAAGTTTGTTTATGCAAGTATGATATGCAAGTTGACATATGTTATGCAAGTTTATTTATGCAAGTATGATATGCAAGTTGACATATGTTATGCAAGTTTGTTTATGCAAGTATGTTATGCAAGTTTGGGATGGTCATATGGTTCATGTTATCATGTTATGCATGCTTTTTGGGCCTAAAAATGTAATATGCAAGTGTGTGAACACATGAACGTTTCATATGCCACCATGTTGAACTTGTGGCTTTAACATTTTTATGTCATGATTATGCCAAGTTCCCTCTTTCTATCCTTTATGCGTTATTGCGATATGTAAGCGATGGGATTGCGTTTGGGGTTTGGGTAAACTTAAAAGACATAAAAATATGAGCTCGGGAATTTACCTATTAAGTTAGGTCTACCCATTGGGAATTTACCTATTAGGTTAGGTCTACCCAATTGCTTGAAAACTTGTAATATGTTTTGGAAACATGATGGACATGACACTTAGAAAAGATAAGTGTGACCAACTCGAGGTTGGGTTGAGTTTGTAGCGTAAACCTACCCGGAACCGACCGGCCTAACTAGTTGCTACAAACAATAGGACCCAATGTGAGAAGTTGGTCATGTTGTACCTTGGACCCGAGGTTAGACTAAGTTGTGGTGTAAAGCTACCCGGACCCGCCCGGCTTAACTAGTAACCACAACAAAGTCTAATGTGAGAGGTTAAGGCGCATTAATTAATTAATGCCTCATGATTAGGGTTAAGTCATGGACCATTTAATACTTAACCAATTTGGGCTCGGTAGATTAATAGGGGTTAAGTCGTGAACTCATCGTTACACTTAACCAAGTTAATCCATGATTAGTGAAGGGGTTAAACCATACTTAACCCACTAGAAAAATCCTAGCAATGGGGGTCCGCTCCTTCAGTAATCCCTAGTTTGTATCATCATGGCCCTAGGGACTAGGCTAGGGTGGGGGCACGATTACTGAACTGGAGATAAGGGGCCAAAAAGCGACGGCCGTGGTACCCCGGTGTAGTTCTGGGCGGACTCTGGTCGTGCACATAGTCCGTAGCCGGAGAAAACAAGCACGGGTACCTGTAGACCGAGACTGTGCACTCATGTTTATGGTGTCTAGGGGTTGACACCCTAGGGCTTGATACACCCGACGGGTGGACCCGGCACAGTTCGACTACATTCATGTTTGAGCCGTATTGACACCAACACGTGACGAGTTAGGCTTAGGAAGCCGATCGATTAGACCGTTGGGTTGGACCTCGTGGTAGGGTCACTTCATGTTATTGGACCTAGTAAGAGGGTCACTTCATGTTATTGGGCCAAAGCTTGGGCCGTGGGATCAATATTTGTATATCCAAGTCATGTTAGTTTGCTAGTACACCCGTGGTGCAAAACCTTAATCTTGATTATGCGATGACACCTTTATCTACCTCAATAGTTATGATGTTATCCTTATATTCATACTTGCTGCTCATGTCAGTTAACTTTATCAGTTTACATCGATTGTAGTAGGGCTTACTCAGTCTTTTTGACTGACCTGTTTCCTTTCGCCTCTTTTTCTTCCGTTTCCCCCCCCCAGGTTCTCAGGGAGGGAATACAGGAGCTTAGCTGGATCTTACCTGCTTTTCTTGGATAGCTCATGTATGCTTTGGACTTGAGCTCGCTATGGTTTTTCTGCCTTGGGGATAGCTACTTATGTTTTTCTGTTCAGTTTCAGATGATGTGTTTTATGTACTAGACTTGTTTTTATTTGGAAAAAAATTGACATTATGATGTACCAGACATGTTTTGAAATGGTTTAAATCTTCCGCTGTTTTATCTATGTTATTTACTCTGTTTACATATATACATATGTTCTTGTTCTGCCTTGATATATCATTATGCATGTTTACCTGATTCAAACGCCCTACCAAAGTCAGAGTGCTTGCAAGAGTCACCCTGGCGGAGGTGGGATGTTACACCTATACAAATTATTCTGCTTGAACAATGGAAAGAACAACAATATTCACAAGCACCTATACAATAAGAGCAGCAACCTCCATAATAACAATGATGACATAGACACGAATCTCAAGCCAAACTTAGCGAACCAATTTAATATTATTCCGACCCAGATATACAAGAAGTTCGGTTTATTGCTATACCCAGTGAAAAGTGTCCACGTTACCTTACAAAATCAGCGAATTATTTTCCTAAATCAACAAGTCTTAGGTAAGAAGATTATATGGCTTGAACATTCATTTTCAACTCGAATGACTAAAGTTGAAAAGACTTTAGACAAGTTTATAACCACACTTGGAAAGATAATTCGCAAAGTCTGCGGTCGCTCTTTATATAGATCCTCTTCTGCATCCCTACTCAACCTCCTTCACGCCTATTTTACAGGATATTCCTCCGTGATCAAATTCTCATGGTGAATCTCCTGAGTATCATGCACCTGGAAAAGAAAAAATTGAAAAGGAAGAAGGGTACGAAATGTCTTGGCCATCAGAAGTGCCTCCTCAAGAATATCATGCTTTTCAAGGATTATCTATTCAGGAGGGTGTTGCATACAACAATGAATTTTAGTTGCAACAATATGGCAATCAATCCTCCGAATTATGGGGCCACTTCATGATTAATACTTTGTGACTTTTATGTGTTTGTCACTTTGTGTGATTGGCATGTTTAAATTATCACTTTCATTTATGATTTTTGATAATGCCAAAGGGGGAGATAATATGGGATCACTAATTTAGGGCGAGCATTAACACTAGTCGTATGGTTGTCATCACCAAAAAGGGGAAGAATGTTAGATCCTCTGTTTTGAACTTTTCATGATGACAACTATACGACTATAGAAAGTATATGTAGCGTATCACATAATCTTACATGAATTATTCAAGAAAGAGATGAAAGCATAAAAAAGGCCACATGACATACTCAAAGACTTCATTGGAAGAATATTTTTAGGTATTGAGTATTAATATATGTAAACCCCCCTTGAATATATATGAGCATTTTCAAATATATACACAGAACAGTCTGTTCATGTACATACATCTGTCAATATATGACAGACGTTTCGTACTAGTTTCAGGAAAAAAATTCGGACTTAGCACAGAAGTCTGTCATATTTGACAAATGTCTGTTCATGTTCTGGGGAATTTATTTCCTGAAACCGCGGACGTCTGTCACCATATGGACAGATGTCTGTCGTTGTGTCTGGGACATATCCATAGTACATTGACAGACATCTGACCATATGGAAAGACATTTATCCTGGCAACAACTGTTTTATTTTGAAAGGTTTTTTTTTTTTTTTTCAAAGGTCACAACTTTTATTTTAAACTCTAAATTAGTTCTTTAATGGATTTACTATTTCAAATGAAGAGTTTTTTACTTTCAAAGGTTAAATCCCTTCATAAAAGTTTTTCAATTACAATAAATATATCTTGGATTGAAGGTTTTGATTACCTAATCTCTCTGAATCTATTTTATACTTTCTAATCTTTTGGTATTCATTATCTCACTCTAAAAGCTTTCATTTGGCACTCAAATTTTATATTTCTATGCAATTCAATTCTTATATCAATACAAGGAGTTTATAGGAGAACTCTATACGATTCAGTCAAAATATGTATTGCAAAGAACACACTATTGTCAAAGCCTCTTTTCATCTGTAAGCTAATTCCTCCAGGCTAATCAAGTGTAGTTTGTATTAGTAAGAAAGCCGAAATGGAGCTTCGGGACCAAATGTAGGATGGGAGGTCCGAACTAGGATAAAATACCGGTGTGATTGCTTCTTACCTTACTTACTTTATTGCTTACTGGTTATTATCATTACTTTCTATAGTTAGACACACACATACGATCCACATACAGACTTTTAGTTTCGATATGGTAGTTTTTCGACTAATGATTTTGGCTTGTGGTAAGGATGTGGTGCTTCAACACAATGATTTATTCATTCGACGATGTGAATCCATGATGGGAAGTAGCAGCAACTTTGTTGATGGATGGTTTTCTCCGTGAGGTAGAGTAATGGGACTGAGTCAAGATGTAGAGAATGCAGGTCCGGATGGTGACACAATTATTCAAAGTGGCAGAAATATTAGCTAAGATGGAGGAGCTGGATGCAGAGGTTCAGGAGGCAGAGTTTGATGATAGATGTAGTTGTTTAGGCAGTTCCTGATCAGGAGACTATAGTTGGAAGTATAAAGATAGTTCCTGAACAACTCTACCGTGGAGATACATATGCAAATGGGTCGTTAGTATGAAGGTTCGAGAGGGAAGTTAGAGATTTGAGGCTTGAGGCTTGAGCGTTGAACGAGTCTTTGACCAGATGTAAGTTGTAAGCTAGTTCAGATGTTGCCTGTTGGATATTCAACCAAACTGCAGGTTGTTTATCTAGAAGAATTATTACTATTATTTTCACTTATTCTCAACCATATGTTGGTTGTCGGCCAAATGTAGGTTGTTTTAGTTCAGAGCCTTCGAACTATAGTTATGATGTAACTAAAACATCTTCATTGAGTGAATGTGGGGATGGATGATTTATGCTATGCTTGCTTTGTCATTTATCGCTTTTAGGGGTGTCACTAGATGTAAGTAGCGTTGATGAAGATAGGTTGCGTTGATGCAGACATTTAGACACCTCAGCATGACGTAGGGTACACCTAAAATAATTAGCATAAAGTAGTATATACTTTTTTGTGCTGACTCTGTATACTCAAGGACGCATCATGTATGGATTTCCATACTTTTGGCCCATTTACTATTATGACTATTATTGTATTTTGAGATAATTTATCCCTCACACAAGACTGTTATCCGATCGATTTTATGTTCCCTCTTAATACCTTGGGTACTCATCAAAAACATCGATGGGTAGTTAACTAGAAGGTTTAAGGTTTATCTGGAACTGCTCAGATGGATTAATAGAAGATGTCATCGTTTCATATTATACTTGTATTGTTGTTTTTTCTGCTGTGTGACACCAAGGAGCCATGACAATGTCGACTACTTATTTAAACATATTTTGTATGTGAGTTTATTATCTCTTATATAAACTCTATTATGTGACTATATAAGGCAGTTTACTTTGATTTTATGGTTTTATGCGGTTACTACCATCTTGCTTGTTTTGTATCTATGAATTATATTATATTTTATTGAAAGCATTATGAGATATATGATAAGTTCTATATTTTTTCTTGGTGTTTCTTTCTTCTTTCTTCTTCTATTCCATTCTTCCTCATTACCTTCTTTTTTGATTTCTTTCTCTTGGCAATCATACTGCTTTAATCAGGTGCTTGTACAATGCACTATTGGGTTATATGAGCACTGATGGTGTATGGCAGCCATCACCAATGTTATCATAATTTAGGTCGCATTGTTTTATATAAGTAATATCGAATCAAAGTTAATGTACATAAAGAGTACGTATTTGTATTATTTTGGTTTTCAAAAATATATATTAGTAGTGTATATATATAGTATATGCTGTTTTGCACATGAGTGTCATTGAAATGGGTTTTTATTAGCAACTAATCATTATAACCATTTATCTGAGGCGACTTAGTAAACGAAAAACTGCTCCATTTCTCAGGTTAAGAATTGGGAAAGATCGGGGATCACTAGCCAATATTCACATAATATGTTTCCAATAGTCATACAAACCATTATTAGGGATGTCCCGATTTCTTTAATTGGTTTATCACATGGGTGCAAGGAGTGGCTATGCTAAGCTGTATAGATACGTAGGTACCTAAGAGGAAAACTGTTCTTAGGAACAAAGATGGCTATGGTGTGATGCAAGATCCGTTTGCATTCTTGCAAGGATTTCTTCGACGACTTAGAGTTGAAGGTGAAGTGAAGAAGGGGTTCAATCCAAGGAAGCTCCAATTTGATCGAGAGTTTTTATAACTTTGATTCTCTAATTATGGACTCACTCGAGATTCGTTCATGGTTAGCTTCGAAGAAATTTGTCTTGACTCCTAAGACATTAGTGTTTGGTTGAGGAGTTCATTGATTTGTGTACAACGATATGGTTGCATCGAAGTATGTGGCCAGATTCGATATGATGACGAGGTAAGCTTACTTCCCCGTTATTACCCCCACACAAGAAGGATGGGAGTTTGTTACTGGTTTGAGCGATCAACCAGGATCATTTAGATAAATGATGAAGGCTTGAGAATTTGGTCAGAGGAGCTCATGGTGTTCGAGTTTGGATTTAGTTGAGTGTTATCTTGTCTATATAGGCTGATCATGGAAATATATGCTTAGATCATCGTTCCCATTTTTTGCATAATTGAAAAGAAAGGAACATGTAACGTCCCGTATTTTCCGTAGTCAGATATTTTATTTATTTTATTATATTAAACATTCATTTGGAAGTTAGAAATGGATATATAATATATAATTCGTTTATAAAGCAAAGTTGAATGTTAAATTTATATTTAAATTATAAACGAGCTCGTAACATCGTGGTAGTTCGTAATATTTAGTTTTGAACTTCAATTGAATATACAGGATCCGATATAAATTGGAATTCTATGAAACAAGAATCTCTGAAACTATTTGATTATAATTTTCTAATGAAAGAAGAAAATGGAGATTTCATATTCTAGATTTTGAGTTATGTTTAATTCAAATTTTAAAATAGTCGCTATGGAATTATTTATAAATTGTAATGATTAATTTAATGAATTTAATTCGATTTGAAAGGAATTTATTGGTAACTCAAGATAAAGATCAAATTAAGCTACGAAACGAATTCCTTTAAATTCGTAATGATGTTTAGAGTCAGAATAGATATATTGTTTGTTATTTTTGGAGACCGGTATTTTGGTGTCCAAAATAACGTTGTTTTACGGGTAAAATAGCATAACTGCTTTTCAAACGACTTTGTTTTTCAACTAAACTAATTTTATTAAATCTGTAATGATTAAGTGTTGTAGCGTTTCAAATTTCAAGTCATTTGGATTTATTTTGCGATCGTAGATAATTTAAACGCGTGATTTTCCACCTTTGAATTATAAAGGGATTTTTACAAACGATCTTGGAATTTAATGAAACCTTTTCCATCGTGTTTGGAATATTTTTCTATGCTAGGATTACGATTTTCACCTCAATTGAATATCGTATGTTGTTATTTTCGGTTACTTCACCCTTGTCTTTCGTTAAAATAATTTAATAAATCCATACCCTATATATACCACCAACATACTTAACCCAAAAAAAATTTATTTCCGCTGGTCAACGTAATTATGCGGCCGCCACATTTACAAAACAAATGGACAAAATATCATGATTTATTTTCCTTCCAATCTCGAAATCTGATCACCTAATTCGAAATCTTCCGACAAAAATAACGTCGAGCTCAGTGAGCTCTTCAAGATGGACGGTGGCGATCATCACTGGTGAACCATGATAGCTGGAAACAGACATGAAGGCGTTTGGGTATATGAGCTGATTGGCAATGAACGGTGAAGCAAGGAGGTTCGAAACTTATGGTGAAGTCGGAGCAGGTCAGGGCGCATGGGATGGTGGTTTCAGATGAAGATCCGATGGTCGTGAAGTGGAGCAGCAGTCGGGGTTGAGGCCAAATGTAGGTAACAACGGTTATTCAATGGGAGGAAACAAAGTGTCGGGAAGATACAAAACAAAGTTGGGTAGAACTTTGTATATAAGAAGCGTTGAACGATGCAAGAAATTGGGATCATGGCCGTTAATTTGTATCGGCAGCTAGTAAACAAGTACCAGGTAGGTTTTAAAAAGGGTATCAGGTGAAGAGTTGAAGTTGAGGAAATTGTCATGAAGTTTTTGAGGCGTTCACAGAGGAGTACAGGAAGAAACAGATCGGTCACGAGGGTAGCAGAACTTATTGGGCACGTTTGTATTGAGGCAGTAGAATTAGTTTTGGCAGCCAGCGGATGGAGTAACGAATTGAAAAGTAAAAAAACATCAGGCAAATTCTGGAATGAAACAGCAGGAAGACGATGCGTGCTAAAAAAAAGATCGGTCGATTAATAGATTAAAAGTAATTTGTTTATTTTTAAAATATAATTAAGGGTTAAATTAAATTTATTAAAGTGAAAATTAGGGTCACATCCTTAGAATAAAACTTAATTAAGCTCACATCCTCCTGTTTCAAAACATATAAATTACATCCCTAATTTTAAACAGCGGCTAATTTTTTCCCAAAACTGTCCTTTTTCTTAATTCACGCCGTAATAACCTAGGTCGGATTTACTCAGTACGTAATTAGTATTTTTTTCTTTTCCAGAAACTTATATTCGTTGTCAATGGCGGCGCTGTCTTCAATTTCATTTCTTCAAATCGTTGATTATATCAAACCTAGATTTATTCACTTGATTGAGTTCTTCTGTTCAGTCAGATCTAGGGTTGATTATTGTCAGAGAGAAGTAGCGATTGAAATTTGCAGCGACTTAGGTAATTACGGATGGTTCAATGAATAGTCGCAATGGAAGTTTTTTACAGCTGGTGCTTGCGATTTTTCAGGTGATTTACTCAAAACGATCGCTTCTTTTATGTCGATCAAAACCCGTGATAAAAACCGCTGGTTATCAGTTTAATCAACATCTTCCTGTTTTGCTTGAAATTCGATGTAGTCATCATCAAATTACATTAAATAGCGAAAAAAAGTATGAATCTGGTTGCTTTTTTTCGTACTGGACTGTAGATACTGTCTTTTGGTAATCTGTATTTTATTCAGTAAATATTTATGATTGTAAGCAAGTACGCACAAAAAATAAATGTTTGAACGCATTAATTCGTAGTAGATGCACGCTGGAATTCCAGAATTATACAATTCAGCAAAATAACAATAATATCTGCATATATTTATGCAAAAATACTAGATATTTGCATACAAATATACATATATTCTATATTCTGGTTTTCTGCATGTTTGATATAAAGTTGCATACAGATATGCATATATTAATAATAGATGCATATTTGTAAGCAATTTATTTACATAAATGATGAATATAGATAAATGAAAAAATATATGCATATTTGTATGCATATATCTAGAATATATGCATACTTATAATCAACTTTTCTGAGTAAGCAAGTACGCACAAAAAATAAATGTTTGAATGCATTAATTCGTGGTAGATGCACGCTGGAATTTCAGAATTATACAATTCAGCAAAATAACAATAATATCTGCATATATTTATGCAAAAATACTAGATATTTGCATACAAATATACATATATTCTATATTCTGGTTTTCTGCATGTTTGATATAAAGTTGCATACAGATATGCATATATTAAGAATAGATGCATATTTGTAAGCAATTTATTTACATAAATGATGAATACAGATAAATGTAAAAATATATGCATATTTGTATGCATATATCTAGAATATATGCATACTTATAATCAACTTTTCTGAGTACTTGCAAAACCAAGTGATCTAACAAAAGTTGCATACATTTATGATCATTTTGACAATATATGCATATTTTAACAATAGTTGCATGATTCTATTGATGAAGTAATAATTGTTGCAGTTATCTTCATTTAATTGTGAATATTGTTACGCATTTCTTAATAATTATTCCATGTTTCTATCTAGATATTTTGAATAGTTTCTTAACAAATCCTATTATCCAATTGACAATTGGTTATGCTTTATAAATTTTTGCAGTGTCGAATATGCAATGTTTGTAATGAATATGATGAATCAAAGAAGTGAGGAAAAAGAACCGGACAAGAAAGATGAACTTTACAACGCTTAGGATGTTGATTTACAAAGAGCGATGCTCGCATACAAAATTGTGAACTGCAAACCGCAAATCTGGACTCCAAGTCAAGACCTGACACAGAACTGGTTGCTATCGAATGCAAACAACGTGAAATAAAACTGAAAAATTTGATGTTTAGAATGTTTTTGTGAATATTTGTATTGTTTTTTTTAACTACGGTTTGTTGATTATTACTTACGGAAATGAATTACATGGGAATATTACGTAGTGTTCGAAGTTATTTTGATTCTGTATGATAATCTAGTATTTTTGCTTACTGGTGTGCAGTTATTCAATATATTAGCATCGTTGTATGCAAAATATTATGAAAATTTGCAAAATTGAACTGCAGAAGTAAAATAATTGCATACTTATATGAAATCATTAATATTAGTTGCATAGGAATATGCAAAACAATACAAATACTAATTGCGAGCATATAATTTCCATAGTTGCATACATTTATGAATTTATCTGGAATAATTGCATACATTACTACATAAATTTGCACAAGTATTCAAGACGAAAATGCTGTCCATATTATTTTTAATACTAATTACACGAGCAAAAGTTCAAAACATGCACAGAGCAAAATGCAGCGTTATAACTGATGCATAGTAAGATGTAACAGGTAAATGAATGTTCAAATATTATGCATATATTTATTCAAATATAACAAATATTTGCATACATTTCAGCTTAAAAAATGTCAATCTAAAATAAAGCCACAATAAAAAACTGAACTGATTTTATTACATCACATAAATATTTACAACAAATGGTAAAAGTAAACACTAAAACTAAGTGTCTTAAAAACATAAAATTCATTCATAATTCAGCAATGGAACTACATAATCATGTCGTAGTAATTCAGTATTTAAGCTATCATTTTCTCGAACATATCTATGCATGATTTCAGGCTTTCTCCTGCTCACTTTCAACTGCATCATTTTCTTTTACATTAGTTCTCTGCAAAAAAAGGAAAACATTTTTAAACAAGCATGTTTAAATGCATATAAGTATGAAAAAAATATTGGATATATGCACATTTGTATGCAACAGTTATTACTACATCAACAAAATTATGCAACAATCATTACATATATGCACACTTGCATTGTAAAATTTAGATTTACTGCACAGAAATTATGAACATATTTGTTGATGGTTTCAGGCTTGCAATCATCAATTTTAATTAAATGTATATATTCATGCAACATTCCAGTAATAACTGCAAATTAGTTTGCATAGAAGAATGCTATATTTCTGATTAAATTCATTAATTTATTCAAGTACTATTCCTACATTTGTGAATATAAGCAAGCATCTGTGTTGAACATTACATCCACATAAGCAACATTTTTTTGATATATAATTGTATGTTTGCATACGTAACAAAAATATGCATACAACTATAAAAATAATGTAAATAAATGCATATTTCCATTCAGAATTTCATTATATACTCATTTATACAAATCAAATAATTTTGCAACATCCATGATAAAAATCACAGCAACGAAAAACATTTCTGGCCAAAAATCACTCAACCATGTTACTATTTCATAATAAAGTCTTTCAACAATGTTTTAAATCTGGAAAAAACGATAGTACCAAATTTTTTTGCAACCAACAACAATTTTTTAAACAAATTTGCATAAATAATTGTATGTACTCATATACTCATGCAATAATTCCAATTAATCCATATTTTAATATAAAATTCGACAAGAACAGCTGTTGTTTGACAGAAAAAAAAACAAATTTTTACCTTCGTTCTCCCCATATGACGCTATTTTCTGTTCAAATCACCAATGATTTTAGGCGTCTTCACTCGATCGAGATTAAAAAATCAAAATTGGCTTAATTTTTTAATTTTTCCTTTTCGTCGACTGCCCTATTTCTGCGGCGTGAAAAATGAAGCGAGGATATGTGGAACGAGGAATTTTAGGTTTTGAAAGGATATAATCGGGATTTTTCCAGCGTAATTTCAAAACTAGGGATGTTTTCTATATTATTTTTATCACCGGTTTTTTTTTATATTTTGAAACTTAATAGGGACTTGTAAAAAACGCACCCTTTATTAAATCGTTAACTTTAAACTTGTATAACTTTTACATGTGTTAACAGAACCCAATGAAACAACTTCCATTGGTACCGTATTGAAGAGCAGAACATTATGGAACTGATCTGGATAGTATAGGAGACAACTGGGATTTACCATTAAATTAAATGATTGTTTTGTTTAACTGTAATCAACCGTTTCAGAAATAATTGGAATTAAAGTGTGTATAACTCACTTAATTTTTACCCATTTATATTTTATATAAGTCGGGATTTAATTTGTGTGATATGGTTGATAAATGTTTGTTGTGTGTTGAATATTATTTATATATTGGATGAATTAGTTGATTTAAACGTTCGTTTATTTTACATGAAATCTAATCGTTATTTTAATTATTATTTCCAAACGAGGTAACTTACCTTGTTGGTTAGGTTTATAATAATATAAACTTATTCAATAAAAATATGGATGCTTTGGCTACTGTTATTTATTTATTGTTAAATATTACATCTGTTTATTGAATTAAACAATATTATTTGAGTAACGTATTTGGATGTAGGGAAAACAGGTAGGAGGGATCCAAATGGATTCCTCAAAATTTATTGTTTATTTTCATATTACAATTATATGAAATGTCTGACCAAGCTGATTAAATGATTATTATTGAATCATAATTCAGCGTTTGAGATGAGATTAACCAATAGGTAATATTGGTTGAGTAATTGGCATCAGATGGCTTGAAAATCAATCGTTTTATGAATATTGATTTACCATCAGTGAAATCGACTGCAATGAAGTTATAAAATTTATTTTATAACTGAAGATAAAATTTGAAATCTATTATTATTAAATGGAAGTTTATTAAACAGGAAACTATATTCAATATTTATTATTTGAATTATAAGTAATTGTTAAGTGATTCTACAAAATAACTTCATATGTTAATAAGAATTATAAGCAGATGAGCAGAAATTAATGTAACGGTTAAGAGTTGGATTAATCGTTTCTAAGATACAATTAAATGGGGATATTTAAATTAGTTATATTATTAATTAATTTGAAGGAAGTATTAATTGGAATTGATTAATGAGATAATCATGGGATGGGTTGACTAATTCAAATATTTTATTTGGAATTGGTTATTTGAATAATTTACTTTTAATTAATCAAATGGAATAGTAACAAATAATTGTTTTAATTTTAATAAGGCTTTGAAAAGGAAATTTATTATTTATTTTAGTTAATAAATCTATTAACTAATTTTACATTTAAATCAGAAATTTATTATTTATTTCCCTTAAGTTGGTTATTATTTTAATTTAAGAGATTAGTTCTTAAAGGAAATGATTTAAGTAATCGAGAGTGTAATGGAATATAGTTAAATTGTGAAAATAGTTTATAATAGAGTATATATTATATTTTAAAACCCGAGTTTTTGTGAATAAAGTTATGAAAGAGGTTGTAAGAGAATATGATGGTTTTAAATAGATGTTTACTTAATATTTAAATTAAGCAAGAAGACATCGAGGTAAAAAGGGTTTTATATTAAACCCGAGTTTTATAACCGATGTTTATAGAAAGGAGTGTGAGGTTAAAACGTTTAGTTTAAATTAACGTTACTAAATAATGGAATTGCAATGAGATTTTCAAAAGGAAAATGGTTGAAGGGATTAAAAGTGGAATAATATGGGTAGATGAAGAGTTAAGATAAGGAATTAAATAATTAGAACCTAACTGGAGGTTGGTTGAGTTGAGTATTTTTCTGAGTATTAATCTGATGTTGATTTCGGTCATCGGGGTTGATTATTTTCTTACCAATTTATGGTCAGAAACTAATGAGGGTTGAAGTATAGAAATACACGGATAAGAAATAAAAAGATATTTCCAATGAAAAAGGAAATAGAAGATTATAGGATATATATAATGGGATTTCCAAAGTAACGGAAATGAAAAGATTTGAGAATATATATATATATATATATATATATGTGTGTGTGTGTGTGTGTGTGTGTATATATATAAGGATATCTCCAATATAAGGGAAACAAAAAGAAATTATGTGAAAATATAACAATATTTTCGAGGAGAAAGGAAATGAAAAGTGGAGTTTTGGAATGAGTTTATTTTTAAAGAGAATAAGGGTTATTGTTTTTCAAGCAAAGAGAATAAAAGAGATTTTCATAATGATTATTTTACGAATAATAAGTTAAACTAGTTTTCCAGTTTTGGTGCAAATGATAATTAATGGAAAAACTGGATATTATTAAGTGTTAAAATAAAATTGTTTTGTGGATACTCTTATATTAAAATAAGAGGCGAAAAGCTATATTCGAATTACTATAATATTTTGAGGTTTTTAAACGAATATTTTTAATTTAAGAAGCCAAGTGATGCTGAGTACTAAACCCGGAAATTCTATTTTATTTTTATGGTTGAATGGTTGTTTTATTTGATAGTTAAATAACCGACTATCAAATCTAGTTTATACAATTGTGGTATGGAAAGGCTGAGATCAAATTTATATTCGAATACCATTCCGACCAGCAAATACGAAAACGTAGAAGATACCAGATGCTGATCGAGACGGAGAAAATGAAGACCGTAGATCTTCATAAAATGGAAGAACCACTTAAAATATCTGAGTCGACTCGGAGATATACTAGGTTCTGTCATGGCTGAAATCTATGGATTTCAAGGACTACTCGTTACTGATCTATTGGGTGATACCTAGGATGTGGTAGGAGGGTGCCTTCGGTGAATCGTATACTTGGATGACTTATATGGACGAATGTCTGACAGAGTATTTCTTAAGAGTCACGTAGGTTGATTTCTTCAAGCATACCATAGTTGTAGGCAGAGAAAAGGCCTTTCTCTTAACCTAATAACTAGAGTATTTTTGTTGATGTCAATTAGTGTTTTTTGATGGATCTGACAATGTGGCATTCAAAGTGAATGGTTATTAGATATTCTAAAAAAGAAGATTTAAACCCCAAGCCTCATCAACCGGGAAATGGTATAAAATCGGGTAGGTCGCATGGCCAAGTGCGTCGCTCCCAATTAGGGTGTATTATCATCTAGAGAATATTCATATTTGTTACTTCTTTTCATTTCTGTATCTCCCGGGTACTATGGTGGTCGCGACAAAAAGTCGTAAGGTGATAATACATTCAGAATATTCAGGTGAAGTGAATGGCCGATTATGTTTAGTCTGAGTTGCAAGATGTTTTTGTTGAATTCAGTGTATTCCTCTCTAGAGATACACTGTCGGAATGTTGTCCCATACCTTGCCAGCTAGAAATCCATTCTCCCATAAGAGTCTCGGTTTTGATTGTATACTATGTATGTAGAGCGTGAGATGCAAGCGTTCTGCTAGATTGTTATTTACTTGATTTAGTCACTATTATAATATCAGAAAAGATATGATTTCAAAAATATTCTAGGTTATCGTAAGGGAAAAACCATCCGTGTTTTTTTGTGGATCGGTCTTACGATTATCCTTTAGAAAATATTTTGACTTTAAAATCAAGTTGGATGTTGCTTGTAAACTTAGTGGGTTTCTCACTCTGGTTCACCAGACTGATATGGCATTTGTAGTGCTCGGGTTAGACCGAGATTTATAGGTTCAGGTTATCAGGTGCTGTGAAGAGACAAGCTGAAAGAGTTTAGACATATGATACTATATAGTATTATTCCACTGTGTGATTGTATATGAGGACAATTTATTATAACTGTCCAGATTCGTTGATGTACTTTGATGATTGTAAGTTTTATTTCAAGCTCTCAATAAAGATTTATTTCTATATTATACTTTGTTCCGCTGCGAAGTGAGACTCTGATGTTGTTGTGTTGTTTTTCTACTTTTTCTTCTATTCTAATATTTCTTTCTTATCTTACCCTCTACTTTCTTTTTATTAACTATTTGGTGTTTTCAATATTTTAGTTCTGGCAAGTAATACGAGTTTATGTATTATTGTTGGAATTCGGGCATCGAAATCCCTGGGTCGTTACAGAAAGGACATCGCTAGTTGAGATATGTTTTTCACCAATGGTGTTTCCATATGTGTTTTACGTTGACATCGAGGTTTCAGCGTTTCATTTGATTTAGCACTTTTAATGATGGAGCAGGATTTGGACCCGAGAATATTAATTTATCCTTCCTTGATTGTGACTTACTATGTCAAGGGATTGCCTGGAATATATGTGTGTAACATCCGGTGTTTGATTGCTAGGAATTAATACTATGGATGACTGCAACATCCATAACATTTAGTTTCGGGCCTTGAGGTGGGGGAGTGTTACAACATGGGTGTCTGTACATGGCAGTATACATGGTTCATCAAAACATAATCTCATTGAGTCATGTTTGCTTATTTGATAGCTGTTTGCTAATGGGTTGCTTTAGGCTTAATTGATTTAGTCTTAGACTCTAGATTTGACTTATTGGGTTGTTATTACATTTAGGATAGATTGGCCAAGTAAGTATTGAATAATAGTAGATTACGAGAGGATGTCAGCGATGATAAGCATAGATGATGGGCAGCGAGTATGGTAGGATGCCCACCAGATGAGGAGGACATGGTTAGTTAGCTACAACAGCTTGAGATTCCAAATGTTAATTTATTGACAGTACTAGTCGCTAAAGGGATTTAGTTCCATATTGACCTGATAACGGATGCTAGACGTATAATTATACCTTTGGGAATGACGACATCAAGAAAGAAGAGAATGATCATAAGGTGTGGATGATTGATCTTTTGGAAAGAGTTCCATTCAGAGGAGTATATCATTGTATGGAGCATTTGTAGTATTTGTTAACGTTAAAAAATGTCGTAAACATCAAAGATTCCTATTACTAGAAATAGTTAATTTGGTCGCAAGACTAAGTAAGAGAAAGCAGTAAATGACACGATAGTTTATAGTGGTTCGATCCCGGATTAGGCCTACATCCACTTTGGAAGGATGTTGAACTTTTATTAGTCACTCAAGAATTACAAGGTAGAGCCATGCTCATTACATTCACTTTTATCATTGTCATATGCTAGGCATTTGGGAAAAAGAATATTTAATTCTCCTTCTTCCTCAAATAGGAGATGCCATTAATAAGGTCTAAGAAGCTCTAGGAAGGTCTCAAGTGAAGAAAATCCAACCCCTTTGAAGTGTGAAGCCATGGGCTATTTATATGAGTGGGGGTAGGTAGGAGTAGGTAGAAATAGGGGACCACTAGTAGAATTTCGAACCCACCACCTGCACACTACAAAATTTCGAACCTAGGGATGGATTTGGAATTTCGAACCCAGGCATGGGTTCGAGATTTCGCCCCCACTGGGTTCGAAATTCCGAGCCCAGGTGTATGTTCGAAATTTCATACCCGCCTGGTTCGAAATTTCGAACCCAGGCATGGGTGCGAAACTTCGCGCCCGTAGGGTTCGAGATTTCGAACCCACGCGTGGGTACGAATTCGACATCCTGCCTGGTATGAAGTCTATCTGAGGAGCGCGATGATCCCGGGATCGGGCGCTTGAGGCTCGTAATCCCCGCGGGGCCCGTGGCCTTGGTTCGCGGATGTCTTCCGAGTGCTGCGAGGTTGCGAGCGATGCATTCCCTTCTTGATCCTATCTCCTTTACTCATGAGCATCCTTTTTTGGCCTCAACTTCACGCGATATGTTGAGTTGAGCGTGTCTGATGCACTCTTGGGAACCAGACCAAAAAATCGATTAACATTTGCCCGCAAAGTACGTCTTGTCTTGACATGATGTGCTTTGTGTTGGTTGAGATGGTAGTTAAGCTATTAGTTCTTCCTGTAATTCAAAAATCGACTAAGCGTTGGTTGTTGGGGAATGCTCTGTACTCAAGTCGCTCAGCGCCCATAGTGCGTTGTTCTCGTGGATGCGCGGGGGTCAATATGCACTTGCATGGAATGCGTATACGAGAGAGTGTGGTGCAGTGCTTTAAAACCTGAGGTATGTCATCATCAATTTTTTTTTGTGTTGGAAATTTTCGAACTCGTAAGCTCGAAATTTCGAACCCACTGGGATCGAAATTTCGAGCCTAGGGTATCGGGATTCCGAACCCTGGGGGTTCGAAATTTTGAACCCATGAGGTTCGAATTTTCGAACCCCTCGAGGTTCGAAATGTCGAACCCGGGGTTTCGAAATTTCGAACCCGTACTTGAATATGAAGGGACCCTTTTTTCCTTTTATAGATAGGCCCCCCTTCACATTTTTCCTCCTATTTTTTCTTTCTTTCGCCGCCATTGTTAAAAACTTCAAACCCGATAATTCTGAACCCGATAATTTCGAACCCGATAACTTCGAACCCGAACTAGGCGAGGCTTTCGGTCGAGGAGATGAGAAGGGGAGGAAGTCGAAGGGCCGCGGTGGAGACCTCGAAACCTCGTGGGTTCGATTTTTCGAACCCAGCTAGACTCGACTACTCGAACCTCCGAGAGTTCAAATTTTTGAACCTCACTGGGTTCGAATTTTCGAGCCCACTGGGTTCGAAGTCTCGAATCCTCATGGGTTCGAATTTTCAAACTCCATGGGGTTCTAAGCATCGAATCCCTGAGGGTTCGAGTTTCCGAACCCCGTGGGTTCGAATTTACAAACCCCCTGTCTGGGTTCGAAATTTCGAACCTAGGGAGGTTCGGATTTTCGAACCCGGATGGGTTCCAAGTTTCAAAACCTTATGGGTTCAAAATTTCGATCATATAGAGGTTCAAAATTTTAAACTTGGATGGGTTCAGAGTCTCGAACCCTTCTGGGTTCGAAATTTCGAACTTGGGGTCCGAAATTTCGAGCCCGACATGGTTCGGAACTTGGTCTTTGATGTGCCGGGCTCTTTCTCTGTCGTGCGATTGGACTTTGTCTTCCGGATACTCGTCTCTGGACATGCATACTTGGTGTTGATGCATAAGTTGTTAACCGTGCGAGCGGGGTTTTAGGATTGTTCACATAGGATAGAGCATACAACCGAATTGGGACTTGGACTGTTTCAAATTGTTCTGGACTTTCTTTATGTAGCTTATTTTTGCGTAACATTACACGCACATATTAGTTGTCACCAACACGATGGTTACAAGTCACTACACTGCCCGTTCTAATACTGATGCATTAAAGTTTAGCTGAAGATGCAGACAAGGTCATAGACTGGAAAGACTACGGAAGTCGAGGCCTCCTAGAGCTTATCACACACATCCGACTCTACCCATAGAGGTAGCTCGTCTGGCAGCGAGCTTGAGACCACCGAAGGATCAACTCCTTCTCATACAACCAGTTTGCCCGAAGTGCCTGAGACCGGGGAGCAACTTGAGCGGCAATATTCCCCGGTTGTGACTGAAGAGGCCGAGAATGTGGATATCATGGGTGAGGATGCGCCCGCACCTCCGGTAGCCCCGGACATGTTGCTTGATGCGGTGATTTTGGAGAATCCTATCGATTCGGTACCATCGTGCATGGATGCTACCACGGTCAGGAAAATGGCGGCATGATTTAACATACCGGTGGATGATGCCCATGCCCCTGGGAGAGATGGCAGAGCCCATGCTATGCCCGAGGGGTCTTACTGCTTGGAACCAACAAGCTTGCTTTGCCGGGTGTGTGCCCCCCCGGCTAATGACTTCATTTGAAACATGCTTTTCTATTTCTGTCTTGTGCCATCACAACTGCACCCTAATGCTTATGCTTCTCTCTTGGGCACCTATGTTCTCTTCCACGAGCTTTTGCGCTGGGAACCCACCGGGGAAGATATTCGATATTTCTTCCACCTAAGAAAAACGAGCGCTGCCTCCCCCTCTCAATGGTTTCTAGAGGCGACTGCTGCTACCAAATTTTTTGTCGGAACGTGGCCTAGGCTGTCAGCGTTTAAGCGCGAGTGGTTTTTCATTAGCTTCCCTCCCGAATTTGCCAGAAGATGGATTGAGGGAAGTAAGTATTTCTCTAGCTCATTCCTTGTCGTAAATTTTTGGTTCCTTCCTTTATTTATGGCTTTAATTGGGTTATGACAGGAAATCCAAAGGCGCCTACTGGGGACGAATACCGACAATGCCTTAATGCTTTGCACGTGATACCAGAGAATCTCTGCGATACTAGCACCGTGACGAGTCAGGATTGCCTCCGCCGCGCTGGATTTCTACCTACCAACCGGGCTGTGATCGGGCCTGCGGTTGCTGCTAGTGCGCCAAGAGAGGGATCCATGGCAGGTCCAACCACCACTAGGCGGAAGAGGAAAATGCCTCCTGTAGGAGGAGAGCTGCCAGAGACTGCTCGACCTTAAGGAGATGCGTGCGGAGGCGAGGCTCGCGTTCACGAGGGGGTTGCCAGAGTTGAGGGGCTGCCGAGCACTCTCGTCTCGCCTCCAACAAGGGAGGGGGAGGGAGTGCCGGTTAGACCACAGTCTCCACCAACTCCCTTAGGGGCCACTGCCTTGCCCGAACCCGCGGGCCAGTTTGATGGCTTGGAAGGACTTGATTTAGTAGTGACTCCATGGCCAAACATGACAAGCCTGGAAGAACTTACTTGTGCTACGGAGGGGTCAATTCTCTCGATCGGGCCACAATCTTGTCTGTTGATAGACCAATTATGGCATACATTCATAACACTGCATAGCATAAATGTTAGCCTATATGTGCAACTTGACTAACTTTGGCTTGCTCCATTGGTAGGTGATATGGCAGGTGGACGTGGTGGATAAAGTTATGGACGCGACAACCGCCGACATTCCCAGAGTTCTTCATGTGAGAGTTTCCAAAGATCCGCTAGTTTGTATGGTGCTCCACCTCCGCTAGAACTAGGCGGCGGGCCTTAAGGCCGGGACTGATCTAGGCGATCTCCTCCTCCTCCTCCTATTCACATGTCTGTGGGAAATACTTGGCTCAACATAGGTGGATCTCGACCTTTGCCTTCAACAACTCCCATATCTGTCGCTCCTCCGGCCTCCGTTCATTTTTTTAGGGAAGAGGAAGCACACCTTGGCCAGTCGGGGTTGGAGAGAGAGACTGATATAGAAGTGCCAGACTTGACAGAACCTCAGTTTCAAGGGCTATTGATAGAGGAGCGAAGGGCATTCCTGAAACACCATTTCTCGCAACATTATTTTGAAGAGTTAAGATTCGTCCCCGACCCCCGTCCAGCTCCTGACAGAGAGTCTGGGGAGGTGTGGATGCATGTGAAAGCTTCATATCACCAAACCAATGAGTTTGCCAAGTATTCCCTCTGGCTTTCGGAGCTGATCAAAAAGAAGAACCGGCAGCTCGTTGATTAAAGGTCGACTATTGACGCCGGGCAGACCACTGAAGCTTTGAAAAAGAAGATAGTATGCCTGTTCCCTGCATTGTAAGTTCTCTTTCATGCAGCATCAGACTCTTTGACGATCGCTTTTTCGCTGCAGCTGTAATGACGCAGGCTTATGATACACTGAAGAGGGAGTCGGAGTACGCCCTCTCGAATTTTAAAGCCACTTTGGCAGATTTAACTACTGAGACCACAACTCTAAAAAGGGAAAAGCTGATCTAAAGGGAGCGTGTGACATCTTGGAGAAGGATAATGCGAGAGTCACCGAGCTCCAGAATGATAATGTCGGTTTAAGGGCGGAAAACGAAAGGTTGCGGGCTGAGAATGCCGAGGTTGCTGAGTTGAGGAGGCTGCTCGAAGTGATGAGAAAGGAGAAGGAGGATGTCAAAGCTAGCAACAGGGATAAGCTAAGTGAGTCCGAGGGTATAAAAGCTGAACACATGAGGGGGATAGAGCGGCCGAGGGGATAGCTAAATGATGCAGAATTCCGTGTTCGGTTCTCCTTCGAGGAGAGTATCCACAATTTGTATGTGAAGCCTTTGAGATTCCAAGGAATTTCGTGGGTCGAAGAATATCCCGGAGAGCTAGCCAGAATCTGGGAGAGATTGTTCCCTTACGAGGCCTTCTTACGTCAAGTGGACGTAAGTACTTTAGATGAGCGCCAACTCGCGAACGTTCTCCTGGACAGCGACGAACGTGAGTAGCTGGAGGAAGGAAGGAGGTTGTTGAGAGAGGATGCGAAGAATGAAAGGTTGGCGAGGCTCGCTGAGAAGAAAGGGAAGTTCATGCCGACCGATAGTGTGGTTATGGAAGAGACATTCGCAGAGGGGAGTTCTTATCAGTCCCTGGATCTTCCATGGTGAGTGGTCCTGGGGCTTTGGCCTAAACCTCCACTGAGTACAATCCTGACTTTCCGACACTAGGGGATACCAAATTCAACTTACCAACCGCTGATAGCACCCTTCCTATCATTCCTACGCCATCCCTAACCATAGGTAACCTCCTTTTACCCTGCATCCTTGAGGATGAAGTGATTACCGAATTTTATGGACTAAAAAGGCTGTGTCTTTATTGTGCAGTTGTTCCTGAGTCTACGATGACAACGGACCCTTCCCCTGTGGTCGCCCAAGTGATCGAATCTGGGCTAAGCCTCCTAGGAACATAGTTTGGAGAGGGCGGCGACCAACTTAACACCTTCTCTAACATAAGAGTAACTCCTTACATGGTGGGCATTCTTAATGAGGAAGGAGTGGTGGTCGATGGACAGAGTTCCCCGACCAGAGGCCCAGTGGAAACCTATGTGACTTCGATGGCGGCTATGGTGAGGACTCAACAGGCCAAGATGGTGGCCAAGTGAGAGATGGCGGAGGAGACGGAGAGGGCTGAGCCAAGAGGAAGAGAGATCCCGAAGAAGAACGAGACAACGGTAGGTCTTCCTGCTGGGAGTGCCCCCATGCCTACACCGCTTGTCGTTATTATTAATACCAAGGGAGTTTCTAGTGGTGACGGTGCAAGGGATCGTCGCCTTTCTATCATTCATGAATCGATTACCCCTACAAAGGGTCGATCCTGCAAGAGTGGGTCGAGCAGGAATAGGTCTGGCGCTGGTGCCAGGGAAGGGCCGTCGAGTGTTGAATCTGCAAAAAAGTACAAGCAGAAAGAAAAGAAGAAAAGACACGATTAGCGTTAGTTGCCTAAGTAGAGGTTACCATTATTTTGGTAGTGTAGGCCGATAGTTTACGCGAGTATGGCGCTCGCTTTTGGTTTTTCAAGACACGGTGTATTTCTCATGTACACCCTGTCATTAGAATGTAAAGGTGTTAGATGCGTAGTTTGTTTAGTGTGTGTGTGTGAAAATGAAATATGAATTAGTAAAGATCGCTGTTTATGTCAATGTTCAGATGTTCTTTCTATGTTTTCCAGCGTCCTGTACTTGCATAAGCATACTTATCATTACATTTGTCACAAACGCGATTAGGAGCCGTCTCTGGGTAAATTATTCTAGAAAGGTGAGGTAGAGCGCTGGTTTCAGTAAGCTTTCCTCTGCTTATGAAACCCGTAGTTTGCGAAACCAGGCTTTGCGCCTGCTGTTTTGGGTGGCCCGGGGTTAAGCCCAAGTATAGCGAAGGCGTAGGGCATCGCGTTGTGTGATCCGCTAGGTGGGTGGCTCTCCCGTCGTTCATCGGGTTGAGGCAAGCCCCCAGACATTGTTTATTCGCCGGCGTAGTTTTCAACCCCGATCATCAGCTCGTAAGGTCCGATCGAGGCTATGGGCCGCCACCAAGCCTTGAGAGCTAAGGGGGAAGAAACGATTTAAGGTCGGTCTTGGTGCTGCGACAAGATTCAACCTGCACCCGCAACCAGCGAAGAGAGATTTGCATCGATCTTAGTCAATCGCTGAGTGGCACCAAGTCACCTGGACTAGGACGCGGAACGATTATCCTTGGCCTTGGCACTGGGCCAAGGTTCGAGTTAGTGGTTGTTTATACTCGCTCGCGCAACGGGCCGGCGATTCGAGCAGCGTTGCCATCTCCCGTGCTCAGGGTGCCGAGCATGGCGAAGTGTTTCAGACTCGATGTTGCCTAGAGGTTGGAATGGCGGCGCCAGCTCTCATGCCTGGGGTGCCGATGCGGCGGTCGCAGGCGTGAATCGAGCTTGTTATTGGAACCAACAAGACGCATTACGAGAGAAGTAAACAACAAGGGTATAGGAAAATGAACATCATTTCTACTAATAACTTTGGCAGTAATAGCCTTTACAATGCCTTGAATTTCTGAAAAAACAGTACATTGTTTGAAAAGCATAAACAACTGCAAACTGAGTTATGTAAACTAGCGGCGGAGATGTTCGCTGTTCCTTGCCCTTGGGAGTTCAGCTCCGTCGACGGTGGCGAGTTAGAAAGTTCCATCACTCATCTTTCACTGTATGGAGCGCGGGCCTTCCCATAGAGGCGCGAGGCCTGTTGGTGGGGGAAAAACTCGCTTTAGAACGAGGTCGCCGATGTTGAGGTCCTTACGGCGGACCCTGGAATTGAAGTATCGAGCTACACGCAGTTGTTGGGCGGCGGCTTTAATATCAGCCTCATTCCTCTTTTCTTCCAGCAAGTCGAGTGATCCCAGAAGTAAATCTTGGCTCGTCCTTGGATCGAAGTACGTGACTCGATGGGATTGAAGCTTGAGCTCAATGGGAATGACAGCTTCGGATCCGTATGCAAGGACGAGAGGAGTATAACCGGTTGTTGTCTTGTAGGTGGTGCGGTAAGCCCATAGAGCTAGTGGTATTTCATCTACCCACATGTCCTCAGCCTTTTCCAGACGCTTCTTGATGATGGATTTGATAACCTTGTTAACCGCTTCGACTTGCCCATTGGCTTGAGGATGAGCCACCGTTGAGAATCTTTTATCGATGTCGTGACGCTAACAAAAGGCTCTGAACACGATTCTCTCAAATTGAGTGCCATTATCGGAGATGATTATTTGGGGCATCCCATAGCTGGTAATGATGTTGCGGACAACAAAGTTGATCATCTTCTTTGTGGTAATGGTGGCGAGAGCTTCAGCTTTTGCCCACTTGGTGAAATAATCCACTACAACGATGGCGTATCGTGCCCCGCCTCTAGCCATTGGAAGGGTTCCGATGATGTCGATTCCCCACATGGCGAATGGCCAGGGGTTGACCATTTGGGACAATTCGGTAGGCGGGGCTCTTGGAATCTTGGAGAAGCATTGACATTTACTGCACTTGCGGGCATAGTGCGCGGCGTCTTTATCAAGCATGGGCTAATATTAACCATGTATGAGAATCTTTCAGGCTAGGGTTTGCCTCCCCAGTGTGGTCGCCACATTTTCCTTCATGCACACTGCTTAGCACTCGGAGAGCGTCGCCATGGGCTATGCACTGGAGCAAGGGAATAGAAAAATCTCTGCGGTAGAGTACCCCATCCATATGAAGGTAACGGGCCAATTGGCAAGTGAGCGCGCGCCTTTCCTTGTAGTGCTTTGGTAGGGTCCCGTGTTGCAGGTAATTTCTGATCGGTGTCATCCAGGACTCGGGCTCGGGTTCGGCGCCCGTCATCATCTTGTCTTGCCCTTGCTTGAAGCTCGGAGAGTAGGGGATCTCAACCGGGGCGAACCCGTTAAGTTGCGGATCCTCGAAGCTTGCCATTTTGGTGAGGGAATCTGCCTTTTCGTTTTGCTCGCGCGGGACATGGGTGATGGTGAAATGCTCGAGATGGGTGAGTAATCCCCGAACCCGGGCCAGGTATTGAGTGAGTCATCCCTCTTTCGCTTGATACTCTTCCAGCACTTGTCGGACGATAAGATGTGAATCGGAGAAGATGTGGACGGTCTCTAGCTTGAGTTTGATCGCTATTCTAAGCCTGACGATCAAGGCCATATATTCTACGTCATTATAAGCTGCAGGGAAATTTAGCCTTAATGCATAATATATCGGGCGTTCTTCAGGGGTGATGAACTCCTGCCCCGGAGCACTTTCTGTTAGAGGAGCCGTCTACGAACAATTTCCACTGGGCACCGAGAGCTCCATCGTCCTCTGTGGGAGCCTCCTCTGGGGGCGTGAATTCTACGATGAAATCTGTGAGAGCCTGACCGAGGATGGCTCGTCGGGGGATGAAGGTTATCTCAAACTGGCTCAGCTCTATACTCCACTTTAGTGATCACCCTGAAGCCTCCGGTCGTTGTTGGACTGGTCGTAGTGGCTGGTCAGTGAAAACTTTTAAGGGATGAGACTAGAAGTATGGTCGGAGCTTTCTAGAGGAAATCAATAAGCAGAATGCTAACTTTTCTCGCTTGGGGTAATTCTTCTCTGCCCCCGTCAGCCACTTGCTAATATAGTAGACGGGCCATTGAGTGCGATCTTCGAGGCGTATGTGTGCCGAGCTGATTGCCTGCGCAGAAACAATCATATAATTATATAAATCCTTATGGTCTATAGGCTTAGAAAGGATAGGTGGTCGCTCTAAGTGATCTAGAAGTTCCTTGAATGCAGAGACTCATTCGGGGGTCCACTCAAAATTGCGCTTCCCTTTTCGGAGTTAATCGAAGAAGTGGATGCACATGTCGGTGGCCTTAGAGATGAATCGACTTAAAGCGGCGACCTTCCCATTTAGACTTTGGACATCTCTGATGTTCTTGGGGAGTCAAATATCACGAATAGCTTGGATTTTTTCTGGGTTGGCTTCGTTGCCCCGAGTTGATGATGAAACCCAAGAATTTTCCCAAAGCGACTCTTAAGGAGCACTTCAAGGGGTTGAGTTTCATGTCATACTGGCGGAGGACATTAAACATTTCGGAGAGGCCGTGAATGTGATCGCTTGATATTTTTGATTTCACCAGCATATCATCCACGTGCACCTCCATAGACTTTCCAATCTGATTTTTAAAGAGTCGATTAACCATTCGTTGGTAATTGGAACCGAAATTCTTGAGGTCGAAGGGCATAACACGGTAGCAGTAGAGCCCAAGGTTGGTTATGAAAGAGGTATGATCTTGGTCTCGGAGACTCATTGATATCTGGTTGTAGCCTGAGTAAGCTTCCATGAAAGATAGTAGTTAGTACCCGGCGGTTGAGTCGACCAATCGATCGATCTTCGGGAGCTGGAAACTGTCCTTGGGGCATGCCTTGTTAAAACAGAGAAGTCGATGCATGTTCACCATTTACCGTTGGTTTTTTTTAACCATAACTGGATTGGAAAGCCATTCAGGATAGTCGGGTTCGCGGATGAAGTTATTGTTGAGCAGTCGGTCCACCTCTTCTTGGAGTGCCTTAGACCCCTCGGGCCCCAAGAAGCGGCGCTTCTGCTTAACTGGATGCATTCTAAGATCTAAGAAAAGGGAATGGTAAGAAATCACGGGCTCGATGCCCTTCATGTCAGAGTGAGTCCATGCAAACACATCTAGATTGGATTTTAGGAAGCATATAAGATCTTCTTTGATCGCTGGGTAGAGATGTGACCCTACCTTTAGCACCCTTGTTGGGTCTTCGAGGTTGACAGGAACGTGCACAATGGATTCGACCGGGGTAGCCCTCTCGTACTCGGGCTCTTCATCCTTCCATGGGTCGAGGTCATCAGAAAGATGGCAGTGGCGGCTGAGCCAAGGCCCGGACGCCGCTAATTGCTATGCTTATATGTTCTTGGCGTAAGAAGGCGCAGGCATAGCTTTGCCCTTGTCCTTATTGCACGCGTTCTTCCATTCTATTGCGTAGCATTCCCGGGTGCTTACTTGATCGCCCTTAACGGTTCCAATCCTCTTTTCCATTGGGAATTTCATCAGGAGGGACCATGGTGCCATGTAAATTCAGAATTGGGTGAGAAAGGGGCGCCCTAGGAAAGCGTTGTATGGCGAGTCGATGTCTATAACCATGAAAATGAGAATTCGGACTCGGCTTCGGTCCCCCTCGCCTAGTTCCACGGGTAGGTCGATCATCCCTACGATGGAACTAGAGGCCCCATTGAAGCCGTGAATCGCGGCGTGACATAGCTTCAAGTCATTCGTTTCTAATTTCATCTGGTCATAGGCGGCTTTAAAGATGATATTGACCGAGCTCCCTGAGTCGATTAGGACCTTTCGAACAGAAGCGACACCAATCTGGGTAGTGGTGACTAGTGGATCGGTGGTCGGGATCTCCACTCCTGTCGATTCTCTTTCCCAGAAGATAATATCATCCTGCATGGTTTTTTGCAGCTTGGCTGGGATGGACTCAGGGAGAGCGGAGCAGGGTTCTTAAGTAGCATACTTTATGGAGCTCACATACTCCTCCATTTTTCGAAAGCTGTCATGTGTGGGGTAAGTTCCACCACATATGGTGTTGATCACAATTCCTTGTCTTGGGTTCGATGGTTCCGGTGCTGCCTTAGTGGCTGTTTGTGGAGCGGACGTTGCGAGTTTGTAGGGGGGGGGGAGGGGAAGGGCTCTAGGACATATTGCTCGAGCCTCTTCTCATGAAAAAGTTTCTCGATTGCATCCTTAAGTTGGCCCCATTCATTGTTGTCGTGCCCATACACGTCGTGATATCGACAGTACGTCCCAGTGTTCTTCTAGCGGTCAGTTAATTATCTGATGCGCAGCTTCTTGTATGGCAAAGTGTTGCATGTTTCCAAGTAGATTGTCTCTATGTCTTCATTCAATGGGGTGTGGGTCTCGAAAGCTTGGCGAGGTTCGGGCTTTCTCGATTCTACTGGGGCTTGCCCGTTGTTTCGTCCATCCAGCCTGCCATTGTTTTGTTTCTGCCTGTAGGGACCTGCCCCTCTGTTTAGGTGGAAGGGCTCCCCACCTCGCCTACCTCTGAAGTTGTTATTGGCGATATCCGCTTGGGGGTCATTGGAACGACTTGTGGCAGCGAGCCAGTTCCGCCTCGCCTCTTCTTGGCATAAGTATTGATCTGCCTTCTCATAAAAGGCGTCGAATCTTTTTGGTTGTTTTCAATCAATCCAGGCTCCGAACTCTGAAGTAGGAAAGACACCTATTGCTAGTTGAAAGAGTATGGTGTGAGGATCTGGATCCTCGAGCTCGGCGAGAGCTGTGTTGAACCGGGAAAGGTAGCTCCTAAGCGACTCGGCGGGCCCCTAGTATAGGTTGGATAAAGTGAGGGCGTTCTTCAGAGTTGGGATGTGTACCCTGAATTGCTTGACCAACTCTGTTGCTAGTTGCTCGAAGTTGTTAATGGAATTAAGAGGGAGGCGCGAGAACCAAAGTAAAGCGATACTAGACAGGAAGACCAGGGAGCATTTACATTTGGCTAGATCGTCACCCCGGCTCGAGTCCATTTGCCATTCATAGCGATTCAAGTAGGCACAAGGATCAGTGGTACCATCGTAGAGTGGCATTTGTGGCATGCTAAAGCGCCTCGGCCATTCGGCCTCATTTACTCTTCTCGTGAAGGGGTTACGCCTAATGTGGGCTTCCCATGAGCCGTGTGCACTCCCTCGCATTTCCCTCATGACCCTTCATATCATGTCGGGAAGGTAAGTTGGATAGGGATCCGCCATTGGGATCCACGGATTTTGACGTGGCTCCGGAGTTTTGTTGCGAGGTCGTCTTTTATGATGGATGTCTGGATCGTCTTCCTCTATGTCCTCGACATCTATAATTGGGTCTTGGTGTGGATGGTGTGGTGGAGAGGGGTGATAAGGATCCTATTCTGGAGGAGCGCGGGCCATTGGAACAGCTGGCTCATCATCCTGATTAGCGACCATTGGGTTGTGTCGAGGAAGAGGTTGGTTTGTAGGACCTGGTTCATCATTGATGATCAAGCGAGAGCGGTCTCGATGTTGTGCCCCCTCGCTATATGTGACTGTAGTTCGGTCGCCGTTGTCGTTTCCATTGCCGTTGGCATGACCGTTACCGTTATCAAGGGCGTTGGTATGAATGGTGATGTTGTTGATAAGGCCGAACCTTCTCCTTTGGTTGGGCCCCTTGACTCGGAAGAGGAAGTTTTTGAGGCGGTTGGTCGAGGTCTAGCATTGTTCCGAGTTAGTTGAAGTTGGGCGATAACACGTTGGATTTTTGAAGTTGTCACATAAGGTCGATGTTATTCCTTAATGTTTGGTGGAGCTTGATCGCAGTGTTCTCATATCTTTCATTAAGCACGTGAATTTGAGCTTGCGTGACGGGCGCTTCGGGTCCACAATAGGAGGGGCGGTTTCATTAGTGGCCGGGACGCCTACTGGTTGAGGTTGCCGGGATGTACCGGCCTCGGCTGCGACTGAAGTGCCGACCATTGTGTTATTTGACTTCTTTACCATCGTAAGCGGACTCGACGGCAGGTTGAGCAAGGTACCGTAAGCTCGTCGAAGTCGAGATGATAATATGGAAGAAAGACGCAAATCTTGAGTTCAATTCTCAGTGAAAGCACCAAATGTTGATGGAAAAAAATGTCGTAAACACCAAAGATTCCTATTACTAGGAATAGTTAATTTGGTCGCAAGACTAAGTAAGAGAAAGTGGTAAATGACACGAGAATTTATAGTGGTTCGACCGCGGATTAGACCTAAGTCCACTTTGGAAGGATGTTGAACTTTTATTAGTCACTCAAGAATTACAAGGTAGAGCCATACTCATTACATTCACTTTTATCATTGTCATATGCTAGATATTTGGGAAAAAGAATATTTAATTCTCCTTCTTCCTCAAATAGGGGATGCCATAATGAGGTCTATCAAGCTCTAGGAAAGTCTCAAGTGAAGAAAATCCAACCCCTTTGAAGTGTGAGGCCATTGGCTATTTATAGAAGTGGGGGTAGGTAGGATTAGGTAGGAGTAGGTAGAAATAGGGGACCACTAGCAGAATTTCGAACCCACCACCTGCACACCACGAAATTTCGAACCCGGGCATGGGTTCGAGATTTCGCCCCCAGTGGGTTCGAAATTTCGAGCCCAGGCGTGGGTTTGAAATTTCGAACCAAGGCATGGGTGCGAAATTTCGAACCCAAGCATGGGTGCGAGTTCTGCGTCCTGCCTGGTACAAAGTCTCTCCGAGGAGCGCGATGATCCCAGGATCGGGTGCTTGAGGCTCGTAATCCCTACGGGGCCCATGGCCTTGGTTCGGTGATGTCTTCCGAATCCTGTAAGGTTGCGAGCGGCGCATTATCTTCCTGATCCTATCTCCTTTGCCCCTGCGTGTCCCTTTTTGGCCACAATTTCACGCGATACGTTGAGTTGAGCATGTCTGATTCACTCATGGGAACCAGACCAAAAAGCCGGTTGACAATATTCACAGTATAGATCAGTGGTTTCGTAATATTATATGTTGATTATCGAATGTTGAGGGTGGCCAGATTACCACTATATTAGCGTTAAGTTATGTGTTAACCTATTTCAAATGTTGAACCGACATTCATTCCTCTAGCGAATATGGCACCTATGGAGTAGGAGACCAGTGGTTCTTGGTAGACTGTCAAATCAACTATGTGATGTATGAATGTTCTTGGTGTTGGAATTTCCAAAGATATTTATTCGACGGAGAGTATTTAGATGGAGTATGCTAATTACAAAATCCTACACATTGTCTGTTTTAAACATTGATTGGTTGGTTGGGCCATTCGATTTGACAAGAGAGTCGGCATATTTGGTTGGTTACTTGGACCACGTTCCAAGATATCGCGATAAGGAGTTATGCTTATGCTATTCAATCATATTTTTGTCATCCCATCGACGAAGAGAAAGCACAAGACATAGGAGATGTTGAGTTGATAGGTGTTGATGAAGCACCAATAAGCGGTTTAGTTTAGGGATGTCACTTTCTGAATGAGGGAAGTAAGATGCTTAGGTCACATTTCCTTGAGCAAGATGTCATTATCGATCCTGTAAAGGTTACGAAGTTTGGAGTTCGAAGTTGACCCAAGGGAGCTTCAGATACAAAGCCTGAATAGGAAGTTAGCACGTGTATCGATATTACTCATTCCTTGGGAGAGATAGGAGTTAGCAGCGTTGATTCAGTGGTGATGTTTGGTATATGCGGTGTTAATGTTGTAAGGAGGTTGTTGGATACATATTCGACAGGCAAAGTCACAAGAGGAGTGTTTGACTCTTGATACGGAATCAGTGGCGACAGATCTTGGTGTAAAGAGTTGAAGTAATTAATTATTAGAGGAGGATCTAAAGTTGTTTAGTGATGCCCCATCACTAAGTTCTTTCTTCTCCTAAAGTGATCGAAACCCTCAGTAGTGATGGTTGGAGTTCTTAGACTCATAGTGCAGTTGAATGTGTTTGAGCTTGAGATATACTAGTTTATGAACAACATTCCATTAGCAGATGAGGCTCATACTTGTTGTTGGTCATAACTCCAAAAGTTCGAAGATGTGCTACAGATTCAACCATAATTGTTTGGTCCATATAGAAGAGGTGTTGTTTGTTCTTGGCATCCTTGGAGGACTTAGTTTAAGCATTCTTACCAAGGTGGATGGAAATATCAGCTAGTTATGTTGAATAGGAAGTTTTAGGCAATCCTTTATGACTACTTTAGAATCGTAGGAGGATGCGGGTTGGATTATTGATAATCTTTATCAATAGGTAAGATAGTATTCTGTATGATAATGTAACACCCCGAATTTTTTGAGAATATTAAAATTAAAAAATTCAAGAACATTTAATTTTTTGAAGAAGAATTAAGTGAAATGGGTTGCGCTATTACGTTCGTCTCAAAATTTTGGTCAAGATAGACATTTGGTTTGCATAAAACGGATACCTTATGAAGAAGTTATTAAGCCTTGAAGTTTGTATGCACATGAGAAAAAAATATATATAGATATATATAAAAATTAAATAAATAAAGATGCAAAAAAGTTCAAAACAGCGAATCGGGAGGGGAAATAATCGAACCGGCCCATTTTTGAGGTCGACCCAAGCTCCGCTGGGTCGACTAGGGGTTGATTCAGGGTGTTTGGCTGTCAACCCGTGGGTCGATCCAGTCTAAGGCAGATGTGACATCTGATTGGTTCTCATGGTTCAGGGTTAATCTAATGGTCCTAAAACACTGTCGACAACTATATAAGGACCCTAAACCTAAAACCTAATTCTATTATTCACTCTCATCTAAACCTAGCCGCCACTAAAACCTAAGTCAAATTAAATCCAATCTAATTCAACTAAGAGAATTCAACGATCTACATCAAAGGCGAGCAATTCAGTTTCAGAATACATATCCCTAAAATCAAGTTTTTCCTTTTGATCGTAAGTGTAGTTATCTTTCAGATGTGAATAAATTAAAGACATGATTTGTAATGAATTGTAAAATAGAATTGTATCAAGTTGTATGTGATGCTGATTCATGTTTATTCATGTCTATTCTATCATATATGCCTATGAACTATTGTGGTCTATCGAACCTATCATGTTATGTGGAAATTGGTGAGTAAACCTATGATGTTGTATAGGAATTTGGGGATGAAATTATCATATGTAAGTTTGGTGATATTATGATATATACAAGTTTTAGGCAAAGTCATATCGTTTATGCCTAATTGTTTAGAGCCACTATGCATACATGTTTAGATCTACGACCTTATATGTTTAGATCTACAAATTTATATGTTAGATCCATATGCCTTTATGATAGATCTAATTTGCAAGTTCATCACTACATGCCAAGTTTAACTAGTATAGTTTTATGTAAATTCATATGCTTGTGGTTCATGATGCATAGATTAAATTTGCAAGTTCATAGTTAAAAGTATATTGTTCTATGCCAAATCCATGTGACATATGTGTAGTTAGATCCATACTTTTGTATGATGTTGGAATGTTGCAAAGTTCCTCTTTTCCCTTTTTTTGTTTTATTAGTTAGGCTAAAATATCGAGCCTAACATTCTATGTAATTTTGCGAACGAACAACGGGGGTAACGTTGGGGAAAACATGAAATTACATGTAATTGGCATGTTTGACACATAAGCATGATAAGTGGCATGAAAATGGTATAATCTATATACCTAAAATTTTGAAAGTGATTTAGAAGGAAAGTGGGCCATGACAATAATTGATTTATAATTTACACATAAATATGTAGGATAAACATGAAAAATTACATGGCACAGATTGGTTCATGAAATGGTATATTTAGTATACCATTAATTGTGAGCATAATTAAAAGGATAATCATGGCATAATTAAATTGGGAATAATTTACATATGGAATTTGTCATAAATAAGAAATATGTAAATTTAGAAAAGACGAACATGCCTAACCCGAGGTTAGATTGAGTTGTGGTGTAAAACTGCCCGGAACCGACCGCCACATCCAGTGAGCACAACAATACCTGTCTAATGTGGGTGGTTAGTGCATTGAGCCCAAAAAGGACCCGAGGTTAGACTGAGTTGTGGTGTAAAACTGCCCGGAACCGACTGGCACATCCAGTGACCACAACAATACCTGGCTTATGTGAGTGGTCGGTGCTTTAATAAAGCTAAGTCAAGATTGGTAGGGTTAAGTCAATTAAGGAAACACTTAACTAATTAAACATGTTAACTAAACTGATGGGTGAGGTTAAGTAAATTTAGAACACTTAACCGTTATAACATGTTAATTAGACAAGTGGGTGAGGTTAAGTAAATTTAGAACACTTAACCGTTATAACATGTTAATTAGACAAGTGGGTGAGGTTAAGTAAATTTAGAACACTTAGCTGTTATAACATGTTAATTAGACAAGTGGGTGAGGTTAAGTAAATTTAGAACACTTAACCGTTATAACATGTTAATTAGACAAGTGGGTGAGGTTAAGTAAATTTAGAACACTTAACCGTTATAACATGTTAATTAGACAAGTGGGCGAGGTTGAGTAAATTTAGAACACTTAACCGTCATAACATGTTAATTAGACAAGTGAGTGAGTTTAAGTAAATTTAGAAACACTTAACCAATATAACTTGATTTATGGAAAGGTTAAGTTGAAATAAGAGGGCAACACTTAACCAATATAACTTGATTTGTTGTAGGGTTAAGTTAACACAAGAAGGCAACACTTAACCAAAGTAACATGACACGTAGGTGGGTTAAGTTAACTTGAATTGATTGATGACACTTAACCAACACAACAAGATGAATACGTGGGGTTAAGTTAACAAGAAACACTTGACCAATATAACTTGATGAACGAACGGGGTTAAGTTAATAGGAAACACTTAACCGATCCAACATGATAAGTAAGGAGGGTCAAGTTAATAAGAAATGTTTAACCAACATGACATGATGAATGAGTGGGTTAAGTTAACATGAGCGGACAACACTTAACTAATATCAGGTTGGTGGGTAATATTAGTAAACATAGGCCCACAAAACATAACCATTAAATAAATATGCTTGAATCAGTGGAAGGGTTAAGTACATATCGGGTTGGTGGGTAATATTAGTAAATATAGGCCCACAAAACTTAACCATTAAATAAACATGCTTGAATCAGTGGAAGGGTTAAGTACATATCGGGTTGGTGGGTAATATAAGTAAATATAGGCCCACAAATCTTAAACATTAAATAAACATGCTTGAATCAGTGGAAGGGTTAAGTACATACCGGGTTGGTGGGTAATATTAGTAAATATTAGCCCACAAAACTTAGCTATTAAATAAACATGCTTGAATCGATGGGAGGGTTAAGTACGTCTCATGTAGGTGGGTAATATTAATACATATAGGCCCACAAAACTTAACCGTTTGTTAAAACTGCTTGAATCGATGGGAGGGTTAAGTACATATCGGGTTGGTGGATAATATTAGTAAATATAGGCCCATAAACTTAACCTATAGGAAACCCTAGTAACGGGAACCCATTTCAGCAGTAACCCACATGGATGTATCACGGTACCCTGAACTAGGCAGGGTGAGCCTCGATTATAGGGCTGATTATAAGCGGTCAAAGCAGCGGCAGGGGGTACGTCAGTGTATGTTCCGATGGTTTATGGGGGTGCACGTACTCCGAAGTGGGAAAAAGCAGGCATTGGGTACCAGTTGTTATACACTGTGCATCTTGAATCGTGTCGGGTCGCTATCATAAGGATTAATACACCTTATGGCCGGACCAACACAGGGTATCTACACGCAAGAAAGGGCCGATTGACATAGACACATGGAACATGAATACAAGTAGGGAGCCGATCGATAGGGTAGTAAGGGTACATCTAACATGTTCATGCAATTAGGCTGATTGAGGTGGAATCCTCATGATAGATGTACACCTGAAGGCTACCACAATTACGGGGGGTTGGGATCACGATTATCATTTTATACAGATTACTAGTTGGGACACTAGTTAGGTGGTGCCGAGATAAATATAAAAATCAGATTAACAGAGTAGTAGCGAAGCAGAGAAAAAGTAGAAGCGCATTCAGTTTACCTTGCACTTATCTTGCCTTTAGTTACCTTGTTTTTATGGTATTGTCCTATTTTCGGTTTATTCATGTCATGATCCTTTATCTTGTTTGCATGCTGAAAGATCACTGGACTTACCAGACTTATGTCTGACCTGGTTTGTTTTTCGCCTCTTTTCTTCCGTTCCCCCCCAAGGTAGTCAGGGAGGGAATAGCTTAGCCTAACTTGGACCTCTTCTCTTTCCAAGCTTGAAGATTAGTTGGTGTATTGCTTTGGACTCTCTCTCTTCCATTGCTATGGCTAGTTCATGCTTTATCGGGGAATATCAATTTTTTTATGCTTCTTTTATTCTTGGAAGTTTTTAAATCAAGACAGAAGTTCTATGTATTATAGTTAAGTATGATTGAGGAAATTGTTGTAAAAGCTTGACTGAATTAAGTTGTTTATAAAATGACTTTATTTTCCGTTGTTTTATTTATCTGTCTTGTAATTTATCTGCATCTTTTACCTATAATGCTCCATCGAAGTTAAGGCATTCCCTCTGTGAGTGACCTTAACGGAGGTGGGGTGTTTCAGAAAAGGTAAGAATGGATGTCAATTTCCTAATAATTAATAATATTTATTTGTACATTTTTGATTGTTAATGTTTATATGATTGCTTATACTAATGTGATTGTTAGGCTTGAAGGATATCTTTGTTTTCTCTTGTAAGTTTGTTCCCATATATGACGTGGCAATAAATGAGTATTAAGTTATAGTTTTCAACCCTTAGTGCCTATTTTATGATTATATGCTATATATGAGAGGTTACTTGGGGTTTTTGTTTTCATTTATTAGGATGAGCCAGATTTGGCTAGTTGTAATTTCCCGTATCGAGCCACATAGAGGAGGTGTTTTCGGAAATTTTCGTGAATTAAGCCAGAATTAGGTGAGAAGTTGCTTAGTCGAGTTGTCTTCTAACTAGGGGGTCATCATTTCTATTTTCTACGTTCACTAGAAATAAGTGCATGATGTAGGTATTTGTCTTAGCTACAGCGACCTCGAGTTTGATAATGCTTGTACTTAGGAATGGGAATTATGGCTCAATGCCAAATTCCAAGTCTATTTCTTTGTAGTGATCGCTTTTAATAGTTTTTCTTGTGAGCTATGAGTGACGATGTGTGTTAGGTCGTCACTTATGCGGGAGTGTATATATATGTAGTTTTGTCCTTACAGATTTCGATGGCGAAATCCAATAACGGGAAGAATGTAATGACCCATATTTTAATGATTTGATATTCAAATATTTTATTAAAATATTAATTGTGATTAATTGGCGATTCCAAAGTGGGATTTTTCATAACAATTGAATCATGATTCGAGATAATTTCCACTAAATTCGTATGAATCGTTAGGTAAAGAAAATAATAATTTAAGAATTACTTTATCTCGAGATTTAATGTCTCAAGGGCATAACAACCTCAAAATACATACTGGAATTATCGTTTCAGGGCTTAATGTCTTAATATGATGAAATTTTTATTTTTGGGATCGTAATAGTGAGTTGTTGCATGGTATCAAGTTTCGTAGCAATTAGATGTACTATTTGGTCATATAAAATTAAAACAAATATTAGTTTTTGGATGGAGAATTCAAGATAATTGGATATAATGAAATAATAAATACCATAATTAACAACTGAACCCAAATTTAATTGGCCGCTTACTGTAACAATCTTCTTCATCATGAAATCCATAGCCTCGTCCTTGCTAACTTCAAGAATTCCAATCGACTAAGATACGCAATGATAAATCATGAGACTAAGATCGTTAAATTCCTATTGACAATCTTTCCGACTCACCCTAAGCACAACTCGGTACTTTTACTGGCATTTACCATTTGTAGCTTGTAAACAAGGTCATGATTTTCTTACGGTATGGTCTGAGATAGGGCATGCAGAGGTTGGATCTGACTTTAGGGAGAAGAGAGCTGTACGATGGTGGGGTCCATAGGGGGTTTAATCCTCTTTAGTAGATCACAACACCTGTAGTAGCGAGTAGGTGTAGGAGGGCATGATTTAAAGCCAAGGGCTTGAGTTTGGATGAGGGGTATGAGCGCGTGGAGTTCGCTAAGAGGGAAACGGTGGTGAAGTTAGATTCAAACTCTGATGTCCATGGCTATGTGTCACTGTTATTTGTTACACGAGTGAATGGGTTTATGCGTGCATGTATAGGCTTTGCATTGGAGAAGATATATTAAAGTTTAATGAGGTGACTCACCTATTTGTTAATTAGAACTAACACAATTAATTACTTAAATAATGCTCAAAATTATACACTGCATAACTTTTGCATATGATATCATATTTGTACATTGTTTCTACCGTTAGACTAGTATTGGCCAGCTCTACGTTTTGACAATGGTTTGAGCTGATTTCGCCAAGTTGAGTTATATTATCTCTCACTTATCTTTAATAGTTTGTATTTGATATTTTAGGTGATTTAAAATTTTAGTTTCTAGGATAACTGGACCTAGTTAATAATATAAAAAGAATCAAAAGTTATTTGACTAGTTTTAATCTAGTTTCACCATTTTACCCATTTGCACGTTATTGTGCGCTATTTTGACAATATCGCTAGAATTTAACTATTTTGGTGCTAAATCAACACCGATCATTTTAAATATGTTTTATGTATTTTATATTTGTTTTTTGATAACATAAATAATTATATCATTATTGGTTGCATAGATGATTGTTTGCTTAGTTAGTTAAAACATCATTTGTAGTCGACTTAGTATTATGAAAAATCTCATCTTTTATGGTTGCTAGTGTTTACGGATCAAACACACAAGAAGTTTAGTGCATACTGATTGAGTGCATAGATAGGACTCAAATAAGATAATATGAATTTGTGAAGGATCAGCGAAACTTATTGGCTAATTTGGGGATGGAGTAGCATTAGAGCATGACGATAGATCCGAAGATGGAGAATGAATTGGGTGTCGAGCCTAGATTTCGAACCGAATATTAATGTTTTCATTGATGTGTATTTGACCAATTTTGGTTAGGTATATAATCCGAGTAATTGTTACCAATTATAGTAGAGTGATCGATATAGACTGCAATTGATATAGGCTATTTTGGTCTATTTGACATCGACGATGGTGCGATTTTGAGAAGAAAGATACGATGGTTCGTTCGACGGTGGGTTCAACATGGTGGCTCTTTGACCAGTGATTTTGGCATGAGGCAAGGATGTGGTACTTTGACTCAATGATTTTGTCATTCGATGATGTGAGTCCTTGATGGAAAGCATGAGCAATATTGGCAATAGATGGTTGTTTTCCATGAGGGAAAGTAATGAACCTAATGTCAGGATGAAAAGACTGTAAGTCAGGATGAGGAGACTATAAGTCAGGGTGGTTAGGCTATTAGTCAAGATGGAGGAGTTCTCAATAGAAGTTCAGGGGGCGGAGTTTGACGATATATGTAGTTGTCTATGTGGTTGTTCCTGATAAGGAGACTTAATATAGGATTATGAAGATAGTTCAAGAATAACTCTGCAGTGGAGATACATATGTAAAGGGTTTGTAATGACCAAAACTTCGGATACTTTGAAATTCTGTATTTTTATAAAATTTGGAATAATTGTGGATGATTCTAAATATATGCACTTATTCTTAAATACGATTCCGAAAAATATAATAATAAGAAATAATATTTATATTAGTTTTACCAACTTATCATATAAAGCTATTTACCATACAAATGTCAAAAACTGAGATTTTAATATTATTTACCAATTCACTAAAGTTTGGGATTTTTAATATTATTTAAACACGATTTTTAAATATGAATATATATGTTCTAATAAAAATAATGAAGTAAAAAAATTCATTTTTGAATTTGGTTCACATTAACGAGTACGTTAAATAAACCATCAAAATATGACTGTTAACTATTTCGTAGTAAATTAACGTTTTAACCAAAATAAGTTACATGAACTTTTTGCGACTTAAATAGTAATATGTTAATATATTACAATATTAAACCTCTCTTAATCTAAGGAAAGACTATTTAAGCTTATGAATTAATTAATCAGATCAAGCACAAAAAGACAAAATGAGTTTACTTTTGTGATAATTCAAATTAAAGTCTCTTAATAAATCTCATGATTACAACTGCATTGTTTCACCTTATTACTATGTGACTAATAAACGTGGAAAAGTGGCATAAGGAAGCAACATCATTTCCATCTCAAATCAAAAGGTCTTATCACCATTAATACTTACATGGAAAAGGAGCAAATGTCATTTCAATTTCAAATCAATTTTATTTAAAATGATCACATCATTACCTTATATCACTTCCTTATTAATGCATCTCTTTTTACCCTTAATGATGTGCACTTAGAACATCAAATCTTTCATAGAAAAGGAGCATTTCCTAATGCCATAATTTCATACTTTCCATTCTCAGTCATGTACATCTCATCTCTAAAAAGCGACCATCATTTCATGGTAAAAAGAGGATTAAAATAATGAAGGGTATTATGGTAATTATGCATGAAAAGTTCAAGTATAAATAAGGAAGTATACTACACTTTCTTTCACATATCTCCTTCTTCGTTCTCCTTTTATGTTCTTCACCACCATTTCCATGGCTTCCTTCAAGCTCCTCCTACCTACGGCCTTAAACCCTCCACACACACCCAGGCCACCAAACCACCGCACAAGCCACCTAGTTTTCCCATCCGATCTCCAATAACCCTACCCGAGCCTTATATCCTTTGAATACCCCACACCCGAACCCAATATACCCCTACTCTCATTCTAAAAGACCATACCCTACTTAAAACTTGCACATCCCTAAGCCATGCCCACATCCCATCCCTACATACCGTACCCTCCTACACACACCTAAGGCCGAGCTCACACCCTCTGTCTAAAAAAGTCAGCAAGGAAAAATAAAAGAGAGAGAGGTGAGAAAAGGAGAAGGAAAAGGGAAGCGAAGGAAAAAAAAGTGGTCGAAACACTAGTCGCAATGCAAAAGAAAAAACCCGCATTCCAACCTCAAAGATTGGTGGAGTGAAAACTGATGGTGAGAAAAATCTCACGACTTTCTAAGTAGTTTAAATAGAATCACTTTTATACCATATGATTTTATATCTCATGGGGTTGTTATATGGTTAGTAATAATATTTGGTTATGCTTGGATTTATTTATAATCTACAGTACGGATGAATAGTGATTACAATGGTGAGAAAGTTATCTCATTTTTTTTAATTCAATTTAAATAAAAATTGTCATGACCATATTATATTTTAAGTAAAAATTCCTCCCGTTTAGTTATATACTCATATGTGATAAAAAGTTGTGATATTTTGATTATTTGGTTACGCATGTATGGATGATATAAGGATATGTATGAATGAATGAATAGTGATTTAAAGTGTAGAAAATAATTATATGACATGTTTGGATGGATGGATGTATGTTGATATGATACCAATGTTAATCATGTTAAACTAGTGTAATGATCATTTTATTAGTATGGTGTATATATGGATTTGGTTTGACCCTCCTATTTGAAAAGTTAGTTATAATCAAATTGAAAACTAGACCGAAAACCAATTTTGGAATTCAGATATGTAAATGATCAGTTTTGAAAACAAAGAAATATGGATCTCTAAATGAAAATGGATTTGAATTTGGAGTTAAAATGGATAGGAAACCGAAAATCAAAATTGAAAGTGAATAGTAAATTCATTTTGAAATGGTAAAATATAAACTGATGTTGAGTTTGATATATAAATGGATATTAAAATAGGATCTAAAAATTTAGTTAAGTTTATTTTAACTATAATTTTTCTTTTGATAAAGATTTGGAACTAAATGATTAATATCTCAAAATATTAATTAAATAATAAAATAATATTATTATAGTGGAAATGTAAAGGAAAAATGGTTTTCAATGATTTAAATAGATAAATATTGTCTTAATGTGTTATAAACATTTTGTAAATATAAATAACTTATCTCGACATATGTTGTTAGAAAAGCCCAAATCAAGTCCAAATAAACATGTCGCGCAGTGATAATAGCCGCTTCGTACCATAAAAGTTTAATTCTGAATATCGTACAAGGAATTTCTTGGATTTCGACATAGTTTGATACGTCTAAGTTATCTTATCCATGATTATAAGTCAAAGAAATGAAATTGAGAATTTAGCTTATAGATTTTAAAATAGAGACAGTTTGGCTGAGGTCCCTGTTAAGTTTCAAAATACAAAAAAATCTTCCTATCTAAAACTTTATAGACTAGGTACTTATTTTTCGGAAATTATCAAAAAATCAATAAAAAACAATGTAAAATTTTACCAAACTTTAGAATTTAATTCAACACGTAATCATCATTGTGTTCATGCATTAAAACCACAAAAAAATAACTCAAAAACAAAAACAAAAAAAATCAAAAATATGCACCTTGTAGATTTTTTTCTACAATTTTCCATACAACTGCTGACGTTGCGACAATAATACCAAGAAGTAGCAGAATTTATGCAACTTTTGCCGATTTGCATGAAAAATTCAAATTCAGAGTTTAAACTTATTAAGGCATTTAAGTGTTGTAGGAAAATCAGCAGAAATATAAAAAAATTGCATACAAATGAAAAATATTTCATCTCTAGTAAATTGTTACAAATGATGCAACAATTTGCAATATTTGCTAATATATCAGCAACTTTTTCGTTTTGTTACATCAACTGTAAACTAGTTGCTGATATATTAGCAATTATATATAAATAATTACTGATATATCAGCAATTATTTATCCACCTTTCAACATATGCATGTACTGTGTGAATAATTACAGAAATGTCTACAATTATTAACAAAAATTGTTGATATTTCAGCAAATTTTTTTGTGTAAAATTCTTCCGTGAATATTTACATTTTTTTGAATTTTTTTTATAACAGCACAAAAAAAAGATGCGTCGCTATAGGAAATAGGGACCCGCTTAACGAACAAACCTAAATAGGGATGCGTGCTGAATAAATATTGGAAAAAAGGATACGTAGAGAATTTCCACTGTAAAATATGTATAAAACAATTTTTCTAACAAATCACAATTTAGCAGTAAAACGCTGGTATTTCGAAATTGTTAAGAATTAGCATTTTTAAATGAATAAGAATCTGGAATAAATTTAACTTTTAGAATTCAAAGAAACAAAATCATTGCTAAGCAGTAAAGCAACCTTTTTTTTAGAATTAGCATTTTAAATTAATAAAATGTGGAATAAATTTAACGAATGGTTTAAAATGATTTGAAAAAGATTGGAATTGTAAAATGTGAATTTGAAAATAATTTGAGTCAAATGATCAGTTTTGGCACTTTTACAGCACTTCCCTTTCTATTGTAAAATACAATAATTCTTGATTTGATCTCTTAAGATAACGATTCTTTATTGAATCAGTTAAGAATGTTTCTAAATGATTAAAGAAGTATTTAAAGAATGATTCGAAAAGTTATTAATTGAATTGGTAGAAATGACCAGTACATTTTTTTCCATTTGTGAGAGTCTTATGATCGAGGAACGAATCATAGTTAAATCCCGGAGGATCTATTAATTAAAGTGAAGAACCTAATTTTGAGTCGATCAAATAGCTTGACCACCTTAGGATGACAGAGAGATACTGTCTAGGCTTAGGTTTAGAAAACAAGTTTCCTGCTCTCCTTGGCTATTCGGACTGGCCCGACGAAGGGAATTGTGAATTATATTTGTTCATATCCAAATATATAAACATAAAATAATTTGGGTTTCATAGAAATAATCTTCTTATACTTCATATTAAAGTCCGTAAAGAAACTCGTCCTATTCATGGAATTTAAAAGGTGATCTCACCATTTTCCATCCATAGCACTTGTTGAATAGGAAAATTGATATCCAATTGAACTAGAGTAGTTTGTATGATCCGTAATTCCCCTATAAGGATATTATAAAGGGACGAATCAGAATTATTTCCCGAATAAAGGATTGAATAGATTAAATGGGGATTTATGGAAATAATATAAATTATAAATCTGATTATGAACTTTACTTGATAAATAACTTTCTTAAGAAATGGATAAATTAACCAAATTGGTTTAAATAGAGATTATAAAGAATATTTTAAATTAAGAAAGGTGGTTTAATCGAAATCTGGTATATCCATATTCCTTTTATTTTAATCATTAATTGGATCTTGAAGGGACCGGTGTCGGATTTGGATGATTCTTGTCCGAAAATCACTTCCAGTCAATGTGCATTGCGAAGAAATAAATGATATGTTGAAGACCGGGATTATATTGACAAAGAAAGGATTACTTGCTGACTAGGTCCCTAAGATTAATTTTTTGGATGTCTCGATAGAATAGTTATGCATTTTCGCCGTAGTTCCTTCTTTTCCCAGATATTTTCGAACACAGAAGCCAGAGGTCCTTTATGAAAAAAGGATTTCCTGTTGATACCTTGGATCATAAACAAGGTTAATGTAGCAGTGATCCCTTCTTCTTGGGATCTTCAATCATGTAAAGGATATGACTACTATGATTAGGATGCAATAGGATGGTGCCTTCGGTTTCGTTCAGACCCAGAACAAACTAGTATGGATGCTTGTCTGACGATTGCGTTTCTATGATTTCATACCTTGACCTTTACAAATATTTATTTGTTTGATGGCGGTGGAGACACTTTCTCTTAGCTTAACCCCTTTCTTGAGATGTAAGAGCTCAAGGGTTATATTGTTTTGGAGGTCAAAGAAGTAATCGGCAGAACTAGCAATGTGGAATTCAAAGATGATGAAGATGGTATGATATGTGAAAGGTAAATCATTACCTCTTTTGAGCCTCATAGCCCGGAAATGACCAAAACAAGATAGATGCAGCAAGGCTATGTGGGTCATTACCATTAGGATATGATCATTCATTTCTAGATAAAAGTTGATACTATGGTATGGATCCATGGTATTTTAATTATGTTTCGTATGAAAAACGAGGAACCTCAGTAAAGATCAGTTAAAAGGTCAGGAATGACATATCTGGTACCATATATTTATAGTGGTGGGCCGGTCCTGTGTTAGCGTTGGACCTAATGGGGTTCTTAAGTACATCCCTCTAGAAATGTGCCCGTCTTGGATAAGGAAGATCCTTTGCCTGGCCATTTGTATGGAATTCGATTCTCTAATAAGAACTTGTAGTTTTTGATTATATAGCATAATAGCCTTGGGATTTAATAATTTTAACCATTTTGGATATTTAAATTAGTTTATTTGCAAATGATTTTAAAGAATTTCATTAGAAATATTATCAAATGTTTTGATATATAAATGGTTTAGTTATTATAAGGGGAAAACCCGTCTGTCTTTATGTGTGGATGTGTTGTTATGACATACTCTTTCTTTTCAAAAGAATTTTATTTCTAAAGGTTTTTTATATATATATGTATATGTATGTGTGTATATATATACATGACACTTCATATGTTTGTGGAAGTTTTCTCACGTTGATTTACCATGTCTGATCCGAGTGTTTTCAATTCTTGGGTCAAATTTGAGTTTTCTTAAGTTTTATTGCAGAAGGTTAGAGTTTCCAAAGGAGAGCTGGAATCCTCATCAGACGTATAGACGTGTTCTATTATCCGTTGTGTATATTGTGGATGTTTTGGTTGTTGTCAGCAATTGTACGGACAAGTATAATAACCATCCAACTTTAATCTAGGTTAGAATATGATATTTGTATTTTAATTTTTCCACTGTAAATAATATTGTTTAATATTACACGTTATTCCATTCGGATGAGATTCCGTTCCGTTGTATTTTATTGTACTAGCCTTAATAATCTAAGGATTCATGCAATTTGAATCAGACAAGTGTGGTTTGTTGTCGGTTCAGACAAGTGTGGCTTAATGGTATAAAAGTTAAAAATTCCACTTGAGCCTACAACTTCGTACATGGGCTTCCATGTTGTCCGGAGTCATCATGACTAGCATATAGAGGCTGTCGCCTCCAACCATTTCGATGTTGTTAAAAGAAGCTTACTTTGTTTTATAAAGCTATGAGGCCTTTTGCTCAAGTTGACCCGCTTTTTGCAAAGCAGTCACATGTCAGTATTATGGTTAGCAATGTGCTCAAGTATCGAAAATGTCATTGGAAAACACTAAGCGATTTGGTCGAAGTCGTGACATGTTCGGAAAAGGTTGAAAATATTGTTGATTTCCGAAATCGTCGCTATTGGATTGGAAAAATCGTTAATATCTTGGAAAATCCGACATCGTAAAAATACATGATAGACTTGATCCAATAAACACAAGATTCTTAAGCACTTTGGTTTGATCACGTGGTAAAACTCGTCAATGAAAAATATTTAGATGTTGGTAAATTCTAGTATCGTGCACTCAAAAACTGCTGATCGGCATGACAAAATCAAAGAAATCGGTTGCGCAATTTGATTTTGTGAAGATCAACCAACTTGGCAAACTCAAGATTTGGCACATCAAAACAGAGGATAGACACGAAAAAACATGGAAAACGACGTGTGTGCATCGGGTTGATCATGCTCCATATTTTGGGTTGACTTCAGGGGGATTTCGCATCCCCGACCGGATGCAAAATCACGTATTTATCACTCAAATTTACGTGATTAACTTGGGGAGGTGATGCAAAGGAAGTTGGTAAGGCAGCGGATACAAAATCTGAACTCAAATCCGGCAATGCAAAATCATTCGATCGCATCAGGTTAGGATTTGATTTTCTCATGTTCGCATCATAGTGATGTGGTGCAAATTCTTGTACCCAGCACGATATGCAAAGTGATCTGGCAAGGAGAGAGGCGATGCGAAAAACAGTTGATCGAATTGGGGAAGATACAAATTCCATCAGGTGCACATCATAGGACGTGATGCAAATTCTTGGCACGGAACATGGGGATAGAAAATTTTGGTAAATGGTAAGGCAAAGTGGCAATGTAGGTTTTCACGTGTGGATCAACCTTTTTAACATGATCACCCATGAAATGGTCACTGTTTTTCAAGATACCACTTCAGGATTTGTAATTTTGGAAGAAACATGGTTTTTGGCTAAGTTTTCAGGATGCAAATTTCACACTCCCTAGAGATGCGAAATTTGGGCAGATGCCTTCAAACCTTGCGTGTAAATACCCCCTTGCTTGGCATTCTAAAGGATTGTCATTTTTGGTCTCTGGTTATACTTTGACATACATGATTGGAGCTCCAAGACACTATTGATGGCTTCCATGGTGATTCTCTTGGGTTTGGACATCTTTATGGACTTATAAACTTCACATAGAAGTTTGTCTATAACTTTTTTAGCATTCAATTGGGCTTTTGTCTTGCTTTTGGACATATTTTGATTTTCTTGACATTGAAGTTATTTCTTGGACATTGTTGCTCATTCCAACACACTTTGGATCAACGAAGAAGAAGAAGAGGAGAATTGTGGTAAAAGTTTGGAATCAACAAGATATTTGTTGTTCTATTATGCTACTTTGTACACTCAAATTGTCTAAACTTGTACAAACATTGCAATCGACAAATCTATGATGAATAATTACAATCAGGTGGATGTAGGAGCTAGTACCGAACCACTATAAAAGTTGTGCATCCCTTTACATTTTTGGTTCTTTGGATATTTGGATTGCAAGTTTACTGTTAAACTTACACTTGGGGGTTGGCATGTGTAAATAAAAAATTAGTTGTGGTTCTCGGATTTCGTATGCAGATTTGGCTTTGGATTTTGACATTGATTTCAGATTTTGGATTCGACTTTGTTTCAAAAACAGATTTTGCTCGCTTTTCATTATGGTCAAGCGCGAGAAGCTTGATGCTATTGCGGAGGCTCAAGGTACTAGAGGTGAAGAAAGTCAAGAACATTCTTTGACTGGTAATCCCTCGAATTACGTCACTCAAGAAAAATGTCGACGGGATGATCAAGAATTGGGCTACAGATTTGAATGCTCGACTCGAGGGACAGGAGAAAGTGATGACTACTTTTCTCGTTCGGATTGAGGCTAGACTTGAGAGCACTAGAAGGCCAATAGACTAGGAAGATATTATCGGGAGAAGTTGTTGTGTTCAACAAGCTATGACTCGGGACTTGGTGGACGCAAACTAATCAGCAGGGCAACACCGATCCTCAGAGTTGTAGTGCTTCCGCTGCACTCGAGGGCAATAGCCCTAGCCTCGACATCGCTCAAACCCGTGATGCTTTGGCTGGTCAAGTCGCGGGCTTCGACAATTTTAATGTGGCTTAAGCACCTTTGCACGTAGGTTTGGATGGTAGTGCTTCCACTGTCTCGAGATTAAAGATTATGCCCGATTTGGCTCCTCGGGTTGGGATTCAATCAGATGTATTTATTGCTAATCAACTAGTAGCTAACATGGAGTTAAACACTGGGGGGAACAGTGTCACTTCGGATAACTTGAATCAGTTTCTCACATTTCGTAATGGATCTTGAATCTCAGATGTTATTCATCGATTAACTAGAGTTGGTCCCTCCTATTTGGATTTGGATTGCGTTACTCATAGTCTATTCACTTTAGATATCAGGAATTCTCATAACCAACTGGACTTCAAATTGCTGGTGTTGGAAGCTTATGATGGTTGGAAGGATCCAATTGCTTACCTAATGCTCTACGTGCACCACATGGAAGTTTCTCTACTTCGGAATGTTTCATGGCGAAGTGTTTTTTACTTTATCTGACAAACATTGCTGCCATGTGGTTTCGAGGGTTGGAAACGGATTCGATTAATTCTTGGAATGCTTTGTTTGGGAAGTTCGTCGAGCAGTTCAGAATTCACATCACTCGTCCAAAAGGCGTTATAACTTTGGCGGTGATTAAGAAAAAATCTGGCAAGACTTTTAATAAATACTTTAAAAAGTTTAATGCGGCGGTGGCGACGATCGATAGACCCAAACCATCCATGGGTTTGATGGATGCAGTCTCTAGTGTTCTGGATAAGTTGACTTCAATATCTCATTGCAACGGGACCTGCCGAGGGATCTTGGTGAGTTCTACTTTGAAGTAGAAAGGTTTCTTCATGAAGATGATGCGACAAATGATAGAAAGGTCCTCGAGAATAATATGGTTAAGGGCGGGACACCATCCAATTCTAGTAAAGCTAAGGATTCTGGCATAAGTAAACCTTCTTTGGGGAATGATCGAAACACAACCTGGAAGCAACCTAAGTTCTTGTCTTATTCAGAACACACCCATACCCTTAAAGAGATTTACTTGGAGGTTCATCCCACGACTGCTTTCAGAAAGCCTTCTACAAGGTAGACGACTCAAAGAGAAAAGGATATCGGTCGACATTATTAGTTTCATGACCTCGGCGGTCATAACGCAAAAGAGTGTTGACATCTTCGGGATACAATTGAGGAGTGTGTCAAACGCGGTGAGCTGACATGGTTTGTTCAAAATCATGATGTGGTGCTAAGATAGGAACAACCCTCTCATTCTACTTAGGATAGGTCTTGGCCTTGCGTTAATAGTGGCATTGTTATTAATTAACCTCAATTCTGGCTCTGATGTCTCAGATTCAGGCCTCGCGGACATTGGTATCTTTTGGCTTGTGGTTTCTGGCCTTTTGGCATTGAGGATTCTTTGGTTATTTGGTTCTTGGTTCTTTGGATTCTGGTCTTGGCTTTTTGGTATTTTGGTTTCGGCTCTATTCAGTTCCTTGGTTTTGGTCCTCTTTGGCTTTTTGGATATGGTATTTTAGCTTTTTGTCTTCTCTAGTTCGTGACTGTCTAGATTTTGGTCTTCTTGCTTCTTCTGGCATATGAACTGATCCTGGCTTTTTCTAGATCTGATTACTTTGTCCTTGGCCCTCGGTTTTGGCTTAATAGGCTTTTGGTCCTCTGGATGTGTATTTCTAGCTTTCTGGTTTTCGAGTCGACCTACCTATGTACGACAGCTGTTATAATCCATAGAAATGCTCTTCGCTCGACAGCGCACCACCACTCCCTTGGTTGTTAATAAAATGGAACTACTCTTGCTTTTCTTGGTCGTCTTGCTTTGGCAAGACCATCTTGAACTCTTCTAGTTTTCTCGGTCTTTTTGCTTCAGCATAGTTTCTTTAAACCATTTTCGCTATTCTTAGTCATCTTTCCCCGGCACGTCCACCTTGAAATCTTTATGGTTTTGGAGCTAGGAAGTCTAAGTTTGATTACCATGTAACGGGAACCGGCGCATTCCTAGGTATGTTCTTCACAAATGATCAACCATCCAGTCTCCTTCACGAATGAATTTAAAATAAAAAATGGCTAAGTCCGCATACCCGTGTACGGGAATAGGCATCCCTAGGCATGCTCTTACGGATGATAAATCGTTAAGTTTTCTTTTTGTTTTTACTAAAAACTCCAAAGTTTTATAACTTCAATAAAAATTACTTCGTTTGTTGGGACGCCGGCTGCGAAGTAAGGAAACCTGAAATTAGATTGCAAACTCTAAGGGCTATAGTCCATGGTTTTTGGATTTGATTTGCCAAATTCACTCTTCTGGCTATTCTTGGTAATCTTGCCTCGATAAGGTGGAATTGAACCCTTCTGGCTATTCTTGGTCGTCTTTTCTTATCAAGATCTCCTTGAACTCTTTTGGCCATTCTTGATCGTCTTGCCTCGGCAAGCTCGCCTTGGACTCTTTTGGCTATTGTCGGTCGTCTTTCCTTTACAAGATTGCCTTGAACTCGTCTGATTATCTGGATATCTGGTTACATTGGATTTACAGATTTTTGGTTTTCCCGATTTTTCGGTTATGGTTATTCTAGTACTCAGGCTTTCAAACCCTTTCGGTCCCTCGGCCATTCTGACTACTTTGGTTATTCTGGTTATTCGACTATTCTATTTATCCCTCAAGAAATAATCCAGAGCAATTATCGACTTTCTTTGGATTTTTTGGCTCTGCTTTTATGATTAACACGATCTGGCTCGATCGTGATTCATTGGTTTTTCAGGTTATTGGATTACTCTAGGCTCTAATTTATGGATTTCTAATTTTCAGTTTACTCACAAAACACATCTCCCTTTGGTCAAGGAAAATATGTTTTGGAGGGCAAAGTGTTGACCTGCCTTTTGGAAAAGTAGGCAGTCACACATCAGGATTTTGGTTAGCGACTCGATCAAGTCTCGTTGGAAAGCACAAAGCGATTTGGTCGAAGTCACGACGTGCTCGGGGAAGGATGGAAATATCGTCGATTCCCGATATCGCCATTATCGGATTGAAAAAGTCGTTAATAATCCTGGAAAATATGGCTGGCGAAAATACATGATCGAATCGGTCCGATCAACTCAAAATACTGAAGCACTTCAGTCCAATCACGTGAAAAAACTCATCGAAGGAAAATATTCGGATTTTTTCAAATTCTGGTTTCGTGCATTCATAAACTGCTGAATTGCATGACACGATCACGAGAAATCACTTGTGCAACTCAACTTGACAAAGATCTACCAAGTTGGCAAACTCAGGTTTAACACATCAAAATAGGGTGATCGACACAGTAAAAACATGGAAAACCACATGTCTTCATCGGGTCGTTCAGGCTTCAAATTCTTGCCTAGATTCTGGGGATTTTGCATCCTCGGGATTTGGCAATGCGAAATAATCTGATCTCAGTGGGTTAGGATGCTATTTTCCTGTGTTTGCATCATGGGGATGCAAATTCTTGGAATGCGAAGTGATCTGGCAAGGAGGGAGGTAATGCAAAAAACAACTGATCGCATTGGGGTGGGTACGAATTCAATGAGGTCCGCATCACGGGATGCGATGCGAATTTTTGGCACAGGTCATGGGGATACGAAATTTTGGTAAATATTCATGCAAAGTGGCAATGCAGGTTTTCACGTGTGGATCAACCTTTTTTACATGATCACCATGCAACGATCACTATTTCTTAATATACCAGTTTAGTGGAAGAAACATGGTGTTTTAGCTAATTTTTCGGGATGCGAATTTTGCATCCCATCAGGATACGAAACTCGGGCTGAAGCCTCCAAACCTCGCCTATAAATACCCCCTTGCTTGGCACTCTAAAGGGTTGACATTTTTGGACTTTGGTTATACTTTGACACACTTGATTCGAGCTCCAAGACATCATCAATGGCTTTAGTGGGATTCTCTTGGCTTTGGAATTCTTCATGGACTTGTAAACTTCACATAGAAGTTTGTCTATAACTTTTTGGGATTCAATTGGACTTTTGGTTGCTTTTGAACATATTTGGACTTTCTTGAACACTGAAGGTATTTCTTGGACATTGTTGGTCATACCAACACACTATGGCTTGATGAAGAAGAAGGGCATTTTGGTTAAAGTTTGGAATTAACAAGATATTTGTCGTTCTATTATACTACTTTATACAATCAAATTTTCTGAACTTGTACAAACATTGTAATCGACAAATCCATGATGAATGATTACTATAAAGTGGACGTAGGTGTTCATGTCGAACTACTATAAAATTTGTTCATCCCTTTACTTTTCTCATACTTTGGATATTCGAATTGCAAGTTTACTATTAAACTTACACTTGGGGGTTGACATGCGTAAAAAACTAATTTCCCATGTCAACACCTCAGTACCCCCTTAAACTTGGTCAAGTTTCCCAAACTACATTTTTATAATTCAGAGGCTATCACCACTACACTCCTTTGCTATGGTTGAAGGGAACTTTCTTTTGAAATTGTATTAGAGCTTATTTCCTTTGAACCTTGTTGAAACAGATATTGTTGACGAGGGTTTTCTTGAAGCATGAGGGTATCCTCTTCAATCCCTTCAGTATGGATGTTGCTAAAAAGGGGCTTTACTTCTAAATTGCTTTCAAAAGACCAAGGCTTTCTCCTTCAACCGAGTTAACACAATTGTGTGCAAAATGGTATGTTTTCTTATAAAAATCTTAACGCTATCGTCTATGTCAATAAGCATCCTTTTTGAACTTGATTCTATATTATTTCCTCAGATATAGATGTGGTTGCCTAGGAAATTTCGAATTATTTTATTAATTTTGATGGCTTATTAGTGTCGACATTTCCGAAGGGTGTATTCTATAAAAAAATCAAGATAGCTTGAGGCTTTCGCCTCAATTTCATGTTATAATTGCTCTAGTCGATAAGACCATTTGGCATGTTTTCTTTATAAAGATTATAGTATATTAACTATTACTGCCTTCAACACCTAAGGAAGGAGTCAAAAGAGCGAGAAGGGATGATAAGGGTGTCGCTTCCACTCGTTTATACATGATTCTTTTGTTAGGGAATCATTACAACATTTTGAAAGTTATTCATTTAACCAAGCTGGGCGCATGCATTAAAATGGTATATAACCATGCTAGGTTATAACAAGTGTATGGGAAAATTGGGGGCACCAATAGGATAAACAAAAAGGGGAATTGAGGATATCAATCAATCATAACTTATAGGGGAAATAAGAATTAAAGTTATTGATAGGTTTTTAGTTATTGTATGGTTAAACTATGAAATTTGTTATGGTCAGTTAACACTATGAATTGAGATGTTCTATGATGACCACTTCATACCTCTTGCACCGAACTAAGGATAAGGCATGTTACATGACGTTCTAGGCTGATATGAGATGATCATCAAGGAAGAATAACTCGAAATAAAACCTTTCGCATAACTTACATCGCGTGGATAACATATAATAGAAACTATACAACGTGATAAGTAGAGAAGCATAACTGAACAACTAATCTAGTCTCATAACATCTCAGAGTTAATGATACAAAACTGCTGAAAATGAATATCCATACATCAGGACTCACTACATATCCCTCAGAGTATCAAAAAAAATCTCAACAGACAGCATAAATAACAAAACATCAATATAATTGGTAGTAGAAATATGTCAGTCTCCTGCTCATTGTCACGCAGCATCATCGGAACCAAAACCTGCTACCTGCTATCTCAATCTTCTCACCACCAACATTGATGAGCAACCCAAGGTAATAAGAGTGAAACATAAAACCCTGAGTCAAACAATAGTCTTAGTGAGCGATAAAACAACTAACAACAGTTACACATGATATATGAGTGTAGACAATTGAATTATCTGGTATGTCTTAGCAACCAAAGAATTAACAAAGGATAATCATTTATCATATGCCACTCAAAAAGAAAGAAAGAAAGGACATACCCCAATCCTACTTCTCTTTGATGACATACGGTTCCTACCCTAGGGAAACAGAGAAAGAGTCACACAATTAATCATAGCTTCCATAGCAACCAATATCCTAGCTATCACCGACTGAAGCCTTGAATACATCACATCAAATGACCAACCGTTGTCGTCCATCATGGGCTACTAGAAAACCCTCGTTCTATTCAAACTACCATGCATTCGTCTTGTGTATGTTTGCCTCCATTTGAAACAATTAGACCACTCCCAGAGCTCGATCCAATATACATGAACCTACTTGATCCTAGGGTGTCCTCGCATACCCCTGCTTTGAACCCGCTAGAACCATCGATGACCAACGATTCCTTGGCACATCAAATATACTCAGCACTTATTCTCGGCAATCGCATCTTTAGTTAAAGTGACTTGTCAAACCAATTCCATTATCATTCACAATCAACTCCCACCTAAGTCAATCCATCAAAATACTGGACCGTACATCATCAGGGACTAGTATCACATCAATCCAGCTTTGACCACTCCAGCTTGAGTTCACGATCAAAGCACCATCCATCATTGAGTTGAATATTAATATCTGAAGTCCATTCATTACCAAAATTCATCAACAACCCCTAGAAAACACCCTCATTCAACTTGCATAATTCAAGCACCATACACCTTCATCCGATGGATCAGTATCGGTCCACCAGCCATGGACCGATCTCCTTCCTCATACCTAACCAATTTCGGCTAAGTGTCTTTAGCATCATGCTATACTCCTCGAGTGCTTCCTGCTGGTCCAATATCATAGCTAAATTCTTATCGTGCCAATACTCCTGCCATTCCATCCATGCACTTGATTCTTCAATCTTCGAACCATCTTGAAAAACATCAAAATGACTTGGAAATTTGTACGTAACCTCAATTTACCACCATGATGTGTTGTCCAAAAGATCGAAGCCATGTGATCATTCTACATGGATCGGTACTGGTCCATTGAGCATAAACCGATGCCGATCCATATACTTAGTGAGTCTTGACACTTCGTGTTGCCTCCCTTCGTCATCTAGAGCTACTCCACCAAGTTTCGTCTGGATCCAATTATTTGGACCTCTGATTTTCTGTGGTCTTCAATCCTAAGATCTATGGCACCCAATTCTAATAAATAACTCAAATAATGCAAACAATTCAATCAAAACAAACAGTGAGTCATCCGACATTAATCATGAACATATCACAATTAAGGCATGAGCATATCATAAACATAAGATTTGACATGAATTGGATATAAATATACGCAATAACATGATTAAACTTAAAATTACGGATTTATATGATTAAATTAATATTTTCCTAAGATGTCTGAATTTGGATTGAACATATATGACCAGATCTAGTGTTAATTTAGCATATAACATATGAAAATGATCCTAGTTTATGCATATGATCTGTAGTTTCCGTGCCAGAGATATCTATCACTCACCGATTTCTAGATACAATGCAAATACCAGTGAGTTCAGATTGGAACAATTATAGAAAACTCCCCAAAATTAATGCAATTGATGTGATCTAATTTCCCCTGATGATGATCTAGCATCGAGATGCAATCTGTGATGAATTAAAATGAATAGGATGAAAAATTAGGGTTTAGGTTGAACTAGAGAGTTACAGGCACCCAACCTAATGTTTGAATGAAGAGAGTAACTCTAGTTCTCTCCCCAAACCCTCCTACTTATAGCATCAGGTCATTAGCCTAAAGGGCTACACTAATTAGCCCATTAGTTACTAATCAGTCTACCTAATAGAAACTTAAACTTAAAACAACAATTCCTCCCAAGCCGCTGACCCAAATATTTCAAGTGACCACTCTATGAAATTGTAAACCACCATTATGATCTAATGAGATCGATTTCGTACCTGACTCGATCTCCATAAAAAGTTATGCCCCAAGTAGTAAACTAAAGGGTAAAATGGTCATACTTAAATACGACAAAAACCATAGACATGTCTCACGCCCCCATGAACAACATATTAAAAATCTAAGAATGATCCGACCACCATAAATTAAATATAAATATTTTATGACCCTTCGATGCATAAAATATGGGTTGTTACATTCTCCCCTTCCCCTTTTTAGGAATTTCGCTCCCAAAATTCCTTGAAAACACGAGCAATCAAAGCATCCTACATACCTACCATCCACGAGTATCCAATCCAGCATCCAACAATTCATAAAACCAAAATCATACCCCAGCATGCATAACTATGATAGTACAAGACACAATGATGCAAGTAAGATATGTTTTATGGGATATACCAATCAAAGAGTTTTGGATGGATCGACCTCATACTGTCTTCTGTTTCCCATGTGCAATCGTCATCTTCCTTGCCCCATTGCACCTTGACTAGCATAACAAACTTCCTTCCAAGATATTTCGTTTCACTGCCTACGGCGCAAAGTGACTTACGGGGCTTGGAAACTTCAGGCTCGAGCTCTAAATGTTCAAACTGATCAAGAGATACCACAATGTTCGATTCATGCACAAACTTCCATAGAAATGATACGTGAAACACATTGTGCACACTCGTCATCTTCTCAGGTAAATCCACTCTATAAATGAGCTTCCCAATAAATACAATCAGAAATGAACCAACGAACCATGGCTTTAAATTTCATTTGCTCAGGAAATGAACCAACAAACCATGGCTTTAACTTTTGGTTGCTTCTGAAATGCACTATATTCTGTAGAGGTGAAACCTTAACAAACACCAAATCTCTGACTAAGAATTCCACGTCTTTTCATCGCGTATCGGCATAGCTTTTCTGACGATCTTAGGCTTTGTTCATTCGTTGCCGAACGATCTCAATATTATCCGTCTGTTCTCTTATCATCTCAGCCCAAGTACCAACTTCTCTCCAATCTTTAACCAAAAAGATGGAGAATTACATAGTCTACCATACAACGCCTCATCCGGTGCCATTCCAATAGTCAACTGGTAGTTGTTATTATAAGCAAAGCAACTAAATGCAGATGTTCTTCCCATAATCCTCCAAAGTCTAGTACACAAGCTTTAAGAAGTTCTTTTAATAATCGATTAACCCTTTCAGTCTGACTATATGTCTGGGATATAAGTCGTACTCATACATAGCTCAGTTCTCATTGTCTCTTGTAAAGTCTTCCAAACAATACTCTTCGAAATTCCATAGAATCGAACTATCCACTTAAGATATAACTCAGCCAACTTCAATGCAGTCCTATTCGATCTGGCAGAAATTAATCTTACGCTTTTAGTCAAGTAATCCATAATAGCCAGAATACCATCCTTTCCTTCCCATGTCCTAGGTAATCCATAAGTAATACCGATCGACACTTGCTCTCATTTCCATGTAGGAACATTCAGGCTGTAACAGTCTACTTGGCTTTTTCTGCTCAGCTTTAGCCAACCGATAGTTCATACACTTCGAGATAAATTTCCTGACATCCCTCTGCATACCATCTCAATAATAACTTACTTCATATCTCGATACATCTTATTGACATTAGGATGAATTGTCAATAGAGAGTGACGACATTCAATCAATATCTCATGTCTCAATCCATATATATCAGGAACAACCGGTCGCCTATCCTTACAAAGCCAACCATCTCGATCGACTTTGAAATCCTTAATTTCCTCGAGTTCAACACTCATCTCCAATCTGTGTACTATCGCCATAAAATTGTCGTCTTGCTTTTGGCTTTTGCCAAATCTTTCAATTGGAGTTGGTCTAATCGATAAGCTTGTTATCATCTCGGGTTCTAAGTCACAGTGTGGTCTAAATCAAATCCGGTCAAATACTCGGGATGCTACCATTCGAGAAATATTGCTTCCAAACTTGCATGTCTTCTACTTAATGCATCGACCACTGTGTTACCATTTACTGGGAAATAAGCTATTTCGAAATCATATGACGCCAAAAATTCTAACAATCGTTGTTTCCGAAGATTCGAATCCTTTTAGGAGAAAAAACATTTCAGTGATTTATGATCTGTAAATAACTCAAACCTAACTCCTAACAAATATTGCCTCCAAAATTTTAGAGCAAACGCTATCGCTGCTATATCCAAATCGTGAGTCAGGTAATTCCTTTCATGTGGCTTCAATGGTCGACTCGCATAAGCCATAATTCTGTCCTTTTACATTAGCACTGCTCCAAGTTTAGTGCCACATGCATCTGTGTATACCACGATCTCTACATCCTACTTTGAATAGCCAAAACATGAGCACTCGTCTACCTACCCTTTAGAATTTTGAAAGCTTGCTCACACTTCACATTCCATGAGAAGACCCGATTCTTCTTCGTTATTTTTGTCAACGGTCCACTATCTTATAGAAATCCTTGATAAATCGTCAATAATATCTAGTTAAACTAGGGAAACTCCTAACATCTAACGGATTCTTGGGTCGATCCCAACTTTGTATTGCTGCTAACTTAGTAGGATCCACTGCTATTCCTCGTCCCGATAATACATAACCAAAAAAACTCATTTCTTCCTTTTAGAAGTGAAACTTCAAAAACTTAGCCTTCAGTTGATGTTTTCATAAGATTCCCTAAACAATCCTCAAGTGCATTGTAACACCCCACCTCCGCCAGGGTCACTCACAAGAGAATGCACTAGCTTTGGAGCGGTGTTGTCTAGGTAAACATGCACAAAGATATCACAAGACAGAACATAGATAAATAAATAAGTAAAGCAGCGGTAGAAATTTAAAAACCATAGTTAACCGTTTCAAAACCAAATAGTCAACTTACATCAAAGTACTTAGTCATTATTTTCCAACTACCACAAGTCTAGAAAACATAAACTGAAAATAACATAAAGTAAACTATCCCCAAGATAGATGTGGTGAAGCCATAACAAGTTCAAGTCCAAACCGTACATGAGCTGTCAAGAAAGCAAGCCAAATACCCAAGCTAAGCACTAATGTTCCCTCCCTGAGAACCGGGGGGGGGGGGGGGGACGGAAGAAAAGAGGCGAAAGAAAAAGGGTCAGTCATAAAGACTGGTAAGTCCTACCTACTATTAGTATAAAAACTAATGAAGTTAACTAAACATGAGAAACTGAGATGAAACATAAAGATGGTAACTAACTGGCATGATAAATAGATAACACGGTAGATCAAGTGTGGCATCGCATATACAAGGTTTTGTTTTGCACCAATAGTACTAGTATTCCAACCCATGTCAAGTATAAACAAGGAATGATCCCTTGGCTCAATATCATGAGTTGACCCAAGTCAAGGTCCAACTATACAATCTAGTCGATCGGCTCCCTATAAGCCTAACTCGTCGAGTGTCGGTGTCATACGGCCCAATCACGGAATGTAGTCAACTGTGCTAGGTCCACCCTAGGGTGTATCAAGCCCTAGGGTGCCAACCACTGACACAAATCAAGCACGCACAGTCTAAACCTACTGGTGCCCATGTCTGTTATTTTTCAACTTCGGACTACGTGAACGACCATAGCCCGCCTGAACCTACACTGGCGCACCTACTCAGCCGTCTTTCTGGTCGCTTACAATCAGCCCAGTAATCGTGCCCCACCCTAGCCTAGCCCCTAGGGTATCGTGATACATCCAAGAGGGTTACTACTGAAAAGGACCACGTAACTAGGGTTTCCAACGGGTTAAGTGTGGTTAACTCTATCCACTCATGTATCAAGTTGGTTAAGTGTATCCAAGTGGTTCATGACTTAACCCTAACATGTGGCATTAATTAATTTAATGCACCCAACCTCTCACATTAGACTTTGTTGTGGTTACTGGATATGCCGGGCGGGTCCGGGCAGCTTTACACCACAACCTAGTCTAACCTCGGGTTTCAAGCGCGATATGACCAACTTCTCACATTGGGTCCTATTGTTTGTAGCCACTCGATTTCCTGGGCGGCTCCGGGCAGATTTACGCTACAAACTCAACCCAACCTCGAGTTGGCCACTTTATGGTTTTCTACATGTCATGACCACATTCATGTTTTCAAGCATAATCAAGTTTCATGTCACATTTTCAAGTCATGTTTTTCATGTCATTTCAAATTTGCCTAACTACCCATAACGTATTCCCATTCGCACGTAAATTCGCATCAACACAAGTGAATCAAGGAACATAAAAATATGACCAAGATGGGCATAAGGTGGTAAATGTAACACCCCACCTCCGCTAGGGTCACTCTTTTGGGGGCACTAGCTTCTGGGGGGCGTTAGAACTGGGTAAGCATGCATAATGATATATCAAGGCAGAACAGGAACATAAATATATATATATGTAAAACAGAGTAAGTGAGAATAAAACAGCGGAATATCTCAAACCATCTCAAAACAAGTCTAGTACATCATAAAGTCATCTGCCAAAATAAATATGTCTAGTACAACATAAACAGAAATACTGAAATACATAGTGCTATCCCCAAAAATAAAAGTGATAAGCCATAGCGAGCTCAATATCCAGACATACATGAGCTATCCAGCGAACAAGCAAGCGATCCAAGCTAAGCACCACTGTTCCCTCCCTGAGAACCTGGGGGGGGGGGGAACGGAAGAAAAGAAGCGAAAGAAAACAGGTCAGTCAAAAAGACTGGTAAGCCCTACTACGATCAGTCTATAAACTAATAAAGCTAACATCATGATGGAAACTGAGATGAATATACTGGCAATAGATAAAGGTGTCATCACATAAAGAAGATTAAGCTTTGCACCACAGCGTACTAGCAAACTAACATAACAGGTATTGATCCCTCAGCCCAAAACTTTGGCCCAATAGCAAGAGGTGACCTTGATACAAGGTCCAGCCCAACGGTCTAGTCGATCGGCTCCCTATAAACCTAACACGTCAAGTGTTGGTGTCCATACGGCCCACATATGGTTGTAGTCAGACTGTGCTGGGTCCACCTTCGGGTGTATCAAGCCCTCGGGTGTCAACCCCAGACACCTAAGCAATAATGCACAGTCTAAACCTACTGGTACCCGTGCCTCGAGTTTGTCCAACACCGAACTACGTGCACGTCCGTAGCCCGCCTGGACCCGCACCGCTGTACCACTCAGCCGTCGCTTTGGTCGCTTACATCAGTCCAGTAATCGTGCCCCGCCCTAGCCTAGCCTCTAGGGTTGTGAATGATACCAAACTGGGATTACTGCTGGAACAGACCACGTTGCTAGGGTTTTCTAAGAGGGTTAAGTGTGGTTTAACCCCTCACTAATCATGGATTAAATTAGTTAAGTGTAACCAACAGTTCACCACTTAATCCCTCGTATCCCCAAAATTGGTTAAGTATTAGTGGGCCATGACTTAACCCTAATTATGAGGCATTAATTTAATTGTACCTTAACCTCTCACATTAGACTTTGTTGCGGTTACTAGTTAAGCCGGGCGGGTCCGGGTAGCTTTACACCACAACTTGGTCTAACCTCGGGTCCCAGGTACACATGACCAACTTCTCACATTGGGTCCTATTGTTCGTAGCAACTAGTTAAGCCGGTTGGTTCCGGGTAGGTTTACGCTACAAACTCAACCCAACCTCGAGTTGGCCACACATGTTTTCTAAGTGTCATGTCCACTTTATTTCAAACCATAATTACAAGTTTAACTTGGGTAGACCTAACTTAATAGGTAAATTCCCAAGGGGTAGACGTAACTTAATAGGTAAATTCCCAATCTTATATTTTCATGTATTTTAAGTTTTACCCAAAAACCCCCACAACGTCATTCTATCGCTTACATATTCGTCATAACGCATAAAGGATAGAAAGAGGGAACTTGGCACAACATACATGATGAATCTTACATATCATAATAAGCATGCATAACATGTTGGACTTGCATAACTTAGCATAGTGAACTTGCATAACTTGTTAAACTTGCAAATCATGGCATAGTGAACTTGCATAAACATGCATAACTTGTTAAACTTGCAAATCATGGCATAGTGAACTTGCATAAACATGCATAACTTGTTAAACTTGCAAATCATGGCATAGTGAACATGCATAACTTATCAAACATGTGTAACATGGCATAGTGAACTCGCATAAGCATGCATAACTCATTAAACATGCATAACATAGCATAGTGAAGTCGCATAAGCATGCATAACTTATTAAACATGCATAACATAGCATAGTGAACTCGCATAAGCATGCATAACTCATTAAACATGCATAAATCCCAACTTTCATCACATATTAACTTTAGAGTTTCTAAAATGAAGGTAAGAGGGCTTACTAATATTATGAAGACACAAATCTACTAATAAAGATTGAGAAGCCCTTTTATGCAAGCAAATAAAACCCCAAAACAAGCTCCAATTAACAAAAATCCCAAAAACTCTAGCTTAGCAAATAAAGCTTGCAACTTGATGATGTATGCAAGCTAATGATCATTCATACAACTTAGAAAAGCTTGTATGAACATCAAAATCTTAATAGAAATGATTTTTGAAGAGGGTGGAGGCTAGGGTTCTTAGGTGGAGGCCATTTGAGATTTCAATTTGACATAGTTTGGTTGCTAGATTGAATAATGAGGCTTTAGGGTAGGATTAGGGGCTTATTTATAGAAGATTAGAGTGTTTTTAGCCCTAGGATTAACCCTAGGTTAGTTTAGGCCCGTCAGATTTAGGAATTCTCTAGAACCAAGCCACAAGACCAAGCCCAAATCAAAATGGTGCGCCAGGCAAAACTGCCTGGCCACCCCGTGTCGACAGGGCCGTCGACAGGGCTGTCGACACCCTGGGGACCCTGTCGACATGCCTGTCGACATGGGGGTCCTGGCGGGAATTTTCCCGCCTGCGCCAGTTTGCCCTAATTTCCATGTTTGAACTTGAAATTCAAATCTGTTTTTACTTAGGAATTTCTGAAAACTTCAATGGGCCTTAACTGGGTCATACGGACTCCGATTTTCGAAAACTCGGACTCTATTTCGCGTATTTTTCCGAGGCGAACGCAATGGCATAGCCCGTTTCCCTTGATACAGATTTTTGAATTAAATTCTGCCTCGATTTATGTTATAACATGTTATTGAAAATACGGGTTGTTACATTCTCCCCTCCTTAAAGGATTTCGTCCCCGAAATCTTCAAGCTAGGAGGAACGTATCCTACCATCCAATCATCCATCTACTCAAAGCATCATCCACGAGCAATCATTGTCCTTAAAAGATTCTAAATGCTGTATGAACATATGCAGAAGTGTGTGTATATGTACCTATCTAATGCAAAGATCGATGCAGAATATGTTAGTGAAATGTATCCATATGTATGCAAATCCCTAACCTAATGTATAATATCTACAGGCGTGCTCAATCATACATCCATATGCAACATCCATGTGATGGCATACAAATTTCATCCATGAATAAGCATAAACACTCATGCACATGCAATATGAGGAGTGTGTGAGCCGATCTAGTGCCTAATGTGTATCATGCATCCACGAGTAACCACTTGCAAACACTTGCAACCATTTGCAACCATCAAACATAACATGTCTCAAGCACATGTTTCATCCAAAGGGTTTCTACCTAAGGTTCTCATGACAAGATTAGCACGATAACTAGATAAACATGGATAGCAAAGAGAAAGATATGCTAAACAAAGGAAAGAGATTGAGAGTGTACCCTCAAAAAGGAATGGATAAAGCCCACGCATCTTCTCCTCGGTTTCCCAAGTTGCGTCTTCTTCGGCTTCACCCCATTGGACCTTTACCAGCCTAACCTCTCGATTCCTTAGCTTCTTGGTCTCCGTCCCCAAGATACGAATCAGAGCTCTCCTCAAAGTTGCTTCTTTCTCTACTTCCACGTCTTCAAGAATGCTAGGTTCAACCACTTCAGCTGACTCATGTAGGCACTTTCGGAGATGCGAGACATGAAAGACATTATGCACTCTGGACAGCTTCTCGGGTAATTGCACTTTATAAGCCATCTTCCCAATTCTCTCTATGATGGGGAAGGGTCCAACAAATCTCGGTGCTAACTTCCCAACAGCTCCAAATCGGACCACGTTCCGCAAAGGAGAAACCTTCACGAAAACCATGTCCCCAACCTCAAACTCCAAATCGGATCTTCGCTTATCTGCATAGGATATCTGTCGGTCTTGGGCTGCCTTCATCCGTCTTCTAATCAACTCGACCTTCTCGGATGTATCTCTAATCATGTCAGGTCCGAGTATAAGCTTATCTGTAGTCTCCCACCAACATGTAGGTGACTTGCACGACCTCCCATATAAAGCTTCAAATGGTGCCATCCCTATGCTTGCTTGATAACTGTTATTATATGCAAACTCAACAAGAGGAAGATGGTCTTCCCAAGCACCACCAAAATCCAGAATGCAAAGCCTCAACAAGTCCTCAAGTACCCTATTCACCCTTTCTGTTTGACCGTCTGTTTGTGGGTGATAGGCCGTACTCAGGTTCAACCTTGTGCCCATAGCCTCTTGCAAACTGTTCCAGAACTGACTAGTAAAGATGGGGTCTCGGTCACTGACTATGCTGGAAGGGACTCCATGTAGTCGTACTATCTCACGAAGATATACTGATGCTAGTCCAGATGCGGTCCTTTTGCTCTTTACTGGAATAAAATGAGCACTTTTCGTAAGCCTATCTACAATGACCCAAATGCTTGTATTCCCCTTCCTTGACCTTGGAAGCCCATCAATAAAGTCCATAGAAATACTCTCCCACTTCCATAGCGGGACCTCTAGAGGATGCAATAGCCCACCGGGCTTCTTCGACTCAGCTTTTACTCTCTGACAAATAACACATCTCGAGACAAACTCGGCCACATCCTTCTTCATTCCAGGCCAGAAGAAAATGCGCTTCATATCTTTATACATCTTATCACCGCCTGGATGTATAGTCAACTTGGAGCGATGTGCTTCCTCAAGGACTTTCCTCACCAAGTCTTCCACCATCGGAACACAAAGCCTCCGTCTCTCCTCAGCCAACCCTTACCGTCTATAGAATATCGAACAAGGTGACTAGATGTCTCCCCTCGAATCAGCTTATCCATGTTCTCAATTATCTGAGGGTCTTCCTTCTGCGAAGCCCCAACTTGATCCAGAAGGGTAGGCCTGAGCTCTAGAGATGCCAAAGAACCGGTCATCGACTCAACTGTCAAGGAAAAATCAAAGGTTGCCAAGAACTCTAAATTCTTCATCTCAACAAATAGAGGACTTAGTGTCAACCTTTTCCTACTCAACGCATCCGCTACAACATTCCCCTTGCCAGGGGTATAGGCTATATCAAAATCATAGGAAGCCAAGAATTCCATCCATCTTTGCTGCCTCAAGTTCAGATCCTTCTGCGAAAAGAGATACTTTAAAGACTTATGATCAGTATACAGCTCAAATCTCTCTCCCAGAAGATAATGACGCCAAGCCTTGAGTGCATATACAATCGCTGCCAGCTCTAGATCATGAGTGGGATAATTCTTCTCATGCACCTTAAGTTTCCTCCCACCAAAACATATAACTCTGCCCTCTTGCATCAGAACGGCGCCCAATCCCGTGCCACAAGCATCAGTGTACACGGTAAATATCTTACCACCATCGGGTAAAGCTAGAACGGGTGCAGAGGTAAGGGCTCTCTTGAGTCTCTGAAAAGCAAGCTCACAATCCATATCCCAAGCAAAAACTAAGTTCTTCTTCGTCAACTTAGTAAGAGGAGCGGATATCTTCGCGAAGTCCTTGATGAACTTCCGGTAAAAACCCGCAAGACCTAGAAAACTTCTCACCTCGGTTGCATTCCTTGGAGTCTTCCAATCCTGAACTGCAACCACCTTAGCGGGATCCACCGCTAAGCCTTGCTTGGATACGATATTCCCAAGGAATTTGACTTCCCTTCTCCAAAAGTGGCACTTGGAGAACTTGGCCTTTAACTGGTGTGCTCTGAGCGTATCCATCACCTCTACAAGATGCCTCGCGTGCTCTTCTTCATCCTTGGAGAAAACCAGAATATCATCCACAAAGACCACGACAAACTTGTTCAAGAACTCCCGAAACACCCTACTCATCAAGTCCACAAAATACGCGGGTGCATTCGTCAAACCGAACGGCATAACAAGCCATTCAAAGAATCCGTCTGGAGTTCTGAATGCAGTCTTGTCTATACTGTCTTCAGCCACTCTGAGCTGATGAAATCCGGTAGCAAGATCAAGCTGAGAGAAAACAGAAGCACCAACAAGCTGGTCAAAGAGATCATCGATCCTCGGTAACGGGTGTCTGTTCTTCTTAGTCAGCTTATTCAATTCTCGATAATCCACACAGAGTCGAAGAGAACCATCTGCCTTAGTAGCAAACACCACATGCGCTCCCCATTCGGATATACTTCTTCTGATGAAGTTCTTCTCAAGCAATTCTTTCACTTGCTTGCTCAGCTCCCGTCTCTCACGCGGAGCCATATGCCGAACGGGCAAAGAAACAGGCTTAGCATTATCCACCAGATAGATGCGAAAATCAATCTCTCGTTTAGGGGGCAACCCCTTAACTTCTTCAAAAACATCTGGATAATCTCGGACCACCCTTACAGACTGAAGGGCTTCCTCTGACGAGTCGAGAGATTCGAGATAGCACAACATGACGGGATTCTTCGGATTGCATGAAATCTCTAAGGTGTTGCCAAGGCGAGTCACAAGCCTCACAACCCTATGCTCACAATCAAGAATGGCTCCATATCGGGACAGCCAATCCATGCCCAGTATCAATCCGTATCCCTTGAAACCAAGAACATATGCACTACACAAGAACTCTACACTGAGTATAGAGATCCTCAGATCCTCACATATCATAGATAGATGAGCAGAACCCCCAATGGGATTCGAAACACAAACGGGATCATCCACTAAGCTAGTACTAAGGTGCAAGCTATCAACAAGATCAGATGAAATAAAGCTATGTGATGCACCAGAATCAAACAAAGTACGAACTGGAAGATCAGAGATATAAACAAGGTTCTCAACAGAAACACTACCTCGGTCGGGAACTGGAGCGGTATTGAGAGCATGAACTTGCCCTCCTGAAGGTCCAGCCTGTCCTTTCTTCTTCGGGCACTCCTTGCTGAAGTGTCCAGTCTCACCACAGGAAAAACATCCACCACTAAGCTTCCTTTTCTTCTTCCTACAATCCTTAGCAAAGTGTCCAGGCACACCACAGTAATTGCACTTTCCCTTGCCTTTGTTGTTGTTGTTCCCCTTCTTGTTCTTGCCCTGATTCCCCTGGCTTCTTTGACCACCTTGATTGCCTTTGCCTTGAGAATCAGTCTTCTTTGCTTGAGTATCACTCGACTTGACCTCTTTCTTTCCATCTCCCTGAAGCAGAGCCATATTAACCAAACTCTCAAAAGTAGCCCCATGCGGAATATGTGACATTGCCAAGCCCTGCAGCGGCTCATTCAACCCTCTAGCAAATCGAAGAGCCTTCTTCTCCGGAGTGTTCACCATGTCCAAACCAAAACGGGCCAGCTGATTAAACTTGTTCACATACTCCTTAACAGACATATCACCTTGCTTTAATGCAATGAACTTCTCCATCTGCAAATTCGCCTCAGCAGAAGATAGAAACTTGGTCACAAATCTAGCCCTCAAATCGGCCCAAGTCTCAATGGGCCTCGTCCCATTGGTGACCTCCCACCAATAGGCCGCTTCATCCTTCAAAAGCCACACTGTCAGTAAGATCTTCCTCTCGTCATCAATCCCAAAGATAGCAAACAAGTCCTCAGTGTCTTTCAGCCAATTCCTAGCTTCAACAAAAGATTCCGTGCCTAGGAAATTCTTGCCTCCCATCGCCTTGAAGTCTTTACAAACCTTCGTGAACTCAACCTGAGGATGCTGAGGGGGAGGAGGAGGAAGAGGAGCCTCAGCAACGGGAGGAGGAATATTAACTGCTGGAGGAGGGGGAGCAGGAACCACCGGAGGAGGGATATTAGGGAGAGGATTCTCAACTACAGGAGGAGGAGTGGGAGTAGGGTTTGCGGGGCCGGCTGCCGCCCTAGCTTCAAGAAGCCTCCTATACCAGAGTGGCACATTTACTCCATCGGGGATGGCAAGATCCTCAGCCATACTGAAACGAAGGATAAGATAAGATTAGGTCAAGGGAACGAAGGATAACGCTAATGGCTTTTTGGGGAATAGCCTTTTTAAAATACTAGACTTTTCTTTCGAAAATACTTTATACTTGTTTTGAAAATAGTTTTTCAAAAAGTCTTTTAAAAACTTTTTGTTCTTTCTTGTAAACCATATGCTCTGATACCAAATTTGTAACACCCCACCTCCACTGGGGTCACTCTTTTGGGGGCACTAGCTTCTGGGGGGGCGTTAGAACTGGGTAAGCATGCATAATGATATATCAAGGCAGAACAGGAACATAAATATATATATATATATGTAAAACAGAGTAAGTGAGAATAAAACAGCGGAATATCTCAAACCATCTCAAAACAAGTCTAGTACATCATAAAGTCATCTGCCAAAATAAATATGTCTAGTACAACATAAACAGAAATACTGAAATACATAGTGCTATCCCCAAAAATAAAAGTGATAAGCCATAGCGAGCTCAATATCCAGACATACATGAGCTATCCAGCGAACAAGCAAGCGATCCAAGCTAAGCACCACTGTTCCCTCCCTGAGAACCTGGGGGGGAAACGGAAGAAAAGAAGCGAAAGAAAACAGGTCAGTCAAAAAGACTGGTAAGCCCTACTACGATCAGTCTATAAACTAATAAAGCTAACATCATGATGGAAACTGAGATGAATATACTGGCAATAGATAAAGGTGTCATCACATAAAGAAGATTAAGCTTTGCACCACAGCGTACTAGCAAACTAACATAACAGGTATTGATCCCTCAGCCCAAAACTTTGGCCCAATAGCAAGAGGTGACCTTGATACAAGGTCCAGCCCAACGGTCTAGTCGATCGACTCCCTATAAACCTAACACGTCAAGTGTTGGTGTCCATACGGCCCACATATGGTTGTAGTCAGACTGTGCTGGGTCCACCTTCGGGTGTATCAAGCCCTCGGGTGTCAACCCCAGACACCTAAGCAATAATGCACAGTCTAAACCTACTGGTACCCGTGCCTCGAGTTTGTCCAACACCGAACTACGTGCACGTCCGTAGCCCGCCTGGACCCGCACCGCTGTACCACTCAGCCGTCGCTTTGGTCGCTTACATCAGTCCAGTAATCGTGCCCTGCCCTAGCCTAGCCTCTAGGGTTGTGAATGATACCAAACTGGGATTACTGCTGGAACAGACCACGTTGCTAGGGTTTTCTAAGAGGGTTAAGTGTGGTTTAACCCCTCACTAATCATGGATTAAATTAGTTAAGTGTAACCAACAGTTCACCACTTAACCCCATTTAATCCCTCGTATCCCCAAAATTGGTTAAGTATTAGTGGGCCATGACTTAACCCTAATTATGAGGCATTAATTTAATTGTACCTTAACCTCTCACATTAGACTTTGTTGCGGTTACTAGTTAAGCCGGGCGGGTCCGGGTAGCTTTACACCACAACTTGGTCTAACCTCGGGTCCCAGGTACACATGACCAACTTCTCACATTGGGTCCTATTGTTCGTAGCAACTAGTTAAGCCGGTTGGTTCCGGGTAGGTTTACGCTACAAACTCAACCCAACCTCGAGTTGGCCACACATGTTTTCTAAGTGTCATGTCCACTTTATTTCAAACCATAATTACAAGTTTAACTTGGGTAGACCTAACTTAATAGGTAAATTCCCAAGGGGTAGACCTAACTTAATAGGTAAATTCCCAATCTTATATTTTCATGTATTTTAAGTTTTACCCAAAAACCCCCCCAACGTCATTCTATCGCTTACATATTCGTCATAACGCATAAAGGATAGAAAGAGGGAACTTGGCACAACATACATGATGAATCTTACATATCATAATAAGCATGCATAACATGTTGGACTTGCATAACTTAGCATAGTGAACTTGCATAACTTGTTAAACTTGCAAATCATGGCATAGTGAACTTGCATAAACATGCATAACTTGTTAAACTTGCAAATCATGGCATAGTGAACTTGCATAAACATGCATAACTTGTTAAACTTGCAAATCATGGCATAGTGAACATGCATAACTTATCAAACATGTGTAACATGGCATAGTGAACTCGCATAAGCATGCATAACTCATTAAACATGCATAACATAGCATAGTGAAGTCGCATAAGCATGCATAACTCATTAAACATGCATAACATAGCATAGTGAACTCGCATAAGCATGCATAACTCATTAAACATGCATAACATAGCATAGTGAAGTCGCATAAGCATGCATAACTCATTAAACATGCATAAATCCCAACTTTCATCACATATTAACTTTAGAGTTTCTAAAATGAAGGTAAGAGGGCTTACTAATATTATGAAGACACAAATCTACTAATAAAGATTGAGAAGCCCTTTTATGCAAGCAAATAAAACCCCAAAACAAGCTCCAATTAACAAAAATCCCAAAAACTCTAGCTTAGCAAATAAAGCTTGCAACTTGATGATGTATGCAAGCTAATGATCATTCATACAACTTAGAAAAGCTTGTATGAACATCAAAATCTTAATAGAAATGATTTTTGAAGAGGGTGGAGGCTAGGGTTCTTAGGTGGAGGCCATTTGAGATTTCAATTTGACATAGTTTGGTTGCTAGATTGAATAATGAGGCTTTAGGGTAGGATTAGGGGCTTATTTATAGAAGATTAGAGTGTTTTTAGCCCTAGGATTAACCCTAGGTTAGTTTAGGCCCGTCAGATTTAGGAATTCTCTAGAACCAAGCCACAAGACCAAGCCCAAATCAAAATGGTGCGCCAGGCAAAACTGCCTGGCCACCCCGTGTCGACAGGGCTGTCGACAGGGCTGTCGACACCCTGGGGACCCTGTCGACATGCCTGTCGACATGGGGGTCCTGGCGGGAATTTTCCCGCCTGCGCCAGTTTGCCCTAATTTCCATGTTTGAACTTGAAATTCAAATCTGTTTTTACTTAGGAATTTCTGAAAACTTCAATGGGCCTTAACTGGGTCATACGGACTCCGATTTTCGAAAACTCGGACTCTATTTCGCGTATTTTTCCGAGACGAACGCAATGGCATAGCCCTATTCCCTTGATTCAGATTTTTGAATTAAATTCTGCCTCGATTTATGTTATAACAGGTTATTGAAAATACGGGTTGTTACAGTAAAGTTGGTCATAAGTTAAACATGATGATATTTGAGGCAAAGGTGTTCATCAAAACTAGCATATAGGATTTATTGGCCTCAAAACATGTATGACATCAAACTTAGCAAATAGACTTGTGGGTAGCAATTAGTTCAACATCATAGGCAAAGGTGATAACATGATAATAGTTGACATAGAGTGTTAAACTTGTGGGTAGCATGTAGTTCAACATCATAGGCAAAGGTGATAACATGATAATAGTTGACATAGGGTGTTAAACTTGTGGGTAGCATGTAGTTCAACATCATAGGCAAGTTAACATCAAGGTTATGAGGGGTTCTATGTTGCATTATGCATAATCCCCAAATAAAGCTCATAGCTTTCTACCCAAAAATCAAGATGAACGGTACTAGGTTCATGATAGTTCCACAATCATAGATCAAAAGAGTCATAAATGGATCTATGCATACAAATATAGCCCCAAGACAAGTATTACACCAAAAATCCCATTTCAACTTGCTACATGTTCATATTAACTTATAGTTTAAATCTAAGAGTAGAGTGGGGCTTACAAAGCGTGGCTATGAGAACTAGAACCAAATAGAACAAGATAGAGACGTTGTAGAAGCTCTAGGAATGATGTAGCAACACTAGAAGCCTTGAGAATAAGTATCTCCTTTGATTTGATGAAGAAAGATTGCTCCTTTTTGCCTTAGAAGCTCTCAAGATGAAGATGGAGGCCATGATTAGGGAGCATTTTGGCAGAATATAGTTGTTAGGATGATTTGTGATGGTTTAGGCTAGGTATTAGGGTGTTTTTATAGGTGTAGAGACTAATTTAGGCCATAGGATTAACCCTAGTTTAGATCTGAACCATCAAATCCCGTCACAGGCCAAGTAAACAGACCAAAGGAGCAAACTGGTGCACCGGACCAACAGGGTCTGACCAGGGAGGTCGACCCCCAGGTCGACTCCCCAATCGACCTGGGGCTGGGGCAGGTCGACTCCCCAGTCGACCCCCCAGTCGACCTGGGGCTGGGCGGGAAATTTTCCCGCCCAGTCTGCTTTTGGCTGAATTTGAATTTCGGGCTGAATTTTGAATTTTCTGAAATCTTCTATGGGCCATAACTTGGTCATACGGACTCCGATTTACGAAATTTCGGACTCGTTTTCAAGTTGAATTTCGAGACGAACGCAATGGCATAACCCATTCCCATTGATTCTTAACTTATGATTTAATTCTGCCCTGATTTCTTGTTTTAACATGTTATAAAAATTCGGGTTGTTACATTCTCCCAACCTTAAAGGATTTCGTCCCCGAAATCTCCAAGTTAGGAAGAACGTATCCTACCATCCATCTACTCAAAACATCATCCACAAGTAATCATTCTCCTTAAAATATTTCTAATGCTGTATGAACCTATGCAAAAGTGTGTGTATATGCACCTATCTAATGCGAAAATCAGGCGGTTACTGACTCAGTAAACCTCCTTAATGCAGAACATGTTAGTGCAATGAGTCCAAATGTATGCAAATTCCTAACATAATTTATAATCTCTACATGAGTGCACATAACATTCATTCATATGCAACATCCATGTGATAGCATAATAAGTTTCATCCATGAATAAGCATAAACACTCATGCATATGCAATATGAAAGTGTGTGAGCCGATCTTAGTGCCTAACGTGTATCATGCATCCATGAGTAACCACTTGCAAACACTTGCAACCATTTGCAACCATCAAGCATAACATGTTTCAAATACATGTTTCATCCAAAGGGTTTCTACCTAAGGTTCTCATGACAAGATTAACGAGATAACAAGATAAACATGGATAGCAAAAGAAAGATATGCTAACTAGGAAAGGAGATTGAGAATGTACCCTAAAAATGAAATGGATAAAGCCCACGCATCTTCTCCTCAGTTTCCCAAGTTGCATCTTCATCGGCTTCACTCCGCTGAACCTTTACTAACTTGACCTCTCGATTCCTCAGCTTCTTGATCTCCGTTCCCAAGATACGAATCGGAGCTCGCCTCAGGGTTGCCTCTTTCTCTACCTCCACGTCTTCAAAAATGCTAGGCTAAACTACTTCGGCTGATTCATGTAGGCATTTTCAGAGATGCGAGACATGAAAGACATTGTGCACTCCAGCCAGCTTCTCGGGCAACTCCACCCTATAAGCCATTTTCCCAATCTTCTCGATGATAGGGAAGGGTCCTACGAACCTTGGTGCTAGCTTTCCAACTGCTCCAAAACGAACCACACTTCGCAAGGGAGAAGCCTTCACAAAGACCATATCTCCAACTTCAAACTCTAAGTCTGTCCTTCGCTTGTCTGCATAGGATTTCTGTCTGTCTTGGGTCGTTTTCATCCGCCTTCGAATCAACTCAACCTTCTCGGATGTGTCCCTTACCATGTCGGGCCCAAGTATAAGCTTATCCGTCGTCTCCCACCAACATGTTGGTGACTTGCACAGCCTCCCATACAAAGCTTCGAATAGTGCCATCCCTTTGCTTGCTTGGTAGCTATTATTATAAGCAAACTCTACCAGAGGAAGGCGGTCTTCCCAAGTGCCACCAAGTCAAGAATGCATAGCCTCAACAGATCTTCTAGTACCCTATTCACCCTTTCGGTCTGACCATCCGTCTGTGGGTGATAGGCTATACTTAGATTCAATCGCGTACCCATCGCTTCTTGCAAACTATTCCAAAATTGGCTAGTGAAGATTGGGTCACGATCGCTCAATATGCTAGAAGGAACCCCATGCAATCGCACTATCTCTCGAAGATAAACAGATGCTAGCCATGATGCGGTCCTCTTGCTCTTCACTGGAATGAAATGAGCGCTCTTCGTGAGTCTATCCACGATGACCCATATGCTTGTATTCCCCTTCCTTGATCTCGGCAATCCATCCACAAAATCCATAGAGATACTTTCCCACTTCCACTGCGGGACCTCCAATGGATGCAGTAACCCACCGGGCTTCTTCGACTCGGCCTTTACTTGTTGGCAAACAATGCATCTAGAAACAAACTCTGCAACATCCTTTTTCATCCCATCCCAAAAGAAAATGCGCTTCATATCCCGGTACATCTTATCCCCTCCGGGATGTGTGGTCATCCTCGAGTGATGCGCCTCCTCAAGAACTTTATTTACTAAGTCTCCCACTTGTGGGACACATAGTCTTCCATCACGCCTTAGCCATCCCTTGTCATCAATAGTATATCTAGCGAGGTGACTGGACGTCTCACCACGAATCAACTTGTCCATGATCTCGACTATCTGCGGATCTTCCCTCTGTGAAGTCCCAACTTGATCAAACAGTGTAGGTCTAAGCTCAAGGGATGCTAACGAACCAGTCATCAACTCAACAGCAGGTGTAAAATCAAAGGTTGCCAAGAACTCTAGGCTCTTCATCTCAACAAATAAGGGACTCAAAGTCAACCTTCTTCTACTTAGTGCATCCGCCACAACATTACCCTTGCCAGGGGTATAAGCTATATCGAAGTCATATGATGCCAAGAATTCCATCCACCTCTGCTGCCTTAGATTCAAATATTTCTGCGAGAAGAGGTACTTGAGCGACTTGTGATCAGTATATAACTCAAACCTTTCACCTAGAAGATAATGGTGCTAGGATTTGAGTGCAAAGATGATCGCCGCCAACTCCAAATCATGAGTGGGATAGTTCTTCTCATGAACTTTGAGTTGCCTACCCCCAATGCATATCACTCTCCCTTCTTGCATCAGGACAGCGCCTAATCCCGTGCCACATGCATCGGTGTACACGGTAAACAACTTCCCTCCATCGGGTAATGCTAGAACTAGAGCTGTGGTGAGGGCTTTCATGAGCCTTTGAAAAGCAAGCTCACACTCTAAGTCCCATGCAAAGACTAAGTTCTTCTTCGTTAACTTAGTAAGAGGGGCTGAAATCTTAGCGAAGTCCTTAATGAACTTCCTATAAAATCCTGCCAGACCGAGAAAGCTTCTCACTTCAGTTGCATTCTTCGGAACTTTCTAGTCTTGTACCGCCACTACTTTAGCGGGATCCATAGCTATGCCTTGCTTAGAAACTATATGCCCAAGGAACTGAACTTCCCTTCTCCAGAAATGGAATTTGGAAAACTTGGCTTTTAACTGATGAGCTCTAAGCGTATCCATAACCTCCTTGAGATGTATAGCATGCTCTTCCTCGTCCTTAGAGAAGATCAGAATATCATCCACGAAGACAACCACAAACTTGTTAAGGAACTCCCTAAACACCCTACTCATCAAATCAACGAAGTATGCGGGTACATTAGTCAAACCGAACGGCATGACAAGCCATTCAAAGAATCCATCTGGAGTCCTAAACGCAGTCTTGTCAATACTATCCTCAGCCACTCTAAGCTGATGAAATCCGGTGGCTAGATTGAGCTGAGAGAAAACAGAAGCACCAACAAGCTGGTCGAAGAGATCATCAATTATCGGTAACGGGTGCCTATTCTTCTTTGTTCGCTTGTTTAACTCACGATAGTCAACACATAGACAAAGCGAACCATCCTCCTTAGTAGCGAATAACACAGGAGCACCCCATTCAGAAATGCTTCGTCTAATGAAATTTTTCTCAAGCAACTCCTTGACTTGCTTGCTAAGCTCTCTTCTTTCTCGCGGGGCCATGTGCCTAACAGGCAATGAAACTGGCTTGGCATTATCAACAAGATAAATACGGAAGTCTGTCTCGCGTTTAGGGGGTAACCCCTTCACTTCATCAAAAACATCAGGATATTCTCGGACCACCCTCACAGATTGAAGATTGTCAATAGACGAGTCGAGGGATTCAAGATAACATAACATGACGGGATCTAGAGGGTTACAAGAAATCTCTAGGGTATTGCCAAGGTGAGTCATAAGCCTCACTACCCTATGCTCACAATCGAGAATGGCTCCATATTTGGACAACCAATCCATGCCCAAAATCAACCCGTATCCCATGAACCCGAGAACATAAGCATTACATGTGAATTCTACGGTCAAGATAGAAATCCTCAAATCCATACAAATCATAGATAGATGGGCGGAACCCCCAATTGGATTTGAAACACTAACAGGATCCTCAACTAGACTAGTACTTAGGTGCAAACTTTCAACAATGTCAGAAGAAATAAAGGTATGCGATGCGCCAGAATCAAATAAAGTTCGAACAGGAAAACCAGAAATGTAAACAAGGCTTTCTACAGAAATACTACCTCGGTCCGGAGCTGGAGTAGTGTTGAGAGCATGCATCTGCCCTCCAGAAGGTCCTGCCCGCTGAGTCTGTCCTTGCGCCTGTCCTTGCTTCTTTGGGCAATCCTTACTGTAGTGTCTAGACTCTCCGCAATGAAAGCATTCTCTCAGCTTCCTCTTCTTCTTCCTACAATCTTTGGCTATGTGTCCAGTGATCCCACAGAAGTTTCACTTCCTTGTCTCCCTTGCCTTGTTGTTGTTGGCCTTGTTACCCTTGTTGTTCTTGTTGTTCTGGTTGTTCTGATTGTTCTGGTTGCCTTTCCACTTGGAGTCCGCCTTCTTGGTTTGAGTCTCATTAAGCTTAACTTCTTTCTTGCCATTCTTATCATCTCCTTGAAGCAAGGCCATATCCACTAAGCTCTCAAAAGTGGCCCCCATGGGTATATGAGACATGGCCAATCCTTGCAATGGCTCATTCAATCCTCGAGCAAAGCGTAGAACCTTCTTCTGAGGTGTGTTAACCATGTCTAAACCGAATCGAGCAAGCTGGTTAAACTTATTCACATACTCCCTCACGGTCATGTCCCCTTGCTTCAAAGATAAAAACCTCTCCAATTGCAGATTCTCTTCAGCAGATGATAGAAACTTAAGCCCAAACCTCATCCTAAAGTCGGCCCAAGTCTCTATAGGTCAAGTAGCGTTGGTGACTTCCCACCAATAAGCAGCTTCCTCTTTCAATAGCCATACTGCCAACAGAACTTTCCTACGATCTTCTACATCAAAGATAGCAAAAAGGTCTTCAGTTTCCCTTAACCAGTTTCTTGCCTCAACATAAGACTCTGTCCCAACAAAATTCTTGCCACCCATCACCTTAAAGGATTTGCAAATCTTCGCGAAATCCGCTTGTGGACGCTGAGGAGGAGGAACCTCAGGTACGGGAGGAGGATTGGGAGTGTTTGTTGGGCCCGCATCGTTGGCTCTAGCTTCCAAGTACCTTCGGAACCATCTGGTTATGGGTACTCCCTCGGGAAGGTTAAGATCGGCCATGCTGAAAAAGGAAAAGATAGATTTAGAACGAGGAAACGAAGGATAGTGCTAATGGCTTTTTGGGGAATAGCCTTTTAAAATAAACTAGACTTTCCTTGGAAAAATACTTAATTGGTTTTGAAAATAGTTTTTCAAAAGGGTTTTTAAAACTTTTGCCCGGTCTAGTAAAACCTCAGGCTCTGATACCAAATGTAACACCCCACCTCCGCCAGGGTCACTCACAAGAGAATGCACTAGCTTTGGAGGGGTGTTGTCTAGGTAAACATGCACAGAGATATCACAAGACAGAACATAGATAAATAAATAAGTAAAGCAGCGGTAGAAATTTAAAAACCATAGTTAACCATTTCAAAACCAAATAGTCAACTTACATCAAAGTACTTAGTCATTATTTTCCAACTACCACAAGTCTAGAAAACATAAACTGAAAATAACATAAAGTAAACTATCCCCAAGATAGATGTGGTGAAGCCATAGCAAGCTCAAGTCCAAACCGTACATGAGCTGTCAAGAAAGCAAGCCAAATGTCCAAGCTAAGCATTAGTGTTCCCTCCCTGAGAACCTGGGGGGGGGGGGGACGGAAGAAAAGAGGCAAAAGAAAAAGGGCCAGTCATAAAGACTGGTAAGTCCTACCTACTATTAGTATAAAAACTAATGAAGTTAACTAAACATGAGAAACTGAGATGAAACATAAAGATGGTAACTAACTGGCATGATAAATAGATAACAAGGTAGATCAAGTGTGGCATCGCATATACAAGGTTTTGTTTTGCACCAATAGTACTAGTATTCCAACCCATGTCAAGTATAAACAAGAAATGATCCCTTTGCCCAATATCATGAGTTGACCCAAGTCAAGGTCCAACTATACAATCTAGTCGATCGACTCCCTATAAGCCTAACTCGTCGAGTGTCGGTGTCATACGGCCCAATCACGGAATGTAGTCAACTGTGCTAGGTCCACCCTAGGGTGTATCATGCCCTAGGGTGCCAACCACTGACACAAATCAAGCACGCACAGTCTAAACCTACTGGTGCCCATGTCTGTTATTTTTCAACTCCGGACTATGTGCACGACCATAGCCCGCCTGAACCTACACTGGCGCACCTACTCAGCCGTCTTTCTGGTTGCTTACAATCAGCCCAGTAATCGTGCCCCACCCTAGCCTAGTCCCTAGGGTATCGTGATACATCCAAGAGGGTTACTACTGAAAAGGACCACGTAACTAGGGTTTCCAACAAGTTAAGTGTGGTTAACCCTATCCAATCATGTATCAAGTTGGTTAAGTGTATCCAAGTGGTTCATGACTTAACCCTAACATGTGGCATTAATTAATTTAATGCACCCAACCTCTCACATTAGACTTTGTTGTGGTTACTGGATATGCCGGGCGGGTCCGGGCAGCTTTACACCACAACCTAGTCTAACCTCGGGTTTCAAGCGCGATATGACCAACTTCTCACATTGGGTCCTATTGTTTGTAGCCACTGGATTTGCCGGGCGGCTCCGGGCAGATTTACGCTACAAACTCGACCTAACCTCGAGTTGGCCACTTTATGGTTTTCTACATGTCATGACCACATTCATGTTTTCAAGTATAATCAAGTTTCATGTCACATTTTCAAGTCATGTTTTTCATGTCATTTCAAGTTTGCCTAACTACCCATAACGTATTCCCATTCGCACGTAAATTCGCATCAACACAAGTGAATCAAGGAACATAAAAATATGACCAAGATGGGCATAAGGTGGTAAAGTTGGTCATAATTTAAACATGATGATATTTGAGGCAAAGGTGTTCATCACAACTAGCATATAGGATTTATTGGCCTCAAAACATGTATGACATCAAACTTAGCGAATAGACTTGTGGGTAGCATGTAGTTCAACATCATAGGCAAAGGTGATAACATGATAATAGTTGACATAGAGTGTTAAACTTGTGGGTAGCATGTAGTTCAACATCATAGGCATAGGTGATAACATGATAATAGTTGACATAGGGTGTTAAACTTGTGGGTAGCATGTAGTTCAACATCATAGGCAAGTTAACATCAAGGTTATGATGGGTTCTATGTTGCATTATGCATAATCCCCAAATAAAGCTCATAGCTTTCTACCCAAAAATCAAGATGAATGGTACTAGGTTCATGATAGTTCCACAATCATAGATCAAAAGAGTCATAAATGGATCTATGCATACAAATATAGCCCCAAGACAAGTATTACACCAAAAATCCCATTTCAACTTGCAACATGTTCATATTAACTTCATAGTTTAAATCTAAGAGTAGAGTAGGGCTTACAAAGCGTGGCTATGAGAACTAGAACCAAATAGAACAAGATAGAGACGTTGTAGAAGATCTAGGAATGATGTAGCAACTCTAGAAGCCTTGAGAATAAGTAGCTCCTTTGATTTGATGAAGAAAGATTGCTCCTTTTTGCCTTAGAAGCTCTCAAGATGAAGATGGAGGCCATGATTAGGGAGCATTTTGGCAGAATTTAGTTGTTAGGATGATTTGTGATGGTTTAGGCTAGGTATTAGGGTGCTTTTATAGGTGTAGAGACTAGTTTAGGCCATAGGATTAACACTAATTTAGATCTGAACCATCAAATCCCATCACAGGCCAAGTAAACAGACCAAAGGAGCAAACTGGTGCACCAGACCAACAGGGTCCGACCAGGGAGGTCGACCCCCAGGTCGACACACAGGTCGACTCCCTAGTCGACCTGGGGCTGGGCGGGAAATTTTCCCGCCCAATCTGCTTCTGGCTGAATTTGAATTTCGGGCTGAATTTTGAATTTTCTGAAATCTTCTATGGGCCATAACTTGGTCATACGGACTCCGATTTACGAAATTTCGGACTCGTTTTCAAGCAGAATTTCAAGACGAACGCAATGGCGTAACCCGTTCCCATTGATTCTTAACTTATGATTTAATTCTGCCCTGATTTCTTGTTTTAACATGTTATAAAAATTCGGGTTGTTACATGCATCTTATGTTCCTCCTCGATCTTGGAATATACCAATATATCATCCATGAACTCAAGCATGACTTATTCAATAGATCTTTGAAAATTTGATTCATAAGATCTACAAAATATGCTGACATGTTAGTTAACCCAAAGGGCATCACGAACCATTCATAAAATCAGGATGGTGTCCTAAAATCTGTCTTTAGCACACTATCCATAACCACTCTTAGTTGGTGAAATCCCATTGCCAAATCCATTTAGAAAAACAATTTAGCTTCATTGAAGTTGATTAGACATGCATCAATTCTCGGCAATGGATACTTGTTTTTCTTTGTCACCTTATTCAGCTCACAATAATGGTGACTCCCCATGTCCGTTAATGTCACTTTTTAACAGAATGCATTAAGTTTCGTGAAGCATTATAAATAAGAAAAACAGAAACAGAAACATCACCAAACAGATATAAAATAACAGTGAATTTAAAGCTTTATTTTCCAAATAGAAAACATCATGGTCCAAAATTCAGTTACAACATAAGTCTGAAGTACAGAAAACCCATTACATCAAGTTAAAATACATGCCTTGTACTAAAATCATCAGAGTAAAGTAATATAAAAGCATAGTCCCCAAAAAAGAATAGCCATAGCAAGGTAGACAGGAAATCAAGCGGTACACCTAAGCAGCTCCAAGCAGAAATTGAAGAGAGAACCATAATCAAGCTTGAGTATTCCTACCCTGATAACCTGGGGGGAAGGGGGAGGAAGAGAGAGAGAAAAAATGGGTCAGACATAAAGCCAGTGTAACACCCCACCTCCGTTAAGATCACTCACAAGGGAATGCCTTAACTTTGGTAGAGCGTTTTAGTAAACAGAACAGAAACTTACAAGACAGATAAAACAGTACTTGAAAAATTTATTACTTTATTTCAACAGAAGCTTGGTTACATCCTTTCAAATCACAATATCAGAATTTAAGTACAAAATATCAGTCTTGTACAAAAGCCTTCAGAATGCATAGTTTAAAATCATAATCCCCACAGAAGAAGACAAGCCATACTTTAAGCACTGCAAGCGGAAGAAATCTGGATCAAGCTAGAGTATTCCCTTCTACAAAACCTGGGGGGGGGGGAGAAACGGAAGAAAGGAGGCGAAACAACAAGGGTCAGACAAAAGTCTGGCAAGTCCAGTGATTTTCAGTTATGAACAGATAATAATAACATGAAAATAAAACTGGATGAGATATAACTGTAACAGATGTAGCAGATATGACAGAAGAACAGAATGATATAAGCTATTGCTTTACACTTCTCTGCACTAATACTAGTATAACAGAATTAGGTGTCACCCTAATGTCTAAACTGAAACAGAAACAGGTAAAGAATAATTTCCATGCTAGTAATGGGCCTTTACCACCCGATCAGAAACAGACAGAAGCAGAATGTAGCATAAGGTGTACACTAGTAATTGGGCCTTTACCACCCGAACAGACGGTGCCACGCAGAAACAGACAGGTGTTGCCACCCAACAGAAACAGACGGTACCAACAGAAACAGACAGAACTAAGTGTACCCTAAAACCCTACCCCAAGCGATCGGCTCCCTAATACATAAATACCCTGTGCCAGCCCCACCAAAGGGTGTATCATTCCCTAAAGTGGCAACCTTTGAATGAAACAGACCTATTTACAGATGTCACGACGTCTTACATCCTCAGAGGCAGACCGGGATCCATGCACGCACATGACCCGGTTGGAACGCACCATCAACACCCCTCGCCATTATCAGAATGAACCGCTTATAATTAGTTCAGTAAGCGTGCCCGGACCCTACCTACTGTTGGGTCAAAGTTTTGATACCAGAAAGGGTTACTGACTAATATGGGTCCCAAACAACAGATGACACAAGTATTTCCCCTCCTATCCTTGTGTCCCCAGACTAACAGATTTCAGATTAACAAGTTCAGACATACAGAATTCAGATCAACTAGTTCACAGGTCAGACAAGTTTTAGACTAACGGATCTGATATACGGATTTAACAGATTTACAGATTTGTCTAACTTTGTAATTGGGCCTACCGATTCACGGAACAGATTTATTAAACTCATCAGTCTAGTGGGTTTAACCCTATACGCCCAACACGTTTTAGACATTATATTTATCTCAGATTTTCATTAATTAAACATTAATGCCCAGACCTCTCACATTAGACTGACAGTTTGCGGCTACTGGTTAGGCCGGTTGGTTCCGGGCAGGTTTCTGTCGCAAACTGAGTCTAACCTCGGGTTTCAAGCACGTTATGACTAACTTCTCACATTAGAACCTATTGTTTGCGACCACTGGAATATGTCGGGCGGTTTCGGGCAGAATTACGCCGCAAACTCATTCTAACCTCGAGTTAGCCATGTTTATCTTTGTGGCCAATTAATTAATGATTTACCATTTATACCCACGCCCTATTATACATGTCAATTATTCATAACTATAGCCAATTCAGATTATGTCACTAGCGGACTAATTATACCAACTCAACAGATATAGCAGATAACAGATTTTTCAGATTAGGCGACTTAACGGATTTAGCAGATTAAGCAAACTAGCAGATTTAGCATTTTCAGCAGATGATAGATTTGGCAGAGGAACAGATCTAGCAGACTAGGCAGTAGAGCAGAACTAGCATATTAAGCAATATAACAGAACTAGCAGATTAGGCAATGTAACTAAACTAGCAAATTAGGCAAATATAACAGATTTAATCATTTCTTAAAGTTTCACAAACATATCTTGCCTAATTATAAATCTTTCCTAAGTTCACATGCATAAATAATAGTCTTGATTCACAATATTATCATATACCCCATGTTTGCATTAAATTTACATAGCACAGATTATGGTCATAAATTTACCATATATCATATGTTTCAATTTTTATTAAACTTGCATAGTACAGAAGATCCCTATATAAATTATACCAAATATAGCCATTGATTACTATGCATATCATATATCCCAAAGATCCCTTACTTAGGTGTTTATTTACATTAATAGATACCCTACTCTCATGTAAATCTTTATGCCTAAGCCATATTCTTTTTATCTCAAATCATATGTTCCATACAATATAACATGTCCAGTCATATGTCTCAGATTTTGTTCTAGCTACAGTCCATGTTCTTTCCTCAAATCAGTCACCTATTGGTCATGCCCAGTTCATGCATCATTCATTTTATTGTCCCAAACATTTAAGCGTATGTTAATCTCTTATGAGATTGGCTCAGGCTCGTGGTAGCCTGGCTATAGAACAGAAAGAGGAAAGAGATACAAAATAAGATAGATCCAAACAGAACAGAACAGATATAACCTCAGATTCAGATTTATAATTCATGTCACAATCAGAATTAACGTTTATATCGGAAAATAACTGCACTTGCCTTGGTTGGATTCTAAAAGAAAAAGGTGTTGTAGCTGTTCTCTTTTAATCCTAATCAGAATTGGAGGAAGAAGAAGCACAAGTCCTAGCTTAGGTTTCAGCAGAGTAGAGACGCCATTGATTTATTTATTTTTAGAGAGGAAGAGAGCAATGGAGGCTAGAGAATTGTATATGAGATTTAGGTTTAGGTTTGGGATGTATATATAGGTGTAGGAAGTTATTTAGGACCATTAGATTAACCCTGAATCATGAGAACCATTCAAATGCAAAATCTACATTTGAGCGAATCGGCCCACCGGATGACAGCCAAACACCCTGGATTAACCCCTAGTCGACCCAGCAAGGCTCGGGTCGACCTCAAAAATGGGCCGGTTCGGTTATTCCCCCTCCCAATTCGCTGTTTTGAACCTTTTTTGCATGTTTATTTATTTAATTTTTATATATATCTATATATATTTCTCTCATATGCATACAAACTTCAAGGCTTAATAATTTCTTCATAATTAACCATTTTTTTAATATTCTCATTAAATACGGGGTGTTACATTCTCCCCTCCTTAAAGGATTTCGTCCCCGAAATCTTCAAGTTAAGAAGAATGTATCCTAACATCCAACATCCATCTAATCAACCATTCAATCACAGGCATCCATTGTCCTTAAAAGGTTTCTAATGCCGTATGAACATATGCAAAGTGTGTGTATATGTTTCTTATCTAATGCAAAATCAGGCGGTCTACTGATCCAGTTGACCTCCTTAATGCGAATCATGTTAGTGTCATGAGTCCAAATATGTATGCAAGAAATCCTATTTGATACACATCATTTCTATATGAGTGCATAACCATTCATCCAAATGCAACATCCATGTGAGGAGTCAATCATTCTGCATCCACAAAAATTGAAAAATGCACACACATCCATATGCAGTATGAGAGTGTTTTTGAGCCGATCTAGTGCCTAGTGTGTGTATATGCATCCACGAGCAACCACTTGCATCCACTTGCAACCATCAAACATAACATGTCTCAAACACATGTTTACACCCATTAGTTTCTACCTAAAGTTCAAAGATTCGATCGATAGGATATAGTCGAATGATGGAAGCGAGTACAGATAAGACAAAGACTTTGTTCCCATTAGACATTGGTTGAGAAAATAATTCCCCTAAGTATCAACCCCGAAGACCGAAATCAACATCAGATTGACACCCAGAGGATTACCTCCTTTAGACAATGTCAAAACTGGAAAGCAGAATTATTCAAATATTTATAGACTACTGGTACAGATCAGGTTCCCTAATAATTCTTAGGAAGCTAAGCATGATAAAATCATATCCCACAAAAACTCAGAATGTATGCGTCATACTTGACGTCTAACACAGATATCCCTCAAACCCCAATCTATCATAAACAGATGAGTCATAACCCTTATAGGTTTGAGTCTACAACGGAATAAGAAACAATACTAGTATTAAAGTGCAGAGTATCAATTACAAAATCAAAATACCAGAATCAGAAAGAGTCTTAACTCCATAATCAGATAAAGAAATTAAACCTACTATAGGAATTTTCCTACTTCTATCCTAGCCACTAGCCTCAAGAGTGTTCGCCTGCCCTCCTTGTCCTCGTCTCTTCGGGCAGTCCCTAGTGAAGTGTCCCATCTCCCCACAGTTGAAGCAAGCGCCCTTCCTTTTTCTGCAATCCTTGTTCAGATGAGTCGAACTTCCACAAGTAAAGCACTTTTTCCCCTTCTTACCTTCAGACTTCTCATCCTTCCTTTGCGTTTCCTTTTTGGGCCCTGCTTTCTTATTCTGTGGTTCTTCCTTCTTTGTCTCTTTCAGGCCTTTGTCTTCCTCATGCAGTAGTGCCATGTCCACCAATCTCTCGTAAGTCGCTCCCATGGGTACATGAGTCATGGCTAGGCTGTGCAATGGCTCTTTCAATCCTTTAACAAAGCGGAGAGCCTTTTTATGCTGAGTGTTGACTAAATCCAATCCGAACCTAGCTAGTTGGTTGAACTGGTTGACGTATTCCTTGACCGTCATACTTCCTTGCTTAAGAGATAAGAACTTTTCCAGTTGTAAACTTCGTTCAGCTTGCGAGAGGAATTTTGTCTCAAACCTTGTTCTGAAATCCATCCATGTCTCAACCGGCCTCTCGTCGTTAGTGACTTCCCACCAGTAGGAAGCTTCGTCTTTAAGCAGCCATACCGCCAACTGTACCTTCTGCCTATCGTCCACCTCGAAGATAACGAATAGATCCTCAGTTTCTTTGAGCTAGTTCCTCGCTTCTACGAATGATTCAGTTCCTTTGAAATCCTTCCTACCCATGGCCCTAAAATCTCTACAGATCTTTGAAAAAGTAATTGCACGAGGAGGGGGTGGAGGAGGATCATTTGTTGGACCTGCGGCGACGGTCCTAGCCTCAAGATATTGACGAAACCAACCAGGTACGTGAACACACTCTGGTATCTCAGATGCTTCAGACATGCTGAAACGAAAAATAAGGAAAGATTCAATACAAAAAAAAGGACTGAAGGAAAGATATATGGCTCTTGGGGATCATGTTTTTCAAAATAAGCTTTATTTTTAAAAATACTTCCTTTCAAAACCTTTTTGAAAATAGTTTTCAAAAACTTTACCTAATCTGGTAACCTTCAGCTCTGATACCAAGTGTAACACCCCACCTCCGTTAAGGTCACTCACAAGGGAATGCCTTAACTTTGGTGGAGCGTTTTAGTAAACAGAAAAGAAACTTACAAGACAGATAAAACAGTACTTGAAAAATTTATAACTTTATTTCAACAGAAGCTTGGTTACATCATTTCAAATCACAATATCAGAATTCAAGTACAAAATACCAGTCTTGTACAAAAGCCTTCAGAATGCATAGTTTAAAATCATAATCCCCACAGAAGAAGACAAGCCATACTTTAAGCACTGCAAGCGGAAGAAATCTGGATCAAGCTAGAGTATTCCCTTCTACAAAACCTGGGGGGGGGGGGGAGAAACGGAAGAAAGGAGGCGAAACAACAAGGGTCAGACAAAAGTCTGGCAAGTCCAGTGATTTTCAGTTATGAACAGATAATAATAACATGACATGAAAATAAAACTGAATGAGAGATAACTATAACAGATGTAGCAGATATGACAGAAGAACAGAATGATATAAGCTATTGCTTTACACTTCTCTGCACTAATACTAGTATAACAGAATTAGGTGTCACCCTAATGTCTAAACTTAAACAGAAAAAGGTACAGAATAATTTCCATGCTAGTAATGGGCCTTTACCACCCGATCAGAAACAGACAGAAGCAGAATGTAGCATAAGGTGTACACTAGTAATTGGGCCTTTACCACCCGAACAGACGGTGCCACGCAGAAACAGACAAGTGTTGCCACCCAACAGAAACAGACGGTACAAACAGAAACAGACAGAACTAAGTGTACCCTAAAACCCTACCCCAAGCGATCGGCTCCCTAATACATAAATACGCTGTGCCAGCCCTACCAAAGGGTGTATCATTCCGTAAAGTGGCAACCTTTGAATGAAACAGACCTATTTACAGATGTCACGACGTCTTACATCCTCAGAGGCAGACCGGGATCCATGCACGCACATGACCCGGTTGGAACGCACCATCAACACCCCTCGCCATTATCAGAATGAACCGCTTATAATTAGTTCAGTAAGCGTGCCCGGACCCTACCTACTGTTGGGTCAAAGTTTTGATACCAGAAAGGGTTACTGACTAATATGGGTCCCAAACAACAGATGACACAAGTAATTCCCCTCATATCCTTGTGTCCCCAGACTAACAGATTTCAGATTAACAAGTTCAGACATACAGAATTCAGATCAACTAGTTCACAGGTCAGACAAGTTTTAGACTAACGGATCAGATATACGGATTTAACAGATTTACAGATTTGTCTAACTTTGTAATTGGGCCTATCGATTCACGGAACAGATTTGTTAAACTCATCAGTCTAGTGGGTTTAACCCTATCCGCCCAACACGTTTTAGACATTATATTTATCTCAGATTTTCATTAATTAAATATTAATGCCCAGACCTCTCACATTAGACTGACAGTTTGCGGCTACTGGTTAGGCCGGTTGGTTCCGGGCAGGTTTCTGTCGCAAACTAAGTCTAACCTCGGGTTTCAAGCACGTTATGACTAACTTCTCACATTAGAACCTATTGTTTGCGACCACTGGAATATGCCGGGCGGTTCCGGGCAGAATTACGCCGCAAACTCATTCTAACCTCGAGTTAGCCATGTTTATCTTTGCGGCCAATTAACTAATGATTTACCATTTATACCCACGCCCTATTATACATGTCAATTATTCATAACTATATCCAATTCAGATTTTGTTACTAGCGGACTAATTATACCAACTCAACAGATATAGCAGATAACAGATTTTTCAGATTAGGCGACTTAACGGATTTAGCAGATTAAGCAAACTAGCAGATTTAGCATTTTCAGCAGATGACAGATTTGGCAGAGGAACATATCTAGCAGACTAGACAGTAGAGCAGAACTAGCAGATTAAGCAATATAACAGAACTAGCAGATTAGGCAATGTAACTAAACTAGCAAATTAGGCAAATATAACAGATTTAATCATTTCTTAAAGTTTCACAAACATATCTTGCCTAATTATAAATCTTGCCTAAGTTCACATGCATAAATAATAGTCTTGATTCACAATATTATCATATACCCCATGTTTGCATTAAATTTACATAGCACATATTATGGTCATAAATTTACCATATATCATATGTTTCAATTTTTATTAAACTTGCATAGTACAGAAGATCCCTACATAAATTATACCAAATATAGCCATCGATTACTATGCATATCATATATCCCAAAGATCCCTTACTTAGGTGTTTATTTACATTAACAGATACCCTACTCTCATGTAAATCTTTATGCCTAAGCCATATTCTTTTTATCTCAAATCATATGTTCAATACAATATAACATGTCCAGTCATATGTCTCAGATTTTGTTCTAGCTACAGTCCATGTTCTTTCCTCAAATCAGTCACCTATTGGTCATGCCCAATTCATGCATCATTCATTTTATTGTCCCAAACATTTAAGCGTATGTTAATCTCTTATGAGATTGGCTCAGGCTCGTGGTAGCCTGGCTATAGAACAGAAAGAGGAAAGAGATACAAAATAAGATAGATCCAAACAGAACAGATATAACCTCAGATCCAGATTTATAATTCATGTCACAATCAGAATTAACGTTTATATCGGAAAATAACTGCACTTGCCTTGGTTGGATTCTAAAAGAAAAAGGTGTTGTAGCTGTTCTCTTTTAATCCTAATCAGAATTGGAGGAAGAAGAAGCACAAGTCCTAGCTTAGGTTTCAGCAGAGTAGAGACGCCATTGATTTATTTATTTTTAGAGAGGAAGAGAGCAATGGAGGCTAGAGAATTGTTTATGAGATTTAGGTTTAGGATAGGGATGTATATATAGGTGTAGGAAGTTATTTAGGACCATTAGATTAGCCCTGAATCATGAGAACCATTCAAATGCAAAATCTGCATTTGAGCGAATCGGCCTACGGGATGACAGCCAAACACCCTGGATTAACCCCTAGTCGACCCAGCGGGGCTTGGGTCGACCTCAAAAATGGGCCGGTTCGGTTATTCCCCCTCCCAATTCGCTGTTTTGAACCTTTTTTGCATGTTTATTTATTTAATTTTTATATATATCTATATATATTTCTCTCATATGCATACAAACTTCAAGGCTTAATAACTTCTTCATAATTAACCATTTTTTTTTAATATTCTCAGAAAATACGGGGTGTTACAACCTGGCGAGTCTAGTTACTTCTAGCATATAAATAAGAAAAAGCATCATGAAAGGCATAGAAACTGAATGAGGGAGACAACGGTATAATAAGACAGGTATAAAAGACTGAGCAAGATAAACAGAATAAACAGAACATAATATATTGTGCTTCTCAAGTACTTTTCTCTGCACTAATACTAGTATAACAGAAATAGAACGATCCCAACGGAAACAGATGGTAGACTTAGGTATACTTTTATTGACCAGTTTTCCCCCAACGATAATAACAGATAGCCCAACAGAAATGACAAGTGTTACCCCCAACGATAATAATAGGCTCCTAAACAAGCAAGACTAGATGAACCCAGATTACTACCCCAATCGATCGGCTCTCTATCCTGTAGACACCCTTTGTTGGCTCCACAATAAGATGTATCACTTCCTAAAGTGGAACCCCCTTTTTTCGAGAGGCACAGCCATATCTACTGATTTCACAACGTCTTAATTTTGCGAGCAATCCAGACCCATGCACGCACATGACTCCGTTGTAATGCACCGTCGAACACCTCCACCCATATGAACCCCTTATAATCAGGTCAGTAAGCATGCCCCTAATCCCTACCAAGTTCGGGGTCCCCCTTTGGATACCAAGATGGGTTATTGACTGATACGGGTCCCACACAACAGACAATACAAGCCATACCCGCTAGGCTTGCATCCCCACTACTAGGATTTTGACAGGTTATGCCTAACAGATTAGCAAGCTCGCATAACGCCACCATATAAAACACGTTTAGTTTGTCAGGTTTATATAACACTCCCTCCCTCCCCCCAGATTTAACATATTTACTTAACCCGCCATTGATTCAAGCAAGTTTACTTAACCCTTACACAATTTTGACAGGTTTATATAAACCTCATAGATTTAAATAGGTTAAGTATTATAGGTTAACAGGTTATTATCATTTCCCGTTCATGCTTGTTAATACACCATACCTCTCACATTAAGTCGACCACATGTGGATGCTGGATATGTCGGGCGGATCCGGGCAGACTTCTACCACAAGTTGAACTTAACCTCGTGTTTTAGCACCGTTACATGTACACTTGCGCACTAGACCCCTCACATTAGATTAACCACTTGTGGATGCTGGATTTGCTGGGAGGTTCTGGGCAGACGTCTACCGTAAGTTTAATATAACCTCGTGTCTAACTGCGGTTACAGTTTCTATTACTGTCGATTTAGGCATGTTCATTCTTAAACAGTTTTTCATGTTCATCAAAGGTTATGCTCCAAATCCCAGTATGATTCATAATACACTGCCACAAGTTGAACTTAACCTCGTGTTTTAGCACCATTACGTGTACACTTACGCACTGGACCCCTCACATTAGATTAACCATTTGTAGATGCTGGATTTTCTGGGACGTTCCGGGCAGACGTCTACCACAAGTTTAATCTAACCTCGTGTCTAACTGCGGTTACAGTTTCTATTTATTGTAGATTTAGGCATGTTCATTCTTAAACAGTTTTTCATGTTCATCAAAGGTTATGCTCCAAATCCCAGTATGATTCATAATACAAGTTATGCCCTAAATTAAAGTTTTATATCAAGGTATAGATTATGCCCTCAAATCCTAGTCATGTTTTACAATACAAGTTATGCCCTAATTTATCTGTCCCAACCATTCCTAGTTTCGTTCGTTCGCATAATTCCGCGATAGGCCTAGGCTCGGAGGTAGCCTGGCTATAAAAATAAAAAGGGAAGGAGGGAGAGAAGAGAACAGAAATAGGCATAATAACAAAACAGGCATATGATGATAGAAATAGGCATACTAACAGAATCGACATATGGTGACAGAAATAGGCATAGTAGCAGAATAGGCATATGAGAACCAAACAGTAGATTAGGTGTACAAGTAGTGGAAGATCTGTTTAGTTATGATTCAGGTTATTAACAGGCACAGGTTTAGATCCAAACTTATAAACATGTCAAGATTACTTATTAAATGTTTACATCTAAATGCGACATAAACTCATAGGGACTGGATCTAAAGAACAAAGAAATGACTATTAATGTTGTAGTAGAGATTCTTATATACGTATAAGTTGTTGTCGTAGAAGAATAGGCTAATTCAATCTAAGTTGGGACAGCTTCTCGTCATCTCCATTGTTTTGGGTGAGTAAAAAAATAGAAATGAGGTCCTATTTGTAGCCTACCGTCAACGAATTTGGTCAAGGAATAAGTCCCAGTTCAAAGAATGGATTTGCCCTAGATCCGGGTGGGGTCGACACCCCCTTATAGGGGTTGACCCATGGGTCGACACCCATGGAGCATGGGGTCGACTCCCAATAGGCTTATTTCCCGCACCTTCCTGCCTTCTGATTTTGATTTTCTTGAATGGTTTGTTTATATATATTTTTCTTATATGTATACAAACTTCAAAACCTTATTATCTTCTTCATATGATGTTCGTTTTACGCGAACTTAGAGTCTATCTTAAGCAGAATTCTAAGACGAACGCAATGGCACAGTCCGTTTTACTTAATTCCTATTATTTAATTAAGTATTCTTTAGTTTATCATTTTGGTGTGTTATTTAAATTACGGGGTGCTAAATTATCCCCTACTTAAAAGGATTTTGTCCCCGAAATCTCCAAGTTATGAAGAATGTATATTCTAACATCCATCATCCATCTACTCATCCACCAATAACATGCATCCATTGTCCAAAAATATATATTTCTAATGCTTATTTGAACATATGCAATAGTGTATGTATATGTCCCTATCCTAACGCGAAAGATCAGGCGGCCTACTGATTCAGTCGGCCTCCTTAATGCAATGTATGTCGGTGCCATGAATCCAACACGTATGCAAATAATCCTAATATATCATGTAAATGCTATATGCGTGCACAATCATCCATCCAAATGCAACATACATATGATGATACACCCATTTCCTTCCATAAAAGAAGAAAAATGCACATGCTTCCATATGCAGTATGAGAGTGATTGAGCTGATCTAGTGCCTAGTGTGTGTATATGCATCCACGAGCAACCACTACCAAACACTTGCATCCATTAAACATAACATGTCTCAAACACATGTTTACATCCATTGGCTCCCAATCTAAAGGTCGAAGATTCGATTGATAGGATATACTTAAATGATAGAAGCAAGTACGAATAAAAGCTAAAAGAGGTTAAGAACATACCCTTGAAAAGAAAAGGGTACGAAGTGCGACTCTTGTCTTCAGTCTCCCATGTTTTCATCCTCGTGGTCATCTCCCTACTGAACTTTCATCAACTTAACCTCTCAGTTGTGTTGCTTCTTAACCTATGTTCCAAGAATCAGGTAAGAACTCGTCTAACTGTTGCATCCCGTTCCACCTCTAATTCCTCAATCATACCGGCTCAACTACTTCTACCGTATCATGCAGGCCCTTCCGCAAATGAGGAACGTGGAAAACATCATGAACACCGACCAATCTCCCTGGTAGCTTTACTCTATAGGCCATTTGGAAAATCCTTTATGTTATGGGAAATGGCCCTACAAACCTTGGCACTGATTTCCCTACAGATCCAAAGCGAACCACATTCCTCAAAGGCGATACCTTGATGAAGACCGTATTTCCCACCTCAAACTCAATATCAGTTCTTCTCTTATCTGCGTAGGACTTCTACCTGTCCTGAGCTATCTTCATGCTTCTGCGAATAAGATCAATCTTCTCAGAAGTTTCTCTAATCATCTCAGGTCCAAGTAGAAGCCTTTCTGTAGACTCCCGCCAACAAGTCGGTGATTTACAAGGTCGACCGAATAATGCCTCGAAGGGTTCCATGTCAATACTAGCCTGATAACTATTGTTGTAGGCGAACTCTACTAAAGGAGGATGCTCCTCCCATGTCCCTTCGAAGACATTCTTAAAAGATCCTCAAGAACTATGTTTACCCTTTTAGTATGTCCATCGGTATGAGGGTGATAAGTGGTGCTCAAACACAACTGTGTACCTATTGCCTCTTGCAAGTTCCTCCAAAACTCACTAGTGAATATGGGGTCACGATCACTCGTTATACTGGAAGGTACTCCATGTAGAAGGACTGTCCCATTAAGATAAACTGCTGCCAACCATGCGGCCATCCTCTTGCTCTTAATAGGAATGAAATGAGTGCTCTTAGTAAGCCTGTCAACTATAACCCAGATACTGTGTTGCCTATCCTAGATCTAGGCAAACCACCAATGAAATCCATAGAGATGCTTTCCCACTTCCACTGTGGGACCTCCAAAGGGTGAAATAAACCACCGGGCTTCCTTTGCTCAGCTTTGACTTACTGGCAAATCGAACATCAAAAAATAAACTCCGCTATATCTTTCTTCATCCCAGCCCAAAAGAAAACCTTCTTCACATCTCTATACATCTTATCACCGCCTGGATGGATAGTCATCCTAGAATGATGGGCTTCCTCAAGGACTGTCTTCAACATACTCCCAACTCGGGGAACACAGAGCCTTCCATCTCGTTGCAACCACGCTCTGTCATCCATGGAATATCTATCAAGGTGACTAGAAGTCTCCCCTCTACTGAGCCTATCCAAGATGTCTGCCATCTGTGGGTCCTCTCGCTGCGAAGTTCCTATCTGATCCACAAGAATAGGTCACACGTCTAAGGATGCCAATAAACCTGGTATAAAATCAGTAGATGGCCTAAAATCCAAGGTTGATGTATAATCCAAGCTCTGCCTCTCTATGAATAGTCAACTCAAAATCATCCTCTGCCTACTCAATGCGTCTGCCGCCACATTACCCTTGACATGGGTATAAGAAATCTCAAAGTCATAAGATGCTAGGAACTCCATCCATCTTTGTTTCCTTAAATTGAGATCCTTCTGCGAGAACAGATGCTTGAGAGATTTATGATCAGTATACAACTCGAACTTCTCTCCAAGTAGATAATGTCGCCAAGTCTTAAGCGAGAATACAATGGAAGACAACTCTATGTCATGGGTAGGATGGTTCTTCTCATGAACTCTCAAGTGTCTACCTCCATAACATACTACCCTTCCCTCTTGCATCAAAACAACACTAAGCCCTAAACCACATGCATCAATGTATACTGTGAACACTTTGTTCCATTATTAAAAGCCAAGATTGGGGCTGTTGTCAGAGCCTTCTTTAATTGCTGAAAAGCATCTTCACAATCTATATCCCAAGAAAATGTCTGATTCTTCTTTGTTAGCCTAGTGAGTGGGGATGATATCTTTGCAAAGTGCTTAATGAACTTCCTATAATAACCCGCTAAACCAATGAAACTCCTCACCTCCATTGCATTCTTTGAAATCTCCCAATCTTGAACTGCAACTACTTCCGCGGGATCCACTACTATCCCATCCTTGGAAACCACATGCCCTAGAAATCTCAATTCCTTTCTCCAAATATGACATTTCGAGAATTTTATCTTAAGCTGGTGCAATCGGAGAGTCTTCAAAACCCCCTAAATGTAGGGCATGATCTTCTTCATTCTTTGAGAAAATCAAGATGCCAGCAACAAAGACCACAACGAACTTATTTAGAAACTCCCGAAACACATTACTCGTTAGATCCACAAAATAGGCGGGTGCATTCATCAACCCAAAAGGCATGACGAGCCACTCGAAGAAACCATCTAGAGTTCTAAAAGCAGTCTTGTCTATATTTTCCTTGGCCACCCTCAACTGATGAAACCCTGTGGCCAAGTCTAACTAGGAGAAAACAGATGCACCAACAAGCTGGTCAAACAGATCGTCTATTCTCGGAAGTGGGTGCCTATTTTTCTTAATGATCTTATTCAACTCCCTATAATCCAAGCATAAGCAAAGTAAACCGTCTACCTTAGTGGAGAATACTACTGGAGCACGCTATTCAGATATGCTTCGCCTAATAAACCCTTTCTCAAGTAGCTCCCCTACTTGCTTGCTAAGCTCCCTCCTTTCTCTCAGATCCATATGGAGAACATGCAATGCAACTGGCTTTACATTGTCCACCAAGTATATCCGGAAATCAATCTCATGCCTTAGAGGTAAGCTCCGAACCTCCTCAAAAACATCAGGAAATTCACAGACTATTGGTATAGATCGTAGAGCATCGATAGATGCATCAAGCGACTCTAGGAAACTAAGCATGGAAGACCCTTAGGGTCACAATAAATCTCGAGAGACCTCCCATAGCAAGTCAAAAGTATAATGACCCTCCTCTCACAATCCAGGATGGAACCATACAAGGTTAGCTAATCCATCCCTAGAATCAAACCATAGCCCATGAAACCAAACACATATGCATCGCACTCAAACTCGACGCCCTGTACAGATGTACTCAAACCCCGACAAATAATAGACAGATGAGTCGTGGCCCCAATGGGGTTTGAGACAACAACGGGATCCAAAACCATACTAGCACTAAGGTGCAGAGGCTTAACCACAGAATCAATATAAAAGAATGCGAAGTGCCAGAATCAAAAAGAGTTCTAACGGGATGATCAGAAAGAGAAATCAAACCTTCAACAGAAACTTTCTTACCCCTATCCAGTACACCGACCACGAAAGCATGCACCTTCCCTCTAGAAGATCCTTCCCTTTGGCCCTGTCCTTGCTTAAGGTGTCCGACCTTACCACATTGGAAACAAGCATTCTTTCTTTTTCTGTAATCTTTGCTCAAATGACCCACACGTCCACAACTATGACAATTCCTCTTTTATCGGGCTTTGTCATTCTTTTCGCCCTTATTTTGCTGTTGTTGTTCTTTCCTGGGCCATACTTTCTTGTTTTTTGTTTCATTAATCTTAACCTCTTTTTTTTCACTTTTATCTTCTTAGTGCATCAATGCCATATCAACGAGTTTCTTAAAAGTTGCCCCCGTCAGAATATAAGACATAGCTAACCCATGATGGGATTCGTTTAATCCTCTTACAAACCTCAGAGCTTTCTTCTGCGGGGTTTTTACTTGCTCCAAACCAAACCTTGCCAATTGATTGAACTTATTAACATACTCTTTGACAGACATGCCTCCTTGCTTAAGTGCTAAAAATCTTTCCATTTGCATACTTTTCTTGGCTTAAGAAAGAAACTTCATCTCGAATCTCTATCGGAAATCATCCTAAGTATCAACTGGATGCCCAGCTTGCGTCACATCCCACCAGAACGAAGCCTTATCATTCAGGTGCCAAACAACAAGCTGAATTTTCCTACAGTCGTCAACCTCAAAAATCCCAAACAAATTCTTTGTCTCTTTAAGCCAATTCCTTGCTTCTACAAAATTCTCAGTTCCTCGGAATAGCTTTCCTCCCATAGCATAGAAATCCTTGCATATCTTGGAGAAATTATTAGCTCGCAGAGGAGAAGGAGGTGGAACAACAACTGCAGCTAGGGGAGGGGCGTCTGCTTGGCCTCCGGCAGGCGCCGTAACCTCAAGATACATACGGAACCAAGCCAGTATCGTAACGCCCTCAGGAAGAATTAGTTCATCGGAGATGCTGAAAAGAAAAGGAAAAAGGGATTCAAACAAAGAATAAAAAGATATTTCATATGGCTTTGGGAATATGTTTTTCAAAACAGACTTTTCTTCTGAAAAAGATTTCTTATAAAACCATTTGAAAACAATTTTCAAAACCTTTTTACCTGATTTGGTAACCTTCATCTCTGATACCAAATGTGACACCCCACGTCCGTTAATGTCACTCTTTAACAGAATGCATTAACTTTCGTGAAGCGTTATAGGTAAATAGAAACAGAAACATCACAAGACATATATAAAATAACAGCGGAATTTAAAGGTTTATTCTCCAAATAGAAAACATTTTGGTCCAAAATCCAGTTACAACATAAGTCTGAAGTATAGAAAACCCATTACATCAAGTTAAAATATCTGCCTTGTACTAAAATCATCAGAGTACAGTAATATAAAAGCATAGTCCCCAAAAAGAATAGCCATAACAAGGTAGACAGGAAATCAAGTGGTACATCTAAGCAGCTCCAAGCAGAAACAGAAGAGAGAATCCTAATCAAGCCTGAATATTCCCACCCTGAGAACCTAAGGGAAAAGGAAGAGAGAGAGAGAAAAAAAAAAGGGTCAGACATAAAGTCTGGCGAGTCCAGTTACTTTTAGCATATAAATAAGTAAAAGCATCATGACAAGCATATAAACTGGATGAGAGAGATAACTGTATCATAAGACAGGTATAACACACTAAGCATGATAAATAGAACATAATATATTGCGCTTCTCATGTACTTTTCTTTGCACCAATACTAGTATAACAGAAACAAAATAATCCCAATGGAAATAGATGGTAGACTTAGGTGCACTTCTAGTGACGGGTTTTACCCCAACGATAATAACAGGCAGCCCAACAGAAATAACAAGTGTTACCCCCATCGATACCAATGGGCTCCTAAACAAGCAGGACAAAATGTACCCTAATTACTACCCTAATCGATCAGCTCCCGATCCTATAGATACCTTGTGTTGTCCCCACAGTAGGATGTATCACTTCCTAAAGTGGCAACCCTTTTTTTCGAGAGGCACAACCAATCTACTGATGTCACAGCGTCTTAATTTCCCAAGCAATCCGGACCTATGCATGCGCATGACTCTGTTGTAATGCACCGTCTACACCTGCCCACATATGAACCTCTTATTATCAGCTCAGTATGCGTGCCTCTGACCCCTACCAAGTTCGGGGTCCCCTTTGGATACCAAGATGGGTTACTGACTGATACGGGTCCCACACAACAGATGATAAAAGCCACCCCCAGCCTTGCATCCCCACTTCTATGATTTTGAAAGGTTATGCATAACAGATCAACAATCCCGCATAACCCCACCATATAAAACAGGTTAAGTTTGTCGGGTTTATACAACCCCTTAGATTTTTACAGATTTACTTAACCCCCCATTGATTGAAGAAAGTTTACTTAACCCTTACATAATTTTGACAAGTTCATACAACCCCCACAGATTTAAATAGGTAAAGTATTATTGGTTAACAGGTTATTATGATTTCCTATTCAAGCATGTTAATGCACCAGACCTCTCACATTAAGTCGACCACTTGCGGATGCTGTATATGCCGCGCGGTTCCAGGCAGACTTCTACCATAAGTCAGACTTAACCTCGTGTCTTAGCACCGTTACGTGTACATTTGCGCACTAGACCCCCTCACATTAGATTAACCACTTATGGATGCTTGATTTGTCGGGCGATTCCGGGCAGACTTCTATCACAAGTGTAATCTAACCTCGTGTCTAAGTGCTGTTACAGTTTCTATTTACTGTAAATTTAGGCATGTTCATTCTTAAACAATTTTTCATGTTCATCAAAGGTTATGCCCTAAATTCCAATCTGATTCACGATACAAGTTATGCCCAAAATTAAAGTTTTAGATCAATGTATAGATTATGCCCCCAAATCTCAATCATGTTTTACACTACAAGTTATGCCCCAATTTATCATTCCCAACCATTCCCAATTTCGTTCATTCGCATATTTCTGCGGTAGGCCTAGGCTCGAAGGTAGCCTGACTATAAAAATAAAAAGGGAAGAAGGGAGAGAAGAGAACAAAAATGGGCATAATAACAAAACAGACATATGATGACAGAAATAGGCATGCTAACAGAAATAGGCTAGTAGCAGAATGGGCATATGAGAACTGAACAGTAGATTAGGTGTACAAGTAGTGGAAGATTTGTTCAGTTACGATTCAGGTTATTAACATGCACATGTTTAGATCCAAACTTATAAACATGTCAGGATTACTTATTAAATGTTTATATCTAAAAGCAACATAAAATCATAGGAACTGGATCTAAAGACCAGAGAAATGACTGTTGATGTTGTAGCAGAGATTCTTATATACGTGTAAGTTGTTGGTGCAGAAGAATAGGCTAATTCAATCTAAGTTGAGGTAGCATCTCGTCATCTCCATTATTCTGGGTAAATAAAACAATAGAAACGAGGTCCTATTTATGGAATACCATCAATGAATCTAGTCAAGAAATAAGTCCCCGTTCAAAGAATGGATCTTCCCCAGATCTGGGTGGGGTCGACCCTAGGGTCGACACCCTCATATAGGGGTCGACCCATGGGTCGACACCCATGGGGCATGGGGTCGACCCCTAATGGGCCGATTTCCCGTGCCTTCCCGCCTTCTGATTTTGATTTTCTGGACTGGTTTGTTTATGTATATTTTGCTATATGTATGTGAACTTCAAACCTTAATATCTTCTTCATACGATGTCCATTTTACGCAAACTTGGAGTATATCTTAAGCAGAATTCCGAGAAGAACGCAATGGCGTAGTCCATTTTACTTAATTCCTAATATTTAATTAAGTATTCTTTAGTTTATCATTTTGTTGTTCTTTTAAACTTACGGGGTGTTACAATAATCCACACATAATCACAATGATCCATCGAATTTGGTCGCAAATACGACAGATTCACCCCATTCGGATACACTTCTCTGAATAAATCCTTTAGTCAAAAGGTCGTTCGCTTGCACTTCTAACTCTCGTTGTTCCTTAGGCTCCATTTTCCTAAGGGACATAATAATAGGTTAGGATCCATCCACTAGATCAATCTGAAACTCAATCTCTCGATATGGCTGCAGTCCTTTGACCTCATCAAAAGCATCAGAAAACTCTCGAATGAATGGCACAGATGAAAACCCATCTCGTGGAATCACAACGGAATATAAAGATCTAACCATAACTCCATGCTCTGGTAAACAACATATCACCATCGTTCACCCTTCCACATTCCCGGTTGTCACGTCAAGCCTCTTGTAATCCACAATAGCCATATACTTCTTGGTCCATTCCGTACCCAAAATAATCCCAAACCCAGTGAAGTTGAAAACAAAGCAATCACACAACAAAGAACAACCATGTCTCAATAAAAATAGACCACGACAAAGTATACAAAGACTAGATGAACCACCTACTAAATTTGTCATAAACAATGGCCTATTAACAATCTTAGCTTCTAACCCTAACTTGCAAACGAACTCATTACAAATAAACGAATAAGATGCTCTAATATCAAACGAAGCTTGGACTGAAACATCCCTAATGGAAAACATACCTTCCACTACAATATTCTTCTCTTTCTCTACAGCTGTCGGTCCCCTCGAGGAAGACAGCACAACATCTAAAGTAGGGTTGTTATGGTAACGGTTACCGTTACCGTTATGCAAATACCGTTACCATACCGTTTTTGTCGGTAAATTAAAAATGCTTACCGTTACCGCTACCGATACGTCGGTATACCGAATGTCGGTAAACCGAAACATCGGTAACGGTTTTGTCGGTAACGGTAAATTACCGTTACCTAAAACCATAAAAAATACTGCATTTAATTTATATCAAAAATAGTTTACTCAGTAATAAACTTAACAACTTCAGTAATCATACAGTCACATACATTAAAAACGCAACAGATACAAGTTTATACGCCAATATCTTTAATTGTTCCAACATCTCATTAGTGCAAGTGCAATATAAATACAAAGTAATTTTTTACAGAAACATGAAACATATTAGGTTGTTTGTAGCAGCAACTTCACCCAACGGTGGAGTCAATTAAGCGAACTTGACGATGGTAGATCAGAAGGAGCTTTATCACTCAGGCCTGTTAATTAAAAAAAAGGTTAAACATGAAACATTATTCAAATATGTTTGCTGCATGCCTAGAACCAGAATTATAACTCAGTTAGCTTTTTCAAACATGAAACACTACTTAAACATTATTCAAATATGTTTGTTGCAAGCCTAGAACTAGAATACACTACAATTTATGATTAATAAAGTGAGAGTAAAAAAAAAACAAGACAGTAATGAATTTGATAAGTTTAATTCTATTATTAAGTGCAGCTGTGCAGGTAACCTCATAAGTCATAACAATGGCAATTACCAACTAATAAAATTGTACTTCAGTTAGAAGCTTGAATCTGGAAGACTAGATATGGCATGTTAATAACAATGACAGTCAGTGCCATACACAGTCAAGTACATACTTACTAAGCTTCGTTTATACATGGTCTGCCCTTAAAGAAAAAATCACGGGCATGAATTGATTCAAAATATTCACACATGGGCATGAATTGATTCAAAATATTAACACAAAGACATGACTATAATTAAATTTTCTAGCACTGTTTTAATTCAGCACCAAGACACAGGCATGAAGTGCCACATTTTCAGGAAATATAATTCATACTAAAACAAAAATATGAAATTTATATTCTCAGTTAAACACTTGAACTGGTTGTTTACAATTACAACTACTTGAAATTGGAATCAAATTTTATAATCAACTGCAGATAAACTAAGCCTATAATTTACCGAAACTTATAATCAACTGCAGATAAACTTAGCCGATAATCAACTGCAGATAAACTTCAAATTTTATAATGAACTGGTTGTTTATAATTACAATTACTTGAAGTTGGAATCAAATTACAATTACTTACCGAAACCGCCTTGCTAAAATAGATCTCGAAATTGCGGTGACAAGCGAAGAAGAGGCTGTGACCGGCGACGAAGAAGCGGTAACTAGCAACGAGGTGGTGGTAGCGTTTGGGTTTATTTTATTTGCGGAAGAAGCCTATTGCAGCGAGTCCAGACTCCAACGAGGCAGCGACATAGAAGAGGAAAGCACGAAAATTAAACAATGGATGGAATGATGGATGGTGGCTGTTTTTTTTAGTTTTTACTGAAGGAAAACCCTAGAATCGGATGGGTGGATGACACGCAAAACAAATCCAATGGTCCAAGTTGATTAATGTAAAATATTATTACACCAGAATCCCACATTCGGTAAATTTACCGATACCATCGGTTCAAAGAAAAGTTACCGACTTTTTACCGCTTAAATCGGTAATTTTACCGTTACCGTACCGATTGTATCGGTATACCGTTTTGCTGTGTAATCGGTAACCGATTGATCGGTAATGGTACGGTAACGGTAAATTTACCGTTACCATAACAGCCCTAATCTAAAGCATATGCCTTCATAACCTGCTTGTCCTTCAGTGGTTCTTGACAATTCTTCTTCATATTCCCTGGCTTAGCATAGTTAAATCGCTTCCTTTCCACCTTATTGTTCTTACAATCCATGGAATAATGACCCTTATCTTGAAAGTTATAGCAGGTAACCCCACTCTTTGGTTTCTTCTGGCCGTTTTCCCTTGTTGTTACTATTTCCATCTACCATTTCATTTTTTCTCTTTACTGCAACCTTGCTATGACTTTGAATCCTCCTTATTCTCAATAGTAGCCTCAGCCTTATATGGAAATGAACTCTCCTTCCTCAAATCCTTCTTGACTAGCTTCTCATAGGAATCATCGACATGGTCAATCGATTATTTCCCAAGTCCCTAATCCATACATAATACAAACTTCTTGTTCTTCTGATAAGGAGTTTCAGTATACGAATGAGAATACTTTCATGAAGTTTGAAACTTGTCTACACAATCAAACACTGGTCTACCTCTTTGCTTATTCTCAACAAACTTCTTAAATAGTATCGACTTTTGGACCATAGAAATGAACTTCTCTTTAAAATTAATTCAAAACTGATCCCAAGAGATCTGGTCCTCTAGAGTCTCTAACGTAATAGAGTTACACCAATCCATCACTTGACCTGCAGGTGCCTCGATGCAAGCTTCCTCTTGGTTCCATCGTCATCCGAACACAAGTATCCAACGAATTCTAAATCTCGACAATAGGTTCTGCACCAACAAACATCTTGAAACCCATAGAAGTATAATCCTTACACAACTTGGCAAAATAAACAGGTGCCCTCATTGCAACACCATGCTCTATTGCTCTTATGAAGTGGGCATCCTCCTCGTGATTGATGTCATCATGGTCTCGAACATAGTAGGATAATCGGGCATAGCAGTTGCAGCTCCCGACTTGCTACCCTCGCCTACCCGTCCAGTCTTATACTCATCCCTAGCATCGTGTCTCAAAGTTCATTGAATCATTCTCTATATGAAACGAAAATGATCAATCCACATTAGAGAAAGCAACATTGTTGTTTAAGTGCTTACTAACCTACTATACTATAAATTATAATATAATAATCATCCATTAAAAATACAAGTATGTCTCTCATATGCTTTTAGGCTTGCGACTTTGGGTAAAATCTATTAATCAAAGCTCTGATACCAAATGTGATGACCGCTCCATATCCCAGCACCAAACTAAGGATAAGGCGCGTTGTATAATGTTCCAGGCCAAAATAGGATGATCATTAAGGAAGAATAACTCGAAATAAAACCTATTGTATAACTCACAACACATGGATAACATATAATAGAAATTATACAATAAGATATAGCAGTGAAGCATAACATAACTGCTAATTAATTCTCATAACATCTCAGAGTTAATGATACAAAACTGATTAAAATGAAAATCCATAAATCAGGCCTCACTACATATCTCTCCGAGTATCAACAAAATCTCATAGAAAGCAGAAATAATAAAACATCAATATAGTAAATAAATGTAATCCTCCATCCTCCTACTCGTCGTCGCACAACATCATCGGCACCAAAACCCACTACCTTCTATCTTAGTCTTCTCACAACCAACGTTGATTAGAAACTTAAGGTAATAAGAGGGAAACATAAAACCTAAAATCAGACAACAGTCTTAGTGAGCGATAAAATAATTAATAACAGTTACACATGATATATAAGTATAGACAGTTCAATCATATGATCCATCTTAGCAACCAAAGGATTAGCAAAGGATAATCATCTATCATATGCCACTCCGAAAGAGGAAAGGACATCCCTTAATCCCACTTCTCTTCAACGACCAACGGTGATAGCCTACCCAGAAGAAAACAGAGAAGGAAGCACACAATCAACCATATCATTCATAGCAACCAACATCCAAACTATCACCAACTAAAGCCTTGAACACATCAATCATCGAATGACCAACTGTTGTCGTCCGTCAAGGGCTAATGGAAAACCGCAGTTCTAGTCATAATACCATACATCCGTCTTGTGTGTGTTTGCCTCCATCCGAGATAACAAGATCACTCCCAAAGCTCGATCCAGGGTGCACGATCCTACTTGGTCCTAGGGCGTCCCTACGATACCCATGCTTTCAGACCGCTAAAACCTCCAATAACCAATGATTCCTTGGCACTTCATACTATCGAGCCTTTCTTATCGGCGATCACATCTTCAGTTTGAGAGACTCCTAAAACCAATTCCATTATCATTGTCAATTAACTCCCACCTAAGTCAATCCATCGTCTTATTGGACGTACATCATCCACGACCAGTATCGCATCAATCCAGCTCCTAACACTCCAACTTAAGCACACAATCGAAGCGCCACCCACCATTGGGTTTCACATGAACCATCTGGAGTCCATTCTTTATCAAACTTCATCAGCAACCCTTTGAAGACACCCTTATTCATCTCTTAAAATCTGAGCATTATCCGCCTTCATTCGAAGGATTGGTATTGGTATCGGTCCATCGGACATAGACCGGTACCAATCCTCGTACTTAGCAAATTTTGGCTAAGTGTATTGACCATCATGCTATACTTTTCGAGTGCTTCCTACTGATCCAATATCATAACCAATTCCAGTTGTGCTAAAAAATTCCGACTGATCCATCTATGCACTTGATCCATCAACCTTCGACCCATCCCAAAATACATCCAAATGACTTCAAAATTTGTACGTAATATCGATTTACCACCAAGATGCATCGTTTAAAAGATCAAAGCCATCTGACCATCCTACATGGAACGATATCGGTACATCGAGCATGGACAGGTGCCCATCCATGTACTTAGTGAGTTTCGACATGAAATTTTTCATGTTGCCTCCCATCGTCCTCCAGAGCTCTTCCACCAAGTTTCATCTGAATCCAATCATCTGAACCATCGATTTGCTCTGTTCTTCAATCCTAAGATCTTTTGCACCCAATTCTAACAAACAACTCAAACAATGCAATCAACTTAATAAAAAATAGTAATTCATCCAATATTGATCGTACAAACATGAACATATCATAATCAATGCATAAACATGGGATCTAACATGAATTGGATCAAAACGTATGCAATAACATGTATAAACTTTCAAATTACTGGCTTATAAGATTAAATTAGGTTTTTCCTAAGTCGTCTAAATCATGATTAACATATATGACAAATCTTGGGTGAATTAAACATATAACAGATGAATATGATCCTAATTATCCATACTTAGTTTCCATATAAGAGATGTCTACCACTCACCAATTTCTGGATTCAATATAGTGCCAACATGATCAGATCTGGACAACATTAGAAACCCCTCCCCCCAAATTTATGCAACTTATGTGATATAATCTTCCTTGATGATGATTTAGCCTTTAGATGCAATCTGTGATGAAATAGAATGAATAAGACGAAGAATAAGGGTTTAGGTTGAATGGGAGAATCACTGGCACCCAACCTAATGTTTGAATGAAGAGAGAAACTGTAATTCTCTCCCTAGAACCCCTATTTAAAGTTGCAAGTCATTAGCCTTATGGGCAACACCAATCAGCCCTTTAGGTACTAATCGGTCTGCCTAACAGAAATTTAAACTTAAAACAGTGATTCCTCCTAAATTGCTGACCCAAATCTTTCTTGTGACCGCACACCATCATTTCTTCCAGTGAGACCGATTTAAGAACCTGATTCAATCCCCATCAAAAGTTACAGATCAAATAGTAAAAAAAAGGGTAAAATGGTCATACTTAAAATCAAAAAAAAATCATGGACATGTTTCGTTCCCCAATGAACGAGATATTAAAAATCTGAGAATGATCCGACCACTAGAGAATTAAATATAATTGTTTTATGATCCTCCAATGCGTAAAATACGGGTCATTACATGTTCAAAGTCAACCAAAAATGAAATATGTATTTTTTGATGGATAGTCACACTGAGTGGTTCATAGTCATTCGAAGGTCAAACTATGTGTTGTGTGATGGATAGTCACATTGGGAAGTTCATAATCATCCAAAGGTGAAACTATGAGGTGTGTGTGATGGTTAATCCATATGTATAAACACCAAAAAGCTTGTCAATCCAATTGGTAAGGGAGGGGATCCAGATTATGAAAGTTACTTGCAATCATTAATACTAAAATAAAGTAGGTAACTTAAAGAAAAGTAGGTAATTCGTAGATAAGAACGTTTACATTGAAACCGTTAAGATAGTTGGTCATGATAACAGGGATGAGGAATCTACTTTATGTTGCATGTCGTGTAATATAACTGATACCATCATTATTACCAGTTATGACCCTAATCACTGATAATGTAGAAGCATACAGCTGGTTATTTGGATTGGTAGATACTAGTGAGAGGGAACTCATTCCGCTAAGCGGATTTGTCTCATTAGTTATCCATTAGGAATACGTGGAAAAAATATTATTCACGCCAATCTATTGGTTGATCCAAAGTTTGTATTTCCCGTTAAACTCTCAGGAATTCATCTGAGTAGGTTCAGAGCAAGGTCTTTCCAAGTTATTCTTCTTGGAATAAGCTTTTGAAGACGTGTAGGAGGCAATTAGCTATTTAGGAGCTCTTTCTAATGTGTTTATAACTTTGGGCATATGCAAAGGTGAAGTCGGCTATTTCCTATATTTAGTCTATGATCAACTAAGGGGGCATTTTCGTATGTAGCTCTTGGGATTGTATTTTGTAATAGTTATATTTAATCTGAATGGGGTTTTGTGACCGTGAATTTGTAGTGAAAATTTATTAATGAATGCATTCGAATTTATTCATATTTATATGTTCTCTAATGTTATGATTCATTAACTATCTATTTTCTATCACCGAAAATTAATATTGTTAACACCGAAAAACGACGCTAATACCCAAGAAGGTGAGGAAGAACCTCTAAACTGTAGAAAACATAGTTAAAAGAAAATAAATGTAGAAAATAGTAAAGCAGAGAGAAGATTTATAGTGGTTCAGCCTCTATTTTGGCCTATGTCCACATTGAATGAGGATTTCATTGATTTCTCTATTACGAGGCACATATCTAATATCGATTTACACTTTTCTCTATCATCTATAGTGATTCTCTCAAATTCTCTAGAAACCTCTTGATAATCCTCAAATATTCCTCAAATACAGAGTAGAAACACTCGAATCCCACTAGTAGAGATGATTATCGGATTTGATCTTCGATAATCGAGCTTGATGAAGGACTTCGGTGATTTCTAAATGAGAGTGATGATGGAGAAGCATGAATGATGCTTGAAGAAGCTTTAATGGTGTTGGAGAAGCTTGAGTGATGTTGGAGATCAATAGTGGTAGCCCTTTGGGAGGAGAAAATCTATCCCCTTTTATGTGTGAGGGGGTCCGGTATTTATAGGCGGAGGTAGATGTGTTATGGAGTTTATATGTGTGTGGTCCATAAGAGTGCACGACCCATCATAATGCATGTACGCTCCATGCAAACATTAAGTATGAACGATCCATCCACTTGTTTGCATTCACCGTCCATTATTCTAAGCTGGCACTATCAATTTATATCCCATGACCCATTTGTTTATGTGTTATCCACGCTCCATCATATATGGTTCACACACAATTATAAACATCCATGTGGCACTAAAACATGCGATTTATATTTGGTCACATAAGGACATCTGATATCTATATATTCGATCCATACTTTACGATTTATGATCTTTTTACATGCCAACTTATCTGTGCAAAACGACCGATGATTTATACCAAGTTCCAATCCAGTTCATGACATCACTGACCCATTCTTTTGTTTAGCGATCCATGACCCTCATACTATCTGAACTTGCTTGTGATCCACACAATTGCTTTATGCTATATCCAGACACGATTCATGCAATTTATGGATGCACGATCCATGCCCTACAGTATGCAGTTAATCCATGCGTTAGCTCACACGATCCATCCTCTTTCTAAACTGGAAAGATCCATGTTGTTACAATTAACTAAACTAAGAATAATCCACATTTCATAAATTTGTGTCATCCATGATCCAGGCATTTTATACTTGATCCACGTGCGGCTTTGGAACTTACATTCCATGTTTTATTACATATGCACGATCCATCATGTATACTGGCATGACCCGTGCCTCATCACGGTCCATGCGTGTATATAACCGATCCATGATATATCACGATCCATCCCATTGGATTTATTCATGTGCCAACTCAAAATAGATTCAGTGATCCGTTGCTAAACTGCACGATCCATGACATACTCATGGGCGATCCATAGCAGGCGGTCCATGCAAATGCGAATGTTATAAGCTTGAGTTGACGTGTCAACTTCGATCCATATACTTCACGAATGATTCATTCATAAACATACCGGTCAGTTATATTATTTTATGACCGATCCATCTCTATATCATGGATCATGCATTTCTTTATAGTTTGCCTATCGAGTTGTTGAGCCATATTAACATTTACTCCTCGAAGTTCATGTTATTGAGGAAAACATGAGCTTCGAAATCAACGGTCCTGATGTTGCTTTATGGATAGCGAGTGCCCTTTATCGGATAGATCGTAGACGACTTAAGCCAATGGATCACTCGCATCTTTTCCAAAAGCCGCTATATACTTTTTCTCAGACCCATTATTTCTTCTATCTTTTTCATTTGCTGAAGACAAACCCTTCAATGGCCGAAACCATTTAGAAGCTTAACTTTGCTCGATTTAGTTGTTCCTTCGTTGCCGATCTAACCACACTGCCTCGTTATGGATCAGATCATGTAGTCGATCATCAAAGTATCTCAAGCCATATTCGAACCCGGTCATTATCCTTATTCTACCCTATTTGAATTATTTTGAGGTCGCGCTGCTCAGATCTGAATAGTTTTGATTTCATCGCCGACAAAATCAATCTGTTGTTTGACTATCTAAGTCAATCTATAGTCGTCCATCTTAGGTCGAGCAGCCTCAGCATTGTCGACCTCCAATTCATCATCGACGTAGATATTCAATTCATTATTAACTGCCGATAATCGCCACAGGTGTCAATTCCTTCATGCACAATGTTAAATTGACTTTCGGTTGATTATTTGTGTTAATCGATCGTGCTTCAGATCGAATTTGTGATTTATAATGTGTAATGACATGTGATTTTACTTTGTTGATTGTAGACTTTAGATTGGATTCGGTGTTCTAGTGGTTTCATGATGTACGATTTTGCAAATTCTTGTATTAATTGCGTGATCCAATTAATTATTCTTCAGATCAATAATCCATGATTCTGGTAATCTGCACTCCAATTGGTTTTCTGAGTGCCGCCGTGAACTTCTCTCTCAATCGCTTGTTTTGATGATTACCACTTTGAACTTTAGGTAGAGATATGTGATTTCTTCTGTACTATTTGCGTATGGTGCTTCAAATTATTGTGTTACGACTTGTGCATTAGAGTAGAAAACTTGTTTTTCATTGAACTGTAATTTGAGTATGTCGACTGTTCATGATTTGCGGATGATATGTGAATTTCCATCAATGTTGATGCTGAATCGATTTAGCACACTGAACTATAGAACTCTTGAGTAAGGCATAAACTTGCTTATTGTAACTAGATTCAACCATGGCATTTGTATGCCTTCGATGAATTGTTTTCTGATTTTTCATGTAATGACTTGATGATGATGATAAAACTCAGTTTTGGTTTTGTGTGGGTCATGTTTCGAGATGAATGTGCTTCAAAATCCTTGTATAACATCTTGTATGTTAAAGTAGCAAAACTTAATTGTAATTTGGGCATTTTGATTGTTCATGATCCAAGGATTTGAAGCATTATAACTTTATCACTAATCTTTTGGGACATCGAGTTAAATGAATCTCGATTTCTCCATGGACTTCGTGACATCTTGCGTGATAGGTCGAGACTAGGATCTTCAGTCATTGAGTTTGCTTCGACTATGATCCATTACTTGATCGGTTGGTACCTTGTTCGTCAGACGGATCATGACTTCTATGGACCACATGCTTTGTTTGCACGGTCCTCGACTTATTTATTTGCACACGGCCAATGAATAGCCAGTTTCCAAGTTGATCATTGTAGTTATTGAAGAGATCCAAATTTAAAAGTGATCAACAATTTGAACTTGCCTTTCGTCGCCAACTGTTCTATAACAAGACAAACACTTGCACCATTTTGGGCGAATATTTTATCGTTGATTGCCCACATCAACGAAAGATTAGGTTAATTATTAAAAACGGGGTACAACGAGTTTCTTAACTTGAATTGATTGAAGTGCCTATACATAATCGTTTTGTTCACCCGTTTATGACTTACCAAACATCGCATACATAGACATGACACTGTAAATTGAATTCACGCCGACACTTGAGATTCACTAATCGAAACACGCCGACTGCAAATTTCGAGTTTCATTCTTAATAATTTATATAATCTTGCACAACACTTCACATTACAGGAAATACTCACTTGTAAATTATTCTAAAAACAGGTTTGCTTGTGTAGAATGAATACTTGACAGAAGACTCGTCATCATTCTGGAAATGTGACTACTTCTGCTCAAGTTAGAGCTTCTACTAAAATTCCTGAATTTTGATCGACTGTAGCTCCAGGGTCGGAAGCACATCAGCCTTTTCCTGTTCCCCATCCACTAGATAATCAATCAGTTGATGCTCGTCAATTCTAACTCAATGCGCTTTTAAAAAACTATGTGGTCAATTCGGCATTCCTGAAACTGATGCAAGATTTCGGGAAAAGGGGAATCTGTTGATCATCTGCCTTTCGGCTCTGTTGTAGTAGCATGGATGGTGCCTTTTGAACATTGAGTTGGTTCCAAAGTTTGATGCGATATGATATTTATTGGGCTCGGAAATTCGAGTTTGAATTTACATATGGCTTTTGACTTTTGGCTTTCGAGCTTGATGAATGTCAGACTGCCGACACTTTTTTAGTCATTTACCTTCGGATTTCAGTAATTTTAGATGCCACTGATTTGCCTTTGTCCTGCCCTCTAGGGTATTTATTTTATTTCAGAACCAATCAGGATGACTGGATGTCCAAGATCGATATTAGACAGTTTCTCTTGGCATGCATGCTCATCCAAAGAACCTGTAATAAAGAGCTTTTACGTCCTTTTAGCATCGAATTCATTGTTAATTACTCAATGCGACAACGGGTTAGTCCAACAAGAGGAAACGGATTATGTAATCATTTACAAGCAAAAATGTGTTTTCAATGTGAAACTGTTTCATCTAAGGGTATATAACTTGCTAGATACAGTTCTCTCTGTTAATACACTTTATTTGCTTGTCAATGACATTTGAGATTCGTCAGTCTAAATTTTTTACTGTGAATTCTAAACATTATCCTTTATAATTATTACTGCAATAATTAATGAAGGGTGTGTACTTGACCATTTTTCTGATGAACATTTTGGTTCAAGTCCGACACATATAATAATTAGTGATTCCCCGGTCAGCATGACTGTAACACCCCGTATGTTGAATAACTTGCTATAATATAAAACAGGGCAGAATTAAATTTTAAAATCTGAACCAGGGGAAACGGGCTATGCCATTGCGTTCGTCTCGGAAAAATACGCGAAATAGAGTCCGAGTTTTCGAAAATCGGAGTCCGTATGACCCAGTTAAGGCCCGAAGAAGTTTTCAGAAATTCAAAACAGATTTGAATACAAAAATTTAAACATTTCAGAAGAGGCGGGAAAATTCCCTCCAGGCAGAGTGAGTCGACCCTAGGGTCGACATGGGTGTCGACTCCCTCCCTAGGGGTCGACCCAGGGGTCGACCCAGGGGTCGACACAGGGGTCGACCCCCCCTGTCGGTCTGTGTGACCTAGGTGCACCATTTTGGCTTTTGGGCTGGGTTCTGGTGGCTTGTGACGAAATCTGACGGCTCTAACCTAATCTAGGGTTAATCTAAGGGCCTAAACTAAATCCTAATTCTATAAATACACCCTAAGACTACCCTAATTCATACTAAAATTGGAGACAACGTCGTTATGCCGTCAAAATGCAACTAGGAGGAGCCACCAACAAATTAAAGAGGAGGAAAGCTTCTCAAATCAACTTCTAATCAACTCTAGCAACTTAATCTTCTTCATTGAAGTGCTAGTCAACAAGTTGTGAGTTTCTATAGCCTTAATGACCAATTGTTGAAATGATTATGATAGGATATAATGAGGTTATGGCTATAAATGTGGATCAATGCAAGTCATGTTGTCATATGCTATGTGTTAATGATGTTATGCAAGTTATGCAAGTCATATGCTATGTGATCATGATGTTATGCAAGTTATGCAAGTCATATGCTATGTGATCATGATGTTATGCAAGTTATGCAAGTCATATGCTATGTGATCATGATGTTATGCAAGTTATGCAAGTTTTAGGCTATGTGTTCTTGATGCTAGTTATGCAAATCACAATGATAAACATTGATCCATTATGACACCATGATTATGCAAGTTTGGTGTATGATTATATGCAAGTTCATACATGATATGTTATGCAAGTTTGGTGTATGATTATATGCAAGTTCATACATGATATGTTATGCAAGTTTGGTGTATGATTATATGCAAGTTCATACATGATATGTTATGCAAGTTTGGTGTATGATTATATGCAAGTTCATACATGATATGTTATGCAAGTTTGGTGTATGATTATATGCAAGTTCATATATGACATGTTATGCAAGTTTGGTGTTTGATTATATGCAAGTAACATGTGCAAGTTTACACCTTTGGATGATATGCATACATATGCAAGTTAACCCTTTTGTATGTCATACATACATATGCAAGTTTACCCCTTTGTATGACATAAGTAGTGTATGCAAGTTACCCTCTTTATGACATATGTGATTCATGCAAGTTTGGGTTGGTTATTTATGCTAGTTGGGTTTGATGCTATATGCATGTTGACACCTTTAAAACCCATGTTGATGCTAACGTTATGCAAGTTGAACCCATTGATGTGTGATGAATCTTCCCTTTTAAGTATGTCATGTTGGCGAATTACGTGGGGAACGATGGGGTTAATATTCATGTTAATGAAATGGTGTGAAGTTGGTATGATTATGCATACACGAAAGTGGATGGACATAATTGAGTCAATTATGTACATCGTTAAATTTGTAATTAATTAGGGATAATTAATACAAATTATGGGGGTGATTAATTAGGTGTAATTAATCGACTAAGACACGAGGTTGGACCCTTTTGTAGCATAAGAATACCCGGAACCGACCGGCAAATCCAGCGGCTACAAATGATTGGCCCAATGTGAGAGGTCTTAGGCACAAACTTAATACGTGACAAGTGTAAAGACACGAGGTTAGACTCGGTTATGGCGTAAGGCTGCCCGGACCCGACCGGCAAATCCAGCTGCCATAAAAGATAGTCTAATGTGAGAGGTCTTTACAACGGTCACGTTCTTAATCAATTAAGAAACACTTAACCAGATAAGCATGTAGTGGGGCATGAGGGGTTAAGTGGGTGCCTTGGGTGGCATGTGGAAATCTAGTGAGTGCCTTGGGTGGCATGGGGAAAATCTAGTGGTTGCCTTGGGTGGCAATAGAAAATACGATTAGAATACTTAACCAAAGTGGAACATGTAATTAAACATGATTAAAGGGTTAAGTAAGTGCCTTGGGTGGCATGGGGAAAATCTAGTGGTTGCCTTGGGTGGCAATAGAAGATAAGATTAGAATACTTAACCAAAGTGGAACATGTAATTAAACATGATTAAAGGGTTAAGTAAGTGCCTTGGGTGGCATGTGGAAATCAAGTAAGTGCCTTGGGTGGCATGTGGGAATCTAATGGGTGCCTTGAGTGGCAATTGAAATATGATTAGATGACTTAACCAAACTTTAAACATGTAAGTGGGCATGATTATTAAAAAGGGTTAAGTGGGATACACTAGAAGGGACAAGCTTAGGTGGGTAGCTTGTGGGGGCCCATTTCAACCAGTAACCCATATGTATCTTATTGGGCTCGACCCATGTCGAGGACGGGACACGCGTACTGGGCTTGACTATAAGAGGCCAAAACGGGTTAGTGGTGGCAACGCAAGTCCAACGGGTTTCATATGCGTGTGTGGACCCGGGCTGGTAGGTAAGACGTTGTTGCATCGTGTAGGTATAAGTCGTGCACCGTTGATTGTATCGGGTTGCCACTTTGGGGAGTGATACACCCCACTGTGGGGCCAGCACGGGTATCTACGTTAGGGAGCCGATCGCTTGGGGAGTAGTGGGTACACCTAGTGGAGATAGGGGCAGACGACACATATGTAGTCAGCTAGGGGTACACGAAACTACTAGTTAAATTTTCTAAGTCCTTGGGTGGGATCAACCTTTAAGTTGTGGGTACACCTAGTGGAGATAGGGGCAGACGGCACCTATGTAGTCAGCTAGGGGTACACAAGACTACTATTAAGATTACTAAGTACACTTAGTGGGATCAATCTTTAAGTTAGGAATTACCCTTGGGTGGGTAGATCTGGTGTGGTGCAGTGTAGGAGTTACCCTTGGGTGGGTAGATCTGGTGTGGTGCAGTGTAGTAGTTATCCTTGGGTGGATAGGCGCGTCTTTACCATTATCTTAGTTCATCCTAAGTCTAGTTGGCTGCTTAGTGTAGTCATTTATCCCCAGCTGTACCGTACCAGGTTTATATCATACCCTAATTACTTTAATGATTGTATTGTTAAAGTTATAGGGCTCACTCAGACTTATGTCTGGCCCCGTTGTTTTTATCTTTTTCCCCAACCCTCAGGTTATAAGAGTGGGCCTAGCACTAGTGGGCTTTGATCATATTGCTTTATCTATCTTTTGGAGCTTGGACTCTTGAAGTAAAGCTCGGTTATCTTTTCTATTATGGCTATTAGTATGTAGTGGTATTATGTACTTATGTTTTAACGAGATGGATATTTTGTACTTGACTCTTGTTGGTTTTTGATATGTAACCAAACATGTTTACCTTCTGCTGCAATGAAATGATGTTTTAAATTTCAAGTATTACTTATATCTGTCTTGTTGTAATTTTTCAGTTCTATATTCACTTAAATACTCCACCGAAGCTAAGGCATTCCCTTAGTGAGTGACCTTAGCGGGTGTGGGGTGTTACACGTGGTATCAGAGCTTAAGGTTACCAGAACAGATAAAACTTTTATAAAAACTATTTTTCTAAAAACATTTTTGGAAGAAGTATTTTCAAAAACATGTCTTTTAAGAGAAAAGTTTTTGAATGAAAAGAACATAATCCCCAAGAGCCATATATCCTTCCTTCGATTCTCCGTTTTGAATCTCTTCCTCTTTCTCTTTTTGAATTTCCCCTCCGCGTATAGATGTCTTTTTAAGATAAATATGGACTTCCGTATGAAGGACGGAAGAACCACTTCAAGGGACTAAGACGTTTGCCGGGCTAAGAAGTTAGTCCAAGGAGGTGGAGGGCTTATGGGTACCTTTAAGATGGACGAGGGAGGAAGGTTCAAATAGTTATTAGGTAAATAAAGGACGAAACCTCATCGTGGTGGGAAGTCACGAAAGGAGAATGTGAAGGAGAAAGCTAGTTGTTTTGGAGAAATAGGACACCTTATTAGGATTGTCCAAAGAGGTAAGGACAAAGGACAGGATCTTCTGGAGGGTAGATGTATTCCCTCACGGCCGGTATACCTGATGAGGGTAGGACCGTCTAGGTTGAAATTTGGTTCTCTCGATCATCCTGTTCGAACTTTATTCGACTCTGGCGCATCACATTCGTTCATCTCATCATCGTTAGTTGAGTCACTGCACTTAGACACCAGTCTAGTAGATGATCCCTTGGTCGTTTCAAACCCAATTGGGGGCTCCACTTATTTGTCCATGATATGTTTGGGTTTGAAGATTTCTATACTTAGCTTTGAGTTTAGATGTGATGCTTTTGTTTTGGGCTTCACGGGCTATGGGTTGATTTTGGGCATGGACTGGTTATCCAGTAATGGTGTCGTTCTTGATTGCGAAAGGAGAGTTATTAGGCTCATGACCCGCTTGGGGAACACTCTCGAGATCTCTTGTAATCCCATAGATTCTGTTATGCTAAGTTATCTTGAATCGCTTGACGCTTCGGTCGAGAGATTGCGATCTGTTAGAGTGGTCCGGGAATACTCGGATGTGTTTGAGGAGGTGAAGGGCTTACCTCCGAAACAGGAGATAGACTTCCGAATATATCTGGTAGACAATGCTAAACCAGTATCCTTACCAGTGCGCCACATGGCTCCTCGTGAGAGGAGGGAACTCCATAAGCAAGTAGGGGAGTTGCTTGAGAAGGGGTTCATAAGACGAAGTATATCGGAGTGGGGTGCTCCAGTAGTTTTTGCCACGAAGGCGGATGGGTCCCTCAGACTTTGTGTAGACTATAGAGAATTCAACAAGCTCACAAAGAAGAATAGACACCCATTGCCGAGGATTGATGATCTCTTTGATCAGTTGGTTGGCGCCTCAGTGTTTTCGCAGTTGGACTTGGCCACGGGGTTTTATAAGTTGAGAGTGGCTGAGGATAGTATAGAGAAGACTGCCTTTAGGACTCCGGATGGTTTCTATGAGTGGCTGGTGATGCCATTTGGTTTGACGAACGCCCCAGCATACTTTGTTGATTTGATGATTAGGGTGTTCAGGGAGTACCTTAATAAGTTCGTGGTGGTCTTTGTGGATGACATCTTGGTCTTTTCTAAGAGCGAAATAAGTTTTCGTATGTGCTTAAGAGGTTAAGCAAATCCAGTTATTTGATCAAATGGTGGTTTCGGAGCAAGACTGGCAAGGACATCCAGAGTTGGACAAGGGCTTAATTATTTAGCCGTTTTTACTAGTATCATCTCACGTAGGTCGTCTGAATCCGAAGGAGGTATCCGTTGGGTGTTTGTCTGATATTGGTTTAGGCCTTTGGGGCTTGCACTTGGGGGATGTCGAGTTCGACTAGGATGGTTTGCGTGAGAGATGGATAGTTGTGACGATTTTGCATGGGAGAATATCCTGGTTTTCTCTAGAAGTGGAGAAAAGTATGCCCTACATCTTATGGAAGGGTTGGAGACTCTTCGAGCGCATAGTCTTAAGACAACAAAGGTGGATGGAGTTCTTAGCATCCTATGATTTCGAGATGGCATATACCCCTGGCAAGGGTAACGTGGTGGCAGACGCCTTAAGCAGAAAAAGGTTGTCCTTAAATCCATTGTTCGTGGAACGACGAAGCTTGGAATTTATCTCAATGTTTGATTTCAGACCTTCCGTTGACTATATACCCGGTTTACTAGCATCCTTGGAGGTCTGACCTACTCTTTTGGGACGGATTGGCGAGGCACAGCGGGACGACCCACGGTTGGTTGAGTTGGTAGAGAAGCTCATAAGGGGGGGAGTCGTCCAGCCAATTGAGTAGGTACACCCTAGACGATAGGGGGTGGTTGCGTAGAGACGGTAGACTTTGTGTACCGCAAGACGAGGGTTTGAGGAATGCTATACTTGACGATCCGCATCGTTCAAAGATGACCATTCATCCCGGTGGGGACAAGATGTACCAAGACATGAAGCGAGTTTTCTTTTAGGCCGGTATGAAGAAAGATGTGGCCGAGTATGTCGCTAGATGCTTGGTGTGCCAACAGGTGAAAGCGGAGCAAAAGAAACCTGGTGGGTTGCTTCACCCATTGGAAGTTCCGCAATGGAAGTGGGATAGCGTCTCGATGGATTTTATTGATGGGTTACCGAGATCGAGGAAGGGTAATACGGGAATTTGGTTTGTGGTAGACAGACTTACTAAGAGTGCCCATTTCATACTCGTGAAAAGCAAGAGGACTGCTCCATGGCTAGCTTCAGTTACCTTCGGGAGATAATTCGGTTGCATGGGGAACATGACGTACTCCATGTGTCACATTTGAGGAAGTGCCTACATGAGACCGCAGACGTGGTAGAGCCGAGCTTGCTTAGAGAAGTGGAGGTAGAGCGTGATGCAACTATTCGACGAGCTCCTACTCGCATCCTTGGGTCAGAGATTAGGAATTAGAGAAATAGAGAGGTTCAACTAGTCAAAGTGCAATGGGGAGAAGATGAGAGCAATGCTACTTGGGAGACAAAAGCGAAGATGCGTTCACTGTACCCATTCCTTTTTGAGGGTATGTCTTTTAACTTCTCCTTTATCGTTTGTCTAGTACTTATCTTATCTTTGGTATGTCCTCTCATTAGTACCTTTGACCTTTAGATAGGGTAAACCTATGGATGAAACATGTGTTTGAGACATGTTATGATTGATGGATGCGTGTGGATGCAAGTGGTTGCTCGTGGATGCATATACACACACTTTAGGCACTAGATCGGCTCAGTCACTTCATATTGCATATTGCATATAAATTGTGTGTAGGTAGCTTTATTAATGGATGTATAATGGTTGCGTTATCATATGGATGATGCATTTTGGTGTATGGTTGTGCACACATGTAGTAATCGTATGTGTCGGTAGGATTCTTTCGCATACATATTGGATGCATGGCACTATCATGGTTTGCATTAAGGAGGTCAACTGAATCAATAGACCGCCTGATTTTGCATTAGACAGGGAACATATACACACACTCTTTGCATATGTTCATACAGCATTAGAAAATTTAAGGACAATGGATGCCAGTGTTTGATGGTTTGAGTAGATGGTTGTTTGGTTGGTAGGATACGTTCTTCTTGACTTAGAGATTTCGGGGACGAAATCCTTTAAGTAGGGGAGAATGTAACACCCCGTATGTTGAATAACTTGCTATAATATAAAACAGGGCAGATTTAAATTTTAAAATCTGAATCAGGGAAAACGGGCTATGCCATTGCGTTCGTCTCGGAAAAATACGCGAAATAGAGTCCGAGTTTTCGAAAATCGGAGTCCGTATGACCCAGTTAAGGCCCAAAGAAGTTTTCAGAAATTCAAAATAGATTTGAATACAAAAATTTTAACATTTCAGAAGAGGCGGGAAAATTCCCGTCAGGCAGAGGGAGTCGACCCTAGGGTCGACATGGGTGTCGACCCCCTCCCTAGGGGTCGACCCAGGGGTCGACCCAAGGGTCGACACAGGGGTCGACCCCCCCTGTCGGTCTGTGTGACCTGGGTGCACCATTTTGGCTTTTGGGCTGGGTTCTGGTGGCTTGTGACGAAATCTGACGGCTCTAACCTAATCTAGGGTTAATCTAAGGGCCTAAACTAAATCCTAATTCTATAAATACACCCTAAGACTACCCTAATTCATACTAAAATTGGAGACAACGTCGTTATGCCTTCAAAATGCAACTAGGAGGAGCCATCAACAAATTAAAGAGGAGGAAAGCTTCTCAAATCAACTTCTAATCAACTCTAGCAACTTAATCTTCTTCATTGAAGTGTTAATCAACAAGTTGTGAGTTTTTATAGCCTTAATGACCAATTGTTGAAATGATTATGATAGGATATAATGAGGTTATGGCTATAAATGTGGATCAATGCAAGTCATGTTGTCATATGCTATGTGTTAATGATGTTATGCAAGTTATGCAAGTCATATGCTATGTGATCATGATGTTATGCAAGTTATGCAAGTCATATGCTATGTGATCATGATGTTATGCAAGTTATGCAAGTCATATGCTATGTGATCATGATGTTATGCAAGTTATGCAAGTTTTAGGCTATGTGTTCTTGATGCTAGTTATGCAAATCACTATGATAAACATTGATCCATTATGACACCATGATTATGCAAGTTTGGTGTATGATTATATGCAAGTTCATACATGATATGTTATGCAAGTTTGGTGTATGATTATATGCAAGTTCATACATGATATGTTATGAAAGTTTGGTGTATGATTATATGCAAGTTCATACATGATATGTTATGCAAGTTTGGTGTATGATTATATGCAAGTTCATACATGATATGTTATGCAAGTTTGGTGTATGATTATATGCAAGTTCATACATGATATGTTATGCAAGTTTGGTGTATGATTATATGCAAGTTCATACATGATATGTTATGCAAGTTTGGTGTATGATTATATGCAAGTTCATATATGACATGTTATGCAAGTTTGGTGTTTGATTATATGCAAGTAACATGTGCAAGTTTACACCTTTGGATGATATGCATACATATGCAAGTTAACCCTTTTGTATGTCATACATACATATGCAAGTTTACCCCTTTGTATGACATAAGTAGCTTATGCAAGTTACCCTCTTTATGACATATGTGATTCATGCAAGTTTGGGTTGGTTATTTATGCTAGTTGGGTTTGATGCTATATGCATGTTGACACCTTTAAAACCCATGTTGATGCTAACGTTATGCAAGTTGAACCCATTGATGTGTGATGAATCTTCCCTTTTAAGTATGTCATGTTGGCGAATTACGTGGGGAACGATGGGGTTAATATTCATGTTAATGAAATGGTGTGAAGTTGGTATGATTATGCATACACGAAAGTGGATGGACATAATTGAGTCAATTATGTACATCGTTAAATTTGTAATTAATTAGGGATAATTAATACAAATTATGGGGGTGATTAATTAGGTGTAATTAATCGACTAAGACACGAGGTTGGACCCTTTTGTAGCATAAGAATACCCGGAACCGACCGGCAAATCCAGCGGCTACAAATGATTGGCCCAATGTGAGAGGTCTTAGGCACAAACTTAATACGTGACAAGTGTAAAGACACGAGGTTAGACTCGGTTATGGCGTAAGGCTGCCCGGACCCGACCGGCAAATCCAGCTGCCATAAAAGATAGTCTAATGTGAGAGGTCTTTACAACGGTCGCGTTCTTAATCAATTAAGAAACACTTAACCAGATAAGCATGTAGTGGGGCATGAGGGGTTAAGTGGGTGCCTTGGGTGGCATGTGGAAATCTAGTGAGTGCCTTGGGTGGCATGGGGAAAATCTAGTGGTTGCCTTGGGTGGCAATAGAAAATACGATTAGAATACTTAACCAAAGTGGAACATGTAATTAAACATGATTAAAGGGTTAAGTAAGTGCCTTGGGTGGCATGGGGAAAATCTAGTGGTTGCCTTGGGTTGCAATATAAGATAAGATTAGAATACTTAACCAAAGTGGAACATGTAATTAAACATGATTAAAGGGTTAAGTAAGTGCCTTGGGTGGCATGTGGAAATCAAGTAAGTGCCTTGGGTGGCATGTGGGAATCTAATGGGTGCCTTGAGTGGCAATTGAAATACGATTAGATGACTTAACCAAACTTTAAACATGTAAGTGGGCATGATTATTAAAAAGGGTTAAGTGGGATACACTAGAAGGGACAAGCTTAGGTGGGTAGCTTGTGGGGGCCCATTTCAACCGGTAACCCATATGTATCTTATTGGGCTCGACCCATGTCGAGGACGGGACACGCGTACTGGGCTTGACTATAAGAGGCCAAAACGGGTTAGCGGTGGCAATGCAAGTCCAACGGGTTTCATATGCGTGTGTGGACCCGGGCTGGTAGGTAAGACGTTGTTGCATCGTGTAGGTATAAGCCGTGCACCGTTGATTGTATCGGGTTGCCACTTTGGGGAGTGATACACCCCAATGTGGGGCCAGCACGGGTATCTACGTTAGGGAGCCGATCGCTTGGGGAGTAGTGGGTACACCTAGTGGAGATAGGGGCAGACGGCACATATGTAGTCAGCTAGGGGTACACGAAACTACTAGTTAAATTTTCTAAGTCCTTGGGTGGGATCAACCTTTAAGTTGTGGGTACACCTAGTGGAGATAGGGGCAGACAACACCTATGTAGTCAGCTAGGGGTACACAAGACTACTATTAAGATTACTAAGTACACTTAGTGGGATCAATCTTTAAGTTAGGAATTACCCTTGGGTGGGTAGATCTGGTGTGGTGCAGTGTAGGAGTTACCCTTGGGTGGGTAGATCTGGTGTGGTGCAGTGTAGTAGTTATCCTTGGGTGGATAGGCGCGTCTTTACCGTTATCCTAGTTCATCCTAAGTCTAGTTGGCTGCTTAGTGTAGTAATTTATCCCCAGTTGTACCGTACCAGGTTTATATCATACCCTAATTACTTTAATGATTGTATTGTTAAAGTTATAGGGCTCACTCAGACTTATGTCTGACCCCGTTGTTTTTATCTTTTTCCCCAACCCTCAGGTTATCAGAGTGGGCCTAGCACTAGTGGGCTTTGATCAGATTGCTTTATCTATCTTTTGGAGCTTGGACTCTTGAAGTAAAGCTCGGTTATCTTTTCTATTATGTCTATTAGTATGTAGTGGGATTATGTACTTATGTTTTAACGAGATGGATATTTTGTACTTGACTCTTGTTGGTTTTTGATATGTAACCAAACATGTTTACCTTCTGCTGCAATGAAATGATGTTTTAAATTTCAAGTATTACTTATATCTGTCTTGTTGTAATTTTTCAGTTCTATATTCACTTAAATACTCCACCGAAGCTAAGGCATTCCCTTAGTGAGTGACCTTAGCGGGTGTGTGGTGTTACAATGACCCATATTCTCTGCTGATTCTTTTGGGTGGCAATGACCTCAGGATTTTCGGGAAATTGAATGGCTTATGTGCAATGCTTAAATAAATTTGGATCTCAACTTCATAACAGCTTGCCCTAGCTTGTCCCTAGTGCATGACCATTGCTCGATCTTACCGATCTTATATCTCATGCTGACACCGTTGATGTTTATTGGCTTTATTTCCTTAGGAATCATGATTGCTTTATTGGATTCGAGCTATGCCATGTTCTCCTAGTCACCTTCTGAGCATTGCTTATTCTTAGGTCTTTTCTTTTTGAAGCAGAATTCCTTCGGGTTCTTTGAGTTTTTTAAGGTTGGAGCTTTGCAGGCAAGGAAGTTGTTGCGTTGAGTGACTCTGTGTTTTCTCAATAAAGGAATTCACTCATGTAGGAGATTGCTTTTAATTCGAATTGACTGATGCATCCACCTTTCCTCCTTTTTGAGGCTTGCAACCAGTCAATGTCAACTAGTTGGACTTCCGAGGTTAAACTTTACCAGTGCAATGAGTTTCATTGATGCATCGAGCGTATCGGTTTTGTCAAATATTCAGATGCCCCACTTTTGAACGCGTGGTCCTTTTGCTAAGATTTTTAGGGAAAAGTCTTTTGTCTGTTATACACTTTAGCTTCTTATTGCGATGTTGTGTTGAACCTGTGGTATGTTTTTCGAGCATTGTCCAATCCCAATGTGGTTGTGTTGTCCCTTTGTCATGGGTCATCACGAGCTGCAAAAGATGGATGTGATCACTTTGTTGAGTTTCTTCGGTTCTGATTGACGCACAAGAAGTTCCCTCTTTGTTGGCCAAAGCTTTTTTGTTTTTGCCAGTGTATTGAGATCTTCTGAGCTTGCCGATGCAATACGAAACTCTGCTTTATTTGCTGATCTTGTGCTTCTTCTTAAAGAAGTCCTTGGTTCCTATGCCCCTGTTTTTGGAGGTTTTTGGTTTAGCCTAACTTCACCGATGTATCGAGTGAATCAATGTTATCGAATTCATTGAGTGTCAGTGGAGAGGCCTTGAGTTTATGTGCCTTACTTTGGGAGGACTTATGTTTTTCCTCTGCTATGGGAGGATTTTTATTTTGCCTCTGATACAGGAGGACTTTTATCTCGCCTCTTCTATATGAGGACTTTTATTTTGCCTCTGCTATGGAAGGACTTTTATCTCGCCTCTATTGTGGGAGTAAATTTATTTTGCCACTGCTATGAGAGGACTTTTATCTCACTCTGATATGGGAGGACTTTTATCTTGCCTCTACTATAGGAAGACTTTTATCTGGTATAGAAGGACTTTTACCTCGCCTCTGCTATGGGAGGACTTTTATCTCGCCTCTCTTTATGGGAGCACTTTTATCTCGCCTATGCTATGGGAGGACTTCTATCTTGCATATGTTGTATGCGGACTTTTATCTCGCCTCTGCTATAGGAGGACTTTTATTTTTCCTCTGCTATGGATGGAATTTTATCTCGCCTTTTCTATGGGAGGACTTTTATTTTTCCTCTGCTATGGATGGACTTCTATCTTGACTTTGCTATGGGAGGACTTTTATCTTGCCACTTCTATAGGAGGACTTTTATCTCGCCTCTGCTACGGGAGGACTTTCATTTTGGTGTTTGCTTACTGCGCTTTTAGCCACTTGACTCTTAGTGACTTCACTCTTTGATCCGCAAGGTGATATGCTACGTCCTCGCATATATGCAGAGCGATGTTTGTAACACTTAACACATGCGCTGTCCTTTTTAGGATGTGTTGTTGGGTCACTAGGTCTCATCAGATTGTGAGTAGGTGAGCGCTCTTTGGATAGCCTGCAATATTAAATCAATTTTAAGCAATTTTTGAATTGTTATATCAAAAATTTGCAAAAATACGATAGAGATAAGTCGATGCAGATTTTTACTGATAGAAATGATGTAGCAAATGTTCAATTACAATACCCCCTTTAAGCATGGGAGGTTTCTACTTGTAAGAAAATTTACAATAGTTTTTAACATAATTGAACAATGCTCTTAGTAAAATATCGACGCCAATGGTCATTATTCGATGCATTGGACATTTGAACTCTTTCAACTGTTGTTAGCTTGATTTTGCCCTTGAGCGGCTAAAGAGATATCTGTTGCTTGCGGTTTTCTGACATACTACTGGAATTTATTTTGCCTAACCAATTCTTCAATCAAGTGCTTCAGATGTTGAAACTCATTAGTAACATGCCCAGGCTGATTGTGAAAGTGACATAATTTTCCAGAATTCATTGTCTTGTCCCATATCCTTAACTGTCGTAGTGTCACATAATATCCTGCAATTTTGGTAGAAAAGAAGATGTTTTTCGAGGTATCACTTTATGGGGTTAACTCCTCGGGTCCAAAATAGCAAATCTTTTTGTTATTAATTTCCCCTTTTCCTTTGTCTTCGTTTTCCCTCTTCAGACCTCCGGCATTCTTCTTATCACCTTGAGTATCATTGCCTTTCTTATCTTCCATAGTGCTGCTTCTGGTGACATTCTGAGTGGTGGAAGGATCTTCTTACAATCTAATAAACTATTTTTCTTTCTTATAGAATTTGTCGAGTGTGTTGGGCTCTTACATATTCACCCATTTTCCAAACTCGGTCTTCTTATCCACAACTCGAACTAGCGCCATTATTATCATCTGGGACTCCGGATTTCCCACTTCAGCCACAACAGCATTGAAATGAGTAAGAAAAGCCTCTAATAATTCTCTTGGATTCTGTTCCAATCATGATAATGACATAATGTCATTGCCTTTGAAGTATATATTCTGAATTGTTCCCTGAACCTCCCTGCCAAATCAAGGAACTAATCTACGGATCTCGGTAGTAGCTTGATAAACCGTAGCGAAGCTACCCTTTGTAGATAAATAGGAAAGTACAGACACTTGATCTCATCCTCGCCCTCGCACCATTCACGTGCCATCCATGTTTGCACAAGAATAGATTAGGATTAGTGACTCCATTGTATGCGGGTATGGTTGGAGGGACAAAATTCTTTGGAAATTCAGCCTTTCGAATCCTCCCAATGAACGAACTTTTACTTGGAACAAAGTCTCATTCACTCTCATATTCATTTCTAGCCAAGTTTTCCTTTCTGATCTGCTTGATTATCCCCAAAATATGCTCCTTATAGTTGCGTCATTCTACAAGGAAGACACTAGTTCTTTTCTTGGGTACTTGTCTAGGAAAGCGATCATGTGTAGTGAACTGGGGCCCTGTAGCTCTAGCTTGGACGAGTGCCCCTTTTGTAGGACTAACAATTTTTTGAGAACTATGCTTTTCAGGATAATTCTCTCTCGATCGAGCCTGTTCCTGCGTACTAGCATTCACTTTGGAGTCCTCGATGTCGGTGTCATTCCTACCACTTGACAATTCATCAACTTCCTCTACATAGTCAGCACAATTGCGATCTAAAGTAGAGGAATGTGCATTCTCTTCCAAATCAATTTCAACTTTACAATTTTTAGGATTGGCTTGGACATCAAGAAGAGCATCCAACTTATCCATTAAGGCTTTATTTGAGGTTTCCATTGCTTTATTCAAGGCTTCCATTTGCTGGTTTAAACCGGCTACAACTACATCCAATTCACCCTGAGTTACACTAGCTCCTGGAGTTTGAGAAATAGTCGGATTATTAGTTTAAGGAATGGTTGTAACATTATTAGCAATATTTCCAGAAACTCTTGCGGATTTACTACCTTTCTTCGAAGGTGCCATGATATCTCAACTTTCAAATCTTCGTAGAAATCCTTTCTACGGTCTTGGCTTTTAGATCTTGCAGATCTATCGAAAAAGAATAGGCTTCAAATATTTTGGATCAAGGCTTTTAAACTTGTGGTCATGGGTTTTTTGCCCCACCGTAGGCACAAAAATGTTAACATCGAAAATGTTGCTAACACCCAAGGGCTTAAAAACACCTATAAACTGTAGAAAGTAGGGTTAAAAGCAGAAAATAGCAGAAAACAGTAAAGTAGAGAACATACTTATAGTGGTTCAACCTCTATTTTTCCCTACATCCACTTTGGACGAGGATTTCATTGATTTCTCCATTACAGGGTACATATTGATATCGATTTACACTTTTCTCCCTCTTTTACAATGATTGCCTCTCAATTCTCTAATAACTCTTCAAATCCATAGTAAAAACACTCTAATTCACTAGTAGCGATGATTATCGGACTTGATCTTCGATAATCGAGCTCAGTGAAGATCTTCGGTGATTTCTTGATGAAAGTGATGTTGGACAAGATTGAATGTTGCTTGAATAAGATTTAATGGTGTTAAAGAAGCTTGAGAATAATAATGGTAGCCCTTTGGGAGTAGCAAACCTAACCCCTTTTATGTGTGAGGGCGTCTGGTATTCATAGGAGAAGGTAGATGTGTTATGGAATTTGTAGCAAAATGTGTGCGATCCATAAGAGTGCATGACCCATCATAATGTGCGTACACTCCATGCATACATTAAATATGAACGATCCACCCACTTGCCTATATTCACCGTCCATCACTATATCATGGATCGCACATTTCATTATACTTTCCTTATCGAGCTGTTAAGCTGGATTAACAAATATTTTAGATGACTGCAGCATCTGTAGCGCTTATCTTTGGGATTTAGAGAATGGTGTGCCACACTTTGGTATAAGAGCATAGGTTTATTGTAACACCCCATATTTTAACAACACTAAAAGATGATAAATTAAAGAATAATTAATTTAATATCCAGAATTAAGAGAAACGGACTACGCCATTGCGTTCATCTCAAAATTCTGGTCAAAATTGACACCTGGTTTCCGTAAAACGGACATCGTATGAAGAAGTTATTAAGGTTTGAAGTTTGTACACACATAAGAAGAATATATATGAATAAAATAGGTCTAGAAAATTCAAAATAGTCCAAATTTGCCGAAAATAGGGGAGCGGAAAAATTCCCGCCCTAGGGTGCCGACCCCATCAAGGGGGTGTCGACCCCATAAGGGAGGTGTTGACCCATGGGTCGACCCCATAAGTAGGGGTTCGGCTACCCTGCGGCAGATCTGGGAAGATTAGGGTTTGGGGTGATGGCCATATATATATATATATGTCCTCATTTTTCATGTTTTTGCACACCAAAACTAATGGAGAACTAGACGCTACCTCTGCCCAGATTAAATCAAGTTATTTCTTCTGCAATCAAGTCAATCAACTAAAGTTTAGAGATCTATGATTCAACATCAGCAATCCTTTCTCTATTTTTCTAGATCCAAACACTGTGAGTCTATGTTAATTTTAGATCTATATGATTAAAAGTAAAACTTGACATGACTATAACTTGGATCTATGCCTGTGACTATTTGAATCATATCAGATCTTCTATAACCTGTTTATCTAAGCTATTCTGACATGACTATGAACTAGATTTGAACTGATACCTATTTATCATGTCAGATCTGCCTTTGTCTATAGATCTAATTCATTGTTTAGATCACATCATGCCTGTTCCTATTATGTTTGTGATTAAATCAGGTTTGTTATTAGTTGGATATCTAAATCATTGTTTAGATCTCATCATGCATGTTATAATGTCGTTATTATATTAGAATTAGTTTTATTGTCACATGTTTAATAGATCTGATCTTATATGCCTATCTTGTCATTATGCCACTATATGTTTATGCCTATTTCTACCATTATATGCCGATCTTGTTAGTATGATCATTTATGTCCTCTTCTCTTCATCTTTTCTCTTTTATTTTTATATCCAGGCTTTCTTCAAGCCTAAGCATGCCGCAGAAATATGCGAATGCATTAAATTGGGAATAAGGGGGAAACGGTAAAATTTGGGGATTAACTTGTAATTGGAAATTTGGGCATAACTTGAATTAGATATATGAACATGAATTTGGGGCATAAATCAACTTGTGATTAAAGACCTTAATTTGGGGTATATGGTTCATTATGAACATAACTTGGGAGAGTGGCATGAAAACCTTTAACGACATAGGAATAATTGGTTAATAATTGAAATGCCTAGAACTACAGTAATTAGAAACTGTAACCGTGCTTAGACATGAGGTTAGATTACACTTGTGGTGGAAGTCTACCCGAAACCGCCCGGCATATCCAGTGACCACAAGTGGTGAATCTAATGTGCGGGGTCGTGTTGAGACACGAGGTTAAGTCCGACTTGTGGAAGAAGTCTACGAAAACCGACCGGCATATCCAACATCCACAAGAGATAGGATTAATGTGGGAGGTCCAGCATATTATAACCATAACTGAATATGGTAATGAATTGGAATATTTAACCTAGTTGAATCCATAGGGATTGTATGAACATATAACTAGAGCATGGGTTAAGTAAACTTGTTTGAAACAGTGGCTGGGTTTAGTAAATCTTGGGTGGGTTGGTAATATTTATATATAGACCCACAAACTAAACCTATGGGATCTTTTACTCTAGTATGGCATAACATGTGGAAAACCTAGTGGGGATGCAAGCGTAGGAGGAAGCTTGTATCATCTTGTGTATGGGACCCGTTTCAGTCAGTAACCCATATATAGGAATCAAACGAGTACTCCGAACTAGGTCGGAGTCGGGGCACGCTTACAGGGCTGATTGTAAAAGATCCAAAAGTGGGGGATGGTGTGGGCGGTGCATTCCGACAGGGTCATGTGCGTGCATGGGTCCGGCATAGGAGGTTTATACACTGTGACTCCTATAGATATGGTTGTGCACTTCCTTAAAAAAGCGAAGAGTTGCCACTTTATGGAGTGATACACCCTACCGTGAGGCTAGCATAGGTTATCTACAGAGTCGGGAGCCGATCGATTAGGGTAGTAATTAGGGTACACTTAGACTCCAGTATGTTGGAAGCCCGTTAATACCCTTAGGGGTAACTTCGGTACGTTGGGCTGTCTGTTGATTGTATGGGGTGAAAACATCTCATTGGAAGTACACCTAAGTCTACAATCTTATACTTGTTCGAGATCATCTAGTTAATAAGACACTAGTATTGGTGCAGAGCCGAGAAATCATTAGAGAAGCGAATTATACTCTATCATGTTTGTCCTGTTAACCTTGTTATACCTTCCTATTAGGATGTTATCTCTCTTATCCACTTTATATGCCTGTCATTATACATTTACTTATTTATATGCTAAAAGTAACTGGACTCGCCAGACTTTATGTCTGACCCATTTTGTTTCCTCTTCTTTCTCTTCCCCCCCCCCCCAAGATTCTCAGGGAGGGAATACTCAAGCTTGTCCAGGTCTCTTCTTTCATCTTGCCTGGAGATGCTTAGATGTATTGCTCGAGCTCTTATCCTTTTCTACTATGGCTATGCTTTTGTTTAGGGAATTATGTTTCTATATTTATTGTACTCTAATGTTTTAAGTACAAGACATAATTTTAATGATGTACTGGGTTTTATGTTCTTCAGACATATGATGTAACCACGTTTTGAACTACAATACTTTATGATTAATAAAAGTTTTTAATTTCGCTGCTATTATATATCTGTTGTAATGTTTTTGTTTTTGTTTACCTATAACGCTTCACGAAACTTAATGCATTCTCTTAATTAGTGACATTAACGGACGTGGGGTGTCACATTTGGTATCAGAGTCGAAGGTTACCATGGAGGAAAGCCATTCCGTGGAACCAAGATGTTCGTAGAGGCAAGGAATTGGCTCAAGGAGACAGAGGACTTGTTTGGAATTTTAGAAGTCGACGATCGTAGGAAGATTCAGTTAGCCGCCTGGCTACTGAAAGATGAAGCTTCGTTCTGGTGAGAAGTGATACATGCAGGGCGTCCAGTGGAGACATGGGATGATTTTAGGCAAAGGTTTGAAATGAATTTTCTTTCTCAAGCTGAGAAAAGCATGCAAATGGAAAGTTTTTTGGTGCTAAAGCAAGGAGGCATGACTGTTAAAGAGTTTGTTAAAAATTTAACCAACTAGCGAGGTTAGGGTTGGGGCTGGTAGGTACTGCGCATAAAAAAGCTTTGCGGTTTGCTAGAGGACTGAATGAACCCCTTTATGGGTTAGATATGTCTCATATTCCAATGGGAGCAACTTTTGAGAGGCTTGTCGATATGGCCTTGATGCATGAGGAAGATAAAGCTGACAAGAAAGAAGTTAAGGTTGAGGAAACATAAAATAAGAAAGTATGGCCCAAGAAGGGATGACAACAACAACAACGGAAGAAAGGCTGAAAGAATGGTAAGGCTAAGTGTTAGATCCAAAAATGGATCTAACACCCAAACTAGGAACAATTTATGATGAAATGAAACTAAAAATGAAGAAAACACATAATTTATAGTGGTTCGGCGTTAAATAGCCTACGTCCACTTTCTCCTCTTTGAATTGATGATTTGAATGTAGATACAACAATAATTCTCACTCACTTTCACTTACACAATGCATAGATTCATTGAATCTTCTCTAAAATAAACTTTATAAGGTGATTGTGATATAAAAATGGTGATGGAATTTGGTTCTCAAAGGGGTTTCAAATCCGAAAATTCCAAAAGATACTTCTAAATGAGCTTTGGAGGTGTATTTATAGGTGGAAAATGCCTCTGAAGCAGCCCCGGTTCGAGTACACGTAGGGAGAAGGAAAATGCCAAAAGTACATCAGGTTGGTGGTGAACGTAGGGAGAACGTGGGTAAAGTGTTTTCTTAACCGCTCCGCTTCGTGAGGAAATCAGGAGATGTAACTGATGTCAATCGATATGTGGTTCGGATCGAATGAATAAGAGAAGGAAAGGAGCGGATCAGGCATCCTCGACCTGATCTGGAGCTATTTCTGCTCCTCCATCCCCTAACCTGCCATATTCTGCCTCGGATAGTGATCCCTGACCCGATCTGGTCATCAGATGCATGTTCTTCTAATCATCTTCCTTTACTTATTTAGTTTCTCATCTTTGTGTAGCCTAGTTCACAAAATGGGCTAACATGTTGCCCCCTCGAAGGACACTTCTATTGAAAATGGAGAGTGCTTTGACATTGTCTAAACGTTGATCTCTGTAATAAATCATCGAACAATTGCTTCTATTCGTTTGTAGGGTTGTGTCACTTCGTAGAGTCACAACGCTTGCCATATATATATACACACCATAAATTGCACAAACTGCTTTCTTTGTTTCAAATTACTCTGAGAACTCTGCTTGATGTCCAGTAGCTCCTCCAGGTAAACATGTGTATATTTCTCTTTGGTTTCATTTCATACGTTGAAATAATAATGATCCTGCTTAGGGTTCGGGTCGGTTCCATCCGATCCTACTGGGCTTTAATGCCTTCATGCTACTGGGCTGAATGGCCATGGGCTTGTTTCCCGGTCCGAGCGGAGCCACGCTAGCAGGAATACAAAAGGCCGTTGTACCCTTATATAAATTCACTTTTTTCTTCACTTCCGCTTTCTTCTTTTCACTTCCATCGCTTCTCCAGAAGTCGCATTGAAGAAAAACAAAACCCTAGTTCTTAAAATTCCAATAATTCTCCTTTAATCCTCAAATCGATTACATAGTGGGTCAGAACTTCGATTAACTCTCTTTTTAATTGATTGTCATTCGAATTTTAGAAGTAATTTAAGTAAATTTATGCTTGACATCGTACAAAGCATGGCGCGGTGTCTTCTCTCCCCTTGCCGACGTCGTTGGTGACCTCTTCACCACCTCGAGGCATTGGTGGATGAGATTTGACCTGGTGGTAGGCATATTGGCTCATGGGTGTTTTGTTGTGCCATGCTTCTCAAAAACACATGAGTTCTTAGAAGGGGATAGGTTCAGTGCTGATGGAGAAGTGAAGGAGAAGAAGAAAGAAAGGGATGGGAGCGGATCAGAATGGGAGACACAAGAGGGAGAAGAAATGGTTTCATCCAACCGAGTCGGGTCGGTAGGTGAAGTATGCGCGTGAAAATAGTAAGAGGTTGGTCGTGAGTACAGTTCAGCTCAATGTCGGCTGACCCATTCCTGGCCACCTTCTATTAACTAAATCCGATCCATCCCGAATAGCTGAAACGTTCAAGACTGCCTGTTTGATGGCTTGGACATCCGAACCGACCCCACGCTGCCTAAGATAAGAATGTGAATCGATCTGGTCATGATATAAGAGAAAGAACTTAAGCTAATCTGATCATAGCACGCACATCCAAACCGATCCCATACCACCTAGGGCAAACGAACCGATCCGAAGCGAGTTTGTTAAAAGTGATTAAACTAACTTAATCAATACTGGCCGTGGTCTATGACTTTATGGAAAGTTAGGATAGAGCCTTGTGATCCTGACTGAAATTCCAAGGTTATCCTGAACACATTACTACTTCATCAAACTTTTGCATCGTGCTCTTATGTATTTACTTTGTATTTCTTGCACTTACTTCATACACTTTAGTTCACACACATGTATGGGGGGATACAGGCAACTTTACGTTAATCCTTGCTATTGTTTCTTCAATAGTTTATCAGATATGACCGAGAGACGCTCATCTAGATTAGCAGAAAGAAGGGAGGCTACAGGGACAGCTGAAAACCCTGCCATTGAAGATGTACCTTCAACTTCCGATTTAGGTTAGAATAGCGAAGGCCCAGATTATGAGATGGAAACTCATGGTAGTGATGCATCATCTGGAGGTGATGTCTCTCTTGGTGAGGAGGAAGAAGGAGGCATAGGAGATAACCGTGCTCCTGACGAATTCAGGGATGCAGTTATCCTGGAATTGCCTAAAGATTCAGCTGAGTCGAAAATTGATAACGATAGACTAATATGGATACAGCCTCAAGCATGGAATTCTTCAAGGAGATACCCTTTTACCCTCAAAAACAGATCATCCCCATAATCCACCTGAGGGATATATGGCTATTTCCGGACTAATGTGTCTTGTTGGAGCGATACCTCCATTTCCACCATTCATCATTGATTTCCTAAGACAGTTGAGGATTTCCCCCATGCAGTTTCTTCCTAATTCTTACGCCTATTTATATACCCTGTACATAGCCTATAAAGAAATTCTTGGTGAAGAGTTGACTTCTGAATATGTTCATTTCTTTTGCAACTTCAAACATCGAACCAATGACACTCCGTCCTTTGTATATTTCGAATCTGTGCCAAAAAGAAAGATTATCACTATTCCGTTTAGTAGCAATGGGGATCCAAAACCTGAACGGTTTTACATTAGACAACAGCCAGGGTGCGCCAGAAGGTGGCTCAAATCAAGTAAGGATATCAATGTTTTAAATTTTAGACTTCGAAAACATGCTAACACCGCTTGTCTTTTCTTACAGTTCCTAAACCGCCACAAGAAAAACAACCAATACAATTCGATCGCTTGAATCGGCTACTCAATGTTGACCAGAAATTCTTGACCATCAAAGAGTGTTTGGTGGATGAATATCTTCATAGGCCTCGTCTTGTTGCTATAACTCATAGCATAGGGCATGGCGAGGGGCCTTATATGTATATACCTCCTGTTGAAGGGCCAATTGAGGCCTCACCGGGGCGTGTAGGTAGCCCGAAGGATCCTCTGGTGCCTCAAAAGATTCCTTCTCCTTCGTCTTCCGCAACTCAAGATGACATACTAGCGATTATACCTGCCGCTGACAGGGAAAAATATATTACTCCTGATGATGCAGCCACTCCTGAGGGGACAATTTCTCCAAAGGGGTTGGCATCAGTTATTCCTCTTGGATATATTGCCACAGCCAATGAATCTACATTTCGGGGCTTGGGGGACCTTCCCCTGCCTGAAACTTTTATTCTTCAGAGGATTTCCCAACAAATCCTCTCACTTTTACTTCCTAGGAAGAGATCACTCCTGTAAATGCCGGGGAGACTAACAATCCGGGCTCTGGTCTATTTGGGGGGAAGCATCACTTAGGATACACATGACACTCTAGCACTGCACGTCACAACACTTGAACTTTATGCTAATATTAATCTTAATATTCTTTCATTTATCTTCTACAGGACAAATGGGGAAACAAAGACATCATATGCGAGATGTTCGTTCGAGCATGCCCCCAATAGGTCCCGACGATAAACACGACCGATATGAGAGTAGGGGTAGAGACGACATAAGGGATCGACTTCCAAGGTCTTATCGACCCTTCCGTTCTCGATCCTCACATCACAGAGACTCAGAGAAACACAAGAGTCATCCTTCAGATCATGAGAAAGATAAGCACAGTGGCAAGCCTCCTGCTCCATCTAAGGGCACGATTCCCCAAGATGATAGTTCGCAACGGGTTTCTAATCCCAAAGGGAAACAACCAGAATCGGGGAAAGATGCCAGGAAGAAACGACCCATCACGAAGCTATCTCGTCGCACTATCGACATAACTACCACAAGACCGGTCATTCTAAATGACGAGAATCAGGCTAGACTAGAAGTTTTGAAGTAGCAATTTCCCGAACAACATTACGGGCACATGCACTTTGTCCTAAAACTCCAACCGGTAAAATCTGAATGGGCCAACGATGTCAGGGCTACTATAGATTTCGTGGATGAACAATATAAAGAGATGAAGAAGTATGCCAAGAATCTTTCTAAAATCATTAGAGATTTGGTGGCAGACATAAAATCCCTGTCCGATGCTGCTGAGTATGGCGCAAGGGCCATCGAAAACTCTGAGAAAGATCTAGAGGATGCCAAGCTAAGCTTGCTCTTGTACAACGCGATGCAGATAACTATAAAAAGCAGCTCGAGGAATTACAAAAGCGCTATCATTCCGAGCTTGAATCTCATAGTCAGGAGCGAATAGATATAAAGAAGCAGGCCAAGGATGCCAAATTTGAGAATGTTCGTCTTGCTCAAGAGAAGGCAAATTTAGCCAAAAAGAATGCAGCTTGAGACTAAGTTATTGGAAGTTGAAACGAGGGCGGATCTTGCTGAAGGGAATGTAAATACTGCTTTACAGTAAATTGAGGAGGTCAACAAACAGCTGAAAGATGCTCAAAGGGAGATTGATGAGAGTGGTGAAACCATGGTCGGATTTTTTGCTCAGGTGATTCATCACTGAAACCTTGCCTGGCTGAAAGACTATCCCACTCCCCTTCTATATGCATGGGACCAGCTAGTTGAGTGGGAGAAAGAAGAACTTGGAGTAGATTCGATTGACGAAAATAAGCTTATAGATACATTCCTTAGAGGTGAGGAACCATTGCATTTGGCCGAAGGGCGTGCGCTTATCATTGCTGCTAATGGAGGAAGAGAAGCGTCAAGCCAAAGGAAAAAATATCATCGGAGCCGGCTCTTCTTCTGCTACAGCTGAGATCACTAGAGTAGAGGGATACGACCCAAAAAGGCCAGGAATTCCTGAGGCTTCTCTTTTGTCTCCTATAACCGAGTCTACCTCCGGCATTACTGCCGCTCAAATCGAGAAGCCTACTGAAGGTATTTCTACCTTTTCACCTCAATTCATCAAAGCTATCTCAACCCTTGGTCATATTATCGGACAGACTATTGAAGACCCTATGTTTTCTCCTGAATTAATAACAGTTGCTTCTGGATCTGCAGGTACTAAGCCAGTTGAAAAGGCTGACGATTCGCAAAGGACCTCCCTGGGTAAAAGGTCTACTGAAGAGATCCGGGAGAAACAAGATAAGGTCGCTACTACATAACTTGGGAAAGATGACGAGAGCAAGAGAAAGGAGACTGTCTACAAAGCTCTCGTACCACCTAACGGCGAAACTCCTCATGATGATGAAATAACAGCTGCTTTGAAAGATGACGGCGGTAATGACGGGCATGATGAAGACCACGATGTTACTATAACTGGGGATACAGGAAATGTTGATGATCTGACTTTGGACGAGATGAAGGCTAAGAAAGATAAATGCATGCAATTGAAAGTTGAGGAGACAAATCCTGAAAATCTTAAACCTCTTGCAGTAGTATATCCTGGGTCAAGGTTAGTCGTTAAACTTTCAACTAGATCGATCACTGAGGAACTTGCTAAAAAATCTTCTATTGATCCTAGTGTCACTATTCTAGGGAAAAAGAAACTGAAGCGCATTTTTACTGAGACTGAAAAAGAAGAGAAGGAAAAGCTCAAGGATGCCAAAAAGGCAAAGTCTATTCCAAAGTCCAAGTGAAAACGTATTCTGTCTTTTGTTTTGATATTTTACTATTCCGTTATTGTTGTAGAGGGTGCAACCTTCGCATCTTTTTCTTAGTCTTTCTGTGTAAACTCACGTATTTATGAATAAAGTAGTTTGTTCTCTGCAATGTCAAATATTTGTGAATCTATTGTTTAAGTAAAAAATGCAGATAAACAGAATATCATATCACAGCTTTACAATAAAGTCATAACAAAGGGAACATGTGTATGTGTATGCCCCCAATCAATCTTGGATAGACTGATTAACTAAGACTTATGCGAGATTGACTAAATTCAACATCCAGTTTCCCCTGACTCTCTGGCGGGGCTAAATTTCTTTTGTCGTTGATGCTTATTCTTTTGGCATCTTTATACTCTCTTGTCTCATAACCAGGTTAAAGTATTATCGAGGCGATCTCTTATCGGGGTGCACCTTCACGCCTCACAAGACTTCGTCTTCCAATCCTTTATGCTCTCTCTTAATTCATGAGAGTTAGAGTTAGGAATGTCATCTTCCCATCCCTTCTATCTTATTATGCAAACGACCATTTCGTTCGCTCCTACACATAGATTATCTCCAATTTTCCAAATCTAATTTAATGTTTTGTGTTTCATAGTCATGATAGAATAATCGTTGAAGATAGAAATAATGCAGGAAAGTAAATGACACACGATATTTTTATAGTGGTTCAGTTAAGTCGTGGCCTACATCCACTTTATAATACTTTATTCATATAAACAGACTTTTTAAGGCAAGTCGTGCCTTTTTACATAGTCTATAAAAATAAAAGGAAAAGACTGCATGTTTAACCCAGATATCGCCGCAAGTGTTGAGCATTCCAGGCTCTGGGAATATCCTTGCCATCCACGGTTGTTAGCTTGAAGGCTCATGTATCAAGTTTCCGTTGGATGGCATATGGTCCTTCCCACTTTGGACCCAATTTGGTTGAAGGCGGGAAGATTCGTTTTAACACTAAGTCCCCTGGTTCGAAAGTCCTGAAGCAAACTTTTCGGTCATAATAACATGCTACATGGTGTCGATGTCTTGAGGCATGCAGGTCAGCTTCGTCTCTTTTTTCTTCAACCAAGTCAAGAGACTCAAGGAGGAGGAGTGCTCTATTCGTCATTAGGTCATAGTATGTCACCCTATGAAAGGGGATTTCTAGCTCCACTAGGATTTCCGCCTCCGATCCGAAGGAGAGTGAAAAGGGAGGGTGGCTAGTTGTCGTCTTAAAGGTTGTTCTGTAGGCCCACAAAGCTAGCGGCAACTCATCCACCCACTTGGCCTTGGCCCGTTCCAACCGCTTCTTAAGGATAGATTTAATAACTTTGTTAATTGCCTCAACCTGCCCATTTGTTTGCAGGTGAGCCACAGCGGTATACCTTTTATCAATCTTGTATTTCTGACAGAAGTTCCTGAATTCGACACTGTCGAATTGTGTCCCATTATCAGTTATGATGGTCTTCGGTATTCCAAATCGGCAAATAATGTTTCTGGCCACAAAAGTTATCACCTTCCCTGTCGTGATCGTGGTTAAGGGTTCAGCTTCTACCCACTTCGTGAAATAATCCACGGCGACGATCGCATACTTTGCTCCTCCTTTGGCGATGGGTAACACTCAAATAATATCAATTCCCCATATAGCAAATGGCCATGGACTTACCATTGACTTAAGACGGGTTGGGGGTGCTCTGAGAATTTTGGCGAATCTTTGACATTTGTCGCAGCCTTGTGAATAATTAGCTGCGTCTTTATTCACGGTAGGCCAAAAATAGCCATACCGCAGTTCTTTCTTTACTAAGATTTGGCCCCCGGCGTGATCTCCGCATTCACCTTCATTTACTTCCTGTAGTACATGTTTGATGTCGTCGTGTGCGATACACCTCAGTAGGGGCGTGGAAAACCCTTGGCGATAAAGGACGTCGCCCTGTAAAATGTATCTTGCAGCCTTTCGTGTTACAGCTCGTCTTTCGCTTTTCTTCAATGGCAAAATTCCATTTTTGAGGAAGTTCTTAATTGGTGTCATCCATGAATCCCTCTCTGGCTCGGCTTCTAAGGCTAGTTCCACCTCCATCAGGTCGAAACTGGGTGACTCCAAAGTCTCTATCGGAACCATTTCAGTTTCTTCCGGATTGTCAGAACTTGCTAGTTTAGCCAACCGGTCTCCTTTCTGATTTTCTATTCTTGGAATGTGAGTTATGTTGTAACGCTCTAAATTACCCAGTAACTCCTTTACATTTTTAAGATAAGTAAAAAGCCGAGGTCCTTTAGTAACAAACTCCTCCCGTACCTGGCAGGCAACTATTTTGGAGTCACAACATATATCCAGTGTCTCAACTCCTAGTTCTTTGGCGAGCTTCAGCCCGACAATCAGGGCTTCATACTTGGAATCATTATTGGTAGCAGCAAATTCTATTCGCAAGGCATAGTAAATAAATCCTCCTTGAGGAGTGATTAAAACAACTCCGGCGCCGGACCTTCGATCATTCTTGGCTCCGTCCGCATATAACTTCCACGGACTAAGCTCTAACTCTTGTTCTAAAGTAACCACCTTATCACCCACCGTTTCCTCTTTGGGAATCATGAATTTAGGTATGAAGTCGGCCAAGGCCTTCCCCCTTATTGATCTCCGTGGTTGAAAATTCAAATCGAATTGACTCAACTCGATGTTCCATTTAAGTAACCGCCCCGAGGCTTCGGGTTTTTGCAACACTTGCCTTAAAGGTTGATCGGTGTATACAACTATTGGATGAGCCTGAAAGTAATGACGAAGTTTGCGGGAAGCAATCAGGAGGCTATAAGCAAGTTTTTCTATTTTTGGATAATTACGTTCTGCAGTGGATAGCTTCTTGCTTACGTAGTATACAGGCCTCTCGACTTTATCTTCTTCACATACCAACGCTGTACCGACAGCATGAAACGATACCGCTAGATAGACAAACAAATCCTCATGCACCACGGGTTTTGACAATATTGGAGGCTTCTCTAATAAGTCTAATAGATTCTGGAAAGCCTCCACACAATCAGGAGTCCACTCAAAATTTCGTTTCCCTCGTTTTATCAGATCGAACAAGGGTACACACTTATCTGTAGCTTTGGAGATAAACCTGCTCCATGCAGCAACTTTTCCAACAAGGCTTTGAACATCCTTAATCTTTCGTGGTTCTTCAATATTCTTATTGCTGCTATCTGACTAGGATTTATTTCAATCCCTCGAGAGATCACGATAAACCCAAGGAATTTCCCAAATGCGACCCCAAATGAACATATTAGGGGGTTTAACTTCATCCCATACCTTCGGAGAATGTCGAACATTTCGGCTAAGTCTTTTGTATGGTCGGAAGATTGTCTAGACTTCACAAGCATGTCGTCCACATAAACCTCCATGGTTTTTCCGATTTGATTATAGAACATACGGTTGACAAAGCGCTGATATGTGGCTCCTGCATTCTTTAATCCAAATGGCATTACCACATAACAATATAACCCCAAGTCTGTGATGAAACTTGTGTGCTCCTGATCTGGTATGTGCATGGGAATTTGATTGTACCCCGAATAGGCATCCATAAAGGATAAGAGCTCGTGTCCGACTGTTGAGTCCATTAGTTGATCAATCCTAGGAAGAGGAAAGCTATCTTTCAGACAAGCCTTGTTCAAGTCAAAGAAATCAGTACACGTATGCCACTTCCCGTTAGATTTTTTGACTAGGACAGGATTTGATATCCAGTCGGGATATTTCAAATCCTTAATGAATCCATTATCCTTCAATTTCTCTACTTCTTCCTTAAATGTTGTTGACCGCTCTGGGCCTAACATTCATCTCTTCTGCTTGACCGGCAGGTGCTATGGATTGATGCTTAAAGAGTGGCTCATAATCGCAAGCGAAATCCCACGCATGTCAGCGTGAGTCCAGGCAAACACATCTAAATTTGCCTTTAAAAAATCAGCCAACTCTTTCGCTCGAATTAGATCTAGCTGCGATCCGATCTTCAGTACTTTTTGTTGAATCTGCATCATCAATAGATATATCTATGGTCGTCTCATTGGGAGTCGCCTTTCTGTCTTCGGGTTCTCTATCCTCTCTGGGATCTATATCCTCAAGCACATCTAAGGGAGACTCTCCTAAGGCTAGACCCCTTAATTGCTATGCTGAGTTTTCCTTCGAAAGGGGAGAATCGTCCTTAGATTCTATATTCAACCCCTTCATTAGCATCTTCAGCTCCGTCATGTAACAAGCTCGTTCCGTAGCTTGGTCTTCTCTGATCACCCCTATTCATGCGTCAGTCGGGAATTTAACCAGTAAGCACCAAGGTGCAATACATGCCCTAAACTCAGCGAGCGTCGGTCGGCCTAGGAAAGCATTGTAGGGTGACTCTACATCCAAAACTACAAATGGCAGGTTTCTCACTCTCTGGCGATCTCCTTGTCCTAACATCACTGGTAATTCTACGTAGCCCATCGGAGCCGTTGACGCCCCGTTGAAGCCCCGTATCCATCCTTCGTATGGCTTTAAATCTTTTGCTTCAAGTCTCATTTGTTCAAAAGCTTTCTGGAAGAAGATATTAACTGAGCTTCCGTTGTCCACCAACACTTTATGGGCTAAGGCGGAGCCAATGGCCATGGTAATTACCAGTGGGTCTTCGGTTGGTGATTGAATTCCGTATCATCTCTACTACGGAATATGACGTCATCTAACATCGTCTTTTGTAGTTCTACTGGAGTATTGTCTTTGAGGTTACTGCATTCTCCTACCTCAAAGTGTTTGGCAGCATTAATGTACTAATCCGTCGCTTTGAAACTATGGCTAGCTAGATGGGGTCCGCCTATAATAGTATTGATAACGACCCCCTTACCTTTCTACTGGGTTATGGGTTTAGAAGTAGGCTGGTTTTGTTTCGGGGTTTGCCCTCCTTGCCCCATGTCCCGTGGGGCAACCTTGTGCTCGTCTAATTTCACTTCTCGCAGCAATTTCTCAACTACATCTCTCAATTGACGGCATTTATTGGTAGAATGACCGTAGGTTCCATGGAACAAACAAAACTTTCCCGTTGCGTTCTCTTTTTCAGTGGAGTCTCTGGGTGGTGGCTTTTTGTATTGTAATATGTTATATGTGTCCAAATAAATGTTTTCCAATGTGTCATTCAACGACGAATAGTTCTCAAAAGATTGGAATCGAGGCCTTTTGCTGGAGCTGTTCCCTCGATTCTTATTCCTCCTATTGCCATTTCCATTCCTGTTGTTATTACCTCTGTTCTGGTTGCTGACGTTCACCCAAACCTTCCCCGAACTATCACCGGATTTATTCATAGAAACATTACTTTGGACACCTTCCCTCGAGGCCCGTTCAGACTTTCTCTTTCTATTTGCATGAGCTTCTTCTCGCCTTAAGCGGAAATTGGCCTTTTCGTAGAACAATTCCCTAGTGGGGGTGGTTTCTCGGATAGATAATCTCCGAATTCTGTGTCCAGGTCAACTCCTTCTATTAAGGCCATCAGAATAGTGGGTTCATGAGGATCACTAATTTCATTGACAGCCAGGTTAAAGTGATCTAAATATGATTTCAAAGACTCACCTGGAGCCTGCTTAATCCTTGACAACTCTATGACGCTTTTGGATTTTTGAGCGTGAATTCGAAACTAGTTCATAAAGCGTTCACTTAATTCTGTGAAGTTTGATATTGACCGTGGAGGGAGGTGAGTGAACCACATTAATGCCACGTCTTCTAGATAAATTGAGAAGGCCTTGCATTTTACAGTATCTGGAGCTGCTGCGGCATTCATGAACCATGCATACCTCATATGCTGTCCTGGATCGGTTCTCCCTGAATACCAATCCATCTATGGCAGGTTGAATCGCCGAGGGTACTGGAAGTCCACTATATCATCTGTGAAGGGGGTATGACTTCACTCAATGCCCCAGTCCTCATTAGTGTATCGTTGGATTTGGGACATGATTTGACACACCATTGCCCATACATCGGCATTTGTTAACGTTTGCACAGGTTCTCTAGATTTGATATTCGAATTACCCATGTGTTCTTGATTAGGGGATAACCTTCTGTTTCTAGCGGCGGCTGCTCTACACTGCTCCCTATGCTCCCGGTCGATCTTAGGCGGAAGGGTTTGAAGAAGTTGCTGTTGCGTAGGATTAGTAATATTAGAGTCCCTGGGTAGAACGGGGATCCACGCATGGGTAGCAACATAGGCTCTCGCAGGCTCGGGTCATCAGGTCCTAACGCACGAGCAGCTTCTTCACGGGACCCTAGAGATCCAAAGGTCATCTGATCAAGATTTTGAGGTCGCTCAAGTGGCCTTCTTTCACGAGGATGTCCTTCATCCGAAGAAGATGAATAGTCTGCAGCAAGGCGGCGTGTTGGGGAAGGTGTCTTTTGTCTCCGGAGCTCATTGAGTTCCCTACTCGTGGTGATCATGTTTTCTTGCATGCGAAGACTGTCACGTTTATGGGTTTCCAATGCATTTCTAGTACTCTCCGGCATGTCAAGAAAACGCGAAAAATCACGGTGCGTAATGGGTACGGATGGAGCAAATTGATCACTAGTTGTCTTGCTCGGCATTGGAGCATTGGTGGGTGCTCGAGTAGAAGTACCAGCTTCAGCCTGGTTCGGGTCGGATCGGAGCATGGTGGTGGTGCAGGACTAGTTCGGAGGGGGAGTGTGAGTGGCCTCTACACGATTGGATCGGATCGGATCCAGTTCATCAGTTCGGTTCGGATCTTTCGGACCGGATCGACCTGCTCCAGATTCTTGACCATGCGACCTCGTCACGACCATGGTTTGCTGATCTTCGCTAACTTCATTCTCTCGATTGCTCTATATTTCTTTGCCTTTTGCTTTGGCCATAATTTTCAATTTTTCAGTGATTAACCAACAACTACTTAAAAGTGTCGGAAACAGAGGATTAACTTCTTTGAACTTGAGGGTCCAAATGGCTCTAACACCCAAACTAGGAACAATTTATGATGAAATGAAACTTGATGGTCCAAATAGCTCTAACATCCCAAAACTCGGAAAAAGTGGATTAACTTCTTTGAACTTGAGGGTCCAAATGGCTCTAACATCCCAAAAAGCAAAGAATTCAGAAGATTCTCAGTGAAAGCAGCAAAATGTTATATCCCAAAATGGCTCTAACACCCAAACTAGGAATAATTTATGATGAAATGAAACTAAAATGAAGAAAACGCACAATTTATAGTGGTTCGGCATTAAATAGCCTACGTCCACTTTCTACTCTTTGAATTGATAATTTGAATGTAGATACAGCAATAATTCTCACTCACTTTCACTTACACAATGCATAGATTCATTCAATCTTCTCTGAAATAAACTTTATAAGGTGATTGTGATATAAAAATGGTGATGGAATTCGGTTCTCAAAGGGGTTTCAACTCTGAAAATGCCAAAAGATCCTTCTAAATGAGCCTTAGAGGTGCATTTATAGGTGGAAAATGCCTCTGAAGCGGCTCCGGTTCGAGTACACGTGGCCCCCATCCCATAGAAGTCGGGTTCGGATAGAGTATGAGGGTGACAACACATCAGGTTGGTGGTGAACGTGGGGAGAACGTGGGTAAAGTTGTTGCTTAACCGCTCTGCTTCGTGAGGAAATCAAGGGATGTAACTGTTGTTTATCGATATGCGGTTCGGATCGAATGAATGAGAGAAGGAAGGGAGCGGATCGGGCTTCCTCGACCCGATCCGGACCTATTTCTGCTCCTCCATCCCCTTACCTGCCATATTCTGCCTCAGATGGTGATCCCCGACCTGATCCGGTCATCAGATGGATGTTCTTCTAATCTTCTTCCTTTACTTATTTAGTTTTTCATCTTTGTGTAGCCTAGTCCACAAAGTAGGCTAACACTAAGGATAAGACGAAGTGTCATCTTTGCAGATGCGAGGGTCATTTGATCAAGGACTACAAAAGAAGGAAGAATGATTGCTTCAGGTGTGGAGAAGTCGGGCACTTTTCTAAGGAGTGCCCGAAGTGGCAAGGAAAAGGTCAAAGGGCAGGAGCTTCTGGAGGGAAAGTGCATGCTCTCTCGATCAGTTCTCTAGAACGAGGTAGGAAAGTTTTCATGGAAGGTTTGATTTTTCTTTCCAATCATCCTATTAGAGCTCTTTTTTATTCTGGCGCTTCACATTCATTTATATCTGATTCTGTAGTCGAGTCTATGCACCTTAGTACTAGTATGGTAGTGGATCCCATTGTTGTCTCAAACCCCATTAATGGTTCGGCTCATTTGTCCATGATTTGTGGGGGTTTGAGAATACCAGTGTTAGGCATCGAGTTTGAGTGCGACACATATGTGCTCAGTTTTATCGGCTATGGTTTGATTCTAGGGATGGATTGGCTAGCCATGTATGGTGCCATTCTGGATTGTGAGAGGAGGGTCGTTAGACTTTTGACTTGCCATGGGAGGACCCTCGAGATTTCTTGTGACCCTAAGGGGTCAGTCATTCTTAGATTCGTAGAGTCTCTTGACACATCTATTGATGATCTGCAATATTTACAAGTAGTCCATGAGTATTCTGATGTTTTTGAGGAGGTTCAGGGCTTACCTCCGAGGCACGAGATCGATTTTTGTATATATTTGGTAGACAATGCAAAGCCAGTTGCATTACCTGTGCTCCATATGGCTCCAAGGGAAATGAGGAGCTTAGCAAGAAAGTAGGGGAGCAACTTGGGAATGGCTTTATTAGGCAAAGCATATCTAAATGGGGTGCTCTGGTGGTATTCGCAACTAAGGCGGATGGTTCGCTTCGCTTATGTGTAGATTACAGAGAGTTGAATAAACTCCCTAAAAAGAAAAGGCACCCACTTCATAGGATAGATGATATGTTTGACCAGCTTGTTGGTGCATCAATATTCTCTCAATTAGACTTGGCCATGGGGTTTCATCAGTTGAGGGTGGCCGAGGATAGCATAGACAAGACTGCTTTTAGGACTTCATATGGTTTCTTTGAATGGCTCGTTATGCCATTTGGGTTGACGAATGCACCCGCCTATTTTGTTGATCTGATAAGTAGGGTATTTCGGGAGTTTCTAAATAAATTTTTTGGGTCTTTGTTGATGACATCTTAATTTTCACAAAGAGCGAGGTAGAGCATGCCCAACATCTGAGAGAAGTTTTGAAAACTCTCTGTGTGCACTAGCTTAAAGCAAAATTCTCAAAATGCCATTTTTGGAGAAAAGACTTGAGATTTCTAGGGCAAGTGGTCACTAAAGAAGGGATAGCAATAAATCCCACAAAGGTAGTTGCAGTTCAAGATTAGAAAATCCCAAAGAATGCAACGAAAGTGAGAAGTTTTCTTGGATTGGCAGGCTATTATAGGAAGTTCATTAAGGACTTCACAAACATATCAGCCCCGCTCACCAGGCTGATGAAGAAGAATTTGACGTTTTCGTGGGATATAGATTATGATGTTGCTTTCCCAACGATTGAGGAGGGCTTTGACAACAGCCCCAGTCTTGACCTTGCTCAATGGGAACAAAGTGTTCACAGTGTACACTGATGCATGTGGTACAGGGCTTGGTGTGGTTTTGATGCAAGAAGGAAGGGTTGTGTGTTATGGTGGTAGACAGCTAAGAGTTCATGAGAAGAACTACCCTACCCATAACTTAGAGCTAGTTGCGTAGTATTCGCACTTAAGACGTGGTGTCATTATTTGCTTGGAGACAAGTTCGAGTTGTACACCAATCATAAATCTCTCAAGTACTTGTTCTCACAAAAGGATCTTAATTTAATGCAACAAAGATGGATGGAGTTCCCAGCATCGTATGACTTCGAGATTGCTTATACCCTCGACAAGGGTAGTGTGGTGGCAGACGCACTGAGTTGGCAGAGGATGGCCTTAAGTCCTCTATCTATGGAGTGGAAAAGCTTGGAGTTTATATCAACTTTTGATTTTAGACCCTCGACCGACTTTTTGCCTGGCTTATTTGCATCACTAGAGGTGTGACCTACTCTTATGGATCATATAGGAGCTTCACAGCGAGAGGGTCCACAGATTTCAGACATCTTGAATAAACTCATTAGATGGGAGACTTCTGGTCACCTCAGTAGATATTCCATAGATGATAAAGGGTGGTTGCGACGAGATAGGAGGCTTTGTGTTCCCCAGTCTGGGAGTTTTTTGAAGACTGTCCCACAAGAAGCCCATCATTCTAAGATGACTATCCATCCAGGCGGTGATAAGATGTATAGATATATGAAGAGGGTTTTCTTTTGGGTTGGGATGAAGAAATATGTGGCAGAGTTTGTTTCTCAGTGTTTGATTTGTCATCAAGTCAAGGCTAAGAAAAAGAAGCCCGGTGGTTTACTTCATCCTTTGGAGGTTCCACAGTGGAAGTGGAAGAGCGTTTCTATAGATTTCATAGATGGTTTGCCTAGATCGAAGAAAGGCAACACCGATTGATGGGTTGTAGTAGACAGACTTAATAAGAGCGCTCATTTCATTCCGGTTAAGAGTAAGAGGGCGACAGCTTGGTTGGCCGCAGTTTACGTTCGTGAGATTGTCCGTCTTCATGGAATACCTTCCAGCATCATAATTAATTATGACCCCATATTCACTAGTGAATTTTGGAGGAGCTTGCAAGTAGCATTATGTACACAGTTGTGTTTAAGCACCCGTTATCACCCTCGGACCGATGGACAGACAGAAAGGGTGAATAGAATTCTTGAGGATCTTTTAAGGCTGTGTATCCTAAACTTTGAAGGGACTTGGGAAGGGCACCATCCTTTAGTAGAGTTCGCCTACAACAACAGTTATCAACTTAACATTGGCATGGCACCGTTAGAAGCCTTGTACGGACGACCCTGTAGATCACCGACTTAATGGTGGGAATCTACAGAAGGACTATTACTTGGACCAAATATGGTTAGAGAAGTGTCCGAGAAGATTGATCTTATTAGACGGCAAATGGAGACCACTCAGGATAAGAAGAAGTCCTACGCAGATAAGAGAAGGACTGACATTGAGTTTAAGGTGGGAGATATAGTTTTCATCAAGGTGTCACCTTTGAGGAATGTGGTTCTCTTTGGATCTATAGGGAAATAGGCACCAAGATTTGTAGGGCCATTTCCCATAACAGAAAGGATTAGCCAAATGGCCTATAGAGTAAAGCTACCAGAAAGACTATCCGGTGTTCAAGATGTTTTCCACGTTTCTCATTTGCATAAGTGCTTGCATGAAACTGCAGAAGTAGTTGGGCCGAGTATACTGGAGGAAGTAGAGGTGGAACGGGAGGCAACAGTTAGGCGAGTTCCTACCGTATCCTCGTATCAGAAGTTAAGAAGCTACGCAATAGAGAAGTCAAGTTGATGAAGGTTAATTGGGGAGATAACCCAGAAGATGCAACTTGGGAGACCGAAGACCAGGTTCGTGCTTTGTACCCTTTTCTTTTCGAGGGTAAGTTCTTAACTTCCTTTCTAAAGTTTTTATTCAAGTTTGTTTCAATCATTTAAGTACATTCTATCGATCGAGTTCTTCGACCTTTAGGTAGGAATCCCATGAATGTAAACATGTGCTTGAAACATGTTATGTTTGATGGATGCAAGTGTTTGCTAGTGGTTGCTCATGGATGCATATACACACACATTAGGCACTAGATCGGCTCAATCACTCTAATACTGCATATGGATATGTGTGCATTTTTCTTATTTTTATGGACGGAAATGGATGTATCATTATATGGATATTTCATTTGGATGAATGATTGTGCACACTAACTTACTTGTTATAATTGGATTATTTGCATACATGTTGAATTCATGGCACTAACATACATTGCATTAAGTAGGTCGACTGAATCAGTGGAACGCCTGATCTTTTGCATTAGTATTGGGACATATACACACACCTTTGCAAATATTCATATAAGCATTAGAAATTTCTAAGGATAGTGGATGCCTGTGATTGGTGGATGAGTAGATGGATGTGGATGGTAGGATATACATTCTTCTTAACTTGCAGATTTCGAGGACGAAATCCTTTGAGTAGGAGAGAATGTAACACCCTGTATTTTAACAACCCTAAAAGATGATAAATTAAAGAATAATTAATTTAATATCCAGAATTTAGGGAAATGGACTGTGCTATTGCATTCGTCTCGAAATTCTGGTCAAAATAGACACCTGTTTCCCGGACACCGTATGAAGAGTTATTAAGGTTTGAAGTTTGTATACGCATAAGAAGAATATATATGAATAAACTAGGTCCAGAAAGTTCAAAACAATTCAAATTCGTAGAAAATAGGGGAGCGGGAAAATTCCCGCCATGGGGTGTCGACCACATCAAGGGGGTGTCGATCCTTGGGTCGACCTCATAAGGGGGTGTCAACCTATGGGTTGACCACATAAGGGGGGGTCGACCCCCCTACGGTAGATCTGGGAAGATTAGGGTTTAGGGTGATGGCTATACATATCGCCTCATTTCTCATGTTTTTGCACACCAAATATAATGGAGAACTAGATGCTGCCTCTGCCCAGATTAAATCAAGTTATTTCTTCTGCAATCAAGTCAATCAACTAGAGTTTAGATATCTCTGATTCAACATCAGCAATCCTTTCTCTATTTTTCTAGATCCAAACATTCTGAGCCTATGTTAATTTTAGATCTATATGAATCAAAGTAAAACTTGACATGACAATAACTTAGATCTATGTCTGTGATTATTTGAATCATATCAGATCTTCTATAAACTGTTTACCTAAGTTATTCTGACAAGACTATGAACTAGATCTGTACCTATACCAATTTATCTTGTCAGATTTGCCTTTTTCTATAGATTTAATTCCCTGTTTAGATCACATCATGCCTTTTCCTATTATGTTTGTGATTAAATCAGATCTGTTATTAGTTGGATATCTAAATCGTTGTTTAGATCTCATTATGCCTGTTATAATGTCCCTATTATATTAGAATCAGTTCTATTATCACATGTCCATCAGATCTGCTCTTATATGCCTATATTGTCATTGTGCCACTATATGTTTATTCCTATTTCTGCCATTATTTGTCGATCTTGTTAGTGTGATCATTTATGTCCTCTTCCCTTCATATTTTCCCTTTTATTTTTATAGCCAGGCAATCTTCGAGCCTATGTATGCCGTCGAAATATGCGAACACGTTAAATTGGGAATAAGGGGAAAACAGTAATTTGGGGCATAACTTGTAAATGGAAATTTGGGCGTAGATTAAATGAAATATATGAACATGAATTTGGGGCATAAATCAACTTGTGACTAAAGACCATAATTTGGGGTATATGGTTCATTATGAACATAACTTGGGAGTAGGGCATGAAAACCTATAACGACATAGGAATAATTGGTTAATAATTGAAATGCCTAGAACTACAGTAATTAGAAATTGTAACCGTGCTTAGACACGAGGTTAGATTACACTTATGGTGGATGTCTGCCTTGAACCACTTGGCATAACCAGCCACCACAAGTGGTGAATCTAATGTGAGGCATCTAAGTGCTTAAACACGAGACGTGCTAAGACACAAGATTAAGTCTGACTTGTGGAAGAAGTCTGTTTGGAACTGACTGACATATCCAGCATCCACAAGTGGTAGGCTTAATGTGGGAGGTCCAACATATTATAATCATAACAGAATATGGTAATGAATTGGAATACTTAACCTAGTTGAATCCATAGGGATCGTATGAACATATAACTACAGCAGGGGTTAAGTAAACTTGTTTAAAACTGTGGGTGGGTTAAGTAAATCTTTGGTGGGTGGGTAATATTTATATATAGGCCCACAAACTAAACCTGTGGGGTTATGCAATCTTTTACTCTGGTTTAGCATAACCTATGGAAAGCCTAGTGGGGATGCAAGCGTAGGGGGAAGCTTGTATCATCTTGTGTGTGGGACCCAATGTTGAATAACAAGATTTTGATCGATGCCAACGAATAAAGCTACTATGGGAATCGAATCATAAAGATAAGGTTTTATAAATATATGTACATTGAGTCGTGTTAGAATTATGTTAAAATCAATCCTCAAGTACACAAGGATATGCTAATCAACCGACTTTTAGTAAAAAGGACTTGGTTATAAAAAAGAAACTATTTCAAAAAGGAAATCCAATTTTAAAAATACTAAACAAAAAATATCTAGTAGTAACATTTCAATTAAAAAGAAATATTCGGGTAATATTAGTATATGGATTCCTAAGACAAACAATACTTTTGTTAGGAATAAATATATTAAAAACTTCTTAGATTCTATTCATTATAATAGTAATTATTTTTTCAAAAAGGAACTTAACCTTAGGACCCTAACGCAGGAAGTGGGTACCATATTTATGTTGTGTTGCAGGTACCACTGGAATCTATGTTTGTAACTAGCTCATCTAAAAACGATTTCTCAAATACTTGTTGATGTAAGTAATTTAGTTAAAACTTTCTATAGTTTATATTCTTTAGTTTATATATAGCCTTTCTCTAGATAAAATAAATATACTAAAATTTAGCTCCAAGTACAAATAATTATCATCAAAGTTTTGCATAAATATTATGCAAAAACTTATGATAATTAGTGATAATATAAGAAAGGAACTAACTATTCTTCTTTTATTAAATTCCTTTATATATATATAGTTTGTTACTAAAACATATTATATTTAAGCATTTTCCTATCATGCAATTCATTTTTAGTGAAATCTAATTTAGTTCTTAACGAATAGTTAAATTTCACATAGCCATTCATTTAGTACACTATTTTTTTTAGCAAACTATGTTTCGGATTTAAAAAGAAATGGTAAACAAAAGTCTTTCCATTCATTTCAAGTTACTATTTTTAGCATATATGTTTATATAAATACAAGAGAAAAAGAGTTTTTACTTCCAAACAAATAAACATGATAACCATATAGTATCATGTCAAAACAAGAAAAGTCCACTTCAACTCCAACCAAATATTCCAACAAAACTTCATTAGATTCAATTAACATCCTTACATCTCCCACTCCAAATGAAGAGCCAATTCTCTGCTAGCAAGAGTATCACACTGGGTACACTTCGGATGGAAAGAAAAGAAGAGAGAGTTCTAGATCTTCATCAATAAGAGATAAGATTGATGATATTAGGCATTATCAAAATGAACAACTAAAGTTGCAAAGGTAACTATATTTTGAGCAAAAGAAAACACCAGACAAACTAACGTTTCTAGAAACTATAGCTCTTCGAATATGTGGATGCTCAGCGGTTTTAGAACCCAGACACTATCCTTGCTCTATAACTCCCGAGTCATCAAAAAGACCTACTACATTGTGGAATGCATGGAAGATAACTCATAATATTAAGAAGCAGAGTACAAGTTCTTGGGAAAAGAAATATTAGTAAAACGAAGGAGCTAGAACACAACAAAAATCAACCTCTTTGGAAGAATAGTTCGTGAATCATAGGATTTTTTCTATTCTCGTTTAAATAATACTTGCATTGATCGAAAATGAAAATATTCTGTGGTTTGTTTAAAGAGTTGTTTGTTTCATCATTTTTGGATAAATAAAAACATATTTCTATATAATGTTTATTGTTTTTGAGTTTCATATAGAAAAAGGAGGTTACTGGGCATTTTTCCAGTAACCAGTCGACTGGTAAATTATCAACCAGACGACTGGTAGGCTGTAAACCAGAAAACTGGGTTTTAGCCTTCAACGTGGGTTATAACTCCTCTACCCCTCGTTTCTTAAGCTTCTAAAAACTTCCAAAACCCTAGAAAATCTGAAATTACTCTATCATGGCTCCCAAACGTCAATTAGAGACTGGATCCTCAACAAGAACAAGATCAAAGAGGACATCAGAGTCCTCTATTGATCAGTGGCTTTGGAATGATTTAGCTTAAAGAAGATGGAAGCTTTTATCCAAATTGAAATTCATGGCAGGCCCTTTTGCAAAGATTGAGGATTTCAACTCCTATGGACTACAACACTTAGCTAATCAAGGTAGACTAACATCCCTTATATACTATAATCAAAATAACATCAATATCAATGTCACCATCATCAATCTTTTCTAAGCCAATATGAACTTAGATCATCAAAATTCCAGCAATACACAAAACTGTGTATGGAGCCGTGTGTGTGGACAACCCGTTTTCATAACTATTGAATGGCTAGGTCAAGTATTAAATTTACCGATGGATGGAATTGCCTTGAACGAATTACTTTGTAACTATGGTGTATGTGATGAAGTTAGTCATCTTTTTATGGATGATGACTCAGATGGATCTAAAACTAAGGGACTACGACTTAGTCAAGAGTACTTCATCATGTTCTTACTAGAACAATACGTCCAAGGTCTGGAACTCATGATCTTGTGTATTCAGACACTTTTAGGGCTTTATATGCTACTTTTACCAATACACAAATCAACTGGATGCAAACTATTATGGACCATCTTCTCTTTTATACACAAGGAATCACCACTTACTTTCATTATGGAGAATATTTGATGAGAATCTTTGAGAGTGCAAAAATTCCAAAACCGGACTTGGAAATAATTGAAATAATTTTTTTGGATAAAAAGAAACAAAAGCAAATGCATATGCCTCCACCACAAATCAAGGTTATGAGCTTAGAAAGTTGGAAAAAGAGGAGTCTTGATCAACCATTGTCAAGTGCAACTCATGCTAATTCAGAAGATGTTCGCCTCACGAACCAAATCAAACGTCAAAGCAAGCTATTGATGTAGTTGCACTCAATCAACTCCTCCTAGAAGCAAGACTCAAGGGAATGGGCAAGAAAATAGATAAGAAATTTGACAAAGTGAAGGATTTCTTAGGACGGATGTGGAAGCCTATCTCATGTTCTCTTGAGGCAACCGGTCATGTAACGAATCCATAAAAGCAACCCATTTCACATATTAAATGGACCACTTTCGAAGAAACTGAATCTGATGAAGACTAAGTAGGAAATGCGTGCGAACTTTAATTTGCTTTAGTATTGTTTCAAACTTTTATTTTGGTTGTGTAATAATACTTTTTGTGACACTTTTAGCTTGGTTGCTTGTGTTATGACTTTCCTAGTTTAGTTGTTTGGTGACTTTTTTAGTATGGTTGTGTAATAACTTTATATTTTGGTTGTGTAATCTATGGTTGGGATTTCTATGTTTATTGAACATCATGCAATCTATCATTTCTTAGCACAGGTTTCTCTTCGTTTATCATGTGCTTATGATATTTTAATTTTTTTCAATTGATGACAAAGTGGGAGAAATATCTATTATTTTTCCATAATATTATATTTTCCATACTATTGGAAATTATGCTAACATTTGTGAATGTAGGAATCAAATGTTAAGGATATAAAATATATGAACTAACCAATTTGTGCAAAAAATCGTGGGGAACTATACATTTAGGGGGAGAAAACCTAAAGTGTTGTCCTCAATCAAAAAGGGGAGAACGTTGAATAACAAGATTTTGATCGATGCCAACGAATAAAGCTACTATGGGATTTGAATCATAAAGATAAGATTATATATATAAGTACATTGAGTCGTGTTATAATTATGTAAAAATGTATCCCCAAGTATACCCGAATGTGCTGATAAAGTTATATATACAATTATAAACCTTTATAATAGCCAGCTATATGCAAAAACTTGCCTACCAGTCGACTGGTCAAGCTATTTTTTGCATATAACCGCTAGTTTCAAAAGATTTATAAAAATATTTTAATTCTATCAGTCAATTAATGAGTTTTAACCAGTTGTCTGATTCGACCCAAAACTTATTTTCTGAAGAGTTGCTTCAATTCATGAAGAGATTCCTTTCATTAATCAAAGGATATGGACATATCTTTTTATGGAAACTCTTCGTAAAGGATTGCTACTCTTATACTATTATATAAACAACTTCAATCATGTTTTATAATCACTGAATTTTAATACATTTACTGATCATCATTCTATTCTCTCCATTTACATTCTTTGCAAATAAAAGCTCTCAAATTCAAAATACTTGTTGAATCCCTGAATTTTTTTAACATCATTTGATTCAATAAGAAATCTACTTCCTTTTAATTTTCACATTCAAGTCATATATTCGAGGACCAGATTATTGGAAAGTTGTACTTAAAAGATTGATTATCTGTATTGTCAAGAACACATAGCAAAAGTCAAATACTTGTAATTGTTGAAGACCTGTGCAGTTGCTCAGGCGAGAGGAATACTTGTTGGGGCTCGGGTGTACTAACCTATTCCTTCGGGTTAAGAGAGGGCGTTATTAATGAATTCTAAAGAGGAGCTTCGGGACAGGACGTAGGGCGGGAAGTCCGAACCAGTATAAAAACTCCTGGCGTCTCTTTTACTTTATTTTCATATTTACTTTGCTTGTTTATATATCTCGGTGCCCTAGATCTTATTTTCATAATTATTGCATATTGTTTAGCTAGTATATCACATATATTTCCAAAATATCCATAAAGATCCTTTAAGTCGTACATATCGATTTTTTCACCCGTTTCAGGCAGTAACCCATATATAGGTATCAAATGAGTACTCCAAACTAGGTCGGAGTCGGGGCACGCTTACTGGGATGATTGTAAGAGATCCAAATATGGGGGAGTGTGACACACCACGCCCATTAATGTCACTCACTAAGTGAATGCATTGAGTTTCGTGAAGCATTATAGGTAAACAGAACAGAAACATTACATGACGGATATAAAATAGCAGCATAATTAAAAAAAATTATTAGTCATAAAGCATGGTTACACCATATGTCTGAAAATACATAAACTCGGTACATCGTTAAAACTTCTGTCTTGTACTTTAAATATCAGAGTACAATAATAAAGAAAGCATAATCCCCAAATCATAAGCCAAAGTAGAGAAAGATGTGAAACCAACAGTATTTCTGAGTAGCTCCAAGCAAGTGACAGCAAAATCCTGACTAAACCTGAGAATTACATCCCTTGAGAACTTAGGGGGAGAAACGGAAGAAAGAAGGAGAAACAAAAAGGGTCAGACATAAAGTCTAGCAAGTCTAGTTACTTTTAGCCAGTAAATAAATAAAAGTAACATGATAGGCATATAAAGTGGATAAGAGAGATCACTACATAAATGGAAGGTGTGATAAGGTAAGCAAGAAAAGGTGTATGTGGCTCACTGACAATTACTCTGCATTATTGCTAGCATAACTAAAATGAGATGATCCCTTCCACTACGAGTTGGTAGACTTAGGTCATACGTCCAAGTATACCCTAGCCACTACCCCAATCGATCGGCTCCCTACCCTGTAGATGTCATGTGTTGGCCCCACAGTAGAGGTGTCACTTCCTAAAGTGGCAACCTATGGTGTGCACAACCATATCTACTGGTGTCACGGTCGTCTTAGCCCCATCTGCCCGGCTCATGAACGCACATGTCCCAGGTCGGTTTGCGCCGCCCGCACGATCCGTCTCGTTTGGATCTCTTACAATCGATCAGTAAGCGTGCCTCTTCTCCGCCTAGTACGGAGTTCTTTACTTGATACCAACTCCGGGTTACTGACTGAAATGTGTCCCACACAATATGATACAAGCTCTCCCCCTTGTCTTGTATCCCCACTAGGTTTTCCACTGACTATGTATACCCTTAGGTGTCTTTAATTACATAGCCCTATATTAGTTATGCTTACCCTAAAGGGTGTCTTTAATTACATAACTTCATTACATTATCTACCGGTTATGTATACCACTAGGTGTCTTTAATTACATAACCTTATTACATTATCTACCGGTTATGTATACCACTAGGCATCTTAATTACATAACCTTATTGGGTTAAGTTCGTGGGCCTATATGTAAATATTACCCACCCCCTCTAATTTACTTAACCCACCCACTACCCATCCAATTTTACTTAACCCTAACTTAAGTTTATAGTCATATTAAATTAGGTTAAGTAGTCTATTTCATTTCCATGTCCAATTATGGTTATAATGGGCTAGACCTCCCACATTAGGCCTACAACGTGTGGATGCTGAATATGCCGGTCGGGTCCGGGCAGTCTTATTCCACAGTTGGGTCTAACCTCGTGTCTTAGCCCGATTCATATTTACGTATTTAGACCTCCCACATTAGGTTCAACATTAGTGGCTGCTAGATATGCCGGTTAGGTCCGGGCAGACTTCCACCACTAGTGTAACCTAACCTCGTGTCATAAGTACATTTTACAATTCCTAATTGTAAATTATTAAACATTCCAAATTAATCCAAATCTACCAATGTCATTATAGGTCACTATTTCTATGTTTCCCCATTTGAATTACATGTCCTATTTCATATTAAACATTACATAGATCATGCCAATTATAATCCCTTTTTCCCTATTTCCTCTCTAACGTATTCGTACGTATTTTGGCGGCATCTAGGCTATAAAGTAGCCTAGCTATAACAATAAAAGGGAGTTTGACAAGGGTGATAGTTTCAACATATCTTGGCATAAACATGAACATAAACTGGCATAATAACAAAGTGAATGGACATGTGATTAACATCATAATAAAGTGGACATCAAACTGGTAACTTATGGCAATTAATATAATGTTCAAGAAAGCATAATGAGATCCATATTAAACATTAGGTGTCCAATTACTTAGATCTAGCATAGTTAGGGTGACTTAATAATATGTTTAGATCTAATGGTGGATTCATATGTCAAGTTAACAACATATCTCAATGTATCACAATATGACAGGTGAAAGATGATTAGCACAAAGATCTGGATCTAAGTAATGTCTCAATTGTCCAAACTAATAGATGTACATCCACCATACCATGGTTACAAGTCAAGATCCGCATAAGCATCATAAGAAAATCACCACAATTATATTAGACATAGTATAGAATTTCACATTAACACAGAATCATATTTTACAAAATATCCAATTCATAGTCTTTCAAAGTATACTTTTATTTATCTAATCCTAAAAGTAATCTAGAAACTCACAGCGTTAGGTTTAGAAAATCTAGGAAGAACAGATCTAGATTTTATGAATTGGATTTGTAGAATACGTTGTTGTAGAAACAGTATAGTTCGCACTCCAGCAGCATATAGCCTCCATGACTCCCAATGAAGAGAGCATGAGAAATATGACATGCATATATAATTGTGGTGATTCGATTATGATGCTTATGCGGATCTTGATTTGTAACCATGTTATGGTGTATGTACACTACTAATTTGGACAATTGAGACATTACTTAGATCCAGATCTTTATCTTAATCATCTTTCACCTGTCATATTGTGATACATTGAGATATGTTGTAAACTTGACATGTGGATCCACCTTTAGATCTAAACATGTTATTACGTCACCTTAACTATGCTAGATCTAAGTAATTGGACACCTAATGTTTAATCTAGATCTCATTATGCTAGCTTGAACATTATAGTGATTGCCATAAGTTACCAGTTTGATGTCCACTTTATTATGATGTTAATCACATGCCCATTCACTTTGTTATTATGCCAGTTTATGTTCATGTTTATGCCAAGAAATGTTGAAACTATCACCCTTGTTAAATTCCCTTTTATTGTTATAGCTAGGCTACTTTATAGCCTAGATGCCGCCAAAATACGTACAAATACATTAGAGAGGAAACGGGGAAAAAGGGATTATAATTGGCATGATTTATGTAATGTTTAATATGAAATGGGACATGTAATTCAAAGGGTAAAACATAGAAATAGTTACCTATAATGACATAGGTAGATTTGGATTAATTTGGAATGTTTAGTAATTTACAATTAGGAACTGTAAATTATACTTATGACACGAGGTTAGGTCACATTAGTGGTGGAAGTCTGCCCGGACCCGACCAGCATATCCAGCAGCCACTTATGTTGAACCTAATGTGGGATGTCTAAGTACGCAAATACGAATCGGGCTAAGACACGAGGTTAGACACAACTGTGGAATAAGACTGCCCGAACCCAACCGGCATATCCAGCATCCACACGTTGTAGGCCTAATGTGGGAGGTCTAGCCCATTTTAACCATAATTGGACATGATATTGAAATGGACTACTTAACCTAATTTAGTATGACTATGGACTTAAGTTTGGGTTAAGTAAAATTGGATGGGTAGTGGTGGGTTAAGTAAATAAGAGGGGGTGGGTAATATATATATACATACATACATATATATATGCCCACGAACTTAACCCAATAAAGTTATGTAATTAATGACACCTAGTGGTATACATAACTGGTAGATAATGTAATGAAGTTATGTAATTAAAGAGACCCGTTAGGGTATGAATAACTAGTATAGGGCTATGTAATTAAAGACACTTAAGGGTATACATAGTCAGTGGAAAACCTAGTGAGGATACAAGATAAGGGGGAGAGATTGTATCATATTGTGTGGGACCCATTTTAGTCAGTAACCCCGGGTTGGTATCAAGTAAAGAACTTCGTACTGGGCGGAGAAGGGGCACGCTTACTGATTGATTGTAAGAGATCCAAACGAGGTGGATAGTATGGGCGGCGCAAACCGACGGGGGACATGTGCGTGCATGGGTCTAGCAGAGGGGGCTAAAATGCCCGTGACACCAGTAGGTATGGTTATGCACACCACGGGTTGCAACTTTAGGAAGTAATACCTCCTACTGTGGGGCCAGCACAAGATATCTACAGGGTAGGGAGCCGATCAATTAGGGTAGTTGTTAAGGTATACTTGGATGTATGCCCTAAGCCTACCAACTCATAGTGGAAGGGATCATATCATTTCAGCTATACTAGTAATCATGCAGAGTAGTCATTAGTGAGGCACATACACCTTATCTTGCTTACCTTATCACACCTGCCATTTATGTAGTGATGATCTCTCTTATCCACTTTATATGCCTATCATGTTGCTTTAATTTATCTACTGGCTAAAAGTAATTAGACTCGCTAGACTTTATGTCTGACCCTGTTGTTTCTCCTTCTTTCATCCGTTTCCCCCTCCCCCCAGGTTCTCAGGGAGGAAACACTCACACTTAATCAAGAATCATATATCAACTTGCTAGGAGCTACTTCGGAAGTATGACACAAGTTCTTGTCTCTACTATGGCTTAAATCTTTTATTGGGGAAATGATGCTTTTTATTTACTTATGTACTCTGATGGTGCAAGACAGAAGTTATTTTATTGTAATGGTTTTTGTGACTTATGAAATTGTGGACCACAATATTATGACTTATGTTTGAAATAAATGTTTAACTTTTCCGTTGCTATCTTATTTATATCTGTCTTGTAATTATTCTGTGTCTGTTTACCTATAGCTCTTCACGAAACTTAATGCATTCCGTTAGTGAGTGACATTAATGGACGTGGGGTGTCTCAGTCTTAGTGAGTGATAAAACAACTAACAAACTTCAACAATAAAGTATATGAGAATTGGTAGATTAACAAACCAATCTACCAAACACAGGAGAACAACCCAACTCCCATCTTCCCCACATCAGACAGTGATAACCTTTACGATAAACAATTCAACCATTCATCCAGGAAACCAGAACACCCATTCAATCATGGTAAAGCACTCATAACATCCAGATTATATGTATCTCATGTAAACCATCCTAATCGAATTCAACATCCCTCAAGCACAAGCCCCAAAGGCCTAAACCAATATCAAACAAGCATCCAAGGAACATCTCCTTTGATGTTGGACAACCTACATGAGACAGTACAACCAATCATCCATGACAGACTCTGGCTATCACCGCCAATCCTACTTTGAAACCATCGTTAATCGTATGACAGCCAACCTTGCCATATGTCAAGGGCTAATGGCAACCCCAGTTCTAGCATAAACTTCATACGCCTTTCAACGATACATATCTATGTCCAACCTTGACAACAAGGTCTTTCAACGATACCTAGGGTACCCGACCTACAACCGGTCATTTGGGTGTCCCGATCGTATACAAAGGCGTAGCGAAAGCTATTCGGTAATTAAAGGAGAAAGAGAAGGTGTAGAGGGCGAAATCATTAAGAAGAGAGGCAGAGAATTCAGTGGACGGGATAAGAATTTTCGCCATTTCCAGAGATTTGCTAAAGCCATTTCGACCTGATATGGTTTACATGGTTATCACTATTTCACATGTTTTATATCTGTGATCGTTACTAATATATTCATTGTTTTACACTGATCAACGAACTCCATTCAACACTTTGAACCTCCCAACTTGAATTTACTTTGAAGTCACACCATCACCAAGCTAAGTTACCCCACTGCGCTGCGGCTTGAGTAGGGTTCGGGGCGTTGCCCCCGAATTTTTTTTTTGCTTTTTCTTCCAACTCGGGTCGTACTCGAAAAATGTACTTTTTCAGCAAATAACCCTTTGCGACCGAAACCCCTTGGTACGACCGACCCAGGCTTTGCTCGACCTAGCATGACCGACCAGACCGCTTTGCTTGACCCAACATGACCTACCAGATCACTCTGCTTGACCCCTCCTACGCGACTAATCCAAACACCTCACCAAGACATGACCGACTTGATCCATGTTTGTTCAACCCAAAACATGACTAACCCGACCACATTATTGTGCGACTCGAACCACTACATAACCCGTATGCTGCTCAACCCAACTTGCTCGACCCAACCTGCTCGAACGACCACTTGCTCGACTGACCCAACCATTTCTTTTCCTCCAAGAAAACCTCCCCATGGTTCGACCGACCCTCCATATTCTATCCACCATATCCGACCTTCTATGTTTGACCAAAACCTGCATTCTCCAATGCAACTCCAATTTCGATCAAAACTTCACCAAAACAATTCGTTTGACGAAACTAGCTAATCCAATACATCCAATAAGATCACAAGCATGATATGAAATCAACAATAACACCAATATGACAATTCCATCAACAAACATGTAAAATTCAACAAAATCACCATAAATGTACATATAAACAAAACTATGGATCTAACTTGCACATTCAAATGAAATGTTATAGAAATTACCTATCTAAACATGCTTGATCAGATTATAGGTTGATTTATATGAAAATGGACTTACTAATGCATAGATCTTTGGAAAAACACTTGAAATTGATGAAAAACATGAACAAACATTCATATGCTTTATTGAATCCATGTGATAGATGTAAATCACTCACCGATTTGGCAAAACAAGCAAAAATGATAGAAATAAGGATCCGGACAGTAAGCACCTCACACCAAATCCCTTGATCTGATGAATCCTTGCTTTAATTGATGTAGATCTAGCCTCCAATGGTATAGATCTTCAATTTCCCTCCTTGGATTTTGATTTTTAATGGTATAAAGGTGTAATACCCCGTATTTTAACACTAAAGAGGATAAATAGAAAATTAATTTAATATTCAGAATTAAGGAAACGGACTATGTCATTGCGTCCGCCTCGAAATTCTGGTCAAGATAGATACCTAGTTTGTGTAAAACGGATAACGTATGAAGAAGTTATGAACATTAGAAGTTTGACGATCAAAGCAGGAACAACTGGAGCACTTGACAAGTGCACCAAAATATTTTTACACTGGCGCACTTGTGAAGTGCACCTATATTAGTTTTTGGGCATCTAGACCCAAGTAGGTGTTAACCCATGTCCCGATTCCCCCTAGGGTTGATGTGACAGTCGAATTCCGGAGGCTGGCAGCTATAAACGTACCCTCATTTCTCTTGTTTTCTCATACTAAAAATAATGGAGGCCAATTGTTGTCAGTGCCTGAATTGAATCTAATCCTTTCTTCTTCTTCTACAAATCAAGTTTAAAGATAAAAGTGTTTCAAGTGTAGTTCTGAGATTCAAATTTGATTTTCTCCTTCTATTCTTATAGATCCGATCATTATGAGTTCAAGTTACCTTTAGAATTAAAAAATTAAAAATAAGACATGATATGACTGTGATTTGGGTATATGCTTAGGATTGAATCATGTTAGGTCTACTTTTTGATTATAGATCTAATTCAATTTAGATCATTTTTGTACCTATCATGTTGTAGTTGATTTGGATCTTAACCGTTATCATGTTAGATCTACTTTTTGATTTTAGATATAATTCTATTTAGATCATTTTGTACCTATCATGTTGTAGTTGGTTTGGATCTTAACCGTTATCATGTTAGATCTACTTTTTGATTATAGATCTAATTCTATTTAGATCTTTTGTACATGTCATGTTGTATTTGATTCGGATCTTAACTGTTATCATGTCAAATCTTCTTTTGATTGCGGATCTAATTCTTTTTAGATCATTTTGCACCTATCATGTTGTGGTTATTTTGGATCCTAACCTTATTTATTTTAGATCTACTTTTGATTATGGATTAATTCCCTTTTTAGATCATTTGGTACTTGTCATGTTGTGGTTATTTTAGAACTGTCATTAGGTGGACATGTTTTAGATTTGGATCTAAACTTTCAACTAATTGTTATGACAAGTCTACCATGGTTTCACTGTTTAGACTACCTTGTTCCTATCATATTGCAGTTAAAAAGGATCTATTATTAGTTTGACATCTAAATTATTATTTAGATCTTATCATGCCAGTTATTACATCGCTATTATGTTAAGATTGATTTTAATAGCACATGTTCACTAGATCCATTCATATATTTCCATCTTATCATTATGTAATTATATGATTATGACACCACATGTTTATGTCAATCTTAATTAGAATAATTATTTCTGTCACACTGTCCCTTTTATTTTAGCCTGGCTATTTTCTAGCCTAGGCATGACGTTAAATTGTGCGAACACGTTATAATGGGAACGAGGGGAAAAAGGGTATAAATTAGGCATAATTTGTAAATGGAAATTTTGGCATAACTTAATGTTTATAAACATGAATTTGTGCATATAATTAATTATGAACATAATTGGGGAAAAAGAGGCATGGACACCTATACATACATAGGTATAATTAAATAATAATTGAAATGCCTAAGATTACAGTAATTAGAAACTGTAATGGCACTTATGACACGAGGTTAGATTGCACTTGCAGTGGAAGTCTGCCTGGAACCGACCGACATATCCAGTGACCGCAAGTGGTGAATCTAATGTGAGAGGTCTAAGTGCACAAATACGAGACATCCTATGACACAAGGTTAAGCCCTACTTGTGGAAGAAGTCTGCCTGGAACCGACCGGCATATCCAGCGTCCACAAGTTGTAGGCCTAATGTGGGAGGTCTAGCACATTTTAACCATAATTTAATATGGTAATAAAGATGAAAACTTTACCTAGTTGAATCCATAAGGATTGTATGAGCCTGTTGAATCTGTGGGGTTAAGTAAACCTATTAAGTATGTGGGGTCAAGTAAGCCTGTTAAATCGATGGGGTTAAGAAAACATGTTTAATCGGTGGGGTTAAGAAGACATGTTAAATCTGTGGGTTAAGTAAACTTGTTAAATCGGTGGGGTTAAGCAGACCTGTTAACTCTATGGGGTTGAGTAAACCTGTTAAATCTGTAAGTGTTACTAGAACCTGTTAATTTAGAAAACTTAATCTGTTGAATATGTTGGGGTTATTTTGACCCGTTAACTTGTAAAGTTTAACCCGTAAATTTGTAGGGTGTTATGTGAATATGTTAAATCTGTTAGGCATAATATGTCAAAATCCTAGTTAGTTGGGGACACAAGATATGTAAGGGTTGGCTTGTGTCATCTATTGTGTGGGACCCATATTAGTCAGTAACCCATTCTGGTATTAAAGGGGACCCCGCACTAGGTAGAGGTCATGGCACGCTTACTGAACTGATTGTAAGAGGTTCATCTGAGAGGAGGTGTTTACTGGAGCGTTCCAATGGACTCATGTGTGTGCATGAATACGTCCTTCATCCGGGAAAATAAGCCACTGTAGCACCAGTAAATAAGTCTGTTTCCTTATGTAGGTTTCCACTTTAGGAAGTAATACACCCTACTTTGGGGGCAACAGATGGTATTTATGGAATAAGGAGCCGATCGATTTGGTGGTAGTAAATAGGCTACATTTAGTGTTGTCTGTTTCTGGGGGTACTTGTGTTTTTGTCTGGGCTAACACCCGTTATTACTGTTGAGGTACCGGATAATTCTGTTTGGGTTAAAACCCGGTACTAGAGTACACCCAAAACTACCATTATATTTTTGTTGGGATCATCCTGTTTCTGTTAGGCAAATATGGAGTATGTAATCTTGTTACATATTTGTTATACTAGTATTGGTGTAGAGAAATATCTAGAAGCACAATATACTCTATCATGTTTACCTTATCACCCTTACCTATTATGATGATATCTCTCTTATCCACTTTGTATGCCTGTCGTGATACTTTTACTTATTTACTTGCTAAAAGTAACTGGACTTGCCAGAATTAATGTCTTACCCTTTATGTTTCCTCTTCTTTCTTCCATTTCCCCCTCCCCTCCAGGTTCGTACGGTGGGAAATCTCAGGCTTAGTCAGGACTCGGTTATCATCTTGCTTGGAGCAACGTTTGAAGTACTGCTCGGTTTCTATCTTTAACACTATGGCTTTGTCTCTTTTAGGGAATTATGCTTTTTATGTATTTTTTATACTCTGATGGTACAAGACAGAAGTTTTATACTATTGTAATAGGTTTTATGTAGTTTCAAACTTATTTATTTTGGACCACGATGCCATGATTTATGTTTGAAATAAAATTTTAAATTCTGCTATTGCTTTTATATCTGTCTTTTAATAATTTTGTTTCTGTTTACCTATAATGCTTCACGAAACTTAATGCATTCCCTTAGTGAGTGACATTAACGGACGTGGGGTGTCACACTTGGTATCAGAGCTGAAGGTTACCAAATTGGATAAAATATTTTAAAAATTATTTTCAAAAACAATTTAAAAGAAAGCATTTTCAAAAGAAAAGTCTATTTTGAAAAACATATTCCCCAAAGCCATATGTAATATCTCTCGATTCTCCGCTTGATTCCTTTTTCCTTTTTGTCTGAGGAACTGATTCTCCTCTAAAGGTGTCCCCATTGCGGCATGGTTCCGTAGGCATGTTAAAACTACGGCACATGTTGAAGGGCACTGAAGTGCCTAACCTCCATCTATAGCAGCAGTAGTTTCACCTACGGCTAATTTTTTTTCGAGCTTCGTAAGAATTCCCATGTAATGGAGGCATCTTTCTAGAGACTTGTTAGCTTGTTACGCAAAGATGGTAAAAAGGAGAATAAGGGAGTTAGGGCTAAGGAGTACGTCCGAAGAAGGAAAAAAATAGTGGCCTAGACGGGAACATAGATAAAGCTCGGATAAATGTGAAAAGAAAGAGGCTAAGGTCGAGGAAACACAGAACAAGAAAGTTTGGCACAAGAAAGAACAAAAACAAAGGGGCGGAAAGCATGACAAAGCTCAAAGCAAAAAGAAATTCCATGGTTACGGGAACGTGGGTCATTTGGTCAAAAGCCGCTGAAAAAGGAAGAATGCTTGCTTCAACTATGGTGAAATCGGACACTATACTAGTGAGTGCCCAAAGAAGCAAGGGCCGGACCAAAGGGCAAGATCTTCAAGAGTGCAAGTGCATGCTCTCTTGGCTGGTATACCGGATAGAGGTAGGAAAGTTTCTATTGAAGGATTGATTTTCTCTTTCCAATCATCTTGTTAGAACTTTTTAATTCAGGTTCTTCGCCTTCTTTTATATCTGATTTTTTGATTAATTCTCTTCACCTTAGTACTAGTATGGTTTTGGATCCCGTTGTCATCTCAAACCCCATTGGGGGTACGACTCATCTGTATATGATTTGTCGAGGTTTAAGAATATCCGTGTTAGGCATCGAATTTGAATACGATGCATACGTACTTGGTTTTATAGGATACTGTCTGATTCTAGGGATGGATTGGCTAGCCATGTATAGTGACATTCTAGATTGTTAGAGGAGGGTCAATAAATTTCCGACTTGCCATAGGAAGACCCTCGAGATTTCTTGTGACCCCTGTCATACTTAGTTTCCTAGAATCTCTTAATGCAACAATTGATGATCTGCAACCTACACCAGTAGTTCGTGAGTATTCAGATGTTTTGAGGGGGTTCGGGGCTTACCTCCGAGACATATGATCGACTTTTTTATATACCTGTTGGACAATGCAAAGCTAGTTGCATTACCTATGCGCCATATGGCCCCAAGGGGAAGGAGGGAGCCCAGCAAACAAGTAGGGGAGCCGAGCATGCTTGAAGAAGTTAAGGTAGAATGGGAGGTGACAAGTAGACAAGTTTCTTTCCAAATTCTTGGTTCAGAAGTTAATAGGCTACGTAACCAATAGGATGCAACTTGGGAGATCGAAGACAAGATTTCGCGCTTTGTACCCTTTTCTTTTCAAGGGAATGTTCTTAACCTCCCTTCCAAAAACTTTTATTCGTGCTTGCATCTATCATTTAAGTATATCCTATCGATCGAATCTTCGACCTTTAGGTAGGAGTCCCATGATTGTAAACATGTGTTTGAAACATGTTACGTTTGATAGTTGCAAGTGGATGCAAGCGTTTGCTAGTTGTTGCTCGTGGATGCATATACACACACATTAAGCACCAGATCGACTAAATCCCTCTCATACTGCATATGGATGTGTGTGCATTTTCTTCTTTTAATGGATGAAATTGAATGTATCATCATATGGATGTTGCATTTGGACAGATGATTAAGCACCCAAATAGAACTTACATGTTATAATAGGATTGTTTCATACATGTTGGACTCATGACACATACATACATTGCATTAAGGAGGTCAACTGAATCAATGGACCGCATGATCTTTCGTATTAGTGTTGGGACATATACACACACATCTTTGAATATGTTCATATAAGCACTAGAAAATTTTAAGGACAACGAATGCCTGTGATTAGTGGATGAGTAGATGGATAATGGATGGAAGTATACACTCTTCTTAACTTAGAGATTTCGGGGACAAAATCCTTTGAAGCAGAGGAGAACGTAACACCCCGTATTTTAACATTAAAGAGGATAAATAAAAAATAATTAATTTAATATTCAGGACTAAGGGAAACGGAAAACGTCATTGCATCCGTTTCAAAATTTAGGTCAAGACAGACACTTGGTTTGCGTAAAACGGATAATGTATGAAGAAGTTATGAACGGTAGAAGTTTGACGATGAAAGCAGGAACAACTAGCGCACTTGACAAGTGCACCAAGGTATTTTTGCACTAGTGCACCTGCGAAGTTCTCCCATATTAGGTTTTGGGCATCCGGACCCGAGTGGGTGTCGACCCATGGCCCGATTCCCCCTAAGGCTGATGTGGAAGTCGAATTCTGGAGGCTGGCAGCTATAAATATACCCACATTTCTCTTGTTTTCTCTTGCTAAAAACAATGGAGGCTAAACGTTGTCAGTTCCTGAAATGAATCTAATCCTTTCTTCTTCTACAAATTAAGTTTAAAGATTCAAGTGTTTCAAGTGTAGATCTGAGATTCAAACTTCACTTTTCTCCTTCTATTCTTATAGATCCGATCATTGTGAGTTCAAGTTACCTTTAGAATTGAATAATTAAAAGTAAGACATGTTATGACTGTGGTTTGGGTATATGCTTAGGATTGAATCATGTTAGATCTACTTTTTGATTATAGATTTAATTCTACTTAGATCATTTTTGTACCTATCATGTTGTTGTTGATTTGGATCTTAACCGTTATCATGTTAGATCTACTTTTTGATTATAGATCTAATTCTATTTAGATCATTTTGTACCTATCATTTTATAGCGGATTTGGATCTTAACGGTTATCATGTTAGATCTACTTTTTGATTATAGATCTAATTCTATTTATATCATTTTGTACCTATCATGTTGTAGTTGATTTGGATCTTAACCGTTATCATGTCAAATCTACTTTTGATTGTGGATCTAATTCTTTTTAGATCATTTTGTACCTATCATGTTGTGGTTATTTTGGATCTTAACCTTAATTATTTCAAATCTAGTTTTGATTATGGATCTAATCCACTTTTTATATCATTTTGTACATGTCATGTTGTGGTTATTTTGGATCTGTCATTAGTTGGACATGTTTTAGATTTAGATCTAAACTTTTGCCTTATTGTCATGATAAGTCTACCTTGGTTTCACTATTTAGACTACGTTGTTCCTATCATATTACGGTTAAATAGGATCTATTATTAGTTTGACATCTAAATTATTATTTAGATCTTATCATGCCAGTTATGACATACCTATTATGTTAAGATTGATTTTAATATCACATGTTCACTAGATCCATTCATATATGTCCATCTTATCGTTATGTCATTATATGATTATGCAACTACATGTTTATGTCAATCTTGATTAGAATAATCGTTTCTGTCACCCTGTCCCTTTTATTTTAGCCTGGCTACTTTCTAGCCTAGGCGTGACGTTAAATTATGCGAACACATTAAAATGGGAACAAAGGGAAAAAGTTATAAATTGGGCATAATTTGTAAATGGAAAGTTTGGCATAACTAAATGTTTATAAACATGAATTTGGGCATATAATTAATTATGAACACAATTGGGGGAAAAGAGGCATGGACACCTATAAAGACATAGGTATAATTAATTAATAACTGAAACGGCTAGGATTACAGTAATTAGAAACTGTAACGGCACATGAGGTTATATTGCACTTGCAGTGGAAGTCTGCCCGGAACCGAGCGGCATATCCAGCGACTGCAAGTGGTGAATCTAATGTGAGAGGTGTAAGTGCACAAATACGAGATGTGCTATGACACGAGGTTAAGCCCTACTTGTGGAAGAAGTCTTCCCGGAACCGATCGACATATCCAGCGTCCACAAGTTGTAGGCTTAATGTGGGAGGTCTAGCACATTTTAACCATAATTGAATATGGTAATAAAGATGAAAACTTAACCTAGTTGAACCCATAATGATTGCATGAGACTGTTGAATCTGTAGGGTTAAGTAAACCTATTAAGCATGTAGGGTTAAGCAAGCCTATTAAATCTACCGGGTTAAGTAAATATGTTAAATCGGTGGGGTTTAGCAGACTTGTCAAATCTACAGGGTTAACTAAACCTGTTAAATCGGTGGGGTTAAGCAGACCTGTTAAATCTGTAGGGTTGAGTAAACTTGTTAAATCTGTAAGGCTTACAAGAAACTGTTAATTTAGAAAACTTAACCTGTTGAATATGTTAGGGTTATATTGACCCGTTAACTTGTATAGTTTAACCCGTAAATCTATAGGGTGTTATGTGAATATGTTAAATTTGTTAGGCATAACTTATCAAAATCCTAGTTGGTTGGGGACACAAGATATGTAAGGGTTGGCTTGTGTCGTCTGTTGTGTGGTACCCATATTAGTCGGTAACCCATTCTGGCATTAAAGGGGGAACCCACACTAGGTAGGGGTCAGGGCACGCTTACTGAACTGATTGTAAGAGGTTCATCTAAGAGGAGGTGTGTACTGGCGCGTTCCAACGGACTCATGTGCATGTATGAGTACGACCTGCATCTGGGAAAGTAAGCCACTGTAGCACCAGTAAATAGGTCTGTGTCCTTCTGTAGGTTGCCACTTTAGGAAGTAATACACCCTACTGTGGGGCCGACATAGGGTATTTACTGAATAGGGAGCCGATCGATTAGGGGGTGGTAAATAGGGTACATCTAGTCTGGTCTGTTTTTGTGGTGTACTGTGTTTCTATCTGGGCTAACACCCGTTATTTCTACTTGGGTACTGGATAATTCTGTTTGGGTTAAAGCCTGTTACTGGAGTACACACGAAACTACCATTATATTTCTGTTGGGATCATCATGTTTCTGTTAAGCAATTAGGGAGTATGTAATCCTGTTACATATTTGTTATACTAGAATTGGTGCAGAGAAATCTCTAGAAGCACAATATAATATATCATGTTTAACTTGTCACCCTTACCTATTATGATAATATCTCTCTTATCTACTTTGTATACCTATCATGATACTTTTACTTATTTACTTGGTAAAAGTAACTGGACTCGCTTGACTTTATGTCTGACCCTTTTATATCCTCTTCTTTCTTCTATCCCCTAGGTTCGTAGGGTGAGAATTCTCAGGCTTAGTCAGGACTCAGATATCACCTTGTTTAAAGCAGATTTTGAAGTACTGCTCAGTTTCTATCTTTAACTACTATGGCTTTGTCTCTTTCGGGAATTCGCACCTCGAGGGTGCAAGGCTTTGCACCTTGAAGGCTGAGCGAATGGGAGTTTTCGGGGGTGCCGTGAGGTCTTTGCTATCGCGATCCATCTTTGTCTGGTTTCCTTCGTTCTCAAGCGTCCCTTTCGATTTTAGTTCCACTCGATGCGTTGAGTTGAGCGGGTCTTGTGAACTTTTGGGAACCGGACCAAAAAGTCAGTTAACATTTGCCCCCAAAGTACGTCTTATATTGACATGATGTGCTTTGGATTGGTTGAGTCTGTAATTGAGTTGTTGGTTTATCCTATAAGTTAAAGGAAGACACATGTTTATCGATAGACTTGCTCGTTTTTTGGTTGCGAGCGAGCTGTTGCTGGCGTGGTTCCATGCTCACACTACCAAGTATTCGTAAGGCATTGCCTCGTGTGCCTGCGAGATCAGTGTGCGTAGGGAATACATCTACATGAGCGCGTGGCTCGAAGTTTGGTACCTGAGGGGTTCGGTTCTTTCTCTCCCCCCTTTTTCTTTTTTTTCTTTTTTTCGAGGGTGCAAAATTTCGAGAACCACAGAGGTTCGAAATTTCGACCCCAGGGATTCGGAATTTCGAACTCGTGGGCTTGAAATTTCAAATCTTGGAGGTTCGAAATTTCGAACTTGGGGGTTCTAAATTTCATACCCATGGGCTCGAAATTCTTGGAAATGCGAAGGGACTATTTCCTTTTATTATAAATAGCCCCACCTCCTCCTCATTTTCTTCTTCTATTGTTTTTTGCTATCTCGACCGCCATTGATTTCGAGCTTTGAAGCCTAATACTTTTCGAACTTAGACTTAGGTAATGTATGCGGTCGAGGCGCGAGGAGGAAAGAGGTCGAGGTGTTCAGGCTCGGCTGGAGTGGTTCGATGCGAGGGAGAGAGAGGCGAAGGCCTCGACTGGGTCGGAAATTTTGACCCTCTTAAGGTTCAAAATTTCAAACCTCTAGGGTTCGAACTTTCGAACCTTCGTGGGTTCACGTTCCTGAAATTCCAATGTCGAAATTTCGAACCTGAGGGGTTCGAAGTTCCAGACCTTTAGACTTCAGAGTTTCGAACCTTATGGGTTCAAATTTCTGAACCTTGGAGGATTTGGGTCCTTGAGCCTAGGGTTCAAATTTTTGAACTTTTGGGGTTCGAATTTTCGAACCTTGATGTTCGGGTTTTCGAACCCTTAGGAGTTCGAATCTTGGTACTTTAAAGCTCGTACTTTTGAACTATGAAGCTTGTCGGAGCCTCTCTTGCTCATCGCGGTTGCTTGTTTTGCCGCTAGCTTAGCTACTTTGTGTCATGCCTTGGTGGGGTATCGTTTTTCTGGTTCAGTACTTCGATCTCCTGACTGCCTGCCCTTAAGTTTACATATCTCAAATTTGCTTGTGTGATTGCACGCGGGCATATGGTGACAGTTACGTGGACAAGGACATGAATTCTTCACACAGGATAGTGCATATATCCGAACTATGACTGAATTATTGGACTGTTTAACTTTCCTATGTATCTCTTAATCTTGCATGACATCGTGCACACATGTTAGTTTTCACCAACACTACGTGTATAGTTTATTCCAATATGATGTCTAATACTAGTGTCTTAAAGTATAGTTAACCATGCAAATAATATCAAAGATGAGAAAAATCTTGGAAGCCGAGGCTTCCCTGTCATCATCACATTCATCTGATTCTACCAATTGCAGTAGCTCGAGTGGCAGCGAGCTTGAGACTACCGAGGGATCCGTTCCTTCCCAGTCGGCCAGTTCACACGTAGTGTCTGATCACGTGGAACAACTAGAGAGGCTACATTCTCCTTTCATATGCGAAGAGGTTGAGAATGTGGACATTATGAACGAAGATGCCACGTCGGCCCAGTGGCCCCGAATATGCTACCCGATGTTGTTATCTTGGAAAATCTGACGAACTCGGTACCATCGCGCCTGGATGCTATGGTGGTGATGAAAATGGCACAGCGATTCCACATACCAGTAGGTGATGCGCATGCACCGGGAGAAGGTGGAAGGGCTCACGCACCGCCCGAGGGTTTAACTGCCTGGAACCGAAAAGCGTGCTTTGTGGGGTGTGTGCCCCCAGCCAATAATTTTATTTGAGACATGTTGTCTTACTACCACCTTGCGCCTTCGCAACTACATACAAATGCTTACTCGTCGCTCCTAGGTACTTACGTTCTATACCGAAAGTATTTGAACATAGAACCCACCGGAGGGGACATTCGGTATTCCTTCAGCCTGAGAAGGACGTCTAGCAGATCGCCTTCCCAATGGTTTGTAGAAGCGACAGCCGAAACCAAATTCTTTAGCGGGACGTGGCCATGGTCGTCGGTATTCAAACAAGACTGGTTCCTTGTGAGCTACCCTCCTAGGTTTGCAAGGAGGTGGATTGAAGGAAGTAAGTGCTTTCAAACATCGCTTCCAATTTTAAAATTCTTGGATTCCATGTCTTATCATTATCCTTTTTTATTGCAGTAGGGAATCCAGGGGCACCCATTGACGAAGAGTATAAGCAGCATCTCGATGCCTTGCGGGCGATTCTCGAGGAATTTCGCAAAACAGAAACTATAACGAGCCAAAAGCGCCTTCGCCGTGCGGGGTTTCTTCCTGACGATGGGGTTGTAATTAGGCCTGCAGTGGCAAGCGGTGTACCAAAGAAGGTGGTGGCAAAAGTCCCTGTGATCCCTGGTCAGAAAAGGAAGATGCCCTTTGCTGGGCCCTGACCGAAGAAGGTCGTCAAGTTCCAAGGATACCTCGGTGGAGATGGGGCTCGTAGCAAGGAGGCTACAGCAGGAGATGAGGGCCCATTGAATGCTCCCATTCCGCCCATGTCTAGAGGGATGGAGGAGGGAGAGTTGATTAGGCCATTGCCTCCAGTAGCTTCTCCTAGAGCTGCCACCCTGCCCGGGGACGAGCGCCAGTTTGATGACCTGAATAAACTTGACCTTGACGTACCCCTACGGCCGACTCCGACTATCATGGATGACTTAGCTCTGGCCGCGGAGGGGTTAACTCCTTCGAGCAGATCACAATCTGGTCTGTTGAGAGAACACTTAGGGCATACACTCATTAGGACTGCATACCATTGTAGCTTATCTGAGCATGCGACTTAACTGATTTCATTTCATTTCTTTGACAGGTGATATGGCAAGAAGACGTGGAGGACGAGGTTATGGACATGGACGTGTAATGAGCACCAAGGTGGAGATCGATCTCGATGATCTCCGACTCCTCCTCCTGCTCCAGTTCGAGTGTCCGAGGGTGACTCTCGATTTAATTTAGGGGGTCCTCGGTGTCAGCCCTTGGCCGCCACTTCAAGTGTCGCGGTTCATGCCCCTGTTCCGAGGGAGCTACCACTCGCCCAGCCAAGATCGGAGAGGGCGATCGTAACCGAGGCGCGAGACCTAGCGACTTCCGAGAAACAAAGGCTTGTTATGGAGGAACAGAGGACATGGTTGAAAACGAATTTCCCACGACAATACTTTGATGAGCTGACCGTCCTTCCAGATTGTCACCCATATCCCGTAATGGACTCCGTAGAGATCTGGTGCATGTGAAGAAAGTGTATCATCAGGCTGACGAGCTTAGCACCAATTCTTTCCATCTATCGGAGCTGATCAAGAGGAAGAATATGGAGCTCATGAATCAGCAGTAAACTACCGATGCTGAGAAGACCACTGCCATTCATCTAAATGCTGACATTGATAAGCTTGCTCTTGGTACTATGAGCACATTTTCGTTTATTCTCGTATCTTTAGATGCTAACTAGTGAACCTTGTTGTTGTAGCTGAGATAAAGAAATGATATGAGGCACTCAAGAGAGAGGCTGATCACTCCTGCTCTGTTTTCACTGGAACTATAGCCTATCTTACTACCCAGAACACGGCCTAAAGATGGACAAGGCCGAGGTGAATAAAGTATGTGCCGATCTGGAAAGGGAAAACGCTTTAGTCTTTGACCTCCAAACTGACAACAATGCTCTGGGAGCCGAGAATGACAGCTTGAAGAGGAAGCTTAAGGAAATGAAGAAGGCCAAGGAGGACACAAAGGATAGTATCCGGGATGTGCTGGGCACTATGGATGGACTGAGAGAGGCACAACTGAGAGAGGTGGAACAATTGAGAGAGGAGCTGGAGGATACAGAGTTGCGAGTGCAATCATCTATGGTGGAAGACATCCAAAACATGTACGTTAAGGTCTCGAGATTCCATGGACTCTCGTGGGTTGACGATTATCCCCGGGAACTAGCTTGGACTTGGGAGAGGCCGGCGCCGTTTGAGGCCTTCTTCCATGAAGTGGATGTGGGAACTTTAGATGAACGCCAACTCGCGTTTGATCTCCCGACTGTCGCGGAGCGGGAGAAGCTGGAGGAGGGTAAGAGGTTGCTTCTTGAGGATGCTGAGAGAGAGAGAGAGAGGCTGGAGAGGCTCACTGTGAGAAGGGGAAGTTTGTCATGACTGAGAGTGTTGTTGTAGCAGAGACATTTGCCGAAGCAAGCTCCTACCGGCCATCGGCTCCTACATTGGTTACGGTGAGCGATCCCACAACTTTGAGTCGGTACCGACCGAATATCACACTGAGCATCCGAGCTAGGAGAGGTAGGATTCACTTTACCTACCACCACCAGTACCCCTCCTGACATTTCTACGTTGTCCCTGCCCAGAGGTAAACTTATTTTGCCATGCATCCCCGAGGATGATGTAGTTACCAAATTTGCAGAGTAAAAGGTTGTGTTTTTACAATGCAGCCCTTCTTGAACAATCCATGACATCAGGCCATGCCCCCATGATCCCACAAGTGACTAAGTCTAGGCGAGAGCCTACGGAAGCGCAATTCAGAGAAGGCGGTGATCAACTTGATACCATCTCGGACATACAGATAACAACTAATCTTTATGAGGGTCTGATTAATGAAGGGGAGACAGTTGATGGACAAAGTTCCCACGTCAGAGGTCTGGTGGAGACTTCGATGGCAGCTATAGTGGAAGCTCAAAAAGCCAAGATGGTGGCTAAGAGCGAAGAAGTGGAGGAGAAGCGAGAGCATGACGAGGCTACTAGGAGGGAGGTCTTAGCGCAGACCTGGTAGAATGCTGAGGCGAGAGCCACCGACACAGTTGCCAAGAGGAAGGCCGATGAGGAGGCCGAAAAGAAGAGGGTTGAGAATGTGGCCCAGAAGAAGAGGTAGGATGAGGAAGCACAGCGAAGGACTACTGAGTCCCTTGAGAGAGCCAAGGCTGGTGAGGTCACACCGCATAAGTCATAGAAGCTCGCGGCGCGGTGAGCCGCTAAATAGGTCAAGGAGAAAGCTGAGTGGGAAGGCAAGGTGGTCCCAAAAACAAGTGATGTTGCGGTCGACCTCGCTGCTGGGAGTTCCCCCATGCCCACGCCGCATGCCCCTCTCATTGATATTACTGAGGTCTCAAGTGGCGATGGAACGGGCAAGAGGCGTGTCTCGGCTTCTCATGAATCGACCACTTTTGGGAGGGGCCGAGACGGAAAGAGCAGGTCTGGTAAGAAGAGGCTCGATGTAAAGGATGAACCATCGAGCGCTGAATCTGCAAAAAAGTAAAAGCACAAAAGGAAGAAGCTTGCTTAGTGTCAGCAGCCTATGTAGGAGTTACCGCTTTATTTTGGTAGTGCAGACCAATAGTTTACGCGAGTACAATCCTCGCTTTTGGTTTTTCAAGACACGGTGTGGTTCTCATGTATACCCAATCATTAGAAAGAAAAAATGTTAGACACATAGTATGTTATAATGTGTGTTTGTTGAAATTGAAATATGAATTATTAAAGATCACATTTTGTGTTAAGTGTTTGGATGTTCTTCTTATATTTTTGGGTGTCCCATACTTGCATAAGCATACTTATCGTTACACCTAACAAAAAAGTGATTGTGTGCCTCATTCTGGGTCATCATTCCATAGGGGTGTGATAGTGTATCGTGCTCTGGGTCATTATTCCAGAGGGGTGTGATAGAGCATAGGCTTCTAGTAAGTTTCCCTCAACTCAGGGAACGCGTAGTTTACGAAGCTAGGCTGAGCGCCTGCTGTGTTGGGGTTGCCTAGGTTAACCCCAAGTGTAGCGAAGGCATATGACGTCGCGTTTTTCGGTCCATCCGGTGTATGGCTCTCCCGCCATTCACCGGGTTGAGGTGAGCTGCAGGTGTCGTTTATTCACCTGAGAAGCGAACCCCGGATCATCAGCCCGTAGGGTCCGATGGTGGCCATGGACTACCCCTCAGCCTTGAGAGCTTCAGGGAAGAAACGATTTAAGTGTTGGTCTCGGTGATGCGCCAAGATTCGACTGGTGCCCGCAACCTAGGGAGGGATGTACATCACTCCTGTCTGGCTGTTGGGCGGCCCCAAGTCGCTTGGGACTTGGGCATGGAACAATTTATCCTCGGTCTTGGCATAGGGCCAAGATTCGAGTTTGTAGTTATTTATAATCTGTCGTGCCGCGGGACAGTGAGTCGAGTAGCATTGCAGGCTCCCATGCTTGGGGTGCCAATGTAGCTATTATGTTTTGGCCTCGAGGTTGGCTCGAGGTTCGGGCGGTGGTGACGACTCCATGGTAGGAGGTCGTCGCAACAACCAATTTTTTGAACGTAAGCAAGTTGTCAAGATTGATCAAATGCGTCATGTGCGGAATAGACATAAATAGGAAGAGATGGGAAGTTGAACATCATTTCCACTAATAACTTTGGCAGTAATTGCCTTTACAATGCATTGAATTGTTAGAAAACAAAACATTGTTCCAAAGCATAAATAACTGTGTACTAAGTTATGTAAAGTAGCGGCGGAGATGTTCACTGTTCCATATCCTTAGGAGTTCAGCTCCGTCCACGGTTGCGAGTTTCAAAGATCCATTTCTAAGCTTCTGTTGTATGGAGTATGGACCTCCCCAACGAGGTGCGAGGCCTGTCGGTGGAGGAAGACCTATTTTAGGACGAGGTCGCCAACGTGGAGGTCCTTATGGCGGACCCTAGAATTGAAGTATCGGGCGACTCGTTGCCGTTGGGCAGCGACTTGGAGATCATCTTCGTTCCTTTATTCTTCCAACAAGTCAAGTGATCCTAAAAGTAAATCCTGGTTTGTCCTTGGATCAAAATAGGTGACTCGGTGAGATGGAAGCTTGAGTTCAATAGGAATGATGGCTTCTGATCCATAGGCGAGGGTGAAGGGAGTATGTCTGCTTGCTATCTTGTGGGTGGTTCAGTATGCCCATAGGGCTAGTGGAAGTTCGTCCGCCGGCATACCACCAACCTTTTCCAAGCGCTTCTTGATAACGGACTTAATAACTTGTTGACCATTTCGACCTGCCCGTTGGCTTGAGGATGAGCCACTGCCGAGAATCTCTTTTCGATGTTGTGCCGCTGGCAGAAGGCTTTGAATTTGACGCTCTCGAATTGAGTGCCGTTATTAGAAATGATAGCTTGAGGGACCCTATATCGAATAATGATGTTGCGTACAACGAAGTTGATCATCTTCTTGGTGGTGATTGTGGCGAGGGCTTCGGCCTCTGCCTATTTGGTAAAATAATCAACTGCGATGACAGCGTATCGTACCTCTCCTCTGGCCATTAGAAGAGTTCCAATGATGTCGATTCCCCACATAGCGAATGGCCGTGGGCTGATCATTTGTGTCAACTCAGTTGGCAGGGATCTCGGGACCTTTGAGAAACGCTGGCACTTTTCGCATTTGCAAGCATAGTCTGCGACTTCTTGATCGAGCGTAGGCCAGTAATAACCATGTCTAAGTATTTTTCTGGCTAGGGTTTTCCCTCTAGTATGGTCGCCGCACTCACCTTCTTACACACCGTTTAGGACTTTGATGACGTCATGATGGGCTACACATCTGAGCAATGGGACAAAGAAACCTCTGCGGTAGAGAATCCCATCCATAAGAAGATAGCGAGCCGATTGGCTGGTGAGTGCTCGTCTTTCCTTGTAGCTCCCCGGAAGGGTTCCGTGTTGTAGGTAATTCCAGATTAGTGTCATCCAAGATTCAGGTTCGGGTTTGGTGCTCATGACTGCCTCAGTCTGAATTTTCTTGATACTAGGGGAGTTGAGCACATCGACGAGGGCGAACCCCAAAAGTTGTGGATCCTCGGAGCTTGCTAGTTTGGATAGCGAATCTTCTTTTTCATTTTGTTCTCGAGGTATGTGAGTAATGACGAAGTAGTCGAGGCGAGCGAGTAGCTCCTGAATCATGGTCAAGTAGAGGGCGAGTCATTCCCCCTTGGCTTGATATTCCCCTTTTACTTGACGTACGATGAGTTACAAGTCGGAGAAGATTTGGATTGTCTTTAGTTTAAGCTCGATCGTGATTCTAAGTCCATCCATCAAGGCCTTATATTCCGTGTCGTTGTTGGTAGTAGAGAAATTTAGTTTTAGCACGTAGCATATTGGTCATTCCTCGGGGTGATGAACACGACTCCGGCCCCGGAGCATGTGTTGTTGGAGGGCCCATCCATGAATAATTTCCATTGAATGCTGGGGGCCTCCATATTTTTTGTTGGAGTCTCCTCGGGGGTAGTGAATTATACTATGAAGTCAACGAGAGCTTGTCCAAGGATGGCTCAGCGAGGAATGAACGTTATCTCAAATTGGCTCAGCTCCGTACTCCACTTCAATAGTCGTCCAGAAGCTATGGGTCGCTGCAGGACCGGTCGTATTGGCTGATTGGCGAAAACCTTTATAGGATGAGATTGGAAGTATGGTCGAAGCTTCTGAGAGGAAATGAGCAAGCTTAATGCCAACTTTTCCAGCTTTGGGTAATTCTTCTCTGCCCATGTTAGTCTCTTTCTAATGTAGTAGACGGGCCGCTGGACGCGGTCCTCGAGGTGGATTAATGCCGAGCTGACTGCCTACGTAGAAACAACCAAATAAATGTATAAGTCCTCATCGTCTATGGGCTTAGATAGGATAGGTGGTCTCTCAAAGTGATCCAGAAGTTCTTTGAACGCGAAAGGCATTATGGGGTCCACTCAAAATTGCGTTTCCCTTTTCGAAGTAAATCGAAGAAAGGGATGCACTTGTCGGTGGCCTTGGATATGAACCGACTTAAAGAGACGAACTTTCCATTTAAACTTTGGACATCCTTGATGTTCTTTGGGCCTTGGATGTCCCGATTAGCTTGGATTTTTTTGGATTAGCTTCGATTCCCCGGGAGTTGAAAATGGAAACCAAGAATTTTCGTAAAGCGACTCTGAAGGAGCATTTCAAGGGGTTGAGCTTCATGTCGTACTGGTAAAGGATATCGAACATTTTAGAGGGGTTGTGGACATGACCGTTGGATGCTTTAGATTTTACCAACATGTCGTCCACGTACACCTCCATAGACTTTCCGATTTGGTTTTTAAAGAGTCGATTAACCACTCCCTGATAAGTAGCGCCGACATTCTTGAGGCCGAAGGGAATGACGCGATAACAGGAAAGTCTATGGCCTGTTATGAAAGAGGTGTGATCTTGGTCACGAAGGTTCATTGGGATCTGGTTGCAGCCTGAATAGGCGTCCATGAAAGATAGCAGCTGTTATCTGGATGTTGAGTTAACAAGTCGGTTGATCTTTGGAAGTGGGAAGCTATCCTTGGGACATGCATTGTTTAGGTCGGAGAAGTCAACACACTTTCGCCATTTACCGTTGGCCTTCTTGACCAGAACGGGGTTGGAGGCCCACTCGGGGTAGTCGGCAGCGCGAATGAAATTGTAACACCCTATATCCGTTAGTGTCACTCACAAAGGGAATGCACTAAGTTCTGTGGAGCATTTAAGGTAAAAGATGCAGGTAAATTACAAGACAGATAATTAAAACAACGGAAATAAAACTTTACTTTATTGATAAAATAGTTTGTACAACAATTGTTTGCCAATACCAGAGTATCTGTCTTACATAATAAAGAAGCATAAAATAAAATTTATATTCCCAATGTAGCATGAGCTAGCCATAGCAGTGGAAAAGAGAATCCAAGCAAAACTTCGACTAATCTTCAAGTTTGGAAAGAAAAACTGAGCTAAGTAATAACGTTCCCTCCCTGCGGACCTGGGAGGGGGAACGGAAGACAAGAAAACGAAAGAAAATAGAGTCAGACATAAAGTCTGGTAAATTCAGTAACTTTCACCATGTGAACAGGTAAAAACAACATGACATGGATTAACTGAATACAAGACAATACCATGACGATAGGGCTAACAAGACGCAAGATATGCTAAGGTAAGATAAAACTAAATGTACTGATAAATTGGATTTAATGACAAGATGAATATACTGATAAACTGAATATGCTTCCATACTTTCTCTACTTCGCGATTACCTTATTATTCTGGTTTCTATATCTCTGCACCACCTAACTAGCGTCCAACTAGTAATCTGTATAAACGGATAAAACAATAACGTGATCCCAATTCCCGAAATTGTGGTTGTTTTCAGGTGTACATCTATTATTTATTACCATGATCTAATCTAGGGTTTTCTATCGAACGCTCCCTAGATCCAACCAGGGTTTACGCTACCTATTGAACATTTCTCGGATTTTCGGGTTTACGCGACCTAGGTCCAACTAGGGATTACACTACCTATCGAACGGTGCCCCTAATCTAGGACACACTACCCAGAGTGGTATATGTTCCTAGACTTTCCTAACGTATGTGTCGTGGATCGTTATCACTGTCTAGATGCATATGTCCTCTATAAGTGCGACCTGAGTCTCGTGGCAGGGAAAATCAAGAAACATGGAACTCGGTCGGGAGCTTTCAGATATCTGCCGATGCAGATGCTAAGGTCTATTTTTCCAGTGGATATGGTCCAACTTGACCCCTCCCTCAACTAATGAAAGGCACACCTTGGAAAATGAGAACTATACGCAGGCCCTCTATGCCCCACTAAACTATGGCCATCCGCACACATAACTAGATAGCAAGTATATGGTCTTTTGGAGTTGTCCGCCTTTCCGCTACACGTATCTCGACTGACTCAAGTTTGTAGGTAGACGACGAGTTGCTATCACAAGGCTACTGGTCTCGCCGAATCACGCTAGTCCATCCTAGTCTTTAGGTTGCCTTATATTGCAACCAAGTCATACCCTTGGTTCTTCTAACGCAGACCTTAACCTCTGTGAGCCCAGGCGGATCATCTGCAGCCTCACAGAGGGATACCAAGAGTACCCTCATGTCCCCTCGAAGCCGCGTGCTTCATAACCCAATTTGTTGGAGCCTTCTTTAAGATCAGATGGACGTTCGCTCCTTCTCGTGTTCTACTAAGGTTTACTACTTAGTTCCCTTAACTAAGGTTTACTACTTAGTTCTCTTTCTTGTCAAGTTGGATTGGTTAAGTGACATTAGTCAATTCAAGTTAACTTGACCCATTCATTTGTCATGTTAAACTGGTTAAGTGTTATCAACAGTTCATGTTGACTTAACCCTACCACAAACCAAGTAATATTGGTTAAATAATTCTTATTACTTAACCCCACCCCTTCATCTTGTATTGGTTAAGTGTTCCCGTAGTTAACTTAACCCTAACATCTGTTTAATTCACATGTTCTAATGGTTAAGTATTGTCCCTTCATGATTTAACTTAACCTTGTTCATTTGTCACACTATAATGGCTAAGTGTTCTAAGTTTACTTAACTCCACCTTCTAGTCTAGTTAACATGTTAAATTGGCTAAGTGTATTTTACTTAACCCCACCTTCTAGTCTAGTTAACATGTTATAACGGTTATTAAACCCTTACAAGTCTTGTCTTGTTAACAAGTTAAGTTGGTTAAGTGTTCCTATGGACTTAACCCTCCCATTCTAGCTTAACTGTTTCTTAGCTTTAAATTATTCTTTTAAAGCACCAACCACTCACATTAGGCAGATATTGTGGCGGTCACTGGATATGCCGGTCGGTTCCGTGCAGATTTGCACCGCAACCCAGTATAACCTTGGGTCCTTTTGGGCTCAATGCTCTAACCACCCACATTAGATAGGTATTGTTACAGTTGTTGGATTGTCGGGCGGTTCCGGGAAGTGTTATACCGTAACTCAATCTAACCTCGGGTTAGGCATATTCGTCTTTCCTAGATTTACATATTTATCCTTTTTGTCTATATGTAAATTGCTAACAACTCTTTTAAACAAATTTGGCCTATATTGTATTCATTTGTCATGCCCGCTAACATATCTATATTCTAGGCCCAAATCTTGATTTATCTATCGTTTAACCCAACCTGCAGTTCTATGCCAGTTTAGATCTAGTATTCCCATTTACAGTTCATGTCAAAACTAGATTTGACACTCTAGTTTACAGTTTATGCCTAAAGCTTAGGTTACTAGCCAATACTAGATTCAATACATCTTCTATAATTCACGTCAAATTACCCTAATATGCATCTAATAGTCGTGTTATAATACATGCTCTAAATTATGCCAAATAATATAGGTTTCATGTTATACCCAAATAACCCCGCATTCATAACGTATGTATACCATGATTTCACAAGTTTTCTAAATACTCATGAAACGAAACTAAAAAGGGAATAGAGGATAAGCATGAGAATTGACATAAAAGAATAGGCATGCAAAAGTGAGCCTAATACAAGGATAATAGATCCAATGGTTTTGGTGTACATAATAGTGAATAGGAATAAACTAAGCAAGTCACACCCTAGGTATGAGATCCAACAAAATGCCAGTTCGGTGTACAACATGGTTTGTAACCATAGTGTTATTGGTATAAACAATTAATCATAGTAGTCTTAGGCGATCAACCACAATCGTCATAGTCATAGTCATAGGTAGAAATGTCATAGCTATGAATCATAGGCGATTAACCACAATAGTCATGGATAATTAACCAAAATAATCCTAGGCAATTATCCTAAATAGTCATAGGCAATTAACTATAATAATTTCAAAGTTATGGTCATAGACAATAGTCTTATGTTCATAATCATAGGCAATAATCTCATAATCATGAATCATGGTTGTAGACAATAGTCTTATGTTCACAGTCATCGGCATAGGCATAATCTCATCGGTAATTAATCACAATAGTTCTTAATTAGATCCAAAGGCATATACAGGCACAGATTCAAATGAGAGGATCATGCATATTCTTATATTCATTTAATTTCATGCCACAAATAGATCTAGACGTTCAGATCTAAAAAAAGTAACTGACTTACATTGATCGGTTTCAGAAAAGGATAATCAAATAGTGTTGGTGATTTGCTATGATTTTCATGATGTTGCTCGCAACCGTTGAATTAGCCTTTGCTTCCCTTCTTGAAGCTTTAACTTTATTTAAATCTCCAATATGCAATTCCTAGCCGTAGTCTTCAAGAATAGTCTTCGTGTTTTATTTTAATTTATTTATTTCAATTATTCTAGAGGCAGCATAAGGAGAGAATAAAATGGTGTAAAGAAAATGGGGGCTAGGGGGCTGTTTATATAGGATTAGGCGGACGAATCTAGACTGAAAACGAGAGCAGAATCATCAGAATGAACCTAGGCTCAAAACTGGGTTTCAGCACCAGGTCGACCATTGAGACGACCTGGTCCCTGGGAGATCGACCATAGTGTCGACCCCCAGGTCGACCTGATCCTGGGCGGGAAAATTCCCGCCCAGTCTACGTTGGGGTTTGAATTCGAATTTCGAATTCGGATTCGACCCGTTTTTCTGTTCTGAAAATCCTTGAAACTTCGGAGGGTCATATCTCCCTCATACGGACTCCGTTTCTCAAAAACTCGGACTCGTTTCCAAGCAGAATTTTGAGACGAATGCAATGGCGCAACCTGTTTCCCTTGATTCTTAATTTAAAATTTATTTATACTTTAATTTGCGAAACTTAATGTTGTAGAATTACGGGGTGTTACATTCTCCCCCTCTTAAAAGGATTTCGTCCCCGAAATCTTCAAGTTAGGAAGAATGTGTCCAACCATCCAATCACCCATCTACTCAACCATTCAATCACAGACATTCATTGTCCTTAAAAAGATTTCTAATGCTTTCTTGTTCATATGCATAGTGCGTGCATATGTCTTTATCTAATGCAAAATCAGGCGATCTACTGATTCAGTTGACTTCCTTAATGCGAATTATGTCAGTGCCATGCGTCCAATCATGTATGCAAGCGTCCCTAGTTAAGTAAATACTACATGTGTGCATTGCCATTCATCCATATGCAACATCCATATGATAACATTTCAAATTAAATCCGTTAAGCAAATACATATATGCGAATGCAATATGAAGGTGACTTTGTCGTTCTAGCGCATATGGTGTGTATATGCATCCACGAGCAACCATTTGCAACCATCAATCATAACATGTTTCAAATACATGTTTACATCCATTGGCTTCTACCTAAGGATCGATGATACGCCCTAGAGGATATACCTTAAAAGCTAGAAAATATGCATAGAATTCCTAGAAAAAGAGATCAAGGATGTACCCTTAAGAAAAAGGGTTTGATGCGTGTATCCAGTTTTCAGTCTTCTAAGTCGCATCTTCTTGAGCTTCACTATTCTGTACCTTATCTAATTAATCTTCACGATTGCGAAGCTTCTTGACCTTCATTTCCAAAACTGTCGTTGATCGGAAAACTGGTTTTGCATTGTTAACTGGATATATGCGGAAGTCTATCTCGCATTTTTAGTGGTAAACTCCTAACCTAATCAAAAACATTTGCGTACTCATGGACTACCCTAACGGATTGCAAATCTTTGATAAATGCATTAAGCGATTCTAGCTAGCTAAGCCTAACTGATTCTTTACACGGAATCTCGAGGGTATTTCCAAGGCAAGTCAAAAGTCTAACTACCCTCCTTTCAGAATTACTAGCCAACCAACCCATGCCTAGAATCAACTCATAGCCCATGGAACCAAAAACATAAGCATTACGCTTAAACCCAACACTCAATATAGTTATTCTCAAATCCTTACAAACCAAGGGTAAACAGGCCGGACCACCAATTGGATTTGAGTCACTAATGGGATCTTCTACTATACAAGTACTAAGGTGCAGAGACTCAACTATGGAAGTAGATATGAACAAATGCGAAGCACTAAGATCAAAAGAGTACTAACTGGTTGATCAAAACGAAAAGCTAAACTTTTCCAACAGAGACTTTTACTATCTCTCTCTCAGGTATTCTGGTGGTGGAAGCATGCACTCGCCCTTCTGAAAATCCTGTCCCTCGTCCTTGCCCTTGTCCTTAATTATATGCCCCATTATACCATGGGAAAAGATACTTCCTCTTGTCTTAGGTTTTATAATTCCTTCTTTCTTCGTGAGTCGAGTTTATATCCATGAATTTCTCATCCTTGCATTGAGCTCCCTAGCCATCCCTGTGTAATCATATTGACAAGTTTCTCAAAAGCTGCCTCCATCGCATGAAAAATCTTTCAAAGCTTGAAAGAAAACTAACTGCAGGTGAAACTACTATGGCTATAGATGGAAGTCGGGCACTATTTTTCCCTTCGATAGGTATCGTAGCCTTATCAAGCCTACGGAACCGTGCCGCGATGAGGTTACCTCCCAGAAAGCCAGGAGCCCCGAAGACTCAAGAAAGAAGGGGACAAGAATTCAAATAGAGGATCAGAAAATAGTGTGTATGGCTTTTCGGGATATGCCTTTAAAACAAAACTTTTCTTTTTGAAAATGCTTCTTTTAAAACCGTTGAAAATAATTTTTCAAATCTTTTATCTGATTTGGTAACCTTTAGCTCTGATACCACGTGTAACACCCCACATCCGTTAGTGTCACTCACAAAGGGAATGCACTATGTTCTGCGGAGCATTTAAGGTAAAAGACGCAGATAAATTACAAGACAGATAATTAAAACAGCGGAAATAAAACTTTACTTTATTGATAAAATAGTTTGTACAACAATTGTTTGCCAATACCTGTAACACCCCACCTCCGCTAGGGTCACTCACAAAGGGAATGCACTAGTTTTGGTGGAGTATTATCTAGGTAAACATGCACAGAGATACCACAAGGCAGAACATAAATAAAGCAGCGGTAGAGATTAAAAACCAACTTCTTATTATTTTCAAGAAAAGAGTCAAAAACTCATATATCCAAGACACAAATTATTCCATTACATCAAGTTCCAAATAAGAAGCATAAACTTAAGATAACAAAAGTAGATTATTCCCCATAATTAGCAGAAGCAGCCATAGCATAGCCCAAGACCAAACTGTACATGAGCTGTCAGAAAGCAAGCTAAATCCAAGCTAAGAGCTAGTGTTTCCTCCCTGAGAACCTGGGGGGGGGGACGAAAGAAAAAGGGTCAGTCATAAAGACTGGTAAGCCCTAGTGACTTTCAGTATGAAAACCAGTAAAGGTAATATGATATGTGAAAACTGGAATTAAACATAAGGATGATAACAGAACTGGTGGGATAATTAAGATAACAAGATAAGTCAAGTCTAGCAGCGCATATTCAAGGTTCGCTGCAACAACTGTACTAGTGTTCTAACCCATGTCAAATATTAATCATGAAATGATTCCTTGGCCGAGTATCATGAAGTGACCCATTACGGGGTCCTACGGTACGATCTACTAATCGATCGGCTCCCTACAAGTTCTAGCTCGTCATGTGTCTGTGTTATACGGCCCAATCCTGAAGTGTAGTTACCTGTGCTAGGTCCACCAAAGGGTGTATCAAGTCCTATGGTGCCAACCACCGACACGAATCAAGCACGCACAGTGTAAATCTATGGGTGCCCAATGCCTGCTTTTTCAACTTCGGACTACGTGCACGACCATAGTCCGCCTGAACCTATAATGGCGCACCTACTCAGCCGTCGTTCTGGTCGCTTACAATCAGCCCAGTAATCGTGCCCCACCCTGCCTAGTCCCAGGGTATCGTGATACATCTAAGTGGGTTACTGCTAAAAAGGACCGCGTAACTAGGGTTTCTAATGGGTTAAGTGTTGTCATTCAAATTCGTGAGTTAACCCTATCCAAATCATGTATCAAGTTGGTTAAGTGTGTTCAAGCGGTTAATGACTTAACCCTATCAAATCATCGTGTCAAGTTGGTTAAGTATATTCAAGTGGTTCATGACTTAACCCTATCATGTGGCATTAATTCATTAATGCACTTCAACCACTCACATTAGACTAACTATTGTGGTTACTGGATTTGTCGGGCAGTTACGGGCAGATTTACACTACAACATAGTCTAACCTCGGGTTTTACGTGCGATATGACCAACTACCCACATTGGATCCTATTGTTTGCACCCACTGGATTTGCCGGGCGGTTCCGGGCAGATTTACACTACAAACTCAACCCAACCTCGAGTTGGCCATTTTCAAGTTTATCTAATTGTCATGCCCACATTCAAGTTTTCATGTCAAAATTGATGTCGAGTTTTCATGTCATGTTTCATGTCAAATTGTGTCAAGTTCATGTCCATATCCAGGTTCAAGTTATAATAACGTTCATGCTTAAAGTTCAAAGTCAATTCATCTTTTACCTAGTCTACCCAAACCGTATTCCCATCGTACGTAAGCTAGAATCGATATAAATAAATCTAATTAGGGAATAACATAAAAAGGGATAGGTATAAGGTGGAAAAAGTGATTACTAGCATAGCATGGTATGACTTGATAAAAGATTATAACATTACTGGCGTATGGAATATTGGCCTCAAACATAAAGATTCCAAATCTAGCAAAATAAGGTACTAGTCAAGATAACAGTTGTCATAAGGTGATAGTATAGTCATGGTAATGATTGACATAAGGCGATAGCATAGTCATGGTAACGATTAACATAAGGTGATAGTCATAAACTTGTGACTAATAGCAGATTCAATATGATAATACGAAGGGTTTTCTTTTTGATTTACAACATGAATAGGCCCCAAATCAATGTCATAAAAAATCCAAAAGTCAAGATCCAAGATGAACAGGAATGGATGTAAAACAGTCATCATACATAGGTCCAATTTCAATTTACATCATATTCATATTACATTTACAGTTTAAATCTAAAAATAAATGGGGCTTACAGATCGTGGTTCGAGAATTAGAAAAGAGAGTTGACGTTGAATCTTTATATGCTTAGTCAAGTCCTAATAGAAATCCCCAAATCAGCAATTCTCTTAACGCAGTCTCAACGTAGAAGAAGCAGTCCCTTTCTCAAACTTTTCAACCAGAATTAGACCAGCATAAGGTCAGAAAGAATTTTGTGTAGAGAGACTGGTGTTAGGGGCTGTATTTATAGGGTCAGGTCAACGAATGTGGACAGAAACGAGGCCAGATACATCAAAGTGAATCCAGCTTCAAAAGTGGACTCGGCCACCAGGTCGACCCCCAGGTCGACACTATGGTTAACCTGGTCCTCGGTAGGTCGACTACATAGTCGACCCCCAGATCGACCTGGCCCTGGGTGGGAAATTTCCCGCCCAGTCCATTCTGAGATTTGAAATTTGAATTTTGAATTCGAATTGAGCTGTTTTTGAACTTGAAAACTTCTGAAAACTTCGAAAGGTCATAACTTGGTCATACGGACTCCAATTTTCGAAAACTCGGACTCGTTTCCAAGCAGAATTTCGAGATGAACGCAATGGCATAACCCGTTTCCCTTGATTCTTATTTAAAAATTAATTCTGCTTTGATTTATGGTTATTACACGTTATAAAAACACGGGTTGTTACATTCTCCCCCCTTAAAGGATTTCGTCCCCGAAATCTCTAAGTTAGGGAGGATGTATCCTACCATCCATCATTCATCTACTCAAAGCATCATCCACAAGCAACTATTGTCCTTAAAAGATTTCTAGTGTTGTATGAACATATGCAGAAAGTGTGTGTATATGTACTTATCTAATGCAAAAGATCAAGCGGTTACTGATTCAGTAAACCTCCTTAATGCAAAATATGTTAGTGTAATGAATCCAACATGTATGCAAATTCCTAACATAGTTTATAATCTCTACATGAGTGCACAAACATTCATCCATATGCAACATCCAAGTGATAGCATAACAAGTTCCATCCATGTACAAGTATAAGCACTCATGCATATGCAACATGAAAATGTGACTGAGCCGATCTAGTGCCTAATGTGTGTCATGCATCCACTTGCAACCATTTGCAAACATCAACCATAACATGTTTCAATCACATGTTTACATCCATATGGTTCTACCTAAGGTTCTCAAGATAAGATCGAGAAGATAACAAGACAAACGTGGATAGTTGAAGCATGATACGCAAAGGTTTTCAATTTTATAGGAAAAAGAGATCGAGAATGTACCCTCAAAAAGAAATGGGTAAAGCACGTGTATCTTCTCTTCGGTTTCCCAAGTTGCATCTTCTTGGGCTTCACTCCACTGCACTTTAACTAGCTTGACTTCTCGCTTCCTTAGCTTCTTAATCTCCGTTCCTAAGATACGAATCGGAACTCGCCTCAATGTTGCTTCTTTTCCACTTCTACATCTTCAAGGATGCTTGGCTCAACCACTTCGGCTGACTCATGCAAGCACTTCCGGAGATGCGAGACGTGAAAGACATTGTGTACACCATTCAGTTTCTCGGGTAAGTCTACCTTATAGGCCATCCGTCCAATCCTCTCAGTGATGGGGAACGGTCCTACGAACCTTGGTGCTAGCTTTCCAACTGCTCCAAAACGAACTACATTGCGTAACGGAGAAACTTTTATAAAGACCTTATCTCGGACTTCGAACTCTAAGTCTGTCCTTTTCTAGTCCGCATAAGATTTCTGTCTATCTTGGGCCGTTTTCATCTATCTTCGTATCAACTCAATCTTCTCAGAAGTGTCCCTTATCATGTCGGGCCCAAGTATAAGTCTGTCTGTCGTCTCCCACCAACAAGTTGGCGATTTGCACGGTCTTCCATACAGGGCTTCGAACGGTGCCATTCCGATGCTAGCTTGGTAACTATTGCTATATACAAACTCCACGAGAGGAAGATGGTCTTCCCAAGTGCCACCAAAGTCAAGAATGCATAGCCTCAGGAGATCTTCTAGTACCCTATTTACCCTTTCGTTTTGTCCATCCGTCTGTGGGTGATAGGCCGTGATCAAGTTCAGTCGTGTACCCATTGCTTCTTGCAGACTATTCCAAAACTGGCTAGTAAAAATCGGGTCACGATCACTAACTATACTAGAAGGAACTCCATGCAATCATACTATCTCTCGAAGGTAGATAGACGCTAGCCCTGATGCGGTCCTCTTGCTTTTCACCGGAATGAAGTGAGCACTTTTCGTGAGTCTATCAACTATGACCCATATGCTAGTATTTCCCTTCCTTGACCTAGGTAGTCCATCCACGAAATCCATCGAGATTCTCTCCCATTTCCATTGTGGAACGTCCAAAGGATGTAATAGCCCACCAGGCTTCTTCGACTCGGCCTTTACTTGTTGGCACACCATGCACTTCGAGAGGAATTCTGCCACGTCCTTTTTCATTCCAGCCCAAAAGAAAATGTGTTTCATATCCCTGTAAATCTTATCCCCTCCGGGATGTATAGCCATCCTCGAGTGGTGCGCTTCTTCGAGAACTTTCCTTACCAGGTCTCCCACTTGTGGGACACATAGCCTTCCATCGTGCCTTAGCCATCCCTTGTCATCTATGGCATACCTACTGAGGTGACTCGATGTATCACCCGTAATCAGCTTGTCCATGATTTCGACTATCTGCGGGTCTTCCTTCTGTGAAGTCCCTACTTGATCTAGAAGTGTAGGTCTTAACTCAAGAGATGCAAACGTAGCAGTCAATGACTCAACAGCAGGTGTAAAATCAATGCTTGCTATAAACTCAAGGCTTTTCCTTTCAACAAACAAGGGGCTCAGAGTCAACCTTTTTCTACTTAGCGCGTCCGCCACCACATTACCCTTGCCAGGGGTGTAAGCTATGTCGAAGTCATATGATGCCATGAACTCCATCCACCGCTGTTGCCTTAGATTCAAGTCTTTCTGTGAGAAGAGGTACTTAAGCGATTTGTGGTCGGTATACAACTCGAACCTCTCCCCTAGAAGATAATGGCACCATGCTTTAAGTGCAACAACAATCGCGGCCAACTCCAAGTCATGCGTGGGATAGTTTTTCTCATGAACTTTAAGTTGTCTGCCTCCGTAGAATATTACTCTTCCTTCTTGCATTAGTACAGCGCCTAACCCCGTGCCGCACGCATCTGTGTACACGGTAAACATCATACTTCCATCGGGTAATGCCAAAACTGGAGGTGTGGTGAGGGCTCTCTTAAGTCTCTGAAAAGCAGCGTCACATTCTATGTCCCATGTAAAAGCTAAGTTCTTCTTCGTTAACTTAGTAAGAGGGGCTGAAATCTTAGCGAAGTCCTTAATGAACTTCCTGTAGTAGCCCGCCAAACCGAGAAAGCTCCCCACCTCTGTTGCATTCTTAGGAATTTTCCAGTACTATACCGCAACTACCTTTGCGGGGTCCATGGCTATGCCTTGCTTAGAAACTACATGTCCAAGGAACCGGACTTCCTTCCTCCAAAAATGGCATTTGGAGAACTTAGCCTTTAATTGGTGTGCTCTAAGTGTTTCCATGATTTCCCTGAGATGTCTAGCACGCTCTTCTTCATATTTTGAGAAGATCAAAATATCATCCACGAAAACTACCACAAACTTGTTAAGGAACTCCCGAAACACCCTACTCATCAAATCTACAAAGTATGCGGGTGCATTCATTAACCCAAATGGCATGATGAGCCATTCGAAGAACCCGTCTGGAGTCCTAAACGCAGTTTTGTCAATGCTATCCTCAGCCACTCTAAGCTGATGGAATCCTGTGGCTAGATCGAGTTGAGAGAAAACAGATGCTCCCACAAGCTGGTCAAACAAATCGTCGATTCTTGGTAGTGGGTGCCTATTTTTCTTTGTCAGCTTGTTTAACTCACGATAATCTACGCATAGACGAAGCGATCCATTCGCCTTAGTAGCGAATACCACCGGAGCACCCCATTCAGAAATGCTTCATCTTATGAAATTTTTCTCAAGCAACTCGTTAACTTGTTTACTGAGCTCTCTTCTTTCTCACGGGGTCATGTGCCTAACTGGCAATGAAACTGGCTTGGCATTATCAACAAGATAAATTCGGAAGTCTATCTCGCGTTTAGGAGGTAACCCCCTCACTTCATCAAAGACATATGGATATTCTCGGACCACTCTTACAGATTGCAAATTATCGTCGGACGAGTCAAGGGATTCAAGATAACACAACATGACCGGACCCTTAGGGTTACAAGAAATTTCAAGGGTATTACCAAGGCGAGTCATGAGCCTTACTACCCTTCGTTCACAATCAAGAATGGCTCTATAATCACACAGCCAATCCATACCCAAGATTAAACCATATCCCATAAATCCGAGAACATAAGCATTACACGTGAATTCTACGCTTAAGATAGAGATCCTCAAATCCATACACATCATAGATAAATGGACGGAGCCCCCAATTGGATTTGAAACTATAACGGGATCCTCAACCAGACTAGTACTTAGGTGTAGGTTCTCAACAATATCAGAAGAAATAAAAGTATGCGATGCGCCGGAGTCAAATAAGGTTCGAACAGGAAAGTCAGAAATGTAAACAAGACTTTCTACGGAAATATTACTACCTCGGTCAAGAGATGGAGTGGTGTTGAGAGCATGCAACTGCCCTCCAGAAGATCCTGCTCGCTGGGTCTGCCCTTGCCCCTACCCTTGCTTCTTAGGGCAATCCTTGCTGATGTGTCCAGTATCTCCACAATGAAAGCATTCACCCAACTTCCTCTTCTTCTTTCTACAGTCTTTTGCTAGATGTCCAGTAATACCACAAAAGTTGCACTTCCTCGTCTCACGTGGTTTGTTGTTGCCCTTGTTATTCTTGTTATTCTTGTTGCCCCCCTTCTTGAAGTCAGCTTTCTTATTCTGAGTCTTATTAGGCTTAACCTCCTTCTTGCTATTCTTGTCTTCCTCATGAAGTAGAGCCATATCCACCAAGCTTTCAAAGGTCGCCCCCATGGGTATATGAGTTATGGCCAAACTATGTAGTGGCTCGTTTAATCCTCGAGCAAAGCATACAGCCTTTTTCTGGGCTGTGTTGACCAAATCCAAACCGAACCGAGCAAGCTGATTAAACTTATTCACGTTCTCCCTAACAGACATGTCCCCTTTCTTGAGTGCTAGGAACCTCTCCATCTGAAGGTTCTCTTCTGCTGACAATAAGAATTTAAGCCCAAACCTCTCTCTAAAGTCTGTCTAAGTCTCAACTGGCCTGGTAGCGTTGGTGACTTCCCACCAAAATGCAACTTCCTCTTTCAACAACCATGTTGCCAACTGAACTTTCCTATGGTCCTCCATATCAAAGATAATGAACAAGTCTTCCGTCTCCTTTAGCCAGTTTCGTGCCTCAACAAAGGTTTCAGTTCCAACGAAGTTCTTGCCGCCCATTGCATTAAAGTCTTTGCATATTTTGGCAAAGGCGGTACCAGGAGGAGGAGGAACCGCAGCCACTAGGGAGGAGGAGGAGGGATGTCTGCCATGCCTGCGTCGTTGGCCCTGGCTTCTAAGTACCTTCGGAACCATCCCGGCACGGGTACTCCCTCGGGAAAGTTAAGAACAGCCATGCTGAAAAACGAAAAGAAAAGATTCAAACGAGGAAACAATGGAAAGTGCTAATGGCTTTTTGGGGAATAGCCTTTTTAAACATAAAACTTTTCTTGAAAAAATGCTTCTGTATAAATGGTTTTGAAAATAGTTTCAGAAGGTTTTTAAAACTTTTGCCCAGCCTGGTAACCATCTGCTCTGATACCAAATGTAACACCCCACCTCCGCTAGGGTCAATCACAAAGGGAATGCACTAGTTTTGGTGCAATATTATCTAGGTAAACATGCACAGAGATATCACAAGGCAAAACATAAATAAAGCAGCGGTAGAGATTAAAAACCAACTTCTTATTATTTTCAAGAAAAGAGTCAAAAGCTCATATATCCAAGATACAAATTATTCCATTACATCAAGTTCCAAATAAGAAGCATAAACTTAAGATAAAAAAGTAGATTATTCCCCATAATTAGCAGAAGCAGCCATAGCATAGCCCAAGACCAAACCGTACATGAGCTGTCAGAAAGCAAGCTAAATCCAAGCTAAGAGCTAGTGTTTCCTCCCTGAGAACCTGGGTGGAGGAAAACGAAAGAAAAAGAGGCAAAAGAAAAAGGGTCAGTCATAAAGACTGGTAAGCCCTAGTGACTTTCAGTATGAAAACTAGTAAAGGTAGCATGATATGTGAAAACTGGAATTAAACATAAGGATGATAACAGAACTGGTGGGATAATTAAGATAACAAGATAAGTCAAGTCTAGCATCGCATATTCAAGGTTCGCTGCACCAACTGTACTAGTGTTCTAACCCATGTCAAATATTAATCATGAAATGATTCCTTGGCCCAGTATCATGAAGTGACCCATTACGGGGTCCTACGATATGATCTACTAATTGATCGGCTCCCTACAAGTTCTAGCTCGTCATGTGTCTGTGTTATACGGCCCTATCCTGAAGTGTAGTTACCTGTGCTAGGTCCACCATAGGGTGTATCAAGTCCTATGGTGCCAACCACCGACACGAATCAAGCACGCACAGTGTAAATCTACGGGTGCCCAATGCCTGCTTTTTCAACTCCGGACTACGTGCACGACCATAGTCCGCCTGAACCTACAATGGCGCACCTACTCAGCCATCATTCTGGTCGCTTACAATCAGCCCAGTAATCATGCCCCACCCTGCCTAGTCCCAGGGTATCGTGATACATCTAAGTGGGTTACTGCTGAAAAGGACCGCGTAACTAGGGTTTCTAATGGGTTGATTGTTGTCATTCAAATTTGTGAGTTAACCCTATCCAAATCATGTATCAAGTTGGTTAAGTGTGTTCAAGCGGTTAATGACTTAACCCTATCAAATCATCGTGTCAAGTTGGTTAAGTATATTCAAGTGGTTCATGACTTAACCCTATCATGTGGCATTAATTCATTAATGCACTTCAACCTCTCACATTAGACTAACTGTTGTGGTTACTGGATTTTCGAGCGGTTCCGGGCAGATTTACACCACAACATAGTCTAACCTCGCGTTTTACGTGCGATATGACCAACTACCCACATTGGATCCTATTGTTTGCAGCCACTGGATTTGTCGGGCGGTTCCGGGCAGATTTACACTGCAAACTCAACCCAACCTCGAGTTGGCCATTTTCAAGTTTATCTAATTGTCATGCCCACATTCAAGTTTTCATGTCAAAATTCATGTCGAGTTTTCATGTTATGTTTCATGTCAAATTGTATCAAGTTCATGTCCATATCTAGGTTCAAGTTATAATAACGTTAATGCTTAAAGTTCAAAGTCAATTCATCTTTTACCTAGTCTACCCAAACCGTATTCCCATCGTACGTAAGCTCGAATTGATACAAATAAATCTCATTAGGGAATAACATAAAAAGGGATGGGTATAAGGTGGCAAAAGTGATTACTAGCATAGCATGGTATGACCTGATAAAAGATTATAACATTACTGGCATATGGAATATTGGCCTCAAACATAAAGATTCCAAATCTAGCAAAATAAGGTACTAGTCAAGATAACAGTTGTCATAAGCTGACAGTATAGTCATGGTAATGATTGACATAAGGTGATAGCATAGTCATGGTAACTTTTAACATAAGGTGATAGTCACAAACTTGTGACTAATAGCAGATTCAATATGATAATACGAAGGGTTTTCTTTTTGATTTACAACATGAATAGGCCCCAAATCAATGTCATAACATATCCAAAAGTCAAGATCCAAGATGAACTGGAATGGATGTTAAACAGTCATCATACATTGGTCCAATTTCAATTTACATCATATTCATATTAATTTACAGTTTAAATCTAAAAATAACTGGGGCTTACAGATCATGGTTCGAGAATTAGAAAAGAGAGTCAATGTTGAATCTTTATATGCTTAGTCAAGTCTTAAAAGAAATCCCCAAATCAGCAATTCTCTTAACGCAGTCTCAACGTAGAAGAAGCAGTCCCTTTCTCAAACTTTTCAACCAAAATTAGAGCAGCATAAGGTCAGAAAGAATTTTGTGTAGAGAGAATGGTGTTAGGGGCTGTATTTATAGGGTCAGGTCAACGAATGTGGACAGAAACGAGGCCAGATACATCAAAGTGAATCCAGCTTCAAAAGTGGACTCGGCCACCAGGTCGACACTATGGTCGACCTGGTCCTGGGTAGGTCGACAACATAGTCGACCCCCAGGTCGACCTGGTCCTGGGCGGGAAATTTCCCGCCCAGTCCATTCTGAGGTTTGAATTTTGAATTTTGAATTCGAATTGAGCTGTTTTTGAACTTGAAAACTTCTGAAAACTTCGAAAGGTCATAACTTGGTCATACGGACTCCGATTTTCGAAAACTCGGACTCGTTTCCAAGCATAATTTCGAGACGAACGCAATGGCGTAACACGTTTCCCTTGATTCTTATTTCAAAATTTAATTCTGCCCTGATTTATGGTTATTACACGTTATAAAAACACAGTTTGTTACAATACCAGAGTATCTGTCTTACAAAATAAAGAAGCGTAAAATAACATTTATATTCCCAAATGCAGCATGAGCTAGCCATAGTAGTGGAAAAAAGAATCCAAGCAAAACTTCGACTAATCTTCAAGCTTGGAAAGAAAAAATGAGCTAAGTAATAACGTTCCTTACCTGCGGACCTGGGGAGGGGGGAACGGAAGACCAGAAAGCGAAAGAAAACAGAGTCAGACATAAAGTCTGGTAAGTTCAGTAACTTTAAGCATGTGAACAGGTAAAAACAACACGACATGGATTAACTGAATACAGGACAATACCATGATGATATGGCTCACAAGATAACGCAAGATATGCTAAGGTAAGATAAAACTAAATGTACTGATAAATTGGATCTAACGACAAGCTGAATATACTGATAAACTGAATATGCTTCCGTACTTTCTCTACTTCACGATTACCCTGTTATTCTGGTTTCTATATCTCTGCACCACCTAACTAGCGTCCAACTAGTAATCTGTATAAACTGATAAAATAATAACGTGATCCCAATCCATGAAATTGTGGTTGTTTTTAGGTGTACATCTATTATTTATTACATAGATCTAATCTAGGGTTTTCTATTGAACGCTTCCTAGATCCAACCAGGGTTTTACGCTACCTATTGAACATTTCTCAGATTTTAGGGTTTACGCGACCTAGGTCAAACTAGGGATTACGCTACCTATCGAACGGCGCCCATAATCTAGGACACACTACCTAGAGTGGTATATGTTCCTAGACTTTCCCCGCGTATGTGTCGTAGATCGTTATCGCTGTCTAGATGCACATGTCCTCTATATGTGTGACCCGAGTCTCGTGTCAGGGCAGATCAAGAAACACGGAACTCGGTTGGGAGCTTTCAGATATTTGCTGATGTAGGTGCTAAGGTCTTTTTTTCTAGTGGCTATGGTCCCACTTGACCCCTCCCTCAACTAATGAAAGGCACACCTTGAAAAATGAGAACTATACGCAGGCCCTCTATGCCCCACTAACCAATGGCCATCTGCACCCATAACTACATAGCAAGTATATGGTCTTTTGGAGTTCTCCGCCTTTCCACTGTACGTATCTCGACTGACTCAAGATGGTAGGTAAATGACGAGTTGTTATCACAGGGCTACTGGTCTTGTCGAATCACGTGGGTCCATCCTAGTCTTTAGGTTTCCTTATATTGCAACCAAGGCACACCTTTGGTTCTTCTAACACAGACCTTAACCTCTGTGAGCCCAGGCGGATCATCTGCAGCCTCACAGTGGGATACCACGAGTACCCTCACGTCCCCTCGAAGCTGCGTGCTTCGTAACCCAATTTGTTGGAGCCTTCTTTAATATCAGATGGACGTTCGCTCATTTTCGTGTTCTACTAAGGTTTACTACTTAGTTCCCTTAACTAAGGTTTACTACTTAGTTCTCTTTCTCGTCAAGTTGGATTGGTTAAGTGTCATTAGTCAATTCAAGTTAACTTAACCCATTCATTTGTCATGTTAAACTGGTTAAGTGTTATCAGTAGTTCATGTTGACTTAACCCTACCACAAATCAAGTTATATTGGTTAAGCATTTCTTATTACTTAACCCTACCCCTTCATCTTGTATTGGTTAAGTGTTCTCGTAGTTAACTTAACCCTAACATCTGTTTAATTCACATGTTCTAATGGTTCGGTATTGTCCCTTCATGTTTTAACTTAACCTTGTTCATTTGTCACACTATGATGGCTAAGTGTTCTAAATTTACTTAACTCCGCCTTCTAGTCTAGTTAACATGTTAAATTGGCTAAGTGTATTTTACTTAACCCCACCTTCTAGTCTAATTAACATGTTATAACGGTTATTTAACCCTTAAAAGTCTTGTCTTGTTAACATGTTAAGTTGGTTAAGTGTTCCTATGGACTTAACCCTCCCATTCTAGCTTAACTGTTTCTTAGCTTTAAATTATTCTTTTAAAGCACCAACCACTCACATTAGACATATATTGTTGCGGTCACTGGATATGCCGGTCGGTTCTGGGCAGATTTGCACCGCAACCCAGTATAACCTCGGGTCCTTTTGGGCTCAATGCTCTAACCACCCACATTAGACAGGTATTGTTACAGTTGTTGGATTTGCCGGGCGGTTCCGGGCAGTCTTGTACCATAACTCAATCTAACCTCCGGTTAGGCATATTCGTCTTTCCTAGATTTACATATTTATCCTTTTTGTCTATATGTAAATTGCTAACAACTCTTTTAAACAAATTTGGCATATATCATATTCATTTGTCATGCCCACTAACATATCTATATTCTAGGCCCAAATCTTGATTTATCGATCGTTAAACCCAACCTGCAGTTCTATGCCAATTTAGATCTAGTATTCCCATTTACAGTTCATGTAAAAACTAGATTTGACACTCTAGTTTACAGTTTATGCCTAAAGCTTAGGTTACTAGCCAATACTAGATTCAATACATCTTCTATAATTCACGTCAAATTACCCTAATATGCATCTAATAGTCGTGTTATAATACATGCTCTAAATTATGCCAAATAATATAGGTTTCATGTTATACCCAAATAACCCCGCATTCATAACGTATGTATACCATGATTTCACAAGTTTTCTAAATACTCATGAAACAAAACTAAAAAGGGAATAGAGGATAAGCATGAGAATTGACATAAAAGAATAGGCATGCAAAAGTGAGCCTAATACAAGGATAATAGATCCAATGGTTTTGGTGTACATAATAGCGAATAGGAATAAACTAAGCAAGTCACACCCTAGGTATGAGATCCAACAAAATGCAAGTTCGGTGTACAACATGGTTTGTAACCATAGTGTTATTGGCATAAACAATTAACCATAGTAGTCTTAGGCGATCAACCACAATAGTCATAGTCATAGTCATAGGTAGAAATCTCATAGTTATGAATCATAGGCGATTAACCACAATAGTCATGGATAATTAACCAAAATAGTCCTAGGCAATTATCCTAAATAGTCATAGGAAATTAACTGTAATAATTTCAAAGTCATGGTCATAGACAATAGTCTTATGTTCATAATAATAGGCAATAATCTCATAATCATGAATCATGGTCGTAGACAATAGTCTTATGTTCACAGTCATCGGCATAGGCATAGTCTCATCGGTAATTAATCACAATAGTTCTTAATTAGATCCAAAGGCATATACAGGCACAGATTCAAATGAGAGGATCGGGCATATTCTTATATTCATTTAATTTCATGCCACAAATAGATCTAGACGTTCAAATCTAAAAAAGTAACTGACTTACATTGATCGGTTTCAGAAAAGGATAATCAAATAGTGTTGGTGATTTGCTATGATTTGCATGACGTTGCTCGCAACCGTTGAATTAGCCTTTGCTTCCCTTCTTGAAGCTTTAACTTTATTTAAATCTCCAATATGCAATTCCTAGCCGTAGTCTTCAAGAATAGTCTTCGTGTTTTATTTTAATTTATTTATTTCAATTATTCTAGAGGCAGCATAAGGAGAGAATAAAATGGTGTAAAGAAAATGGGGCTAGGGTGCTGTTTATATAGAATTAGGCGGACGAATCTAGACTAAAAACGAGACCAGAACCATCAGAATGAACCCAGGCTCAAAACTGGGTTTCATCACCAGGTCGACCATAGGGTCGACCTGGTCCCTGGGAGGTCGAACATAGAGTCGAAACCCAGGTCGACCTGGTCCTGGGCGGGAAAATTCCCACCCAGTCTGCGCTGGGGTTTGAATGCGGGTTTCGAATTCGAATTCGAGCTGTTTTTCTGTTCTGAAAGTCCTTGAAACTTCGGATGGTCATATCTCCCTCATACGGACTCCGTTTCTCGAAAACTTGGACTCGTTTCCAAGCAGAATTTCGAGACGAACGTAATGGCGCAACCCGTTTCCCTTTGTTCTTATAGAATTACGGGGTGTTACAGAATTAAAGGATGGATTTGCGACCCTATCTTTAGAACTCTGGATGGATCATCGGGATTAACGAGAATATATACTGTAGATTCGACTGGGGTAGCCCTGTCGTACTCAGGATCTTCGTCCTTCCATGGGTCGAGGTCTACGGAAAGACGACAGTGGCGCCTGAGCCAAGGCCTAGACGCCGCTGATTGCTATGCTGAAATGGTTTTGGCGCAAGAAGGCATGGGCACTGCTTTTCTCTTGTCTTTATTGTGCGCTTTCTTCCATTCTATTGCATAACATTCTTTGGCGCTTACTTGATCGCCTCTGACTGTTCCAACCCTATTTTCTGTTGGAAATTTCATTAGGAGAGACAACGACGATATGCAAACCCGAAACTCTATGAGAAAAGGGCACCCAAGGAAAGCATTGTAAGGGGAATCAATGTCTATAACTGCGAAAGTGAGGATTTGGACCCGTCTCCGATACCCCTCACCTAGCACCTTAGTAAATCGATCACTCCTACTGGCGAACTAGAAGCCCCGTTGAAGCCGTGGATCGTGGCGCGACATGGCTTTAAGTCATTTGTTTCCAACTTCATCTGGTCGTAAGCAGCTTTGAAAATGATGTTGACTGAGCTTCCAGAATCGATTAACACTTTTTAGACAGAAGCGATACCGATCTGAGCAGTGACAACCAGTGGATCGATGGTTGGGATTTCCACCCCAGTAGAATCCCTTTCGCAGAAGACGATGTCGTCCCGCATGGTCTTTTGGAGCTTGGCTGGGACGGATTTGTTGAGTGTGGACAAGTTTCATAAGTAGCATGCTTTATTGAACTAATATACTCTTCCATTTTTCGGAAACTATCATGTGTGGGATAAGGACCACCACATATGGTGTTGATTATGATCCCATGCCTTAGGTTAGATGGACCTGGAGCTGCTTTGGTGGCTGCCTGAGGTGTTGGTGTCTGAGGCTTTGGGTTTGCTTCGGGAGGAAAAGGCTCTTGGACGTATTGCTCAAGTCGCATTTCGTGGATAAGCTTTTCAATTTCATCCCTAAGCTGGCGAGATTCATTGGTATTGTGGCCATACACATGACGGTATCGGCAATACCTTCCTATATTTTTCTCAGGATCGGTTGATTCCCTAGTGCACGGCTTCTTAAATGGCAAACTATTGCGTGTTTCCAAGTAGATTGCTTCTAGATCCTCGTTTAGCAGGGGGTATGTCTAGAAGTTTCGGTAAGGGCCGGGCTTTCTTGGCTCGGTCGGGGTCTGATCGTTGTTTCGGCCGTCTTGCCTACCGTTGTTCAGCCTTTGCTTGTAAGGACCTACCCCCTTGTTCTGATCAGAGGGTTTTTCTACTTATTTTCTTCTGAGGTTGTTATTTTCAGTGCCTGCTTGATGACCACTGGGGCGACTGGTGGCTGAGAGTCGGTTGCGCCTTGCCTCCTCTTGGCATAAGTACTGATCCGCCTTCTCATAGAAGGCGCCGAGGCTTTTTGGTTGCTTCCGATCGATCCACGCCCCGAATTAGGAAGTAAGGAGTACACCTTTGGCTAACTGAAAGAGTACGATGCGAGGGTCCAGATCCTCGACCTCGGCGAGTGCAATATTGAACCTGGAGAGGTAGCTTTTGAGTGACTCAGTGGTCCCTTGGTATAAGTTTGAAAGGGTGAGAGCATTCTTTGGAGTTGATATGTGCATCCTGAACTGCTTGACCAACTGTGTCGCTAACTGACCGAAGTTCTTAATGGAATCTAGCGGGAGGCGAGAGAACCATAACAGAGCGGTCCCTGATACGAAGACTGGGAAACATTTGCATTTGACCGGATCATTTCCCCGGCTCGAGTCCATTTGTCATTCATATCGATTTAGGAAGACACATAGATCGGTGATGCCGTCGTAGAGTGGCATTTGCGGCATGCTGAAGCGTCGCGGGCATTCAGCTTCGTTTACCCTTCTTGTGAAGGGGTTATGCCTAATGTGCGCTTCCCATGAATCGTGCACATTTCCTCGCATTTCCCTCATTATTCCTCAAACCATGTTAGGTAGGTAAGTTGGATGCGGATCTGCCTTTGGGACCCATGGGTTTTAGCGAGGTTTTGAAGTTCTGTTGTAAGGGTGTTTCCTATGATGGACGTCCGGATCGTCTACCTCCATGTCCTCAACATCTATGATTGGGTCTAGGTGTGGACAGTGAGTTGTAGAGGGTTGACGTAGTACCTATTATGGAGGAACTTAGGCTGTTGGAATAGCAAGCCCATTATCCTGATTGTCCACCATCGGATTGTGTCGAGGAAGAGGTTGGTTTGTAGGATCTGGTCCGTCATTGATGATCAAGCGAGAGCGGTCTCGATATTGTCCCCCTTCGCTATATGTGACGGTAGTTCGATCGTCGTTCTCGTTCCCATTGCCACTAGCATAGCCATTGCCATTACCATTGCCGAGGGCATTGGTGCGGGTAGCGACGTTGTTGATGAGGCTAAACCTCCTCCTTTGATGCTGGCCCCTTGACTCGGAAGAGGAAGTTTCCGATATGGTTGGTCGGGGTCGAGAATTGTTCCGAGTTAGTTAAAGTCAAGCGATGATGCGCTGACTTTCTTGAAGTTGTCGCATAAGGTCGATGTTATTCCTTAATACTTGGTTAAGCTCGACCGCTTTGTTATCAAACTTTTCATTAAGCGCGTGGATTTGAGTATGTGTTGCGGGCGCTTCGGGTCCACAGTAGGAGGGACGGTTTCATTAGTGGACGGGATGTCTGTTGGTTGAGGTTGGGATGTACCAGCCTCGGTTGTGGCTGAAGTGCCGACCATTGCGTTCTTTGGTTGCTTTGCCATCGTAAGCGGACTCGACAACAAGTTTAGCAAGGAACCTCAAGCTTGTCGGAGGTCGAGATGACAACATACGACAAAGGCACAAAATTCGAGTTCTCTCAATGGAAGCACCAAATGTTGATGGCAAAAAATGTCGTAAACACCAAAGATTCCATTTACAAGGAATAGTTAATTGGGTCGAACAGACAAGAGTAGAAAAGCAGTAAATAACACAAGAGATTTATAGTGGTTCGGCACCATGAGGGGCCTAAGTCCACTTTGAAGCGTTGTTGGAATATTATTAATCACAAAGAGTTGCAAGGTTGAGACCCTCTCATGATATCTCATTACATTCATCTTTATGCTAGATAATGTCATAATTAAGCTATATGATGTCATCCTTAGGGCTATGTGATATCACATCTAAGGCATTATGTCACCATCCTCATATATGATGTCATAATTATTATATATTAAATATATCAAGAAAGGGACACTTTTGCCCTTCTTCTTCCTCAAATGGGAGATGCCATTAATTGAGCTCTTTAGAGGTCCTAGGGTCTCAAATGCCAACCCCTTTGAAGTGTAAAGTCATAGGGTATTTATTGGAAAGGAGTAGGTAGGGGTTAGGTAGGAGTAGGTAGAAATAGGGGACCACATGCATGAATTCGCACCTGGAGCCTACAGATATGGAAAATTCGCACCTGGACCTGAGGCACGAAATTTCACACCTCTGAGTGCGAGATTTCGCGCCTCGAGGGTGCGAGATTTCGCGCCTTGAGTGTGCGAGATTTTGCGTGTCAAGGGTGCGAGATTTTGCACCTCGAGGGTGCGAGGCTCTACACCTTGAAGGTTGCACGAATGGGAGTTTTTGGGGTGCCGTGAGGTCTTTGCTAGCGTGATCCCTCTTCATCCTGTTTCCATCGCTCCCAAGCATCCCTTTCGACTTTAGTTCCACGCGATGCGTTGAGTCCAGCGTGTCTTGTGTACTTTTGGGAACCGGACCAAAAAGCCGGTTAACACCTGTGATTTATATGTGTTTGATTTTTTTGACTCTGGGGTTGTATTAGGTATGGATTGGTTAGATCATTATGAAACTATGATATTCTGCCAAGATAGGGTAATATCACTGAAATACCCTAGTTTTAATAGTCGGATTATATATTTTGTGGAGAGTTTAAGTCCGTAGGATTTTCCTTTGTTGTGTGCATCAGATCTATGAGATGAAATAAGTGGAGCTTTTATTGTCAAGGAGTTTAAAAAGTATATTTGAGCTAGTCACAGGACTGTCGCCAAAGAGAGCTACAAAGTCTGGAATAGAACTTATACCCGGAATTGAACTAGTACGTCGACCACCTAGTAGGATGACGCTTAAAAAGTTGAAGGAATTGAAGGTGCAACTAGTGGAGTTGGAAGGAAAGAGTTTCATCCATCTAAAACGTTCACCTTAGCATGTGGTTGCGGTGTTCGTTAAGAAGTCAGATGGATCACAGAGGATGTGCATTGATTACCGTAAGCTTAATGATTGGACGATGAAGAACAGGTACCCTTTGCCGAGAATATATGACCTTCTCGATCGGTTAAGTGGAGTCGAAGTATTTTCTTGATCGGACTTGGCTAGTAGTTTTCATCCTTAAGAATAATAGAAGATAGTGTTCCATTGACAGTGTTTCCTACATGATATGGGTCCTACGAATGGACAGTCATGCCATTCAATTGGAATAAACATAAGAGCGTTATTGAGACTAGAAGTTTTCTTTGATTGATCAGGTATCAGCAAAGATTTATTAGGGAATTCTCATGGATAACAACATTTTTAACAGGCTAACCAGGAAGGATGTTAAGTTTGCATGGTCAAATAAGTGACAGGAAGCATTTTAGAATTTGAACCGTTTGTTGACAACCGAACCTGTTTCAGTGGCACTAGATGGTAATCTGGATTTGGTAATATACACTGATAGTTGTAGCACTAGATTGGGAGCTATTTTCACGTATAAAAGAAGAGTTATTGCATATGCTTCCAAATAGCAAATGTTGCATTAGGATATATACGAAACTCACTAGTTGCCGATGGTTGTGTTGAAGACTTGTAGACATTACCTCTTAGGGGAGAGATTTGAGTATTTGACGAACCATACGCATTTGAAGTACTTATTCTCTCAAAACAAGTTGAATATTGGCAACAGAGATGGCTTGAATTTTTAGCAACTTACGATTTTGGAATATGGAAAAGGAATAAGTTTATCAACTCCCTTAGCAGGAAACATTAGGATGTGGTGTTAGATATATTGGCCGAATAGGAGGATTTAGAGGCATTGACAACTTATGATGTGCAGGTCAAATCGATAACAATTCGAGTAGAGGCACGGCTATTATGTTATGATAGAATTTCGACTTGCTTTGGTTGAGAGAATTGCTTCTAAGTAGGGTCTTATGTTAGCTGGAAGAAACATAAGACTTCAAATCGAAGTAGAGATTGATGATTTGAAGGATTTAAGCCCAGACCATAACGGATAGTTAAGAAAGAAGGGAAGATTATGCATTCCAGATATCGGTAATCTAAGAAAGAAAGTTCTTATAGAGTGTCATTGATCTAAGTTCACGATTCAACCTGGAGGTACCAAGATGCATCAAGATATAAAGCAAAGTTTCTTTTTGAATCCTAGAGGTTTTCTTCAACTGAAAGATACTACGGTTTGGAAATAGGATTCTGTATCCATGGGTTTTATCACTATGTAGTTGAGGTCAAGGAAAAGGAATGAGAATTTTTGAGTTATAGTGGATAGACTGACAAAGAGTGCCTATTTTATTCATGTTACATCAACTAAGATATCATCTATATTGGCTCAGTTATTCATAAGGAATATAGTTAAACTTCTTAGGATTCCTAGTAGTGTTGTAAGTGACAAATATTCGCTGTCCACTAAAAGTCTACTGTTGGTTAACTTTTGGATCAAGCCACCAAGGTTCACATGGAAATCCAATATGAAGCCTCACTCGGGAAAGCCTTGAAGACTCGTTCGTGCTCACCTCACCATTTTTGGCTCGTGACTACTGCACCACAACCCGCTCACATACATGCTCCATGACCCGCTTGTGCCTATATTCCGCGACCCGATCCCAAAGCCAAAGAATGAAGGCCACGACTTGGTCTTCCACGATCCGAAAGGTCAAGATCTAATGACACCTGTCCATAACGGCCATCTTGACCATTTCTCTACCTACTCACGAACCAGTCCGAGATACTCAGGATTTGTGCCACGTGTGACCATGAACGGCCTACAGATATCACATATAAATAGCCCCACGCTTGGCCTTTTTCAGGATCTTTTGGCAGTTTGGAGTGTTGTTTCCACCATTACTGTTCTTTTATCATTTCTTATCAGTTTTAGCTCAAAATTACTGAGTGAATCGTTATTGTAAAAGTGAGATTGAGAGAAATCATTGGTTGTACTTGAATTCTATATATAATCAAGGATATAAAGTTGACATAGGCTTGTTAACGTCGAACCACTATAAACCTTGTGTGTTTTCTGCGTTCTCTTTCATTTCTCGACATTAATCTCTGCATATTCAGATAATTTGGGTGTTAGAGCCATTTTTGGATCTAACATTTTGGTGCTTTCACTGAGAACTTAAGTCTCAGCATATTGGATTATTACTTTACTGTTTGGATATTCAAGTCCGAAGAAAATAGTCTGAATCTCCACTGTTTTGATTTTTGAAGAATTTAGCAAACTCAAGGCATTATGGCCGGAAAGAAGTCCAAGGATGCATGAGCTTCGCAAGTGAACGAAGCTACAAATGAAGGTAATGAAGAAAGCATTCAAGATCAGGTCGAATTGGAGTCTTCGGATCGTGAAGAGGAGAGGGCGATCCGACCCGGCGATGGCGTCACGACCCGGTCTCAGGACAACGCCACGAGCTGCCTCGCTCACATCACTGCGAACCGACTCCGGGGGCACCAAGAGCCAACGTTAGGAAGGAACCACGAGCCATCAACAGAGGGGGACCATGACTCAAAATGACAACCAGACCACAACTCGACTTGGAAAGGAGATTATGGCTTGTTCTGCTCATGCTGGTGCTTCTGCTCGACCAGGCTCAAGTTCTTTACGTATAAGAGATGATGTTGATGATCAATTTAATCCTTCCGCTCCAGCTACTGAAGGAGATCTTTCCCGTATACTTGATATGTTGGGGAGAACGAATGACGATTTGGCCGCCCAAAGACAAGAGAGCACCCTGTTACGACAGAACCTCACTGCATTGGACAGGCGTATTGATGATCTTCAATGGCAGAGGACACCTCCGCTAGCCCGTCTTTTGACCCCATGGTACTCTTCTTTGTCTGGGGAATCTCTAAGACCCCCACGGCGACCATTGGAAAGGGTTGAAAATATAGAACACCTTCGATTTGGATCGCTTCCCTCCCGAGAAGAGGCAGCACTTCACCTAGGACCCGTCGACCGTAATCTAAATAATCCTGCAGCGCTTCCTAGAGAACAGGTCATTAATGATCCTTTTGAGAATCGACCACCGCAACCCCTTCGCCGCGTGATTGACTGTGGCAACAGTAGGCAAGAAAGCTCTGCTCTGGCTCTAGACTTCGTGGTAGCCCATCGAAGGAACGATGGAGGCCTCCGCATGGAAATAAGTGATGATCCTGAATCTACAATGACTCATGCTGATGTTGAAGAAATGATTAGGCGGGTCAGGGTGGATAGCCGTGGGCAGAGAAACGAAGATTGGGGTATAGAACGCAGTCATACGCCTTTCACCAATGATACATTGGAAGTTACATTCCCGAGGCGTTTCAACATGCCAACTATGAATTTTTATGCTGGCAGAACAGACCCAGTTCAACATCTGATGAGGTAGTCATGGTTCATGAATGCCGCTGCAATCTCCGACGCCATAAAGTGTAAAGCGTTCCCGATATTCCTAGAATATGTGGCATTACTGTTGTTCACCCGCTTGCCAGCATGATCGATATCCAGTTTCAGGGAACTAAGTGAAAAATTCATGAACCAATTTCGGCTTCACGCTTAGAGGTCTAAAAATATCATGGAGTTATCCCTTATTAAACAATTTATTGACAAGACTCTGAGGTCATACGTGGATTGTTTCAACCTAGCTGTCACAGAGGTCAGAGACCCTCACGAACAGACTGTCTTGATGGCCTTAATCGACGGGGTGGACAAAGAAACTGAATTCGGATGGAACCTAGCTAGAAAGACTTACTGACTAGAGAGATATTCTATAAAAAAAAGCTAATATTCGCCTGCGTCAGGAAGAAATATATGCCAACCGGAAGAGGAAGGCCGCCGACAAAGATGATATACAGAGCAACGTGGCCATTAAGTAGACATGAGACAGCTCAGGGAAAGTCGAGGTGTATGTCGGAAATAAAAATGGCCGCAGTCGGGAAATAACAGTCGGAAGCAGAACCAGGGGAATGATTCCTAGAGAAGGCCTCGACCCAGGCCATTTGAGAACTTCACACCGTCAAATGATATGCTAGAGAACATCTTTATAGATACTTATAATGTTCTCCAATACAAGAGGCCTCCCCCGAGGGATTCGATGGAGAAAGAACGCGAAACTGGCAAGTTCTGCCTCTTCCACTAGGTTCATGGTTACTCCACCAACGAATGTAACCATTTGAAAGATGTGGTTGAAAAGCTACTCCAGAAGGAAAACTAGACGAGTATAAGGTGGCCCCAAGAGATCGGGGGCAAGTTGGACAGGCGCCGAACCAAAACCAACCCATTGCTAGACCTACCCCTCAGCAGACAGGGAAGAATATTGTAATCAACACTATTGTCGGAGGCATTCATTTGGCAGGACACTGCTTTAGGGCAATGGATTAGTATGTCAACACGGCCAAACAACACCTTGAAGTTGGAGAATGCAGTAACCCTCGCGATTTTGCTCCAATCAAAAAACAAAAGACAATGTCCGACGATGTTACATTCCGTAGTAGAGAGAGTATTCGAGTCCATTCCCGAACTGAAGACCCATTAGTCATCACAGTCACTATTGTTCCGGCTATAGTCCATAAAATTTTGGTAGATAATGGAAGCTCTGTCAGCATTCTGTTCAAGAAAGCATTTGATCAGATGATGTTAGAAGCAAAAGACTTGAAGCCTTCCGAGAGATGGGTCCGCAGTTTTAATGGAGCCTCAACTGCCCCAATTGGATACGTAGAATTATCAGTCACCCTAGGAGAAGGAAATCGCCGGAGGGTGAGGATTCTCCCTTTTATGGTCTTGGATGCAGAATCACCATTTGATGCCTTTTTGGTCCGACCGGCCCTTGCAGAATTTAGAGCCTTCGTTGCGCCCTGGTGTTTTCGTTGAAATTCCCGACGAATGCAGGAGTAGGAATAATTAGAGGAGATTAAGTCGTTGCATGAGCATGCTACATAGCAGAGCTAAAGTTGCTATGCAAAGGAAGAGATTTTGAGACAAAAGGCGCTTCCTCCCCTCCAAGAGAGGAAACGTCGTAGCAACTAAAGAAAATAACTTTGGGAGAGCCACCTAGAGAACTGCCCGAGGACATAGATCCCAGAGAGGACAAGGAACCTGGGGGCAGAACGGCGACTCAAAATGAAATGACTGTGACGTACCAATCGATGATAGTGACCTACAGAAGGTCCTGAAGATTGGATCCCAGTTGAACCTTCTTCAAGCAAGATAATTAACAGATTTCTTGAAAGCTAATATAGATGTGTTTGCCTGGACCCTCGCTGACATGTGTGGAATATCTCCCTCGATCATGAGCTATTCATTAAGCATCAATCCAAAGCATCCACCCGTCAAACAGAAAAGGCGAATGCTTGACCCAGAGAGGTCTGCTGCCCTAAAGAAAGAAGTAGAGAAGCTGAGAAGTAATGGGTTCATCAGAGACTCAACCTATCTAGAGTGGATTTCAAATCCGGTCTTGGTGAAGAAAGCTAACAGAAAGTGGCGCACTTGTATTGACTTTTCAGACTTGAACAAAGCCTGCCCGAAGGACAGTTTTCCACTACCGAGAATTAATCAGTTTGTGGATTCAATGGCAGGTCAAGAATTCCTCTCCTTCATGGATGCCTACTCGGTATATAACCAAATCCCTATGCACGTCCCGGACCAAGAATTATGGATTTAGGGTTATATTGCTATGTAGTGATGCCATTCGGTCTGAAGAACGCTAGTGCTACCTACCAACGATTGGTGAATAGAATGTTCTACAAACAAATCGGGAAGACGATGGAGGTGTATGTCGACGACATGTTAGTGAATTCCAGACAATCGTCCAACCACACTGCCGACTTAGCAAAAATGTTTGATATCCTCCGAAGATACGGGATGAAACTTAATCCTATGAAGTGTTCATTTGGGGTTGCCTTTGGGAAGTTCTTAGGATTTATCGTCAGTTCGCGTGGAATTGAAATCAATCCAAACCAAATCACGGCAATCAGAAACATTCAAAAACCCAGAAAAATCAAAGATGTGCAGAGCCTTGCGGGAAAGTAGCTACGTTGAGTAGATTTATCTCCAAAACTACAGACAAGTGTATTCCGTTCTTCGAATTGATAAAGCAAGGAAAGCGCAATTTCAAATGGACTCCTGATTGTGTAGAAGCATTTCAGAACCTTCTGGATCATCTTGAGAGACCCCTGATATTGTTAAAACTGATCGATCACGAGGACTGATTTGTGTACTTGGCAGTGTCGCCCCATGCGATAAGTTCAGCCTTGGTGAGGGAAGAAGATAAGATTCAGAGGCCAGTGTATTATGTGAGTAAAAAGTTGACGGCGACTGAGCGAACCAACCCAAGAATAGAAAAGCTAGCGTACAGTTTATTGATCGCTTCAAGGAAGCTTCACCACTATTTTCAAGCTCATCCTATCACCTTGTACATTGGCCACCCGCTTAGACAAGTTTTGCAGAGTCCAGAGGCATCAGGAAGACTACTCAAATGGAACATTGAGTTAAGTCAGTTTGATTAGAATTTTCAGCCCCGACGATCGATAAGGGGGCAAGTACTAGCAGATTTTATAGTAGAGTTCAGTATCCCAGAGGATGATGTAGTGAGTGAAGAAGCTGATTCTCCAAACAATTTCTTGACCCCAACGCCTAGAAATTATATACTGACGGTGCCAAGAATGACAGACGGTCTGGCGCTGGAGTTTTGCTTGTAACTCCCGAAGATCGATCAATATATTATGCTCTTAGATTGGAGTTTCATGCCATGAATAATGATTCTGAGTATGAAGCCCCGATTGCCAGACTGAAGCTTGCTAAGGAGTTGGAGATAACGAAGCTAGACATCTTTTGTGACTCCAAGTTGGTTGTGAACCAGGTTAATGAAGAGTTTCAGGGCAAGAGTCCAAGACTGATATCATATTTGAAAGAAGGCAGGAAGTTGCTGGATAACCATGATCACTACATCATATCCCATATCGCTCGAGAGGAGAATAAAAAAATAGACAAGTTAGCAAAGATGGCTAGTTCTGATAGTCCTGAGGACATCAAGCTAGTCCCAATTGAAGTATTGCAATCTCCAAGCGTTGATCAGATGGAAATTGATCCCGTATTTGAAATTGAACCAGAAAAGGGAGTCGTGGATGACACCCTTGAAGAACTTTCTAATGAATGAAACGCTTCCGGCCAAGAAGAGAGAGGCGTGATGTTATCCGAAAAGCCTCCAGATATGTCATGCAAGGCGAAATCCTATATAGGCAGGGATTCTCGATGCCTCTCCTCCGGTGCATAGCCCATAACGACATGAAGCGTGTACTGAAAGAAGTGCACGAAGGTGAATGCAGTGACCATACTAGAGGACAAACGCTAGCAAAGAAGATATTGCGGTATGGCTATTTCTGGCCTACTATAAACAAAGACACAACTAAATATGCACGGCGATGTGATGCATGCCAAAGATTTTCGAAGATACCTAGGGAACCCCTAGTCAGTTGAAGACGATGATGAGCCCATGGCCTTTCGCTTTATGGGGGATTGACATTATTGGAAGTATCCCCATAGCAAAGGGTGGAGCAAAGTTTGACATTGTGACCGTGGATTACTTCACAAAGTGGGTCGAAGCAGAACCATTGACCACGATCACGACCACGCGAGTAATTAACTTTGTCGTCAAAAACATCATATGCCGATTCGGGATTCCAAAAGTCGTCATAACAGATAACGGAACTCAATTTTATAGCGCAAAATTCAGAGACTTTTTCCAGAAGTACCACATCAAGAAAAGGTACACCTCTGTGGCACATTCGCAATCGAAAGGGTAGGTCGAAGTGGCAAATAAAGTGATTAAATCCATTTTGAAGAAAAGACTGAAGTGGGCCAAAGTCATATGAGTCGATGAATTACCCATGGCATTATGGGCCTACAGGGAAACTTACAAGTCGACAACGGGCCACACACCTTTCTCCCTCGCTTTCGGAGTGGAGGCAGTCATCCAGATTGAATTAGAAGTACCCTCTCACAGAACCATTTATTATGACCCTATGACCAATAACGAGCTGCTCCTTGAATCCCTGGACATGGTTGAAGAAAAGAGGAACGAAGCCAACTTGTGCACCTTGAGGCTTAAGCAGCAAGTCGCCAGATATTACGATAAAAAGGTTCGATCCCGAACCTTTGAACCCAGAGACTTGGTTCTGAAACGTGTCTTTCCACCCCCAAAGTGTGGAATGCCCAGTATCTACGACATTACTTGACATAAAATTGTCAATTTATTCTTTTGTTTTTAGGATCATGTAAAAAGGCACGTCTCGCCTAGAACAGTCTGGTTACTTAAATAAGAGGTATTAAAGTGGATGTAGGTCATGATTCGACCAAACCACTATAAAAATATCATGTGTTGTTTACTTTTACTGTCTTGCTTATTTGTTTTGCTATTTTTTTATCAGTGTGAACTATCACCATTATGACATTATATGAAATCCTGCAACGATCTTGAAACACGTAATGTAAAAATAACCTCTATTAAAACAAGAAATCACATGATCTAAATCCATGTGTGCAGTGAAGTAAATGACACTACCGTCAATGCCCGGATTCTCATGATCTGAGAAGGAGTACGAAGGACAAAGAATTGTCTGCGAGACGTGAGGGTGCACCATGATTAAAAGACCATCTCGATAACACTTTACCCTTGACATCCGATGAGAGAGTATAAAGGCGCTAGAGACTTAGCACCACCAAAGAACTCTTACCCCGCTAAAGGATCGGGGAGCAGACTGAAAGCTGAGCCCAAACAAACCCCTCATCTCCAAGCCTAGGGGACAGCATACAAATGACTCTAATCAATCCTCAATAAGCCCTAGCCAGGCATCATATTAACGATTGATTGGGGGCATATCAATACACATTTATGTGTAGGGTAGTAATTTTCAATGTTGATCACATATGACTTTAATTTAGTTACGATTATATTTAATATCTGTGACTTAGAATGATAAGCTTATAGATATGGTAAACTTGTAAATGATAAACTCGCAGGTATGCGATGATGCAAAAGAAACAGGTTTTCATTCACTAAGTTCGGATTTACAAAATAAAGCTAAGCAAAAGGCGAGGGCCATACTCGCAACTACATCATAAGGCCAGTGGAAATACTAAAAAGAAAGGCATAATTAGACTAGCACTACTTGGGGTTTGGGGAAGACCTCATCTCTTCTCCTTTTTTTCTTCTCCGCCTCCTCCTTATCGGCACCAATTTTATCCTGTTTCCTCTTCTTCTTGTCAGAAGGAGGATCCATTGGAAGGTTGGCAGACTGGACTGCAAGTTGCGTGGTTATCGATTTACCGGACAGCTTTATGATCATCCCAAAGTTGGGAGCAGCTGCAGAGATCGGTTGTACATCTAGAGGCTGTTGTTCGTTAATTTTCATAGCTAACCGCTTATCCCTCTTTGCCTTGATTTCACCCAGAGTCTCGCTGCCATCATCTTTGGTCTCCCCTATGATGTCTACATCCTCCTCTTCGTCCATGTGACCGTCATCGGTATCGCCAAGGGCTCCAATAATTTCAGCAAGCATCCGTGCTTGATACCCCAGTAGCCTCTTTAGTTGTCTCAACCTCAGTACGCTTTGGATCTTGGGGATGGTATCAGTAATTGGGGGCACGCTGACATTCTCGGCCTCATCCTACTTTTCTGCAACCTTCACGATGGACTTGACACCTATATTACGAGAAGCAACAGTTATTAGTTTGGGAGAAAGTGTGGCCTCTTCAATTGATTTCTCTACAATACGACGATAATTTATAATAGATTTGACAAATTGTGGAGAAAATATGGAGATACCTTCGCTGATTCTTCGGCCGAAGTTGCAGTGGAAGCCCCAACGGCACGAGGAACGGGGGCTTCGGAGATCAAGGGATCATCTGGGCCGTATTCCTTAACTTCAGAAGTTTTGAGTTCCGGTGCCGAGCTATAACCCTCATCGATTTTGGATTTTCCCTTGAGATCAGATTTCTCTTTCCCCATGGCCTCTCGGATCATACGCCTACCCTCTGCTAAAGCCTTAGCCTCTCCGCCCTTATGGAAAGTCTTCATAAGTTGGCCTTCTTCAATCTCCTCAACCTTCAACTGCTGCTTTTCTCCCTTGACAATCATATCCCAAACATTAGCTAAAGTGGTGTTATAATCCTTGATCCAAGAGATGTCTTGGGTTCGAACAACATGAGCAAAGAAGTCCATAAGCAGCTCCTCAAATCCTTCTATCTCCTTCTTGACTATTGCAAGATTAGCAGTGTAGGTCGACTCAAGAGCTGTGTTAGCATTACTCTCAGCAAGATCTACCCGTTCCATAGCATGGACAAGTTTACTGTTTAAGCTTGCCCACTCCTTTTCCCAAGCAGCCTTTTCCGTAGCAAAGCAATCTTGCGCAGCCTTCAGTTCAGTGTTAGCAGTTTTAAGATCCTCAATCTCCCTCTTTAAAGCCATATGCTCTTGGCTGTTTGAATCAAGCTCATGATGAAAGCGTTTATTGGCATTCTCTAGCTCAGTCTTAAAATTGTCAGCATCCCGTTGAGCTAAAGCAAATGGATCCTGTGTGTCCTCAAGATCCTTTACAGCTTTATTCCTAGCCCTAGCATCATTATCAATTTTTACTCTGCCTCTGGCTGCCTCTGTCTCTAGAGTAGGGATAACATCAGAGAGATTCCTGGCATGTTTCTTCATTATTTTTTATTGCTTGACTACATGGGCGTTGTGTCCCACAACTTCGACATCCCAGTCCTCAGGAACCGGTTCTATGTATGGGACGAAGACCATTCTCTCAAAATAGATCTTGGGGAATTGTTTCCCCATGCGCTCCGGTTTATCCTTGTTATCAGGGACCAAAGTCACCTCCTGCATAGTAATGGATTCCAAGTGACATTGACCAGAAGGAACCAGAGCTGCCTTCTCCTTTTCTTTGTCTTTGCCCGGCCCGTTATGCTTATCTTTGGGTCCATGATGCTTCTTAGAAGTTTTTTCCTTAGGAGGTAGGCCTTTTGGAGGAGTTGGAACCTTGGGAATTTCTTTACCCCCAGTTTGTGGTACTTGGTTACTGTGGGACTTCTTGGGATCCTGCTTAGAAGGAGAGCGAGAGCGCGGGGAGTGAGGTTGATAGGAATCATGGCGTCTTTGACTATCCCTCCCACGACTGTCGCTGCGATCGTGCTCGGACATGGGAGAAAGCTTGGGAGTATTCTCGCGAAGAGCGCGGAAAGAGTAAGAGTAACGACGAGGCATGTTTCCTGTAGAAAATAACAAATGGGAGTCAGGATTATGAATATGATTAGTGTAAAAGTGTTGGTGAAAAGTGGTGCATGTGGTTTGTGCGCCCGTGTAATCCCCCCCAACAGACCAGGGCCCGAAGTTTGGCTCGTCTGCAAAATTTCTTTATCTTTGGTAGGAGAAGTTTCTCCCTCAGATGTAGGGAAGAAGGGTTCCTCTCCGAAATCACCGGAGGTATAAAGATCATCTGGCAAGGAGATCTTTTCTAAACCCTCAAGTATATGCTCCTCTGTTAACGTAGGTTCCACTGGTGGTGGAGTCTTCAGGGGAGACTATCCTTTAGAAGAAGGATAACCCTCCAGTTCATTAACCCGAGCTTCGTCTCCTTTGTATATATTTAGATCCTCATCATCTTGGTCGATCATTGGAGAAGGACTTTTAGGAATCTCAGCTCCTGTTGTCCCTTCTCCCCTCGCCGGGGGCATGCTACTAGACTCCCCAAGAGTAGGGGGCACATACTTGTAAGGCCTGCCACCTAAGCCAAGCCCGAATCTTATGTCCAAAAGACGGTGTTTGTGAAGATTCTCGTCGGTGATACATTTCTTAATTCTTAAGAAATCCGATTTACTTTTGAGGAGGCGGGACAGTCGGTCTTCATATATCGAACCTTCTGTTTTTGCAAAGTTGTGATCTACACATAACAAAGGAACACATTAGCACTTTAATTATGCAATCGGAGCATGGATTGAAAGATTTAAAGCATACTTGACTGTAGCCACTTCCTCGCACATCCGGCTTGATGCTTTATGTAAAACCAATTAGATTTTGCATCCCCTATGTTGCTATGACTGTCCGATAAAACCTTTTTGCCGGCAATTGACTCGAAGAAAGAGAAATTCGGAGTTCCTGTGGAACAATGTTTGAAATTATAATAGAATTTCAAATCATTGAAAGTGATCTCGGTCTGTATAACCTCTTCGTATAGGGTATATAAAGCCGCGTAAGCGTTATGGATGGAGTTGCATGAGGCAATGTGTAGTTGTCTTAGGAGATCAACGACAATTGGAGGAAATAGAGGAATAGCGCCTACCCAGCACATGAGCCGGCTGACAGCCATGTACCCTTCTGGGGCAGAGTGAGGCCTATCTCCATCTTCTGGAGTTTTCACATCGTCCCAAGAAATCCCATGTCTTAAGCATATTTTCTTAAGCTTTATATTATTCAATTTGGAAGCTAGAGAATCAGTGAGCTTCTCTTTCTCTACTACCTTAACACCTGGTATCTCGTCAGGAGCCCGATCATCTTCTTCTTCCTCTTCTTCAAGCAATGTTCTCTCAGAAGAATTCGATTCTATATCTGTTTCATACTCGGAGCCAAAATTACTCCAGAGAACCTGACGGGAGCACGCCAGGATTGTGATATTTTAAGGACTCTAGATATGCTCTCATTTTGGATATTCTTGAGGAGCATCTATCTGACATGGCTGTGTTGGCGAGTAAACATGAAAGATTAGGATGCAGTTACCCATGAACCCTGTGCATGTGCAAGTGTTGATGTGCACAAATGTGCATAATACTAGAAAAATAGAGACACAAAGAAAATTGGATAAACGTATTTATGGTCATTGTATGTCGCTGAGCTATGCTATTGTTCAATCCAGAAAGTTCATCTCGAAGGCTCTAACCTAACTGTCCATTAATATATTATAATTGCGTTGTATTTTTCAGTCAACATGTGTATCGAATTGTTAGTAAATCTTGCTTGTTGAAGTCTCAGGGTTCAGCTCGTGGCATAGGTGTCGGATCGTGGAACAGAGACCGGCTCGTGAATGATGGATCGTCAATAAGTCACGCTCGTGGAGGAACTTCGGCTTGTGAGACAGGCATCGGATCTTGGGACAGTCCAGCTCCCTACTTTGCTTTACCCAAATGACTCGTGAGAAATCCCCCCTCCCCGCACGATCTACTCCACTTCCTAATTCCACGAACCGACGCTCCCCTGTTTCCACGACACGATCTGTCGTCCAATTCAGCACTTCGCCTTCATCTCTGGTCCCTCCATCACACTATTGCCACGAACCGAGCCGTTACCCCATCCACAAACCACTCTGGTAAAGCTTATTTTCTTCATCGCTATCACCTACCTTCCTCCATAAACATATTGCAACATCGCCAGCCTTAGAACCTCGAAACCGCTAGCTTCGCCACCCTTACCATCCAAACCAGTAAAAACTCGAGAGGAACAGAGAGAAACGAGAATGAAATTATATGAGAGCATTCTTAGGACAATTACCTTTCTAATTTTAGTTGGGGGATGAAATTGTTTTCTAGAAATCACAAATTGGGATTTTTGATTTAAGAAGAAGGGCGGCAGCAGTGAAAAGAAGAAGGATAAGAGGAGTGAAGAAGAGGAGCAAGCTTACATAGCCATCGAAGTGGCTCTTGGTCTCCTCTTTTCCGTCGTATTCGGAATGGATCGACCCAGCAGAACGTGAGCGCCAAGGCGAGCCTAACATAGCTTGAACGAAGGCCCAACTCACCATCAGTTCGTGATCTACGCTTGACTACGAGGATCGCGACGCGATGAATTCCTCTACATCAAAAAAAAACTTACTTGACAGATTGGTCACAATGCGCCCCGGAATCCAAAAAAGTAAAATTTGAATAAAGAAATGATTGAAAATTCAATCTGATATTTATACCCGTCAGAGAAAGTAACTCTTTGAAGCGGTGCGATGTTCTAAACAGACACGACCACTGACCTGCATCATTTCATGAAAGGATAGCTTAGCAGTTTCGAAGCATGTTCCATCCTTAATAAAACATACATCGAGGGGGCAAAATGTTGGTTAACTTTTGGACCAAGCCACCAAGGTTCACACGCAAATCCAATATGAAGCCTCACTCGGGAAAGCCTTGAAGACTCATTTGTGGTCACCTCACCATTTTCGGCTCGTGACTACTGCACCACGACCCGCTCACGTACATGCTCCACGACCCGCTCATGCCTATATTCCGCGACCCGATCCCAAAGTCAAAGAATGAAGGCCACAACTTGGTCTTCCACGATCTGAAAGGTCAGGATCTGATGACACCTATTCATAACCGCTATCTTGACCATTTCTCTACCTACTCACGTACCAGTCCGGGATCCTCGAGATTTATGCCACGTGTGACCACGAACCGCCAGCAGATATCACCTATAAATAACCCTACACTTGGTATTTTTCAGGATCTTTTGGTAGTTTGGAGTGTTGTTTGCACCATTACTGTTCTTTTATCATTTCTTATCAGTTTTAGCTCAAAATTACTGAGTGAATCATTATTGTAAAAGTGAGATTGATAGAAATCATTGGTTGTACTTGAATTCTACGTATAATCAAGGATATAAAGTGGACGTTGGCTCGTTAACACCGAACCACTATAAATCTTGTGTGTTTTCTATGTTTTCTTTCATTTCTCGACATTAATCTCTGCATATTCAGATAATTTGGGTATTAGAGCCATTTTTGGATATAACATCTACATAAAGTTTTGGGAACCAAGCTCAAGTTGAGTATAACTTATCACCAATAGACAGATAGGAAAATAAAGAGAGTTACTAAGGTACTTGAAGGTGCGTTGAGAGCATGTATTCTAGATTTTGGTCGCTCATAAGAAGATCATTTTCATATGGATGATTTTTTTTATAATAACAGGTATTTAGCTTGTATAGGAATGTAACCATTTAAGGAATTGTAAGGAAGGTCATGCAAGTCACCATCTTGTTGGCCGGAGACTGGAGACAAATTAGTCCTAAATCTATATTTAGTAAAAGAAGCTGCATAAAAGATTGAGTCTGTTTGAGGCTGGATTAAGGGAGCTCGGTCGGGCAAAAGAGTCATGTTGATAAGAGGTGTAAGGGTCTTGAGCTCTCCACTAAAGATCAAGTTTTCGTTATGTATCGCTGATGAAGGATGTAGTTCATTTTGATAAATTGGGAAAACAGGCATCGAGATTTGTTGGACCTTGTACTATTTTGGAAAGAATTGGGAAGCATATTTATCGAGTAGAGTAACCAGATAGTTTGATAGGTGTCCATAATTTGTTTCATCCGTCACATCCATGGAAGAATTGCAAGACCATAAGCTGCCATTGGTCTGAGGGTGCTGGTGGAGTTGGTGGTGAAACCAAACTAGACATTTGTGAGACATCTAACGCGAGTTGTGGCTAGAGATGAAATAAACTGAGGAATAAGATAGTCAAATTGGTGAAAGTACAATGGAGTAGTAGTGAGAAAGATCGTAGTTGGTAGACCTAAGAGAGGATTAGGGCTACTTATCATGATCTTCTTAGCAATTTGTTATGTATTGTTTTATTGACTTAGTAACCAGTGGGTTACACTAGTATAGATAGCATTTTTGCTTGATTGCTATGTTTTTTTAGTCCTTGAAGGAATTTTGGGTACGAAATGCTTTTAAGGAGGGGAGGATGTAAGATACATAATTTTTGGTAAATATTATCCCATAAATTTAATTGGATAAACTAGACAAGAATAATGTAGTAGGATGTTGAGTTGATATTTGTATATAACAACAATTAATGGGTTGGCCTTAGAAGGTAGAACTTAAATAAATATAAGTCGGAATATGAGAAGGCGAAGAGGGAAGCACCTAGCCTTCTATATACACACACACATATTTACCACTCTTCTACATTTATCGTTTTATTTCCAAAACCTTAAAACAAAAAGAATAGGAGGTCGGTCATTAAAGAGTAGGATAAAAAGAAGAAAACTAAAGAAAGAGCAAGGATTTTGTAAAGAGATTTGAATTTTTTTGAAATCATTTTGAAAGTAGAATTTGAAAGTAGGAACGTTTCTAAAAAATAATTTTGTAAAAATGGATGGAGATCAGATAAGTGTAACCTAAGTTTGACATAATTTTTAAGCCTCTGTAATATCTTGAAACCTTCAACTCTCGAAACCCATAAGTCTTCGTATTCTTGAATCAACATTCTAAATCTTCAATCTGGATACTGTATAGTCTTAAATATCAATTATCTACATAACACCCTGCATTAATCTATAAATATATATCTCGGATAATGATTAGTATATGTTAAATACAAAATATTCATTACCTATGTTATTATCATTGAAACTACCATCCACAGTACTAGGAATCTCTTCCTTTTTGTTGATGCCAACCATTTTATAAAATGCCTTCTTGTCTCCTTGATAAATCCCCTAAATTCAGTAACTCCCCCTTAATCTTATTCCCCTACAATCTATGTATATTATATATTCCCCCCCTTTGTCATAAAAGAACTACCATAATATAAGAATCAACTAAATAAATTACTAATACTTACTAAAATATTAACTATATTATTGACTGAAAACAACCTTTAAATATAAGGACATTCTAAATGATAAATAAGATAAATCAAACAAAACATGGAATCAAACATTTCAATCCAATCCATATTAATATATATATATATATATATATCACTCAAATATAATAATGCACACCAATCAAAACTTATGTTAGTTGTTTAATACAATCTAAACAATTTTGTCCAAATAAATTCAAATGAATTTAATCGTTAAGTATAATTAATTAGGCAAAACCAATTTAAACATTTCTTGGAACTTTCACCTAGAAGATAGGATCTTACTTTATAACATTCCAATCATTATCATCTTTGGTTGTAGTGCATTTAAGATTGGCTTAGGAATCATCTTTAGAGATAGAGGAAATCGTATACCAAATCGCATCGTAGTGCCTCTCTTTCTTTTTGATTATCTGCATTTGACTAAGTTCTAAATGCCTTCAACTTTTAAGCATAAAGAACAGTGCATTCTTGAAAAATTCTAATGTATTCTCAAAATTTTCGCTTAAATTATAGATCAGATAATCCATTTTTTAATTTAAGAGCTAAAGGATGAGAAGGAAAAAGGAAAATGAAGTTTTGCTTCAGTTCTCTGGTTCAGTGTGCTATACATAGGAGAAGAAATTCATTTGAAATGAAAAGATACTTAAATAGTTATTTATATTTCAAATTTTCAAAATTTTGGTATTTGGCAATTATATGTTAACAAGTATATATGAGGCATGTCGACATGTTTTTGGTAATTTTGAAAACTAACGTGTTTTATGAGTTTTTTAGTTTTATATCATCGTTTGATCGAATTCCAAAGGCTACTATAAATGATTGATAGAAAATAAAAGGATTTTCATTCATACTAAACATCGATTACAATTAATGCTAGGAACACAAAGTAATATAATGCTTAATAGATTAAGATGCGTGACTAATAAAACATAATCAAAGATATATAAATTGGAATGTAGCAGATGGAGATGATAGACCGAGCTTCCTCCCAGTCTTTCAAAAGAACTTCTCCACTTTACATAAAATTTTGTTGAATTTCTTGCTCATGGAACGCTTAAGAATCTTTTGATTTTCTACTATCTTCTTTTGATCAAAGGATCCTTTCTGGTTGGAAAGTCCGAAAGAACGACACTTTCTAAAGTGGTTTCTTCCTCTTCCTCAACTTGTTCCTTGATTTCCATCTTTCTTCCTCTTCCTCCTCTTCTTCTTCCATTTATTGTTCATGAGCGAGCCTTTGTTCTTTGGTGAGTGACTCATAAGGCTCAAACAATACAGGTATTTTAATGAGATGAATATTTGCAATAGAAAATGTTTTACAAGGAGAAAATTCCTCTCCTTTTAAATTAACGTCGAAAAACTTAAAGATACGAGTGCGATATACTTCATTATGTGGTATACTTCATGAAATGTAATGACCCACCATTTTGACCATTTCAAGCCGATAATTAAACCATCTCAATTTGTTTACAAAGATGGATTAATATTGGGGCTATATTACATTATAACAATATTGGAATACAATAACTTCACATAAATATAACATGAGATGCATCTGAGTTACGTCATAACTACATCAGAGTTTGTGCAAATACCGAGGTATAAAGTAGACAGCCAAAAATAACTAAGAGATATTAGGTGAATCCCAAAACCTCTGTCTTCACCTCAAGAATATCTCTAAACCAAAAAAGCTCAAAAATAAAAAGAAAGCTCCACAGAAACTCCATAGAAAGATTCCAAGATGCTCCAACTAGATATCCCTTTAAAGTTCCAAGAATGCTAAGGCTTGACCAAAAATCTCCAAGATATTCCACGTAGAACCTAGCCACTAGGTTGGCCGTATGAAATATTATTGGCATCCAAAGTTTTAGGGAAAATAATAAACTCCAAGTCAGACATGGGATTGGTGTGAAAAACTTGATATATTTGTTATGTGCAGTAAAATACACAATGCTTTTTGGGAAATGAAGCTTCCATAAAGTCTCGTGGCACACACACAGTGCAAACGCAGATACGGGGGAGGTTTCTCCTTTCGATAACCACAATGCTTGATATTTGAAACCCATTTATATTATTATTAGTGTTGAAAATCATTTCGCAAGTAAATGTATTAATCTTTGCCAGCATAATATCCCATACTATTATATTGACATATAGTATACAACTTCAACAATAAGGGTTCAAGGGGGGATGGGTATACCTCTAGAGGGATGTCCCGAGAACCAACTGGCTCTCTGCTAACGTAAGGTCGGTCTTTCCATTAACTAGATTGATTAGAACACGCCTAAGTATGCCATTTCAAGGTCGTTACCAATCGGGGTCGCGCAACATCAACATCCACGTAAGTAAAAGTTGCCACATAAATAATACCTTGTCTCCATACCATGGTACACCTTTTATCTAGAAGGAAACAACACACCCGTATTCTTACTGCATTTTTCCTATTTTGGTCATTTCCATGGTGTGAGGCTTGTCGAAATCTCATTACACAAAACTACGCTTATCCTTAAGCCACGCTTTGACCATCACTACCTCATCATTTAGTATGCCATACTGTCATTTCATCACTTATAATTTATATTTGATAATCACTAACCATATCACCTTTGAGCTCGTATGTGTCAAAGAGGTTGTTAGGCTAAGAGAACATATTCTCCGTCACTAACAGAAATATGTTTAGTAAGGATCAATTACATTACACAATACAATGTCAGACACACATCCATATAAGTCCGTTCTTGGCCTGAACAAAACCGTTGGTGCTTTAATCCTTGTCCAATAAAGGAGAGAGAAGTTGTGACAACCGCCCATAGCCCCCGCACTATACAAGAGGAATAATGCGCTGAAAAGTGTGTCAGACAACTATGGACAATTATCAAGGTATAGTAGATAAGCGAAACCTATCGTAAACTCACAACGCATGGATAAAATATAATAGAATATATACAACAGGTGGTGATTGTGAAGCAGAAAACACTAAACTTTCGTGACAACTAGAAAGTATTTCCCTTACACGTGGTTAGCAACACTCTTTGAAGTAGCACACAGCGGAAACAAATAAGAGATAGTAGTAAAGATAGTACGCCAGCCTCCTGCTCGCCTACGAACAGCAACATCGTCCTCACCTAAGCTATCACCTGTCCCCTGCTACTTGGCCTGCCCATCCAATAATCGGATGACAACCCAAGGTAATAAGTGGAAACATAAAACCTTGAGTTATACAGAAGTCTTAGTGAGCGATAAAACAGCTAACAAATTTCATTAATAAAGTATATGAGAATGGCTAAATAATCAACTAATCTACCCAGCTTCAGAGAAGAACTCTCAATTTCCTTCCCCATTACATGACAGTGATAGCCTTTAAAATCCATACACCCAAAGGAATAACAAATCAGTAATGGAAATTAAAGCATCCATTCATAAATGGCAAAGCAACTCAATCATGATCACAACAAGCATTCAAACGTTCATGACTGACTCTGGCTATCACCGCAACCTTGCTTTGGAAACTTCATTATCGTATGACTGGCTAACAATTTACCATCAATTGTCAAGGACCACACACGATGCCCCGATTCTAGCAAAACTCCACATGCTATACTCAACACATGCTACACGCTATGCTCAAGGCACACGACGCCCAAGGCACTCGACCTACAATTGGTCTTCAATTGTACCTCTGCTTTGAGTCTGCTAGAACCTACGACAACGATAATTCCTCGGCCTTCACCTCTCTAGTCGTTATCAATTACGACTATTAATTAGCTCATAACACCTTAGAGCTGTCACTTCACACAAACTCAATACATTCTTGAGTTGTCTCTCCATTTGTTGCATAAAATGAACAACAAACACTTTTCGACACTTCCAAACTTCCCAATTGAATTCAATTTGAAGTCACATCATCACCGGAAGTGTCCGACCAGAAATAGCTGCCCAAAAATGGCTGACCAGAATAGGCCGACCCACTTTGGTCCAACCCAACTTTGATCCGACCCAACTTCAGTCCGACCCAACTTTAGTCAGACCCAACATTAGTCCTACCCAACTTCGTTGTGACCCAACTTCGGTCCGACACAACTTCGGTCCGACCCAACTTCGGTCCGATCCAAAACCTGCATGTTGCAATTCAACTACGATTTCGACCAAAACTTCACCAAACCATAAATCCGGTGAAACTAACTTATCCAATTCATCCAAAAGGATTACAAGCATGTTATGTAATGAACAATATCATCAATATGACAATTTTATCCATAATAATGTCAAATTCACCAAAATCACCACAAATATGCATATGAACATAAACCATGGATCTAACTTGCACATTCGTATGAAATATCATAGAAATTACCTATCTAAACTTGCTAAATCAGATCCTAGGGTGATTTATATGAAAATGAACTTACCAATGCATGGATATAAGGAAAAATACTTGAATTTGCTGAAAAACACGATCTACTACCCATACGCTTTATTACATCCATGTGAGAGAAGTAATCCACTCGTCGATTCTCTAAAACAAGCTAAAATGATAGAATTATGAATCCGGACAGTGAAAAATTCAAGATAAAGTCCTCGATCCGATGAATTCGCCCTTGAAATGATGTAGATCTAGCCTCCAATGATGTAGGTCTATGATTTCCCTCCTTAGATTTGGGTTTTTAATAGTGGAAAGGCGTTAGAGGAAGAAGAAGCACAAGGTCTTCAAATGAGAGAATGGGAGAAGTAACCTATTCTCCATTCCCCTCAACCCCCTATTTATAGTTTTCACCAACCCACTAATGGGCCACCCCTATTCAGCCCATTAGGCTTTCCAAACCTGAACAGCCAACTGAAAACCTTAAAACAACGATTTCTCCCAAACCGCTGAACCAAATCTTTAATATAACCACTCTACGGAAAGGCAATCATCAATCCCTTTCCAATGACATAGGTCTCACCCTTTGATTTGACCTGAGTCAAAAGTTATGCCCTATACAAGACTGGTAGGGGCAAAATGGTCACAAACAAAATCGGTAAAAGTTATGGACATGTCTCACATCCCCATAAGCAACTTATCAAAAGATGAGAATGATCCAATCCTCAGGGAATAAAATAAAAATATTTTACGATCTTCCGATACATAAAATGCGGGTTGTTACATTCTTCCCCCTTTAGAATTTCGTCCCCGAAATTCCTAGCAAACACAAGTAATCACAACAATTCTGCACGCATATCATCCATGAGAAGCCAATTCTATCATCCAAACTAGCAACCATCAAGCCATGCGTCCATAGCCTTATCCTAGCACGCGGAATTCTATCAAACAACAATAAAGAAAACAACAAAATCAACAATCAATAATGATTGCTCGATATCAATGGGTCATACGGATGAAGAATTTTGGATGGGTCGTCTTTATACTCTTTCCCGTCTCCTAGGTAATATCGTCGTCATTCCCACTGCATTGTACCTTAACTAAATTTAATGTCTTTTCCCTAAGATTTTTCGTGTCATTAGCCATAACACAAAGCGGCTTACGAGATTTCATAACTACGAACTCAACTATAAGTTCGGCGTACTACTCCGGAGGTACTACCACATTCGGACCATGCGAATATTTTCGAAAAAACGAATCACAAAACATTGTGCACACTCTACATCCCTCGCGTAAAATAACTTTGTATGCGAGCTTTCTGATTTGCTCGTCTATCGGAAACGGTCCAACAACCCATAACACTTAAGCCACCCACCACAACATTTAGAAACGTTACTGAAAAATCCTCCAACTTGACCGATCGGCCACAATACCCAACGGACCGACCCACTTGGACCCGACCGACCAGTGCCTTCCAACCTGGCCGACCCGACCAGCTCCACAGACCGACCCATTCTGACTTGTTCCTTAAGACAAATTTAAGATCGACCCAATCCGGTGGCACAACATAACCGACCCGATCCAATTGCACAACACAACCGACCTGGTCCGGCTACCTCAACATGACTGACCTGATCCGGTGGCACAACATAACTGACCCGATCCAGTTGCACAACACAACCGACCCGATCCGGCTACTTCAACATGACCGATCCGATCCGATCACCAACATGATCGACCCGATCTGATCATCCCTTCATCACCTCAACTTCTGAACCGATGCGACCCATCTTGAATGGACCAACCCATTTCCTGACTTGGTTCTAGATAGTCCATCGATAAAATCCATCAATACTTGCTCCCACTTTCACGTAGGAACTTCTAATAGCTAAAGCAATCAACTCGGCTTCTTCCATTCAGCTTTCACCAACTGACAATTCATGCACTCGGAAATGAACTTTCTAATATCTCGTTTCATCGCTTCCCAGTAGTGGACTTGCTTCATATCTTAATTCATTTTATTACCACTGGGATTAATCGTTAGCTTCGAGTGATGACATTCTCTCAGAACCTCATCTCTCAATTCGTCAATATCAGGAACAACTAATCGCCCTTTCTTTCAAAGCCAACCTTCTCGATCGACTTCGAACTCTTTTTCTTTCTGTTCCAGCTTTGGGATAAACTCGACAAGCTTTGCATCTTGCTTTTCGCTATCGCGAATTAGGTCTTATCGATAAGCTTGCCAACATTTCAGGTTCCAACTCACACTTTGGCCTAAAATCAAACTTTGCCAAATTCTCAATGCTCTTCCATTCTGAAAACATCACTCCCAAACTTGCGTGTCTTCGACTCAATGCATCTGCAATTGGGTTACCTATGCCAGAGTATAGGCTATATCAAAATCATACGATGCCAAAAACTCTAACCACCATTGCTGCCGAAGATTAAAATCCTTTTGGGAGAAAAGATACTTCAACGACTTGTGATTTGTAAACAACTCAAATCAAGCTCCCAACAGGTAATGTCTCCATATCTTCAAAGAAAACACAAGCGCTGCCAACTCTAAATCAAGAGTTGGATAATTGCTTTCAAACGGCTTCAGCTGCCGACTCGCGTAGGCCACAACCTTATCCTTCTGCATTAGCACTGCTCCAAGTCCAGTACTACATGCATTGGTGTATATCACCATCTCTTCATTCCCACTTGGAATGACCAACACAGGAGCACTCGTCAATCTCTCCTTCAGGATTTCGAACGCTTATTCATACTTCGCATCCTACGTGAACACTTGGCTCTTCTTCATTAATCCTTTCAACGGTGCAGCTATCTTGGAGAAATCCTTGATAAACCATCGGTAATATCTTGCTAACCCAAGGAAACTCCGAACATCCGTCGCATTCCTAGGTCGATCCCAGTCCTGGATTGCTGCAACTTTAGCGGGATCGACCGCTATCCCGTTCCCATAAACAACATGACCTACGAACCTCACTTCATTCTCCCAGAAGTGAAACTTTGAGAACTTAGCCTTCACAAGATCTCTAACACAACTCCCAAGTGTGTCTTGTGTTCTTCTTCATTCCTGGAGTAAACTAGAATATCATGCACGAATACAAGCACAAATTTGTTTGCATGATCTCTGAACACTCTATTCATAAGATCCACGAAATACACCGGCGTGTTAATCATCCCGAATGGCATCACCAACCAAATCCGGATGGTGTCCTAAAAGCAGTCTTCGGTACACTATCCTTAGCACCCCTCAACTTGTGAAATCCCGTTGCTAAATCCATTGGAGAAAACACTTTGGCTTCATGAAGTTGATTGATCAAATCATCAATCTTTGGCAACGGATACTTGATCTTCTTAGTCACCTTGTTTAGCTCATGATAGTCCACACACAACCTTAACAAGCCATCTGCCTTGGTTGTAAACACCACTGGTGCACCCCATTCGGAAACGCTTCTCTGAATGAATCCTTTTCCCAAAAGGTCACGAACCTGCACCTCTAACTCTCACTGTTCCTTAGGGGCCATCTGGCGAAGAGGAATAACGATTGGTCTAACACCCTCGGCCAAATCGATTCTAAACTCAATCTCACAATGTGGTGGCAACCCTTTGACCTCGTCAAAGACATCCTAATACTCCTTAGCGATCAGCACAGATGACAAGTCTTCTTGTAGAATCACAAGAGAATATAACAACTTATAAGAACAGCGTCTTCGAGTTATCCCGAATCAACACCTTCCGCCCTTCCACATCCCTGACTTTCATCTCTAGCTTTTCGCAACTCACTTTTGCCACACGTCTTGAAAAGTTGGTGTGTATACGACTTAAAGGATCTATATGGATAACGCGGAAATATATGTGATATGCTAGCTAAATAATGTGCAATAGTTTATGCAAACAAAACTAAGTTACCGAGATATATATAGCAAGTAAATAAGAGCAATAAATAAAGTAAAAGAGACACCAAGACTTTTTATACTGGTTCGGACTTCCCTCCCTACGTCCAGTCCTGAGCTCCTCTTTGGAATTCACTAACAAAGCCCTCTCTTAACTCGGAGGAATAGGTCAGTACACTCGAGCCCCAACAAGGATGCCTCTCGCCTAAGCAACTACACAGGTCTTCAACACTCACAAAGAGTTTAACTTCTGATTTGTGTTTTTGAAGCAACACGGATAGCGAATATTATAAGTACAACCTTCCTATAATCTGATCCTCGAGTATATACTTTGAATGCAAAGATTTAAGGAAGAATATAGCTTGTTGAATCAAATGATTTTGAATTGATTCAAAGATTCAACAAGTATTTGAAATGGAGAGATTTTAAATTACAAAGAATGTAAATGGAGAGAGTAGAACGATGATCAGAAAATCAGTAAAATTTGGTTAAATTAAGTTATTGTCAAACATGATTGAAGTTGTTTATATAATAGTATAAGAGTAACAAACATTCATGAATAGTTTCCATAAAAAGATATGTCTATTTCCTTTGATCAATGAAGAGGAATCTCTTCATGAATGGAAGCAACTCTTCAGGAAATAAAATCTGGGTTGAATCAGTCGATTGGTTAAAACTCAACAGTTGATAGGTATAATTAAAACGTATATATAAAAAAATTAAAACTAGCCATTATATACCAAAATGGGTCGAACAGTCGACTGGTCCATTTCCTACAACTGGACTGGTAGGCCAGTTTTGGTATATTTTTGGCTTTTTGATGGTTTCATATTTATATATAACTTTGATTAGCACATTCGTGTATACTTGAGGATATATTTTAACATAATTCTAATACGACTCAATGTATATATATATATATATATATGTATATAAAACCTTATCTTCATGATTCAAAATTTTAAGATGAATGAGAACGAATCCATAAATGATATTATTCACGTTTTCAAAATATTTATCATTCATTATTAGGACTAGACGAAAAATATTCCGACTTTGACATAGTTTCAAAAATTTTTAATTCTTTAAATGATGAATGAGAGAGAAAAGTATTAGCGGTCGAAGAAGCTAATGATCTCTTTGCCAAGAAACTGGAAGAATTGATCGGTAATCTAATGTCATATGAAATGAACTTGCAGGCAAAGAAAACATAGGTACAAGATAAAAAGAATTTAGCTTTCCATGCACAAAAAGAAGATTCTGATTCATATGAAGAAGATATAGCATTTGTTGCTAAAAAAATTAGAAAATTTCTAAAATATTAAAAGAGTCAAAACAATAATATAAAGAAGAATTCATCAAAGAACCTGATCCGGCTTTAGTAGAATGTTTCAGCTGTCACAAGACCGGATACTATCAAAAGAACTGTCCAGAGCTAAAAAGAAATTGCAAAAGTGGAAAATCGAAGAAACGAGCTTTTTTAGTCACTTGGGATAATTCAGACTCATCTTCTGAAAGTGATAGCGACAACGATAGTGAGCAAGCAAATGTATGCTTTTTGGCTAAAGACAACGACGTAAGTGATTTTACTTTTGATGAATTAGTTGAAACAGATACGGAAATTTTAGAATCTTGAAAAATGTTTAAAAGAACATTTAAATAAGCTAGCAAAGACAAAAACAAAGCCGAATTTGAGAGAGACCTTTTGAAAGATGAAAAAGAAATCTTAGAAGATGAAATTAGAAGATTACAATATACTCCTTCAAATGCAAATTCTCAAATTTCATTGTTAAGTCAAGAAATAGAAATTCAAAAGAATAAAAATGATTTATTGCTTTCTGAAAATCATGATTTGAATAATAAAGTTAAAATTATAGAGCCAGAAAATTCTAGTTTAAAAACTAAATTAGAAAGTATTTCTAAAAATATAAATAATTTTAACAAGGGTAGAGAGAATTTATCTAAAATTTTAGAAAATTCTCAATTGGTTTTTAATAAAAAAGGACTTGGATATAATAATAATAAAATAAATTCAAAAAGGAAATCCAGTTTTGAAAATTCTAACAATTTACCGAGAATTTCTAATAGAAAATTAAATACTTCTACTAAGAAAAAGTATTCGGAAAATATTAGTATATGGATTCCTAAAACAAATAATATTCTCATTAGGAATAAATATATTAAAAACTTTTTAGATACCGTTCATTATAATAGTGATTATTTTTTAGAAAAGGAACCTAAGCCCTCTTGGGTTTGGCTTCCTAAGATTTAACCCTTAGGATCCTAACGGAGGAAGTGGGTACCAATGAATTTTTTAATTATTTTTTGCAGGTTCCACTTCATAAAAACAGGGGAAAATGGATACTAGATAGTGGTTGCTCAAAACACATGACAGGAGGCAAAGAAATGCTAACAAATATTACTTACTCAAAAGGAGGAACTGTCACATTTGTAGATAATTCTAAAGCATACATCATCGGCGAAGGCGATGTGAGTAATTACAGTATATCTAATTCACCTCTTATTTCGGATGTTTTATTAGTTAAAAATTTAATTAGCCAAAGATAATGATCCTAGGTTATGGCATAAACGTTTTTGTTACATTAACTTTAAATCCATTAACAAATTATATAAAAATGATTTTGTAAGAGGATTACCCAAAATAAAATTCAAAACTGAAAACTTATGCGATGCTTGTCAACTCGGAAAATTAACAAAATCCTCTTTTAAATTTAAAAAGCTGATATCAACCTTACAACCACTTGAATTATTACACGTGGATTTATTCGGACCAACTCAAGTTCAGTCCGTGAATCATAGTGGATATGTGTTTGTAACTGTTGATGATTTTTCAAGATATACAAGGACTATGTTTTTAAGGAATAAAAGCGATACTTTTGATATATTTAAGAATTTCGTCAAGAAAATTCAGAACTTAACTAATTTAAAAATAAAGAATATACGAAGTGATCATGGAGGAGAAATTAAAAATTAAAAATTTGATTTTTTTTTGTCAAAAGAAACGATTTTTTCATAACTTTTCATTTCCTAGAACTCCACAACAAAATGGAGTTGTAGAACGTAAGAATAGAACTTTATAAGAATGTGCTAAGAAAAAAATTAAATGGAAGTACATTACTAAAACATTTTTGGGCTGAAGTAGTCGTAACAGCTAGCTTTGTTTTGAACTGTTTTTCCATTCGACCACTTACTAAAAACACTCCATATGTGCTTTTTACTAGGAAAAAACAAAATATATCTTATTCCAAAGTTTTTGGTTCGAAATGTTTTGTTTTAAATACAAAAGATCATCTTGGAAAATTCGATTCAAAATCTGAGGAAGGAATATTCTTAGGATATTCTAAGCGTAGCAAAACTAGTCATATTTTTAATAAATGAACTAGTAAAATCGAAGAATCACTTCATGTATCATTTGACGAAAATATTATTCAAAATTCTTTAAATTCAGATACTCTTAAAAATAGTCCTTCACGTGATGATGATATTGAAATATACAGAGAAGATGAAAATATTATTCATAATAATATAGAGAATAATGCTACAGAATTACAAGATAATATCAATAATCAAAATACTCCTTCTAACGAAGTTCGATCTCCACCAAGATTATTAAGAGATCATCCAACTCAAAATATCATTGGAATAACTTCAAACCTAAGGACAAGAAGTCAACTTAATTAGTAAGTAATGTAGCCTTTTTATCAAATATTGAACTCAAAAATCCTAAAGAAGCATCAACAGATGAAAATTGGATAATCGCCGTGCAAGAAGAACTAAACTAGTTTGAACGTAATGAAGTCTGGGAACTAGTTCCAAGACCAAATGATCAAGCTGTTATTGGAACAAAATAGGTTTACAAAAATAAAGCAGATGAATTAGGTAATATCACTAGAAATAAAGTGAGACTTGTTGCACAAGGTTACAATCAAGAAGAAGGCATAGATTATGAAGAAACCTTTGCACTAGTTGCACGAAAAGAAGCAATTCGAATACTATTAGCATACGCTTGTCATCATAATTTTAAATTATATCAGATCGACATTAAAAGCGCTTTCTTAAATGGCTACATTAAAGAACGAGTATATGTTGAACAACCTCCGCTACTTGCTCATGAAAAATATCTTGATCATGTTTATAAAATGAAAAAGGTATTATATGGATTGAAATAAGCACCTCGTGCTTGGAATGAACGTCTTAAAACATATTTGATAGAATCAGGATTTCATATTGGAAAGGTTGATCAAACACTTTTTATTAAGAAAGATCATAAAGATATTATAATAGTTCAAATATATGCAGATGATATTATTTTGGTTCAACAAACTATGTTAAGAATTCTTAAAAATAATGGCCAATGAATTTGAAATGTCACATATGGGAAAACTTTCTTACTTTTTGGGATTACGAATCAAGCAATTACCAGATGGAATTTTTATCAATCAAGAAAAATATTGTACCAATTTAATAAAACGCTTTGGAATGGAAAACACTTCAAGTAAACCTACACCAATGAGTACATCGACACATTTAGATAAAGATGAAAATGGCAAAAATGTTGATCAAAAGTTATATAGAAGCATGACAGGTTCACTTTTGTATTTAACTGCGAGTATACCAGATATTATGATGAGTGTTTGCTTGTGTTCCCAATTTCAAGCTAATCCAAAAGAGTTGCATTTACGAGTATTTAAACGAATATTACGATATCTAAGCAGTACAAAAGACTTTGGACTCTTCTACTCAAAAGAATGTTCCTTTGAATTAGTGTCATGTAGCGATGCTGACTTTGAAGGATCATGAACATATCGTAAGAGTACAAGTGGAGCATGTCACTTTATTTGTAAATCACTTATATCTTGGTTTAGCAAGAAACAAAACCGTGTTCCATTGTCAATATGCGAAGATGAATACATATCTGTTGCACTAGCTTGTGCTTAGGTATTATATATGCAGCAAACACTAAGAGATTTTAATGCAAATTTGTCAAATTCTATAACATATTGTGACAAAACAAGTGCAATAAATTTATCTAAGAATCCGGTAAACCATTCCAGAACTAAACACATTGATATCAGACATCACTTCTTGAGAGATAACATTGAAAAACAAACAGTTAATTTAGAATTTGTTAACTCAGAAAATCAAATTGTTGATATCTTCACTAAACCACTTCTAGAGAATTCTTTCATTAAACTCCGATATGAGTTAGGGATTGTATCATTTAACGATCTCTAAAAACGTTCTTCGATTATCATGTACTTGAAATATCTTAATCTCTTTTTAATCCATGGCAAAGGGGGAGAATATTATCTCTCATGCTATCTATCTATATACCATTGTTATGTTTCCATGCTATTATACTATTGTATTTCCATATTATTGGAAAATTGTGCTAACAGTTGTGAATACAGGATTCAAATGGTAAGTATAAAATATATGAACTAACAAATTTGTGCAGAAATTCAGGGGGAACTATACATTCATAGGGAGAAAAATTAAAGTGTTGTCATCAATCAAAAAGGAGGAGAATGTCAAATAACGAGATTTTGATCAATGTCAACGAACAAAGCTACAATGGGAGTTGAATCATAAAGACAAGGTTTTATATATATACGCATTGTGTCGTGTTAGAATTATGTTAAAATCTATCATCAAGTATACACGAATGTGCTAATCAAAGTTATCTATAAATATATATGTGTAAAACCATTAAAAAGCCAGAAATATACCAAACTGGCCTACCAGTCGACTTGTAGAAAATGGACTAGTCGACTGGTCGACCTATTTTGGTATATAACGGCTAGTTTTAAATTTTTTATATGTATATTTTAATTATACCAGTCAACTGATGATTTTTAACCGGTCGACTGATTCGACCCGGATTTTATTTTCATGAAGAGATTTTATTTTCTGATTCGACCCGGATTTTATAGAAATTTTACTTTGTTTAACTTTGTTAGTACCTTTATGAGTAATCTTAAGTGTTCTCCAGATTTCATATGCAGTGTTGCATATACAAATCCGATTGAACTCATTTCTACCAAGTGCATAATGTAGCATATTCATGGCCTTAGCATTTGCAGTGCCTTCATTTTTCTTAGTGTTTGACCATTCAGTGTATGCAATAGTAGGTGGTGTATAATTTTTTTGAGTAAAATTCCATGCATTATAGCTATTAGCTTGCATGTATATTCTCATTCTGGTAGCCCAGTAACTATAATTCATGCCATTAAAGAAGGGTGGTCTAGCCGTTGATTGGCGTTCAGAATATCCGGTGTTATTGCTAATGCTGTTGTCACTATCCATATTATCTTATTATCAAATAACGGTTTTACGGTTATATGTTATCCTTGCTTAAAGGATCTATATGGATAATGCGTAAATATATGTGATATACTAGCTAAATAATGTGCAATAGTTTATGCAAATAAAAACTAAATTACCGAGATATATATATAGCAAGTAAATAAGAGCGGTAAATAAAGTAAAAGAGACACTAGGAGTTTTTATACTGGTTCGTACTTCCTGCCCAACGTCCAGTCCCGAAGCTCCTCTTCGGAATTCACTAACAATGCCCTCTCTTGACCTGGAGGTATAGGTCGGTACACCCGAGCCCCAACAAGGATGCCTCTCGCATGAGCAACTACACAGGTCTTCAACACTTACATAGATTTTGACTTCTGATTTGTGTTCTTGAAACAACATGGGTGGCCAATATTTTAAGTACAACCTTCCTATAATTTGATCCTCGAGTATATACTTTGAATGCGAAGATTTAAGGAAGAATATAGCTTGTTGAGTCAAATGATATTTAATTGATTCATGGATTCAACAAGTATTTGAAATGGAGAGCTTTTTAATTACAAAGAATGTAAATGGAGAGAGTAGAATGATGATCAGAAAATCAGTAAAATTCGGAGAAACTAAGTTATTGTAAAACATTCTTCAAGTTGTTTATATTATAGTCTAAGAATAGCAAACATTCATGAATAGTTTCCATAAAAAGATATGTCCATTTCCTTTGATCAATGAATAGGAATCTCTTCATGAATGGAAGCAACTCTTCTAGAAAATAAATCTGGGTCGAATCAGTCGACTGGTTAAAAATCATCAGTTGACTGGTAAACGTATATATAAAAAATTTAAAACTAGTCATTATATACCAAATTAGGTCGACCAGTCGACTGGTCCATTTCCTACCAGTCGACTGGCAGGCCAATTTTGGTATATTTCTGGCTTTTTGATGGTTTTATAAATATATATTTATATGTAACTTTAATTAGCACATTCGTGTATACTTGACGATAGATTTTAACATAATTCTAATCAATGTGTGCATATATAAAATCTTATCTTTATGATTCAATTCCCACAGTAGCTTTATTCGTTGACATCGATCAAAATCTCGTTATTCAACACATCTCTTGGGCGATTCCATGCCCAAGATGATTTCAAACCCAGCAAAAGTTACAACTAAGCAACCATCATAAATGAGCATTCATGATCAACAATACTAGATCCACAAAGCTTGCATAGAGCGGATGAAGCCATCTTAGATCAATTACAACTAAAGATCTATTACAATTTCAAGTTCCGAACCCATTCAACATACAATCTTTGTATAGGTAAAAGATGACGATTCTCTAGTACCAAATAGAACTCAAACAACTTCACTGGCTGGAAGCACGTCCAGACAACAACTTCTCCTAGTTCTCTTCAGGAATACAATATGAAATTGGAATAGCTTCCACAACACATGCTTCCTCCAGTTGCCTATTCTTGGGAAGGTCCAGACAGTCTTTCTTCTTATGTGGCTTGCTGCATTCAAAACACTTCCTTTCGGTTTTTGGCTTCTCACAATCGTTGGCATAATGACCCTCCAATTGACAATTAAAGCAAGTGACATTCTTCTTATATCTCTTCTTCTTATTAGCATAGGGGCCAATAAAGGTTTCTTCATCTGTAGGAGAATATTCCCTCTGTCGCTTAACAAGATCCCTTTTTGGTACTTGTGTAGGAACACCACGCTCTACTGACACTTCTGGAATGGGCATCCTTAACATGGCTACTGCCATCATGGCTGCCCTAAACATAACTAGATATTCCGGTGCAACAGCTAATGCTTCCAATTGGCTTCTTCCATCTCCTACTCTTCCAATCTCAGGCTCACTCCTAGAGGTTTGATGACTCATTCTAGATCTAAAATAGAATGATTAGTCCACTTACAAGATAAAGTGCTAAAGGAAAACAACTGCTACTATTACATATGCTAATATATATATATATATATATATATAGTAAACATCCAACTGAAATCTACAAGTATGTCTCTCATACGTTATTACATATTCGAACTTTGGCCACAACCGTTGACCAGAGCTCTGATACCAAATGTGACGACCTCCCACAGCCCCTGCACTATATAAGAGGAATAATGCGCTGAAAGGTGTGTCAGGCAGCTATGGACGATCATCAAGGTATGGTAGATAAACGAAACCTGTTGTAAACTCACATCACAAGGATAAAATATAATAGAATATATATAATAGATAGTGATAGTGAAGCAGAAAACACTAAACTTTCATGACAACTAGAAAGAATTTCCCTTACACGTAGATAGCAATAGTAGTGTTTGAACAATTTGCCTCACTACAACACTCATAGAAATAGCACACAGTGGAAACAAATACTAGATAGTAGTAAAGATAGTAAGCCAGCCTCCTGCTCGCCTCCGAACAGCAACACCATCCTCACTTAAGCTATCACCTGTCACTTGCTACTTAGTCTGCCCATCCAACAATCAGATGAACAACCCAAGGTAATAACAGGAAACATAAAACCTTAAGTCAGACAGTAGTCTTAGTGAGCGATAAAACAGCTAACAAACTTCATCAATAAAGTAAATTAGAATGGGTAAATAATCAACTAATCTACCACCTTCAGAGAAGAACTCTCAATTTCCTTCCCCATTACATGACAGTGATAGCCTTTACAATCCATACACCAAAAGGAATAACAATTCAGTCACGAAAATTAAAGCATCCAATCATATATGGCAAAGCAACTCAATCATGATCACAACATGCATTCAAACGTCCATGACTAGCTCTGGCTATCACCGCCAACCATGCTTTGGAAACTTCGTTATCGTATGACTGGCTAACAATTTACCATCAATTGTCAAGGACCACACACGGCGCCTCGGTTCTAGCAAAACTCCACATGCTATACTCAACACATGCTACACACTATGCTCAACACGTGTCTAGGTCATACACGACGCCCAAGGCACTCGACCTATAATTGGTTTTCAATTGTACCTCTGCTTTGATTCCACTAGAACCTACGGCAACAATAATTCCTCGGCATTCTCCTCTCTAGTCATTATCAATTACGACTATTAATTAGCTCAGAACACCTTAGAGCTGTCACTTCACATGAACTCAATATGTTCTTGAGTTGTCTCTCTATTTGTTGCATACAATGAACAAAAAACACTTTTCAACACTTCCAAACTTCCCAATTGAATTCGCTTTCAAGTCACATCATCACCGGGAGTGTCCGACCAGAAATAGCAGTCCAAAAATGGCAAAAATGACTGACCAGAAATGGCTGACAAGAATAGACCGACCCACTTTGGTCCAACCCAACTTAAGTCTCACCCAACTTTGGTTCGACCCCACTTTGGTCTGAACCAACTTTAGTCCGACCCAACTTCGGTACGACCCAACTTTAGTCCGACCAAACTTCAGTCCGACCCAACTTCGGTCCGACCCAACTTCGGTCTGATCCAACTTCGGTCCGACCCAACTTCATTCCGACCCAAATACGGTCCGACCCAACTTTGGTCCACCCCAACTTCGATCTGACCCAACTTCGGTCTGACCCAACTTTAGTGCAACCCAACTTTGGTCCGACCCAACTTCATACAAAACCTGCATATTGTAATTCAACTCCGATTTCGACCAAAACTTCACCAAACGATAAATCCAACGAAACTAACTTATCTAATTCATCCAAAAGGATTACAAGCATGTTATGAAATTAACAATATCATCAACACAACAATTCTATCCATGATAATGTCAAATTCACCAAAATCACAACAAATACGCATATGAACAAAAACCATGGATCTAACTTGCACATTCGTATGAAATATTATAGAAATTACCTATCTAAACTTGCTAAATCAGATCCTAGGGTGATCTATATGAAAATGAACTTACCAATGCATGGACCTAAGGAAAAACATTTGAATTTGATGAAAAACATGATCTATTACCCATACACTTTATTGAATCCATGTGAGAGATGTAATCCATTCGCTGATTCTCTAAAACAAGCTAAAATGATAGAATCACGAATCCGGACAATGAGAAATTCAAACCAAACTCCTCGATCCGATGAATTCGCCCTTGAAATGATGTAGAACTGGCCTTCAATGGTGTAGATCTATGATTTCCCTCCTTAGATTTGGATTTTTAATGGTGGAAAGGTGTTAGAGGAAGAAGAAGCACAAGACCTCCAAATGAGGGTATGAGAGAAGTAACCTATTCTCCATACCCCTCACCCCCTACTTATAGTTTCCACCAACCCACTAATGGGCCTCCCCAGTTCAGCCCATTAGGCTTTCTAAACCTGAACAACCAACTAAAAAAATCTTAAAACAACGATTTCTCCTAAACTGCTGAACCAAATCTTTAATGTAACTAATCTACGAAAAGGCAATCATCAATCCCTTTACAATGGCATGGGTCTCGCCCTATGATTCGACCTGAGTCAAAAGTTATGCCCTATACAAGACTGAAAGGAGCAAAATGATCACAAACAAAATCGGTAAAAATTATGGACATGTCTCACATCCCCATAAGCAACATATCAGAAGATGAGAATGATCCAACCCTCCGAGAACAAAATAAAAATATTTTACAGTCTTCCGATTCATAAAATGCGGGCTATTACAGAAGCCCTTGTAAATCCGAAAATTCTCCAAGTACGTTCGAACCACTGCTACAATATCGATAATAAATATGAAGATGGAAGCTATCCAATCGAGATCATCAGTGAGTAGTCCTCTCGATTTGAAGGTTTTCAATCTTCAGCATCGTCTTCAAATCTTCATTTTCTTTATCAAGTCGTATTATTCGGAATGGTTTTCGAATACAAATTTCGATCCCGGACTTTCCAAATAATAAGCATTATTTTAAAATTATATTGAAATGCAAGATTAGCTAAATCTCATCCCACATCGTTTATAACTTCCATTAACTTGATAAAACTAAATTTGTTATCAAAATCATTTCATTAACCTTTAAACAAACTTATTAAATTTTTACCCTTGACTTAACCATATTTCTATTAATCTTGATCAAAGATTAACTTCCCATTCAAATTTCATTAAGGATTACTTCAACATTATTACATAAATCTTAATTGAAAGAATAATTCCATAACTTAATCCTTTTAAAAATAATTCTAATAATCACTTTCCATACTTAACCCGATATTTTTCTACCCTGGTACTTAAATCGATTACTTAAGCTACCTTTAGGAATTATCTCAAAACCTTTCATTAATCAAAAAAATTGCTTCCATTTAAAAACCATTAATCAGAGATCATTTAATATCACTTTCATTAACCTTTATATAAAATATTTGTATCCTTATTAAATATCCAAACTTATAAATCTTTAAAATAAAGATTCAATTAATCTTAACTAAGATTATTCATTCTAAATTTCCAAAACATAGCTTAATCTTTAACTGGGTTAAAGAATGATGTTATTTAAGACACCATTCACGACAAGCCCAAAATCAATTGATATTAAATATAAGATCTTAACAGAATTTATATCCACTTATACCCCATATTAATTCGCGTAATCAACAAACACTATAAGTGGAACAACTGCATAGGTCCCCTTTTAAATTCCTTAAATAGTATAAGTTTAATCATGGATTCTAATATTGAATATTCGGAGATCATTTCTGTTCAAATTCAATTATATTTGGAAAACTTTTCATCTTGAGTAAACTAAATTTACTTATAACCAATCGTTTAAATGTCATAAAACTTTCTAAAATATTTTATTAATAACTTCAGAATGTTTACAAAAGGTTTGGATACAAATCCTTGAGTTAAAACCATTAAATTTCAATATTGGTAAAAAGCATCGGAAAAAAAGAAGCTTATTTAATTAATTTGATGAAAATAACTTTAAAATTTATATTTTAAAACCAAATCAGTTTGAAATAATTTAAAATGATTTGTCAAAAAAATTCCAATTTTTTTTAAAAACTTATATAGAAATTTTAGTTGATTTCCAAAGTTGGTCACTAAACTGCACTATCACGATTTTTATAGAAAACTGTTTTGGACATAACTTGAAAATTATACGTTGAAAAAAGAAAATTCCTTTTCCATTTGAAAACTATCATTATAATAAATAAAAATGTTTTTTGTTTCAAGGAAATCAGATTCAAGATGAATCTGTTAAAATAGTTTAAAAGTCTATGGTCGAAATTCGCGAACTGCCGCAGCGCGTTAGTCTTTATTCTTACCGTATTCTATATTTATATTAAAAGTAATCCGATTTACTTCAAAATAGTTTAAAAAACCATTTAAAACATATATAAGATTATTTCAAAATAATATTTCATAATTTCACTTTAAAATTCAAATATATTTTTAGAATAATGTCACTAAAACAGGAGCTACGCTGAGACCATGTGAGGTGATTCCCCCTATCGAGCGCTCTTTTTTGATATCATTCTATTACTTTTGTGATGTATTTGGTGGCCACCCTTCGATTTTATTATGGGAGTGTGTCTCAAGGTGGGACGTATTTGTTGTTGTGCGTTGCCTCAAGTCCAACTCTACATCCACCGTGGCATTCCTCGTGCACCTTGTCACATGCCATATATGTACCCACTATGATTTTGTTTTGTATTGTTTCATATGGAGTGCCCTCTGATAGCCTTCCAGTTACGGAGGGATTACAGTACTATATATATTATGGGAATATATAAACGGTATAAGGGTAATTATGGTAATCTCGCATATGCTATTTTGATACTTTACTGGAAAACACTACTGTATATAACATATATTACTATATAGTATATATTTTAATGGATCTTTAAAGGACGGTGATCCCAAACATTGTTTACATTACTGATGCATTTGGTTGAACATTTTATTTGAGTTGATTTACTTCCATGAGAATGTTAGTCCTGATCCGAGTTGTTTCATTTTGCATTATTACACGGGTCAGATCGAATATTATAGATTACGAGATTCACTCTTGGAGCTTGAACTTTTATTGGGTTTTGCTCACCTGTATCTACCTATTGATCAGTTTTTCAGGTCATTCATCTATTCCTATCATTTTTATTTCAGATATTTATCATTTGTTATGTACTAGTGATTGTTGTATTAGACTTCCGTTGTATTGTTTATGTAAACTCTGTTGTAAAAAAATAGTAGCTTTATAAACTAGTGTTGTATTATTAATTTTCCACTACGAGATATTATATTACTCTGTGTCTATGATCTGTGATTCTGTGATTTATTCTATTTACCCTATAAGCTAATAACATTCTGTCATTTCAAACGGTTCGAGTTTGATATGTTTTGTCGACTCGGCACATTTGAAATGGCGGGTTGTTACATGTTTGCATTCATTTGTCCCATGTACAACTATTTCATGAAAGAAGTAGAATTTCTCGGAAGTTATGTCTCCTTCGGTAGGATCCTGTCCTGTTTGCCATCTCGCCAGAAGGTGATCTTTGGTGCCTATGAAGATTTTCTCTAGACTCGCATTTAGTTTTGTATATAAGTCATACTTTTCCCTTTTTTGAATCTGCTTACGGGGCCTACATTATCCACTTATTGTTTTCAAAGTTGGACGGTCTAACATCCTTGACATTATTAACTGCAGGAGTCTCACAATCTGCTCTTGAATTTAGAATCATCCAAGACGCCAAAGGCTACAGCCATGAAAAACATTGATGGATCAGGTTGATGCACCGAAGTCAATATAGCATTGATTCTTTCCCATAATTTATGCAGAATCTCTCTAGTCCTCTGCCTAGTTGTCATTAAAGTCATAACATTTTTGGGCCTAGCGATATAGACTCAAAAATTTCCAACAAACCTTTTCTCCATATTGCTTCAGTTTCTAATTGAGTTTGATTTCAACTGCCGAAACCACATATCAGTTATATCTAGGAGAAAAATAGGGATGGACATAGCTACGTCATTATCAGATTCCTCTAGTACCTTCATGTGATGAATATATCACATAAGATTGGATGTAGGATCCTCCCTACGACCGTAAGCTTGTAGGACTGACAACTTAAAGCCCAGCTGATTCTGAGAGTTCTTGATGTTTTGGGTAAAAGGATTTCGATTTTAATTTAAGTCTGAGCGAGATAGTCCACCTCTCAAAACCCTTCTAATCATGTCCATGTTTTTATTGTCGTCGTTGCGCATTCGACGCCAATCTTCTAGTCCAGTACCTAAAACCCTAGTGTTCAGAGCATCCATAATTTGTTCAAGCCTAAGTGCACGTGGATTCCATTGCCTAAGCCAGAGTTGTAACTTCCAACATTGAATGTCAAGACCAAGTTACAAAGTCCAGCACCTTCAAGGGGCCTCCTCCTACATTTAATGGACCAGTATTGATCCCTAAGAGACGGTCATCACCTTCTTCTCTAGGTGTGGAGGCAGTTGCCCTTAGTTCTAGGTTGAGTTGATGAGTGAAGTTGGGTCCCGCTCCAGGAATTGTATTTTGATTTCTAAATCTTCCTAGTTGTTCCACTTGGCTAAGGAACTTTTCCATCATTTCCTCTTATCGCTTTATTAAGCTCTATTGGCGCGGGTTTGCAATTTGTTTATCAACTCGTGTATATCCTCCCTTATGAGATATAAAGAAGGATTTCATATAGAAGAAGCCTAGTGACTCCCTCATTGGGTTATTGCACCCCCGGGTTGCTTGTCCATGGATTTCTTCTTCGCTAATTTTTTCCTAGCAGAGAGACATCTTTTGGTTCAAGTAGAACCCCTTCCTAGCATGCCAAAATGTTGACATGTGATTTTGGTCAATCTAGTTCCAATACCCAATTCGTATGCAAATCATAGATAGCAATCACAGAACAATCACAATCAAAGTCACAAAGTGTGGAAAATTAAATGAAATAGAGTTTTTATAATTGTTCGGGAAGTGTTGTCCTACGTCCACTTCAAGTAATTGGTTGATTATACTGTTGATTGCAAGTATAGTTGATTATTGTATAATTAGAGAGAGAAGAGGTTGAAGTTATATCCAAGGTTCAGTAGAGTCTTCAGGTGGTGAAGAGAGGATAATGATTGGAGAAGATCCGAGGAAGAAGACGATCCGAGAATATCTGAGGAAGAAAAAGAAGGAAGAAGATCCCCTAAAGGAAAATTTATAGGCATGGAGAAAGGTTGTATCGACAAGAGGAACATGGGGCCACTAAAGGGGCACGGCCCAAGCTACTAAGTGATGCCAAGGTCATAAGTACCTTAAGGATCAGATCTAGTCCCTCATTGGAGGTTGGTATCGAACCTTAGGGATTGCATCCCAGGGCTTACGATCCCTACTTGGATCTCTTTTTATGTTATATTTTACCTCCAATTGATAGTTCGTTATTATAACTTTTTTAGCATAAGTTATTGATTAAATACTAATTAGCTATTGAGTTCTGAAGTTCTGAGTATCGGATACATATCGATTCCACACTTAGCCATATTTTCAGTCTACCTCGGAGTCTTACCAATATCTCAGTGGAGTCCGACTGATCCCTCAACGGGGTCATACCGATCCCACACTTAGCCAAATTATGAATGTTTTTTGGACTTGTTAAAAAGCATGGTTCCAATGAATCTAGTTGTTTATGAGTGTATATGATCATCTATACTTGATCTCGAATAATCCAAATGTCCAAGTTCAAAGCATAATGACATTTAAAAAAGTAGGTAAACATTACGTAAAAGGACAAACCTACTTGCAATGTAGTGTCCCCTCATCAATATGTTGACTGCATTCAGAACTGAATAACACCATCATTGTAACACCCCGCATTTTTAAAGACAATTAAAAAGATACATATATGTATATATTGTATGCATAAACATATTTAAAGGGAAAATTGAATAATGAATATAACTGCATGTAATAAGTTCTTGCGGTGAAATGAAGAAAAAGATTAATAAAAAAAATTACATGCAATATATGAAATGAGAAAAAATGCAATGTAATGCAATTAAAATTGCATGTGAACATTTAAAAAGAAATAAAAAGGAAAATTAGAAAAGCTTCCAGAATTTGGTCACGAAATTAGCGTCATTGTGTTTGTGGCGATTTTCTAGTCAATTTAGACCAATGGTTTGCAGAAAACCGATTTAAAATGAAAGAGATATCTTTAAGTTAAATAAAGTAACAAAACATGAAAAAGAGGAATGAGAAAAAGGATAATATCTAGCATTGTCTTAAGTCCTGTTAACAAAAGACTTAGTAGCTCAGTTGGTTAGAACATATAACTTCTATATAAGAGGTAGAAAGTTCGATTTCCACTAGCGCCATATGTTTCTTTTAAGGGAATAACTAAAAAGTGGCTTAGTGTGAAAGCGGTTAAAAAGTGGCTTAGTATGAAAAGGGTTAAAAGGGGGTTTAACGGAGAGAATGCTTCAAAAGAGAAAAAATAAATATTAATTGGTTTGAAATTTGAAATTGTTTGCATATAAAAGATTAGCATACGTGCAAGAGCTAAATACATATGAATATAATTCAAAATAGAGGTTGCGTGCGAACAAAGAAGCAAGCAAAGAAAGGATTTTGAAATTTGATTTATACACGAATAAATAAATCAAATTTCAAATAAATAAATAGGTAAACAAAAAAATAATATATATATATATATATATATATGTATATGGGGGACGACACCCAAGCAGGTGTGTCGATACCTCTGCGCGTCATACTGTACACGTGGCTTGTTTTTATTGGTGAGCGCTGCAACGTGGCCATTTCCTATTAGTCGGATGACATGGTTAGTTCTGATGGAGTTTTAATTAAATCTAAAGGCCCATAGCTTTCTACCACACCTATAAATTAACCCCTAGACCTAACCCTAAAACTCATAACTTGGCGGCTACGCTGGAGCTTTGCCATGGCTTCCGATCTCTCTCTTCTCAAATTTATTCTAAAACTAAATATTAGTCTAGGAAAATTATGAATCCATATCAGGAGGAGAGGATCAACGTTAATGAAAGATTAATCAAGGCAAAGTTCTGAATCGAATTAATGGTAAATCGTGGAATGATAGACCAGATTCAGGATTCGGAAAACAAATCAAGGTGAGTGGGTTTAAATTATCCCTTGTGAATAATAGTATGTCTATCGTTTAATCATTTCCCATGGATATTTGTAACAACCCGTATTTTCAATAACCTGTTATAACATAAATCGAGGCAGAAATTAATTCTAAAATCTGAATTAAGGGAAACGGGCTATGCCATTGCGTTCGTCTCGGAAAAATACGCGAAATAGAGTCCGAGTTTTCGAAAATCGGAGTCCGTATGACCCAGTTAAGGCCCATTGAAGTTTTCAGAAAATTCCTAAGTAAAAACAGATTTAAATTTTAAATTAAAAACAAGGATAAGGGCTAACTGGCGTCAGGCGGGAAAACTCCCGCCCAGACCCCCATGTCGACAGGCATGTCGACAGGGGTCTAAGGGTGTCGACTGCCCTGTCGACAGCCCTGTCGACACGGGGTGGCCGGGCAGTTTTGCCTGGTGCACCATTTGTGATTTGGGCTTGGTCTTGTGGCTTGGTTCTAGAGAATTCCTAAATCTGACGGGCCTAAACTAACCTAGGGCTAAAAACACTCTAATCTTCTATAAATAAGCCCCTAATCCTACCCTAAAACCTCATTATTCATTCTAGCAACCAAACTATGTCAAATTGAATTCTCAAATGGCCTCCACCTAAAAACCCTAGCCTCCAACCTCTTCATAAATCATTCCTATGAAGGTTTTGATGTTCATACAAGCATTTCTAAGTTGTATGAATGATCATTAGCTTGCATACATCATCAAGTTGCAAGCTTTAATTGCTAAGCTAGAGTTTTTGGGATTTTTGTTAATTGGAGCTTTGTTTTGGGTTTTTATATGCTTGCATAAAGGGCTTCTCAATCTTTATTAGTAGATTTGTGTCTTCATAATATTTGTAAGCCCTCTTACCTTCATTTTAGAAACTCTAAAGTTAATATGTGATGAAAGTTGGGATTTATGCAAGTTTATTGAGTTATGCATGCTTATGCGAGTTCACTATGCTATGTTATGCATGTTTAATAAGTTATGCATGCTTATGCGAGTTCACTATGCTATGTTATGCATGTTCAATAAGTTATGCATGCTTATGCGAGTTCACTATGCTATGTTATGCATGTTTAATAAGTTATGCATGCTTATGCGAGTTCACTATGCTATGTTATGCATGTTTGATAAGTTATGCATGCTTATGCGAGTTCATTATGCTATGTTACACATGTTTGATAAGTTATGCATGATTATGCAAGTTCACTAAGCCATGATTTGCAAGTTTAACAAGTTATGCATGTTTATGCAAGTTCACTATGCCACGATTTGCAAGTCTAATAAGTTATGCATGTTTTATGCAAGTTCACTATGCTAAGTTATGCAAGTCTAACATGTTATGCATGTTTAGTATGATATGTAAAATTTATCATGTATGTTGTGCCAAGTTCCCTCTTTCTATCCTTTATGCGTTATGACGAATATGTAAGCGATAGAATGACGTTGGGGGGTTTTGGGTAAAACTTAAAATACATGAAAATGGAAGATTGGGAATTTACCTATTAAGTTAGGTCTACCCCTTGGGAATTTACCTATTAAGTTAGGTCTACCCAAGTATTTGTTAAACTTGTAATCATGTTTTGAAATTAAAGTGGACATGACACTTAGAAAACCTAAGTGTGGCCAACTCGAGGTTGGGTTGAGTTTGTAGCGTAAACCTACCCGGAACCGACCGGCTTAACTAGTTGCTACAAACAATAGGACCCAATGTGAGAAGTTGGTCATGTGTACCTTGGACTCGAGGTTAGACCAAGTTGTGGTGTAAAGCTACCCGGACCCGCCCGGCTTAACTAGTAACCGCAACAAAGTCTAATGTGAGAGGTTAAGGCACAATTAAATTAATTAATGCCTCATGATTAGGGTTAAGTCATGGCCCACTAATACTTAACCAATTTTGGGGATACGAGGGATTAAATGGGGTTAAGTGGTGAACTGTTGGTTACACTTAACTAATTTAATCCATGATTAGTGAGGGGTTAAACCACACTTAACCCTCTTAGAAAACCCTAGCAACGTGGTCTGTTCCAGCAGTAATCCCAGTTTGGTATCATTCACAACCCTAGAGGCTAGGTTAGGGCGGGGCACGATTACTGGACTGATGTAAGCGACCAAAGCGACGGCTGAGTGGTACAGCGGTGCGGGTCCAGGCGGGCTACGGACGTGCACGTAATCCGGTGTTGGACGAACTCGAGGCACGGGTACCAGTAGGTTTAGACTGTGCATTATTGCTTAGGTGTCTGGGGTTGACACCCGAGGGCTTGATACACCCGAAGGTGGACCCAGCACAGTCTGACTACAACAATATGTGGGCCGTATGGACACCAACACTTGACGTGTTAGGTTTATAGGGAGCCGATCGACTAGACCGTTGGGCTGGACCTTGTATTAAGGTCATCTCATGCAATTGGGCCAAAGTTTGGGCTGAGGGATCAATACCTGTTATGTTAATTTGCTAGTACACTATGGTGCAAAGCTTAATCTTCTTTATGTGATGACACCTTTATTTATTGCCAGTATGTTCATCTCAGTTTCCATCATGATGTTAGCTTTATTAGTTTATAGACTGATCGTAGTAGGGCTTACCAGTCTTTTTGACTGACCTGTTTTCTTTCGCTTCTTTTCTTCCGTTTCCCCCCCCCCCCAAGGTTCTCAAGGAGGGAACAGTGGTGCTTAGCTTGGATCGCTTGCTTGTTTGCTGGATAGCTCATGTATGTCTGGACATTGAGCTCGCTATGGTTTATCATCTTTATTTTGGGGATAGCACTATGTATTTCAGTATTTCTGTTTATGTTGTACTAGACATGTTTATTTTGGCAGATGACTTTATGATGTACTAGACTTGATTTGAAATGGTTTGAAAATCTTCCGCTGTTATTTACTCTGCTTTACATATATATTTATGTTCTTGTTCTGCCTTGATATATCATTATGCATACTTACCCAGTTCTAACGCCCCCCAGAAGCTAGTGCCCCCGAAAGAGTGACCCTAGCGGAGGTGGGGTGTTACAAATTTGGTATCAGAGCATATGGTTGACAAGAAAGAATAAAAAGTTTTTTTAAAAAGGACTTTTGAAAAAATATTTTCAAAACAAGTATAAAGTATTTTCCAAAGAAAAGTCTAGTATTTTAAAAGGCTATTCCCCAAAAAGCCATTAGCGTTATCCTTCGTTCCCTTGACCTAATCTTATCTTATCCTTCGTTTCAGTATGGCTGAGGATCTTGCCATCCCCGATGGAGTAAACGTACCACTCTGGTATAGGAGACTTCTAGAAGCTAGGGCGGCAGCCGGCCCCGCAAACCCTACTCCCACTCCTCCTCATGTAGTTGAGAATCCTCCCCCTAATGTCCCTCCTCCGGTGGTTCCTGTTCCTCCTCCCGTTGCTAATGTTCCTCCTCCTCCAGTTGCTGAGGCTCCTCTTCCTCCTCCTCCCCCTCAGCATCCTCAGGTTGAGTTCACAAAGGTTTGTAAGGACTTCAAGGCGATGGGAGGCAAGAATTTCCTAGGCACGGAATCTTTTGTTGAAGCTAGGAATTGGCTGAAAGACACTGAGGACTTATTTGCTATCTTTGGGATTGATGACGAGAGGAAAATCTTATTGACAGTGTGGCTTTTGAAGGATGAAGCGGCCTATTGGTGGGAGGTCACCAATGGGACGAGGCCCGTTGAGACTTGGGCCGATTTGAGGGCTAGATTTGTGGTCAAGTTTCTATCTTCTGCTGAGGCGAATTTACAGATGGAGAAGTTCATTGCATTAAAGCAAGGTGATATGTCTGTCAAGGAGTATGTGAACAAGTTTAATCAGCTGGCCCGTTTTGGTTTGGATATGGTGAACACTCCTGAGAAGAAGGCTCTTCGATTTGCTAGAGGGTTGAATGAGCCGCTGCAGGGTTTGGCGATGTCACATATTCCGCATGGGGCTACTTTTGAGAGTTTGGTCAATATGGCTCTACTTCAGGGAGATGGAAAGAAAGAGGTCAAGTCGAGTGATACTCAAGCAAAGAAGACTGATTCTCAAGGTAAAGGCAATCAAGGTGGTCAAAGCAGTCAGGGGAATCAGAGCAAGAACAAGAAGGGAAACAACAACAAAGGCAAGGGAAAGTGCAATTACTGTGGTGCGCCTGGACACTTTGCTAAGGATTGTAGGAAGAAGAAAAGGAAGCTTAGTGGTGGATGTTTTTCCTGTGGTGAGACTGGACACTTCAGCAAGGAATGCCCGAAGAAGAAAGGACAGGCTGGACCTTCAGGAGGGCAAGTTCATGCTCTCAATACCGCTCCAGTTCCCGATCGAGGTAGTGTTTCTGTTGAGAACCTTGTTTATGTTTCCGATCTTCCAGTTCGTACCTTGTTTGATTCTGGTGCATCACATAGCTTTATTTCATCTGATCTTGTTGATAGTTTGCACCTTAGTACTGGCTTAGTGGATGATCCCGTTTGTGTTTCGAATCCCATTGGGGGTTCTGCTCATCTATCTATGATATGTGAGGATCTGAGGATCTCTATACTCAGTGTAGAGTTCTTGTGTAGTGCGTATGTTCTTGGTTTCAGGGGATACAGATTGATATTGGGCATGGATTGGCTGTCCAGATATGGAGCCATTCTTGATTGTGAGCATAGGGTTGTGAGGCTTGTGACTCGCCTTGGCAACACCTTAGAGATTTCATGCAATCCGAAGGATCCCGTCATGTTGTGCTATCTTGAATCTCTCGACTCGTCAGAGGAAGCCCTTCAGTCTGTAAGGGTGGTCCGAGATTATCCAGATGTTTTTGAAGAAGTTAAGGGGTTGCCCCCTAAACGAGAGATTGATTTTCGCATTTATCTGGTGGATAATGCTAAGCCTGTTTCTTTGCCCGTTCGGCACATGGCTCCGCGTGAGAGACGGGAGCTCAGCAAGCAAGTAAAGGAGTTACTTGAGAAGAACTTCATCAGACGAAGTATATCCGAATGGGGAGCGCCTGTGGTGTTTGCTACTAAGGCAGATGGTTCTCTTCGACTCTGTGTGGACTATAGATAATTGAATAAGCTGACTAAGAAGAACAGACACCCGTTACCAAGGATCGATGATCTCTTTGACCAGCTTGTTGGTGCTTCTGTTTTCTCTCAGCTTGATCTTGCTACTGGATTTCATCAGCTCAGAGTGGCTGAAGATAGTATAGACAAGACTGCATTCAAAACTCCAGATGGATTCTTTGAATGGCTTGTTATGCCGTTCGGTTTGACGAATGCACCCGCGTATTTCGTGGACTTGATGAGTAGGGTGTTTCGGGAGTTCTTGAACAAGTTTGTCGTGGTCTTTGTGGATGATATTCTAATCTTCTCCAAGGATGAAGAAGAGCACGCGAGGCATCTTGTAGAGGTGATGGATACGCTTAGAGCGCATCAGTTAAAGGCCAAGTTCTCCAAGTGTCACTTTTGGAGAAGAGAAGTTAGATTCCTTGGGCATATCGTATCCAAGCAAGGCTTAGCGGTGGATCCCGCTAAGGTGGTTGCAGTTCAGGATTGGAAGACTCCAAGGAATGCAGCCGAGGTGAGAAGTTTTCTAGCTCTTGCGGGTTTTTACCGGAAGTTCATCAAGGACTTCGCGAAGGTATCCGCTCCTCTTACTAAGTTGACGAAAAAGAACTTAGTTTTTGCTTGGGATATGGACTGTGAGCTTGCTTTTCAAAGACTCAAGAGAGCCCTTACCTCAGCACCAGTTCTAGCTTTACCCGATGGTGGTAAGATGTTTACCGTGTACACTGATGCTTGTGGCACGGGATTGGGCGCCGTTCTGATGCAAGAGGGCAGAGCTATATGTTTTGGTGGAAGGCAACTTAAGGTGCATGAGAAGAATTATCCCACTCATGATCTAGAGCTGGCAGCGATAGTGTATGCACTCAAGGCTTGGCGTCATTATCTTCTGGGAGAGAGATTTGAGCTGTATACTGATCACAAGTCATTGAAGTATCTCTTTTCCCAGAAGGATCTGAATCTGAGGCAACAAAGATGGATGGAATTCTTGGCGTCCTACGATTTTGAGATAACTTATACCCCTGGCAAGGGGAATGTGGTAGCAGATGCATTGAGTAGAAGAAGGTTGACCCTAAGTCCTCTATTTGTTGAGATGAAGAATTTAGAGTTCTTGGCAACCTTTGATTTTTCTTTGGCGGTTGAGTCGATGACCGGTTCTTTAGCATCTCTTGAGCTCAGGCCTACCCTTCTGGATCAAGTAGGGGCTTCGCAGAGGGAAGACCCTCAGATAATTGAGATCATGGATAAGCTGGTTCGAGGGGAGACATCTAGTCACCTTGCTCGATATTCTATAGATGATAAGGGTTGGCTGAGGAGAGACGGAGGGCTTTGTGTTCCGATGGTGGAAGACTTGGTGAGGAAAGTTCTTGATGAAGCACATCGCTCCAAGTTGACTATACATCCGGGTGGAGATAAGATGTATAAGGATATGAAGCGCATTTTCTTCTGGCCTGGAATGAAGAAGGATGTGGCAGAGTTTGTCGCTAGATGTGTTGTTTGTCAAAGAGTAAAAGCCGAGTCGAAGAAGCCCGGTGGGCTATTGCATCCTCTAGAGGTCCCGCTATGGAAGTGGGAGAGTATTTCTATGGACTTTATTGATGGGCTTCCAAGGTCAAGGAAAGGAAATACTAGCATCTGGGTTATTGTGGATAGACTTACGAAGAGTGCTCATTTCATTCTGGTAAAGAGCAAAAGGACCGCATCGGGACTAGCATCAGTATATCTTCGTGAGATAGTACGACTACATGGAGTCCCTTCCAGCATAGTCAGTGACCGAGACCCCATCTTTACTAGTCAGTTCTGGAACAGTTTGCAGGAAGCTATGGGCACGAAGTTGAACTTGAGTACGGCTTATCACCCACAAACGGACGGTCAGACAGAAAGGGTGAATAGGGTACTTGAGGACTTGTTGAGGCTTTGCATTCTGGATTTTGGTAGTACTTGGGAAGACCATCTTCCTCTTGTTGAGTTTGCATATAATAACAGTTATCAGGCAAGCATAGGGATGGCACCATTTGAAGCTTTATATGGGAGGCCGAGCAAGTCGCCTACATGTTGGTGGGAGACCACAGAGAAGCTCATACTTGGGCCTGACATGATTAGAGATACATCCGAGAAGGTCGAGTTGATTAGAAGATGGATGAAAGAGGCCCAAGACCGACAGAAATCCTATGCTGATAAGCGAAGATCTGATTTGGAGTTTGATGTTGGGGATATGGTTTTCGTAAAGGTTTCTCCTTTGCGGAATGTGGTCCGATTTGGAGCTGTTGGGAAGTTAGCACCGAGATTTGTGGGACCCTTCCCTATCATAGAGAGAATTGGGAAGATGGCTTATAAAGTACAATTGCCCGAGAAGCTGTCCGGAGTGCATAATGTCTTCCATGTCTCGCATCTCCGAAAGTGCCTACATGAGTCCGCTGAGGTGGTTGAACCTAGCATTCTTGAAGACGTGGAAGTAGAGAAAGAGGCAACTTTGAGGAGAGCTCCGATTCGTATCTTGGGGACAGAGACCAAGAAGCTAAGGAATCGAGAGGTCAAGCTGGTGAAGGTTCAATGGGGTGAAGCCGAAGAAGACGCAACTTGGGAAACCGAGGAGAAGATGCGTGGGCTTTATCCATTCCTTTTTGAGGGTACACTCTCAATCTCTTTCCTTTGTTAGCATATCTTCCTCTTTGCTGTCCATGTTTATTTAGTTATCGTGCTAATCTTGTTATGAGAACCTTAGGTAGAAACCCTTTGGATGAAACATGTGCTTGAGACATGTTATGTTTGATGGTTGCAAGTGGTTGCAAGTGTTTGCAAGTGGTTACTCGTGGATGCATGATACACATTAGGCACTAGATCGGCTCACACACTCCTCATATTGCATGTGCATGAGTGTTTATGCTTATTCATGGATGAAAATTGTGTGTTATCACATGGATGTTGCATATGGGTGTATGTTATGTGCACACATATAGATGATATACATTATGATAGGAATTGCATACATATGGATACATTTCACTAACATATTTTGCATTGATCTTTGCATTAGATAAGTACATATACACACACTTTTGCATATGTTCATACAGCATTTAGAATCTTTTAAGGACAATGATTGCTCGTGGATGATGCTTTGAGTAGATGGATGATTGGATGGTAGGATACGTTCTTCCTAACTTGAAGATTTCGGGGACGAAATCCTTTAAGGAGGGGAGAATGTAACAACCCGTATTTTCAATAACCTGTTATAACATAAATCGAGGCAGAAATTAATTCTAAAATCTGAATTAAGGGAAACGGGCTATGCCATTGCGTTCGTCTCGGAAAAATACGCGAAATAGAGTCCGAGTTTTCGAAAATCGGAGTCCGTATGACCCAGTTAAGGCCCATTGAAGTTTTCAGAAAATTCCTAAGTAAAAACAGATTTAAATTTTAAATTAAAAACAAGGATAAGGGCTAACTGGCGTCAGGCGGGAAAACTCCCGCCCAGACCCCCATGTCGACAGGCATGTCGACAGGGGTCTAAGGGTGTCGACTGCCCTGTCGACAGCCCTGTCGACACGGGGTGGCCGGGCAGTTTTGCCTGGTGCACCATTTGTGATTTGGGCTTGGTCTTGTGGCTTGGTTCTAGAGAATTCCTAAATCTGACGGGCCTAAACTAACCTAGGGCTAAAAACACTCTAATCTTCTATAAATAAGCCCCTAATCCTACCCTAAAACCTCATTATTCATTCTAGCAACCAAACTATGTCAAATTGAATTCTCAAATGGCCTCCACCTAAAAACCCTAGCCTCCAACCTCTTCATAAATCATTCCTATGAAGGTTTTGATGTTCATACAAGCATTTCTAAGTTGTATGAATGATCATTAGCTTGCATACATCATCAAGTTGCAAGCTTTAATTGCTAAGCTAGAGTTTTTGGGATTTTTGTTAATTGGAGCTTTGTTTTGGGTTTTTATATGCTTGCATAAAGGGCTTCTCAATCTTTATTAGTAGATTTGTGTCTTCATAATATTTGTAAGCCCTCTTACCTTCATTTTAGAAACTCTAAAGTTAATATGTGATGAAAGTTGGGATTTATGCAAGTTTATTGAGTTATGCATGCTTATGCGAGTTCACTATGCTATGTTATGCATGTTTAATAAGTTATGCATGCTTATGCGAGTTCACTATGCTATGTTATGCATGTTCAATAAGTTATGCATGCTTATGCGAGTTCACTATGCTATGTTATGCATGTTTAATAAGTTATGCATGCTTATGCGAGTTCACTATGCTATGTTATGCATGTTTGATAAGTTATGCATGCTTATGCGAGTTCATTATGCTATGTTACACATGTTTGATAAGTTATGCATGATTATGCAAGTTCACTAAGCCATGATTTGCAAGTTTAACAAGTTATGCATGTTTATGCAAGTTCACTATGCCATGATTTGCAAGTCTAATAAGTTATGCATGTTTTATGCAAGTTCACTATGCTAAGTTATGCAAGTCTAACATGTTATGCATGTTTAGTATGATATGTAAAATTTATCATGTATGTTGTGCCAAGTTCCCTCTTTCTATCCTTTATGCGTTATGACGAATATGTAAGCGATAGAATGACGTTGGGGGGTTTTGGGTAAAACTTAAAATACATGAAAATGGAAGATTGGGAATTTACCTATTAAGTTAGGTCTACCCCTTGGGAATTTACCTATTAAGTTAGGTCTACCCAAGTATTTGTTAAACTTGTAATCATGTTTTGAAATTAAAGTGGACATGACACTTAGAAAACCTAAGTGTGGCCAACTCGAGGTTGGGTTGAGTTTGTAGCGTAAACCTACCCGGAACCGACCGGCTTAACTAGTTGCTACAAACAATAGGACCCAATGTGAGAAGTTGGTCATGTGTACCTTGGACCCGAGGTTAGACCAAGTTGTGGTGTAAAGCTACCCGGACCCGCCCGGTTTAACTAGTAACCGCAACAAAGTCTAATGTGAGAGGTTAAGGCACAATTAAATTAATTAATGCCTCATGATTAGGGTTAAGTAATGGCCCACTAATACTTAACCAATTTTGGGGATACGAGGGATTAAATGGGGTTAAGTGGTGAACTGTTGGTTACACTTAACTAATTTAATCCATGATTAGTGAGGGGTTAAACCACACTTAACCCTCTTAGAAAACCCTAGCAACGTGGTCTGTTCCAGCAGTAATCCCAGTTTGGTATCATTCACAACCCTAGAGGCTAGGTTAGGGCGGGGCACGATTACTGGACTGATGTAAGCGACCAAAGCGACGGCTGAGTGGTACAGCGGTGCGGGTCCAGGCGGGCTACGGACGTGCACGTAATCCGGTGTTGGACGAACTCGAGGCATGGGTACCAGTAGGTTTAGACTGTGCATTATTGCTTAGGTGTCTGGGGTTGACACCCGAAGGCTTGATACACCCGAAGGTGGACCCAGCACAGTCTGACTACAACAATATGTGGGCCGTATGGACACCAACACTTGACGTGTTAGGTTTATAGGGAGCCGATCAACTAGACCGTTGGGCTGGACCTTGTATTAAGGTCATCTCATGCAATTGGGCCAAAGTTTGGGCTGAGGGATCAATACCTGTTATGTTAATTTGCTAGTACACTATGGTGCAAAGCTTAATCTTCTTTATGTGATGACACCTTTATTTATTGCCAGTATGTTCATCTCAGTTTCCATCATGATGTTAGCTTTATTAGTTTATAGACTGATCGTAGTAGGGCTTACCAGTCTTTTTGACTGACCTGTTTTCTTTCGCTTCTTTTCTTCCGTTTCCCCCCCCCCCCCCAGGTTCTCAGTGAGGGAACAGTGGTGCTTAGCTTGGATCGCTTGCTTGTTTGCTGGATAGCTCATGTATGTCTGGACATTGAGCTCGCTATGGTTTATCATCTTTATTTTGGGGATAGCACTATGTATTTCAGTATTTCTGTTTATGTTGTACTAGACATGTTTATTTTGGCAGATGACTTTATGATGTACTAGACTTGATTTGAAATGGTTTGAAAATCTTCCGCTGTTATTTACTCTGCTTTACATATATATTTATGTTCTTGTTCTGCCTTGATATATCATTATGCATACTTACCCAGTTCTAACGCCCCCCAGAAGCTAGTGCCCCCGAAAGAGTGACCCTAGCGGAGGTGGGGTGTTACAATATTTATAATGAATGTATTGAAAAAGTTAATTGATGTGGTGGATAATTGCTCTAAAATGAAAATTATGTTCAATCAGTTGAGATGTACTTTTATTTGAATGTTTAAGATGAATACTATTGAATATATCCATTTTATAAACCTATAAATTAGGATAATTGAGAAATTGGGTAAAAGATGCACTATTTGAGATTTGCATATTATTAATTACATGTAGAAAGACAAGCGACTCATATTGAGAGATTTAGGGGAATAAATTATGATGGGGTTAATGGCAAAACTATGGTAGAAATTTGCATATAAATTGAATTCGAATTATGAATGTGAATTAGAAATTATGCATATAAATTGAATTGGAATTATAAATGTGAATTAGAAATTATGCATATAAATTGAATTGGAATTATGAATGTGAATTGGAAATTATGCATATAAATTATAGGCATAACTTATTGGTAGAATCATTAGCATATATTGAATTTGGGAATAAACATATATTATGTTTTAAAACTTTAAATTGAAGGTGCAATTCGATATGAACATAAACAATGGAATAGAGATGAATATGCCTAAAACTGAACAGCGCCTAGGCACGAGGTTAGATTGCACTTGTGGTAGAAGTCTACCCGGACCCGACCGGTATATCCAGCAACCATAAGTGGTGAATCTAATGTGAGACGCCTAGTGCGTATATATGAAATAGTACTAAGACACGAGGTTAGGTTGCATTAGTGGTGGAAGTATGCCCGGACCCTACCGGCATATCCAGCAACCACTAATGTTGAACCTAATGTGAGGGGTCTAAGTGCATAAATTAAACAAGTAGTTGTGGTAAGACACGAGTTTATGTCAATTCGTGGTAGAAGACTTCCCAGACCCGCCTGACAAATCTAGCATTAGCAAATGTAGACTTAATGTGAGAGGTCTAGTACATATATATACACATATATGAAAATATGTAAATGGTAGGACTGACGAATACCATTAATTGTAATTAATGGAAATAAATGAAATTGAATGAAGGATAATTACAACTATAAAGAAAAGGGAACGAATGGGGAATGATAATAACCTATTATGAATAAACTCAAGAAAAGGAAAGATAATAGGTAAACTTTTCCTAGGGATAAGTGGGAATTATAACTTATGGAATAAGTTTAGTTATAATGAAAGATAGAGAAAAATGAAATAACTTATGTAATAAGGTAAGCTGTACTTAATTATAAATTAAATAATCTGTAAAGGCAAGAATTAATCTACAATTGAAGATAACATAAGATTGGTTTAGTTGAGTGATTTTCTGAGTGTTAGTCTGATGTTGATTTCGGTCTTCGAGGTTGATACTTAGGGAGTTGTTCTCTTACCAAGGTATATGTGAATTAAGTTGTAATTAGTTATAAATTAAGTAGAACATGTTATAGTAAGATGGGATAATGAATAAATTATGAGAATAACATGTTATAGGCTTATTAATGAACTTAAATGGATTAAGTTATAAATGGAATTAATAAGAAAGGGTAACTTGGTAAACTTGAAAAGGAAGACATTATCAATGAGAATAACCAAGTTAATAAGAAAACTGACGAGGTGGAGCAAGCACATAATTAATGATTAGACGTAGGGTCTAATGATATATTAAACTGAGGCGCTTGGAACAGTCCGTACGTTATAGGATGAAGAGCCCAACGAGGTAGATCATCATGGTGTCATGAGGCACAAGGGGAGCGCACGTTAATTTGATTATTCTTGCGGCTCCGACGGACCGAAAGGGGAAGCATGCAGGCTTCCTAAGACATTAAAGGTGCCCCTGATAGTCCTTTGTCGTAGGCTAGACCTGGGGCTAGCATCGTAAAGGTTGGGTCTGCGCGGAACTATCAGTTGGGTGGGCCTTGACTGCACCGATAGAATGGCAGTCAGAATGCTGTGACATGGTGACATTAAGGATAGCTCGGCGGCTGTCTCACTACGGAGGTGGAGGGTCAGGACTAACAAAGATAGTATAGGTCACCGAGAACCTGTCATCGATAGCCAACGAGATGCGGAAAGACTAGAGCTAAACCCAAGAGGCCATCAACCTTTCACTATCGAGGCGATGGTTGAGGGTAGACGCCACATGGATGTTTAGATTGTTTTCTTAGGTGCTTGTCGCTTAGCTCTTGTAGTCTTTACTAGTTAAGGGAGGGGCGAAGATGGGGCCATAGCCACCATAGAAAAATAGACCCTAGGGATATTTGTGTGAGCGCCTTTAAAAGGCGGGCCTGCACAAATATAAGGAAAGCTCCCAACCGAGTACTGTGTATTGCCCTGCCACGGAACTCAGGCACGCACACACGATAGGTGTGCGGGTTAAGCATCGAATACGTTTGATGATACGTACATGGTAAAGTCTATGTACACACATGTCTGCTCTGGGTCGTGTATCGTAGATTAGAGGGCATTATTCGAGGATGGCAGTCGTTACACTTACGTATAGGATGAGGGACTGCGTATATTCTTGTGATGATACGGTGAAGACCGTGCGAGTGGGGTACCATGGGGTGTACCTTAATTTGGGGGTAGCTACATATACACTATATTAGGTAATCTACTAGGGGTAGATGTAACGGCTGGAAATTTCCGACTCCTCGAGAGTCGGAAATTCCGAGACGTTAGTGAAAGAATTTAGAAGGTGAGGAAGAAAAGATAGAACTAATAGAATAGAAGAAGAAGAACATCAGAATCATCAGAGTAACACGAATCTCACAGCGGAACGAATAACATATAATATATAACATAGCTTTGAAGTAAACAGTTATATATATACAATAGCACTTATCAGAGTACAACACTTACAACACAGCGGAAATAACTATAGCTATAGAATCTTGCAGCCTCCTGCTCCAAGCTCTCCAAGTATATCTGTAAATCCCGACTACTTGACTGCCCGTACAAATTTAGGCACCCAAGAGTTTAGGGAAAACAACAAAGTAAACTCCGGGTCAGTCATGGGACTGGTATGAGTAAAATAGATTAAAACAGGTATAGGATATCTCATAAGACCACGCCGTGAATACGGAACGGGTTTTTCCCTTATGAGTATCTGAACAACTTTGACAAGCAATATCATTGTGATATTATAATAATGTCTAAGTACAAATAGATATCAATCTAGCAGAAACGCTTGCATCTCACGTTCTACATACATAGTATAAAATCATAAACCGCAGGGCGCTTATCGGAGAATGGATTCCAACAAACAAGGTATGGGAGCACCTTCTGAATAGTGTACTCTAGAGGTGATACACTCAGGGTTCAACAAGAACGTCTTGCAACCCGGCCACACATGACCGCTCACTCATTTAGCTTGAGTGTCGCGAATATATTGCCACCACGGTTATAGGCCATCAAACCGTCATCCGAAGATACAGAATCAAAAAGAAGTATAAATATGGATATTCCCTAGATCGGTGACAATACACCCTGCTTGGGAATGACCCAACTAGCCATGCTGCCTAGCCCAACTTTTGTTACTTCCTGGTGTGAGGCTAGAAGCTACGTCTATCTTCAGAACATCTGATCACCATTCACTTTGAATGCCACATCGTCATACCCGCCAAATCACAAATTGACTTCTCCAAAAATAACACTGGTATACAGCTAAGAGAAACGAATTCCTCCGCCACCAAACGTGAATACGTTTGAACAGATCAACTTACGCGATCTATTGGATATACTCTGTCAGACCTTCTTCCATATACGTTGTCCTGGGACTGGACAAACCGAAGGCACTATTCAGTATATCCATCTTAGTCACTGTTATCTAAGACTTATACAACAGCCCTTGCACTTTACTCCGTCTTCAATTTATCTTTGGCAGATATTGCTCGCAACGCTTATGCCAATACAGAGTGGTTCTTTGGATAATAATCCAACCGGTCTCTCCATATTAACAACGTTAAAATGGCAAAAACTTTGATAGTCTGTGATTCAACTATCAAATGAAAACATGTCGGTGTACAAACAACGATCTTATTTCCAAATGGAAATTCGATCGATCAATCATCATATGTTCATATTTCCTTATTTTATATATTTAGAAAATATATGTTATTACTCATTGGAAAACATTTCCATAGCTTATTTTCACATCACTATTATTTCGCAACTATCAGTCCCTAACTGTAACTAGTATGAGAACAATTCTCTAAGTATCAATCCGGAAGGTCGAAACCAACATCAGATCGCCACTTAGAAAACCGTTCAACTTACCCTCTCCAGTCAGTTTCTGAATTTGCTTAACTCTATTTCTTAAATTCTTATCATGAAAACATTTCATTTTCTATGTTTAGAAAACATATCTGACTATATTTGGAAAACGTTTCCAAAACTCATTTACGGATTTCCAATGAACGTTGTATAAAACATCGTTTTGCTTAATCCATTTATCGCTTATTACTTAACTATATTTCAAATCAACCTTTTAGATCGAACCACAACTATTCCTTTGTTAATTCTGAAGTCAATCAAGTTGGGGTATAATTACCTCTCAGACCTTAATTGAACAACGTCCTTTACTGTGAAATAGATGAAGCTCGTCACTCACTTTTTCCAATCATCTGTTTACGCAAATTCTCGGATTCAGGTTACGAATCTACTTCTTATATGACAACGTTTGATTATATCTATAACGTTATAATTCCTACTTCTACAATATCTAACCTGAATTATAACTTTATCTCCTAACTCGAATAATTTAACAGACACCTAATTTCTAAATCAATAACTAAATCTTGATTTAAACCCTGGAAAGTAAATAGTACTTTCCCGAATTCGCTATAATCGAATTTGACGTATAACTCTCCTTCGAGTAATCTCTATTTGATTAACTCTTCTTCGAATAACCTATATTCGATTATCTCTCTTCGAATAACTCATATTCGAAATCTCTTTCTTTCGAATAAACAATATTCGATCTCTTTCTTTCGAATATGCTATATTCGAAAATCTCCTTTCGATTTACTAATCGATAACTCCTTTCGATCAAACTAAAATCGATAACTCCTTTAACTCTATTCGAATAACTAATATTCGACTAACTCCTTTGGATCGGCTCATTTGATTAACTCCTTCGAATAACTAATTCGAATAACTTACCTTCGAATAACCAATATTCGATTTACTCTAACTCGATTAACTTAATTCTAATCGATTTACTCCATTTCGATTCAACTTAATTCAAATCGATTAACTTAACTTAAATTGATTAACTCTTTTCGAATAACTAAATTCGATTTAACTCTTCTCGAATAACTACATTCGATTAACTCAAATTGAATAACTAATATTCAATTAACTCTTACGTGTTTAACTCTATTCGAATAACTAATTCGAATAACTCTAATGTGTTTAACTCTATTCAAATATCTAATTCGAATAACTCATTTCGAATAACTAAATTCGATTAACTCTTTTAACTTTACTCGAATAACAATATTCGATTAACACCTTCTTTCGAATAACTATATTCGATTAACTCTTCGACTAACTCCTTTGGATTAACTAACTTCGAATAACTCCTTTGGATTAACTCTTCGACTAACTCCTTCGGATTAACTCCTCGATTAACTAACTTCGAATAACTCCTTTGGATTAACTCTTCGACTAACTCCTTCGGATTAACTCTTCGATTAACTCCTTCGGATTAACTAACTTCGAATAACTCCTTTTGATTAACTAACTTCGAATAACTCCTTTGGATTAACTAACTTCGATTAACTCCTTCGGATTAACTAACTTCGAATAACTCCTTTGGATTAACTAACTTCGAATAGCTCCTTTGGATTAACTAACTTCGAATAGCTCCTTTGGATTAACTAACTTCGAATAACCAATATTCGATAACTACTCTTCGAATAAATAATATTCGATAACTCTTCCCAAATGAATCACATTTGATTTCTCCACTCGAATAAACTATATTCGATTACTCTTCTCAAATGAATAACATTTGATTTCTCCACTCGAATAAACTATATTCGATTAACTTCTCTAACTCTACTTCGAATAAGTGATATTCGGCAACTCTACTCGATTAACCCCACTTGGATAACTCTAACTGGTCAACTCTAACTGAGTAACTCTAACTTATCAACTCTATCTGGTCAACTTTAACTGGTCGACTTTAACTGGTCAACTCTAACTGTTTATCCTTAACTGGTAAACTTTAACTGGTTAACTCAAATGGTTTAACCTAACTTGATTTACTTGTCTCGATTAACTGAACTAATCCACTTAGTTTAACTTAGTTAATTCACGTTGATTAACTCTAGCCGGTTCACTTAGTTTAACTCAACTAATTTACTTCGATTAACCACTTAGTTAACTTAACTAATTCACATCGATTAATCCTTTAGTTTAACTTAACTAATTCACATCGATTAATCCTTTAGTTTAACTTAACTAATTCACATCGATTAATCATTTTAGTTAACTTAACAAATTCACTTTGATTCACCGCTTAGTTTAACTTAACTAACTTACTTTGGTTAACCTAACCAATTACTTTGCTTAACTCGACTAACTCGCTTTGGTTAACCTAACCAATTACTTTGATTAACTCGACTAACTTATCCCATTTGTTTCGGTTTGACTAACCCATTTGATTCGGTTTGACTAACCCATTTGATTCGGTTTGACTACCCTATTTGATTCGGTTTGACTAACCCATTTGATTTGGTTTTGACTAACCCATTTGATTTGGTTTGACTAACCCATTTGATTCGGTTTGCTCGACAAATCCACTTTGTTTAATCTCGACTAATTTACTTAGTTTAATCTTTACCAAATCACTTTGTTTAATCCTTTTATCACACTCTGGTATTTCTTACGGTTTTTAACACATCATCTAACAATGATAAATATCGTCCCACCACACAAAATCACACAGATTATATACATCACATTATATATCACAATATAAAAATCACAGTAAAATAACTGTTGAGGAATCCTGTTGGATTCCTCCAACCTGTTTCCCTGCACCACAGATGTTAGACAATACAACAACATCGATTTCACTTCATTGTGAAATATTCTGATAGCAGAATCAACATATGACTATTCATCGGTTTATATATATACGTAAATATATATATAAAATCTCTACTAACTGACTAGCAGTTCAATCAAACAGTCAACACACGGTCAAACAGACAATATTTTAACAGTTCTAAGAATACAACGTGAAAATAAAACTGTTTAGAGTTTGTGAGATTTACTCACATTGGACTATCATCGTTAATAACGATAATTGTCGTTGATTTAGACGGACAATTTATTTCGCCATAAATTGTAACGTGCTCCAATCGACTCGCGGTCAGTCCCATTGTGTAGTGTTCGTCCATACGGTCCCAACGTGACTGGCGGTTCGAATTTCTGATACAGTATGATAAAGATACGATATCAACAAGTTTATACACTTAAAATTTAAAAATAAACTTTAATTAATTTCATTTCCTTTTGGGCTTAGCTTTGAAATCTTGGCCCAATACCACTCAGACCCGCACCCGCTCCACTCTGTCTCTCCCAAACTACCGTGACTTTGTCTTCCTCCCAAATACACTTCCGTGAACTCCCAGGAAATCGTTCACCACTTCCTGCATCCACAAACTCTTCACCGAACCAAACTTCCTCAACGTTTCTCCAATACCACACAGCAACCCCACAAATTTCTGAACCTGCTGCCTCTCAGAACCCTCCTACCGCATCCTTCGATTTCAATGGGGCTGCCATCCGAAGTCGCCAGGTGAACCGCCTCCACGTCGATGACCCCTGACCCTGCCTGAACCCTCGAAATCTCCTCCGACGCACCCAAATTGAAACCATCGTCAACCCTACTGCTCACGCGGAAAACCAACAGCGAAGGAAACCACACCGAGTTCGATGATAACGGCATCAATCTGAAGAAAACTAGTGGAGATTCCAACCATAGCAGATTTTAGGATTTATAGGATTTAAATTTGAGTTCTTTGATTTTTTCTTTTGAGGAATTCTTCTTGCTGTGCATTGTTCGACAGGATTTATACCTGGGATTTGAGTTGGTAGCATTTGTGGTAGAGAAAGAATGATGCGTGGCCTTAGAATGAATAAGGGTTATACAGGGACATTTAATATTAAAGGTATTTTATTCCAATTTCTACATGAAGGATTTATCCCTAAAAATGCCACAGATTATCTCTAATTTGAGATCTAATACCTATCCTTAGCATAAAAAGATATTCCGGATCCAATGGGACAGGTTTCGTCGAATTCCGACACCGTTTGCGAAAATCCCTTAGAAAATATTGATGAAAAACACCGAGCAATAATTCCTAACAATTACAGAAAAAATCCTAAAAATATGAGGCCTTCACGTTTCACTAGACCTCTTCCTAAGGTTTCGTATGAAACTTGTTTCGTCGAATTCTGAGTCCGTTTGACCAGTTAACCATTCAGTTTAGTTTGTTTTAAGTTAAAATCATAGCGTACCCCACTATAAAATATTCTGTTCACGTAGGGACAGTTATGGACAGAAACAAAAATACCATTTAAATGAGTGATGTGCTATGGTCCCAAAAATGTAATAATACCGGTAGAATGACTCATATTGTGAAACCCCGAAATGTCGATACAGGGTGCCAAATACTCCAAATAAAAAGTTGCTTATTTAATTAATTAAAAATTACCATAAAATTCTAAAAATTAAATTATCGCTATTTCCCAAAAGAACCTTGTTTAAATTCAAACCCGATCTCTAGTTATATCGAATAAACCGATATGGTCGATAGACGATTCTATAGCGACTATTTTAAAATTTGATTTGGACATATCTCAAAATCTCCACAACGAAATCCTGATTTTTCTCTTCTACTAGAAAGATATACTCCACCAGCTCCACACGTTTCTTGTTTCACAGAAATCCGGCTTAAAATGAATCATGTACATTCAGTTGAAGTTCGAATCGCCAAATTTCAAACTGCCGCGACGTTTCAGGTTCGTTTTAATTATAATTATAATTTATAAGTTCGAACGTTGTACTTTAAGTTATCGATATCGCCAAATCGATATATAAATAATTAAATAAATTAATTATTCGACAGCTAACAAAACGCGCCATTACAGACTTCCCCCCTTAAAATAATTTCGTCCTCGAAATTGCTAAGCTAGGAAAATGCTACCAACTTTACTCACTAGATTCAAATATCTTTTAGTTTACTTCTCAACTCCAGTTTCAACTGAACCATTTAATTTTCAATTAAATTATTAATTCATTCTGGCTAACTGAATTTCCATAAATCATGAGAATGTTCTAACGCTTGGAATTTTCGAAAAATTTCGCCATAACCTCCTTTGTATTGGTCAATATGACAAACCACCCCTCGCCTCTCTAGGCCTTCTCCAACCCAAAAGGAAAATCAAACAGCCAAGCGGCTTGCAAATTCGGCTCATAAAATCCAAACTCATATATAATATAAACTTGTACCTTTTTTTGTCGGCCATTTAACTCTATCCCTTTCATCTGCTACCACTTCAACGTATACCAATGTTATCCATTCCAATTGATCTCCAATCAGTTCATATCCTCAAATCCAAATCGAATTTCATTCGAACTCTAATATCAAATTCCAAATTATTGACTTATCAATTTGGTTCCATTCTAGATTATCTCTAATCCAATTCAATTTTATTTAACTCGGTTCAAGTTAAATTTCAATTTATTTTTACCATCTCATTTTATTTTATTTAACTTCATTAGTTAAATTTTAATTCCAGAACTTAAGTTCCTGGGTTTCTTTCAAATCAATTTGAAATCATAATGCTAGTTCAAAACCTTTGAATTTCTAAACAACTTGTTTTCTCAAAACAATTCAAAGACAAAACCTTTGGTAGTAATCCGTCTCTTAGAACTCGAAAATGAATACTGATGATGTCTAGATTCATCATCAGAATCTATTTTCCACCTATCAAAGTGAGTTCAATACTATATCATTTTCAATTTGAAAAACATTTTCAAAATCTCTCAGGAACTTAAAATTTCCTTATTTTAAATTCCAAGTTCTGATTTAAATTCATATTTAATTCAAACTATTTCATATATTACATTCATATGAATTCTGATTGGTCATTTATAACCATTTCACCCTTTTATAATCTTATTCGATTATAATAACAACCAACACAATCAATATACTATAATAATTTCAAGATATATATTTCTTCTATAAACAAATATATTTTGGGAAAAATTATTTCATTTACCCTCTTTCAAAACATACCATGACGGTTCATCGTATTCGAGTGTTTAGTAACCCTTATCGATACAGTGGATCAAACTGATCGACCAGAATTCATAAGCCACTCAACCAATGAGTCTCCACAATATAAAACCATTTTACATTGAGTAACAATTACGCGCTCGTATATATACACTCAAACTCAATCTAGGATATTACTAATCCCATCTCTATCGAGTTATGCCACAGAGCCAAGGTAATCACTTAACTTAAGCTCTGATACCAACTGTAACGGCTGGAAATTTCCGACTCCTCGAGAGTCGGAAATTCCGAGACGTTAGTGAAAGAATTTAGAAGGTGAGGAAGAAAAGATAGAACTAATAGAATAGAAGAAGAAGAACATCAGAATCATCAGAGTAACACGAATCTCACAGCGGAACGAATAACATATAATATATAACATAGCTTTGAAGTAAACAGTTATATATATACAATAGCACTTATCAGAGTACAACACTTACAACACAGCGGAAATAACTATAGCTATAGAATCTTGCAGCCTCCTGCTCCAAGCTCTCCAAGTATATCTGTAAATCCCGACTACTTGACTGCCCGTACAAATTTAGGCACCCAAGAGTTTAGGGAAAACAACAAAGTAAACTCCGGGTCAGTCATGGGACTGGTATGAGTAAAATAGATTAAAACAGGTATAGGATATCTCATAAGACCACGCCGTGAATACGGAACGGGTTTTTCCCTTATGAGTATCTGAACAACTTTGACAAGCAATATCATTGTGATATTATAATAATGTCTAAGTACAAATAGATATCAATCTAGCAGAAACGCTTGCATCTCACGTTCTACATACATAGTATAAAATCATAAACCGCAGGGCGCTTATCGGAGAATGGATTCCAACAGACAAGGTATGGGAGCACCTTCTGAATAGTGTACTCTAGAGGTGATACACTCAGGGTTCAACAAGAACGTCTTGCAACCCGGCCACACATGACCGCTCACTCATTTAGCTTGAGTGTCGCGAATATATTGCCACCACGGTTATAGGCCATCAAACCGTCATCCGAAGATACAGAATCAAAAAGAAGTATAAATATGGATATTCCCTAGATCGGTGACAATACACCCTGCTTGGGAATGACCCAACTAGCCATGCTGCCTAGCCCAACTTTTGTTACTTCCTGGTGTGAGGCTAGAAGCTACGTCTATCTTCAGAACATCTGATCACCATTCACTTTGAATGCCACATCGTCATACCCGCCAAATCACAAATTGACTTCTCCAAAAATAACACGGGTATACAGCTAAGAGAAACGAATTCCTCCGCCACCAAACGTGAATACGTTTGAACAGATCAACTTACGCGATCTATTGGATATACTCTGTCAGACCTTCTTCCATATACGTTGTCCTGGGACTGGACAAACCGAAGGCACTATTCAGTATATCCATCTTAGTCACTGTTATCTAAGACTTATACAACAGCCCTTGCACTTTACTCCGTCTTCAATTTATCTTTGGCAGATATTGCTCGCAACGCTTATGCCAATACAGAGTGGTTCTTTGGATAATAATCCAACCGGTCTCTCCATATTAACAACGTTAAAATGGCAAAAACTTTGATAGTCTGTGATTCAACTATCAAATGAAAACATGTCGGTGTACAAACAACGATCTTATTTCCAAATGGAAATTCGATCGATCAATCATCATATGTTCATATTTCCTTATTTTATATATTTAGAAAATATATGTTATTACTCATTGGAAAACATTTCCATAGCTTATTTTCACATCACTATTATTTCGCAACTATCAGTCCCTAACTGTAACTAGTATGAGAACAATTCTCTAAGTATCAATCCGGAAGGTCGAAACCAACATCAGATCGCCACTTAGAAAACCGTTCAACTTACCCTCTCCAGTCAGTTTCTGAATTTGCTTAACTCTATTTCTTAAATTCTTATCATGAAAACATTTCATTTTCTATGTTTAGAAAACATATCTGACTATATTTGGAAAACGTTTCCAAAACTCATTTACGGATTTCCAATGAACGTTGTATAAAACATCGTTTCGCTTAATCCATTTATCGCTTATTACTTAACTATATTTCAAATCAACCTTTTAGATCGAACCACAACTATTACTTTGTCAATTCTGAAGTCAATCAAGTTGGGGTATAATTACCTCTCAGACCTTAATTGAACAACGTCCTTTACTGTGAAATAGATGAAGCTCGTCACTCACTTTTTCCAATCATCTGTTTACGCAAATTCTCGGATTCAGGTTACGAATCTACTTCTTATATGACAACGTTTGATTATATCTATAACGTTATAATTCCTACTTCTACAATATCTAACCTGAATTATAACTTTATCTCCTAACTCGAATAATTTAACAGACACCTAATTTCTAAATCAATAACTAAATCTTGATTTAAACCCTGGAAAGTAAATAGTACTTTCCCGAATTCGCTATAATCGAATTCGACGTATAACTCTCCTTCGAGTAATCTCTATTTGATTAACTCTTCTTCGAATAACCTATATTCGATTATCTCTCTTCGAATAACTCATATTCGAAATCTCTTTCTTTCGAATAAACAATATTCGATCTCTTTCTTTCGAATATGCTATATTCGAAAATCTCCTTTCGATTTACTAATCGATAACTCCTTTCGATCAAACTAAAATCGACAACTCCTTTAACTCTATTCGAATAACTAATATTCGACTAACTCCTTTGGATCGGCTCATTTGATTAACTCCTTCGAATAACTAATTCGAATAACATACCTTCGAATAACCAATATTCGATTTACTCTAACTCGATTAACTTAATTCTAATCGATTTACTCCATTTCGATTCAACTTAATTCAAATCGATTAACTTAACTCAAATTGATTAACTCTTTTCGAATAACTAAATTCGATTTAACTCTTCTCGAATAACTACATTCGATTAACTCAAATTGAATAACTAATATTCAATTAACTCTTACGTGTTTAACTCTATTCGAATAACTAATTCGAATAACTCTAATGTGTTTAACTCTATTCAAATATCTAATTCGAATAACTCATTTCGAATAACTAAATTCGATTAACTCTTTTAACTTTACTCGAATAACAATATTCGATTAACACCTTCTTTCGAATAACTATATTCGATTAACTCTTCGACTAACTCCTTTGGATTAACTAACTTCGAATAACTCCTTTGGATTAACTCTTCGACTAACTCCTTCGGATTAACTCCTCGATTAACTAACTTCGAATAACTCCTTTGGATTAACTCTTCGACTAACTCCTTCGGATTAACTCTTCGATTAACTCCTTCGGATTAACTAACTTCGAATAACTCCTTTTGATTAACTAACTTCGAATAACTCCTTTGGATTAACTAACTTCGATTAACTCCTTCGGATTAACTAACTTCGAATAACTCCTTTGGATTAACTAACTTCGAATAGCTCCTTTGGATTAACTAACTTCGAATAGCTCCTTTGGATTAACTAACTTCGAATAACCAATATTCGATAACTACTCCTCGAATAAATAATATTCGATAACTCTTCCCAAATGAATCACATTTGATTTCTCCACTCGAATAAACTATATTCGATTACTCTTCTCAAATGAATAACATTTGATTTCTCCACTCGAATAAACTATATTCGATTAACTTCTCTAACTCTACTTCGAATAAGTGATATTCGGCAACTCTACTCGATTAACCCCACTTGGATAACTCTAACTGGTCAACTCTAACTGAGTAACTCTAACTGATCAACTCTATCTGGTCAACTTTAACTGGTCGACTTTAACTGGTCAACTCTAACTGTTTATCCTTAACTGGTAAACTTTAACTGGTTAACTCAAATGGTTTAACCTAACTTGATTTACTTGTCTCGATTAACTGAACTAATCCACTTAGTTTAACTTAGTTAATTCACGTTGATTAACTCTAGCCGGTTCACTTAGTTTAACTCAACTAATTTACTTCGATTAACCACTTAGTTAACTTAACTAATTCACATCGATTAATCCTTTAGTTTAACTTAACTAATTCACATCGATTAATCCTTTAGTTTAACTTAACTAATTCACATCGATTAATCATTTTAGTTAACTTAACAAATTCACTTTGATTCACCGCTTAGTTTAACTTAACTAACTTACTTTGGTTAACCTAACCAATTACTTTGCTTAACTCGACTAACTCGCTTTGGTTAACCTAACCAATTACTTTGATTAACTCGACTAACTTATCCCATTTGTTTCGGTTTGACTAACCCATTTGATTCGGTTTGACTAACCCATTTGATTCGGTTTGACTACCCTATTTGATTCGGTTTGACTAACCCATTTGATTTGGTTTTGACTAACCCATTTGATTTGGTTTGACTAACCCATTTGATTCGGTTTGCTCGACAAATCCACTTTGTTTAATCTCGACTAATTTACTTAGTTTAATCTTTACCAAATCACTTTGTTTAATCCTTTTATCACACTCTGGTATTTCTTACGGTTTTTAACACATCATCTAACAATGATAAATATCGTCCCACCACACAAAATCACACAGATTATATACATCACATTATATATCACAATATAAAAATCACAGTAAAATAACTGTTGAGGAATCCTGTTGGATTCCTCCAACCTGTTTCCCTGCACCACAGATGTTAGACAATACAACAACATCGATTTCACTTCATTGTGAAATATTCTGATAGCAGAATCAACATATGACTATTCATCGGTTTATATATATACGTAAATATATATATATAATCTCTACTAACTGACTAGCAGTTCAATCAAACAGTCAACACACGGTCAAACAGACAATATTTTAACAGTTCTAAGAATACAACGTGAAAATAAAACTGTTTAGAGTTTGTGAGATTTACTCACATTGGACTATCATCGTTAATAACGATAATTGTCGTTGATTTAGACGGACAATTTATTTTGCCATAAATTGTAACGTGCTCCAATCGACTCGCGGTCAGTCCCATTGTGTAGTGTTCGTCCATACGGTCCCAACGTGACTGGCGGTTCGAATTTCTGATACAGTATGATAAAGATACGATATCAACAAGTTTATACACTTAAAATTTAAAAATAAACTTTAATTAATTTCATTTCCTTTTGGGCTTAGCTTTGAAATCTTGGCCCAATACCACTCAGACCCGCACCCGCTCCACTCTGTCTCTCCCAAACTACCATGACTTTGTCTTCCTCCCAAATACACTTCCGTGAACTCCCAGGAAATCGTTCACCACTTCCTGCATCCACAAACTCTTCACCGAACCAAACTTCCTCAACGTTTCTCCAATACCACACAGCAACCCCACAAATTTCTGAACCTGCTGCCTCTCAGAACCCTCCTACCGCATCCTTCGATTTCAATGGGGCTGCCATCCGAAGTCGCCAGGTGAACCGCCTCCACGTCGATGACCCCTGACCCTGCCTGAACCCTCGAAATCTCCTCCGACGCACCCAAATTGAAACCATCGTCAACCCTACTGCTCACGCGGAAAACCAACAGCGAAGGAAACCACACCGAGTTCGATGATAACGGCATCAATCTGAAGAAAACTAGTGGAGATTCCAACCATAGCAGATTTTAGGATTTATAGGATTTAAATTTGAGTTCTTTGATTTTTTCTTTTGAGGAATTTTTCTTGCTGTGCATTGTTCGACAGGATTTATACCTGGGATTTGAGTTGGTAGCATTTGTGGTAGAGAAAGAATGATGCGTGGCCTTAGAATGAATAAGGGTTATACAGGGACATTTAATATTAAAGGTATTTTATTCCAATTTCTACATGAAGGATTTATCCCTAAAAATGCCACAGATTATCTCTAATTTGAGATCTAATACCTATCCTTAGCATAAAAAGATATTCCGGATCCAATGGGACAGGTTTCGTCGAATTCCGACACCGTTTGCGAAAATCCCTTAGAAAATATTGATGAAAAACACCGAGCAATAATTCCTAACAATTACAGAAAAAATCCTAAAAATATGAGGCCTTCACGTTTCACTAGACCTCTTCCTAAGGTTTCGTATGAAACTTGTTTCGTCGAATTCTGAGTCCGTTTGACCAGTTAACCATTCAGTTTAGTTTGTTTTAAGTTAAAATCATAGCGTACCCCACTATAAAATATTCTGTTCACGTAGGGACAGTTATGGACAGAAACAAAAATACCATTTAAATGAGTGATGTGCTATGGTCCCAAAAATGTAATAATACCGGTAGAATGACTCATATTGTGAAACCCCGAAATGTCGATACAGGGTGCCAAATACTCCAAATAAAAAGTTGCTTATTTAATTAATTAAAAATTACCATAAAATTCTAAAAATTAAATTATCGCTATTTCCCAAAAGAACCTTGTTTAAATTCAAAGCCGATCTCTATTTATATCGAATAAACCGATATGGTCGATAGACGATTCTATAGCGACTATTTTAAAATTTGATTTGGACATATCTCAAAATCTCCACAACGAAATCCTGATTTTTCTCTTCTACTAGAAAGATATACTCCACCAGCTCCACACGTTTCTTGTTTCACAGAAATCCGGCTTAAAATGAATCATGTACATTCAGTTGAAGTTCGAATCGCCAAATTTCAAACTGCCGCGACGTTTCAGGTTCGTTTTAATTATAATTATAATTTATAAGTTCGAACGTTGTACTTTAAGTTATCGATATCGCCAAATCGATATATAAATAATTAAATAAATTAATTATTCGACAGCTAACAAAACGCGCCATTACAGTAGATGGGTACGACGTGTGTAAGCGTGGAGCACCATTGAAACAAATAACCTAATAAATAAGAAGAAGTAATTGAACGGTATCTGTAGGATTATCCAGAAGTGCAATTTAAATTCATTCACACAGAACTTATGTTTTGACCCCCTCCTCACAACATTCGCATGTTAGGTTCATGACAGAGATGATATAGCTTTGTATACTGGCTAGGCAGTATTATAAATATGGTAAGGCTATAATTGTTTACATTATATTTTATCCCTTCCGCTGTGAGATGTTTTTCTGAGCTCTGATATATTTTTATATCTCTGTCTTTTCTACAGGATACCAGGGCAAACCAACACGGGTTTGGGTAGATTGGAATTTTGAAGAAAAAAAATCGGTCTGTCAGAACCTGGGTTGTTACACTTGGTAGATTGTGAGTGAATGTATTTGTATTTTCAAAATATAAATATATTATATATAAACCTAGATCCATAAAGGAGCCCACTAAATGGAAAGAGTTAGGACGTTAGTTTTGTACACTAAAAAATGAAATGGAAATTTAAGACCTTTAGGTAAGTTGGGCGGAAAGTGTACAAAATGGTTGGTATAAAAGGAGGATGTATCCCATATGTTAATAACTGAAATATTAAGTATTTCAGATTAGTGGGTTTGATAGTGAATCCTTATAAATTAGAGAAAGATTAAAAAGTAAAGCATACAAAATGTTGCATTTTGTAAGAAGTTTTGAAATTTTTATTCTTTTGACAATAAATTTTGATTGTTGTTTTAAGAAGAAAATAAAAGTTTTAGCATTTTTAGTTTTTGAAAAAAAAAGTTTGAAGCTATGAAGTAAATAGTAAGGACTATCTTGGAATAATGAAGAAAATTCCCATAGAATGCATAAGCAATGTAAAGCATAGGATTGTTGCTTGAAAAAAAATATAGGCTAGTAATACATAACAAGGACTAGTAGAGACGACTAGATAGTGAGGGGCAAGTAAGTGTTGAGAGTTTGTGGTTGGACTTTTCTTAAGTGAAATAGTCTTAAGATTTTTAGCCCTTAGTAGTATCTGTATAGGATGTTTAAAGATGGGAAAGGCTTATTTGAAAAGGATACTAAGAAAGGAAGAAAAATAGCCTAACTAAAAAGAAAACAATAAATTCAGAAAAGCAACAAACATGACGGGAAAAGAAAATGAATACAAGATGAATAAAAAGGAAATTTTTCCAAGATAAGTTGAAAAAAAAGTTTCTTATGTAGTTGTGCTTGGATAGGAAAATAGGAAATCTTTATAGAATGGTTACATAAAATTCAAGTACAATTGGAAAAGGTACATAAAAGAAAAACAGAAGATGTAAAAATTTTCCGTTTTATACCTTTTATAACATAAGAAATCAAATTTAGAAAATTAGATTTTTCTAAATTTTGAAATTTAATGATGGTTGTTAGGGTTTGGGATGCAACAATTGGATGAACCACGCTCTTATTCAGTAAAAATGAGGAAAAATTCGGATGAAAAGGGTGTTTTGATTTTCAAAATATTGCATTCATGTAAAAATGCCAATATATTTAGGGTGTGAGCATCATACTTTAAAAGGATTTTTGAAGAATTTGCTTATATATAGGAGGTACCACTTAGTCATACATGTATTATTGTGATGTATTGCACGACGCACATGTGCACAATGGTTACAAAAATTGGATGCACACATAATGGATGTATATTATGCGAGGGATTATTTGATTTTACCCTTACCAAATTTCGGGGACGAAATTTCTTAAGGGTGGAAGAATGTAACGCCCTGCATTTTCAATCATAATTAAAAAGATGCATATATGTATATATTGTATGCATAGACATATTTAAAGGAAAAATTAAATAATGAATATAATTGCATGTAATAAGTTCATGCTGTGAAATAAAGAAAAAGATTAATAAAAGAAATTACATGCAATATATGAAATGAGAAGAAATGCAATGTAATGCAATTAAAATTGCATGCAAACATTTAAAAAGAAATAAAAAGGAAAATTTGAAAAGCTTCTAGAATTTGGTCATGAAATTAGCATTATTGCGTTCATGGCGATTTTCTGGTCAATTTAGACCTATGGTTTGCAAAAAACCGATTTTAAATGAAAGAGATATCTTTAATTTAAATAAAGTAACAAAACATGAAAAAGAGGAATGAGAAAAAGGATAATATCTAGCATGGTCATAAATCTTGTTAACAAAAGACTTAGTAGCTCAGTTGGTAAGAACATGTGACTTGCATACAAGAGGTTGAGAGTTTGATTTCCACCAGCGCCATAAATTTTTTTAAGGGAGTGGCTAAAAAGTGGTTTAGGGTCAAAGCGGTTAAAAAGTGGATTAGTATGAAAAGGGCTAAAAGGGGGTTTAATTGAGAGAATGTTTCAAAAGAGGAAAAATATATATTAATTGGTTTGAAATTCGAAATTGTTCGCATATAAAAGATTAGCATACGCGCAAGAGTTAAATACATATGAACATAATTCAAAATAGAGGTTGCGCGAGAATAAAGAAGCAAACAAAGAAAGGATGTTTAAATTTGTTTTATACGCGAATAAATAATTCAAATTTCAAATAAATAAACAAGTAAACAAAAATTATATATATATATATATATATATATATATTGGGGACGACACCCAAGCGGGTGTGTCAACACCTCTACGCGTCATATTGTACACGTGGCTTGTTTTTATTGGTGAGCGTTGCAACGTGGCCATTTCCTATTGGTCGGATGACGTGGTTAGTTCTGATGGAGTTTTAATTAAATATAAACGCCCATAGCTTTCTACCACACCTATAAATAAACCTTTAGACCTAACCCTAAACCACCTAACTTGGCGGCTACACTGGAGCTTTGCCATGGCTTCCTCTCTCTCTCTCTTCTCAAATCTATTCTGAAACTAAATATTAGTCTAGGAAAATTATGAATCCATATCTGGAGGAGAGGATCAACGTTAATGAAAGATTAATCAAGGAAAAGTTCTGAATCCAATTAAGAGTAAATCGTGGAATTATAGACCAAATTCAGGAATGGGAAAACAAATCAAGGGGAGTGGGTTTAAATTATCCCTTCTGAATAATAGTATGTTTATTGTTTAATCATTCCCCATGGATATTTATAATGAATGTATTGAAAAAATTAATTGATGCGATGGATAATTGCTCTAAAATGAAAATTATGTTCAATCAATTGAGATGTACATTTATTTGAATGTTTAAGATGAATACTGTTGTATAGATCCATTTTATGAACCTATACATTAGGATAATTGAGACATTGGGTAAAAGATGCACTATTTTAGATCTACATATTATTAATTACATGTAGAAAGACATGCAACTCATATTGAGAGATTTTGGGACATAAATTATGATGGGGTTAATGGCATAACTATGGTAGAAATTATGCATATAAATTGAATTGGAATTATGAATGTGAATTAGAAATTATGCATATAATTGAATTGGAATTATGAATGTGAATCAGAAATTATGTATATAAATTGAATTGGAATTATGAATGAGAACTGGAAATTATGCATATAAATTATAGGAATAACTTATTGGTAGAATTATAATCATAAACTTGAATTGGGGAATAAACATGTATTATGTTTAAATTGAAGGCGCAATTTGAAATGAACATAAATAATGGAATAGAGATGAATATGCCTAAAACTGAATAGCGCCTAGGCACGAGGTTAGATTGCACTTGTTATAGAAGTCTGCCCGAACCCGACCGACATATCCAGCAACCACAAGTGGTGAATCTAATGTGAGATGCCTATTGCGTATATATGAAACGGTACTAAGATACGAGGTTAGGTTGCTTTAGTGGTGGAAGTCTGCCCGGACCCGAGATCCAGCAGCCACTAATGTTGAACCTAATGTGAGGGGTCTAAGTGCATAAATAAAACAAGTAGTTGTGCTAATACACGAGGTTAAGTCAACTTGTGGTAGAAGACTGCCCGGACCCAGCCGACAAATCCAGCATCCACAAGTGTAGACTTAATATGAGAGGTCTAGTACATATATATACACATGTATGAAAATATGTAAATTGCAGGACCGACGAGTACCATTAATTGTAATTAATGGTAATAAATGAAATTGAATGAAGGATAATTACAACTGTAAGGAAAATGGAACGAATGAGGAATGTTAATAACCTATTATGAATAAACTCAAGAAAAGGAAAGATAATAAGTGAACTTGTCCTAGTGACTAGTGGGAATTATAACTTATGGAATAAGGTAAGTTACAATGAACGATAGAGAAAAATGAAATAACTTATGTAATAAGGTAAATTGTACTTAATCGTAAATTAAGTAATCTGTAAGGGCAAGAATAAATATACGAATGAAGATAACATAAGATTGGTTTAGCTGAGTGATTCTCTGAGTGTCAATCTGATGTTGATTTTGATCTTTGGGGTTGATACTTAGGGAGTTGTTCTCTTACCAAGGTGTATGTGAATTAAGTTGTACTTAATAGAACATGTTATAGTATGATGGGATAATGAATAAATTATGAGAATAACATGTTATAGGCTTATTAATGAACTTAAATGGATTAAGTTATAAATGGAATTAATAAGCAAGGGTAACTTGGTAAACTTGAAAAGGAAGTCATTATCAATGAGAATAACCAAGTTACTAAGAAAACTAACGAGGTGGAGAAAGCGCGTAATTAATGATTAGACGTAGGGTCTAATGACATATTAAACTGAGGCGCTTGGAACAGTCCGTACATTATAGGATGAAGAGCCCAACGAGGTAGATCATCACAGTGTCATAGGGCATAAGGGGAGCGCACGTTAATCTGATTATTCTGGTGGCTCCGACGGACTGGAAGGGGAAGCACATAGGCTTCCTAAGACGTTAAAGGTGCTCCTGATAGTCCTTTGTGGTGGGCTAGACTCGGGGCTAGCATCACAAAGGTTGGGTCTGCGTGGAACTATTAGGTGGGTGGGCCTTGACTGCACCGATAGAATGGCGGTCAGAATGCTGTGACATGGTGATATTAAGGGTAGCTCGGCGACTACCTCACTACGAAGGCAGAGGGTCATGACCAACTAAGACAGTATAGTTCATCAAGAACCTATCATCGGCAGCCAGCGAGATGCAGAAAGACTAGAGCTAAACCCAAGAGGCCATCGACCTTTTACTATCGAGGCGGTGGTTGAGGGTAGACGCCACATGTACGTTTAGATTGTTTGCTTAAGGGATTGTCGCTTAGCTCTTGTAGTCTTTACTGGTTAAGGAAGGGGCCGAGGTGGGGCCATAGCCACCATAGAAAAACAGACCCTAAAGATATTTATGTGAGAGGCTCTTAAAGGAGGGCCTACACAAATATAAGGAAAGCTCCCAACCGAGTTCCGTGTGTAGCCCTACCACAGAACTCGGGCATGCACACACGATAGGTGTGTGGGTTAGGCATCGAATATGTTTGACGATACGTACGTGGGAAAGTCTGGGTACACACTTGTCTACTCTGGGTGGTGTATCGTAGACTAGAGGGCATTATTCGAGGATGGCAGTCATTATACTTACGTCTAGGATGAGGGACTGTGTATATTCCTGCGATGGTACGGTGAAGACGGTGCGAGTGGGGTACCATAGGGTGTACCTTAATTTGGGGGTAGCTACATATACACTATATTAGGTTAATCTACTAGAGGGTAGATGGGTACGATGTGTGTAAGCGTAGAGTGATGTTGACACAAATAACCTAATAAATAAGAAAATGTAATTGAACGGTATATGTAGGCTTATCTAGAAGTGTAATTTTAATTCATTCACACAGAACTCATGTTCTGAACCCCTCCTCACAATATTCGCTTGTTAGGTTCATGACAGAGATGATATAGCTTTGGATACTAGCTAGGCAGTATTATTAATACAATAAGGCTATAATTGTTTACATTATATTTTATCCCTTCCTCTGTGAGATGTTTTTCTGAGCTCTAATATATTTTTATATCTCTGTCTTTTCTACAAGATACCAAGGCAAACCAACTCGGGTTTTGGTAGATTGCAATTTTGAAAAAAAAAATCGGTCTGTCAGAACCTGGGTTGTTACAATCATATCCAGCACTCCTAACCAAAATATGCACTTTAGCATGTAGCGTAATCTGACCTTATCGAGAACATTCTACAAATATGGTAACAAGTTTCCTATATCACTGCAAATACTTTCATATCTTACTACTTGCAAAGACACATATGCTTATGCGTTAAAGTTGCAATATATCACATGAAACTAATTATGTAACATGTTAGATTATAATTTATTTGCATGTGTCATACTTTTAGATTATAATTAGTCTATCTATCACAATTTCTTTCATATTAATAATATCACTATAGTTAGTATGCCTTTATGAAAAATTAAGATTAAGATATACAAATTGCAGTATTTTTAGGAGAAAATATTTAGGGTAAAATACTGAATCAATCTGCTACAACATAAGAAAAGGACAATAGAAATTAGGAATTACCATCTGACTATTATAATAAAAGGAAATATGACGATTTTGCATGCTTTTGTTAGCCACAAAAATGGTTAAAATCCCAAAGTGTTGTGGTCCTTGTAGAATCCTTAGTTAAAGTGGATTTACTTTGGTTACCCATTTATAGGGCTATATAAGCCTATCATATTTTCCATTTCATCTTCCTATGTTAGGATTTCTTTGAAATCCTATCAAAAATTCCTTTGTTCCCTAGAAGTGTTATCCTATTGAAATAAAAGATAGAAATTAGATGTTAGAGACTTTAGTCTTGAAATTCCTTTAAGGTTGAAGGCTCTACCATATATAAAATAATCCCATGTCGGCTCTATTCTGAAAGTTGATTTTGATCGTTCACTAAAATCAAGATTGGTATACATTGGCTATATTTATAAGGTTTTATAATACATATAAGATTCTGAAAATGAGTCATGAAGATCTATTCCATCTATAAGCATCTTTCGAAAGAAATTCAGGGTGTCCATTAACCTTGTGGGTTTCAGATATCTTAGGAAACCTTCAAAGTCGAGATCTCAGTCCTTAGAATTAATTCTATATATCTTGTTTCATCCTTTATAAATTTTGTAGATGCCGGAAGCTATTCCATAGAGACACCCTTCATTATATCTAGTATTGAACCTACAAAGTTAAGAGATAATGATAATATAATAATTAAAATATTACCCATGTAATACCTTCACAAATCATAAATGAAGTTCTTTATTTATGATTGGAATGAGTAAAAAGATACAATGATCTTGATCCCCAAATTTCCCAAATTGATTTAGTAAATAGTGTTTTTATATAAGTGAGACATTGAGGGATTCATTTCGAATCCCTATGGTCATATCTATAGTTGCGGGTTGGACCCCTTTCTACCCTAAGATCTCTGTCTTTAATGCTTTCATAAAACCGAAACTCAGGGTTTAGAAATGTAACACCCAACATTTTTATAAGTATAAAATAAATGCATGCAAGGTAATTAAGCTGCATGTAGTAAATTAAAGAAATGAAAAGAGGCACATAAAATAAATTAAGAGAAGAAAAATAAGCAAGTAATAACGTTTAAATTACAAATGTTAACAAAAAAACCGCTACGCTTCCATTTCTACTTGTTGGACCCAAGTGGGTCGACCCAAGGGTAAGTGGGTCGACCCAAGCATGGCTCGGCGCATAGCTGTGACGTGTTCCTGTTTGTGTGTGTGGTTTGGATTTAATTGAATTAAATTTGATGGTTCAGACACCTATAAATAGGTTTGCAGAGCCTAGCCTAAATCTCATATTTTCTGAGAGGCTGTCTAGACTCTGCCATTTTTCTTCCTCCTCAAATCTCTTCAGAAAATAGAATAATTAGTCAACGAAAATTTTGATTCAAGATCTAGAGGAACTACAAATGGCTGTTCATAATTCTGATTGAAGTGAGGTAAATTCATGGATCTAGTCAATTTATATTTCACTTCTTTTTCCCTTTTTTTTAGTCTGAGAATTGTGAATCCATGGTTATTTAGACGGTAGATTCAGTTAGGGGAGCCAAGGAGTGCAAGGTCTGGACCAGAATTATGAATTGAATGCTATTAGGAGAGTGGATTTAAGTTATTCCTTTTTGATAATGGTAATTTTATCTTTTGTCATTCCCCGTTAATATGTATAATAAATCTACTGAAATGTTTAACCTGTTGTAATCTGCTGAAATGATTAATCTACTGAACTGTAAACCTGCTGAAATCTATTGAAATCAGTACTGTGGAATATGACTGGAAATTTAGGGTTGTATGAACATGTAAATCTGTAGGTTTAATTCAAGATTAAGTGGAACATGTTAACGAAACTGTAAGCAACCTGCAGAATCTGTTAAATCTGTGGGGTTAAGTAAACCTATTGAATCTGTGGGGTTAAATAAATCTATTTAATCTGGGGGTTATATGAACCTGATAACCTATAATACTTGGTATGTTTAATCTATTAGGGTTATATGATCTTGTTAACCTGTAATGCTTAACCTGTTTAAACTGCTGGGGTTATATGAAGCCAATTTCCACAAATCACCAGTCTAAATTGGGAATATCTATGAACACTATAATTATCAAATTTACAATGAACATTTTTTAAGAATATTATTGTGCCAAAAGGTTGTAAATTAGAACTACAGTAAAATTAGGAAGAATGAATATGCCTAAATTTACAGTAAATAGGAAAATTGTAATCGCACTTAAACACGAGGTTAAATTCAACTTGTGGTAGAGGTTTGCCCGAAACCGCCCAATAAATCCAGCTTCCACAAGTAGTTAATTTAATGTGGGAGTTCTAATGCATAAATATACATATAACAGTACTAAGGCACAAGGTTAAGTCCAAATTATGGTAGAAGTCTACCTGGAACCACCCGGCAAATCCAACATCCACACGTGACTGGCTTAATGTGAGAGGTCTGGTAGATAAACATATATATATATATATATATAAATATATGTATATAACAGGACATAAATAAATGGCATTGATTGTAATTAATGGAAATGAATGAAAGTTACAATAGTAAAAGAATAGATATGAATGAGGAATGATAATAACCTTTTATGAATAAACCTGAACGGGGAAAAAAGAAAGATAATAGGTAGGCTTGTCCTAGGGACAAGTGAAAATTATATCTTAGGTTATAATAAATGATAGAAAAGATGAGATAAATTATGTAATAAGATAAGTTGTACTTAATTATGAATTAAATAATCTTAAAACCTAATATCTGAATCATGTTGATAAGAAGAACATGCTATCTGTAAACCTGAAATTTGCTGACAAGAATAACATGGAAGGCTTAATAAGGAACTTAAATGGGTTAAGTTATGTAATTGAAATTAATAAGAAAGAGGAACTTGGTAGCTTAAATATGAAGTTAGTATGATTTGAAATGACATGGTTAACTGGAAATCTGATGAGGTAGAGCAAGCGTGTAATTAAACAGTTAGACATAGGGTCTAATAACACGTTAACCTGAGGCGCTTGGACCAGTCCGTACGTCCGAAGGTGAATGATCCAATAGGATAGATCATTGTGGTGCCATAGGGCACAAGAGGAGTGCATGTCCATCTGATTATTCTGCTTGTTCTGTTTGCTGTTCTGCTGAGATTCTGCCGACTCTAAAGGACTTGAAGGGGAAGCACACAGCTTCCTGGGACGTCGAGGGTACTCCTGGTAGTCCTACGTGTGGTGGCAGTGTTTAGGCTGCGCTCGCAGAGGTTAGATTTGCGCGTTACTACCCGGTGAGTGTACATTGATTGCCACAATAGTGGGCAGTCATAAGGCTGTAGGGTGGCTTGGCTGATTCGACGAACCTAGTGCCTTGTGACTAGGTGGGTTAATACCATCTCATTTGTGTTTCTTAGGCAGGTCTAACAATCTGAGTGATATTAATCGTCGGGTATCGGTCATCGATAGTTAGCGTGATGCAAAAAGGTGGAGAGCTAAACCAAAAAACCATTATCCTTTTACTATCGACGCTTTGGTTGCGGGATACGCCAATTTGGATGTCGATTGTTTATTAGGGGCACATCACTAGCTCTCATATATGATTTCCTTTCACTAGTTGAAGGAGGGGTCAGGTGGGACCATAGCCACCTGAAAATGTAAACCATAGCGTGTGCGTATATAGATATTTGAAAAGACTCCCGACCGAGTTCCATGTATCTGATCTAGCCTTATTACGGAACTCGGTGCACAGTAGATAATACGTATGGATACATCCATACTGGTTTCGGATGTTGTATCATCGAGGTTGAGGCTTTGAGTATGAGTAACGATACGCACGTGAGAAACTCTAGATATATGCATGTCTGCTCCGGGTGGTGTACTGTGGACTCTAGGGCATTACTCTATGATGGAATTTGATTCGATCAAAGGTGGCAGTCCGTACGCTTACGTGGCATGGTGATGGCGGTTCTATGCGGAACGTAGCATTGTTATATAGAGACCCGTATGTCATTTATGCGTAAGATGGGGGGTTGCGTATATTTCTGTGGCGTTATGGTGGAGACTGTGCGTGTGGGTTACCATAGGGTGTACCTTAATGTTAGGTTTAGCTACATATATATTGCATTAGGTTAATCTACTGGGGAGCAGATGGGTACGACATGTGTGTGAGCCTTGAGTATTGTTAACCCAAGTAACCTAATAAATAAGAAAATGTAACTGAACGGTAAATGTATGGTTATCCAAAATGTGTAGCTTAAATCCAATCACCCGAACTTGTGTTCTGACCCCCTACTTATAAAATACTCACAGTTTAGATTTGTGGAAGAGATATGATAGCTTTGGATACTGGTTAGACAGTATTATTATCTGGGTAAGGCTATATTTGATTATATTTTATTTTAGTGTCCTGCTATTCACACCCCAATTTCCTCTTCTGGCCACCACACAAAATTTAATAAACTTGATTATATTTTTTACACTTCTGGCCACCACATCATTTTTCTTCATTCGGTCATAATCAACCGAATTAACAATATGAATTCGGCAGGAAGCAACCGTACGGCTACTACTAACCGAAATATGATTGTAAATTCGGCAAGAAGAAACCGAAGTTTTCGTTCCGTAGTGGGGTGCCTGTTCATATTAATATTTTTAACGTACGGTAGCTGAAAGAAGAAAATGATATTCTTTATGGTGGCCTTTAGTTTTGGTGGCCAGAAGAGGAAATTGGGGTGTGAATAGCAGCACACTTTATTTTATTCCATTCCGCTGCGAGATATTTTCTGAGCTCTAATATTTTATTATCTCTGTCTTTTCTGCAGGATACCAGTCAAACCAACATCGGTTTCGATAGATTAGAATTAAAAAAAACGATCTATCGGAATTCGGGCCGTTACAACAAAGGTGCTTCTGATAATACGTGGCTTGTGCTCTGAATATAGGTTTTCCGACCGTAGTATGTAATTTTGAGCGAAACTGAGCCTTTCTGGCTATTTTCTTATAATAATCATTGTGGCGCTTTCAGATCTTCTGAAGGGACATTCTAGATGATAAACTTACTACTTATAAGAGGGATAAATTATTATATCCTCTTGGCTTTAATGCTATCCGAAGGCAATTTTACAATGGACGAGGCCCTTCTTTACCCAATGACATCTAGATTCCTGAAACATCCACTTCAAATTAACTGAAGGGTGCATTTACTTTCCTCTTTCTTTGACTAAAGATTGTTGCTAATAGGAATGTGCCCTTCGGTTTTCTCCAAGAGAGGCTTTCCCTTATTGAAAGAAGCTCTTTGCTCTTTAACTTTATAGTTAAAGGCAAGCTATGATGAAAAGTCGTTATCCAATGTGGAAGCTCGATATTTTTGACATTCCTTCGCTGCAGTCTTTGATCTGGGCGCTTCCTTGATTATTTTGGTGCTAACATTTGTCCCACATCCCGCTAGTGGAGAGGTATTCTTGACTTTTCAAGCCAACGGGTCAATCTACTGATGCCTAAGAAAATTTCCTGCCGCTTGATATTCCCATTTGGAATATCAGATCTAATCTAATGGTTATCTGCGTCCTTCTTTACTTTTTCTTATAAATATCATACTCACTTCATCTTCTTTACTTACCTATAATAACATTTTCCATTGCAAGAATAAAACCTTCTCAAAAATCTTTAAATCATTTTAGTTTATTTCGCCTACAAATTTAAGGTAAGCGTTTATTTTGAATTCTAATATTGGCTTCATAATCAATTATAACTTTTAGATTTTAGGGTTTCAAAATTTTTGATTCTCGTATTGAAATTGGAAATCCGTTTGAATCTTAATCAAACATGGTATTTGTTACGAAATTTAGGATGTTTTGGAGTTCGATTGTAATCAGACAGGATCATGTTTCAATTCAATATTCCTAAACTTCAAACATATTTTTTAACAGTATGTTTATTCAAATTGAAACCTATTTGGCCTAATCACAATTACTTTAGATTCTTTTAAATTATTTAGTTTATGGGCTTTATGGCCCAAGTTCATAACACAGTTAAATATCCAATTATTAAAAGTTTAAAAGATTTTTTATGACTTCCTATAATCAACCACTGGAAAAATCTTTCTTTTGGGTTTCGGCACAATTAGTTTTTGAGTAAAGAGAAAAGATTGATAGTTTAGTTAATCATCAACACTTAATGATTTCAGACCAAATCGAGCCATTAATTCTTATAGTTATCACTTTCAAAAGCATCCGTGATTAACTATACTGTTTTTCATCTCATAACACTTCCAAAAAGGGGTCTGAAGTAAGGTTCTTTTTAAAAAAAGGCCTTTATTTATAATAATGAAACGATATCATCTGGCAGCATTATGGGTGAGAAGAAATCTGTAGCGAGGACGAGCTAGGGTTTCGTCCTTGAAAACGGAGGGCTTTCTTTAGTGGCTCAAAATAAATTTCTTAAAAAGGTTGCCGCTAATTCCAAAAGTTCTTTAATTACTTTGCAAGAAGAAATTAATGCTATCTTAGCAAGCTTGGTGATGGCTGGGGTCGATTCTATTCCTTCACCAGCCGACACTACTATTAATAGCCCTACGGAAGGGTATTTTTCCAATTTTTCCTTCCCATTTTGCACGTATGCTTCTTTCCATTTGTTGGTTTTCTTTTCAACTTATAACAACATCTTTGTATCATCATCATTCTACTTACATCCAACACATATACCCACTTGTTGTATTTAGAAACCATTTCATTAGTGCCTGGGGGCTCATCTTCGGCTTTTTCTCATTTGGTGTGTTTGTTTAAAGTAAGAATTGTGATCCCCATTTTATACCGAGCCATCCCTTCTCAAAAGCTAATTACTAATAGTATTGAAAAATCGAAGGGTTTAGAGAATCAATATTGTTTCAATTGGTGTTCTTTCAGTATCAGTGGAAGCTTCACCAATTTTGGTACAGATTTTAAATTGATCCTTCATCTTCTGTCAATTTTTTATTAAACATTACTTTAAATATCTTCCTTGTAACTTCCCTCCCCCCAAAAAAATCTAATTAAAATACCCAGAAAGTTGTCCATGGGATAAAGGAAGCTTTCTGTAAATTTGGGAAAAGGTCATCTGCTTTGACATCTTCCATTTTATGGAAGTACAACCTGCTTCCCTCTGGACAAAGAATTCTCGAAAGTCCTCCAATGATTCATATTTCAGCAAAAGGTCTTCTGCATCTAGCTCAGGGAGACCCTTTAAAGCTTTCTGCCATTTCTCCCATCGTCCTTGGTTGTGAGGGTAAGTTATGACTTTATCATTCAATGGTTAGCGATATCTTCCCTGCTTATTTCACTTTACTGGCTTATTTCTATACTTCCTCGAGGTCCTTATTATGCTCCTTCGATTTATAACAAGCTTACTCCTATATCTTTAGAGTCGAGGATTGCTTTCATAGCATTATCCATTCTTCAACATGGGGATGTTTCCAGTAGGATGCAACTTGAAAGTCCTACAGAATAGCCTTCAGTGAAGAGCGCAAAAACATCGAAATCCCCGATGATAATTTTGGATGAAGAGGGCGAGAAAATGATCACTTTTGAATCCCCTAACACTTCAATAGCTCCAACCAGCGATACCTGACACTTTCTGAAGGTGTAACTCTATCAAAATTTTGTATATTGTTATGGCAATTTCTTATTAACCGAGACTTCCGATTCTCTATCTTTATCAAATATAGGATAAGAGGAATTTAATCCTCCTCCTCTAGCCTCCACTTATGGACTTATCAGCCTTGTTCCTTTGAGCCCTCCAGTTGGTTTCTCAGAGTTGGTGAGAATGGTTATAAATTATCCCACTCTTCCTACCTTTAAAACTTTCCCTGTGTCCCCCTCGATGGATAAATCCATGGACGAGCAGCACCTTAAGGTAATCCTTTTTTTATTTGTTCATATCCTATTTTTCTTATCTTTGACTTTTGAAGAGCAGTACTCTTCTCGGTTCGACTCCTTCGACTTCGAAATCATAAATATCAATGCTTAGAAGTGAAGTTCGGGTTTTAAAAAATTCAAATGATCCACTTACTGCCACCAAGGATGAAGCTATAAAAGAGGCGTCTTTGAATAAAGAATTTGCCCAATCTCTTACGACCAGAACCTGGCTTTATGATTGGAACTTCAAGATTCCAAGGATGAAAAGGAAAGAATGATTAATAGGAAGGTTTACCTTGAAGAAAAGTGATCATCTCTAAAGAAAGTTTTAAATAAGGAGAAGTCCTTGTTGAAGTCATCAACACACTTTCTGAGGTAAAGAAGAAAGTTGAGGATTTCCTAGATGATACTTATTGGAACATCATTGAAAAAGTTTTCTTAACTCCCTCATGATGTTGTATGCTAATAACAACAAGAAGTGCCCAAACTTAGAATTTTCTTCTCCCCCTTTGTCTTTAACCAAAAAATTCTAGACTAAAGTTGATGAAATTCATCGTACAAATGCAATTACTCAGGAAAAGGTGTCTGATGTGAAGGAACTTCTACCTTTCGCGATCTCTTCGGTTGAGGAAGATTCCTAAGAAGAAGCTAGCGATGGTAGCACTCCTGGCCGTAGAAATGTCGGTGTCAGCTTCGAAAGCCATACTATCGGTCAACCAAATAGAAGTGGCGGTGGAGATTCCCACCCTTCGAAAGGGAACAACACTTCAGAGAAGGATTTTCTACTTGCTCCACTTCTAAGAGCCAGAAAGGGAAGCAACCGATGTCCAGCTCCTCTATCCTTGCAACTTAGGTACTAATTTCTTTGCTTTATCATTTTTCAGTATATTCTCTGATTGTGAATAAGCTTCTGACCCTACTTTTTAGCTAATTCATGATTAGTAATTGGTTTTTGGCAAAAATCATATAAATGAACGAAAGAGTGTAATGACTTTTCCTAATAAGTACTTTGAGGTGTAAGAAATATCACGGCCGCTGCGATCCTCAAGTCATGAAGAAGAGGCTTTTGTCTAGAGAAAATCTGCTCTAAAGCAACTGAAATTTAGGAAAGAAAGTCAAAAATCATTAGTTTATCTTATTGCAAGAGCCCAAACCTTACCAGGAGCTCATCATTTTCTTATTCGAATTTTTCCGAAAACTTAGACATATAACATAAAATTTTGGTTTCTTGAAATGTATAAGACTTTATTTTTGGCACAAATTATATTTGAATTCTGTAACTATTACATTCTCAGCTGATAGGTTAACTTTATGGGTTTTATTCATTGATTATCAGAATTATTTCACCATGTTATGGAAGAAGAGTAACATTCCAAGAAGCCTAATTACTCAAGACTTCTTATAGAAACGTGTCAAGCTAAAATGATATTATCAGGAAAATTCTTCCTTAATTAGGACATCAAAACCAATATCACACCACTTTCTCAAGATATTATACAGGCTTCACATGTTCTTCCCTATATTCCATTTTGACTTTCTAGGAGATAAGAAGGATGAACTTCTTAGGGAAAGCGGGGTATTTCATGCTTAATTAACCACTAAAAGCAATTCTTCTTCCATCAAGGAGTAGAATCATAGGGCAAAGATGTATACTTTAAAACTTACGGATGTACTTTGAAATCAGTGTACCTATTTTCCTTTGTATGTACTAAAAGACAAATTTTCAAATGTTAAGTCATATTTATTCCCTATGAATTAGGAGCGCTAGATATCGTTAACAACCCTGTGCATCCATCATCAACCTTTCGAAGACAAAGAGGGACACATGGCAAAGATTAGACATCAAAATTTAAAGATAGTCATCGTGCCTTCAAATGGTTTAGGAGACATAGTACACAAAATATGTTGTTTCATGGGTTAAAAGCACAAATAAAGATCTTAAAATCTAAGCTTGTCGAAAATGATAAAGCTCTTGATGAAGAAAAATGCCTAATCAGGGCGAATCATATAGTCAATTTTGATAATGAGATAACAAAGCTTCATATAAATCATTAGAATTTATTTTGAAAGGAGGCATTACCGACATCATTTTCTCGTCTACAATTTCTTCATCAAACTTAAACAAACCAGTAGAGTCTCATAAAAAAATTCTCTATTTGATGAACCCCCCGACGGGTGTAAATGAAAGCGTGACAAGAGACCGAATAAATAAAGTGAAGCTTGAATTATTGGAATATTTTAAGGCTAAGAGAAGGGATGACGCTTACCATCGCCTCAATTATAATGTTACAAAAAAAAGGAAAACTTCAGAATGAGATAGTTTCTTCTAAAAAGCTTGAAGTTGAATATAAGAGGGATAACAAGCTTCTTATGAAGACAAATAAAGTCTTTGAGCATGCTATTAGGATTTTGATTGAGTCTCCAAATATTACCAATGAAGCCATATGGGAAGGGAAGAAACTTAAAGAAGTACTTTGCATTATTCTCAGCCGTCTTTCTGATCTAGTCTCGTCCAAGAATTTAATCGAGAGGATCAAAAATCTTTGAAATATGTTATTGTCATGATATTATAAGTACACTAGTAAATACTTTGTAACCTATATGGATAAACCTGATTGAAAATCTAATTTCTATATAGTTTGCATGTGTGAATTCGCACTGTATGTATACTTTCATTGACTTGCTTTCTCATTTTTCAGGCTCTGAAAGTAATAGAAGACCGAAACTCTTTCATCATTAAAATATCCAATGCCCTTATTCGGATATTAAATATCTGAAATCGAAAAATTCATTTCTGACATGATAGGAGAACAAATCCTTTACGCATTAGGAATCCCAAAAATTGGGATTCAACATTTGAAAAAATAAAAATCCATAAATCCACTTCCAGAAATAGTTGAGACTAAAACTTTTTCGACATTAGAAATCCTGAAACCTAGATTTGTGTGCTTAACATAATAGAAACACAGAAATCCACTTCTTGAATTAATAGAAGACCAAAACCCTTTTGGAATTAGAAACCCTGAAACGTAGATTTAGGTATTTAAAAAATGAAACCAAGAAATATAGTTCTCGAAATAATAGAAGACCGGGATTCTTTCGGCATTATAAATTCTAAAACCTAGATTTGGGTATTTAAAATAGTAAAAAAATTCCATAAAACCACTTCTGAAAATGATAGAAGACCGATAACCTTTCGGTATTAGAATCCTCAAAACCTATATTCTAGTATTTAAAATAATAGAATTCCAAAAATCACTTCTAAAAATAAAAATCCAATCCCTGTTTCAAGTGATGCCCATTTCAGGCCTTTATTAAAGCCGAGGGAGGGCATGCTCTTCTTTTGAACAGAAGAAGAACGTGCTTCAAGTGATCCCTTTGAGTTTTCATTCCCTTTTACAGGACGAGACATAATCAAAGGCAGAGCGTACCCATCTTTAGAGTAGAAGCAAGATGAGCTTAGTGGAAGTAGATGCAGTTCTTATTCTAAAAAGAACAGATGTAAAGCATGCTCCATTCAGAACCTTGGCCATGCCACTTTGGTGGAGGGACCAAGAGATTACCCAACCCTCCTCTAGAGAGCGCCTTGAATAGGACACATTAGTGATGGTAACGAGGGATTGTGATGCCGGACCGAATGTTATGGGATTACGCTTTTCCTGCCGGAGGCGTCTTGGACTATACCAAAGGTTTGGGTGCCAGGCACATGTCCCTAGTCTTACCCCTCATCTCTTTTGGAGGACTAAAATTGACATATACCAAGGATTTTAGTAGAATCTAGGTGCATGTCCCCGGGCTTACCCCTTCTCCCTTCGGAAAGTGCCATGACTATGTTAAGGACTTTCTAAATTATTCATAATTAAGGGGCATTTTACCCTCGACCATGTAAAATCTCTTATTTTGAATACAAGCTCGATCTTTATTAAATCCACTTAGAAACCTTTACAATTCTTGGAGTTTTTCTTTGTTAAAGAAATCGATAACAATTCTCTCAAGTGCTTTACAACCATTATTTTCATGTCCATTAATGGTACGACGATAGTAGTAGGGCCTTTCGTTATTTCTTTCGAATTTAGATGATTTCTTATTTGGGGGCCAATTGCTTAATTTATCATTCATTAGAAAGTAGATATTCTCAATTGATGTATTCAAGTTACGCTTCTTCGGTATTTTTGACTTATATTTTTCTTTGGAAGGTTGAATTTTAGTTTCATAGAGCCAATGTCAGTATTTCACTGTCTTTGATGGTCATTTTCTCTTAAGATTCCTCTGTACTCCGTAAGTTTATATAGGCTTTCTTCCGGACACCATTTCTCTTCTTGATGTTTCTTGATGACCGTCAGGGATGTTTTTGGCCACTGTGAGGCCCTAGCACTAAAGTAGGTTATAGAGGAGAAGAAACAATTACGCAGTCCTAATGTTGTTAGTGGTAGGATTCGAATCGTGGATTATCATGAGGTATCCTTATGCCTCAACTTCTTTGCTACCTTTTCTATTGAAAATGCTTTGCTAACACTCTTTATAAATATAAAATAATGGATGTTGAGGCCCTCTGGCAGCCGGAGGGCCTAGGCAACCACTTGATTAGCCTATGCCTAGAGCCGGGCCTGATGACCATTGAATGTCGAAGGCTCCTTCGTGTTTGGTTGCCATCTTTGCGCAGAGCTATCATAATATTTAATCATCTCATCTTCAAATACCATTCCTTTAGAATAATCCTGAATGTCCTTCCTCATTTACGTAAACAAATTGTTATCCATTTCCATGGTCTGCACGAAGTCCAAGAATGATGTTGGTCCAACATATAATAGGTTTATACTGCAGTTATCGAGGTTATAGGCCTCAATTTTCCTTCTATTTATGATGCTAAGATCTTTCATCCTTAACATTTGCTCTTCACAGAGCTTTGGATCCATACATGTAGATTCCATTATAAATGGTTCGAAAGATCCTTGCTCAGATTGAGTTAGCCTTTTGCCCTTGTCAAGTATTTGTTTAGTTGGTGAAAGATAGAGTTCTTTTTCTTCACGAAATTGGTCTCAAAGAACTATCAATTCTTCTTATTCACTAATACACTGCTAGGACGAAGATGATACCATAATTTTCCATTCGTAAGATTGTTGAAACATCCAATCTTCTTTATTTGTCTTACACGTGGCCTTTTCTAAATTTCTTCTTGGATTACAAGAAATCTTTTCCTATTTATAGTAACTTTTTTTTGGCTTTAGGAGTTTTTATGAAGCATAATCATCCTTCTATAAATTTTATGGTATTCTCTTTGAGTGGTCATTCATTCTTTTTGGATTATAACCCGTTTTCATATTCGTCGAAGCAATCTTTGTCAATATCAGTAAGAGGTTGGAAGGTTAAAAGGTGTTAGAGGTTAGATCCCTCCTTCTAGCACCAAAAATGTTGGCCACAAAAATGGTTAACACCTCAAAGTGGTGTGATCCTCATAGAATCCTTAGTTAAAGTGGATTCACTTGGGTTGCACCTTCATAGAGATAATTAAGTCCATTGTATTTTCAATTTGATCTTCCTATGTTAGGGTTTCTTTCAAATCCTTTCAAAAGTGCCTTCCTTCCCTAGAAGTGTAATCATACTGAAATAAAAGATAGAAACTAGATGTTAGGAACTTTAAGCTTGTAATCCCTTTAAGGTTTAGGGATCCACCATATATAAACGAAGTCCCTGTCGACATTATTCTGAAGTTTCATTATCATCATTTACTAAAACGAGATCCGTATAGGTTGGCTATATTATAAGGTTTCAAAATACACATAAGGTTTCAAAAATGAGTTATAAAGGTCTATTCCATTTGTAAATATCTTTTAGTAGAAATTCAGGGTGACGGTTAAACCTATGGGTTTCAGATATCTTAGAAAACCTTCAGAGTCGGGATCTCAATCCTTTGAATTAATTATATGTATCTTGTTTTATTCTTTATAACCTTTGGTGGATCTTAGAAGCTATTCCATAAAGTGATACCCTTCTTTATATCGAGTAGTGAACCTACAAAGTTATAAGATAATAATAATAATATAGTAATTAAAATATGACCCATGTATTACATTCACAAATCATTAATGAACTTCCTTATTTATGATACGAATGTGTACAAAGATTTAATGATCTCGATCCCAGAATTTCCTACATTGATTTAGGAATTAGGGTTAATAACTTGGAATTTTTGATAAAATTAAGAGAAGGAAGAATTCAGTCCAAACTTTAGAACCCTAAGGTCGTATTTATAGTTGTGGGTTGGACTTCCTTTTGCGTCAAGACCTCCGTCTTTGATGCTTTCATAGAAGCAGATCTGGGGGTTTAGCAATGGCTCTCCTAATAACACGCGACTTGTGCTCTTAATATAGTTTGCACAGCAATGAGTAATCTAGAGCGGAAGCGAGTCTTTTTGACTATTTTCTGATAAACAATCATTGTGGCACTTTCGAATTTTCTGAAGGAACCTTTTAAACGATAGGTTTAGTTCTTGTGAGATGGATGAGTTTCTATAAACTCCCAGCTTTAATGCTATCCAAAGGCAATTTTACCTTAGATGAGGCTCTTCTTTACCCAATAGTCATCTAGATTCCTGAAACATCCCCTTTGAATAAATTGAAGGGTGCATTTAGTTTTCCTTTTCTTTTACTGAAGATCATTGCTAAAGGTGATGGGCCCTTCGGGTTTCTCCGAGAGTTTCCCTTATTAAAAGAAGTTCTTTGCTATTTAACTTTGTAGCCGAAGGAGAGCTATAATGAAAGGTCTTTATCTAGTCTGGAAGCTTGATACTTTTGACATCCCCTGCACTGCATTTTTGCTCTCGGCTCTTCTTTGATTATTTTGATGCTAACACTTCGTAAAATCCAAGTCTTGTTAGGACTTCCCTACGCCTGAAATCTCCATCTGTAGTTTTTTGGCATCCAATATCCTAATATATTAGCCTAGACAATAATTACATTGTTAACATAGAATAATGCATGATAAATTTGATCAGAGTAATGCAAAGGTAGACAAATTAATTGAATATATGTAGCTTTTGGTAAGGAATTAAATGTAATTTATGTTTAGATGCAACACACGCACAACCATTAAACTTTAGAATTACCGATCATATTTGGAAATCAACATATAAATCATATATTATAGAAATAATATTGTGTCCAATAGAATCATATCTTCTTGAAAGCGCAACGCCAAACTTTAGAGTTTCTCGTGTTAGGATTGACTAGCCTGTCATTAAGGAGAAATGACAGTTTGAATTTGTAAAGCCCTACATCGCGAAATAAATTAAAGAAGTGGGCCAAATGGTGCATAAATATGAGTTGGTAGGCATGTAATATCAAGCGATTCTTTTTGTTACAACAATGTGTGTGTCAACTCATATGCGTGCGCCGCATGCTGGATTAGGGGAAGTTTATCCGATCGTCGTTACATAAGAACGGTATTGGAGCCGAAAGTTACGGATTGGGTCATGCGGATAAGGTAGTGCTCTTAAAAGTTATTTAAAGGAGACGCAAGTCATGCGGGAAACCGCTAGGGTTGTGAGACTATTAGAATTTTCATGCATGTTGTTAAGAAGAAATAGCGGTTTGGATTTGTAAAGTCTCACATTGTGAAATAAATTAAAGAAGTGGTGCATAAATATGAGTTGGTAGGCATGTAACATCAAGGGATTCATTTTGTTATGACAACGTGTATGCCAACTCATATGCATGCACTACATGTTGGAGTAAAGTCTGGAGTTTGGTTCGACCATTCTTACATAACTATTCGGAACTAAGGTGTTTATATAACAGTGTTAGTGGATCTTAAGACTATTCAGACACCAGAATGGTGAAGTGTATTTACTATATCTACTAAAATTGAAAACAAAATGAAATAAGTAATAAAATAAAATGTAGCAAAGTAAATAACACCAGTATTTTTATACTGGTTCACATTAACCAATCCTACATCCAGCGCTGCACTCCACCATGCAGAATTTAACTATAATCGCTTTCTTTCCATGGGCGACAAGAACACCTTTCATTACAGTAAAACGTGGAATGTGCTACAGCCAATAGCTGCTTCTAAAAAAGTTTCATACGGCTCTTCTGCGTATCTAAAATCACATCCTTAATGTTTAGATATGCTTTAAATTGTATCTTGTTAATGATATTTTTCGTCAACACCGGGAATAGGTCTAAGGAAGTGGACCTAAGGATAAAATGGGATTATTTAGACTTCCCAAAGCTTGGGTTAGTTCATTGTTTTCTAGGTATCATGGTTTATAGCCTGAAGATTAGTTACTCTTCCCTCAAGGGGTGAGTATCACGCTTATGAGGCTCAACAACCAACAATTACCTTGGGATAAGGGTTCCCTAAGTGCAACACAAGTTAAGAATCTAAATGACTTGTATAAGGGTATTTTGGTAACCTTGGAGAAAGACCAAGGCTTGCACATAAGGCACTTTTGGTAGAGAAGGCACAAGGAAACAGGCAAAAGAAGATATTAGGTAAATCATAGAAAATATGCTAAGTGTCGATCCACTCTTTATTGCTCATTGATTTGAGTACATAAATGTTTACAAAGGAAATCGCCAAATCGATTTTGAAATTAGGGTTTACTCTATAAGATATGAGTACAGGATTGGGGAATGAGAAAATTCCCCCAAAATGTGACTCCTGGGGTCTTATTTATAGACAAATCGGGACCTCTTCTGTCATTCGTACAACAGATGCCTCTTTCGGGTGTGAAAGCTATGTGTTGGTCGCCCTTCATCTTTCGGTTCCGGTTGCCTTGGTTTCGAATGCTATTTTGACATTGTTTATAGATGTAACATAGCCTTTGGTGTGTCGTTCTTGGCTCTTGGAAAGCCGATCTCGATCTGGAGCCCCTCTTTGATACTGCCTCTACCATTTGTATTGATACCAGGTACGTTGGTACATATAGCTTTAGGAATGGCCTTCGGCAATAAGCTTCTGGTTTTTTCTTTAAGTCTTCATATTATTTGCTTTCGTGCTCCAACTTCCCATGTTTTCGGATACGTCACCTCTTTCGGTATCGACATTAAGCGAGTTAGTGTGGATAGCTCTTGTTCTTAGAAGCTTTGGTTTGCTTCCAGAGAATCCCTGGGGTTGGCTTTGGTCTTCCGATAGTGAGCTTTTGGTACGTCTTTTGATGACTTCTAAAGTTGTCTCTCGGTGGCCGACAAGCTTTGAATCCGATAGCTAACTTCCGGGATATTTTACTGGTGTTTCGGCTTCTCATGCCTTTAATGTCTTCACCTCCTTCTGTTCGTTACTAAGTAATTTAGTGCCAATAGCCCTATCATCTCCCTTTGTTAAGCTTGATGCTTCCTGCCATGACTTTGGTTTTGGGTTGTAGGCTTTCATCCTTTCGCTCCTATCTGTTTCCGGCATCAAGTGATTAGCCTTCCTTATGCTTTCGGCTTTAGCCTGATGCCAACTCCATGCTATCGATTCATCATTTTGATCTATTTATGGTTCGATACTCCTTCACCGATAGCCTGTTTCGGTTGAATTCGGTAGTAACATATCTAAAAAGTGCTTTAGATATAGCTACAAACTGTATATAAATTGTACAGCAGATACGGCTAGTGGCCGTGCGTAAATTAGTAATTCGATAAGTTTCATCACCTTATCTAATTGACCAATAAGGAGCGACTACGTGGTCTACTGATGTCCTTACCTTATGTCATTAGATAAGATTTATAGCCGTGTCAAAATTTTCAATTGGATACGACTTTTAGCCGTACCTACTCTACAATTAACCTGAACCTAATATGATAACCATATATATCCAATACCACAACAAATAACATAAACATCACATATCCAACAACACAACAAATCACATATCCAAATCCAATAGCACAACAAATCAAATGTACTATATCCAACTTCACAACAAATCACTTATCTGATATCACCACAATAAATCACATACCCAGCATCCAACACCACAACAAATCCCATGCATATCCAATACATTTATTTTGATTTGCTTTATTTTGAAACAATTATGTAACTAGACTTAATTATTGGTTTTCTTCAAAAAAATCACATATATATATATATATATCCAAGTGGTCAAGTGATATAATTGCTCTACGCAAGTAAACCTTACATGGTTTTATTTGCGCACATCCAGTCCGAACCATTACCCAAAAGTCCTTTCTTTAACTGGAAAAAATTGAAACAATCAGCATAAAATGTCGGTGTATTCGTGTGAGCTTGGATATCAAATCGGCATTAAATGTCAAGATGAAAAAATGTATCTTGGTTAACAAGACAGTGCAACACATGTAATTGCGATACAATGACATTAACTCATGTAAGGTAATTGCAACACTGAAGCTTATATAAAACACAATATCATTTTTGTATAAACTTTACTAGACTATATCTTTGAATCAACTCATATATATACATATATATATTAACTATATATAACCAAAACAGTATATAACTAATAACATATGTAAACTATATATATTTTCAAACCAAAACAAAACCCATGTTCATTTTATTTTATTTTTTATACATATATATAAACTATAAATACATATTCCTCTCTCTCTTTATATATATATATATATATATATATATAAAGAGAGAGAGAGAGAGAAATCAAATAAAACTTGTATATGTATACACAAACCTACATTGTATCTGTTTATATAAAAAGTCTAAAGCTATATGTGTATATATAAAACAGCAAGTTTGCACCTCTTTTTTTTATAATGTAGGTATACTAATTTTTATATTGAAAGCAATTATATATATATATATATGTATGTATGTAATTGCATATAGTAAGTATATGAATATCAACATAGCAACTCACTAACATAAAAAGTTTAACTAAATACCATCCATTCCATACAAAAGAAACATTATACTGCTATAATAAAATAATACCTAAAAGATATTGAATAACGGCCTTCGGATGGAAAGCATACCCACCCACTCCAACTTCGGTATCTGTAAATTGATGATTTATTCTGTTGGTTCTCTCATCTAGTAGCAGCATACTGTCCAACACCACTTTTTCATGTGTGGATGGTACATCTTTCCCATGGCATTCGGACGATGTAGAATCTCTGCATTCAGTACCTGTTGCAATAAAGTTGTCAAAAATCACATACCATGGAAATAAACAAAATCCAAAATAATTGTTCCAACCTAATAAAATAGAAAGCATGTAATAAATACCTATTGCTATTACATCTTGAGTAATGTTGAGGAGTACACATTTTTGTCCATTCACAACAATGGTCGAATTCTGGAACTGAGGAGCAGCAGTTTCAGGAGCATTGACTTATGTGACACATCCTCCATCAGAAAAATTGACCATTGTGCGAACTCACTGTTCGATGTTTCCCACCATGTTCATCAAAACCTGCATTTTCCCAGACAGATTTCCACTAAACCCTCCACACTTCACACCCTTATTTTCAACTCATCAATATCTCCATGAGTATGTTGGAGTCATTTTTGTGCAAGAGCATAAGCCTTAAGTTTAGTCTTTGGTATAACGATCCAACACTGTGGCTCCTACCCCTTGCATCCTTACCAAGCACTTGTTGTAAGGTGTTTACATCCACCATCAATTTTACTTCATCGCTATCATTGATCTTTTCCTTCGCTTCCACAGTTCGATCCTAAAATATGATTCTACTTATATGAATAACATGGATAAAATACGGAATTAACACATACACTTGAAAAGGTAGCTCAATATGATCAAGTAGTTTCCAACGTCTGAAATGCTTGTACTCCTACATCATGGACCCATAATCTTTGGAAAACTAAGGAAATGGAAATAATAGGAAAATACTTATCCCTCATCACTAAAAACATTCAAGAAAGTTTGATGGTCAATAGTATACATCATGTCCATGCTTCTGTGTACATGCACAACCATAAATTCCATGAGAATGGGATTTTGAACATCTCAATAACAAATGGAGACAGAATTGAGGAACCACAGAATAAAAACTATGGAAATAAAAGCAACGGCACTCCATAATCTAAACTCGCACCCCTAGATGCATACATTAGCCTTAACAAATTAGCAGAGGCTTACAACACAAGTAAGGGAAATATTACACTTACTGAAAGAATACATGGAGATTAAACAGAAAATGTGACGAAGAAATATTGAGCTTACGAAGTACGAAGAAGTAGAATCTGATAAGCTACCATCTTTTTTCGTGTATGTCTTCTCTCATACTTGAAGACGATTGATAAATCCAAATAGACTAGCGACGATCTGCAATAGTTAAAATATGTTAGTTGTAATTTTTACCACTTTTAAAAGAAAATGAATATAAATTACCATTTCTTGTTCTATTTTCGCATGAATTTTACATCCTGCATGGTACACATAACTGAGCAATGCTCAATTATTTTTACTAGACTGCCTCCTTCCTCAAGCTTGAGGCGTTGCTTCATTTTTTGTGAACTCATCCCAATCTTCTTGAGCAATTATAGGTGGACAATTTTTCTTTCTTTCTTCGTCGGTATTGTAAGGGTCAAAATAATTTACTCTCAAGTTTTTCTTGTGTCTCCTAAAAGCCTCGGCCATTTTCTTTAAAAACGTTTCCTTTGATAGCGGTTTGAGTTCATTAATTTTCTGCAAAATTATATGATTAGTCAGTCCGTTGTAGTAGCTAAGTCATTATTAAGCTTAAAAAGATTGTAAATGTAGCAAATTGGAGACTCGGACTGCAATTGTAATCAAACTGCAAATGTATAAATAGTTAACTACATAAGTTTAATTAAAAATCGCCTATTCTATAATTTATGCTATTTTTTAGTTCAATAAATATGTACTTACCACCAATTCGTTCCAAATGTTGTCCTTATATGTTCCGGGTACTTTATACCAACTTGTTTATGGTATCAAAACATGAGCTCTTACAAGTTTACGAAGCATAGTGGCGATTTTTGCAGCATTATCAGAGACTAGAATACCAAAAAATGATTTTCTCAACTTAATTCATTTTTGAACATGATGAATGAGAAGATGGTGCATTTTCTGGTATAGTTTCCTTCAAAATATAATGGCTGTTTTAAAGAAAAATGTGTTATGAATTTATTAAATGTTTACTAAAATTAACAGAAACCGTGCAATTAAAAACATACATACACACAACCATGCAACTAAAAATACACAAACACACAATCACATGATCGATGTATTAAAACCAACATATGGATTTGGTAAGGTTTTCTATTTTTTCATTATTTTCAAAAGATGGTTGATAATGGTGAGGAACTTAATGGTATCCATATTTGTAGTCAACCGTTTCGGTGTATGCAAAACCACAGATGTGACACTCCATGTCCGTTAATGTCACTCTAATGAGAATGCAATAAGTTTCGTGAAGCGCAACAGGTAAACAGTAACTAAAATTCACAAGACAGTTATAAATATGCAGCGGAAAACTTAACTTTAATTGATAAAAGAAAACAAGATTCCAAACCAGTTACAACATCATATTTTTTTTCAAATACCAAAAGTCTCAAATAAAACCATCTATCTCAATAATATAAGAGTACAAAAACCGTAACAATATCCCTCATGTGTCATTACAAATAACATAGATGGATAAATGGAAGAAAGTCAATGGAAATGGAGAGCTATCCAAGTCTAAACAGAATAACAATCTCAACTACTGACCAATCCTTCCCTGAGAACCTGAGGGGAGAAAGAAGGGAGAGAAGGGAAACAAAAAGGGTCAGACAAAAAGTTAGGCGAGTTCTAGTAATTTTTAGCATAAGCATATGAAAAGGTGTCAAGACAGATAAATAATACTGGATGAGAAAGTGCAGTAAAACATGTATATAAGTGTGAGGTAAAGAGATACCAAAACCAAGATAAAAGTACATTAAACATCTCATTCATATCCCAAGAATCAAGTTATTGCACTAATTACTAGTATTAACAGGATTATGTGTTACCCTGATTACTACCCATGCGGTCGGCTTCCTATTACCCGAATATCCTGTGTTAGCCCTGATAGTAGGGTGTATCAGTCACTAACCCAATAATTTATAGAACATAGACCTATTCGTAGGTGTTACAACATTTTAGTTTCCCGTAATCGGACCCGTTCATGCTTATGACTCCGCCGGAACGCGCCCGTACCCACCCCCAAACCTTGAACCTCTTACAATCGAGTTCAGTAAAGCATGCCCTGGCCCCTGCCTGGTGGGATGCCCCTACCGAGATACCAACAGGGAAACTGATTGATAGGGTTCCACACAACTTAATGAAAGCCACCACCTAGTCTTGTGTCCCTGTGTACCTAGGATCAAACATTTTCGAAAACTTAATATAAACTAATAGACTTGGGACCTCTTAGCTTATTAATTAACAGGTGTAACCTATGCAGTTATAGCCCCGCTAAAGCCTCGCAAAGTCCCCGCTATATCCCGTAGCTCCCTTCAGCTGCTACGATATTTCTATTTAGCGCTGATGAAAAGTAGTTCGCTTTAAACCCCGCTATTTTCTACTATACCTGCTTTATCAGCGCATTTTTGCACCCGCTTTAGCAATATTAATATATGAAGCTTGATTTGACTAGTGCTCTTTTAAAGCAAATCAATAAAGTTAGTGTAAAGAGATAATTTTAACACATAAGTATAATATATGGTATAACTCTATTATAATGATTAACTCTAATGTGCGTAACTATGATATTATTTGATTTTACTATATGAGATTAATAGATAGTAGTTTCTTTTGAACAAACGACATGAGAATGCTAATGAATTGATTTTAAAATACTTATTTTTACATGTAATGTACCTTTTTACATATCCGCTATTTCCCCACTTTATCCCCGCTACACCTTTTTGCACCTCCACCGCTACAGAACTGCTAAGCGCTTTAACTACATAAGGTGTAACTTAGTAGGTTTAAGTTCATTAATAAGCCTGGTTGTAAAATGACATTTATCCTAAATGTTATTGGTGTACAACCCCTTCCCGAGACAAGCACCTGCCCAGATGTATAATTAGACTTATAGTAATTCATTTTACTTAGTTTTTACATCTGGTACTCATGCTATATTTAATCTTAAATTAAGTCCAATTAGATTAACATGTCGTATACTCTTCCTTTAACGTAATTAACCCAAATTTACAGTTAAAGTTTCTCAATTTATAATTTGCCCAATTTTCTTCGTTTTATTATCACTATCCAATTATTTTAATTTATTTCCTTTATACGCAATCAACGGTAATAACCTAGGCTTTGAGTAGTCTAGGTTCAGCATAAATAAAAAGGAAAAAGAGGGAAAACAACTCCCAGACTAAATAAAAAGGCATATATAAAAGAAGAATGCAAATAAATTAAAGATAGAATAGGGATAAGATAAAAGTACATATGAACATAAATTAATTGTAGTTCTGAATAAAAGAACATGCATTAACAGTAAAGCTGAATTAACAGTAAAAGAACATATATAAGGATTAACTTATAGGTATTGTTTATTTCAGATCCAAAACCATTCACTTTTTAAAAACCTTTTGGAATAATAAATCTAAAAATGACATGAAACTCACGGTGATAGGCTTTGGGGAAGAAGATATCTCTTTTTTATGTATATGCTATTGTGGAAAAAGTCCACTTTTATTTTTATCGCTATAGAGTAGTCTGAATTGCCCTTGCTAATTTATATTTAAGAAGCACCTTAGTAGTTCAATGTATATATTATTCTCAGAAAAAGTATTGAGGAAGAAGCAAGAAGAATGGTTTTTGTGTGGAGAACAAAAGAGGTTGCCTGCCTTTATATTGACTACCCAGGACAATCCACACCGTTAGATATTTGGTTCTCAAATCTAGCCATACATGTGCTGGTGAGTCAGTGGACGAACCCAGAAATAAAAACTGTCTAGGTACCGAACTCATAATCGACATGCATGTCACTGGGTCGACCCCTACCTACCTGGTCACCCCTGGGTCGACTCCTCTAGACAAAGGTCGACCCAGGTCGGTATGGGTCGTCCCATGACCTGCGATATTATTTTTTTCTCTATTTGAATTTAAGATTATTGCTTAAACTTTTAAAGCTCATATCTTCTTCATATGTTATCTAATTTATGCAAACTTGGAGTCTATCTGAACCGGAATTCCGAAACAAACACGATGGCAAAGTAGGTTTTTACTTAAATATGAATTTTTGATTAAGTAATACCCAATTTATTATCTTTAGTATACTGTTACAGTGTATTAAATTATGGGGTGTTACATTCTCCTCTCCTTAAAGGATTTCATCGTCGAAATCTCTAAGTTAAGAAGAATGTTTCTATCTAAACCCACACCTATCTACTCAACCATCATCCACAGGCATCCATCGTCCTTATGATTTCTAATGCTTGATATAAACATATGCGAAAAAATGTTATGTATATGTCTTAAGCTAATACGAAAACCAAAAGGTTGACTGATTCAGTAGACCTCCTTAATGCAATGTATGTATGTGACATGCATCCAACATGTATGCAAATAATCCTAATAACACATATAAATTCTATATGTGTGCACATGCATCCACCAAAATGCAACATCCGTATGATAATTCAACCATTTTTCAACTATTGAAAAATAAGATGCACACACATACACATGCAATACGTAAGTGCTTGAGCCGATCTAGCGCCTAATGTGTGTGTATATACATTCATGGAATCCACTAGAAACCACTTGCATCCACTTACAATCATCGAACATAACATATCTCAAACACATATTTCCAAACATAGGTTTCTATCCTTAAGACCGATGATTCAATTTATAAAGATAAATGATTTCATATTCAAAATCTAGAAAAGGAAATTTAAAATGCACTCTCAAAGAGAAAAGGGTAAGGAACATGAATCTTATCCATCAGTCTGAGGGTGATAAGTTGTGCTAAGTCTTAACTGTGCACCAAGAGCTTCTTGCGAGTTCCGCCAAAATTAACTAGTAAATATGAGGGCACAATCACTTACTATGATTGAAGGTACCCCATGTAGCCGGAAGATCTCCTTAAGGTAAGTAGAAGCTAGCCAAGTTGTCTGTGACAGCCCGCCCCGCACCAGCCGGCATTTTCCCTTGAAGTGCGTTGTGCCGATACCCATCCAGCATGGGGCGGTCGTCAAAAGAAAAGAAAGAAGACGATGAATCAACAAAGAACCTGTAGTATATCTCACAGCGCATGGAACAAAATATAATAATAACATAACTTGATATAAAATAGGCGAGACAGTGCATAAGCTGAAAACTAAATCATCGTAGCAGCGGAAAAAATCAAATACAGCTTATGATCCAAACCATCATTATTACACTTTAAAACTGTCTCTAAAGCAAAATAGGAAGGTACACTACTAATATCCAAAGTAGTGACCAGCAACAACACAGGGAGAATATATGGGAATAATATGTGTAAGCCTCCTGCTCATCTCTGGACAGCTACTCGTGCATCACCATCTAACCTGTCTCTAGCCTTCTCATTTAGGAGCACCCAGAATAATAAGAAGAGACATAAAACTTTGGGTCAGACAAAAGTCTGGTATGAGCGATAAGCAACAAAACAGAACAAAAATAGGTATAATCCAATCATACCTGAACCAAGACCTGCAACCAAAGAGTTAGCACAACAAGATGTACAGTACTCTAAGGTAACACTATTATAAAGTGTAAATGGGGGTGGGGTTATAGTGATAGCAAACATCAAACATAGGAATCATCCTCACATCTCTCACTCAGTGCGTAAAGCATACAATATCCACTACTCGATCACCCAATCCTTTGCTACGATCACTTTGCTCAATGGAGTCACAATGACTCCATTGCACTAATCCATAGCCACTAATCCATCTCTCAGTGGTGAACTAAAGTTATGGATATCGATAACCCCTTTGCACACGTTCCGCAGCAAAGTCCAACTCATGAAGTTAACTCTTTGGTCCCCTTTGGGATCCTAAGTAATAACCTCTCATTTGAACTACCTTTGCGTCTCGGGTTTTGGTCATCATCTCCGTTCGTCCTTCAGTTCAGTTCGTGATCCTCCATATCGACTCGTGGTGCTTCGAAGCTCTGGTTCGTGATCAGCTTCCTCGGCTCTTGGTTCGCCCCAAGTACAGCTCGTGGTTCCTCCTTCCGCTCGTGACTCATGACACCAAGGCTCGGTTCGTGGTCTGCTCCTGTTCGTGACACGTGGTCGGATCGTGGACCACCTTTGGGTCATGGGACCCACTCATGATCCCTATCTTGGTCGTGGTCTTCTGGCTCGCCATCCTAGGGGTTGCTTTCCGAGGGTTCACCCTTTTCCTCATGGTCGGGGTGTGAGGGTTCGCCATCTTCCTCACGGTCGGGTGTGAGGGTTTGCCATCTTCCTCATGGTCGCGGTGTGAGGGTGTTTCACGATTATAGGGGTTGGGTCGTGAGGGTGCTTCACGTTCCTAGGAATTGGGTCGTGAGGATACTTCACCATCCTAGGAGTCGGGCCGTGAGGATACTTCACCATCCTAGGAGTCGTGTCGTGAGGATGCTTCGCCATCCGAGGAGTCGGGGTGTGAGGGTGTTTCACGATCCTAGGGGTCGTGGTGTGAAGGTGTTGCACGATCTTAGGGGTCGTGGTGTGAGGGTGCTGCACGATCCTAGGGGACGGGTCGTGAGGGACAGGTGCTTCACGAACAGGACTCTGCATTATTTCCTACAACTTTTCCAATGAGTTGTTTACACCATACAACGGCGTTTTCGACCAATCTAACAATTCTAGGCAATCGCAAAACACTCCAAATAGTCATAGAAACATGTAGCATCAACCATAAACACCAAAACAACAACTTAACATGTCAACTATGGATCAAACATACCCAAAACCCATATTTCCCCCTTAATCATGCTTAATCAAAACTAATATTAGGATTAGCAAAATATGTCCAAATTAACCCAAATTTCTAACAGAGGCATAAAATAATATTTCGTAATTTATAAATATTTTTTCTAAATTTTTAACATGCATCATTTTGTTAATTAACACTAATCACCCCTAATTGGCCCAAATTAGTGCAAAACAATGCAAATCATTCACCTTAGCCACAAGTTAATCTTAGATCTGAAAATATCTCTGATTTGGATCGAATCTCTATGCAACATAGCAGCTCCAACTCTGATTTGATGCTATTCTAACTTGATTTGATGTTGATTAGCTCAATCATCCTTGATTAGAAGGTGATTAGAGGTGTTTTTAGATGGGAGAAGCCATTACTAGGGTTGAAGGAATGAAAGTGGCGGCTGTAAAAATGACAAAGATGGGTTTCTCTAGTCTCTTTCAGTCCTTAAATACCCATTATCCCGAAATCCCCCAGTGGGCCTAGCTGTTAATCACCCTATTTGTCCCGGTTAAGCTGTTTTTACCTTTTAAACCTTAATTCAGTCATATCTCCCAAACGGTAAGCTTGTTTGATTAATGTGACCACTCTATAGAAAGATAAACCATCATCCGGATCTAATGGAAGTGGTTTCAGGTCAAAACTCCTTACCAATCAAAAGTTATAGGCGAAACAAGATTTGTTAGGGGCAAAACGGTCATTTAAAAATCGGAAAAGTCGTGAACATGGGAAATGACCCCAATAGTCGTTCCCCAAAGTGGCACGACCATACAACTTTATATGAAAAAGAAATAAATATTCTACGATCCTCCGATGCGTAGAATGTGGGTCGTTACATTCTTCCCCCTTAAGAAATTTTGCCTCCGAAATTCATTAACCAAAACATACAAAGGTCCCCGCATGCCTATCAATTATTTGCAATCAATCAAACATGCATAACAAACACAACAAGCCTATCCTAGCATGCGGTTTACCAACGAAGGAAGAAACTATCACTATTAAAATCTTACATGGCAAAGAGTTCTAAATACGACTTTCTTATGCTCTCCTCTGTTTCCCAAGTACAGTCTTTCTCATTCCCACCCCATTAGACTTTGACTAGTTTCACCGTCTTCCTTCGAAGTTGTTTCATATCGTGTCCGACAATATGAATCGTCTTGTGGTTCCCAACCACCTCGGGTTCTCCCTCGATATCGTCCAACTGATTTGGTGAAATAGTCACATTAGGGTCGTGCACAAACTTCTTAACTGGGAAACATGAAATACGTTGTGAACTCCCGCCATTTTATCTGAAGTTTCTCTTATTACTTCTAGTCCAAGCACAAATTTCTCACCGGTTTCCAATTAACATGATGGTGAGTTGCACGGTCTTCCGTGCAAAACCTCAAATGAAGTCATACTAACACTGGACTGATAACTATTATCATATGCAAGCTCAGCTAGATGCAAATGGGCATCCAATGACCCACCAAAATCTAATATACAAGCCCTCAAGAGATCCTTTAATACATGATTCACCTAGATACTATCATGATCCAATCTAGTCCTTGATAAACCGTCAATGAAATCCATTGAGACTTGTTCCCATTTCCATAGGAGAATTTCCAACGGTTGTAACGAAGCATTAGGCTCCTTTTGCTCAACTTTAACTAGTTGGCAATTCATGCATTTTGATATAAACTTCCCAACGTCTCTCTTCATCCCTTCCCAGTAGTAGGTCTGCTACATGTCTGAATACATTTTGTTACCACCGGGGCGCATAGTCAGTTTTGAGTGATGACGTTCTCTAAGAACTTCATCTCTCAATCCATTAACGTTGGGTACAACTAGTGTCCCATTCTTTCGAAGCCATCCTTCTCTATCAAGTCCATACTTTCTCATCTCCTTGCTATCGATATCCATTTCTACTGTGGAGATGATTTCCAATAGGTTAGGATCGTTCCTCTGGCTGGAATCAATCCACTCAATCAAAATCGGTCTAACCATCAAACTTGCTAACATTTCTGGATCCAATCCATACTTACGTCTGAGATCATATCCCATGATATACTCCAGTTGCTTCCATTCAAGAAACGTATCATCTAAACTGTCATGTCTCCTATTCGATGCATCACCTACCGCACCTAGTCCGGTAGCACAGGCGTCCGTGTATGCCGTCATCTCTTCGTTCTCTATTACCAGAATCCTACAGGTGATAGTCTACTCAAGGGAATAAAAATAGGAACAAACATAGCAACCATAGCATCCATCAAACATGTCATATCTATCACGTGCCAAAGCCATACATATGTCGATACTTACTTGACTGGTCCAACCAATCCCAAGGCTAATGGAAGCCCCGCATCCATACATACGTCGATGCCTACTTGACTGGTCCAACCAACCCCAAGGCTAATGGAATCCCCGCCTCCATATGGACTACCGTACGTCCAACGTACATTTATCCTCTAAGGATAACTAGATCACGTCCAACGGATCCAAGGTAACGGGCGCCCCCAGATATCCCTGCTTCGAGTCCGCCTAGAACACTCTAAGTATCGACGATTTCTTGGTACTCTCATCAGAAGAGCTACCCACATACTCAGACCCAGTCAAGAGTATCCATTACTGACAAATCTCAAGTCCAACATGAGTCGTCTCTCTATTTGTTGCATCTCCAAGATCAACGAACAACCATTTTTCTTTTATGAGTTCAAGTCCAACTTGAATCGTCCTAATCTTCGTTGCATCTCCACGATCAACGAACACATCTTATCCTTTTACGAGTTAAAGTCTAACTTGAATCGTTCTAACCCTCGTTGCATCTCCACGATCAACAAGCACATCTTATCCCTTCTAAGTTCTACAATTCTTGAACCAAAGAGAACATCAACATAGGGTCTTAAACAATCCATTACCTTGCAGCTTCCTCAAGTCCTACACGAGTCATCTCCTAGCCCTATCGAATCCAAACCGAGGCAGTCCATACCATTGAACAGTTTTACCATGTCACGGCTGCACATCACTCCTCGAGTATGCTGAGATATCATTCAATGGAAATCACAACAACTATTTATATCTCATGCAAACCATCCTAGTCGAACTCGACATTCCCCAAGAACAAGGCCCAAAGGCCTAAACCAATATCAGATAAGCACTCAAGGAACATCTCCTCCGAATTCAGACAATCTACGTGAGTTGATACTAGCAAAGCAACTAAGCAATCACAAGCAAACATACATCCATGACTCGATAAGACCACATTACAACAAATCATGCAAAGGCTAGTCGAACCACCGATCGAGTTCGTCACAACTGAAGGTCTATCGACAATTTCGAGTTCCAATTCCAACCTATCTACCAGGTCACTAGATACGAAGGAATGGGAAGCTTCGATATCAAACAAAACTCGAACAGGTACATCATAAACAGAAAGCATACCTCGAATAACGATGCCTTTTCCCTTCTCCGCCGCAGTTGAGGCATTCGACGAAGAAGGAACAACATTGATAGCATATGCTTTCACGATCTGCTTCTCTTTAGGAGGTTGTGGACATTTATCCTTGTGATGTACCACTTGGCTGCAATTGAAGCACTTCCTTTCCCCAGGCTTTTCCTGGCAATCTCTAGCATAGTGGCCCTTCTTGCCACAACTAATGCACTCTTAATCTTTCTTGTCCTTCTTTTTCTGACCACCCTTGGTCTGATCCTGTTTTCTCTTTTTCTGAGACTCCTTCTTACCTCCACCGCCAGCTTGTGGCTTTGGTTCCTCTACAGATGCAATAGCAACATTGGCCCTTGACTTAGGATAAAGATTCTCCGATCTCAATGCTTTCCCCACAATAGACTCGAACATCTCGTCGATGTGGTTTATCAGCCTTTCCCCTAAGTACTGATCTAAGCCGGTTATGAACTTCTCGTTCTTCTTCCCGGCAGTGTCGATAAGAGATAATCCATACTTCGATAAAGTATCGAACTCAGCAATATATTCCGAGACTGCCCTACCATTTTGCTTAAGCTCCAAAAATTTCCTAAACAATTCATATTTATGAGCAGCTGGAATGAACTTTTCGCTAAAACGAGTCATAAACTGATTCCAAGTAACCTGATCTTCAGGAGTATTTGCTTTAATAGCATTCCACCAATTCATAGCTCGTCCTTGAAGCTGATGTGATGCTAACTTTCTCTTCGTGGCATCATTGATTCCTAAGTCCTCGAAGATGCGCTCACAACTATCCAACCAATCTTGAACATCCGCAGCCGACTCCGTTCCGTGGAACGGCTTACCACCAAGACTAGGCGCCTGCACTACTGCACCACCACCGTTAGCAGCATTAGGAACTGCTCCCCGAGCATCCCTAAGCATCTCTCGCATGAAGGTAGTAAACATCGTCCTCATATCTGGAACATCCCTATTGTTTGCTCCTGAACCTGTACTTCTAGCATATCGCATCATCGTTCAGTCTGTAAAGAGAAAACGATTTACCATCTCAATGTGGTGCCAGTGCAGTGCGATTTCCTCCTTAGATATACTAATAGTATATATACATATATATAGCTTTTGAAAACTAAAATATCACAAGTAAGCACTCTCATATACATGTACTACCTCTCCCTGATGTCTTCCCCTAGGTTAACTACGCAACCTAGAGCTCTGATACCAAGTGTGACGGCCTACCCCGCACCAATCGGAATTTTCCCTTGAAGTGCGTTGTGCTGATACCCAACCGGCACGGGGCGGTCGTCAAAAGAAAAGAAAGAAGATGATGAATCAACAAAGAACCTGTAGTATATCTCACAGCGCATGGAACAAAATATAATAATAACATAATTTGATATAAAATAGACAAGACAGTGCATAAGCTGAAAACTAAATCATCATAGCAGCGGAAAAATTCAAATACCGCTTATGATCCAAACCATCATTATTACAGCTACTCGCGCATCACCACCTAACATGTCTCTAGCATGCTCATTTAGGAGCACCCAAAGTAATAAGAAGATACATAAAACTCTGGGTCAAACAAAAGTCTGGCATGAGCGATAAGCAACAAAACAGAACAATAACATGTATAATCCAATGATACCTGAACCTGGACCTGCAACCAAAGAGTTAGCACAACAAGATGTACAGTACTCTAAGGTAACACTAACATAAAGTGTAAATGGGGGTGGGGTTATAGTGATAGCAAACATCAAACATAGCATTCATCCTCACATCTCTCACTCAGTGCATAAAGCATACGATATCCACCACTCGATCACCCAATCCTTTGCTACGATCACTTTTCTCTATGGAGTCATAATGACTCCATTGCACTGACCCATAGCCACTAATCCATCTCTCAGTGGTGAACTAAAGTTATGGATATCGATAACCTCTTTGAACACGTTCCGCAGCAACGTCCAACTCATGAAGTTAATTCGTTGGTCCCCTTTGGGACCTGAGTAATGACCTCTCAATTGAACTACTTTTGCATCTCGGGTTTTGGTCATCATCCCCATTCGTTCTTCAGTTTAGTTCATGATCCCCCATATCGACTCATGGTGCTTCGAAGCTCCGGTTCATGATCAACTTCCTCGGCTCGTGGTTCGCCCCAAGTACAGCTCGTGGTTCCTCCTTCCGCTCGTGACTCATGACACCAAGGCTCGGTTCATGGTCTGCTCCATTTCGTGACACGTGGTCGGATCTTGGACCACCTTTGAGTTGTGGAACCCACTCGTGATCCCTATCTTGGTCGTGGTCTTCTGGCTCGTCATCCTAGGGGTCGCCCTCCTAGGGTTCGCGCTATTCCTCATGATCGGGGTGCGAGAGTTTGCCATCTTCCTCATGGTCGGGGTGTAAAGGTTCGCCATCTTCCTCACGGTCGCGGTGTGAGGGTGTTTCATGATCCTAGGTTTGGGTCGTGAGGGTGCTTCACGTTCCTAGGGGTCCGGTCGTGAGGGTGCTTCATGTTCCTAGTGGTCCGGTCGCGAGGATACTTCACCATCCTAGGAGTCGGGTCGTGAGGATGCTTCGCCATCCTAGGAGTCGGGGTGTGAGGCTGCTGCACGATCCTAGGGGTCGTGGTGTGAGGGTGTTGCACGATCCTAGGGGTCGGGTCGTAAGGGACAGGTGCTTCACGAACGGGACTCTGCATTATTTCCTGCAACTTTTCCAATGAGCTGTTTACGCCATATGACGGCGTTTTTGACCAATCTAACAATTCTAGGCAATTACAAAACATTCCAAACAGTCATAGAAAAATGTAGCGTCAACCATAAACACCAAAACAACAACTTAACATGTCAACTATGGATCAAACATACCCAAAACCCATGTTTTCCCCTTAATCATGCTTAATCAAATCTAACATTAGGATTAGCAAAATATGTCCAAATTAACCCATATTTCTAACAGAGGCATAAAATAATATTTCGGAATTTCTAAAAAAAATTCCAAATTTTTAACATCCATAATTTCGTTAATTAACGCAAATCACCCCTAATTGGCCGAAATTAGTGCAAAACAATGCAAATCACTCACCTTAGCCACAAATTAATCTTAGATCTGAAAATATCTCTGATTTGGGTTGAATCTCTATGCAACACAGCAGCTCCAACTCTAATTTGATGCTATTTTAACTTGATTTGATGTTGATTAGCTTAATCCTTGATTAGAAGGTGATTAGAGGTGTTTTTAGAAGGTAGAAGCCATTACTAGGGTTGAAGGAATGAAAGTGGCGGCTGTAAAAATGACAAACAAGGGTTTCTCTAGCCCCTTTCAGTCCGTAAATACCCCTAATCCCGAAATCCCCAATGGAACTAGCTGCTAATCACCCTATTTGGCCCGGTTTAGGTGTTTTTCACCTTCTAAACCTTAATTTAGCCATATCTCCCAAACGGTAAGTCCGTTTGATTAATGTGACCACTCTACGAAAAGTTAAACAATCATTCGGATCTAATGAAAGTGGTTTCAGGTCAAAACTCCTTACCAATCAAAAGTTATAGGCAAAACAAGATTCACCAGGGGCAAAACGGTCATTTAAAAACCGGCAAAAATCGTGAACATGGGAAATGACCCCAATAGCTGTTCCCCAAAGTGACACGCCCATACGACTTCATATGAAAAAGAAATAAATATTCTACGATCCTCCGATGCGTAGAATGCGAGACGTTACATTGTCATCCTCTTGTTCTTGTCTAGGATAAAATGAGTGCTCTTAGTAAGTTTGTACACTATCACCCAAATTCTGATGTTGCCCTTCCTTGATTAGGGAAGTCCATCAATGAAATCCACAGGGATGCTCTCCCATTTCCATCGTAGGATATCTAAGGGCTAGAGTGATCCATCGTGTTTCTTTTATTTAGCCTTGACTTGCTGACAAGTCAATCATCGAGCCACAAATTCTGCTATATCTTTCTTCGTGCCAGTCCAATAGAAAACACGCTTCACGTCTCGGTACATCTTGTCGTCTCCGGATAGATAGTCATCTGAGAGTGATGAGCTTCCTCAAGCACTACCTTAGCAATTCTCCAACCCTAGGGACACACAACCTTCCATCTCGTCTTAGCCACCCTTTTTCGTCCATAGTATATCTAGCTAGGTGACTGGAAGCTTCTCCTTTACCAAGTCTATCCAAGATGTCCTTCAACTGTTGGTCCTCTTGCTGCGTAGATCCAATTCTCCATGAAAGTCACTCATACCTCCAATGATGCCAACAAACCATATGTGAAATCCGTAGATGGCTTAAAATCAAAGGTCGAGATGAACTCCAAGCTCTTCCTTTCTACGAATAGAGACCCAAGGTCATCCTCTTCCTATTCAATGTGTCCGCCACTACATTACCCTTTCTTGGGATATAAGCTATCTCAAAGTCGTAGGATGATAGGAACTCCATCCATTTTTGCTGCGTCAAGTTGAGACCCTTTTGTGATAACAAATATTTGAGTGATTTACGATCTGTATATAGTTCAAATCTCTCGCTAAGAAGATAGTATCACCAAGACTTGAGTGCGATTACAGCCAACTCCATGTCATGGTGGGGTAGTTTTTCTCATAAACCATAGTTGCCTACTTCCATAGCAGACCACCCTACCATATTGCATTAATACGACGTCCAATCCTATGCCACAAGCATCCGTGTAGACTATAAACACCTTGCTCCCGTCAGGAAGAGTTAAGACATGTGTTGTTGTCATAGCCCTCTTCAATCTCTGAAAAGCATCTTCACAGTCGTTACTCTAAGCAAAAACTAAGTTATTCTTTATAAGACGGGTAAGCAGAGCTGAGATCCACGCAAAGTCTTTAATGAACTTTCAATAATAACCCGAAACTTCTCACCACCGTCGCATTCTTAAAGGCCTACCAGTCTTAAACTATGAGTACTTTAGTGGGGTCAACCTCTATACCATCCTTAGAGATTACACGCCATAGGAATCTTAGTTCCTTCCTCTAGAAATGACACTTAAATTTTTTTGATTTAATTTGATGTGCTCTGAGTGTACTTAGAACCTCACCTAAGTGTTGGGCATGCTCTTCTTCGCTCCTTCAGAGGATCAGAATGTCATCCATGAATGAACTTGTTCAAATACACCACAAACACTCGACTAACTAAATCCACGAACTACGCGAGTACATTGGTCAGCCCAAAAGGCATGACCAACCAGTCAAAGAAACCATTTGGAGTTCTGAAAGTCGTCTTGTCATTACTATCATCCACCACTCTAAGCTGATGAAATCCCGTGGCTAGATCCAGCTGGGAGAAAACTGAAGCGCCTACTAGTTGGTCAAACAAGTCATCAATCCCCGAAAGTGGGTGCCTATTCTTCTTCGTGAGTTTGTTCAATTCTCTATAGTCAACACATAAACGAAGAGAGCCATCAGCCTTGGTTGCAAATACGACTAGAGCTCCCCACTTAGAAATGCTCCTCCTAATGAATCCTTTTTCCAATAACTCGCCAATTTGAATGTTGAACTCCCTCCTCTCTTTACGAGCCATGTGGCGCACTGGTAATGCGACTGGTTTCACATTTTCTACGAAGTATATCCGGAAGTCTATTTCACGCCTTGGAGGTAACCCCCTAACCATGTCGAACACGTCTGGAAACCTTCTAACTATGGGCACTAATTGAAGATCATCAACGGAAGCATCCATAGAATCTAGAAAACTGAGTATCACCGAACCCCGTGGGTCACAAGAAATTATGAAAGTTCTACCATGGCAAGTAAGAATTCAAACTACTCTCTTTTCATAATCAAGAATGGACTCATTTATGTCTAGCTAATCCATTCCAAGAATTAATTTGTAGCCCATAAATCCTAGAACATATGCATCACATTCGAATTCGACACCTAAAACAGAAATCATCAACCCCTACACATCATGGATACATGAGTCATTCCTCCTATGGGGTTTGTGACTATAACAGGATCAGAAACAATACTAGTATCTAGGTACGAATTTTCTACTATAAAGTTAGATATGAAAGAATGAGGAACATCGAAATCAAAAAGAGTTCTAATAGGATGTCTAAAAGAGAAATCAAACCTTCTACTATGACTTTCCTGCCCTGATCCGATTCACTAGCCTCTAAAGCGTTAAATTGCCCTCTAGACGATCCAGCCTTATGTCCTTGTCTTTTAGGGCACTGTCCCTTGTGATGTCCAACTTGGCCACAAATAAAGCAATCATTTTTTTCTTTCTACAATCTTTCATAAAGTATCCTAAAGAAGCATACCCATGGCATTTCACCTTTGTCATGATCTGAGCTTTATCGGGCTTTCCCCTTTCATAGCTATGTTTTTCTTGGGCTACCATTTCTTTTTCTCGGCCTTGGGTTTCTCTTCCTCTGTCTTATCCTCTTTTTTCCCTTCTTTTCCATCCTAGTGCATAAGGGCCATGTCAGCATGTTTCTCGAAGGTTACTCCCATCGGTATAGGCATCAATGTTAAGTCTTGGAGAGGCTGATTCAATCCCTTAGCGAACCTCAAGGCCTTTTTGTGAGGAGTGTTTACTAACTTCAATCCAAAATTTTCTAGTTGATAAAAAGTGTTGACATACTCCTTTATAATCATGCTTCCTTGTTTCTAGTTCAGAAATCTCTCCACTTGAACTCCTTCTGTTTGTGATAAGAATCTTGCCTCAAATATAGCCTTAAAGTTATCCCAAGTAGCTACTTTTGGTCCGACTTGAACTATTTCCCACTAGTATGATGCTTCATCCTTCAGTTGCCAAGCGACCAACTAGATTTTCCTCCTACCATCAAGCTCGGATAAGTTGAACACATACTCTGTTTCTCTTAACCAACTTTGTGCTTCTTTAAAACTTTCAGTTACACGAAAAGGTTTTCCTCTTATTGTGCAGAAGTCCTTACAAAGCTTAGAAAAGTTGACTACGAGAGGAGGAGGAGGAGCTACTGCGGGAGGGAGATTCTCTTGTACTCTAATAGGTGTCATAGCTTCTACATATCTATGAAACCATATAGGAATGGTAATGCCCTCTGGAAAGTTAGGTGCCCCAGATATGCTAAAAAGAATGAAACATGAATTTAGTTAGAGAATCAAAGGAATATTGTAAATGACTTGAGGGGATATGTTTTCAAAAATTGGTTTTTATTTGAAAATCCTTCATTTTAAAAATACTCCTCAAATTTTTTTTCTCTAATCTTGTAACCTTAGGCTTTGATACCAAATGTGAACTCCACGTCCGTTAATGTCACTCTAATGAGAATGCATTAAGTTTGGTGAAGCACAATACGTAAACAGTAATTAAATTCACAAGACGGATATAAGTATGCAGCGGAAAACTTAACTTATATTGATAAAAGAAAACATAATTCCAAACTAGTTACAACATCATATTTTTTTCAAATACCAAAGTCTTAAATAAAACCATATGTCTCAATAATATCAGAATACAAAAACCATAACAATATCCCTCAAGTGACATTACAAATAACATAGATGTATAAACATAAGAAAGTCCATGAAAAAGGAGAGATGTCCAAGTCCAAGAAGAGTCACGATCTCAACTACTAACCACTCCCATTTTGAGAACCCGAGGGGGGAAAAAGAAAGGAGTGAAGGGAAACAAAAAGGGTCGAACATAAAGTCTGCGAAGTTCTGGTAATTTTTAGCATAAACATGTGGAAAGGTGTTAAGACTGATAAATAATAATGGATGAGAAAGTACCGTAAAACATGTATATAAGTGCGAGGTAAACGAGATATTAAAAACAAGATAAAGGTAGATTAAACTTCTCATTCATATCCCAAGAATCAATTTATTGCACTACTTACTAGTATTAATAGTATTAGGTGTTATCCTAATTACTACTCATGCGATCGGTTCACTATTACACGAATATCCTGTGTTAGCCATGACAGTAGGGTGTATCAGTCCCTAACCCATCAGCTTATAGAACACAGACCTATTCGTAGGTGTTACAGCATCTTAGTTTCCCATAATCGAACCCATTCACGCTCATGACTCCACCAGAACGCGCTCGTACCCACTCCTAAACCTTGAACCTCTTATAATTCAATTCAGTAAAGCGTTCCCTGGCCCCTACCTAACGCGAGGCCCCTACCGACTTACCAACCGGGATACTGAATGATATGGTTTCACACAACTTGGCACAAGCCACCCCATAGGCTTGTGTCCCCTTGAACATAGGATTTAAGAGTCCGAAAACCTGACACAAACTACTAGACTTGGGACCTCTTACCTTATTAACTAACAGGTGTAACTTAGTAGGTATAAGTTCATTAATAAGCATGGTTGTAAAATGACATTTATCCTAAATTTTATTAGTGTACAACACCTTCTCCAAACAGTCACTTACCTAGATGTATAATTAGACTTACAGTTATTCAATTTACTTGGTGTTTACATCTAGTACTCATGTTATAGATAATCTTAAATTAAGTCCAATCACATTAACATGTCATGTACTCTTTCTTTAATGTAATTAACCTAAATTTGCATTCAAAGGTTTTCAATTTACAATATGCACAATTTTCTCCGTTTTAATGTATTTATCCAATTATTCCAATTTGTGTCCTTTATACGCAATCAACGGTAATAGCGTAGGCTTTGAGTAGCCTAGGTTCAGTGTAAATAAAAAGAAAAAAGGGGGGAAATAGATCCAAGACTGAATAAAAAGGCATATATAAAAAAAATATTGTAAATAAATAAAATACACAATCGGGATAAGGAAGATAGAAGTACATATCAACATAAATTAAATGTAGATATGAATAAAAGAACATGTATTAACAGTAAAGCTATATTAACAGTAAAAGAAAATATATAAGGATTAACTCATAGGTACTATTTATTTGAGATCAAAAACTATTCATTGTCTAAAACCTTTTAGAATAACAAATCGAAAAATAACATGAAACTCACAACGATAGACTTTGCGAAAGAAGATATCTCTTTTTTTATGTATATGCTATTGTTGAAAAGTCTGCTTTTATCTTTTATCGTTGTAGAGTAGTCTGACTTGTCCTAGCTAATTTATATTTGGGCAGCACCTCGGTAGTTCTATGTATATATTATTCTCAAAAAAAATGTTAAGGAAAGAATGGTTTTGTATGTGGAGAACAAAAGAGGTTGTGTAACACCATAACCATATTGTAAAGGCAATAAAATGAATGTTATATAATTATATATTCCAGATTAAATAAAACCAGCTTCACCATTGCATTCCCCTCGGAATTTTGGTTCAGGCAGACCCCAAGTTTGCATAAATCGAATGACATATGAAGAAGTTTTGATCATAAGAAGTTTGTACATATATAAGGAGGTTACATATGAATGTTTTCAAATTAATTCAAACCGAAGACAATGCAAAATCGATGCAGAAATCAACTACCTAGAACGACCCACAACGGGCGCGGGTCGACCGAAGTCAAGTGGGGTCGACCTATGGGTCGGCCTAGTATGTCGGTAGGTCGACCCACCCAGATGCAGGGCGGATTCCTAATTTTGAACTTTGACTATTTTTAATTCTGGGTAGATTCGGCGCTACGTGTATGACTAAGATTGAAACCCTAATATCCAACGGTGGTGGACTGTTCTAGGTTGTCTATATAAAGGGATGCAACATTATTCGTTCTACACACAAAAATTATTCTTCCTCCTTCTTCCTTTGAACCCTTATCTGAGATTAAAATATACATAGAACTACTGAGGTGCTGCCCAATTATAAAATATCAAGGGCAATTCGGACTGCTCTACAATAATAAGAAGATAGAAGTGGACTTTCCTAAAAGACATTTATATATATGAAAAGAGAGATAATCTCTTTTTCACCAAGACCTACTATGAGTTTCATGTTATTTTGAGATTTGATACCTAGAAATATATAATGATAGTAAATAAATGTGGATTTAAAACATGTAGTACCTATAAGTTATACATGTTCTTTTACTATTATTCATCTATGTTGTTGTTACAGTAATATATATTCTTTTACTGTCAGTTAATTAATTAGTTATACGTCTCTATCTTCCTTTTCTATATTCTGCTATTTAATTTACTTCCTGTCTTGCCTATATGCCTATTTTATACATTTTGATTTAATTCTTTTCTCCTTCTTCTATTTTTCCCTTTTATTTACGTTAAGCCTAGGCCATTGAGAGTCTAGGCCATGTCCGACTTAAGATCATGTATAATTAAATTTAGGATAATATGAAATGACAAAAAAGGGGAATTTGGGCATATTGTTAATTTGAGAACTGTTTGACTGTAATTTGGGAAAAAGGATAAAATGCATAAACTTGTACATGGTGTAATTTGGGAATATAATTGAAAGGAATAGTATACATATGTATAAACATGTTAAATTTGACTTAATACAGACATTAAGTAAAGGACATGTTAAAATAATGTAAGTTCCAAATGTAGGTTAGGTAAACTGAATAACTATGGTAATTATATACATCTGGGCAGGTGCTTGTTTTGGGAAAGGGTTATATACAAATAATAACGTTACAACCACACTTATTAATAAACCTAAAGCTGCTAAGTTAAACTTGATTATTAATAAGTTAAGAGGTCCCTTGTTCTGTTGTTGTATCATGTTTTGGGGACTCTTGAATCCTAGTTACTTGGGGACACAAGCTTAGGGGATTTGGTTTATGTCAATCTTGTTGTGCGGAACCCATATCAGTCAGTATCCCTATTGGTATCTTGTTAGGGGGCCACACACTATGTAGGGGATAGGGAATGCTTTACTAAACTGGATAGTAAGAGGTTCGAATGAGGAAGATAGGTACGGGCACATTCTGGTGGAGTAATGAGCATTCATGGGTCTGATTGCTAAGGCGTTGTAACACCGGTAAATAGGTTTGTCTTATATAAGTTGTTGGGTTAGGGAGTGATACACCCTACTGTCGGGGTTGACACAGGGTATTTATGCAATAGGGAGTCGATCGCTGAGGTAGTAATTAGAGTACACCTAATCCTGTTGTTATCTAATTAGGGTAGCACCTAACCCTGTTATGTAATTAGGGTAATACCTAATCGTGCTATAATCCTGATGTTTCTGTTAAGTAATTAGGTTAAAGCCTAATCCTGTTATACCAGTATTGGTGCAAAGAAAACCTCTTTTAGGGATATAAATGAGAAGCTTTACTCAATCATTGTTTTATGTTGCTACCCTATTTATCTTGTTTACCTGTTTCCTTATATGCCATTGTGATTTCTCATCCAGTCTTGTTTATCTATCTTAATGTCTCTATTTTATGCATATACTGAAAATCACTGGAATTCGCCAGACTTTCTGTCAGACCTACTTTTGTTTTGCTTCTTTCTCTTCCTTCCCTCCCCCCCCTCGGGTCCTTAGAGTGGTAGCACTCCTCAGTGATTAGGACTTTCTCTTTTAGTTTGGATATGGACTTTATCAGATGTACCGCTTTGATTTACTTTCTACTCTGTTATGGCTTACTATGAGAGATATGGTTTTGTATTATTGCACTCTGATATTTTCATTATGAGACAGATGGGTTATTTGAGTTTATGATGTAACTGGTTTGATGATGTAACCTGATTTGAAACAATGCTTTTACTTTTAAATAAAAGTTGAATTTTCCGCTGCTTTCTTATATCTGTCTTGTTAAATTATGTTACTGTTTACCTATTGCTCCTTATGAGATTTAATGCATTCTCTTATGAGTGAAATTAACAGACGTGGGTATCAGAGCTGAAGGTTACAAGATCATAGAAAAGTTTTCAAAAATGGTTTTCAAAAGCAAAGTATTTTCAAATAAAAAACTGTTTTCGAAAAACATATCCCCTCTAGCCATATTCAACATTATCTCGATCTCTTGTTGAATCTTTTACTCTTGTCTTTTCAGCATGTATGGGGAACCTAATCTTCCTGAGGGCATTCCACTACCGACATGTTTCCGTAGATATCTGGAGGCTACAGCACCTGCCGGAGTTCAAGGAGATACCCCACCCCCAGTTGCAGCCGCAGTAGCTCCACCTCCACGAGCGGAAAACTTTTCTAATCTTTGTAAGGACTTTTGCGCTATGGGAGGAAAACCATTATGTGGTACTGAGAGATTTATTGAGGCGTAGAATTGTCTTAGAGAAACGAATAACGTGTTTGGTCTTTTCGAGCTCGATGATAGAAGGAAGATATAGTTGGCCTCATGGCAAGTGAAGGCCGAAGCTTCATACCAGTAGGAGGCGACACAAGCAGGATGACTAGTAGCTATTTGGGATGATTTCAGATAGAGATTTGAGATGAATTTTTTATCTTAGGAAGAAGAAGGATTATAGATGGAGGGATTCTTGGTTATGGACCAATGGGACATGTCTGTTAAGGAATGTGTCAACAAGTTTAATTAGTTGGTGAGATTTGGTATGGACTTGGTAAATACACCCCATAAGAAGGCTCTTAGGTTTGCGAGAGGGTTGAATCAACCTTTCCAAGGACTTGCATTATTTCATACACCGATGGGGGCGACGTTTGAGAGGCTGGTTGACAAGGTCCTAGTGCACAAAGATGGAAAGGATGAGAAGAAAGACAGTAACGTTGAGGAGACACGGGCGAAGGGTGAGAAAAAGAAGTGGTGGCCCAATAAGGGAACACAAAAGAAAGGAGGGAAGCCTGACAAGGCTCAGATCAAGAAAGATGTCAAGTGTCATGGTTGTAGAGCTATGGGTCATTTTGTGAAGGACTGTAAAAAGACAAAGAAAGACTGCATTAATTATAGTTGTTAACACCAAATTTGGTACAAATCAAATATAAAGAAGCGAAAGCTTTAACGCCGAAAGGGTAAAGGCGTTTCGGACAGCGAAACCAGGTTATTGGAGAAAAGAGCAAATCCAAGGAGTTACCAGAAGCAAAGTTTGAAAGACAACAGCAAAGTCATAGGGCAAAGGGGAGAAGCCGAAAGCAGATACCAGCAGCCAAGAAGAATCAGAACACAACAATGTCGGTCCAATACCAATAGCTGATGGTAGAAAGTAGTGTTGAAGATTCTGAAAGGTCACGATGGGGGAAAGCTCAAGATCGATATAAAGAAAGAAGATATCGATAAGATAATGTCGACTTTAAAAAAGGGCACAAAGTAGCAACCCCAAAGCATTAGACCTGATACCGGAAGCTAATGACAAGGGGATTACCGAAAGCGTGTAATCTGAAACGTAAGATGGAAAAGGAAAGAGTGTAACAACCCGTATTCTACACATAATAGGATTGTAGAATATTTATTTCTTTCCTATATGAAGTTGTATGGTCATGTAACTTTGGGAAACATCTGTTAGAGTCATTTCCCATGCTTATGATTTTTGTCGATTTTTAAATGACCATTTTGCCCCTAGTTGGTACTGTTTTGGCCATAACTTTTGATTGGAAAGGAATTTTGACCTGAAACCACTTCCATTGGATTCGTTTGATGGTTTACCTTTCCGTAGAGTGGTCATAATAGCCAAACGGACTTACCGTTTGGGAGATATGGCTGAAATAAGGTTTGGAGGGTGAAAAATTGCTTAACCGGGCCAAATCGGGTGATTAGTGAGTAGGCCCATAACCCATTTCGGGATTAGGGTTATGGGGAGGCTGAAATGAGATAGAGGATCATTCCATTTCAGTTTTCTAGCCTCCACTTATCACCAATGAACCCTAAAAATGGCCTCTAACCTCTAAATCACCTCCAAATCATCTCTTGGTCAAGGATTAAGCTTAGCAACAGCTAATCAAGGGAGATCTACACCAAATCAACATTGGAGCTGCTGTTTAGGGTTGGGATTTGCATCAAATCAAAGACTTATTTCAGATCTTAGTTTATTTGTGGCTAAGGTGAGTGATTTGCATAGTTTTGCACTAATTATGGCTAGTAAGGGGTGATTAGTGTTAATTCGCGAATTTAAACATGATAAAATTCGGGAAAAATGTTCATAAATTCTTAAATGATGTCTTAGACCTCTGATATGAATTTGGGTTTATTTGGTTAAGTTTTGCTAATCCTATCATTGGTTTCACCTAAACATGCTTAAGGGGAAATATGGGGTTTTGGGTATATTTGATCCATTTTAACCTATCATGTTGATGTTTTGATGTTTGTGGTTGATTATGCATGTTGTTATGACTGTATGAAATGCTTTGTGATTGATTTCAATAGTTAGAATGGTCGAAAACGTCGTCGAATGGCGTAAACACCTGCTGGAACAGTCTCAGAAAACAGTGCAGGGTTCGGATCGGATTGGATATGGGGCTCGGATCGGATATGTTGAACTGAGCAAGGAATTCGATCGGATCGGAACCCAACACTTGGGAAAAATGGAAAAAAGGAAGGCCACGCGAGCTGAACTGGGATCGGATCGGATTAGGGAGTAGGGATCGGAGCGGATAGAGGAGAATAAATCGGATCGAAGCACGTAAAGGATGAGGAGGCGGATCGGAGCGGAAGCATGAACTGGAGGGGGAGTGACACCCGACCCGAACCGATGGAGTGGCACCCGACCCGAACCGCACCAGAAGAAGACCCGACCCGAACAGATGGAGGTCACCCGACCCGAACAGATGGCTTGAGAAGGAACCCGACCCGACCCAGTATTGACCAATAGCCCGAGATGCAAAGGTAGTCCAATATGGGAAGTTAGAGCTCAGGATCCAGTTGGGAACCGACGAGTTCACTTCATGGTTGGGCTTTGCTGCGAGACATGTGCTAAGGAGTTGTCGACGTTCATAACTTCGATTCACCACTAAAAACGGATGATGGGCTACTTATCAGTGCAGTAGGGTCATTATGACCTGAGGGGCAAGGTGATGGTAGCAAGACTACATTATCAGTGCAGTAGGGTCAATATGACCTGAGGGGCAAGGTGATGCGTAGTAAGAGTATGAGCCAGTGCAGTGGGGTCATTACGACTCCATGGGGCAGAGTGGACATAGTAAGGATTAGTAAGGCTATGAGCCAGTGCAGTGGGGTTCTTGTGACTCCATGGGGCAAAGTGGACATAGCAAAGGATTAGTGGCTACGTTATCAGTGCAGTGAAGCCATTTATGACTTCATGGGGCAGAGTGATCGTAGCAAGGTATGTTGGGTGATCGAAGTGGTGAATATCGTATGCTTTACGCACTGAGTGAGAGATGTGAGGATGGATGCTATGTTTGATTGTTTGCCATCCCTATGACATGCACACCTCCCCCACCTCCGTATCTATACACTGTTTGATATGGTACCTTAGAGTGTTGTACAGTATGTAGTGCTAACTCTTTGGATGCAGGTCCAGGTTCAGGTATGTTTTAGTCTACCTGTTATTGTTCGCTTTAGATGATTATCGCTCATACCAGGCTTTATGTCTGACCCAGAGTTTTATGTCTCCTCTTATTACTCTGGGTGCTCACACGAGCAGACTAGAGACAGGTTAGCTGGTGATGCGCGAGTAGCTGATTCGGAGGCGGGCAGGAGGCTTCCACGTATGATATATATATACACATTCTCCCTGTGTCGTTGGTGGTCGCTACTTGGGCATTAGTAGTGTACCTCCTTTATCTTACTTTTGCTTTGAGACAGTTTGAAAGTTGTAATAAGCTGTATTTTGGATTTCCGCTGCTATGATGTTTAGTTCTGATTTTCAGCTTATGCACTGTCTCTCCTGTTTTATGTCAAGTATGTTATTATTATATTTTGTTCTATGCGCTGTGAGACATTCTACAGGTTCTTTGTATGTTCATTTCCTTCTTCCCTTTCCTTCTGACGACCCGTTCCGTGCTAACTGGACATGTGTACAGCGCACCTTTGGAGTAAATGTCGGTTGGTGCGGGGCGGGCTGTCACACTTGGTATCAGAGCTCTAGGTTGCGTAGTTAACCTAGGGAAAGACACTAGGGAGAGATAGTACGTATATGAGAGCGCGTATTTGTGATTACTTTGGTTTTCAAAAGCTATGTATATATATACTATTAGTAGTATAAGAATGAAGTCGCACTGCACTAGCACCACTATGGGGTCGTTAATCGTTTCCCTTTTTCAGATTGACGATGAGCCGAGATACGAGGGCTGCTGGTAGAGGGACCAACCAAGGGAATGCCGCCGACATGAGGGCGATGTTTACTAACCTCATGAGAGACATGCTTAGAGAAGTGCAAGGGGCAGTTCCCAATCCCAAGGTTGGTGTTGGCCCAGTAGTGCAGGCGCCTAGGGTCGATTTCGCCAAGTTGTGCAAAGATTACACTAATCTTGGTGGAAATCCGTTCCACGGAACGGAGTCGGCCACAGATGTTCAAGATTGGATGGATAGCTGTGATCGTATCTTTGATGACTTGGGTCTTGAGGATGCGATGAAGAGAAGGCTAGCGTCTCGTTAGCTGCAAGGGCGAGCGATGAATTGGTGGAATGGCATTAGAACAGCTACTCCAGAGGACCAGGTTACTTGGGATCAGTTCAAGGCTCGCTTTAGCGAGAAGTTCATTCCAGCTGCCCAAAAGTCAGTGTTGTTTAAGAGGTTCTTGGAACTCAAGCAGAACGGAAGGGCAGTTTCTGATTATATTGCGGAGTTCGACACTTTGTCGAAGTATGGACTGTCTCTCATTGATACTCCTGAGAAGAAGAATGATAAGTTCATTACTGGTTTGGATGGATACTTGGGGGAAAGATTTATCAACCACATCGATGAGACTTTTGAATCGATCGTGGGGAAAGCTTTGAGATCAGAGAGCCTTTACCCTAAGTCAAAGACTGAGGCTGCATCTACAGAAGGGCCAAAGCCGCAAGCAGGCGGTGGAGGCAAGAATAACTCTCATAATAAGAGGAAGCAGGACCAATCTAAGGGTGGCCAGAAAAAGAGCAAGAAGGATGTTGAGTGCTTCAGCTGTGGAAAGAAGGGCCATTATGCTAAAGAATGTTGGGCCAAGCCAGCGGAAAGGAAGTGCTACAACTGTGGTCAAATGGGACATCAGAAGGATAAGTGTCCGCAACCTCTTAAGGAGAAGCAGATTGTGAAAGCATATGCTATTGATGCTGTTCCTTCTTCGTCGAATGCCCCAACTGCGGCGGAGAAAGGAAAGAATGTTGTTATTCAAGGTATGCTTTCTATTTATGATGTACCAGTTCGAGTTTTGTTTGATACTGGGGCTTCTCGTTCCTTCATATCTAGTGACCTGGTAGATAGGTTGGGACTGGAACCCGAGATAGTCGATAGACCATTGATTGTGACGAACCCGATTGGTGGTTCGACTAGCCTTAGTATGATTTGCAGGAATTTGGTCTTATCGAGTCATGGATGTATGTTTGTATGTGATTGCTTTGTTTTGGGCTTTACTGGGTATGGCATTATATTGGGAGTCGATTTGCTCCAAAGATACGGGGTGGTGGTAGACTGTGAGGGCTTTTTGGTGACAGTGAGGGCGGATGGTGGGCGGAGGGTAGTGTTTGGTAGCCTACCTAGTGATGGGGTTATGGATAGTTTTGTAAATTCCCTCGACATCCCGCAGGATGAGTTGTCAGAGGTGCCCGTGGTTGGCCAGTATCCGGACGTCTTCGAGGAGGTGACCGGACTTCCACCACACTGAGAGATTGAGTTCCGTATTGATTTAGTGAAAGATGCCAGACCTATAGTGATGCCACTTCGTCGTATGGCACCAAGGGAGCAGCGAGAGCTCGGGGTGCAAGTCAGCAATCTTTTGAAGAAGGGATTTATTAGAAGGAGTGTCTCCGAGTGGGGAGCACCAGTTGTGTTTGCCACTAAGGCAGATGGTTCCCTTCGTTTGTGTGTGGACTATCGCGAGTTGAATAAGGTAACGAGGAAGAATAAGTATCCTCTACCGCGGATAGATGATTTGTTTGATCAGTTGGAAGGAGCTAGAGTGTTCTCCCAGTTGGACCTCGCGACAGGATTTCATCAGCTTAGAGTAGCAGATGAGAGTGTTCCGAAAACGACATTTAGGATGCCGTCTGGATTTTATGAGTGGTTGGTCATGCCATTTGGGTTGACCAATGCACCAGCCTATTTTGTAGATCTCATGAATCGAGTATTCAGAGATCAGTTGAATAAGTTTGTTCTTGTGTTCGTGGATGATATCCTTGTTTACTCAAGGACAGAGGAGGAACACAAGGGACGCTTGAGGATAGTGATGGAGGTGTTGAGGAAACACCAATTGAAAGCGAAATTCTCTAAGTGTCATTTTTGGAGAAGGGAAGTAAGATTCTTGGGTCATGTTGTTTCCGAGAGTGGTATTGCCGTGGACCCTGCGAAGGTGGCTACGGTACAGGATTGGCCTACGCCCAAGAATGTAACAGATGTGAGAAGTTTCTTGGGATTAGCTGGATATTATCGTAAGTTTATCCAGGACTTCTCCAAGATAGCAGCACCGTTGACTCAGTTGACTAAGAAGAATCAGTCCTTCGTCTGGGACGAAGTGTGTGAGGATGCCTTCAAGAGTCTAAAAGAGAAGTTGACGCGTGTGCCAGTGTTAGTCATTCCTAAAGGGAATGAAAAGATGACGGTATACACGGATGCTTGTGGTACCGGACTGGGTGCAGTATTGATGCAAGAAGGTAGGGTTGTAGCTTATGCTAGTCGACAGCTAAAGCCGCATGAGAAGAAGTATCCTACCCATGATTTGGAATTGGCAGCGATTGTATTTATGCTGAAGATGTGGAGACACTATCTCTTGGGAGAAAGATTTGAGTTGTTTACCGATCATAAATCGTTGAAGTATCTCTTCTCTCAGAAAGATCTGAATCTCCATCAGCAGAGATGGTTAGAGTTCTTGGCTTCATATGATTTTGATATCGCATACACACCTGGGAAAGGTAATGCGGTAGCCGATGCCTTGAGTAGGAGACATGCCAGCTTAGGGGCAATGTTTCTTGAGTGGAAGCAACTGGAGTATATCGCGGGGTTTGATTTCAGACCAAGGTGCGAATTGGATCCAGTCATGCCAGCTCGTTTGACGATCAGACCCACTTTGATAGAGCGGATTGGTTCTAGTCAGAGGGATGATCCTAATCTATTAGAAATCATCTCCAAGTTAGAGATGGGTATCGATGAGGAGATGAATGTGTATGGGCTTGATCGAGATGGATGGCTTCGGAAGAATGGAAGACTAGTTGTGCCCAACGTGAATGGTTTGAGAGATGAAGTGCTTAGAGAATGTCATCACTCAAAACTGACTATACATCCCGGTGGTAATAAGATGTATCGAGACATGAGACAGACTTACTACTGGGAAGGGACGAAAAGAGACGTTGGGAAGTTTATATCCAAATGCATGAATTGCCAGCTAGTTAAAGCCGAGCAAAAGAAGCCTAGTGGGTTGTTGCAACCATTAGAAATTCCCGAATGGAAATGGGAGAAAGTCTCGATGGATTTCATCGATGGCTTACCAAGGACTAGATCGGGATATGATAGCATTTGGGTAATTGTGGATCGATTGACTAAAAGCGCAAGATCTATACCAGTCAAATCGACCAGAACGGCAGCCAAGTTGGCAGAATTGTATATGAAGTGGGTAATGAGATTTCATGGAGTACCCAAAAGCATCGTGAGTGACCGAGACCCGTTGTTCACTAGTGGGTTTTGGAAGAGCTTACAAGAGGCGCTAGGGTCAGGATTACATCTCAGTACTGCATATCATCCTCAGACCGACGGTCAGACGGAGAGGGTGAATCGTATATTGGAAGATCTCTTGAGAGCGTGTATATTGGATTTTGGTGGATCATGGGATGACCATTTGCATCTAGTAGAGTTTGCATATAATAATAGCTACCATTCCAGTATCGGTATGGCTCCATATGAAGCTTTGTACGGAAGACCGTGCAACTCACCATCATGTTGGATAGAGACTGGCGAGAAGTTTGTGCTTGGACCAGATGTGGTGAGAGAAACTTCGGATAAGTTTAAGATCATTCAGCAACGAATGAAAGCTGCCCAAGATAGGCAGAAGAGTAATGCTGATAAGAGGAGAAGAGACTTGAAATTCTCCGTTGGTGACTTGGTGTTTGTCAAGATCACTCCGTTAAAAAGCGTGATACGATTTGGCAGGAGAGGCAAGTTGGCACCAAGATTTGTTGGCCCATTCCCTGTTCTTGAACTAGTCGGGAATTTGGCCTATAGAGTTGGCTTCCCAGAGAAAATGGCGGGAGTTCACAATGTGTTTCATGTTTCCCAACTAAGGAAGTTCGTCCATGACTCAGATATGACTATTTCACCTGATCAGTTAGAGGACTTCGAAGTAGAACCCGAGGCGGTTGGGAACCGCAAGCCGATTCGTATTGTGGGGCACGATACGAAGCAACTTCGAAGGAAAGCGGTGAAGCTAGTCAAGGTTCAGTGGGGCGAGTACGAGAATGATTGTACTTGGGAGACAGAGGAGAGCATTAGGAAGGCATATCCAGAACTCTTTGCCTGGTAAGATTTGCTTTGCAATTTAGTTTTCCGCATGCTAGGGTAGACTTGTTTTGCTTGTTTTGCATGTTTGATTGTTGTTTTATGATTGATAGGCATGCGGGACCTTTGTGTGTGTTTTGATTAGGGAATTTCAGGGGCGAAATTTCTTAAGGGGGGGGGGGGGGGGAGAGTGTAACGACACGTATTCTACACATCATAGGATTGTAGAATATTTATTTCTTTCCCGTATGAAGTTGTATGGTCATGTAACTTTGGGAAACATCTGTTAGAGTCATTTCCCATGCTTATGATTTTTGTCGATTTTTAAATGACCATGTTGCCCCTAGTTGGTACTGTTTTGGCCATAACTTTTGATTGGAAAGGAATTTTGACCTAAAACCACTTCCATTGGATTCGTTTGATGGTTTACCTTTCCGAAGAGTGGTCATAATAGCCAAACGGACTTACCATTTGGGAGATATGACTGAAATAAGGTTTGGAGGGTGAAAAACTGCTTAACCGGGCCAAATCGGGTGATTAGTGAGTAGGCCCATAACCCATTTCGGAATTAGGGTTATGGGGAGACTGAAATGAGATAGAGGATCATTCCATTTTAGTTTTCTAGCCTCCACTTATCACCAAGGAACCCTAAAAATGGCCTCTAACCTCTAAATCACCTCCAAATCATCTCTTGGTCAAGGATTAAGCTTAGCAACAGCTAATCAAGGGAGATCTACACCAAATCAACATTGGAGCTGCTGTTTAGGGTTGGGATTTGCATCAAATCAGAGACTTATTTCAGATCTTAGTTTATTTGTGGCTAAGGTGAGGGATTTGCATAGTTTTGCACTAATTATGGCTAGTAAGGGGTGATTAGTGTTAATTAGCGAATTTAAACATGATAAAATTCGGGAAAAATGTTCATAAATTCTTAAATGATGTCTTAGACCTCTGATATGAATTTGGGTTAATTTGGTTAAGTTTTTCTAATCATATCATTAGTTTCACCTAAACATGCTTAAGGGGAAATATGGGGTTTTGGGTATATTTGATCCATTTTAACCTATCATGTTGATGTTTTGATGTTTGTGGTTGATTATGCATGTTGCTATGACTGTATGAAATGCTTTGTGATTGATTTCAATAGTTAGAATGGTTGAAAACGTCGTCGAATGGCGTAAACATCTGCCGGAACAGTCTCAGAAAACAGTGCAGGGTTCAGATCGGATCGGATATGGGGCTCGGATCAGATATGTTGAACTGAGCAAGGAATTCGATCGGATCGGAACCCAACACTTGGGAAAAATGGCAAAAAGGAAGGCCACGCGAGCTGAACTGGGATCGGATCGGATTAGGGAGTAGGGATCGGAGCGGATAGAGGAGAATGGATCGGATCGAAGCACGTAAAGGATGAGGAGGCGGATCGGAGCAGAAGCATGAACTGGAGGGGGAGTGACACCCGACCCGAACCGAGGAGAAACGCCCGACCCGAACCGATGGAGTGGCACCCGACACGAACCGCACCAGAAGAAGACCCGACCCGAACAGATGGAGGATACCCGACCCGAACCGATGGCTTGAGAAGGAACCCGACCCGACCCAGTATTGACCAATAGCCCGAGATGTAAAGGTAGTCCAATATGGGAAGTTAGAGCTCAGGATCCAGTTGGGAACCGACGAGTTCACTTCATGGTTGGGCTTTGCTGCGGGACGTGTGCTAAGGAGTTGTCGACGTTCATAACTTCGATTCACCACTAAAAACGGATGATGGGCTACTTATCAGTGCAGTAGGGTCATTATGACCTGAGGGGCAAGGTGATGGTAGCAAGACTACGTTATCAGTGTAGTAGGGTCAATATGACCTGAGGGGCAAGGTGATGCGTAGTAAGACTATGAGCCAGTGTAGTGGGGTCATTACGACTCCATGGGGCAGAGTGGACATAGTAAGGATTAGTAAGGCTATGAGCCAGTGCAGTGGGGTTCTTGTGACTCCATGGGGCAAAGTGGACATAGCAAAGGATTAGTGGCTACGTTATCAGTGCAGTGAAGCCATTTATGACTTCATGGGGCAGAGTGATCGTAGCAAGGTATGTTGGGTGATCGAAGTGGTGAATATCGTATGCTTTACGCACTGAGTGAGAGATGTGAGGATGGATGCTATGTTTGATTGTTTGTCATCCCTATGACATGCACACCTCCCCCACCTCCGTATCTTTACACTGTTTGATATGGTACCTTAGAGTGTTGTACAGTATGTAGTGCTAACTCTTTGGTTGCAGGTCCAGGTTCAGGTATGTTTTAGTCTACCTGTTATTGTTCACTTAAGATGCTTATCGCTCATACCAGGCTTTATGTCTGGCCCAGAGTTTTATGTCTCCTCTTATTACTCTGGGTGCTCACACGAGCAGACTAGAGACAGGTTAGCTGGTGATGCGCGAGTAGCTGATTCGGAGGCGGGCAGGAGGCTTTCACGTATGATATATATATACACATTCTCCCTGTGTCGTTGGTGGTCGCTACTTGGGCATTAGTAGTGTACCTCCTTTATCTTACTTTTGCTTTGAGACAGTTTGAAAGTTGTAATAAGCTGTATTTTGGATTTCCACTGCTATGATGTTTAGTTCTGATTTTCATCTTATGCACTGTCTCTCCTGTTTTATGTCAAGTATGTTATTATTATATTTTGTTCTATGCGCTGTGAGACATTCTACAGGTTCTTTGTATGTTCATTTCCTTCTGACGACCCGTTCCGTGCTAACTGGACATGCGTATAGCGCACCTTTGGAGTAAATGTCGGTTGGTGCGGGGCGAGCTGTCACAAAGAGCCTACTAGTACTTACTTGGTACCAACATCAACATCAAGAAGCATCTGCAACTCACCGGAGGGTATTCGAAAACCTACCTTTATAACTAAAGGCAAAGACATATGCCAGAAGCCGAAACCAACACCCTTTACCACTACCAAAAGATTCCATAATCCATTACATAAGCCGAGTGGTATAGAGGCGGACCAAAACTAGAGGTCCCAAAACCGGAAGCCATTAAGGCCAAGATTAACTTCCGAGACCAAACAACCGGAAGGTATGGCACCGGAACCACTCTCGAGAGTTCAAGATTGATATTCCGAAGGAAAAAAGCATCCATGAAGACACTTGATAGGAAGAAAGGCGGCCGAAATCTTATTTCTGCATTCAAGAAGGCCTTCTGCTGAGTCCACAACAGAAGGGGGACCAATATGCCTATAAATAAAACCCCAGGGGTTTCATTTTAGGGGGGAATTTTCCTAATTCCGCAATCTTCCTCTCTTATTCTAGAGAGAAAACCCAAATTTGTAAATAAATTTGGGAATTTCTTATGTAACCTCCTCCATGAATAAAATCATCAAAGTCCTTAAAGTGGATGTAGGTTCAAGTTGAACCGAACCACTATAAATTGTGTGTTCTTACTTTTTCCGCATGCTATGCTACTTTTCAGTATATTTTTGTGTGTATTTTGCTATGCGGTTGGATCATCTGAATATTCCTTCTCAAGCCGTTAGGTTCTTAGCAACTTGACGCTTCCTCTACGGTCCATTTCCATAGACCTACCTCTGGTGTTGACCAAAAATATCGTTAACATTTTGGCGCTAGAAGGAGGGCTTGAACCTTCGTTCCCTTTTTCTACCTTTAACCATTTGGAGAGTATTGACACACTTATAATTGTGTTGTTCCGTCCCGGTTTGGACGAAGTTTTGAAGAAGCAAGATTATAGAAGGAATCTCAACAAGGAGCTTCTAAATACCAAGTTACTCTGAAAATTAATTAAATTATGATTCAATTGGGGAAAAGTGGTAAAGAGGGATCCAACGCATCGTCCATTCTAGAAAACAACATCAAAATAGCAAAACTAGAGACTGGAGGATCTTTAACTTTAACAAAAGATGAATTGGAAATATTACACTTAGGTACACAAATTGATACCACTAGGATGTTTATTGAAGTAGACTTGGTCTGAAGGTCCTCTAAAGTAGAACCCTATGAAACAGAATCAAGGATAATGGCACCACGAAAGCTTTACAGCCAAATTAAGCCTTTATCAAGTCTACAAGATAGTCCACTTTCGCAGGGAAATAATCAAGCATCAATAGAAGTGGCCAGTTCAAAGGAAAGTCAAATCCTAGGGTGGCTAGAAGATAGGAGTTACTAGGAATACTCTTTTCTGAAAAAATAATGATGGCTGAAATTCCACCTGGTATAGAAGTACCACAGCTCACATATGATGGGACTACAGACCCCGAAGAACATCTCACTGTCTTTGAAAGTTATATGGTTGCATACAACATTTCTGAAGCACATCAATGCAAGATCTTCCTTACAACCCTTCGTAAAGAAGCTATCAAATGGTGTAGACATTATTGTGGTCCTGTCATCACTACTTGGAAACAGTTATCCACCGCCTTTAGCACACATTTTCATCTACAAAAAGACTCAACAATTAGCATCTATGATCTAGCTAGAATTATGCAAAGATCACAAGAGACTCTAAAATATTATCTAAAGAGATTTCATGGTGAGTCGCTCAAAGTACAAAGGGCGACAGATAGAGAAAAGCTAATAGTTGTGTAATCAGGAGTATTAGCACCATCTCCCTTTCTGAAAGAGCTTACCTTAAGAGAATGTGAAAACTTAGGTGATCTTTGTTCTAGAGCCGACAAATTCATCTGTATAGAAGAGATACTTAACATAAAGAAAATGTTGAAGCAAACTCAAGGGGCAGAAGTACCTGGTTCTATTTCCTTCGCAGGCGCCTCTTCAAGGTCAAACGAAGTGAAAGACTATTGTTCCTATCACAAGACAAAGGGACACAAAACCAGCCAATGTCATGATTTTATAAAGACACACAAAGCTGAAAAGAAAAGAAAGCTTAACAAAGAAATTTGAAGTGAGACTAGTAGGAAAGCTGGTTAGAGGCAATGCGGCATGGGAATAAGAACTTGACAATCAGTCCTCCATCTCAAATACTTGCTTTCATTAATCATTTCACTTTATATCTTTTTTGTAATCAAACAAATACTTATGTAAGTTCGAGTGCTATTACAGGTAAAAACCAAACCCTGTTCTGGCTGATGCATACAACAAGTGCTCGAAGGAAGCACCTTCTGTTATGTCATATCCCACGGAAGGGAATGAAGGCTCAAAGGGAACACTTAAAGCACATTTAATTTCTACTTATGACTCATCCCACAAAAGGGGATGAAAGATCAGAAGGGAGCACATAAAGAGCCCATTGCATGAATAAGTGCACAACAAAGCTATCAATCAATAACAAGCTTCGGTGGAAGCTGTTCATACAAATATGCGACGATGGAATGATTAACCGCTCATCATAGCTTGGATCAAATAAGATTCTTCTACATCTTATCTCCACTATTTCAGAATTTTATGACTTTGTCAAACATGTTATATTGACATACTTGAATGCTTCTATGAACGGTGTGGAACTTACCCTAGATAAATGATATCAATAAAGCTTTCAAGGGGAGAAGCTCCATCAAACAAAGCTTCCGGAAGGAGAAGCAACATCAACAAAGCTTCCGGAAGGAGAAGCTACATCAATAAAGCTTCCGGAAGGAGAAGCTACATCAACAAAGCTTCCTGAAGGAGAAGCTACATCAACAAAGCTTCCGGAGGGAGAAGCTACATCAACAAAGCTTCCGGATGGAGAAGCTACATCAACAAAACTTCCGGAAGGAGAAGCTACATCAACAAAGCTTCCGAAGGGTGAACCTACATCAATAAAGCTTCCAAAAGGGAAGCTTCATCAAACAAAGTTTTCGAGAGAGAAGCACCAGCAAATAAAGCTTTCGAGAGAGAAGCACCATCAAATATAGCTTTCGAGGAGACAAGCAACATCAAATTAAGCCTTTAGAAGAAAAGGCACAGCAAACAAAGCATCCAGGGAGAGAAGCAACAACAAACGCAACCTCCCAGAAGAGGAGCGTCAAACACGGCTTATAGATAGAGAATCCACAACAAACAAAAGCCTCCAAAGGGGAGCAACAAAAGCTTCCGAGAAGAGAAGCAACATCTCCCACAATGGATTCGCCTGTGGGGTAGAGCTACAACACCTTCATCTCCTGCAAAGGAGTCGCCTTAGGGGTAGGGCTACAATACCTTCATCTCCTGGCAAGGAGTCTCCTTCGGGGTAGGGCTACAATACCTTCATCTCCTTCAAAGGAGTCGCCTTTGGGGTAGGGCTACAATACCTTCATCTCCTGCAAAGGAGTCGCCTTTGAGTAGGGATAAATACTTTATCTCTAGCTAGTGGAGTTGTCCTATAAGTGGGGCTAGTTATAATGCATGCATCTACCCATAAAGGGACAAGTGTCACTCTCTTAAAGAGCATTCATTCATTTGCATATCCTATGGGTTAGGAATAAGACTAGACGTTAGATACCCAATGGCTAGAAAGATAAGAGGAACATTCGCCGAACGGCTAACTAACTCAGGACATTATTAATTTATTACGAAAGTAGTCCTCTATATATACACACCCGAAGATTACTTCTTGGAATATTTAAGACTCTTTCTTCCAAATGTTCTCTGAGTGAACCTCTAAGAAACACACACATAATCTATGGTTGCCTGATCACTTTCAATAATATTTGGATAGGTTGACACTATACATGTGACGGCCCGCCCCGCACCAACCGACATTTACTCCAAATGTGCGCTGTACACATGTCCAATTAGCACGGAACGGGTCGTCAGAAGGAAAAGGAAGAAGGAAATGAATATACAAGGAACCTGTAGAATGTCTCACAGCGCATAGAACAAAATATAATAATAACATACTTGACATAAAACAGGAGAGACAGTACATAAGCTAAAAATCAGAACTAAGCATCATAGCAGCGGAAATCCAAAATACAACTTATTACAACTTTCAAACTGTCTCAAGCAAAAGTAAGATAAAGGAGGTACACTACTAATGCCCAAGTAGCGACCACCAACGACACAGAGAGAATGTGTATATATATATATATATATCATACGTGGAAGCCTCCTGCCCGCCTCCGAATCAGCTATTCGCGCACCACCAGCTAACCTGTCTCTAGTCTGCTCGTGTGAGCACCCAGAGTAATAAGAGGAGACATAAAACTCTGGGTCAGACATAAAGCCTGGTATGAGCGATAAGCATCTAAAGTGAACAATAACAGGTAGACTAAAACATACCTGAACCTGGACCTGCAACCAAAGAGTTAGCACTACATACTGTACAATACTCTAAGGTACCATATCAAGCAGTGTAAAGAAACGGAGGTGGGGGAGGTGTGCATGTCATAATGATGGCAAACAATCAAGCATAGCATCCATCCTCACATCTCTCACTCAGTGCGTAAAGCATACGATGTTCACCACTTCGATCACCCAACATACCTTGCTACGATCACTCTGCCCCATGAAGTCATAAATGGCTTCACTGCACTGATAACGTAGCCACTAATTCCTCGCTATGTCCACTTGCCCCATGGAGTTATTCACCCCATCTGCGCTGGCTCATAGCCTTACCAATCCTTACTATGTCCACTTGCCCCATGGAGTTGTTCACCCCATCTGCGCTGGCTCATAGTCTTACTACGCATCACCTTGCCCCTCAGGTCATAATGACCCTACTGCACTGATAACGTAGTCTTGCTACCATCACCTTGCCCCTCAGGTCATAATGACCCTACTGCACTGATAAGTAGCCATCATTCATTTTTATTGGTGAATCGAAGTTATGAACGTCGACAACTCCTTAGCACACGTCCCGCAGCAAAGTCCAACCATGAAGTGAACTCATCGGTTCCCAACTGGATCCTGAGCTCTAACTTCCCATATTGGACTACCTTTGCATCTCGGGTTATTGGTCAATACTGGGTCGGGTCGGGTTCCTCCTCAAGCCATCGGTTCGGGTCGGGTATCCTCCATCTGTTCGGGTCGGGTCTTCTTCTGGTGCGGTTCGGGTCGGGTGTCCTCCATCGGTTCGGGTCGGGTGCTTCACCTCGGGTCGAGTCGGGTGTCATCTCCCCTCCAGCTCGTGCCTCCGTTCTGATACGTCTCCTCATCCTTCACATGCTCCTATCTGATCCATCCTCATGCCTCCGCTCCGATCCGTCCTCCTTAATCCGATCCGATCCCAGTTCAGTTAGCGTGGCCTTCCTTTTTGCCACTTTTCCCAAGTGTCAGGTTCCGATCCGATCGAATCCCTTGCCCAGTTCAACATGTCCGATCCGAGCCCCATATCTGATCCGATCCGAACCCTGCACTGTTTTTCTGAAACTATTCCAGCAAGTGTTTACGCCATTCGACGACGTTTTCGACCATTCTAACTATTGAAATCAATCACAAAGCATTTCATACAGTCATAGGAACATACATAGTCAACCACAAACATCAAAACATCAATATGATAGGTTAAAATGGATCAAACATCCCCAAAATCCCATATTTCCCCTTAAGCATGATTAGGTGAAACTTATAATAGGATTAGCAGAACTTAACCAAATTAACCCAAATTCATATCAGAGGTCTAAAACATCATTTAGGAATTTATGAACATTTTTCCTGAATTTTACCGTGCTTAAATTCGCTAATTAGCACTAATTACCCTTAACTAGCCATAATTAGTGTAAAACTATGCAAATCACTCACCTTAGCCACAAATAAACTAAGATCTGAAATAATTCTCTGATTTGATGTGAATCTCAATGCTAAACAGCAGCTCCAATGTTGCTTTGGTGTAGATCTTCCTTGATTAGATGTTGCTAAGCTTAATCCTTGACCAAAAGATGATTTGGAGGTGATTTAGAAGTTGGAGGCCATTTTTAGGGTTCCTTGGTGATAAGTGGAGGCTAGAAAACTGAAATGGAATGATCCTCTATCTCATTTCAGCCTCCCCATAACCCTAATCTCGAAATGGGTTATGGGCCTACTCACTAATCACCCGATTTGGCCCGGTTAAGCAGTTTTTCACCCTCCAAACCTTGTTTCAACCGTATCTCCCAAACGGTAAGTCCGTTTGGCTATTATGACCACTCTACGGAAAGGTAAACCATCAAACGAATCTAATGGAAGTGGTTTCAGGTCAAAATTCCTTTCCAATCAAAAGTTATGGCCAAAACAGTACCAACTAGGGGCAAAATGGTCATTTAAAAACCGACAAAAATCATGAACATGGGAAATGACTCTAATGGATGTTTCCCAAAGTTACATGACCATACGACTTTATACAGGAAAGAAATAAATATTCTACGATCCCCCGATGCGTAGAATGCGGGTCATTACAATACACATGTATGGTCTTTGGATGGTCTGTAATGCTTTCATTGGATGATCCTTAATTAACATTCTATGTTTCTTCTATGCCTTTATTAGGGCATTTTATTTAGCTATGACATTCTTGAATAACTCTTAGTTAAAGATATGGTTCTTTGACATGAATTTCTGATTTATGCTTTACCCAAGTATGAATCTAGAGGCTTCCATGTGATTTCTGATTTATGCTTTACCCAAATATGAATCTTGGGGCTTCCGTATGATTTTTGATTTTTGATTTTTGATTTATGCTTTACCCAAGTATGAATCTTGGGGATTCCATATGATTTTTGATTTATGCTTTACTAAAGTATGAATCTCGGGGTTGCTACGATTTCTGATTTTAGTTTACCTAAGTACGAGTCTTGGGGTTTCTATTATTATTTTCAGATATGATATCATACGTTTTGCTTGCCCAAGCGTGAGTCTTGGGGTTTCCATAAGATTTCTGCTTTCTATTTACCCGAGCGTGAGTCTCAGGATCCCTATTTCCACTTACCCGAGTGTGAGTCTTGGAGTATTCATATGGATTTCTATTTACTCAAGTGTGAGTCTTGGGGTTTATATTGTTTTCAGATATGATGTCTGACCTTCTATTCACCCGAGCGTGAGTCTCGAGGTTGCTACGATCTCTAATTTCTACCCTCCCAAATGCGAGTTTCGGGCTTTCTACATGATTTCTGATTTCCTATTCACCCAGGTAAGTTGTAAAGGAATTGTAAGAGTTTTTCCTAAAGAACAAAAGCTTCTTCATACTAACACCAAATTTGGTACAAATCAAATATGAAGAAGCGAAAGCTTTAAATCCGAAATGGTAAAAGGGTTTCGGACAACGAAACTAGGTTTGCGGAGAAAAGAGCAAATCCAAGGACTTACCGGAAGCAAAGTCCGAAAGCCAATGACAAAGCCACAGGGCAAAAAGGAAAAGCCGAAAGCAGATACCGGTAGCCAAGAAGAATCAGAACACAACAATGTCGGTCCAGTACCGACAGCTGATGGTAGAAAGTAGTGTTGAAGATTCTGAAAGGTCACGACGAAGGAAAGCTCAAGATCGATATAAAGAAAGAAGATATCGGCAAGATAATGCCGACACTAAAAAAGGGCACAAAGTAGCAATCCCGGAAGCATTACACCTGATACCGGAAGCTAATGACAAGGGGATTAACGAAAGTGTGTAATCTGAAATGCAAGTTGGAGAAGGAAAGAGCCTACCGATACCTACTTGGTACCAACACCAACATCAAGAAGCATCTTCAACTCACCGGAGGGTATTCCGAAAACCTACCTTTATACTAAAGGTAAATACATATGCCAGAAGCCGAAACCAGCACCCTTTACCACTACCAAAAGATTCCATAATCCATTACTTAAGCCAAGCGGTATAGAGGTGCACCAAGTAGAGGTCCCAAAACTGGAAGCCACAAAGGCCAAGACCAACTTCCAAGACCAAACTATTGGAAGGTATGGCACCGGAACCACTCCCGAGAGTTCAAGATTGATATTCCGAAGGCAAAGAAGAATCCATGAAGAAACTTGATAGGAAGAAAGACGGACAAAATTTTATTTCCGCATTCAAGAAGGCCTTCTGCTGAGTATGCCTATAAATAAAACCCCAGGGATCTCATTTCAGGGGGGACTTTTCCTAATTCCACAATCTTCCTTTCTTATTCTAGAGAGAAAACCCAAATTTGTAAATCAATTTGGGAGTTTCTTATGTAACCTCCTCCATGAATAAAATCATCAAAGTCCTTAAAGTGGATATAGGTTCAAGTTGAACCGAACCACTATAAGTTGTGTGTTCTTACTATTTCCACATGCTATGCTACTTTTCAGTATATTTTTGTATGTATTTTGCTATGCGGTTGTACCATCAGAATATTCCTGCTCAAGCCGTTAGGTTCTCAGCAATCTGGCGCTTCCTCCACGGTCCATTTCCACAGACCTACCTTTGGTGTTGATGAAAAATATCAATAACAATAGTCAAGTGGGACACTTCACTAAGCAATGCCCTAGCAAGCAAGGACAAGGGGTAGGATCTTCTGGACAAGTACATGCTCTTGAGGCTAGTGGACCTGATCGAGGTAGGAAAGTCACAGTCAAAGGTTTGATTTCCCTTATTGACTATTCTATTAGAACCCACTCTGATTCTGGTGCTTCTCATTTATTTATATCCAGTTCTTTAGTAGATGGTCTGCACCTTGATACTAATATAGTCTCTGATCTTATAGTAGTCTCAAACCCCATAGGAGGTACGACCCATTTAGCCATGATATGTTGGGGTTTGTGAATTTCTATCTTGGGCATCGAGTTTGAATGATACGCGTATGTGATGGGCTTTATGGGCTATGGTTTGATTCTAGGAATGGATTGTCTAGCCATGTATGGTTCCATTCTAGACTGTGAGAGGAGAGTGGTTAAGCTTCTGATGTGCCAAGGAAGAACTCTCGAGATTTCGTGTGACCTACTGGGTTCAGTTATGCTCAGTTTCCTAGATTCACTTGATACTTTTATGGACAATTTGGGATCAATACCCGTATTCAGAGATTATCCGGACGTGTTTGATGAGGTAACGGGACTACCTCTGAGGCGTGAGATAGACATCCGAATTTATTTCATAGAGAATGTGAAGGCAGTCGCATTATCGGTGCGCCACATGGCTCCTAAGGGAAGGAGGGAGCTTAGCAAGAAAGAAGGGAGCTATTCGAGAAAGGATTCATTAGACGAAGCATATCAGAGTTGGGAGCTCTAGTCGTCTTTGCAACTAAGGCAGATGGCTCACTTCTTCTATGCGTGGACTATAGAGAGCTGAATAAGCTCACCAAAAAGAACAGACACCCACTCCTGGGTATTGACGACTTGTTTGATTATCTAGTAGGTGCATCAATTTTCTCACAGATGGATTTAGCCACAGAATTTCATCTGTTGAGAGTGGTAGATGATAGTATCGATAAGACTGCATTTAGAACTCCAAATGATTTCTTGAGTGGTTGTTTTTCCCTTTAGGCTAACCAATGCACCCACATATTTTGTAGACTTGATGAGGAGGGTCTTTAGATAGATTCTGAACAAGTTTGTGTTGGTCTTTGTGGGTGACATTATGATCTTCTCAAAGAATGAGGAGGTTTAGGAGAGGTTCTACGAAATCTCAGATCGCATCTGCTCAAGGAAATTTTTTTCTAAGAGTCACTATTGGAGGAAGGAAGTAAGGTTACTAGGGAATGTAGTCTCCAAAGATGGGATAATGATGGACCCTGCTAAAGTCGTCGCAGTTCAACATTGGAGGGCTCCCGAAGAATGCGACAGAGTTAAAAGTTTTCTAGGGTTAGCGGGCTATTATAGAAAGTTTATCAAGGACTTCGCAAGGATATCAGCCCCACTCGTACGATTGACGAATAAGAACTTGGCTTTTCATGGAGCATTGATTGCGAGGATGCCTTTCATAGATTGAAGAGGGCTCTGACAGCAGCCTCAATTCTGACTCTCCCCAATGGAATCAAACGTTCACGGTCTACACAGATGCTTGTGACATAGGAATTGGTGTCGTTCTTATGCAAGAAGAGAGGGTAGTATGCTATGGTAGGAAACAGTTGAGAGTTCATGAGTAGAACTACCCTACCATGACCTAGAGTTGGTTTTGATAGTATTAATATTAAAGTATTGATGACATTAACTACTTGGAGAAAGGTTTGAGCTATACACAGATCATAAGTTACTCAAATACTTGTTCTTACAAAAAGATCTCAACCCGAGGCAACAACAGTGGATGGAGTTCCTAGCACCCTACGGCTTTGAGATATCTTATACCCTAGGCAAGGATAATGAGTGGCGGATGCGTTGAGTAGGCAGAGGAAGACTTTGAGTCCTCTATTCCTAGAATGGTGGAGCTTGGAGTTTGCATCAACCTTCGGTTTTAAGCCACCAACGGATTTCACACTTGGATTATTAGCATCATTGGAGGTGTGACCTACTCTCATGGAACATATTGGATCTATTCAACTAAAGGACCTGTAGATAGAAAATTTCGTGGATAGGTTTAGTAGAGGAGAGACCTCTAGTCACCTAGGCAGATACTTCATGGATGATAAAGGCGGCTACAATGAGATGGAAGGCTTTGTGTTCCTTGAGATAAAACTTGTGAGGATGGTCCTTAAGGAAGCTCATCATTCTCGGATGACTAACCATTCGGGCGGTGGCATGATGTAATGAGGCATGAAGATAATTTTCTTTTGGACTGGTATAAAGAAGAATGTGGCAGAATTTGTAATCTAATGTTTGACCTGCCAGAGAGTAAAGTCTGGACAGAGAAAACCTGGCGGATTGCTTCAGCCCTTGGATGTCCCTCAATGGAAGTGGGATAGCGTATCTATGGACCTCATCGATGGACTTCCTAGACAAGGAAGGGCAACATCAGTATTTGGGTGATAGTGGACAGACTTACGAAGAACACTCACTTTATTCCTCAAGAGTAAGAGGACGGCAACTTGGCTTGCATCGGTATATCTTCGAGAGATAGTCCGACTTCATGGGTTACCTTCCGGTATAGTGAGCAATCGTGACCCCGTCTTCACTAGTGAGTTTTGGAAGAACTTACAAGAGGCATTAGGTGCACAACTACGTTTGAGCACAACATACCACCCTCGGACCGATGGATAGACTAAGAGGGTGAATGGGGTCCTTGAGGATCTTCTGAGACTTTGTATCCCAGATTTTATAGGGACTTGAGAGGAGCATCTCCCATTGGTTGAGTTTGCCTACAACAACAGTTATTGTTCAAGCATAGGCATGGCGCCCTTCATAGCATTATATGGACAACCTTGCAGATCACCAACTTGTTGGTGGTAGTCTACAGACAGACTTCTACTTGGACCTGAGATGGTTCAAGAGACTTCTGAGAAGATTGATCTTATCCGCCAAAGAATGAAAGTAGCTCAGGATAGACAGAAATCATATGCCGATAAAAGGAGGACCGATTTGGAATTCGAAGTAGGAGATGTAGTCTTCATTAAAGTATCATCCGCCGAGGAATGCAGTTCGCCTTGGCTCGGCAGGGAAGTTAGCGCCAAGATTCGTAGCATCATTCCCTTTAGTGGAGAGGATAGGTCAGATGGCCTATAGAATTAGACTACCGAACAGACTGGTAGGCGTACACGATATGTTTCATGTTCCCCATTTGAAAGAATGTCTACACGATGCAGCAGAGGTAGTGGAGCCGAGCACACTTGAAGATGTGGAAGTTGAGAAGGAAGCATCGGCGAGAAGAGTTCCTACTCATATTCTTGGATCAGGGGTTAAGAAATTACGCAGTAAAGAGATTAGATTGGTGAAGATAAAGTGGTGAGAACACCGCGAAGATGCAACGTGGTAACCCGAAGACAACATTCGCGCTTCTTACCCTTTTCTTTTTGAGAGTACGTTCTTGATTTCTTTTCCAAGCTTTTACTTCGCATTTGCTTTTATCATAAGTATGCTTATCCTATCGTTCAAACCTTCGAACCATAGATAGAATACATTGAGACATGTTATGGTTGATGGTTGCAAGTGGATGCAAGTGTTTGCTAATGGTTTCCCGTGGATGCATACACACACATCAGGCACTAGATCGGCTCAAGCACTTACATATTGCATATGGATGTGTGTGCATTTTAATTTTCTATAGATGGAAATGATTGAATCATCATATGGATGTTGCTTTTTGGCGGATGATTGTGCACACATATAGAGCTTATACGGTATACTAGGACTCATTTTGCATACATATCGGATAAATGACACAAACATATGTTGCATTAAGGAGGTCAATTGGATATGTTGCATTAAGGAGGTCAATTGGATCAGTCGACTGCCTGATTTTCGCATAAGTGTAGGGACATATACACATAACACCTTTGCATTTGTTCATACAAGCATTAGCAAATCTTAAGGACAATGCATGCCAGCGGATGATGGATGAGCAGATGGTTGTAGGTGGTTATTAAAATAATAACATTCTTCTTAACTTGGAGATTTCGGGGATGAAATCCTTTAAATAGGGGAGAGTGTAGCACCCCAAATTTTAATACACCATAATTGTACTGTAATGACAATAAAATGAATTATATAATTAAATATTCAGAATTAAATAAAACCAGCTTCATTGTTGCATTCGTCTCCGAATTCTAGTTCAGATAGACCCTAAGTTTGCATAAATCGGGTAACATGTGATGAAGTTATGAGCATAAGAAGTTTGTACATATATAAGGAGGTTACATATGAATATATTCAAATTAATTCAAACTGAAGACAACACAAAATCAACGCAGAAAAATCATTGTACCTGGGATGACCCACAATGGGCCTGGGTCAACCTATGGGTCGACCCAAGTCAAGTGGGGTTGACCCGATATGTTGGCGGATCGAGCCACTCAATGCATGGAGGATTCCTGGTTCCGAACTTGAACTGTTTTTAATTCTAGATTTGTTCTCTGACTCAGCGCTATGTGTATGACTATGATTGAAAACCTAATAACCAATGGTGGTGGATTGTCCTAGGTAGTCTATTATATAAAGGGATGCAACTTCAATTGTTCTGCACACAAAAATTATTCTTCCTCCTTCATTCATTTATGTCGTTACAGTAGTATATGTTCTTTTGCTGTCAGTTTATTAATTAGTTATGTGTATCTATCTTCCTTTTCCTTATTCTACTGTTTATTAATTTACTACCTTTCATATATTCCTATTTTATACAATTTGATTTGATTCTATTCTCCTCCTTCATTTTTTTCCCTTTTATTTAAGCTAAGCCTAGCCCATTGAGAGTCTAGGCCACGTCCAATTTGAGATCATGCATAATTAAATTTGGGATAATATGAAATAAAAATAAAAGGGGGAATTTGGGGATATTGTTAATTCGAGAATTATTTAACTGTAATTTGGGAAAAGGGATAAAATGCATAAACTTATGCAAGCTGTAATTTAGGAATATAATTGAAAGGAATAGTATGCATATGTATAAACATGTTAAGTTTGATTTAATACAAACATTAAGTAAAGGACAAGTTAAAATAATGTAAGTACCAGATGTAGGTTAGGTAAACTGAATTACTATAGTAATTATATACGTCTGGGCAAGTGCTTATTGTAGGAAAGGGTTGTATACAAATTATAACACTACAACCATGCTTATTAATGAACTTAAACCTGCTAAGTTAAACCTGATTATTAATAAGCTAAGAGGTCCCTCGTTCTACTGTTGTATCGGGTTTTGGGGACTCTTAAATCCTAGTTACTTGGGGACACAAGCTTAGGGGGTTTGGCTTGTGTCAATCTTAGCAGGGCAAGGTGATCGTGATCGTAGCATGGCTATGAGGGTTATTATGACCCCGTAGCTAAGCCTAGCCCTGCTACGATCACCTTGCCCTACAAGGTGATCGTGATCGTAGCATGGCTTCTTTCACCAGGTCGGGTCGGAGTTGCATGGTGCTCCTTGTTTCAGGGCAAGCTATTCGGGTCGGAGAACTTCAAGCTTCGTGGATCCACCAACGGTTCGTGGGAGGGGGTGCTTCACGAGCGGGTCGGGTCGTACTTCCTCCCTTCGAACCGATCCGGTTCCTACATAATTTTTTTCAGCAATTTTTCCAGCGATTGTTTTACGCCATAAGACGGCGTTTTCGACCATTCTATCTTTTCTAATCAATCACCAACCATATCATTAAGTCATATCAACATGTACAATCAACCATAAACACCAAAACGATGAAAAATCATGCCAATATGAATCAAACATACCCAAAACCCATGGTTTTCCCCTTAATCATTTTAACTATAACTAATGATAGGATTAGTAAAACATATACAAATTAACCCAAATTTCTATCAGAGCCCTAAAATAATATTTAAGAATTTATACATATTTTTCCAGAATTTTAACATGCATAATTTCGCTAATTAATACTAATCACCCCTAATTAACCATAATTAGTGAAAAACAGTGTAAATCACTCACCTTAGCCACAAATGAATTATAGATCTGAACTTTACTACTATTTTTGGGGTTTTCCTATGCAACACAGCAACTCCAACTCTGATTTGGTGTTGATTTGCCTTGATTTGATGTAGATTAGGCTAAGACTTGATTAAACGGTGATTAGAAGGTGATTTGGGTGTTGGAGGCCATTGTTCGGGTTGTAGAAAGGTAAGTGGCGGCCGGGAAATGACAAAGAAAAGGTTTCTCTAACCCTAATCGGCCCTTATATAGCTCAAATCCCGAAATCCCCAATGGGCCTAGCTGCTAATTGCCCTATTAAGCCCATTTAAGCTGTTTTTCACCTTCCAAACCTTACTTCAGCCATATCTCCCGAACGGTAAGTCCGTTTGATCAATGCGACCACTCTACGAAAAGGTAAACCATCATCTGAATCTAATGTAAGTAGTTTCAGGTCAAAATTCCTTACAAATCAAAAGCTATTGGCGAAACAAGATTCGCCATGGGCAAAACGGTTATTTAAAAATCGGCAAAAATCGTGAACATGTAAAATGACCCCAATAGTCATTCCCCAAAGTTACACGACCATGCGACCTCATATAAAAAAGAAATAAATATTCTACGATCCTTCGATAAGTAGAATGCGGGTCGTTACACTCTCCCCCCCCCCCCCCTTAAGAAATTTCGCCCCCGAAATTCCTCAACCAAAAACATACAAAAGTGTTCCACATGCCTTTCTGTCATTCACAAACAATCAAACATACACAACAAGCCTACCCTAGCATGTGGTTTACTAACAAGGGAAGAAACTATCACTATTTAAATCTTACTAGGCAAAGAGTTCTCGATGCGATTCCCTTATGCTCTCCTCTATTTCCTAAGTACAGTCACTCTCATTCTCGCCCACTGAACCTTGACCAGTTTCACCGCCTTCCTTCGAAGTTGCTTCGTATCTCTCTCAACAATACAGGTCAGCTTGCGGTTTCCAACCGCCTCGGTTTCTACTTCGATGTCATCCAACTGATCCGATGAAATAGTCATATCGGGGTCGGGCACTAACTTCCTTAAATGTGAGAAATGAAACACGTTATGAACTCCCGCCATCATGTCTGGCAACTCAACTTTATATGCCAAATTCCCAACTTGCTCGAGAACTGGGAATGGACCAACAAATCTTGATGCTAACTTGCCTCTCCTGCCAAATCGAGTCACGCTCTTTAACAGAGAAATCTTGACAAACACCAAGTCGCCAATGGAGAATTTTAAGTCTCTTCGCCTCTTATCAGCATAACTCTTCTGCCTATCTTGGGCAGCCTTCATTTGCTATTGGATAACCTTGACCTTATCTGAGGTTTCTCTTACCACATCTGGCCCAAGGACGAATTTCGCACCGGTTTCTAACCAACATGATGGTGAGTTGCACGGTCTTCTGTACAAAGCTGCGAATGGAGCCATACCAATACTGGATTGATAACTATTATTATATGCGAATTCCACTAGATGCAAATGGTCATCCCATGACCCTCCAATATCTAATATGCAAGCTCTCAAGAGACCTTCTAATACTCGATTCACCCTCTCTGTCTGACCATTGGTTTAAGGATGGTACGCGGTACTGAGATGTAATTCTGATCCTAAAGCCTCTTGTAAGCTCTTCCAAAATCCACTAGTAAACAACGAATCTCGGTCACTCACATTGCCTTTGGGTACTCCATGAAATCTCACTACCCACTTCATATACAGTTCTACTAACTTAGCTGTCGTTCTATTCGGCTTCACGGCTAAAAACCTTGCACTCTTAGTTAATCGGTCCACAATCAACCAAATGCTATCATAGCCCGATGTAGTCCTTGGTAACCCATCAATGAAGTCCATTGAGACTTGTTCCCATTTCCATTCTGGAATTTCCAATGGTTGCAGCAAACCACTAGGCTTCTTTTGCTTGGCTTTAACAAGCTGGCAGTTCATACATTTGAATATAAACTTCCCAACGTCTCTCTTCATCCCTTCCCAGTAGTAGGTCTGCTTCATGTCTCGATACATTTTGTTACCACAGGGATGTATAGTTAGTTTTGAGTGATGGCATTCTCTAAGCACTTCATCTCTCAATCCATTAACATTAGGTACAACTAACCTCCCATTCTTTCTGAGCCATCCATCTCGATCAAGCTCACACTTGTTCATCTCCTCACCGTCGGTACTCATTTCTAACTTGGAGATGATTTTTAGTAGGTTAGGATCGTCCCTCTGACTAGAACCAATCCGACCAATCAAAGTGGTTCTGATCGTCAAATTTTCTAACATTTCTGGATCCAATTCGCACTTTGGTCTGAAATCATACCCAGTGATATACTCCATTTGCTTCCATTCTAGAATTATAGCCCCTAAACTGGCATGTCTCCTACTCAATGCATCGGCTACTGCATTTCCCTTTCCTGGTGTATATGCGATATCAAAATCATAGGAAGCCAAGAATTCTGACCATCTTTGCTGTCGGAGATTTAGATGCTTCTGAGAGGAGAGATACTTTAACGATTTATGATCGGTAAACAACACGAATCTTTCTCCCAAGAGATAATGTCTCCACATCTTCAATGCGAACACGATCGCTGCCAATTCCAAATCATGGATCGGATATCTTTTCTCATGAGGTTTCAGTTGCCGACTAGCGTAAGCTACTACCCTACTTCCTTGCATCAATACAGCACCTAGTCCGGTACCACATGCATCCGTGTATACTGCATCTGTTCATTCACTTTAGGAATGACTAACACTGGTGCACGCGTCAACTTTTCCTTTAGACTCTTGAATGCATATTCACACTTTCCGTCCCAGATGAAAGCTTGGTTCTTCTTGGTCAACTGAGTTAACGGTGCTGTTATCTTGGAGAAGTCCTGAATAAACTTACGATAATATCCAGCCAATCCCAAGAAACTTCTTACGTCGGTTGCGTTCTTGGGTGTAGACCAACCCTATACCGTAGCCACCTTTGCAGGGTCCACGACAATACCATTCTCTGAAACAACATGGCCCAAGAATCTCACTTCCCTCCTTCAGGAGTGACACTTAGAAAATTCCGCTTTCCATTGGTGTTTTATCAACACCTCCATCACTATCCTCAAATGTTCCTTGTGTTCTTCCTCTGTCCTCAAGTAAACCAATATATCGTCTACGGACACCAGAACAAACTTATTTAATATATCCCTGAATAGGTATTCATAAGATCCACAAAATATCCTGGAGCATTGGTCAGCCCGAATGGCATGATCAATCACTCATAGAATCCAGACGGCATCCGAAATGCTGTTTTAGGAATACTCTCAACTGCTACTTGGAGCTGATGAAATCTTGTTATGAGGTCCAATTGGGAGAACACCCTTGCTCCCTCCAGTTGATCAAACAAATCATCTGTCCGTGGAAGAGGATACTTATTCTTCCTAGAGACTTTATTTAACTCGCGATAGTCCACACATAAACGAAGGGAACCATCTGCCTTGGTAGCAAATACAACTGGTGCTCCCCATCGGAGACACTTCTTCTGATAAATCCCTTCTTCACAAGATCGCTTACTTGCACCCCGAGCTCTCGCTGCTCCCTTGGTTTCATACGACGAAGTGGCATCACTATAGGTCTGTATTTTTCACTAACTCAATCTCTCAGTGTGGTGGAAGTCCGGTCACTTCCTCGAAGATATCCGGATACTGGCCAGCAATGGGCACATCTGACAACTCATCATGCGGGATGTCGAGGGAATTTAGAAAACTAGCCATCACCCCATCACTAGGTAGACCACCAAACACTACCCTCCGCCCATCATCTGCTCTAACTGTTACCAAAAAGCCCACACAGTCTACCACCACCCCATATCTTTAGAGCCAATCGACTCCCAAAATAATGCCAAACCCAGTAAATCCCAAAACAAAGCAATCACAAATAAACATGCATCCATGACTCGATAAGACCACATTACAATAAATCGTACTAAGGCTCGTCGAACCACCAATCGGGTTCGTCACCGCTAAAGGTCTATCGACTATCTCGGGTTCCAATCCTAACCTATCTACCCGGTCACTAGATATGAAGGAATAGGAAACCCCAGTATCAAACAGTACTCGAACAGGAACATCATAAACAGAAAGCATACCTTGAATGATGACATTCTTTCCTTTCTCCACTGCAGTTGGGGCATTCGACGAAGAAGGAACAACATTAATAGCATATGCTTTCACAATCTACTTCTCTTTGGGGGGTTGCGGACATTTATCCTTGTGATGTCCCACTTGGCCGCAGATAAAGCACTTCCTGTCCGCTGGGTTCGCTAGACACTCTTTGGCATAGTGGCCCTTCTTGCCATAGCTAAAGCACTCAACTTCTTTCTTATTCTTGTTTTGACCATCCTTAGCTTGGCTTTGTTTCCTCTTATTCTGAGAATTATTCTTGCCTCCACAGCTTGCTCGCGACTTTGGCTCTCCTGTAGATGCAACAGCGACTTCAGTCTTGGTCTTAGGATAAAGGCTCTCTGACCTTAATGCTTCCCTGTCAATTAATTCAAAAGTCTAATAAATATGGTTCATAAGTCTTTCCCCCAAGTACTGATCTAAGCCTGTTATGAACTTCTCATTCTTCTTCTTAGGGGTGTCAATAAGGGATAATCCATACTTCAATAAAGTATCGAACTCAGCAATATATTCCGAGACTGCCCTACCATCCTGTTTAAGCTCCAAGAACTTCCTAAACAACTCTGACTTCCGGGCGGCTGGGATAAACTTGCCACTGAAGCGAGCTTTAAATTGATTCCATGTAACTTGATCCTCGGGAGTAGCTGCCTTAATAGCATTCCACCAATTCCTAGCCCATCCATGCAGCTGACGGGATGCTAGCTTCCTCTTCATCGCGTCTTCGATTCCCAGATCCTCGAAGATACGCTCACAACTATCAAGCCAATCATGAACTTCTGTAGCCGATTCCGTTCCATGGAACGGCTTCCCACCAAGACTAGTGAAGTCCTTACAGAGCTTGGCAAAATCGGCCCAAGGCGCTTGCACCGCTGCACCACCACCATTTGCAGCATTAGGAGCTGCACTCTGAACATCCCTAAGCATCTCTCTCATGAAGTCAGTGAACATCGTCCTCATATCAGGATCATTCCTATTATTGGCTCCTGAACCAATATTCCTCGTATATCGGTTCATCATTCAATCTGTAAGGAGAAAATGATTAACTATCTCTTCAACGGTGTCAGTGCAGTGCGAATCCATCCTTAGATATACTAATAGTATATATATAGCCTTTGGAAACCAAAATATCACAAATACGTTCTCTCATATACGTACACTATCTCTCTCGGGTGTCTTTCTCTATGTTAACTACACAACCTAGAGCTTTGATACCAAGTGTGACAGTCCGCCCCGCACCAGCCGGCATTTCCAAAGAAAGTGCGTTGTGCCAATACCCGACTAGCACGGGACGCTCGCCAAATAAAGGAAAAGAAAGGAATTTGAACTAACAAGGAACCTGTAGATTGTCTCACAGTGAATGAGATAAAATATAATAATAACATAACTTTGACATAAAATAGGCGAGACAGTGCATAAGCTGAAAACTAAACCATCATAGCAGCACAAATCCAAAATACAGCTTATCATCCAAATTAACATTATTACAACTTTGAAATACTGTCTCTAACGCAAAATGAAAATGTACACTGCTAATGCCCAAAGTAGTGACCAGCAACAACACAGGGACAATATATATATATATATATATATATATCATACGTGGAAGCCTCTTGCTCGTCTCCAGTACAACTACTCGTGCATAATCACCTGACCTCTCTCTAGTCTGCCCGTTTAAGAGAACTTAGAGTAATAAGAAGTGACATAAAACTCTGGGTCAGACAAAATTATGGTATGAGCGATAAGTAGAAAAACAGAACAATAACATGTATGCATAACCATACCTGAACCTGGACCTGTAACCAAAGAGTTAGCATTACAGGATGTACAATACTCTAAGGTGACACTAACACATGGTGTAAAAATAATGGGGAGGGGGTCTGCATGTCATGGTGATAGCAAAACATCAAACATAGCAATCATCCTCACATCTCTCACTCAGTGCTTAAAGCATACGATATCTACCACTCTGATCACCCAATTCTTTGTTACGATCACTCTGCCCTATGGAGTCATGACGGCTCCGCTACACTGATCCGTAACCACTAATACTTTTCTATGTCCACTCTGCCCCCATGGAGTCATAACAACTCCACTGCAATGGCTCATAGCCCTATTACGATCACTTTGCTCCATGGGGTCATAACAAACCCACTGCACTGATCCATAGCCACTAATCCACCCCAGTGGTGAGTCAAAGCTATAAACATCGATAACCCTTTGCACACGCCCCGCAGCAAAGTCCAACTCACGAAGTTAACTCATTAGTTCCCATCTGGATCCTGGATTCTACTTCCCATTTGGACTACCTTTGCATCTCTGGTTTTGGTTTCCTTCGGATCGGTTCGGTCATTCTTCTTATCTTCGGTTCGGTTCGGTCGAGATAAATGCTCCAACAATCATTGGTTCGGTTATGTGCATCCTTGGCTTGTATTCATGGCTACCAATCTGTTCAGGTCGTGATCTTTGGGTCGGGGTAGCTCCACGTCTCGGTTCGGGTGTGCAAGCACAGTGCGTGGACTACCAAGCAGTTCAGGTCGGGCTATGCTCCCCAGAGTGGTTCGGATCGGTTCGTTCTTCTTCCACCAGGTCGGGTTGGAGTTGCATGGTGCTCCATGGTTCGAGGCAAGCAGTTCGGGTCAGAGAACTTCAAGCTTCGTGGCTCCACCAGCGGTTCATGGGAGGGGGTGCTTCACGAGCGGGTCGGGTCATACTTCCTCCCTCCGATCTGATCCGGTTCCTACATAGTTTTTTTCTGCAATTTTTCCAACGATTGTTTTACGCCGTACGACGACATTTTCGACCATTCTATCTTTTCTAATCAATCACCAAGCATAGCATAAAGTCATAGCAACATGTACAATCAACCATAAACACCAAAACGATGAATAATCTTGCCAATATGAATCAAACATACCCAAAACCCATGGTTTTCCCTTTAATCATGTTTAACTATAACTAATGATAGGATTAGCAAAACATATCCAAATAAACCCAAATTTCTATCAGATACCTAAAATAATATTTAAGAATTTATACATATTTTTCCAGAATTTTAACATGCATAATTTCTCTAATTAACACTAATCACCCCTAATTAACCATAATCAGCGAAAAACAATGCAAATCGCTCACCTTAGCCACAAATGAATTATAGATCTGAACTTTACTACTATTTTGGGGGTTTTTCCTATGCAACACAACAGCTCCAACTCTGATTTGGTGTTGATTTGCCTTGATTTGATGTAGATTAGGCTAAAACTTGATTAAACGGTGATTAGAAGGTGATTTGGGTGTTGGAGGCCATTGTTAGGGTTGAAGAGAGGTAACTGGCGGCTGGAAAAAACGACGAAAAGGTTTCTCTAACCTTAATCAGCCCTTATATAGCTCAAATCCCGAAATCCCCAATGGGTCTAGCTGCTAACTACCCTATTAAGCCCATTTAAGCTGTTATTCACCTTCCAAACCTTATTTCAGCCATATCTCCTAAATGGTAAGTCCGTTTGATCAATGTGACCACTCTACAGAAAGGTAAACCATCATCTGAATCCAATTGAAATGGTTTCAGGTCAAAAATCCTTACCAATCAAAAGTTATAGGCGAAACAAGATTCGCTAGGGGAAAACGGTCATTTAAAAATTGGCAAAAATCGTGAACATGGAAAATGACCCCAATAGTCGTTCCCCAAAGTTACACGACCATACGACTTCATATGAAAAAGAAATAAATATTTTGCGATCCTTCGATAAGTAGAATGCAGGTCGTTACAAAATAGGTATGTGTTATATAAGTTGCTGGGTTAGGGAGTGATACACCCTACCGTTGGGGCTGACACAGGGTATTTACTTAATATGGAGTCGATGGCTTGGGTAATAATTAGGGTACACCTAATCCTGCTGTTATGTAATTAGGGTAGCACCCAGTCCTGTTATGTAATTAGGGTAACACATAATCGTGCTGTAATCCTGATGTTCCTATTAAGTAATTAGGTTAACGCCTAATCCTGTTATACTAGTATTGGTGCAGAGAAAACCTCTTTTTAGGGATATAAATGAGAAGCTTTACTCGATCATTGCTTAATCTTAATGCCCTGTTTATCTTGTTTACTTATTGCCTTATATGCTATTGTACTTTCTCATCCAGTCTTCTTTATTTGTCTTGATATCTCTATTTTATGCATATACTGAAAATCATTGGAACTCGCTAGGCTTTCTATCAGTCGTATTTTTGTTTTCCTTCTTTCTCTTTCTTCCCCCTCTCAGATCCTCGGAGTGGTAGCACTCCTCAGTGACTAGGACTTTCTCTTTCAGCTTGGATCTGGAAATTCTCAGATGTACCACTTTGATTTACTTTCTACACTATTATGGCTTAATATGAGGGATATGGTTTTGTATTAATGCACTCTGATATTTTCATTATGAGTAGATGGGTTATTTGAGTTTTTTATGTAACTAGTTTGATGATTAACCTAATTCAAAACAATGCTTTTACTTTTAAATAAAAGTTGAATTTTTTGCTGTTTTCTTATATATGTCTTGTTAAATTTTGTTATTGTTTACCTATTGCGCTTCACGAAATTTAATGCATTCTCTTATAAGTGACATTAACGGACGTAGGGTGTCATGGGCTGCCTACCTTTATATAGACTACCTAAGACAATCCACCACCATTAGATATTTGGTTTCAAATCTAGCCATGCACGTAATGCTAAGTCAGCGGACTGACCCAGATATAAAAGCAGTCCTGGTACAGAACTCATAATCGGGCTTGCATGTCACTGGGTCAACCCCTACCTACCGGGTCGAACCATGGTTGACCCTTCTTGACATGTGTCGACCCATAGATCAACACAGGTCGTTATGGGTCGTCCCATGACCTGCGATATTTTTTCTCTATTTGAATTTCAAATTGTTTTTTAAACTTTGAAAGCTCATGTCTTCTTCATATGTTATCTGATTTATGCCCACTTGAGGTCTATCTGAACCAAATTTCCGAGATGAACATGATGGTAAATTCAATTTTACTTAAATTTGAATATTTAATAAAGTAATACCTATTTTAATATCTTTATTATACAGTTACAGTGTATTAAATTATGCGGTGTTACAACAGACCATCCATTTTTCATTAAGTATTTTGAGTAGAACACTTGACTCGCATATGATGCAAGAATAAATGGCTCATCATCAACGTTTTCTTTGTTTTCAATTTCCTTAAATTAGTCATGATCAGGTTTCAAGCGGGATCTATTTTGCAACCATTGACCTTATCCTCGACCTTTACCCAGTCACAATAAAAACTACCTATTTGAAGTGAGTGTAATCCAACTCAAGTATCTGTTGAATGACTCCTTAATACGTTGTTTTTGCATCCTTATAATTTTTACCCTAACCACTTTCTCTAAATTTAGTGATTGCTCTCATTCATACATTGCTATTTTGTGTTACTAGATGGTCTTCGTAATTTTTCGTTGGGAATGAAAACCCATTCACTTGATACTTCATTTTACTACGCGCCATGAAGTTCAGGCCGTGCACTTGCTGCTACAAAGTTGGATCAACATCTCACGAAGGTGTAATATTGTCCAGTTATAAACACATGAAATACTTAAGACGGTGTAATACCTCGTTACGTAACCATAGAGTAAAACTTCGACCGGCTTCCAGAGTTGTAACCCTGCCTCAAGGTTAAAATATGGTAATTTTTACATATGATTCATAACTCCTACGAAAATCAAATTATATAAATGTATATATAAATTGAATTTAAAAAATGGGAAAAATTCATGAACTTACTTCTTACATTCATCCAATCCATCGTACTTGTTAAGGACCCATCTACGCACTTGTTTAAACTACACTTGGGTTAACGCTATGTCTTTACCATTATCTAGAGGTATCTCACTAGCAAACTCATCGTCATCGTCTAAAAATGCTTCACGGGGTTGTTTATGATTTTTATCACCTCCGTTTGACATATATTCCATGCTGTAAAGACTAGCTTCTTGTACAATATATCCTCCTGCAATGATCTTTTGTTGCTCACATATCCTTTATATGTTTTCATCAACCTATGAATGTGATCGGTTGTATAAAGTAAAATATAGGTATCTATATTGAATAATGATGTACATAACATAAAATATAAATTTACCATTTAAAGGGATACATCCATATGTATTTGACAAGACCATAAATCAATGCTTTATCATCTAAGTGAACTATAAAGTGGTACTGATATCAAAAAATGTCGACGGAAAATGTTTTTCAAAAACACACATTGCTTCTACTAAGCTAGCCTTTGATATTAAAAGATGGTCCATGTTGATTACCTTTGAGCACAAAACGTTAAAGAACATACTAATACGATGAACAACATTTCGTAGATCCTTATGTTGTGGATATTAATGTTGAAGCAAAACTGGAAGCAAATATTGCATTATTACATGGTAATCATGTGACTTCATATTTCTTAGTTCAGGAGGATTGATGACCACATTGTTGTCGAAGTTAGAAGAGAATTTGTTATGCACTTTCAGATTTTTCAAAACGGTGCAAAACCGCATTTTTTCTTCTTTGCTCAATGTGAAAGTTTCCTTTGGTATGATTATTTTATTCGTTTAAGGAGCTTTTGTCACCCACAACTTTTGTTTAATATCCATTATTTCTAAATCCTTGCATGCATTAATGCCATCTTTTGACTTATCTTTAAGAACCATAATGGTTTTGATGAGATGCTCTATGACATTCTTCTCTGTGCGCATAACATCAATATTATGCCAGATCAAATTTGTTTTCCAATATGTTAAATCAAAGAAGATAGACCTTCTATACCATCCAGAAACTTTGTCAACTTCTTCATTGGTTGATTTTTTCCATTTTCGACCAATAACTTTTTTTTTACCGACTTTCATTTTGATATTTGCTACTATCTTTTCAACTTGAAAAATGACAATGGCCATTTAGGACGATGAAGTTCTTGCTCGTTGTTGAAAGTTGTCTTATCGTATCGAAACTTGTGTTCGTTTGCAAGAAACATTCGATGTTCCATGCAACACATCTTCTTAGTTTCAAGAAGATGATAAGAACAAGTGTTTTCCTAACAAATTGGACATGAAAAGTAACCATGAGTTGTACATCCTGATAAAGTCCTAAAAGCAGGATGATCATGGATTGCCCACAGCACCCTCGCTCTCATTGTGAACTCAGATGAATTTAACAAGTCAACTATAATGACTCCTTTCCATTACTTCTTTAACTCATTTATCAACAGTTGTAAATAAACACCAATATCCTTCCCTGGTTGTATAGGCCAAAAACAACAATGTTAACATTGAGAACTCTCATTTCATGCACATAGATGGCGGAAGAGTATATGGTACTACAATTACTGTTCAAAACTATAAGAGTTAGATAGAGAAGCATGTGGACAAAAAACATCTGTTGCTATTCCAAATGTGACAATTCATGGCTCGGCAATGAATGTTTGGTCAAAAGAATGTGCGGCTTTCCATTGGGAAGTGTTCCATGGATGACACATTATGGTTGGATCAGATTTGGCATGACATGCCAAGTCATCGCATTTGTTACCCATGGTACAGTATACAGTCTCTTCAATCTTGGAATTAAAGGAAAATGTCTTAGCATCTTTCGAGGCACTTTGGTGCCTTTTCTCTTTTCATTGAATAATGACCTATATCTTGGCTCATTGTAATTTGTACAAGAAATTTTGTTTGCATCATCATTCCAGTATTCATAAGTTTTGTAATCCATCCCAATTTGCTTAATGATCTTCTTCACATAGGTGTACTTTGTCGGCAGCGTATTACCTTCGGGGAGTAACTCCTTTATTTTTTCGAGGAGTGTATTCACACCATTATCTGAAAACCAATATTAGGTCTTCAAGCTATTCAGTTTCACAATTGCATACAACTTCATCATCCCCTTGGAATATGAAGGACATAATGGCTCTTTTACCCTATCAAAAAGTGATTTATACTTCTTACTTTCATGGGCCTGCCAATCGTCATAATCCATAGATTGCTCCCCAACATTAGCATGATCATGCAACATATTTTTAGGTTGAAAATGATGAAACCTCTCTGCATCATTGATATATTCCATCCTAATATGTTCAGATTCATCACTAATTGTGGCATGACTAACTTGTTGTTGTTTTTCCATCTCTGCACTTTTTTGCTATGAAAATACCACACTGTATATGATTCGATAATACCCCATCTAAGCAAATGATAACAAATTACCTCTAATTTTATTGTCTTTATATTTTTGCATCAGATGTAAAGGCATAAATACACTCCTTTCTTCCCACCATTTTCTACAACAAAACTAATAAACTTCTACACCCCGTCCACGTAGTATATAGATCTTATATCAGATTCATTTATCCAATGTTTGTCTATGATAAAAGACATGCTACACTCATATACCATATATAAAAGAACATTAGATGTGAATATAATATACTTGCTTCATAATCAACTTAAAAATGACAATGAAATCAGACATTTAATAACTTTTGATTTAAACATAACGAAGGCGGTAATTTGCCTGCATACAATCATGTAGTTGAGTGTGAAGCCTCCTTATCTCTTCTTCATATTCCAACTCATAAGTAGTGGCCCTAATTGGGAAACATTCATCTATCTATTATCCAAATTCACATGCATTTGGATGAAGCGAACAACGATAGTGTCAGCGGCTAACATCGTTTCCATGTCGGATGGTTAAGATTCGTGCTTCAAAACCACAGTAACATACAACATTTGCATATTGAACCTCATCTTCCCTAACGATATTTTGGGAAGGAGAAATTAAACTTCGAGACCTTTGGGTATGTTAAGAAGGTGGTTCTGATGTTAGTGATCTATCTGCATCTTGTGTATCCTTAAGTCTAGCTCTCTATCACGCAAATCTCTGTAGTGTCGCTATTCCATTTCAATGTACCACGAAGTCCATTCTCTGGGTGAAGATGGATTAGGATTTGATGTTCCACATAGAATGTTAGTGTATTCGTATGAGGTTGGATATTAAATCGGCATTAAATTTCAAGCTGGAAAAATGTATCTTGGTTAACAAGACAGTCCAACACATGTAAGTGCAACACAATTACATTAACTCTTGTAATGTAAGTGAAACACTAAAGCTTATATAAACCACAATATCATCTTTGTATAAACTTCACGGCACTATATCTTAGAATCAACTCATATGTATATTAAATGTATATAAACAAATAGTATATAACTAATAATATATAAAAACTACATTTTTTTGGAACCAAAACTGTAACACCCCACGTCCATTAATGTCACTCACAAAGGGATTGCATTAACTTCCATGGAGCATTTTAAGTGTGTATAGAACATAAACTTAACAACAAGACGGATATAAACCGTACTTAAAAATGTAAAACTTTATTCATTGCTGTGGTAAACACATAAGTTTGGTTACATCATCAAAAACCAGAGTCAAAGTACATAATGCCCATCTTGACTAAATCAAAGTACATAAATTGAAAGACATAACCACAGTACAAAATAGCTATAAATAAGAGAGGCTGAACTTTACTTCAGCGATCCAAGCAACTTCTAAAAGCAAGAGATACAGCTATCCAAAATCAAGCTCCACTGGTGCTTGTTCCAACCTGAGCACCTGGGGGGGAAAGGAAGAAAAGAGGAGGAAACAAAGGGGGTCAGACATAAAGTCTGGTGAGTGCGATAACTTTAACAATATAATTACCAAAATAACTGGGCTAAGGCATAAGCTGGAAAATAAGGAATGACTGTAAACAATTGAGTATGGCAGAGTAAACAAGGAAATAAGGTTGAACTAAGATAACATTAAAGCGCACCTAAACCACTATAAGATAATTACTATACTGCACCACCACTACTATACTGCACCACCATTAGTCACCCTAAGGTTGATCCCGCCTACAGAACTTAATAATGATAATGATAGTTTCATGCACCCCTAGTTGCCTTTATAGGTGCCGCCTGCCCCTATCTCCACTAGGTGTACCCACTACCCCCATGCGATCGGCTCCCTAACTCGTAGGTACCCGTGCTGGCCCCACAGTGGGGTGTATCACTCCCCAAAGTGGCAACCCGATACCACCAATAATGCATGGCTTATATCCACACGACGCAAAAACGTCTTACCTACCAGCCCGGGTCCACACACGCATATGAACCCGTTGGACTTGTGTTGCCACCGCTAACCCGGTTTGGCCTCTTATAGTCAAGCCCAGTATGCGTGTCCCGTCCTCGACTTGGGTCGAGCTGACAAAGATACGTATGGGTTACTGGTTGAAACGGGCCCCCATTACTTGACACAAGCTATCCACCTAAGCTTGGTCCCCTCTAGTACATCCCACTTAACCCTCTTCTTATTCATGTTCACTTACATGTTTCAATTTTTGTTAAGTGTTTCTAATCATATTTCAAATGCCACCCAAGGCACCCACTAGATTCCACATGCCACCCAAGGAACCCACTTAACCCCCTCATGTCCCACTACATGTTTATCTAGTTAAGTGTTTCTTAATTCATTAAGATCGTAACCTTATAAAGACCTCCCACATTAAACTGGCATTTGTGGAAGTTGGATTTACCTGGCGGGTCCGGGCAGTCTTACACCACAAACGAGCCTAACCTCATGTCTTTACAACTGTTACGCATTTAATTTATGCCTAAGACCTCCCACATTAGACTGGCATTTGTGGCAGCTGGATTTGCCGGGAGGATCCGGGCAGTCTTACACCACAAAAGAGCCTAACCTCGTGTCTTAGAAGATTAATTACACATAATTAATTATTCCCCAATTTGAATTATTTTCCCTATTCAAATTATCAATCAATTCCAAATTTAACTATGGCCATAGTTGACTCAATTATGTCCATCTATTTATGGTATGCAAAATCATACCAATTTTCATCACAAATTAATTTTATGCCATTTAAGGCATTTATGACAATTCTCAATGTTAATTTTTTTAATATTATCCCATTGCCCCACGTTGTACGTTCGTTCGTTTAACGTAAAATATACGTTAGACTCGAATAGTCTAACTCATGGAATAAAGAGAAAACATCACAACATACATATAATTAAAAATAGATCCAAACATAAGGGGTGAACTTGCATGTGTGAATGATGTTCTACATCTAAAACTTGCATAGGCCAAAGTTACAACTTTCATAAAACTACATATGTCATAGATCCAAATCTAAAGGTGTAAACTTGTTTAGGTAATGGTCACAACTTGTGTAAATCATGTATGTCATAGATCTACATCTAAAGGTGTAACCTTGCATAGGCAATAACCACTAACTTGCATAACATGAATCATATTCCAAACTCATATATTTATATAAACTTGCATATGTGATTTATGAAACATAACAATGGTGTAAACTTGCATAGGCAATAACCACAAACTTGCATAACATGATTCACATTCCAAATCAACACCTAAACTTGCATACATACATATGATTTATCATATGAATCAACATAACCAAACTAGCATATGAAATATCATCATGAATTGGTCAATTATAAAATTACAACATAGATGATAACATCCCAACTTTACAACATAGATGATAATCATTATAGAATTTACAACATAAATGATAACATCACAATTTTACAACATAATTAATAACATGCGGTCAATAATTCACAACATAGCCATATGATTCGCATCATAACTCAATCCAATTAAATTGCTAATTATTTTATTAAAAAAATCGAACTCACAACTCAAATAAGGTCTTGAGTTCTGAAGTTGAATTAGCTTTCCTTTGAAGTAGATTCGTTGTTAGAGTTGAATAGAATTGAATTTGATTAGCTTTCTTCCTCTCTAATTGGTGGCGGTTATTCTGAGTTGCAAGGTAACGGCATAGAGGCCATGAATCTAATTTTAATTTGATTTTAAGGTTTGAGTCTATAGGTGTTTTTATAGAGTTTAGGATTAGTTTAAGCCATCCGATCAACCCAGAATTAATCCCAGCCAATCAGAGCAGATCAGAAACCCTAATGAGTCAGCACACAGTCATTAACATGTCACTAATCAAACCTGCCCAGGGCGAGGGGGCAAGTCGACCCCCAGGCGACCCTATGGTCGACCTGGTCAGGGTAGGTCGACCCCCAGGTCGACCGTATGGTCGACCTGGTCAGGGTAGGTCGACCCCCAGGTCGACCCTATGGTCGACCTGGCCCTGGCGGGAATTTTCCCGCCTAGCCCATCTGACTCTGAAATTTGAATTTTCGAAATTTATTTTGAATTTTCTGAAACTTCCGACGGCCATAACTTCTTCATACAAAGTCCAATTCACGCAAACTCGGACTCTATCTCAACCACAATTCCGAGACGAACACAATGGCACAACCCGTTTCCCTTAATTCTCACATCTGAGATTAGTTATTCTTTAATTTGTTACTATAGTGTTAATAGAAGTACGGAGTGTTACATTCCCCCCTCCTTAAAGGATTTCGCCCCCGAAATCTCCAAGTTAAGGAGAATGCATATCCTAACATCCAAACAACCATCTACTCAACCATCAAACACCGGCATCCATTGTCCTTATTAAATTCCTAATGTTGTTTGAACATATGCAAGAAGTGCGTGTATATGTTCCTTATCTAATGCAAAATTAGGCGGTCTACTGATTCAGTTGACTTCCTTAATGCAAACCATGATAGTGCCATGCATCCATTATGTATGCAAAAGAATCCTATCGATACATATTATTTCTACATGTGTGCACAACCATTCACCAAAATGCAGCATCCATATGATAACACAACCATTATACATCCATTACTTAAATATGTACACACATTTAATATGCAATATGCAATATGAAGTGACTGAGCCGATCTAGTGCTTAGAGTGTGTGTATATGCATCCACGAGCAACCACTTGCATCTACATGCATCCATCATACACAACATGTCTCAAACACATGTTTCAACCATAGGACTATCCTATCTAAAGGTCAAAGATACTAGTGAGAGGACATACTAAAGATAAAACAAGTACAAGCTAAGCGATAAAGGAGAAATTAAAAGACATACCCTCGAAAAGAAAAGGGTACAATGAACGAATCTTCTCTTCCGTCTCCCAAGTAGTGTTGCTCTCATCATCTCCCCATTGCACTTTGACTAGCATGACCTCTCAATTCCTCAACTTCTTAATCTCCGACCCAAGAATGCACGTAGGACCTCGTCGAATCGTCACATCACGCTCGATCTCCACCTCTCTAAGCAAGCTCGGCTCTACCACTTCCGCGGTCTCATGCAAGCACTTCCTCAAATGTGATACATGGAATACATCGTGTACACCACTAAGTCTCTCGGGAAACTCCACTCTATACGCCATCTGTCCAATCCTCTCCTTAATAGGAAACGACCCTATGAACCTTGGTGCTAACTTCCCAATGGATCCAAAGCGAACCACATTCCGTAATGGAGACACCTTGACAATGACCATGTCCCCAATATAAAACTCAAGATATGTCCTCCTCTTGTCCGCATAAGATTTCTGCCTATCTTGCGCCGTCTTCATCCTCCTTCGAATCAGATTGATCTTTTCCTAAGTCTATCTAATCATATCGGGCCCAAGCAAGATCTTATCTGTAGAATCCCACAACATGTAGGGGAACGACACAGCCATCCATAAAGAGCCTCGAACGGTTCCATGCCAATGCTAGACTGAAAGCTATTATTATATGCGAAGTCCACCAACGGAAGATGTTCCTCCCATGTACCTCCGAAGTCTAAGACACACAACCTCAATAGGTCCTCTAGAATACGATTCACCCTCTCGATCTGGTAGTCCGTCTGAGGATGATATGTGGTGCTCAAACATAACTGAGTTCCTACCGCCTCTTGCAAGCTCTTCCAAAATTCGCTAGTAAAGATAGGATCGCGGTCGCTCACTATGCTAGAAGGAACACCGTGCAAACGAACTATCTCTCGAATGTATACAGAGGCTAACCATGGAGCAGTCCTCTTACTCTTTACGGGAATGAAATGGGTGCTCTTAGTAAGTCTGTCTACCACGACCCAAATCCCCGTATTACCCTTCCTTGACCTCGGTAATCCATCAATAAAGTCCATCGAGTCACTTTCCCACTTCCATTGTGGAACCTCCAATGGGTGAAGCAACCCACCGGGTTTCTTTTGCTCTGCTTTTACTTGTTGGCACACCAAGCATCTAGCTATAAACTCTGCCACATCCCTCTTCATGCCGGCCCTAAAGTAAACTCGTCTCATGTCCATGTACATCTTGTCCCCGCAGGGATGGATGGTCATCTTCGAATGATGTGCATCATCAAGAATGGTCTTCCTCAAATTCTCGTCTCATGGTACACAAAGTCTACCGTCCCTTCGTAACCAACACTTATCATCTAGGGTATACCTACTGAGATGGCTCGATGACTCCCCCCTTTTGAGCTTCTCTACTAACTCAACCAACTGTGGGTCATCTCGTTGTGCCTCACTAATCCATCCCAAAAGCGTAGGTCTGATCTCTAAGGATGCTAGCAAACTGGGTACAAAGTCAACGGAAGGTTTAAAGTCAAACGTAGAGATGAACTCTAAGCTTCGCCACTCAATAAACAACGGACTCCAGGATAACCTTTTCCTATTTAAGGCGTCTGCCACCACGTTACCCTTGCCAGGGGTATATGCTATCTCAAAATCGTAGGATGCTAAGAATTCCATCCACCTTTGCTGCCTTAAGTTCAAGTCCTTCTGAGAGAACAAGTATTTTAGCGATTTGTGGTCAGTGAACAATTCGAATTTCTCGCCAAGAAGATAATGGCGCCAAGACTTAAGCCCGAAAACAATAGCGGCCAACTCTAGGTCATGTGTAGGGTAATTTTTCTCATGCACTCTCAACTGCCTCCCTCCATAGGCTATTACCCTTCCCTCTTGCATTAAGACTACGCCTAGTCCTATCCCACAAGCATTGGTATAAATGGTAAATGGCTTACTCCCATCTGGCAACACTAAGACTGGGGCTGTGGTTAAAGCTCTCTTTAAACGTTGGAACGCATCATCACAATCTACGTCCCACATGAAAACTAAGTTCTTCTTCGTCAAGCGTGTTAATGGGGCTGATATTTTTGCGAAGTCTTTGATAAACTTCCTATAGAAGCCAGGCAACCCTAAGAAACTCCTCACCTCGGAAGCATTTTTAGGGACCTTCCAATCTTGGATGGCCACTACCTTTGCGGGATCCACAGCTATCCCTTCTTTGGAAACCACGTGCCCTAAGAATCGCACTTCCTTCCTCCAAAAGTGACATTTAGAAAATTTAGCTTTAAGGTTATGCGTTCGAAGGGTCTCCAACACTTCCCTAAGGTGTAGGGCATGTTCTTCCTCATTCTTAGAAAAGATCAAGATGTCGTCCACAAAGACTACCACGAATTTATTAAGGTACTCCCTAAACACCCTACTCATCAAGTCAACAAATTATGCGAAGGCGTTTGTCAAACCGAAGGGCATCACAAGCCACTCGAAGAAGCCATCTGGAGTCCTAAAGGAAGTCTTGTCTATGCTATCCTCAGCCACTTTCGACTAATGGAAACCAGTGGCTAAGTCCAACTGTGAAAACACTGAGGCGCCAACTAACTGATCAAAGAGATCGTCAATTCTCGGCAGTGGGTGCCTATTCTTCTTAGTAAGCTTATTAAGTTCTCTATAGTCCACAAAAAGTCTAAGGGACCCATCCGCCTTCGTGGCAAATACTACTGGAGCACCCCACTCTGATATACTACGTCTTATGAAACCCTTCTCAAGCAATTCTTTCACATGCTTACTGAGTTCTCTTCTCTCTTTTGGAGCCATGTGGCGCACTGGCAATGCAATTGGCTTTGCATTATCTACTAGATATATTCGAAAGTCTATCTCACGTTATGGGGGTAAACCCCTCACCTCATCAAAGACATCAACATATTCACGGACTATGCGAACAGAATGTAAATCATCATCGGATGCGTCAAGGGATTCTAGGTAGCTAAGCATTACTGGACCTCTAGGGTCACAAGAAATACCAAGGGTATTTCCATAACGAGTCAACAATCTAACTACCCTTCTTTCACAACCTAGGATGGCCCCGTATCTAGTTAGCCAATCCATACCTAGAATCAAGCCGTAGCCCATGAAACCAAGAACAAAGGAATTGCATTCAAACCCAACGCCCAAGATAAACACTCTCAAATCCCGACAAATCATAGAAAGATGAGCTGAACCACCAATAGGATTTGAGACTACTAAGGGATCCGTAACTAGACTAGTATCTAGGTGCAGTGTTTCAACTAATGATGTAGAGATAAACGAATGTGATGCGCCAAAATCGAATAAAGTACGGACAGGATGATCAAACAGAAAAACTAAACTTTCAACGGGAATTGCTCTACCTCGTTCTTGCAGTGGTGGGACCACGAGAGCCTGAACTTGTCCCCTTGACTGCCCTGGTGCCATGAGAGCGTGCACCTGTCCTCCCGAGGTAGACCCTGGCCTCTGCCCTTTCCTTGGGAAGTCCTTAATCAGATGTTCCGCTTCGCCACAGTGGAAACCGCCAATCTTCTTTTTCTTCCTACAATCTTTGCTTAGATGGCCTGGTGTCCCACAGTTAAAGCATATCTTCTTCCCCTTACCATTGTTGCCTTTTCCACCTTTCTTGTCCTGTTGTTTCTTTTGCGGTTTCTTTTGATCCCCTTTCTTCTCGGGTGCCTTATTAGCATTGGCGCCCTTCTCCTCTTCATGTATAAGCGCCATGTCAACTAGTCTCTCAAAGGTAGCCCCATAGGGATGTGGGTCATAGCTAACCCATGAAGCGGCTCGTTCAAACCCTTAACAAATATCAGGGCCTTCTTTTCTGGAGTATTCACCAATTCCAACCCAAATCTCGCCAATTGATTGAATTTGTTGACGTATTCTTTCACCGATAGATTCCCCTGCTTCAATGCTAGAAACCTTTCCGTGTATAGATTCTCTTCAGCCCGTGAGAGAAACTTCGTCTCAAACCTCCGCCTGAAATCTGGCCATGTCTCAACTGGACGCTCTCCGTTAGTGACCTCCCACCAAAACGAGGCCTCATCCTTCATTAGCCAGGCAGCTAACTGGACCTTTCTTCCATCTTCCACCTCAAAGATCCCAAACAATTCTTCCACCTCCTTTAGCCAATTTCGAGCTTCAACAAATGTCTTCGTCCCATGAAAAGGCTTTCCACCCATTGCTCGAAAGTCCTTACATATCTTAGCAAAAGTATCGACACGAGGAGGAGGAGGAGGAACATTTACTAGACCTGCGGTGGCGGCCCTAGTCTCCAAATACCTCCTAAACCATCCTGGTATCAGTATCCCCTCGGATATCTCGGGAATTCCAGACATCCTGAAACGAAAAAGGAAAGATTCAATACAAAAGAACCGAAGGAAAGATATATGGCTCTTAGGGTTATGCTTTCTAAAATAAGTATTTCTCTTGAAAATACTTTCCTTAAAACATACTTTGAAGGTGCTTCTTTGCAGAAGTGTTTTTGAAAAATAGTTTTTCAAAATTAATATCTGTTCTGGTAACCTTCAGCTCTGATACCACGTGTAACACCCCACGTCCGTTAATGTCACTCACAAAGGGAATGCATTAACTTCCATGGAGCATTTTAAGTGTGTATAGAACAGAAACTTAACAACAAGACAGATATAAACAATACTTAAAAATGTAAAACTTTATTCATTGCAGCGGTAAACACATAAGTTTGGTTACATCATCAAAAACCAGAGTCAAAGTACATAAAATCCATGTTGACTAAATCAAAGTACATAAATTGAAAGATATAACCCCAGTACAAAATAGCCATAAATAATAGAGGATGAACTTTACTTCATCGGTCCAAGCAACTTCTAAAAGCAAGAGATACAGCTGTCCAAAATCAAGCTCCACTGGTGCTAGTTCCAACCTGAGCACCTTGGGGGGGGGGGAAGAAAAGAGGAGGAAAAAATGGGTTAGACATAAAGTCTGGCGAGTGCGATAACTTTAACAACATAATTACCAAAATAACTAGGCTAAGGCATAAGCTGGAAAATAAGGAAATGACTGTGAACAATTGAGTATGGCAGAGTAAACAAGGAAATAAGGTTGAACTAAGATAACATTAAAGCGCACCTAAACCACTATAAGATAATTACTATACTGCACCACCACTACTATACTGCACCACCACTACTATACTGCACCACTACAAGTCACCCTAAGGTTGATCCCGCCTACAGAACTTAATAATGATAATGGTAGTTTCGTGCACCCCTAGTTGCCTTCATAGGTGCCGCCTGCCCCTATCTCCAATAGGTGTACCCACTACCCCCATGCGATCGGCTCCCTAACTCGTAGATACCCCTGCTGGCCTCACAGTGGGGTGTATCACTCCCCAAAGTTGCAACCCGATACCACCAATAATGCACGGCTTATACCCACACGATGCAACAACGTCTTACCTACCAGCCCGGGTCCACACACGCATATGAACCCATTGGACTTGCGTTGCCACCGCTAACCCGGTTTGGCCTCTTATAGTCAAGCCCAGTATGCGTGTCCCGTCCTCGACTTGGGTTGAGCCCACAAAGATACGTATGGGTTACTGGTTGAAACGGGCCCTCATTACTTGACACAAGCTATCCACCTAAGCTTGGTCCCCTCTAGTACATCCCACTTAACCCTCTTCTTATTCATGTTCACTTACATGTTTCAATTTTTGTTAAGTGTTTCTAATCATATTTCAAATGCCACCCAAGGCACCCACTAGATTCCACATGCCACCCAAGGCACCCACTTAACACCTTCATGTCCCACTACTTGTTTATATGGTTAAGTGTTTCTTAATTCATTAAGATCGTAACCTTATAAAGACCTCCCACATTAGACTGGCATTTGTGGCAGCTGGATTTACCGGGCGGGTCCGGGCAGTCTTACACCACAAACGAGCCTAACCTCGTGTCTTTACAACTGTTACGCATTTAATTTATGCCTAGGACCTCCCACATTAGACTGGCATTTGTGGCAACTGGATTTGCCGGGCGGATCCGGGCAGTCTTACACCACAAAAGAGCCTAACCTCGTGTCTTAGACGATTAATTACACATAATTAATTATTCCCCAATTTGAATTATTTTCCCTATTCAAATTATTAATCAATTCCAAATTTAACTATAGCCATAGTTGACTCAATTATGTCCATCTATTTATGGTATGCAAAATCATACCAATTTTCATCACAAATTAATTTTATGCCATTTAAGGCATTTATGCCAATTCTCAATATTAAATCTTTTAATATTATTCCATTGCCCTACGTTGTACGTTCGTTCGTTTAACGTAAAATATACGTTAGACTCGAATAGTCTAACTCATGAAATAAAGAGAAAACATCACAACATATATATAATTAAAAATAGATCTAAACATAAGGGGTGAACTTGCATGTGTGAATGATGTTCTACATCTAAAACTTGCATAAGCCAAAGTTACAACTTGCATAAAACTACATATGTCATAGATCCAAATCTAAAGGTGTAAACTTGTTTAGGTAATGGTCACAACTTGCGTAAATCATGTATGTCATAGATCTACATCTAAAGGTGTAAACTTGCATAGGCAATAACCACTAATTTGCATAACATGATTCATATTCCAAACTCATATATTTATATAAACTTGCATATGTGATTTATGCAACATAACAATGGTGTAAACTTGCATAGGCAATAACCACAAACTTGCATAACATGATTCACATTCCAAATCAACACCTAAACTTGCATACATACATATGATTTATCATATGAATCAACATAACCAAACTAGCATATGAAACATCATCATGAATTGGTCAATTATAAAATTACAACATAGATGATAACATCACAACTTTACAACATAGATGATAATCATTATAGAATTTACAACATAAATGATAACATCACAATTTTACAACATAAATAATAACATGCGGTCAATAATTCACAACATAGCCATATGATCTGCATCATAACTCAATCCAATTAAATTGCTAATTATTTTATTAAAGAAATCGAACTCACAACTCAAAGAAGGTCTTGAGTTCTGAATTCTGAGTTCTGAAGTTGAATTAGCTTTCCTTTGAAGTAGACTCGTTGTTAGAGTTGAATAGAATTGAATTTGATTAGCTTTCTTCCTCTCTAATTGGTGGCGGCTATTCTGAGTTACAAGGTGACGACATGGAGGCCATGAATCTAATTTTAATTTGATTTTAAGGTTTGAGTCTATAGGTGTTTTTATAGAGTTTAGGATTAGTTTAAGCCATCCGATCAACCCAGAATTAATCCCAGCCAATCAGAGCAGATCAGAAACCCTAATGAGTCAGCACACAGTCATTAACAGGTCACTAATCAAATCTGCCCGGGGGGGAGGCAAGTCGACCCCTAGGTCGACCCTATGGTCGACCTGGTCAGGGTAGGTCGACCCTACGGTCGACCTGGCCCTGGCGGGAATTTTCCCGCCTAGCCCATCTAACTCTGAAATTTGAATTTTCAAAATTTGTTTTGAATTTTATGAAACTTCCGACGACCATAACTTCTTCATACGAAGTCCAATTCACGCAAACTCGGACTCTATCTCAACCAGAATTCCGAGATGAACACAATGGCATAACCCGTTTCCCTTAATTCTCACATATGAGATTAGTTATTCATTAATTTGTTACTATAGTGTTAATAGAAATACGGGGTGTTACAAAAACAAAACCCATGTTCATTTTATTTTATTTTATATACATATAAACTATACATACATATTCCTCACTCTCATTATATGCATAGACATATATAGAAATCAAATAAAACTTGTATATTTATACAAAAACCTACATACCATACATCAAGACCTTGTATCTGTTTATATAAAAGACTAAAGCTATATGTATATTTATAAAACATCTAGTTTGCGTGTCTTTTTTTTTCATAACACATATATACTAGTTTACCTGTAAGATATCGAATATACCTCTTTAATAACAGTTAAAAGTTAAAAACCAAAGTAGATGTGGGATGGAGGGAGTCAGATCTAACAATGGTGGAATTATCACAATTACCGAGTCTGATTAGGGTTTTGGAGGATTCACTGATTTGCAAATAACGGTTTTTTAAGGGAAATGTTTTGGGGAAAGAATAGATAAATTGCGGAGGAAATTAATAGGTGAGCATGAATTTTGCCCGTACATAATAAGATACTCAATGAGATATATCTTTTACCCGTATCTAATTTGATACGGCTATAATTCGTACCCAAATAAGAGGCAAAGCCAGTTAATCGGAGGGGAATTGGATACGGCGAAAAATAGGCATGAAATTGGATACGGCTAAACCTCATATCATATATGATAGTGTTAATAGTTGTACCTAAACATTTAAATACGACTAATAACCGTATCATATTTGATACGGCTAATAGTTGTATCCGATAGGGAGTAGCTAAACCCACATTTTGGTGTAGTGTTTGCAATTTTGATTTTATGGGCCACAAGATACACCTTTTCCTTATCAACAACAACAAACAATGGCATGTAGTCGTATCTTCAATACAGATTCTAGCAGATTCGGTACAATGATCCTATAGACCTCCAATGCAATATATCTTTGAATTCTTTTAGGAAATAGGATGAAATCAAAGAGAAAATGATGTGCATTCAAGCAAAACTCTCAGATATTGTGTGGCTTGCAAATCAATGAAGAATTAGAGTGAAAGAGAATGGATTTGCAATTACAATTGGTAATTATTCAATGGATTTGTAGTGAAAATGTATGAAGAAGGAGTACGAGAAAATAAGAAAAACTGATGTGAAAAATTGTTTCTAGAAGGCTTTAAATAGTATTTGAAGAGATGTGTCTTTTGGTGGAGGGACGGAGGGAAATAACTCTTAATTTGAAATTCAAAATTCTGAAAAACTTGTTATATGTCAACATATAAGAAGATATATGTTGACATATATGTATTAGTAACAATTATAAGTGTTTCAAATTTTTAGCATTTCAAATTACCTTATATTTTTGGATTTATGTGATTCAGTTAAGGTCAATGACCAATTGTCTTCAAGTATAATTTTCATGGGATCTTTAACAAGATATTATAAGGTTCAACCAACTCCTCGTCACTTCAAACACCTCTATTCTTCAACATTCTTCTCTAATAGGCTTTGGTGTTCAATTGTTCTGATTATCCTTCATCTTTCGCTATAATTAACCTTCTTCTATAATTCTTCTTCTGTACTCTAGTTTATCTTTATAAATGTCTTCATAGTATATCTGGTACTACTGCACAACTCAAAGATATGTTAGTAGTAATGTTTATATGGTTGTTGTCATCAAAATCAATAGCTAGTGTATTAACAATCTCTCCCTTTTTGATGATGACGACCATATAAATATTTTGATAGATAAAATATAATATTTTTATATTTGATTCCCCCTAACTCTGTGCACTCCCCCCATCATTTTGTCCATTATATTTATACCTTTACTCCCCCTTTGTCATCGCCAAAAAGGGTAAAAAGAATTATTTAATTTACTACTGGACAATATATAGAATTTGTATAGGAATATAAATGAAACACAAAAGGTGAACTCAAATAAATTTAAAACATGAAATAACATTTATCAAATAATTAGATGAGTTTTAGAGTTACTGACTTAGCTGATGCCAATAACAAACCCTTTTCATATTTTTCCAATATTCAATAGATTTCTCATCATATGCTTTGAGCATCTATTATTTGATACTTGAAGAATTATAAAATATGCACATTGGCACCCTTTATAATTTAGGTTCCATAGGGTTAAGTTTTGGGGTGCCAAACCAATGACGGATTTGAATGCCCTTTAAAAATATAATTATTATATAAATGAACCTTATAATTAAATTATCAATATATTTTTCTTTTTCAATATTATTCAACCTTTTTGGAACCCATAAGTTAATGAACCTATTTGGAGAATTTAACTTTAATTTCCTAGGTTTAGATTTGAACTTGGCAGTCTTAACAAAGTTACTACTTTGAGTACTATTTTTCTTTGATTTAGCCTTAGGGGCATATCCAAGTCCATGTTTATTCCTAGTGTTTTTAGATGTAGATAACAATTTTTCTACATTATCCTTCCCTTTGTTAAATTTATCAAAATCAATTTTCATTTTATCAAAATTCTTGTTGTGGTTATGAATAACGTTATCTAGAGATGTTATTTTGTCATTTGGATTACTGATCTATGACTTAATTGAAAGATTTTCTGATTTTAAAGACTCATTTTCACTTTTTAGCTTTTTAAAACTTCAAGTGTTAAATCCTTTCCATTTTTGTTAGCATTAAATATTTCAATTTCATCTATTAGACGTTGTTTCTCTTTACTCAACTTTTTGTTTGATATTTTTAACCTATCTATTTCTCCCAAACTATTATTGTACTTTTTCCTAAGTATTTCATATTCTCGATGCATATCATTTAAAACATTAATAATATCTTTATTAAAATTCCATACTTGGTCTTCCATTTCCACGAAGCATACGTTGACCTTTTCTGTTTTTAAATCAGTATCACTTGATGATGAATCATCCCATGTTACATTGAATACATTTTTCCTCTCCTTTTTGAAAGTATTTGAAAAGTACTTTGGTTTCTTCATGTTGGGATAGTCTTTTTTCAAATGACTAGGTTTATCACATTCGAAACATTTAACAACATTTCCATTTCTAGAAATATTGTTGTTAATTTTTTCAAATTTTCTTCGTTATCCAATACTTTAAGATTTTCTTGATCTTTTTGGTAATAGACTCGATATCATCATCAATAGTATCATCATCTGGTTCATCATTATCAATCATTGCATTAAGTGCCAGTGATTTTTTTTCATTTCCCTGATTCTAATTTCTAACCTGTAGCTCTACTTCATAGGACATTATATTACCAATTAATTCTTTTATTGCCATAGTATTAATATCATTGGCTTCTTCAATTGCTAAAGTCTTCTGATCCTATTCACTAGGAAGTAAATTCAATATCTTTCTAACTTGGTTTCCTTCAGTAGTTTTCTTCCCTAATGATATTAAGGCACGTACTATATCCTCAAATCTCGAATACATATCAAAAATAGATTCATTTGGTTTCATTAGAAAGAGTTGAAACTGGTGAGTTAACATAGTTATCCTTGTATGTTTTACTTTACTAGCGCCTTCATGTGTGACTTGCAGTGTTCTTCAAATTTCATATGTAGAATTACAAATAGACACTCGATTAGATTCATTTCTATCTAAGGAGCAAAATAAAATGTTCATAGCCTTAGAATTATTAGGTGCTTGTGTCTTCTAGTCAAGTGTCCATTTTGAATATTCAATTTGAGGCTCTATGTTTTTTATTTGGGTAATGTTCCGAATATCTAAACCATTAGACAGCAAATAAAATTTCATCCTACAAGCCTAATAAGCATAATTACTTGCATCAAATAGAGGCAGTCTAGTGGTAGATTGCCTTTCTATAAAATTATTAATAAAGATGCTACTAGTGTCGTTAGCCATTTGTACTTTTCAAAAACTAGTTGATTAATTTTTGAAAATCAGTGCTCTGATACTAATTGTTAGTAACTGTGGTGTCTATAACACAGTGTTAATGGACCTTAAGGCTATTCAAACACTAGAGGATTGAAGTGTATTTACTATATCTATTTAAATTGAAAACAGAATAAAATAAGTAATAAAATAAAATGCATTAAAGTAAATAACGCCATGATTTTATATTGGTTCGAATTAACCAATCCTACATCTAGTCCTGCACTCCACCATGCAGAATTTCACTATAAACTCTTTCTCTCCATAGGTGGAAAGAACACCTGTACAATCTTGATTTGATGGGCCACAAGATACACACCTTCTCCTTATCAATATCAACAAATAATGGCAAGTAGTCATATCTTTAATACAGATTCTTACAGGATCAGTACAATGATCCTACAGAATTCAATGGCAATATATCTTTGAATTATCTGAGGAAATAGGATGAAATTAGAGAGAAAATGATGTTAATTCAAGTAAAACTCTCTGATATTGTATGGCTTTCAAATCAATGAAGAATTGGAGTGAAAGAGAGTGGATTTGCTAGGATAATTGGAAAGTCTTCAATAGATTTGTAGTGCCAATGAATGGAGAAGAAGGAGTAGGAGAAAATAAGAAAAATTGATGTTAAAATTTGTTTTCAAAAGCCTTTAAATAGTTGTTGAAGAGATGTGTCTTTTGGTGAAGGGGTGGAGGGAAATAACTCTTAATCTGAAATCTGAAAATTTGAAAAACTCATTATATGTCAACAGATAATAAATTATATCTCGATACACACACACACACACACACATATATATATATATATATATATATAACACTTATAAGTGTTTCAAATATGTTTTAAATTTTCAGCATTTCAAATTACCTTATATTTGTGGATTTTTATGATTCGGTTGAGACTGACGGCTGGTTGTCTTTAAGTATAATTTTCATGGGATATTTAAAACAAGATATTCTAAGGTTCAACCAACTCCTCATCACTTCAACACTTCGGTTCTTCAGCATTCTTCTCTAATGGGCTTTAATCTTTAATTGTTCTAATTATCCTTCCTCTATTGCTCTGATTAACCTTCTTCTATAATTCTTCATTTGTACTCTAGTTTATCTCTATAAATGTCTTCATTATATATCTGATATAGCTGCATAACAAAAAGATATGTTAGGAGTATTGTTTATATGGTTGTTATCATCAAAATTAATACCTAAGAGATTAACAATAACAACTCGAATCTCTAATAGAATAGATCCCTTAGGAACAAACGTAGTTGATGGCTACCCATATAACTTGGGAATTAGCTTTGCAATTTCATGTGCGATTAGCTACCAAAATTCAATAAAGTAATCTTATCAACCATTCATCAAGTCGTGTACAATGTAAAATAATAAAACCATTGTAACTTTAGAAGATACCCCTAGGATTTAATTAAATGTCGAAGAAAAAACAATTTAGGTTAGGTTTAAGGGCTACAAAAGCAAAAAAAACCAACGAAGTAGATGATGAATTGCATTAGCTTTTGACATTGAAAGTGGGTAAGAGATTAATTTAAATGGCAATATCTAACATAGTACATTTTTGACTCTGAACTATTAATACAGTAATGGAACATAATGCTTTGCATTAAAAAGGCAAATATTGCATTCTCAGACTGTAGCAAATAATGTAATAAGCGCAGATAACTTTTAAAAGGGCCAACACGTAAAACTTTCATTTTCATATCATAGCTAAAGATGCGACCGTAGAATCAAGCTACAAGAAAAGGACTACCAAAATTTCCATTTTATGACTGGAAGTAGAGAAAAACCAAATCACTGAACTATCTGGAGTCCTAATCGCCAAATATTGATCGAAGCAATGGAAGTAGTTTAAATCAGTTTCGGGTATAAGAAAAAAATAACCCTAATTGATGCAAAAGGGAAAGAGGAGGAACCTAACTAACCTAACATCGGTTGGAAAAAGGAGGAATAAAAGGTACTTAAATCAAGAGAGAAGCCAGCAAGCACGCTGAAAACCCTATGTTAAGTTGGTCCTGATTAACATGGAAGAATGGAGCCGACATCGAGTGGAAAGGGTAAAAAAGAGGATAAAGCAAAAAACTATCAAACTGTCATGGCAAATGACTATTATCAAGATTGACACAGATAAGTTGCCAAAGGCACAAATCTGAGAGATGTTGATATTTAGGGTTCAAGGACTAGACATGAAGCAAAGAGATGGGTAAGAATATAATGAAACTCATTTCACAGAATAACAAGGCATTGTGTGCTTTTGAAATACAACTCGATAATAATATAATAGTATGAATATTCAGAAATTGATAAAAAATAGACCTGAACACATCGACATAACTTTTGTGGTCAAAATTTCAATTTTACAAAATTTCCATATTTAACCCTTTCTTATTTATTAACTTGATTTATTTAAATTTATACATGGTTTATTTTACGGAGTATTAGACATATAAAATGTAGCAACATGCTATGGTGTATGCTATGTTTTTTTAATCAAAACTAGGAAAACCAAGTTGTGGCCCTTATCGCTTATTTTGCATGCTTGTGGCATGGATTGTTGTGTTATTTGGCGGAAAGCTAAGAAAGTGAAGAAAACAAAATTGCTAAGTATTATGCCATGGAGGACGTGTTGAGTCGGACGTGAGAAGATGAGACAGCTGCTTTGAGATTTGTCGAAAGAGGGTTATGGAGAAGCCATACCATTGATGGACTATCCGTCAAGGTTGTACCAAGCTGTGCAATTAAAGCACTTAGCGGTCCTGTAGTAGTGGAGGTGCAAAAAGATGTAGCAGGGATAAAACGGGAAAATAACGAGGATATAGGGGAGGTGAAAAAAGGTACATTAGATATAAAATTAGGTATTCTAAAATTAACCAGTTATCATTCTCATATCATTTGCATAAAAGAAACAAATATTAAATAATCATATATAATAAAATCAAATAATGTTATGGTTACGCTCATTAGAATTCATGACTATAATATATTTCTACTACATAATAAATACTTTTGTGTCATAATTAACTCTTTACACCAATTTTCTTAATTTGTTTTAAAAGAGAACTAGTCAAACCATGCTTCACACATGAATATTGCTAAAGCGGATGCTAAAAAGCATTGATTTAGTGGATGCAATGGAAAATAGCAAGATTTAAAGCGGATCTACTGTTCATCAGCGCTAAATTGAAATAACATAGTGGTTGAAATACGCTACGAGATACAACGGGGATTTTATGGGGCTTTAGCGGAGCTTTAACTGCATAGGTACCAAGTTAATCGGGTATTAGCTTGGAGTGTTAAGGAAGAGGCTAAGGAAGGTGTCAGACCGGATGTGAGATGACATACACATGCCCCTTCTGACCAATTTTTAGCCATGATGATTGGCATATAGCCAAACATGATATTTTTTGTAGCCGAACTCCTTTAGATCTATGTAAGTGTGGATCGATAAGAGAGAGATGACAGTAAACGAGACATCATGGTATGGACTGGGTTACGTTATACTTAGTTCTATCTTGATGCTTTAGTTCGTAAAGCCATTACATTATTAGCTTGAAGCTTATTGAATTGATGTGTTGCTTAGTAAAGTTGATGACATGGACTTAGCTCAGATTTAGGCAAGAAGTCGAGTCAGCTTGTATCAAGCCTTAGTAGTTTTGTCGTGGATTGGCCCAGATCTTGGTTGAACTGACCCGAATCATACCATGCTAATAACCTTAACCAGTTTATCTTTTTAGTTATGAATAAACAAAGTAACACTTCCATATTTTTGTCATCACTATATACAATTTTCCTTGGTCAAATAGTCGACTTGCAACTCAGACCAGACATCATTTCCTAATCACTTCTATGAGAAAACTACCTCTCCCTTAAAGTATCTCTCAATGGATCACTTCCTTCTGGTTGTTGAGTTCATTATCTTAATTGAGTTCTTAGTGAAATACCAAAGTTTTATGTAAAAAATGGCCACCCCAAGTCCGTTAATGTCACTCATATGAGAATGCATTAAGTTTCGTGAAATGCAATAGGTAAACAACAACTAAAATTCACAATACAGATAGAAATATGTAGCCGAAAAAATAACTTTATTAATTAAGAAAACATTGTTCTCAAACCATTTACAACATCATATTGTTCAAATACCAAAAACCTCAATCAAAACCATCTGTTTTATAATTCCAAACATCAGAGTACAAAAATGTAAAGCCGTATCCCTTTTTGGAAGTCATAACAAAATAGAATAATAAGTAAGGTCGTACATCATCTGAATGAATCCAAGCAAGATAAGATCACGAGCTCAACTACTGTTCACTCCCACTCTAAGAACCTAAGGGGGGAAAGTAAGAGAGAGAAAGAAAACAAAATAGGTCAGACATAAAGTCTGGCGAGTTCCAGTTATTTTTAGCATAAGCATATGATAAAAGGTGTCAAGACAGATATATAAAACTGGATGAGAAAGTATACAAAAATATATAAGTACGAGGTAAATGAGATTTCAAAACAAGATAAAGGTAAATAAGACTCCTTATTCATATCCCAAGAATCAAGTTATTGCATCAATTACTAGTATTAACAGGATTAGGTGTTACCCTAATTACTATCCATGCGATTGGATCCCTATTATCCGAAGAACCTATGCCAGCCCTGGAAGTAGGGTGTATTAGTCCGTAACACAGCAACTTATAGGACACAGACTTATTCATAGGTGTTACAACGTCTTAGTTTCCACTAATCGGACCCCTGCACGCTCATGATTCCGCCGAAACACACCCGTACCCACCTTCAACCTTGAACCTCTTACTATCCAGATCAGTAAAGCATGCCCTGGCTCGTACCTAGTGCGAGGCCCATCCTAAGATAACAACATTGATACTGACTGATACGGGTTCCACACAACTTGACACAAGCTACCCCCTAGGCGTATGTCCTCAAGTAAATAGGATTTAGGAGTCCCAAAACCCGATACAAACAACTAAACCTTGGACCTCTTAGCTTATTAATTAACAGGTTTAACTTAGCGGGTTTATGTTCACTAATAAGCTTGGTTGCAAATGACATTTATCCTAAATGTTATTTGTGTACAACCCCTTCCCCAAACAAGCACCTGCCCAGATGTATATATAGATTGTAGTAATTCATTTCACTTAATTTTACATCGGTTATTCATACTTTCTTACTTGTTATTATTAATCTTAAATTAAGAATAATCTATCAAATTAACATGTCGCGTATTCTTCCTTTAATGTAATTAACCCAAATTTATAGTCATAGGTTCCTAATTTACAATTATGCCCTATTTTCTCCATTTTACTGTCATTAATCAGCTATTCCAATTTATACCATTTATACGCAACTCAACGATAATGGTCTAGGCTTTTAGTGGCCTAGACTCAGCGTAAATAAAAAGGAAAAAGGGATAAAATAGATCTCAGAATGAATTAAAAGGCATATAAAAGACTATAAATAAATAAGAGACAAAATAGGGACGAGGAAGATAAAAGTATACATGAAAATATGATAATATCAATCTAAAATAGGTGATTTAACAGTAAAAGAACAAAATATAAGAGATAACTTATAGGTACCGTTTATTTAAGACCCAACAATTTACTATCTAAATCCTTTTAAAATAACAGATCTAAAAATGACACGAAACTCATAGTGATTGGGTTAGAGAAAAAGAAAATATCTCTTTTGTATATATATGTCATTGTAGAAGAAAGCCCACTTTTATATTTTGTTGTTGTAGAGTAGTCAGAAATTTCCTTGCTAATTTATGTTTGATCAGCACCTTAGTTTCTCTATATGTATATGTATATATATATATATATTATTTTTAGAAAAAGATTTGGAGGAAGAATAGATTTTTGTGTGGAGAACAATGAGGCTGCCAACCTTTATATATATTACCTAGGATTATCCCCTGCCTTTAGATTTAGGTTTTCCAATCCGACCGTACATGCAATGCTGAGTCAACAAACGAACATGGTTAATAATTTAGCCCAAAAACAAGCGCAGGAATCTGTCTCAGCATCCGGGTGGGCCGACCCACCTTCACCTGTGTCGACCCTTCGGTCGAGACGATCAATCTGGGTCGCCCCATGACCGTTACTTCCGAATCGTTTGTTTATATATTTTAAATTAAATATATATAATCTATCCATATTTTCATGAAAACTTCTTAAGCCCATATCTTCTTCATATTAACTCCAATTTACGAAATTTAAGAGTCTGTTCGAACCAAAATTTCGTAACGAACATAGCGGTAAAGTGTATTTCACCTAATTCTAAGTATTTAATTATGTAATACTCATTTTATTATCTTTATTATACGTTTATAGTGTATTAAATTATGGGGTGCCACATTCTCCCGTTCTTAAAGGATTTCGTCCCCGAATCTCTAAGTTAAAAAGAATGTTAATATTCAAACTTACACCCATCTACTCAACCATCATCCATAGGCGTCTATTGTCCTTAATATTTCTAATGCTTGATATGAACATATGCAAAAGTGTTGTGTATATGTCCTCAAGCTAATGCGAGAATCAGGTGGTCGACTGGTTTAGTTGACCTCCTTCATGCAATGTATATCTATGCCATGTATCCAACTTGTATGCAAATAATCCTAACAATACATATAAGTTCTATATGTGTGCACAACCATTCACTAAAAATGCAACATCCATATGATGATTCAACAATTTTTTCATCTATTGAAAAATAAAATAAAATAAAATGCACACACATCCATATGCAATATCTAAGTGCTTGAGCCGATCTAGTGCCTTATGTGTGTGCATATGCATCCACGGGCATCCACTAACAACCACTTGCATTCAATTGCAATCATCGAACATAACATGTCTCAAACACATATTTCCAAACATAGGTTTCTACCTTAAGGAGCGATGCTTCAAAATGATAGAAGTGAAAATGTTCAAATTCAAGAGCTAGAAAATGAAATTAAAACGTACTCTCAAATAGAAAAGAGTAAGAAGCATGAATCTTGTCATGTGGTTCCAATGTCGCGTCGTCTCGATCTTCTCCTCGTTGCACCTTTACTAACTTTATCTCTTTGTTGCGTAGCCTCTTAACTTCCATATTAAGAATACGAGTAGGAACTCTTCGAACTGATGCCTCTTACTCGACTTCAATATCTTCAAGGATACATGGCTCCACTACCTCCGCTGAATCATGAAGACATCTCCTCGAATGGAAAACATGGAATACATCATGAATTCCTGCCAATCTCTTTGGTAGTCTAACTTCACAGGGCATTTGGCTTATCCTCTCTACTATGGGAAATGGTCCTACGAACCTTGGTGCTAATTTCCCTACAGAGCTAAATCGAACTACATTCCTTAAAGGAGATACTTTGATGAAGACCATATCTTCGAATTCCAAGTCTGTCCTTCTCTTATCGGCATATGACTTTTATCTATCTTGTACAGCTTTCATCCTTCTTCGAATGAGGTCTATCTTTTCCAAAGTCTCTCTCACTATATCAAGCCCTAGTAGAAGTCTGTCAGTAGACTCCCAACAACACGTCAGCGATTTACACGGTCGCCCATATAATGCCTCGAAGGGTGCCATCCCAATGCTCAATTGATGACTATTGCTGTAGGCGAAGTCAACCAATGGGAGGTTCTCCTTCGAAGTCCCTCCAAAATATATTATACACAGCCTTAGTAGATCCTCAAGAATTCTACTAATACTAAGAACTCTATTAAACCTCTTAGTTTGACCATCGGCCTAAGGGTGACAAACGGTGCTAAGTCTTAACTGTGTACCTAGGGCTTCATGCAAGCTCCTCTAAAATTCGCTAGTAAATATGGGGTCACAGCCACTTACTATATTTGAAGGTACCCCATGTAGTCGAATTATCTCCTTCAGGTATACCGAAGCTAGCCAAGTCATCATCCCCTTGCACTTGACTGGAATAAAATGAGCGCTCTTAGTAAGCCTGTCCACTATCTCCAAAATGCTCGTATTGCCCTTCCTTGATCGAGATGGTCCATCAGTGAAATCCATAGAGACGCTCTCCCATTTTCATTGTGGGGGCATCCAAGGGATAAAGTAATCAACCTGGTTTCTTTTGTTCTACCTTGACTTGTGGGCAAGTCAAACATCGGGGCACAAATTCTGCTACGTCTTTCTTCATGCCAGTCCAATTGAAAACAACTTAATATCTTGGTACATCTTGCCACCCTAGATGGATAGTCATCCGAGAGTGATGAGCTTCCTCAAGCACTGCTCTTAGAAATTCCCCAACTGTAGGGATACACAGGCTTCCGTCTTATCTTAGCCACCCTTTTTTGTCCATGGTATATCTAGCACGGTGACTAGAAGCTTCTACTTTACCGAGTCTATCCAAGATGTCCAGCAACTACTGGTCCTCTTGCTGCATAGATCCAATGCACTCCATGAGAGTAGGTCACACCATCAATGATGTTAATAATCCAAAAGTGGAATCCGTAGATGGTTTAAAATCAAAGTTCGAGATGAACTCCAAGCTCAGACTCTCTACGAATAGAGGAGTCAAGGTCATCCTCTGCCTACTCAATGCGTTTGCCACTATATTATCCTTGCTTGGGGCATAAGCTATCACAAAATCGTAGGACGCTAGGAACTCCATCCACCGTTACTGCTTCAAGTTGAGATCCTTCTGTGAGAACAAATATTTAAGTGACTTATGATTCGTATGTAGCTCAAATCTCTATCCAAGTGCATAGTGTCGCCAAGGATTTAGTGCAAACACTATAGCAGTCAACTCCAAGTCACGAGTAGGACAGTTCTTCTCATGAACTCTTAGTTTCCTACTTCCATAGCACACTCGCCTACCCTCTTGCATCAATACAATGCCTATTCCCGTGCCACAAGCATCAGTGTAGACTATAAATACCTTGCTACCATCAGGAAGTGTCAGGACAAGGTTGTTGCCAGAGCCCTTTCCAGTCTCTAAAATGCATCCTCACAATTAATGCTCCAAGCAAAAGCCAAGTTATTCTTCATCAGACGGGTGAGCGGAGATGAGATCCGCAAAAAGTCTTTAATAAACTTCCTATACTTACCTGCAAATCCAAGGAAACTTCTTACCTCTGTCGCATTCTTGGGGGACTTCTAGTCTTGAACCGCGACTACTTTAGCGGGGTCCACCGCTATCCACCCTTGGAGACTACATGCCCAAGTAATCTTACTTTCTTCCTCCAGAAATGACATTTAGAAAATTTAGCTTTAAGTTGATGTGATTTGAGTGTATTGAGAACCTACTCTAAGTGTTGGGCATGTTCTTCTTTGCTCCTTGAGAAGATCAAAATGTCATCCACGAACACCACCACTAACTTGTTCAGATACTCCATAAACACCCAAGTCGTTAAGTCCACGAAGTATGTGGGTGCATTGGTCAACCCAAAAGGCATGATCAATCAATCAAAGAAACTGTCTGGAGTTCTAAAAGTCGTCTTGTCAATAATATCATCCACCACTCTAAGCTGATGAAATCCCGTGGCTAAATCTAACTGTGATATAAACAGAGAGCCTACTAGTTGGTCAAACAAGTCATCAGTCCTCGAAAGTGAGTACCTATTATTCTTGGTAAGTTTAATCAATTCCCTATAGTCCATGCATAGATGGAGAGAGTCGTCTTCCTTTGGTTGCAAAGACGACTAGAGCTTCCCACTCAGAAATGCACTGGATAATGAATTCTTTTTTCCAATAACTAACCTACTTGTTTGCTGAGCTCCCTCCTCTTCTTAAGAGCCATGTGGCACACTGGAAAAGCGTCAGATTTTGCATTCTCCACTAAGTAAATCCAAAAATCTATTCTCATCTAGGAGGTAGTCCTTTAGCCTCATCAAACACGTTCAGAAATCTACTAACTATGGGTATTGATCGAAGATTATCAACGAATGCATCAAGATAATCTAAGAAATTGAGCATAACTAACCCCCATGGGTCAAAAGAAATTTTGAGAGTTCTACCTTAGCAAGTAAGAATTCTAACAACTCTCTCGCACAAAAGAATGGCAACATACATGGCTAGCCAATCCATTCCAATAATTAATCTGTAATCCATAAAGCCATGAACATATGCATCGCATTCAAATTCAACATCTAAAATAGAAATCCTCAAATGCCTATGTATCATGGATAAATGTGTTGTTCCTCCTATGCGGTTTGAGAATATAACAAGATCAGAAAAATACTAGTATCTACGTGCAGATTTCTACTATAGAGTTGGATATGAATGAATGAGAAGCAAAAAAATCAAATAGAGTTTTAATAGGATAGTCTAAAAGAGAAATCAAACTTTCAACTGCGACTTTCCTTCCACGATCCAGTCCACCAATCCCTAAAGCATTAACTTGTCCTCCTGACGATCCATCCTTCTATCCTTGTCTATTAGGGCATTGTCTTTTATAATATCCAACTTTACCACAAACAAAGCAAGCATTCTTCGTCTTTCTACAATCTTTCGCAAAGTGTCCTAAAGCACCACACCCATGGTGTTTCACTTCTATCTTGATCTGAGCTTTATCAGTCTTTACTCCCTTCTTAGTTATGCTCTTCTTGGGCCACCATTTCTTTTTCTCAACCTTGGGTTTCTCTTCCTCCATCTTAACCTCCCTTCTTTCCTTCTTTGCCATCCTCGTGCATCAAGGCCATGTCAGCAAGCCTCTCGAAAGTTGCTCCCATTGGTACATGTATTAGTGCTAAGTCTTGGAGCGGTTGGTTCAATCCCTTTGCAAACCTCAAGGCCTTTTTGTGAGGAGTGTTTACTAACTCCAATCCAAATCTCGATAGTTGGTTGAAACTGTTGACATATTCCTTTATAATCATGCTTCCTTGTTTCAAATTCAGAAATTTCTCCACTTTCATTTCTTCTTCTGCTTGTAACAAGAATTTCATCTCAAGTCTGGCCTTAAAGTCATCCCAAGTAGCCACCTCTTGACCAGCTTGAACTATTTCCCACCAGTATGATGCTTCATCCTTCAGTTGCCAAGCGACCAACTGGATTTTCCTCCTATCATCGAGCTCGAATAAGTTGAATACATTCTTCGTTTCTCTAAGCCAATTGCATGCCTCTACAGAACTCCCAGTACCACAAAACGGTTTGCCTCCCGTTGCGCAGAAGTCCTTATAAAGCTTAGAAAAGTTGACTACAGGAGGAGGAGGAGGTTGGGATACCGCCGCTGCAGCTGGGGAGGATATTTTCTTGCATTCCAATAGGTGTCGTAGCTTCTACGTATCTATGAAACCATGCAGGAATGGGAATGCCCTCGGGAAAATTAGGTGCCCTAGACATGCTGAAAAAGGATGAAACAAGAATTCAGAAAGAGAATTGAAGGAATATGGTAAATGACTTGAGGGGGTATGTTTTTCAAAAATTGGTTTTTTGAAAATCATTTATTTTGAAAACGCTTTTAAAAAACTTTTCCTCTGATCTTGTAACCTTATACTCTAATACCAAATGTGACACCCCACGTCCGTTAATGTCACTCATATGAGAATGCATTAAGTTTCATGAAGCACAATAGGTAAACACCAACTAAAATTCACAAGACAAATAGAAATATGCAACGGAAAACTTAACTTTTATTAATATAGAAAACATCGTTTTCAAACTAGATACAACATCACGTTGTTCAAACACCAAAAACCTCAAACAAAACCATTTGTCTTATAATTCCAAACATCAGAGTACAAAAATGTAAAGCCATATCCCATTTCAGAAGCCATAACAAAATAGAATAATAATCAAGGCGATACATAAATCAGAAGAAATCCAGGCAAGAAAAGATCACGAGCTCAGCTACTGTTCACACCCACTCTGAGAACCTGAGGAGTGGAAAGGAAGAGATAGAAAAGAAACAAAATAGGTCAGACATAAAGTCTGGTGAGTACTAGTGATATTTAGCATAAGCATATGATAAAAGGTGTAAAGACAAATAAATAATATTGGATGCGAAAGTACAGAAAAATATATAAGTACGAAGTAAACGAGATATCAAAGCAAGATAAAGGTAAATTAAACTTCTCATTCATACCCCAAGAATCAAGTTACTACACCAATTACTAGTATTAACAGGATTAGGTGTTACACTAATTACTACCCATGCGATCGGATCCCTATTACCCGAATATACTGTGCCATCCCCGGCAGTAGGGTGTATAAGTCCCTAACCAAGCAACTTATAGGACACAGACCTATTCATAGGTGTTACAGCGTCTTAGTTTCCCTTAATTGGACCTACGCACGCTCATGACTCCGCCAGAACGCTCCCGTACACACCTTCCACCTTGAACTCTTACAATCTAGATAAGTAAAGTGTGTCATGGCCCTTACTAGTGCAAAGCTCCTCGTAAGATACCAAAAGGGATACTGACTGATACAGGTTCCACACAAGTTGACACAAGCCACCCCTAGGCTTGTGCCCCCAAGTAACTAGGATTTAAGAGTCCCAAAACATGATATAAACAACTAAACCTCGGACCTCTTAGCTTATTAATTAACATTTTAGCATAGCCGGTTTAATTTCATTAATATGCCTAGTTGTAAGTGACATTTATCCTAAATGTTATTTGTGTACAACCCCTTCCCTAAACAAGCACATGCCCAGATAGATATATAGATTACAGTAATTCATTTCACTTAAATTTGCATCTGTTGTTCATAATTTATTACATGTTATACGTAATCTTAAATTAAGTCTAATCTATCAGATTAACATGTTTATTCCTTTAATGTAATTAACCGAAATTTACAGTCAAATATTCCCAATTTACAATATGCCCAATTTTCTCTATTTTACTATCATTAATTAGTTTTCCAATTTGTATCATTTATACGCAACTCAACAATAATCGTCTAGGGTTTTAATGGCCTAAACTCAGTGTAAATGAGAAGGAAAAAGGGATAAATAGATCTCAGACAAAATAAAAAGGCATATAAAAGACTGTAAATAAATAAAAGATAGAAAAGGGATAAGGAAGATATAAGTATACATGAACATATGATAACAGTAATCTAAAATAGGTGATTTAACATAAAAATAACAACATATAAGAGATAACTTATAGGTACTGTTTATTTCAGATCCAACAATTTACTGTCTAAAACCTTTTAAAATAACAGATCTAAAAATGATATGAAACTCACAGTGACTGGATTAAAGAAGAAGAAAATATCTCTTTTGTATGTATATGTCGTTGTAGAAGAAAGTCCACTTTTATATTTTGTTCTTATAGAGTAGTTAGAAATTTCCTTGCTAATTTATGTTTGGGCAGCACCTCGGTACCTCCTTGTATGTGTGTGTGTGTATATATATATATAATTTTCAGAAAAAGGTTTAGAGGAAGAAGGAGGAAGAATAGATTTGTGTGTGGAGAACAATGAGGCTACCAACCTTTATATAGAATACATAGGATAATCCCCTAACGTTAGATTTAGGTGTTCCAATCCGACCGTACATGCAATGTTGATTCAACGAACGAACTTTGTTAAGAATTCAGTCCAAAAACAAGCGCAGGAATCTGTCTTAGCATCCGGGTGGGTTGACCCACCTTGGCCTGTGTCGACCCATGGGACGACCCGGTCAATCTTGGTCACCCCATGACCATTACTCCAGAATCGTTTGTTTATATATTTTAAATTAAATATATATAATCTATCTATATTTTCATGAAAACTTCTTAAGCCCGTATCTTCTTTATATTAACTCCGATTTATGAAACTTAAGAGTCTATCCGAACCAAAATTTCGTGACGAACACAAAGGTTAAATCTATTTTACCAAATTTTGAGTAATTAGTTAAGTAATATTCATTTTATTTTCCTTATTATACAATTACAGTGTATTAAATTATGGGGTTTACATCAACAATCTAACAAAGGCTGGGATCCTAAGTGCAATTAGAAGGTAAGACATTTGTTTGTCAGATATTTTAATTTCTCATTGTAATTCTGATCTCAAGTCGCAAAAATATACACTGCAAAAAGAAGTAAAATGTACAAAAAGTAAATGACACACAATTTTTGTAATGGTTTGATAACCTTCGATCTACACCCACTGTATATCTTTATTGTGATTTTTTATTCACAATAGATATTAAGCTTGACATATCTCTTTAGATCGATTATAATAATTCCAATATCAAATCCATTAGACCGCAAGGCTTTGCTTCCATTGAATCTTACAAATGATAAATAAGACCGTTAACAATATATTTTGGATGTTGGTTTGGATTCGTTGGTGTTTCCATATGATTCCATAATGTCTAATACTACTCTAAGTGCTCTTAGGATCTGCCCAGTAAAGTATATGTGAAAAATTCTCCTCATCTACAAATGATGTTGAGGGCTGCTCATATGCGTAAAAGATTCTGTAAGTCATATCCTATTTAGCATAATTTACTCGACATATTGTATTTGGCAAATTCTGGTAGGCAAATTATGTTCGAGCTTTTGAAAGAACTTATTAAATGTAACATACTAGCTGTATATATATCATACTCTCCACTTTTATATACACCCTTAGGGTCAAGTAATTTTGTTCGAGGGGGAGGATGTATATCTCATGATTCTAATACGCGTACCGTACACCGAACAGAGTTTGTGTTTGGGACTAATATGATCTTATTTTTGCTTCGAAAACTAGGTCGGTTTTGAATAATTGCAGGTGAGAATTTTTCCTAAATAGATGCAGCTTCAACAGACAGATGCATCCTTTTGCGAACGACAATGATGTAATGCAAGCGGATGGGACCCATTAGACAAAAAAACGAAAGGCTAGCGGGTGCGACCTGTTAATCCAGTAGTGACGGAAAACAACAAGCGGGCGCGACCATTAAGACAGCAGCGACGAAAACCAATGGGTGCAACCTAGTAGACGCGACAGTTCGAAGAGGTGAATGATTAATATAAATAGGGGAGAATGTCGACCATCTGATTTTTTTGGTCTTCTTCCTTCTCTCTTCTTTTCTCTCACTGCTGCCTCCATTGTCGAACACAAAATTGCCATACTCATTACAATCTCATGCAGAACTATTTCGTTATATCTTGGAAAACTTAGCAAATAAAAGTTTTAGGGACATTGCTAAGGCAAGCCTCATAATCCCATTTATTTAATTAGTTTCGACGAATCACTGCGATTTTCTCGTTATGTACTACAGTTTTTATACTTGCAGTTGTACTGTTTCCCTATATATAACATCTTAAAGCTTTTCAAAAATTCAAGGAATTTTCATGAAACCACGAAGTTGCGAACCTTCTAGTTGTGTTCTATTTATTGCAAGGTAACTTTGTTTCAAATTCATATTTCATAACTTGTTTTATGCAATAGGAAATGGCAGCAGTTGAAATATGTAACAAAAGCCTATACACAATAGGCTCGATCCTTTTAAAGGAGATGATGACGATTTATTCTATAGCAGAATCAGATGTTGTTTTATCTCACCACACTCAGTCTACAAAGGCATCTCGAGGAGAAGGAAGCTGTATCTGCACCAGGCAAGGAAACAAACAAAGATGCATGGAAGCATTCCTACTTAATTTGCAGATATTATATTCTGAATTGTTTCAACAATGTGTTATACAAAGTATATCAACCTCTAAGGATAACAGAGGCACTTTGGAATGCACTTGCCATGAAGTACAAGATAGAATATCAGTCTTAAAAAATTCATTATAGACGAACTCATGGAATACAAGATGGTTGAGTCCAAATCGGTGACTGCTCAACAGCATGAACTTCAAATTATCATTTATGAACTTGAATCAAAAAGTCATAAAGTTAGAGATTCATTTTTGGTTGAAACCATTACAGGAAAACTACCTCCATTATTAGGGGTTGCAATTAGACTTGACCCGATGGTCCAAAACCCGCCTCACGGGACTCGGTTCTTGGTGGGTTGGATTTTGTCGTTTATGAAATATACAATTCAAAAATATGGACCCGACCCGAACTTCGGTTCGAGTCTGGCCGGGTCTGGTCGGTTCGGTTGGATATTAACACTAAAAATACATATCTTTCAATGTTTTTTGTCACGACTTTCGGGTCGGGTTTAATCGAGATTTAGTTGTATTTTTCATTCTTTGGATCCAACCCGAGACCCACTAGGTTCGATTCAGGTTCAGTTTCGGTTCGGCTCTTTTTGGGTCGATTCGGTTTGGGTTTTCAGTTCTCGGTTCTAATTGTCAACCCTATCCATCTTGGAGATATTACCGGAACTATCTAAATCATAAAAAGAAGGAAGTCTCTCTACATGACCTCATAGTCTGGCTTAAGATTGAGGTAGATAACCATGGAGTTATGAAACAAAGAGAGAAGGCATATGTGGTTGAAGTGTCAAAGACCAAAAACAAAGAACAGAATTTCCCAAAGAAAAGGAAAGCTCCTGAAAACAAACCAAAGACAACAAACGAACCAAGAAGTTTAATGGTGAGTGTTGGGTTTGTGGAAAAGCAGGATACGTCGCTAGAGATTGCAGACACAAGAAGGAACGTAATTTAGAGGTATAGATGGTGGAGAACATCGAATTGGACGAATCTAATTTTTCGACAGTTGTATCTGAATGCAATTTGGTTTAGAACCCTAAACAATGATAGGTGAACACAAGCGCTACACGTCATGTTTGCTTTAAAAAACTGTGTTTTCTACAAACCAGAAATTCAATCAGGAATAAAAATTCTACAAGGGTAATTCTGCAGTTTCCATGATCGAGGATAGCGGCACGGTAATCCTCAAATTTACTTCTGAAAAAACTGTTAAGTTGAATGAAGTACTTCACGTTCCAAACATATGCAAGAATCTTGTCTTTGGTTTAATGCTATCAAAGAAAGGATTCAAAATAGTCTTCGAGTAAGACAAGATGGTCCTGCTAAGGCTGAAATGTATATATGAAGGGGATATTTATGTGATGGTCTATTTAAGGCAGATATAGCCATAATCGGCAATAAACTATGTAATTTGATTGTGTTATTAATGAAAAAAAAATTCTTATTTCCCTAAACATGAAATTTTATTATGGCATAGTAGATTAGGACACAAAAATTCCAAAAAATGAAAAAAAAATAGCAAACTTCGGATTAATTCCAAAATTCCAAGTGGATAAAAACTACAAATGTGAGACATGTGTAGAAGCAAAAATGGTCAAACAACCATTTCATACAGTTGATAGAAGCACTGAACCGCTAGAATTGGTTCATACTTATTTATGTGGTTTCAAATCATTATCTACAAGAGGTAGGGAAAAAAATACTTTATCGCCTATATTGACGATTGTGCACAATATTACAAAGTATGTCTTTTAAATAGTAAAGATGAAGCATTTACATCCTTTATAAAATATAAGACTGGACTAGATAATCGGATAGATAAAAAGACCAAGGTATTGAGATCTGATCGAGGTGGAGAATATGAATCACCATTTGAACATTTCTATGTAGAAAATGAATGATTCATCAAACAACAACACCACATTTACCGCAACAAAATGTTATTACCTAGAGAAAAAATAGAACATTAAAATATATGGTTAATGCAATGTTATTGACCTCTGGCTTACCGACGAATTTGGGGGGAGGGGAGCCTTAAATATGTCTAGTCATATTTTGGACAAGGTTTCTCACAATAAAACATGAACAATTTCATATGAGTTATGGAAAGGACACATGCCAAGCTTTGAGTACCTCAAAGTGTGAGGGAGATTGCCAAAAGTTCCAGTTTCATCTCTCAAGAAAGTCAAAGCTTGAATCAAAAACAATATATTATCGCTATCCAGGGCTAGCCCAAACAACCTATAGATTTTTGGTATTCAAGTCGTAAATCCAGTCTAGTAGCTCATAAGGTAAAGAACAAAGAAATATGTGATCCAGTGAAATAGAGATGGATTGATTCATCATAGTGCAAACATGATGGATTAGTCACAAAGCAAAGGGATCGATCGGTGTCATGATAGATTGGTGCTATGATAGATTGGGCTAATGTGATGGGTCGTTACTAAGCGATCCATCACTGGATCGGTAGAGGCTCCAAATTAGTTGTAGATGTGCAAAATGCATGGATCGTTTGTACGTCATGGACTAAATATTGTATGGATCGTGTATACTTAGTTACACATAGATCGGGCCAAGTATGAACCGAAGGATCAGTGATAATCTCTGGAGCATGTGGATTGTTCGAATTAGTCATGGATCGCATACATAAGACATGACATATCTATATCGGTTGTATGTGCATCCGTTGGAGAGCTAGCTCTTATGGATCGCTCATGTGGATGGATCACGCAATGAAGGTCGTGGATCGCAAGTCGTAACCTATTGACTGCATACACTCCATTTCGAGCTCCCAAGCACTCCAGTCTTTGCCTATAAATACTCCATCCCTTCACTCTTATCCTCCCGAAGGGCCGCCATTATTGATCTCCAACATCACCCAAGCTTCTCTAACACCATTAAAGTTTCTTTAAGCATCATTCAAGATTCTCTAACATTATTCTCCCGCAGAAATCATTGAAGTTATTCACCGAGCTCGATTATCGAATATCAAGTCTGGTAATCATCGCTACTAGTGAGATTTGAGTGTTTCTACTCTGGATTCGAGAATTATTGAACGATATCGGAGAATTACTAGAGAATTATGAGAGGATTATTGTAAAAGATAAAGAAGAGTGTAAATCGAGATCAAATATGTAACTTGTAATGGAGAAATCAATGAAATTCTCATTCAAAGTAGACGTAGGTCAAAATAGAGGTTGAACCACTATAAATCTGCTCTCTACTTTACTTTTCCTGCATTTATTTGCTTTTAACCTTGTTTCTGTGGTTTTAAGGTATTTTTGCATCTCTCGGGTGTTAGCATCGTTTTTCGGTGCTAACATTTTAGCTCCTACAGCGGAGCCCGAACCCACGAACACAAAGTTAAGAGCCTTGCTCCGGAAGATTTGAAGCTTGTTCTTTTAAGATAGATCCGCAAGTTCTAAAAGTCAAGCCCATTGAAAGGATTTCTATGAAGATTAGAAAGTTTTTCAACATTATGGCACCATCGAAGAAAGGTAGTAAATCCGTAAGAGTCTATGGAAATGCTACTAATGATGCTACAACCAATCCTCAAACTAATAATCTGACTATTTCTCAAACTCTAGGAGATGGTGTAACTCGGGGTGAGTTGGATGTTGTTGTGGTCAGATTGAATCAACAAATGGAAGCCATTAATAAAGCCTTAATGGATAAGCTAGATGCTCTCCTTGCTACTCAAGCCAATCGCACAAATCATAAAGTTGAAATTGACTTGGAAGAGAATGCACATTCTTCTGCATCGGATTACAATAGTGATTACCCTGTAGAGGAAGCGAATGAGTTGCCGAGTGGTAGTGATGACGCAGACATCAAGGATTCCAAGGAAAATGCTAAGAATCATTCCAAAAATTATACTTCTCGCAAAGTTGCTAGTCCTACCAAAGGGGCACCTCCCCAAGCTGGAGGTCCATGGCCCCAGTTCTCTAACCGCGATCGCTTGCCAAGACGAGCACCCGGTAAAGGAACTGGCGTCTTCCTCGTGGAACGACACAACGACAAGGAGTATAATTTAGAGATGACTAAACAAATCATGAAGGAAAGTGTGGCTCGAAATGAAGATGAAAAAGAGTGGGACTTTGCTCCAGGTAAAACTCCTTTTACTAATAGAATTCGAAAGGATGAATTTCCAAAGAACCTCCAACTATGCATGCATACAATGGAGTCTCAGATCCTAATTCGTTCTTGTACAAGTATGAGTGGCACATGAACGGTGCGAGGGCAACTGATAAGCACAAGTGTCTATACTTCTCCATTTATTTTAAAGGAGTAGCGTCGTTATGGTTCACCAAGCTACCACCATGATCCTAGATCGGTTTTTGAATTTGGCAAGGAAGTTCATGGAACAATTCAGATTGTATACAACAAAAGCCAATGACATTATGTTATTATCAGGATTGGAGCAGAATCCAGGAGAATCAATGAAAGCTTTTCTTACTCGTTTCATTACTGCTATAACAGAAGTTAGAAATTCGGAACCCCATATGACATTAATGGCACTAGCACGAGCAGTGGATAAGAAGACTGAGTTCGGGAAATGGGTAAAGATGTACGAGCCCAACATGATCGACAAATTATACAAGAAAGAAGAAGAGTTCATCATGTTGGAAACATACACTTCTGCTACTCAGAATGCGGCTGGGACCAGTACTGTGGAGGATGGGAAAGGCAAGGACACTCAAAGCAATAAGAAAGATGTCGGAGGGTAGAAAAAGGGAAACTATGGAAAGGATAATAAGAATAACAAGAGAATTCATTTTTTTTTCAAAACCGCATAGTTGACCCATTTGAACAATACCCCGGAGAATGTCTAATTTTCCACTAACGATGCAGGATATTAACCTGATCCACTACTGCAAAAAGTAGGAGATAGAGAAGTGAAGTCTAGGAGGTTATGTCGTTTCCACAACCATCCTGGTCACAACACCAATGAATGCAAACATTTAAAGAGTTTGATTGAGGAGTGATCAAGAAGAATAAGCTGTAGCAGTATGTAAGAAAACCGCAAGCATCAAATCCTTCCCAAACTCCTCAGGGACAAGATGCACCTTCCAATCAGCCAGGCCCAAGTGATAGAGCCCCACCGCAGACTAATGCAAGGTCGGTGATTAATACCATATCTGGTGGTCTTCATCCCACGGGTAGAAGTTGGGGAGAGATTGAGAGATATGCTAATGCTTTAAAGTACACTCCAAAAGAAGAGAGATGCTTAATCCTTCGTAATATCGTTCTCGCAAAATAGCAGAAAATTTCTCATGGTGATATTGTGTTCGGAGAGAAAGAATCAGAAGGTGTTGTAGCTCCAACTCTTGATAATATATGGTGGTCACAATTGGAATCGGCCCAGCAACGGTCAGAAGAGTGTTAGTTGATTGTGGTGCCTCTGTGAATGTCCTTTTCCGAAAGACCTTCAATTTGATGAATCTCTCAACGATTAATGTGCAATCTTGTCAAATAAAGATCCAAGGGTTCATGGGAGAGCCGAAACAACCAATAGGAACAATCGACTTGCTTGTGGAGTTGAGAGAGGGGAGAAAGGAAGGTTATATTGAAGTAAACTTTTGTTCTTGTTGATGAATTTTCTACATAAAATGCATTCTTTAGCAGATCTACTTTAGCTAATTTCAAAATTTCACTACCACTTTGGTGTTTGACGATAAAGTTTCCCACGGAAAAAGGAGCTGGTGTGATAAAAAGGGATCATAATGCTGCCTGAGAATGTTACCTCACAGAGTTGCGAGAAGCTAAGAAGAAAGAAAAGGGGAAGAATCTGGAGGGGCCTCTCCGCATTCGTGAACCAACATTATAGCAACTAAAGAACGACCCTGCACTGGTGAGCATAATGGGGCTCAAAAAGAGATGGATCTTTGAAAGACTAGTGCAGGGGAGTATCGAGTGGTGCCAGCTGTGATCACAATGCCTATAGTAGTTCATTCGAAAGATCCTGACCGAGTCTTAAATATCGGGTCTCAGTTGGGCCAGAAGTTGATGAAAGAGTTAATTGTTTTTCTGAAATCCAATTTGGATGTTTTTGCATGGAGTCATGTTGATATGAGCGGCATATCCCCAGAAGTAGCAATTCATGCATTGAATATTCACCCCCGCATCACACTTGTAAAGCAGAAAAGGAGAATTCAAAGCCTAGAAAGGTCAATGGATCATGAAGAAGAAGAAGAAGTAGATAGACTGATGGAGAATCGCTTCATAAGGGAGTCCACATATCCAAATTAGGTGTCCAATCCTGTGCTAGTAAAGAAGCCGAATGACAAGTGGTGCTTCTGCATATTATTCAGATCTCAATAAGGCATGCCCTAAAGATAGCTTTCCGTTGCCTAGAATTGACCAGTTAGTGGATTTGACAATAGGGCATGGGTTACAATCATTTATGGATGCTTATTTGGGATACAATATGATAATGATGCACGAGCCAGATCGGGAGAACACTAGCTTTGTCACAGATGTGCGACTCTACTGTTATAAATTCATGCCGTTTGGGTTGAAGAATGCTGGAGCAATATATTAGAGGCTTGTCAATGCGATGTTCAAGTCACAGATTGGCAGGACTATGGAAGTTTATGATGGCGACATGGTGGTTAAATCAAAGAAAGTGGTCGATCATATGGAAAATCTAGTTGAAATGTTTGATATTTTGAGAAGATAGGGCATGAAGTTGAATCCGCTCAAGTGCTCGTTTAGGGTCGCATCTGAGAAGTTCTTGGGGTTCATGGTAGATGTCAGGGGCATTGAAGCTGACCCTACTCAGATTTCAGCATTGAGAGAAGTGCGGGATCCTAGAACGAAGAAAGAGCTTCGAAGTTCGAATGGGAAGATTGCTGCATTGAGTCACTTTATCTCGAAAGCAACTAACAGGTGTATTCCATTTTTTGATGCATTGGGAGAAGGAAAGAAGGATTTTGAATGGACTCCCGCTTGCCAAACGGCCTTCGAAGAACTGATCAAACACATGGAAACGCCACCAATGCTTTAAAATCCCAGTGATGGAAAGGATTTGTTCCTATATTTGGTAGTATCATCCCATGCTTTGAGGGCAACTTTGGTATGAGAGGATTCGAAGAAGCTCAGGCCATATTTTCAAGCCCATTCAATTAAAGTCCCCATAGATCATCCGCTAAAGTAAGTCTTGTTTCTCCCTGAGACTACGGGTTGGTTATTGAAGTAGAATATTAAGCTCAGTCAGTATGATATCATGTATCACCCCTGAAGAGCGATCAATGGACAAGCCTTAATAGACTTCATTGCCGAGTTTACATATAGAGGTGATGAGAAGGAAGAGCCTAAAGATGCGGTGATTCAATGGAAGTGGTTCATCGGTGGAGCCATGAATGAGTACCGTTTAAGGGCAAGAGTGGTTCTAGAGACTCCCGGAGGACGCTCAGTGTGCTATGCATTAAGGCTGGAATTTCCATCAACGAACAACGAAGCAGAGTATGAGGCATTGATTGCTCGATTGAAGATAATAAAGGAGTTGAATTTGAAAGCTTTGCAAATTTTTAGTGATTCTCAACTAGTGGCATGATAGATCCAAAGAGAGTTTCAAGCCAAGGGAGGAAACCTACCGGCTTATCTTTCGAAAGCTTGGGAGCTCTTGAACAACCTCGACAATTACACCATAGCTCATATCCATAGAGAAGAGAATATGAAGGCAGACTCGCTTGACAAGTATACCAACACAAGTGATGATCGGTGATTTGGGTTAGTACCCGTGGAGGTCCTCTCAAATCCCAGCATCGATGATGTAGATATTGATTGGATCATGGAAACCACTGAAGAGCCAGAATCGTGGATGACTCCAATCAAAGAGTACCTTCTTAATGGAACACTCCTAGCATATCCAAAAAGCAAAGGAAGCTATTGCGAAAGGCACCTCTTTTCTTCATGCAGGATGGTCGGTTGTATAGGCAAGGTTTCCCTATGCCTCTGCTTCGACGTGTTACTAAAGAGGAATCCAAAGGAATTCTGGTAGAATTATATAGACGAGAATATGGAGGACATTCGAGTGGTCAGACATTGGCTAAGAAGATTCTCCGATATGGTTATTTCTGGCCCAATTTAAATTGAGACTCTGCAGCATATACCAGAAAATGTGACAAATGCCAAAGATTCGACAAGATTCCAAAAGCACCATCCACGGAGTTAACTCAAATGGTCAGCCATGGCCTTTCGCTGTTTAGTGGATTGGTCTGATTGGAGCATTGCCAACCGCCAAGTCCAACATGAGATACGACATTGTCACCGTTGATTGTTTCACTAAATGGGTTAAAGAAGAAACATTAGCCACCATTACCTCAAAGAAAGCTATTAATTTTGTGCTAAAAAATATTATTTGTAGGTTTGGTATGCCTCAGAAAATAGTAACAGACAATGGAGCTCAATTCGAGAGTGAGGAATTCAAAGGTTTTTGTGCCAAGTACAAGATCCAGAAGAGCTTCGCAGCTATGGCTCATCCGCAGGCAAATGAGTAAGTTGAAGCAGTGAACAAAATTATCAAGTCAACCATCAAAAAGCGTCTCGATAAAGCAAAAGGTGGTTGGGCAGATGAGCTTTCGCTTGCTTTATGAGTGTATCGGACGACTCACAAATCTACAATTGGGCACACACCGTTCTCTTTAACATTCGGCTCCAAAGTAATGTTTCCAGTGAGGTTGGAGGTTCCCACTCAATGAAGGATTCGCTTCAATCAAGTAGAGAACGAACAACTACAACTGGAATCTCTCGATCAGCTTGAAGAAAAGAGAGACGAAGCATATCTCTGAATTGTAGCACACCAGAGAAGGATAGCCAGACACTTCAACACCAAAGTCCGACAGAGAACCTTCGAAGTTGGTGACCTTGTGCTAAAGCGGGTGATGACTGGAACTGGAGTATTTGGGCTAAATTGGAAAGGACCGTACATCACCAGCCAAAAACTCTTGGATGGCACATTAAAGTTATCAATGGTTGATGGAGTTCCGATACCAAGAGCCTAGAACAACGACCATCTGGGTCAATATTTTACTTAATGCATTGTTCAATTCTTGTAAAAATTCTTGTAAATACTTTACAAGTATAAACCACCCATGTAAAAGGGGTATTGTAATTGAACATCATCTCTATTAATGAAAGCATGCCTTCTTATCTCGATCATATATATGCAAATTTTTGTTAAATAATTCAAAAATTGCTTAAAATTGATTTGACATTGCAGGCTATCAAAAGAATGCTCGCTTGCTCGTAGTCTGACAAAACCTGGTGACCCTTACAACACATCCCGATAGAGACAGCTCAAGTGTCGAGTGCCATAGACATTATTCTGCACAAATCCAAAGATGTAATGCACCGCCTTGTAGATTGAAAGGGGGAGTCACTAAGAGTCGAGCGATAACACAAAAACCAAAAGTTGCAAGTTCCACCAAAGGGCACCTACGCAAGCTGGAGGTACAGGGCCCTGGTTCTGTAGCTGTGATCGCTTGCCAAGACAAGCATTCGGTAAAAGAACTGGCATCCGCCCTATGGAATAGCGCAACAACGAAAGCCTCCCAACTGTAGCAAGAACCAAAAGTTGTAAGTCCTACCAAAAGGGCACCTCCCCACGTTGGAGGTAAAGGGCCCTGGTTTTGTAACTGTGATATCTTGCCAAGACAAGCATCCGGTAAAATGGCTGGTGTCCTCCCCGTGGAACGACGCAATGACAAAATCTTCCCAAGTGAGGCAAAGACAAAAGGTTGCAGGTCCCACCAAAGGGGCACCTCCCCAAGTTGGAGGTACAGGGCCCCGGTTCTCTAACTGTGATCGCTTGCCATGACAAGCATCCAGTAAAAGGACTGGCATCCCCCCACATGGAATAACGCAACAGCAAAGGGTTTCCAAGTGAACCAGAAAGGAAAAGTCCTGTTTGGGGGCGCCCAATCAAGTCTTCGACTCCTAATTTACTCGGGTGGCTGAGATTAACATTGGGTCGAAGACCTATCTAGCGGTATCAAATCTAGTCATCAATGCCTAAATTACTCGGTTGGTTGAGACGAATGTTGGATTAAGGAAAAGACCTGTCTAGGGGCGCCTAATCAAATCTCTGACGCCTTATTTACTAGGCGAGCTAAGATGAACATTGGATTAAAGACCTGTCTAGGGGGCATCAAATCATGTTTTCAGCGCTTGGTTTACTCGGCTGGCTGAGATGAACGTTGGGTTAACCCAATGAAGTCACCGATGCTTGGTTTACTCGACCGACTAAGACGAACATTGGATTAAGAAAAGGTCCTTCCTTGAGCGAGGCAACTGCGTCCCAAGTGAAGCAAAAAGTTGCAAGTCCCACCAATGGGGCACTGGGGTTACAGGGCCCTGCTTCTCTAACCATGATCGCTTGCCAGGATAAGCATCCGGTAAAAAGGCTGGCACCCGCCCCGTGGAATGACGCAATGATGAACGCTTTCCAAGTAAAGCAAAATATTCCTCAAAGTGAGGCACTTAAACCCATGAACCCCCCAAGTGGGAGCACAAGAACTAAAGACTTCTCCAAGAGGAAGCTCAGGATCAGCCAATAAAGCCAGGTTTCCAAGATACATTGGCAAGCTCAAAAGCTCTCAATACGTTGGCAAAAGCAAAAAGACTTCGCCAATAAAGTGGAAGCTTCTAGTGCCTTAATCAAAATTAAAGAAACTCGGCAAAGTTGATCGTATCTAGCCTATGAAATTTGTGATGACCTATGGTATAAGGGCAACACAACCACATTGGAATGGGGCAATGCTTAGAAAACATACCACAAGCTCATCACGACATCGCAACGAACAAAAAACTTGCAATTTACAAAGAGGTGAATACATGATAGTAAGACAAAGCTAAAGCACAAGAGTTGAAGTATAACAAGCAAAAAAGCAATTTTATTTCACCAAGTCTTCACAAAGTTCAGAAGAGAGGGCCGACACTCGCACAAAATCCGATCAAAAGAAATTGCATATAAGGATGCTAAGTAAAAGCAGAATAAGCAGTCAAAAGCCTCAATGCTTTGTCTTCCCGCCTTTAGAAGAGCTACCTGACCTTAGTGTGAGTTTTCTAGGTCTAGTTAGAGGAGGCGTAATGACGGTTTGGCTCTCATCTTTAGCCTCTTCATCACCTTCTGCAATGTCAAGGGAAGGCAAAGCAAGTGTTCTCTTATGAGCACCACATTTTCTCCATGCCTTTTCATTGGAGACTTAACATCTTTCCTTGAACGACCCTTGACGTCTTTTTTTGGGCTATCTTCTAGCTCTTCGACGTCTTCCATTTCCCTTCCAGATAAGCCAGTCGGGTCATCTAAATCACGAAGTGCATCAATTTTCTATGATTGTGACCAAATTGAGAAGCAGAAGCGAGGGTAGACTCGAGAGCTAAGGAAGGATCGCCTAGTGGAGAAGGAACGGTCAAAACACTTGTTGTTATTTGAATAGAAGGAGTAAAGATGGCTTCAGTTCCCGTTCCTTCTAGCGCGGCAGGAGAAGGATTTGGAGTAACCAGGTCTAATTCAAACAAATAATAATCAAGGAACTCAACGTACCCATATGGAGTGAATAAGAAGTCCAAGTCTGGTAAGACTGGATCAATGCCGGTTTTACCTGAAATGAGAGGGCTTCTAAGCTTTACTTCATAGGCATCTAGATTGTCATCATCGCCTTCTGAGTGATCCTCAACAGTGTCCCTCTTTTCTCCAATACTAGTAGTGGGCTCGATGAAAGGCACAACATGAGGCTTAGGATCAGAAATGTTAACAATGGTGGAAGTAGTGTCGGTGGTGGCAGCAGCTGTGTCTGGGACATGCTTTCCGGAGGATCCGACTCCAACCGCTAAGCCATGCCCCTTTCTAAATTCTTCTTTTCCCTTGGCAAGAGCATTGCGAGATTCATAATCCAAATAATGCTCTATAAGCCCCGCCTCCTTATAACCACTGTCCTCGAGTCGCTCAAGTATTGACTCCCAAACCTCGGCCAAAGTGATCAGATACTTATCTTGCAGGAAAGATAAACTCCCTTGCCCCATAACATAGAAAGTGTAAAATATAAATAAAGTGGAGTTAAATCCAGGCTTAGTCTCAGCATGTGCTTGCTCAGCAGCTGCCTTATCAGAAAGAGCTTGATTCCTGTCTCGCTCAAGTTCCTCCACTCTAGCCTTCAGCAAAGAAATTTCTGACTCCTGAGAAGTAACTTTTTTCTGCAAACTGGCACTGCTTTCTCTATAAGTTTCAATGGCTCTCTGCTCTACGGCCAAACTATCTTCCGCATTATTTTGGGCTGAGTGAGCTTCCTTAACTTGAGCAGTCAGCATGGTTTCCTTCTTATTATGGGAAGAAGTAGCAGTAGAAATCTCTTCCTCAGCCCTTCGATTTTCAGTCCCCAGCTCCTCATTCCGCTTAGAAAGGAATTCGATGTCAGTATCGCACGCCTTAAGTATTATGTCCCATTCAACCTTGTCGTTCTCTATAGTCAAAAGATCTTTATAATTAAGTTTGTTGACTCTCTAGATTTCATCGACCGGTTTGTCAATTTCTCGACATCGTCTTTCATCATCTCTAGGTTCTTGAGCATCACATCCTTATATATTGGATTTATGTTTAAATCGAAGCGAACACCTTTTAAGAACCAATGGAGAAATCAAGAAGAGAATGTGTTAGGTGCTTTTGGGAGAGAGTAGCGTGGCCTTTGAATGATTTTCTAGATATCAACGGGAGAGGAAGAAATAGACGGAGGTGCAATTGATTGAAGGCTTGGGGAAGCATGAATAGCGAAAACATGATTGTTGTTGGTTTTGGCATGCTTATGTAAAGCATCTCCACCATGATCCTTTTCCTTATCATTCGGCTCCTTCCTCTTTCTCCGTTCCTCTTCCTCCCATATGTCCCAGTCATAACGATCATCTCAGGTTCTCCTGCTCTGTTCATCCTCCTCTTGTCGGCCCCGTGCCTGTCGGCTCTTTCTTAATCTTCTCTCTTCATCAATTTCCCTATGAAGACGAGGTGGGGCATGACACCGCGGATTATAGGAACCCGTATAATGGTTGTAGTCATCCACACACTACGCCATAAATGGCCTAATGCAACACAAAAAAATGTTAGCACAAGCCCGAAAAATGTTGGCATAGATCTTTGGCAACACTTCTAATGTGATGCAATTTTCACCGTTGCTGCAGATCTCAAAGGCAACATTTTGACTGTCTATGGCAACATAACAAATATTGTTGCAATATAACCATATTTAGGTCTATAGCAACATATTTAGGTGTTTGTAGCAACATTTCAAAAATGTTGCTATCGATATTTGTATTAAATAATTTTTTAAAAACAAATATATATATATATATATAATATAACAAAAGGGAGAATTAAATGCCACTACACATAATTGAATATTAAAACAGTATTTTTATTCAAATAAATATTTTATTTCAACATTTGAAATAGTGCATATTTCTAACTCAACTATTTATAATTCACTATTAATAACATAGTCAATCGCATATATAAATGTTCCTCACTACATTCCACTCGATTCACTCAGTTATACATACTCAATTACATATACACTCACTAACACTGACACACTAAGTCTTCTTATGCTTCAATCATGTCCAATCACCAATATATATCTATCATAGAAACATACACAGTAAACTGGAACAAAAATAAATTTAAATACAAGCAAATACAAATTTATTTTTTAATTTTATTTGCCTTAGAATTGTGATGTTTTTCTCATCATTTTTCTAGACTATGTCTGATATACACACACACACACACACACATATATACAAGTATAGACTACTTGTAATATTCATAGTGATACACTATAAATACCACAAAGCAGACTGTATCTCTAACGCACACAGATTAGGCCCGACGCAATTATAATAGTTTGCTGATTAGAACCAACATTTAAAATTAGGTAATTTTGAATAGCCACAACTCAGATATAGTGGTTTGTTGATAGAAAAATTATATCTGCCATTCAAATAACTAATTATATAAATTACACATGCACAAGTGTATGCAAATACATATATATGTGTGTACACACACACATACATATATATATATATATATATATATATAGGTCTGGTTTTTACAAGTGAAAATCCAGTGCACAAGTGCATGCAAATACATATATACACACTTGTTTGTGTATGCATACATGCATGCAAATAGCAATGCAAATTGAAATGGCCAAAAGCACTCATGCACATGTCAAGGCATCAAGACACAAATGATCAAGACTTCAAATAGCATGTAAAGTGAACATGAAGCACCAGTACACAAGTAGCTTAACATAGCCAAGCAACATGGTCGAGTTAAAGCATTTCAGCATGCACATATGTGGATAAACAACCAAAAATAGGTCAGTACAAAAGCCAGTATCTACCATTGCACTAGAATTCAACTATATATTTTGGTTGATAATGAGGTATAATTTGCAGGAAAGAAGCTTGAACTCAAGCTTTGGTAAGAGATCATGACCAAATTAGAATCTGACAAAAATGCTTTGAAAGACTATGAACAGAAGAATCAAGAAATGGTACTTAGTATATACAATGAGATTTCGTTCCGATGTGCTTTTGTTGAGCTTTCATTACTTGTTTCAGTATAAGTAATTCAATTGTTTCAGTATAAGCAATCTGCAAATAAATGTTTGTTACTTTTTTCTATTTGCTTATTTTTGGGTTTGTGTCACTCAGTTAAATAGGTTACTCATACTCCGCATGATCACGAACAAAATATGGTGTTGTTCCAAGATTCCTATTATATTACCATCCTATAATCAAATTTGTCTTTCAGTAAAATGGGTTACACCGAATTTGCATAAGGATCAAAGCTTTGTCGTGTCTCAAACTCCTATTATATTACATCTTGTCATATTAATTTGCATACATGACAAAAGAATACATAAATAAACTTCAATGAAAAGCGTAATAACAACTAACAACAATGGAAACTACACTGAAATCAGTTGTAATGTACAAAAAATATGGGGTTACCGTATACACTGAAACCAACTGTAGTATACAACACAATTGCCCAAGTAAAATACTACCTCATATTACACTAGAGTTCAACTATATATTTCAATAACCTTTCAATTCTATTCGTGCATAATACAATGCGAAACCGGTGAGTATTTATACTCTTGTTTAAACATATCAGGTTGTAAAGAGAGCAGATATACTTAAATAAAATATAATACCAGCAAGCATTTGAACATGGCCCACTTCCTCTTATAAATCCAAACATATACTTCTTTACACATAGCTTTAACAAGCTTCATTATAATTTCCCAGTTTCTTTAATTATTTAACATTACAAATCTAAGGTGAATATTAATTCAAAACCAGTTCATGTTACAATACACATGTTCACCAAAATCCAATTTTTCCACAAAAATAGTTATTCATCATCTCAGCATTTTAAATTCTTCATTCTTAGATAAAATAACAAATAAACATAGCCTGATATATAAGCTCTTCCTGATGATTGTACTGAGCATTCTAAATTACAAACTAGTATACTGTGTTTATTTGTGCAAATAATCTGATGATGGTACACTAGAAATTTGGAAAACAAACAGCATGTTTATGTGAAATTAGGTTATAGTTGAAATGCCCAAATACTAATGGAAACATAGGTCCAAGCTCTATAATTTATATAAAATTTTCAATTCAAAAAAAATCATAATATAATACATATAGGCTGTGCATTCAAAAGACAAATAAAGGTCATCCTAAACTAAATCAACATACAACAAATATCATAATTAATGCATTAATTTAACAACTACAAGTAAAGTGATTTACTATTTCGATGAACTTGCAATAAGATATTAATTACGTAAAAATTACTCGAAATAATATTAGTTCAAAATCATGTTGAAATGCCAAAGGAAAAGGGAATCGAAGTCCTAGAAATCATAAAGATATTTTTTCCAGAAAAGTAAATATACGAGCAAGTTCAAATCGATATTTTCCTGAGTTCATATGGAATCTATTCCAGAATAGTTGAAATATTCAACTCTATCTTAATCGAATAATCAAGTCCAAAAATATAGCCAAATTGAGACCAAGTCTAATGCAAGAAATCAGATATTATACAGGGATTTTGATCCTATAAATACACCACATCATCATTGGCATTAATCATTGAAAATCAAGTAGTAAATCAAATAGAATAAATTCAGAGAACTCACAAAGATCAGAAGATATTGAAGTCACTATTGGGACACAGATTAAATCGTTTGACCAAGAGCATCAAGTAATCAAAGCAACAGAGAACAATTTCCAGAGAAATTGAAGTCGCTATTTGGGAAGAGAGCATAAAACCCAAGGTGGCTATCGAATGAAAGTAATGGTAGAAGAAGGGAATTAGGGGAAGTGAAAATACAAGCGAATAAAGGAAAAGAATTTGGGGAAGTGATTGGATCAGTGAGTGGAATTTGGATTGATGAGGTGTCACTTTCTTCAATGTATGATTATAAAATTCCAGCGTAGGATTAACTTTGGTAGACTGACATGGATCGCCACGTAAGATATGGAAAGGTTTACTATAGCAACACTATATCAAAATGTTGCATCGTGTTACACTTTTTTAGCTAGAGCAACACATTTTTATGGATAAGGTAACATCAAAAATAGAACGTTGTAGTAGGACCGAAATAATATAGTTATCGCCATATTTTAGCTGGCAACACCTTGTATGTCTGTTGCAATAGGTCGTTTATGGCGTAGTGACACAAAAACGGTTCATGTTTTGACCTGAAACAAAAGAAAACGAGAGTTCAGCCTTTAAAGCAGGAAGCATTGGGGCAACAAAGAATATATACGCAGGATATCAAAGGCCCTAAGTGTGTGTTATATGTGATCTAACGCACATCGAACAACGAACTGCTCGTCGTTGTCGGAATCAAAGTGGTTGTAATCTTAGAGGTAGATTTTCGAGAAGGAGGAGTAATAGTTAATTCAAAAGATGTCTTCGAAACTGGTGTAGCAAGTCGAGAAGTTGCAATATAACCTGTAAAAAGCTCGCTAGAAGTTACAACGATGTCGCTCAAACCTATGTATATGTCAGAAAAATCTGCCTCAAGTGTGACTGGAAGCATGGGGTTGACATCGCCTCTTTCAGCATTAGAATCGCCTTTATCTGCAATCTCTCCTTCCTCAAGCTGCTCACCAACCTTCGTAGGAGCTTTTCCCTCACGATGCATAATCTCCTCCTCGATAATGGAAGGTAGTTTAAGCTGAGCAGATGATCTAGCTTTGCCAGCAGGGTCCGAGCACTTCTTCAATATGGACTCCTCGGCAGAACTTCTCAATGCAACATCTTCTCTAGAGGCTGGGGCATCCGCTGCTTCAGGTATAAAAGGAGAAGAAGAAGAAATTTCCCAACAGAGAAAAGATCTAGACGGTTCGAGAAACCCAAATTGATGAAGAAATTCCTCCTTGATCAAGAACTTTTTAGTCCTCTCCTTATCATCGACAATATTCAGAGTCTCAAGAGTAGATTTACAAACAATGGAGTCTTTGACAAGAGACGACAATTCTACAAAAAGAGAGGGAAAATTTAATGGTCACTACTTAGAAAAAACTAGACGAAGAGTTCCAAGCAAATATGTTCACCTCCTTCCATCCTGATTCCATAGAAGCTCCCCGAGCATTGAACATAAAAGAATTGGTTCAGGTATCCCGAAGCGCTATCTTGCAAGTTGAGGATAAGCCGAGGATATCGAGCGCCTTCGATGAATACAATAGAGCGATGTCCCTCTCTCCTTTTAAAGATGCATAAAAATAGATGCCCTGAAAAGTAGGCATACAATGCATTGTCCTCATACAAAGAACACATAGCCCTATTAAAATGGCATAACCATTCGGATGTAGCTGAAAAGGGGAAATCGGTTGGTGTCGTAGGACCATCTACAAAAAAGGATTGAAGGGAGGAATGGCTCCACTCATTAACATATGACGATGAACTGCAACGAAGCCAAAGGGAAAACGATCGACAAACTCATCTTTCCCCAGTAATCTTGCGTCGGTTTCGGAAATGCCAAATTGAGCACATATTTGCTTAAAAGTATGTTGGGTAAGCGTTGAAGGGCATCTCTCTGACGGTGGATTGCCAAGAGGACAGGCAATAGGAACATGCTGATTTGTTACTGATTCTGGAGCTGCAGACTTTCCAGGTTCAAAAACATGAGTAGAAGCTCTAACTTGAGCAGAAGTAGTTGTCTCTTTAGAGTGATGACGATTCTTCTGTCGAGTATCCATTCTATTTAAGGAACCTTGTTTTTAAATAATTTACAGGTGCGTATTTCCTAAAGTGTGAAGTGCTTTACAAAATTATACAATTGTTGAAAAAGAAGCTTGAAATCTTCAATCGGCATCTATCATTTAGTGGATCACAAGTGTTGTTACGAATTCAATTTAGAGTGTCGTGTTTATGTAGGCGATGTTCGACAAACTATAAATGGTCAAACGAAACGATTATGTATAGGCACTTCATTCAGTTCAAGTCAAGAAATTCGATGTAATTCATTTTTAACAATTAAACTAATTTGTTGTTGATGTGGGCAATCAATGGTAAATTATTCGCCAAAAAACATGCAAGTGCCTGTCTTGTTACAGAATAATTAGCAATGAAAGGCACGTTCAATTTATAAGCTGCAAGTTCAAATTGTTGATCACTTTCAATTTTGGATCGCTTCAATAACTCCAACAATCAACTTGGAAACTAGCAATTCATCGACCATGTGCAAACTAAAAGTCGAGGATCATGCAACCAAAGCATGTGATCCACGGGAAGTCACGATCCATCGGTCAAACAAAACACCAACCGATCAAGCAACGAATCGAGCCTAGCGACCCATGATTAAAGCAATCTCAATGATCAAAGATTGGCGACCATGATCCATTGTTCGATCGGTGCGTGCGATCCATGAAGAAATTGTGATCCATTTAACTCGCGATCCACTAGCATCAGCGCTCCAAGTCCAATTCAAAGTGTGATACATCGAGGTAGGCGATCGACAAAGGAATACACGCACGTTCCAAACCCTAAATAGTAAAGATCGATTCAATGCATGCAATCAACAAAAAAATCATATCGGATTATATCATCCCAAGTATCAAATTGTAGAGTTCAAATATGAGCACGCAATCCAAAGAGAACCACAATCAATTTCTACCACTTCGACCCTAAATCACCGTAGCCGATTCGAAGCATAGTTCATAAATTCAACATAAAACCTAAATTGTTGAAATCAATTCAAAAAAAAAGTTGTTACATGGAAATACGGGACACAATTCAGCAAAGAAATAGGAATTTAAAATTTTATTTCAAAAAAACCTAGAACGGCCGATGTACTATAGTCCAGTTTAACATAAAACCTTCACCCACAATGGTCAGCGGCAATCGAAAATAACCAGGTCTTGATGACAAAAGCTCACCAACTATCGGCGAAACGAGGCAACTCAGATCTGATAGGTTCGGCTACAAATTGATTTGAGTCAGATGAAGTCGTGGAGTCGATTGAATTCGAATAGGGTTGAGGCTCTCTGATGATCAGCGGCTCCGGAAAGCAAATGGCGATGGCGAAGTCAATCGACGGTGAAGCAACAAAATCAAATCAAAGAAAATTTCTTAAGAAAACTTGCAGTTTTCTCAAGCAAATAAAGTGAAAATAAAGTGGAAGAAAGAATGGATATGGTGGAAATTATAAAGCGGATATGGTTCCAAAGTGACATCCACGATCCATCCAGATAAGTCGTCCATGCGCTCCATCCAAATGGGTCATTCATGCGATACATCTAATTAGTCATCTATGAATCATCAAAAGCCACATGTTTGTATTAATTTCGAAGCATACATTTTATTCGGCAACATACACTTTGAGGAGCAAATGTTAATCCAGCCTAGTAGCTCACAAGGTAAAAATAAAGAAATATGTGATCTAGTGAATAGAGATGGAACGAGTCATCATAGTGCAAGCATGATGGATTGGTCATAAAGTAAAGGGATGGATAGGTGTTATGATAGATCGGGCTAATGTGATGGGTCGTTACTAGGCGATCCATCACTGGATCGGCAGAGGCTCCAGATCGGTTGTAGAAGTGCAAAGCGCATGGATCGTGTGTACATCATGGATTGGATATCGCATGGGTCGTGTATACTTGGTTACACAAGGATCATGCCAAGTATGAAGCGATGGATCAATGATATTCATTAGAGCACATGGATCGTTCAAATTAGTCATGGATCGCTGGTCGATCCATATGGATCGCACACATAACACACAACATATATCTGGATCGATTGTATGTGCAACTGATGGAGCGTTGGCTCTTACAGATCGCTCGTGAGGACGGATCGTGCGCTGAAGGTCATTGATCACAAGTCGTAGCCTGTAGAACGCATACACTCCATTTCAGGCTCCCAAGCACTCCAATCTTCGCCTATAAATACTCATCCCTCATATATAAAAGGGGTTAGATTTTCTCCTCCCGAAGGACTGCCATTATTGATCTCCAACTTCACTCAAGCTTCTCCAACACCATTAATGCTTCTTCAAGCATCATACAAGCTTTTCCAGCATTAATCTCCTTCAGAAGTCATCAAAGTTCTTCACCGAGCTCGATTATCGAAGATCAAGTCTGATAATCATTGCTACTAGTGAGATTTGAGTGTTCTACTTTGGATTTGAGAATTATTGAAGGATACCGAAGAATTACTAGGGAATTGTGTGTGAGAGAGAGTCATTGTAAAAGATAAAGAAGAGTGTAAATCGATATCAAATATGTACCTTATAATGGAAAAAATCAATGAAATGCGCATTCAAAATGGACATAGGCCAAAATAGAGGTTGAACCACTATAAATCTGCTATACTTTACTTTTTCTGCATTTATCAGCTTTTAACCTTGTTTTCTGCAATTTTAAGGTGTTTCCACACCTCTCAGGTGTTAGCATCATTTTTTGGTGTTAACGAAATATGATATAGCTAATATTTATGTAAATACAATCATAGAATCAAGAGAGGCCGCATTATTTGAAGATGTTTTTCCCTAAAAAAGGATTAAAGGAAATAATGTACTTAAAAGGATTAGAGAAGAATCAAGCAACTTACATGAAGATGAAACACATCGTGAAGTTGAGGTAGTTGAACCAAGAAGAAGCGTAAGGATTAGGACTTCCAAGACATTTGGTTTGGAATTTTTAACATATGTGTTAGAACATGGACCTCAAATGTGTAAGGAAACTGTTGACATGCTTTTTGGTCAAAGCTGTCACAAGTGAAATCTTTGATTAACAATACGCTTAAGTATTAGAAACATCGTCAAAAGACAAGAAGCAATTTGGTTGAAGTCGCTCGAAACTCCTATCAAATGACTTCTTTTGGACCCGAAAACATCAATTACGGGGCTTTGCCCGGTAATTCTTGTAGCCCTCTGAATTAGCATCAAGTACAACATTCTTTTGGCCAAAACGGACTTATGGTTTGGAAGTTACGCCCATTTCCGTGAATGCACGCACAATCGAAATAACTTGGAAGCATGGATTTTGGTATCGGCAAATCCCTAGATCGGATCGGACCCGCTCCGACCCCACACTTTGAAGAAGCTCGGACACCAACTTTGGCTCGCATCAATTCGGATCGAACCATCCGGACCGACCCGTCTTGACTCAGGTTGCATAGAAGTGCGCACAGCCTCGGATTGGAGACACCGGTTCGGATCGGTGGTAGAAGGACCCGATCCGATCCGCCTAGACCTACTGCCGCACATCAGTTTTGATCGATTCTTAAGGAGTAACTGCCTCCTACTTGCATGGATTGACTTCCACTTGGCATAACACGATTTTGAGAGCATTCTCCACTACTTTTTGAGATCACCTCCGGTCGTGACACGTGGCATCCGACCCGGAGCCTCCCTACTCCTATAAATACACTATTTGAAAGGATTTTAAAGGGACTTTTGGCTCTGATTGATCACGATTTCCACCATTGCTCTACGCAAGGCCATTGTGCAATATAGAAGCCAAATTCCACATTACAACACGAGGATTTCATGTATAATCTTCACTTTTCTCACTTCTGTTCATTGTAAACACGGGGACTTCGTGTATAAATCTGAGCGAATTGTACTTGTAACTTCTTAGGATTTAAGAAGATATAAAGTGGACATAGGCTTGGTTTGAGCCGAACCACTTTAAAAATCTTGTGTGTCTCCTGTTATTTTACTATTTTCTGCATTTTGCATTCTGCGATCTGTGATTGTGAGGACTTCAAACTGAATTTGGGTGTTATTACCAAATTTTGGTCTAACAGAAACAATGCCATCTTCTGGATCTTCATGTTGGAAAGAAGAAATCCAAAGAGAAATTGATTCAGTTGTGAGTAATAAAACTTGGGAAATAATTATTCTTCCACCAAGGATAGGGCCAATTGGCTGTAAATGGTTTTTCAAGAAGAAAATAAAACCAGATGGTTATATCGACAAATATAAAGCCAGATTAGTAGCCAAAGAATATCATCAAAAAAAAGGTGTAGACTTCTTTAATACTTATTCACCTGTTACACGAATAACATCTATAAGAATGTTAATAGCAATTGCATCCATCTATAATCTACAAATTCATCAAATGGATGTAAAGATAGCATTCTTAAATGGAGATCTCGATGAGGAGATCTACATGGAGCAACCTGAAGGTTTTATTTCCAAATGAAATGAAAATAAAGTATGTAGATTATTCAAATCTTTATATGAATTCAAATGAGCTCCAAGATAATGACATGCAAAATTTGATACTATCATGATGAAAATTGGTTTTCATATAAATGAATGTGATAAATGTGTTTATTATAAACAAGTTGGACAATCATACGTGATGGTTTATCTATATATATAAATGATATGCTAATCTTGGTCCTAACATTAAAGTTATAGAGACCGTTGATATTCCGATGTTATTTTGGAAATCAAAATAATAAGAACACCGACTGGAATTGAATTATCTTGGTCAAACAATGTAGACAAAGTGATTGAAAAATTCCAAAATTTTGGAACTAAAGAGGCTAGAACACTTTTTAATCCATCGAAAGTACTGCATAAAAACACTAATCAGAGTGTAATGCAACTGGAATACTCTCCTGTAATAGGATGTCTAATGTATCTCATGAATTGCAGAAGACGAGATATAGCTTATGCAGTAAGTCGATTGAGCGGGTACACAAGTAACCTATAGAAGGAACACTGGAAAGCTATGACGACCGCCCATAACCCCTGCACTAAACAAGAGGGATAATGCACTAAAGAAGTGCCAGGCAGCTATGGACTATCACCAAGGTATGGTACACAAGCGGAACCTGTTGTAACTCACAACGCAAGGATAAAGTATAATAGAATATAAACAACAAGTAATAATGATATGAAGCATATTTGAACAGAAAACTCCAATTTTCATAACAACTAGAAAGTACATCGAAACACCAGGATTACCACATAAATGCCTATACAAATTTGCTTCGCTATAGCACTTAGAGAAGAACGACAAACAACGGAAAGTACAAATACTACAGTAGAAAAGATAATACGCCAGCCTCATGCTCGCCACCGAACTACAACATCGTCTTCACCAAGATATCACCTGTCACCTATTACTTAGTCTGCCCATTCAAAAATCGGATGAACAGCCCAAGGTAATAAGTGGAAAACATAAAACCTTGAGTCAGACAACAGTCTTAGTGAGCGATAAAATAGCTAACTAACATCATCAATAAAGTATATGAGAATAGGCAGAAAAACCAACAAATCTACCCATAACACCAGAGAAGAACTCAACCCCATCTTCCCCACATCGGCAGTGATAGCCTCTACATCAAACATTTCAACCATACATCCATGGAAACCATAAAAACCTTTCATATATAGCAATCAGAAACATCCAAACACTAGCCCTCATATCATCAAGATTATACCGCTCACGTAAACCATCCTGATTGAATTCAACATCCCTCAAGCACAAGCCCCAGAGGCCTAAACCAATATCATACAAGCACCCAACATGCATCCCCTTCAACGTCTGACAATCTACGTGAGGCAATAAAAACAAAACATCCAACATCCATGATAGACTCTGGCTATCACCGCCAATCCTGCTTTGAAACCATCGTTAATCGTATGACTGGCAACGACACGCCATCAATTGTCAAGGGCTAATGGAAAACCCCGGTTCTAGCTAAAACTCCATACGCCACACAAAGAAACGTGTCTAAGTCTGTTCAAGCTGCCCAGGGTACTCGACCATACAACAGGTCTTTTAGGTATCCCTATTATACCCCGGCTTTGAGTCCGTTAGAATCTACGACAATGATAATTCCTCAACCTTCGGTATTTCTAGTTGTCATCGACGACGACCATCTAATCATTATTAAAAAACTCAGGACACCTTTGAGTTGTCATCACATTCGTTGCATTACGATGAACAACGAACACATCACTTCGATATTCCCTATTGAATTTACTTGAAGTCATCACCATTCTTGAACCAAAGAAAATCATCATAAGGTTCAACATCAATCCATAACGTTTCATCCATTCACTACGGAAACAAACCACAACATTCCAAAGCGTTGCCATAACCTTGGTATATGCCGACCCATTATGCTCTATTCCGACCGACCCAAAAGATAGACCCATCACACTCCGTTCCGACAGACCCATCAAGCCGATCCCTAGCATAAAACCACAGCTGAACCATAGCATGAAACAATGTCTGATCCATACCCCGGCCAATCCATCACCCTGGCTGATCCATCACTTTGGCCGATCCATCATCCTCAGACCACGATCGACCAATGGCTAGATGCTCCAACCCATAGCTCGACCTTTACGACCGACCCATGGTCTATACCAACCCATCAACAATATCGATCCATCTCCATTGCTTGGAGAATACTCCACTGATCCATCTCCTGAAAGCTCCGACCGACCCATCATGTCTTGTTCTCCAAGCAACGCAACGACCGATCCACTCAAGCCCGACCGATCCATCACCTATAGCAATGGTCGATCCATCCCTGAACAGATCCGAACACCTCCAAACTTGACTAAAACTTCACCAAACGACTATACATACAAAATCAACTCGTCCAATTCAACCACAAACATGTTAGAAATCACTAACAACTTGGAACTAACAATTATCACCAATAATTATGTAAAATTCACTGAAATCATGATAAATGATGAAAATAATGGATCTAACTTGCATAAACATATGAAACTATATGGAAATTACTGATTTTAAGTTACTAAATTAGATCCTATGGTGATTCATATGAAAATATACTTACCATGATGTAAATCTATGGGAAATCGACTTAAAATGATGAAAATATATTCATACAACTCATATACTTGATTGAATCTGCGTGAGAGATGCATATCACTCACAAATTCTCCAAAACAACACAAAAACACTTGAATCTAGATCCGAATAGCGAAGAATTGACTCTAAATTCTTCGATTCGATGAACTATCTCTCTCTTCGATTAGTGTAGATATAGCTTCAACCGATGAAGATCTTGGATTCTAATGGTGGAAAGGTGTAATTTGTTGAACAAGATTGACCACAAGCTCACCCAAATGAGAAAATGGAGGAAGTAAACTATTCTCCATGCCTCTTACCCTCTATTTATAGCCTCCCACCAGCCTACTAATGGGCCTCTTCAAATCAGCCCATTATGGCTTCACAAAACCTAGACATCAAACTGTAAAACACAAAAACAGAGACTCCTCCCAAACCGCTAAGCCAAATCTTTAATGTGACCACTGTACGGAATGAGAAACACCATTTCCTTTTCAATAAGACCAATCTTACTCTTGACTAAATCCGAGTCAAAAGTTATGCCATATACAAGACTGACCGGGGCAAAATGGTCACAAACAAAATTGGTAAAAAATAATGGACATGTATTGCATCCCTATAAACAACATACCAAAATAAGAGAATGATCCAACCTGTAACACCCCATAATTTTAAAACGAGACATAAGAGATAATTAAAGATTAATTAATCTTTAAAAGAAGAATTGGGTGAAACGGGTTACGCCATTGCGTACGTCTCAGAATTCTGCTTGAGATAGAGTCTGAGTTTGCGTGAATCGTACTTCGTATGGAGAAGTTATGGAGGTTAGAAGTTTTCAAGTTTAAGCAGAAATTAAATTAAAATAATTAAAGTAGATTTGAATTTCAAAACTTCAGAAAATCAGCTGAGCGGGAAATTTCCCGCTCAGGGGTGTCAACCCCCCAATGGGGTGTCGACATGGGTGTCAACCCCCCCGTAGGGTTGACACCTGCGAACTGATCTGGACAGTAACGATTTTCTGAGGTGTTAGGGCATATGTGTCATGTTCTGGCTGGCTCTCTTGGGTTTGGATGGCTTTGATGACTCCTAGGTTGATCTAAAGGCCCATATTAATCCTAAACTTCTATATAATCACCCCAAACCTCAACCCTAGACCTCACAACCCTAAACTATGATGTCGTCATGCTGTTCATCTACAAACTAACCTAGCCGCCACCATAACAATCAAATTTTAGATTAAAGATAAAAAGATAAGAGATAAAGATTCAAAGCCTAGGAATTGCGAAAAGGAATTCTAGAACAACAACGAACGAATCAACGCCTACCTCAACGAATTAGCTTAGTAATTTCAAAAATCAGATTCCAGAATTCAAGATCCGCCTTTTGTGAGTGCAGTTACTTTCACAAGATAATTGTTTAAACATAATTGTGATGAGTTATGAATTGGACTGTTTGAAAATATTTGTAAATCATATAAAGTTTATGTCTTTGCAAACTATGTTTTGATTTATGCTTGATTTGATTCATTATATGCAAGTTATGTTCTATGTTAATTCATATGCCTAATTACGTATGCAAGTTATGTATGCAAGTTTGCTCGATCTATGCAAGTTATGAAAGATTATATGCAAGTCATGTTCATACATGTACGATCATATTTTATATATTCTATATGTTCATATGTTTAGATCTACATGTTTATATGATTGGATCCATATCAGTCTATATGTTTAGAACTATATGTTCATATGTTTAGATCTACATGTATATATGATTAGATCCATATCAGTTCATATGTTTAAAACTATATGCTCATATGTTTAAATCCGTGCAAGTTTATGTTTAGATCTAGACCAGTCCATATGTTTAAATCCATGCAAGTTTATGTTTAGATCCAGACCAGTTCATATGTTTAAATTCGTGCAAGTTTATGTTTAGATCCATGCTAGTTCGCACTTAATATGTTGAGTGGATCTATTTTTATATGTTTACTAGATTTATGTCGTCTTAGATCTATATTGTTTATGCCAGTTATGATGTCATGTGTTTCTTCCCTTTTTTTTATGAGTTGGGCTAATTGCGATCCTAATGTATCACATGAATTATACGTACGAACGACGTGGAAACATTGGGGAAAAGTTGAATATTATGTAATTGACATAAAAAGAGGTTGTAATCATATAAGTAATTTTGGGCATAACTAGAAAATGTGGTATAACTCTAATTGACCACACTTATGGATAATTTATATATAAACTTGGACATTAATGGTAAATATGTAAATTGGCTAAAAGATGAACGTGCCTAACCCGAGGTTAGATTGAGTTGCTTAGTAAGATTGCCCGGAACCGCCCGGCACATCCAGCGACCGCAACAACATAGATCTAATGTGAGAGATTAGCGCATTTAGCCCAAAAACTTGAGGTTAGAATGAGTTTGCGGTAGAAGTCTGCCCGGACCGACCGGCACATCCAGCAACCGCAAACAACAGTTCTAATGTGAGAGGTTGGTGCTTTAATGAATAAATTAAGGCTAAGGAACATACATGCTAAAAATGGAAAGGTTAAGTAACATATGAACAGGAGACACTTAACTAATACAACAAGTTATGTGGGTGGGTTAAGTTAACATGGTCCAGAAGACAACTTAACCAATATTACATGAACAAAGTGGATAGGGTTAAGGCAAGCTTAACCAATAATACATATGGACTTGATAAGGGAGAACGGTTAAGTAAATCTTGGGTAAGTGGGTAATATTAGTATATATAGGCCCACAAACTTAACCGTTAAATAAACATGCGTGAATCAGTGAGAAGGTTAAGTAACATATGAATAGGCAACACTTAACCAGTACAACATGTTAATTAAACAAATGGGTGGGGTTAAGTTAAATTGAGAGCACTTAACTTAACCATTATAACATGTTGATTAGGAAACCCTAGTAACAGGGACCCATTTCAGCAGTAACCCACATAGATGTATCATGGTACCCTGAGCTAGGCAGGGTGGGGCACGATTACTGGGTTGATTATAAGCGGTCAAAATAGCAGCGGGTGGTGCAGCAGTGTAGGTTCCGACGGAGTATTGGCGTGCACGTGCTCTGTAGTGGAAAAAGCAGGCACTGGGCATCAGTAGTATACACTATGCATCTTGAATCGTGTCGGGTTGCCATCATGAGAATTGATACACCCCATGATGGGGCCAGCACAAGTATCTACATACAAGTAGGGTTGAATGACATAGGTAATGAATACATACAAGCGAGGTCGAATGACACAAGTAATTAATACATGCGAGTTAGGGATCCGATTGAACGAGGAAGTTAGTGGGTACAACTCGTGGGGGTAGGAGCAAAAAGGGGCACCTACGATAGCAATTAGGAGTACACGAAACTACCATTATCATGATTAGTAAAAGGGATCAACTTTTAGTAGGGGACTAGTAAGGGTGCGGTGTAACTAGTAAGGGTGCGGTGTAACTAGTAAGGGTGCGGTGTAACTAGTAATGATACGGTGCTACTAGCGTTGGTGCAGTGTAGTAATTATCCTATAGTGATTAGAAGCGCAATCAACGTTATATCTTGTTCATCTTGTCTGCTTTGTCATGCCTGTTTATTCTACAATCATTTCTTGCTTTCCATTTTATGTTCTTATCCTGTTACTTTAATGATTATATTGTAAAAGTCACTGGACTCACCAGACTTATGTCTGACCTAGTTTGTTTCGCCTCTTTTCTTCCGTTTCTCCCCAAGTTCTTAGGGAGGAAATACTCAAGCTTAGTTCAGATACCTCTTCCTTCCAGCTTGAAGTTGAAAGGTGTATTGCTTGACTTTGATTTTGCGTATGGCATTTTTCTGTTGGGGATTATGGCTTTAAAATTATGTACTCTGAATGTTTTGTACAAGACCGGTATTATGTACTTGACTTTGGTATTTGGAAATGTAATCAAGCTTATTTCTGTTTCTGCTGCAATAAAATTACAAAATTTTTAAGTACTACTTTTTCTATCTTGTAATATTATGTTCTGTTTACTTATAATGCTCCACGAAACTTAATGCATTCCCTTTGTGAGTGACATTAACGGACGTGGGGTGTTACACGTGGTATCAGAGCTGAAGGTTACCAAAATAGATAAAAGATTTTGAAAACCGTTTTCAAAAGTATTATTTTCAAAAACATGTTTCAAAGAAGGAGTTTTCAAGAGAAAGATTTACTATGAAAAACATAATCCCCAAAAGCCATATATCTATCTTTCGATTCTTTGTTTCGAATCTCTTCTTTTTTCCTTCTTGAGTCTCTTTCTCCGCGTTTAGATGCCTTTCCTAAGATATGGAAGGACTTCGGTGCGATAGGAGGAAAACCTTTTCATGGGACTGAGACGTTTGTCGAGGCTACAAATTGGCTCAAGGAAGTGAAGGACTTGTTTGGTATCTTGGAGAGAGACAATGGAAGGAAAGTTCAGTTAGCTGCTTTGTCGATGAGGAAGTTTAGGCCTAGGAACACAACCCAAGGATGAGGAATTTGTTGATATGGCTTTAATCCACGAAGAAGGTAATGGAGAAAGTGGAAAGAATAATTAACCCCCGTAACAAAAGAAGGTGTCTTTATTTTGGTATAACGGGCCATATAATTAAGGACTGTAGGAAGAAGAGAAGCATGGTTGTTACCATTGTGGCTAGACAGGACATATGATTTAAGATTACCCAAGGAGGGAGGGACAAGGGCATGGAAAGAGGACAGGACCTACTTCTGGAGGACATGTTCATTCTCTCATGGCACCAGGACAGGAAAGAGATAGAAATACTTCTGTTGAAAGCTTGATTTTCCTTTTTCAGACATCCTGTTCAAACTTTGTTTGAATCTTGCACTTCACAATCGTTTGTATCTGCTTCGTTAGTTGAAACACTGCACCTAAATACTAGTCTAGTTATGGATCCCATTATAGTCTCAAATCCTATTGGTGGTTTGGCTCACTTATCTATGGTTTGTCGGGTTTTGAGAGTGTCTATCTTGGGCATTGGGTTTGGAAGCAACGCCCTCGTTCCTTGTTTCACGGGTTATGGCTTGATTCTAGGGATGGATTGGCTAGCCAGGCATGGTGCCATCCAAGATTGTGAAAAAAGGGTAGTTAGACTATTGACTCGTTGTGGAAATAACCTTGATATTTCTCGTGACCCTAGGGGTTCAGTGATGCTTAGCTACCTGGAATATTTTGACGCATTCATCGATGATTTGAAATTTGTTCGTGTAGTCCGTGAGTATGGTGACATCTTTAATGAGATATACCTCCGAATATGCTTTGTAGATAATGAAAAGCAAGTTGCATTGCCAGTACGCCACAGGGCTCCGAGAGAGAGAGAGAGGAGGGAACTCAGTAAACAAGTAGGGGAGCTACTTGAGAAAGGCATAAGAAGAAGCATTTCAGAATGGGGTGCTCCAGTTGTTTTTGCTACGAAGACTGATGGTTCGCTTAGATTGTGCGTGGACTATAGGGATCCGAACAAGCTCACGAAGAAGAATAGACACCCATTGCCGAGGATAGTTTATTTGTTCTATCAGTTAGCTAGTGCTTCGGTTTTCTCGCAGTTGGACTTAGCTACAGGATTTCACCAGTTGAGGGTAGATAAGGATAGCATAGGTAAGACTGCTTTTAGGACTCCTAACGGTTTCTTCGAAGGGCTCATCATACTTTTTTTGGGTTGATGAATGCACCCACATATTTTGTAGTCTTGATGAGTAGGGTGTTTAAGGAGTTCTAAACAAGTTTGTGGTAGTCTTTGTGGATAGTATTTTGATTTTCTCTAGAAGCGAGGAAGAGTATGCCCTACATCTTAAGGAGGTCTTAGAGACCCCAGAGCACACCAACTCAAAGCTAAGTTCTCTAAATGTCATTTTTTGAGGAAATAAGTGAGGTTCTTAGGGCACATGGTCTCTAAGGAAGGGATAGCAGTGGATCCTACAAAGGTGGTGGCAATCCAAGATTGGAAGGTTCCTAAAAAAGCAATGGAAGTAAGAAGTTTTCTAGGGTTGGCAGGCTACTATAGGAAGTTCGTTAAGGGCTTTGCGAAGGTACCAGCCCCAGTTTTGACTTTGCTAGATGGGAGCAAACCGTTCACAGTATATACCGGTACTTGTGAGGCAGGGCTTGGAGCAGTTTTCGATGCAAGAGGAAAAGGTGATATGCAAAAGGCAGTAGGTACACAGTTATGTTTGAGCATCGCGTATCGTCGACAGACGGATGGACGGACAAAAAGGGTGAATAGAATCCTTGAAGATCTTTTGAGGTTATGCATCCTAGATTTTGGAGGACATGAGAAGAGAACTTTCCATTTGTGGAGTTCGCTTATAACAACAGTTATTAAGCTAGTATTAGGGTTTTTATGGACGACCGTGTCGATCACCAACTTGTTGGTGGGAATCTATGGATAATATTTTACTTGGGCCAGATATGGTTAGGGAAACTTCTGATGAGATAGAATTGATTCAAAGATGAATGAAGACGACACAGGGCCGAAAAAGTCAAACGCTGACAAGAGACGAAACGACCTTGAGTTCGATGTTGGAGACATGGTTTTTATTAAATTGTCACCGTAGAGGAACGTAGTTCGCTTTGGGGAGTGTGGGGAAATTAGCACCAAGGTTTGTAGGGCAATCCCCCATTACAGAAAGAATTGGACAGACCACAAAGTGAAGTTGCCGAAAAAGCTTAGTGGTGTTCATGACATGTTTCACGTGTCGCATGTGAGGAAGTGTTTACATGATACCGTGGAAATAGTGGAGCCGAGCATGCTTAGAGAAGTGGAAGTGGAGCAAGATGCCACGATTAGACGAGCTCCTACATGCATCCTTGGATTAGAGATCAAGAAGTTACGCAACAGAGAGGTCAAGTTGGTTAAAATCCAATGGAGAGCTGATCAAGGAGACGCGACTTGGGAGACGGAAGACAAGATGCATACGGTGTACCCTTTTTTTTAAGGGGATATTCTTAACTTCTCCTTTTTCTATCGCTTTGTTTAGACTTATTCTATCGTTTAGTATGTCCTCTCGATTATGTACTCGATCTTTAGGTAGAAAATCCTATGGTTGTAAACATGTTATGTCTTGTGGATGCAAGTGGATGCAAGTGTTTGCTAGTGGTTGCTCGTGGATGCATTTACACACACATTAGACACTAGATTAGCTCAGTCACTTTCATATTGCATATGCATATATGTATTTGTAAATGGATTGAAACTTGATGTGTTATCATATAGATGTTGCATTTGTATGAATGATTGTGCACTCATGTAGAAGTTATAAAGTACGATTAGGAATAATTGCATACATGATGGACTCATGGCACCAGCATGATTCACATCAAGAAGGTCAACTGAATCAGTAGACCGCCTGATTTTGCATTAGATAAGGACATATACACACACTATGCATATGATCATGAAAGCATTAGAAACCTCTTTAAGGACAATGGATGCCTGTGATTGAATGGTTGATTAGATGGCTGTTGGATGGTAGGATACACATTCTTCTTGACTTGAAGATTTCGGGGACGAAATTCTTTAAGTAGGGAGGAATGTAACACCCCGTAATTTTAAAACGGTACATAAGAGATAATTAAAGAATAATTAATCTTTAAAAGAAGAATTGGGTGAAACGGGTTATGCCATTGCGTTCTTCTCAAAATTCTTCTTGAGATAGAGTCTGAGTTTGCGTGAATCGGACTCCATATGAAGAAGTTATGGAGGTTAGAAGTTTTCAAGTTTAAGCAGAAATAAAATAATTAAAGCAGATTCGAATTTCAAAACTTTAGAAAAACAGCTGAGCGGGAAATTTCCCGCTCAGGGGTGTCGACCCCCCCAGAGGGTGTCGACATAGGTGTCGACCCCCTTAGGGGTGTCGACATGGGTGTCGACCCCCTGTAGGGTCGACACCTACGAACTGATCTGGGCAGTGACGATTTTCTGAGGTGTTAGGGCATATGTGTCATGTTCTGGTTAGCTCTCTTGGGTTTGGATGGCTTTGATGACTCTAGGTTGATCTAAAGGCCCATATTAATCCTAAACTTCTAGATAATCACGCCAAACCTCAACCCTAGACCTCACAACCCTAAACTATGATGTCGTCGTGCTGTTCATCTACAAACTAACCTAGCCGCCACCATAACAAATCAAATTCTAGATTAAAGATAAAAAGATAAGAGATAAAGATTCAAAGCCTAGGAATTGCAAAAAGGAATTCTAGAACAACAACGAACGAATCAACGCCTACACCAACGGATTAGCTTAGCAATTTCAGAAATCAGATCCCAGAATTCAAGATCTGTCTTCAGTGAGTGTAATTACTTTCACAAGATAATTGTTTAAACATAATTGTGATGAGTTATGAATTGGACTGTATGGAAATGTTTGTAAATCATATAAAGCTTATGTCTTTGCAAACTATGTTTTGATTTATGCTTGATTTGATTCATTATATGCAAGTTAGGTTCTATGTTAATTCATATGCCTAATTACGTATGCAAGTTATGTATGCAAGTTTGCTCGATCTATGCAAGTTATGAAAGATTATATGCAAGTCATGTTCATACATGTACGATCATATTTTATATATTCTATATGTTCATATGTTTAGATCTACATGTTTATATGATTGGATCCATATCAGTCCATATGTTTAGAACTATATGTTCATATGTTTAGATCTACGAGTTTATATGATTAGATCCACATCAGTCCATATGTTTAGAACTATATGTTCATATGTTTTAATCCGTGCAAGTTTATGTTTAGATCCAGACCAGTTCATATGTTTAAATCCATGCAAGTTTATGTTTAGATCCAGACCAGTTCATATGTTTAAATTCATGCAAGTTTATGTTTAGATCCATGCAAGTTCGCACTAAATATGTTGATTGGATCTATTTTTATATGTTTACTAGATTTATGCCGTCTTATATCTATATTGTTTATGCCAGTTATGATGTCATGTGTTTCTTCCCTTTTTTTTATGAGTTGGGCTAATTGCAAGCCTAACGTATCACATGAACTATACTTACGAACGACGTGGGAACGTTGGGGAAAAGTTTGGGTAAAAGTTGAATATTATGTAATTGGCATAAAAAGGGGTTGTAATCATATAATTAATTTTGGGCATAACTAGAAAATGTGGTATAACTTGAATTGACCACACTTATGGATAATTTACATATAAACTTGGACATGAATGGTAAATATGTAAATTGGCTAAAAGATGAACGTGCCTAACCCGGGATTAGATTGAGTTGTGGTGTAAGACTGCCCAGAACTGCCCGGCACATCCAGCGACCGCAACAACATAGATCTAATGTGAGAGGTTAGCGCGTTTAGCTCAAAACCCGAGGTTAGAATGAGTTTACGGTAGAAGTCTGCCCGGAACCGACCGGCACATCTAGCAACCGCAAACAACAGTTCTAATGTGAGAGGTTGGTGCTTTAATGAATAAATTAAGGCTAAGGAACAAATATGCTAAAAATGGAAAGTTTAAGTAACACATGAACAGGCGACACTTAACCAATACAACATGTTAGGTGGGTGGGTTAAGTTAACATGGACAAGAAGACAACTTAACCAATATTACATGAACAAAGTGGATAGGGTTAAGACAAGCTTAACCAATAATACATATGGACTTGATAAGGGGGAAGGGTTAAGTAAATCTTGGGTAAGTGGGTAATACTAGTATATATAAGCCCATAAACTTAACCGTTAAATAATAATGCGTGAATCAGTGAGAAGGTTAAGTAACATATGAATAAGCAACACTTAACCAGTACAACATGTTAATTAAGCAAATGGGCAGGGTTAAGTTAAATTGAGAACACTTAACCATTATAACATGTTGATTAGTAAATACTAGTAACGGGGACCCATTTCAGGAGTAACCCACATAGATGTATCATGGTACCCTGAGCTAGGCAGGGTGGGGCACGATTACTGGGCTGATTATAAGCGGTCAAAATAGCGGCGGGTGATGCAACAGTGTAGGTTCTGACGGAGTATGGGCGTGCACGTGCTCCAGAGTGGAAAAATCAGGCACTGGGCATCAGTAGTACACACTATGCATCTTGAATCGTGTCGGGTTGCCATCATGGGAATTGATACACCCCATGATGGGGCCAGCACATGTATCTACATACAAGCGTGGTCGAATGACACAAGTAACGAATACATACAAGCGAGGTCGAATGACACAAGTAATTAATACATGAGAGTTAGGGAGCCGATCGAATGAGGAAGGTAGTGGGTACAACTCGTGGGGGTAGGAGCAAAAAGGGGCACCAATGATAGCAGCTAGGAGTACACGAAACTACCATTATCATGATTAGGAAGAGGGATCAACTTTTAGTAGGGGACTAGTAAGCGTGCGGTGTAACTAGTAATGATACGGTGTTACTAGCATTAGTGCAGTGTAGTAATTATCCTGTAGTGATTAGAAGCGCAATCAACGTTATATCTTGTTCATCTTGTCTGCTTTGTCATGCCTGTTTATTCTACAGTCATTTCTTGGTTTCCAGTTTATGTTCTTATCCTGTTACTTTGATGATTATATTGTTAAAGTCACCGGACTCACCAGACTTATGTCTGACCTAGTTTGTTTCGCCTCTTTTCTTCCGTTTCCCCCCTAGGTTTTTAGGGAGGAAATACTCAAGCTTAGTTCAGATATCTCTTTCTTCCAGCTTGAATTTGAAAGGTGTATTGCTTGGCTTTGATTTTGCATATAGCGTTTTTCTGTTGGGGATTATGGCTTTAAAATTATGTACTCTGAAGGTTTTGTACAAGACTGATATTATGTACTTGATTTTGGTATTTGGAAATGTAATCAAACTTATTTCTGTTTCCGCTGCAATAAAATTACAAAATTTTCATGTACTACTTTTTCTGTCTTGTAATATTCCATTCTGTTTACTTATAATGCTCCACGAAACTTAATGCATTCCCTTTGTGAGTGACATTAACGGACGTGGGGTGTTACACAACCCTCTAAGAATAAAATAAAAATATTTTACGATCCTCCGATACGTAAAATGCGTGCTTTTACAAAAGCACAATGAAAGTTCTGGGATATCTAAAGAATACCATAAATTATTCCTTGCGTTATGTAAAATATCCATCCGTCTTAAAGAGACATAGTGATGCATACTGAGATTCAGAGGAAATAAAATCTACAAGTGGTTATGTCTTTGTTCTTGCAGGAGCAGCACCGTCATGGAAATTGTAGCACCCCACCTCCGCTAGGGTCACTCACAAAGGGAATGCCCTAGTTTTGGAGGGGTATTATCTAGTAAACAGGCACAGAGATAACACAAGACAAAACATAGATAAAATAGAGTATATAAAGCAGCGGATATAAACTTTAAAACAAAATCTCATTACTGAAAAATAGAGTCAAAACCTCTTACATCAAAATGCCAAGTCATTATTTCATTACATCAAGTTCTAAAGAAGCAAAGTACTTAAAACAACATAAGTAAAATATTATTCCCCAAAAAGTGCATGAGTGCAGCCATAGCATAGCTCAAGACCAAACCGTACATGAGCTGTCAGAAAGCAAGCAAAGTCCAAGATAAGAGCTAGAGTTTCCTCCCTGAGAACCTGGGGGGGAACGAAAGACAAAGAGGCGAAAGAAAACGGGTCAGTCAAAAAGACTGGTAAGCCCTAGTGACTATCAGCATAGAAACTAGTAAAGTTAACAAGACATGAATAAACTGGAATTAAACATAGGAATGATGATAAGTCTGACATGATAACTAAGCTAACAAGATAACTCAAGTCTAACATTGCGTATTCAAGGTTCGCCATACCAACTATAATGGTATACTAATCCCGTGTCAACTATAAATCAAGAAATAATCCCTTGGCCCAATATCGTGAAGTGACCCAATTCGGGGTCCAACGGTATGATCTAATCGATCGGCTCCCTACAAGTCTAGCTCATCGTGTGTCTGTGTCATACGGCCCTATCACGAATGTAGTCACCTGTGCTAGGTCCACCATAGGGTGTATCAAGCCCTAGGGTGCCAACCACCGACACGAATCAAGAATGCACAGATAATCCTACTGATGCCCAATGCCTTCTTTTTCAACTCCGGACTAAGTGCACGACCCTAGTCCGCCTGAACCTACAATGGCGCACTAACTCAGCCGTCGTTCTAGTCGCTTACAATCAGCCCAGCAATCGTGCCCCACCCTGCCTAGTCCCCGGGTACCGTGATACATCTAGTGGGTTACTGCTGAAAAGGACTGCGTAACTAGGGTTTCGTTCAGCAGGTTAAGTTGTCATTTAAAATCAAGACTTAACCCCATCTACGTGTCATGTCAAATTGACTAAGTGTGTCGTTCTAGTTCAAAACTTAGTCCTACGAATCATGTGTCAGGTTGGTTAAGTGTGTTCAAGCGGTTCATGACTTAACCCTATCAAATCAACATGTCAAATTGGTTAAGTATATTCAAGTGGTCCATGACTTAACCCTATCCAGTGGCATTAATTTACTTAATGCACCCCTAACCTCTCACATTAGACTTGGTTATGGTTACTGGATGTGCCGGGCGGGTCCGGGCAGTTTTACACCATAACCTAGTCTAACCTCGGGTTTCGAGTGCGATATGACCAACTACTCACATTGGGTCCTATTGTTTGCACTTACTGGATTCGCCGGGCGGTTGCGGGCAGATTTATACTGCAAACTAAGAACAGAAATTGTCGTAGGATCGTTGTTGAGATGTTGATATATTCACTTGAATTGTTGTAGAAACGTTGGCCTTCGATTTGGATCTAGTTTGAATGTTTAAGCTTCAAGTTGGAGGCGGCGGCCATGGTTCAAGAGGAGACTTACACTACAACAAAAACACCATATTACAACTTTAATTTTACAACGGTGCATAAATCACCGTTGTAATAGAGCATTTATTACAACGGTGCAAAACGCACTGTTGTAATAAATGTTTTTTACAACGGTGAAATTATCACTGTTGTAAAGAACATATATATTACCATATCACAACTTTAATTTTACAACGGTGCATTAATAACCGTTGTAATAGATTCTTTTTTACAACGTTGCATTACTCACTGTTGTAAAGAGCATATTGTAACAACCCGTATTTTCAATAACCTGTAATAACATAAATCGAGGCAGAATTTAATTCTAAAATGGGAATCAAGGGAAACGGGCTATGCCATTGCGTTCGTCTCGGAAAAATACGCGAAATAGAGTCCGAGTTTTCGAAAATCGGAGTCCGTATGACCAAGATATGGCCTCGCGAAGTTTCACGAAAATTCCCAAATTAAAGTATACTTAATTAAGTGAAATGGGTTGTGTAGATATATATATATATATATATTGATATATATATATATATATAATTGAAAATTTAATAAATAAATATGCAAAAATGCTCAAAACAGCGAATTGGGAGAGGGGAATAACCGAACCGGCCGATTTTTGAAGTCGACCCGAGCCCGCTGGGTCGACTAGGGGTTAATCCAGGGTGTTTGGCTGTCAACCCGTGGGCCGATTCGCTCAAGTGCAGATTTTGCATTTGAATGGTTCTCATGGTCCATCTTTAATCTAAAGGCCCTAGATGGTTCCTACACTTGACTTCTTCCCCAAGACATGCTTTGATGGCTTGGATTGAATCTAGGGTTAATCCTATGGCCTAAAACACTTGCCTAATCTATAAATAAGACCCTAACCTACCCTAATTCATTCATAATTAAACCTAGTGACTAAACTATGGCAAAATGCTAGCTCTCATGGCCTCCACTAATTTTATGAAGAGGGTTGCATACTAATCACTCTCTAATCAACTTCTAATCCCTTCTTAGCATCTTAATCTTCTTCATTTGGTGTTCAAAGTTGCTAGTTGTGAGTTTCTATCACTTTGATGATCTTTTGGTAAACTAATTAGATGAGATGTGATGAGATTTATGGTTTTGTATATGGGTTAATGAGCTTTGAATCATATGATATGATGTTAGCATTAATCTTATGTTTATGCATGTTGAGTATGTAAGCTTATGCAAGTTTAATATGATGTATGTTATGTTTGCATGATGCTAAATATGCAAGTTGTGGGCTATGTAATCATATGCATGTTATGCAAGTTCATGGTAATATGCTATGCAAGTTACATGTATGTAAATATGCAAGTTACATGTTTGTTAATATGCAAGTTACATGTATGTAAATATGCAAGTTACATGTTTGTTAATATGCAAGTTACATGTTTGTTAATATGCAAGTTACATGTATGTAAATATGCAAGTTACATGTTTGATAATATGCAAGTTACATGTTTGTTAATATGCAAGTTACATGTATGTAAATATGCAAGTTACATGTTTCTTTATATGCAAGTTACATGTTTGTTAATATGCGAGTTACATGTATGTAAATATGCAAGTTACATGTTTATTAATATGCAAGTTCATGATGACACATTATGCAAGTCTATAAGCTAATATGCAAGTTTGTTATGCAAAATGAATATGTAAGTTATGTGACATATTATATGCAAGTTATGTGACATGTTATGCAAGTTCATATGCAAGTTATGTGTTTGTTAATATGCAAGATGGCACCTTTGAAACATGTTCATTCATATGCAAGTTGACACCTTTTATATGTGTTATATCATGAACGAAATTACGTGGGAACGATGGGGTAATTAAATGCATAAGTTAATAAGATTGTGTGAAATTAATATAATTATGCATAACACAAAATAAATAAACATAGTATGGGAATTTGCCTATTTGGTTAGGTGTACCCATACTATGTGTTGGGAATTTACCTATTGAGTTAGGTCTACCCCATGGGAATTTACCTATTAAGTTAGGTCTACCCATGTTAAGAAAACTTGATTAATTAGGGATAATTAATATAAAATTATGAGGGTGATTAATTAGGTGTAATTAATTGACTAAGACACGAGGTTGGACTCAGTTGTAGCGTAAAACTGCCCGGACCCAACCGGCTTAACCAGTTGCTACAAATGTTAGCCCAATGTGAGAGGTCTTAGGCACAAACTAAATACGTAATTAATGTAAAGACACGAGGTTAGACTCTGTTATGACATAAGGCTGCCCGGACCCAACCGGCTTAACCAGCGGTCATAAAAGACAGTCTAATGTGAGAGGTCTTTACAAAGGTTACGTTCTTAATTAATTAATTAAGAAACACTTAACCACATTAGCATGTAGAGGGACATGAGGGGTTAAGTGGGTGCCTCGGGTGGCATGAGAAAATCTAGTGGTTGCCTTGGGTGGCAATAGAAAATACGATTAGAATACTTAACCAAAATGGAACATGTAATTAAAACATGATTAAAGGGTTAAGTGGGATATACTAGAAAAAGGGACAAGCTTAGGTGGGTAGCTTGTGGAGGCCCATTTCAACCAGTAACCCATACGTATCTTTGTGGGCTCGACCCATGTCGAGGACGGGACACGCATACTGGGCTTGACTGTAAGAGGCAAACGGGTTAGCGGTGGCAACGCAAGTCCAACGGGCTTCATATGCGTGAGTGGGCCCGGGCTGGTAGGTAAGCCGTTGTTGCATCGAGTAGATATAAGCCGTGCACCTTTAGTTCCATCCGGTTGCCACATTGGGGAATGATACACCCCACGGTGGGGCCAGCACGGGTATCTACGTTAGGGAGCCGATCGAATGGGAAGTAGTGTGTACACCTAGTGGATTGTAGGGCCCCGTGGCGCCTACTTGGTCACCTAGGGGTACGCAGGTACTAATTAGTAAATTTTATAAGTCCTTGGGTGGGATCAACCTTTAAGTTAGGAACGACTGGTGTGGTGCAGTTTAGTAATTTACCTTAGGGAGGGTAGATGCGTCTTTATCCTTTATCTTCGTTTAGTTGACTGCTTAGGGTAGCCATTCATCCCTATATGTTACCGTATATCAGTTTATGTCTTCTCTGGTTACTTTAACGATTGTATTGTTAAAGTTATAGGACTCGCTCAGACTTATGTCTGACCCTGTTGTTTTTATCTTTTTCCCAACCCTCAGGTCCTACGGTGGATCCTAGCAGTAGTGGAGCTTGATCGGATTGCTGTTCCAGTCTTTAGGAGCTTGGATAGATGTAAAGCTCCAGTTATCCAGTTATCTTTTCTTTTGTTTGGCTATTGTATGAGAGTGGGATTATGTACTTCTTTATTTTGATGGATATTGTACTTGACCTTTATTGTGGTTTTATGATGTAACCAGACATGTTTTACTTCCGCTGTTATGAGATGATGTTTTAAAATTTCAAGTACTATTTATATCTGTCTTGTTGTAATTTTTCTGTTCTATATTCACTAAAATACTCCACCGATGCTATGGCATTCCCTTAGTGAGTGATCATAGCGGGAGTGGGGTGTTACACGTGGTATCAGAGCTTAAGGTTACCAGAACAGATAAATTTTTTGAGAAAAACTACTTTCTAAGAGTATTTTCGAAGAAAGTATTTTTAAAAGCATGTCTTCTAAGAGAAAAAGTTTTTGAAAAAGAAAAGCATAATCCCCAATAGCCATATCTTTATCTTTCGGAATCTCCTTTTTGAATCTTTCCTCTTTCGTTTCAGCATGGCTGAAGATCTTAACATCCCGGAGGGTTTAGTTATACCACTATGGTATAGGAGGTTGCAAGAGGCTAGGGCCGCGGCTGCGGGTCCGGCCAATGCTACTACACCAGAGACAACCGCTCCTCCTCCTCAGCCTAGAGTGGATAATTTTGCTAAGGTTTGCAAGGAGTTCAAGGCTATAGGAGGAAAACCTTTTCTTGGTTCAGAGACTTTCGTAGAGGCTAGAGATTGGCTTAAGGAAGTGGAAGAGTAGCTAGATATCTTTGAAGTGGAAGAGGGAAAGAAAGTCAAGTTGGCGGCTTGGTTAATGAAGGGAGAGGCCTCATTCTGGTGGGAGGTCACTAATGGAGAACGCCCTGTTGACTCTTGGGCAGATTTTAAGCAAAGGTTTGGGGCTAAGTTTCTCTCAAGGGCGGAAGAGAATCTGTTTATGGAGAAGTTCTTGAATTTGAAGCAAGGGAATCTCACGGTGAAAGAATATGTCAACAAATTCAATCAATTAGCAAGGTTTGGCATAGAGTTGGTGAATACACCGGAGAAGAAGGCTTTGAGGTTCGTTAGAGGCTTGAACGAACCATTGCAAGGAATAGCTATGACTCACATTCCTATGGGGGCCACTTTTGAGAAGCTTGTCTACATGGCACTTATGCATGAGGATGATAAGAATTCTAAGGCACCAGAGAAAAAGGGGGATCAGAAGAAACCGCAACAGCAACAACAAGGCAAGGGCGGAAAAGGCAATGGTGACAAAAAGAAGACGAAGAAGAAGTGCTTCAATTGTGGAACACCAGGACACCTTAGTAAGGATTGTCGCAAAAAGAAGAAGACCGGTTGCTTTCATTGTGGTGAAGCAGGGCATCTTGTGAAAAACTGCCCAAAGAAGGGGCAGAAGACGGGGTCTACCTCAGGAGGCCAGGTGCAAGCTCTTATAGCACCACCTCAGTCAGGGGGGCAAGTTCAGGTTCTCTCAGTTCCACCGATTCAGCAGAGAGGTAGAACTATTTCCGTTGAAAGTCTGGTTTTTCTGTTTGATCATCCAGTTCGTACTTTGTTTGACTCTGGCGCATCGCATTCTTTTATCTCATCATCGTTAGTTGAGTCACTGCACTTAGACACCAGTCTAGTTGATGATCCCTTGGTTGTCTCAAACCCAATTGGGGGCTCCATATATCTGTCTATGATATGTTTGGGTTTGAAGATTTCTATACTTAGCGTTGAGTTTAGATGTGATGCTTTTGTATTGGGCTTCACGGGCTATGGGTTGATCTTGGGCATGGACTGGTTATCCAGTAATGGTGCCGTTCTTGATTGCGAAAGGAGAGTTGTCAGGCTCATGACCCGCTTGGGTAACACTCTCGAGATCTCTTGCAATCCCATGGAATCTGTTTTGCTAAGTTATCTTGAATCGCTCGATGCTTCGGTCGAGAGTTTGTGTTCTGTCAGAGTAGTCCGGGAATATCCGGATGTGTTTGAAGAAGTAAAGGGTTTGCCTCCGAAGCGGGAGATAGATTTCCGAATTTATTTGGTGGATAATGCCAAACCAGTGTCTTTGCCAGTACGCCACATGGCTCCTCGTGAGAGAAGAGAACTTCATAAGCAAGTAGGGGAGTTGCTTGAGAAGGGGTTCATAAGGCGAAGTATATCGGAGTGGGGAGCTCCAGTAGTGTTTGCCACGAAGGCGGATGGGTCCCTCAGACTTTGTGTGGATTATAGAGAACTTAATAAGCTCACGAAGAAGAATAGACACCCATTACCGAGGATAGATGATCTCTTTGATCAGTTGGTTGGCGCGTCAGTATTTTCGCAGATGGACTTAGCTACAGGGTTTCATCAGTTAAGAGTGGCGGAGGACAGTATAGAGAAGACTGCTTTCCGGACTCCGGATGGTTTTTATGAGTGGCTAGTGATGCCATTTGGGTTGACAAACGCCCCCGCATACTTTGTTGATCTCATGAGTAGAGTGTTCAGAGAGTATCTGAATAAGTTTGTAGTAGTTTTTGTGGATGACATCTTGGTCTTTTCCAAGAATGAAGAAGAGCATGCCTTACATCTCAAGGAAGTGTTGGAGACTCTTCGAGCGCATAGTCTTAAAGCTAAATTCTCTAAATGCCATTTTTGGAGAAGAGAAGTGCGATTCTTAGGGCATGTGGTCTCTAAGGAAGGGATAGCTGTGGATCCCGCAAAGATAGTATCTATCCAGGATTGGAAAGTTCCTAGAAATGCTACCAAGGTAAGAAGTTTCTTGGGGTTGGCAGGATATTATAGGAAGTTCATCAAAGACTTCGCGAAGATATCAGCCCCATTAACCCGCTTGACGAAAAAGAATCTGGTTTTCTCGTGGGATGTAGATTGTGATGATGCTTTCCGACGGTTAAAGAGAGCTTTGACCACCGCTCCAGTTTTAGTGCTCCCGGATGGGAGTAAGCCGTTTGTTGTTTATACCGATGCTTGTGGAACAGGATTAGGCGCAGTCTTGATGCAGGAGGGAAGGGTAATAGCCTATGGAGGGAGACAATTGAGAGTGCATGAGAAGAATTATCCTACCCATGATCTAGAGTTGGCCGCGATTGTTTTCGCACTTAAGTCTTGGCGCCATTATCTTCTTGGTGAGAGATTCGAGTTGTTCACCGACCATAAATCATTGAAGTACTTATTCTCTCAGAAGGATTTAAACTTAAGACAGCAAAGGTGGATGGAGTTCTTAGCATCCTATGATTTCGAGATAGCGTATACCCCTGGTAAGGGTAACGTGGTGGCAGACGCCTTAAGTAGAAAAAGGCTATCTTTGAGTCCATTGTTCGTGGAACGACGAAGCTTGGAGTTTCTTTCTTTGTTTGACTTCAGACCTTCTGTTGATTTTGTACCTGGTTTGTTGGCATCCTTGGAGGTTAGACCTACTCTTTTGAGACGGATTGGCGAGGCTCAGCGAGACGACCCACAGTTGGTTGTGTTGGTAGAGAAGCTTATAAGAGGGGAGTCGTCCAGCCATTTGGGTAGATACACCATAGATGATAAGGGATGGTTGCATAGAGACGGTAGACTTTGTGTACCGCAAGATGAGGGTTTGAAGAAGGCTATTTTGGATGATGCACATCGTTCAAGAATGACTATTCATCCCGGTGGAGACAAAATGTACCAAGACATGAAGAGAGTTTTCTTCTGGGCCGGTATGAAGAAAGATGTGGCCGAGTATGTGGCTAGATGCTTAGTGTGCCAACAAGTTAAAGTGGAGCAAAGGAAACCCGGTGGGTTGCTACACCCATTGGAAGTTCCACAGTGGAAGTGGGATAGTGTCTCGATGGATTTCATCGACGGGTTACCGAGATCGAGGAAGGGCAATACGGGAATTTGGGTTGTGGTAGACAGACTTACCAAGAGTGCCCATTTTATACCCGTAAAGAGTAAGAGGACCGCTCCATGGCTTGCTTCAGTCTATGTTAGAGAGATTGTTAGATTGCATGGCGTACCATCCAGCATTGTGAGTGATCGAGATCCTATTTTCACTAGTGAGTTTTGGAGAAGGACGGATCTTGAGTTTGAGGTTGGGGACATGGTTTTTGTCAAAGTATCTCCATTGAGAAATGTTGTTCGCTTTGGGTCCGTAGGGAAGTTAGCACCGAGATTTGTTGGGCCGTTTCCTATTAAGGAAAGGATTGGACGGATGGCATATAGGGTGGAGTTGCCCGACAGACTTAGTGGTGTTCATGATGTATTCCATGTATCACATTTGAGGAAGTGCTTACATGAGACCGCGGAGGTGGTAGAGCCGAGCTTGCTTAGAGATGTAGAGGTAGAGCGTGATGCGACGATTCGACGAGCTCCTACTCGCATCCTTGGGTCAGAAACTAGGAAGTTGAGGAACAGAGAAGTTCAGCTAGTTAAAGTGCAATGGGGAGATGACGAAAGCAATGCTACTTGGGAGACGGAAGCAAAGATGCGTTCTTTGTATCCATTTCTTTTTGAGAGTATGTCTTTTAACTTCTCCTTTATTGCTTGTCTAGTACTTATCTTATCTTTAGTATATCCTCTCGCTAATACCTATGACCTTTAGATAGGGTAAAACCTATGGTTGAAACATGTGTTTGAAACATGTTATGGTTGATGGATGCATATGGATGCAATTGTTTGCTAGTGGTTGCTCGTGGATGCATATACACACACATTAGGCACTAGATCGGCTCAGTCACTTCATGTTGCATATTGCATAAATGGATGTGGTAGTTAGATTGATGGATGTATCATGGCTGTGTTATCATATGGATGATGCATTTTTGTGTATGGTTGTGCACGCATGTAGAAATTTGTATGTGTCAATAGGGTTTCGCATACATATTGGATGCATGGCACTATCATGGTTTGCATTAAGGAGGTTTACTGTATCAGTAACCGCCTGATTTTCGCATTAGGTAAGTACATATACACACACTTTTGCATATATCCATCCAGCATTTAGAATCTTGTAAGGACAATGATTGCTCGTGGATGATGCTTTGAGTAGATGGATGATTGGATGGTAGGATACGTTCTTCCTAACTTGAAGATTTCGGGGACGAAATCCTTTAAGGAGGGGAGAATGTAACAACCCGTATTTTCAATAACCTGTAATAACATAAATCGAGGCAGAATTTAATTCTAAAATGGGAATCAAGGGAAACGGGCTATGCCATTGCGTTCGTCTCGGAAAAATACGCGAAATAGAGTCCGAGTTTTCGAAAATCGGAGTCCGTATGACCAAGATATGGCCTCGCGAAGTTTCACGAAAATTCCCAAATTAAAGTATACTTAATTAAGTGAAATGGGTTGTGTAGATATATATATATATATATTGATATATATATATATATATATATAATTGAAAATTTAATAAATAAATATGCAAAAATGCTCAAAACAGCGAATTGGGAGAGGGGAATAACCGAACCGGCCGATTTTTGAAGTCGACCCGAGCCCGCTGGGTCGACTAGGGGTTAATCCAGGGTGTTTGGCTGTCAACCCGTGGGCCGATTCGCTCAAGTGCAGATTTTGCATTTGAATGGTTCTCATGGTCCATCTTTAATCTAAAGGCCCTAGATGGTTCCTACACTTGACTTCTTCCCCAAGACATGCTTTGATGGCTTGGATTGAATCTAGGGTTAATCCTATGGCCTAAAACACTTGCCTAATCTATAAATAAGACCCTAACCTACCCTAATTCATTCATAATTAAACCTAGTGACTAAACTATGGCAAAATGCTAGCTCTCATGGCCTCCACTAATTTTATGAAGAGGGTTGCATACTAATCACTCTCTAATCAACTTCTAATCCCTTCTTAGCATCTTAATCTTCTTCATTTGGTGTTCAAAGTTGCTAGTTGTGAGTTTCTATCACTTTGATGATCTTTTGGTAAACTAATTAGATGAGATGTGATGAGATTTATGGTTTTGTATATGGGTTAATGAGCTTTGAATCATATGATATGATGTTAGCATTAATCTTATGTTTATGCATGTTGAGTATGTAAGCTTATGCAAGTTTAATATGATGTATGTTATGTTTGCATGATGCTAAATATGCAAGTTGTGGGCTATGTAATCATATGCATGTTATGCAAGTTCATGGTAATATGCTATGCAAGTTACATGTATGTAAATATGCAAGTTACATGTTTGTTAATATGCAAGTTACATGTATGTAAATATGCAAGTTACATGTTTGTTAATATGCAAGTTACATGTTTGTTAATATGCAAGTTACATGTATGTAAATATGCAAGTTACATGTTTGATAATATGCAAGTTACATGTTTGTTAATATGCAAGTTACATGTATGTAAATATGCAAGTTACATGTTTCTTTATATGCAAGTTACATGTTTGTTAATATGCGAGTTACATGTATGTAAATATGCAAGTTACATGTTTATTAATATGCAAGTTCATGATGACACATTATGCAAGTCTATAAGCTAATATGCAAGTTTGTTATGCAAAATGAATATGTAAGTTATGTGACATATTATATGCAAGTTATGTGACATGTTATGCAAGTTCATATGCAAGTTATGTGTTTGTTAATATGCAAGATGGCACCTTTGAAACATGTTCATTCATATGCAAGTTGACACCTTTTATATGTGTTATATCATGAACGAAATTACGTGGGAACGATGGGGTAATTAAATGCATAAGTTAATAAGATTGTGTGAAATTAATATAATTATGCATAACACAAAATAAATAAACATAGTATGGGAATTTGCCTATTTGGTTAGGTGTACCCATACTATGTGTTGGGAATTTACCTATTGAGTTAGGTCTACCCCATGGGAATTTACCTATTAAGTTAGGTCTACCCATGTTAAGAAAACTTGATTAATTAGGGATAATTAATATAAAATTATGAGGGTGATTAATTAGGTGTAATTAATTGACTAAGACACGAGGTTGGACTCAGTTGTAGCGTAAAACTGCCCGGACCCAACCGGCTTAACCAGTTGCTACAAATGTTAGCCCAATGTGAGAGGTCTTAGGCACAAACTAAATACGTAATTAATGTAAAGACACGAGGTTAGACTCTGTTATGACATAAGGCTGCCCGGACCCAACCGGCTTAACCAGCGGTCATAAAAGACAGTCTAATGTGAGAGGTCTTTACAAAGGTTACGTTCTTAATTAATTAATTAAGAAACACTTAACCACATTAGCATGTAGAGGGACATGAGGGGTTAAGTGGGTGCCTCGGGTGGCATGAGAAAATCTAGTGGTTGCCTTGGGTGGCAATAGAAAATACGATTAGAATACTTAACCAAAATGGAACATGTAATTAAAACATGATTAAAGGGTTAAGTGGGATATACTAGAAAAAGGGACAAGCTTAGGTGGGTAGCTTGTGGAGGCCCATTTCAACCAGTAACCCATACGTATCTTTGTGGGCTCGACCCATGTCGAGGACGGGACACGCATACTGGGCTTGACTGTAAGAGGCAAACGGGTTAGCGGTGGCAACGCAAGTCCAACGGGCTTCATATGCGTGAGTGGGCCCGGGCTGGTAGGTAAGCCGTTGTTGCATCGAGTAGATATAAGCCGTGCACCTTTAGTTCCATCCGGTTGCCACATTGGGGAATGATACACCCCACGGTGGGGCCAGCACGGGTATCTACGTTAGGGAGCCGATCGAATGGGAAGTAGTGTGTACACCTAGTGGATTGTAGGGCCCCGTGGCGCCTACTTGGTCACCTAGGGGTACGCAGGTACTAATTAGTAAATTTTATAAGTCCTTGGGTGGGATCAACCTTTAAGTTAGGAACGACTGGTGTGGTGCAGTTTAGTAATTTACCTTAGGGAGGGTAGATGCGTCTTTATCCTTTATCTTCGTTTAGTTGACTGCTTAGGGTAGCCATTCATCCCTATATGTTACCGTATATCAGTTTATGTCTTCTCTGGTTACTTTAACGATTGTATTGTTAAAGTTATAGGACTCGCTCAGACTTATGTCTGACCCTGTTGTTTTTATCTTTTTCCCAACCCTCAGGTCCTACGGTGGATCCTAGCAGTAGTGGAGCTTGATCGGATTGCTGTTCCAGTCTTTAGGAGCTTGGATAGATGTAAAGCTCCAGTTATCCAGTTATCTTTTCTTTTGTTTGGCTATTGTATGAGAGTGGGATTATGTACTTCTTTATTTTGATGGATATTGTACTTGACCTTTATTGTGGTTTTATGATGTAACCAGACATGTTTTACTTCCGCTGTTATGAGATGATGTTTTAAAATTTCAAGTACTATTTATATCTGTCTTGTTGTAATTTTTCTGTTCTATATTCACTAAAATACTCCACCGATGCTATGGCATTCCCTTAGTGAGTGATCATAGCGGGAGTGGGGTGTTACACATATATATTACCATATTACAACTTTAATTTTACAACGGTGGCGTCCACCGTTGTAATAGATCCCTTTTTACAACCTTGCAAAACTCACTGTTGTAATAAACATATATATCACAACTTTCCATTTTATTCGTTGTAATTGAGATGCCTAGTGCATACTTCATGTTTATAATATCTATATTTAGTAACTAATTATATCGAAACTTAATAATAATAATTAATAATAAACTTGGGAATCAATAATATTTGTCAATTATTTTTAAATAATTAATAGTTAATAAGTAGTAATTTTTTTTAATAGTTAATATATGTTAACTAGCTACTTTATTAATTAATAGTAACATAAGTTTGTAATAAGTATTCCTCTCGATTATAATTAACTTAAATTTTTTTGGGTCTGTGCCTATCTACCTGTTTTTGGATGTATGTACACAAGCCATGAGTTTATGGGTACATGCATCCTACTTTAAGCATGTATTCCTTGGCGCACATGTACCATTCCATAGAAAACACATTACCTATGTATTACTTTTTAATTTTACTCAGTTTCTAGAATATGGCATCTTAGACAGTCAAACATATGATAATTGACTACTCTTTTTGCATAAGAATGGTCCCTGTTCTGTACACTATCAACATGCCTTTAAAAAAAACTATTGATATAAGGTTGTAGTTTGTTGGTTGTACAAGTAATTTATCGACATGTCTGTATTTCGGTTCAGCAAAGAAAAACACTGGCTTTTCTTCTTACATCCAATGTAAGTATGAAATAAATTATAAGATGTCAATAATTGTTGTTCTTCCAATGCTGTTTGCTTATGCTTTGTTCAAGTAATCAATGACAATTGAGTCAACTATACCGCATGTTCCAATCTATCATGTTCTCTATTTTGTTCTAAATAAATTCAAAATAAGCATACAATCAAAACAAGCATGTCTAATTATTAAGTAAAAAGGTCCTAAGTTGACATAGTACATACTTAACAAAATTTCCATAAACACAGCGTACATATCAGCGTACATAGTACATACTTAACAAAATTTCCGTCGGTTCTTCAATTAAACGTGCCTTTTGACATCGGTTCTTCCATCGTGTTCCATAGTATTCCGAATTTCCTTTTCCATCGTATTCCACCGCAAACCCTAATTCCCCTTTCGATCCACTTCACATCGCCGCTTCACATCACATCGCCACTGCTCGATCGCCGCTGCTCAATCGCCACTGCTCGATCGCCGCTACTCAATCGCCACTACCCGATCGCCTACGTATCTCGCTGGTAAATTTTTATTCGTTGTCTCAATTGCATGTGACAATGCTCCTGTGTCATACTGATTGTAACAATTTTTATTCGGTTCACAGTACAATTTTTATTCGTTGTCTCAATTGCATGTGACAATCGCTACTGTGTCATACTGATTGTAACAATCGCTACTGTGTCATACTGTGTCATTTATCCTTTTAATTAGATGTTTCATTTGGATGTTTCATTTGGAAAACAAATTAACTGTTTCAAAAAACATCGGATTATTATCAAATGATATTTCATAACCAATGCTAAACTCTGTTTGGCTGTTTCATTTGGATGTTTCAGTTTAGTTTACATCTATTTGGATGTTTCATTTGGATGAAACATTGGAAAACAAATTAGTTGTTTCATTTGGATGTTTCAGAAAACATTGGATAGAAAACATTGGATAATACTCCAATGATTTCAGAAAAAATCTAATTCATTTGGATGTTTCATTTGGAAAACAAATTAGCTGTTTCATTTGGAAAAAAAATCCTGAACTAACACAACATCCAAATTGAATAGTTCTTCTCAAAAGTTCTGTCAATTTTGGTACATGTTCTTCTCACAATTGAACCAAAACTGCAAATCCTAAACTAACAATAGCTAAACTAAATAGTTCTTCTCATATTAGCGTTTTTCTGCTTGAACTGATGTCATTAGGGTATGAAGTTTTAGATCTGAATCTCTAACTTAACATCTCAAATTAATAAATGTACAACATCCAAGCAAAATTATAAAGCTGAAGAACATGTATCATTTCTAGTATAAAAAAATTAACTTCATTTTAACATATATTACTAACATTAAACCGAACCTTCAAAGACCAGAGCAGATAGTACCTCCCTTGCCTCATGGCTGAGAGACCCTGAAATATAAATTCAAACATCGTGTCACAAATCAAAGTAAATAGAAACATGTTCAATCATTTTTCTTGTTCTGTACAAGGCATAATTTTTAGTGCAATTCAGTTTAATTGAAATTCAGAATTTGAATAATATGAGTCATATGACTTACAGAAGAACTATTCAGTTTAAGTGCAATTAGATGCCCATGTCACAAATCAAAGTATGCTCACCCCTATGTGTGATGGTCTTTTATTTGTGTTTATTTTGATGATATATATATTATTATGCAAATACGTTGTTTTAGAGGGTGGGTCGAAGTATGATAGGTGATGCATAAGAGGGGTAGATAAGGTGGGTGCGTATAACCAAGTTGTACAATAATGTTGAGCATAAGTCTTTATAGTAGGTCCGAAAATTAGAGGCGTTGTTTTACCAAGATGGACAAAGCATGGGTCAATCTACCAAGGTTTCATCATTTTGGCTATTACTTCCATAGTTATAAGTAGTGTGATGCTAAGGGCACATCATTTTCCTCTTACTAATACCACGAATAAAAATAATAAGTACAATAAATTTGATGTACTTCCTAATACCATTATAAACAAATATAAGTATTTATGAATGAGTTTGGTGTTAGGAAGAATGTAGTATAAAATTTTGGTATTAGCAAGAAGAAAACGAGGTGCCCTAGCATCACACTATAAGTATTTAAGAAGGAGTATTAATACATTTTTTGTGTTGTAGAATGACAAGCGAATATAGGCAAGCTGTGGAAAATTTTGTATATGGGCATGTTGCGAGTGAAGGGAATCCCGAAAAAATTAGATGCCCATGTCGTGATTGTAGGAATCTAATTTGGCAAACATCAAGGGAAGTTGTGTCACACTTGATTTGTTTTGGAATGGACCCAACCTATGATATATGGATTTTTCATGGAGAAAAACGGCCATCACAAAATAATAGTGAGACAGATACTTATAGAATGTATGTTGATGCGCAAATCTATGATGAGGAGGTAGAAGCCAATGTTGAAGCAAGACATGGGGAAGGTATTGAGGAAATGATGGAGAATGCCGAAATTCCTTTGTATCCCGGTTGTGCAAGCCACACAAAGTTGTCTGCTACAGTACTTCTTTTCAAGCACAAAGCGCGAAATGGTATATCGGACACGGCTTTTACAGAGCTTCTTAAACTTCTAAAGGATATGTTGCCTAAAGAAAACATGCTTCCTGATTCTACATATGCAACAAAGAAGTTGCTTAAGTCATTTGGTTTAGGCTATAAGCAGATACATGCATGTGTAAATGATTGTTGTTTATTTAGAAAAGAGCTTGCAAATAGTGATTTCTGTCCTAAGTGTGGTAAGTCTCGCTGGAAAAAAAACAAGACTACTAAAGATGGGAAGCAAACCAAAATACCTATGAAGGTTTTGAGATACTTCCCACTGATACCAAGACTGAAAAGAATGTTTGCATCCCCAGAAACATCAGAACAACTAAGATGGCATAGCAGTCATAAGAGTGATGATGGTAAATTGCGTCATCCAGTGGATTCTACTCAGTGGGCTACGATTGATAGAATGTATCATTCTTTTGCTTCCGATCCACGAAATTTAAGGCTTGGCATTGCATCTGATGGCTTTAATCCTTTCGGTGATTGGAATTGTGGATATAGTTGTTGGCCAGTGTTTCTTGTTGCTTACAACTTTCCTCCGTGGCTTTGTATGCACAAAGATAATATGATGCTATCTTTGTTAATTCCTGGGCCACGACAACCGGGAAATGACATTGATGTATACTTGCAACCACTTATTGAAGATTTGAAAAAATTGTGGGATAAAGGGGTGAAAGCGTACGACGCTTACAGTCGTAGTAAATTTAGATTACATGCTATTCTTATGTGGACAATCAATGATTTTCCAGCTTACGGAAATTTAGCTGGTTGCCCTGTAAAAGGTAAGAGAGCATGTCCAGTTTGTGGTGTCAATACCTGCTCAATATGGCTACCATTTAGTAAAAAGTGTGCATACATGGGTCATAGACGATTCCTTGAACCTAACCATGAGTATCGTCAACGGAAAAACTTATTTGATGGAACTATAGAGAATAGAGAAAGGCCTCAAATACAAACTGGTGTTCAAATCTTTGATGATGTTCAAGATATTATTAATGATTGGGGGAAAAAATTAAAAAAGGAAGAGAAAGGTGAAAGGAAAAGGAAAAGGAAAACTATGATGAAAAAAGGATGTACAATGTGGAAGAAGAGGTCCATTTTCTTTGACTTGCCTTATTGGAAGGTGAAATTTAACTAGAAACACATTGCTTTCCATTTTCTATTCATGTTTGCTACTTAGTACTTAATTAGTTGTGTTTTGTCAATTTTTAGGCACTTCCTTTGCGGCATAATCTAGATGTGATGCATATTGAGAAAAATATTGGTGAAAGTATTATTGGTACATTGCTTGATATCAAAGGAAAATCAAAAGATGGCCTCAATTCACGCCAAGATCTAGAAGCAATGGGCATTAGAAAAAAATTGCATCCTATAGACATTGGAAATAAAGTATTGCTCCCAGCCGCACCGTGCACCTTATCCGATCAAGAAAAAGAGATCTTTTATAGTAGAATGAAGAACTTGAAAGTGCCTGATGGATATAGCTCAAATATTGGAAAATGTTTTGCAAAAGAAGACAAGATATCAAACCTTAAGTCTCATGATTATCATGTTTTGATGCAACAACTATTGTCCGTTGCATTAAGAGGACTTCTTGTTGGATCTAGAATAACCCTAGAGGGGGGTGAATAGGGTTTTTCACAGTTTTTAACTGAATTAAAAATTTAACGAGATATATATAACAAACAGATTACAGAATATAACAAAAACAGAAATGCAGAAAGTAAATCACACACAAATATACCCAGCTTCGGCAAAACTCTGCCTACTGCTGCATTTCTAAGGTTTCTACTAGGTGATAGAACAGATCCCGCATACAAGACCATGTACACTTGCAATCCCTGCTCCTATTCTAACCCTACGCTCAAAATCCTAGACTGATTCAAACCCCTGAATCAGATTTTCCCCGGATTACAAACCCGTAACCTGTATTCCTAGATTTTACAGATTCTAGTACTGTCAGTTAAACCCTAACTGAAACTCCCCTAGAGTTTTACAGACTCTAAAACTGTTTTGGTTTGATTTACAAAATGAAATTAAAATACAACACAAATAAAAACAAAGGAAATCCTTTTGAAATTGAATGGGGGAGTTTAAATGTAAGGGGTCATCCTTTTTTTTTAATAAACAAAGCCAAAGCCCCTTTTGTCATTTGGCCGGCCCATTCTCATTTTCATTTCACCCGATCTCTTTATTCTGTGGAAAAAGAAATGGCGGCTAGGGTTTTGCAATTCTCCCCAAATCAATCGGTTTCTGAGCGAGATGATGATTGTTATTGCTTCAATTCTCTTGCGCCTTGTTTCTTCAATCTATTGCTCTCTGATTTGAGGGTTGTTCTCTGGTCTGATCGAAACTGTGAGTAATTTTGATTTTGAGTATCTGCTTGAAATTGCTTGCTCTAATTTTTTTTTGTGGGTTTTCGATCTCTTGACTGTTGCGCGTGTATTAAAAATCTCTAATTGCCTGTGATGTAATGGTTGTTTAAATAGGGATAACAAAACCCTAAATCACTCTGATTTCAAAAACATGGCTCGATCTGATTATGCTGCTTTCCTTGTTGAGATATGCCCCGATTTAAAATTTGTTTCCTTTCTTGATATTGTTGATAGATTCGGCTTTAATTGATGAGTTGGACTTGGTATTTGCGTGCTGTTTCCTCTTTTGATTCTCTGCGTAAATAAATTGTGTTAGCTAATTGTTTGTTGCCTTGAATTCCTGCGTGGTCCCTTGCATGATTGAAAACATTTCTGGAACGAGTTGCCATGCCGTGAATGATTTGAACTTTTGGGTTGTTCCTCTATAAATTTGAAGACTTGCCTGAACTATGATTATTGAAATTTCACTGTGATTTTGGAAAACATTTAAAAACTTTGTCAAATAATACACCAGCGAGTTGATTTCTGGAAATTGTTTTGAAAACTTGCCAAATATGTTATGTGATTTCTTGTGCATGATTAAGTTGCTATCCATTCTGCTGAATTCCTGGAAATGCAATCGGTTCTCCACATTTAACACTTGCCAAAAACTGATCCATTTGAAAAATCTTATTTCTAGCAAGTCTGGAAGCAAAATAGAACCATGAATGCTGATTTTCCCAAATAAAAACATTTGCCATATATGTTTGCATTGAATTTTAAACTGATTCCTTTTCCCTTCAAATATGCAAGTTTGCCTTGATTCATGTATATGGTTATACTCCTGTAGCTTAGTTTCTCCTGCATGCTATTTGTTTCACAATTCATCCATGCTCGCTGATGCATTTGCATTCCTGTTTGTTCATGTCTTGTTTGCACAACCCTTGTGTATACTGTCTTGCTCATGTACAATGTTTCTATATGAAACTGTGCATACATATGTGCTGGAGTTGATCACCACACATATGTTTTTAATTCTCTGTTGCATTGCTTGCTCCACTCCATTTCTTGCTTCACTTTACTGTTAGACATGCACTGTTGTTCTCCTTTGTGTATAGGCAGTTGTGCTACCTTATTTGTGTGGTGTTGCCATTTTGAAAATCCTGGACCATGAAGCTTGTACTTTAGTCATGCTATGTTGTCTCACTTTAAACTTTTCTGAAAATTCTGAACCATGTTGGCACTTGTTCACATGCATGCATATTGACTTTGTTTCTTGTTCCTGAACCATGTTGTACCCATATATGATGCACTATTTCTCGCATGCTTGCTTCACTGTTTAAGTTGTACTTGCCTCCACCATGTATGCAAACTGTTTTGACTGTGATCATGTTGGTTATCACATTCTGGCTTGACATTATTTATGCATCCATGTTGTCCATAGTACACACCATGTATAAACTGCATCATTCACTTGGTCTTGAACACTTTGGATACACGTATACATACACGCCATTGTTTTTGTATATGCTCATGAACTTGCTGTAGCTATACTTGACATTTGCTCCTTGAATCACAAAGCCACTTATTTGTTCAACCATGCATTTGAGCTTCTTGCTTGCCGAGTCACCATGTACACAAATGCTTGTGCACCATACACCATGCTGTTCGATCATTTTAACTTGCCATGTACTTCAGCATGTTAACATGAATTTTCCTGTCTTTGTCTTGAATCACTTGATTTTGAGTTGCACTTTGATTTTCTTTTTAAGGCTGACATGTTATTGCTCGACCGCTTTTGTGTTGACTTTGACTATGTTTCGACCATGTTCCTTGCTAGTTGGTTTTTGACCTGTACATTGGGTTGTTTTTCATGAATGCACTGAGTCGAGTTGGTCCATGTGGCTGCTCCTCCGTTGCTCACTGATTGGCGAGGCAGTGCACACGTGTATATTTATACACGTGTGTATATGCAGCCATTCAATGTATATTTTCTTGTCCCTGCACTGTAATATGTGTATATACATACACATGTATGTGTATACATGTATCGTGCTCTATTTATATACATCAGATCAAGTCATGAAAAAGGATGAGAAACACACCAGAAATCTGAGGCAAATAAAAATTCAAAAAAAAATTATATTTGCATATATTCAGTATTATTTCTATTGCAGTATACTGTGTGTTTCTGTTTCATGTGTGACAGGTAAGCGGGGATGACTGGACTGATAGTGAAGATGCTGTGAAGACAGAAGACTGAAGATACAAGACAGAAGATGAAGCAGCGTGTGTAAAAAGAATGTATAAAAGTTTGTATACTGAAATGTAAACTGAATGAATGTATGAGTGTTGCAGTGAGGAGCTGTGTATATATGAAATGTACTGATGTCTGTAATAAACAAGTTTGATTGAAATAAAATATCATTTTATTGTTGTCAAACGAACTTGTCTATTTTATTCTGTTTATATACAAGTACAAATATTCTGTGAATGTATAAATAGTGGAGTTACAAGAGTTGTACTGTTTGAATGCATGAAATAAAATATTATATTTAAATAAAATACTGTGTTAATATTTGAATGTCTGTACAGTAGTATTTCACTTAAATATAAATATTATATTCTTGTTTGATGTGAATATAAAACAGTACAGCGACAAACACATTTAAGATAATATATACTTGTTTGTTATCATCAAACAAAAATCATATAATTGTTATATACAACTACGTTATATACAACAATCTCCCCCTTTTGATGATGACAAACAAATAAAAGATTTTGAATATAATAAATGTGTTTGTTCGTGAATATTTGAACTCCCCCTATTTAAATGCTCCCCCTACAACAGAAACTCCCCCTATAACTGTGCATGAGTGAAATGTATGAATAAATTTTCAAAATTATAAATATTTATAATATATTCACTCATAAATCAAAATCTAATCCATTCTCCCCCTTTTGTTATCATCAAAAGGATATAGAATTTAAAATATAGATGAATAGTGACTAACAAATATTATATCAGCTTAAGAGGAAAAACGATCATCATAAATCTCAATCAGTCAAACAAAAATCATAATATTTTCAAATATTTTCAAATATCATCATAAATCATAATATTCTGAGGACAGGTGGCATATTTCACATTTTAGAGAATGACGGATTTACGATGAATTTTATATAAAATGGAGAAAAAAAATGATTTCCAAATATTTTCAAAAGAATTTTATAAAAAAAAGAGTTCAAAAACAGTGATGGATTCGGACTTATAATTATAAATTCAATTTAAATGACAAAATCGAATAATCTCAAATTCCAATATCTATCAATCAACAAATCATAATACGTCATAAAATTTCAACACATTTCACAGATTAGAAAGTGGATTGATAGGCTGGTTAATATACACCAAGGAGAATTTCACATAAAGATTTATTTATTGCAAATTATTTTCTTTTCTTTTTCTTTTGATTTAAGAGCACCCTGACCACGCATAACCAGAGCTTGGATTTTTAAATGAGGTCAGTCGCAGCTTAAATTATAAGTTGTCTCTTAACCATTCATGACCAGAGCTTGGATTTTTAAATGAGGTTAGAAACACACTTATATATTAATTATATTTTCATCATTTTCAGCTTTTTTTAAAAACAAACTCCTCGATATATAAAACCAGTATGGATGATAGAAATGTGGTAAGTACAGAGATGGACTGTGAAATAAGTTTCTAAATTAATTATATTATGAGATATGCATGAACTGTACTGGGATTATTGAAAATTTTCATTTGACACTAATTCTGAAAAATAGCATAACCACAATTCCATCACAACTATTCTCACTGTTTGTTCAAGGTGATTTTAAAAATATTAAACTCTCCACATTTAAAAAAAAAATATGGATGGCAGAATGATGAAAGATAATGAAGATGGTCGTGAGATAATTTGCCAGTTCAAAGACATTATAATAAATGTTCAACAATCATGAAAATTAAAGAAAAATCTCCTCTTGTTGTGAAATATATTGCAGTCCCAATTCATCACAATTTCAAAATCTAAAAATTATAAATACAGTTTAATTTGGATATTGATTTCAATTTGTGAATGAATAAAAAATAAATAGTTTTAAAATTGAAAATCAATTACAAGAGGAATATGAAGAGCTATACAAAGCACAAGAGGGAAAAGAAGAAAGCACTTCCTAATCTGATACCACTTGTTCTCTCTTTCTCGAGGATTTTAATGACACCCCGGTGGCAAACAAATGGTACCTCAGTCAACAGAAAATACTTAATTACAAAGCAAGCAACTCAAGCACACAAATTTCATTTATCAGAACACGATAAATCTTTGATACCAAATCAAGCAGTCCAAAATATATATTTACAAATCAATTTCTTATAATCAGAGCAGCATGATTCCAAAACAAACATTTTTCAAAAACAGTATCAGAGCAGCATAGAGAAATCAGTATCACAACAGACTTGTCAAGATGTTGGTCACATAAGGTGGTTCATGATCCAAGATTTGCAAATATACTCTATTTTAAATCATTTGAAGAAATGTAAAAGTATTAGGATTTAATGAATCAATCACACCAGGTTATATTTCAGATTCAAGATATGAGTGAGATCCAATAAATCAATAATTTCAAATGATTTTAAACAAACATATATTCAAATCAAATAATCATGAAATAACAATGATTTTCAAAGACCATTTTCAAAAAGAAATTTTCAAGAATTTCTCAAAAACTATTTCTTACAAGCCCAATAGAAATACCAGATCATTTACATCAAATCTGAGAGGTATTCATGATACAAGAAATTAAAAATAATTTATTTGAAATCACTTGAATCAATGTTAAGTTTGAGATATAATGAATCAGTCACACAAGGTTGATTATTTCAAATTTTAAGAGGTGTGTGATATTCAAAATATCAAGAATTTCAGATGATTTCAAACAAACTAATTTCAATCATGATAATCATGAATAAAGATGAAATTCTAGATGTATCACTGATTCAAACCAAATATTTTTTAAGTCATAAATAATCAAGCCAATCTAAAAATTAATGAGATTTTCACAACTGAGAAGTAACAGTGCTGTAATGAGTATAATACTTTAAGTGTTTCCAAAATGAATTGGAAGGGACTCAAAACAGTATAAGTGTGTGAAATTTCATTAATTATTCAGATCTTCAAAAAATTAGAACAGTGTTCAAGATATGATATGAATGCATCAACACTGTTATGAATTCAAAAAAAATCTCAAAAACAATTGCAGATATTTACAAGATTAAATTTAGGATATGGAAATGATTAACACACGATGATTTTATACAAATAAAGCATATTTCAAGAAAGATCATGAATTCTGCAACTGGAAGTTTAAGAAGTACAGACAGAGAAGAATATGGCAGTGTCAAATAACAAAAACAAAAAAAAGAGGTAGAGGAAGGAATAAAAACAGAAAATAAAAAACAAACAAAGAGAATATACAAAGGTGAGTTTAGAGATCATACCAGAATCCAATGTAAAGCAGAATCTCTAACTCAACAGATGTGGCTAAGGAACTGTGAATGATTCTGTGATATGAAGCAGTTTGAATCCGTTTCTCTTTTCAGCACAGTTGTTCCTCAGCCTCCTTTGGTACCTAATGATTGAGATGATCAAGTGGTCGAACAAAATTAGTAAAACCACTCACAGTTGTATTCATTTGTTTTGGTACCCAGACTTGCTTATACAACAAACCATTAGAATTAACTTTTGTACCCTTAGGAACCCAAATCGATTTGAATTTAACAAAACCCGTTTTATTTTCATTTGAGATCCAAGAAGGTTTAAATGGTTTGTTATAAAACAAATCCTCATTTCGATTGTGATTTACAAATCCTTTGAAGTTTTCAGAGTTAAAATTTTCAAAACAAACATTTCTAAAGTGATTTGAGGGATTTTTAAAGTCACAAGAATTTTGATTTCTAAAAACATCATTTTTCCCGAATCCAAGTCCAGATTTATTTCCACGATAAACTTGGTTTTGTAACAGCATATTCAACGATTTTTCCCCATTAGAAAATTTATCCAATGTTGATTCTAATCGTTGAATTTTGGATTTCAGATCGCTATTTTCTTTTAATAAATTTGAGCAATTATTTATAGCGATCATCTGTTCAGCATTGGTCTGTTTCAAAACAAAATTCTCATTTTCTAACGATCTAATTTTGGCTTGGGATTCGGAAATTTCAAGTTCAAATTGTTTTTGCTTTTCCGACTCAAACTTCTTGGATTTTTCAATCTCATTTTCAAGTTCTTTCAAAATCAGACCACTTTTCTCCAAATTTTCATTTTCAGCAATTTCAAATTTGGAATATATATCAGTCTTAAAAATTTCAAATTCCTTTTGTAGAAGATTGTTCAAATTTGATAACTCAATCTTGTTTTCTTTTAAGATCAGAATTTCCTTTTCAAACTTTTGAATATTTTTATTGAGATGAACAAGATTGGTTTTCAATTTTAAACAATTTTTGCAATTAGAATTTGAAGAATTCTTAATGTTTTTGAGTTTTGATTCCAAAACATTATTTTTGCAGATCAACTCAAGCTTCTCAGATTTCAGAAGTTTATTTTTAGATTTTAACTTCTCAACAGATTCAGTTAAACCATTTAAACGGTGAATCAAAGAAATATTTCCTGTTGAGTCTCCATCTGGATTTCCATCTGTACAACCTGTCAGGCACAAATCTGAAGCCGAGTTATCTTTCTGGGATTTTGAGCATTTGTCAATTTTTCCATATAGCGCGTTGAGAGTCTGCCAGATTTCCTGCGCAGTCAAACAATGAGAAATAAGGCTATATTGAATATCATCAATATACGAATATAAAATATGAGTAGCATGTAAATTAAATTCAATATCAACCCTACTTACAATATCATACCCATTTTTAATACTATTCCAACATTTCATATCAACAGATTTTAAATAAGATTTCATTTCTGATTTCCAATTTAAAAAATCTGTACCATTGAAAATAGATGGAATATGACTGGACTGACTCTCTATGGACTGACAACTAGGATTCACCATTTCTCTAGAGTTAAAGAAAACCTTGCTCTGATACCACTTGTTGGATCTAGAATAACCCTAGAGGGGGGGTGAATAGGGTTTTTCACAGTTTTTAACTGAATTAAAAATTTAACGAGATATATATAACAAACAGATTACAGAATATAACAAAAACAGAAATGCAGAAAGTAAATCACACACAAATATACCCAGCTTCGGCAAAACTCTGCCTACTGCTGCATTTCTAAGGTTTCTACTAGGTGATAGAACAGATCCCGCATACAAGACCATGTACACTTGCAATCCCTGCTCCTATTCTAACCCTACGCTCAAAATCCTAGACTGATTCAAACCCCTGAATCAGATTTTCCCCGGATTACAAACCCGTAACCTGTATTCCTAGATTTTACAGATTCTAGTACTGTCAGTTAAACCCTAACTGAAACTCCCCTAGAGTTTTACAGACTCTAAAACTGTTTTGGTTTGATTTACAAAATGAAATTAAAATACAACACAAATAAAAACAAAGGAAATCCTTTTGAAATTGAATGGGGGAGTTTAAATGTAAGGGGTCATCCTTTTTTTTTAATAAACAAAGCCAAAGCCCCTTTTGTCATTTGGCCGGCCCATTCTCATTTTCATTTCACCCGATCTCTTTATTCTGTGGAAAAAGAAATGGCGGCTAGGGTTTTGCAATTCTCCCCAAATCAATCGGTTTCTGAGCGAGATGATGATTGTTATTGCTTCAATTCTCTTGCGCCTTGTTTCTTCAATCTATTGCTCTCTGATTTGAGGGTTGTTCTCTGGTCTGATTGAAACTGTGAGTAATTTTGATTTTGAGTATCTACTTGAAATTGCTTGCTCTAATTTTTTTTTGTGGGTTTTCGATCTCTTGACTGTTGCGCGTGTATTAAAAATCTCTAATTGCCTGTGATGTAATGGTTGTTTAAATAGGGATAACAAAACCCTAAATCACTCTGATTTCAAAAACATGGCTCGATCTGATTATGCTGCTTTCCTTGTTGAGATATGCCCCGATTTAAAATTTGTTTCCTTTCTTGATATTGTTGATAGATTCGGCTTTAATTGATGAGTTGAACTTGGTATTTGCGTGCTGTTTCCTCTTTTGATTCTCTGCGTAAATAAATTGTGTTAGCTAATTGTTTGTTGCCTTGAATTCCTGCGTGGTCCCTTGCATGATTGAAAACATTTCTGGAACGAGTTGCCATGCCGTGAATGATTTGAACTTTTGGGTTGTTCCTCTATAAATTTGAAGACTTGCCTGAACTATGATTATTGAAATTTCACTGTGATTTTGGAAAACATTTAAAAACTTTGTCAAATAATACACCAGCGAGTTGATTTCTGGAAATTGTTTTGAAAACTTGCCAAATATGTTATGTGATTTCTTGTGCATGATTAAGTTGCTATCCATTCTGCTGAATTCCTGGAAATGCAATCGGTTCTCCACATTTAACACTTGCCAAAAACTGATCCATTTGAAAAATCTTATTTCTAGCAAGTCTGGAAGCAAAATAGAACCATGAATGTTGATTTTCCCAAATAAAAACATTTGCCATATATGTTTGCATTGAATTTTAAACTGATTCCTTTTCCCTTCAAATATGCAAGTTTGCCTTGATTCATGTATATGGTTATACTCCTGTAGCTTAGTTTCTCCTGCATGCTATTTGTTTCACAATTCATCCATGCTCGCTGATGCATTTGCATTCCTGTTTGTTCATGTCTTGTTTGCACAACCCTTGTGTATACTGTCTTGCTCATGTACAATGTTTCTATATGAAACTGTGCATACATATGTGCTGGAGTTGATCACCACACATATGTTTTTAATTCTCTGTTGCATTGCTTGCTCCACTCCATTTCTTGCTTCACTTTACTGTTAGACATGCACTGTTGTTCTCCTTTGTGTATAGGCAGTTGTGCTACCTTATTTGTGTGGTGTTGCCATTTTGAAAATCCTGGACCATGAAGCTTGTACTTTAGTCATGCTATGTTGTCTCACTTTAAACTTTTCTGAAAATTCTGAACCATGTTGGCACTTGTTCACATGCATGCATATTGACTTTGTTTCTTGTTCCTGAACCATGTTGTACCCATATATGATGCACTATTTCTCGCATGCTTGCTTCACTGTTTAAGTTGTACTTGCCTCCACCATGTATGCAAACTGTTTTGACTGTGATCATGTTGGTTATCACATTCTGGCTTGACATTATTTATGCATCCATGTTGTCCATAGTACACACCATGTATAAACTGCATCATTCACTTGGTCTTGAACACTTTGGATACACGTATACATACACGCCATTGTTTTTGTATATGCTCATGAACTTGCTGTAGCTATACTTGACATTTGCTCCTTGAATCACAAAGCCACTTATTTGTTCAACCATGCATTTGAGCTTCTTGCTTGCCGAGTCACCATGTACACAAATGCTTGTGCACCATACACCATGCTGTTCGATCATTTTAACTTGCCATGTACTTCAGCATGTTAACATGAATTTTCCTGTCTTTGTCTTGAATCACTTGATTTTGAGTTGCACTTTGATTTTCTTTTTAAGGCTGACATGTTATTGCTCGACCGCTTTTGTGTTGACTTTGACTATGTTTCGACCATGTTCCTTGCTAGTTGGTTTTTGACCTGTACATTGGGTTGTTTTTCATGAATGCACTGAGTCGAGTTGGTCCATGTGGCTGCTCCTCCGTTGCTCACTGATTGGCGAGGCAGTGCACACGTGTATATTTATACACGTGTGTATATGCAGCCATTCAATGTATATTTTCTTGTCCCTGCACTGTAATATGTGTATATACATACACATGTATGTGTATACATGTATCGTGCTCTATTTATATACATCAGATCAAGTCATGAAAAAGGATGAGAAACACACCAGAAATCTGAGGCAAATAAAAATTCAAAAAAAATTATATTTGCATATATTCAGTATTATTTCTATTGCAGTATACTGTGTGTTTCTGTTTCATGTGTGACAGGTAAGCGGGGATGACTGGACTGATAGTGAAGATGCTGTGAAGACAGAAGACTGAAGATACAAGACAGAAGATGAAGCAGCGTGTGTAAAAAGAATGTATAAAAGTTTGTATACTGAAATGTAAACTGAATGAATGTATGAGTGTTGCAGTGAGGAGCTGTGTATATATGAAATGTACTGATGTCTGTAATAAACAAGTTTGATTGAAATAAAATATCATTTTATTGTTGTCAAACGAACTTGTCTATTTTATTCTGTTTATATACAAGTACAAATATTCTGTGAATGTATAAATAGTGGAGTTACAAGAGTTGTACTGTTTGAATGCATGAAATAAAATATTATATTTAAATAAAATACTGTGTTAATATTTGAATGTCTGTACAGTAGTATTTCACTTAAATATAAATATTATATTCTTGTTTGATGTGAATATAAAACAGTACAGCGACAAACACATTTAAGATAATATATACTTGTTTGTTATCATCAAACAAAAATCATATAATTGTTATATACAACTACGTTATATACAACACTTCTACCTACAGGGATAAGGAATGCACTACTACGACTATGTTCATTTTTTAATGACATATGCCAAAGAGTGCTTGATAGGGATAAATTAGAATTAATGGACTATCAAGTTGCATTAACACTATGTGATCTAGAGAGGTTCTTTCCCCCTTCCTTTTTCGATATCATGATTCACTTAACAATACATTTAGGGAGAGAAGCAAGAATTTGTGGGCCGGTCCAATATCGATGGATGTATCCATTTGAGAGGTAATATTTATTATAAATAATTGACGGTTAAAAGTATCTATAGTTATGAAAGTAACTTGTTTATTCATTTTGGTTATAGATATATGAAAATATTAAAAGGGTACGTTAAAAATCAAGCACGGCCTGAAGGGTGCATTGCTGAGCGCTATGTTTCCGAAGAATGTATGAAATATTGCTCTGGATATATTAAAGATGCATTACAAATTGGAGAGAGGAAAAACCGAAATGAAGTGGAACAAAATGATTTTATACTTGAGGGGCGTCCTATTTCCAAAGGAAAACCTATTACAGTCGATGAGGAGGTGATTAATGCTGCTCATCGATACGTTTTGTTTAATACGGAAGAAGTAGAGCCGTATATAGAGTAAGTATAAGTCCAACTTAACTATGACATACAAAATAAATTAGATCCTTAATTACATTTATGTATGCAGAATGCACAAAGAGGAGCTAAAATGTTTGCATCCTCATCTTGCACAAGACGATTTGGAACTGTCAAAATTGCAATCGAAGAATTTTAGTTTTTGGTTCGGAAAAAAGGTTGATAGCTATATCTTAAAAAACTATTAATGATGAAAGTAATAGATCAACATAAATCTTTATTTAATATATTGTATTTGTCCAGGTTAGAGATGATAGACGTATATCCAATGTCAGCAACATAATAAAATGGCTTTCATACGGACCTCGTTCGCAAATAATTTCTTATTCTGGCTATATTGTTAATGGTCGACGTTTTCATACGAAAGACTTTGAGAAGGCGACACAAAATAGTGGTGTTTCCATTGAGTCAAGTACTGTTTGTGTAGATGGGTCTATTGAAAAAATAATATATTATGGGGTCTTGCGTGAGATTTTCTTGTTGGATTATCGTCAATTTCAAGTTGCCTTGTTTAAATGTGATTGGGCAAATATGTATCGTGGAGTCAAAGTTGAAGATGGATTTACATTGGTCAATTTGCATCAATTTCAAAATAAGTTTGAAAGCGACCCGTTTATCTTAGCAACACAAGCGGTTCAAGTTTTCTTCTCTAGAGAAGGTAGTTCTTCAAATTGGTATGTTGTGTTGAGAGCGCCCTCTAGAGGGTTTCATGAATTGGAAAAATACGACGAGGATGAAGAATCAACTAGTAAACCATTGGATGAGTCACAACTTGATGATAGAGACGTAGATAATGGGGATGAAAGTTACGTAAGGGAGGGTTGTAACGGTATTTTGGTATGTTATAAGCATATTTTATTGATTTTTTATTTTATGCATGTTCATATATACCATAAAATGTGTTGTTAGAATGAAAAAAAAGAAAAAAAAATCTGATATAAGATTGACATCTTAGCGTGTATCAAAATAACTTTATTTTCTATTTTATGTTCTTTGCATGTGTATTTTATTTTGTACGTGGTTGTTACAAAGTAGTGCTATATTTAGTGTGATGTTCTAATCCTTTGTAAATCGTTTTGTTTTTTTATAGGTCGACGAGGAAGATTGATCTTGTATTATCGGCGAGGAAGATGGTGCTAGACAAAGGAGAGGTATTCAAGTACATATTGCATTTTTTACCACATGTTTTTTTTAAGTTCTGCTATAAAAGTTCAAATATTAAAATCAACTTGAATGTATGTACAAATCTTAAATATGGATCTTTTGGATATGTGATTTATGATTTAAATTTTATTTTGATTTAAAGTTTGAACTTTGCTTTTTACAATTTTTATCCCATTGAAAATTTGGCATTTCAAATAGATAAAAAAAAATGTAAACAAAAACTTGTGTTTCCTGCCTTTTATTATTATTTCTATCTGTGAAAATTGGCTGAATAAATTTGCAAAATGTAGAGAAATGTTAAGTTATTAAAATATATGTTTTTACAAAACTATTTTATTAACTAATTTTTAGAAAATTCAATATTTAAAGGTATTTTTTCACAAAGAGAACTAAAATCAACATAAAGAATACTGATTAAAACCATCAGAAAAAAAGAATCCATAATTTAAATATCGCAAACACCAGAAATACGGGATACCGAACCAATGTTTCAAAATATCCTGAACTAAGACTGAGAAATACTTGACATTGTTGCAGATAGGTTGATTCCACAAATCTAATTTTGAACGACATGTGAAAAAATTGGAAAACAAAATTGAAAATAAATTTGATGTCTAAAACTGAGTTGCGAACAAACACTAAAGGCCTAATATTGTATCTGGATCAATTCAACACTGAGGAAGAGTGAAGGGAAAAATACAATTCTAAAGGAAAATAGAGAAAATGTGAAACAAGAAAAGGTAAAAGGACAAATGACACACTCCAAATGGAAGTGCAACAAGCGTACAAAGCAAAATAATTAGTATTAGTGGCACACGCTTCATGTTTGTAGGAAAAACGATTTATGAAAACATAACACGTTTAAATAATCAATGTCTAATTTTACTTATAATATGGACTATTTTGAACAAGGATTTTTTTTACATATAGTTAGAAATAGACATAGAAAATTCAAATCGGATCTCATCGTTTATGATTCGATTTACATTTCGATTAAGCGTGCTCTATGTAGAGCTTAAAATCTTACAGATATACACACCATGAAGGTAGCTTAGCAGTTGTTTATAAATGTGCACCATCTCCATCCGCATATTGGTTTTTCCACACAGAACCTGCCTTTCTGTAAGTTGCCCTTTGTATGTTTGTCAAGTTATTTCCTCTGCATTGTTCTAGGTAAAGCTTTGTAAGTCCAGCTATTCCTATATATGGACTAAACAACAATCATACGATGAATGTAATGTGATATAATCATTGTAAGTCCAGCTATTCCTATATATGCGGTAACAGTAATAATAAGAATAAGAAAAAGCTCCAGGAACAATAAATTAATATAATGTGAGTTGTAGATTGCAAACTTGCATTAAGTTAATATAATGTGAGTTGTGTGGCAAGTGCTTCACGCGTGATTTATTTGTTTATATGACTTGTATGTTTAACCTATTAACAATAAATAATTTATATGTATATTTTAATGTCATAATAATATGTTTTTGTTTAATGTTGTAATATCTTATGATTTTTAAATGTGAATGTTCATTTCAATTAATTAATGAAAAATGAATATGTGCATAAAAATTCTTTATTAGATCAGCAGATGAATATGTGCTTAAAAAATGTGCATAAAATGAATATGTGCAAGTAGTTTTCAATAGCTAAAATGAATATGTGCATAAAAAATGGTCCTCATGTGTACGTAGATGTACTTGCGGAGAAGTGGACTCCGTCTCCACCTCATGCCCTTGCCACTTGTGGCTACTTGATCAGCAGATCGGCATCAAGGCTCCTTTATTTCCTTTTTGGTGTCAAGGTGGAATCTAGTGTAGATTTGTCATAATAATTCGATGGATATTTTAATAACCAAATACTCCTTAACGACAATTTTGTGAGTCTGATATAACGATTGGAAAACCCAAAGAACCGGCAACCACTGATTTGGAAAATCCATTCCTCGGTTACGTTTCAAACGCGATAAGCACATTTACTCCCTACATTTTGATTAAAGACTCTATTCAGCAGCACCTACCAGTATTTATATGCCTTCCGTACGTACATTTTAAACTGAGCACTGGCAAAAAAAAAACATTTTTATGTCACTTTTATTTTACCCACTTGTACCCTTGTCATTGCTCAGTGCTCAGTGCTCAGTGCTCAGTTTAAAATATAATCATTTCACTGTAGTCGCTTGTATTTTGATGAACAACACAGTTCGTCTTATGATGTTCATGTAGTGCTCAGTTTAAAATATATTGTATGTTCAGCCATTGAAAAATGACTTAAGATTTTTATTTTTTAGCTATTGAAAACTGACTTAAATTTTTTATTTTTTAGAGCTCAAAAATTGCAAGCAAAAGAGCAAAAAAGCAAAGTTTAGCTGCACTTGCAGCTGTTCGTGCTGCTGATGAAAGACCGGTTGGGATTAGAATCAACGAACACCCAGATGGACCACTTCCGTTGCTTCGTGAATTAAATATTGCTATAAGACGATCTCCTCGAAAACATGCTGAATACCCAATACGCACAATTCGCAAACATGGAAGCAACCTTGGCCACACTGCAGAAGGGATGCAGTCCCCTCCTCCTTCCAGTAGCATCCCCGTCGACACTACAAACCAGATACAGCCCCCTCCTTCCAATAACAGCCCCTTCGACAATACAAACCCAGCACAGCCCCCTGCCCGTCAACTACACTTCCATGAAACTCCAGCCAATGATGATTCCAGTCCAAACGAAATTCAACCCGATTCTACTGAAGATCAAAGATTGAAGCAAGCTAGAAGAAAGAGAGGCAGAACGATGATGAAATCATTAGCTATGATACCGGATGAGAAGCCGGAAGTTGAATTTAATGAACGCGGACAAGCAATAGGTGCTAATTCCAAACATTTGTCGTCATATATTGGTACTCTAGCAAGGGAGATGGTGCCTTTTACCATTAGCACATGGAGGAACGTCGGTGACGATTTGAGGGATGATCTGTGGACTTGTATAGAGGTACGTACTGATATTTGACTTGTATACCATATGTCGGCTTTCAATAGTAAATTATGGCTTTCAATAGTAAATTCTGTGAATGATAAATTCTGGCTTGTGTACGATTTGAGGGATGATCTGTGAATAATAAATTCTGGCTTTCAATAGTAAATTCTGGCTTTAAGTTGTATTTAATTTTACTGATTCTATGTTATTTATGTTAGGGAGTACTTATATGTCTCAATATTAAAAGCAACATATTATATGCCTGCTATAGTTCTCTTTATAATGACATATGCATTATGCACATTGCAATACTGTTACATATTATATGTCTCAATATTCAAAGCAACAAATTATATACCTGCTGTGGTACAACATTGCATTTTGCAATACTGTTAGAGACTAATCTGCTGTTTTTTTTTTTTTTTTTTGTGTGCGCGCAGTCAAGATTCAAGGTAGATATGGTGTATAAGGATTACTTGTTAATGATAATAGGACAGCGGTGGAAGGAGTCGAAATCAAGGTTAGTTGCAGCTATCAAAAAAGCGTCTCAAAATCCCGACTCTACCGATACTTTAGCAAGCCTAAAACCGTTCAATATAAAGAGCGATGACGAGTGGAATGCTTTTGTAACTGAAAAATTGTCAGAAAAGTTTGAGGTGGTTATTTTTGTCTTACTGAGTTTAACTGTTAAATATATTACATTTTCCTATATCATATTTACTGAATTGATTTTATAGGCAACAAGCCAAAGATTCAAAAGCATTAGAGAAAAGAATAAAGTTCCACACACCATGAGCAGAAAAGGTTATGCAAGATTGGAAGAAGAAATGGTAAAAAAATATTGTTAAAGCAACTATTATATGTTATCACATGAAAAATTCTGAAGCTGTTAAGCTATTTTTGCAGAAAAAGGAAACGTCAACATCTACTATCACTAGAGACGAATTGTGGTGCAAAGGCCACACTAGAAAAGATGGAAAACCTCCGAATTCAATTGCTGCCGAATGCATAGTAAGAATAAGTTCAAATATACAATATCAGAAACTGTTGCTATTGTTAACGTAGTTTTAATTTTAATTTCTGAATTTTGGTTGTTTTTTAATTTGTAGTCTAAGATAAACGAGCATCATAATGCCGCAAGTCAGGATTCTCATGGAGCAACATCAGTTACTCAAGATGGCGTGTCGAAGCTTTTTGGTCAGGAGCATGGAGGACGTGTAAGAGGGCTTGGTTTTGGGGTTGTACCATCTCAGCTTCGTATTCGGGGTAGCTCATCAGGTGAAGTACATGCATTGCGAAACCAAGTTAGTGGATTGGAGACCAAAGTACAGGAGCTCACTACGATGTTGATGGTAAGTGTTAATTAGAAATTTATTTTAACGGCGATTTTTCCTGTTTTCCTGTTAATTAGAAACCAAGTTATTGTCGGTTTCCGGTTCCGTTCCGGATATTTCGGAATTTCCGGTAAATTCCCGGTTTGATAATTGCGGTGTGGTTTTCTCATGCTGATTTTCCAGATTGACCCATGTTATTCCATTATAATGCTCCGGTTACGTCGATTATTTGACCAATTGCATTTTCTTTTCGTAGCCAATGGTACCAATCAGTAGTGGGTAATGTTTTAAAACAACTCGGAAAAAACAGTGTGACCAGACCCAGTGCCACTCTAACCCAAACTATTTATCTAGGGGTTTCTGCCATGTATATATATATTCCTCAGAAATCCATTTATCCAGCAGTTTACAGAGCCTACTTGAACATTTTCCTCCTCTCTCTTTATGGTCCTGTTTCTAAACCTTTAGCATTGTTTTTTGGAACAAATATCTGCTTCCAGCTTTCATCTTAAATTGCAACTGTTTGTCGCAAGGTTTATTATCATTAGGATTTAGGCTAAAAGCCTTTAGATCCGATTTTTCAACACTCTGCAGAATTCTAGGTATTATGGTAAGCAAAATTTATATTATTCATCAAGCTTGGTTAATTAGTTTTTGGCGTGATTTGTGCTATGTAGAGAAGAATCGTTCGGATTCTCATTGGTTTGTTGTCAAATGGAAATAAGATTTTAACCAGCTACGTCCGACTGATTTCTTCTATCAATTAAATTGAAGTTTATTTAATTTTTTCAACGTTCATCAATTTATTCCTACTCTTTGATTCGGGATCTGTCGGCTATTTCCTATTAGTTCCGGCATTATGTATGAAATAAAGTTATTTTTGTTTGCCTTCGATTTTTTATATTGAAATAAGAATCATTTCAATTTTTTATATTGCAAGACGATGCTAAGATGGTATGAGTCTGAATTCAGTGTGGATATATTCTTACATTGGCCTTCAATCTGATTGCCTTCGATTTGCTTTGTGTTATTTAACTTATTTCGGAGAGTTTTCAAATTAATACCTTAATTCTTCATAGTATGGTTGTATTAAACAAATACTCCTATTTGTGATTTTCGGGATCTGCTGGTGCTGGGTTGCTGATCAATAAACATAGGCTCCAAAATTTTAAAAAGAACCAGCAATCGCCTATGGGCTGTGGCATTTTGCTGCCGTAGCATGGAGCCAATAATAAAAACTTCACCAGAGGTAGAATGCCTTGGATTATTCTCATGATCCTTTGCCACGATATCTGGTTACATTTTAACACTTTTTTCTTTTAATTCTTAATCTCCCAGGTTAAAGAAATAAGACATGGCCGTTTGTACAATGTTTGTTCTTGGACATAACCCATTATGTCTCTACAATTGAAAAAAAATATTAAAAAAAGAGCAAAGCAAAATGCCTTTTTTTTTTATAATGTGTTTCAAATTTACGGCTTCCCAATTGTGCTAGTTTTATATGACCAAAATCATATTTTGTGCTAATTTTATATGACCTATGTATATGCAATCTTTACAGGATCTAAAAGAAAAGCAAGCTAATGCGGGAAATCCAGCAAATCCTGATCCTAATACGCCTCAGGTACCCTTTTTTATTGGTATAATTGATAAAAAGATGTAACATTTCATTGAAATGCTTTTACCGAACTGTGAAATTTTAGGGTGATTTTAAGGACAGTAAATGGAGGGGGGTTGGGTACTGTTAAACTAAATTACCGCGCATTAGAAGCTGAAGAACTTTTTAACGTAAACTAAATTCAATTTGGAATAACCTTTGTGTTTATACTGTTATCTAAAACATGCTAAAATTGGGGTACTTTATTTTTGAAAGTGAGGTGTTCATCTTTTATTATTATTGTATTCATACAACAGTAAAGGAAATTTCTCATTTCTAGATCTTACTTCACATAGTTAATCACTTCCAGTCATATATAAGTGTAGTCAACTAATAATCTATCAAAGTACTCATATCTATACCCACACTAGATTAAATTCAGAGAGTTTGCACAGAGTTTATTCACAAAAGATCCACTGTTTTCATATTTCGTCCAGTTTTTGACATGAAGAACAATTAGTTACACATACATATTCACAAACATATATGCATATATATATGTGTGTGTGTGTGTGCGCGCGCGCGCCTGCATCATACTATATTCAATCACTAAGGGTTTAAAAAGAAAGAGTTTGCAGATGTATTACTGTGTTTTTCTATTGTGTTCACTATCTTTACCATTCTCAGGTTTTATAATTACATTCGTAGATTAAACAAAAATAAGGAAATTATTTGTAAAATAAATAAAGATAACAATCCATTACACATAAATTTCATAGATTCAACTCATCCACTCTTTGTTCCCAGCTTAGAAAGACGCTTCTGGTGGTGTTGTTCTGTCGTTAAATCTATTGCATTGTTCTCACAATACAACTGGCAGTAACTGAAACTGCTCCACTCAACAGCCATCAAATTAACTTAAACTTAGTCGTGTGTCTTGTCTTTGATTATACATAAGCCTTTGATTATACATAAGTGCTTACTGTCTATGATGCATAAGCCTTGGATTATACATAAGTGCTTACTGTCTTTTGTATTTAGTTCCATGTATTTATTTGCCTCACTTTCTGTTTTTAGTTTCCAGTTCAGATTTTCTAGATTTTTTTTGTTTGCAGTCACACCGTGGAAGCAATACCTTGGCAGTTCAACTGTCTAAACAAAATGGAAAGCATGCACCTGAAAATGGAAAGCAGGCACCTGAAAATGGAAAGCAATCAGCTGAAAATGAAAAGCATCCATCTGAAACTGACGGCAGCAAAACAGAAAAACAGTCTAAGCAGAAAAATCCGGCCAGAAAAACAGCAGTGCAAGCTGATGGAAATGAGGGCAGAAAGTGTAAGATATTGAATTGGGAAAAACAAGTTGTTGCGGAAGGAAGAGTGGCATCCACTGATCCAGAAGCTTTGGTGCACTTTAAAAAACTTGGATCGCAAGGCTGGAAAGTTTGGATTGACGTGGCGGTGGATCCAGAAGCATTCTTGTGGAAGCCGAATTCCGCAATGACTACTATTGGAGAAGCTGTTGGATCAACTGTGGCCTGGAATAAAAATTACGTTGCCTTCAGCTAGAGTGCTTTCGTAGGGTATGCTTTCGTAGACATTCCATCTTTCTTATGTACATATTGGGTTAAATCATGCATGTATTATGAAACGGTTGTGTTTTTGGTGACACGGTTATGTTATGTATATATTGGGTTATGTTTTTGGTGACACGGTTAAGTTGGTGATGTACTACGTACTTGCGTGTTATGTTGATCGAATATTATGTTAAGTAATATATATAAATGATTCTGTGTACTAATATTTGTTGCATTGAAATGTGAATCATATTATCAGTAATATATATGAATTTGTTTTACTAGTCAGGTCCATGCAAATTACAACAGAAAAAAAAGTTGTAATAAGTCATGTTACAACGGTGTGAAAATGTTGTAATATAAATCAATTCACAACGGTGGAAAAATGTTGTAATATCAATGAAATTACAACGGTGCAGACATGTTGTTATATAAATGAACACAACATTATTACAAAATCTACAACAACGGGGATAAAAGTTGTAATATAGTTTATTACAACGGTGATAAAAGTTGTTATACGTATACTCTAACTGTACTATAGTATATACGACAACTTGTAAAAAAATTTATTACAACGGTTGATAACTGTTGTTAAATAATCCTATTACAACGGTGCTGCAACGGTGCAGAAAAGTTGTAATAAAAAATAATATATTACCACGTCTGCATACACGACGGTGGGGGCACCGTTGTAAAATGATATTACAACGGTGTTGCACCGTTGTAATAGGGTGAATTTGTTGTAGTGTTAGCAGCATAATGGTGTTAGAAAGATTTGTTGTGGATTAGCCTAGGTCTTAGGGTGTTTTTATAGTTGCAACAACTAGTTTAGGCCATAGGATAAACCCTATAATCGATCTGAACCGCCAAAAATCGTCATAGGCCCTCAAACAAGCCAACAGGTTCAAGCAGGAGCAATCAGGCCCAAACCAGGTTCGGGGACCAGGTCGACACCCAAGTCGACTGCGCAGTCGACCTGGTCCTGGGGGTGTCGACTGCCCAGTCAACTCCCCAGTCGACCTGGGGTGCTGGGCGGGAAATTTCCCGCCCAGTCTGTCTAGGTTTTGAAATTCGAATTTGAACTCGAATTCGAACTGTTTTGAACTCTGAAATTTTCTGAAACTTTGGGGAGCCATAACTTGGTCATACGGACTCCGATTTTCGAAAACTCGGACTCAATTTCATGTAGAATTCCGAGACGAACGCAATGGCGCAACCCGTTTCCCTTGGTTCTTATTTTAAAATTTAATTCTGCCTAGATTTATGGTTATGACACGTTATCAAAATACGGGTTGTTACATTCTCCCCTCCTTAAAGGATTTCGTCCCCAAAATCTCTAAGTAAGGAAGAACGTATCCTGCCATCCATCATCCATCTACTCAAAACATCATCCACAAGCAAACATTGCCCTTAAGAGATTTCTAATGCTGTATGAACATATGCAGAAAGTGTGTGTATATGTTCCTTATCTAATGCAAATGATCAGGCCTGATTGATCTTTCTAATGCAAAATATGTTTAGTGTCATGAATCCAACATGTATGCAAATAATCCTAGTCACGTAAGCACTATACGTGTGCACAAACATTTATCCATATGCAACATTCATATGATAACACATTCAATTTCATCCATAAATAAGTATAAATACTCATGCATATGCAATATGAAAATGTGTCTGAGCCGATCTAGTGCTTAATGTGTGTTATGCAACCACGAGCAATCACTTGCAACCACTTGAAACCATTCGCAAACATCAAGCATAACATGTTTCAAATACATGTTTACATTCATAGGATTCTACCTAAGGTTCTCAAGACAGGATCGAAAGGATATACAAGATAAAACAGAGTATATAGGGAAAAGAAGTTAAAGATGTACCCCTAGAAGGTCCTTCTTGCGGGGCTTGCCCTTGCTTCTTAGGGCAGTTATTGCTGATGTGTCCAGTTTCATCGCATTGAAAACATGCTCCTATCTTCATCTTCTTCTTCCTACAGTCCTGGACTATATGCCCGTCAATACCACAGAAGTTGCATTTTCTTTTCTCACGTGACTTGTCATTCTTGTTGTTGCTGTTCTTTCCTCCTTTCTCGGAGTCTGCCTTCTTGTCTTGAGACTCATTCGCCTTGACCTTCTTCTTGCCATTCTCGTCTTCTTCATGAAGTAGGGCCATATTCACCAAGCTTTCAAAGGTCGCCCCCATGGGTACATGAGTCATGGACATAGTGTGGAGTGGCTCGCTCAATCCTCGAGCAAAGCGTAGAGCCTTCTTCTCAGCCGTGTTGACTAAGTCCAAACCAAATCGAGCAAGCTGATTAAACTTATTCATGTATTCCCTAACTGACATGTCCCCTTGCTTGAGTGCCAGGAACCTCTCCATCTGAAGACTCGCTTCTGCGGATGATAAAAACTTAAGCCCAAACATCTCTCTAAAGTCTGCCCAAGTCTCAATTGGCCTGGTAGCGTTGGTGACTTCCCACCAAAATGCAGCTTCCTCTTTCAACAACCATGCTGCCAACTGAACTTTCTATGATCCTCTATATCGAAAATAACAAACAAGTCTTTAGTCACTTTTAGCCAGTTTCGCGCCTCAACGAAGGTTTCAGTTCCAACGAAGTTCTTGCCGCCCATTCCTATAAAGTCCTTGCATATTTTGGCGAAGGCGGTACCCGGAGGAGGAGGAGGAACCATGGCCACCGGGGGAGGAGGAGGAGGGATATCTGCCGGGCCCGCGCCGTTGGCCCTAGCTTCCAAGTATCTTCGGAACCAGCCAGGTATGGGTACTCCCTCAGGAAGGTTAAGATCAGACATGCTGAAAAGAGAAAAGGAAAAAGATTCAAAAGAGGAAACAAAGGAAAGTGTTAATGGCTTTTGGGGAATAGCCTTTTCTTAAAAATAAAACTTTTCTTGAAAAATGCTTCTTTATAAACGGTTTTGAAAATAGTTTCAGAAGGTTTTTAAAACTTTTGCCCAGTCTGGTACCCTTCTGCTCTGATACCAAATGTAACACCCCACCTCCGCTAGGGTCACTCACAAAGGGAATGCCCTAGTTTTGGAGGGGTATTATCTAGTAAACAGGCACAGAGATAACACAAGACAGAACATAGATAAAATAGAGTATATAAAGCAGCGGATATAAACTTTAAAACCAAATCTCATTACTGAAAAATAGAGTCAAAACCTCTTACATCAAAATGCCAAGTCATTATTTCATTACATCAAGTTCTAAAGAAGCAAAGTACTTAAAACAACATAAGTAAAATATTATTCCCCAAAAAGTGCATGAGTGCAGCCATAGCATAGCTCAAGACCAAACCGTACATGAGCTGTCAGAAAGCAAGCAAAGTCCAAGCTAAGAGCTAGAGCTTCCTCCCTGAGAACCTGGGGAGGGAAACGAAAGACAAAGAGGCGAAAGAAAACGGGTCAGTCAAAAAGACTGGTAAGCCCTAGTGACTATCAGCATAGAAACTAGTAAAGTTAACAAGACATGAATAAACTGGAATTAAACATAGGAATGATGATAAGTCTGACATGATAATTAAGCTAACAAGATAACTCAAGTCTAACATTGCGTATTCAAGGTTCGCCATACCAACTATACTGGTATACTAATCCCGTGTCAACTATAAATCAAGAAATAATCCCTTGGCCCAATATCGTGAAGTGACCCAATTCGGGGTCCAACGGTATGATCTAATCGATCGGCTCCCTACAAGTCTAGCTCGTCGTGTGTCTGCGTCATACGGCCCTATCACGAATGTAGTCACCTGTGCTAGGTCCACCATAGGGTGTATCAAGCCCTAAGGTACCAACATCCGACACGAATCAAGAATGCACAGATAATCCTACTGATGCCCAATGCCGGCTTTTTCAACTCCGGACTAAGTGCACGACCCTAGTCAGCCTGAACCTACAATGGCGCACTAACTCAGCCGTCGTTCTGGTCGCTTACAATCAGCCCAGCAATCATGCCCCACCCTGCCTAGTCCTAGGGTACCGTGATACATCTAGTGGGTTACTGCTGAAAAGGGCCGCGTAACTAGGGTTTCGTTCAGCAGGTTAAGTTGTCATTTAAAATCGAGACTTAACCCCATCTACGTGTCATGTCAAATTGACTAAGTGTGTCGTTCTAGTTCAAGACTTAGTCCTACGAATCATGTGTCTGGTTGGTTAAGTGTGTTCAAGCGGTTCATGACTTAACCCTATCAAATCAACGTGTCAAATTGGTTAAGTATATTCAAGTGGTCCATGACTTAACCCTATCCAGTGGCATTAATTTACTTAATGCACCCCTAACCTCTCACATTAGACTTGGTTATGGTTACTGGATGTGCCGGGCGGGTCCGGGCAGTTTTACACCATAACCTAGTCTAACCTCGGGTTTCGAGTGCGATATGACCAACTACTCACATTGGGTCCTATTGTTTGCACTTACTGGATTCGCCGGGCGGTTGCGGGCAGATTTATACTGCAAACTCAACCCAACCTCGAGTTGGCCACGTTCAAGTTACCTAAGTGTCATGTCCCAAATTCATATTTTCAAGTATAATTTAATGTCAAGTTCATGTTCCTATCCAAGCTCAAGTTATAACGATATTCATGTTTTCAAGTTCATACTAAATTCAGGTTTTCCTAAACTACCCAAATCGCATCCCCAACGCTCGTGAATTCGAATCAAGGCAATAGATGTAACTAGGGAATAACATAACAAGGATGGGTATAAAGTGGCAAAGGTGATTTCAAGGCAAGCATGGTGTAACTTGAGATATGATCATAACATCACTGGCATATGAAATATGGTGATAAACATAGCAATAAATGACATAAGATGATAATCCTAAACTTGTGACTAGCAATAGTTTCAACATCACAACATCACAGGCATGTTAAAATAATGATAGGGTTTAGGTTATGACATGAACAGGCCCCTAAATCAAGTTCTTATCAGTATTCCACAAATCAAGGTTCAATATGAACGGTACTAGGTTCAAGGTGAATAGATCTAGGGTGAACAAGAGTAGATCTAAAATAATAGATCAAAAAGGAATAGTCATAGATCAAAGATATATAAGAGTAGGTCTCAAGTAGTTATCATGTTTATGTTCAACTTCAATTTACACATGTCCATATTAAGTTTTAGAGTTTAGATCTAAGAGTAACTGGGGCTTACAGATCGTGGTTTTTGAGAACTAAGAACAGAAATTGTCGTAGGATCGTTGTTGAGATGTTGATATATTCCCTTGAATTGTTGTAGAAACGTTGGCCATCGATTTGGATCTAGTTTGAATGTTTAAGCTTCAAGTTGGAGGCGGTGGCCATGGTTCAAGAGGAGACTTAGCAGCATAATGGTGTTAGAAAGATTTGTTGTGGATTAGCCTAGGTCTTAGGGTGTTTTTATAGTTGCAACAACTAGTTTAGGCCATAGGATAAACCCTAGAAACGATCTGAACCGCCAAAAATCGTCACAGGCCCTCAAACAAGCCAACAGGGTCAAGCAGGAGCAACCAGGCCCAAACCAGGTTCGGGGACCAGGTCGACACCCAAGTCGACTGCGCAGTCGACCTGGTCCTGGGGGTGTCGACTGCCCAGTCGACCTGGGGTGCTGGGCGGGAAATTTCCCGCCCAGTCTGTCTGGGTTTTGAAATTCGAATTTGAACTCGAATTCGAACTGTTTTGAACTCTGAAAATTTCTGAAACTTTGGGGAGCCATAACTTGGTCATACGGACTCCGATTTTCGAAAACTCGGACTCGATTTCATGCAGAATTCCGAGACGAACGCAATGGCGCAATCCGTTTCCCTTGGTTCTTATTTTAAAATTTAATTCTGCCTAGATTTATGGTTATAACACGTTATCAAAATATGGGTTGTTACAGAAATATACTAAACAAACATGCATAGCTCGATCCACTGTGGAATCATATTTCATCGCTTTAGATACAACGGGTAAAGAAGAAGACCGACTCATCATTTTTTAGAAGATATTCCATTTTGGCTGAAACCTGTACCAGCCAAATGCATACACTATGATAAGCAAGCAGCGTTAAGCAGAGCACAAAACTTTGTGTATAATGGAAAGACACATTCGATAATGTCATAACATAGTTAGACAGTTACTCTCAAATGGAACTATTTCCATAGATTATGTGAAAACAAATAATAACCTAGCAGATCCATTTATTAAGGTTTATCAAGAGATAAAATTGACTCTGCATCAAGGGCAATGAGTTTAAAAGCCTAAACTAACAAGAGTTGTCTTATAAGGAAAACTATCCTAGCGATTGGAGATTCCACGGATTGGATCAATAGGCAAACTAATTCTGAATAACTCAAGACGTGATGCATTTGTTTGGACTTAGTCCTACTCCATTCCTATAATGTACAATATAAATGCATGTTCATAGAAATATTAAAAGGTCGAAACCTATTTTTTAATGACGACCATATCTTGAAAATAACAAGTGGGATATATGTAGGGTACTCTTAATAATTGCAATCACCTATGTTAGTGTGAGCTCGGTTGACTCTATAAGAATATTAAAGACTTAAATTCTCTATAAAACTCGCAGAACCAAAATATGTTCAAGGCCAAAATGAACACAACCAAGAGATTAGATGAGAAGGGAATCAATGCTTCATAAAGCTTATTGTCTGGATATACGATAAAGATGATGGTTCAAGATAAAATAATTCACTAATTAGGCAAGTAAATCCGATTTGTTTATACTAGGGAAAGCTTAAAATGAAATATTTACTTATCCACGATAGAGCATTATTTCATATGTATTATGTGATATTCCACTTTGTGTGGGGGGAAATTGTACTAACATGTGGGAGATTGTTGAAAGAACCAATTGAATGAAACATATTAATCCCGCATCTTCAAAATTCAAGGAAGATTCTTTTGTGTGTGTGTGTGTGTATATGTATGTGTGTGTGTGTGTGTATATATATATATATATATATATGAGAAGCGTTCTGGGGCACCCCTATTTTGCCACACCCCTTTAGCACCCTACCCTACCGTGAGCTACACTAATTCAAATCCAACAAGATTTCATAGATGCTCAATCCACATATATATTATCATCTAGCCAAAATTTGGGCTCGTTCTGACATTCATACAATAATATATTTGATGTTTAAATTTAACGGTTCGAATAAATGTCTAAACGGTGAATAGTTGAACTAAAATTTTGATAATATTACGAATATCAGAACGAACTCAAACTTTGCATAGATGATAATATACAAGTGGATTGAACATCTACAAAATCTTGTTTGATTTGGATTAGCGTAGCCCATGATAGCATAGGAGTGCTGCAAAACAGGGGTGCTCCAGAACGCTCATACACACACACATATATATCATGCTCTTCGCTCCTATATTGGCCCTTATAGTCAGATAATTGTGTGAGATGGAGGACGTATAGTTTATGAAACTAACACGCGCGCACGTCGCCCTCCCGTTCTGTACCGAACCAAACCAGAGCTCAGGCTCAGGTTCAGGTTTAGATCTAATATGATCCTTTTTTTGCTCCAAAAATTGGACCAGTTTTTGGTGAGATTTTTCCTGAATAATTGCGGCTTTAACAAATCGACGCATCCTTTGACAAAAGGCAAGTTGGTGCGACCTGTTAGGCAGTAGCAATGAAATGCTAGCGAGTGCGACCCATTAAGATAGTAGGGACGAAAACCAATGAGCGAGGGCGACCTGTTAAGACAGCAGTAACGAAAACCAATGAGCGGGCACGACCCGTGAAGACAGCAGCGACGAAATCTAACGGGTGTGACCGAACAAACGAGACTATTCGAAGAGGTGACTAACAAATATAAATGGAGGAGAACATTGATCACATTATCCATCTGATTTTTCCATCTTCTTCCTTTTCTCTTCTTTGATCTCAATGTTGCCTCCATTGTTGAACAAAGAGTTGACATACTTATTACAATCTCATACAGAAATATTCTGTTGTATCTTAGGAAACTTTGCAAATAAAAGTTTTAAGAACATTTCTAAGGCAAGCCTCAAAATCCAGTTTATTTAATTTGTTTCGATGAATCACTGCGATTTGTTTATTACCATACTGCAGTTTTTATACTCATGGTTGCGTTATTTCCCTGTATATAACATGAGCAACTCTTTTCGATTAAATCCCTTAGATTAATTTTGTTCTAGTGTGAGTAAGTTTATGCCTACTAAACAATTTTACTGTTCAAATTATGGTTAGTTATTTCTACTTGATTTTATTTTCATTTGGTACAATTTTGTTTCGCGCCCAATAGAAACATTATGGTTAAACTGATTTTAATTATGCAATAACCTTTTCATTTCAACCTGAAACCAAAAGAAACTTGGTCAATTGATAGTTATATCTATATTCTTATGTGGAACGTTCCAATGCCTTAGGATGTCCCATTTGAGTAAAGTAACATGTAACTCTCCATGGTGGTCCTAAATCAGATAAGTAAAGAATAAATTTTAGGATGGCCATATCATTCGATCTATAGCTCGCGTTAAGATGTGGTTTCAACCAAAGTGCATTTCTTAGCCATAAACTTACTTTCACACCGATTATGTTTGTTTTGAGAATGGACCAAGTTTACCCTTAACAAGACAAAAGGTAATATAAATATTCTCATTTATGTAAAGTATGAGTATAAAGTGAAAGAACCTCATCCGAAAACTGCTAATCCATCCACTATTGTAAGCCAAAATCAAACAAATAATACGGACAATGCAAATTCCATGGGATCTTCTTCATCGTTTATTGCTTTTGCTAGTCGTTTGAATACATCGAAAAAAATAGCTTCGGGAAGTATCACTAATTTTATGAGAAAAAAAGAGCACTATTTTGCATAATAAAACTGCATTAACATGACCAAGGCTTGAGATAAGATATATGGGTCACAACATTCATTACTAGCAATATAATTTTGCCTTTTTTCATATATCACATTTGACATATCTTCTTCATTTTCATTAGGGCTGTCAATGAAAACCCAAAAACCTAAAATCTGCCGCATTCGTATCCGACAAGCAGGTAAATATTCGATATTAAAAAAAATGATGCGGATATGAATACAAACATTTCCGCATCTGAAAACTATTTTTTAATTATTTTATTAAGTTTGAATCTCATATTATATACATAAATGCATATTAACTGCCCAAAACTATTTATTATCATCGTATTTGTTTGCCTTGAACACTTTAATAATCAATGAAGTTGACAATTATTTTTAAGTTAAAAATTTTCATTTATGTTTCTCAATTTATCGATCGTGCGCCGATAGAATAATTATCCGCTATCCGTCCATAACTGTGGGTACAAACATCCAATATCCGAACATGATCCCGGATGCGGATACATATATGACAGTATCCGTATCCGAAAACCTCCGTTGGTAATCCTAATTTTTATCAATTTCTTTTCAAGTGGGGGCATTCGAGTGAAATATAAACAGAACATTTGGATGAAGCATTTGAGTGGAGAAAATTGAGTGAGTGGAAAATGCTTTTGTATGCTGTGAGCGTAAAATTTAAGCAGAATACTCAAAATGTTTATATTTTAAAATGGGTGTTGTTATTGACACTCCAATTATTGTTAAGGGGAGGTCAAATTTTTTAAAACACTCCAATCATAATAAAAATGTTAAGGTGGGTCACGTACTTAATTTTTTACGTTCCTTTTTTACCCTTACCATCTCAAATCCCAATTAATCTCAAAAAAAAAAAAAAACCAAATCTTTAAATTATTTGCAAACAAAAAAATCGATTGTTTGAGGAGAAATAATGGTGTAAAAGATGAATGTGAAACGTCTTTCCTAAGATGCTAAGATTATGGAGAAGCTGTTGATAAGGTATGTGAAATCGATTGTATAATGCCGAAAACGATGAAGGTTAAGATTTTTATTTAGTCAGTCTCGAGAGCGAAACGCTGTAATGTCAAATTTTATTCGGTGGAGATGGTCGTTTATTTTTCGATTTGTCATTGCCAAAATAGGTTAATTACTGCATAACAGTATGAACGACGTAGGTCTGCCGTATTATATATTTTTGTTCGATATTGTTCATCGTTTTTGAAATTTGTATATGTTGTTGGGTTGTCGAAGTGGAGAAAATATGGTGTATCGACAAATTTGGCGGTGGTATAATGTATAAATAAATTGTTTGATATATGTATGTCGATTTCCTATGAATGATATATTTTCATCTGATCTGATGCATATCGACAAATGAAATTATTGATAATTTGGTATAAAATCTGATGCATTTCGACCAATATACTGTATAATTTTTTAATTGATAAACAACTAAAAAAGAGATTATTGCAAAGAAGGATAATTTGGTAAAACAAACTTTATTTGTTAAGGGGGGTGCTCTCTGCATTGGTACTCTCCTTAACAAATTCTTTCTTTTTAAAAATTTGACTCCCCTTTAACAATATTTGGAGTGGTAATAACAATCCCCTTAAAAATAATTTTGGTTTATATTTATTTAATTATTTGTTTTCCAATGCATGATGTGATCAATAATCTACCAAATAATCAAAGAAGTAAAGTAAATTGTAAAATTTAAAATTGTTCTGATTAGTTGAAACTTGTTATGTAACAACGGTCGGAACAAAATCCCATTCATGCATAGAGTGCACACATATGAGTTGACACACACATACTTGTAACAAAAAGAATTCTTGTTGTTACGTGTCTACCAACTCATACTTTTACTTCACTTATTCAATTTATCCTGTGATGTATGACTATTTATTCAAACCGTCACTGACAATCCTAACAAAACTAACTTACTTTAATGGGATCAAAATGCTACGCATCTCAAAGTTATAACAAGCTTCATTGGCAAAATCTATTAATTTTTGGAACTTCCAAATATTTAAATTTAAATTAAACTGCCGTTAGTTTAATATGCTGGCGTGCTGCATCCCTTCACCACGACAAAGTAGATTTCAAGTTATCTGTAGCTTTAACATTATTATAACGGCAAAATCACGTGTTATTATGTTTAGGTTACAAGCTTGATGATATGATTCTATTAATTGCCTACAAGTCACTCTTAATTCCACATGTACATTATTTTTTATGCATAGATCCACAAATGCAGGGTCTACGTCTTAGCACGATGACTTGCTTGCTTTCTGTTTCAATTTGATTTATGTTTCATTAATTATAATGTTAAAAAGAAAGTTTTGGATTGAACTATACTATGAACGATGTTACAAAACATATTAATAGTGAAATCAAGATTTTAACAGTTAAAAAGCCTAAAAAGCCTAGATCAAACAACTAGCTAAGTTCATACAATTTTTTCATGTTATTTCATTTTTTTTATTTTTTTATTTTTTTATTTTTTTGTTTTAAAGGACAAACATCCCAAAAAAAAATTAATCTCTAACATAAACGATAGCCTTTTCAAAATTTAGTCATAAAGAAAACAAATAAAAATGAAACTAATACAATATCATTGCATGAAAAGATTATATAAAATTAATACCATGCACATTGTCTTTTATACACAATTTTCATTAGCTTTTGTCCTATAGTATATTTAATTGAAAAGTTTGTATTTACGGTAAAAAATTAAAAGTAGGTTCGTAAGATTAAAAAATCAATAAGTTTTGTCCTTCGTGTTATTCGTGCAAACAGGATTTTTTAGCAAATCAATTTTTTGAGCTTTTAATGCATAGTTTGAAAAAAGGGGCGTTTGTTAATTTCTTTTATTAAATGACTTCGCAAAAACGATTCCTAAAATGACACATTTTATGCTTTATTCCGTTCTTGACTGGAAAAGTTATGTGATTTTAATTCAGCTTCGCTGGTCACCGCTCATACATATATATATTTTTCTTCTGCCTCTCTTCAAAGATAAAACCAGTAACTATCCTTCTTTCTTTTTTTTCTTCTTTTTTTTTCCTTACAGTTCTCGACTGTATAACTTCGATATCTTTCATTCTCAGCTCACTTTGTTCAATATTAAACCGTAAATACTACCCTAGACTTTAAATATTAACCTGTATCTGCAATTTCTTATCCAAAGGACTTGGAATTAGGTTCTTAGATTTGATGACGGGAGTAATTGGAGAATCAGCGGGCTTCAGAAACCTTAATTCTATTGCGGATCTTAAGAATTCAGGTGATTCCAGCATAGGCTGGTTTTTGTGCATTTTTCGTATTTTATAACCTTAGTGTTTGCTGTAAATTGGAGGGTTGTGTTATGATTTTGAATGTTTGTCGCAAGAATATAACCTGTTGGATCTGGATGGTTGAATAGAAATTAATTACGTAGTTACTTGGAAGACTTTTATTTTTGGGTCTGATTAGTTAAATGAATGCTTGTTTAAACCAACATGTGTAATTTTTTATTCTTATTTTTTGTTGAGAAAATAAGTCGTCAGAGTTATAAACATTAATATGTTTGAGTAAATAAGTCTGCAAAGTTGCTTGCATGAATATCAGTTCTGGTGGTTGTTAAAAATAAAACAAATATGCTCATGTTGATAAAGAAAACAGTGCAAACCTAGTTCTCTATGCATATGAGGAATTGAGAGATTTGTCATTGGTGTCGGATAGTGGGTTGATGTCCGCTTGTGTCTGTTTCAATTGTTTCCACAACGTTTGTAAAGCATAGTTGGCCTGCATGCTTTATTTCTGGGGTTTGAAAGTTTTTAGAGTAATTTGATGATTTCCAATTAAGTGACTTATGTTGATTCCAGAATCTAAGAACGAGAAAATAATAAGAAGGGCAAAATTTATCAAATTTTTAGCTTTAAGGATGTTTTCCCAATTTTTTAGTAAAAATGACAAACATTTCAACTAAATATAGCAAAAAGACAAAAATTTAGTGAAAATGAAACTATGTGTAGTATCAGTTTTGCATAATGTTTTCATATGGTGATACCATATAATATCATTTTTATGTGTTGTGTCAAATAAATTTTGAAGAAGTTATGATTGAGACTCAAAAACTTTGAAAGTTGTCATTTATACAAAATTCCGCAGTCTAGAATTATACTTAGTTCATGTTAAAGTTATGTTGGTTATCATACTTAAACACGATGTGGAATTTGTATTTGAGATTCGCTGTACAAGTTAAATTAGATAGTCTACCTGACAAATACAATATTTTCGTACAAAAGTACAAGTTATTTATTACTTAAATAAAAATTTACGCACTGTTAACATTTATTGGTCGGTTCTCCTCCAGAAGTTCATTTTGTTCCGTTCAGCTTAACCGAGCAAAAGTAGTGCGCTGTACGTCAGATGCGTTTGACGCATCCAAACTGACACATATGTGAATTGGGAGAAAATTGACTGCAAAATCGCACCCTATGACTCTTTAACCTGCATCATGTTAGCCGGTTTGATATTTTTTGTCTTCATTGTAATTTCAATTTCTTTCCGTTGTATTTCCAGATAATTCCAGCTTTGATGCATCACAGTATGCATTCTTCGGTGGTAAAAAAGTTGTTGACGATGTTGAATTAGGGGGATTAGAGGATGATGAAGTTGTTAAGAATGCTGGACTAGAATGGTTAGATGATATGGAATATCCTACTTCTTTTCCCAACAACGAAGAAATAGAGGAGGTAGCCTTCTGAACATGATATGCAATAAAGTTTAACATGTTAACATCTGCTTATTTCCTTTTTTGAAATATAATTTGCGGATGGAGATCATTTTCATAGTGTTAGTTGTTCTGAGTTTTTACGATCTTGTATGTAATTACTGTAATCCTTCCTACAATTTTATTCAAGTACCATTGGTGCTGGATTATTTGAATAACCACATATAACATGGATTATGCAATTAGTTAATGGAACTCGGTGTGTATCATGTGTATACACTCGTGATTGTGTAAGTTCCTGTTTTGTAAGAAAACAAGCTTTTGGAGTTAGATCATAATTACCTGAATATTGCTAAATTTTATTCTTTCTTTTTTCACTTTCTATTTAGTACTATGTTTTTACTGCTGACATTTGGCTTTACATCCATATGCCTTGTCAATATGCTGTCAGTCTTTGGGTGTGTGTATATACGCATTTATATATGCTACCCATACTATAATATGTAAATGTAACATGAGAAAAGTGTTTGTGGGAAGTCGGCTCATCATCTTTTAGTGAGCAGCCATCTAGTGTTCAATTGCTATTGGCTACTGATATTTTTTATGAAGAGTCGCAACCTTACATTTGTCCACTTGCTTATAAAATTGATCAGTATGCTGCTCACAACCATTTAGTAATTTGACAATAATAACTGATCCTTGAGTTGGGACAGTTAACTCTACCATTTTTTATACATTCATGTGTGTGTGTGTGTGTCATTTTTATTATCCAGCTGTCTGACATCATTTTACTATGCAGGGGGAAATTTTGGAATCCTTATCAGATATTGATGACCTTACAAGTACTTTTGCTAAGGTTAGTTTCTTTAAAGTTATTTTGGCGTTGCATTTCAGTACACATACACATACACATACATGATACATGTACATACATATACATACACATACATATATCTATATACACATGTATGTAAATACATGTATGATCATACGGACCTAATGCATCCATACATAAGGTGCGCTATGGTTTTCAAAATTTGTGAATTTTACATGTGATGGGAATGACAATGATATTTTGCTTTTCCTTTTATACTTTATTCCCTATATCTATTTGGGAAGTTTATTTGGACATAAAATGGTCCTTAACCATTACAAACCCCCCCCTCCCCCCCCCCCCTCCCGAATTCCACTTTCCATGGAAAACCAAATAAATTCAATGGTTCACAAATCTTGTGTCTAATTTTGTGTTTAATTCGGCGTCACAATAGCCACTCCTACATCTATTTTCTTTTATGTCAAAACCAATACACAGGCACACACACATCCCATGGATGTGTGCAAAGAAGGTGCAAGCTTTAACCTTTTTTTGTCAATTTTTTCATGTTAGTTTGAAACGAAATAATTAATGAATATTCCTTAAGCATAAGAAATGCCCAAACATTACAAAAAAATTATGTACTCAGATTGTAAGTTAACATCATGCATACCAACCATTACATATGACTTATGCGCTGAAATTGTATCATAAGATAATGCAACTCACTATCAGTATGAAAAACCAAAGTGATCAAAATTTAACTGATAATACAAACGACTTTCATATATTGCTGCTAAAAGGTAACCAGCGCCGTAAATAATTTATGTGGTTAAATATGCATGTTCAAAATTATTTTGTTTTATGACCTAAAATATTGTGCAATCCTTAGAGAAGGAAAGCATTCCCACTTATAAAAGATAAAGTTGAATTATACAATATTGAGCACAATACAATGAAAGCAAACACAACTTTTTTTAATCTGTACCGGTCATAATTCTTTTTAGAATATTCTACTACCTACTTTATAATAAAAAAAATTTATGTGACATCATTGGCATATATGTTTGCATATATTTAAGAGTAAACACGTTACTGGAACTGGATAAAGTGTTAGTAATGATATCACTTTTTTTTTTTCTTCAGTCGAATCTGTATACTGTTGATAATTAGGGAGCCTATATAGTTGTTGGTAACGAAAACTCAGTACTACTCGCAAGCGGGTTCATGTTGAAATTTAGGTTTTATGTTAGGGCCTTCTAATATTTGTGATTGAGAACATCTCTTTAAGCTATGCACACAAAGTATAGTATTGAATTGCTAGCAGCCGCTTTATCTTCATGCAACATGCTGCTTCCACTGAATAAACATTTATAGCCTCTTTTTGGTAAAACTGTAGTATTAGGACATGAATTCCCAACTTTGTGTCGATTATTTTTGGATAATGCAAACATACTCAGATCTGTTTCAATTTGAGGGGAAAAATCACACTACATGTATCAATTTTTCTGAGCAAGAATGCACAAATTTCAATTATGGTAAATGTGAGTACTTTATTATAGTAAATTTCATATGTTGAATCTAGAAAAAAAAAAGGTAATGTCAAAATTATTCAGCGCACTTCTAGTCATGGATTGTTATATATAGCTTATCCTACCATTTTTATAAGTGAACTGCTAACTGGAGCAAATCATTATACATATAGACTTAATAGAAAACCAACTTTTGTGCTAGTTTGATGCTTGAAGTCATTATGATTATATTTGAAATTAGTAATTAAGTCTGGAAGTTTCAAAAATGTCTGAGTACTGAATTTTGACTTGGTCACATTGCTTTACTTCCACAAACCTTCAAATGGGCATGAATGAGTACTCTAGCAACTCTCTCGGTGTGAGCGCGTACGCACACACAACACAAAAGACATGCATACGTACATTTTAATTTTACCTTAATAAACCTGTTACATACACTTTCAAATCTCGCAAATATCGCCCGAGATCTCCTCCGAGATCTCGTTTTGGGCTCCTTCCGAAACGAAACAGCAAATAACACTCTAAATCTCATTCCGAATACATCGCCTGAGATATTGCAATATCGAACGATGTATCGACCGAGATGAAATATTGGAATATCGCCCGAGATCTTAGTTTTTTTTTGGTTAAAATTTAAATCTATGCCTGAACTAGAACAATAATTAAAAAACTTAAATCTAGCCATGATATTCTTTTGTTATTTTACATTTTGCATGTTAAATGACCATATTGTATGTTCATATATATTCTACAATGCTTATGATTTACATATTCGTCTTTTTTACATATATGCTGATTACGAAATTATGTATTTTATGGTCTATTTATGATGATTTTTTTAATATTTTGGATCCTTTTAATGTTTTATGTCTAACAATATTTCTGTTTTAAGCATGTTATGATTTAGAGTATGAAGGATCTTTCGCAAAATAAAGAATAATAAAGTTATTTTGCAATTCAAGTTTAAGTTACTATGTTTTTAATAGCATTCATAAAAATCATTTTATAAAAATATCATTTTTTAACGTATCATGTACCCCGAGATTGTTCTGGTATGAACTTTCAGACTCGAGATGGAAATCCGAGACCAAATTCCGAGTTAGAGTCATCTCATCCGAGATCTCCCCCGATACGAGATCAAGTCTATAAAATTCCCGAGATGAAATGCAACCGATATCCGAGATTTAAAATCTTGATTACATATAAAATTGACGTTAACTTATTACAAGTTCAGCACACTTATGTAGTTAAAAAAAAAAAAATATTATGCTGAAATAAAATTATCATAAAACAGTCAACCTTATGAAGTCAAATCTGTAGTTAAAACCGAAGCACTATCCCAGCGGTACATGAAACCATATATATATATATATATATATATATATATATATATATATATATATATATATATATATATATATATATATATATGCTCAAACACCTTCTGCAAATAACATATACAGAAGTACAGAACAATTTGTTTTCTTGTTAAAAAGAGGAAGAAAATAAAAATTCAAATTTTATACACATTAATTCAATACGAGATTAAGAATATACCACTGTTTCTTGTCTTCTATGTCAAAGCAGGAGTTAGACGCAGGCACTGTTTCCTACCCATGCACTAGCTTTAAAATTTGGAATTGACGAAAGTAGAGAGTGAAAACAAGTCAAACTGCAAATTAAATAAAAGGTGAAGATAACATACCATAAAAAAAGTGGATTGATGAAATAAAGCAAGTATTAAATAGTTACATATTTTGCATTATGATGATTGTAAAGCAGTCCGTCATGCAGGAAATATTCTCAGAAATAACAAACTTCTTTGGACTATTACAAAAGGTACAATTCTAGGAAAGACTATGGTTTCTTAAGATTATCTTATAAATCAGAAAGGTCTTATTTTATTTATTTCAGAAGTATACTGAGTAAAGAATTCAAGATAATAGAACATAAGTAATAATAACAAAGGATACAAACCCTGCTAATTCTTTTTCAGCTAGTCTGCTACTACCTGACCCTTTTAAGGTGTCATTCTGAAATTCAAAGTGGTAAAAAGAGATGGAATATATCTACATGACAAAAATAAGAGTTAAACTATGACAAAGCAAGCGAAGCGGACAAGATGATGAATGTGTGATGTCGAGGGAAAAAAGAAAAGAAAAAGTGAAGTTGTTGGTTTAAAAGATTATGCAGAAGATAATAGTGGAAACCGTAAGAAAGAGACTATGACATCCTTACGTGAATGGGTTGATGCGTGAAAATGTGGCAGTGGAAAAGACAAAATTGTCCTTCAGCAATTTTTATAGTTTTCTATTAGTCGAAGAGGGGCATTATTTAAATGCTTCGTTTTGATATTTTTCTCATTATATATTCTATATCTTTTATAGCAACTTCAAATGCACGTGAGGGCATGCATGTACGCGAGCATGAGCGAGTAGGGGTGGGCAATTGGTTGTTTCGGTTTGTTCGATGATGAAAATTATTAAATCAAACTAAAACCAATGACAAAGAAACCAAACCAAACCAACCGAATTAAGTTTGGTTTGTTCACTTGTTTATCCAATTTAGCTGAATTGAAACAATTTAGAGTTTATGTTTGGAATATTTATTACACATTAAATAAAAAAGCAACTATTGGAACATAAAATTTAACACAAAATTAGACACATGAATTGTGAGTAATTTATTTGTCTTTACGTGCAAGGTGGAATTCATGGGGAAATCTAATGGTTAAGTTTCTTATTTCCAATTTTATGTCACCATTTTACGTTCAAATATACTTTCCCTTGAATAAAACATAAATGTATGATTAGAGTATTCTTTAGGGATGAACATTTATTGGTTAAAACCGAATAAACCAACCAAACCAATTAAGTTCAGTCGGTTTCGTTTTCATTTTTATATTACTTTGGTTTATTGGTTGGGTCTAATATTCAATATTTGAAAACCGAACCAACCAATTAAACCAACATAAAATTTCTATTTATTTTAAAGTTAAAGAATTACGGCTAACAATGTTGTCGTTCGCAATATTTTTATATTATTATTATTATTCTTTCAATTTAGTTAATATATTTTGAAGAAGAGTTTGTTTTCCGTTATATTTGCATCATGTGAACTCAATTAGATGTTTTAATCTTATATAATATCAACAACTAGAAGGTCTATTTGATTTTTGGTTTAACCAAATAAATCAATCGAATCAAATCAAATATTATCAGTTTGGTTGGTTTTGATTTCAAAAAATATTGGTTTTGTTTTTTGAATGGTTATTTTGGTTCTAACATTTTTGATCGGTTTCAAAAACGGACCAACCATTTGCTCACCCCTAGCATTCTTATTTATTTTTTTAATACTAATTTTTATACTTATGTGATAAAATATTAATTGGACCACTAAAGTAATCTTAAAAAACTATTATAGCATTAATAATTTTGGCAATATAATATAAGTTTGGTTAAACTGATAACCAAATTAATTTTTTATTTAACGACTAGAAATCAATTTAGTTATAAACTTAACCAACCTGATCGAAATAAGCTGGTTTGATTGGTTTAATCAAACATCGATTTATACATGCATGTGTGGAATGAGTTTCTAGATCTTTGACTTCTACATTTTGTGGATATAGCGATTACAATTTGCCTTCCTTTTATAAACTGCCTGAGCATATTTCATTTTATGTCAAATAACTCTAATGTAGCAATTTCTCCTACAGAATCAAGATAGCCTACATTTAAATATGATTTTTTTTTTCCCTTTTGTTTTGCTCCCTTGGTAATATGATGTCCGAATAAATAAATTCAATAGTTGTTTTAATAATAATTTGGAAATCTATTCAGACAGTCCTTTTTTTTAGAAAATACAATGAAAATCAAGACCCTAGTCTTAACGGAACAACTAGGGCTGCACACAACCCATATCCAAACCGACCCAACCCACCAACCCGACCCAACCCACATAAACCCAACCCAACCCATCCTAGTTCGGGTCGGATATGGGTTACAATTTGTAACCCATACTATATGCGGGTCGGGTTTGACATTTTGTTCAACCCAACCTCATTTTAACCCAACCCAAACCTATTTAAAAAAAACTAATTTAATATCCATCCAATTAAAATTAGAATAGTATAATCCTAGAATAATGTTTATGTATTCTATAATAAATGTACAAAAAAATATTTCATGTCAATCCAAACTAAATAGAATTTGATAAATATATTTTAAAGAGCATTTTAATGTATTTTAAAATGAAACACTTGCTCAACTATGTAGTAAATTAATTTCATATGATGTGGTTTACAATGAAATTTTAATTATATGTCTTGTAATGAATCGGTTATTTTAAATGCATTATGCTAGCTAAAATCTGATATATTATGCTGAATATTTTGATATAATTTTTTGAAAAAATCCCTCATATTCTCATTTTTTATTGTATTCAAGTGACCCAACCCAACCTTACTTAACCCGACCCAACCCATACTTCAACCCAACCCATATCCAACCTCATATAGGGTCGGGTACGGGTTGAGCTACCTTAAACCCATACCTATGTGGGTCGGATAAAGTATTTGGTCTAACCCGACCCAACCCATACTTTGTGCAGCCCTAGGAACAACCATGAGATGAGATTTTGTGAACGTTAACCAATGTCATTTTATTAACAATCCATAACACGTATTAAACCATAGTGTCAAAGTAATGTGGTTAAAGTTCATGTTAGTCCGAAGTTTGTGCGACCACAAAATGAGATAAAATTGTTCGCTTTATTACTGTGATGGAAGTGCATGACTTGTTTGTACTTCGAACATGTTCAATAATATACAGTCCACTAAGTCACTTATCTCTACTTATTAATAAAGTACAGTCAGTAAATAAATTAATATGGTGTATTTTTGAAATTTAAAAAAATATGCTCCTCCGTTAATGGTATCTCACTATCAGTTTGCAACCTCTACCACTATCTCCTTGTCCTACTAAACATCAATGGAATTTTACTATCAACTGGCACCACCAGCAAACATACTGAAACAAAAATGTTATGACTACCAAAATTTTTGCGCTTACAACACACATTCATCAACTCGTATTTTTATCGAATAAAAAGTAGATATATCTAGTTATTAGATGCATGTACATGTGGTTAATACTAGTAAACATAGAACTAACTGGCAACGGAAAGGGGTAGACAATAAACTTTCAATGTAGCAGTTTTAACACACTCCTTAAGTGTCATGTCTTAAACTAAATATGTGGACATTTACAATGGACGAGGCAAATCATATATGATGATTAAGTTTAACATGTGGATTGAGCTTCTACCATGCAAGTGGACCACTTGGTATCTTAAATTTTAGTAGTCAATTTGAAGAATAGTCACATATTATTGATCACGTTGCAGTTTAACTTCTAATGTGGGTTCATATTCAATTTTAGACACATCTGACATACTAAACGGCAGTACAATTCTATAATGGTAACCCTCCTAAGATTATGATCGAAAGAATGTCTTATTCCGATGCAGGCTTGTGTTGGCTACGAGATAATTGTTTATCTATTATAGAATGTGTTTCAACTGTAGTGAATTAGATTAACATATTTTAAGGGGGCAAAAGCCACACGTTTGTTTGAGGTGTTTTATATTGTCAAGTTGGATATAATAACGTTGCTGCTGGTAATGTGCATTACATTGTTGTTTCATGGGGAAAAGATCACCTAAATTGAACCATGCACTATTATTTAAACAATTTGTCAAATGAACACGCGTATAGTTCATATTTTTATTGCTTCCGATTAACCCACTTACGTATGTAATATGCATGTGTTAATGGCTATCTGTCCATCGGTAGCCTATATGTTTATAGCTTTTCTGATTCATAATCCCTATCTTCAGTTGAATAGAGTTGTCGGTGAACCGAAAAGTGTTGGTGTAATTGGTGATAGAGGATCATTCTCAAGAGAAAGTAAGTTTCACATTTAGTCAGATTACGGTTTCTCTATTGAAGCAGCACAACTAATCTTACTGCAGGTTTTCCCATTAAAACTGCACAGTAAAATTTACCTGGTCTCGCATCATGTGCTTTTTTTTTTTCAAAAAAAAAAAAAATGTTCCACATTGGCTGCACTTTGGAGGAGAGTTTCTCGTCCAAAAGCAAAAATTATGCTTATTCATTCAAGATAAAAAACTGTTCACCAATTTTCCTATTATTTTCTCCTTTGATGGTTTTCTGTTTCTTATTTTCAGATATCGTCTAGACCAGTTTCATCATGTTAAATTTAAAATGAATGCATTGCATAATTTTTTTGTATATTTATTTTTATTTACTAATGTTTGTCAACAAAAGTAATATAGGCATACATTTGCTTATTTTACAAAAGACAACCATTCCACTTGATTTGCATCATGTCATACATGCATATAAAATTTCACATGTAATACCTCTATTTCAGTATAATTTGTTCATTGAACGGTATTGATATCTTAAATGCACCATTTTCATTTGAGATTTATACCATATTTGGAATGCCATGAAATTTGGCATACACGTGCCAATAATCTTGCTTCGTCATTGATATTTATCATAGCGGGAAATCTTGCAGCAGATACATCAATATCGTATGGTGTTAGTTAGATATCATGTATGTTTTGACTAATGTATAAACGATATATCATGTTTCATGCTCTATGATTCTATGAATAAAATTTCTTTCTTTATACATTGTTAACACTCAAAATATTATGTATAGCTAGTAGTTCTCTCATAGTTTAGTGGTTAGAGTTTCATGTGCAATCTCTCAATATTCTATTTGTTTTAATAAAGACTATCTTTGCATTGGTTGTTTAAACATGAATTCTACTTGCCTGGATAAATACCATATTTTCATTGTTGTTGTTTAAACATAATCTACATATAATATGTCTAATTTTGCATGTTTGCATAATTATCGATTGTTTCTCTGCACATTTGCCGATACACTATTTCATCTAAAACAAGCTCTTCTTCTTGCCAGGTTCATCCACTGTAGACTGGACACAAGAGGCGGACATTTCCGAAACCGTCGAAGACAATAAAAGATGGTGGTCACAACCATATGCACTTACAAACAACTTTTGTGAATCAAAGCCAATACAAAGAACATCGTCATATCCCGAACCCCTAGCTCAACATCTTCCAATCGAGCCTATTGTCAATTCTCCATATTCATCATCTAAACCTCACCCCACTCCCATCGGGACTCGATCACAACCCTTAGCACGACATTCTAGTTTACCATTTTCTCCAAACCAACTACAGTTATCAGGATTCTCGCCTTACAATGGAAACATGCCTTCAAATCTTTCTGTCGATAGTAGGAACCAGAACCAACTTTTTCACCAAGGTTCTCTTACCATGGAGAATCCAAATGTATATCCCTACTTGCTTCCACAACAGTTATCCCTGCCTAATGGGTGGGAAAATCCCAATTTACTGCCTAACATTTTACATCAACAACTCTCTCTACCAAATGCATTGCTCGCCTCACAGCTATTGTCGCAACAAAGGTTTCTCCTACAATCTCGATATTTCAGCTCTTATCCTTCTCCACCTTCCATGAACAAATTTGACCATCATAGAGGAAACAAATCTTCTCAAAAGGCGAAGCAAAGCACACGATTCTCTAATTCTGATTCTATAGTACCACAGTTCAGATCGAAGTACATGTCATCCGAAGAAATCGCTACCATTTTAAAAATTCAACATGCAACCGCTCATAACAGCGATCCGTACACCTCCGACTACTACCACCAAGCCTGTTTAGCAAAAAAGACCAAGCACCAATTCTATCCTTTAAAAGCCCAATTTGACGCAGTAGGCTCAATCCGTAGGCCCAGTCCCCTTCTAGAACCCGATCAACCACCCACGTCTCTAGATTCAATGAAGCCTCTAGAACAAGAGCCCATGCTAGCTGCAAGAATCACCATAGAAGATGGACTGTGCCTACTACTTACCATAGACGACATAGACCGGCTTCTACATTCTGGTCAAACACAGGATGGTGGGACCCAACTAAGAAGAAAGCGCCAGGCCCTTCTAGAAGGCCTTGCAGCATCACTCCAACTCGTCGACCCGTTCAACCATTCACCGGGCCTAGGTCCGCAAGACGACCTTGTCTTCCTCCGCTTGACCTCCCTCCCGAAAGGCCGGAACCTTTTCTCCCGCTTCCTGCTGCTTCTCCATCCAGGAAGTAACCTCACCCGCCTAGCTTCCATGGCTGTGTTCCGACACCTACGGTTCTTATTCGGGTCAGGTACCGTACCCGCTACCACATTCCTTTCCAGAGCTGTATCCGCTAGCATCCACGCCATGGACCTGAGTGCTCTCAGCGCCTGCTTAGCTGCTACAGTATGTTCGTCGGAGCAGCCACCTCTCAGACCAATCGGAAGCCCTTCCGGCGATGGAGCTTCGGTCATCATCAAGTCATTACTGGAAAGAGCGACCGAGTTACTGCTTGCTCCACCACCACAAGCTGCTTTTGTCAACTACAATTCGTTGTGGAGAGCTTCCTTCGATGCATTCTTTGCGCTTCTCACTAAATACTGCTTCAGTAAATACGATAATATACTGCAGAATTTGACTGGAAGTGAAGTGAGTAAAGCAGTTGGTAGGGAAATGCCCATTGAGCTGTTACGTGCGTGCATTCCGCACACTAATGATGTCCAGCGAAGACAGTTGCTTGATTTTGCACAACGGTCCATGCCTGCAGCAAGCGATGGTTCGTTGGCTTCTGAATCGGTTTTGGGCTAGGGGATGTCATTTTATTCCTGATGCGATATTCGTTTTTTAATATATCCAGAGGAATGAAGACGCAGGTGAAGTTTTATGCACTGTACCACTTTGAAACTTATTTTTTAGAACGTTTTTCTGTTAAGTTTGTCCTGGAGGAGTGTAGTTTTGGTGCTCTGAAAAGGAATTTATATGGTTTTAGGTGTTATGCATGTACATGTTGGTGACTATCCATATTGGGCTTATGCTCTTATGTGCTATGTGGCCTAAGTGCCAACTTTGAATCGGAAAGCTTGCAAATTGTCTTATTGCAATCGTATTTTGTGTTTGCTGAGGTCAGGGATATGTCCTTTGATGTAGACCCTGATTTGTAATTTGTTTTCATGTTTGTGGACTTATCCTGCGTGGGTTACTATCTCTGTTTTCGAAAGCCTCTCATTGCAAGTACCTTTGGTAACGAAAGTTATGAATCATTCTTTACATTCAAGATTAATATTAAATTTTGCTATATCACCTAAATATTGAAAAGGGGGATATCGTTGTGACCAACAAAACTATTTGTAATCCAAGCTACATGCTTTATTTTTCGCAATGTAAAAATATCAAATGATATAAGGAAGATAATACCTAATATTAATGAAATGTAACAAAATATCAACATCATTGAGATCTTCCTATGCATAATTTTATTACGGAAACAACATAATAGGTAGAAAATTTTCTCATTTTAAGGACATCACTTTTGTATGATTAATTCGAAGGACAATTTACTGAAAAATTATAAAATCATTTTTTTTATATATAGGAAATTAATAAATTAATTTATCTTTATTTTTGTATGATTGAAAGTCTGAAGATAATAAATTTGTTTATCTTTTTTTATGTAAATTGTCTTTAAAATCAAATTTTTAGAAGTGTTGTACTTAAATTTTATTAATTTTAACTAGTAAGCCCTTTTAAGTTAAAATCCACAATTATATACATGGTAACTAAACGTAAATAGATCAGTATTTTTGGGAATATGCTCTTATTGCATCTCTATCGTAGCCCAGTTCTCCTACGTTTCGTTCTTTGTCTATTCATCAGGATACTTTGAGATATGTTACAAAAAGGGTACAATTACACAGTTTAGAATGCAGTTTTTGACTCTTCCAATGCGTTGTGTTAGATCATAATGGATGGGCAAATTAGACCTAATCCATTTACAGATCCAGCCCATTCAATTTATTTGTTAGGAAATTAGGACTCAACCCATGTTATATCAGAGTTGACCCATTTAATCCACGTAGATAAGCAAACAAACATTCTTTTAAATATATGTGTCACCATTCATACTTCTTTGAATATCACAAGTCGCCTGATGAGTTTATACGACCAAGTGTCAACAAACATTGAAGCAAGCAAGGATCGATCGAGGATAGATGACGGACTGCGGTGGTCAATAGCACAATGCAGTGCAGACAACAACACATTTAAATAATAGAAGAAAAAAAAACTTGTACGTACATGATAAAAATTTAAACCAACAACTTCATTACCACACTAACATTGCGTAGTACATATGAAATACCATACATATAACCATCAAAGGCATTATCGTATTTTCCATTCAATATGTACAGCTGTAACTTGATCGAGTCTTAGCTGCACTTGTATGTGCTAACATACATTGGATCCGTGTAATATTATCTACAAATCAATAAAGACTTTACAATATGCTTATATTCTATTCTCTCGTTCACAACAAATTCAAAAATCTAACTTGGTATCAGAGCTCAAATTGGCTAATGGCAACATCACACCAAGCAGTTTATCAGAAAACCGTCATCAACGGTCTTGGTTGCATGCAAGTGTTATTTCTTATTAGAAAAGATTTCATCACTTGAGAAGGCAAGGCAAAATTCAAACATGTTTAGTACCAGTTTTCTCTATCTAGTTCAGATCAAAGCTTTGCATCAGCTATTATCACTAATCACTGAAACAAATTGCCTCCTCATATTTTGGCTGCAAATGATCAGTTTGAAACCGATCTCACACAATAGGGATTCAAGAATCACACGATTTCAGCATGGCAGATGAGACAACAACACACTCGACCCATAATTGTGCAACAACATTGACACCTACTAATGAAGATCAACCAAGAACTGCAACAATCCATGAACCAGTCAAAACCGCAATTAGCCCACAAAGTCACTTGGTAAAAACTTGTTGACGTCCAAAAGTTGGTCGCCAACCCTCGAGAGTTCCAAAATTTTGAAACTTATTCTCCAGTATGGAAAGCTAATGTGCAGGAAGTAAATAACACAATATTTATAGTGGTTCGGTTCGGATTGAACCTACGTCCACTTCGAAGGCTTTACTGATTTTACTCAATATTGAGGGAGCGAAATGTTAGACATCATCATTACAAGCGATTACAATGATTAGTTAACTTATATTAATCCTTATTGTCGGGATTTCTCGCTATTTGGGAGTCGTTCTCGTGATTCTTTCCTGTCCGGGAGTTGACGGGAGTTTTAGGTATCTCGGAGTTGACGGGATTTTTAAGTACCTAGAAGTTGGGATTTTTAGGTATCCTGGAAGTTGGCATTTTTAGGTATCCTTGAGCTTCTTCTTCCCAAAGCTTGAAGGTGCTCTAATGGTGTCCAAGGTACCCTCAAGATGTCAAATAAGCCAAATACCAACTCCTTTCATGTGTGAGGTCAAAGGGTAGTTATAGATAGTGGAGTAGGTGGGAGTAGGTAAGAAATGAGGCTTGCAGGCCGAATTTCATATCCAGGAGGTGTAGATTTCGTATCCCGGAAGACTTCGTATCCCGGAAGACCAGCCAAAAATAGGTGATCAACATTTTCTAGGTGATCTGCCTTTGCCTGGCACTTGCCAGATCACTTAGAATTCGTATCTCATAAGCAGGTTTTCCACACGTGTTGATTAACCCAGAATTGGTGATCCGCTCGTGCTAGAGAAGTGCTAGATCAGCTGCGAAATTTCGTACCCTGGCTTGGTCGATCCCAAAATCCGGGTTCTCAAAACATGGTGTGCACACGTCTTTTTGCGTGATCAACACGGGGAGGAGCTTGCCATGGCAAGTATTAGGTTGGGAGTGTTCTTCGTATACTATGGAGGGATACAAAATTCGGTAGCCTTGGGAGGGATACGAAATCCGAACCTAAGTTCATGCCTTGTTTTTTTTTTTGTTGATTGGCTCTTGTTGCTCAGGGATTTTTGCCTGATTCGCTCGTTGTGCTCAGCTGTTTAAGAGTGATATGAAAATTGGGCCGACCCGAGATTTCTTGAGTGATCACTTCAGTATGATCACGAGTTTTGGTTTGAGGTTCTGACCTAATGCGAACTTTGGATACGAAAATCCAAGTGGCTAGAAACGAGTTTTGGAGGTGATCGTCCTACCTCATTAAGCTATTTTTGAGGGTCGGAGTTGGCTCGTATCCCTGAGGGATACGAAATATGAATTCGTATCCCGCGGGATACAGAACCATACTTCATCTCCTAAGGGATGCAAAGTTTAGGTGAACCTAGTTTTTAGCGGGTGATCGGACCAAGACGCGTAGGTATTTTGGGTTGATCTACACGTGGTGATCCGAAGTTTGAGGGGATCGATTTGAAGGGGGCTAGGGGATCCGAAGCATGTTGCGTGCCACTTCTATTGCATGATCACCATGAGTTGCGCAATCTTTTTGGAGTGACCGACGCGTGGTGATCCGATCTGGAGCTGAACCAATCCGAATACGAAGTGGCCTGTTTTCTAAAGTGATCAACCAGACACGATCAGGCATTTTGAGGTGATCGGCACAGGTTGGGCAAGTCTTCTTTGGTGTGACTGAATTTCATGTTCGAAGGATATGAAATTTGGCTGGTGATCCGATTCAAGTCTTCTAGTGTCGAATTCATAATTTGCCCGACCCGATCATCGAGTTTAGAGTGTGCACAATTGATTCGAGACTTGTACCGTTCGAGAGCAGGTTTGATGCGCCGTGACGACCATTCTTACACAACACTGTCTTGGCTTGATTCTTAAGGATTCTGAGCCGTCAAACCACGAGATGGGCCGAGTCGTGTGGGCTTGGAATGCTTCTAGTAACCGAGCTAAAAAGGCTGTTAGCATTTGCCGTCCAAAGTATATCTTGTGTTAACTGGACATGCTTTGAAATGAGACTAGTTTGGCAATGGCCGGAAAGATCTCCATGCTGTGCTTGGCGATTGGTTGCGACCTTTCCATTGAGCTGTGTACAAGGAAGTACGCTGATTCAGAGCGGTTGAGACGCATTATTGAAACTTGTTTGTATGAGTTTGGGATTCTAACATTGTTGAGAGCTTTGACTTGCTTAAATCTTGTTACTCGGACTGGAACCTATTTGAGACGTCTAATATCTATCGATTCAAGAAATCAAACGTTAGTTGCTGACTCCCGATTGCACTGGAGTGCAAACGGTTGGTTGTTAGATTGGAGTCGTGTATACACTCATAGGTTTGCACATGGTTTTCCGCGATGTGATCGGAGTTGAAATAAGTAGACAACATTAATAGGTATGTCGTGGGTGCGCGATCGTGCAAGTTATCTTTCAAAGAATTATTGAATTAGGACTCGATAGTTTGGTGTTCGCTCTTGGATCATCTAAGTCCTTTAGCGCACAGTTAGTTGAAGAATTGACTCGGTTTGATCAATCGATATTCTAAAATCGTGTATGCATGGTTGCAGCGATAGCTTGGTTGCACGATCACGTAAGCCGGTTATTGAAAAGTCATTGAATTGGGGTTTGATCATTTAACATGTTTCGTTGAATCATTTAGATTCGCAGGTACATGAACGTTTAACGATCCAAGACGGTTCCAATGGTGGAAGCTTCGAAAACTCGTATATATGATTGTTGTTGTAAGGGTAAAACATAACATATGCTATAGCGTATGATCATATAGGTTTGCTTTCGAAGCGGGATTGAACTCATATGCCAAGCGCGTGTACTTGGATGGTTGAACACCTGGTGAGTGCACGAGTGATCATGGAGTCGAGATTGAATTTGGTAGTCGAGGCTTCGAAGACAAGTGAATATGACCATAGCTAGGTTTATAATCCATAATTCTAATCCCGAGTGCACGTTTGGAATGTGCCGATCCCTGAGTCAACTTTACTTCTTCTCTTTTCTCCTTTGGATGGAAACTCAACTAAGGCATGGTAGATACAAAATGTAACTCTTATGTCTCAGATTTGCTCAAAAAAAAAAACTCTTATGTCTCAGATGCCCGAGTTGTCTTTAGGTTTCCAGGAGAAGGAAAGAGAGATACGAAAAATGAGATGGTTCCTAGGATCGACACTCAGGAATGTGGAGTGGTGGACTTCAGGAAAGGGAAGTGGGAGTTCGTGGAAAAACTGCCAAGTATGTGCAGATACAGAATCAGATCTCATATCTCGGAAGCTTAATAAATTTTCCAAGTTTTTCAGGTGTTCGAAGTTGGATTGAGAAACATGAAAACTTGGCAAGCGCGTGGGAATACGAAGTAGAATTTCAGACTCTGAAGTCTTCGCTATGCTCTCATATTTTTTCGATTTCGAGCCAGCGAATTCAAATCGCTCCATGACGTTGTGTGATTGAATGGGGATTGATGCGTCGTAGCCTAACGGCCTAACACTTGAAGAATGTACTTGTTTAACCTGGTTACTTGGATATGCACGTGAGATGTGGACATATGTTTGAGTCGTCAACTTCACGATCCGATCCTTAACCCAATAATGATGTAGTTGTATCTAGACCAAAGTATCGTATTAGTGGTCAGCAATAGCTATGGTTTTTAGTCATTAAAACTAAAGATTACCATCACACTCCGAAGTGTTTGTTTGTGGAAAGTCTCGACACTGGTGGAATGTTAGTAACTGCCGAGGCCTAAACTTTGGTTTTGAATCGCCTTCTCTACGAGGTGGACATGCTTCCAAAATGGTTGCTCCACGGGATGCTGTGAAGACGATGCCAATGCATGAAGTGGTGGGGGATCTACCTCAGGTCCTGCGAGGGCAATGATGGTCCGGGAATTGGTGGAGATCTACCCCTAGGTCCGCATACTTGCTAATTTTTCTTGATCTCGAGTCTAAGTTAGCAAGACCGGATCGCAGTGCGTCGTCGCGCGATTGGATTGGAATTGAAGTCGAACGTAACACCACTGATTGACGTAACGTTCGAGAAGCGAACTCATGCGGGCTGACCACTCGGATATACACGTAAGATGTGGATACATGGTTGAGTCTTAAATTATGGGGTTCAATTCTTAATTCAATCATGTCGTAATCGCGATTCGATTTGGGTGTTGCACCAGTGGTCGGCTGTAACAACCCGGAAAATCAGAACCAATTAATTTTTTTTATTTTTGCTATTTTAATGGATTTTGAATATTTAAAATGATTTATTTTAAATAATAACAATTTAGAATTCATTTAAATCGAAGTTAGAATGTATATATTTATTTTAATTATAAACGAGCCTAAAATGGCGTGGTAGTTTGAAAATTCGATTTCTAATTTTAAATGAATGTACAGAATTCAAAATAAATCGGATTTCAGTAAAACCATAAATATTTGAATGTTTTTAATTATATCTTTCTAACGAATGTAAAAAAATATAGATTTCATAACGAGAATTGAAAGTTATGTCCAAGTTAAAATTTATAATAGTCGCTATGGAATTTAAATATATATGGCCCTTAAAACAACCATTTTGCAAAGGACCTCCGTTTTTGACGAAACCACTTTTGTTGGATCCGGAATGTGAAATTATTGCTAGGTTTAAAATTCAATAATTTTTGGAATTAATATGTGAGTGTGGTAAATTAAAAAGCATTTGGTAATTTCAGTTTGAATTGGATCGACCGGAAAAAGACCATTTTTCAAACGGTCTCCAAATTCAATGAAATTAATTTTGTTAGGACCGTATCGTCCAAACATATCTAGATTTATTTTTCGAGAATCAGTATGTGGCCCCGGTAAATTAAAATGTACGTTCAAATTCAATATTGAACCTAATATATTTGAATTTAGAGGTAAACTGACTGAAACCGTCTATTGGGCTTATGAAACATATTCCATTATGTTGGGAATGGGGGTATTTAGTTAGGGGCGACAGTCGTTGGGTTTGATTTGGAGTTATTATTGATTAATGGTATTTTTGGAATTTAAAGAATTAAATATATAAAGTGGCCAATAGAAATTCACGAACCCTAAATCCATTTACACAAAAACCCACCGCCTCCCAATACGATCGACGCAGAAAACTGCTCTAGACAATTCCCCTTAAAATCTTCGAATCCACGCATTAATCCAAGAAAGTTCTTAAGAGAAAATTGTAAAGAATCAAGTGTTCTTCAGATCCATACGGTGAGATCTTCCCTAATGTCGTAGTTTTTGAGAATCGTGCCCCTGAAGACCCGTCGTTCGCCACCAGTTTCCTATGGCTAGGAGAGTGCGAGGTCGACATGAGGGGGGTCCTTGGGAAGTACGTGTGAAGCTCTACGACGTGGAAGTACTCGATCGTCGTCAGCTGCCATGATTTGCGCGCGAAGTTGAACCTAGTTTTGAACTAGGTGGAAACGTCGACCTGCAACTCATAAAGGAAGGAGGTATATAATTTAATTATTTACAACATTTTAAAACCATTGCTAATTTAATTTATTTATAAAAATATATCTTTTTGATACAATGTCGAAATCCGATGAAACAGGAAGCATTGGGACCGTGACATCGTACACTACATTCTAGAAGTGACCGGAGGAATTTTAGAGCTAGTCGTCAGTTAAGAAGGAGTGGAACCTAATGTGAGATTTCTAAATTCAAATAATTAGAGAAAAATATAATAGGTTGCAGACGGAGCTTAGTAGCTCCTGACACTACTTTCTGTTTAACCATGGATGATGGTGTGATGATTGTGGTGTGAAATCGATTGTGATTGTGGTTGCAACAAAATTGATTTTGTTCGTGGTAAATTCATTGTGTTGTGAAAATGAATTGAATTGTGGAAATTATTGGAATGGAATTATTGTAATGCTGCAAGGCCTAGGTTAGCAGAGGAGCCGTGCTCAGATACAGTGCCGGTGCTAAATACCCTGCCGTTGTAATGCCGAAATTTTCTAAAATGAAGTATATAAAATATTCATGTTTAAAATAAATTGTTTGAACAATAAAAATAACATTTTTATTGTATGTATGAACCACTAATAATATTCATGTTTGAAATAAATTGTTTGAACAATAAAAATAACATTTTTATTGTATGTATGAACCATAATAATATTCATGTTTGAAATAAATTGTTTGAACAATAAAAATAACATTTTTATTATATGTATAAACCACTAATAATATTCATGTTTGAAATAAATTGTTTGAACAATAAAAATAACATTTTTATTGTATGTATGAACCACTAATAATATTCATGTTTGAAATAAATTGTTTGAACAATAAAAATTACATTTTGATTGTATGTATGAACCACTAATAATATTCATGTTTGAAATAAATTGTTTGAACGATAAAAATATTATTTTTATCATGTATATGAAGTGTTAAAAATAACCATGTGTTTAAATAAATATTTGTTAATTAAAATTATTATTTTTAACATGTATATGAAGTGTTAGAAATAGTCGTGTGTTAAAATAAATTTTTGTTAGTTAAAAAATATTATTTTTAACATGTTAATGAAGTGAATAAAATTGTCATGTATGGAAATGAATATTTGTTCGCTAAAATTATATTATTTTTAGCTTAGATATGCATATATATATACACATGCTAAACAGGTAAATGGATTGGCTGTTGAGTAGAGAAATATATTGCATGCCCGACAAATATGTAAACCTTAATGAGTTGGATGCGCAGTTTTATTTATTATATCCTGTGAATGCCATTAGATGCGGTGTGCTAGTTGTTCTGTGTGAGATTGTAAACAACGCCATAGGATAGTAACAATTAATTTTGAACTACATGACATACTTCGTGAAGATAGCGTACTCTATCATATACCATATAAGCATTTGGAGCTTATGTGACGAGGTTGGGATTACCATACGGGCAAGACACTCGTATGGCGATGCCTGAATTATAGGTTGAACTGAGGACTAATATGGACTAAATAAAATATAACGGTAAATTGCCAGATGAAATAAAAACCCCACACGGGTCTGGAATTGACAATAATTCACATCTCTCCTGTTTTTAGATACGACCCATGAATTATTTATTTTCCAACACTAGACAAGGTGACAAGATTTATCTCTAGAGTTATGATCTTCACACATTCCCTTGAGCATAGAATAGGTCATTAAAAATTGTGTATGCTGTTTCTGGATTTTTTGGGTGCCTAATACGGTCCAGTAAATTTCCAAAACACTCTCCGAACAAAGGAGGCTATGGCGAAATTTTCTGAAATTTAAAGGTGTTAGCCAAAATTTTGAAGTGAAAATAGTTTAGAAATCATCGAATGAATTTTATTTATATAAATATAAATATAAATTAAATTAAATGAATAACGACGCTTCAGTTTGCGGTTTGGAGTCGTAATTTTAAACGATTATAGCGGGAGATTCGACCGTTGGATTTTCCCGAAACCGGAACCATTGGGTTCGATTTGGAAAGATCTTTCCTAAGATATAAAGTTCGTTTAGATCCAATGGTTAGATTTTGTGAAATGTTTAATTCAAATTTGAGTGAAAGCAGCGCCAGTGCCATCGAATGACCTGAAACGTCATTCGATTAAAATGGACTATTTTTATGTATATAAAAATAATGATATATCGTTATAAAAAATTATAAACGATATGGAATGGAAATAAACTGATTTTACTTGGTTTATTGGATATTCTGATGGTTAGATGTATTTGACATGAAATTATTATATTGGTCGGTTCTCCTCCAAAAGTTCATTTTGTTCCGTTCAGCTTAACCAAGCAAAAGTAGTGCGTTGTACGTCAGATGCGTTTAACACATCCAAACTGACATATATGTGAATTGGGAGAAAATTGACTGCAAAATCGCACCCTATGACTCTTTAACCTGCATCATGTTAGCCAGTTTGATATTTTTTGTCTTCATTGTAATTTCAATTTCTTTCCGTTGTATTTCCAGATAATTCCAGCTTTGATGCATCACAGTATGCATTCTTCGGTGGTAAAAAAGTTGTTCACGATGTTGAATTAGGGGGATTAGAGGATGATGAAGTTGTTAAGAATGCTGGACTAGAATGGTTAGATGATATGGAATATCCTACTTCTTTTCCCAACAACGAAGAAATAGAGGAGGTAGCCTTCTGAACATGATATGCAATAAAGTTTAACATGTTAACATCTGCTAATTTCGTTTTTTGAAATATAATTTGCAGATGGAGATCATTTTCATAGTGTTAGTGGTTCTAAGTTTTTACGATCTTGTATGTAATTACTGTAATCCTTCCTACAATTTTATTCAAGTACCACTGGTGTTGGATTATTTGAATAACCACATATAACATGGATTATGCAATTAGTTAATGGAACTCAGTGTGTATCATATGTATACAGTCGTGATTGTGTAAGTTCCTGTTTTGTAAGAAAACAAGCTTTTGGAGTCAGATCATAATTACCTGAATATTGCTAAATTTTATTCTTTCTTTTTTCACTTTCTATTTAGTACTATGTTTTTACTTCTGACATTTGGCTTTACATCCATATGCCTTGTCTATATGCTGTCAGTCTTTGGGTGTGTGTATATACGCATTTATATATGCTACCCATACTATAATATGTAAATGTAACATGATAAAAGTGTTTGTGGGAAGTCGGCTCATCATCTTTTAGTGAGCAACCATCTAGTGTTCAACTGCTATTGGCTACTGATATTTTTTATGAAGAGTCGCAACCTTACATTTGTCCACATGCTTATAAAATTAATCAGTATGCTGCCCACAACCATTTAACAGTTTGACAATAATAACTGATCCTGGAGTTAGGACAGTTAACTCTACCATTTTTTATACATTCATATGTGTGTGTGTGTCATTTCTATTATCCAGCTGTCTAACATCATTTTATTATGCGGGGGGGCATTTTGGAATCCTTATCAGATATTGATGACCTTACAAGTACTTTTGCTAAGGTTAGTTTCTTTTAAGTTATTTTGGCGCTGCATTTCAATACACGTACATGATACATGTACATACATATACTTATACGTACATACATATATCTATGTACGCATGTATGTAAATACATGTATGATCATACGGACCTAATGCATCCATACATATGGTGCGCTATGGTTTTCAAAATTTGTGAATTTTACATGTGATTGGAATGACAATGATATTTTGCTTTTCCTTTTATACTTTATTCCCTATATCTATTTGAGAAGTTTATTTGGACACAAAATGGTCCTTAACCATTACAACCCCCCCCCCTCTGAATTCATTTTCCATGAAAAACCAAATAAATTCAATGGTTCACAAATCTTGTGTCTAATTTTTTGTTTAATTCGGCGTCACAATAGCCATTCCTACATCTAATTTCTTTTATGTCAAAACTAATACACAGGCACACACACATCCCATGGATGCATGCAAAGAACATGCAAGCTTTAACCTTTTTTGTCAATTTTTTCATGTTAGTTTGAAACGGAATAATTAATGAATATTCCTTAAGTATAAGAAATGCCCAAACATTACAAAAAAATTATGTACTCAGATTGTAAGTTAAGATCATGCATACCAACCATTACATATGACTTATGCGCTGAAATTGCATCATAAGATAATGCAACTCACTATCAGTATGAAAAACCAAAGTGATCAAAAATTAACTGATAATACAAACAACTTTCATATATTGCTGCTAAAAGGTAACCTGCGCCGTAAATAATTTATGTGGTTAAATATGCATGCTCAAAATTATTTTGTTTTATGACCTAAAATATTGTGCAATCCTTAAAGAGAGAAAGCATTCCCACTTATAAAAGATAAAGTTGAACTATACAATATTGAGCACAATACAATGAAAGCAAACACAACTTTTTTTTAATCTGTATAGGTCATAGTTCTTTTTAGAATATTCTACTACCTACTTTATAATAATAAAAAATTATGCGACATCATTGGCATGTATGTTTGAATATATTTAAGAGTAAACACATTGCTGGAACTGGATAAAGTGTTAGTAATGACATCATATTTTTTTTCAGTCGAATCTGTATACTACTGATAATTGGGGAGCCTATATAGTTGTTGGTAACGAAAACTCAGTACTACTCGCAAGCGGGTTCATGTTGAAGTTTAGGTTTTATGTCAAACCCGATAGGGCCTTCTAATATTTGTGATTGAGAACATCTCTTTAAGCTATGCACATAAAGTATAGTATTGAATTGCTAGCAGCTGCTTTATCTTCATGCAACATGCTGCTTCCACTAAATAAATATTTATAGCCTCTTTTTGGTAAAACTATAGTATTAGGACATGAATTCCCAACTTTGTGTCGATTATTTTTAGATAATGCAAACATACTCAGATCTGTTTCAATTTGAGGGAAAAAATCACACTACATGTTTCAATTTTTTTGAGCAAGAATGCACAAATTTCAATTATGGTAAATGTGAGTACTATATAATAGTAAATTTCATATGTTGAATCTAGAAAAAAGAAAGTAATGTCATAGAAATTATTCAGCGCACTTCTAGCCATGGATTGTTATATATAACTTATCCTACCATTTTTATAAGTGAACCGCTAACTGGAGCAAATCATTATACATATAGACTTAATAGAAAACCAACTTTTGTGCTAGTTTGATGCTTGAAGTCATTATGATTATATTTGAAATTAGTAATTAAGTCTGGAAGTTTCAAAAATGTCCAAGTACTGAATTTTGACTTGGTCACATTGCTTTCCCCCCACAAACCTGTTGAGCAAAACTTTAAAATTTCCTCTGTGTAGATAAGCTTAGAAGTGAAGTGCAGTAAAACAATTGACAGATAGATGAAAATAACAAGCAGCAATACAAGAGATTTTTGTTTACGCGAAAAACCCAATGAGGGAAAAACCGCGGGACTAGAAGTCCAATTCTTCCACTATAAGATAATAGTAGGATTACAAGAACTCACCACAAATATTGGATGGTTTTCTATTTTTGTATATATCTCACCCCCAGTGGCTCACTCAAGCTTGAGGGTAAAGACTTCTCAAGCTATCTCTTTTTTTGTGTTTTTCTATATATCTTTCACACACTCTCTAACACTCATATATATAAGTGTGGAATACAAAAGGTTCTCTCACAATGTGACTTTCAGACTTGTTCCTTGGAAATAATGTTTCCTTTGGGTTTACTTAGGTATGCATAGAAATTGATGTGTCTACACATCTTTCAATAATAATTGTTGAGCATTCCAATAAATTAGGAGGGAAACCCAACAAATCTCCCTCTTCCTGACTTAATCAGGAAGCACTTCCATACCAGCACCATCACAACAGTCATCAAATTTCTTAGTTGGTATGTCATTCGTCAACATGTCTGACCAATTATCATCAGTATGAACTTTGTTGAGTTGCAACAGCTTTGCTTCGAACGCATCTCTAATCCAGTGATATCGAACATCGATGTGTTTCAATCGAGAGTGATAGGCTGAATTTTTAGCAAGTTGAGTTGTACTTTGATTGTCACGATAAAGATCATAACTTTCTTGTTTTTGCCCAATTTTAACAAGAAGTTTTTTAGCCATATCATCTCTTTGCATGATTCTGTAACTGCAATGAATTCGGATTCGGTTGTAGACAAGGCAACACATTTTTGGAGCTTTGATTGCTAAGATACTGCTCCCCCCGAAAAAGTAATTAAATAGCCTGATGTTGATTTTTTAGAGTCAACATCTCCTGCCATATCAGCATCTGTGTATCCTTTTAACATAGGTTTTCCTTTTCCGAAGCACAAACATCTTCTGGTTGTTCCACGGAGATAGTGAAATATCCATTTAACAGCAGCCCAATGTTGCTTTCCAGTATTTGATAAATATCGACTCACGACTCCAACAACATATGCAACGTCCGGTCGTGTACATATCATGGCATACATTAAACTTCCAACAGCGGAAGAATACGGGACATTTTCTATTTCAGCCATTTCATTTTCAGTTTTTGGACTGTGTTCCTTGCTTAATTTAAAGTGGTTAGCAAGTGGTACACTTACAGGCTTGGCCTTGTGCATGTTAAATCTTTCAAGACTTTTCTCTATATATCTTTCTTGCGATAACCACAATAATCTCTTGGATCTATCACGAGTGACTTTCATTCCAAGAATCTGTTGTGCTGTTCCCAGATCTTTCATTGCAAAAGATTCGCTTAAAAGCCTTCTTGAGAGCTGTAATTTTTTGTCCTGTCCAACAATCAACATATCGTCAACATATAATAAAATTATGATGAAATCACCACCAGCATACTTCTTTATATAAACACAGAGATCGCATAGAGTCTTCTTGAACTCATGTTGAGTCATGAATGAGTTGAACTTCTTATACCATTGGCGCGGTGCTTGTTTTAAACCGTATAGACTCTTCTCGAGACTACACACAGGATGTTCTTTTCCCGCAACTTTGAACCCCTCGGATTGCTCCATATAGATCTCTTCCTCTAGGTCTCCGTGTAAAAATGTTGTTTTAACATCGAGTTGTTCAACTTCTAATTCTAAACAAGCTGCTAGACCCATTACGACTCTAATAGATGACATTTTTACCACGGGAGAAAATATTTCATCAAAATCAATACCTTTCTTTGATTGCAACCCTTAACAACAATTCGAGCTTTGTATCTGGGTAGACCATTCTTCTCTTCTGTTTTTAACTCATACACCCATTTGCATTTTAAGGCTTGTTTTCCCTTGGGTAGCTCCACTAGATCATATGTATGATCGTCATGTAAGGATTGCATTTCTTCCTGCATAGCTTTTCTCCCATTCTCCCTTGTGTTCACTGGTTATAGCTTGTTCGTAACTTTGAGGCTCCCCCTTATCAGCAATTACCATATACTCATCTCTAGGATATCTATTAGTGCCACGTCTTTCTCTTGTAGAACGTCGTAATGGAGGTTGTGCTGTGGCATTTGTTTCATCTGTCATCTCTTTATTTGACTGAGATTGTTCATGCAATGATGGCTCTTCAATTGGTTGTTCAGTAACTTCATATTGTCTTTGCAACCCATTATGATTAGGATCCTCCTCTTGCCTTCCACCTGCATCTTGCATCACAGACGATGGTGCAGGATCTGAGTATATTATTTTCTTAGGTCTGAACTTCTCTGCTTGCTTAAGGTCTTCTATTGTCTGGCCTTCAAAGAAAATAACATCCCATCTTCTAATAATCTTTCTTTTAACTGGATCCCAAAACCGATATCTAAACTCATTTTTAGGTGAACCAAGGTAAACACACTGCTTGGTTTTTGAGTCAAGTTTAGCTCGCTCGTCTTTAGGAATATGAACGAATGCAAGACAACCAAGCACCTTCATGTGGTCATAAGAGATCTTCTTGCCTGACCAAACTTCATCTGGAATGCCTTTGTTTAGTGGACCTGATGGTGAGAGATTAATTATATCAACAACAATCTTCACAGCTTCTCCCCAGAATGATTTAGAGAGTTTAGCATGAGATATCATACATCGTACTCTTTCTTTGATGGTTCGATTCATTCTCTCAGCAACATCGTTTAGTTGAGGTGTCTTTGGAGGTGTTTTCTCAAGACGGATGCCAAATGTCTTGCAGTACTCTTCAAATGGACCACAATATTCACCACCATTATCATCTCGGACACACTTCAACTTCTTTTTTGTTTGTCGTTCCACCATGGCATGAAACTTCTTATAAGTCGCAAGTACATTGTCTTTTGTTTTCAACAAATACACCCAAACCTTTCTTGAGTGATCATCAATGAATGCTACAAAATATAATGCACCTCCAAGAGATTTTTCAGTCATAGAGCAGACATCAGTATGTACTAAATCAAGGATATGCCTTTTTCTTGATGGTCTATTTGATCTATAAAAGGAAACTCTATGTTATTTTCCAGCCAAACAATCAATACAAGGTTCAAGTGTTTTACCTCTCACTTCAGGGATCAACTCCTTTTGGGCAAGTATTTGCAATCCCTTTTCGCTTATGTTTCCTCACCTCTTATGCCATAGTTCCAATACTGAATCATCATGGACAACATTAGCTTCACCGCGTAAGAAACCACGTGTTAAATACAAAGAGCCCTCTTTTTTGCCTCGAGCAATGACCATGTTTCCATTTGTGAGTTTTCATTTTCTAGAACCAAATTGATTAACTAAACCAACATCATCAAGCTTACCCACAGATATTAGATTGAGGCGCATATCTGGAACATGTCTTACGTCCTTCAATATGAGCTTGCAACCAGTGTTAGTTTTCAAATGAACATCACCTATGCCAATAATTTTGCTAGTAACTTGATTACCCATTTTAACAGTACCAAAATTACCTTTTTGATGAGAAGTAAATAACCATTCGTGTGGAGTAATGTGAAAGGAAGCACCTGAGTCGATAGTCCATATATTGTCATCATAAGTCAAATTGAGATAATTGTCATCTCTAATAAAGAATACATCCGATTCTTCTTTGACTGCAACTGCTGTAGTGTTTTGTTCTTCCTTCTTTCTCAGGTCAACTTGATCTGATTTCACAGTTCCATTTTGTTGATCTCTTTTAAGATTATGACATTCAAATTTTTTATGACCTGGTTTGCCACAATAATAACAAGTGATTCTGGAGCGGGATTTGGAGCATCCTCTTGACTTATCACGTCCCTTGTTTTATTTCTTCCATGAAATTCACTTCCGCCTCGATTCTCTGCTATATGAGCCTCGCTTTGTGTTGATCCACACTCTTTTCTTCTTGCCTCTTCATTTAGAAGGCTATCAGCAACCGCATCCATGGTGAGTTTTCCTTCTGAAGCTGAGTTACTTAGAGTAACAACCAAAGTATCCCAACTCTCAGGTAAAAAGCTTAAAAGAAGACAGGCTTGCAGTTCATCATCTATCTTCATTTCAATCTTGGTTAACTTGTTTACTAAGCCCTTAAAACGGGTCAAGTGCTCAATCATGCCTTGACCATCTTTGTACTCTGATTTAACCAATCGTCTTACTAGATGAGCTTTGTTCTGAAGTGTCTTCTTTTGAATCATAGACTCAAGTTTCTCCCACAACTGATAGGCATTAGTCTAAGTAGATACATGCACGAATAAACTTTGATCTATATATTTTCAGATCATGGCAACTGGTTTCCAGTTTAAAAGTTCCTAATCTTTTTCGAGCTTTCCTTCCGGCTTATCTGGTTTTGTGATTGACTCGTACAAATCCTTGCAGTACAAATGATCTTCCATCATTGGCTTCCCGTAAGAAAAATTCTCTGCAATGGGCTTAAACATTTCACCATCATGTGTAATGGTGGTCTCCATTTTAGCTTATACAAGAAGGAAATATATTGCTGAACCAAGCTCTGATACCACTGTTGAGTTAAAACTTTATAATTTCCTCTGTGTAGATAAGCTTAGAAGTGAAGTGCAGTAAAACAATTGACAGATAAATGAAAATAACAAGCAGCAACACAAGAGATTTTTGTTTACGCGGAAAACCCAATGAGGGAAAAATCGCGGGACTAGAAGTCCAATTCTTCCACTATAAGATGATAGTAGGAATATAAGAACTCACCACAAATATTGGATGGTTTTCTATTTTTGTATATATCTCACACTCAGTGGCTCACTCAAGCTTGAGGGTTTAGACTTCTCAAGCTATCTTTTTTTTGTGTATTTCTATATATCTTTCACACACTCTGTCACACTCATATATGTAAGTGTGGAATACAAAAGGTTCTCTCACAATGTGGCTTTCAAACTTCTTCCTTGGAAATAATGTTTCCATTGTGTTTACTTAGGTATGCATAGAAATTGATGTGTCTACACACCTTTCAATAATAATTGTTGAGCATTCCAATAAATTAGGAGGGAAACCCAACAAAACCTTCAAATGGGCATGAATGAGTACTTTAGCAACTCTCTCGGTGTGAGCGCGTACGCACACACAACACAAAAGACATGCATACGTACATTTTAATTTTGCCTCAATAAACCTGTTACATACACTTTCAAATCTCGCAAATATCGCCCGGGATCTCCTTCGGGATCTCGTTTTGGGCTCCTTCCGAAGTGAAACAGCAAATATCACTCTAAATCTCCTTTCGAATATATCGCCCGAGACAGGGGGAGAGCCACCTTGTTGCTGAGGTGGATAAGTGACCCCCTCCCCAGGAATTTTATATCTGTTTATATACATATGCTTACTTCTTAAAAAATTGAAATAAAACTAAATGTACTGCTAAAATGCAGTGGGGAAATAAAAAATACAGGAAATAATTTGTCTTTCCTTTTAGGTGGGAACACATAGTACAAATTCACCCTTAAGTTTAAAGAATGGGCCTTTATATAATTTGAATAGCATGCTAGCTTTCTAGATAATCAAATATGATGCTGTGAAATTTTTTGTAAACAATATAATGATGGCTTTAACTTTTCCAAAATAAGCATTATGAAAGTGACCCCCTCAGCACAAGTTTCTGGCTCCGCCACTGGCCCGAGGTATTGCAATATCGAACGATATATTGACCAAGACGAAATATTGGAATATCGCCTGAGATCTTAGTTTTTTTTTGTTAAAATTTAAATCTATGCCTGAACTAGAACAATATTTAAAAAACTTAAATCTAGCTATAATAATCTTTTGTTATTTTACATTTTGCTTGTTAAATGACCATATTATATGTTCATATATATTCTACAATGCTTATGATTTTCATATTCGTCTTTTTTACATACATGCTACTTACAAAATTATGTATTTTATGGTCTATTTATGTTGATTTTTTTTAATATTTTGGATCCTTTTAATGTTTTATGTCTAACAATATTTCTGTTTTAAGCATATTATGATTTAGAGTATGAAGGATCTTTTGCAAAATAAAGAATAATAAAGTTATTTTGCAATTCAAGTTTAAGTTACTATGTTTTTAATAACATTTATAAAAATCATTTTATAAAAGTATTATTTTTTAACGTATCATGTACCCCGAGATTGTTCCGGTATGAACTTTTAGACTCAAGATGGAAATCCGAGACTAACTCCCGAGTTAGAGTCATCTCATCCGAGATCTCCCCAATACGAGATCAAGTCTATAATATTCCCGAGATGAAATGCAACCGATATCCGAGATTTAAAATCTTGATTACATATAAAATTGACGTTAACTTATTACAAGTTCAACACACTTATGTAGTTAAAAAAAAGATTATGCTGAAATAAATTATCATAAAACAGTCAACCTTATGAAGTCAAATCTATAGTTAAAGCCAAAGCACTATCCCAACGGTGCATGGAACCATATATATATATATATAAAATAAAATTTCCCGCTGGACAAACAACAAGACAAAGAGGGGCTGAGATTTAATTTTGAAACATATATCAAGCGGCTATTAACGGTACACGTTTCCTCGAACGCAAAACAGAAATAAATGGACCTACTTAATTGGTAATTAAACCACGTCCTTTTGATTTCTATCCATTTTCCCATGATTCATTACTAGTAATTACTTCCCTTTCTATTTACTCAATTCCACATTAATTTTTTTCCAACGATTCCTTCAGAATCATTTTTGAGTCTTCTCCATCGCTCCAGCAAGGATCTTATTCTCCAAAATGAAAAAAATGTTTTCAATTGGATAGAAGCATAGTGCTCTTACATCTTCTTCTGGCTTGGTTGCTCCAATCTTCAACTACGAATTCACGGATACTTATGAAATTAAAGGTAATCTTCTCAATTTCACTTCAATTTTCAAAGTTTCTGCTGGAATTTAATATGATTTAACATAATGAATTTTATATTATTTGTGCTTCCTGAATCACTACGTTTGAACCGACATCACTTCGTATTTTTTGGTGTTCAATACGAAATCAAATTGCTAATCGGCATCGCTTTATAGTACGATTCAGTTTCTTTTAATTTCAAGTGTTTTTTGGTGATTTCTCCCATCTAGACATGCAAAAGCAAAAGCTGCCATTGTAAAGGGCATATTTATCGCCATTTACGTTCAATGAGCTCCTTATCTTTATATTTCCACTCATCTTGAAAATGTTATCTAATTTTGGGACTTTCTTCAGATGTTCGGAGGTGAACTAAAATAGATTCATGTGTACTTTGATTTCAAGGTGTGATTAGATCTTTTTAATTACTTCATCTTTAATGCTTTTGCATCCTACTGTTGTTCCCCTTTCAAAACAGCAGCAGCCGTCATCTTCCTCTCTGAAGTAAAATAAATCCATGTGTGCTTCATTGATTTTAAGGAAGGTTTATATCTTTTTAATTAGTTTATCATTTTTGGGTTTATATCTCAAGTATTACCATCAAAATCATTGTGCTAATTGCAAAATAAATTTATGCATAATCAGTTGGGGTTCTTTTCTCCTATACCTAAGAAAAGATAACCCAAACATAAGTGCCAAATTGTAAAAGAGGTTGAATAATTAACGTAGAATATGCATTATTTTTATAAATCATTGTTTGAAAGTTTTCAATTTTTACACATGTCGTATATTTGGAAATCCTAAAAACCATATTTTACTTTGTTATCAAAATATACTTTCATTCCATATTCACTGCGCATTTCGAAATTGGCATATTTTATGATTTATCTGTTAAATTTGATATTTTTTGTAATTCCTTATTTGTGTAAGCAATTAATGGTACCTTTCTAAAGAAAAAATAGGTGGAACATTAACTTATATGACATATGCAATAAACTAATGCATTAACATTAACATAAATTGACAACAATTTGTTTCACCCGTTAGTTGTTTTTTTTACTATAATTGGGCCATCACATTTACAATCAATTTATTAAATGCAGATTGGTTTTATAATGTTTTCAACGTAACTTATGGAAAACAAATTTATTTAAGCTAACAGGTTATTAACATATAGAAACATTCCAAACTATGGTTAGATAATCCTGAATCACTAATATGATTTAACATAATGAATTTCATATTATTTGTGCTTCCTGAATCACTACGTTTGAACTGACATCGCTTTGTATTTTTTGGTGTTCAATATGAAAACAAATTGCTAATCGGCATCGCTTTATAGTACGATTCAGTTTCTTTTAATTTCAAGTGTTTTGTTGGTGATTTTTCCCATCTAGACATGCAAAAGTAAAAGCTGTCATTGTAGAGGACATATTTATCGCCATTTGTGTAATTCCTTATTTGTGTAAGCAATTAATGGTACCTTTCTAAAGAAAAAATAGGTGGAACATTAACTTATATGACATATGCAATAAACTAATGCATTAAAATTAACATAAATTGACAACAATTTGTTCCACCAGTCAGTTTTTTTTTTACTATAATTGGGCCATCACATTTAGTTCAGTTTATTTAGTTTTTACATGTCATAATAGGATATATTTTTTACGTTCATTAATGATAACGAGAATGATAGATACTAAAATTTATAATTTAATCGTTTCAATCTTAGGCAAGGAACTGTTAAGGAGGAAAAGAGACATTCTACATGTTAGTCAAAGCAAGCAAAGTTAACGTTGTCTTGGAGCTACTGTCTCAGATCATATGCCACATGAAGTCAAGCCATCTGGATATTACATATATGTGATGCGTCCTTTGTTTTCGTCTTATTATGTTATTATAAATGCTGCCATGTAATTCTACCAGTTAGACTAATTGTTACTCCATGATTGATGTGTTGATATATGAATTCAAATTTTTTTGTCTTATGTGCAGGATTAACATTCACGTGTATTCCTTTGGATAGCCAATAGATTTAATTAATAGCATACACTTTATATCTTAGCTTGCAAGCCGTATAACCAGTAAGCATTCCTCTTCTTTTCAAATATGTTTCCATAGCCATTGTTTGATCAATTACGCCACTTGATCAAAATAAAAATTTATCGCTGGGAATAAAAGAACTGCACCTATATCCTACCATATTATATAAAGAAGGCTATTGCATGCATGCCATTTAATGCATACACTATTGCATATTGTTTTTTCATGCAGTTTTGTCTTCTTTTCTAACATACAGTTAGTATAAATGTAAAAAGGAGGATTGGAACATAACACTAAACCACAGAAAATTACCTTAACTCGCTGTGTTTCAGAAAAAAATACAAAATCCTATTTATTGTATATTAAAAGAATCAATTACTAGACGTATAACCCCACATTTGTTCACATACGGTTTCCACCCACTTTTCTCATTTCTTTATATTTTTAGACTTCTTTCTCTGCTACAAATACTAATTTATAGAATATAAACGCATGTTGTAACGTATACAAACTCTCCATAATATCACCTGAATTTTACCTTCCATAACTTTGGACATAATGATGATATATAATTTAACCTTTCATAACTCTTCATAATTCCTTTTCATAAACTCTCCTTGATTATATTTCTTCTTACCGAATTAATAGTTGTATTCATACTTTTTTCATGTATTGAATCTTTATATTCTTTCGCTTTCATTTTGTATTCTTTTGTCATATTCTTCCATCCTTTATTACTTACGTGATGTAATTCAATAATATTACATTCAATAACATCCAATTTTCATTACATTACCTGCTACAACCAAAAATTAAAACACAATATTACTTCACACATAAAAAAAACATTTCACGAACATCATTCTACGCGCAAAGCGCGTGCCAAAACCACGCGCGAACGCGTTCCAAGACCACGCGCGTGTAAACTACAACACCCCGTACTCTATGCTCCCGTGCAAACTATAACACCCCGTACTCTATGCTTCCATGCAACACACGGGTTTCCACTCGTGTATGTATATGCTGAAATACCTTCTGCAAATAACACATACAGAAGTACAGAACGATTTTTTTTCTTGTTAAAAAGAGGAAGAAAATAAAAATACAAATTTTATACACATTAATTCAATACGAAATTAAGAATATACCACTGTTTCTTGTCTTCTATGTCAAAGCAGGAGTTAGACGTTGGCACTGTTTCCTATCCATGCACTAGCTTTAAAATTTGGAATTGACGAAAGTAGAGAGTGAAAACAAGTCAAACTGCAAATTAAATAAAAGATGAAGATAACATGCCATAAAAACAAGTGGATTGATGAAATAAAGCAAGTAACAAATACTTACATATTTTGCATTATGATGATTGTAAAGCAATCTGTCATGCAGGAAATATTCTCAGAAATAACAAACTTCTTTGGACTATTACAAAAGGTACAATTCTAGGAAAGACTATGGTTTCTTAAGATTATCTTTTAAATTAGAAAGGTCTTATTTTGTTTATTTCAGAAGTATACTGAGTAAAGAATTCAAGATAATATAACATAAGTAATAATAACAAAGGATACAAACCCTACTAATTCTTTTTCAGCTAGTCTGTTACTACCTGACCCTTTTAAGGTGTGTCATTCTGAAATTCAAAGTGGTAAAAAAAGATGGAATATATCCACGTGACAAAAATAAGAGTTAAACTATGACAAAGCAAGCGAAGCGGACAAGATGATGAATGTGTGATGTCGAGGGAAAAAAGAAAAAGTGAAGTTGTCGGTTTAAAAGATTATGCAGAAGATAATAGTGGAAACCGTAAGAAAAAGACTCTGACATCCTTACGTGAATGGGTTGATGCATGAAAATGTGGCAGTGGAAAAGACAAAATTGTCCTTCAGCAATTTTTATAGTTTTCTATTAGTCGAAGAGGGGCATTATTCGTATTTTAATATTTAAATGCTTCGTTTTGATATTTTTCTCATTATATATAGAATATATCTTTTATAGCAACTTTAAATGCATGTGAGGGCATGCATGTACGTGAGCATGAGCGAGTAGGGGTGTGCAATTGGTTGTTTCGGTTTGTTCGATGATGAAAATTATTAAATCAAACTAAAACCAATGACAAAGAAACCAAACCAACCGACTTAAGTTTGGTTTGTTCACTTGTTTATCCAATTTAACTGAATTGAAACGATTTAGAGTTTATGTATGGAATATTTATTACACATTAAATAAAAAAGAAACTATTGGAACATAAAATTTAACACAAAATTAGACACATGAATTGTGAGTAATTTATTTGTCTTTACGTGCAAGGTGGAATTCATGGGGAAATCCAATGGCAATGTAGAAGATCGCGATCGCTTGGGATTGTATCAAGGAGAGAAGTCTCGTATTAATAGAAAGCCAGAACAGCCAGAAGGAGGATCCCAATAACCTGCATAGAAAAGGTACATGCACAAATATATGTGAGTGGACTTGTCGTGTTCCCGACAAGGCTCACATAGGTCATCTTACTCATTTGGTAGACTGCATTCAAGGTGATCTCACGTTGGTGAGATAGCCTCGGCAAGTATCATTCGTGGAAATCTCACATTGGTGAGACGACATCGACAAGTAGCATTCAAGGAAATCTCACATTGGTGAGATGACCTCGGCAAGTAGCAATCAAGGAAATCTCACATTGGCGAGATGACCTCGGCAAGTAGCAATCAAGGAAATCTCCCATTGGTGAGTTGACCTCGGCAAGTAGCAATCAAGGAGATCTCGCCTAAGCGAGATAACCTTGGCAGGTAGCAATCAAGGAGATCTCGCCTGAGCGAGACGACCTTGGCAAGTAGCAATCAAGGAGATCTATTCTGAGCGGGACGACCTTGGCAGGTAGCAATCAAGGAGATCTCGCCTGAGCGAGACGACCTTGGCAGGTAGAAATCAAGGAGATCTCGCCTGAGCGAGACGACCTTGGAAGGTGGCAATCAAGGAGATCTCGCATTGGTGAGATGACCTTGGAAAGTAGGGTCAAGGCAACCTTATCGAAGTAAGACTAGAGGCCGAGGTAGTTACGGGTGAGGAGGGTCTTATTTGAGAACCATAGAGAACCATAATGAGTCTAGAAGATAGAAAAGCCATAAGATACTGATGCTAAGGAGGCTTGGACCATAGACATCAGATTCGATGAGAGGTATAGTTTGAATCGGGGTCCCGAGCGCGGGAGCCGAGCCTATCTGGAAGAGCAATTGGTGGTTGTACCTGTCCTTGTATCCTGGCCCGAGTCCGAATGAACCATTCCAGTCTGAACGAACTGTTCCAGGTCGATCGCCGCTGGGACTGTGGGGCCTCGGACCCCCACCGGCGCTGCACCCGAACCCGTTGGGCGGCTCGCCTTCGGCTCGGAGTGCGACTTGATTAAGAGTCCATTGGGCCTGACAGGGGCCATCTGATAGAGGCTTTGGGTTTCAGTGTGTTTGCGACGCGACTTCGACCTTACTGCTCTGTGCTTTTTGACGCTTGAGCGCGTCGCTCACCAAATACATGACGTGTGACTTCCTTGAAAAAAAGGCATGTCAACATTTGCCCTCCAAAACATATCTTGCTTGGTCTAAGGAAGACGTGTTTTGCGAGGAGAAGAGAAATCCAGAAACCAGAGCTCGGAGAAGTCCGGAGCGAGCTTCTATATTCATAAGACGAAAGAGCCATGACCACGCCGAATCGTGTTATCCAGTAAACCAAAGCTGATGAGCCAGAAATCCATGATCTCGTCAGATCATATTAGTGGAAGATCGCGATCGCTTGGGATTGTATTAAAGAGAGAAGTCTCGTATTAATAGAAAGCCAGAACAACTAGAATATCCGAGAGACTGGAGGATCCCAGTAACCTACATAGAAAAGGTACATGCAAAAATATATGTGAGCGGTCTTGTCGTGTTGCCAATAAGGCTCCCATAGGTCATCTTATTCATTTGCTAGACTGCGATCTCACGTTGGTGAGATAGCCTTTGCAGGTAGCATTCGAGGAAATCTCACACTGGTGAGACGACATCGGCAAGTAGCATTCAAGAAATCTCACATTGGCGAGATGACCTCGGCAAGTAGCAATCAAGGAAATATCATATTGGCGAGATGACCTCGGCAAGTAGCAATCAAAGAAATCTCACATTGGTGAGATGACCTCGACAAGTAGCAATCAAGGAGATCTCGCTTGAGCGAGACGACCTTGGCAGGTAGCAATCAAGGAGATCTCGCCTGAGCGAGACGACCTTGGTAGGTAGCAATCAAGGAGATCTCACATTGGTGAGATGACCTTGGCAAGTAGGGTCAGGGCAACCTTATCGAAGTAAGACTAGAGGCCGAGATAGTTACGGGTGAGGAGTGTTGGAATATAATTTGAAATGGTCTTTTGCCAAGCCATTAAAGATTGAAGATTTCTAGAAAGGTTTTAATATTGCTGTTAATTAGGAAAAAGATAATTATTCATTAATGAGAGGTTTTAATGCTGCAAATCTAGAAAGATGTATTGTATGTTATAAATAAGAGTTTTTCTCATTTGTATGTATGAAGGAAGAATTAAGAAAAGAAAAGAGTAATAAAGCAATTTAAAAGTTTTCCTCTTTTCCAAATATTCCTTTTTCTCATTAATCTATTCCTCCCCAAAAATTCTAACAAAGTGGTATCAGAGCCAAGTTAGTGAAGGTGTGATAAAATGTCAAACAATGGAATGTTTTCCTTCCAATATCCTCGTCTCACAAAAGAAAATTATGAAAAATGGTGTATTCGAATGAAAGCTTTACTTGGAGGACAAAGAGTATGGGAGATCGTAGACAAAGGCTACGACGAGCCAGAAAATGAAAATGCATTATCTCGAGCGGAGAAGGAAGCTTTAGCAAAGACGAAGGAAAAAGATCAACTTGCTCTTAGCCTCATCCATCAATGTTTGGATGATTCAATGATAGATAAAATATCTGATGCAACCACTTCAAACGAAGCCTGGGAAATATTGAAAAAATCTTTCCAAGGAGTTGATAAAGTAAAGAAAGTTAAGCTTCAATCACTAAGGAGTGACTTCGAAGCAATGAAGATGAGTGAATCTGAATCGATTTCGGATTACTTTACAAGGGTGAAGGCGAATGTAAATCAATGAAGAGGCTATGGAGACAAAATTGCAGATGTTTGAGTGGTGGAGAAGATTCTTCGTTCTTTGACACCGAAGTTCGATTATATTGTGTGTGTCATTGAAGAAACAAAGAACCTAGAAGAAATGACAGTAGAAGAATTGGAAGGTTCTTTACGTGCTCAAGAAGAGAAAATTAAGAGAAGACAAGAAGAACCACATGAGCAAATTCTTAAAACTAAAGCAACTTTAAAAAATGAAGAAGGAGAAAAGCAGTACTTTAGAGGAAGAGGACGCGGATATGGACGAGGAAGAGGACGCGGAAGGCAAGGACGTGAACAAGAAAGAAGCAAAGGTGAAAGTTCAAATAACAACGAGAGAAATCCTTCATATTTTAGAGGCCGTGGAAGAAGTCGAGGACGAGGTCATGAAAATTATCAAAGATCAAATGAAAGAAGGTATGACAAGTCCAAAATTGAATGTTATAAATGTCATAGATTTGGTCATTATTCATGGGAATGTCAAACTGCTAATACTGAAGAAAGAGCCAATCTTGTTAATGATAACCAAGAAGTTGAAGAATCCACCTTGTTGCTAACTGAGAAAAAGGAAGAAAATGAAGTTGAAAGCTCGTGGTATTTTGATAATGGTGCTAGCAATCATATGTGCAGATACAAAGAAAAATTTGTGGAGATCAACGACAAGGTGAAAGGTAATGTTTCTTTTGGAGATTCTTCGAAAATTCACATTGAAGGCAAAGGTACAATTCTCATCTCTACAAAGAATGGTGACCATAAATTAAGCCCTGATGTTTATTATGTTCCTAAACTAAGAAGCAATATTCTTAGTCTCGGACAATTTGTTGAGAATGGTTATGAAGTTTTGATGAAAGATAATTATCTTTGGCTTAAAGATAGAAACAATAACTTGATTGCAAAGGTGGGCATGTCACGGAACCGAATGTTCAAATTGAATGTCCAAACTGTTGAAGCAAGATGTTTGAAGGTTAATGTGCAGGATTTGGCATGGTGTTGGCACATGAGATTTGGACACTTGAACTTTGGATCATTGAAAGCAATAGGAGAAAAGACGATGGTAAAGGGGATGCCAACAATTGAAAATCCAAATCATTTGTGTGAAGCATGTCTTCTTGGAAAACATGCAAGGAAAAGTTTTCCAAAGAAAGCAACGTCTATAGCCTCCAAACCACTTGAATTGGTGCATACAGATATTTGCGGGCCTATCAATCCACCGTCTTTTGGTAAAAGTAAATATTTTATACTTTTTATTGATGATTATAGCAGAAAAACGTGGGTTTATTTTCTCAAACAGAAATCAGAAGCTTTCACCACATTCAAAAATTTCAAGACGCATGTTGAGAAAGAAAGTGGCTACAATATCAAGGCATTGAGGTCTAATCGAGGAGGCGAGTTCACTTCAAAGCAATTCAATGATTTTTGTGCAGCGCATGGAGTTCGTCGTCCTCTCACTGTTCCTAGATCACCTCAGCAAAACGGCGTGGCGGAGACAAAAAATAGATCAATTCTTAATATGGCAAGGTGTATGCTTAAAACAAAAAATATGCCAAACGAGTTTTGGGCTGAAGCCGTTTCTTGTGCGGTGTATTTGTCAAATCGCTCTCCAACTGTGAATGTCAAGGACCAAACCCCTCAAGAAGCATGGAATGGAAAAAGGCCAAGTGTTCATCATTTGCGAGTATTTGGTAGCATCGCTTATGCTCAAGTTCCACAGCTAGAGCATTCAAAGCTGGATGATCGAAGTGCTAAGTATCTTTTTGTTGGATATGATTATCATTCCAGAGGATACAGGTTGTACAATCCTAACAATGGCAAAGTGGTGGTAAGTCGTGATGTTGAATTCGATGAAGGAGCAACTTGGGATCGAGATGGACAACAAGAGAGCACATATAATTTTCTCCCATATTTTGATGATGATCAAGAATCAGAGAATGTTGAAACTATACAAGAACCTTCTTCTCCAGCTTCAGATCTTGAAGGCTCAAATGAAAGACCGTCAAGAATGAAATCCCTTGATGATATATATGAAAGAACTGAAGAAATTAATTTTAATAATGATGAACTTTATTGTCTTTTTGCAGATAGTAAGCCAATAAATTTTCAAGAAGCCGTGCAAGATAAGAGATGGAGAGACGCTATGGATGAAGAAATTAAATCCATTGAAAAGAATGACACATGGGAATTAACTTCTCTTCCCAAAGGTCATGAATCCATTGGCGTTAAATGGATATACAAGGTGAAAAGAAATGCAAAAGGAGAGGTGGAGAAATATAAAGCAAGACTTGTGGCGAAGGGCTATAAACAAAAGCATGGAGTTGACTATGATGAAGTGTTTGCTCCAGTTGCACGCATGGAGACTATTCGCTTGTTGATTTCTCTCGATGCTCAAAAGAAATGGAAAATTTATCAAATGGATGTAAAGACGGCTTTTTTGAATGGATATCTTAAAGAAGAGGTGTATGTTGATCAACCGTTGGGCTACGTAGCTGAAGGGAATGAAAAGAAGGTACCGAAACTCAAGAAATCGTTGTATGGATTGAAACAAGCCCCACGAGCATGGAATAGCCGCATCAACCAATACTTTCAAGATCACGGGTTTGTTCGTTGCTTAAATGAGCATGCTTTATATTCTAAGTTTCACAATAATGGAGATGTTATGTTTGTTTGTATTTATGTTGATGATCTCATTTTCACGGGCAATAATCCCGATTTATTTGATGATTTTAAAAGTTGTATGTCGACAGAATTTGAGATGACAGATTTGGGGCAAATGACATATTATTTGGGATTAAAAGTGAAACAAATGGAGGAAGGTATATTTCTTTCTCAAACAGGTTATGCAAAGGAAGTGTTGAAAAGGTTTAAGATGATCGATTGCAATCCTGTGAACACACCCATGGAAGCTGGAATGAAATTGTCCAAGTTTAAAGATGGAGAAAAGGTAGATCCTACTCTTTACAAAAGTCTTGTGGGAAGTTTGAGATATTTGACAAGTACAAGGCCCGACATACTTTATACCGTTGGAGTGATAAGTCGTTTCATGGAGACTCCTACTTCTGTCCATATGACTGCTGCTAAGCGAATTCTTCGTTACATTAAAGGAACGCTTGATTTTGGAATATTTTATTCCTCATCCAATGATCTTCTGTTACATGGATTTTGCGATAGTGATTTTGCTGGTGACAAAGATGATAGAAAGAGTACTACGGGGTATGTATTCTTCGTGGGTGGTTGTGCTATTTCTTGGTTATCAAAGAAGCAATCTATTGTCACATTGTCAACATGTGAATCTGAATATGTTGCTGCAAGTTCAAGTACATGTCATGCTTTATGGTTAAGAAAGCTGTTGAAAGAACTTCATTTGCCGCAAAAAGGAGCTACTGAAATCTGCATTGATAGTAAATCAGCACAAGCACTTGCAAAGAATCCGATATTTCATGATCGAAGCAAACATATCGACATGAGATATCATTTTATTCGGGAATGCATTACCAACAACGAAGTGGAGCTGAAATATGTGAAAACTCAAGATCAAGTTGCGGATATTTTTACCAAGCTATTGAAGATTGAAGATTTTCGAAGAATGAGAGCTATGCTTGGAGTAAGAAAGGAAATTTCAAATTAGGAGGGAGTGTTGGAATATAATTTGAAATGGTCTTTTGCCAAGCCATTAAAGATTGAAGATTTCTAGAAAGGTTTTAATATTGCTGTTAATTAGGAAAAAGATAATTATTCATTAATGAGAGGTTTTAATGCTACAAATCTATAAAGATGTATTGTATGTTATAAATAAGAGTTTTTCTCATTTGTATGTATGAAGGAAGAATTAAGAAAAGAAAAGAGTAATAAAGCAATTTAAAAGTTTTACTCTTTTCCAAATATTCCTTTTTCTCATTAATTTATTCCTCTTCCTCCCCAAAAATTCTAACAAGGAGCGCCTTATTTGAGAACCATAGAGAACCATAATGAGTCTGGAAGATAAAGAAGCCGTAAGATACTGATGCTAAGGAGGCTTGGACCGTAGGCATCAGATTCGATGAGAGGTATAGTTTGAATCGGGGTCCCGAGCGCGGGGCTCGAGCCTATCTCGAAGAGCAATTAATGGTCGTACCTGTCCTGGCATCCCGGCCCGAGTCCGAACGAACCGTTCCAGGTCGATCGATGCTGGGACTGTGGGGCCCCGGACCCCCACCGGCGCTGCGCTCGGACCCGCTGGACGGCTCGCCTTCGGCTCGGAGTGCGGCTTGACTAAGAGTCCATTGGGCCCAACAGGTCCCATCTGATAGAGGCTTTGGGTTTCAGTGTGTTTGCGACGCGAATTCGACCCAACTGTTTTGTGCTTTTTGACGCTTGAGCGCGTCGCTTACCAAATACCTGACGTGTGACTGCCTTGACAAAAAGGCATGTCAACAAATTGGTTTAATCAAACATAGATTTATACATGCATGTGTGGAACGAGTTTCTAGATCTTTGACTTCTACATTTTGTGGATATAGCGATTACAATTTGCCTTCCTTTTATAAACTGCCTGAGCATATTTCATTTTATGTCAAATAACTCTAATGTAGCAATTTCTCCTACAGAATCAAAATAGCCTACATTTAAATACGAATTTTTTTCCCTTTTGTTTTGCTCCCTTGGTGATATGATGTCCAAATAAAGAAATTCAATAGTTGTTTTAATAAAAATTTGGAAATCTATTCAGACAGTACTTTTTTTTTATAGAAAATACAATGAAAATCAAGATCCTAGTCTTAACGGAACAACCATGAGATGAGATTTTGTGAACGTTAACCAATGTCATTTTATTAACAATCCATAACACGTATTAAACCATAGTGTCAAAGTAATGTGGTTAAAGTTCATGTTAGTCCGAAGTTTGTGCGACAACAAAGTGAGATAAAATTGTTCGCTTTATTACTGTGATGGATGTGCATGACTTGTTTTTACTTCGAACATGTTCGATAAATACAGTCCACAAAGTCATTTATCTCTACTTATTAATAAAGTACGGTCAGTAAATAAAAATTTAAAAAAATACTAGTGCGAACCCGTGCTACGCACACGGGTTGTACTTATATGCATGTTACAAAGAAATGTCATACAATAGTATTCTCATATGCAATCCTTCAATTTGGGTTAATTAAGATATTTAAAATCCTAATATTGAATTATTTCAAACTTTGAGTTGATTGGATGGCCCTGGCCATATGATTTCATCAAGTCACCATATAAAGTGGAAGAAATGGTTTCATGAAACCATCTACAAACCGATCTGTACATATACGCTTTATTTTCAGATTGTAGTTCCTGATATTTGTTAATTGGCCAAATCCTACTGGGTGAAAAAAACTGCATACAACATGGTTCTTTTTTGTGACTTTGGGCTCACAAATATGGAAATAAGTACATTGTAATGTGGATGCAATGCGCAGAAGTAACAAAATTGAGTTAAAAACTTCATGAGGCTGCATTTCTGCACAAAAATTATAATACGCAGCTGAAAATATATATATTAAAGATTAACCGAGTACGTAACTATCTAAAGGCCTACAAATAGGTACAGAAAAATATAGTACGACATTGATTATTGATGCTGCATGGCCTGCGAAATTTTTTGGCTTCACACTAATTCATTCAAGGAGTGCTAATTTGGAAGAAGTAATGCCTACATAATTAATAATGCTGCATGGCTTACTACAACATGCATACTCCAACAAAACACCAAATAGCTACAACGATAAGGATAAAATTAATTTTGAAACCCAAATACATTTAAACATAAGATCTGAAACAACATATAATCCGACTTTCTACAGAATCAGTATTTGGATTTGGTGCAACCGCTGGTCTTCAGCATTAGTAGCTGCAATTTCATTTATATTGATAGTGATTGGGCGTAGCTCATTTCCTATGGATTGGTTGGTAACATAGATGTAACTGTGTTTTTGAAGCTGCAAGGAAAGTGGTTTGTTCCAAAGCTAAAGCGATTACTGCTTTCTTAATATAGTAGCTGATGCATGTTCTTACATTAACGTGAAATGTATATTGGTTTATATCGGATGTAGATATAGTGAATTAATCTTTTGTTAAGGAAAGGAATGGGCAAGATTTTTTTTTTTTTTTGGCTATTGAAAACAGAACAATCCAACTTTTGTACATAGAAGCTTGCTTCACCAATGATCTAAAGCAATAATTTAAGCATATAATAGAATGATGAAAGATTTGGCACTTTTTACCCAATAATCTAAAGTTGGTACCCAAGAAATATTTTGCATAAAATGATGATGCTTTGAAGAGTTGGCACAATTATGTATAGTAAAATAATAATCTATAGGGATTAACTTGGTAGAACGGAAAGTACGTTAAATGTTAAAAGAAAATAGTACACTGCTGAAGGATTGAAAGAAGAAAATCATGTATAAATTAAAAGTGGTGGGTAATATGTTCTCTTCAAAGTTTCCAAGCTGTCTAGTGTGAGCAGGGATAAATTAACAGCGCTACATATTTGGATTAGTTCTCTCCCAAGTCAGGACATGTTTTCCTGCACATGTTCAGTGAAAAAATTGATGTTAGAATCCATGCAGATTGTAAAACAATACTAAATGCATATTGATCAATAGGAATTAAAATGTTGCTAAATGGTAGATAACATCTTTTTGTGTGTACAGAAGGATCAAATTTCTTCAATGCATGGAAAATGGACGTTGAGCAAAACATTTTATACGGGCATAGGCAGTAACGGAAGTCACAATTGACAGAATAGTAAAAGGTGGTGGTCAAGGTGATAATAAAATTTAGTACTGGATGTATGTTGCCATAATAAAGGTAGAGATGAGTACAAAATGTAGGCAACATCAGAGTGCGGTTTGTATAAATAAAACAGAGGAAAAATTAATCAAGGTAAAATTTTATATCTTCAAATTAGACTGCGTTGGAAGAGAAGAATCACAGTGCATGTCCCTTCTTTATTAATATTATTTAGTCACCGCTAATGGCATGATAACTTCCAACAACAAATATCAGGCAAATAGCAAAGAACTAAGGCAAAAAATCTTGAAATGCCTCTTAAAAATTGTCACAACAAAAAAACAAATATGCATGCGTTTGTGTTAACTTCACATTTACACATAATTTCTATAAATTAATGACATGTAAGCTATCAAATTTTTAGTTTCTTATGTCCTGTATATTCTTCAGATATATGTGTGCAGTAACGTAACGTGCCATCAATGTAATTTAGCATATGTACATGACATGCGCAACGAACCCATAAAAGAAAGTTTGATTGAAATCATTGATAAAGTACAAAAGAAAACGCAAACTTGGGATAAAGTGCAAAGAAAAAATAAAGAATTAAACAAACAATCAAACAACATGTAGAATTATGTTTGAATTTGTTAAAGTTGTCACATGAAACTGAGACTCCAATCTGGACGGGTTACAAATTATTAACAAATGTTTCCATGCGGGTGAAACATTTTATTTGGTTAACGTGTCCCTATCCAAAACCATAACAACATAAATTAGTTAAATATTCATTGAAAAAGTATAACAAAAAGGATTTGCGTTTTTATTTATGTTTATTTCAATAAACGAATATATGTTTAACGCTTTAAACATGCTTCCTCTACCAGCGCAAAATATATTACACTTACATTGTTATTAAAGCTGGTTATTTTTCTGACAATATGAGGAATACTTATTCAAACAGAGCAGTCTTCTTGATGTCTCAAGGATTAAATTCATGATTTTTAAACCAACATCTAAAGCGCCACCCTATACCACTTGAGCTAGAGGTCCTTGACTTTTCAAAACTTGATTATTATTTTGGTTCTTAGTAGAGGAAGATAAAGGACACAAATACCTTGCTCAAAAGAGAGTAATGGTTCAAAAGAAGATGTTGATATGCAAAATTATCAAAACAGAAGTAAGGAAACAAAGCTGATGTGCATAAAATAAGCTCTTTGTTTGTTTCTCACTAACCTATAGTGTTCTCCAAAATTATTCTCTTAACAAAAAACAGAGTGTAATTAGTGCTTTACTTAAATTTCTTATGTGGTGTCATATTATACCATTATTATAAAGATTTTATAACTTATTATATGGTTCTATAAACTTGTAGAAATTTGTTTTGAATTTTCAATCAATTTACACGATCAGTATTATCTACTGAATTCAATGTTCTATATTATTAGTTTAGAGTGTGAAATTTTAGCAAGATGAAGGCATCATCTACACGTGCATCAAGCAACAAAGTCTGAAAATTATAGTTTAACCAAAATTTAGTAAATAATTATTATTTTTTGTTTTAACTGAGTTATAATCAATCTAAATACTTGATTTGATAAAAATACGAACTTCCGTCATATTGAGATGATCTCTTATATTGTAATAATCGGTATGCATTAGAGAAGTGTTTAAAGATGAGTTATTGAAAATTTTAGGAAGTAAAAAAGCAAAACTTTAAGCTTAGAAATGTTTGGTATAAGAAGCCACTGAACTTTCCAAAAAGCTTGAAAAGGAAAGTAAGGAGAAAGGAAACAAAAATGGAAAGAAATGTGAAAATGAGATATTTTTTTTTCTCTTATTAAAAAGGATGGATTGAAATCGCTATTTTACCCTTAAGTACAACAACCTTCTTTAAATAAGTGACAATTTATTTTTTATTTTTGATTTTTTTCTTATTTCATTTACACCTAAGTTACTATTCTTCTTAAATTTATGATACTTGTGTACCTTTTACCTCTTTTATTTTATTAAAAGGAAGTAAGTGGAAAATGAATTTTCATGCTTTACTTAAACTTAATTAATTATATTTTAAATCTTAATCAAGGTATAATAGTAATGTATATATGTGCATATTTATGTTAAAAGGTTTTACAACCTTTTCAATAATTTTTGACGTTCAAATTTTTGAAAACGTTTTTCGATCAATTTTACTTTTTTCTTCAAACTAAATATTTTGTAAACAAACTTTAAAAACCAATTTATTATCATTAGTTATTATTAAAAATATGTTTTGAGTTATAAAACACATTAAAATAATAATTATAAATATATTTAATTACCTGCATTCAACGGGATTAAATTATATGTTGTCACAACGGACGTGATATCTTTGCCAATCAGGCGATCAACACCAAAGTCAGTTTAGCACACTACAGTTAAAAGTTGAGAAATGTTGATGGCGAATTCTAATTAATTTACAGGCGGAAAGGTTACTTTAAATGATGGTTTGGTGATTTTTAGCGACTTTTTTTAAATGGCTCGTGTATCAGTTCTCCTATAGGAATTTATATGACACATAGCAAAGCCAATAATATAGTAAGCTATGCATACAATTTAACAGGTTGTGTCATTTTTCTATGTTGAATGTCAAAATTGTAGCAAATCTAGAGAAATTTAGAGTATCCCACTGGAATAATTATCATTTTGTGGTTTATATAACTTAAGTTATTTAATACAATAAACACTTGATACGTGTTACTTAATTGCCAACTTCAGACCACTAAAAAAGATGATATATAAGTTTCTTGTTAGATGCTTGTTATATATTATTTGAATCCCTACAATATCAAGGTTTCCCAGTAGGCCATTGGGAGTTTGTACTTCCATTCATTTTGTATATTCCTTCATTTCATTTCTATTATGCATACATCATATTGTGATCTAAAGTATGCATAATAATAAGATGATTGATTTTAGATTCAGCACATTGCCATAAGGAAAAATATTTGTGTAATATACTTTACTTTAGTATATTTGGTATGACAGCTTTTCAGTAACAATACACAATTAAAAACATTAGATGCTCATATCGTCAAGCAAATTAACCACGACGAAATTAATAAACAAACTTCATTCATAATTAAATAAAGTTTATCAGTGATTTATAAATAATATTTTGAAAGAATGAACAAACTTACCTTAAAACTGCATTTCATCATGTCCATTTTCGAATCTGATCCGCATCGTCTCGTACACCCCAAACAAATTTGCTTGCCACTGTTAGTTCAACAATTTATCCTACAATATGAATTGTCTGAAAGACAATAGTACAATATATATGATATATTAGTCGCAAATTATGTCATTCATCCATATTTTAACAACAGCTAAAAAAGTTTAAACACATGTTGATTTTCATTATAAAAAACAGTACCATATGTATATTTAACTAAAATGTGGAGTTAAGTGGCACACACAATTAAAGATCTGCTCTATATTTGAGTATTCATTATAGAATTAACCTACTGAAATTACTATTCTACTCCATTTAGTACACATTATACATCACTGGAAAATAATATTGTATGTATGTATGGGCGATATAGAAGTTTCCAACCATTTATTATTGTCTGACTTGTCATAAAGATATAAGAACATGTTATCCACTATTATTCATAATATATAGCTTAAATACTAACAAATTAAATGATTTTATTCATAATTACATATAATTAAACGAATTCTTTTTTGTAACAATTCATTATTCCTGTTAGCATAGAAAAAGAATTCAGCTATGTTACAAAAAAGGGAAAAATCATGTATTTATCAAATGCTCGTAATTAATATATAACACATCAAATACCAAAAGTTGCAGAAATTTTAATATACTAACAAAGTGATTTTCAACACTTACTTGCACAAAATTTATATATGATTGGTTTGCAAGAGTGAACCCGTGCAACACACACGGATTTCAGTATAAATGCTACTAAAGTACTATGATAAAAAATATTCTCTCATGACTTGGAGTCATAAGTGAACCCATGCATTTATTTCAGTAATAACATCAACGATAGTGTTAATATTACGCACATACAATTTCGAAAAAAGTTGGACCGGTAATTCATGGAGCATGGTTTGTTCTTACAAAAGGAGGTTTATATATATCATTTATTCACTTAGATGTAATGTCAACTCTGGAATATACTGCACATACATCCCAACAAAACAAAGCAAACAACATTTAACTCCCTAGAAGGTAGTATGAGGACTATACATTAACACGGGAGAAATGAGAAACTATCATTCATGGAGACTATTCTTCATAATGTAAACATATTTTGTCATTATAGCTGTAAGCATATGAATTGAGAAGTCACTGCCTAATATACTATGTTATCTGTTATAGAAAAATACATTAAGTACTTTAAAATAACTTTAAAAGATATTTATTGTTTCCATTTTAAAAAAATTTGTTGCTTCAAAGGGTCGTCAAACGGGCGCCTAAATGGTCCAGCACATAAAATTGTTTGTTATAAATTAAACTATAAATTCTTGCTTCTCTGACTGTAGTTTATAGTCTAATTTTAACATGCATAATGATATCTATATATTTCATGTAACTTTGTTATAAAAGAGTAGTAACAAAAATATGAAATTAACTTAGGTTTTGGAATTTGCATCGAAATTGTTAAATGTAGCAATTTGGGTCCAAACATGTATTTTATACATTGTCGGAAGATTATAATATAAAATTCTGTTCATACTAAATATGTATCAACATATTTATATAGAAAATTAAAGAAATTAACAAAATGGAATTTCTAAAATTTATTATGATATGAATTAACTTAGGTTAGAATTCGTATCAAATAATTTTTTGGTTATATCTCTTTATTTTGGTTAGAATCCAAAAAAATTTGTTATAATATGCAGAATTCAGATTATTGTTACTGCTCTTTATTTTGGTTATATCAAATAAATTTTTGGTTGGTTTTGGAATTTTGAAAGGTGGTGTCTAGCGCAATGGTAAGGTTACCGGTTGGTAATCTGGAACGCGCAGGTTTAGTCTCGGCCTCTTCACATATGTGAGGGAAAGACTGTGTGCACTAATCGACCACTCCCAGAGCCTAAAAAGCCATGAGAATAGTACCGAGATGGGAGACTGACCTGGGAGGTCCTCTCGCGTTTGAGTACAGGTGTAATGTCCCGCATTTTTACCGGTTCGTAATTGAATATTTAAATCAGTTTAAATATTGAATTCGTGTTATAAGTGGATTTATATATTAATTAAACGGAGTTGAACGTATAAAAATGTATATTAAATATAATCGAGCTCATAACGACGCTGTAGTTCGTAATTTAACGTTCTGAACTTCAACTGAGTGTACATAATTCGTTATAAGTCGGATTTCTACAAAACAAGAAACGGTCAAATCCGTTGAACTGTATTTCTCTAATGGATGTAGAAAATCGAGATTTCGAATTATATATTGAAAGTTATGTCCAAATTAAATATTCAGGAAAACAGCGGTATATTCGTTTTTGGCCATAACGGTTTATTTGAAATAACTACACACCGGATTCGAATTTGGACAAGGTTCTTTTGAGGCGTAGTGATAATTTAATTTTTAGAATTTTACTGTAATTTTTAATTAATTAAATACACAATTTTTTATTTGGAGTATTTTGCACCCTATATCAATATTTTGGGATTTCAAAATATGAGTCAACCTACCGATATTATTATACTTTTGGGATCGTGGCACCTCATTGGACACAACCGTGATCTTATTTCTGTCCATAGCAGCTCATACATGAACGAAATCTTATATAATGCGGTAGTCTAAAATATGAAACATAGAATATATGATTACCCATTAATGGAAATTCCTGAAGTCCATTGTCATGAAGGGTTCACAATTGTGGATACTCGATCAAACACTCAAACAAGAATTCCGAAAATACAAAGTAACATCTCAATGTTGTGTCCATCAATAGACTAGACTATGATTCAATACTCTACTCTGAAGTATGCTTAACAGCTAAGTTTTAGTGTGTTTTCAAATCAAAGGAACCTACTCCTCACCGTGCAGACCCATTTCCTATCACCTACCTAAGCTGCAGACGTTTTGTCAACTATGTATGTACACCCAGATCTATATGATTGAACACCTACTGTCTAATACTTAATACTTAAGAAAGAGGAAAGCCAAACAGTACCCTAATAACGTGCCTGTCTGTACAAACATTGACACAGGGACATGCTAAGTTCAAATCAATACAGCCAACCCTATTCTACTATGACCCGAATACGTGCGTGCCAAGGATCATTGTCCTATATAAACAGCAGACGGACTTCATTATTACAGAAGCAAACAACAACTTATATAAAAAAAAAAAAAAACACTGTCATTTTTCTTACCAGTAAATTCTAATACTAAGATTCTCAAAGAAAATTATATTTGAAATCCCGTTCTCTTTCCCTTGATCTCCGTATAGTCTTCAGTTGAAGCTCACCGATTAGGATCTTGGAGCTGTTCGGTTTTCGTAGAGGTGAGCGTGTTTGCATGAGTGTCAAATATGAAGAAGGGACAAATTGTTTGAGTAGTAGGCTCCAAGTAGAAAGAATTAAAGAAGAGGGAGCGAATCATTTACTGGGAATGTGCGGTTGCGGATTTAAGAGGGGTACAACGTGAGTGTATTTGCATGATAATGAAATTCTATGAGGTGTTTGACAACGGAGATAAAGAGTCCATGTTAAGTTGTTGTGTGGTGTAAAACGTGGAGAAGGAGGGAGGACTTTGATAAGGAAGACATGAATGAGATGATGTTGTCAGGAGGTCAAGTGGTGCCTGTTGGTGTCGGAGTAGTTGAGGCTTGAACGAGCAGGTCACGACCACAAAAATTTACAAACTATATATTGGTTTGTTTGGAAGGGAGTCCAACGATCATGGTTTCAATGATTTTCATGGGTCAAAATATTCATTCTTTTTGGGTCATGAGATACTGGAGAAGAAGCAAACGAAGGGGAATACAAATAGAAAGAGGAACGTGTCTGGCATGGGTCATTGGCGTGTACGGGAGGGAGCATTGTCTCGAGATTGTAGAGGAAGAGTAGTGGGGGTTGTGAACGTGTTGAGTAGTTGTTATTTTGCAGGGGCTCATGGCGAGCGCGTTCAGCGAGTCTTGGTGCGGTATGGGAATACTTGAAGTCGCGGATCCCTGTAGATGTTGTAACACAAGGTTGGTCTAAACATGTGCTAAGGAAGTTTAGAGGAGAGGTTTGAACGTTTGGTGCTAGTTTTCTGAAATCGGAAAACAGAACGGTAGTCACGGAAATGGAGAAAATAAAGTGGTTTCATATTTACATGGTGAGGTTGGGTTATTATTGCTGAGAAGTGAAATGATGTTGGGGTATTCAGAAAAGAGCAGCAGCAGATGATTACGTGAACAAAGTGGTGGAAGCACGGTGGTAATGAAAAAGCATCAACCGAGTTCAAATTGGAACGGGAGTAGCTAATCACGTTTTAACGATGGTTAAGGAATTGGATCAAATCAGTCACAATGGAATCATAACGACGAAAGCTACGTCATGAGACTGGTTTCGCTGAAAGCTGAGCCACTGGAGTTTCGTGATAAAATCAACCGACGCAAATCGTTATTTAACGGTTAACGCGCCAAGGTGAGTAAATTCACTAACCCTGTTTTAATTAAAATATTTTAATTATATATTTAAATAATGGTTGAATGCTGCGTGTTGGTTGTTTAGGCAGATTATGGTTAAATTGGTTGAAATATTATATGTCGTTGCATACATACACATCATTGGTTGGACTGATTCCATCGATTATAATATTTCCTGGTATGGAATCAGTGTTAATTGTTGACTAACATCGGTGGATGCAGGAAACCGGTTGGTGGGATCCAACCGGATTCCTCAATATTTATTTGTACTGTTTGTTTTATATAAATGCACTATTTGAACCCAAATGACATTTGAAACCTTGTGTTTATATTAGCGTTGAATGGAAATTCAAACGTTATTTTGATTTAACCAGTAGACGGTATCAATTAAGAAAGTGGCAACAACCAACCGTAAATGTATCATTTGTTTTAACCGCTATTGTTTTACCAAAATCCCACCGTGTGCGAAGCACATGTTTCATCGTACTTACTAAATGATTTGGTAAAGTGGACTCTTATATAAATGAGATTAACAAGTAAGTAGGCGGAGATTAACTTGATGATTAATAACAAGGATTTATTGTTCTAAGAACAATTAAATGAGATATTTACAAATAGATTATGGTTTATTTCATATTAAGTAAGATTTGTTAAAATCAATTATTGTTTATTTAATAGTAAATGAGATTATTTAGAAATAAATTATTTTTCTATAGTAATCGATACAAGTGAAATTATTTGGATTAATAAATGTTATTTATTCAAAATGAAAAGCTTTGTTAGAATTGATTAGTTGGTAAATCATGGCTAAATATTTACCAAGCAAACTGTTTTGATCAATAATTGGTTATTTAATTAAGTTAGATTGGGCTGATTTATCTAATGTAATAAAATTGACGAATAGTTGATTTAATTTAAATAAGATTCTAAAGTATAAGGGATTTGTCCAAGGAAGACAAAGCGAAGAGGAATGTTTAAAAAGATATTTGTCTAAGGAAGACGAAGCGGAGAGAAATGTTTAAAATGGATTTGAATAAGGAAGTTGAAGCTAATGTAAATAACCGAGTTTTCAAAATAAGAATATGGCGTCATAAAACCATATTTAAAATATAGCAAGAAGTACGGTTGACGGATTTTAAGGTATAAGGGGTTAGAGTTACGAACTTATATTTATTCTAAGATAAGAATGTTGTTGTTCAAGGTCTGAGAGGTAATTAAAATACCCCAACTTGAACGGCTTCACTATTATCGAGGGATGGTATTTTTTTGTAACAGAAAGAGATGTCAAGATTTTTGTAACAGAAAGAGATGTCAAGATTTTTGTAACGGAAAGAGGTGACGGGATTAGTTATAAAGTGGAATATGGTAGCGTATTGCAAATCTGTAAACTATAGCGATAAAATAGCGCTGTTGACTAGGCTTAAGCGTGACTATTATGTTGAGATTAGCTATAAAGAAGAATATTACAGCGTCTGACAAGTTTTTGAACTATAGCGATAAATTAGCGCTGTTGACCAAGCTTAAGCGTGATTATGAGATATAGCACTATTCCCTAGAGAGGTTTGAAACTCACTTAGCCAAGTGATAAGGAAATAATTATGTTTTTCCGAAGAAGTGATACAGTTGGATTTGGCTTTGTCGAATTGTATGTATATAATCGATAGTGATATTTATTGTTAAAACCAAGTTGGTTTGATTTAATGGGATCAGTTTCTATGAGAGATAACATTCGCGGTTTAAAGTGAATTATGTTTGAAAAGCAATCATTGTAGAATTAAATGGTTATTGGAAATATTTTCCAATATAAATGATGCATATACAGAAAATTTGAAGTGTGTAAAAGCGAGAAATGTTTTCGAACGTTAATGACATATGGTTTCAAGAATATGAAAAAAATAAGGTTTTGTAATATTTGGAAATGTTTTCCAGAGCGTGAAGGGCTTAACGAGCTTTGAGAAAATATCTAGGATGATATAGGAAACGGGAAAATATTAGAAAGGGCCAGCGATGTGTGATGTTTGAATGGATGTTGTTTTTACTTCGATAGTTAAATAACCGACTATCGAAGTGTTTTGACCCTCGTTGTCAATACGGAGAGACCGGTTGGATACATTATCCAAAACCACTCCGTATAGGCATAAGCGCTGCGAATTATGCTGAAGAAAATTGAAGACGGGGTGAAATGCAAGGGTCGTCCTGTTCAGAATGGTGCTTTCTGTTTGTCCAGACCCAGGACAACTTGTATGGATGAATGCCTGACAGCGTATTCTTAGAAGATCACATAAGACGATCTTTTTAAGGGTATTACGTCTGGTGGCGGAGAAATTCGTATCTCTTAGCTTTTATACCCGTAATATTTTTGGAAAGATCAACTAGTGATTTGACGGGTTTGACGATGTGGCATTCAAAGTGTATGGTGGCCAGACGTTTTAAAAGATAGACGTAGCCTCAAGCTTCACAACCGGGAAATGACAAAAATCGGGCAGGCAGCATGGCTATGTGGGTCGCTCCCATTAGGGTGTATAATCACCTATCTAGAGAATTCCTTTTGTTTCTAAATCTATCGATTCTGCCCATTCGGGAACGGTGGTTTGAGCCCAACCGTTGGTGATATACATTCGATACACTCAAGCGAAATGAGTGGTCGGTCATGTGTGGGCCGGGTTGCAAGACGTTCTTGTTGAACCCAGTGTATTCGCCTCTAGAGATACATCATCGGAAGGTGGTCCCATACCTTGTCATAGTTGGAATCCAATCTCCAATAAGCGCCCTGCGGTTTTTGATTTTATACTATATATGTAGAGCGTGAGATGCAAGCGTTCTACTATTTGGTTATTTACTTGATTAGACATTATTATAATATCACTGGATTTTGATATCAAAATATTTTGGGTTATAGTAAGGTAAAAACCGTCCGTGTTTATGTGTGGGCTGGTCTTACTATTATCCTTTTTGTTTCAAAAAGGATTTTCAAAGTAAAACCGAATGGTTGGAGTTTACTCACACCAGTCCCATGACTGACCCAGAGTTTATTTTGTTTGTTTTTCCCTAAACTCTTGGGTGCCCAAATTTGTACGGGCAGTCAAGTGTTTCAGGCTTTACAGATGCACTTGGAGGAGCTTGAAGCAGGAATCTTCAATGTTGGTTATTTAGGGTTATCTCCGCTGTATGAAATGTTATGTTGTACTCTGATATGGTATGTATATACAAATCAGATTTGTATATCAAAGTTATGTTATATAATATATTTTATTCATTCCGCTGTGAGATGCGTGTTTACTCTGATTATGCTCAGTTGTGTTCTTCTTCTTCTTCTTCTATTCTATTAGTTCTATCTTATCTTTCTCATCCTCTTGTTTCTTTCTATTAATGACCTGGTATTTTCGATGTCTGAATAATAGACGTTGGGTTTTGTGTCGATTTTCGGAGTCGGAAAAACCCGGGTCGTTACAGTTGGTATCAGAGCATAAGGTTAAGTGATTACCTTGGCTCTGTGGCGTGACTCAATAGAGATGGAGTTAGTAATACTCTAGATTGAGTTTTAGTGTATATATATGAGCGCGTATTTGTAAATTGATATAAAAAGCATTTTATATTGTGTTGATTGATCTGGTGAGTGGTATATAAATTCCAGATCGACGCGTTTAGCTGACGAGGTCGATAGGGATTTATAAACGCTTGGATAGAGAATTTCGACATAGTATTGTTTTGAAAGAGAGTAAATGAGATAATTTTACTCGAAATATATTTTGATATAAAGAAAACATATATATTGGAATTATCTAGTATATATTGAATGTGTTGGGTGAACTTATGATCAAATAAGATTTATAATTGAATTGGTTATATAAATAACCAATCGAAATAATTTATAAATATAATATGTAAAATCAGATGAACTGAATCTGAAATTTAAACCAGAATTGGAATAAAAATTATGAAACATGAAAATGTTTGTAAATGAAATTTGAATTAAATATATGGAATTTTAAGATCCTGGGGAAATTTTGAAATATTATCCAAGTTTCGAAAGGATATTTTTGAAGTAAATAAAAGTATTTGAATATGAGTTTTGAAAGTGATATAGTATTGAACTCACTTTGATCGCTGGAAAATAATTCCGATGATGAACCGCGGCATCATCGGTGTTCGTTTTCGAGTTTCTAAGTGACGGATTACTACCAAAGATTTTGTTTTGAAATAAGTTGTTCAGAAATTCAAATGTTTTGAATTGCTATGTTATGAATATATATGTATATTATTTCAAACTTATTTGAAACAAAACCTCAGGAATTTGAATTCTGAAATTTAAAATTTACTTATGAAGTCAATAAACAGCGAATTTAAATAAGTCAAATAAAATTTGAGTTGAATGGAAGCCAAGTAAGTGGAAATCGTACTGGAATAAGGATTTGACTTGACCAAGTAGTTGAGTTGTGAATTGAGATTGGGAATGGAACCAAACTTGGATGGGAAATTTGATTATTTGGAATTGGAATTGAACTGGAGTTTGAAAAAGAAATTTGAGTTGGGATTATTGATTGAGAATAAACTGACTGGAGATCAGTTGGAGAAGCATTTGGGTATGCTGAATGGATTGCAAATGGAAGCGAGAAAGTTGGATGTCCAATGAAGGGAGAAGGTCCAGAGTGGCGTGTTGTAGTAGTACCGAATGAACCGTGCAGCGGAAAGGTTGACGAAATTCTCCGAAAATTAAAATTTTTAGAATTTTGAAAATTTTCGTTATAAAGAAGGGAATTAATATTTTGATCAGTTCAGTTGAAACTGAAATTATGAACTAAACCAAAAAGATTTTTAATCTGTTTACAACAGAGATTGTAGCATTTTCCCCATCTTAGCAATTTCGAGGACGAAATTATTTTAAGGGGGAAGGAATGTAATGTCCCGCATTTTTACCGGTTCGTAATTGAATATTTAAATCAGTTTAAATATTGAATTCGTGTTATAAGTGGATTTATATATTAATTAAACGGAGTTGAACGTATAAAAATGTATATTAAATATAATCGAGCTCATAACGACGCTGTAGTTCGTAATTTAACGTTCTGAACTTCAACTGAGTGTACATAATTCGTTATAAGTCGGATTTCTACAAAACAAGAAACGGTCAAATCTGTTGAACTGTATTTCTCTAATGGATGTAGAAAATCGAGATTTCGAATTATATATTGAATGTTATGTCCAAATTAAATATTCAGGAAAACAGCGGTATATTCGTTTTTGGCCATAACGGTTTATTTGAAATAACTACACACCGGATTCGAATTTGGACAAGGTTCTTTTGAGGCGTAGTGATAATTTAATTTTTAGAATTTTACTGTAATTTTTAATTAATTAAATACACAATTTTTTATTTGGAGTATTTTGCACCCTATATCAATATTTTGGGATTTCAAAATATGAGTCAACCTATCGATATTATTATACTTTTGGGATCGTGGCACCTCATTGGACACAACCGTGATCTTATTTCTGTCCATAGCAGCTCATACATGAACGAAATCTTATATAATGCGGTAGTCTAAAATATGAAACATAGAATATATGATTACCCATTAATGGAAATTCCTGAAGTCCATTGTCATGAAGGGTTCACAATTGTGGATACTCGATCAAACACTCAAACAAGAATTCCGAAAATACAAAGTAACATCTCAATGTTGTGTCCATCAATAGACTAGACTATGATTCAATACTCTACTCTGAAGTATGCTTAACAGCTAAGTTTTAGTGTGTTTTCAAATCACAGGAACCTACTCTTCATCGTGCAGACCCATTTCCTATCACCTACCTAAGCTGCAGACGTTTTGTCAACTATGTATGTACACCCAGATCTATATGATTGAACACCTACTGTCTAATACTTAATACTTAAGAAAGAGGAAAGCCAAACAGTACCCTAATAACGTGCCTGTCTGTACAAACATTGACACAGGGACATGCTAAGTTCAAATCAATACAGCCAACCCTATTCTACTATGACCCGAATACGTGCGTGCCAAGGATCATTGTCCTATATAAACAGCAGACAGACTTCATTATTACAGAAGCAAACAACAACTTATAAAAAAAAAAAAACACTGTCATTTTTCTTACCAGTAAATTCTAATACTAAGATTCTCAAAGAAAATTATATTTGAAATCCCGTTCTCTTTCCCTTGATCTCCATATAGTCTTCAGTTGAAGCTCACCGATTAGGATCTTGGAGCTGTTCGGTTTTCGTAGAGGTGAGCGTGTTTGCATGAGTGTCAAATATGAAGAAGGGACAAATTGTTTGAGTAGTAGGCTCCAAGTAGAAAGAATTAAAGAAGAGGGAGCGAATCATTCACTGGGAATGTGCGGTTGCGGATTTAAGAGGGGTACAACGTTGTAACACCCCACCTCCGCCAGGGTCACTCGCAAAGGAATGCACTAGCTTTGGAGGGGCATTATTGGTAAACATGCATAATGATATAGCAAGGCAGGACATGACATATATATATATATATGTAAATAAACAGGGTAAGTAAATAAAACAGCGGAAGACTTTTAAACCATTTCAAAACACAAGTCTGGTACATCAAAATGTCAATTTCCCAATATTACAAGTCTAGATAAAAACATCATCTGATAAACTGAAAATACATAAGTACTATCCCCAAATAAGAGTGATAAACCATAGCGGGCTCAAGTCCGAAGCATACTCGAGCTATCCAAGGAAGCGGCTAAAATCCAAGCTAGGCTCCAGTATTCCCTCCCTGAGAACCTGGGGGGGGGGAAACGGAAGAAAAGAGGCGAAACAAAACGGGTCAGTCAAAAAGACTGAGTAAGCCCTGCTACGATCAGTCTATAAACTAATAAAGTTAACATCATGATGGAAACTGAGATATAGATAACAACATACTGGCATGGTAAATTACCTACAAGATATATAGAGGTATCATCGCATAAAACAAGGTTAAGTTTTGCACCACGGTGTACTAGCAAACCAACATAACAGGTATTGATCCCTTAGCCCAAATTTTGGCCCAATAACATGAAGTGACCTTAGTATAAGGTCCAACCCAACGGTCTAGTTGATCGGCTCCCTATAAGCCTAACACGTCAAGTGTTGATGTCCATACGGCCCACATATGGATGTAGGTAGTCTGTGCTGGGCCCACCTTTGGGTGTATCAAGCCCTCGGTTGTCGACCCCGGACACTTAAGCAATAATGCACAGCCCTAACCTACTGGTACCCGTGCCTCGAGTTTGTCCAACATCGGACTACGTGCACGTCCGTAGCCCGCCGGACCCGCACCGCTGTACCACTCGGCCATCGCCCTTTGGTCGTTTACATCCGTCCAGTAATCGTGCCCCGCCCTAGCCTAGTTTCTAGGGTTGTGATGATACCAAACTGGGATTACTGCCGGAACAGACCCGCCGCTAGGGTTTCCTAAGAGGGTTAAGTGTGATTTAACCCTTCACTAATCCTGGATTAAACTGGTTAAGTGTGGCTTAACCCCATTCTAATCCCTTGAACTCCCAAATGGATTAAACTAGTTAAGTGTAGCTAACGGTTCACAACTTAACCACATTCTAATCCCTTGAACTCCCAAATTGGTTAAGTATCAGTGGACCCTGACTTAACCCTAATCATGAGGCATTAATTAATTTAATGCACCTTAACCTCTCACATTAGACCTTGTTGTGGTTACTAGTTAGGCCGGGCGGGTCCGGGTAGCTTTACACCACAACTTGGTCTAACCTCGGGTCTTGGCACCCCATGCCCAACTTCTCACATTGGGTCCTATTGTTTGTAGCCACTAGTTAAGCCGGTCGGTTCCGGGTAGAATTACGCTACAAACTCAACCCAACCTCGAGTTGGCCACACTTATGTTTTCTAAGTGTCATGTCCACTTTATTTCAAAACATAATTACAAGTCAACAATTACTTGGGTAAACCTAACTTAATAGGTAAATTCCCAAGGGGTAGACCTAACTTAATAGGTAAATTCCCAATCTTATATTTTCATGTATTTTAAGTTTACCCCAAAACCCCCAACGTCATTCTATCGCTTACATATTCGTGGTAACGCATAAAGGATAGGAAGAGGGAACTTGGCACAACATACATGATAAACTTGCACAACAATCATGCATAACATGTTGGACTTGCATAACTTAGCATAGTGATCTTGCATATTACCATAAACATGCATAACATGTTAAACTTGCATAACTTAGCATAGTGAACTTGCATATTACCTTAATCATGCATAACTTGTCAAACATGCACAACTTGTCATTTTAAACTTGCATAAACATGCACAACTTGTCAAAACATGCACAACTTGTCAAAACATGCACAACTTGTCATTTTAAACTTGCATAAATATGCATAACTCAATAAACATACAAATCATGGCTTAGCAAACTTGCATCAACATGCATAACTTAATAAACATACAAATCATGGCTTAGCAAACTTGCATAAACATGCATAACTTAATAAACATACAAACCATGGCTTAACAAACTTGCATAAACATGCATAACTTATAAATCTTGCAAATCATGGCTTAGTATACATGCATAACTTAATAGATTTGCAAATCATGGCTTAGTACCCTTGCATAACATGCACAACTCAATAAACATACATAAACCCCAACTTTCATCACACATTAACTTTATAGTTTCTAAATGAGGGTAAGAGGGCTTACAATGTTTATGCGGACTCAAATGAGTATAACCAATGCAAGAAACCCCTTATGCAACTAATTAAAGCCCCCAAATGCAAGCAAACTTGATCAAGACTCCTCCTTTATGATGCCAATAGAAAAATAAGCCTTTAATGCAAGCTAAGGAGGATCATACAAGCCTAAATACCCTTGTATGCATGGAAATCTCTTAGGGATTTGATTAGGAATTGTATGAAGAGGGTGGAGGCCATGAGAGTTTAGATTTTGGCATAGTTTTGTTGCTAGAATGATTTATGGGGTTTAAGGGTAGGATTAGGGGCTTATTTATAGAAGATTAGAGTGATTTAGACCATAGGATTAACCCTAGGTGAATTTTGGCCCGTCAGATTTAGGAACTCTCTAGAACCAGACCACACAACCAAGCCCAAACCAAAGAGGTGCGCCAGGCTAATCTGCCTGGCTACCCCCTGTCGACAGGGCTGTCGACAGGGCAGTCGACTCCCTGGGGACCCTGTCGACAGGCCTGTCGACATGGGGCCCCTGGCGGGAATTTTCCCGCCTTGGCCCAGCTGGCCCAATTCTTTAAATTTGAATCTGTTTTTACTTAGGATTTTTCTGAAGACTTCAATGGGCCTTAACTGGGTCATACGGACTCCGATTTCCGAAAACTCGGACTCTATTTCGCGTATTTTTCCGAGACGAACGCAATGGCATAGCCCGTTTCCCTTGATTCACATTTTATAATTTAATTCTGCCTCAATTTATGTTATAACAGATTATTAGAAATACGGGTTGTTACATTCTCCCCTCCTTAAAGGATTTCGTCCCCGAAATCTTCAAGTTAGGAAGAACGTATCCTACCATCCAATCATCCATCTACTCAAAGCATCATCCACGAGCAATCATTGTCCTTAAAAGATTCTAAATGTGGTATGAACATATGCAAAAGTGTGTGTATATGTACTTATCTAATGCAAAGATCAGGCGGTTACTGATACAGTAAACCTCCTTAATGCATATGTATGTTAGTGAAAATCAGGCGGTTACTGATACAGTAAACCTCCTTAATGCATATGTATGTCAGTGAAATGAATCCATATGTATGCAAATTCCTACCATAATTTATGGTATCTATATGAGTGCACATAACATTCATCCATATGCAACATCCATGTGATAACACACAATTTCCAGCCATGAATAAGCATAAACACTCATGCGTATGCAATATGAGGAGTGTGCGAGCCGATCTAGTGCCTAATCGTGTATAATGCATCCACGAGCAACCACTTGCAAACACTTGCAGCCACTTGCAACCATCAAGCATAACATGTTTCAAACACATGTTTCAACCAAAAGGGTTTCTACCTAAGGTTCTCATGACAAGATAGACACGATAAACTAGATAAACTAGATAAACTAGATAAACTAGGTAAACTCCTTTTTGGATTACAAGAAATCCATTCAAACTTCGACATATAGTACTAACCGATGAGTCTTAACCCCCTTATGGAGTTTACAACAGAAATAGGGTCGAGAATGGGACCGAGAGGATATATACAAAAGATAACTTGCAAGCAAGCTCCACAGGAAAACAAGGATCAAGGACGCACTCTTAAAAGAGATATGATGCGCGTATCTAGTCTTAACTCCACTGTGCTTTGACTATCTTTCACTTCATGATTCCTTGGCTTCCTAACTCCTATTTCCCAAATTCGAGTTGGAACTCATTTCATTATCGCCTCTCGTCTTTCTTTTCCACTTATTCTTCTTTCTGTATACTTGGCTTAACCATACTATAACCTTATGATTTTATGCAAGCTCTCCAAAATTCACTAGTGAATCCTGGATCTCGTCCACTTACTATGAAGTATTCCACGCAGCAGAACTTTCCTTGAAAATACCAATCCACGTTGCTAGTTGCCCCTCTAAACGTGATCTTCTATAACCCGTGCTTAAATCGAAATGAACCATCCGCCTATGAGTGATAGGCCATGCCTAGATTCAGTTGCCTACTCATGGCTTCCTGTAGGCTATTTCAAAACTGGCCAACTTCTTGAGGGTAAACCGTTGCTAACCATGATGCAGTCCTCTCGCTCTTCACCGGACTGAAATGAGCACTCTTCGTGAGTCTACCTATTATGACCCACATATCCGTACTCCCTTTCTTTGATCTAGGTAGTCTATCCACATACTCTATCGAGACGTTTCATATTTCCTTTGCGGAACCTCCAATGGAGGTAACGGCCCGCTGGGCTCCTATGACTTGGCCTTAACCTGGTGGCACAACATGCATCCTGAGACCAACTCGGCCACCTCCCCGAGTGATGCGTATCTTCAAGAACCTTCTTTACCAAGTCTTTCACTCGAGGAACACATAATCTCTCATCGCGCCTTAGTCATCCCTCGTCATCTATAATATATCTAGTGAGGTGACTCAACATCTCGCCTCGAACCAACTGGTCCATGTTCTTGACTAACTGCGGGTCTTCTTCCTATGAAACCCCCCTTCTTGACCCAGAAGAGTAAGTCTAAGCTCCGGGAATGCTAACTAACTAGCCAAACGGAGGAAGCTTCTTACTTCAATTGCCCTTCTCAGAGCTTTCCGGTCTCAAACCGCAGCCACTTTAGCGGAATCCACCGCTAAGCCTTACTTAGGAACTATGTGCCCAGGAAATCCAACTCCTTTCCTCCAAAGTGACATTTGGAGAACTTGACCTTCCACTGGTGGCTCTAAGCGTATCCATCTCTTCCTTGAGATGTATAGCATGTTCTTCCTCGTTCTTTTGAGGAGATCAAAATATCGTCTATGACGACCATGACAAACTTGTTCAAGGACTCCCTAAACACCCTACCCATCCAGTTCACGTAATATGCGGGTGCCTTAGTCAAACCAAATAGCATGACTAGTCATTCTAAAAATCCATCTAGAGTCCTAAACGCAGTCTTGTCAATTCCATCCTCAGCCCTCCTAAGCTGATGGAATCTGGTAACTGGATCAAAAGAAAACAGATGCTCCTACAAGCTGATCGAACAAATCATCGATCCTTGGTAACGGTTATCTATTCCTCTTACGATAATCAACACATAAGCGAAACAAACTGTCCACGTCAGTAACGAATACTACTGGAGCACCCTACTCGAAAATGCTTCGTCTCAGGAAGTTCTTTTCAAGCAACTCCTTGACTTGCTTTCTTAATTCTCACCTCGTGAGGTCATGTGCCTAACCGGCCACGAAACTGGCTTGGTATTATCAACCAGATAATACGGAAATCTATCCTACGTCTAAGGGTAACCCCTTCACTTTCCCCAAGATATCAGGATATTCTCGGACCACCCTCAAAGATTTCAAACTATCGATAGACGAGTTGAGGGATTCAAGATAACATAACATGACGGGACCCATAGGGTTGCTAGAAATTTCTAGGGTATTACCGAGGCGAGTCATGAGCCCCACACCCTATATACAAAAACCCAGAATGGCTCCAAAATAGGACGACCATTCCATGCCCAAAACCAACCCATATCCCCCGAAACCGAGAATATAAACATCCCACGAGAATTCTATACTCAAGATAGAAATTTTCAAATCCACTCAGACCACAGACAGGCGGGCAGAACCCCCAATTGGATTTGAAACACATACGGGATCATCAACTACACTAGTACTTAGGTGCAAAACTTTCAATCGGATCAGATGAAATAAAATTATGCGATGTGCCAGAATCAAACAAAGTTCGAACAGGGAAAATCAGAAAATGTAAACAAGATTTTCAACAGGAACACTACCTCTATCATGAGCTGGAAGGACGGGGTTGAGGGGATGAATTCGCCCTCCAGATAGTCCTGCACACTGAGTCTGACCTTGCCCTTGTTTCCTTGGGCAATCCTTGCTGAAATGTCCAAACTCACCACAATCAAAGCATTCGCCCCGCTTTCTCTTCTCCTTCTTCCTACATTCCCTGGCTATATGTCCAACTTTACCACAGAAGTTACATTTCATATTCTTGCCCCGTTTCCTGGAATTTACTCTTTTGCCTTGAGACTCATTTGCCTTGACCTCTTTCTTGTCATTGTTATCTTCTTCTTGTAGTAGGGCCAAATTCACCAAATTCTCGAAAGTCGCCCCCAAGGGTATATGAGACAGGGCCAAATCACGTAATGGCTCGTTTAATCCTAGAGCAAAGTGTAGGGCCTTCTCCTGAGCTGTATTAACCAAGTCTAAATCGACACGAGCCAGTTGATTAAACTTATCTATGTATTCCCTAATAGTCATATCCCCTTGCTTCAGTGATAAGAATCTCAGTCCAAACCTTCCTCTAAAGTCATCCCAAGTCTCAATTGGCCTAGTCGCGGTGGTGACTACCCACCAACGTGCAGCTTCTTCCCTTAGCAACCATACTGCTAATAAAACCTTCCTGCGGTCACCTATATCAAAGGTGGCTAAAAGATCTTCGGTCTCTTTCAACCAATTCCCTGCTTCTACAAAAGTCTCTGTTCCATTAAAATTCTTGCCACCCATCCTCTTAAAGTTCTTGCAAGTTTCCGCAAAATCCGCTTGTGGAGGCTGAGGGGGAAGAGGAACATCAGCTACGGGAGGAGGAGGAGGAACAGCGGCCTCGACTGGGGGGACAACATTAGGGACACCCGGGACCGGTGCCGTGACTTCCAAGTACCGACGAAACCAATCGGGTATCGTCACTCCTCCGGGCAAGATGAGATTATCAGACATGCTGGAAACGAAAAGAAAAGAGTTCAAACGAGGAGTCAAAGGATAGTGCTAATGGCTTTTGGGGAATAGCCTTTTAAAAATAACTAGACTTTTCTTTGGAAAATACTTAATACTTGGTTTTGAAAATAGTTTTTCAAAAGTTTTAAAAACCTTTTTATCCCTTCTCGCAAACCATATGCTCTGATACCAAATGTAACACCCCACCTCCGCCAGGGTCACTCGCAAAGGAATGCACTAGCTTTGGAGGGGCATTATTGGTAAACATGCATAATGATATAGCAAGGCAGGACATGACATATATATATATGTAAATAAACAGGGTAAGTAAATAAAACAGCGGAAGACTTTTAAACCATTTCAAAACACAAGTCTGGTACATCAAAATGTCAATTTCCCAATATTACAAGTCTAGATAAAAACATCATCTGATAAACTGAAAATACATAAGTACTATCCCCAAATAAGAGTGATAAACCATAGCGGGCTCAAGTCCAAAGCATACTCGAGCTATCCAAGGAAGCGGCTAAAATCCAAGCTAGGCTCCAGTATTCCCTCCCTGAGAACCTGGGGGGGGAAACGGAAGAAAAGAGGCGAAACAAAACGGGTCAGTCAAAAAGACTGAGTAAGCCCTGCTACGATCAGTCTATAAACTAATAAAGTTAACATCATGATGGAAACTGAGATATAGATAACAACATACTGGCATGGTAAATTACCTACAAGATATATAGAGGTATCATCGCATAAAACAAGGTTAAGTTTTGCACCACGGTGTACTAGCAAACCAACATAACAGGTATTGATCCCTTAGCCCAAACTTTGGCCCAATAACATGAAGTGACCTTAGTATAAGGTCCAACCCAACGGTCTAGTTGATCGGCTCCCTATAAGCCTAACACGTCAAGTGTTGATGTCCATACGGCCCACATATGGATGTAGGTAGTCTGTGCTGGGCCCACCTTTGGGTGTATCAAGCCCTCGGTTGTCGACCCCGGACACTTAAGCAATAATGCACAGCCCTAACCTACTGGTACCCGTGCCTCGAGTTTGTCCAACATCGGACTACGTGCACGTCCGTAGCCCGCCGGACCCGCACCGCTGTACCACTCGGCCATCGCCCTTTGGTCGTTTACATCCGTCCAGTAATCGTGCCCCGCCCTAGCCTAGTTTCTAGGGTTGTGATGATACCAAACTGGGATTACTGCCGGAACAGACCCGCCGCTAGGGTTTCCTAAGAGGGTTAAGTGTGATTTAACCCTTCACTAATCCTGGATTAAACTGGTTAAGTGTGGCTTAACCCCATTCTAATCCCTTGAACTCCCAAATGGATTAAACTAGTTAAGTGTAGCTAACGGTTCACAACTTAACCACATTCTAATCCCTTGAACTCCCAAATTGGTTAAGTATCAGTGGACCCTGACTTAACCCTAATCATGAGGCATTAATTAATTTAATGCACCTTAACCTCTCACATTAGACCTTGTTGTGGTTACTAGTTAGGCCGGGCGGGTCCGGGTAGCTTTACACCACAACTTGGTCTAACCTCGGGTCTTGGCACCCCATGCCCAACTTCTCACATTGGGTCCTATTGTTTGTAGCCACTAGTTAAGCCGGTCGGTTCCGGGTAGAATTACGCTACAAACTCAACCCAACCTCGAGTTGGCCACACTTATGTTTTCTAAGTGTCATGTCCACTTTATTTCAAAACATAATTACAAGTCAACAATTACTTGGGTAAACCTAACTTAATAGGTAAATTCCCAAGGGGTAGACCTAACTTAATAGGTAAATTCCCAATCTTATATTTTCATGTATTTTAAGTTTACCCCAAAACCCCCAACGTCATTCTATCGCTTACATATTCGTGGTAACGCATAAAGGATAGGAAGAGGGAACTTGGCACAACATACATGATAAACTTGCACAACAATCATGCATAACATGTTGGACTTGCATAACTTAGCATAGTGATCTTGCATATTACCATAAACATGCATAACATGTTAAACTTGCATAACTTAGCATAGTGAACTTGCATATTACCTTAATCATGCATAACTTGTCAAACATGCACAACTTGTCATTTTAAACTTGCATAAACATGCACAACTTGTCAAAACATGCACAACTTGTCAAAACATGCACAACTTGTCATTTTAAACTTGCATAAATATGCATAACTCAATAAACATACAAATCATGGCTTAGCAAACTTGCATCAACATGCATAACTTAATAAACATACAAATCATGGCTTAGCAAACTTGCATAAACATGCATAACTTAATAAACATACAAACCATGGCTTAACAAACTTGCATAAACATGCATAACTTATAAATCTTGCAAATCATGGCTTAGTATACATGCATAACTTAATAGATTTGCAAATCATGGCTTAGTACCCTTGCATAACATGCACAACTCAATAAACATACATAAACCCCAACTTTCATCACACATTAACTTTATAGTTTCTAAATGAGGGTAAGAGGGCTTACAATGTTTATGCGGACTCAAATGAGTATAACCAATGCAAGAAACCCCTTATGCAACTAATTAAAGCCCCCAAATGCAAGCAAACTTGATCAAGACTCCTCCTTTATGATGCCAATAGAAAAATAAGCCTTTAATGCAAGCTAAGGAGGATCATACAAGCCTAAATACCCTTGTATGCATGGAAATCTCTTAGGGATTTGATTAGGAATTGTATGAAGAGGGTGGAGGCCATGAGAGTTTAGATTTTGGCATAGTTTTGTTGCTAGAATGATTTATGGGGTTTAAGGGTAGGATTAGGGGCTTATTTATAGAAGATTAGAGTGATTTAGACCATAGGATTAACCCTAGGTGAATTTTGGCCCGTCAGATTTAGGAACTCTCTAGAACCAGACCACACAACCAAGCCCAAACCAAAGAGGTGCGCCAGGCTAATCTGCCTGGCTACCCCCTGTCGACAGGGCTGTCGACAGGGCAGTCGACTCCCTGGGGACGCTGTCGACAGGCCTGTCGACATGGGGCCCCTGGCGGGAATTTTCCCGCCTTGGCCCAGCTGGCCCAATTCTTTAAATTTGAATCTGTTTTTACTTAGGATTTTTCTGAAGACTTCAATGGGCCTTAACTGGGTCATACGGACTCCGATTTCCGAAAACTCGGACTCTATTTCGCGTATTTTTCCGAGACGAACGCAATGGCATAGCCCGTTTCCCTTGATTCACATTTTATAATTTAATTCTGCCTCAATTTATGTTATAACAGATTATTAGAAATACGGGTTGTTACAAACGTGAGTCTATTTGCATGATAATGAAATTCTATGAGGTGTTTGACAACGGAGATAAAGAGTCCATGTTAAGTTGCTGTGTGGTGTAAAACGTGGAGAAGGAGGGAGGACTTTGATAAGGAAGACATGAATGAGATGATGTTGTCAGGAGGTCAAGTGGTGCCTGTTGGTGTCGGAGTAGTTGAGGCTTGAACGAGCAGGTCACGGCCACAAAAATTTACAAACTATATATTGGTTTGTTTGGAAGGGAGTCCAACGATCATGGTTTCAATGATTTTCATGGGTCAAAATATTCATTCTTTTTCGGTCATGAGATACTAGAGAAGAAGCAAACGAAGGGGAATACAAATAGAAAGAGGAACGTGTCTGGCATGGGTCATTGGCGTGTACGGGAGGGAGCATTGTCTCGAGATTGTAGAGGAAGAGTAGTGGGGGTTGTGAACGTGTTGAGTAGTTGTTATTTTGCAGGGGCTCATGGCGAGCGCGTTCAGCGAGTCTTGGTGCGGTATGGGAATACTTGAAGTCGCGGATCCCTGTAGATGTTGTAACACAAGGTTGGTCTAAACATGTGCTAAGGAAGTTTAGAGGAGAGGTTTGAACGTTTGGTGCTAGTTTTCTGAAATCGGAAAACAGAACGGTAGTCACGGAAATGGAGAAAATAAAGTGGTTTCATATTTACATGGTGAGGTTGGGTTATTATTGCTGAGAAGTGAAATGATGTTGGGGTATTCAGAAAAGAGCAGCAGCAGATGATTACGTGAACAAAGTGGTGGAAGCACGGTGGTAATGAAAAAGCATCAACCGAGTTCAAATTGGAACGGGAGTAGCTAATCACGTTTTAACGATGGTTAAGGAATTGGATCAAATCAGTCACAATGGAATCATAACGACGAAAGCTACGTCATGAGACTGGTTTCGCTGAAAGCTGAGCCACTGGAGTTTCGTGATAAAATCAACCGACGCAAATCGTTATTTAACGGTTAACGCGCCAAGGTGAGTAAATTCACTAACCCTGTTTTAATTAAAATATTTTAATTATATATTTAAATAATGGTTGAATGCTGCGTGTTGGTTGTTTAGGCAGATTATGGTTAAATTGGTTGAAATATTATATGTCGTTGCATACATACACATCATTGGTTGGACTGATTCCATCGATTATAATATTTCCTGGTATGGAATCAGTGTTAATTGTTGACTAACATCGGTGGATGCAGGAAACCGGTTGGTGGGATCCAACCGGATTCCTCAATATTTATTTGTACTGTTTGTTTTATATAAATGCACTATTTGAACCCAAATGACATTTGAAACCTTGTGTTTATATTAGCGTTGAATGGAAATTCAAACGTTATTTTGATTTAACCAGTAGACGGTATCAATTAAGAAAGTGGCAACAACCAACCGTAAATGTAGCATTTGTTTTAACCGCTATTGTTTTACCAAAATCCCACCGTGTGCGAAGCACATGTTTCATCGTACTTACTAAATGATTTGGTAAAGTGGACTCTTATATAAATGAGATTAACAAGTAAGTAGGCGGAGATTAACTTGATGATTAATAACAAGGATTTATTGTTCTAAGAACAATTAAATGAGATATTTACAAATAGATTATGGTTTATTTCATATTAAGTAAGATTTGTTAAAATCAATTATTGTTTATTTAATAGTAAATGAGATTATTTAGAAATAAATTATTTTTCTATAGTAATCGATACAAGTGAAATTATTTGGATTAATAAATGTTATTTATTCAAAATGAAAAGCTTTGTTAGAATTGATTAGTTGGTAAATCATGGCTAAATATTTACCAAGCAAACTGTTTTGATCAATAATTGGTTATTTAATTAAGTTAGATTGGGCTGATTTATCTAATGTAATAAAATTGACGAATAGTTGATTTAATTTAAATAAGATTCTAAAGTATAAGGGATTTGTCCAAGGAAGACAAAGCGAAGAGGAATGTTTAAAAAGATATTTGTCTAAGGAAGACGAAGCGGAGAGAAATGTTTAAAATGGATTTGAATAAGGAAGTTGAAGCTAATGTAAATAACCGAGTTTTCAAAATAAGAATATGGCGTCATAAAACCATATTTAAAATATAGCAAGAAGTACGGTTGACGGATTTTAAGGTATAAGGGGTTAGAGTTACGAACTTATATTTATTCTAAGATAAGAATGTTGTTGTTCAAGGTCTGAGAGGTAATTAAAATACCCCAACTTGAACGGCTTCACTATTATCGAGGGATGGTATTTTTTTGTAACAGAAAGAGATGTCAAGATTTTTGTAACAGAAAGAGATGTCAAGATTTTTGTAACGGAAAGAGGTGACGGGATTAGTTATAAAGTGGAATATGGTAGCGTATTGCAAATCTGTAAACTATAGCGATAAAATAGCGCTGTTGACTAGGCTTAAGCGTGACTATTATGTTGAGATTAGCTATAAAGAAGAATATTACAGCGTCTGACAAGTTTTTGAACTATAGCGATAAATTAGCGCTGTTGACCAAGCTTAAGCGTGATTATGAGATATAGCACTATTCCCTAGAGAGGTTTGAAACTCACTTAGCCAAGTGATAAGGAAATAATTATGTTTTTCCGAAGAAGTGATACAGTTGGATTTGGCTTTGTCGAATTGTATGTATATAATCGATAGTGATATTTATTGTTAAAACCAAGTTGGTTTGATTTAATGGGATCAGTTTCTATGAGAGATAACATTTGCGGTTTAAAGTGAATTATGTTTGAAAAGCAATCATTGTAGAATTAAATGGTTATTGGAAATATTTTCCAATATAAATGATGCATATACAGAAAATTTGAAGTGTGTAAAAGCGAGAAATGTTTTCGAACGTTAATGACATATGGTTTCAAGAATATGAAAAAAATAAGGTTTTGTAATATTTGGAAATGTTTTCCAGAGCGTGAAGGGCTTAACGAGCTTTGAGAAAATATCTAGGATGATATAGGAAACGGGAAAATATTAGAAAGGGCCAGCGATGTGTGATGTTTGAATGGATGTTGTTTTTACTTCGATAGTTAAATAACCGACTATCGAAGTGTTTTGACCCTCGTTGTCAATACGGAGAGACCGGTTGGATACATTATCCAAAACCACTCCGTATAGGCATAAGCGCTGCGAATTATGCTGAAGAAAATTGAAGACGGGGTGAAATGCAAGGGTCGTCCTGTTCAGAATGGTGCTTTCTGTTTGTCCAGACCCAGGACAACTTGTATGGATGAATGCCTGACAGCGTATTCTTAGAAGATCACATAAGACGATCTTTTTAAGGGTATTACGTCTGGTGGCGGAGAAATTCGTATCTCTTAGCTTTTATACCCGTAATATTTTTGGAAAGATCAACTAGTGATTTGACGGGTTTGACGATGTGGCATTCAAAGTGTATGGTGGCCAGACGTTTTAAAAGATAGACGTAGCCTCAAGCTTCACAACCGGGAAATGACAAAAATCGGGCAGGCAGCATGGCTATGTGGGTCGCTCCCATTAGGGTGTATAATCACCTATCTAGAGAATTCCTTTTGTTTATAAATCTATCGATTCTGCCCATTCGGGAACGGTGGTTTGAGCCCAACCGTTGGTGATATACATTCGATACACTCAAGCGAAATGAGTGGTCGGTCATGTGTGGGCCGGGTTGCAAGACGTTCTTGTTGAACCCAGTGTATTCGCCTCTAGAGATACATCATCGGAAGGTGGTCCCATACCTTGTCATAGTTGGAATCCAATCTCCAATAAGCGCCCTGCGGTTTTTGATTTTATACTATATATGTAGAGCGTGAGATGCAAGCGTTCTACTATTTGGTTATTTACTTGATTAGACATTATTATAATATCACTGGATTTTGATATCAAAATATTTTGGGTTATAGTAAGGTAAAAACCGTCCGTGTTTATGTGTGGGCTGGTCTTACTATTATCCTTTTTGTTTCAAAAAGGATTTTCAAAGTAAAACCGAATGGTTGGAGTTTACTCACACCAGTCCCATGACTGACCCAGAGTTTATTTTGTTTGTTTTTCCCTAAACTCTTGGGTGCCCAAATTTGTACGGGCAGTCAAGTGTTTCAGGCTTTATAGATGCACTTGGAGGAGCTTGAAGCAGGAATCTTCAATGTTGGTTATTTAGGGTTATCTCCGCTGTCTGAAATGTTATGTTGTACTCTGATATGGTATGTATATACAAATCAGATTTGTATATCAAAGTTATGTTATATAATATATTTTATTCATTCCGCTGTGAGATGCGTGTTTACTCTGATTATGCTCAGTTGTGTTCTTCTTCTTCTTCTTCTATTCTATTAGTTCTATCTTATCTTTCTCATCCTCTTGTTTCTTTCTATTAATGACCTGGTATTTTCGATGTCTGAATAATAGACGTTGGGTTTTGTGTCGATTTTCGGAGTCGGAAAAACCCGGGTCGTTACAGTTGGTATCAGAGCATAAGGTTAAGTGATTACCTTGGCTCTGTGGCGTGACTCAATAGAGATGGAGTTAGTAATACTCTAGATTGAGTTTTAGTGTATATATATGAGCGCGTATTTGTAAATTGATATAAAAAGCATTTTATATTGTGTTGATTGATCTGGTGAGTGGTATATAAATTCCAGATCGACGCGTTTAGCTGACGAGGTCGATAGGGATTTATAAACGCTTGGATAGAGAATTTCGACATAGTATTGTTTTGAAAGAGAGTAAATGAGATAATTTTACTCGAAATATATTTTGATATAAAGAAAACATATATATTGGAATTATCTAGTATATATTGAATGTGTTGGGTGAACTTATGATCAAATAAGATTTATAATTGAATTGGTTATATAAATAACCAATCGAAATAATTTATAAATATAATATGTAAAATTAGATGAACTGAATCTGAAATTTAAACCAGAATTGGAATAAAAATTATGAAACATGAAAATGTTTGTAAATGAAATTTGAATTAAATATATGGAATTTTAAGATCCTGGGGAAATTTTGAAATATTATCCAAGTTTCGAAAGGATATTTTTGAAGTAAATAAAAGTATTTGAATATGAGTTTTGAAAGTGATATAGTATTGAACTCACTTTGATCGCTGGAAAATAATTCCGATGATGAACCGCGGCATCATCGGTGTTCGTTTTCGAGTTTCTAAGTGACGGATTACTACCAAAGATTTTGTTTTGAAATAAGTTGTTCAGAAATTCAAATGTTTTGAATTGCTATGTTATGAATATATATGTATATTATTTCAAACTTATTTGAAACAAAACCTCAGGAATTTGAATTCTGAAATTTAAAATTTACTTATGAAGTCAACAAACAGCGAATTTAAATAAGTCAAATAAAATTTGAGTTGAATGGAAGCCAAGTAAGTGGAAATCGTACTGGAATAAGGATTTGACTTGACCAAGTAGTTGAGTTGTGAATTGAGATTGGGAATGGAACCAAACTTGGATGGGAAATTTGATTATTTGGAATTGGAATTGAACTGGAGTTTGAAAAAGAAATTTGAGTTGGGATTATTGATTGAGAATAAACTGACTGGAGATCAGTTGGAGATGTATTTGGGTATGATGAATGGATTGCAAATGGAAGCGAGAAAGTTGGATGTCCAATGAAGGGAGAAGGTCCAGAGTGGCGTGTTGTAGTAGTACCGAATGAACCGTGCAGCGGAAAGGTTGACGAAATTCTCCGAAAATTAAAATTTTTAGAATTTTGAAAATTTTCGTTATAAAGAAGGGAATTAATATTTTGATCAGTTCAGTTGAAACTGAAATTATGAACTAAACCAAAAAGATTTTTAATCTGTTTACAACAGAGATTGTAGCATTTTCCCCATCTTAGCAATTTCGAGGACGAAATTATTTTAAGGGGGAAAGAATGTAATGTCCCGCATTTTTACCGGTTCGTAATTGAATATTTAAATCAGTTTAAATATTGAATTCGTGTTATAAGTGGATTTATATATTAATTAAACGGAGTTGAACGTATAAAAATGTATATTAAATATAATCGAGCTCATAACGACGCTGTAGTTCGTAATTTAACGTTCTGAACTTCAACTGAGTGTACAGAATTCGTTATAAGTCGGATTTCTACAAAACAAGAAACGGTCAAATCCGTTGAACTGTATTTCTCTAATGGATGTAGAAAATCGAGATTTCGAATTATATATTGAATGTTATGTCCAAATTAAATATTCAGGAAAACAGCGGTATATTCGTTTTTGGCTATAACGGTTTATTTGAAATAACTACACACCGGATTCGAATTTGGACAAGGTTCTTTTGAGGCGTAGTGATAATTTAATTTTTAGAATTTTACTGTAATTTTTAATTAATTAAATACACAATTTTTTATTTGGAGTATTTTGCACCCTATATCAATATTTTGGGATTTCAAAATATGAGTCAACCTATCGATATTATTATACTTTTGGGACCGTGGCACCTCATTGGACACAACCGTGATCTTATTTCTGTCCATAGCAGCTCATACATGAACGAAATCTTATATAATGCGGTAGTCTAAAATATGAAACATAGAATATATGATTACCCATTAATGGAAATTCCTGAAGTCCATTGTCATGAAGGGTTCACAATTGTGGATACTCGATCAAACACTCAAACAAGAATTCCGAAAATACAAAGTAACATCTCAATGTTGTGTCCATCAATAGACTAGACTATGATTCAATACTCTACTCTGAAGTATGCTTAACAGCTAAGTTTTAGTGTGTTTTCAAATCACAGGAACCTACTCTTCATCGTGCAGACCCATTTCCTATCACCTACCTAAGCTGCAAACGTTTTGTCAACTATGTATGTACACCCAGATCTATATGATTGAACACCTACTGTCTAATACTTAATACTTAAGAAAGAGGAAAGCCAAACAGTACCCTAATAACGTGCCTGTCTGTACAAACATTGACACAGGGACATGCTAAGTTCAAATCAATACAGCCAACCCTATTCTACTATGACCCGAATACGTGCGTGCCAAGGATCATTGTCCTATATAAACAGCAGACAGACTTCATTATTACAGAAGCAAACAACAACTTATAAAAAAAAAAAAAACACTGTCATTTTTCTTACCAGTAAATTCTAATACTAAGATTCTCAAAGAAAATTATATTTGAAATCCCGTTCTCTTTCCCTTGATCTCCGTATAGTCTTCAGTTGAAGCTCACCGATTAGGATCTTGGAGCTGTTCGGTTTTCGTAGAGGTGAGCGTGTTTGCATGAGTGTCAAATATGAAGAAGGGACAAATTGTTTGAGTAGTAGGCTCCAAGTAGAAAGAATTAAAGAAGAGGGAGCGAATCATTTACTGGGAATGTGCGGTTGCGGATTTAAGAGGGGTACAACGTGAGTCTATTTGCATGATAATGAAATTCTATGAGGTGTTTGACAACGGAGATAAAGAGTCCATGTTAAGTTGCTGTGTGGTGTAAAACGTGGAGAAGGAGGGAGGACTTTGATAAGGAAGACATGAATGAGATGATGTTGTCAGGAGGTCAAGTGGTGCCTGTTGGTGTCGGAGTAGTTGAGGCTTGAACGAGCAGGTCACGGCCACAAAAATTTACAAACTATATATTGGTTTGTTTGGAAGGGAGTCCAACGATCATGGTTTCAATGATTTTCATGGGTCAAAATATTCATTCTTTTTCGGTCATGAGATACTAGAGAAGAAGCAAACGAAGGGGAATACAAATAGAAAGAGGAACGTGTCTGGCATGGGTCATTGGCGTGTACGGGAGGGAGCATTGTCTCGAGATTGTAGAGGAAGAGTAGTGGGGGTTGTGAACGTGTTGAGTAGTTGTTATTTTGCAGGGGCTCATGGCGAGCGCGTTCAGCGAGTCTTGGTGCGGTATGGGAATACTTGAAGTCGCGGATCCCTGTAGATGTTGTAACACAAGGTTGGTCTAAACATGTGCTAAGGAAGTTTAGAGGAGAGGTTTGAACGTTTGGTGCTAGTTTTCTGAAATCGGAAAACAGAACGGTAGTCACGGAAATGGAGAAAATAAAGTGGTTTCATATTTACATGGTGAGGTTGGGTTATTATTGCTGAGAAGTGAAATGATGTTGGGGTATTCAGAAAAGAGCAGCAGCAGATGATTACGTGAACAAAGTGGTGGAAGCACGGTGGTAATGAAAAAGCATCAACCGAGTTCAAATTGGAACGGGAGTAGCTAATCACGTTTTAACGATGGTTAAGGAATTGGATCAAATCAGTCACAATGGAATCATAACGACGAAAGCTACGTCATGAGACTGGTTTCGCTGAAAGCTGAGCCACTGGAGTTTCGTGATAAAATCAACCGACGCAAATCGTTATTTAACGGTTAACGCGCCAAGGTGAGTAAATTCACTAACCCTGTTTTAATTAAAATATTTTAATTATATATTTAAATAATGGTTGAATGCTGCGTGTTGGTTGTTTAGGCAGATTATGGTTAAATTGGTTGAAATATTATATGTCGTTGCATACATACACATCATTGGTTGGACTGATTCCATCGATTATAATATTTCCTGGTATGGAATCAGTGTTAATTGTTGACTAACATCGGTGGATGCAGGAAACCGGTTGGTGGGATCCAACCGGATTCCTCAATATTTATTTGTACTGTTTGTTTTATATAAATGCACTATTTGAACCCAAATGACATTTGAAACCTTGTGTTTATATTAGCGTTGAATGGAAATTCAAACGTTATTTTGATTTAACCAGTAGACGGTATCAATTAAGAAAGTGGCAACAACCAACCGTAAATGTATCATTTGTTTTAACCGCTATTGTTTTACCAAAATCCCACCGTGTGCGAAGCACATGTTTCATCGTACTTACTAAATGATTTGGTAAAGTGGACTCTTATATAAATGAGATTAACAAGTAAGTAGGCGGAGATTAACTTGATGATTAATAACAAGGATTTATTGTTCTAAGAACAATTAAATGAGATATTTACAAATAGATTATGGTTTATTTCATATTAAGTAAGATTTGTTAAAATCAATTATTGTTTATTTAATAGTAAATGAGATTATTTAGAAATAAATTATTTTTCTATAGTAATCGATACAAGTGAAATTATTTGGATTAATAAATGTTATTTATTCAAAATGAAAAGCTTTGTTAGAATTGATTAGTTGGTAAATCATGGCTAAATATTTACCAAGCAAACTGTTTTGATCAATAATTGGTTATTTAATTAAGTTAGATTGGGCTGATTTATCTAATGTAATAAAATTGACGAATAGTTGATTTAATTTAAATAAGATTCTAAAGTATAAGGGATTTGTCCAAGGAAGACAAAGCGAAGAGGAATGTTTAAAAAGATATTTGTCTAAGGAAGACGAAGCGGAGAGAAATGTTTAAAATGGATTTGAATAAGGAAGTTGAAGCTAATGTAAATAACCGAGTTTTCAAAATAAGAATATGGCGTCATAAAACCATATTTAAAATATAGCAAGAAGTACGGTTGACGGATTTTAAGGTATAAGGGGTTAGAGTTACGAACTTATATTTATTCTAAGATAAGAATGTTGTTGTTCAAGGTCTGAGAAGTAATTAAAATACCCCAACTTGAACGGCTTCACTATTATCGAGGAATGGTATTTTTTTGTAACAGAAAGAGATGTCAAGATTTTTGTAACAGAAAGAGATGTCAAGATTTTTGTAACGGAAAGAGGTGACGGGATTAGTTATAAAGTGGAATATGGTAGCGTATTGCAAATCTGTAAACTATAGCGATAAAATAGCGCTGTTGACTAGGCTTAAGCGTGACTATTATGTTGAGATTAGCTATAAAGAAGAATATTACAGCGTCTGACAAGTTTTTGAACTATAGCGATAAATTAGCGCTGTTGACCAAGCTTAAGCGTGATTATGAGATATAGCACAATTCCCTAGAGAGGTTTGAAACTCACTTAGCCAAGTGATAAGGAAATAATTATGTTTTTCCGAAGAAGTGATACAGTTGGATTTGGCTTTGTCGAATTGTATGTATATAATCGATAATGATATTTATTGTTAAAACCAAGTTGGTTTGATTTAATGGGATCAGTTTCTATGAGAGATAACATTCGCGGTTTAAAGTGAATTATGTTTGAAAAGCAATCATTGTAGAATTAAATGGTTATTGGAAATATTTTCCAATATAAATGATGCATATACAGAAAATTTGAAGTGTGTAAAAGCGAGAAATGTTTTCGAACGTTAATGACATATGGTTTCAAGAATATGAAAAAAATAAGGTTTTGTAATATTTGGAAATGTTTTCCAGAGCGTGAAGGGCTTAACGAGCTTTGAGAAAATATCTAGGATGATATAGGAAACGGGAAAATATTAGAAAGGGCCAGCGATGTGTGATGTTTGAATGGATGTTGTTTTTACTTCGATAGTTAAATAACCGACTATCGAAGTGTTTTGACCCTCGTTGTCAATACGGAGAGACCGGTTGGATACATTATCCAAAACCACTCCGTATAGGCATAAGCGCTGCGAATTATGCTGAAGAAAATTGAAGACGGGGTGAAATGCAAGGGTCGTCCTGTTCAGAATGGTGCTTTCTGTTTGTCCAGACCCAGGACAACTTGTATGGATGAATGCCTGACAGCGTATTCTTAGAAGATCACATAAGACGATCTTTTTAAGGGTATTACGTCTGGTGGCGGAGAAATTCGTATCTCTTAGCTTTTATACCCGTAATATTTTTGGAAAGATCAACTAGTGATTTGACGGGTTTGACGATGTGGCATTCAAAGTGTATGGTGGCCAGACGTTTTAAAAGATAGACGTAGCCTCAAGCTTCACAACCGGGAAATGACAAAAATCGGGCAGGCAGCATGACTATGTGGGTCGCTCCCATTAGGGTGTATAATCACCTATCTAGAGAATTCCTTTTGTTTCTAAATCTATCGATTCTGCCCATTCGGGAACGGTGGTTTGAGCCCAACCGTTGGTGATATACATTCGATACACTCAAGCGAAATGAGTGGTCGGTCATGTGTGGGCCGGGTTGCAAGACGTTCTTGTTGAACCCAGTGTATTCGCCTCTAGAGATACATCATCGGAAGGTGGTCCCATACCTTGTCATAGTTGGAATCCAATCTCCAATAAGCGCCCTGCGGTTTTTGATTTTATACTATATATGTAGAGCGTGAGATGCAAGCGTTCTACTATTTGGTTATTTACTTGATTAGACATTATTATAATATCACTGGATTTTGATATCAAAATATTTTGGGTTATAGTAAGGTAAAAACCGTCCGTGTTTATGTGTGGGCTGGTCTTACTATTATCCTTTTTGTTTCAAAAAGGATTTTCAAAGTAAAACCGAATGGTTGGAGTTTACTCACACCAGTCCCATGACTGACCCAGAGTTTATTTTGTTTGTTTTTCCCTAAACTCTTGGGTGCCCAAATTTGTACGGGCAGTCAAGTGTTTCAGGCTTTACAGATGCACTTGGAGGAGCTTGAAGCAGGAATCTTCAATGTTGGTTATTTAGGGTTATCTCCGCTGTATGAAATGTTATGTTGTACTCTGATATGGTATGTATATACAAATCAGATTTGTATATCAAAGTTATGTTATATAATATATTTTATTCATTCCGCTGTGAGATGCGTGTTTACTCTGATTATGCTCAGTTGTGTTCTTCTTCTTCTTCTTCTTCTTCTTCTATTCTATTAGTTCTATCTTATCTTTCTCATCCTCTTGTTTCTTTCTATTAATGACCTGGTATTTTCGATGTCTGAATAATAGACGTTGGGTTTTGTGTCGATTTTCGGAGTCGGAAAAACCCGGGTCGTTACAACAGGAGCCTTTGGCACTATGTATCCACCTTTTTTTTGGAATTTTGACTATGGTTCTGTTTTAGATTCTAATATTTTTTTTCCTACAAAAACACATCAATGGATGATTTGTACTTGTATTCAATAAAAAGAATGCATAATATCATATTTCCGTATTTGTTTTTTGCTTCCTTTACATAGTATTGTATTTTCTGCAACTTTTTCACTAAATTTAACTTTAAGTAACAGTGTGGATATATGTTAATTTTGTTTTTTTGATAACAAAATTGTGTGTAGCGGAAAATATTTTGCGTTGTAAGTAACAGTTTGGTTCTTTAGCTCGGATGAGCTGCATAACTGAATACTTGCAAATTTAACGCAAAAGCAGAGGCGAGCAGTACGCGAAATCAAACTTCGATTGTTCACAACTGGGAGGATTTATTGGAGTATAATGTCAGAAACGGCCACAGCAGTCGAAAACTAAAAGTTTGACGGTCGGTCACAACACTCGAACTACCATTTTCAGAATATAGATTCAGCCGATTTCAAAAATTAGGGCTTTGATTAACGTAAATACTTACCTGAATTCGATGTCATTGTCTTTTCTGAGTCGCGTGTGGGCTTGTTAGGATGGCCGCTCGACTTCTGAAAATTCCGCATCTAAAATTTGGATAATGGCGGCGATGGAAGAGGGCTCAAGAGAGAGAGAGGAAGGAAGCGTTCTTTCTAAACTGAATTATGTGCCAGATCTAATTCGAAGAGGCGGCGGAAGGTATTTAGTAGCAGGGATCGGAGAATTCAGTTTAAATGGTATAAGCGGCAGTGAAGAGATAGACGGTTATTTTATCGTATGGCTAAGGACACGTGTCGATTCGTGGATTTTTTGAAGAATCTGTATCTGAAAGGTCTTCGAAGAAAGATTGTGCTTTCATAGAATATAATAGATGCTCCTCCGTTAATGGTATCTCACCACCAGTTTGCAACCTCTACCACTGTCTCCTTGTCCGACTAAACATCACTGGAATTTTACTATCAACTGGCACCATCAGCAAACATACTAAAACAAAAATGTTGTGACTACCAAAATTTTTGGGCTTACAACACACATTCGTCAACTCGTATTTTTATCGATTAAAAAGTAGATATCTCTAGTTATTAGATGCATGTACATGTGGTTAATACTAGTAAACATAGAACTAACTGGCAATGGAAAGGGGTAGACAATAAACTTTCAATGTAGCAGTCTTAACACACTCCTTAAGTGTCATATCTTAAACTAATATGTGGACATTTACAATGGACGAGGCAAATCATATATGGTGATTAAGTTTAACATGTGGATTGAGCTTCTACCATGAAAGTGAACCACTTGGTATCTTAAATTTTAGTAGTCAATTTGAAGAATAGTCACATATTATTGATCACGTTGCTGTTTAACTTCTAATATGGGTTCATATTCAATTTTAGACACATCTGACATACTAAACGCCAGTACAATTCTATAATGGTAACCCTCCTAAGATTAAGGTCAAAAGAATGTCTTATTCCGATGCAGGCTTGTGTTGGCCACGAGATAATTGTTTATCTATTATAGAATGTGTTTCAACTGTAGTGAATTAAATTAAAATATTTTAAGGGGGCAAAAGCCACACGTTTGTTTGAGGTGTTTTATATTGTCAAGTTGGATATAATAACGTTGCTGCTGGTAATGTGCATTACATTGTTGTTTCATGGGAAAAAGATCACCTAAATTGAACCATGCACTATTATTTAAACAACTTGTTAAATGAACACGTATATATAGTTCATATTTTTATTGCTTCCGATTAACCCACTTACGTATGTAATATGCATGTGTTAATGGCTATCTGTCCATCGGTAGCCTATGTGTTCATAGCTTTTCTGATTCATAATCTCTATCTTCAGTTGAATAGAGCTGTCGGTGAACCGAAAAGTGTTGGTTTAATTGGTGATAGAGTATCATTCTCAAGAGAAAGTAAGTTTCACATTTAGTCAGATTATAGTTTCTCTACTGAAGCAGCCCAACTAATCTTACTGCAGGTTTTCCCATTAAAACTGCACAGTAAAATTTACCTGCTCTCGCATCATGTGCTTTTTAAAAAATAATAATAATAATAAGCAAGTTCCACATTGACTGCACTTTGGAGGAGAGTTTCTCGTCCAAAAGCAAAAGTTATGCTTATTCATTCAAGATAAAAAATTGTTCACCAATTTTCCTATTATTTTCTCCTTAGATGGTTTTCTGTTTCTTATTTTCAGATATCGTCTAGACCAGTTTCATCATGTTAAATTTAAAATGAATGCATTGCATAATTTTTTTGTATATTTATTTTTATTTACGAATGTTTGTCAACAAAAGTAATATAGGCATACTTTTGCTTATTTTACAAAAGGCAACCATTCCACTTGATTTGCATCATGTCATACATGCATATAAAATTTCACATGTAATACCTCTATTTCAGTATAATTTGTTCATTGAACGGTATTGATATCTTTAATGCACCATTTTCATTTGAGATTTATAACATATTTGGAATGCCATGAAATTTGGCATACACGTGCCAATAATCTTGCTTGGTCATTGATGTTTATCATAGCGGGAAATCTTGCAGCAGATACATCAATATCGTATGGTGTTAGTTAGATATCATGTATGTTTTGACTAATGTATAAACGATATATCATGTTTCATGCTCTATGATTCTATGAATAAAATTTCTTTCTTTATACATTGTTAACACTCAAAATATTAAGTATAGCAAGCAGATCTCTTATAGTTTAGTGGTTAGAGTTTCATGTGCAATCTCTCAATATTCTATTTGTTTGGATAAAGACCATCTTTGCATTGGTTGTTTAAACATGAATTCTACTAGCCCGGATAAATACCATATTTTCATTGTTGTTGTTTAAACATAATCTACATATAATATGTCTAATTCTGCATGTTTGCATAATTATCGATTGTTTCTCTGCACATTTGCTGATACACTATTTCATCTAAAACAAGCTCTTCTTCTTGCCAGGTTCGACCACTGTAGACTGGACACAAGAGGGGGACATTTCCGAAACCGTCGAAGACAATAAAAGATGGTGGTCACAACCATATGCACTTACAAACAACTTTTGTGAATCAAAGCCAATAAAAAGAACATCGTCATATCCCGAACCCCTAGCTCAACATCTTCCAATCGAGCCTATTGTCAATTCTCCATATTCATCATCTAAACCTCACCCCACTCCCATCGGGACTCGATCACAACCCCTAGCACGGCATTCTAGTTTACCATTTTCTCCAAACCAACTACAATTATCAGGATTCTCGCCTTACAATGGAAACATACCTTCAAATCTTTCTGTCGATAGTAGGAACCAGAACCAACTTTTTCACCACGGTTCTCTTACCATGGAGAATCCAAATGTATATCCCTACTTGCTTCCACAACAGTTATCCCTGCCTAATGGGTGGGAAAATCCCAATTTACTGCCTAACATTTTACATCAACAACTCTCTCTACCAAATGCATTGCTCGCCTCACAGCTATTGTCGCAACAAAGGTTTCTCCTACAATCTCGATATTTCAGCTCTTATCCTTCTCCACCTTCCATGAACAAATTCGACCATCATAGAGGAAACAAATCTTCTCAAAAGGCGAAGCAAAGCACACGATTCTCTAATTCTGATTCTATAGTACCGCCGTTCAGATCGAAGTACATGTCATCCGAAGAAATCGCTACCATTTTAAAAATTCAACATGCAACCGCTCATAACAGCGATCCGTACACCTCCGACTACTACCACCAAGCCTGTTTAGCAAAAAAGACCAAGCACCAATTCTATCCTTTAAAAGCCCAATTTGACGCAGTAGGCTCAATCCGTAGGCCCAGTCCCCTTCTAGAACCCGATCAACCACTCACGTCCTAGATTCAGTGAAGCTTCTAGAACAAGAGCCCATGCTAGCTGCAAGAATCACCATAGAAGATGGACTGTGCCTACTACTTACCATAGACGACATAGACCGGCTTCTACAGTCTGGTCAAACACAGGATGGTGGGACCCAACTAAGAAGAAAGCGCCAGGCCCTTCTAGAAGGCCTTGCAGCATCACTCCAACTCGTCGACCCGTTCAACCATTCACCGGGCCTAGGTCCGCAAGACGACCTTGTCTTCCTCCGCCTGACCTACCTCCCGAAAGGCCGGAACCTTTTTTCCCGCTTCCTGCTGCTTCTCCATCCAGGAAGTAACCTCATACGCCTAGCTTCCATGGCTGTGTTCCGACACCTACGGTTCTTATTCGGGTCAGGTACCGTACCCGCTACCACATTCCTTTCCAGAGCTGTATCCGCTAGCATCCACGCCATGGACCTGAGTGCTCTCAGCGCCTGCTTAGCTGCTACAGTATGTTCGTCGGAGCAGCCGCCTCTCAGACCAATCGGAAGCCCTTCCGGCGATGGAGCTTCGGTCATCATCAAGTCATTACTGGAAAGAGCGACCGAGTTACTGCTTGCTCCACCACCGCAAGCTGCTTTTGTCAACTACAATTCGTTGTGGAGAGCTTCCTTCGATGCATTCTTTGCGCTTCTCACTAAATATTGCTTCAGTAAGTACGATAATATACTGCAGAATTTGACCGGAAGTGAAGTGAGTAAAGCAGTTGGTAGGGAAATGCCCATTGAGCTGTTACTTGCGTGCATTCCGCACACTAATGATGTACAGCGAAGGCAGTTGCTCGATTTTGCACAACGGTCCATGCCTGCAGTAAGTGATGGTTCGTTGGTTTCTGAGTCGGTTTTGGGCTAGGGGGATGTTATTTTCTTCCTGATGCGATATTCGTTTTTTAATATATCCGGAGGAATGAAAACGCAGGTGAAGCTTTATACACTGTACCACTTCGAAACTTATTTTTTAGAACGTTTTTCTGTTAAGTTTGTCCTGGAGGAGTGTAGTTTTGGTGCTCTGAAAAGGAATTTATATGGTTTTAGATGTTATGCATGTACATGTTGGTGACTATCCATATTGGGCTTATGCTCTTATGTGCTATGTGGCCTAAGTGCCAACTTTAAATTGGAAAGCTTGCAAATTGTCTTATTGCAATCGTATTTTGTGTTTGCTGAGGTCAGGACTCAGGGATATGTCCTTTGATGTAGACCCTTGTAATTTGTTTTTATGTTTGTGGACTTATCCTGCGTGTATTACTATCTCTGTTTTCGGAAGTCTGTCATTGCAAGTACCTTTGGTAACGAAAGTTATGAATCATTCTTTATATTCAAAATTAATGCTAAATTATGCTATATCACCTAAATATTGAAAAGGGGGATATCGTTGTGACCAACAAAACTAGGGGTGTTACGGTTACGGCAACCGTCAGATTTACCTTTAATCATAACCGTAACCGTAGTTGACAGTTAGCAAATTTTATAACCGTTACCGTAACCGTCTAACCGTTACCGCAACCATTACCATAAATTTACATTGTTATCCATAAATAATTCAAGTTCTAACTTTTTTTTCTTAAGAATTAATTTGTTTATAAATGAAACAAACCATCCATATGCATGTTGACTATAAATTAAAGTGTAAATAATTTATATATATATTATTTCTCTACCTTAAGTTTTTACAAAACACATATTTTTGTATGAAATACTACAAAAAAATCATGTGCGGTCGGCATGGTTTACCGCAGGTATCAAAATCCACAACTGTTACCATGACCGTTACCGTAGTTGACGGTAACCGTGTATACGGTTGGTACGGTTTAGCGGTTGAAAGTCCAACCGTAACAACCATAAACAAAACAATTTGTAATCCAAGCTACATGCTTTATTTTTCGCAATGTAAAAATATCAAATGATAGGAAGGAAGATAATACCTAATATTAATGAAATGTAACAAAATATCAACATCATTGAGATCTTCCTATGCATAATTTTACTATGGAAACGACATAATATGTTGAATTTCTCATTTTAAGGACATCACTTTTGTATGATTAATTCGAAGGACAGGTTACTGAAAAATGATAAATTCTTTTTTTTTAAAAATTATATAGAAAAATTATAAATTAATTTATCTTTATTTTTGTATGATTGAAAGTCTGAAAATAATAAATTTGTTTATCTTTTTTTATGTAAATTGTCTTTAAGATCAAATTTTTAGAAGTGTTGTGATTAAATTTTATTATTTTTAATTAGTAAGTCCTTTTAAGTTAAAATCCACAATTATATACATGGTAACTAAACGTAAATAGATCAGTATTTTTGGGAATATGCTCTTAATGCATCTCTATTGTAGCCCAGTTCTCCTACGTTTCGTTCTTTTGTCTATTCATCGGGATACTTTGAGATATGTCACAAAAAGGTTACAATTACATAGTTTAAAATGCAGGTTTTGACTCTGGGTTGTGTTAGATCATAATGCATGGGCAAACTAGACCTAATCCATTTACAGATCCAGCCCATTCAATATATTTGTTATAGGAAAGTAGGACCCAACCCATGTTATATCAGAGTTGACCCAATTAATCCACGCAGACAAACAAACAACATTCGTTTAAATATACGTGCCATCATTCATACTTCTTTGAATATCAGTAGTCACCTGATAAGTTTATACGACCAACTGTCAACAAACATTGAAGCAAGCGAGGATCGATCTGGGATAGATGACGGAATGTAGTGGTCAATAGCACAATGCGGTGCAAATAGAAGAAAAAAAAGTTGTACGTACATGATAAAAATTTAAACCAACAACTTCATTACCACACTAACATTGCATATAACCATCAAGGGCATTATCATATTTTCCATTCGATATGTACAGCTGTAACTTGACTGAGTCTTAACTGCACTTGTATGTGCTAACATACATTGAATCCGTGTAATATTATCTACAAATCAATAATGACTCTACAATATGCTTACATTCTATTCTCTCTTTCACAACAAATTCAAAAATCTAACTTGGTATCAGAGCTCAAATTGGCTAATGGCAACATCACACCAAGAAGTTTATCAGAAAACTGTCATCAACCGGTCTTGGCTGCGTTGCAAATGTTATTTCTTATCAGAAAAGATTTCATCATTGGAGAAGGCAAGTCAAAATTTAAACATGTTCAGTACCGGTTTTCTCTATCTAGTTTAGATCAAAGCTTTGCATTAGCTATTATCACTCATCACTGGAACAAATTGCCTCGTCGTTTTCTAGCTAAAATTGATTAGTTTGAAATCGACCTCACACAATTGGGATTCAAGAATCACACGATTTCAGCATGGCAGATGAGACAGCAACACACTCAACCCATTATTTTACAACAACATTGACACCCACTAATGAAGATTAACCAAGAACTGCAACAATCCATGATCCAATCAAAACCGCAATTAGCCCACTAAGTCACTTGGTAACAACTAATTGACGTCCAAAAGTTAGTCGCCAACCCACGGGTGTTCTAAAATTTTGAAACTTATTGTCCAGTATGAAAAACTAATATGGGGGAAGTAAATAGCACAATATCGATAGTGGTTCGGTTCGGATTAAACCTATATCCACTTCGAAGGCTTTACTGATTTTACTCAACATTGAGGGAGCACAATGGTAGAAATCGTCATTACAAGCAATTACAATGATTAGTTAAGTTATATTAATCCTTATTGTCGGGATTTCTCACTGTTCGGGATTCGTTCTCGTGATTCTTTGTTGTCCGGGAGTTGTCGGGAGTCTTAGGTATCTTGGAGTTGACGGGATTTTTAGGTATCCTTGAAGTTGGCATTTTTAGGGATTCCTGAGCTTCTTCTTCCCAAAGCTTGAAGGTGCTCTAATGGTGTCCAAGGTACTCTAAATATGTCAAATAAGCCAAATGCGAACTCCTTTCATGTGTGAAGTTAAGGGTTATTTATAGATAGTGGAGTAGGTGAGAAATGGAGCTTGTAGGCCAAATTTCATATCCCGGAGGTGTAGATTTTGTATCCCGGAAGACCAGCCAAAAATAGGTGATCACCACACGGTGATCATCATTTTCTGGGTGATCTGCCAATGGCTGGCACTTGCCAGATCACCTAGATTTAGTATCTCTCAAACAGGTGTTCCACACGTGTTGATTAACCTAGAATTGGTGATCCGCTCGTGTTAGGGAAGTGTTAGAGCAGCTGCGAAATTTCGTATCCTAGCTTGGCCGAACCCAGGATCGAGTTCTCAAAACATGGTGCGCACATGTCTTTTAGCTTGATCAACACGGGGAGGAGCTTGCCATGGCAAGCATTCAGTCGGGAGTGCTTTTCGTATCCCATGGAGGGATACGAAATTTCGTATCCTCGGGAGGGTCCGGAGGGATACGAAATCTGAACCCAAGTTCTTGCCTTGGATTTTATTTGTTGATTGACCCGTATTGCTTAGGGATTTCTTCTTGATTCACCCGTTGTGCTCAGCTGTTTAAGAGTGATATAAAAATTGGGCAGATCCGAGATTTCCTGAGTGATCAGTTCGGTCTGATCATGAGTTTTGGTTCGAGGTTCTGACCCAATGCGAACTTGAGATACGAAAATCCAAATGGCCAGGAACGAGTATTGGAGGTGATCGTCCTGCCTCATTAAGCTATTTTCGAGGGCTGGAGTTAGCTTGTATCCCTGAGGGATACGAAATATGATTTCATATCCCGCGGGATATGAAACCATACTTCGTATCCTAGGGGATACAAAGTTTAGCTAAGTCGAGTTTTTTGCTAGTGATCAGACCGAGACACGCAGGTATTTTGGGTTGACCACACGTGGTGATCCGAAGTATCGATCTGAAGGAGGCCAGGGGATCCAAAGCCTGCTGCGTGCCACTTCTATTTCGTGATTAGCATGAGTTGCGCAAAACTTTTGAAGTGATCGGCGCATGGTGATCCGATCTGGAGGTGAAGCGATCTAAAGACGAAGTGACATATTTTTTGAAGTGATCATGCATTTTAAGGTGATCGACACGGGTTGGGCAAGTCTTCTTAGGTGTGACTAAATTTCACGTTGCAGGGATATGAAATTTGGCTGGTGATATGATCCAATTCTTCTAGTGTCGAAACCATAATTTTCCCGATCCGATCATCGAGTTTAGAGTGCGTACACTTGATCCGAGACTTGTACTGTTTTAGCGTAGTTTTGTTGAGCCGTGACAACCATTCATACGTGACCCTGTCTTGGCTTGATTCTTAAGGATTCTGGACCGTCCAACCACGAGATGGGCCGAGACATATGGGCTTGGACTGCTTCTAGTAACCGAGCCAAAAAGGCGGTTAACATTTGCCTTCAAAGTATATTTTGTGTTAACGGGACATGCTTTGAAATGGAACACGTCTGGTGATGGCCGGAAAGGTCTCCATTCTTTGCTTAGGGATTGGTTGCTACCTTTCCATTGAGTTGTATACCAGGGAGTACGCTGCTTCGGAGCGGTTGAGACACGTTGTTGAAACTTGTCGATATGAGTTTGGGATTCCTGCATTGTTGAGAACTTGACTTGCTTGAATCTTGCTGCTCTGACTCGAACTTGTTCGAGATGTCTAATCTCAGTCGTTTCAAGAAATTAAACGTTATTCGCTGACTCCCGATTGGACTGGAGTGCAAACGGTTGGTTGTCGGATTGGAGTCATGTATGAACTCACACGTTTGCCTATGGTTTTTTGCGATGTGATCGGAGTTGAAATAAATATACAACATTAATAGGTATGTCGTGGGTGCACGATCGTTCAAGTTAGCTTTTTAAGAATTGTTGAATCGAGACTCGGTAGTTTGGGGTGTTCACTCTTGGATCGTCTAAACCCTTAAGCGCACAGTTAGTTGAAGAATTGAGTCGGTTTGATCGATCGAGATTCTAAAAGCGTGTATGCGTGGTTGCAGCCATAGCTTGGTTGCACGATCGCGTAAGCTGGTTATCGAAAAGCCATTGAATTGGGGATTGATCCGTTAACATGTTTCGTTGAATCATTTATATTCGCAGGTACACGAGCGTTTAATGATCCAAGACGGTTCCAACGGCAGAAGCTTCGAAAACTCGTACACGCGATTGTTACTGTAAGGGTAAAATATAACATATGCTATGGCGTATGATCATATAGGTTTGCTTTCGAAGCAGGGTTGAACTCATATGCCAAGGGCATGTACTTGGATGGTTGAACACCTGGTGAGTGCACGAGTGGTCGTGGAGTCAAGATTGAATTTGGTAATCGAGGCGAAGACAAGTGAATATGACCATAGCTGGGTTTATAATCCAGAATTCTAATCCCGAATGCACATTAGGAATGTGTCGATCGCTGAGTTAAATTTACTTCTTCTCTTTTCTCCTTTGGATGGAAAGTCAACTAAGGCATGACACATACAAAATGTATCTCCTGTATCTCGGACGCCCAAGTTGTCTTTAGGTTTCCGGGAGAAGGAAAGAGTACGAAAAGTGAGACGGTTCCTGGGATCGACACTCAGGAATGTGGAGCGGTGGACTTCAGGAGAGGGAAGTGGGAGTTTGGGGAAAAATTGCCAAGTATGTGTGGATACAAAATCGGATCACGTATCTCGGAAGCCTAGTAAATTTTCCAAGCTTTTCAGGATTTCGAAGTTGGATTGAGAAACATGACAACTTGGCGAGTGCATGGGAATACAAAGTAGAATTTCGTACTCTGAAGACTTTGCTAAGCTCTCCCAATTTTTTGATTTCGAGCCAATGAATTCAAATTTCTCTACGACGTCGCATGATTGAATTGGGATTGATGTGTCGTAGCCTAACGGCGTGACACTTGAAGAATGAACTTGTTTGAACCGACGACTCGGATGTGCACGTGAGATGTGGACATATGGTTGAGTCGTCAACTTCATGATCCGATCCTTAACCCAATCACGATGTAGTCGCATCTCGATTGAAGTATTGCATTGGTGGTCGGCGATAGCTATGGTTTTAGTCATTAAAACTAAAGATTGCCTTCACACTCCAAAGTGTTTGTTTGTGGGCAATCTTGGCACTGGTGGAATGTTAGTAACTTCCAAGGCATAAACTTTGATTTTGAATCGCCTTCTCCGCAAGGTGGACATGCTTCCAAAATGGTTGCTCCACAGGATGTTGTGAAGATGATGCCAATGCAGAAAGTGGTGGGGGATCCACCTCAGGTCCTGCGAGGGTGATGTCGATGCAGGAGTTAGTGGAGATTTACCCCCAGGCCTGCATACTTGCTAATTTTTCTCGATCCAGAGTCTAAGTTAGCAAGCTTGGATCGTAGTGCAACATCGCGCGATTGGATTGGAATTGAAGTCGAACATAACACCACTGATTGATATAACGTTCGAGAAGCGAACTCATTCGGGCTGACAACTCAGATATACACATAAGATTTGGATATATGGTTGAGTCTTAAATTACGGTGTTTGATTCTTAATCCAATCACGTCGTAATTGCGATCTGATCTGGGTGTTGCACCGATGGTCGATGATGTTGATGGTTTTTGTTATAGAACTAAAGGTTTCCATCGCGTTCCGAGATGGGTGTATGTGGGAAGCCTTAGCATCGAGAGATGTCGCAGGTGATTTCCATGGTGCCAAGACTTCGGTTCTGAACCATCTTCTCTATGTGATAGGTTTCCTCCAAAAAGGTAGCTCCGTGCTCATGGAGAAAATGGTAGTTGCGGGAATGCAGGAACTGGTACCCACGGGCCTGCTTTCAGTGGCGGGCCTCCGGATGTGCTTCTCGACATTTCCTCAACTGACTGGAAGGTGGCCAGATCCTAGGTGAGGACTAGAAATTGCGACGACAGTGAGGAGGTGTCGAATGGAGTAGAGGGTTTGCTACTTCGTTTCCAATGAAGGAGGCAAAGGTGGGTGTGAGTCGCAAACCTCCTTCTCCGAGGACGACCTGAGAAACCACTACATCGATGGAGACGGTTGCAGGACTAGGGCCCCCGGGCCCGCTTCTAGATGTGCCTCCAGTAGTGCTTCTCGATGTTCCCCAGCTGACTGGGAGGTGGTCGGAGCTCAGGTGGAGGCGTGTGGCCATGATACAATGGAGAAGAGGCGTCCTTTGGAGAAGAAGGCTTACTTTCCATTCCTTTCCGCCTCCAACGAGGGAGGTAAAGGTGGGAATGAGTCACAAACCAGTATCTTCAATGACCTCCTCAGACACCACTACATCATGGGAGTTGTGGTTCTAAGTGCTCGAGTGTTTCTACACTTTCTGGGAGTTGTACTCATGTATCATGACTCGGCATTGCACTTAGATTTGAGTTGGTCGGAACTCCACTCTCAAGGGACTCGAGTCGGGCGCAGTTCGAGTGGGTGAACTTTTCTCTCGATTAGCTTGAGGCGTGCGAAGTTCAAGTGGAAAGGTGCCAATAGGACAACTCTAGAGTACGCCTAAGCATAAGTAGGTCATCTACGTCTATTGGGCTTAAAGTGGTGGTGTCGACAAACCACCGCCCGAGTACACCTGAGCATAGGTAGGTCGGGCTAATTTCATTGGGCTAAGTACATCATTACGAGCGTGTGTTCTGCACACTAATGTTGTACATCGAAGACAGTTGCTCGATTTTGCACAACGGTTCATACCTGCAGTGAACGATAGTTCGTTGGCCTCTGAGTCGGTTCTGGCTACGGGGATGTTATTTTCTTCCTGATGCGATAGTCGTATTTTAATATATCCAGAGGAATGAAAATGCAGGTGAAGTTTTACGCACACTTTGAAACTTATTTTTAGAACGTTTTTCTATTAAGTTTGTCCTGGAGGAGTGTAGTTTTGGTGCTTTGAAAAGGAATTATATGGCTGTAGATGTTATGCATGTACATGTTGGTGACGATTCATATTGGGCTTTGTGCTCTTATGTGCTATGTGGCGTAAGTGCCAACTTTAAATTGGAAAGCGTTCAAATTCTTTTTTTACAATTATATTGCGCATGTTTTGTTTGCTGAAGTCAGGGGTATGTTCTTTAATGTAGACCCGAATTTGTAATTTATTTTTATGTTTGGATACTTATTCTGCTTGTGTTAGGATCTGAGTTTTCGAAGTCTGTCGTTGCAAGTACCTTTAGTGACGAAAGTCATATGAATCATTCTTTACGTTCATAACTAATGTTAAATTATGCTATATCACCTAAATATTGAAACGGGGGAATATCACTGTGACAAACAAAACTATTTGTAATCCAATCTTTGTACTTTATATTTTGCAACGTAATGGTAGAAAACGATGTGAAGGAAGATATTACGTAATATTAATGAAATGTAACAAAATATCAACGTCATTATGCATCATCGCGATTTCCAATTATAAATTCTACTAACGAAACGACATAATGGTAATTCAAAGTAATAGATTCTAAGGATGACATTTCTGAATAATTAATTTTAAAAACACTTAAAAAAAGAAAAATATTCTTTTATCCTTTTTTAGTTATATAGAAAAATCCTAAATTAATTCATCTTTATCTTTACATAACTGGAACTCTTAAAATAATAAATTTGTTTATCCTTTTTAACTTAAATTGTTCTTAAAACCAAATTTTTAGAATTGTTGTACTTAAAATTTATTATTTTGAATTAGTAAGCCTTTTAATTTAAAATACCCAAGGTTTTCGGAATATGCTCTTATTGCATTTTTATTGTAGTCCAGTTCTCGTACGTTCCGTTCATTGTTTATTTATCAGGATACTTTGAGGTATGTCACAAAAAAGGTACAATTACATAGTTCAAAATGCAGTTTTTAACTCTTACAACAGGTTGTATCAGATTATAATGGATAGGAAAAATAAACCTAACCCATTCACTGATCCAACCCATTCAATATATTTGTTATAGGGAAATAGGACTCAACCCATTTTATATTACAGTTGACCCATTTAATCCACTTCGTTGAGTATTACTAGTCACCTGATTAGCTTATATGACCAAGTGTCAACAACCATTGAAGCAAGAAAGAATTGATCAGTAGTTGTTGGCCGCCTGCAGTGGTCAATAGCACAAAACGGTGCACAGATAGCAACACGCTTAAATAATGGGGAAAAAATATAGTTGGACATACACGGTAAAAACTTAAACAACTTCATTACACACCAACATTTCGTGGTATATTATGAAATATCATACGCCGGATTGATAGTGCAAAAATATAACATTGAAACTTTTTAACAACAAATTAAATTAGAAATAAAACCCTTCGGCCGAAAAAGATCTTTTATATGATCATTAAGGGCATTATCACCTTCTCCATTCAATATGTACAACTGTAACTTGGCTGAGTTTAATCTGCACTTGTATATGTTAGCATACATTGAATCGTGTAGTATTATCTTGAAACCGATAAATGGTTTACATTATGCTTGCATTCTATTTCTCTCTTTCACAGTAGATTCATAAATCTAACTTGGTATGAGAGCTCAAATTGCTTAACGACAACACCAAGCAGTTTATCAGAAAACTATCATCATCTAAACTAGTCTTGGTGGTGTTGCAAGTGTTATTTCTCATTAGAAAATATTCCATCACTTGAAAAGTCAAGTCAAAATTTATACTTGTTCAGTACCAAGTTTTCTCTACCTAGTTCAGATCAAAGCTTTGCATTAGTTATTATCACTCATCACTGGAACAAATTGGCTTGTCATTTTCTGACCACTAGTACATCAATTGGATCGTTTTCTGGCTACAATTGATAAATTTGAAATTGATCTCACATAATTCAAATATAAGAATTACAATTTCAGCATGGTAGATGAGACAAATGCATCACCCCGCTCGACCCATAATTTTGCAACAATTTCATAACCTACCAATGCAGATCAACCAAGAACTGAACCAATCCATGATCCGATCAAAACCATAATTAGTCCACAAAGTCAGTTGGTTACAACTCAACTTGATGAAGACAGCTATTCATTATGGACATTTCAAATTGAGATATCACTAATAGGCTATGGATTGGAAGATCTTGTACATAGGGCATAGCAGTACCATCAAAATTTATAATGGAAGATGGAGAAGAATTGACAAACAACAATAAATATATAACATCTCAAACACAAGACCACTTACTCAGTTTATGGCTTTCGTCATCTATCGGTAAAGAGATTCTGCCACAAGTTATGAGATGTACTACACCCAATGAAATTTTGAACGATCATTGTACGAGTTTTTAGTTCACAGTCACCAGTCAAAATCATGCACTACAAAAGGAAAATGCAACAAGTCAGAAAATACAACATGGAAATGAAAGATTATCTGGCAAAAGTAAAGAAATACTATGACCTTCTTGCAGCATGCGACCACAAAGTATCAGATACTGAACATGTAACGACCATACTGAATGGGCAGGATATTGACTATGAAGTTGTAGTAGTTATTATCAGCGATGAAAAAATATTGCCATCAAATCAATCAGTTCACTCTACTATATTTGCATATGAAAGCAGAATAGATAAAATTAGAGTTCTTGAACCAGACGTTTCAATTAACTATGTAGCAAATCAAAGGGCTAGAAATTGAGAAAGGAACAACAACAACAAATACAACATTGGACCAAAAAATGATCAAAATTACCAAAGAGTTCAGACTGGCGGACGTAGAGGAAGTAGAGGCAAATGAAATAACAACAATAGAGTCAAATTTGTGAAAAAAATGGGACACACAACCAACATATGTTATTGTAGATTCGACAACAACCATAACACAACACAAAACCCAGACCCATTTGCTTAAAGAAACCCCTCTTTAAATGCTAACCTATGTATTATGAAATCTGACACGAGAAGCATGTCAGAAGGTCAAAGAATGCAAAACTTGAATGTATTAGATTCGGCAGATCAAATGATATTTGCAACGAATCCTGATACCCTAATTCAGGAGCAACCCGCCATGTTACTAGAAATATGCAAAACTTGAACACTAGCAGCAAAGAATATAAAGGTACACAATCTGTTTGTATTGGTGATGGTCACTGCATAAAAATTACACATACTGGCAATGCACAAGTTAAGAGAAAAGAATATATCACATTATTTACTTGTTAAGAGTACCAAAGATAATGAGAAACCATATCAATGTATCATAATTTACAGCAGATAATGAAGTGTACTTTGAGTTTTACTCGAATCACTATGTAGTTAAGGATGCTAAAACCGAACAAACATTATTGCGGAGTGGAACACAACATGGCCATTATAAGTTCAACTTTTCAAATTCAAATGAAAACCGTTCAAACAAGTCAAAAAACTGGTGCAACCTAGCTTAATCAGTCGCAAGTCAAATTATGAAAAATGTATTTGATGCTTGACATTGTAAATTGGGTCAACCCAGTTTTAAGGTTGTAAAGAAAGTTCATTCGACAATAAAATTGTAGTTAAAGACGTATCTCTTATATTTGTAAATACTGACAAATAGAAAAAGTCACAAGCTGTTTTTTCCTCAATCTTAAACTGAGTACAGCAAAACACTACAACTCATTGAAGTTGATTTATAGGACCCATTAAATTTTGATTATGCATATAATTACTACATATGATTTACAGATGCACATTACAGGTACATCTGGGCTTACTTTTTGAAATCAAAGTCAGATGCACACAATATAATTGTGCACTTTATAATTCAAGTAGAAAGACAGACCAATGAAAAAGTTAAAACTATTCGAACTAATGGAGGTACAAAGTACAAGTCGCTTAGAGAGTATTTTAGTCAAACAACTAAAACACAGAGTTAGAGATGAGCAATATTCGGTTCAAACCGAATTAACTGACCAAACCGGTTCATTTCGGTCGGTTCGGCTCGGTTTTAAACTAAATCGGTTTGAATTCGGTTTGTAAAATAATTTTTCTTGGTTATCAGTTTAACTGAACTTTTAATTTATTATCTAATTTTATAGCGTTGTCATAATTTAAATAATTATTTTAATGATTAAATATAAAGGCATGTGTTGCAAATAAGTCAAATTTTATTATAAACATAAAATTTCTCCAAACATGAATATATGTTCAACTTTGATTGAATTCATCATTTTAATAATAACACATCTTTCAAGTTCGGTTAAATCGGTTATCGATCGAATTAACCGAAATTAGTTTGGTTCGGTTTGAATTTTTTTTAATATCAATTCGGTTTGAGTTTATTTACCTTAAAACTAATTAAATCGACTGAGCGCTCACCCCTACACGGAGTGACTTGCCCTTATACTTCTGAGCAAAATGGTCTAGCTGAGACGAAACACAAACATATAGTTGTAACAAATCTTATACTATTAGCTAAAGCTTCGCTACCATTGAAGTTTTAGTCTGAAGCATTTGCAACAACAATATATCTGATTAACAGATTACCTGGCAAAGTGATACAAGGCAAAACTCCAATGCAAATTATATTAAAAAAAAAAACAGATTACTGAAGTCTTAAACATTTAGATGCTTGTGTTTTCCTCACCTAAGACCATATAATTCTCACAAGTTAAACATCAGATCTACATCATGCACTTTTTTATGTTATGGTGTAAATCAGAAGAGATATAAGAGTTTAGATAGCTGTGGCAAATTATTTGTGTCTAGGCATGTAGTGTCCAGTGAATACATATTCCCCATTGCAATACACAATATGAAAACTGCACAAAAGGTGTACAACCTAAAGGTATCAATACCACATGTACCAGTGTATGTGAACAATGATCAAGTATCACAGTTAAGAAGTGAAGGAGACAACTCATCTACTTAACACACAATGTCCACAATGAATCCAGATCATGTCGAAATTGAGCAATCATAAACTATAACTCCATCATAAATAATCAGTCAACAAGGAAACGATGAAGACAACACTCGGGAATAAAGTGAAGACCACACAAATGTACATAATAAACTATAAACCAGAGGCCATCCAATGATAACCAGATCAAAAAGGGGCATTTTAGACCAAAGCTGTACACGACAGGCACATTAAATGATGAAACAGAGACATTAGAACATGCATTCAGCAATAGCAACAAGAGAAACGCTATGAATGAAGAATACAAGGCATTGATGAGAAACAAACATGGGAACTAATGCCTCTACCAAAACATAAAAGTGCTATTGGATGCAAGTGGACCTTCGAAATGAAAAGAAATTCAAACAGAATAGTATAAAGACATAAGGTAAAATTGGTTGCAAATGGATATACATAACAGTGTGGTTTAGATTTCAATGGAACTTATCCACTAGTAGTGAAACCAACAACCATTAGAGAAATACTAACAGTTGCTCTACAAAAAGGGTAGAACATTAGACAATTAGATGTAACCAATGCCTTTTTAATGGTGAATTAAAGGAAGAAGTATACATGGCAACAACCAGTATTCAATCAATCAGGAAACAAGTTAAAGTAGGAAATCTATGGCTTAAAGCAAGATTCAAGGGTGTGGTTTGACAAGATAAAGCAAAATATGTTAAGATTTATCTACCAATAGGCTATATCTGATACTTCTTTATTCATTAATTTTAATAGTAATACTACGACATTTACCTTGATATATGTGGATGATTTTATGATTACAGGTGATAATGAGAAGGAAATTAATCATGTTATTCAATACTTGACCAACAATTTTCAATCAAAGATCTTGGTGAAATCAATTATTTTCAAAAATAGAGGTTAACGTGCTACCAAACTCAGAATTTATTTATCTCAAAGAAAATATATCAAATAAATACTAGTCAGAGTCAAGATGCATGAAGCGAGATCACTACCAACTCCAATGACCAGAAATTTACATTTATCCAAACATAAAGGTGGAGCTATCACTAATGCAAGAGAATGCAAAATCACCGTTAGAGCACTACGGTATGAAACAACCACCAAACTAGAGATATTATATAGTGTAAACAGTGCTAGTAAATTCATACATCATCAATTAGATGAGCATTGGAAGGCAATACAAATAATATTAAAATATCTAAAAGGGAAATGAATCATGGACTGGTACTCAAACTAAACAAATAGTTAAACATTATTGGATTCAGTGATGCAGACTGCATGTCAGATCCCAATGAACGATGATCAACTATTGGCTATTGCATTTTTTTAGGTGGCAATCCAATTTCCTGGTGTTTAAAAGAAAACAACCTACTATACCAGATAAAGTACAGAATACAAAAGCCTGGCAAGCACAATAGAGGTAATATGGGTTAAATCATTACTCAGTGAACTTCAAATTTAAACTAACAAGAAAGCAGTGATATGGTGAGACAATTTAAGTGCAGTTTCATTATTAGCTAACCTAATTCTACATATAAGGACTAAACCATGGAACTCGACCTATACTTCGTTAGAGGACAATTCAGCATCAACAAAGTTGAGATTAACAACATACTCACTTCTTACCAAAGAAGTAACATTTTTTCAAAGGGACTATCAGCAAAAACTTCTGCAGATTTAGAGCAGGTTTGAAAGTCAAGAGTCTTATTGAACCAACCAGAAAGAGAATGACAACAAATGATAAGGAAGCTAGTTCCTCTCAAGCTCAAAGGCATTTGAATCAAAGGTTATCGCTTTCAGGTTTAGTCAAAACCTAAATCACCAAACTCCATGATACTCGATGGAATTTAATATGATCAGGGTAGATCAGTCATCAAAATGTTACATCTCCTCTAATCATTATTACTTAAGCTTATTTTTGAAGAATCGAAGCAAAGAAGAAGAAATTTCCATGGATTTTGGTTAGGGTAGAAACCCTAGTTCAATTTGAGGGAATAAATTGTAAATAAAACCCTTCAGTTGAGAAATTTCCTTTATATAACCATCAAGAACATCATTGTCTTTTCCATTCGATATATAAAGCTGTAACTTGAGCGAGTCTTATCTGCACTTTTATATATTGGCATACATTAATCGATGTAATATTACCGAGAAATCAATACAAGTTTTAGTTTTTCTTACATTTTATTCTCCTTTCGTAACAAATTCAATAATCTAACTGAAAATGTAATAAAAACACTATATGTGAATCACAAATATGAAACAGTCACAAAATTAATTGCAAATAATAAGTAAAAGCAGTAATGGAAAGTACACACTAGATTTTATACTGGTTTGGAGTTACCCTACATCCAGTCCCACACAACTCAGGATTGTGCATATTTATTTTCAAATAATCTTTAGTATAACAATCCTCCATTTGAGGGACACAAGGTCTACCCCTACCTGCTTCCGGTCATAAGGAGCTCTCTTGATTTAACCAGGCTACAAGATTATATAATTGATTACGGGCTACAATTAGGCTAGAACCACATCTTTTCAGTAATAGTTTGGTTGAGAGACTCGATAGGACTTTGATTTTTCGATCTTTGATTGCAAATGCTCCTATAATTTTGGATAGCACTTAGTTTTTTTGAGAGAGAGGGCAGAGAATTAAACTAGAAATATTCTAGTTCGATTCTCTTTTTTATTTCGGTAGAGTTTGCTTAAGAAATCTTGAAAATTTAAAAAGGAAATGGAGAGAAGGAGTGAAGAAAATAATGAAAAGTAATTAAAAAATATGTTTCTGGTTGGTTATTTATAGGGAAACAACAGCCATGTCTTTTCGTGAAGAGATTTAAACAAATAGACACTTCTTTAGAAATTTGAAATTTTTGAAAAAAAGGCTATTATGTCGACATGGGTCATCCCCCTATGTCGACATGCCTTATATATTTTTTGGAAACTGAATTTTTGAAAACAATGTAAACAATGTTTAAATAGATCAAGGTAATTTTAAAGTTTAAATAAACTATTTTCCAATATTATAAAATAGTATAATGGAGTAAGAATATAAATTTAAAACATATATTTATAATCTATTAAAAGAGATATTAAAACATAAGAATATATATTAAAATTTTGACTTTAAAACTTGTTAAAACAATTCTGAGACTTGTAAAAAAATTATTCATAATATAAGTAAATAATAACACTTGTTAAACATTCAAGAAAATGATTTAAAAATAATAAAATACTTAATAAAACTATAAATAAAAATATAAGAAAATTAAATTAAAAATATATTTCAAGATCAAGGCTAAAATTTTGAGATTTAAAAACAACAATAAATTGCAAAGATAACAAAGAGTAAAATATTAAAAAACAAGAAAATTTAGAATTAAAAGAAAATAAGTTATTTAAAACAGTTTTGGTTTTGAGGCAAAAAAGAAATTTTAAAAATACTTTTGAAAGTTTGTGGATTCCACCCTATTATAAAAATTTGAATAAAGATGTTAGTGTTATTATGAAGTTTTAACATAAACCTAAAATTTATTACTTATCTTGATATTTTGAATTCTTGATACTCATTAGTATTCAATCCTGAATTCTTTATCTTTGAATCGTGAATCTTTATATTGTTCAGTTATCATTCCCAATATCTGCTTATAATACATGCACACACACACACACACACACACACACATATATATATAGAAAAGTGTTAGTATATACTTTATAATAATAATAGTTAAAAAAGGTTGTTGTCATCGAAACCATCATCTCGTTTCCTAACAGGGCCTTTATCTCCCTTTGATTCAGGCCTTTATCTCCCTTTGATTCATGTTTGAATTTACGTTGCTTGCATCTTTCCACTATCTTTTAATTCCTACACACAAGCTTATTAACTTTAAAAATAATCATGTTAATCAAGTATTTGAAACCTTTTAGGCTTGCGAGAAGTATTTTTTTAGATTGTAATTCTATCAATTTTGATCAATAATTCGATCAATTGTCCTGTGTTAGGGCATTGATGATTGATATAGTCATTCCGAAACTCTGATTTGGGTACATTATGATCAATGTGAAAGTAAACGAAGGGTAAAGACCTTTATCAATATCAATCATTCTGAAAGCTTTCCCTGGATTCAGAGATAATAGACAACCTAAAACTATTTTTTGTAACAGTTTAGAATACCAGAAACTTCTTTCGGTATTAATTAGAAGACCCAAAACCTAGATTCAAGCATTTAAATAATAGTAGTCAAGAAATCCTCTCTTAGAAAGAACAAAAACCCGAAACCTCTTTCAGTAATAGTTAGAAGACCCAAAACTCTTATTCGGGTGTTTAAATAATAGAAGTCCAGAAATTCACATCTGGAATTAATTAAAAACCCGAAATATCTATCGATAATATCAGGAAGACCCAAAATCCAGGTTCAAATATTTAAATAATAGAAGTCTAGAAAAATCTAGTTATGGAATTAATATAAAACCCGAACGGTAAATATTAGAAGACCCAAAATTCTGGTTGGGGTATTTAAACATTAGAAATCTAGAATTCTACTTCTGGAATCAATAAAAAACCCAAAACCTCCTTCAGTAATAATTAGAAGATCCAAAATCCAGATTCAGATATTTAAAAATTATATATGGAGAAATTCACTTCTGGAATTAATAGAAAACCTAAAATCCCTTTCAGTAATAATTGGAAGGACCGAAACCCAAATTCATGTATTTAAAGAGTATAAGTTCAAATATCACTTTTGAAATTAATAAAAAAATTCGAAACCTCTTTCAGTAATAATTAAGAGACCCAAAACCCAGTTCGAGTATTTTAATAATAGAAGTCCATAAACCCACTTCTGAAATTAATAGAAATTTGAAACCTCTTTTGGTATAGAAATCCATAGCCCATTTCAGGCCTTTTAAAACTTCACTTACCTTAAGAAAACGTAAGGCATGCTCTTCTTTCGAACAAAGGCAGGACATGTTTTAAGAGCTCCCTTTGAGCTTTTGTTCCCTTCTATAGGACATGGCATAAGTAGAGACAGGACGTGCTTAGCTGTAGCAGAGGCAGGACATGTTCTATAAAGAGCAGAGGACAAGCATACGAATAATCTAAGGGTCTTAATATTATCTTCGAATTTCTCTAATTCACTCTGATCACTGGACTTATGAAATGATAACAAGTCGTCTTTCTTTCTACAGTCTTCCCACCATAATATTTCCTTTTTGATTTCATTCAGAGTACCACTACTTTTTATGCTTCATTTGAAGCCGGGAGCATGTCCTCGAGCTTACCAGTCCCTCCTTTAGAGGACACCTTGAACATGCCACATTAGTGATGAGAACAAGGGATTATGGGTGTGTTAGCCAGGCATTATAGCCAGGACTGACGGCTTATCCTTCCTCCCTCCAGAAGGCATCTTGACCAGTCATCTTAGCGGGATCAAGAGCTTTAGTGGATACCGGACGTATGTCCCCGGGTATACCCCTTCTCACTTTCGAGAAGCTTCTTGACTATATCATGGACTTGTTCCCAAATAAAGGAGCATTTCGCCCCCAACCATGTAGAATTTTTTAGGTATGAAGTTATCTCATTTACTCATGATGTAGGTTTCCTTATCCTTCTATCGAAATGGCACATCTTACTCAAACTGAAATTTATTGATTCCATCTATTTTTTTACAGATTTGTTCAATTTTCCTTGCTTGAACAAACTGACGATCATTCCTTCAGCGACTCTACAATGAATGGTTTTCTATCCTTCATGATATATTGTAGTAATATAGTCCCTATTTTGTCTCATTTATACTTTGGCACTTTTTTCTTCGAAGGCCAATAATCCAATTCTCTCTTGATTAAAAAGTAAATGTTTGCAATTGAGGTAATTAAATTGCATTATTTTGGCAACTAGGATTTAAAATCCTTTTTTGGAAGATTAAATTTTGGTTTCTTAGAACTTAGCTTTGGAGATTCATTTTCATTTATTCCCCTCTTTAAATCCACTTGAGATTTATAAGTTGATAAGAATTTACTCTCGGCCCTTAACTTTCCTTTTGGTACTTCCTTCTGGTCGTATAATGAAAAGGATTCCTTTATGTTTGTTTTCTATATTTAGGTGAAAGCATCATAATTCTTTATCATTTCTTGGGAGTAACCTTTCTCATCTGAGAGAATATGTTATTGTCCTTTTCCAAGGTTTTCTCGAAGGCCAATAAAAGTGTTGATCCAATATGAAATGGATTTATCCTCCAATTATCAGCACCATAAGCTTCTATTTTCTTCTTGTTGATGATCTTTAAAGCTTTTATCATTAACATTTTTTCTTCATAAAGCTTCAAATCTATACAGGTCGATTCCATCATAGGTGGTTTATAAGGTCCTTGTTTAGGTTGGATTAACCTTTTGTCCTTATCATACCGGCGCTGATTTAGAGAGGAAAGTGGCCTTAGACTAATTTCAAATGGACATTAGTCTTTCTTCATCACTATTTTGCCGTTGAGATGGAGGGGATACCAATATCTTATGCTTATAAGACTGTCTATATTTTGGATGTTCTTTCCTTAATTTGTACATGGCTTTTTCCACTCTCTTTTTTGGATTATAAGGGACTTTTCCTGACTTACAGTCAATTATTTCTCATTCATTGAGTACTTTCCTTGAATTATGAGTGGTCCTTATTGGATTATTAGATGTTCTTTTTGGATTATAATCGATATTCATTTTTGTCGAAAGAAATTTTTGATATCAATTCACTTAGAGTTAATAGAACTGGAAAGTTAAAGGCATTCGTAGGCCAAAAATGCTAACCATAATAATGGTTAAAACCTCCAAAGTGGTGAATTCCTTGTAGAACCCTTAGTTAGATAAGGTTTACTTAAATTGTACCTTTCAATTTTAGAAAAGGTTAAGTTATACATTGAAATCAAATGGTTCTATTGAATAGTTTTAATTGAATTTCCGATGATGAAGATCCCATCCAATGTTGTCGATAGCTTTGAGTGCTTCCCGGAAGCAGATCCTTATTGACATAGAAGACAAATAATTAGATACTTAAAGCTTAGCCTTGGTAAGAACTTTAATGCTGGAGGTCTTGACAGGAGTGGACTATATCTTGTTGATTTAATTCTGAGGGTTTCAATAAGAGCCCTTTGTTTTTATAGGATCATCTTATTCTTTAGCCAGATAACTGCCACGTGGGTTAATAATTATTCAAATCCCATTAAGGCTGTCAAATAAAAAACTTCGCATTATCAGGATGAATGTCCATATAGACTAGAGTTTCTTTAGAGGTTTCTAAATAGAATTCATTCCTTTGATAGATTGCCTTCGGGAGTCTTGGAGTATCGGGATCTTAGGAGACAATAATTATGTCCTTTCGTAAGAATAGGTACTTCCAATTGAAGTCATTGATAGAAGGATATCAGATTAATAATTTGTACTGGATGTCTTTGTTAACTTTTGATGGTTTTAGATTTCGGATGGTTAAAGGGTAGGACCTTTCGAAAGGGTTTTGGTGATCTTATTTCATTTATCGAAACCTTTCGGTGATCTTATTCAAACCTTTCGGTGGTATCAGTGGTTAGTTATTTGGGGCCGCAAGCCTGCAAGGTTAAGAAATAACAATAACATAATAATTTAATAATTACCCATGCATTACTTGACCGATCTAAATTGAATTCCTTTTTTATTGATGATCGAAAATAGTACAAAGATATAAGTACTTCGATTCCCAAAAAAACCCAAATTGATTTAGGAATTAGAATTTACAACTTAGAATCTTAGATACAAGTGAGATAATGAGAAATTAAGTTTGGATTCTAGACTTATAAGGTCATATTTATAGGTGTGTGTTGACTAATCTTTTGTTTTGATGTTGTCGCATCGATACCTCTGCAGCAGCTAGTTTAAAGACTTAGCGAAAGCGGCTTCAACACTTTATGACCTAGGGCTTCCAATGTGGCCTAGAGGGGAATGGGTGCTTTTGAGTGTTTTTTGATAGATGGTCACTGTGAAGCCATCGGGTCTGCCGAAGGGAGTCCTCTGAATGAAATATTTGGTGCTCATATTGAGAAATATGCCTTTAAAGTTCTTTAGCTTTAGGGACTCTAAAGGGTTAAATTTTCCAAGATAGAGTTCTCCTTATGCAGTAGGAATTTTCTTTAAGATCATATAACCGAGATATCCCCTCCGAATGAATCGAAGATATATGCCATACTGCCTTAAGCCTCTAGGCCGACCCATTTAACTTAATCTTCACAACATATTTACCCGTGATATCAGAAGGCTGATGGTTACCAAGATATACCTTTCTAATATTTACAAGGACATACCTTTCAAAGAATTATATGTGCAAAGTAGCATGGAATGATTCTCTAAAGTCTAACACCCAAGACTCTTCCCTCATCTCTAACGAGCATATGTGTGCTTCGTCTCTTCTTGAGGTGGTAGTAACATTTTCCTCCGCCTTCGCCCCTAGTCCTTTGGTGAACTTTCGTATAGATTATTGTAGTTCTTGATCTTCCTATAGTATCAACACTCAATGGTCTTCCAACTATGAATTTTTTTGGAAATTCTAAATTTAGACCTTTAATCGTTTAATCAACTTCAGCATTTTGATCTGCTATGTCCACTTTTCTTATTAAATATGTTTCTCTTGATGTATATGAAAAATTGAAAAGGTTGATGATTCATTTGAATCTCTTTATCAGACCCTTTCACCCAGATCACGAATATCATTAAATATTAACTTATTGCTTCCCAACAAGCTATCACTGCTGCATAATAGCATTCCAATTTTCCGATAGGGAAGACAAAAGTATTAATGCTCGCACTTTTTCATTAAATTTAGTTTCAATTGAACTCAGTTGGGATGTAACTATATTTAGTTCATTGAAATGTTGAGCTGGCACCTTCTATCATCCACAAATTATTCAATTACCACATCAAGTAAACTTTTTTGATGTCGATTACTTCTGATACGTACTAGATAAAGTCACCATAAAACTTGTTGTGGACCTTTCCTTTGTTAAATTGAAATCAACATTGCGAGATAAAACCAATCAAATAACTCCGAGGGTCTCTTTATCAAGAAGGGCCCAATCTGCATCCTTCATACTCTTTGGTTGCTTTTCCAAGAGAGACTGATAAAAGCTTTTAAATGTATAGGTAATCTTCACTCTCGATTTTTCAAAAACCAAAGTCTACACCACCAAATTTCTTGATGTTTAACTTTCCTTCACTAGCATCCATCACTAACAATCGAGTTTTATTTCCATTGTCATAAATTATGAATTTAATATCAGTTATTAGGAAATTACGCGAATTTCCTTATAATAAAATTTGTGATGAAAAAAAATGAAGAATGGTGAAACACAAACTTGATAGCATTGTTTGCTTTATTATGACTATGATCCTAGGATACATCAGATCTTATATTTGAGGAAATAGTACAAACTGTTAACATAACACTTCTTACTCAATACTCGGTCTTATTCATTATAGTTTTTTCTTTATATGCTTATCTCCTTTTTTTTACTATCGAACTGAAGATGGGATATTTATTTTGGAAAATAAAAATTGTATGTATGGGGTGAGAACAGGGTAGGTGAGTGCTAGTGTGGCAACCCATTTTGTACTCATGGGCTACTACTGACACCCATTAACATTACCTTTTCCAACAGTTTGAAACACGCTGCTATATACAAATATTTATAAAAAAAAACAATAACAAATAAATATAATAATACAATCACTAACTAGCAGCTGCTGATATACTAATATACTGGCAAATCTAAAGTGCTTAAAGTCTGATTGATTCTGCAAAAATAAGTTGAATAACTTTTAGGGGAGGTAGGATGTTGGTAAAATTGAAATTAAAAGAATAAAAAAAGATGGATTAATGAACTACTCTTCATCATGTACCGCAAATCAACAAGAAACATCAATATAATTATGCAACAAAAACGAAACCTATATATACATTGAACATGGTTTACTGAGTATGAAGCTTCACATCAATCTCTGACATGGGCCATAAATTAGTTGCTCTTGTATGCAGAGGTAAGTAATACAGGAGAAACATGTTCCAATTATCATAACATCATTATTGTTACTTCATTACTCGTATAATAACATACCATATGTATGACCTAAAGTATCCATCATGCACAATTAACACGCCTGCTACAAACATAAAATGAAGTACCTTAAAGAACTTCAAAATATAAATCCGATAATAACTTGATATAATTTTCCAAGCTCCACCTCTATACCCATATTATCCAAGAACGTCACTGAATAATAGTGTATGATATTTTGGAGAATGAAGATATACAGGGAAAACACGTGAATATTCTTTTGTAGTAATACTAGTATGTACTAAAATATCAAATATCTATACACCTTCATGTGTACAATATCAGTACAAAACAATAGGCATGTATGCCTCTAAAACAGAACTATGCATCATATACATGATACATGGAAAACAGATAGTCAATAGCAGTGTTAATATATAATATCCAATATACAATATATATCCAGTGCAAATCACAATGATATACTTATTGGAGATTATACAAAGCAGAGTTATAATCGTAGATTCTATATGTATCCAATCTTCTCTAAGCTTGGAAAATAGGTAAGCTGGTCGTATGATTCATGAATTTGGAATGTCTTAAACTGATCCAGAATTATAAAATAATGCAAGGATCGGACTATATCTAACTAACGGTTGTAATAATAATACACTATAAAATAAAAAATTTATACTAACGGAAGCTTCCAATGGTCCCCAATGGCAACTTTACAACGACTATTACATTCTGAACTTCGGTTAAAAATAAAATAATAAGGTATTGAAAGCCAGTGGAATTAATCAGTTTGAAACCATTGGAAGCTATTGGAAAATCATGGCTATCTGGCCCAAGACCTGCTTCTTTTTCTCCAGTCAGCCTCCTCCCAAAAACAAGAAAAAAACCTCTAACCCCTCTCAATTTCCTGCTGGCCAACTTTCTCGTCTTTGTGAGGTTCTCTAACTTCGACAAACTTCACCCTCTTCATCTCCAGCCTTCTAAACACCTCCAAATCAAGTAATTGGCCTAAACCCTAATTACATGAATTTGTTAATTTAGGCTTATTATGTTAGTTTAACTATTTATATTGCCTCAGTATTGTGTAGTATAGTTTATTGGAGGTTAGTTACCATTATTATCCTATAAGTAATGAACACGAACGTTTTTAGTTTGTGCGATAATAAATTAGCATGCGTGATTTGAATAGTTTAGTGCTTTTCGGGTTTGTTTGGGTTATTTAGTGTGGATGGTCATAATTTAGTTTAGCATTTTCTAAAATGTCGAAAACGATAATTAATTTTATATAACATATGGTTAGCTAAGCAAACTTTTAAACATGTGCATATGTGATAAACTATCTGTATATGTACGGTTAGTTGGAAGTAAGCCGTTTGTGATAGTTGGAAGCATAATTTAGTTTATTGATTTTCTAAAATGTTGAAAATGATAATTAATTTTATATAACGTATGGTTAGTTAATTAAAGTTTTAAGCATGTACATTGTAACAACCCAAATTTTAGCATACGGAAATTAATTAATTAATAAATTAATTAAATAATAAGTTGTAACATTCTCATAATTTAACAACAGGAATTGTATTATTGAGTCTGTTACAATTTTCTAGTTCAAATACAAGTATAACTTGCGGAAAACAGACTTAAAACGAAGAAGTTATGGAAATTCGAAGTTTGGATTAAGCATGGGACGACCCAACATTCACCAGGTCGACCTATGGGTCGACCCAAGTGGCAAGTGGGTCGACACATGCGTCGACCCAGTGAATGGATGGGTAGACCCATCTGCTAACCAGGCACAATTTCGTAGCTGACACAATATCAAATTAAGCGGATAATTTTTTTTCAACATTTTCACATGACGTGTAATTTCTAGTTGGCCTATTTTGAATTTTAAGTTGACGTGTCTACTCCTGATTGGTCCGAGGACATGGTTGGTTCAGATTTAATCCCTAATTCTAACGTACTAGGATCTTTTAACCCATCTATAAATAAACCTCCAATCCCTCCTCCCTCCCTCATTCTTCATAATACATCTCTTCCCCGCCTAAGCTAGTCTTCTTTTTGGAGACATGCCACCTTAATTTTAAAATTTAGGGGAATTGAGATTGTAAATAAAAACATTCTTTTTGGAGGTGGGTTTTGACAGGGTCATGAGGGAAGCTTTTCTAGTTTGTTTTATAATTATTAAAACTTTTGTGTTTTGAAGTAAATAAGCATTAAAATAGTTGTAGAGTGATGCAGTTTTTATTTATAGTTCTTACAATTTAGTTTAATTTTCTGTAAGTTATAGTTTTTCTGTAAATTTCTTTCTATAAGTTATTTTAGTTTTCTATCTTTTATTACAGTTTTTATTTAGGTAATAATTAAAATACTATAAGATATCTTCTTAGTCTTCTTTCCCCCCTTCTGCGTTTAATTTGCAGTTTTATGTAAAAAAAATGTTATGTCCAAAGTATGCCAAGATTTGCATTATTGGCATATGTATACAGTTGGTTTAGCCGACCAATTTGTACATCTAATCTTATGCAAGTGATAATAATCCTTTATTTTGTGCATGTTGTATATGGCTGATTTGTGCATCAAATTTTATGCGACTGATTATAATCCCTTAATTTGCACACATTGGAAAATATGATTCAATTGGAATTATGTAGAAGAGGATTTTATAATTTGAAGCTAAAACTGTAATAAAAATGGAATTTGGACTGAAAATAAGCGAACTTGGTAAGATATGCAAAATGATTATGGCACAGGTTATGATAGAAAATGGACTGTAACATCTTTGCATAAACATAATAGATTATACAAACACATAATAAACAAATAAGGTTAGATGCAAATATAATTATAACACGGGGTTATAAATAAATGGACAAACAATCTTAATGAAATTAAACTTAAAATGATGTTAAGTTTATAGGCCTAAATCTATGGTTATTCTATGATTCTATAGTGGCCTTGTGATTAGGCATTCTATGGTGACTTTATGTCGGCCTTGCGATCAGGGAATTCTATGGTGGTCTTGGATTAGGCATTCTACGGCGATTAGGCAATTCTATGGTGGCCTTGTGATTAGGCATGTAAGGACCCAGATTTTTAGCCGTTAAGTTTGAACATTTAAAATTGGTTTAATGTTGATTGGAGATTTAGATAACTCGAATTCAACAATTTTGAGTATTAATTTAATTTGAATAGTAAAATAATAAAATTAATTCCGAAATAATTGAGAATAAATTGTATTTGAGGTATAGTAGGAATTGGATAATTTATTAAGACCCAATTAGGTTCAGATTTGAACTATAATAAAGAATTTATTAATTAAACGAAGTTTAATTGTATTAATTTAAATTAATTAAAACGAGCTTGCCACGTCGCGGTAGTTCATAGTTTTATGATTTGAACTTCAACTGAGTATATAGGATTCAATATAAGTCGGAATTCTTTGAAACAAGAATCTTCCGGATCTATTGGATTATAGCTTATTAATGAAAGAGAAAATTCAAGATTTCATCTTGTAGATTTTTAGTTTTGTCCAAATCAAATTTTAAAAAAAATCTTGGTATAATAGTTTATGAACTATAATGATTTATTAAATATAATGGAAGGATTTTAAGTAAATTAGATACCGATATAACTTAGAATTTAAAATGTTGAGTTTAAAATCCAAATTAGTTTATTTTGAAGTTATACGAAATTCTATTTAAATATATATGACAATAATAATCTATTATCAATGGATTTTACTACTTTGAAATCGACTTATATTTTATTCAATTTAACCTTGAAAATTGCCAATTTTCAAACGACCTCGGATTTCAACGAAATCAATTTTATAAATCCATAATGGTTAATTATTGTAAGATTTCAATTTTCACGTCAATTGGATTTGTTATATGATCGTGCATAAAATAAACGCGTATCAATTAACCGTTTGAAATAAAAATAATGTTTTTGCAAACGATCTCGGAATTCGACGAAATCAGTTCCATCGGATCCAAAATATTACGTTATTGTAGGATTTCAGATTTCGTATCGATCGGACATTGTATGTGCTCATACGAGCTGTAAAAGTCGAATGTTAATTACACATTAAATAATAAATAAGGGTCACTATCAAAAATCTCGAACGTCAGAAAATCTTTTCTAAATCCCGCCTAATCTTTAAAAATCTGAATGCTTCCCTTACCGAAATCTCAGCATAACCTGGCACAAAAAACTTACGAGAATCCCTTCAAAAATTTTGTATGTCAGAAAATCTTTAGCCCAATCTTTCATGATGCGTATCAATATGAAATCTTGATAAAGATATGTGGTCCTTATTTAAATATTGCGGCTGTGATGAAAGAAAAAGTCTTGAATAAAAATAATATATATACACACGCACACACTGTCTGCATTCGCCTTTAATAAACCAACAAGTATAAAATAAACATAGCTTTCACTTTTTGTTTCGTTCATAGTAAACATGAAAAAAAACCGATTCTTCCTAAAATCGTATAAAATAAAAAACATTACCAAATCGCGTGATTCTTGATCCAATACACTCATGCAAGTCTCCTCTCCTTATCAATAAGCTTCGTTCCGGGCTCGACATGACATTGGGTCGCTGGAATTTTAAACCAGCGTGAGCTGGGAATCAATCTGGGAGACAAATAGAAGAGCTGTTGATTTCATGGTTATAGTTTGTTTTAGTGTGTCACTTATCATCTTTGTGGAGTTTCCGAGGGGGATGGAAAAAAATGTCGCATTTTTCCTGTGCACGCACATGGTTCGAGAACAGGGAGTGAAGGTGACCTGCGAGTTGAATATATGGGTAAAGGCCAGGAAGAGCTCGGGATGCAGAATCGTTGGTGAACGAAGAAGAAGGGCAGCAGAGATCGGGGAGCGGTTTTCGTCGACTGTAGAGGTGGTGAGGAAAGAGAGAATATCGGCGTGATGGGTTTAAGTTTAGTATAGTCACAGTATTAGAGAACAAAGAAGAAGGGCAGCAACACGTGGGTAACGTGGTGAGGTGTTTTGTTTAATTATGCAATTAAAACATGTTAATGAACTATTAATCTCGTATTAACCTATAATCGTAATATCTTGATGACCTGATGAGATTCAGTGAAGGATTGGAGAAGGAAGGGGTAGTAAGAGGGAGACAAGGCAGATAGAGGAAGAAGAAGGAATGGAGAGAGAGTTAGCAATAACTTTTTCCATGCTATTTCATTGGATTCGAGTACATTATATAATCATGTGCCTAACAAACTTCCTACGTGGCATGAGCCTACATCATTCTAGAAGCATCTTTGTATACCCACTTGATACCAATATAACAGAAAAAGGAAAAACTTGCAAAATATATAATAAAGTAAGGATAGTAGTGGCTCTCCCTGCATGTACATTTGTAACCGAATTGTAACATGCTCAGTCCAGTAATCGTCTTGGTATTTGTACCATTCTTCTAGGCCGTGCATTGTCTTCATGTGTGGTTTTATGTGATGCATATGGTGTATTAGTGCTGCTGGTCATATCAATACCTATCCCTTCGAGATCGACCTTGTCCTCAAGGTCTGTTATGGCAACGCTGCTAGGCACTGGTTGAACTGTGGCTGTATTTGGGTTGGGACATAGCTTTAGTAAGGACACATGAAAAACTGGGTGAATGCGTGAATCTTGTGGAAGCAATAGTTTGTAAGCAACATTTCCAATTTTTTCACTGATTTGATAAGGGCCGAAATATTTTTTTGAAAGTTTGTGAGTGGTGTTGCGAAGCGAGGTCTGACGATATTGCTGTAGTTTGACATATACCCAGGAGCCGAGTTCGAAGTGCTTGTCTTGCCTGTGTTGATCTGCATGTGACTTCATTCTTGCCTGAGCTTTTTTCAGGTTTTCTTTGATAACTTGTAGCAGATGATCACGTGAGGCAGTCCACTCATTAAGGTCTGATATGGCTGAAGGTGAGTTGATATAATTGGCAAGAACAGGTGGAGCCCTGCCATACACAACCTGGAATGGGGATGTTTTAAGTGATGTATGTGTGGTTGTGTTATACCACCACTCAGCCCACGGCAAACATTTTGCCCATTTATTTGGCACATCCCCTACAACAGCGCGCAAATATGTTTCCAAACACCTGTTGACCACCTCTGACTGACCGTCTGTTTGTGGATGGTACGCGCTGCTCATCCGTAGCTTGGTACCGTGAAGACGAAACAACTCCTTCCAAAATGAACTTGTGAATAGTCGATCTCTGTCTGAAATGATGGAGCGAGGAAACCCGTGGAGACGCACATATTCTTGCAAAAAATGAGACGCTAGCTGAGTTGCGGATATTGATGTTGGCAAGGCGCAAAAATGCGCATATTTGGATAATCGGTCAACAATTACCCATACTATAGTCTTTCCTGCTGATGGCGGAAGGTGTGTGACGAAATCCATTGATATGTCTTCCCATATTTGCATCGGAATCGGTAGTGGTTGTAACAACCCTTTATATCTGGTGTGCTCTGGCTTTGACTGTAGGCAAGTATTACATTGCTTCACGTGTGACTTAACAACTGTGGGTAGTTTTGGCCAGTAGAAGTTACTGGAAATTCTGGCAATGGTTGCTTTAATGCCCGAATGACCTCCGATACGGGAATTGTGAAATTCATCGATAATTGCAGCTTGTAGTTCATTGTTGTTGGGTACAAAAATCCTATCTCCCCAAAATAACAAATTATTTTGAAATTTGTATTTATTGTTTGAGCATGTACCTGTGTTCAACTGGCGAATGATTTCCTGGGCTTCTGGGTCGTCGGCTAGTGCTCGTTGGATGTCTGTCAAGAGGGAGAAGGAAGGTCCTGAAATTGCTGTCATGGTTGCTTCGCTGGTGAACCTTGATAATCCATCCGCTACAACGTTCTGCTTCCCCGGTTTATAGTGTATGATGAAATCGAATCCCAAAAGTTTGGTGAGCCAGCGCTGCTGTTCTGGTGTCTGGATTGTTTGCGAATTGAGCTCCTTCAAACTCTGATGATCTGTGAAGATTGTGAAAGGCCGGCCAAGCAAGTAGTGCCGCCATTTCTTTACGGACGAAGTTATTGCGAACATCTCTCTCGAGTAAGCGGAGGCTTTTTGTAGGTGGTGTGGTAATTTCAAGCTGAAATAGGCTATTGGATGGTCGGATTGGGACAGCACGACACCTATGGCCATGGATGATGCGTCCGTGGTCAGTGTAAAAGGTTCAGAGAAATTGGGAAGAGAAAGCGTGGGTGTAGAAGAGACAGCCTTTTTTAAAGCTTCGAAGGCCGATTCGGCTTGCTGGGTCCAGAGGAAGTTGTTATTTTTGAGCAGATCAGTTAATGGGCTAGCGATTTGGGCATATTGTTTGATAAACCTGCGATAATAACTGGTAAGACCCAAAAATCCGCGGACTTCGGTTACTGTTTTGGGGGTAGGCCATTGTAGCATTGCAGTGATTTTTGTTGGGTCTACTCTGACGCCTGCATGTGATATAAGGTGGCCCAAGTAGTCAATTTCAGAGAACCCAAATTTGCATTTGTCTATGTTGGCATAGAACTGGTTGCGGTCTAGTATTGCTAACGTGGTTCGAAGGTGGTCTATGTGTGAATTCCAAGAGGGACTATAGACAAGGATGTCATCAAAAAACACGAGGATGAATTTGCGTAAGTGAGGTCGGAAAATGTTATTCATGGTGGCTTGGAAAGTTGATGGGGCGTTGGTTAACCCGAACGGCATGACTAGAAATTCATAGTGACCCTCATGTGTACGAAAAGCAGTTTTTTGAATGTCGGGTTCATGGACACGGATTTGAAAATATCCGCTCCGTAGGTCAAGTTTGGAAAAAACATTAGCACCGTGTAATTCATCTAAGAGCTCATCGACCGTGGGAATTGGAAAGCGATCTTTTATGGTGATTGCATTGAGTGCACGGTAGTCGACGCAAAAGCGCCATGAGCCGTCTTTCTTTTTGACCAAAAGAACGGGTGAAGAGAAAGGACTTGTGGAAGGTTGGATTATTTTTGAGTGGAGCATCTCTTGAATTTGTCGCTCGATTTCGTTTTTTTGGTAGTACGGGTAACGATAGGGTCGGGTATTGATTGGGTTGGAGTTCGGTATTAAATTGATGTGGTGTTGAAAAGCTCGTTGTGGTGGGATGGTTGTAGGCGTGGAAAAGATGTGTTTAAAGGAAGTGAGTAATTGGTGAATGAGTGGATCTGAATGGGTATTAAGTGGGTGCAGATTTGGTGGGCTATTTGGTTGGAATTGAAGGCAAAAATATGTGGAAATGGATGAAGTTGTTTCGAGACGTTTCAATTGCTGTAGGGAAATTAATGAGGGGTTGCAGGCCGGACCGAGCCCAGTTAGACTAATGGGCTTATTTTTGTAAACAAATGACATGGTCAACAATTTATAATTCATGGTTATTGGGCCCAGTTGCTCTAACCATTGGATTCCTATCACACCATCAGACCCAACAATATCCAGAAGGTGGAAATCGATCAGAAATTCATAACCCTGAATATCCACTGGCACATTAGCACAGCTACCTGTGCTTGTTAATTTTTCTCCGTTGCCTACAGTAACCGTGAAAGCCGCAGTCGAATTAATTTCCAAGCCCAGAAATTTAGCTGTTTTGGGGTGGAGATAATTGTGAGTTGAGCCTGTGTCAACCAAGATGGATATCGGTTTATTGTTAATGGAGGCTGGCAGGCGGATAGATCGTGGATGTGAGGAGCCGGTGAAGGCGTGGAACGATATTTCCTGAGGGGTGTCTGCTACCGATGTTTCATGTGAATCTGGTTCAGTGGTGGGTTCGATTAGTGGTTCGTTGGTGGCAGGATCATTATCGGGATTGGTGTCAGGGAGTATCATGAGTATGTGGGTTGGTTTACAACGGTGGCCAAACTGGTATTTCTCATCACAGTTAAAACACAATCCTTGTTGTTTTCTAACATTCATTTCCGCCTGGGAGAGTTGTTTGATGGGAACATGTGGTTTGGTTTGTTGCTGTTGTGATGTTTGTGGGATTGACTGTGTGGTGTTTGGGTTATTGTATGGTTTTGGGAAGGACTGAGTGAATTTTGTAGATGGAAATTTGGCTAGATCTGTAAGTTTCTTTTCGATTAGCTTGGCTCCATCAATGGCATCGGAAATATTGGTGGGTTTAATGATATGTAGTTCGTTTTGTATATTGGTTTTGAGACCCGAAATAAAACATTGAAGGATTGATTCATTAGGTAATGTCGTGATTCTATTGCATAAGCTTTCGAAGGTAGCTATGTAATTGTCTACAGTGGTTACCTGCTTCAGTTTAAACAAAGTAGCTTGCGGATTGAGGTATGTAGGTGGGCCGAAACGCTTCTCTATTGCTGTTGTTAAGGCTGGCCATGTAGAGATTTGGTTGTTGCGGTGCATCCATTGGAACCATGACAATGCCAACCCTTGCATGTGGAAACTTGCTAGATCGACTCTTTGATCTTCAGGCGTGGAATAATAGGCGAAGAACCTATCAGCCTGAAATATCCAATCGTGTGGATTAGTGCCATCAAAACTGGTAAGTGTACATTTCGGGGTTCGAGTTGGTGTTGGTGTAGCTAGCAAGGGGGGTTGTCGGGTTATGGGTGGAGCTTGATATGTAGAGGAAGAGTTGTTGGTTGGTGAGATTGGTTGCTGAGCATCCAGCTTGCGGTTAATCTCAGCTAAAGTGGCTTTGATATCTATATTGTCGGCTGTCAAAGTTTCCAGCATGGAGTTGTGGGTATTTTGGGTGGTTTGGATGATGTTTTGGATGTGCTGGATGGTGTTAATGGTTTGTTGTTGGTCGGCTATCTGTTGGAAAGCATCATCGACTCTAGTCATTTTTTTTTTTGGTGGTGGTGTTTCGGATCTTCAATATAGAGGAGGAGTAAAGCTGAGATAAGGATTGAATAAGGGTGAGAAAGGAGTTTAGGGGGAGAGGATTAGAGATCAATCGGTGAAAGCACCAAATTGATGAGATTCAGTGAAGGATTGGAGAAGGAAGGGGTAGTAAGAGGGAGACAAGGCAGATAGAGGAAGAAGAAGGAATGGAGAGAGAGTTAGCAATAACTTTTTCCATGCTATTTCATTGGATTCGAGTACATTATATAATCATGTGCCTAACAAACTTCCTACGTGGCATGAGCCTACATCATTCTAGAAGCATCTTTGTATACCCACTTGATACCAATATAACAGAAAAAGGAAAAACTTGCAAAATATATAATAAAGTAAGGATAGTAGTGGCTCTCCCTGCATGTACATTTGTAACCGAATTGTAACATGCTCAGTCCAGTAATCGTCTTGGTATTTGTACCATTCTTCTAGGCCGTGCATTGTCTTCATGTGTGGTTTTATGTGATGCATATGGTGTATTAGTGCTGCTGGTCATATCATGACCCGTATTTTACGTAGCGGAGGATCTTAAAATATTTTATTTAATTCCACAAGGGTCGGATCATTCTAATCTTTTGATATGTTGTTCATGGGGATGTGAGACATGTCCATGATTTTTACCATTTTTATTTGCGACCATTTTGCCTTTATTGTTTTTGTTTAAGGGATATCTTTTGACTGGAATCGAATCATGTGCTGGAATCAACTTCATTGGATCGGAAATGGTGTTTCCATTTCCATGGAGTGGTTACATTAAAGATTTGGTTCAGCGGTTTGGGAGGAATCGCTATTTTAGTGCTATACATTTTCTGGACAGACTAATTAGACATTAGTGGGCTGATAAGTGAGGCACATTAAGGCTAGGGCCTGTTGGCTATAAATATGGGGGTTGGGGTATGGATAATAATTTAGTTCCTTCATTTTCTCATTTGGTAGGGGTTTTTGTTTTCCCTACTCCACCAAATACCTCTCTACTTCATTTTAATTCATAGATCTATGTTCGAAGATTGAATATCAATATCGAAGAAGGTTATATCGCACAGAAGTGATTGATTCGGAATCCATTCTTCGCTGTTCTTCGCTGTCCGGATTAGAGATTTATTGATTTCAAACAATTTTGTGGATTTGGTTAGTGATAAGCATCTCTCACACAGATTCAATCAAGTATATGGGTTGTTTGATCTTAATTTCATCATTTTAAGTTATTTTCACCTAAATCTAATCGATGTAAGTATACTTTCAATTCGAATCACCATAGGATCTAATCTAGCAAGATTATTATGCTAAGTTCATATGTTAATATTATGTTTATGCAAGTTTAGATCCATTTATTTATTTGTTCATCATTTTATCATGATTTGGTGAAATTCATATGATTGTATGATGATTATTGATGTGTTAATATTTGTTGATGGTTGATTTGTTGTGACACTGATTATTTGGACGAAATTGGTCGATTTGAACTAGTTGTGTGCAACGATGTAGTTGTTGATGGTGAATCGAGTATGGATCAGTTGAGTTCTATGATGGATCGGTCGAGTTTGGATGGATCGGTGGATTATTTCCCAAGCAATGGTGGATCGGCATGGCAAAATAGCAAGGATCGGCGTAGACCAAAATTCATGGATCGTCATGATTTAAGTCATGGATTGGCAACATTTGGCATGGATCGACAGCGTTTGGAGTTGGGTCAGTTTGCATGGATTGGATCAAGGCAAAACGATGGATCGACAAGAGAAGAATCGATGGATCGGACAGGAAAATTAGATGGATCGGTCTCTGATGGATCGATATAGCATGGATCGACAACATTCACAAAATTATGGATCGGCACTATGCAAAAGGGATGGATCGGCGCAGTACAAATTAGATGGATCAGTCACATTTTTGGATGGGTCGGCCATGGTTTTGATGGATGGATCGGTCACGTTTTTGATAGATCGGTGCATAATATTGTGATGGATCGGCAATGCAACTGATGGGCGGATCTGATGGATCGGCAAAGCATTTTCGTGTGGATTTAGTGGATCAACATGGCTTGAATGGATGTGTAACGACCCGAACTTCCCCAGTCTCTGAAGAGAAGAGAAAGAACGAATTGTTTGAGAACGGGACAAATCAGAACACAAACCGAAGAACATTTTATTGCTTATTACAACAATTTACATCAGAGTACAAGAATATACGGAGTATGAACAAATATTATACATTTGATAAATATCAGAGATTTAAATTACAATGCAACGGAAAATTAATACATAACACAACTGAAAGTAATACACGGATACAGAGCTTTCTGAATATCGCTTCAGCTGTAAACCAGGATCCTGTGAATTAATATATGCAAAACCCAACTACTAGCTGCCCGTGTGGAAAATAAGGGAACCCAGAGTTTAGGTTAAAACAATAAACTCCAGGTCAGTCATGTGACTGGTGTGAGAACTAAATCAGTTATTATCTTGGTTTTAAAGTAAGGTAAATCAAGGGACCACACCATATAACACGGAACGGGTTTTAACCCCATGAATACCAGTGCATAAATAAACAGCGCAATGCTAAAGAAGAAAAATGAAGCTATTATAAGACCCAGGTCCCATCACACGATGCAATGCAAGTCGGTGGATAGGGTTTTGCCTTATAATAGCCAAATAATGCTTGATACGCGAAATTTAATCTTTTATTTTTACTATAAGTGAAGAAAACAACTTCAAATATAAATGTATCAATCATAAACGGCATGGGTACCATATATCATGTTGCCATACTAGTTCTACAATTAAAACCGCAAAGTCACGTATTGAAAGTTGGATTTCCATTTGTGAACCAAGGCAAGGGATCGTCCTTCCCGCTTCGAGACTCTCTAGCCTGAGCCTCGGGAACAACCACAACTGCACCTAGGAAAATGCAGGACCGGTCCACATATTAAGTGGATTATTATGCCTGAACACACGTTTCCCCGCCCTATGGGGCATAAATCCATCGGCACCGTAGTGACCGATAAATCCGAGGCGCCTCGCATTCCAACAACCACATAGGTAAAAATAATATAAATGTCAGGGCTTGCAAACGCTGACACTACATCTAGCTAGAAAGAAACGTGTCATCCTCCCTACCGTCCTTCATCCCGTTTCTGGTTCATACCGGGGGGTGAAGCTCGCGAATTAACGCTATACACAAAGCGGCGCTATATTAAAGCTATGCTTTGATCATCAACCACAAGGCTCTGCTTTTCAACAAAAGCCTTGATCACTGCATCTTAGCATGGCACACAGGAAATTCATGCCATGCGACTGATGTCTATCGATATACAACCTCTAAGCTCGTACGTCTCAGAGATTGGTGAAGTAAGAGAATAAATTCTCCTTCACCAGACAGATGTATATTTAATAGAGATCAATCAACATAAAATAAAATCCAATGTCAGACACACAATCCATTTACAAGTCCGTTCTGGGTTTGAACGAAGCCAAAGGCACCTTATTCCTCGTCCCATATGTCCAATACAGGAGAGAGGTCCTCGCATATCCGATCGATCTCCAAGTACGTCTGGACGATCACCACTTATTACCTCGTCTTGGGTGTACAGCCCAATCAAGACATCAGTAATCATCCAAACGATGTGAATACCTCTGATCTTCAACCACCGTCTTCATCGTCGACATATCGTCGAATCAGTTATTCAGAATGGGATAAACCCGGTCTTTCCGAATAACTCGCGTATTTTATAAGCAAGTGTTACACAAACACAACATACGCCTCATTCCAATCCAGAATATTCTTTTATTCAAATATTCACATTTCTAGGGAAAGGTTCTCATTAATTTTATCAAAGATAAATTCTTTTAAATTTATTCTTTAATCTTCCTTTGGATATCAAACCAAATTAAGGTTTATCCAAACTAGTCGGGATTAGCGATCCTTATCGAAGTAATCATTTATTATATTTCCCAATCCCAACCTATTCATCCCATGGAGCAAAACTGGTAATACTCCATATCTAACACAACTGTGTTATCGGTAAATATTAATTACCATTTCACGTTCAAATCTAATTAATGATTTAACTATCGCTTGGAGAAAAACTGGTGATACTCCATTCTCGATCATTTCCTGAATTCGACAAATTTATTTATCTCATCCACATTCCAATCTAATTAAAGATTCATTAAAACTCTAATTCAGTTTTAATCTCAAAAATCATTACTTAATGATTATTCAAAGTTAAGAAATTAATCTTATCTTTAACTGGGTTAAAGAACTAATGTCATTTAAAACACAGTTCACGATAAACCCAAAATCTCATTCCACTAATTATGGAATCTTCACGGAAAAACAAATCAATATATAATCGATATCAATTTCCGTATCCGACCAATAATATAAATGGAATAACGGCAAAGCCTTTTAAATTCCATATATATTAACAGTCTTCCTCCACAGAAGTTCACTTCGATTATTACCAAATCGAATTCCATCCCATTCCAATATATTAAATTGGAAAACTTTACTTCGGAAAATTTCTATTAAATCTTAATAAAAAGATTTATAAATTCCAAATCACATTCCACTGCAAATCGGGTTAAAGAACGAATGTCGTTAAAAACACAGTTCACAATAAACCTAATTCACATTCCATTTCAATTCCAATTAAATGTTAATTAATTGGTAATTCTTCTTTAAATCTTAGTTAAAAGATTTATTCTTTTCACACGGGGTTTAAGAACAGTGTTAATGAAGACACCGTTCACGACAAACCCAAAAATCCAATTCAATTCTAATTAAATATTAATTGGTAAACTTCATTAAATTTTAACAAAAAGATTTAATCTTTTCCCAACTGGGTTTAGGAACAGTGTTAATGAAGACATCATTCACGACAAACCCAAAAATTGAATTCAATTCAATTCCAATTAAATATTAACTAATTGGTAAACTTCATTAAATCTTAACAAAAAGATTTAATCTTTTCCCAACTGGGTTTAAGAACAGGGTTAGTGAAGACACCATTCACGACAAACCCAAAATCCCATTTGATATTAAATACAAGACTCTGAATAGAAAATATATCGGCTTATATTCAATATCAAATTCTAAAATCAACAAATATCGTTTTGGAATAACGATATATATATATATATCTTCCAAATTCCTCCATAATGTCCGTATAATCACGGAACCCAATATCGAAATATTCCGAAGATAATTTCGATTCAAATCCATTCCAATTCATATATTGGAAATTCTGGTATTTTTAAAACCATTTCAAATCCAATTTATTTATTTAAAAATATTGGATTATAATTCTAGTTCATTACCAGTCCATTTCGATAAAAATATATTTTTATCTTTCCAAATATGGAATTTTTCATCCCAATTCTTTCCAAATCATTTATGATGATTTTACACAAATTATTAATATTTTTAATAATTTTATCAAGGCCTGTACAGTTGATTTCCATAAACGGTCATCGAACTGCACTTACAACGACCTTTTCCAAATTTGATTTGGACATAATTCCAAATCCAACCATTAGATTTCAAATCTCTAATATTTGTTGGAAAGCTCTTCTCGATATGAACCCAAGGTTCCGGTTTTAGGAGAATCCGACGGTCGGATCTCCCGTAACGTCAATTCGAAGTCAATGGTCGAAATTCGCGAACGGTCGCGGCGCGGCGCGTTCTATTCAGGCCATTTAATATATATAATATATATTTCATCGATTTCCATTTAAAACATATTTTATAAATCGTTTTAACTTCGTTTTAAAAACGATTTCAACTTCATATTCAATTTTAAATCAAAATTGAATATTCCATATCACTAATATATAAATGATAATATTTTCAAAACATTAGATTTTGAAATCACTTCCTTTTCGATATTCATTATAAAAATGAATAAAATCGATATAAATATCGTTCGCGTCAAAATGGCGCACATCTAATCAACACGGCTTCATATATTTAAATATGTTCATGTCCATCCAAAATCGGACATCAAAATCAGATTTTAATCCTTTACTGAGTATTATTTTAAAATATTCGTTATTTTATTTCATTCACCACATGAATATTATTTTAAAACATTCTTTGTTTTCCATATTGGAATGAGACCCAGTCAATTACCATGTAAGGTTAATTATATGGATTCCATACAACACATGTATATAATAACAATGGTAAACAATCACCCATCATCCAGAGTGCATCACACAACTGTATGAGCATTAAAATGAATAAATAACGCTTATACGGTCTGTCAACCCATCGATTGACATAAAACTAAATATTGGGATTAATGTATGTCCAATATCATCCCAATACCCGTGTGGGGTTTTCAAATAACAAATACTGATTATTATTTGTGCAGTTGGGCGGTGTGTAAAATATATCGTCCCAATCAATATCAGTCAAATGTGTGTACATAAACAAATCGTCCAATTTGTAAATGAATATTTATTTTATTCATATGCCCGTTAAAAATTATATTTTTAACTATTAAATATTTATGCAGTTCATTTATACAATAAAAATGATATTTTTATTGTTATAATATTTTTAGAAAAATTCGGCAGCATAACGGCGCGATACTAGAACCGGAATAAGGTCTAGCCTTATCCCTCGCCTACTAATGGCTCGCGCCTTATACATACCAATTCTTATCAATTCATTTCACCCAAACAACCAAATTCAATAAATAATCCAATCAACCACACAACCAAACAAACATGGTTTCAAACAAAGGTGTCGGGTGCTACTAAGCACCGTCTGCATCCTAGTATATATATTTAACTAAAAAATAAATTAAAGTGAGAAATTCTCACCTTTGGGATCCACTCCTCCATTCCTTATTTCTAATCGGTTCGGATTTGCCCAAAATTCCGACGCAGTCTTCTCTACGCTGTTCATATTAAAAATCACATTTTTAATATGATTTTTATATTAATAATCGCATTTTTATATCGCTACTGTATATATGAAATTCGTATTTTTATAACAGTTCTTATATATATAAAAATCTAACTTTTACACAGCTAAAAATTATAATTTTACTTCACTAAAAATTATATTTTTACATCGCTAAAAATTATATTTTTACTTCGCTAAAAATTATATTTTTACATCGCTAAAAATTATATTTTTACTTCGCTAAAAAGAAATTCATTTCATATAATTGAAACTTTTCAAATTGTTTCTTTTTAAGAACCAAAAAAATTTGTGCCAGCACCTGTTGGTCGGATTGATTTATTTGGTCGGAGTTCGTTATTACTTCTCCTATCGGATGGTCTAATTCTTTTTCTTGTTTGTTTTTCTCGTTTAATAGTTTTTCTAGATGAGCGATTGCATCTTCACGGAGAATTCAATTTCACCGGGTCCATGTCGGAGACAGCGGGGCAGTCGTTACACCATTCGTGCATTATATTTTTACTTCGGTTAAAATTATATTTTTACATCGCTAAAAATTATATTTTTACTTCGCTAAAAATTATAATTTTACTTCGCTTTCATGATAATAAAAATCATATTTTTACTTGTTATTCCTATGATAAAAAGTATATTTTTATCCCATATTATGATATATAAAATCATAATTTTATTTTGTCTACTTCATGATAAAAATCGAATCTTTATATACGCTACTTCATGATAAAAATCGAATCTTTATATACGCTACTTCATGATAAAAATCGAATCTTTATACGCTAAAATAAAAGAGAGAAAAACTGATTTTTAAACTTATGCTATTAAATTAAATTAAACTAATCATTTAAAATAAAAAGAAAAAGAATGCTTACAGGTGGGAATGGGGTTTCTCTACGTCGAAGAGGAGCAAGGGGGTGTTGCATCGGATTGGCGGCTCAGGGGGTTTTCGCCGTTGGTGGCAGCGGCAAGGGGCGGCTAGGGTTTCAAACGGGTTGGGGTTTCACAGGTTAGAGGAGGGGAAGGAGGAGCTGTGAGAGAGGGGGTGGCGGATCATCGGAGGGCAGCGGCTTGCAGTCGTGGCGAGGTAGATGCGCGATTCGATTTTGGGGAGGAGGGACAATTTTCTGATCGGCCATCGAAATGAAAGTGGGGCGACAGGAAATTTCTGAGTGAAATTAGGTTTAGTTATAAAGTTATATATATATATTATAATATATAAATTAATATTTAATTCACAATTTCTTAGATACGTCTCCGAACTCCAAACGAATTCCTACGACTGTCGCCCCTAGCTAAATACCCCCATTCCGGACACAATGAGATATTTTTCGTAAGCCAGTTCGGCTATTACGATCTGTTTTTCTTCAAATTAAAATATAAATCAATTTATATTTAATTTAAACGTACATTTCAATTTACTGGGACCACATAATGACTCCAAAAATTTCCGAAAAATAAATCTGACTATGTTTTGACAATACGATCCTAACAAAACTAATTTCGTCAAATTTGGAGGCCGTTTGAAAAATGGCCATTTTCTGGTCGATCCAAATTGATTGAAATTGACAAAACACGTTTTCTTTTTCCACGCTCACATATTGATTCCAAAAATTATGAAAATTGGAATCTAGCAATAATTTGACATTCTGAATCCAACAAAAGTGGTTTTGTCGAAAACGGAGGTCGTTCGCAAAATGGCAATTTTTAAGTGCTTTATATATATATATATATATATATATATATATATATATATATTCCACAGCGACTTTTCTGAATTTTAAACTGGACGTAACTTACAATTTATAAAGTGAAATCTCAGTTTCTTACATCCGTTAGAAAGATATTATTTAACAGATTCAAATATTTCTTGTTTCGTCCTATTTCGACTTATATTGAATTATGTAAAATCAATTGAAATTAAAAATCGAATTTTCAAACTGCCACGCCATTTCAGACTCGTTTTATAATTAAAATAAATTTATACGTTCTAACTTCGGTTAAAATAAATTTTTCATCGTTATTATTTAAAACAAATCATTTTAAATATTCAAAATCCATTAAAAATGCCAAAATAAATTTTTTAAATTGGTTCTGATTTTCCGGGTTGTTACAGGATGGGTCACCGATACGTGATGGATCAGTGATGTTTTGTATGCCGATGGGTCAGCAGTGCTTTGATGAGCATTGTGCTTGATGGGTCGCAGTGTCTTCCACAAAGGATATGAAAGGAAGATGGACCGTTATACATAGCTAAAGATGAAGGCTGTGTATCAACTATCGATTAAACAAAGTTTGTTTTGGTTTGACATTGGACATAGCTTCGATGTGAATTCAAGACAAAATGTTCGAAGTTTTGTGAAGTGTTCGTTGATCGATGAAAAGCAAGGAATGTGGAGACGACTCAAGGATGTTTGAGTTTGTGGATAATGGTTGCTCGAGAAAGCACTTGAGCTTATGAATGGTCGTCGATGATGATGGCTAGAGATATTAAATGCCGAGGGATTATCGCTGTCGTAGGTTCTAGCAATTCAAAGCAGGGGTATAATAGGGACGTCTAAAAGACTAGATGACTAGTCGAGTACCTTTGGTATTGATAAAAGGCCTAGATACGTATCGATGAAAGGGGTATGGATTTTTGCTAGAACCGGGGTTACCATTAGCCTTTGACGGATGACAAGTGGGCCAGTCATACGATTAACGATAGTTTCAAGGCAAGGCCGGTAGTGATAGCCAGAGTCATGGATGTTGCTTGTTTGCTTGTATTATCTTATGTGGACTATTCGACGTCAAAGGAGATATTTCTTGGGTTCTTGTCTGATGTTGGTTTAGGCCTTTGGGCCTTGTGCTTGGGTAATGTCAAACTTGATTCGAGTAGTCCATGCTTGATTTATTGGTTGTTATGATTGCTACAATTTTTTCTCTTTGATTGTTGTTAAGATTATAACTATCAGATGTGGAGGAGATGGGTTTGGGTTTCTTCTCTGATGTATTGGTAGATTAGATTATTGATCCACCTATTTCTCATATACTTTATTATTGATGTTAGATAGCTATTATATCGCTCATTAAGACTGTTGTATGACTCAAAGTTGTATGTTTCCTCTTATTACCTTGGGTAGTTCATCCGTGATGTTATGGATGGATAGACTGAGTAGCAAGTAACAAGTAGTAGATCTTGATGAGGACAATGCTGCTGAGTAACAATGAGCAGGAGGCTGACGTATTATTTTCCTATTATACATACTTGATGTTTTCGCTTTTATGTTTGATGTATGCTACTCTGAGTGAACTTATAGGAAGGATTTTCGAACAGATTTAGATGATGTTGTCCAGTATGATGTATGGATATTTCTTTCATAATGATATGAAAGTTTGAGATTTTGTTCAATGGTTCTTCACTATTATTTCCTGTTGCATATGTTCTATTATATTTTATCCCTGCGCTGTGAGTTATACGACAGGTTTTTCTTGTGTTATTCTACTCTAATAATCGTCCATAGCTTCCTAGCACGTCTTTCAGCGCATTATTCCTTTTGTTTAATGCATGAATTATGGGCGGTCGTCACATTCGGTATTAGAGCCAGGTTAATTGATTTTAGCCAAAATTCGAACATGTAATGACGTATGAGAGACATATTTGTATTTTTGATGGATGTATGGTATATAATAGTGTATAGTATGGTAGGGCTTGAACTCCATTGCAGTTTTCTCATGTGTGGACTAATCATTCTGTTTTTTAGATTTAGAATGAGTCGTAGATCTTTAAGACATACTGCTAGGGAGGAGACTGTTCCTGGAGGGGGAAATGGCAGTATACCTAATTACCCAGATATGTTCGAGGCCATGATGGCAGCGATCATAAGGAGGGTACCCGCTCCAGAAGTAGCTGCGGTAAATGTAAGGGCTCATGTTCTGGTGCCGAGAGTGTTTGATTTCGCTAAGCTTTGTAAGGACTTCACCGCTCTTAGTGGGAAGCCATTCACAGGAACAGAGCCGACAGGCGAGATTCAAGGGTGGCTTGATACTTGTGTTAGGATACTCGAAGACTTGGAAATTGAGGATGCAACTAAGAGGAAGCCTGCATCGAGGCAGCTACAGGGCAGAGCTATGGATTGGTGGAACTCTGTCACTCTAGAGACTCCTGAGAATGAGATTACTTTGGATCATTTCCGAGCCAAATTTGAGATGAAGTTCATTTCTACCACCCATAAGTCAGTTCTGTTCAAGAAGTTAGTTGAGCTAAAGCAAAATGGTCAACCAATGTTGGATTATGTTTCTGAATCTTTATCCAAGTATGCTCGTTCATATATTGAGACTCCTTATCAGAAGAACGAGAAGTTCGTGATGGGTTTGGAGACATATCTTGGAGGTCGTTGGTTGATCATTTGGAAGACCCCTATGAGAAGATCGTAGAGAAAGGTTTGAAACACAAGAGTTTGTTTCCCAAGGAGGAAGCTGTTGTTGTTGCAACCAAAGAGGACCTGAAACCACAGCAGGGTGGTAATAACAAAAAGAGGAAGCAATAAAACAAAAAGGAAAGAATGGCCAGAAGAAACTGAAAAGCGAGATGATTTTTAATAACTATTAATAGAAAGGACATTTCTCCAAGGATTGCAAAAATACGAAAGTTGAGAGGAAGTGCTATAAATGTGGTAACCTGGGCATGACAAGAAGGATTGTCCAGGACTGTCAAAAGGAAAGTAGATAGTCAAGGCGTATGCTATGGAAGTGTAACGGCTGGAAATTTCCGACTCCTCGAGAGTCAGAAATTCTGAGACGTTAGTGAAAGAAATTAGAAGGTGAGAAAGAAAAGATAGAACTAATAGAATAGAAGAAGAAGAAGAACATCAGAATCATCAGAGTAACACGAATCTCACAGCGGAACGAATAACATATAATATATAACATAACTTTGAAGTAAACAGTTATATATATACAATAGCACTTATCAGAGTACAACACTTACAACACAGCGGAAATAACTAAAGCTATAAAATCTTGCAGCCTCCTGCTCCAAGCTCTCCAAGTATATCTGTAAAATCCCAACTACTTGACTGCCCGTACAAATTTAGGCACCCAAGAGTTTAGGGAAAACAAAAAAGTAAACTCCGGGTCAGTCAAGGGACTGGTATGAGTAAAATAGTTTAAAACAGGTATAGGATATCTCATAAGACCACGCCGTGAATACGGAACGGGTTTTTCCCTTATGAGTATCTGAACAACTTTGACAAGCAATATCATTGTAATATTATAATAATGTCTAAGTACAAATAGGTATCAATCTAGCAGAAACGCTTGCATCTCGCGTTCTACATACATAGTATAAAATCACAAACCGCAGGGCTCTTATCGGAGAATGGATTCCAACGGACAAGGTATGGGAGCACCTTCTGAATAGTGTACTCTAGAGGTGATACACTCAGGGTTCAACAAGAACGTCTTGCAACCCGGCCACACATGACCGCTCACTCATTTAGCTTGAGTGTCGCGAATATATTGCCACCACGGTTATAGGCCATCAAACCATCATTCGAAGATACAGAATCAAAAAGAAGTATAAATATGGATATTCCCTAGATCGGTGACAATACACCCTGCTTGGGAATGACCCAACTAGCCATGCTGCCTAGCCCAACTTTTGTTACTTCCTGGTGTGAGGCTAGAAGCTACGTCTATCTTCAGAACATCTGATCACCATTCACTTTGAATGCCACATCGTCATACCCGCCAAATCACAAATTGACTTATTCAAAAATAACACGGGTATACAGCTAAGAGAAACGAATTCCTCTGCCACCAAACGTGAATACGTTTGAACAGATCAACTTACGCGATCCATTGGATATACTCTGTCAGACCTTCTTCCATATACGTTGTCCTGGGACTGGACAAACCGAAGGCACTATTCAGTATATCCATCTTGGTCACTGTTATCTAAGACTTATACAACAGCCCTTGCACTTTACTCCGTCTTCAATTTATCTTTGGCAGATATTGCTCGCAACGCTTATGCCAATACAGAGTGGTTCTTTGGATAATAATCCAACCGGTCTCTCCATAATAACAACGTTAAAATGGTAAAAACTTTGATAGTCTGTGATTCAACTATCAAATGAAAACATGTCGGTGTACAAACAACGATCTTATTTCCAAATGGAAATTCGATCGATCAATCATCACATGTTCATATTTCCTTATTTCATATATTTAGAAAATATATGTTATTAATCATTGGAAAACATTTCCATAGCTTATTTTCACATCACTATTATTTCGCAACTATCAGTCCCTAACTGTAACTAGTATGAGAACAATTCTCTAAGTATCAATACGGAAGGTCGAAACCAACATCAGATCGTCACTTAGAAAACCGTTCAACTTACCCTCTCTAGTCAGTTTCTGAATTTGCTTAACTCTATTTCTTAAATTCTTATCATGAAAACATTTCATTTTCTATGTTTAGAAAACATATCTGACTATATTTGGAAAACGTTTCCAAAACTCATTTACGGATTTCCCATGAACGTTGTATAAAACATCGTTTCGCTTAATCCATTAATCGCTTATTACTTAACTATATTTCAAATCAACCTTTCTATCGAACCACAACTATTCCTTTGTCAATTCTGAAGTCAATCAAGTTGGGGTATAATTACCTCTCAGAACTTAATTGAACAACGTCCTTTACTGTGAAATAGATGAAGCTCGTCACTCACTTTTTACAATCATCTGTTTTACGCAAATTCTCGGATTCAGGTTACGAATCTACTTCATGTATGAAAACGTTTGATTATAACTATAACGTTATAATTCCTACTTCTGCAATATCTAACCTAAATTATAACTTTATCTCATAACTCGAATAATTTAACAGACCCCTAATTCCTAAATCAATAACTGAATCTTGATTTAAACCCTGGAAAGTAAATAGTACTTTCCCGAATTCTCTATAATTGAATTCGACGTATTACTCTCTTTCGAGTAATCTCTATTTGATTAACTCTTCTTCGAATAACCTATATTCGATTATCTCTCTTCGAATAACTCATATTCGAAATCTCTCTCTTTCGAATAAACAATATTCGATCTCTTTCTTTCGAATATGCTATATTCGAAAATCTCCTTTCGATTTACTATTCGATAACTCCTTTCGATCAAAATAAAATCGATAACTCCTTTAACTCTATTCGAATAACTAATATTCGACTAACTCCTTTGGATCAACTCATTTGATTAACTCCTTCGAATAACTAATTCGAATAACTTACCTCCGAATAACCAATATTCGATTTACTCTAACTCGATTAACTTAATTCTAATCGATTTACTCCATTTCGATTCAACTTAATTCAAATCGATTAGCTTAACTCAAATTGATTAACTCCTTTCGAATAACTACATTCGATTTAACTCTAATTGAATAACTAATATTCAATTAACTCTTACGTGTTTAACTCTATTTGAATAAGTAATTCGAATCACTCTAATGTGTTTAACTCTATTCAAATATCTAATTCGAATAACTCATTTCGAATAACTAAATTCGATTAACTCTTTTAACTTTACTCGAATAACAATATTCGATTAACACCTTCTTTCGAATAACTATATTCGATTAACTCTTCGACTAACTCCTTTGGATTAACTAACTTCGAATAACTCCTTTGGATTAACTCTTCGACTAACTCCTTCGGATTAACTCTTCGATTAACTCCTTCGGATTAACTAACTTCGAATAACTCCTTTGGATTAACTAACTTCGAATAACTCTTCGACTAACTCCTTCGGATTAACTAACTTCGAATAACTCCTTTGGATTAACTAACTTCGAATAACTCTTCGACTAGCTCCTTCGGATTAACTAACTTCGAATAACTCCTTTGGATTAACTAACTTCGAATAACTCTTCGACTAACTCCTTCGGATTAACTAACTTCGAATAACTCCTTTGGATTAACTAACTTCGAATAACTCTTCGACTAGCTCCTTCGGATTAACCCTTCGATTAACTCCTTCGGATTAACTAACTTCGAATAACTCTTCGACTAACTCCTTCGGATTAACTAACTTCGAATAACTCCTTTGGATTAACTAACTTCGAATAACTCTTCGACTAGCTCCTTCGGATTAACTAACTTCGAATAACCAATATTCGATAACTACTCTTCGAATAAATAATATTCGATAACTCTTCTCAAATGAATCACATTTGATTTCTCCACTCGAATAAACTATATTCGATAACTCTTCTCCGAATAAGTGATATTCGACAACGCTACTCGATTAACTCCACTTGGATAACTCTAACTGGTCAACTTTAACTGGTCAACTCTAACTGGTCAACTCTAACTGGTTAACTCTAACTGGTCACCTCTAACTGGTTGACTCTAACTGGTTTAACCTAACTGGTTAACTCGTCTCGATTAACTGAACTAATCCACTTAGTTTAACTTAGCTAATTCACGTTGATTAACTCTAGCCGATTCACTTAGTTTAAATCAACTAATTTACTTCGATTAACCACTTAGTTAACTTAACTAATTCACTTTGATTAACCACTTAGTTTAACTTAACTAATTCACATCGATTAATCCTTTAGTTTAACTTAACTAATTCACATTGATTCACCGCTTAGTTTAATTCTATTTATTTAATCTCTAAATAAATATCCTTTATATTTCTTTTAACGAATATAATTCCTTTCTATTTTGATTAACAAATATATCCCCTTATATTCGATTAACATATATATCCCCTTGTATTTGATTTACAAATATAATTCTTTTATATTTGTTTTTACCAACTATATTCCTTTATATTCAGAATCCTTTTTCTTATATATATATATATATATATAAAATCCCTTGATTTTATATAAATAAACTATTTTCAAAATATACTTTGAAAACCCCTCTCCTACATTCTGGTATTTCTCTTGGTATTCAACACACCATATAACAACGATAAATATCGTCCCACCACACATAATCACACAGATTATATACATCACATTATATATCACAATATAAAAATCACAGTAAAATAACTGTTGAGGAATCCTGTTGGATTCCTCCAACCTGTTTCCCTGCACCACAGATGTTAGACAATATAGATAACATCACTTTCAGTTCCATATGATATATTCTGTTAAACAGAATCAATACAGAAATTTAACTAACTGACTAGCAGTTCAATCAAACAATCAACACACAGTCAAACAGACAATTTTAACAGTTCTAACAATACAACATGAAATTATAAACTGTTCAGAGTTAGTGAGATTTACTCACATTGCGCGTTAACCGTTAAATAACGATTTGCGTTATTTGATTCAGTCGGACAATTTAGTTCGACATAAATTGTAACGATCTCAGATTCACTTCCGGTCAGTTCCATTGTGTTGCTCCCGTCCATACGATCCTAACGCAATTTACGGTTCTTGATTCTGACCTCGTATGGATGAGATATCTTATTTATAAGTTAGTGTACTATTATAATTTAAATAAAACTAAATTATTTAATTAATGGGCCTTACATATCAAACTAAGCCCATTACCAACCCTTTATTATCAGACCCGCTACTATCATCTCCCCCAAAATCAGTAATCGAACCCCACAGCTCCTCTTAAACCATCGTTGACCGCCATTTTGACTGGCCGTACCTCCTCCTTCGTTCGTCTATTCCAAGTGCCGCCTCCCCCATCCAATTCTCCATCGAAAACTGCACCCGTCTGACACCTCAATCACTAGCTCGCCACCCTGTTCGAGGCCGCGTCGTTCAGTGTTGTTTCGACGTCAACCATCACCGGAGGCCTCCAGACTTCGCCTACCAGTTTGGTTGCCCACCACAAACCCACATCTCACCATAAACTCACGGATTAGGGACTCAAACCCCTCGCATTCTGGAGCCTTATGTCATCGTGGAAATCTCGAGTCCAGGAAGGGACGTCGAACTAACCACAATTGATACACAATGGAAGAGAACACTTCAGCATCTCAAAAACCTTTGTATGGATATTTATGAGATTTTCTAGGAATTGTTTTGATTTTTGAGGCATTTGTTTTGAATTGTTCTTGAATTTTGAAAGCTCAGAAAAATGTATTTTCCTGAAAAATGAACTCGGCGGCTACTTCCTTGTTGCCAGAAAATGATCCTCGGGTTTAGAAGAGATATAGTGGTATTTATATAATTTAGTTCTTGAGTTTTGTGGAGGATGTTCCTCCATGCTTTTGGGTTGAAACCACAAAGAATTTGTGGGTGTGAACAAAGAAGATGTGGTCTTGTTTTTGGCTGGAAATAATTAGGATATTTTGTTTTGAGTTCAAAAGATTTTGGTCATCTCATTTTACAAAACTTCGTAAATTTCGAACTGCTATCTACCGGATCAACTACACCATCGTGACGATCAATGTGCCACAATCCCAGAAATATAATAATACCGGTAGATTGACTCATATTTTGAAACCTCAAAATGTTGATTACAGGGTGCAAAATACCCCAAATAAAAAGTTGCTTATTTAATTAATTAAAAATTACAGTAAAATTCTAAAAATTAAATTATCACTACTTCCCAAAAGAACCTTGTCTAAATTCAAACCCGATCTCTAGTTATATCGAATAAACCGATACGGTCGATAACCGATTCTATAGCGACTATTTCAAAATTTGATTTGGACATACATCAAAATCTACACGACGAAATCCCGATTTTTCTCTTCCACTAGAAAGATATACTCCACCAGCTCCATACGTTTCTTGTTTCACAGAAATCCGATTAAAAACGGACCCTGTATACTCAGTTGAAGTCTAAATCGCCAAATAGCGAACTACCGCGTCGTTACGCGCTCTATTCTAATTATAATATAATTAATACGTTTTAACGTCGATTATTAAATCGATTCGTTATTCAAATTCAATTCTAAACTGAATTAAATATTTTAGCTGATCCAATTCACACAGTATTGTGAATTCGGTGATTTCCGATTATTTCGACATTATAATATATTATTATATTATTTATTTTAATTAAATATTCAATATTATTTAATTCAAGTCATCGATATCGCCCAATCGATATTTAATAATTAAATAAATTAATTATTCGACAGCTAACAAAACGCGCCATTACAGACTTCCCCCCTTAAAATAATTTCGTCCTCGAAATTGCTAAGTTAGAGGTTGACCCTATATATTGGAACTCCTAAGATTGGTTTACCCCTTATTTCTGATTTCAACCGAACCACTTAATATCGACTGAAATATTTATTCTTCCGACTAATTAAAATTTTCAAAAATTCTGAAAATTTTCTAACACTTTACATTTTCGGAAAATTTTGCCATAACCTCCTTTGTACAGCCCTATCGGTAAAACCACAACTCGCCTCTCTAGGCCTTCTCCAACCCAAAAGAAAATCAAACAGCCAAGCGGCTTGCCAATTCGGCTCATAAATCTCATGCTTATATCAAAAATAAACTTGTACCTTTTTGTCGGCATATCAACTCTTATCACTTTCACCTGTTATCAACCCAACATATACCAATGTCATCTCAATCCAACCTTCAACTCAAACACTTAGTGCTATCCAAGTCAAATTCTATTCAAACTCCAATATCAGATTTCAAACTCTTAACCCATCAACTTAATTCCAATACAGATTATTCTCTAACCAAATCCCGATTTATTTAACTTGGTTCAAGTTAAATTTTAATCTACTTATTTGTTTTTACCATCTTGATTCATTCAACTTAACAAGTTAAATTTTAAATTTCAAGATTTAAATTCCTGGGTTTTATTTCAAATTCCATTTTGAAATCATACTAACAATTCAAAACCTTTGAATTTCTAAACAACTTGTTTTCTCAAAACAATTTGAAAACAAAATCCTTGGTAGTAATCCGCCACTTAGAAACTCGAAAATCACACCGACGATGTATCGATCCATCCTCGGAATTATTTTCCAGTCATCCAGGTGAGTTAGATACTATATTTATTTCAAATTGAAAAACATTTTCAAAATCTCCCAGGAACTTAAAATTTCCTTATTTTAATTCCAAATTTTGATTTAAATTCAGATTTACTCATCTGATTTCACTTATATGAATTCTGTTGGTTATGTATAACCATTTCACTATATAATCTTGCTCGATTATGATTACAACCAATAAATCTAATATATTATAATTTTGATATACATATATATACCTCTATAACAAAATATACTTTGGGTAAAGTAAAATTCACTTACCCTCTTTCAAAACATATCGTGACGATCCATCGTATTCAAGTGTTTATTTACTCCTACCGATACAGTGGATCAAACTGATCGACCAGAACTCATAAACAACTCAGCCAGTGAATCTCAACAATATAAAACAGTTTTATATCAAATACAAATACGCACTCGTATATATACACTCAAACTCAGTCTAGGGTATTACTAACCCTATCTCTACCGAGTCACGCCACAGAGCCAAGGTAATCACTTAACTTAAGCTCTGATACCAACTGTAACGGCTGGAAATTTCCGACTCCTCGAGAGTCGGAAATTCCGAGACGTTAGTGAAAGAAATTAGAAGGTGAGAAAGAAAAGATAGAACTAATAGAATAGAAGAAGAAGAAGAACATCAGAATCATCAGAGTAACACGAATCTCACAGCGGAACGAATAACATATAATATATAACATAACTTTGAAGTAAACAGTTATATATATACAATAGCACTTATCAGAGTACAACACTTACAACACAGCGGAAATAACTATAGCTATAAAATCTTGCAGCCTCCTGCTCCAAGCTCTCCAAGTATATCTGTAAAATCCCAACTACTTGACTGCCCGTACAAATTTAGGCACCCAAGAGTTTAGGGAAAACAACAAAGTAAACTCCGGGTCAGTCAAGGGACTGGTATGAGTAAAATAGTTTAAAACAGGTATAGGATATCTCATAAGACCACGCCGTGAATACGGAACGGGTTTTTCCCTTATGAGTATCTGAACAACTTTGACAAGCAATATCATTGTGATATTATAATAATGTCTAAGTACAAATAGGTATCAATCTAGCAGAAACGCTTGCATCTCGCGTTCTACATACATAGTATAAAATCACAAACCGTAGGGCTCTTATCGGAGAATGGATTCCAACGGACAAGGTATGGGAGCACCTTCTGAATAGTGTACTCTAGAGGTGATACACTCAGGGTTCAACAAGAACGTCTTGCAACCCGGCCACACATGACCGCTCACTCATTTAGCTTGAGTGTCGCGAATATATTGCCACCACGGTTATAGGCCATCAAACCGTCATTCGAAGATACAGAATCAAAAAGAAGTATAAATATGGATATTCCCTAGATCGGTGACAATACACCCTTCTTGGGAATGACCCAACTAGCCATGCTGCCTAGCCCAACTTTTGTTACTTCCTGGTGTGAGGCTAGAAGCTACGTCTATCTTCAGAACATCTGATCACCATTCACTTTGAATGCCACATCGTCATACCCGCCAAATCACAAATTGACTTATTCAAAAATAACACGGGTATACAGCTAAGAGAAACGAATTCCTCTGCCACCAAACGTGAATACGTTTGAACAGATCAACTTACGCGATCCATTGGATATACTCTGTCAGACCTTCTTCCATATATGTTGTCCTGGGACTGGACAAACCGAAGGCACTATTCAGTATATCCATCTTGGTCACTGTTATCTAAGACTTATACAACAGCCCTTGCACTTTACTCCGTCTTCAATTTATCTTTGGCAGATATTGCTCGCAACGCTTATGCCAATACAGAGTGGTTCTTTGGATAATAATCCAACCGGTCTCTCCATAATAACAACGTTAAAATGGTAAAAACTTTGATAGTCTGTGATTCAACTATCAAATGAAAACACGTCGGTGTACAAACAACGATCTTATTTCCAAATGGAAATTCGATTGATCAATCATCACATGTTCATATTTCCTTATTTCATATATTTAGAAAATATATGTTATTAATCATTGGAAAACATTTCCATGGCTTATTTTCACATCACTATTATTTCACAACTATCAGTCCCTAACTGTAACTAGTATGAGAACAATTCTCTAAGTATCAATACGGAAGGTCGAAACCAACATCAGATCGTCACTTAGAAAACCGTTCAACTTACCCTCTCCAGTCAGTTTCTGAATTTGCTTAACTCTATTTCTTAAATTCTTATCATGAAAACATTTCATTTTCTATGTTTAGAAAACATATCTGACTATATTTGGAAAACGTTTCCAAAACTCATTTACGGATTTCCCATGAACGTTGTATAAAACATCGTTTCGCTTAATCCATTAATCGCTTATTACTTAACTATATTTCAAATCAACCTTTCTATCGAACCACAACTGTTCCTTTGTCAATTCTGAAGTCAATCAAGTTGGGGTATAATTACCTCTCAGAACTTAATTGAACAACGTCCTTTACTGTGAAATAGATGAAGCTCGTCACTCACTTTTTACAATCATCTGTTTTACGCAAATTCTCGGATTCAGGTTACGAATCTACTTCTTGTATGAAAACGTTTGATTATAACTATAACGTTATAATTCCTACTTCTGCAATATCTAACCTAAATTATAACTTTATCTCCTAACTCGAATAATTTAACAGACCCCTAATTCCTAAATCAATAACTGAATCTTGATTTAAACCCTGGAAAGTAAATAGTACTTTCCCGAATTCGCTATAATTGAATTCGACGTATTACTCTCTTTCGAGTAATCTCTATTTGATTAACTCTTCTTCGAATAACCTATATTCGATTATCTCTCTTCGAATAACTCATATTCGAAATCTCTCTCTTTCGAATAAACAATATTCGATCTCTTTCTTTCGAATATGCTATATTCGAAAATCTCCTTTCGATTTACTATTCGATAACTCCTTTCGATCAAAATAAAATCGATAACTCCTTTAACTCTATTCGAATAACTAATATTCGACTAACTCCTTTGGATCAACTCATTTGATTAACTCCTTCGAATAACTAATTCGAATAACTTACCTCCGAATAACCAATATTCGATTTACTCTAACTCGATTAACTTAATTCTAATCGATTTACTCCATTTCGATTCAACTTAATTCAAATCGATTAGCTTAACTCAAATTGATTAACTCCTTTCGAATAACTACATTCGATTTAACTCTAATTGAATAACTAATATTCAATTAACTCTTACGTGTTTAACTCTATTTGAATAAGTAATTCGAATCACTCTAATGTGTTTAACTCTATTCAAATATCTAATTCGAATAACTCATTTCGAATAACTAAATTCGATTAACTCTTTTAACTTTACTCGAATAACAATATTCGATTAACACCTTCTTTCGAATAACTATATTCGATTAACTCTTCGACTAACTCCTTTGGATTAACTAACTTCGAATAACTCCTTTGGATTAATTCTTCGACTAACTCCTTCGGATTAACTCTTCGATTAACTCCTTCGGATTAACTAACTTCGAATAACTCCTTTGGATTAACTAACTTCGAATAACTCTTCGACTAACTCCTTCGGATTAACTAACTTCGAATAACTCCTTTGGATTAACTAACTTCGAATAACTTTTCGACTAGCTCCTTCGGATTAACTAACTTCGAATAACTCCTTTGGATTAACTAACTTCGAATAACTCTTCGACTAACTCCTTCGGATTAACTAACTTCAAATAACTCCTTTGGATTAACTAACTTCGAATAACTCTTCGACTAGCTCCTTCGGATTAACCCTTCGATTAACTCCTTCGGATTAACTAACTTCGAATAACTCTTCGACTAACTCCTTCGGATTAACTAACTTCGAATAACTCCTTTTGATTAACTAACTTCGAATAACTCTTCGACTAGCTCCTTCGGATTAACTAACTTCGAATAACCAATATTCGATAACTACTCTTCGAATAAATAATATTCGATAACTCTTCTCAAATGAATCACATTTGATTTCTCCACTCGAATAAACTATATTCGATAACTCTTCTCCGAATAAGTGATATTCGACAACGCTACTCGATTAACTCCACTTGGATAACTCTAACTGGTCAACTCTAACTGGTCAACTCTAACTGGTTAACTCTAACTGGTCACCTCTAACTGGTTGACTCTAACTGGTTTAACCTAACTGGTTAACTCGTCTCGATTAACTAAACTAATCCACTTAGTTTAACTTAGCTAATTCACGTTGATTAACTCTAGCCGATTCACTTAGTTTAAATCAACTAATTTACTTCGATTAACCACTTAGTTAACTTAACTAATTCACTTTGATTAACCACTTAGTTTAACTTAACTAATTCACATCGATTAATCCTTTAGTTTAACTTAACTAATTCACATTGATTCACCGCTTAGTTTAATTCTATTTATTTAATCTCTAAATAAATATCCTTTATATTTCTTTTAACGAATATAATTCCTTTATATTTTGATTAACAAATATATCCCCTTATATTCGATTAACATATATATCCCCTTGTATTTGATTTACAAATATAATTCTTTTATATTTGTTTTTACCAACTATATTCCTTTATATTCAGAATCCTTTTTCTTATATATATATATATATATATATATATATATATAATCCCTTGATTTTATATAAATAAACTATTTTCAAAATATACTTTGAAAACCCCTCTCCTACATTCTGGTATTTCTCTTGGTATTCAACACACCATATAACAACGATAAATATCGTCCCACCACACATAATCACACAGATTATATACATCACATTATATATCACAATATAAAAATCACAGTAAAATAACTGTTGAGGAATCCTGTTGGATTCCTCCAACCTGTTTCCCTGCACCACAGATGTTAGACAATATAGATAACATCACTTTCAGTTCCATATGATATATTCTGTTAAACAGAATCAATATAGAAATTTAACTAACTGACTAGCAGTTCAATCAAACAATCAACACACAGTCAAACAGACAATTTTAACAGTTCTAACAATACAACATGAAATTATAAACTGTTCAGAGTTAGTGAGATTTACTCACATTGCGCGTTAACCGTTAAATAACGATTTGCGTTATTTGATTCAGTCGGACAATTTAGTTCGACATAAATTGTAACGATCTCAGATTCACTTCCGGTCAGTTCCATTGTGTTGCTCCCGTCCATACGATCCTAACGCAATTTACGGTTCTTGATTCTGACCTCGTATGGATGAGATATCATATTTATAAGTTAGTGTACTATTATAATTTAAATAAAACTAAATTATTTAATTAATGGGCCTTACATATCAAACTAAGCCCATTACCAACCCTTTATTATCAGACCCGCTACTATCATCTCCCCCAAAATCAGTAATCGAACCCCACAACTCCTCTTAAACCATCGTTGACCGCCATTTTGACTGGCCGTACCTCCTCCTTCGTTCGTCTATTCCAAGTGCCGCCTCCCCCATCCAATTCTCCATCGAAAACTGCACCCGTCTGACACCTCAATCACTAGCTCGCCACCCTGTTCGAGGCCGCGTCGTTCAGTGTTGTTTCGACGTCAACCATCACCGGAGGCCTCCAGACTTCGCTTACCAGTTTGGTTCCCCACCACAAACCCACATCTCACCATAAACTCACGGATTAGGGACTCAAACCCCTCGCGTTCTGGAGCCTTATGTCACCGTGGAAATCTCGAGTCCAGGAAGGGACGTCGAACTAACCACAATTGATACACAATGGAAGAGAACACTTCAGCATCTCAAAAACCTTTGTATGGATATTTATGAGATTTTCTAGGAATTGTTTTGATTTTTGAGGCATTTGTTTTGAATTGTTCTTGAATTTTGAAAGCTCAGAAAAATGTATTTTCCTGAAAAATGAACTCGGCGGCTACTTCCTTGTTGCCAGAAAATGATCCTCGGGTTTAGAAGAGATATAGTGGTATTTATATAATTTAGTTCTTGAGTTTTGTGGAGGATGTTCCTCCATGCTTTTGGGTTGAAACCACAAAGAATTTGTGGGTGTGAACAAAGAAGATGTGGTCTTGTTTTTAGCCGGAAATAATTAGGATATTTTGTTTTGAGTTCAAAAGATTTTGGTCATCTCATTTTACAAAACTTCATAAATTTCGAACTGCTATCTACCGGATCAACTACACCATCGTGACGATCAATGTGCCACAATCCCAGAAATATAATAATACCGGTAGATTGACTCATATTTTGAAACCTCAAAATGTTGATTACACGGTGCAAAATACCCCAAATAAAAAGTTGCTTATTTAATTAATTAAAAATTACAGTAAAATTCTAAAAATTAAATTATCACTACTTCCCAAAAGAACCTTGTCTAAATTCAAACCCGATCTCTAGTTATATCGAATAAACCGATACGGTCGATAACCAATTCTATAGCGACTATTTCAAAATTTGATTTGGACATACATCAAAATCTACACGACGAAATCCCGATTTTTCTCTTCCACTAGAAAGATATACTCCACCAGCTCCATACGTTTCTTGTTTCATAGAAATCCGATTAAAAACGGACCCTGTATACTCAGTTGAAGTCTAAATCGCCAAATAGCGAACTACCGCGTCGTTACGCGCTCTATTCTAATTATAATATAATTAATACGTTTTAACGTCGATTATTAAATCGATTCGTTATTCAAATTCAATTCTAAACTGAATTAAATATTTTAGCTGATCCAATTCACACAGTATTGTGAATTCGGTGATTTCCGATTATTTCGACATTATAATATATTATTATATTATTTATTTTAATTAAATATTCAATATTATTTAATTCAAGTCATCGATATCGCCCAATCGATATTTAATAATTAAATAAATTAATTATTCGACAGCTAACAAAACGCGCCATTACAGGAAGTCGTGCCATCTTCTTCAAGATCTCTTACTACAAAGGAGAAAGGGAAGAGTGTTGTTGTTCAAGGTACGTTTTCTATCCGAGATGTTTCAGTTCGAGCGTTGTTTGATACTGGATCATTACATACTTTTAATTGTAATGAGCTTGTGTGCCGCTTAGGTTTGGAACCTGAGATTTGTGATAGACCATTGGTTGTGACTAATCTAGTTGGGGGTTCGTCTAGTCTTTGTATGCTTTGTTGTGGACTAGTGTTATCGAGTCATGGTTTCTCTTTTGTGTATGATTGCTTCGTGTTGAACTTTTCTGGGTTCGGGATCATTTTGTGGATGAACTGGCTCAAGATGTATGCGACATAAGTGGATTAAGAGAAGCTCGAGGTGACATTCGTGAATGTGGAAGGGTGTATGGTTGTGATTCGATGTAAGCCCAAAGATGGTGTCTTCGTAAGCTTTTTATGTTCGCTTGTGATTCCACGGGAAGACTTATCATCTATGCCAATCGCTAGTGAGTTTGAGGATGTCTTTGAAGAGGTCAAAGGTTTGCCGCCATATCACGAGATTGAGTTCTGGATCGATTTGGTCGAAGGTGCTAGACCTATCGTTATGCCCCTTAGGCGGATGGCTCCTAAAGAGCAGCGAAAGTTAGAGGTGAAAGTACGAGACCTTTTGGGAAAAGGATTCATTCGGAGAAGTGTGTCCGAATGGGATGCACCAGTTGTGTTTGCAACCGAGGCTGATGCATCTTTGAGACTGTGTGTGAATTATTGTGAGCTGAACAAGGTGACCAAGAAAAATAAGTATTCGTTGCCGAGAATAGATGACTTATTTGATCAGCTTCACGAAGCCAAGATCTTTTCTCAAATGGATTTAACAACGGGACTTCACCAGTTGATAGTGGCAAAGGGTAGTGTGCCGAAGACTTCTTTTAAGGCACCATCCGGTTTCTTTGAGTGGATGGTGATACCATTTTGATTGACCCACACACCAGCGTATTTCGTGGATCTTATGAATAGGGTTTTCAGAGATCAGTTGAATAAGTTCGTGCTTGTGTTCTTGGATGATGTTATGGTTTACTCCCAGAATGAGGAAGAGCATAAGACGCACTTGTGAGTCAATTTGGAAATCTTGCGAAAGCAACAGCTGAAGGCTAAGATTTCGAAGTGTCACTTCAGGAAGAGTGAAGTGATGTTCTTAGGCCATGTTGTTTCTGGAAATGGAATAGCGGTTGAAACTGCTAAGTTGACAACAATTCAGGATCAGGATAAGCCTAAAGAATGCAATGGACGCTAGGAGTTTCCTTGAGTTAGCAGAAAATTATTGTCGGTTTATCAAGGATTTCTCAAGGTAGTTGTACCATTAACATAATTGTTGAAGAATAACCAAGCGTTCACATGGGATGCAAAGTGTAAGCAAGCTTTTGGAATCCTGAAAGAGAGACTGACGAGCGCCCCTATTTTGACGATCCCAAACGGGAATGAGGATATGGCGATATACGTCGATGCATATATTACTAGACTTGGAGCAATGCTGATGTAGAAGGATAAAGTTGTGGCCTATACGAGTCGACATCTGAAACCGCATGAAAGGAATTACCCAACTCATGATTTGGAGTTTGCGTCGATCATGTTTGCTCTGAAGATGTGGAGACATTCCTACTGGGAGTTCGATTCGAGCTGTTTATGGATCACAATTCATTGAAATATCTTTTCTCCCAAAAGGATTTGAATCTTCGGCAACAACGGTGGTTAGAGTTTTTAGCATCTTATGATTTTGCTATTTCCTATAGTCTTGGTAAAGATAATGCAGTGGTTGATGCGTTTAGTCGAAGGCATGCAGGATTAGGAGCTATGTTTTCGGACAGGAAGCACCTCGAGTACTTGGCTGGATTTGATTTCAGACCTCGGTGTTAGTTAGAGCCTAAAATGATAGCAAACTTATCGATAAGACCTACTCTCATCGAAAGGATTGGAGAAAGCCAAAAGTATGACGGAAGCCTTATCGAGATTATCCAGAAGTTGGAAGCAGAGAATAAGGATTTCAAAATTGATCAAGATGGTTAGCTTCATAAGAAAGGACGACTAGTAGTTCCCGACATTGATGGATTTAGAGATTAGGTTCTAAGGGAATGTCATCACTCGAAATTGACGATTCATCCCAGTGGTAACAAGATGTATCGGGATATGAAGCGAGCTTACTACTGGGAAGGGATGAAGAGGGATGTTGGAAAGTTCATTTCCAAATGTTTGAAATGTCATTTGGTGAAAGCTGAACAGAAGAAGTCGGGTGGATTGCGTCAGCCATTAGAAGTTCCTATGTGGAAATGGGAACAAGTATCGATGGATTTTATCGATGAAATACCTAGGACCAGCGCATGAAATAAAGGAATTTAGGTTATAGTATATCGCTTGACCAAAAGCGCAAGGTTTATTCCTATCAGATCGATTAGGACAACATTGAAGTTGGCTGAGCTATATATAAAATGGATAGATCTATTCCATGGTATCCCCAAGAGCATTGTGAGTGACTGAGATCCATTGTTCCCAAGTGGATTTTGGAAGAGTTTGCAAGAGGCTTCTGGAACCGAGTTGTTTTTTTAGTACGGCTTATCATCCCCAGATTGATGGTCAAACCGAGAGAGTTAACCGAGTATTGGAAGATCTCCTTAGAGCTTGTGTATTGGATTTTGGGGATCATGGGAAGACCATCTTCATTTAGTTGAGTTTGCATATAATAACAGTTACCAGTCGAGCATCGGCATGGCACCATACAAGGTTTTGTATGGTAGATCGTGTAATTCTCCGGCAATGTTGGTTAGAAACAGGAGATAAGTTGATACTTGGGCCAAAGATGATAAAAGAACATCTGATTGTATTGAGATTGTTCGACAACGAATGTAGCTAGTCCAAAATCGTCAGAAGAGTTACGCCAATAAGCGTCGAAAGTATTTGGAATTCAGCGTTGGTGATATGGTTTTCGTGAAGATTTTGCCTTTGAAGAATGTTTTTCGATTCAGAAATAAAGAAAAATTATCCCTAAGATTTGTTGGACCATTTCCGATAATCGAGCAGATTGGAAAGCTCGCGTATAGATTAGATTTACTCGAGAAGATGTCGAGTGTGCACAATGTTTTTCATGTTTCTTTTCTACGGAAGTGTGTGCATGATTCGAATGTTGTGGTATCTCCGGATCAGTATGCAGACCTAGAAGTCAAATCCGTAGTTTTGAGACCTCATAAGCCGCGTCATGTTGTGGGGAATAAAACGAAACAACTTAGGAGGAAGGTGATTAAACTAGTGAAGGTGCAATGAAGTGAGGATGATGGCGATTGTATGTGGGAAACAGAAGAGAGTATGAAGAGACGATCCATTCAGAACTCTTCGTTGGTATGACCCATAAATATCGTGTCACCCTTACATCATTGTAACTTGTGCTATTATTAGAATTTCGCATGCTAGGTTAAAGCTATGGATGCATGTCTTGTTGGATGCTAGTGTGGATGGTAAATTGGCTGCTCGTGGATGATAAGCATGCAGAATTGTTTTGGTTTCTTATGTTTACTTGGAATTTTGGAGGCGAAATTCTTTAGGGGGGGGGGGAGAATGTAATGACCCGTATTTTACGTAGCGGAGGATCACAAAATATTTTTATTTAATTCCCCGAAGATCGGATCATTTTAATCTTTTTATATGCTGTTCATGTGGATGTGAGACAGATCCATGATTTTTACCAATTTTATTTGTGACTATTTTGCCCTTGTTGTTTTTGTTTAGGGAATAACTTTTGACTGGAGTTGAATCAGGTGCTGGAATCGACATCATTGGATCAAAAATGGTGTTTCCAATTCCATAGAGTGGCCACATTAAAGATTCGGTTCAGTGGTTTAGGAGAAATAGCTGTTTTAGTGCTACACATTTTCTGGACAGACTAGTTAGTCATTAGTGGGCTGATTAGTGAGGCCCATTAAGGTTAGGGGTTGTTGGCTATAAATAGGGGGTTGGGATATGGAGAATAGTTTAGTTTCTTCATTTTCTCATTTGGTTGGGGTTTGAGATTCTCCTTACTCCACCAAATACCTCTTTACTTCATTTCAATTCATAGATCTACGTCAGAAGATTGAAGATCAACATCGAAGAAGGTTATATCGCATCAAAGTGATTGATTCAGAAGTTGATCTCCGCTGTCCGGATTAGAGATTCATTGATTTCAAGCTATTTTGTGGATTTGATTAGTGATAAGCATCTCTCACACTGATTCAATCAAGTATATGGGTTGTTTGATCTTAATTTCATCATTTCAAATTGTTTTCACTTAGATAAATCAATGTAAGTATATTTTCAATTCAAATCACCATAAAATCTAATTTAGCAAGATTATAACGATAAATTCATTATTTTATGCAAGTTTAAATCCAATTATTTATTTGTTCATCGTTTTATCATGATTTGGTGAAATTCATATGATTTTATGATGATTATTGATGTGTTAATATTTGTTGATGGTTATTTTGGTGTGACATTGATTGTTTGGACGAAATTGGTCGATTTGTACGAGTTGTGTGCAAAGATATTGGTTGTTGATGGTGAATCGGGTATGTAGTAGTCGATTTCTATGGTGGATCGGTCGAGTTTGGATGGATCGGTGGATTGTTGCCCAAGCAATGATGGATCGGCATGGGCAAACAACATGGATCGACATGGGCGAAAATTCATGGATCGGCATGTTTTAAGTCATGGATCGGCAGCACTCACAAGCCATGGATCGACAACATTTGGCATGGATCGACAGCATTTGGAGTCGGGTCGGTTTGCATGGATCGGATCAAGGTAAACGATGGATCGACAAGGGAAGAATCGATGGATCGGACAGGAAAATCAGATGGATCGGTCTCTGTTGGATCGGTATAGCATGGATCTGCAGTGTTCACAAAAGTATGGATCGACACTATGCAAAAGGGATGGATTGGCCCTGTGCAAATTGGATGGACCAGTCACGTTTTCGGATGGGTCGACCATGGTTTTGATGGATGGATCTGTCCCATTTTTGATGGATCGGTGCGCAGTTATTTAATGGATCGGCAATGCAACCGGTGGGCGGATCCAATGGATCGGCAAAGCATTTTTGTACGGATTTAGTGGATCATCATGGCTTGAATGGATGGATCGGTGACTGATCTATGATGGATCAGTGACGTTTGGTAAACCAATGGGTCGACAACGCTTTGGTGAGTGTTGTGCTTGATGGGTCGCAGCATCTTCCAGAGACGCTATGAAAGGAAGATGGACCGTTATACATAGCTAAAGATGAAGGTTGTGTATCAACTATCGATCAAACGAAGTTTGTTTTGGTTTGAAATTGGACGTAGCTTCGATGTGAATTCAAGACAGAATGTTCTAAGTGTTATGAAGTGTTCGTTGATCGATTAAAAGCAACGAATGTGGAGACGACACAAGGATGTTTGAGTTTGTGGATAATGGTTGCTCGGGAAGGCGCTTGAGCTTATGAATGGTTTTCGATGATGATGGATAGAGATATTGAATGCCGAGGGATTATCGCTGTCGTAGGTTCTAGCGATTCAAAGCAGGGGTATAATAGGGATGCCTAAAAGACTAGATGACTAGTCGAGTATCTTGGCTATCGATAAAAGGCCTAGATATGTATCATTGAAAGGTGCATGGAGTTTTGCTAGAACTGGGGTTACCATTAGCCCTTGACATATGAAAAGGTGGGCCAGTCATACAATTAACAATGGTTTCAAGGCAAGGCCGGCAGTGATAGCCAGAGTCATGGATGTTGCTTGTTTGCTTATATCATCTTGTGTGGACTATTCGACGTCAATGGAGATATTTCTTGGGTGCTTGTCTAATGTTGGTTTAGGCCTTCGGAGCTTGTGCTTCGGAAATGTCAAACTTGATTAGAGTAGTCCATGCTTGATTTATTGGTTGTTATGATTGCTACTGTTTTTTCTCTTTGATTGTTGTTAAGACTATCGCTATCAGATGTGGAGGAGACGGGTTTGGGTTTCTTCTCTAATGTATTGGTAGATTAGATGATTGATTTACCTATTTCTCATATATTTTATTGTTGATGTTAGATAGCTATTTTATCGCTTATTAAGACTGTTGTCTGACTTAAAGTTTTATGTTTCCTCTTATTACATTGGGATGTTTATCCATGATGTAATGGATGGGCAGATTGAGTAGCAGGTAACAGGTAGTAGATATAGATGAGGACGATGCTGCTGAGCGACGACGAGCAGGAATGTAACAACCCGTATTCTATGCATCGGGGGATCGTAGGATATTTGTTTCCTCTTTGTTTGTGGTCATATGGTCATGTAACCTTGAGGGACGGCTGTTGGGGTCATTTCCAATGTTCATGATTTTTGCCAATTTTTAAATGACTGTTTTGCCCCTAGCTGAGTTTGTTTTGGCCATAACTTTTGATTGGAAAGGAGTTTTGACCTGAAACCACTTCCATTGTCTTCGAATGATGGTTTACCTTTCCGTAGAGTGGTCACATGTCGAAAACGGACTTACCGTTTGGGAGCAATGGCTGAAACAAGGTTTGCAAGGTGAAAAACTGCATAATTGGGCCAAACCGGGTAGTTAGAGATAGGGCCCATGACCCATTTCGGGATTAGTGATAGGAGAAGGCTGAGATGGCTTAGGGTTTCATCTCATTTCAGTTTTCTAGCCTCCACTTACCTCCAAGAAACCCTAAAAATGGCCTCCACTCTCTAAAACACCTCAAATCACTCTAAACTTGAAGAAAAGGGATTAGCAACATCAAATCAAGGCAAATCTTCACCAAATCAACATTAGAGCTGCTGCTACACCTTGGGATTCGTGCCAAATCAGAGTTTTATTTCAGATCTTAATTTATTTGTGGCTAAGGTGAGTGATTAGCCTGCTTTTGCACTAATTATGGCTAATTTGGGGTGATTAGTGCTAATTAGCGTTTTTAAACGAAAATAAATTCTAGAAAAATATTTATAAATTCTTAAATAATGTTTTAGACCTCTGATATGAGTTTTGGTTAATTTGGTTAAGTTTTGCTAATCCTATCATTAGTTATGTTCATACATGCTTAAGGGAAAATATGGGGTTTTGGCTATGTTTGTTCCATTTTATCCTATCATATTGATGTTTTGCTGTTTGAGGTCACTTGTATGTATTACTATGACTCTTTGGTATGCTTTGTGATTGATTACAATAGCTATAATGGTCGAAAACGCCGTCGAGAGGCGTATAAACAAGTTGCTGGAAAGTGCAGGAAGGTAGCCGAACCGGATCGGATCGGGGAAAGGGGTCACGAACCGACCCGTTCGTGGGATGATACCACGACCCGATCCCTCGCGTTTGAGGTTCTCCGATCCGACCGCTCGTGCATGGTAGCTGCGAACCGAACCGTTCCGCCTTGAAGACCACGAGCCAGAAGAGACTGCGACCCGATCCGATGAAGGAACTTGACCCGATCCGATCGGGGAGGCGCGCCACGAACCGAACCGCGTCACAAGCTGGAGGTCACGATCCGCTTGCACGATCCGAACCAGAAGAGGATGAAGGAAGCCACGACCTGATAGGGGCGAACCAATCCGAGAAGTCACGATCCGATGCATGATGATTGGAAACCCGACCCGATCCGTTTGTGAAGCTGGAACTTGAGGCGTGGATCACGACCCGACCTGATGAGCTTGGACATGGAGTGATGTTCACGAACCGATCAGATGGAGATCCATAACCCGAGATGCAAAGGTAGTCCAAATAGAAGTTAGAACTCAGGATCCAGACGGGAACCAATGAGTTCAGTTCGTGATTGGACTTCGCTGCGGGACGTGTGCAAAGGGGTTATCGATATCCATAACTTTGATTCACCGTTGAAGAGAGGGGGCATGTAGACGAACCAAAGCCAGGGAAGTGTGGACTGAGTTGGCCCTTTGACCTAGAGCCAGGGAAGTGTGGACTAGGTAGGGTTATTGACTATAGACCAGGGATGTTGGTCATAGCAATAGTCGATACGGAGGGACCGGCATGACCCAAATAGATGTGATGATCAAAGTGGTGGATATCGTATGCTTTACGCACTGAGTGAGAGATGTGAGGATGGTTGCTATGCTTGATTGTTTGACATACACATCCCCACCCCCGTATACTTACACCATGTGTTTGTGACATCCTAGAGTATTGTACTGTGTAGTACTAACTCTTTGGTTGCAGGTCCAGGTTCAGGTATGATTTAGTATACCTGTTATTGTTCTGTTTATGCTTGCTACCACTCATACCAAACTGATGTCTAACCCAGAGTTTTATGTTTCTTCTTATTACTCTGGGTGCTCACACGAGCAGACTAGAGACAGGGATAGCTGGTAGTGCGCGGGTAGATGGACTGAAGACGAGCAGGAGGCTCCACGTATGATAGATAGTTATTCTCCCTGTGTCGTGATCGGTATCTACTTTGGGCATTAGTAGCATACCTATTTTGTTTATCTTAGAGACAGTATTTTGAAGTTATAATAAGCTGTATTTGATTTTCCGCTACTCTGATGATGTTATTTCAAGTTTTCAGCTTATGCACTGTCTCGTCTATTTATGTCAAGTATATTATTATATTTTATCAGATGCGTTGTGAGACAGGTTACAGATTCTACACTGATTCTTCACCTACTTTCCTTTCTTTCTCACAACCCGTTCCGTGCCAGTTGGTCATGCTAGGCAAAGGTGACAGTTGGTGTGGGGCGGGTTGTCACACTTGGTATCAGAGCTCTAGGTTGCGTAGTTCGCCTAGGGATAAACACTAGGGAGAGATAGTACGTATATGAGAGCGCGTATTTGTGATTATTTTGGTTTTCAAAAGCTATATTTATATATAGTATTAGTATGACTAAGAGTGAAGTCGCTTTGCACTGCACTGGCACCACTATAGAGATGGCTAATCGTTTCTCTATACAGATTGAACGATGAGCCAAGGAACGAGAGGTGCTGGTAGGGGAGCCAATAATGGGAATGCTCCTGGCATGAGGGCTATGTTTACTAACCTCATGAGAGAGATGCTTGCGGATATTCAGAGGGCGGCCCCTAATGCTGCAAATGAAGGTGGTGCAGCCGTGCAAGCGCCTAGGGTCGATTTCGCCAAGCTGAGTAAGGATTACACTAATCTTGGTGGGAAACAGTTCCACGGAACGGAGTCGGCCATGGATGTTCAGGATTGGTTGGATAGCTGTGATTGTATCTTCGACGATTTGGGTATTGAGGACGCGATGAAGAGAAGGCTAGCGTCTCGTCAGCTGCAAGGGAAAGCGATGAATTGGTGGAATGCTATTAGGACAGCCACCCCAGAAGATCAAGTTACTTGGGATCAGTTTAAGGCTCGCTTTAGCGACAAGTTTATCCCAACTGCTCAAAAGTCAGAATTGTTTCGGAAATTCTTGGAGCTTAAGCAGAATGGAAGGGCAGTATCGGATTACGTTGCTGAGTTCGACACTTTGTCGAAATATGGATTGTCTCTTATCGATACTCCCGAAAAGAAGAATGAGAGGTTCATCACTGGTTTGGATGGATACTTAGGGGAGAGGCTGATTAACCACATCGATGAGACATTTGAGTCGATTGTGGGGAAAGCTTTGAGGTCAGAGAGTCTTTACCCTAAGCCGAAGACGGGGGTTGTCGCTACATCTGCGGAAGGGCCAAAGCCGCAAGCAAGCGGTGGAGGCAAGAATAACTCCCAAAACAAGAGGAAGCAGAATCAGACAAAGGATGGCCAGAAGTAAAGCAAGAAAGATGTTGATTACTTCAACTGTGGAAAGAAGGGCCATTATGTAAAAGATTGTCGGTCCAAGCCAACAGAAAAGAAGTGCTTCAACTGCGGCCAAGCGGGACATTTCAAGGACAAGTGTCCGCAACCTTTGAAGGAGAATCAGATTGTGAAAGCGTATGCCCTTAATGCTATTCCTTCTTCGTCGAATGCCCCAACTGCGGCGGAGAAAGGAAAGGGAGTCGTCATTCAAGGTATGCTTTCCATTTATGATCTTCCTGTAAGAGTTTTGTTCGATACCGGGGCTTCCCATTCCTTCATATCTAGTGACCTGGTAGATAGGTTGGGATTGGAACCCGAGTTAGTCGATAGACCATTAGCTGTGACGAACCCGATTGGTGGTTCGACAAATCTCAGCATGATTTGTCGTAATGTGGTCTTATCGAGTCATGGATGTATGTTTGTTTGTGATTGCTTTGTTTTGGGCTTTACTGGGTATGGCATTATTTTGGGAGTCGATTGGCTCCAAAGATACGGGGTGGTGGTAGACTGTGAGGGCTTTTTGGTGACAGTTAGAGCGGATGATGGGCGGAGGGTAGTGTTTGGTAGCCTACCTAGTGATGAGGTGATGGCTAGTTTTGTAAATTCCCTCGACATCCCGCATGATGAGTTGTCAGGTTTGCCCGTGGTTGGTCAGTACCCGGACATCTTCGAGGAAGTGACCGGACTTCCACCACACCGAGAGTTTGAGTTCCGTATTGATTTAGTGAAAGATGCCAGACCTATAGTGATGCCACTTCGTCGTATGGCACCACGAGAACAGCGAGAGCTCGAGGTGCAAGTTAGCGATCTTTTGAAGAAGGGATTTATTAGAAGAAGTGTTTCCAAGTGGGGAGCACCAGTTGTGTTTGCCACTAAGGCAGATGGTTCCCTTCGATTGTGTGTGGACTATCGCGAGTTGAATAAAGTAACAAGGAAGAATAAGTATCCTCTACCATGGATAGATGATTTGTTTGATCAACTGGAAGGGGCAAGAGTGTTCTCCCAGTTGGACCTCGCGACAGGATTTCATCAGCTTCGAGTAGCAGGTGAGAGTGTTCCTAAAACGGCATTTAGGACGCCGTCTGGATTCTATGAGTGGTTAGTCATGCCGTTTGGGCTGACCAATGCACCAGCGTATTTTGTGGATCTTATGAATAGAGTATTCAGAGACCAACTGAATAAGTTTGTTCTTGTGTTCGTAGATGATATCCTTGTTTACTCGAGGACAGAAGAGGAACACAAGGAACATTTGAGGGTAGTGATGGAGGTGTTGAGGAAACACCAATTGAAAGCAAAGTTTTCTAAGTGTCACTTCTGGAGGAGGGAAGTGAGGTTCTTGGGTCATGTTGTTTCAGATAATGGTATTTCCGTGGATCCTGCAAAGGTGGCTACGGTACAAGATTGGTCTACGCCCAAGAATGCGACAGACGTAAGAAGTTTCTTGGGGTTAGCTAGATATTATCGAAAGTTTATCAAAGACTTCTCCAAGACAGCGGCACCGTTGACTCAGTTGACTAAGAAGAATCAAGCCTTCGTTTGGGACGGAGTGTGTGAAAATGCATTCAAGAATCTAAAGGAAAAGTTGACGCGTGCACCAGTGTTGGTCATTCCTAAGGGGAATGAAGAGATGACGGTATACACAGATGCTTGTAGTACCGGGCTAGGTGCTGTGTTGATGCAAGGAGGTAGGGTTGTAGCTTATGCTAGTCGGCAATTGAAACCGCACGAGAAAAGATATCCTACCCACGATTTGGAATTAGCGGCGATTGTATTCGCGTTGAAGATGTGGAGACATTATCTCTTGGGAGAAAGATTCGAGTTGTTTACGGATCATAAGTCGTTAAAGTACCTCTTCTCCCAGAAGGATTTAAATCTCCGACAACAAAGATGATTAGAGTTCTTGGCTTCATATGATTTTGATATCGCATATACACCCGGCAAGGGCAATGCAGTAGCTGATGCCTTGAGTAGGAGACATGCCAGCCTAGGGGCTATGTTTCTTGAATGGAAGCAACTGGAATATATTGCGGGATATGATTTCAGACCCAAGTGCGAATTGGATCCAGAAATGTTAGCAAGTTTGACGATCAGACCCACTTTGATCGAGAGGATTGGTTCCAGTCAAAGGAACGACCCTAATTTGTTAGGAGTCATCTCCAAGTTAGAAACGAATGTCGATAGGGAGATGGACAAGTATGGGCTTGATCGAGATGGATGGCTTCGGAAGAATGGAAGACTAGTTGTACCCAATGTCGATAGATTGAGGGATGAAGTGCTTAGAGAATGTCATCACTCAAGACTGACTATACATCCCGGTGGCGATAAGATGTATCGAGACATGAAGCAGACTTTCTACTGGGAAGGAATGAAAAGAGATGTTGGGAAATTTATATCCAAGTGTATGACTTGTCAGCTAGTCAAAGCCGAGCAAAAGAAGCCCAGTGGTTTGTTACAACCATTGGAAATTCCAGAATGAAAATGGGAACAAGTATCGATGGATTTCATTGACGGTTTACCAAGGACTAGATCGGGCCACGATAGTATTTGGGTAATTGTAGATCGATTGACCAAGAGTGCAAGGTTTATACCAGTTAAGTCAAACAGAACTGCAGCTAAGTTGGCAGAACTGTATATGAAATGGGTAGTGAGATTTCATGGAGTACCAAAAGGCATTGTGAGTGACCGAGACCCGTTGTTTACTAGTGGGTTTTGGAAGAGCTTACAAGAGGCTTTAGGGTCAGAACTACATCTCAGTACCGCATATCATCCTCAAACCGATGGATAGACGGAGAGGGTGAATCGAGTATTAGAAGATCTCTTGTGAGCTTGCATATTGGACTTTGGTGGATCAGGGGATGATCATTTGCATTTAGTGGAGTTTGCCTATAATAATAGTTACCAGTCCAGTATTGGTATAGCTCCATTTGAAGCTTTGTATGGGAGACCATGCAACTCACCGTCGTGTTGGTTAGAAACCGATGAGAAGTTTGTACTTGGACCAGATGTGGTGAGAGAAACTTCAGAAAAGATCAAAGTTGTTCAACAGCGAATGAAGGCTGCCCAAGACAGGCAAAAGAGCTATGCTGATAAGAGACGAAAAGATTTGAAGTTCCTTATTGGTGACTTGGTGTTTGTTAAGGTTTCTCCATTGAAGAGCGTGATTCGATTTGGCAGGAGAGGCAAGTTAGCACCAAGATTTGTTGGTCCATTCCCAGTTCTTGAGCAAATTGGGAATTTGGCATATAGAGTTGACTTACCAGAGAAGATGGCGGGAGTTCATAACGTATTTCATGTTTCCCAGTTGAGGAAGTTCGTTCACGACCCTGATACGACTATTTCACCGGATCAGTTAGAGGACTTCGAAGTAGAACCCGAGGCGGTTGGTAGCCGCAAGCCGATTCGTATTGTTGGGAACGATACGAAGCAACTTCGAAGGAAGGTGGTGAAGCTAGTCAAGGTTCAGTGGGGCGAAAACGAGAACGACTGTACTTGGGAGACAGAGGAGAACATTAGGAAGACGCATCCAGAACTCTTTGCTTGGTAAGATTTTTCCCTTGCGATTTAACTTTTCCGCATGCTAGGCTAGATTTGTTTGCTTGTTTTGCATGATTGGTTGTTGTATATGATTGATAGGCATGCGGGATCCTTTGTTTGTGTGTTTTGATTAAGGAATTTCGGGGGCGAAATTTCTTAAGGGGGGAGAATGTAACAACCCGTATTCTACGCATCGGGGGATCGTAGGATATTTGTTTCCTCTTTGTTTGTGGTCATATGGTCATGTAACCTTGAGGGATGGCTATTGGGGTCATTTCCAATGTTCATGATTTTTGCCAATTTTTAAATGACTGTTTTGCCACTAGCTGGGTTTGTTTTGGCCATAACTTTTGATTGGAAAGGAGTTTTGACCTGAAACCACTTCCATTGTCTTCGAATGATGGTTTACCTTTCCGTAGAGTGGTCACATGTCGAAAACGGACTTACCGTTTGGGAGCAATGGCTGAAACAAGGTTTGCAAGGTGAAAAACTGCATAATTGGGCCAAACCGGGTAGTTAGAGATAGGGCCCATGACCCATTTCGGGATTAGTGATAGGAGCGGGCTGAGATGGCTTAGGGTTTCATCTCATTTCAGTTTTCTAGCCTCCACTTACCTCCAAGAAACCCTAAAAATGGCCTCCACTCTCTAAAACACCTCAAATCACTCTAAACTTGAAGAAAAGGGATTAGTAACATCAAATCAAGGCAAATCTTCACCAAATCAACATTAGAGCTGCTGCTACACCTTGGGATTCGTGCCAAATCAGAGTTTTATTTCAGATCTTAATTTATTTGTGGCTAAGGTGAGTGATTAGCTTGCTTTTGCACTAATTATGGCTAATTTGGGGTGATTAGTGCTAATTAGCATTTTTAAACGAAAATAAATTCTGGAAAAATATTTATAAATTCTTAAATAATGTTTTAGACCTCTGATATGAGTTTGGGTTAATTTGGTTAAGTTTTGCTAATCCTATCATTAGTTATGTTCGTACATGCTTAAGGGAAAATATGGGGTTTTGGCTATGTTTGATCCATTTTATCCTATCATATTGATGTTTTGGTGTTTGAGGTCACTTGTATGTGTTGCTATGACTCTTTGGTATGCTTTGTGATTGATTACAATAGCTAGAATGGTCGAAAACGCCGTCGAGAGGCGTATAAACAAGTTGCTGGAAAGTGCAGGAAGGTACTCGAACCGGATCGGATCGAGGAAAGGGGTCACGAACCGACCCGTTCGTGGGATGATACCACGACCCGATCCCTCGCGTTTGAGGTTCTCCGATCCGACCGCTCGTGCATGGTAGCTGCGAACCGAACCGTTCCGCCTTGAAGACCACGAGCCAGAAGAGACCGCGACCCGATCCGATGAAGGAACTTGACCCGATCCGATCGGGGAGGCACGCCACGAACCGAACCGTGTCACAAGCTGGAGGTCACGATCCGCTTGCACGATCCGAACCAGAAGAGGATGAAGGAAGCCACGACCCGATAGGGGCGAACCGATCCGAGAAGTCACGATCCGATGCATGATGATTGGAAACCTGACCCGATCCGTTTGTGAAGCTGGAACTTGAGGCGTGGATCACGACCCGACCTGATGAGCTTGGACATGGAGTGATGGTCACGAACCGATCCGATGGAGATCCATAACCCGAGATGCAAAGGTAGTCCAAATAGAAGTTAGAACTCAGGATCCAGACGGGAACCAATGAGTTCACTTCGTGATTGGACTTCGCTGCGGGACGTGTGCAAAGGGGTTATCGATATCCATAACTTTGATTCACCGTTGAAGAGAGGGGGCATGTATACGAACCAGAGCCAGGGAAGTTTGGACTGAGTTGGCCCTTTGACCTAGAGCCAGGGAAGTGTGGACTAGGTAGGGTTATTGACTATAGACCAGGGATGTTGGTCATAGCAATAGTCGATACGGAGGGACCGGCATGACCCAAATAGATGTGATGATCAAAGTGGTGGATATCGTATGCTTTACGCACTGAGTGAGAGATGTGAGGATGGTTGCTATGCTTGATTGTTTGACATACACATCCCCACCCCCGTATACTTACACCATGTGTTTGTGACATCCTAGAGTATTGTACTGTGTAGTACTAACTCTTTGGTTGCAGGTCCAGGTTCAGGTATGATTTAGTATACCTGTTATTGTTCTGTTTATGCTTGCTACCACTCATACCAGACTGATGTCTGACCCAGAGTTTTATGTTTCTTCTTATTACTCTGGGTGCTCACACGAGCAGACTAGAGACAGGGATAGCTGGTAGTGCGCGGGTAGATGGACTGAAGACGAGCAGGAGGCTCCACGTATGATAGATAGTTATTCTCCCTGTGTCGTGATCGGTATCTACTTTGGGCATTAGTAGCATACCTATTTTGTTTATCTTAGAGACAGTATTTTGAAGTTGTAATAAGCTGTATTTGATTTTCCGCTACTCTGATGATGTTATTTCAAGTTTTCAGTTTATGCACTGTCTCGTCTGTTTATGTCAAGTATATTATTATTATATTTTATCAGATGCGTTGTGAGACAGGTTACAGATTCTACACTGATTCTTCACCTACTTTCCTTTCTTTCTCACAACCCGTTCCGTGCCAGTTGGTCATGCTAGGCAAAGGTGACGGTTGGTGCGAGGCGGGTTGTCACAAGGAGGCTGACGTATTATTTTCCTATTATACATACTTGTTGTTTCCTCTTTTATGTTTGATGTATGCTACTCTGAGTGAACTTGTAGTGAGACTTTTCGAACAGATTCAGATGATGTTGTCTAGTATGATGTATGGATATTTTTTCAAGATGATATGAAAGTTTGAGATTTTGTTCAATGATCTTCACTATTACTGCTTGTTGTATATGTTCTATTATATTTTATCCCTACGCTGTGAGTTATGCGACAAGTTTCACTTGAGTTATTCAACTCTGTTGATCGTCCATAGCTGCCTAACACGTCTTTCAGTGCATTATTCCTTTGTTTAGTGCAGGAGTTATGGGCGGTCGTCACAAGAGCCACTACTTGGTAGCAACAAACAAAATTGACTAGGGCAAGGATGGGAAAACCCAAGGTAGTGACATGGGATAAAATTAAGAAAAAGATGAGGGCTACATTTTTGCCTTACAACTATCAATCGCTAATGTATCAACGATTGCAAAATTAACGAATGGCAACTCATTCAGTTGATTATTATACGAAAGAATTTTTTCAACTAATTACCCGTAATGATATTTCAGAGACAGAAGAATAGTTGGTTGCGAGATATATTCGAGGAATTCAGAATCAAATCCAAGATATGGTCAATATGTTTGATCAAAAGTCAGTTGTTGAAGCACATCAGAGAGATCTTACATAGGAGAAGCAGGGTCGACAAGGGGGTAGTTTATTGACTTCGAATAGTCAGAATACAAATGCTAATAGTGCTGCTCCAATCAGTAGGTCGAATGTTACCAACTCAACAAAGGCTAAAAGAGGCAGTAATTTGAATTGTTTCAATTAACAGGAATTTGGACATTGAATTTCTGAGTGCTCGAAGCCTAAGAAGAGAATTATGATGACAAATGACTGTGGAGTTTGCAACGACGGGGAAGAGTTGGATTTTTCAAACCCGCCACAGTTTGACGAAGAAAAAAAGGAAGTTGTGATAGGTGATGAAGGGTTTAATTGGGTGATGAGGTGGGCTTGTCTAACTCCGAAGACAATTGGTGAATTAAAGTGGTTGCGAAGCAATATTTTCCAATCTACATGTACTATTTTGGGAAAAGTTTGTCGATTCGTGATTGACGTGGGAAGCTGTGACAACATCATTTCAGAGGAAGCTATTTAGAAGCTTGGAATTAAGACAGAAAAGCATCCTCGACCTTATAAGCTAGCATGGTTGAAGAAAGGAGGAGAGGTAATTGTTTCTAAATGAGCATTTATTCCTTTTTCTATTGGACTTAAGTATAAAGTTGAAATTTGGTGTGACGTTGTGAATATGGATGTATGTCATCTCTTATGGGGAATGCCATAGCAACATGACAGGGATGTACAACATGATGGGTGCACAAACAGCTACAGTTTCATGTTCGAAGGCACTAAGATCACTTTAGTTCCAAAGAGGCGTATTCAAAGTGGAGCAAAACCTGACAAGAAGACGAAGACTGTCAGTTTGCTTTTGATGAATGGCTTTGTTGGCAAGGTGAAAGAAAATGGCGAGATGTATTTGCTAGTGGGATTTTATATTATAGAAAGTGAGAAAATTCCTAAACCAGTGAATCCTTGTTGTGTAAATTCAAAGATGTGTTTCCAAAAGAGATACCAAATGGTCTACCGCCACTCAGAGACATCCAACATAAGATTGATTTGGAACCAGGTGTAGTTTTACCTCGCAAGCCACATTACAGTATGAGTCCTAGAGAACATGAAGAATTGCGATGACAAGTGGAGGATTTATTGAGTCAAGGCCATGTTCGTGAAAGTTTTAGTCCTTTGTGTTGTGCTTGCATTATTAGTATCGAAGAAGGATGGTTCATGGAGGATGTGCACTGGAAACCAAGCTCTTAACAAGATTACTGTGAGATATTGATCTCCCATTCCACGACTTGATGATTTGCTGGATCAGATTAGTGGGTCAGTTATTTCCTCAAAGATTGACTTGAAGAGTGGATATCATTAGATCAAAATTAGGTCAGGAGACAAACTAAAACTTCTTTCAAGACCAGAGAAGGGTTGTATGAATACCTCATTACGCCCTTTGAGTTGTCGAATGCACCAAGTACTTTCATGAGAGTGATGAATCAGATATTCATACCTTACATCAGAAAGTTTGTGGTTGTGTACTTCAATGATATTCTCATTTATAGTGCTAGTCGAAGTGAGCATCTACAACATTTGCAAGCAGTTTTGATCGTCCTTCGTCAAGAATAGTTTTATGCAGAGACAAAAAATGTACATTCATGACCCTAAGTGTGTTATTTTTGGGCTATGTTGTTTCGAAAGAAGGTTGGCAAGTTGACTAGAAAAAAGTTGCATCAATCAGAGGTTGGCCTCATCCAAAGACTATTTCGGTAGTTCGAAGTTTTCATGGTTTGGTGTCTTTTTATAGGCGATTCATTCCATATTTCAATAGTATTATGGCTCCAGTGACTGATTGTATGAAGGGGAAAATAGCTTGTATGGACTGAGAAGGCATAGCATGCTTTTGAGCTTGTTAAGAATCTTTTAACTACGACACCTATTCTAGTACTTCCAGATTTCCATTTACCATTCGAACTTCATACCGATGCTTCAAAAGTTGGAATTGGAGGAGTTTTGAGTCAGAATGGAAGGCCTGTGGCGTATTTCAGTGAGAAATTGTCTGGGATGAAGATGAGAAACAACACTTATGATGCTGAGTTTTATGTTGTGGTTCAAGCTATTAAGCATTAGAGATATATCTTTTTCAGGAATTCGTTTTGTACATGGATCATGAAGCTTTGAACCATCTCCAGGGTCAAGACAAAATGGCAGCTAAACATACGTCATGGATTGCCTATCTGCAATAATTCACGTTTGTAGTGAAACATAAGGGTGGAATTACAAATAGAGTAGCTGATACCTTAAGCCGAATGGGTAATCTTTTGACAACAATGAGAGTTGAAGCGCTAAGATTTGACTCGCTTTCAGGATTATTGACTACAGATCCTTATTTTTCAAAGACTTTAGACAAAGTAAAGAAAGGTGAAGTGACATATTTTTCAGTGGTGGAAGGTTTCCTATTCAAAGGGAATCAGCTGTGCATTCCTGATTGTAGTCTTCGAATAAAGATAATCAAAGATCTTCACGGTGAAGGACATGTCAGTCGAGACCGTACACTACAACTGATCTTGGATTCCTATTTTTGGCCTTCGATGCGTAAGGAGGTTGAAAAGTTTGTGTAGAGGTGTCACATTTATCAAGTGTCCAAGGGGATGGCAACTAATGCGGGGTTGTATATGCCGTTGCCAGTTACTTCTTGACCATAGGTAGATGTGAGCATGGACTTTGTTTTGGACTTACCAAGAACACAACGAGGCAATGATTGCATTTATGCAGTTGTTGATGGATTTTCGAAGATGGTTCATTTTATTATTTTAAGAAAACGGCAGATGTAGTGAAAGTGGCTCAACTATACTTTCGTGAGATATACCATCTTCAGGGATTACCAGATTTGATTGTTTCAGATCATGATACTCGGTTTTTGAGTCATTTTTGGATTAGTTTATGGAAGATGGTGGGTACACAATTGTAGTTTAGTGGTGCGTATCATCCTCAAACAGATGGAAAAACAAAGGTGGTGAATAGGTCATTGGGAAACTTGTTCAGCAGCCTTGTTAGAGACAATTTTTGAAGCTAGGATTTGAAGTTATACCAAGCTGAATTTTCTCATAACCATGCTTTCAATTGCAGTACAAGGTTCAGTCCTTTCAAAATTGTGTATTCAGTAGTACCAAAGGGGCCCTTGGATTTAAATCCATTGCTACGATAAGATAAAATGTAGGGATAAGCCACTGATCTTGTTTCAAGGTTACAGGAGCTCTATCGTACGGTACAGGAATGGTTGGACGAAGCAAATCACAAGTACAAGCAAACTGCAGATTCAAAGCGTCGACATGTTGAGTTTCAAGAAGGTTCCTTTATGTGGCCTGTATTGACAAAAAAACGATTTCCTGCTAGTACATTTAACAAATTGGGTTCCAGAAAAATTGGTCCTTTGGAGATCATTAAAAAAATCAACCCTGATGCTTATCAATTGGGGCTACAAAGTCATATTCGCACTGCTGATGTTTTCAGTGTTAAACATTTGCTACAATACTACAAGGATGATTTGGTTGAAGAGACTGCTGTGAATTCGTGGACGAATTCTTTTGACCCAGGGGAAGATGATGTAGCACAAGAATAAGTGGTATCGATGATATTTGGTATCGGTGTCGCTAGTAGTTGTTAGTATCAAGAATGAGCTACTATATTAATTTTCTATTTCGGGTCACTTAGTATTGGTATAGTCATATCGGTATTATTGCTATTTCGGCAGCGGCACTACGCCATAAACATCCTAATGCAACGAATTTGCAAGGTGTTTCCAGCCAAAATGACCTGATAGCTATACTAATTTGGTCCTACTGCAACATTTTATTTTTAATGTTACCTTAGCCGTAAAAGTGTGTTGCTTTAGATAAACAAGTGTAACACGACGCAATATTTTTACAGTGTTGGTATAGCAGACCTTTCCATGTCCTATGTGGCGATCCACACCTTTAGTTAAAACAATATCTCAGCCATCCATCCTCGCCATCAATCCACATCTCACCTATTTCCATTTCCCGCTTTTGTTTTCATTCACTCACTTTTTTTTTCATTTCGTTCTAACCCCCAAAATTTCAAAATCTTCAATCCCTAATTTTCATTCGTCATTGTTTAATCAATACCTAATTTTCTCGTTCTCGCCCATACACTAAAATTTAGAAATCTACTTTTATCTATGTACAAGTTTCTTTGATCTGTGGGACACCTATCTCCAATCGGTCCTTAGCGAAATCAGATATGGGTTTCTAGTGATTCAATCGTTGTTTCGAAAATAAAATCAGGGTTAAGGCATTAGAGAAATTGAGTTATTTAGCGTATTCAACTTCCATATTTTTGCTGGATTTCCATTTCACCCAACTCATCTCTGATAGAACGGATTTGTTATTACTGCAACTTTTGATCATTCTGCATAGGGTAAGATATTTTTTGTTGGATTTAAATAGTTATATTTAGGGATTTAATTTTGTTTGTGGGTTCGCTGGTACTAACAATGACAATCCTTAAAATGTTGTTGTAAGGATTGATATCAGTTCGATGTTGTTATAAGGATTTAGGGATTTAATTTTGTTTGTGGGTTTTAACTCGAACTGTATTCAGTATGATCTGAATCTTGTTCATGGGTATATGCTGTTAGTTCGTGGATATTATGATGATTGTGGTGAATATATTCGGGTATATGTTATTTGTCCATTGCCCTGTTTCTTGTTCGAGTGCTTGTGTAATTGATCTGTCCATCTTCATGAACATGTATAATTGTTAAAAAGTGAATTCATACACACAAATGTACATGCATATATTCATATTCACATATATGTGTGTATATATATGTAGTTGATATGTCCATCTTCGAGTTCAACGACCACTCAATCAATCTCTACTTCAACTTCAACAACTGCGGCGGGAAGTAAGCATTGCCACCACAAAATCCCAGCGAAGATGAGGACTGTTAAGGTAGGGTCGAATGCGGGGATGAAATTTTTTGGTTATTCCATGTGGCCTGTAAGTATAAATTAGGTATTTTTTGTAGCTTTGTCGATTATCATATTTTTCAGTGATGTTTTAGTCGAGAATTTAACATATGTGTAGAATGGCGATTGTGGGTATTTTATATGGCATGACGATGTGCATGAAATCAATAGCAATGCTGAAATGGAAGATACTATTATTAAATTGACGAAAAAAGAAAATAATATATCGCAATTGCTCATGGTAAGGAAGACACTTGAAGACAAGCTGCTGAAGCAAAAAGCAAAAGAGGCAAAATCTGATGAATTTGTGGCTGATATGAAGGTAGAGTTGGTCTTAATGCGCGTTAAATGTGGAAAGCACGAGAAAGGAGAAAAATTCTTTGCACGAGCTTTAGCTATGCCCTGGATCGTATTTGGGATTATTTTGTGTATACTTATGGCAATGTAGTGCAGTGAAGTACCATCCAAGTGAAATAACATGTATGGACAATTTTTCTTCATAAGTTCTTTCATGTTTCGTCTTTTTGGAGTTGTTGATGATGAATTGTGATGTGTATTGTTGTATGTTTTGAAACGAATCTACGAATGGTGTTTTATACAAGTGGTGTTTGTGATATTATGCAAGTAGCTATAATACTATTATATGTGGTATTATGCAAGTAGCTGTCGTACTATTGTATGTGGTATTATGCAAGTAGCTCACTCAAACAAATTCAAAAATTTAACATCCATAACAACATTTTTGGATGTTGCTACAGACACTTAAGGATGTTGCTATAGACCTAAATAGGGTTCTACTGTAACAATATTTGTTGTGTTGCCGTAGATAGTCAAAATGTTGCCTTTGAGGTCTGCAGCAACGGTGAAAATTACATCACCCTACAAATGTTGCCAAAGACCTATGCCAACATTTTTTGGACCTGTGCTAACAATTTTTTTCCGTTGCGTTAGGCCGTTTATGGCGTAGTGTGGTATCAGAGGTCTTCTGCTTCATTAGTTTTATGTATCAGCTTCAGTTCAATGGGTGTTAAGTTGTTTCATTAGTTCTGTTTCGGCTCATAGGATTCGGTAGTTTCGGTCTCGGATTAGCTGGTTTCTATTTCGGTTCCAAAGTATCGGCTCCGGTTTCCTTACATTTCTATGGTTTTGGAATAACTTGTGGAATTTCTATGTAGATTCCGGTTTTGCTTTATATTTGTTTCAGTAAAGAATGTTTTTGTATTTTGTTTCGGTATCGTCTTACTTGTATTTGTTCTGCCAGTGTCGGCTTCGGCATTTAACATACTATAAATAGGCGGGTGAACCATGCAATAGAAAAGTTGATTTCGGTTGTAAAATTTGGCGTTCCTCCATTGTTGGAAGCTCCAACATTTTATCCCCATTTTCAGTATTCTATTGTGAATCAACGATTTGGAAGATCAATCTTTTCGGCATCATCTCAATCAATGAAAAGTTGGTGACCAAGTTTTGGCATCTACCCGGTTAACGAAAATTGGCGTTATCTCAAGTTCTTCTTTAATCACACTGAGATTATCGAAGTTTGAAAGTGGTTCTGCCATCCTCAAGATCAACGGAATCGAATTGTATCTTTGTTAATCATAATTTTGGATTGATTTCAGTTTCGCCTTTAGTTCGAAACTATGGATTGTTGCTACCAGCTGCGTAAGTATAAGCATACACTATTTCATATGAATTTAAATGCAGGTTATATTCCACCATGGTTCATCTTTATACTTGTGAATGTCTTTATGGTTATAAATTAAGTGTAAAGCCAACATACATCATTTTAGGTAAAGCATTAATATATATTTATATATATATCTTTATATTTATACAAATACCTTTCCTTGGTGAAGCTTTTTTGGATGGTCAAAAAACCCCTTTGCTCTCAAATCAAGTCAAATTTATTGCTGCATTCAACAAAAGGGAAAAATGGTACTTGCAAACACCCATATGCCGTACCCACTACGTTGTCGGTTGGTCAAATTATGTACGCAATTTTCAATTTTCCTCCACTTTTCCACTCCGTTCTTCCCGTCTTCTTCCTTCATTTTTTTTTCATTAAAAAAAAGCTTCAAAATTTCCTTCATGGCGTCAACCCTTTATTTCTACTCCATTAACCTCTTTTTTTAACGTCTCTTCAGATCTGCTCCTAACACCCACCTCGCTGTCAATTATGTCATCTTCACCACCATTAATTCTGATTTCTCCTTAACTCCTTTGCTCACCGTTTCATTTTTCCCTTCCTCACCCTTCGATAACCCACTACTGTCCAGATCTGTGTGTTTACACCCTCCACGGCCTTTTTTCCCACCGTGACGTGTTCACATAAGGTAAAATCCGATTTTACTTCATTTACTTCACCTTATTGCTGTTCGCTAATGTTATCTTCTCTAAATCTGCAGGTACCCATGTTTGTACTCAGGTTAATCCTCCAATAACCTGTCTACTCGAACAGAAAATAGGTTTCTTACCAGCTTCTTCCCATTTTCTTACTACGTGCTTCCATTTTTCCAGGTTCCGGCAAATCTGCTATGGAGATTCATATCTGCTGCTGCACAAACTGTATAATCGGTTCTTGCCTTCTGATCTACTCAGGTATAATTTTCTCTGGATTTTTGCAATATTTTGTTAGATTTACTCATTATGCCAACTTAGTGTCCTAACAAAACCCTACTCACTATCATATTTCAGATGAATAACTTCTGCTTAATACAAGTGAATTTTTTACTGCCTGATAAACTATAATACACGAACATTGTAAATATCATATTATTTGATAGTTCATGAATTAAACTTTATAATTACTGTAATATCATATTATTTGATAGTTCACGAGAAAAGTCCAAAATCCAAACGTACATTAGTGTTATATGTATTACGTTCTATAATTATCTGTATTTACTGCACCCAAGACCGAAATATACTCCATTTTCATTTCTCTCTTCCTAAATTAAAACTTGATTTCTTGCTTCGTCCCTAACCTGCCAATCTTTTGATGTAAACACAGCTACAAAGGAAGGAGGAGGCGCATAATTTTCGGAGGCTGGAATTAGTGAACGATTTTGCTAGGATTTCAGTAAGTTTCCGCACTCACATCTATATTGAAATATAGTCTCATATTAATTTACTCTGTTTATTGCTTGGATTGTTTGAAATTAGTTGATGTTTCGGTAGTTGATTGTTTCCATTGATTAATTTTCTATTATTTTACTCTATATATCACATGGTAAAAAATGATCCATTTTTCTTCAGATTTCTTTTCAGTAATCGAGGAAAGATTGTTTGCTCTTCAGCTTATCATCCATTTTTTCGAGGTTAGTTTCCTGTATTATGTTCATCTCTAATTACCATTTCATTTTGTTATTATACGATATGTATTTGATGAAATGTGTCTGAAGTCTTTTATGGACTTCCAAAAATAACTCTAAATAATACACATTTTATATTGTATGTAACTTTCTTTTTTCGTCTTTATCTTTTCCCACTACCTCATCAACTTCACATTACGCCATGTTTTCAGCTTCAGTTCCTCACTCTCTCCGATACCCCTTATTTTTCTCCTTTATCACTCATATGTATAATTAAAAGTGTTTTTGTTATCTATTCTATCTTAGACAGTATTTAATTATCTATTCTGCCTTAAACCGTATTTAAATTGGAAACCCAATTTGTTACAAAAGGAAGAGTAAATAACAACTACTGTAGCTTTACTAACTTCCTACAAATGGTAAGCAATTATTTGTATTCCTTTGGTATCTCTTTGTTAAAGTTAACGATTATTCAATAGCTTTTAGATTGATTGCTTCCTATTGGTATTGATCGGAGAGTAAATTGTGAAAATCCGATGACTATCAGTGAGCATCAGCAAAATTGTGTGCGTTAATTTGCAAACGCAAGTTTCTACTTCTCATTAAAATGGTAGTTAGCAAACATTGTGTTTTGCAAGTGCTATTTTCTTATAGCCAACTTTCCCACTTTCCACATTTTAACTGTAATATATTCACTTCTTATCCTACACATATGAATGTTGTTTCCCATATTCTCATCTCATCTTCATTAAAATCAATTTGTTATTTGTTCTATGTTTATTCCAACGTCAGATGTTAATCCTTTATTTCACTGGCATAATTAGTTTATTCTTTTTCTTGGATTTCAATTTATTGCTGAATAATTGAGGTTTTTATTATTTAGATAAAAATATTCTAATTTATGATTTTGATTTCTGATTAACAGGTTTTATCATCTGTCGATTCGGGGAGAACCAGATCACCATCTGAATTAAAGCTACTCAACCAATCAAGTTTATGATCATGATGTATGTTGATAAGTTATCGAAAGGTAAATAAATTGGGATATTTTTTCTTATTGTTTAGGTTTATTGTAGCATGCGAATTGTTGGCTATTTCTTCATGAATTAGATAAATTTTATCACCATTGTCCTTAGTATTGATAATTTTTGATGCATATAAGTTCCTTGCCTTACAGTACAATGTTTTTCTTTCATCATGCTCTTTAGATTCATTATATAGAGCTTTTATTAACTTGATATTACATGTTCCGCAATTCAGTTTAGTTTCCCCTCATTATCATAAAGTTTGAAAGAATTAATAGCTGCATCATCGTAAGAACTAAGGTTTGTTGGCTCTATTGCACCGAACTATTTCTTTTATTATGACAGCAATATGAACTCACTCTTTCTCCTTTTCACAAAACTTCAAAACCACTTAAAGTTTATAATTTCATATATATATATATATATATATATATGTGTGTGTGTGTGTGTGTGTGTATATACATATATTTCTATCACTGTCTTTTGATATTACAAAAATTAAAAATGATTGAGTCGGCGAACAACATCATAGCTTTTAGATTGATTGCTGCCTATTGGTATTGATCGGAGATTAAATTGTGAAAATCCGATGACTGTCAGTGAGCATCAGCAAAATTGTGTGCGTTAATTTGCAAGCGCAAGTTTCTGCTTTTCATTAAAATGGTAATTAGCAAACATTGTGTTTTGCAAGTGCTATTTTCTTATAGCCAACTTTCCCACTTTCCACATTTTAACTGTAATATATTCACTTCTTCTCCTACGCGTATGAATGTTGTTTCCCATATTCTCATCTCATCTTCATTAAAATCAATTTGTTATTTGTTATTTGTTCTATGTTCATTCTAACGTCAGATGTTAATCCTTTATTTCACTGGCATAATTAGTTTATTCTTTTTCTTGGATTTCAGTTTATTGCTGAATAATTGAGGTTTTTATTATTTGGATAAAAATATTCTAATTTATGATTTTGATTTCTGATTAACAGGTTTTATCATCTGTCGATTCGGGGAGAACTAGGTCACCAGCTGAACTAAAGTTACTCAACCAATCAAGTTTGTGATCATGATGTATGTTGATAAGTTATCGAAAGGTAAACAAATTGGGATTTTTTTTCTTATTGTTTAGGTTTATTGTAGAATGCGAATTATTGGCTGTTTCTTCATAAATTAGATAAATTTTATCACAATTGTCCTTAGTATTGATAATTTTTGACGCATATAAGTTCCTTGCCTTACAGTACAATGTTTTTCTTTCATCATGCACTTTAGATGCATTATATAGAGCTTTTATTAACTTCATATTACAGGTTCCTCAATTCAGTTTAGTTTCCCCTCATTATCATAAAGTTTGAAAGAATTAATAGCTGTATCATCGTAAGAACTAAGGTTTGTTGGCACTATTGCACTGAACCATTTCTTTTATTATGATAGCAATATGAACTCACTCTTTCTCCTTTTCACAAGAGTTTTCATATTTACTTGCAGGTCATAATGCATAGTTCATAGAGAATGGATTTTGTCCTTTTTAGCAAATATGGTATAGTCCAAATATGTTAGTTTTGTTGAAAGCTGCCAAAGTTGACAGGTTTATATTCAATTTTAACTCATAGCTGCGTAGTTTAATTATTAATGGGTAATAACCATTGGAATGAGTTTGTTCAGTATTTTGGTCTTGGTTTTTGACAATGTCCGCTGTGTTAGTTCAACCACCCTTATCATTATATTTTGGTCAGGTAGTAGAATGTCTGATGAATGGATTATACCACCAAATTGGGAAAATGTTTTGCATTTTGTTGGCTACATAGGAAGATGGAATAATGTTTCTTCTTCTATGGCAAAAAAGGTTTTATTTATCTATTGAGTTATGCTTAAGAATATATGCAGTTACTCTATTGATGAATTTTTGTATGACAACTTAACATTGCGCTTATGTTGATACACAGACACAAAAATATGCATGTGTATATGTATGTTTTTTTGTATGTATGTATATATGTGTATATTGGTATGTTTTTCTTTTCTTTTCACGAAGGAGAATGACTGCTTGGAATACACAAACATGCATATACATATGTGTACACACATACCTATCCTGTATGTATATTAGTGTGTTTTTCTTTTCTTTTCTTTTCACAAAAAAATTGAATTCTTAGAATATACACACATGCATATACATGTATTTCATTTACCAATTTGGTACACACATGTAGATCTAATATTATCTTATCTTAGATTATAAAGAAAAACTTCTGCAAATTATAGTTTATTTTAAATTCCAAATTTGCCCATCTTAGTTACAAAAGTTATTTTGAAATAATTCTGCTGTCATTTTTTGTTCCTCCAAGTTTCCATATCCCTCTGCCCTTACATTAGCACTTTCCATCACAGATTTACCTATTTCATTCTCATCTTTCCTCTCACATCTCACAAACCAAAATGAAGAAAGAAAATTGAACAAAAATCAAGACACAAAAACCGAATCAGTTGAGTAGTTTTTTATTATCAAAGAGAAAATTTGGTATGATAATTTATGGAACAAATCATGTCTAGAAAATTTTGATTTCCACTGAGATTAGGCATTTCATGACAATAATCAAAGCATATAATCCCTTCAAAAAACAAAGAGTGTTGCAATCGAAAGGTATGAAATAAGTTATCTAAACTAATCAGTTGACAAAATTATCATATTTCAACTGTCATTATGGTTGGGATATTTTTTTTAGGTACTGACCATGGACATTTCAGCTGGACTGGCAAAAGAGTTCTTATGATAAAACCAGAAGGTAATAATTTCAGTTACAACATTTCTATTGTATGTTGTATTTGTAAATTAAGGTGAAGCGTTAGTCAAACAACTGAGATGTGTTTGCATTTCGTTTTTCCATTTTTATCAAGTGGAGTTACCATCTTGGTTTTGAAAAAAGGGATTTGAATTATTTTACCGAGGATATGTTTAATATCGATGTATGCGAACATAGCTTTTAAATGCAAATGCTAATAGAATCATGCAATATGTTTGCACTGTTTTCTACGTGTATGCAATACATTATATAATCCTTTGGGACTGCACCATGTACAAAATTCTGTGGCCAAACTATACACAGCTTTACATTTTTTTAAAATTTAACTACTTGCAACATGACAACATGAATCTATACAGGTAACTTGCTAGGAATAAAAAATAGAACTATTCTCTGTATGGAAGAATGGTAACTGCTAAGGAGACGGCTGCTGCTGCTAAGTTCAAGTGTAAGGGCGGTTCTCAAGTCAAGGAATACTATAAGGGTTTGACCATTCTTTCAACAGTGGCAATGCTTAAATGAGTTGCGAGTTCTTCTGACAACTGTGCTTATGATGATACATGTCTTTGTCAGTGGCTTATATTTTGAGCAGTGATTTTTTTTAATGTAGTTAACATATATTTATTTTAATGTTTTGTTGGTTATATGATGTTAGAATGCTTTGTATAATTATGTGCAGTTTTGTTGCTAGCGTCAGATAGTGTTTTTTGATGCTACATATAGGTTGCTGCTAACATTTGTGGTGGTTTTTGTTTATACTTCTCCACCCGTTTATGCACATAATCCAGCTTTGTTTCGACTGTTTATGTTTGTTTATGCCAACCTGTTCTTCAGTTATGTTATGATGCAGCTTTACTATTCTTTTTTACAAACTGCGTAGATATTTTTGGTGCAAGAACTGGCATATCTGTCATAACTGTTCATTATAAACTTGATTTTCAGTTTTGGTCAAATATATCTATGAACACGCCCATCGGGCATGCATATGTACTGGTATATATATATATATATATATATATATATAGTAAGGAGTCATATCTAGTAACAACAAATCAGCCGTTACACCAAGCATCCCATGCCTTCCCTCTTTCATTGTTTTACCCTATGACTCATATTCTCTTAGGATATCCTTTACACTTGTTTCCTGAGTCGTTATTTCTGAATCTTTGAGTCCAAACTCCCTTGCATTGAACACTTATGTGCACATTGTGTTTCCCCAACACACAAAGGCCCATAGGGTTTAGTCAAGCCATGTTCATACTTGACTTCCTCTTTGGAATAAAGTAGATCAATGTAATCATGGTCACCCTAACCATTTAGTGACTCATCTTCTTATTTTAGTGTTAAACCCTCTGTTTTGTTTCATCTCAACACCAAATCTAAGCAACCAACCAACTACATCTGTGACGACCGCCCATAACTCATGCACTAAACAAGAGGAATGATGCGCTGAAAGGTGTGCCAAGCAGCTATGGACGATCATCAAGGTAGGTAAACACAATGCGGCACCTATCGTATAACTCACAGCGCAAGGATAAAATATAATAGAACGTATACAACAGGCTATAATAGTGAAGCATTTCTGAGTAGAAACTTAAACTTTCATAACAACTAGAAAGAATATCCATACACCCTTGGATTAAAATATAAGTGTTTGTACAAATTAGCCTCACTACAACACTCAGAGTCAAACATCAAATAGCGGAACAACAAATACTAGATAGTAGAAAAGTAATACGCCGGCCTCCTGCTTACCACCACATAGCAGCATCATACTCATTAAGATCAATCACCTGTAACCTGCTACTCAGTCTACCGATCCCAAGCCGGATGAACAGCCCAAGGTAATAAGAGAAAACATAAAACCTTGAGTCAGACAACAGTCTTAGTGAGTGATAAAACAGCTATCTAACATCATCAATAAAGTATATGAAAATAGGTAGATCAACCAACTAATCTACCAACATCAATAGAGAAGAACCCAAACCCTGTCTTCCCCACATCCGACAGTGATAGCCTTTACAAACAAGCGTTTGAAAGAAACTATACATTCATGGCAATCAAAGGAAGCCAAACAAAAGAAATCAGAGCAACTAGTTATATCTCACGTAAACCATCCTAATCGAGATCAACATCCCCCAAGCAAAAGCCCCGAAGGCCTACATCAACACTAGACAAGCACCCAAGAAATATCTCCTTCAGCGTTGGACGATCTACGTGAGACACTACAAGAAAAACAACCAACATTCACGACTCTGGCTATCACCGCCTATCCTGCTTTGAAACCATCGTTAATCATATGACGGCCAACCCTGCAGTATGTCAAGGGCTAATGATAACCCCAATTTTAGCAAAAACTCCATACGCCTTTCAACGATACGTATCTAGGCCTTTCAACGATACCTAGGGTACTCGACCATACAACCGGTCTTTTAGACGTCTCTATTATTCCCATGCTTTGAGCCCACTAGAACCTAAGACAATGATAATCTCTTAGCCTACAATATTTCTAGTTGTCCTCCTCGACGGCTATTCATAGCTCAAGCAACCCTCTCGAGCAACCATTATCCATCAACACATCACTTTGAGTCATCTTCACATTCGTTGCATTTCAACGATCAACAGACATGTCACAACACTTTGAACATTCCATCTTGAATATACTTCGAAGTCACATCATCACTGAACCAAAAATCGTCAAAATTTAGTTTATCACAATTAGGTCGTCCTTCACTAGGTCGTCCCTCACTAGGTCGTTCCATGCCTCAATGACCTGACCATGTAGGACAATCCATCCATACTTCACCACACAGGTAAACTCAACCAACGACCTAATGACCTGACTAGGTCGTTCCAACGACTTTACTAGCTAGTGCTTCTACGATCCGCGCCTCTTCATTGCAGAATGACCCGACCCAATGATCTCATACCAACCTGACTTCAAGTTATATTTGCAGCCCCTAGATCGGCCTGCTTTGGACGATCCATGCTTCAACAACCTAACGAGCCCCATCCCCCACTCACCTCCTCCTACATCACCACCGACCTGGTCTTCCACGGTCTAAAACCCACAATCTGTGACCTTAAGGGGTGTATGGCCCAAGATTTATCCGCGACCTGAAGCATTTAATACTCTAACGACCCGTCGTGTCTTGGAAAACAAGCCACACGACCTTTCTTTGAACGATCTGATCTACCACTTTCTGGCCGATCCATCACTTTTGGGAAGATCCATCACTTTCGGGTAGATCCATCAGTGTCGCGTAGATCCATCACTCAACGACCACATTTAGAAAATCAACTCATCCAAATCATCCAATTCAACCATAAACACTTTATGAAATCATTAACAACATCAAAATGACGATTATCAATAGTCATATAAAATTCACCAAAATCATGATAAATCAATGAATGAACAAAACAATGGATCTAACTTGCATAAACATATGAATTAACATAAGAATTACCAGTTTTAAGTTGTTGGATTAGTTCCCATGGTGATTCAAATGAAAACATACTTATCATAATGTAGATCTAGGTAAAAACAACTTGAAAATGATGAAATTATGATAAAACAACCAATATACTTGATTGAATCCGTGTGGGAGATGTTTATCACTCACCAAATCTTCAAACAAGCTTAGAAACAATGAATCACGAATTCGAACAACAAAAATCTATCCCTAAATCACTTGATTTGATGCGATCTTCCTCCACTTGATGGAGATCTTCGATTCTCTTATGTAGGTCTAGAATTTTAATGGTGGAAAGATGTATTTGATTGAGCAAGGAGGATCGCGAGATCAACCAAATGAGAGAATGAAGAAAGTAAACTATTCGTCATGCCTCTTACCCTCTATTTATAGTCTCCCATCAGCCCACTAATGGACCACTCCAAATCATCCCATTATGGCTAGCCAAACCCGAATAGAAATTGTGAAACACTAAAACAGCGATTCCTCCCAAATCATTGAACCAAATATTTAATGTGACCACTCTATGGAATTGGCAACACCATTTCCTTTCCAATGAGACCGATCTCATCACCTGATTTGATCCTAGTCAAAAGTTATGCCCTGTACAAGACTGACAGGGGCAAAATTATCACAAATAAAATTGGTAAAAATTATGGATATGTCTCACATCTACGTAACCAACATATCAAAATATGAGAATGATCCAACAGGGAATAAAACAAAAATATTTTACGACCCTTCGATACGTTAAATGTGGGCTGTTACATTCTCCCCTACTTAGGAATTTCGCCCCCGGATTCCCAAGCAAACACAAGCAACCAAACAATTCCGCATGCCTACCGTCCATGAGCAGCTAATTTACCATCAAAACTAGCATCCATCAAGCCATGCATCCATAGCCTTATCCTAGCATGCAGAATTCTAATAACAACAACAATGCAAGTTACAATGGGGTAAGAATGACACGACACTTGTGGATCTTACCGGTGAAGAGTTCTGGATGGGTCGCCTTCATATTCTCTTCCGTCTCCCATGTACAATCGTCATCATCCTCACTCTATTGTACCTTAACCAACTTAACCGTCTTCCTCCTAAGTTGTTTCATGTCATTCCCCACAATGCGAAGCGGCTTACGAGGTTACGTAACTACGGACTCGACTTCTTGGTCTGTATTGCTCTTGAGATACCCCCACATTTGAATCATGCACACACTTCCATAGAAATGACACATGGAAAAAATTATACACACTTGACATCTTCTCGGGTAACTCCAATCTATATGCGAGCTTTCCAATCAACTCGACTATTGGAAACGGTCCAACACGCCTTGGAGCTAACTTTCCTTTGCTTCTGAACCGAACAAAACGCTTCAACAGCGAAATCCTCACAAAAATCATGACGCCAACGTTGAATTCTAGATCTTTTCGACGCTTATCAACATAGCTCTTTTGACGATCCTGGGTTGCTTTCATTCGTTGACAAACGATCTCGATAAAATCCGAGGTTTCTCTTATCATCTCTGGCCCAAGTATCAACTTATCTCCAGTTTATAACCAACAAGATGGAGAATTACACGGTCTCCCATACAGTGCCTCGTATGGTGCCATTCCAATGCTCGACTGGTATCTATTTATATGCAAACTCGATTAGATGTAAATCGTCTTCCCACGATCCCCCGAAATCTAACACACAAACTCTTAGGAGATGTTCCAAAAATCGGTTAACCCTTTCGGTTTGACTATCGGTTTGGGGATGATAAGCCGTACTCAAACACAACTCGGTTCCCAAAGTCTTTTGCAAACTCTCCCAAAATCCACTTGTGAACAATGGATCTCGATCACAGACTATGCTCATACCATGGAATCGATCTATCCATTTTATATAAAGCTTAGCCAACTTCGATGTTGTCCTAGTCGATTTGACAGGAACAAACCTTGCACTTTTGGTCAAGCGATTCACGATGACCCAAATTCCTTCATTTCCTGCCCTGGTTCTAGGAAGTCTATCGATAAAAATACATCGATATCTGCTCCTACTTCCACGTGGGAACTTCTAATAGCTGAAGCAATCCACTCGGCTTCTTCTGTTCAGTTTTCAGCAACTGACAGTTCATGCACTTGGAAATGAACTTTCTAATATCCCTTTTCATCCCTTCCCAATAGTAGACTCGCTTCATGTCCTGATACATCTTATTACCACCAGGATGAATCGTCAACTTCGAGTGATGACATTCCCTCAGAACCTTATCTCTCAGTCCATCGATATCAGGAACAATCAGTCATACTTGCTTTCTAAGTCAACCCTCCTGATCGACCTCGAACTCTTTATTCTCTGGTCCTAACTTCTGGATAAACGCGATAAGCTTTGCATCATGCTTTAGGCTTTTTCTAATCCTTTCGATGAGAGTTGGTCTTATCGATAAGCTTTCCAACATTTCATGTTTCAACTCACACCTAGGCCTGAAATCAAATCCTTTTAATTACTCGAGGCTCTTCCATTGTGAAAACATCGCTTCAAAACTTACGTGTTTTCGACTCAATGCATCTGCAACTGCATTACCTTTACCAGGAGTATATGCTATGCCAAAATCATACGATGCCAGAAACTCTAACTATTATTGTTGCCGAAGATTCAGAACCTTTTGGGAGAAAAGATACTTCAACGACTTGTGATCCGTAAATAACTCGAATCGAACTCCCAACAGGTAATGTCTCCATATATTTAGAGCAAAAACAATCGCCGCCAACTTCAAATCATGAGTTGGATAATTCCTTTCAAGCGGCTTCATCTGTCGACTTGCGTAGGCCACAACTTCATCCTTCTGCATCAGCACTGCTCCAAGTCTAGTACCGCATGCATCGGTGTATACCATCATTTCTTCATTTCCACTCGGAATGGTTAAAACAGGAGCACTCGTCAATCTCCCTTTTAGGATTCCAAAAGCTTTCTCACACTTTGCATCCTATGTGAACACTTGGTTCTTCTTTGTCAATCATGTTAACGGTGCAACTATCTTTGAGAAATCCTTGATAAACCGTCGGTAATAACCTGCCAATCCAATGAAACTTCTCACATCCGTCGCATTCTTTGGTCTATCCCAGTCTTGGATTGCTGCCACTTTAGCGGGGTCAACCTCTATTCCATTACAAAAACAACATGGCTTAAGAACCTCACTTAGCTCTTCTAAAAGTGACACTTTAAAAACTTAGCTCTTAGCTGATGCTTTCGCAAGATTTCCAAAAAAACTTGCTAGTGCGTCTTATGTTCTTCCTCATTCCGGGAGTAAACCATAATATCATCCACGAACACAAGCATGAACTTGTTCAACTATTCTCTGAAAACCCTATTCATAAGATCCAAAAAATATGCTGGCGCATTAATAAACCTGAATGGAATCACCAACCATTCAAAGAAACCGGATGGTGTTCTAAAAGCAGTCTTCGGCACACTATCCTTTTCCACTCTCAACTGGTGAAATCCCATTGCTAAATCTATCTGAGAAAAATCTTTGGCTTCGTGAAGCTGATCGAACAAGTCATTTATCCTCGGCAATGGATACTTGTTCTTTTTGGTTACCTTGTTCAGCTCACGGTAGTCCACACACAATCTCAAAGATCCATTAGCCTTGGTTGCAAACACAATTGGTGCACCCCATTCGGATACACTCCTCCGAATGGATCCTTTTCCCAAAAGGTCATGTACTTGCACCTCTAACTCTCATTGTTCCTTAGGCGCCATCTGCCTAAAAGGCATAATGATAGGTCTAGCACCCTCGACCAAATCGATTCTAAACTCGATCTCACGATGCGGCGACAAACCTTTGACTTCCTCAAATACATCCTCAAACTCATTAGCGATCAACATAGATGACAAGTATTTTTGTGGAATCCCAAGCGAATATAAAAAGTGTGACGGCCCGCCCCGCACCAGCCAACATTTCGCTAGAAATGCGCTGTACTAATGTCCAACTAGCATGGGACGGTCGTCAAAAGAAAGGGATTTGAAACTATGAATCACCAAAGAACCTGTAGTATATCTCACAGCGCATGGAATAAAATATAATAATAACATAACTTGACATAAAACAGGCGAGACAGTGCATAAGCTGAAAACTAAACCATCGTAGCAGCGAAATCCAAAATACGGCATATGATCCAAACCATTATTACAACTTCAAAATAATGTCTCTAAAGAAAAAAAAGAAAAGGTACACTACTAATGCCCAAAGTAGTGACCAGTAACAACACAGGGAGAATATATGTAAATAGTACGTGGAAGCCTCCTGCTCGTCTCCGGACAGCTACTCGTGCATAACCACCAAACCTGTCTCTTGTCTGCTCGTTTGGGAGCACCCAGAGTAATAAGAAGAGGCATAAAACTCTGGGCCAGACAAAAGTCTGGTATGAGCGATAGCAGTAAAATAAAACAATAATAGGTATAAATGATCATACCTGAACCTGGACCTGCAACCAAAGAGTTAGCACAACAAGATGTACAGTACTCTAAGGTAACACTAACATAAAGTGTAAGGTGGAAGTATGCATGTCATGGTGATAACAAATATCAAACATAGCAATCAACCTCACATCTCTCACTCAGTGCGTAAAACATATGATATCTGCCACTTTGATAACCAAATCCTTTGCTACGACCACTTGCCCTTGGGATTCTTAATGACCCCATTGCGCTGTCCATAGCCACTAATCCTTTGCAACGATCACTTTGCCCTTAGGAGTCCTAATGGTCCCATTGCACTGATCCATAGCCAATAACCCGTCTCTCAGTGGTGAACCAAAGTTATAAATATCGATAACCCCTTTGCACACGTCCCGCAGTAAAGCCCAACTCATGAAGTTAACTCGTTGGTTCCCATCTGGATACTGAGTAATAACTTCCCATTTGGACTTCCTTTGCATCTCGGGTTGAAGTCGATCTTCAGACGAGTTCACGATTGTCATCACATAGCTCTAATCCAGTTCGGTTCGTGATGCTCCATCCAGGTCGGTTCGTGATCATCATATGGGTTCGGGTCGTGATCACCCCACTGGGTTGGGTTCCTCCATCCTGGTCGGTTCGGTTCGTGGGTGATAGGTTCGGTTCGGGTCGTGGCATCTCACCGGGTCGGGTCGGTCGTGCTCTTCGGATTGAAGTTGGATCTCCATCAGTTCGAGCTCCCTCATTGGTTCGTGACTAGCGGTTCGGGTCGGGCCTCTTGGCTCGAGCGGCGGCTCATGGAGCTCTCTAGGTGAGCGGGTCGGTTCGTGAGATTTTATCCGGGTCGGGTCATGGCACTTGGGTCACGAGCGGGTCGGTTCGGGGTTCATGACCCGATCCGATTGCCTGCACTTGCAGCGAGCTATTTACGCCACACAACGGCGTTTTAGACCATTTTTACCTTACTATGCAATCATAGAACATACCAAACAACAGTAACATCATATGGGTTCAATCATAAAGGTCAAAACACCAATCACATAGGTTGTTTAGATCAAACATACCCAAAAAAACATGATTTTCCCCTTAATCCCCTTAACCATGTTTAATCATACGATTAGCAAACTTAATCCAAATTAACCCAAATTTATATCAGAGGCATAAAATAATATTTTAGAATTTTTACATATTTTTCTGCGTCATAATTTCGCTAATTATCACTAATCACCCCTAATTAGCCGTAATTAGTGAATAAACATGCTAATCACTCACCTTAGCCACAAATAAATCTCAGATCTGAGAATATCTCTAATTTGGTTCAAATCCCAATGCAACACAGCAGCTCTACCTCCAATTTGATGTTAATTTGCCTTAATTTGATGTTGATCAACTAATTATTGGATTAAAAAGTGATTAGGAGGTAGTTTAGAAGGTGGAGGCCATTGCTAGTTTGAAGAAATGAAAGTGGCGGCTAAGAAAATGAAATGAGATGGTTTCCTAACTAATTTCAGCCTCCCTATAACCCTAATCCCGAAATGGGTTATGAGCCCATCCACTAATTACCCTATTAAGCAGTTTTTCACCTTTCAAACCTAGTTTCAGTCATATCTCCCAAACGGTAAGTCCGTTTGATTAATGTGACCACTCTACGGAAAGGTAAACCGTCATCCAAATCCAACGGAAGTGGTTTTAGGTCAAAACTCCTTACCACTCAAAAGTTATAGGCGAAACAAGATTCGCTAGGGGCAAAACAATCATTTAAAATTCGGCAAAAATCATGAACATAGGAAATAACCCAATAGTCGTTCCCCAAAGTTACACGACCATACGACTTCGTATGTGAATGAAATAAATATTCTACGATCCTCCGATACGTAGAATGTGGGTCGTTACACTCTCCCCTCCTTAAGAAATTTCGCCCCCGAAATTCCTTAACTAAAACATACAATGGAGCCCTGCATGCCTATCAACCATTTACAAACATTCAAACATACATAATAATACAACAAGCATATCCTAGCGTGTGGTTTACTAACAAGGGAATAACTATCACTATTAATATCTTACTAGGCAAAGAGTTCTGGGTGCGACTTCCTTATGTTCTCCTCTGTTTCCCAAGTACAGTCGTTCTCATTATCACCCCACTGGACCTTCACTAGTTTCACCATCTTCATTCGAAGTTGCTTCATATCGTACTCGACAATACGAATCGGTCTGCGGTTCCCAACCGCCTCGGGTTCTACCTCGATATCATCCAACTGATCTGGTGAAATAGTCATATCAGAACCGTGCACGAATTTCCTTAATTGGGAAACATGAAATACATTGTGCACTCTCGCCATCTTGTCAGGTAATCCAACTTTATACGCCAAATTCCCAACTTGCTCGAGAACTGGAAATGGACCAAAAAACCTTGGTGCCAATTTACCTCTCCTACCAAACTGAATCACACTCTTCATAGAGAAATCTTGACGAATACCAAGTCGCCAACGGAGAATTTCAAATCTCTTTGCCTTTTGTCAGCATAACTCTTCTGTCTATCTTGGGCAGCCTTCATTCGCTGTTGAATAAGCTTGATCTTATCTGAAGTTTCTCTTATTACATCTGGCCCAAGCACAAATTTCTCACCGGTTTCCAACCAACATGATGGTGAGTTGCACGGTCCTTCGTACAAAGCTTCAAATGGAGCCATACCAATACTGGACTGATAACTATTATTATATGCGAACTCAACCAGATGAAAATGGTCATCCCATGATCCTCCAAAATCCAATATACAAGCTCTCAAGAGATCCTCTAATACACAATTCACCCTCTCTGTTTGACCATCGGTTTGGGGATGGTACGCGGTACTGAGATGTAATTCTGACCCTAAAGCCTATTGTAAGCTCTTACAAAACCCACTAGTAAATAATGGATCTCGGTCACTCACAATACCTTTAGGTACTCCATGAAATCTCACTACCCACTTCATATACAGTTCCGCTAACTTAGCTACAGTTCTATTCGACTTGACGGGTATAAAGCTTGCACTTTTAGTCAATCGATCCACAATCACCCAAATACTATCGTGACCTGATCTAGTTCTTGGTAACCATCAATGAAATCCATTGAGACTTGTTTCCATTTCCATTCGGGAATTTCCAGCGATTCTAACAAACCACTAGGCTTCTTTTGCTCGGCTTTAACTAGCTAGCAGTTCATGCGCTTGGATATAAACTTCCCAACGTCTCTCTTCATCCCTTCCCAGTAGTAGGTCTGCTTCATGTCTCGATACATCTTGTTACCACCGGGATGTATAGTCTATTTCGAGTGATGACACTCTCTAAGCACTTCATCTCTCAATCCATTAACATTGGGTACAACTAGTCTCCCATTCTTTCGAAGCCATCTTTCTCTATCAAGTCCATACTTGTTCATCTCCTCACTATCGATACCCATCTCTATCTTGGAAATGATTTCCAATAGGTTAGGATCGTCCCTCTGACTGGAACCAATCCATTCAATCAAAGTCGGTCTGATCGTCAAACTTGGTAACATCTCCGGATCTAGTTCACACTTAAGTCTGAAATCATATCCCGCGATATATTCTAGTTGCTTCCATTCCAGAAACATAGCCCCTAAACTGGCATGTCTCCTACTCAATGCATCTGCCACCGCATTACCCTTCCCGGGTGTATATGCGGTATTGAAATCATATAAAGCCAAGAACTCTAACCATCTCTGTTGACGGAGATTTAAATCCCTCTGAGAGAAAAGATACTTTAATGACTTATGATCGGCAAATAACTAGAATCTTTCTCCCAAGGGATAGTGTCTCCACATCTTTAACGCAAACACGATCGCTGCCAATTCCAAATCATGGGTAGGATATCTTTTCTCATGCGGTTTCAGTTGCCGACTAGCATAAGCTAAAACCCTACCTCCTTGTATCAGTACAACACCTAGTCTGGTACCACAGGCATCCGTGTATACCGTCATCTCTTCGTTCCTCTTAGGAATAATTAACACTGGTGCGCATGTTAACTTTTCCTTTAGACTCTTAAATGCATTCTTACACCTTTCGTCCCAAATGAAAGCTTGATTCTTCTTATTCAACTGAGTTAACGGTGCCGCTATCTTGGAGAAGTCTTGGATAAACTTATGATAATATCCAGCTAACCCCAAGAAACTTCTCATCCGTTGCATTCGTGGGTGTAGACCAATCTTGCACCATAGCCACCTTCGCTGGGTCAACGACAATACCATTTTCTGAAACATTATGGCCCAAGAACCTCACTTCTCTCCTCCAGAAATGACATTTAGAAAATTTCGCTTTCAATTGGTGTTTCCTCAATACCTTATCACTATCCTCAAATGTTCCTTGTGTTCTTCCTCCATCCTCGAATAAACTAAGATATCGTCCACGAACACAAGAACAAATTTATTCAATTGATCCCCGAATACCCTATTCATAAGATCCACAAAATATGCTGGTGCATTGGTCAACCCGAATGACATGACCAACCACTCATAGAATCCAGACGGCGTCCGAAATGCCGTTTTAGGTATACTCTCAGCGGCTACCCGGAGCTGATGAAATTCTGTCGCGAGATCCAACTGGGAGAACACTCTTGCTCCATTCAACTGATCAAACAAATCATCTATCCATGGAAGAGGATACTAATTCTTCCTAGTCACCTTGTTCAGCTCACGGTAGTCTACACATAAGCGAAGGGAACCATCGGCCTTGGTAGCAAATATAACTGGTGCTCCCCACTCGGGAGCACTTCTTCGGATAAATCCCTTCTTCAAAAGATCGCTCACTTACACCTCGAGTTCTCGCTGCTCCCTTAGCGCCATGCGACGAAGAGCATCACTATAGGCCTGGCATCTTTCACTAAATCAATCTGAAACTCGATCTCTCGGTGTGGTGGAAGCCCAGTCACTTCCCCAAAGATGTCTGGATACTTGCCAGCAATAGGCACATCTGACAACTCATCATGCGGGATGTCGAGGGAATTTTAAAAACTAGCCATCACCCCACCACTGTGTAGGCAACCAAACAGTACTCTCCGCCCATCGTCCGCTCTAATGGTCACCGAAGACCCCTCACAGTCTACCACCACCCAATATCTTTGGAGCCAATCGACTCCTAAAATAATGCCAAACCCAGTAAAGCCCAAAACAAAGCAATCACAAGCAAACATACATCCATGACTCGATAAGACCAAATTACGACAAATCATACTAAGGCTAGTCGAACCACCGATCGGGTTCGTCTCAACTAAAGGTCTATCGACAATCTCGGGTTCCAATCCCAACCTATCTACCAGGTCACTAGATACGAAGGAATGGGAAGCCCTAGTATCAAACAATACTCGAACAGGAACATCATAAATAGAAAGCATACCTTGGATAACGACACCCTTTCCTTTCTCCATCGCAGTTGGGGCATTCAACGAAGAAGGAACAACGTTGATAGCATATGCTTTCACAATCTGCTTCTCTTTAGGGGGTTGTGGACATTTATCCTTGTGATGTCCCACTTGGTCGCAATTTAAGCACTTCATGTCCGCTAGCTTTGCTCGACAATCTTTGGCATAGTGGTCCTTCTTGCCACAACTATAGCACTCAACATCTTTCTTATTCTTCTTCTGACCATCCTTAGATTGGTTTTGTTTCCTCATTCTGCGAATTATTCTTGCCTCCACCGTTTGCCTGCGGTTTTGGCTCTCCTGCAGATGCAACAACAACCTCGATCTTCGACTTAGGGTAAAGGCTCTCCGATCTCAATTCCTTCCCTACAATAGATTCGAATGTCTCATCGATATGATTTATAAGTCTTTCCCCCAAGTACTCATCTGAGCAAGTTATAAACTTCTCGTTCTTCTTCTCAGCTGTATCGATAAGAGACAATCCATATTTTGATAAGGTATCGAATTCAGCAATATATTTTGAGACTGCCCTACCATTCTGCTTAAGCTCCAAAAATTTCCTAAACAATTCTGATTTCTGAGCAGCTGGAATAAACTTATCACTGAAGCGAGTCTTAAACTGACTCCAAGTAACTTGATCCTCAGGAGTAGCTGCTTTAATAGTATTCCACCAATTCATAGCCCGTCCTTGAAGTTGCTGTGATGCTAGCTTCCTCTTCATTGCATCATCGATCCCCAAATCCTCGAAGATGCGCTCACAACTGTCAAGCCAATCTTTAACCTCCGTAGCCGATTCCATTCCATTCATTTAGTTGAGTTTGCATATAATAACAGTTACCAGTCGAGCATCGGCATGGCACCATACAAGGTTTTGTATGGTAGATCGTGTAATTCTTCGGCAATGTTGGTTAGAAACAGGAGATAAGTTGATACTTGGGCCTAAGATGATAGGAGAACATCTGATTGTATTGAGATTGTTCGACAACGAATGTAGCTAGTCCAAAATCGTCAGAAGAGTTACGCCGATAAGCGTCGAAAGTATTTGGAATTCAGCGTTAGTGATATGGTTTTCATGAAGATTTCGCCTTTGAAGAATGTTTTTCGATTCAGAAATAAAGAAAAATTATCCCTAAGATTTGTTGGACCATTTCCGATAATCGAGCAGATTGGAAAGCTCGCGTATAGATTAGATTTACTCGAGAAGATGTCGAGTGTGCACAATGTTTTTCATGTGTCTTTTCTACGGAAGTGTGTGCATGATTCGAATGTTGTGGTATCTCCGGATCAGTATGCAGACCTAGAAGTCAAATCCGTAGTTTTGAGACCTCATAAGCCGCGTCATGTTGTGGGGAATAAAACGAAACAACTTAAGAGGAAGGTGATTAAACTAGTGAAGGTGCAATGAAGTGAGGATGATGGCGATTGTATGTGGGAAACAGAAGAGAGTATGAAGAGACGATCCATTCAGAACTCTTCGTTGGTATGACCCATAAATATCGTGTCACCCTTACATCATTGTAACTTGTGCTATTATTAGAATTTCGCGTGCTAGGTTAAAGCTACGGATGCATGGCTTGTTGGATGCTAGTGTGGATGGTAAATTGGCTGCTCGTGGATGATAAGCATGCAGAATGGTTTTGGTTTCTTATGTTTACTTGGAATTTTGGAGGCGAAATTCTTTAGGGGGGAAGAATGTAATGACCTGTATTTTACGTAGTGGAGGATCACAAAATATTTTTATTTAATTCCCCGAAGATCGGATCATTTTAATCTTTTTATATGCTGTTCATGTGGATGTGAGACAGGTCCATGATTTTTACCAATTTTATTTGTGACCATTTTGCCCTTGTTGTTTTTGTTTAGGGAATAACTTTTGAATGGAGTTGAATCAGGTGCTGGAATCAACATCATTGGATCAAAAATGGTGTTTCCAATTCCATAGAGTGGTCACATTAAAGATTTGGTTCAGTGGTTTAGGAGAAATAGCTGTTTTAGTGCTACACATTTTCTGGACAGACTAGTTAGTCATTAGTGGGCTGATTAGTGAGGCCCATTAAGGTTAGGGGTTGTTGGCTATAAATAGGGGGTTGGGATATGGAGAATAGTTTAGTTTCTTCATTTTCTCATTTGGTTAGGGTTTGAGATTCTCCTTACTCCACCAAATACCTCTCTACTTCATTTCAATTCATAGATCTACGTTAGAAGATTGAAGATCAACATCGAAGAAGGTTATATCGCATCAAAGTGATTGATTCAGAAGTTGTTCTCCGCTGTCCGGATTAGAGATTCATTGATTTCAAGCTATTTTGTGGATTTGATTAGTGATAAGCATCTCTCACACTGATTCAATCAAGTATATGAGTTGTTTGATCTTAATTTCATCATTTCAAATTGTTTTCACTTAGATAAATCAATGTAAGTATATTTTCAATTCAAATCACCATAGAATCTAATTTAGCAAGATTATAACGGTAAATTCATATGTAAATCTTATGTTTATGCAAGTTTAAATCCAATTATTTATTTGTTCATCGTTTTATCATGATTTGGTGAAATTCATATGATTTTATGATGATTATTGATGTGTTAATATTTGTTGATGGTTATTTTGGTGTGACATTGATTTTTGGACGAAATTGGTCGATTTGTACGAGTTGTGTGCAAAGATATTTGTTGTTGATGGTGAATCGGGTATGTATTAGTCGAGTTCTATGATGGATCGGTCGAGTTTGGATGGATCGGTGGATTGTTGCCCAAGCAATGATGGATCGGCATGGGCAAACAACATGGATCGACATGGGCGAAAATTCATGGATCGGCATGTTTTAAGTCATGGATCGGCAGCACTCACAAGCCATGGATCGACAACATTTGGCATGGATCGACAGCATTTGGAGTCGGGTCGGTTTGCATGGATCGGATCGAGGTAAACGATGGATCGACAAGGGAAGAATCGATGGATCGGACAGGAAAATCAGATGGATCGGTCTCTGTTGGATCGGTATAGCATGGATCTGCAGTGTTCACAAAAGTATGGATCGACACTATGAAAAAGGGATGGATTGGCCCTGTGCAAATTGGATGGACCGGTCACGTTTTCGGATGGGTCGGCCATGGTTTTGATGGATGGATCTGTCCCATTTTTGATGGATCGGTGCGCAGTTATTTAATGGATCAGCAATGCAACCGGTGGGCGGATCCGATGGATCGGCAAAGCATTTTTGTACGGATTTAGTGGATCATCATGGCTTGAATGGATGGATCGGTGACCGATCTATGATGGATCAGTGACGTTTGGTAAACCAATGGGTCGACAACGCTTTGGTGAGTGTTGTGCTTGATGGGTCGCAGCATCTTCCAGAAACGCTATGAAAGGAAGATGGACCTTTATACATAGCTAAAGATGAAGGTTGTGTATCAACTATCGATCAAACGAAGTTTGTTTTGGTTTGAAATTGGACGTAGCTTCGATGTGAATTCAAGACAGAATGTTCTAAGTGTTATGAAGTGTTCGTTGATCGATTAAAAGCAACGAATGTGGAGACGACACAATGATGTTTGAGTTTGTGGATAATGGTTGCTTGGGAAGGCGCTTGAGCTTATAAATGGTTTTCGATGATGATGGATAGAGATATTGAATGCCGAGGGATTATCGCTGTCGTAGGTTCTAGCGATTCAAAGCAGGGGTATAATAGGGATGCGTAAAAGACTAGATGACTAGTCGAGTATCTTGGCTATCGATAAATGGCCTAGATACGTATCATTGAAAGGTGCATGGAGTTTTGCTAGAACTGGGGTTACCATTAGCCCTTGACATATGGAAAGGTGGGCCAGTCATACGATTAACAATGGTTTCAAGGCAAGGCCGGCAGTGATAGCCAGAGTCATGGATGTTGCTTGTTTGCTTATATCATCTTGTGTGGACTATTCGACGTCAATGGAGATATTTCTTGGGTGCTTGTCTAATGTTGGTTTAGGCCTTCGGAGCTTGTGCTTCGGAAATGTCAAACTTGATTAGAGTAGTCCATGCTTGATTTATTGGTTGTTATGATTGCTACTGTTTTTTCTCTTGGATTGTTGTTAAGACTATCGCTATCAGATGTGGAGGAGACGGGTTTGGGTTTCTTCTCTAATGTATTGGTAGATTAGATGATTGATTTACCTATTTCTCATATACTTTATTGTTGATGTTAGATAGCTATTTTATCGCTTATTAAGACTGTTGTCTGACTTAAAGTTTTATGTTTCCTCTTATTACATTGGGATGTTTATCCATGATGTTATGGATGGGCAGATTGAGTAGCAGGTAACAGGTAGTAGATATAGATGAGGACGATGCTGCTGAGCGACGACGAGCAGGAATGTAACAACCCGTATTCTACGCATCGGGGGATCGTAGGATATTTGTTTCCTCTTTGTTTGTGGTCATATGGTCATGTAACCTTGAGGGATGGCTATTGGGGTCATTTCCAATGTTCATGATTTTTGCCAATTTTTAAATGACCGTTTTGCCCCTAGCTGAGTTTGTTTTGGCCATAACTTTTGATTGGAAAGGAGTTTTGATCTGAAACCACTTCCATTGTCTTCGAATGATGGTTTACCTTTCCGTAGAGTGGTCACATGTCGAAAACAGACTTACCGTTTGGGAGCAATGGCTGAAACAAGGTTTGCAAGGTGAAAAACTGCATAATTGGGTCAAACCGGGTAGTTAGAGATAGGGCCCATGACCCATCACGGGATTAGTGATAGGAGAAGGGTGAGATGGCTTAGGGTTTCATCTCATTTCAGTTTTCTAGCCTCCACTTACCTCCAAGAAACCCTAAAAATGGCCTCCACTCTCTAAAACACCTCAAATCACTCTAAACTTGAAGAAAATGGATTAGCAACATCAAATCAAGGCAAATCTTCACCAAATCAACATTATAGCTGCTGCTACACCTTGGGATTCGTGCCAAATCAGAGTTTTATTTCAGATCTTAATTTATTTGTGGCTAAGGTGAGTGATTAGCTTGCTTTTGCACTAATTATGGCTAATTTGGGGTGATTAGTGCTAATTAGCGTTTTTAAACGAAAATAAATTCTGGAAAAATATTTATAAATTCTTAAATAATGTTTTAGACCTCTGATATGAGTTTGGGTTAATTTGGTTAAGTTTTGCTAATCCTATCATTAGTTATGTTCATACATGCTTAAGGGAAAATATGGGGTTTTGGCTATGTTTGATCCATTTTATCCTATCATATTGATGTTTTGGTGTTTGAGGTCACTTGTATGTGTTGCTATGACTCTTTGGTATGCTTTGTGATTGATTACAATAGCTAGAATGGTCGAAAACGCCGTCGAAAGGCGTATAAACAAGTTGCTGGAAAGTGCAGGAAGGTACCCGAACCGGATCGGATCGGGGAAAGGGGTCACGAACCGACCCGTTCGTGGGATGATACCACGACCCGATCCCTCGCGTTTGAGGTTCTCCGATCCGACCTCTCGTGCATGGTAGCTGCGAACCGAACCGTTCCGCCTTGAAGACCACGAGTCAGAAGAGACCGCGACCCGATCCGATGAAGGAACTTGACCCGATCCGATCGGGGAGGCGCGCCACGAACCGAACCGCGTCACAAGCTGGAGGTCACGATCCGCTTGTACGATCCGAACCAGAAGAGGATGAAGGAAGCCATGACCCGATAGGGGCGAACCGATCCGAGAAGTCACGATCCGATGCATGATGATTGGAAACCCGACCCGATCCGTTTGTGAAGCTGGAACTTGAGGCGTGGATCACGACCCGACCTGATGAGCTTGGACATGGAGTGATGGTCACGAACCGATCTGATGGAGATCCATAACCCGAGATGCAAAGGTAGTCCAAATAGAAGTTAGAACTCAGGATCCAGACGGGAACCAATGAGTACACTTCGTGATTGGACTTCGCTGCGGGACGTGTGCAAAGGGGTTATCGATATCCATAACTTTGATTCACCGTTGAAGAGAGGGGGCATGTAGACAAACCAGAGCTAGGGAAGCATGGACTGAGTTGGCCCTTTGACCTAGAGCCAGGGAAGTGTGGACTAGGTAGGGTTATTGACTATAGACCAGGGATGTTGGTCATAGCAATAATCGATACGGAGGGACCGGCATGACCCAAATAGATGTGATGATCAAAGTGGTGGATATCGTATGCTTTGCGCATTGAGTGAGAGATGTGAGGATGGTTGCTATGCTTGATTGTTTGACATACACATCCCCACCCCTGTATACTTACACCATGTGTTTGTGACATCCTAGAGTATTGTACTATGTAGTACTAACTCTTTGGTTGCAGGTCCAGGTTCAGGTATGATTTAGTATACCTGTTATTGTTCTGTTTATGCTTGCTACCACTCATACCAGACTGATGTCTGACCCAGAGTTTTATGTTTCTTCTTATTACTCTGGGTGCTCACACGAGCAGACTAGAGACAGGGATAACTGGTAGTGCGCGGGTAGATGGACTGAAGACGAGCAGGAGGCTCCACGTATGATAGATAGTTATTCTCCCTGTGTCGTGATAGGTATCTACTTTGGGCATTAGTAGCATACCTATTTTGTTTATCTTAGAGACAGTATTTTGAAGTTGTAATAAGCTGTATTCGATTTTCCGCTACTCTGATGATGTTATTTCAAGTTTTCAGCTTATGCACTGTCTCGTCTGTTTATGTCAAGTATATTATTATTATATTTTATCAGATGCGTTGTGAGACAGGTTACAGATTCTACACTGATTCTTCACCTACTTTCCTTTCTTTCTCACAACCCGTTCCGTGCCAGTTGGTCATGCTAGGCAAAGGTGACGGTTGGTGCGGGGCGGGTTGTCACAAGGTGGCTGACGTATTATTTTCCTATTATACATACTTGTTGTTTCCGCTTTTATGTTTGATGTATGCTACTCTGAGTGAACTTGTAGTGAGACTTTTCGAACAGATTCAGATGATGTTGTCTAGTATGATGTATGGATATTTTTTCAAGATGATATGAAAGTTTGAGATTTTGTTCAATGATCTTCACTATTACTGCTTGTTGTATATGTTCTATTATATTTTATCCCTACGCTGTGAGTTATACGACAAGTTTCACTTGAGTTATTCAACTTTGTTGATCGTCCATAGCTGCCTAACACGTCTTTCAGTGCATTATTCCTTTGTTTAGTGCAGGAGTTATGGGCGGTCGTCACAAGAGCCACTACTTGGTAGCAACAAACAAAATTGACTAGGGCAAGGATGGGAAAACCCAAGGTAGTGACATGGTAGAAAATTAAGAAAAAGATGAGGGCTACATTTTTGCCTTACAACTATCAATCGCTAATGTATCAACGATTGCAAAATTAACGAATGGCAACTCATTCAGTTGATTATTATACGAAAGAATTTTTTCAACTAATTACCCATAATGATATTTCTGAGACAGAAGAATAGTTGGCTGCGAGATATATTCGAGGAATTCAGAATCAAATCCAAGATATGGTCAATATGTTTGATCAAAAGTCAGTTGTTGAAGCACATCAGAGAGATCTTACATAGGAGAAGCAGGGTCGACAAGGGGGTAGTTTATTGACTTCGAATAGTCAGAATACGAATTCTAGTAGTGCTGCTCCAATCAGTAGGTCGAATGTTACCAACTCAACAAAGGCTAAAAGAGGCAGTAATTTGAATTGTTTCAATTACCAGGAATTTGGACATTGAATTTCTGAGTGCTCGAAGCCTAAGAAGAGAATTATGATGACAAATGACTGTGGAGTTTGCAACGACGGGGAAGAGTTGGATTTTTCAAACCCGCCACAGTTTGACGAAGAAAAAAAGGAAGTTGTGATAGGTGATGAAGGGTTTAATTGGGTGATGAGGTGGGCTTGTCTAACTCCGAAGACAATTGGTGAATTAAAGTGGTTGCGAAGCAATATTTTCCAATCTACATGTACTATTTTGGGAAAAGTTTGTCGATTCGTGATTGACGTGGGAAGCTGTGACAACATCATTTCAGAGGAAGCTATTTAGAAGCTTGGAATTAAGACAGAAAAGCATCCTCGATCTTATAAGCTAGCATGGTTGAAGAAAGGAGGAGAGGTAATTGTTTCTAAATGAGCATTTATTCCTTTTTCTATTGGACTTAAGTATAAAGTTGAAATTTGGTGTGACGTTGTGAATATGGATGTATGTCATCTCTTATGAGGAATGCCATAGCAACATGACAGGGATGTACAACATGATGGGTGCACAAACAGCTACAGTTTCATGTTCGAAGGCACTAAGATCACTTTAGTTCCAAAGAGGCGTAATCAAAGTGGAGCAAAACCTGACAAGAAGACGAAGACTGTCAGTTTGCTTTTGATGAATGGCTTTGTTGGCAAGGTGAAAGAAAATGGCGAGATGTATTTGCTAGTGGGATTTTATATTATAGAAAGTGAGAAAATTCCTAAACCAGTGAATCCTTGTTGTGTAAATTCAAAGATGTGTTTCCAAAAGAGATACCAAATGGTCTACCGCCACTCAAAGACATCCAACATAAGATTGATTTGGAACCAGGTGTAGTTTTACCTCGCAAGCCACATTACAGTATGAGTCCTAGAGAACATGAAGAATTGCGATGACAAGTGGAGGATTTATTGAGTCAAGGCCATGTTCGTGAAAGTTTTAGTCCTTTGTGTTGTGCTTGCATTATTAGTATCGAAGAAGGATGGTTCATGGAGGATGTGCACTGGCAACCAAGCTCTTAACAAGATTACTGTGAGATATTGATCTCCCATTCCACGACTTGATGATTTGCTGGATCAGATTAGTGGGTCAGTTATTTCCTCAAAGATTGACTTGAGGAGTGGATATCATCAGATCAAAATTAGGTCAGGAGACAAACTAAAACTTCTTTCAAGACCAGAGAAGGGTTGTATGAATACCTCATTACGCCCTTTGAGTTGTCGAATGCACCAAGTACTTTCATGAGAGTGATGAATCAGATATTCATACCTTACATCAGAAAGTTTGTGGTTGTGTACTTCAATGATATTCTCATCTATAGTGCTAGTCGAAGTGAGCATCTACAACATTTGCAAGCAGTTTTGATCGTCCTTCGTCAAGAATAGTTTTATGCAGAGACAAAAAATGTACATTCATGACCCTAAGTGTGTTATTTTTGGGCTATGTTGTTTCGAAAGAAGGTTGGCAAGTTGACTAGAAAAAAGTTGCGTCAATCAGAGGTTGGCCTCATCCAAAGACTATTTCGGTAGTTCGAAGTTTTCATGGTTTGGCGTCTTTTTATAGGCGATTCATTCCATATTTCAATAGTATTATGGCTCCAGTGACTGATTGTATGAAGGGGAAAACAGCTTGTATGGACTGAGAAGGCATAGCATGCTTTTGAGCTTGTTAAGAATCTTTTAACTACGACACCTATTCTAGTACTTCCAGATTTCCATTTACCATTCGAACTTCATACCGATGCTTCAAAAGTTGGAATTGGAGGAGTTTTGAGTCAGAATGGAAGGCCTGTGGCGTATTTCAGTGAGAAATTGTCTGGGATGAAGATGAGAAACAACACTTATGATGCTGAGTTTTATGTTGTGGTTCAAGCTATTAAGCATTAGAGATATATCTTTTTCAGGAATTCGTTTTGTACATGGATCATGAAGCTTTGAACCATCTCCAGGGTCAAGACAAAATGGCAGCTAAACATACGTCATGGATTGCCTATCTGCAATAATTCACGTTTGTAGTGAAACATAAGGGTGGAATTACAAATAGAGTAGCTGATACCTTAAGCCGAATGGGTAATCTTTTGACAACAGTGAGAGTTGAAGCGCTAAGATTTGACTCGCTTTCAGGATTATTGACTACAGATCCTTATTTTTCAAAGATTTTAGACAAAGTAAAGAAAGGTGAAGTGACATATTTTTCAGTGGTGGAAGGTTTCCTATTCAAAGGGAATCAGCTGTGCATTCCTGATTGTAGTCTTCGAATAAAGATAATCAAAGATCTTCACGGTGAAGGACATGTCAGTCGAGACCGTACACTACAACTGATCTTGGATTCCTATTTTTGGCCTTCGATGCGTAAGGAGGTTGAAAAGTTTGTGTAGAGGTGTCACATTTATCAAGTGTCCAAGGGGATGGCAACTAATGCGGGGTTGTATATGCCGTTGCCAGTTACTTCTCGACCATAGGTAGATGTGAGCATGGATTTTGTTTTGGACTTACCAAGAACACAACGAGGCAATGATTGCATTTATGCAGTTGTTGATGGATTTTCGAAGATGGTTCATTTTATTATTTTAAGAAAACGACAGATGTAGTGAATGTGGCTCAACTATACTTTCGTGAGATATACCATCTTCAGGGATTACCAGATTTGATTGTTTCAGATCATGATACTCGGTTTTTGAGTCATTTTTGGATTAGTTTATGGAAGATGGTGGGTACACAATTGTAGTTTAGTGGTGCGTATCATCCTCAAACAGATGGAAAAACAAAGGTGGTGAATAGGTCATTGGGAAACTTGTTCAGCAGCCTTGTTAGAGACAATTTTTGAAGCTAGGATTCGAAGTTATACCAAGCTGAATTTTCTCATAACCATGCTTTCAATTGCAGTACAAGGTTCAGTCCTTTCAAAATTGTGTATTCAGTAGTACCAAAGGGGCCCTTGGATTTAAATCCATTGCTACGACAAGATAAAATGTAGGGATAAGCCACTGATCTTGTTTCAAGGTTACAGGAGCTCTATCGTACGGTACAGGAACGGTTGGACGAAGCAAATCACAAGTACAAGCAAACTGCAGATTCAAAGCGTCGACATGTTGAGTTTCAAGAAGGTTCCTTTATGTGGCCTGTATTGACAAAAAAACGATTTCCTGCTAGTACATTTAACAAATTGGGTTCCAGAAAAATTGGTCCTTTGGAGATCATTAAAAAAATCAACCCTGATGCTTATCAATTGGGGCTACAAAGTCATATTCGCACTGCTGATGTTTTCAGTGTTAAACATTTGCTACAATACTACAAGGATGATTTGGTTGAAGAGACTGCTGTGAATTCGTGGACGAATTCTTTTGACCCAGGGGAAGATGATGTAGCACAAGAATAAGTGGTATCGATGATATTTGGTATCGGTGTCGCTAGCAGTTGTTAGTATCAAGAATAAGCTACTATATTAATTTTCTATTTCGGGTCACTTAGTATTGGTATAGTCATATCGGTATTATTGCTATTTCGGCAGCGGCACTACGCCATAAACATCCTAATGCAACGAATTTGCAAGGTGTTTCCAGCCAAAATGACCTGATAGCTATACTAATTTGGTCCTACTGCAACATTTTATTTTTAATGTTACCTTAGCCGTAAAAGTGTGTTGCTTTAGATAAACAAGTGTAACACGACGCAATATTTTTACAGTGTTGGTATAGCAGACCTTTCCATGTCCTATGTGGCGATCCACACCTTTAGTTAAAACAATATCTCAGCCATCCATCCTCGCCATCAATCCACATCTCACCTATTTCCATTTCCCGCTTTTGTTTTCATTCACTCACTTTCTTTTTCATTTCGTTCTAACCCCTAAAATTTCAAAATCTTCAATCCCTAATTTTCATTCGTCATTGTTTAATCAATACCTAATTTTCTCGTTCTCGCCCATACACTAAAATTTAGAAATCTACTTTTATCTATGTACAAGATTCTTTGATCTGTGGGACACCCATCTCCAATCGGTCCTTAGCGAAATCAGATATGGGTTTCTAGTGATTCAATCGTTGTTTCGAAAATAAAATCAGGGTTAAGGCATTAGAGAAATTGAGTTATTTAGCGTATTCAACTTCCATATTCTTGTTGGATTTCCATTTCACCCAACTCATCTCTGATAGAACGGATTTGTTATTACTGCAACTTTTGATCATTCTGCATAGGGTAAGATATTTTTTGTTGGATTTAAATAGTTATATTTAGGGATTTAATTTTGTTTGTGGGTTCGCTGGTACTAACAATGACAATCCTTAAAATGTTGTTGTAAGGATTGATATCAATTCGATGTTGTTATAAGGATTTAGGGCTTTAATTTTGTTTGTGGGTTTTAACTCAAACTGTATTCAGTATGATCTGAATCTTGTTCATGGGTATATGCTGTTAGTTCTTGGATATTATGATGATTGTGGTGAATATATTCGGATATATGTTATTTGTCCATTGCCCTGTTTCTTGTTCGAGTGCTTGTGTAATTGATCTGTCCATCTTCATGAACAGTGCATAAACTGAAAACTAAACCATCATAGCAGCGAAATCCAAAATACGGCTTATGATCCAAACCATTATTACAACTTCAAAATACCGTCTCTAAAGAAAAAAAAGAAAAGGTACACTACTAATGCCCAAAGTAGTGACCAGTAACAACACAGGGAGAATATATGTAAATAGTACGTGGAAGCCTCCTGCTCATCTCCGGACAGCTACTCGTGCATAACCACCAAACCTGTCTCTTGTCTGCTCGTTTGGGAGCACCCAGAGTAATAAGAAGAGGCATAAAACTCTGGGCCAGACAAAAGTCTGGTATGAGCGATAGCAGTAAAATAAAACAATAATAGGTATAAATGATCATACCTGAACCTGGACCTGCAACCAAAGAGTTAGCACAACAAGATGTACAGTACTCTAAGGTAACACTAACATAAAGTGTAAGGTGGAAGTATGCATGTCATGGTGATAACAAATATCAAACATAGCAATCAACCTCACATCTCTCACTCAGTGCGTAAAACATATGATATCCGCCACTTTGATAACCAAATCCTTTGCTACGACCACTTGCCCTTGGGAGTCTTAATGACCCCATTGCGCTGGTCCATAGCCACTAATCCTTTGCTACGATCACTTTGCCCTTAGGAGTCCTAATGGTCCCATTGCACTGATCCATAGCCAATAACCCGTCTCTCAGTGATGAACCAAAGTTATAAATATCGATAACCCCTTTGCACATGTCCCGCAGTAAAGCCCAACTCATGAAGTTAACTCGTTGGTTCCCATCTGGATACTGAGTAATAACTTCCCATTTGGACTTCCTTTGCATCTCGGGTTGAAGTCGATCTTCAGACGAGTTCACGATTGTCATGACATAATTCTAATCCAGTTTGGTTCGTGATGCTCCATCCAGGTCGGTTCGTGATCATCATATGGGTTCGGGTCGTGATCACCCCACTGGGTTGGGTTCCTCCATCCTGGTCGGTTCGGTTCGTGGGTGACAGGTTCGGTTCGGGTCGTGGCATCTCACCGGGTCGGGTCGGTCGTGCTCTTTGGATCGAGGTTGGATCTCCATCAGTTCGAGCTCCCTCATTGGTTCGTGACTAGCGGTTCGGGTCGGGCCTCTTGGCTCGAGCGGCGGCTCATGGAGTTCTCTAGGTGAGCGGGTCGGTTCGTGAGATTTTATCCGGGTCGGGTCATGGCACTTGGGTCACGAGCGGGTCGGTTCGGGGTTCATGACCCGATCCGATTTCCTGCACTTGCAGCAAGCTATTTACGCCACACAACGGCGTTTTAGACCATTTTTACCTTACTATGCAATCATAGAACATACCAAACAGCAGTAACAACATATGGGTTCAATCAAAAAGGTCAAAACACCAATCACATAGGTTGTTTAGATCAAACATACCCAAAAAAACATGATTTTCCCCTTAATCCCCTTAACCATGTTTAATCATACGATTAGCAAACTTAATCCAAATTAACCCAAATTTATATCAGAGGCATAAAATAATATTTTAGAATTTTTACATATTTTTCTGCGTCATAATTTCGCTAATTATCACTAATCACCCCTAATTAGCCGTAATTAGTGAATAAACATGCTAATCACTCACCTTAGCCACAAATAAATCTCAGATCTGAAAATATCTCTAATTTGGTTCAAATCCCAATGCAACATAATTTGCCTTAATTTGATGTTGATCAACTAATTATTGGATTAAAAAGTGATTAGGAGGTAGTTTAGAAGGTGGAGGCCATTGCTAGTTTGAAGAAATGAAAGTGGCGGCTAAGAAAATGAAATGAGATGGTTTCCTAACTAATTTCAGCCTCCCTATAACCCTAATCCCGAAATGGGTTATGAGCCCATCCACTAATTACCCTATTAAGCAGTTTTTCACCTTTCAAACCTAGTTTCAGTCATATCTCCCAAACGGTAAGTCCGTTTGATTAATGTGACCACTCTACGGAAAGGTAAACCGTCATCCAAATCCAACGGAAGTGGTTTCAGGTCAAAACTCCTTACCACTCAAAAGTTATAGTTGAAACAAGATTCGCTAGGGGTAAAACAATCATTTAAAATTCGGCAAAAATCATGAACATGGGAAATAACCCAATAGTCGTTCCCCAAAGTTACACGACCATACGACTTCGTATGTGAATGAAATAAATATTCTACGATCCTCCGATACGTAGAATGTGGGTCGTTACACTCTCCCCTCCTTAAGAAATTTCGCCCCCGAAATTCCTTAACTAAAATATACAATGGAGCCCTGCATGCCTATCAACCATTTACAAACATTCAAACATACATAATAACACAACAAGCCTATCCTAGCATGTGGTTTACTAACAAGGGAATAACTATCACTATTAATATCTTACTAGGCAAAGAGTTCTGGGTGCGACTTCCTTATGTTCTCCTCTGTTTCCCAAGTACAGTCGTTCTCATTATCACCCCACTGGACCTTCACTAGTTTCACCATCTTCATTCGAAGTTGCTTCATATCGTACTCGACAATACGAATCGGTCTGCGGTTCCCAACCGCCTCGGGTTCTACCTCGATATCATCCAACTGATCTGGTGAAATAGTCATATCAGAACCGTGCACGAATTTCCTTAATTGGGAAACATGAAATACATTGTGCACTCTCGCCATCTTGTCAGGTAATCCAACTTTATACGCCAAATTCCCAACTTGCTCGAGAACTGGAAATGGACCAAAAAACCTTGGTGCCAATTTACCTCTCCTACCAAACTGAATCACACTCTTCATAGAGAAATCTTGACGAATACCAAGTCGCCAACGGAGAATTTCAAATCTCTTTGCCTTTTGTCAGCATAACTCTTCTGTCTATCTTGGGCAGCCTTCATTCGCTGTTGAATAAGCTTGATCTTATCTGAAGTTTCTCTTATTACATCTGGCCCAAGCACAAATTTCTCACCGGTTTCCAACCAACATGATGGTGAGTTGCACGGTCCTTCGTACAAAGCTTCAAATGGAGCCATACCAGTACTGGACTGATAACTATTATTATATGCGAACTCAACCAGATGAAAATGGTCATCCCATGATCCTCCAAAATCCAATATTCAGGCTCTCAAGAGATCCTCTAATACACAATTCACCCTCTCTGTTTGACCATCGGTTTGGGGATGGTACGCGGTACTGAGATGTAATTCTGACCCTAAAGCCTATTGTAAGCTCTTACAAAACCCACTAGTAAATAATGGATCTCGGTCACTCACAATACCTTTAGGTACACCATGAAATTTCACTACCCACTTCATATACAGTTCCGCTAACTTAGCTACAGTTCTATTCGACTTGACGGGTATAAAGCTTGCACTTTTAGTCAATCGATCCACAATCACCCAAATACAATCGTGACCTGATCTAGTTCTTGGTAACCATCAATGAAATCCATTGAGACTTGTTTCCATTTCCATTCGGGAATTTCCATCGATTCTAACAAACCACTAGGCTTCTTTTGCTCGGCTTTAACTAGCTAGCAGTTCATGCGCTTGGATATAAACTTCCCAACGTCTCTCTTCATCCCTTCCCAGTAGTAGGTCTGCTTCATGTCTCGATACATCTTGTTACCACCGGGATGTATAGTCTGTTTCGAGTGATGACACTCTCTAAGCACTTCATCTCTCAATCCATTAACATTGGGTACAACTAGTCTCCCATTCTTTCGAAGCCATCTTTCTCTATCAAGTCCATACTTGTTCATCTCCTCTCTATCGATACCCATCTCTATCTTGGAGATGAATTCCAATAGGTTAGGATCGTCCCTCTGACTGGAACCAATCCATTCAATCAAAGTCGGTCTGATCGTCAAACTAGGTAACATCTCCGGATCTAGTTCACACTTAAGTCTAAAATCATATCCCGCGATATATTCTAGTTGCTTCCATTCTAGAAACATAGCCCCTAAACTGGTATGTCTCCTACTCAATGCATCTGCCACCGCATTGCCCTTCCCGGGTGTATATGCGGTATTGAAATCATATAAAGCCAAGAACTCTAACCATCTCTGTTGACGAAGATTTAAATCCCTCTGAGAGAAAAGATACTTTAATGACTTATGATCGGCAAATAACTAGAATCTTTCTCCCAAGGGATAGTGTCTCCAGATCTTTAACGAAAACACGATCGCTGCCAGTTCCAAATCATGGGTAGGATATCTTTTCTCATGCGGTTTTAGTTGCCGACTAGCATAAGCTAAAACCCTACCTCCTTGCATCAGTACAACACCTAGTCTGGTACCACAGGCATCCGTGTATACCGTCATCTCTTCGTTCCTCTTAGGAATAATTAACACTGGTGCGCATGTTAACTTTTCCTTTAGGCTCTTAAATGCATTCTTACACCTTTCGTCCCAAATGAAAGCTTGATTCTTCTTATTCAACTGAGTTAACGGTGCCGCTATCTTGGAGAAGTCTTGGATAAACTTATGATAATATCCAGCTAACCCCAAGAAACTTCTCATCCGTTGCATTCGTGGGTGTAGACCAATCTTGCACCATAGCACCTTCGTTGGGTCAACGGCAATACCATTTTATGAAACATTATGGCCCAAGAACCTCACTTCTCTCCTCCAGAAATGACATTTAGAAAATTTCGCTTTCAATTGGTGTTTCCTCAATACCTTATCACTATCCTCAAATGTTCCTTGTGTTCTTCCTCCGTCCTCGAATAAACTAAGATATCGTCCACGAACACAAGAACAAATTTATTCAATTGATCCCCGAATACCCAATTTATAAGATCCACAAAATATGCTGGTGCATTGGTCAACCCGAATGACATGACCAACCACTCATAGAATCCAGACGGCGTCCGAAATGCCGTTTTAGGTATACTCTCAGCGGCTACCCGGAGCTGATGAAATTCTGTCGCGAGATCCAACTGGGAGAACACTCTTGCTCCATTCAACTGATCAAACAAATCATCTATCCATGGAAGAGGATACTAGTTCTTCCTAGTCACCTTGTTCAGCTCACGGTAGTCTACACATAAGCGAAGGGAACCATCGGCCTTGGTAGCAAATACAACTGGTGCTCCCCACTCGGGAGCACTTCTTCGGATAAATCCCTTCTTCAAAAGATCGCTCACTTACACCTCGAGTTCTCGCTGCTCCCTTGGCGCCATGCGACGAAGAGCATCACTATAGGCCTGGCATCTTTCACTAAATCAATCCAAAACTCGATCTCTCGGTGTGGTGGAAGCCCAGTCACTTCCCCAAAGATGTCCGGATACTTGCCAGCAATAGGCACATCTGACAACTCATCATGCGGGATGTCGAGGGAATTTAGAAAACTAGCCATCACCCCACCACTGTGTAGGCAACCAAACAGTACCCTCCGCCCATCGTCCGCTCTAATGGTCACCGAAGACCCCTCACAGTCTACCACCACCCAATATCTTTGGAGCCAATCGACTCCTAAAATAATGCCAAACCCAGTAAAGCCCAAAACAAAGCAATCACAAGCAAACATACATCCATGACTCGATAAGACCAAATTACGACAAATCATACTAAGGCTAGTCGAACCACCGATCGGGTTCGTCTCAACTAAAGGTCTATCGACAATCTCGGGTTCCAATCCCAACCTATCTACCAGGTCACTAGATACGAAGGAATGGGAAGCCCTAGTATCAAACAATACTCGAACAGGAACATCATAAATAGAAAGCATACCTTGGATAACGACACCCTTTCCTTTCTCCATCGCAGTTGGGGCATTCAACGAAGAAGGAACAACGTTGATAGCATATGCTTTCACAATCTGCTTCTCTTTAGGGGGTTGTGGACATTTATCCTTGTGATGTCCCACTTGGTCCCAATTGAAGCACTTCATGTCCGCTAGCTTTGCTCGACAATCTTTAGCATAGTGGTCCTTCTTGCCACAACTATAGCACTCAACATCTTTCTTATTCTTCTTCTGACCATCCTTAGCTTGGTTCTGTTTCCTCATTCTGCGAATTATTCTTGCCTCCTCCGTTTGCCTGCGGTTTTGGCTCTCCTGCAGATGCAACAACAACCTCAGTCTTCGACTTAGGGTAAAGGCTCTCCGATCTCAATTCCTTCCCTACAATAGATTCGAATGTCTCATCGATATGATTTATAAGTCTTTCCCCCAAGTACTCATCTGAGAAAGTTATAAACTTCTCGTTCTTCTTCTCAGCTGTATCGATAAGAGACAATCCATATTTTGATAAGGTATCGAATTCAGCAATTTATTTTGAGACTGCCCTACCATTCTGCTTAAGCTCCAAAAATTTCCTAAACAATTCTGATTTCTGAGCAGCTGGAATAAACTTATCACTGAAGCGAGTCTTAAACTGACTCCAAGTAACTTGATCCTCAGGAGTAGCTGCTTTAATAGTATTCTACCAATTCATAGCCCGTCCTTGAAGTTGCCGTGATGCTAGCTTCCTCTTCATTGCATCATCGATCCCCAAATCCTCGAAGATGCGCTCACAACTGTCAAGCCAATCTTTAACCTCCGTAGCCGATTCCATTCCATGGAACGGCTTCCCACCAAGACTAGTATAATCCTTGCAGAGCTTGGCGAAATTGGCCCTAGGCGCCTGCACTACTGCACCACCACCGTTAGCAGAATTAGGAACTGCTCCATGAACATCCCCAAACATCTCTCTCATGAAGGTAGTAAACATCGTCCTCATATCTGGGACATTCCTATCATTGGCCCTTGAACCCGTACTCCTCGTATATCGGCTCATTGTTCAATCTGTAAAGAGAAAATGATTAACCATCTCCATAGTGGTATCAGTGCAGTGCGATTTCATCCTTAAATATACTAATAGTGTACATATATATATATATAGCTTTTGAAAACCAAAATATCAAAAATACGCGCTCTCATATATGTATACTATCTCTCCCTGATGTCTTCCCCTAGGTTAACTACGCAACCTAGGCTCTGATACCAAGTGTGACGGCCCGCCCCACACCAACCGACATTTCTCTAGAAATGCGTTGTACCAATGTCCAACTAGCACGAGACGGTCGTTAAAAGAAAGGGATTTGAAACTATGAATCACCAAAAGAACCTTTAGTATATCTCACAGCGCATGGAATAAAATATAATAATAACATAACTTGACATAAAACAGGCGAGACAGCGCATAAACTGAAAACTAAACCATCATAGCAGCGGAATCCAAAATATAGCTTGTGATCCAAACATTATTACAACTTCAAAATACTATCTCTAAAGAAAAGAAAAGGTACACTACTAATGCCCAAAGTAGTGACCAACAACAACACAGGGAGAATGTATGTAAATAGTACGTGGAAGCCTCCTGCTCGTCTCCGGACAACTACTCGTGCATAACCACCTAACCTGTCTCTTGTCTGCTCGTTTGGGAGCACCCAGAGTAATAAGAAGAGACATAAAACTATGGGCCAGACAAAAGTCTGGTATGAGCGATAACAGTAAAATAAAACAATAATAGGTATAAATGATCATACCTGAACCTGGACCTGCAACCAAAGAGTTAGCACAACAAGATGTACAGTACTCTAAGGTAACACTAACATAAAGTGTAAGGTGGAAGTGTGCATGTCATGGTGATAGCAAATGTCAAACATAGCAATCAACCTCACATCTCTCACTCAGTGCGTAAAGCATACGATATCCACCACTTTGATCACCAAATCCTTTGCTACGACCACTTGCCCTTGGAAGTCTTAATGACCCCATTGCGCTGGTCCATAGCCACTAATCCTTTGCTATGATCACTTTGCCTTTGGGATTCCTAATGATCCCATTGCACTGATCCATAGCCAATAACCCGTCTCTCGGTGGTGAACCAAAGTTATAGATATCGGTAACCCCTTTGCACACATCCCGCAGCAAAGCCCAACTCATGAAGTTAACTCGTTGGTTCCCATATGGATCCTAAGCAATAACTTCCCATTTGGACTTCCTTTGCATCTCGGGTTGAAGTCGATCTTCAGACGAGTTCACGATTGTCATCACATAGCTCCAATCCAGTTCGGTTTGTGATGCTCCATCCAGGTTGGTTCGTGATCATCATATGGGTTCGTGTTGTGATCACCCCACCGGGTCGGGTCGGGTTCCTCCATCCTGGTCGGTTTGGTTCATGGGTGTCAGCTTCGGTTCGGGTCGTGGCATCTCACCGGGTTGGGTCGGTCGTGCTCTTCAGATCGAGGTTGGATCTCCATTAGTTCGTGCTCCCTGATCGGTTCGTGACTAGCGGTTCGAGTTGGGCCTCTTGGCTCGAGCAGCGGCTCGTGGAGCTCTCCAGGTGAGCGGATCGGTTCGTGAGACCCTATCCGGGTCGGGTCGTGGCACTTGGGTCACGAGCAGGTCAGTTCGGGGTACATGACCCGATCTGATTTTCTACACTTCTTACGGCAAGCTATTTACGCCATACAACGGCTTTTTCGACCATTTTAACCTTCCTATGCAATCATAGAACATACCAAACAGCAGTAACAACATATGGGTTCAATCAAAAAGGTCAAAATACCAATCACATAGGTTTCTTAGATCAAACATACCCAAAAAAACATGATTTTCCCCTTAATCCCCTTAACCATGTTTAACCATACGATTAACAAACTTAATCCAAATTAACCCAAATTTATACCAGAGGCATAAAATAATATTTTAGAATTTTTACTTATTTTTCCATATTTTTCCGATTCATAATTTCGCTAATTATCACTAATCACCCATAATTAGCCGTAATTAGTGAATAAACATGTTAATCACTCACCTTAGCCACAAATAATCTCATATCTAAAAATATCTTTGATTTGGTTCGAATCCCAATGCAACACAGCAGCTCTACCTCCAATTTGATGTTAATTTGCCTTGATTTGAGGTTGATTAGCTTAATATTGAATTAGAAAGTGATTAGGAGGTAGTTTAGAAGGTGGAGGTCATTGTTAGATTTGAAGAAATGAAAGTGGGGGCTAAGAAAATGAAATAAGATGGTTTCCTAACTGATTTCAGCCTCCCCATAACCCTAATCCCGAAAAGGGTTATGGGCCCATCCACTAATTACCCTATTAAGCCCGCTTAAACAGTTTTTCACCTTCCAAACCTAATTTCAGTCATCACTCCCAAACGGTAAGTCCTGTTGTTTAATGTGACCACTCTACGGAAAGGTAAACCATCATTCGAATCCAATGGAAGTGGTTTCAGGTCAAAACTCCTTACCATTCAAAAGTTATAGGCGAAACAAGATTCTCCAGGGGCAAAACGGTCATTTAAAATTCTACAAAAATCGTGAACATGGGAAATGACCCCAATAGTTGTTCCCCAAAGTTACACGACCATACGACTTCGTATGTGAATGAAATAAATATTCTACGGTCCTCCGATACGTTGAATGCTGGTCATTACAAAAAGCTTACGAAGACACCGTCTTCGGGCTTACATCGAATAAAAACCTTTCGCCCTTCCACATCCCCGACTCTTACCTCAAGCTTCTCGCAGTTCACTCTTGCCGCATACCTCTTGAGCCAATCCATGCCCAAGATGATCCCAAACCCAGCAAAGTTCAAAACAAAGCAATCACACACAAAAGAGCAACCATGACTCGTTAACACAAGACCACGATAAAGCATACAAAGGCTAGATGAACCCCCAACTGGATTTGTCACAACCAAAGGTCTCTTACAAATCTTGGGTTCCAAACCCAAGCGGCACACAAGCTCATTACAAATGAATGAATGTGATGGTCCAGTATCAAACACACGAACTGAAACACCTTTAACTGAAAGAGTACCTTAGACGACGACACCCTTCCCTTTCTCCTCTACAGTAGGAGCCCTTGAAAAAGATGGTACGATCTCCATAGCATACGCCTTCACTACTTGCTTCCCTTTCACTAGCTCCGGACAATCCTTCTTATCATGCCCAGGTTTCCCGCACTTGAAGCACTTCTTTTCAGCCTTTGGATTCTTAATTCATTAGCAAAATGGTCCTTCTATTGGTAGTTGTAACAAACCATCTCACTTTTAGGTTTCTTCATGCCATCCTTCCCTCTCTGCTATTGGTGCTTCCTTTTCTTATTGTTATTACCACCCTGATGTGGTTTCGAAGCTTACTTGGTTGCAGTGACAACATTTGCTTCTTTAGGAAATAAGCTTTCATGTCGAACACCTTTCTCCACAGTCTTCTCATATGGATCGTCAAGATGATCCACCAATGGCTTCCCAATATAGGTATCCAAATCCATAACAAACTTTTCGTTCTTCTAATAAGGAGAGTCAATGTACGATCGGGCGTACTTGGACAAGGCCTCAAAATAAGAAACATACTCAAGCACTGATCGACCATTCTGTTTCAACTCCACAAACTTCTTGAAAAGAACTGACTTCTGAGCAGTAGAGATAAACTTCATCTCGAACTTGACTTGGAACTATTCCCATGTTATCTCTTTTTCCCGAGTCTCCAAAGTGATAGAGTTCCACCAATCCATGGCTCTACCTTGCAATTGTCTCGATGGTAGCTTCCTTTTCGTTGCATCATCAATACCCAAATCTCAAATTCGTACATAAGCATCTAACCACCTCTGAACCTCTTCAGTTGGCTCGGTCCCCTTGAATGGCTTTCCTTCGAGAGAAGTGAAGTCTTTGCATAGCTTCACGAAGTCCACAGCCCTCCGTACCTGTACTTGAACTCCTACATCTAACGTTGCTGCCTCCTGAGCGGGTACCCTCCTCAGGATCGGTGCCATCATGGCCTCGAACATAGCTGGGTAGTCTGGTATACCGCCATTTCCCCCTCCAGGAGTAGCCTCCTCCCTAGCAGCGTGTCTCGATGGTCGACGACTCATTCTAAATCTATAATATAGAATGATTAGCCACTTATGAGAAAACTGCTATAGAGTTCAAACGCTATTACTATACACTAATATATATAGTAAGCATCTATCGGAAATCTACAAGTATAAATCTTATACGTTATTACGACTTTGAACTTCATCTAAAATCATTAACCAGAGCTCTGATACCAAATGTGACGACCGCCCATAACTCCTGCACTAAACAAGAGGAGTAATGCGCTGAAAGGTGTGCCAGGCAGCTATGGATGATCATCAAGGTAGGTAAACACAATGCGGCACCTGTCGTATAACTCACATCGCATGGATAAAATATAATAGAACATATGCAATAGGTTGTAATAGTGAAGCATTTCTAAGTAGAAACTTATACTTTCATAACAACTAGAAAGAATATCCACACCTTTGGATTACAACATAAGTGTCTGTACAAATTTGCCTCACTACAACACTCAGAGTCAAACATCAAACAGCGGAACAACATATACTAGATAATAGAAAAGTAATATGCCAGCCTCTTGCTCGCTACCGCAAAGCAACATCGTCCTCATTAAGATCAATCACATGTAACCTGCTACTCAGTCTGCCCATCCAAAACCGAATGAACAGCCCAAGGTAATAAGAGGAAACATAAAACCTTAAGTCAGACAACAGTCTTAGTGAGAGATAAAACAGCTATCTAACATCATCAATAAAAATAGGTAGATCAACCAACTAATCTACCAACATCAGCAGAGAAGAACCCAAACCCTGTCTTCCCCACATCCGATAGTGATAGCCTTTATAAACAAGCATTAGAAAGCGACTATACACTCATGGAAATCAAAGGCAACCAGACAAAAGCAATCATAGAAACTAGTTATATCTCACGTAAATCATCCTAATTGAGATCAACATCCCCCAAGCACAAGCCCTGAATGTCTAAACCAACATCATACAAGCACCCAAGAAATATCTCCTTCGACGTCGGACGATCTACGAGAGACGGTACAAGTAAAACAACCAACATCCACCACTCTTCCTATCACCGCTTATCCTGCATCGAAACCATCGTTAATCATATGATGGCCAACCCTGCAATATGTTAAGGGCTAATAGTAACTTCGGTTCTAGCAAAAACTCCATACGCCTTTCAACGATACGTTTCTAGGTCTTTCAACGACACCCAGGGTACTCGACCATACAACCGGTCTTTTAGATGTCTCTATTACACCCTTGCTTTGAGCCTGCTAGAACCTACGACAACAATAATCTCTTAGCCTTTAATATTTTTAGTCGTCCTGCTCGACGACTATTCATAGCTCAAGCAACCCTCTCGATCAACCATTATCCATCAACTCACCACTTTGAGTCATCTTGACATTCGTTGCATTTCAACGATCAACGAACATGTCACAACACTTCGAACATTCCATCTTGAATGTACTTCGAAGTCACATCATCACTGAACCAAAAATCATTAAAATTTAGTTGTCCACAATTAGGTCGTTCCTCCCTAGGTCGTTCCATGCCTCAACGACCTGACCATGTAGGACAATCAATCCCTACTTCACCACGAGTGAAGCGGTTTTGAAAGAAAATTTTCAAAATAAACATGGCAAGTTTTTAAATGGAAATTAATTTTTATGGAAAATTACAATTTTTGGCCACATGAACGGTGGAAGGAAGATATTTGGATGCTTTGTGAGTGCGTTTTAGCGTTGCAATAGGACCGACGATACGATAAAAACATTAACAGTAACAAGAAAAATGTTGTTTTAGCCTTAGAATACCCGCGCCTCTTCATTGCAGAACGACCCGACCCAATGATCTCAGACCGACCTGACTTCAAGTTATATTTACAGCCCCTAGACCAGCCTGCTTCAGACGATCCATGCTTCAACAACCTAACGAGCCCCATCCCCCACTCAACTCCTGCCACGTCACCACCGACCTGGTCTTCCATGGTCTAAAACCCATGATCTGTGACCTTAAGTGGTGTACGACCCAAGCTTTATCCGAGCGACTTGAAGCATTTAATAATCTAACGACCTGTTGTGTCTTGGAGAACAAGCCACACGACCTTACTTTGAATGACCTGATCTATCACTTTTCTAGCCGATCCATCACTTTTTGGTCGATCCATCACTTTCGGGCAGATCCATCACTTTCACGTAGGTCCATCACTTTTGCGTAGAGCCATCACTTAACAACAACGTCGAGGAAATCAACTCATCAAAATCATCCATAAACCCTTTATGAAATCATCAACAATATCAAAATGACGATTATCATCAATAATCGTATAAAATTAACCAAAATCATGATAAATCAATGAATGAACAAAATAATGGATTTAACTTGCATAAAAATATGAATTAACATAAGAATTACCAGTTTTAAGTTGTTAGATTAGATCCTATGGTGATTAAAATGAAAACATTTTACCATAATGTAGATCTAGGTAAAAACAACTTGAAAATGATGGAATTATGATAAAACAAGCCATATACTTGGTTGAATCCGTGTGAGAGATGCTCATCACTCACTAAATCTTCAAACAAGCTTAAAAACAATTAATCACGAATCCGAGCAATGAAGATCTATCCCTAAATCACTTGATTTAATGAGATCTTCCTTCACTTGACGTAGATCTAGCTTTGATTGATGTAAATCTTCGATTCTCTTATGTATATCTAGAATTTTAATAATGGAAAGGTTCATTTGATTGAGCAAGGAGGATCACGAGCTCAACCAAATGTGAGAATGAAGAAAGTAAACTATTCTCTATGCCTCTTACCCCCTATTTATAGCCTCCCGGTAGCCCACTAATGGGTCACTCCAAATCAGCCCATTATGGCTAACCAATCCTGAACAGAAGTTGTGAAACACTAAAACAACGATTCCTCCCAAACCGCTGAACCAAATCTTTAATGTGACCATTCTACGGAATTGGAAACACCATTTATTTTCCAATAAGACCGATCTTAGCACCTTATTCGATCCTAGTCAAAAGTTATCCCCTATATAAGACTGATAGGGAAAAATGGTCACAAATAAAATGGTAAAAATTATGGACATGTCTCACGTCTCCATAACCAACATATCAAAATATGAGAATGATCCAACCCTCAGGGAATAAAATAAAAATATTTTATGATCCTCCAATACGTAAAATGCGGGCTGTTACAACATCCCCTTGGCTTATACTTGTATAAATATCAGGTGCATATTGTAGTGGCTTAACTTATATATATATATATATATATATCATTCAACGACCATTCATTCAATGTCTAAAAAGTTAGGTCTTCACTAACATCCATCAAATGTTAGCAACCCAATCATCATTTCCAAATCATTTTTACTTCTTTATATTGTGCTTATCTCTACCAGAGAAATCCTCTTCATATATATTTATAGAGACCTGTTTTTATATGTTATTGTGAGCATAGGATTTAAGGTATTAGGGAACCTCTTAAGCTCAGATTTTCCTACTTAAACACTTCATGTATAAGTAGTTTAGTTTGGGAAGTCACTTTGTAAAAGAGAATCACCACATATATCAATACTGCAACCCTTTCACATTTTTACAAGGAAGTAGGTACAAGCTTGTGACCCCCTGTCCATGCTGCCTAATTCCCTTCTATCCAATCCTACCTCACAATAATAAAATTTCCATTATATCAATGATTATTATTTCAGGGATTTATCAAGTACTCTTAGGTTCATCATGATCACTTAAACATCACACTACACATCATCCTTTCTTTTATACGTATACTTAACATATACATATATATTTGTGTGTGTGTGTGTGTGGAGCACCAATACATATATTCAAAAATGGTTGCTTTTCTTTAGGACTTAGTGCCTATATAAAATAGTACATGCTCACCTAAACTCTCTTGTATTTAATCCCTTCAATCCCCTGCTTTATACTAATTTAACCCAGCTTCATACTCTCTCCTTGAAGCTATTGTTCTTATTTTATTTCTTGTTTTTGATGAAAATCATTAACCTGGCAAGGCCTAACATCTTACTTTTTTATTTCAGCCACTTAGCTAGGGTTTTATGGGTTAAGCAATACCAATTTTACCCTAAGAAAAATTGTAAGATACCCACCTGTAACATCCCACACTTTTCTGCACCCAAATTTTGACAAAAATAAAAACTTGAACACATCCAAGCATGGAGCGTGTATATCTGGTACCTGCAATGAATGAGCATGAGCATAACCAGAGTACGATAAAAGAAAACTCACAACAGAAACAAAATAGGATAATTAGTATTAACTTAAGTAACTACCTTTTCCAAAGCAAGTCACTTTGCCAATACCGAGCATGAGAGAGAAAGAGAACCGAGAGCTAAACTTAAACATCTGTGAGAACCCGACCTTCTCTAGAAAACCTAGGAGGTTGTAATGAGGCGGGGGCCAGAACAATAAGTTTTGGTGACTAAGAAATGTATAACACAGATTATAATACATTGATGTATCCTATTTGGTTCAACCCAAGATGTATGACTAACAAGGTTAGTCATTCTAGCCCTAACCTTGTAAATGTTTATGCATGACTTTACTACTCTTCCTAAAGTAGTATTTTCCAAAGTATAATACCGAGATAGGACGTTTACGCATATTGTGTGAAGCCTTTATACCGGAACTTAGCTGGTTACTATACCGAGATTAAACCCCTAATTATGGAGTTTCTATATCCATATACTTTCATTCACTTATTATTAATCATCTATTTCCTCACTATCAATGATAGATAGGGTGGATTTTTCCTGATCTCTTAAGACCCTAGACGGGCCGATTGGTTACTTATTATTTCTCGATAATTTACTTAACATCAATCATGAACTAGAGGGCACTAGCTACGGGCCCTACTAGTTAAGGCTTCTGTCATTCACGCATGTACTCTTGCCCCACATAAGGTGAGAGATGGTATTTTATCGTTCGCTATACCTTCTAGCTGACCTTATTATATAACCCCCTTATTTGCTTATTACTTTCCGTAGGATACGTAGCCATATTTGACATTTTTAGATTCCAGGTTTGGGTAGGCACACACACACCCCTTTCATTTAAGACCCATAAACTGAAAGACATATTCCCAGGTGGACTTTTCAACCCTAGCCGCTTAAGACCCAGGAAGCGAACTATACACGAGGGTTTTGGTTCATACCCCATTAGTCTTCTATACATTTCCCTATTTGGGATTAGGTGGGCTACGTTATTAAGTCATTCCCGTTTAGTCCCTCTACATGGAAATGCTATACGCACATGATTAATTATCGTCATGGGTCCATATTGTTGGAGAATGGAGTTTTGATGACGACAACCTTATTTCAATATTAATTGATTATATAATATATACTAACACTTTTGTCTAGAATATATATATATACACACACACACACATATGCAGGATTTATATACAAGAATTATTACTGAAGACTGTACAGTTTAAAGATGTTAGAGACTCAGAATTCAAAGATGATTCAAGACTCATGAGTATTCAAGAGTTCAAGATAAATATAGTTATAGAGTCTAGATTATGTAAGACTCTGAATATCACTCCAGGTTCAGATTCAAAATAATTTCAAATTCTGTTTTTCAAATTCTGATTTCAAAATATGTTTTCAAATTCTATTTTCAATCTCTATCTTCTCCATTTTACTTTCTATTTGAATTTGATTTTAAACATAAGTTTTATAAGTTTATATATACTTTATATATTTATATACTATATATTTATATAGTTTTAAACTCTATAATTTTATAGATATGTTTATATATTTTATATTTATGTTTTTATATGATTTTCTACTTTATAATATTTATTTATAACATTATGTTTTAATTCAAGAATTTCCAGAATTAAATATATATCAAAAGACTTGAAAAATATTCAAAAACGTTGCAACCTTTCAAATGTTATAAATAGGGGATGATTTCGATTTTTTTATTAATTCTTCTTCTCCATCTTCATCTCCTTCATTACACCATTATTCTTTATTGTTTTTATGATTTCTACACTTATACTCTACCGAATTCAATTCTGTTTTCATTAAACTTCTTCTCTCTACACTCTCTATTCATTACTCTCTGAATCAAGTGCTATTGAAGAATTATAGGGCTGTTTGTAATTGTTTGTATTGAGTAAGTAATCGGTGGTATCCCTTGTAGCCGTAAAATCAAGAATGGGTAATCGGTGGTATCCCTTGTAGCTGTGAAATAAAGGAGGTTGGAATTATTGGTATCCCTTGTAGCCGTGAAATCGAGGAGGTTGTAATTGGATATTGATATAGTAATAAAACTCTGCATAATCCAGAGTTGTGCGGGACTGGACATAGGAGCAATTCCAAACCAGTATAAAATCCGGTGTGTTCTTTCCTTTCCTGCACTTTATTTTTGTTTATCTTTGCATTTGTGTTAGATTCTGTGTCTGTGATTGTTTCTGTAGTGTTTGATTCATATAGTAGTTCATATAAGTTTAGATTTTGTTTAAATTCTCAAAAACACTATTCACTCATGTGATCTACTGAAATATTGTTCAATTCAGGAAAAGATGTGTTTTATGGCTTTTGAAATCTCAAAAGTTGAAAAGATGGGTGAAGTGGCTATTGGCAATTCAAATTCTAAAAAGGTGGCTGTTGGAAATTCAAATTCCGAAATGGTGTGTTACATGGCTGTTGAGAATTCAAATTCTAGAAAGCAGTTGATGGAAATGAAAAAGGACAAATGGATACTGGATAGTGGTTGTTCGAGACATATGACGAGAAATCCTGAATTACTCGATAATCTGAAATCTGAAGACGGTGGATTGGTGTACTTCAGAGATAACCCTAAAGGATACATTATTGGAATCGGCAATGTCGGTAATTCTGAAACTCCTACTATTTCTGATGTTTTATTAGTTAGGAATTTAACACACAATTTGCTAGGTTACAAAATAAGCTTTGAAAAGGATAAATGTTTTATAGAAGATAGGAATTTAAAAGTAATATTTGAAGGAGATAGAAGGAAAAATATCTATATATTGAGTATGAAAATCTCCAGCGATAATCTATGTCTTATGGCCAATACAAGTGATCCCTGGATCTGGCATAAGAGATTCAGTCATATAAATTTCAAACATATTTCCAGAATTTCTAAATTAGTTTCAATTAGAGGATTACCATAAATGAAATTTAAAGTTAATAACTCATGTGACGCTTGTCAATTTGGAAAATTAAAGAAAATATCATTTAAATCAAAAGAGGAAATCACTACATGAAAACCATTAGAGTTAATTCACATGGAGTTATTTGGTCCATCTCAAGTCCAATTGATAAATCATAATAGATATGTTTACGTAATAGTCGACGATTTTTCTAGATTTACTTGGACTTTGTTTCTTAAAAATAAAAGTGATGCTTTTGATCAATTTACAACTTTTTCTAAAATAATTCAAAATTTATTATCACTAAAAATCAAAATGATATGAAGTGATCATGGCGGAGAATTCAAAAACGAAAATTTTGAAAAATATTGTAATAAAAAGGGAATAACCCATAATTTTTCAATTCCGAGAACCCCTCAACAAAATGGAGTAGTTGAACGTAAAAATAGGACAATACAAGAGTGTGCGAGAACTATGTTATCTGATAGTAATTTACGAAGAAATTTTTGGGTTAAGGCAGTTGAAACAGCTTGCTATATTATAAATAGAATGTCAATTAGACCTTTCACTCATAAAACTCCATATGAACTCTTGTATGATAAGAAACCAAAAGTATCATATTTTAAAATATTTGGAAGTAAATGTTTTATACTTAATACTAAAGATAATTTAGAAAAGTTTGACTCAAAAATTGATAAAGAAATATTCATTGGATATTTAGAAAGAAGTAAATCATATAGAGTTTTCAATACTCGAACCAATACCACAGAAGAAACTTTAAACGTATCTTTCGACGAAAACTATAAAAGTATAACTCAAAAGAATGAAGATGAATGTGAAAATGAAATTAGTGGAATAAATCATGAAGATAATCAACTAAATAAAAGAATTAGATTACTTAGAGACCAACCTGTAGAAAATATCTTAGGAGATATTGAATCCATTGTTAGTACCCGTAATCAATTAAACAATATGAGTAATACTACATTTATTTCAACTATTGAACCTAAGAATCCAAAGGAAGCATCTTCCGATGATTCATGGATACTTACTATGCAAGAAGAACTGAATCAGTTTACTAGGAATGATGTATGGGAACTTGTTCCTAGACCAAAGGATAAGACTATAATAGGAACCAAATGGTACTACAAGAATAAAATGAATGAACATGGTGAGGTCGTAAGAAATAAGGCACGACTAGTAGCACAAGGTTATACTCAGGAAGAAGGAATAGATTACAATGAAACTTTTGCCCCCGTAGCAAGACTAGAAGCTATTAGGATTTTACTATCATTTGCAAACCATGATAATTTCAAATTATATCAAATGGATGTCAAAAGTGCTTTTATAAATGGATTTGTTAAAGAAGATGTATATAGAGCAACCACCTCCATTTGAAGATGAAAAATTACTAGACCACGTATATAAGTTAAAGAAAGCGTTATATGGATTAAAATAGGCTCCTAGGGCTTGGTATGCTAGATTAAGAAATTATTTGTTACAATCAAATTTTGAAATAGGAAAATTAGATAATACTTTGTTTGTTAAGAAAAATAATAAAGATATACAATTAGTTCAAATATATGTTGACGATATAATTTTCGGATCAACAAACGATAAGATGAATAAAGAATTTTCAGATATTATGACTCAAGAATTTGAAATGAGTCATATGGGGGAACTAGCATTCTTTCTAGGATTGCAAATTCGTCAATTAAAGAATGGAATATTTATTAATCAAGAAAAATACGCAAGAGATCTAATTAATAAATATAATCTAACAACAACGAATGGGAGATCAACACCTATGGCGACTAATATAGCATTAAGTAAAGATGATACATCTAAAGACGTTGATCAAAAACTATATAGAGGAATGATAGGATCGTTATTATGTATAACTACTAGTAGACCAGATATAATTCATAGTGTATGTCTCTGTGCAAGATATCATTCACAACCTAAGGAAACACATTTAAAAGCCGTAAAACAAATTCTAAGGTATGTAAAGCATACATCAGACTTTAGATTATTTTACCCTAAGGATGATTCATTCGATTTAGTTTCTTATTGTGATGCTGATTATGCGGGATGTAAATCCAATCGTAAAAGTACTAGTGGAACATGTCACTTCTTAGGACCTTCACTGGTCTCGTGGTTCAGTAAAAAGAAAAATATTGTATCTTTGTCAACAACTGAAGCATAATATATCTCTGTTGCTTTGGCTTGTTCACAAGTAATATATATGCAACAAACTCTAAACGACTTTGGATTGAATATAAATAAATCACCAATATACTACGATAATACAAGTGCTATAAATATTTCTAAAAATCCAACTCATCATTCAAGTACTAAACATATCGATATAATACATCTGTTATTACCAAAATTAACTCCGAACCCAGCTGATAGTGAAGGGGTATCAGAGTTTAACACAAGCATAGAGGAACCTTCCGAAAGCAAGAAAGAATGATCTAAGAGCAGCATAAACCGACACCTTCCAGGAAGAAAGGATCTCAAAGTCTACAGAATGCCAACAAAGTCCATTCGGCAGGGTCTACTCGACAGGGTCCATCTGACAAGGCCTATTCGGCAGAGAGTTCTATAGCGAAAGGTCACCTAAGTCAGAAGCTCCGCTTACTGAAACCCGGAAGGGCTATCGGTATTAATTCACTTAATACCAATACATCAAGAGGCAAAGACATCAAGAGTACCATGCCAGAAGTATATAGAGATTATCCAGAACCAGCTTCTGAAACATCCGCTGCATAAATGTCGGAAGGTCACATTGAAAAACAACAGACACATCACCAAGAGCTACCTTCCGTAAGACCGGACTATCCCAAAAGCTCCACTGAAAGGCCAATCGAAATCCTAGCAGAGATACTGGCAATCCATACTAATGTACTTAGTACAGACATCGACAATAGTTTTGAATCGGCAGCTATCCACATACGTCAGGAGGACAAACTCCTTTAAGTATTCATGAGAAAGTCGGAAGCTTACATCCGAAAGCTTACGTCAGGGAGCCTACACCGGGGAACTATTACCGGAAGTTTAAATACCACCCGAAAGTCACCGCATCTACAAGCTCATCTCAATCTCAAAGAATCCCCATTTGACCGAGACCCTTATTTCGGAGGCTATAATTAGCACTACAAAGTGGTCGGAAGCCAAACATCCGGAACAAAGAAAAAAAAGCGGCCGGTAGAGGCCCTCGTAGGCCTTATAGCCCAACAACAGAAGGCGCCCCGAATCCTCTATAAATAAGACCCCAGGGGTCACATTTGGGGAGGGGGAGATTTTTTAATTCTAATTCTTGTACACTTTCTCTCTAGAGAAAACCCTAATTCTTAGATCGGTTTGGGGGTTCCCTCTGTTCTGTTCATGTATTCTAAATCAAAGATCAATAAAGAGTGAATCTATACTTATGATATTTTCTTATGAGTTCATCATGTTGTTTCTTAATTATCATTGTTGCAGCTTACTCTCTTCTCCTACATGAGCACGAAACCTTATCCAAGCCTTTCCGCAAAGTGAGTGAAACACCCCTTTCTATAATCTTAAACCCTTCCCATAAGCATAGACCCTTCAGCAAGCTTGGTGCGTAATCCTTTCCAACCATCCGTTAAATCCCTTGTCAAGGGTTGTGTTTAGAGACCCTTCTCCCATAGGTAACTGTTGGTACTTGAATCGCTTAAGTGTGATACTCATCTCCTCGAGGGAAGGGTAACTATTCTTTCGGATTCTCGACCTTGATACCACGGGAACGGTGAACTAACTCAAACTTGTGAAGGTTAAACAACCTATCTTTCATTAGGTCCACCTCCATAGACCTATCTCCGGTGTTGACGAAAAATATCATTAACATTTTGACGCTAAAAGGAGGGCCTGAACCTCTGTTCCTTTTGTTAACCTTACCACATATCTACCTGTGTTGTTCCGTCCCTGATTGGACTAAAGCCTTGAAGAAGCGAACCCTATGAATAAAAGGTCTCTACTAGTCACTAATGGGTTTCCCATGGTTCCGATACTTAGCCTCCAATTACCTAAACAAAGGTTGGTTTAGGTCCTCTGCGTCAATACCCGAATTTGGGTTAGTTTAGTTCCTCACAAATACTGGAAGTAGATTTCTGGTACCCAATCTCTAATTACCTAAACAAGGGTTGGTTCATGTCCTCTATATCATACCAGAATCTAGGTTGATTCGGCTCTTAGCAATCCGGTCTCTTACTTAAATAACCCGAATCTGAGTTGGGTCAGACCTTCGCAAAGTGTCGGGAGAGGGATCCCAATCTTATCTCGATGCCAAGTCCGGATCGACTCAACTCTCCACAAAGACCGGAAGCGGTTTTTCGGCCTCCTATTCTAAATGACCCGAATTTGGGTTGATTCAGCTCACATCAAACGCCGGAAAAGGGTTCTCGGTCTTACTCCGATACCTATATCTGGATAATCCTAACTTGAAATGAATCCGAAAGATGATAATTCACCAACAGAAGAGTTTCGAAGCGATTATCTCAAATTGGAACAACCATAGATATGCTCGCAGGAGAAGGGCCACAAAACAAATTTGGAAGAAAACAAAAAAGCTCATCATCAAAACAACTCCGAATAAAAGGGTTATCTCTTTCCTTATTCAGGGAAACTTATTAAGTCATTTATATGCATGTAATTATTATTCATGTTCGGCTATTTACATAATAGACATTGTCAATACATAATCTTATTCACAAAGGTTACATTCTCAGTGACCTAAATGTGGGTATAATTACATATCACTATTCCAAAATGTCATCAAATACCTAGATCCTCTCCATTCTCAGGTAAAGGGGGATTAATGGCATGACGAAGTGCCACACTTAGTAGCTTATTAAGCTTTCGCACTTTTCTACTCGTTTCGTCATGATGATCAGAGGGTTTGATCCGAAGCTTCAAAGCCCTATTATAAGCCCTACACATAGCCCTAAGAGACTTATTTTCTTTCTCCAACTTGAAAACATTCATACGCAAATCATGCCTCTTTTCTTGTAAACGTCTAATTTGTTCAGCATACCTGACAACATGGTCATCAGAATCCTTAATTAACTTAGTGCCATAGGTCCCCTTCATCTCGGCTACCACTCTTTTGCACCACTCAGAAATGGCTGATTCATTTAACCCAAGAGGAGGGTTGTTCAAGTAATAATACTTCTGAAGGGCAGGGGTCTTGCGAGCGGTCGCGACACCAGGAGATGAAGATCCCGTCATGATAGGAATATTCTTGAAACATTTTCCAGCGTCTCGCACTTTGTATTGACATTGTTTAAATCAATTACCAAGTCGACAATACGTTGGCATAAACGCCTTAATTCATCCTCAAACACGATAGAGGGTTTACTCCTTATGTATGTTTTCAATTCAAGAATAGTCCTATCCCTTTCTTCTAACAGGTCTTTCAAAGCATTCATTCTCTCTTTCAAATACTTTATGGATAAACTCTGGTGAAAATTCTGCCTTCCTTGAGATATAAAATATTGTTCTTTTGCTAGTAGCACTTCACTCCGAGATGGCAAAATTTCACGATGGTCTACCTACTTGCAAGAACAAAGAAAAATAGCTATGATTATATCTTTTTGATATACGAAAAATAAAATGCCACTCTTAAATAAAAGCTTTGTAGGTTAGATCCGAAACAATCTACCGTGGCATACGGATAAAAAAGGGGTTACAAGGGATCACTTTCACTTGATTAATAAATTTATTGTTTACATAACATCTTGGCGTGATTAGCCCTCAGACTCTTTAGAATTGCTTCATGGTCTTCACCTAGAAAGTCAAAAGAGAGCCGAGGAAATTCAGTATAAACGCTCTTAAGTTTCTCAAGAAAATGCTTTTTCCTGAAAGCGTGAGTATGTGTTGTTAAAAACTCCTTTTTCAGTCTACAAGTCATACTTAATGCATCTTCATTGTAAACAAAATTCTGTCATGAGGCAAACAAGCGTATTAGCCGTCACATGTAGTAAATGGAACACCGTACAAGTGTTACATAGATCGTTGATTTAAGTTTACAAGTGTTCCTCTTACTCTACATAGGAACGGTTTAATTCCTTCTGTTTGTTATCTAACTCTGCTTAAGATAGGAAACAATTTTTCTTTTTGTCTATTGGATATAATGACAGGAGACCAGCTATAGTTATTCGGGGAAAGAGGAAAGCGTTGCTGGAGAAAGAATTATACTCGAGAAAAAGGTGCTTCAGGACCAATGGTTTTCTTCCCTCCCGAAAGACCGGAGGGGCCACATTCTTTAAGCAAAGGCGATTCAGAATCTTGAACAATATGGGAACCACCTACCTCAGAGCCATCCCTAACAGAATCATGGAATGCTTCAGACCCCAAAAGCGGATCATTTCTATCCTTATCATATTTATCCTGGTGACCACTGCTTTCGGAACCATCGCCATCGTTTTTCCCATCGTTGCGAACAAAAACAAAAGCCTCTTCTTCTTCACCTAAATCATCAGAAAGACTATCAATATATAGAAGATCCTCGACTTTAAATTCACCCTTTTGCGGTATCTCAACACCTTGTTCACCCAACTTAATACTTTCCATAACTTGGTCCCTAGCGAAAGGTGGAACCTTGGTGGTACGGATCTCGGGGAGACTCTGAAGGTTATCGGAAAGAAGGTGAAATAAGGCATCTTCATAACAATCAGCCTTACTCTGCGAAAGATGTACTTGCAAGAAATATGAAATCCTATCTTCGGCTGCATAGATTATCTATGGAGTGTGAGAAAGCTTCTCATCCTTCTTCTGAAGCTCATCGGCATGAGTAACCACATCTTCCGCTATTTGATGTTCTAAGCCCGACACTTTGTCAGGGGTTACATCCTTAGTCTGCCTTTCTTTCTCTAAAGCTGTTTCGGCGTGCTCTAGGGAAGCTTTCAACCTCTCACATTCATCACTTAAAGCTTCGTTTGCTTCTCGAAGATGAACAATTTCGGTGGCAGAGGAAGAAGGAATTGACTTAGGAAAGAGCCATCCCTTGGTAATCTAGAAAACTAGAAGCATTCAGTACGCAACTGCAACAGGTCGAAAGTCAAAGATTAAAAGGAAAATTTGTACCTTAAACTGTCGGGTGATCAAATGCTGGTAGAAATCCACCTGTTTGAGGAAGAGGAGGGTAATGAGATGTCAGAAAAGTCCGGACCAGAAAGGACAAGCTTCACAAAATCAATAAAGTCCATTGAAGGATCGAGAGGCCTCAAAGGCTCAGCGGACTAAGAAGGTGGAATTCGGGCGTAACATCTACACCCGCTCCTGATTTGCTTGGAAGGGATGACTGTAAGGCACAACCTCCATTTTCTCTACCGGAAGCAGCCTCGGAAATTACAGAAGTAGGGAAATCAAGCTTTAGCTTCTTAGCTGGCGGCTCGACAGGCAACTCGGCCAACCTCTTAATAGCAACAACAGTAGATTGATTCAAAACATCAGTGAGGGTCGAGACTTCTGAAGTCAAAACACCTAGTCAAATGAAAAAATCAAAGAAAAATTCAAGAATGCAGAACTTGGATACTAAAGAGAGCTCGATAAAGAAACTATCAAATCAACAAAACATACCGGAAGGCAAGGGGGTGGAGGAAGCAAACACTTCTGAGCCTAATAATAAATGCTTAGAGCTTGGAAAACGAATACGTGGACGCCCTAGAACCTCCTACCTCAGAGCCATCCCTAACAGAATCATGGAATGCTTCAGACCCCAAAAGAGGATCATTTCTATCCTTATCATGTTTATCCTGGTGACCACTGTTTCCGGAACCATCGCCGTCGTTTTTCCCATCGTTGCGAACAAAAACAAAAGCCTCTTCTTCTTCACCTAAATCATCAGAAAGACTGTCAATATATAGAAGATCCTTGACTTTAAATTCACCCTTTTGCGGTATCTCAACACCTTGTTCACCCAACTTAATACTTTCCATAACTTGGTCCCTGACGAAAGGTGGAACCTTGGTGGTACAGATCTCGGGGAGACTCTGAAGGTTATCGGAAAGAAGGTGAAATAAGGCATCTTCATAACAATCAGCCTTACTCTGCGGAAGATGTACTTGCAAGAAATTAGAAATCCTATCTTCGGCTGCATAGATTATCTATGAATTGTGAGAAAGCTTCTCATCCTTCTTCTGAAGCTCATCGGCATGAGTAACCACATCTTCTGCTATTTGATGTTCTAAGCCCGGCACTTTGTCAGGGGTTACGTCCTTAGTCTGCCTTTCTTTCTCTAAAGCTGTTTCGGCATGCTCTAGGGAAGCTTTCAACCTCTCACATTCAACACTTAAAGCTTCGTTTGCTTCTCGAAGATGAACGATTTCGGTGGCAGAGGAAGAAGGAATTGACTTAGGAAAGAGCCATCCCTTGGTAATCTAGAAAACTAGAAGCATTCAGTACGCAACTACAACAGGTCGAAAGTCGAAGATTAAAAGGAAAATTTGTACCTTAAACTGTTGGGTGATCAAATGCTGGTAGAAATCCACCGTGTTTGAGGAAGAGGAGGGTAACGAGATGTCAGAAAACTCCGAACCAGAAAGGACAAGCTTCACAAAATCAATAAAGTCCATTGAAGGATCGAGGGGCCTCAAAGGCTCAGCGGACTAAGAAGGTGGAATTTGCGGCGTAACATCTGCACCCGCTCCTGATTTGCTTGGAAGGGATGACTGTAAGGCACAACCTCCTATTTCTCTACCGGAAGCAGCCTCGGAAATTACAGAAGTAGGGAAAATCAAGCTTTAGCTTCTTAGCTGGCGGCTCGACAGGCAACTCGGCCAACCTCTTAATAGCAACAACAGTAGATTGATTCAAAACATCAGTAAGGGTCGAGAATGCTAAAGTCAAAACTCCTAGTCAAATGAAAAAATCAAAGAAAAATTCAAGAATGCGGAAATTGGATACTAAAGAGAGCTCGATAAAGAAACTATCAAATCAACAAAACATACCGGAAGATAAAGGGGTGGAGGAAGCAAACACTTCTGAGCCTAATAATAAATGCTTAGAGCCTGGAAAACGAATACGTGGGCGCCCCAGAACCTCCTACCTCAGAGCCATCCCTAACAGAATCATGGAATGCTTCAGACCCCAAAAGAGGATCATTTCTATCCTTATCATGTTTATCCTGGTGACCACTGCTTCCGGAACCATCGCCGTCGTTTTTCCCATCGTTGCGAACAAAGACAAAAGCCTCTTCTTCTTCACCTAAATCATCAGAAAGACTATCAATATATAGAAGATCCTCGACTTTAAATTCACCCTTTTGCGGTATCTCAACACCTTGTTCACCCAACTTAATACTTTCCATAACTTGGTCCCTGGCGAAAGGTGGAACCTTGGTGGTACGGATCTCGGGGAGACTCTGAAGGTTATCGGAAAGAAGGTGAAATAAGGCATCTTTATAACAATTAGCCTTACTCTGCGGAAGATGTACTTGCAAGAAATTAGAAATCCTATCTTCGACTGCATAGATTATCTATGGAGTGTGAGAAAGCTTCTCATCCTTCTTCTGAAGCTCATCGGCATGAGTAACCACATCTTCCGCTATTTGATGTTCTAAGCCCGACACTTTGTCAGGGGTTACGTCCTTAGTCTGCCTTTCTTTCTCTAAAGCTGTTTCGGCGTGCTCTAGGGAAGCTTTCAACCTCTCAAATTCATCACTTAAAGCTTCGTTTGCTTCTCGAAGACGAACGATTTCGGTGGCAGAGGAAGAAGGAATTGACTTAGGAAAGAGCCATCCCTTGGTAATCTAGAAAACTAGAAGCATTCAGTACGCAACTGCAACAGGTCGAAAGTCAAAGATTAAAAGGAAAATTTGTACCTTAAACTATAGGGTGATCAAATGCTGGTAGAAATCCACCGTGTTTGAGGAAGAGGAGGGTAACGAGATGTCAGAAAACTCTGGACCAGAAAGGACAAGCTTCACAAAATCAATGAAGTCCATTGAAGGATCGAGGGGCCTCAAAGGCTCAGTGGACTAAGAAGGTGAAATTCGCGGCGTAACATCTGCACCCGCTCCTGATTTACTTGGAAGGGATGACTGTAAGGCACAACCTCCAATTTCTCTACAGAAAGCACCCTCGGAAATTACAGAAGTAGGGAAATCAAGCTTTAGCTTCTTAGCTGGCGGCTCGACAGGCAACTCAGCCAACCTCTTAATAGCAACAACAGTAGATTGATTCAAAACATCAGCGAGGGTCGAGACTTCTGAAGTCAAAACTCCTAGTCAAATGAAAAAATCAAAGAAAAATTCAAGAATGCGGAACTTGGATACCAAAGAGAGCTCGATAAAGAAACTATCAAATCAACAAAACATACCGGAAGGCAAGGGGGTGGAGGAAGCAAACACTTCTGAGCCTAGTAATAAATGCTTAGAGCTTGGAAAACGAATACGTGGACGCCCCAGAACCTTTTTTCCATTATGATGAAGATCATATTGATGTAACTTCCCCTTAGATAATAGAACAGATCGACGCTGCGGCTCTTTGAGTAGCTTCAAAATGAGTTCAAACACTCGGGATTCGCTTTCGTTTAAAGGAACTCTCTTAGAATCATGATCTGAAGAATAATGACTAAAGTTAAGTCACAAATGAGAAAAGTCATCATTCACAAAAGGTTGAGGGATTCACCATAATTAGCAAATTTACCTGAGATACCAACAGGGAATCTGATGAAGAAGAACTGGTCTTCCCAGGATATAGCCTTACCAGCACCGTCACGAATGATCTTCCGCAAAGGGGTAGCATGGAACACAGGGAAGTCGGCACCTTTTGAAAAATGCACCAAGTGTTGGATGAGATTAGAAGTAAGAGAAGCCTGACCCGACTCAAGAGCAAGTATTTCGAGACATAGAAGCAGTGTATAAGTGCTTGGTAGGAGTTGGATAGGTGCAACCTCCAAATCCCGTAGAAGTCGATATATGGAAGATGGAAAAGGGAAGAAGCCCCCATGCCAGATATGTGCAGCTGAATACGTAAAATATTCTTTGGGAGGATTCGTAATATTATCACGATGAGTGGCAGGAATAGCCTCCACATTATCCATTCCAAAGCTAACGAGAATGGAGTTTACTTCATCTTGAGACGTAATCAGAGATTTCTTCAAGACGAAAGACTTCCTCTTCCGAGAAACACCACAAACACCAGCTTGTAATGGACTGGGACTCCTTTTATCAAACATGATGCTGCAGGTGATATAATTCCATAAATACATAAATCCATACCATACTCATTAGAATACAATGAAGTAATAGCACATAAACCTATCAGTAATAGATGGTCCAGATAGTGGGTATTAAGATAAATCCGAATACTGGTTTAGATAAGGCACACGACAAATATCACATTTAAGGAACAATCGAGCCCTTAATAATGACGATCAATTTTTCCTAAGGATAACACTAGGAGGGCTCAGAGGAAAAGGTAACGATTGAACCAAAACCAGGCAACCATGAGTCAACACCAAAAACCTAGTTGGTTCTCGGTGCCAGCAATTAGTAATAACAATGGCACCATGACCGTTACTTAATTATAAAAACAGATTCTTTTTGTGCAATTTGCATATCTAAAACCCTAAAAATCAATATTTTTGGGGAAAAAGTATATGTGTAGCTCACCATGAATCGAAATCCAGATCATGGACATTCAAACAATTTATATCCAAAACACAAACCCTTAATTGGTTTAGACATAGCGATTTAATTCCTACTTAGGGTTCAAGTAGAAATATTTACCAGAAATTCAGTCAAGAAATCCTCGAAGTAAGCATTAAATCCTCAGTGAACAAATAATCTGGTTCAAGAAATTAATGTTGCAGGTAAAAAGTGAAGAAGAAGAAGAAGAAGAAGGAGCAATGGTAATTATGCAAAAAAAAATACCTCTGATCCACACCGTACAAACGAAGATCAATCAACGCCTCTAATTGAGGAAGATTAAAAGACACATAAATGACACTTTGGAAAAGACAAAAAGATTGACTTGAAAAGTTGAAAACACCCCTTCACTAGGGAGAAATGTTATTATCAAAATTAACTCTGAAACCAACTGACGAGGAAGGGGTATCGGAGGAACACAAACATGGAAGAACCTTCCGAAAGCAAGAAAGAATGATCTAAGAGCAGCATAAACCGACATCTTCCAGGAAAAGGAGATAAAAGTCTACAAAATGCCAACAAAGTTCATCCAACAGGGTCTACCCGACAGGGCCTGTTCGGTAGGGAGTTTTGTAGCGAAAGGTCACCTAAATCAGAAGCTCCGCTTACTGAAACCCGGAAGGGCTATCGGTATTAACTCACTTAATATCAATACATCAAGAGGCGAAGACATCAAGAGTACCATGGCAGAAGTATATAGAGATTATCCGGAACCAACTTCCGAAACATCTGCTGCATAAATGCCGGAAGGACACATTGAAAAACAACAGACACATCACCAGGAGCTGCCTTCCGGAAGACCGGACTATCCCAAAATCTCCACCGGAAGGCCAACCGGAACCCTAGCGAAGATACTGGCTATCCATACTAACTACTTAGTACAGACATCGACAACAGTTTCGAACCAGCAGCTATCCATATACGTTAGGAGGACAAGCTCCTCTAAGTATTCACGAGAAATTCGGAAAACTACATCCGAAAGCTTACATCCGGGAGCCTACACCCGGGAACTATTACCGGAAGTTCAAATACCATCTGAAAGTCACCACATCGACAAGTTCATCTCAATCTCAAAGAAGCCCCATTTGACCGGGACCCTCACTTCAAAGGACTAATTATAGCACTACAAAGCGGCCAGAAGCCAAACATCCGGAACCAAGAAAAAAAAGCAGCCGACAGAGGCCCTCGCTGGCCCAATAGCCCAACAGTAGAAGGGGCCCTAAATCCTCTATAAATAAGACCTAGGGGTCACATTTATGGGGAGATTTTCTGATTCTTATTCTTGTACACTTTCTCTCTAGAGAAAACCCTGATTCTTAGATCGATTTGGGGGTTCCCTCTGTTCTGTTCATGTATTCTAAATCAAAGATCAATAAAGAGTGAATCGATACTTATGGTATTTTCTTATGAGTTTATCATGTTGTTTCTTAATTATCATTGTTGCAGCTTACTGTTCTTCTCCTACATGAGCACGAACCCTTATCCAAGCCGTTCCACAAAGCGAGTGAAACACCCTTTTCTATAAGCTTTAACCATTCCTACCAGCTTAAACCCTTCCCATAAGCTTAGACCCTTTAGCAAGCTTGGTGCGTAATCCTATCTAACCATCCGTTAAATCCCTTGTCAAGGGTTGTGTTTAGAGACCCTTCTCCCATAGGTAACTGTTGGCACTTGAATCGCTTAAGTTGTTTGTGTAGGAGAAGTCCTATACGATCGTAACGGAAATATGAGCCTATGGAAGAAGAGGAGGAACCAAAAGAAGAGAAATCTGAGGAAGAGAAACAAGAGGTTTCAAACGAAGGGGATCAAGTTGTTTGTGTAGGAGAAGTCCTATACGATCATAATGGAAATATGATTGGAAGAAATGGAGAATTTTGTCCTCATTATCCAAACTATCCTACTCACAAGTCTCCTATTGTTAAGGACAAGTAGATTATAGGTTTTGATTTGATTCTTGTCATATATTTTCGTTCCTTTTCATTAATTACATGTATAAAATGTACAAATAATATCGCTTGTAAAAACAATTATTAAATATATTGTTTCTTATAACTTAAGTACTTTATTACCTAATTGTATAAGCAAGTGTTAAGGGGGAGTACATTAGAATGGAAATACTTTACTTTGAGGGAGTTTTCTGCTTTGATTTTGAAATTACTTAGTTACTTATAGTTTTTATTTAGAGAGTTACGTGATTTAGGGGGAGTAGTTTTAGAATTTCTTTTTGATAATGCCAAAGGGGGAGAAATTATAAAATATAGACATAGTTTACAGGATTCATATAGACAGGGGGAGTATTTTGAAGGATCATCATCAACAGGTATATACAAGTATGATATTTTATAAACTAAGGTTGTCATCATAAAAAAAAGGGAGATTGTTCGAGAATGGAGTTTTGATGACAACAACCTTATTTCAACATTAATTGATTACAAAATTTATACTAACACTTTTGTCTAGAATATATATATATATACATATGCAGGATTTATAATTATTTTTGAAGACTGTACAGTTTAAAGATGTTAGAGATTCAGAATTCAGAGATGATTCAAGACTCATGAGTATTCAAGATTTCAAGAGTTCAAGATAAATTTAGTTTTAGAGTCTAGATTATGTAAGACTCTGAATAGCACTCCAGGTTCAGATTCAAAATAATTTCAAATTATGTTTTTCAATTTTTGATTTCAAATTCTATTTTCAATCTCTATCTTCTCCATTTTACTTTCTATTTTAATTTGATTTTAAACATAAGTTTTATAAGTTTATACATACTTTATATATTTATATACTTTATATTTATATAGTTTTAAACTCTATAATTTTATAAATATGTTTATATATTTTGTATTCATATTTTTATACGATTTTCTACTTTATAATATTTATTTATAACACTCTGTTTTAATTCAAGAATTTCTAGAATTATATATATATATCAAAACACTTAAAAAATATTCAAATTTCCACTTTGTACATGTATATATCGACATACATATATATACATGTCGACATATAACTGTCATTTTTTCAAATTTGAAAGGAAGTGTCTTTTCACTATTTGTGACGGTTCAGAAACGTTGCAACTTTTCAAATATTATAAATAGGGTCTGATTTCGATTTTTTCTATTAATTCTTCTTCTCTATCTTCATCTCCTTTCATTACATCATCACTACAAGAAAACACTGATTTTGCAGCGGAAAAATCCGTCGCTAAACCCTCGCTAAAGGCCAGTTAGCGACGGATTTGCAGCAGAATACAGTTGTCGCCAAAAAACACGTCGGTATTTTAGGCACAATTTAGCGACGGAAATTAACGTCGATTCTCCGTCAATTCACCGTCGTTTTCTGATATATTAACATTTCATTTTAAAATATTTCACTGACATTTTACCGACGGATATATATAACCGGTAAATATTTTCCGTCGCTAAATGCACGCTATTTAGCGAGGGATTACCGACGGAAATATATAGCAAACATTTGACATTCTAGTTATCCATCGGTAAATCCTAGCTATATAGCGACGGATTACCGACGGAAATATATAACAAACATTTTGCAGCATTTCTTACCATCAATCTAGACATCAAATACATTCATTTCAACAATACTCAACATTCAATACTCATCGTGCAATGAAACATATATACATATATATCAACTAGAAAAATTAATGTCACAAAACATTATATAACAATAAAAAATGGTATAATAATTGATAAAATATTCACATAACATCCAACATTCATAACATTATCCGATACTACTTAAAACTAATGTCACATAAACAAAAATTATGTTTACATAGGTGATGAATCTATGCATCATAATGTCTGAAGTTCAAAATAATAATAATAATAACCTACACATATATATAAAAAGCTTCTCATTTTCTGCATGGATCTATCCTGATAGGGTTTGAATGTTTGTCCTCCAATTTGCTCCTTGATCTTGGAACTGTATGTCTGTAACATAACACAACATAAAATGCATATTATGAGTAAACTTGAGTATACTTACATTTATAACTATACATAAAAAAAAACATACCTGAATCTCAACTAAGATGATGGAATATGAGTAAGCAAATGCAATATCACCAAATGCTTGGAGGCTTCTCCATATATTTTATCCATTTCTGATGTAGTACCCGCATTTATTCCTGTAAGACTTCATTTGATAACATCATTAGCTGCAATTGATAAATAAAAACATAAAATATTATGATAAATCTTATAAATAAAGAGTTTGGGTATTTGACTTACGTGCAACTTGAAGGATGCCTAAGATCAAATCTATGTAGGAGCAAGTGAGAGACATGACTGTAGTAGAGAGCCATGATATTTGATCAAATTCTAGAATTTGTGAAAAGTTTTTTTTTTTGTACATCATTCTAGCCCATTGACTTAATAAATGATGACAATTTACACAATACTTAATACTGACACAGTGAAATTGCAAATCTTCTACACAATTGAAATTTATAGTCAGTTGATACTGAAACAATGTTTCAACCTGACACACAAAGTTAATATATTATCATTAATTATTATACTGTTCTCTAAAATACTCATTCAAACTAATACAGCAATACATAAAATATTTTTCTCGTCAACCTAAGATGCAGGACTTCAGATTCTAAGGACTGACAAGTCCATCCTGCAAAGCACGCATCTCTTAGTTGATCAAATAACCTATGCATGTTGGTAACTAATTCATAATTTTTAATGAAAAGAGCTTGAAGAAAGATACATTTTGATTTCACCCAGTATTTCATATGGAAATGATGAAACTTGAATCAAATCTATCATATTCAAACTATTTCTTTTGATGTGAAGGTACAAAGCTTGAATGTCTTCCAAGTCAAGGTCAATAAAAAAGAAAGCTTATATCCAATTTCAAAATATGTAATATAAATATGAACCAATCTAACACAAGAATATCAATATAATTAAACATACCAGACTGCTTGACTTCACATTTTCTTATGCATCTTTGTTCACTTGTAATCTACTAATGAAACAATTATCTCCATGTTGTCTTCTTGCTATTCTCCCTCACCTTTCCTGACCTCAACAACCAAGTTTTAAGGAGTTTTTCCTTCGAGTATTTCAGCGCTTTCTAAGCTTAACCTCAAGACTCGCATTTGGTTCAAAATAAGAACTCTTGGACAATCAACATCTAGACTCCAGTTAAACCATCAATTTGTGTTGCCTTGATTGAAAATGTGGACCAAAGGACCGAATGACAACTTCTTCCAGCGATCTCAAGTACCAATCGAGAACTTGTTTGTGGTACCAGAGATTAATTATAGGATACATCACAAGCTGACTGGGCCCATGATATGTGACCTCACCACTGCTCTATCCAGAATGATCTTCACCTCTATTTATCAAATAATGCCTCTTATCTACTACCGATTTCTGCCAAGACCTTGCATGCTTATAAGGAACGTGATCTTTATGGAGGTCAAAGCATTCACACCTCCCAGTTTTGAATGGTGTAGTTTTTCGGTCAGGTAATCAGAGTAGCGGTAGGCTGGAAACCAAGGCTTTGACAATATAACAGCAACACCCCATCCCAGGTCTGCTGATATAATCAGGCAACCAAGCAATCAGGAGCAGTAGTTAAGTCTTCTGTTCCTTTGATTAATTATCTTGGCTCCTTGACATCGAGCTTCAGCTTCACATGTTGACCTATATAGAAAGGAATAACATAATAACATCGCTCACTGGAACACAAGCCTCTCCGCAACAAATTGAGACAACAAGATTGTCTTTGTTCATAGTATCACACTTGTTAATTGCATCTTGCCAGCCATGCAGATGACACTTCACACTCCTTTGCACTTTCACCCAGTCTCCAACTCTAACAGTAGAAAAGAAGAAATCCATCCATCAGAACTATTTCTATGTGCTGGTTTACCATTGTGATCAAGAGATCCATCCTCTCTCCATGTTTCTCTGTCTTCATCATCGTTCTTTACATGTATTCCTGGTTTTTTGTTCTCCGCCTAAGTTAAGATAACTTCAGGTAGGGAAATCAAAGTGAAAAATAAAAGCATCGATTTTAGGGCAACCACACGCAAGTAAATTGATGTGAAATATACACAAATGTGTTCATTTTGTAAGTAAGGGTACTAATTTGCATAAGGTTGAGGCTTAAATAGAGTTATCCATAAATCCGACTTTGCTCTACAAATCAAAAAATGAAAAGAAAAAACAGAAAGATCCACTATATTCAAAAGGATGAACCAAATTTCATTCATTCATGCATCCTTTTTTATAATTAACATTCACCGTAGACTGTCATCCCATCATTTGCAAAATGAGTTCCATACGAGTAACCTTTGAATTTTTTTCCCCTTTACTCTACTGCTGCTGTTAACGCAGCAACAGCTCCACAGTAGCAGCAACTATGCTGCTACCTTTTTATTTAGTTTGTTTTTTTACTTTGCTGATAATCATTTGAAGAAAAAACCGCAGCATCACTTACATATCACTATCAAGTTTCCATGTGCGGATTTCCGTCGGATTTCCATTTGGCACTAATTTTTGAACTGACCAAAATGTGAAGTAATTCCACTGTCAAACATTGCAAATAAAGTGCAAAATATTCATGAAACTTCCAAATATGATTTTTCTCCTAAGAATGTTGCAGTGAAGAATACATCACCAAATGGGAAAAGGGTCTTGACTCTTGCCCTACACGTAAAGAACATGAAATGCTGACAAGTCGCAAAGTTCGGAAACTTGCATTGGGAGTTATTCCTAACATGGCAAATGAGAATGAAAGCACTTTCATTCGAGTCTGTATGCGGTTGAGGTACACATATATATGCTTTGAAAGTGCTTTCATATAATTAAAATTTCCTTTTTCTTTTCCACTTGAAGTTAGATGTCCTTGATATGTTGAAACCTGTAAAAGCTTCTCCCAACTTGAAGACACGAGATTCGTACAAATATCGCATCATGGTCACCCTATATTGTGTGATAATGAACAATTGTAATATACTTTTATGTGTTTTATGTGCTTCTCTTAATGTAAATTGAAAGTTGATGTTTTATCCCTGTTTATGTGTTCCCTGTTTTATTACTAGTTTAGTGGAGAATATTGAACATGTGTTAAACCGTCTCTTTGTGTGGAAATTACTAAGCTTTAGCTATACAAAGTGCTTGCAATTTAATAACTTATATGGTTACCAGAGATGTATACTCCTTGGTTTACCATGTTTAATATCACTGTAGCTCATTTTGACGGAAAATGTTGATAATTGCAAGACTCAAATTTTGCTAACTAGGTTATCGTTAAAAAGTATAAAAAGAATTTTGATTAGCTTTTTGTTGCGATGGACGCAGATGTGATTTTTGTTGTTACTACTACTATTGTTATTATTTTGGATAAATAACATTTAAAAATATTCGAAACCGAAACCAAGACTTTTGAAATTTACATATTGAATCAAAATTTCAAAACATTCAAATAACCGAAACCAAAACCTTAAACCACGTTGACGCATACGCAGACATACATATATGCACATGAACACGCTAAATGCCAGAAAAATAAGCAAGAAAGTTAAAAAGTACCGAGAATACGGAGACAAGTGCATTGAAACTATACTTGATCTAATTTGTCACCCAGCAGCTCTGATCTTTCATTAATATCACTAAAATACCCTAAGCTTTGGAATTTCAAATTGCTGGCTTATTTTATTTTGTTGCTAAAATAAAACTATAAAACAGTTCCACGGATGAAAACTATGAATAAATTCTCTTGGAGAATTATTATCCACCATTTTTATCCTAGCTCCAAAACCCTCAAAAAAAAAACTCCGTGTCCACCATAGTTGACAATCATGCTAAATCGCAAAGATAATACTAAAGTAAAATTAATATTATGAAGGAAAAAAATATCAGTATTTACGCCTTTCTAAGGCCATAGTATTACACCAATAAGTTTATTGTTTTAATAATTTAACATCTTTTTCTGTTGAATATTTATTAGAAGATATTGATTTATAAAAAGGATTTGTGAAATGAAAACAAAGTTTAAGAAAACCGAAGTTGTCTGCTTATTTTCCTAAGTGTGCAAAAGAAGGGGGTGGGCTGGGGGTGGGTTTGGAGGGGGGGCATACATAGATGTTTCTACTCTGACAATGCAAAGACAACATAAATGATGTATTTTTTATTTTTATTGATGCGAATTCAAAATTTTAACTATGGCAGCTAATCAAAAAGCATGCATCACCTACAGAAATGATGCTTTTTTGTGTCAGTGGGGGGAAGGGGAGCAGAAATAAGCTAAAATGTCAGCACTTCTGTTGAAGTACAGGTATTTAAAAGGTAATAAAATCTAAGTTTAGATTGAATTCATAACGAGAAGCAGGGTTCTCACAGAAACATGGCCATAAAATATACAACAGGTGGATTATGTAATAAAGTTTAAGAATGACCTTTCTCCCAACATAGACAAGTGCAACATCCATATTTTGCAGAAAGTTCTCCCGATAACACTGGAGGAATTCTAAAAAAATTTAAACCAAGGTGGAAGGATAAATTGTACGCTCAATATATTCTGAACATATAAAGCGATAGTACCACGAAGTTAGGCCAACCACCCTCAAACAAAATATAGTTCATCAAGTCCTTCAGCGAGATTGTTTGGTAATCCATGGTTGCTTTGTTATCAACATGTGACAGCCTGCATAAGTATTAAAAATTAGAATGATTATACGCTCTTAAAAATATAATACCAACCTAAACTTTTCCATCATGAATATTAGAAATGACAAAAATGAATGGAAATCATAAAATAGATTTAAGTTTGATTAAATATGGCCCGATTTTCATCGCTAAATACAGAAAAAAAATACACAAATGGATACTTCAATTACAGATATTTTTGTCTTACACAATAGCAGGTGAAAATTGATCACTTGCCATGAGGGTGAAATAAACATATGCTTTCTTCTAGCCTCTATCTGGCTATACAATTTAGCCATGTAAAAAAATGTTATACCAAAAACGTTTATTTTCTGGCGACCCAAGAAAAACTCAGCGGTCAAACGACAACTTAGAAAAAGAGCGTAATAAAATGCTATAATAAAAAGGCAGATTGTTAAAATTGCAAAATAGTGCATAATCATCGCCCCTGAGGTCATAGATGGTACACAACAAAAATTATCTTTCTATCTTGTCAAAATTAAGAAACATATGCATTGCATGCACAATACTAGATGATTATACACTTCCACCAGGCACTGCGTTCATAGCATAGAAATCTATTATGTAATCCTCTAAATTACCGCATTTTACTTCTGAGAAACATTCTTTGTATCACCATATATATATATATATATATATAGAGAGAGAGAGAGAGAGAGAGAGACTCCCTGTGGATATATACTGTGGAGTATTTAAGAGATTCTGTAGCAACTTGCCATGCCTTTCCTTCATTCCAGAATATGTTTTTCATCATATTACAATGCCCTTCTTTATACTCAGAATATGTTAAAATGCTAATTTTTGGGTTAAACTTCAAACAAATAATAATATGTCAGCAACATAGTTCTTAGTGCTTTTCATGACAAAATTCACAAGAAGATCTTAATTGCAAGAGCTCATGATATTTTCTAGAAACTAAATAAAGTGATGCTAATTCAAATTAATTAATCTTGAAAAAAATAGTAGCAAATTAACAACTACACCGAATTTGAAGGGAATAATTGAAGGGAATTTTAATCAACATCGGTATATATGTTTGTCAAATTAACAGCTTACACCGAATAATTCCCAAAGTGTCTAAAACCCTAAATCGCTTAACATCTTACACCAAATTTTAATCAAACACATTATATTACAAAAATAAAATTCCCAAAGAAAATCATAATTGTACTGAAATAATAGTGAAACAAAGGAGGGGAAGAAGTAGGAATTTCACCTCCAGGAATCGTTGGAGCTTTGTCCCCTGGGATCTAAAAGTAAAATCGCTGCCGTGATTTCAAAGTAAATCTGAAAAAAAACTGAACCACTCAAAATAATTCAAATCGCGAGTGAATTATAAGCATCAGGAGCTTCTCGATCAATTAGAGGAGGCAGGTACCTGATTTTGCATGACATCGAAGCCAGAAAACGAGATCGAAAAGGGGATTAGGTCAAAAATCCTATTCGTAGGAGGCCATTTGAACGGTGAATACAGAATTTGGGGAATTTGGGGAAAATAGTTTGACAACGTGAAAATGAAAATTTGGAGGCAGAGAGACAGAAAAATTAGACTGTCGCGGATCGACAATTGGTAATTGACGATGTGGACCGTTGGATTGCATTAACATGGATTGATAATTTTATTAATCTTTTAATTTTAATATATCTACTACCGCAAATTCGTTGAAACTCTGCTGCAAAATAGATTCGATAAATATCTGTCAGTATTCTGCTTGAATTTGCAGCGGAAAATAACGGCGGAAATTTTCTGTCAGTAATTTGACGCAATATGCAATGGTTTAGTGACAGATGACAGAAAACGACGGTAATACAGAGAAGAAAAAAAAGTGGAAAAAACAAAAAACTATCCCTTGCAGATTACATGGAAATCCGTCGCAAATTAGCGACGGAAATTTCCGCTTCTAAATATTTGACGCTAAATCAATGTTTTCTTGTAGTGCATTATTCTTTATCATATTTATGATTTCTACACTTATACTCTGTCGAATTCAATTCTGTTTTCATTAAACTTCTTCTCTACTCATTACTCTCTAAATCCAGTGCTATTGAAGAGTTATAGGGTTGTTTGTAATTGTTTGTGTTGAGTAAGTAATCTATGGTATCCCTTGTAGCCTAAAATCAAGGACCGGTAATCGGTGATATCCCTTGTAGCCGTGAAATCAAGGAGTTTGGAATTGGTGGTATCTCTTGTAGCCGTGAAATCAAGGAGGTTGTAATTGGATATTGATATAGTAATAAAACTCTGCACAGTCCAGCGTTGTGCGGGACTGGACGTAGGAGCAATTCCGAACCAGTATAAAATCCAGTGTGTTTTCTCCTTTTTTGCACTTTATTTTTATTTATTTTTGCATTTGTGTTAGATTCTGTGTCTGTGATTGTTTATGTGGTGTTTGATTCATATAGTAGTTCATATAAGTTTAGATTTTGTTTAAAACACTATTCATCCCCCCTCTAGTGTTTGTTTTGCCTTAACGATCCATTCTGCGATCCCTAACACGTATGGTTAATAATATTTAACATTATTAACCTACTAAGTCCAACCCTAATGTTTAAATTATAAATTCTATGTTAGCTAGTATAAAAGGAAAGTTATGTCTCCTTACCTTAGGATATTTAGTTTCCTTCCCTAATTGGACTTAGTATTTAAACTACAATCAATACCCATAAATCCTTTTTTTGACACCCGTTTTCTTTTATTTCTGTTTTATTTCCCGTTTATGATCATAATGATCATATTTTCCTAAAGCAACTCTTTATCAGTTCCAAGGTTTCTATTTGTTGTATCCCGATAGACAATTACTAATCTTATTCGTTTATTTATTTATTGCTTGACCTATATATACATATACATACATATATATATATATATATACATACACGAGGTCTCTCACATTAAGTTGACAACTTGTGGATGCTGGATTTGCTGGTTGGTTCCGGGCAGACTTCTACCGCAAGTATAACTTAACCTCGTGCCTTAGTATATTTACGCATTAGACCCCTCACATTAAGCTGACTACCTGTGGTTGTTGGATTTGCCGGTCGGTTCCGAGCAGGCTTATACCACAAGTTGAGCTTAACTTCGTGTCTAAATGCGGTTAAAATTCAAATTTCCTAATTGATGTGCAGAACAGTAATCCTAATTAATTTAGGAATTGTAACCAATCTCCGCGAACACGGAGTATGACATTAGCCGAAACTCTCTCCAAAGAGTTTAATCAATGAGTCAAAACCTAGCTGTGTGGAATATAAGGGGTGCGCACAACCCTCTAAAGCTAGATCAAGTCAGAAATATAATTAACCATACTAATCTCAAGTTGTTTTCCATGTTAGAAACTAAGCTAAACCTACCCCTCTCTATTTCCTCTGCCTCTTATATCAAGCCTGCATGGGTTGTCTCCCACAACCTAGAACAAGCATCTTTTGGTCGAATTCTTGTCATCCACAATCCCATTTCCTTATCTTCGCGCATTGATTTAGCTATGAGACAACTAATGCATTTCCACGTCACCGGCCTTTCCAACCATACCACTTTTTACCTAACTATTGTTTATGCTGAAAATTGTGTGAATGCTCGACAGTCTTTTCTCAGCCTCCTCCCAGCATGCAGGCAGGATACCCATCCTTGGGTTGTCATTGGCGATTTCAGCTATTGCCTAACCTTTAATGATAAACATGGAGGCTTGCCTTTGTTACAAAGAGATATTGATCCTCTAAACGTTGCCGCTTTTGATGCTAACCTCATCAGTGTTAGTCGGTCGGGTGCCCCTTTTTCATGGAACAATCGTAGTAGGAATGGTATTCGAACTTTCACGAATATAGACCAAACCTTTTGTAATTTTAAAGCTCTTCTTGCTTGGCCTAATCTCCATACATATCTCCTCAATCCCATCCTTTCTGATTACTCCCCGATAATCCTTACCCATGGGATGCCTACGAGAAGAGAGTTTAGAAGTTTTAAATTTTTAATTCATGGATCAGTGATCCTGAGTTCTCCTCAAAAATTCTCACTTCTTGATCTCCTCCTTTCTACGGTAATCCGATGTTTATTTTCTGCAGGAAGCTTATAACAACCCGAATTCCAACAGATCATTTTTTCCCTCCAAAATTCTAATCTATCGAAACTCGTGTTGGTTTGCTCTGGTATCCTACAGGAAAGACAGAGACATAAAATATGTCAGAGCTCAGAAAATATCTCATAACGGAATGGATAAAATATAATATTAATCAAAGTATAGCCTTACCGTATTAATAATACTTCCTAACCAGTATCCAAAGCTATTATGTATCTACCACAAATCTAACCTGCGATTATGTTATGAGGAGGGGGTCAGAACACAAGTTTTGGTGACTGCATTTAAACTATACACTTTGGATAATCCTACATATACCGTTCAATCATATTTTCTAATTCATTAGGTTACTTTGGTTAACAACACTCAAGGTTTACACACACGTCATACCCATTCACTTCCCAGTGGATTAAACTAATACAGTATATATGTAGATACCCCCAATATTAAGGTACACCCCATGGTACCCCACTCGCACGGTCTCCACTGTAACGCACCGAAATATACGCAGTCCCTCATCCTATGCCGGAGTGACGTACGGAACTCTATAACAATGTTACGTTCTGCATATAACTGTTAATTCTATGCTACGTAAGCGTACGAACTGCCACCTTCGATCGAATCAGATTCCATACCAGAGTAATGCCCTCAAGTCTATGATACACCACCCAGAGCAGACATGCATGTATCTAGACTTTCCCACGTACGTATATTCAATTGTAGCTCGATGCCTTAACCGCACGTCCTCTAATGTGCACCGAGTTCTGTGGCAGGGCGATACAAGAAACATAGAACTCGATCGGGAGTTTTTCCTATCTGTACAGGCCCGCCTTTAAGAACCTCAAAATACAAATATTCCTAGGGTCTGTTTTTCATGGTGGCTATGGCCCTACCTCGACCCCTCCCTCAACTAGTAAAGACTACAAGAGCTAAGCGACATGCCCATAACAACAAACAATTTAAACATCCAGTTGGCATCTCCCCTCAACCACCGTACCTCGATAGTGAAAGGTGAATGGTCTATTGGGTTTAGCTCTAGTCTTTTCGCATCCCACTGGCTGCCGATGGCGGGTATCCGACGATCTACTATCCTTGTTGGTCGTGACCCTCTGCCTCCCCATTGAGGCGACCGCCGAATCACCCTAGTTTCACCTCGTCACAGCATTATGACTACAAAGCTACTTTTGCAGTCAACGCCCACCCACCTGGTAGTTACGCACGGACCCAAAATATGAGAGCACTGCCTAAACATGTGCCACCACACAGAGGACTACCAGGAGCACCTTACGAACCTTAGGAAGCCGCATGCTTCCCCTTCCAGTCCTTTGGAGCCGACAGAATAATCAGATGAATGTGCGCTCCCCTCGTGCCTTATGACACCACGATGATCTGCCCCGTTGGGTTATTCACCCTCAAATATGCAGACTTGTCCAAGCGCCTCACTTTAATATGTTATTAAACCCTATGTCTAAACATTCTTTTATGTGCTTGCTTTACCTTATTAGGTTTCCATTTAACTTGGTTATCATCTTAACTTTATATTCAGGTTACCAAGTTCTTTCTAGCCCCTTATATCTCTAAGGAATGGGCCCCTCTCGCTTATTAATTTCAATCATATAACTTAACCCATTTAAGTTTATTAATAAGCCCACAACATGTTATTCTCTAGATTGTGATCCAAGGTCTGTAATCCACAATCCCTTTTTATTCTTGTTTGATTCAAGGTTACAATAACATGTTCTACTTAATACGTAATTAAGTATATCTCTATTTACATGTTTTCTGTCTAACATGTCACTTATCATTTATGATTAAATATAACTTATTTCATTTCATAAGTTTGCCTCACTCTTTCCTATTTAATCATAATTCCATCTTACATTGTCACTACAACTTATCGTTGTTTACTTATCAACTTAGTTCTCTTAACTAAGGTTCACTGATAAATCTCTTTTCCATTTATTATAACCTATGTTATAATTTCCTTTTGTCCCCAGGACAAGCCTAAACATGTTATTCTTATCAGCGGATTTCAGACTTCCAAGTTTACAGATTACTTAATTTATAATTAAGTACAACTTCTTACATTTCGTAAATTTCCCCCTTTTATATACTTATTACAAACAACTGGTTCCAGTTTTCCCCATTTACTGATTATTTAATTTACTATTAAGTGTCACTTATCTCATTTCACCAGTTATCTCATTTCCTTACTAGTTTATTATAACCAAAGTTATAATCTTCGCTTGTCCCTAGGACAAGTCTACCTATTATACCACATTCTCATTAATGTAATATATTTATAATAGGTTATTATCATTCCTCGTTCATCCCCATTTCCTTTCTACTGTTGTTATCATTTTTCATTCAATTCCATTTATTTCCATTAATTACGATTCATGCCATTTTTTAATCCTGTCATTTACATATATCTATATGTATGTTTATGCACTAGACCTCTTACATTAAGCCTGCATTTGTGGATGCTGGATTTGTCGGGCGGTTCCGAGCAGATTTCTTCCACAAATTGACTTAACCTCGTGTCTTAGCACCGTTACATGTTTTATTTATGCCCTTAGACCTCTCACATTAGATTTACCACTTGTGGATGCTGGATGTCTCAGGCGGTTCCGGACAGACTTCTTCCACAAGTGTAATCTAACCTCGTGTCTAAATGCGGTTACAGTTTCTTATTACTGTAAATTTTCCATATAATCTAGGCATGTCTATTCTTTCAAATTTCTACTGTAATTTATATCATATTATGCCTATTTTATGTCATATGTTCTTTCTAACATCTAATCAATTCTATTCTATCATGTACTCAATTAATCAGATAATTTTCAAATTTAACAATAACTTGTGATCACCAAATCATGTATTTTCTAACTTAACATGTAATTTTCTCAATTTCTATCATTAACGGTCCAGGTATATAAATGTCACAAGTTAACATGGAATTGAAACAACAGTAATTGCTACGCATATTTTGGTAAATTTTCCAACATATTAATATCTTAGCATATTAATATTCCAACATGTCATATTCGTCGCTTTAATCCTTTTAACATATGTTTAAACATTTCAACATATCATATTTAAATATGTCATTACAACAATTCAATACTTTTAATTATTCTAGCAAATTTATATGATAACGGGGAATGTTAAACGATAATATATCATTATCCAAAATGATATAACTTAAATCCACTCACCTTATATGCTTTCCAAATCCTGGATCTGGTCCAGATCTAGCATTCCATGGTTTTCCCCTAATTGGATTCAGAACCTAACAACTAAGGATTCGTAATTTTTAATAAAAGAAAAAGGGAAGAAAGAGGAAGAAAATTGAATAGACCAGATCTAGAAAATTACCTCACTTTGCATTTGATTCTGAACACCTTTTTATTAACATCAATTCTTTTCCTCCAGATCTTGATTTAGAATTTTTCCTAAACTAATAATCTTAATTTTCTAAAGAGATTTGAGGAGGAAGAAGAATGACAGAGCTTCTGCGTTGTCTCAGAAATATGAGATTTAGAGTAGGCTCTACTAGCCTATTTATAGGTGTTCAGGATCTTATCGTCAATGCAGCGCTGAGTCAGCATTGAACTTGGTTAAGAAAATAGTCCAGGTACGTCAATGAATCTGCCCAAGTCTGTGCTGGATCTGGGGGGTGTCGACCCCCCGAGTCCCACCTGCAGTTTTGTGCAGAATTTGATTTTTCGAATTTATGAATGTTTGAATTTTCTGGAATTTATTTATATGTTATATTCACATGTAATCTTCTTATGCGTATACAATTCTTCTAACGACCATTTTACGCGTATATATATACGCACAACTTTTGTTTTAGTTTCAAAATTCAAACGGTGTTGCACCGTTATATGATTCTTTCCATATTTCATTGACTGTAGCCTTATCTTGAATTTTATCTCTTGTATACATATATTTCTGCATATATACACACATATGTCCTCATGTATATATTTATATACATATATTTTCTTTATTTCCATATATGTACGTTCTTATCCTTTCAAATTTTGAATTTGTATGCGTACATATATTTGTATGTTCACTTGGCCCTCTCTAAAACAAAGATAAAAATTATGTCGTCGCTGGGGTTCGAACCCTCGACCTCTATGTTACAAATCCAATGCCTTAACCAACTGAGCTATGATGTATTTTCTTAATAAGTTTAGAAACAATGGTAGTCATTGTTCTCCTTCTTTTACCTTATTCTCATGTTTTGCTACAATACTTTATTTAAAGGATCTCTTTCATTTTAACTCAGTTTTCTGCAATCCATAGGTCTAAATTGACCAGAAAATCGCCATGAACGCATTGATGCTAATCCCGTGGCCAAGTTCTGGAAGCTCTTCAAAATTTTCTTTTTCTTAAATGTTATGTCAGTGCATATATATACATTAGTTAATTATTTAATTGTTATTAAATGCGGGGTGTTACATTCTCCCACCCTTAGGAAATTTCGTCCCCGAAATTTGATAAGAGTAAAAATCAATTAACCACTTGCATAATATACATCCATCATGCGTGCATCCAATTTTTGCAATCATTGTGCACTTGTGCAAAGTGAAATACAACATAATAATACATGTATGCCTAAGCGGTACCTCCTATGTGCATGCAAATTTTTCAAAAATTCTTTAAAAACATGATGCTTACATCCTAAATATACTGGCAGTTCTACATGAATGCACTATTTTGAAAATCAAAATACATTTTCATCCAATTTTTCCCACACACTTGTATAGCAGGGGCGCAGTTCATCCAATTTTTTGCGTCCAAAACCCTATCAAGCAACTTTATTTTTTGAATTTCAGAAAAATCTAATTTTCTAAATTTGTTTTCTTATGTTACAAAAAGGCGGAAAACGGAAAACTTCACATCTTCCGTTTTTCATTTTCAACCTTTTTCGTACCGTACTTGGATTTTATGTAACTATTTATAAAGATTCCCCTTTTTACCTATCCAAGTACAACCCACATAAGAAAATTTTCTTTTATTACTGGTTTTCTCTTCATCTTATCTTGGAAATTTTACTCTTATTCATCTTTTCTCATAATTTTCCCATTTTTCTTTAACTGTCATGTTTGTTGCTTTTCTGAATTTTTGTTGTTTCCTTTTTAGTTATGTCATTACTCTTTTCTTAGCTTATTTATCATCTGATCCAAGTTTAGTTTTCAAATATGCCTTCTAGTCTTTCAACCAAAACAAGAAAACAGACACCCTACACAACTACTACTATTAAGGGCCAAGAATCTCGGGACTATGTCCCCCCTCAGACAGAAAAGTCCAAACCATGGGATCCACGACTGGTTTAGGTGTTACCCTAACTACCCAACAGGAACAAGATATCAAAATGATCCCAACAGAAATGTAATAATGGGTTTTACCCTTAACATGAAAATTAAACACTTACTTGCCCTTTACTATCTAGTAGTCACCACTAGTCCTAGCTGTGTACCAACAATTATTTCAAGCAACACCCTAGGCTTTTCAATGCTTATGCATTCTACGAGAACTTACCATTATTCCAAGATAATTCTTGCTATCTATTTCATAGCCTCAAAATTTTCCCGTCTTTTCTAGGCTCTAATCCTTACCTACTCCATACTTCTTCAAAACACGGTTTCAACTTTTCATTTCACTTTTCTTTCAAAAGTTAAAAGTATCAAAACTTTATTTTCCTCATCAAAACTTACTTTTTGCCAAACTATAAAACATGTCATTTAAAAAAATGTAAATCATCACTTTTTTTTTAAATCACAAAAACTGGAGTAGATAAGGACAACTATTTCTCAATCGGGTTTATAACTTGTTCTTACCTATAAGGACGGTTCAGTCTCTTACTACAAGGTGCAAACATCTACTCTATTCATAATTTCTACACTTATTTTGTCCACCCAACAAATTTTCTTGTTAAAATAATTTATCAAAAAGGATTATCATAAGAATAGAGACTTCAAAACTTCCTTTATTAAAGATTCTTGTTATGAAATATAATAAGAAAACTAGCGAGCTATACATGCTCTATAATATGCACCTTTTACTGAGAGAATTTTATTTTAGACAAAATTTTCGCAAGAAATTACTATTCGCAAAATATACCACATTTTTATTCAAAACCCAATATGTACTTCTTTACATATTTTAAAACTATAACTTTTAAGATTAAAACTGAAAACACCATAAACCTTTTTCCCAAAACTTTTACAATTTCAAGTTCTTAAAAGTTAACAATGGGGTTAGACTCAAAGCGGGTTTAATTTTTCTAGGATTTCCTAGACACTCCCACAAAGTCAATTTTCTCAACTATATATATATATATATATATGTATATATTCCTAATCCATTTTTCTCTTTTTAACCTTTTCCAATTTATAAGGTTTTACGGCCAAATCCACTAATATGAAATATCAACATATGGGATCCTCCTTTTTCTTATTTCAAAATATATTGTACACTTTCCACCCAAATTACCTAAGGGTCTCAGATTTTCATATTTATTCCTTTAGTGTACAAAACAGTCATCCCAATTCTTACCATATTATACTCTTTATATTTAGTGGGTTCCTCTATGGATCTAGGTATATATATAATATATTTATATTTTAAAAATACAAATACGTTCACTCACTATTTATACAGGAATCCTAAACCCAGGCTCTGATACCAGGTGTAACAACCTGAATTCCGACGGATCTATATTATTTTCCAAAATTCTAATCTATCGAAACTCGTATTGGTTTTCTCTCGTATCCTGCTGAAAAGACAGAGACATAAAATATGTCAGAGCTCAGAAAATATCTCACAGCGGAATGGATAAATTATAATATAATCAAAGTATAGCCTTACCGTACTAATAATACTGCCTAACCAGTATCCAAAGCTATCATGCCTCTGCCACAAATCTAACCTGCGAGTATGTTATGAGGAGGGGGTCCGAACACAAGTTCTGGTGATTGGATTTAAACTATACACTTTGGATAATCCTACATATACCGTTCAATCATATTTTCTTATTTATTAGGTTACTTGGGTTAACATCACTCATGGCTTACACACACTTCGTACTCATTCCCTTCCCAGTGGATTAACCTAATACAATATATGGAGCTGCCCCCAATATTAAGGTACACCCTATGGTACCCCACTCGCACGGTCTCCACCATAACACCACCGAAATATACGCTGTCCCTCATTCTACGCCGGAGTGACGTACAGATCTTTATATAACAATGTTATGTTTCGCATATATCTGTTAATTCTATGCTACGTAAGCGTACGGACTGCCACCTCAGCTACATTGGCGACTGTCGTCCACCGTGGCACTTGGTATCTTCGATCGCAATTGGTATTATCGCATTAACGGACTACAACCGACATCAGGTAATTTTCCGATTCCATCACAAAGCCGATTGCGATCGTAAATGCCGACTAAGTAGCGATTGCGATCTGCAATCGTGATTTCTAAATTCTAAATTTTGATTCAGTCAGATGGACTGTTGGGACAATTTTGCACTGCGATTTTCAATGTTATAATTTTGCACTGTTGGGAGATTACACTTTGAAAAAGCCACAGATTATGTGTTCTAATTCCTCTGCTTTTGCCATAAGCATATTAGTCCTGCATGAGACCATAATTTCTAATTTCTAAATTAAGGCTCAGTCAGATACTGAAGATCATCTAAATATCATTATCTAGCAGTTTCAATGTTATATATTATCATGTCTTTCATCGGTAAATTTGGTCAAGCCCTGTCGATACAAAAAACAATCAAATATCATTATCTAGCAGTTTCTTAGACTAGGTACCTGTTGATATATGCATTTGTTACAATATTTGCCATTTAGAATCTCATGTCTTTGACAATTACAATATTTTCCATTTAATTCCTTATATAAAAATAATTTTGAATAATTTAATTTGAATTTTCTATGGATTTCTTATTTACTTTTTAATGGTTGCAGCTATAAGAATTCCTAATATACAGTATTACTTATATAACTCACTTTCCTACTTAATTATATTATTTACTTTTTAGTTATACTAACATTATGTATAGTTTTCTATGTATTTTTTTGCTCGATCGATTAAGATATTATTTCCATTCAAATCTCTATTGAACGTCATCAAGGTGCCATAGCAAGTTTCATGCAAAACAAACATCATTCACCACTTCTAGACAATAACAATTTTCTTTAAAAAAAAAAGTCATTTTCGATTGATATTTGAATTTACATTAACTTGAAGTCATATATTCGATTTTCCTTTAATTTCAGATACAGATCATCTTTTTCTACTGATAATTGAATATTTGAAATTCTATTGTCTTGAAATTATTGTTGATCTAAAAGTTCATGTTGTTATTTCTTTACAGTTTCTTATTTTTATGATATATCGATATAGAGATTTGTAGAAACAAGAGGAGGAATCACTCAGTGGCAATGTTTGAAGCCATGCATCAACCCTAGCTCTATCATAAAATGGGTTGATGCTTATATGTTTTTTGCACAATTTTGTGCTGATTGATTATATTTAAAAGGATGCTTATGGCCTAGATTTCCTTTCTCTTAGCAAACTTTCTTCGCTAACTGAAAGTTTGCCTTATAGTTTATCAACATAAGTATAGTTAATGCTGATTTTTTAGTAAAAAACAATCATCTCCAATCTATAAGGGGATTGATCAAGATTACAGTTATAGTTTTGTTCTTTTATTTTTATTTTACTCCTGTTTTAAGATCATAGGAAAGAAATTAAAAACTAAATGCTGCAAAAAAAGTTAACTGGCACATTTACAAAATCACAAAAAAATGTGTTATTTGATAAATGTATGCACGTACTTATGCTTATACAAACTAGCGCTTTTTTGCTTATACTGTTAAATTTCATTCGTCCTGTGAATCAGTTGGTTAAACAAATCATTTTTATCGTTCTGTTTTTATCTAAATACTCATTCAGGTTATGTGAAGTTTCGATATATAAATGATATGCATGAACTGCATGATTTATTTTATAACTGAGCTGTATGAATGACATACGAGACCCAAATCTTACCATAATCATTTTTTTGCAACTTAAGCGAAAAAATATATGTGGTTAATTTTCATGAAAAATGAAGGAAAACGGTTACGAAGAGCAAATGAAAGATGTAACTACTGCCTATGTTTATCCCATTTACACATTGTATTTACCAAATGCTTTTGTTTTATTTAACAAGTATGGTGTTGTAATATGTACCCAACAGGACAGAATTATTATTTTTTGGTCCAATATACATAATTCTTTTCACAACGTTATATTGTTTATTTTCCAGAATTATTTAGCAAATATGATAGAATTTAACTATAGAAGTAATTATGGCAAGCTACTTAATAGGTATTGGGATTCTATTAGAAAGTTTTACAACCGCTCAGCATGAAATGTAATATATAATATAACTCTGAAACATGTCAGTGTTATATTGTTCTAACGATGTGAAATTCGTTATGCACTATACGTGTTAAATGTTCATATTTTTCATATGTATGCAGAAAATCATTGTCAAATACCTTTCATCTGCAGGACATGAACTCGATTTGCGTAATGGTTGCAGAGTTTCCAAGTACATGAAACATTTTTTTTATATGGGAAGGGTTATAAGGGGATTCTTAACTCTTTAGAAACCTTTATACCAAAAACCGTTGGATGATCGTCTCTACCTGCCTATACAACTACCTGGCATTTGAATGGTCACTGGAAAGGTGTTCTCTTTATACTTTTTTTGTTTCATGTAATTAATCGGTACCTTCATGTTATTTTTTCATGTACTTGGAGTTTATTTCAATAAGTGTTAAGGTTGTACGAATCAATTCATTTGGATCAATGGAAAAATATGATCACATAAAGATAGAGGTAATAACAGATTGTAATCTATTGTTTTTCTTCCTGCTAATATGTAGATTTCTCCATTCACAGTTTAGGTGGTGGCGAGGTACGATACATGTTGCATCCTCATTGCTGACTGGAAAAAAAACAGTGTTGCCTCCTTTTAATTGGTAAATCCTTATTTGTTAATTTAATTATTTAGCGAAGATCATAGTTCACAACCATGGCGAAATGTGAATAAATGGTACCACTAGCAGTATCCACTAACGTCACGTGGTATGGACTACTGTTTTGATTAAAGTTAGGTTTTAATATGTTTGAATTCTTTAATCTATTTTGCAAATTTTTGTATGTTAGTTTATTCATTTCTTTATTAACAGTTTCCACTAACGTCAAGTGGTATGGACTACTGTTTTGATTAAAGTTAGGTTTTAATATGTTTGAATTCTTTAATCTGTTTTGCAAATTTTTGTGTGTTAGTTTATTCATTTTTTTATTACTATATCATTTAATTGATTTTTCATTAATTCTAATTCATTATTTCAGTTTTCTATCACAGTATCATCGTTGTTACTTATTACAGTGACTTATGTAGCAGGGAGATTTTCTGAAAGGAATATAAATTGCTCAATGGGAAAAACTTGATGTCTGTTAATTACAATGCGGGTACTTTGCAATATTCTACTTCAGTATTTTTCGCTTCCTATCTTCTTCATAGCCATCATTTTATCAACTCCATCTTCAAAGTTTCTGTCAAATCCTCTTTCACCCATGTTGCCAAGCCACTAAACATTATTGGGCAATAAACCAAAAAAGGTTAAAAATAACAAGGAAAATGCGTCCACGTGCTACAGATTTATAAAAATAAGAGGTCCCTTAAAACTTCAACTTACACGTGGTTAATAATATTACTTCAGTTATATTTCCTGTTGGAAGTCCATCTTTTACGACTAAGATCTACGACAATCGTGCAATATTATACAAAAAGAGGAATTGTTAGAAAGATGTTCAAACCTTGGATGCACAATAACAGGAGTTATGAAGATGCATAAATAATGCAAGGGGATTTGCCTTCATTGCCAACCTCAGATTCAGCAAGATAACAATCGTTTTAGGTATGCAAGATCATATTTTGGTGGTCATATTTCGCTCAAATCAACTTTTTTTGTCCATTGAGATGTGAATTATGGCTATTTATCATTGTGTTCTACTGGCAACTCTTATAGTTGCCTACTGGCAACTCTTATAGTTGCCTACAAATAATAAAAATAATCCTAGACAAGTGATTTCTGGATTGCTCATAATCTCGTTTATGCGCAAATGTCGTGATGCTGAATGAACTCTCATGTGATTAATTGTTAATCAATATAATAAATCAAGTTAGTTATTTTAATGACCAGCCTATAGAATTGTTTTATACATATATAATTTGTTTATAACATCAAATGAAAAACGTATGTACAAGTAAAATAATTGTTAGCGCCATATAAAATAGGGCTAGAACTATTAAATTTAAAATTATAGGTGAAAATATAGTATCAATTATTCTTTACTTCAAAAAAATTATTTCTATTCCAATAAGGGTCAAGAGATATAATGAGATGGTAACAGTATCACCATGCCATTAGGAAGAAGTCAGAATTGGACATTGTGCTTTACCTTAGTTAGTACTTGGTGTAATATATTTGAGCATTTTGTTGTCTGAAATAACTCTTTTTTTTTTGAGAAAGTGGCTTTGAGGTTAAAATATTAGTATTTACTTTATTCATCCATATATACACTTTATTAGCTTTGATTATATTAACATGAATTGATCTATCTTTATTGACTAAGTATATATGTACAATTCTGCCATTCCTTCAGCTGATTTTTTTTTGTTATAGTGGCGATTTCAATTCCTAAACTATAGGAGAATAATTGATTAATTGCAACGACAGACCAAAAAATGATACAATTCTATAATGGAGAGTGATTCTATTGAAGGAAGCGAGCAGAACAGTTGAGCAATGTGCTGAAACCATGTAATGAAATGTTGACAATGAGTGGTCATGCATGAGAACAAATGGCCGAGACAAGCAGTAATGCTTTAGAGGTTGCTGCTGTGCAGGAAGTGGTACTGGTGATGCTTCAAGCCAAGGAGATGCTATTGATGCACTATAATCCAAAAGTAGTAGTGATGCTAGGAAGAGTATGACTGGAAACTGCAAGTAGCAATGAAGAGACCCAAAGAATAGTGGATGAAAGTCGGAGCGAGGTTCAATGTTGTTGCGTAATGGGGTACGCTGCATATACATGTTATTCTTACCGTCTACCAGAGTTGTGATGCAAGGAGATAATCTATGTATTTGCAGCTTGCTGGGCTGAGCATGCCAACTGCAATTGGGAAGCCTGTAATATCATAGAGGCATTTGTATCAAGCATTATTTTATTTTATTTTATTTTATTTATTTATGGCATTGTAAACTAATTTATTTCCCTTTTCATCTTAACCTGGATGATATTTCTACATATTTTCTTTTATACTTCATGTGAGCACAATATTATAATTATGTTCCAATAAAAATATTTTCAATGGACTGTTGAATTAATTTGTTTATTCAATATTATAATGATTGATAGGTTACAATTTTTCCTATCATTTAAACATGCTGACTCAAACAGGTCAGGTTAGTAGGTAGCATTCTACGTAGACGCTGAACAAAATAGTCAACATTCAGTCAAACCGTGCAGTCCACGACTTTCATCTTCTTTATATTCAGTAGGATTTTTTTTCGATTTGACCATCTTTAGAAAACTAATCACTGAATTAGTCCGGTTTGAAACTTATTACGGTCATAGCCTGGTTTTGGCCTTGGAAGCAAAAACAGTTATTTTATACTAGCGTCATTCGAGATGGCGCAATACAATTTTTTTATTTTGTGCGGCATCTCAAATGGAGCACCTTGAGGCATCTCAAATGGAGCACCTTGCAGCATCTCAAATGGAGCACAATTTTTTTATATTGTGCGTCATCTCAAATGAAGCACCTTGCGCCATCTCAAATGAAGCAAATAAAAATAACCGTTTTGGCTGATGTGACCAAAACCAGGCTACGGCCGTTATAAGTTTTAAAACTAGGTTATTTCAGTAATAAGTTTTTAAAAGGTGGCCGAATCAAAAAAAAATCCTATTCAGTAATGTTACATATACAAGACTACACTCTACCTATGGCAGGAGTTAAACTCTATATCCAAACCAATTCTCCTTTCGATTCGCTTTTCGTTATTTCAGAAAATTGGCACCTGTTATGCATGACATGTGCTGCCTTGGTTCCATTATTATTGGTGTTGATGCATCTTTATTTTTCACTTAAATGAGGAAGAGGGAGAAACACATGACTTCCCATAAATTGCGTTGGATTTGTGAAAAGGTGGCAAGATAAGATGAACAATCAGTTTGTAAGCATGCATCTTGCGTATATATCTACAACTCCAGGCTATCATGCATAGTGTTAGGTGGTTGATAGACATGAAATGAAAGAATGGATTCATAAGTGAGAAGAAGTGTAAAGTTATATAATTATAACGGAATACCAATTTTTTGCTAAAATAAACATTGACCGTAAATCCTTTGAAAGTCCATGATTTTACATGAATTGTGCTACATATAAAAAACGTTTTTGCACATGTCCAACAACGTGCCTAAATACTAAAGTGTGCACTGAGTTATTATATGATGGAAGATTCTTAGATATTTATAGTTAAATCTTTTTTCTAATAAACCATTTGGCATCTTAACACCTGCTTCCTACATACAAAATTATATATGAATTTTGCTCTTCGGATTAATGTCTTCTTTTGAGAATTTTGTTTGTAGGAAGCAATAGTTGAAGGGTAAGGCCTTGAAATATGAACGGTGGTGGCACAAGGAAGGAAAAAAACTAAACACCATCAAAATGATAAATCTAGTGTAATGCTAAAAGCACCCATAAATGTGCTACTTAATACCATTGAAAAATTTAATTAGTGCTAATTAATTCATATGCTTTTTAATACCACATTTATTTCTCCATTCAGGTCCTAGTAACCTAACAAAACATTTGCTCTTCCTTCTCATTCACGTAAGTTTAAAATTTCGGATCACAATACCCTAATTTTCACGTCTTCTCTCTGATCATCATGCGGCAAAGACTAAAAATGGAAAGCAATACACCAAAAGCAAAACGGTATTATTCCAACCGTACTATTCCAACCAGTTCTCAAGCCTAATATTCACTTCATGTTGCCATGTGTCTTCGTGTTTTATTTTCATGTGCAAGCCATCAGATGCCATGCGTTTTACATTTACTTGTGTTATTTAGAATTTCCATGTAGAAAGAATAAAATAAAGGGATACATGCATAAGTTGTTTACAGGAGCCATGAAAAACAATGAATGGGTGCCTCCCTGTTGCCTGCGTTTCTGTTATATACATATAGGGGAATAAAATTTAAATGCTAAGGAAACAAAAGGCCAATGTACTAAATTCAAGGAAATGGTGTATGGTATTGTGTAGCCTGGTCATGGTATTGTGTAGCATGTTTGAGTTATTTTTAAGGTGACCTTTAGTTATGGTATTATGCAGCATATTTCTGGGTGCTTTTAGCACTACACTAAATCTAGTATTAAGGACAAGGAGCTTCTTTAAAAAGGTAATTTCAGGGCCGGTCCTAGGTGTTTTGCTACCTAAAGCCAATCGCGGAATCAAGACCCTATGCAAACTAAAGTTGTTATTGTTAATTAAATCATAAAAATTGTTTGTCCAAAATGTTTTCAATAAAAAAATCTTTTACTATTCAATTTGACTTTAAAACATTAATTACAAATTTAACAATTATTCATGAATAATTTCTATATTAACTATCATTCTTCCACAGTTTATGAATTATATGTCAAGACTAACTTAATCTAAGATATTTAATCCAATCTTGGGTAAAATAGTAAAAAAATTCCTCGAATAAAAAATTTCAAACTCTAAACTGCAATTTTCATTCACATGCACACTTAGCATGTTTCTATACTACAGAACTTTCCATACACATTTTGACTAGAATGAAGAATTAGGAATATAGGAGCATCAAGAAAATTAAATTAGATAACATTTAAAGCACATTAATATTTGTCACACGAAAGTGACTATTGAATTGAACAAACACAATCAAAATTGCCCAAATTTATTATATCATTGGCAACACAAATTAGAAGACTTGAATGTAAGAAACGAAACTGAATTAGGATATTTAAAAGAAAATGGATAGTGAGTTCCATTAAATAATAGAAAAAATTTCAACCAACCTTCGTATGTAGATCTGCGATATACACAATTACATCTCCACTCAATCAAGGAGACATGGTCCTTTGAAACAAACATTGATGTAGGAAGGTCCTTATCGGCCGTCGTGGTTATTGTTTTGATAATCCAGTTTGTCTCCTTTTTTAACCCGTAATTGCAGTTTATATCAATGTGTAGTGACAATTTTATGGAGTGGTGCCCTAATTTTTTGGGAGGCCCAAAGCAGGTGCTTTGCCCACTTTACCCAAGAGCTGGCCTTGGGTACTTTTACATATATATTTCCACTTTGATGTAAAAAAAAAAAGTTATAAATACTCTCCATTATGTGCAGATAGCATAATCGATGTAGATTATGCCATTACGTGAAAGCTTTAAAATTCAAAGCGTTGATCATAGGAGGGGCAATATAAAACCTGATAAGGTAGAAAAAGAAACGTTATCACCTTCACATGATTATCATTTAAATGTTTAACTACACAATAAATGTATTTACACTGAGTATTAATATAATATCAAAATACGTAGAGAAAGCATCGATAAATTAACTTGACATAAGCTCATGAACAAAGTAGTTGACAAAATAATCGGTTTAAACTAAAATTGGTACATAAAACATTATTGTTTGTTATAAGTTGGATTTGACTATTCGTGTACGTTGAACAAATTCATGTGACAATTCAATGCGCTGGCTATATCTGAATGTGTTAATATGGTAAGCGATCATTTCACCGATTTTATTGTCATTTTTTTAAATAGCTATGCTATGAAATATGGACCGACAATCAAATGGAGATTCGTCTAGACTTGCATATATACTCGTATTTATTAACTAATTTCCAAATAGTCATGTTTTCATTCGAACCCCAAATCGAACCCAACGACTGTCGCCCCTAGCCAAATACCCCCATTCCGAACACAATGGGATATGTCCTGTAAGCCAATTCGACCGTTTCGATCAGTTTTCATCACAATTAAAATATAAATTAATATAACGTTCAAAATTGATTTCAATGTACATTTAATTTACCGGGGCCATATATTGACTCCAAAAATTCCCGAAAAATAAATCTAGCTATGTTTAGACGATACGGTCCGAACAAAACTAATTTCATCGAATTTGGAGACCGTTTGAAAAACGGTCATTTTCCAGTCGATTAAATTCAAATTGAAATTACCAAACACGTTTTAATTCACCACTCTCACATATTAATTCCAAAAATTATGAAAATTGGAATCTAGAAATAATTTGACATTCCGGATCCAACAAAAGTGGTTCCGTCAAAAACGGAGGTCATTTGCAAAGTGGCTATTTTTAAGGGCTATATATTAATTAAAATATATATAAATTCCATAGCGACTATTTTAAATTTTAAACTGGACATAACATTCAATTTATATTATAAGATCTCAATTTTTCACATTCGTTAGAAAGATATAATTAAACAGATTCAAATATTTCTGGTTTGACCGAAATCCGATTTATTTTAAATTCTGTACATTCAATTGAAATATAAAATCGAATTTTCAAACAACCGCGCCATTTCAGGCTCGTTATATAATTAAAATAAATTTATACGTTCTAACTTCGATTGAAATAAATTTTTAGTTGTTATTATTTAAAATAATTCATTTTAAATATTCAAAATCCATTAAAATTGCTAAAATAAAATTTTTAAATTGGTTTTGAAAATCCGGGTTGTTACGATCAAAATTATTTCCCAGCGACCGAAGTGAGTTCAATATTATAACATCTTCAATACACATATTTAAACATTTCCATTTTGAAATTATTTCAAAATACCATTCACAATGGTTGTAAAACAATTTAAAATCTCCCAGGATTTCAAAATTATCATATATTTAATCCAAATTCATTTATAAACACTTTTCCAACTTTTAGGAATTTTAATTCCTATTCTGATTTTAATTTCAGATTTAATTCATTTCATTGCACTTATACGACTTTTATTTGGTTATATATATAACCATTCCAAATATAATATTATTCGATTATAACAACCAACACATCCAATATACGATAATAATTTCAATATTAAACATTCTTTTATATCAAAATATAATTTGGGTAAAATTATTCATTTACCCTCCTTTCAAAACATACCCTGTCGGTTCATCGTATTTAAGTGTTTAGAAACTCCTACCGATATAGTGGATCAAACTGATCGACCAGAACTAATAAACAACTCAACCAATAAATCACCACAATATAAAACCATTTTTATAAAATCTACAAATATGCTCTCTCGTATATATACACTCAACTCAATCTAGGGTATTACTAACCCTATATCTATTGAGTTACGCCACAGAGCCAAGATAATCTTTTAACCTTCAGCTCTGATACCACTGTAACGACCCTAATTTTTGACCCAGAAAATCAACATAAAACCCATGTCGACTATTCAGACATTAAACATCCCAAATCATTAATAGAAAGAAGTTAGAGGGTGAGAAATAGATAAGATAGAAGTAAGAATAGAAGAAGACGAAGAACATAACAACAGAATCAGAGTAACACGAATCTCACAACGAAATGAATAAATATATTATATAACTTAACTTTGAAATAAAACCAATATCTGTATACAATACCATTATCGGGGTACAACACTTACAACACAGCGGAAATAGCAATAGCTAATAAACTCCTGAAGCCTCCTGCTCCGGCTCTCCTAGTATATCTGTAAAATCCCGACTACTTGACTGCCTGTACAAAATTGGGTACCCAAGAGTTTAGGGAAAACAAAACAAAATAAACTCTGGGTCAGTCATGGGACTGGTGTGAGTAAACAATTTAAAACAGTTTGAGAAAATAAACGATATCTCATAAGACCACGCCGTATGACACGAAACAGGTTTTTCCCTTATGAGAATCCAAAACACTTGCTTTAACTTTCAAAATCCTTTTGAAAGAAACGATAATCTTTATATCAAAACTTTCTTTTGATATTGTAATAATGTCTATCAACCACAACTAAATAATCATTAGCAGAACGCTTTCATTTCACGTTCCACATACATAATATATAATCAAAAACCGTTGGCGCTTATTGGGTAATGAATTCCAACTGGTAAGGTATGGGACCACCTTCCGACAGTGTATCTCCAGAGAGGAATACACCGGGTTCAACAAGAACATCTTGTAACCCAGACTAAACATGATCGGTCACTCATGTCGCTTGAGTGTACCGAATGTATTATCACCAACGGTTGGGATCAGCAAGCGTTTCCCTAAAAGGGACAACATCGAAATAGTTTAAAGAAGCAAATGGATTTTCTCTAGATCAGGTGACAATACACCGTAATTGACAGCTAACCACTTAGCTATGCGACCTACCTGATTTTATACCATTTCTCGGTTGTGAGGCTAGAGGCCATAACGCACAGATCACACCTTTATTTACTTTGAATGTCACATCGCCATACCCGCCAAGTCACAAATTGATTTCCCCAAACATACCACGGGTATACAGCTAAGAGAAACGAATTCCTCCGCCACCAAACGTAAATACGTTTGAAGAGATCAACTTACGCGATCTATTAAATATACTCTGTCCGACATTCTTCCATACAGGTTGTCCTGGGACTGGACAAACTGAAGGCACTATTCTATAAATCTATCTTCGGAAATTTCTACCAAGGATTGTCAGAACAGCCCTTGCATAAACCCCATCTTCAATTATCTTCATCATATTTGATTCGCAACGCTAATGCCCATACGGAGTGGTTTTCAGATAATAAATCTGATCCCGGTCTCTCCGTATTGACGACGGAAAAATGGTCAAAACTTTGATAATCGGTTATTTTACTATCATAGGAAAACATCCATACACACAACGATCTTATTTCCAAATGGAAATCTTATCGATCAATAATCAATCAACATTTTTCCCATTAAATTAATTTATCATTAATTTATTCATTTCCCCATTTCCCGTTTCCATATATTCATAAATCCTTATTTTCTAAATTTAGAAAATATACGTTATTACCACTGGAAAACATTTCCATTTCTTATTCATGCATCACTATCCTCCCACATCTATCAGTCTCTAACTGTAAACTAGTAAGAGAATAATTCCCTGAATATCAACCCCGAAGGCCGAAACCAACATCAGATTGATACCTAGAAAGCTGTTCAACATAACTAATCTCCAGTCAATTTCTAATTTCCTTAACTCCGTTTCTTACCTTCTTATCAAATCATTTCTTAAACAACTCTTGGATTCGGTTTACGAATCCAATTCTTTTATGAAAAACATTGGTTGTAACGATAACGTTACAATCCATACTTTCAAAATATCTAACTTCAAAATATAACTTTTATTCATTAATTTGAATAAATAATAATTAATTAATTTATTAAATAAATAAATAAATTTTGATTTGAAAACCGGAAAGTAAATAGTACTTTCCTACATTTGATATAGTCGAAATCTAATGCATAATTCTCTCTCGAATAATCTCTATTCGATAACTCTCCTTCGAATAATCGTTATTCGATGAACTCTCTTTCGAATAACCTATATTCGATTAACTCTCTTCGAATAACTTATATTCGATTAACTTTCTTCAAATAATTTATATTCGATTTACTCTCTTCGAATAACTTATATTCGATTTACTCTCTTTGAATAACTTATATTTGATTAACTCTCTTCGAATAAGTTATATTCGATTAACTCTATTCGAATAATTTATATTAGATTAACTCTCTTTTTAAATTCCTATTTCAAAACCCAGTTTCCTTTATAATATTTTTCATTTCGCAGAATATTTACTTAAATCCCTTATTCACATCAAATGCGAAAAATATTTCTTTTATCAAATCAAAAAGTTTGATTTCGCATTTAAAAACAATATCCCAATTCCAAATTCTGTTTATACTTATATTTATAGACTATCCATAAAAATCTTATTTATAACTCCCTTTACAACTGCTACGTTCACATTCGATTTCAAATATCGGTGTTGAAACCAATTTTACTTCTCTATATAATTTCAGACTTATATATACCATTTATCAAATGATAAATACTTTTATTTAATTTATAAAACATTATTTATAAATGAATCTTCTCAATTTATCTGTTAAAACAGATTCTTTTTAAAATCGACTTTAATCCATCTTCTCGTAGTTCTTTTATATCTCACCAATTTCCTTTTATAATTATATTTATTTCCCAAATAATTCCTTTTGTAATTCTATTTATTTTACAAATATTTCTATTTCAATCCTATTTGTTTTCCAAATATTTCCATTTCAATTCTATTTGTTTTCCAAATATTTCTATTTCAATTCTATTTGTTTTCCAAATATTTCTATTTCAATTCTATTTGTTTTACAAATATTTCCTTTTTCCATTCTATTTGTTTTCCAAATATTTCCATTTCAATTCTATTTGTTTTAGAAATATTTTTGTTTCAATTCTATTTGTTTTACAAATATTTCCTTTTTCAATTCTATTTGTTTTCCAAATATTTCCATTTCAATTCTATTTGTTTTACAAATATTTCTATTTCAATTCTATTTGTTTTCCAGATATTTCTATTTCAATATACACTTTGAAATTTCCCTTTTTACATTCCAGTAATACTTATGGTATTTAAAATACCAAATAAAAAGGCCAGTATCATCCAATTACATCATAATCCATCACAGATCATATATCACAATATATGAAAAAAAACTATATATAAATATTGAGGAATCCAGTTGGATCCCTCCAACCTGTTTCCCTACATCAATAGATGTTAAACAATATAAATAACATCAATTTCATTTTAATATGAAATATTCTGATAAACAGTTCGTCCAAACAGTCAACACACAACAATCAACCATCATTTATAAATTCTAAAAATATGTTATAAAAATATAAACTGGGCAGAGTTAGTGAGTTTTACTCACATTGGTGGGTTTATCATTAAATAACGATAATCGTCGTTGATTCAGATCAGGCAATTTATTTCACTATAAATTGTAACGAGCTTCAATTCACTCCCACTCAGTTCCATTGTGTAGCCACCGTTCATACCATCCCAACGGATCTTGTTTTGCTGAATTCCGTTAACATATGAATAAGATACGATAAATTAAAGTTAATACATCAACCTATTTGGATTTAAACTTAATTTAATTTCTAAGATGGGCCTTTACCCTTTGATTAGGCCCAACCATCCGAGTTAAAACAACTCGCCCTCATTCCATCTTCTACCCCATTTCAGACCTTTTCAACCGCTCATTTCTTCTATGATACTTAGACCGCACCATTCACCATTTAGAGCACATATAAACTTCGACATCTCCATCTTCCATCAATAAATTTACCCACCGATCACTCTTCTTGTCGCATCCTCCTCCTTCCATCATAACAAACGAAAACCAGCGGCTCCATTTAGCCATTAACGTGATCCTTCCACCATCTTATCTCGCTCTCTACCTCACTAGAAATTGAAACAAAAATGACAAAACCTTCCTCTCCATCTCCTCTTCAACTCCACGTACTTATCCTCCAACTCGCAGACTTCTCGCACCCTCACGTTCTCAGGCAAATGCACGCAATACAGATGAACCATCGACACTTTTTCTCTCATGATTCCACGAAAACCTGCGTACACCCTCCCCATCTCACCAAAAACTCAAATATGCACTTGAATATACGAATTAAAGCCTCGATCTCCTGTAAAACTCAACCCTAGCCCATTTGAAACCCACGCCTGTTAAATACAGCTACCTAGAGTATCATGAAACCCAACAAAACTTAGACTAGATCGAAGAGAATAACAAGAGGATTACATATATATATATATATATATATAATTCATAAATTATAGGATTTTATTTCCATTTGTTTGGATTATTCTAAGTCATGAATTTACTGTTTGGATTTCAACCTGGGTGGCGGCAGTGGAATTTGACCAGGGAAGAATTTTTAATAAGGGTTTGGGTAGGATTGTTTTTTATAGGATAAGTTTTATATTTTTATATTCGAATATTTTATTAAATTTTAATGAATCGTTACCTCCGTTAAGTGTTTAAAAATTCGTATGATCACATACGATACCCAATTCTGATGAAAATGGACATGCAACTACAGTTCGACATTACGGACCCAACGAAACTTGTTCCGTCGAATTTCGACTTCGTTTGCTCACACAACGTATTTTTAAAGTCAAATTATTGACTATTTTCCACATTAAAATCCCGTACGGCCACATAATGAATCCAAAAATCACGAAAATTGAAATCTAACAATAATTTAATATTCCAGATCCAACAAAATTTATTTTGTCGAAAACGGAGGTCGTTTGAAAAAATGGCTATTTTTAAAGCTCCAAATAAACCCATTTAAATACTAATATATTTAAAAACAATTTAATTAAATATTAATAAATTAATATTATCGTATATATTCACATAGAATATCATCTAGCTCCAAAATAAATATATCTGACTTTATAACTTGATATTTCAAATCCAGGTTAAATCGCTATTCAATATATAATAATAATCCATTTATTGTACAAATAAATCGTTATAAATTATAAACGAATTCCATATCGACTATTTAAAAATTTTATTTGGACATAACTCACAAACTGCACGACGAAATCTCGATTTTTCTCTTCCATTAGAAAAATATACTTCACCAGCTCCGAACGTTTCTTGTTTCACAGAAATCCGACCAAAAACGGATTCTGTATATTCGTTTGAAGTTCGAATCGCCAAATTACGAACTGCCGCCCCATTTCGAGCTCGATTATAATTATAATATAATTTATATGTTTTAATGCCGTTTATTAAATAAAATCGTTATTATAAGTCAATTCTAAACTGAATTAAATTAGTTAAATCATCTGATTCACACAACATTGCGAATTCTACTATTTTCGACAATTTCGAAAATTAAATATATTATTTAATTATTAATATTAATTAAACATTCAATATTATTTAATTAAACAATCAGTTATATCTCTAAATCACTATTTAAATAATTAAATAAATTGATTATTATACCGTAAAAATACGGGACGTTACACCCGTCTTCCCCACATCGGACACTGATAGCCTTTACATCAAATAATTCAACCATTCATCCATGGAAATCAGAGCACCCATTCAATCATGGAAAACACTCCTAACTTCCAGATTACATATATATCATGTAATCGAATTCAACATTCCTCAAGTACAAGCCCCAGAGACCTAAACCAATATCAAACAAGCACCCAAGGAACACCTCCTTTGACGTTGGACGACCTACATGAGACGGCACATACTGAACAAACAATCACCCATGACTGACTCTGGCTATCACCGCCAATCCTGCTTTGAAACCATCGTTAATCGTATGACGACCAACCTTGCCATATGTTAAGGGCTAATGGTAAACCCCGGTTCTAGCATAAACTCCATACGCCTTTCAACGATATATGCATGTCCAACCTTCGCAACTAGGCCTTTCAACGATACCCAGGGTACTCGACCTACAACCGGTCTTTTAGACGTCTCTAGTGTACCCCTGCTTCGAGCCTGCTAGAAATTACGACAACGGTAATCTCTCGGCCTTCGTATCTCTAGTCATCCAACCCGATGACTCTTCATAGCCCAAGCAACCTTCTCGAGCAACCATTATCCACCAACTCACGACCTTTGAGTTGCCTTCCCATTCGTTGCTTTCATCGATCAACGAACACCTTCAAACACTTCGAACGTTCCCACTTGAATTCAAGCCGAAGATATAACCATCGATGACTCAAAAACAAGCTTCATTCAGTCGACATTCTTTAGCTCTTGAACCCCTTAGATCTTACTTCTTAGTTCTTGCTCCTTAGGTCTTACCCCTTAGGTCTTAAAACAACCCAAGGCCAGGAAAAATGACCCACAGCCTGGGAAAACGTCTCAAAGCCAGGAAAAACGACCCAGAGCTAGGAAAAACGACCCAAAGCTTGGAAAAACGACCCAAAGCCAAGAAAAACGACCCAAAGTCAGGAAAAACAACACAAAACTTAAAAAAACGACCCAAAGCCAGGAAAAACGACCCAAAGCGAGGAAAAACGACCCAAAGCCAGGAAAAACGACCAAAGCCAGGAAAAACGACCCAAAGCCAGGAAAAATGACCCAAAGTCTGATCTGACCAAAACAGCTTCAAACTTGACCAAATCTTCACCAAAGGACTACAACGATTCAACCGGTTCATCCAAATCATCCAATTCAATCATAAGCACTTTATGAAACCATTCACAACATCAAAATGACACCTATTCATCATAATCATGTGAAATTCACCACAAATCATGTTAAATATATGAATGAACAAATTAATGGATCTAACTTGCATTAACATATGAATTAACATAGAAATTACCGGTTTTAGGTTACTAGATTGGATCCTATGGTGATTCATATGAAAATATACTTATCATGATGTAGATCTAGGCGAAAACAACTCTAAATGATGAAAAGTAAGATCAAACACCCATATACTTGATTGAATCCGCGTGAAAGATGCATATCACTCACCAATCCTTCGATCTTGCTTAGAAATGAAGAAATATGGATTCGAACAGCAGAGAGCTTGCTTTAGTCCGCTCGATTTTATGAAATCTCCCTTGAAACGGTGTAGATCTAACCTCAAATGGTGTAGATATTCGATTCTCTCAGCTTTAATGGTAGAAAGGATGAAGGAATGGAGGATCCCTTGGCTCTTCCAAATGAGAGAATGGAGAAAGTAAACTCTTTCCCATGCCTCTTATCCCCTATTTATAGCCTTCCACCAGTGCACTAATAGGCCTCTCCAAATCAGCCCATTATGGCTTACCAAACATGGACAACCAACTATTGAACCTTAAAACAACGATTTCTCCCAAAATTCTGAACCAAAACTTTAATGTAATCATCCTACAGAAAGACAATCATCATTTCCTTTCTAATGGTACAGGTCTTACCACCTGATTTGACCTGAGTCAAAAGTTATTCCCTGTACAAGACCGACAGGGGAAAAATAGTCACAAACAAAATTGGTAAAAATTATGGACATGTATCACATCCCCATAAGCCACATATTAAAATATGAGAATGATCCAACCCTCAGGGAATAAAATAAAAATATTTTACGATCCTCCGATGCGTAAAATGTGGGCTGTTACATTCTCCCCTCATTAGAAATTTCGCCCCCGAAATTCCAACAACCACAACAATTCAGCATGCCTATCACTCATGAGCAGCCAATTCTATCACCCAAACTAGCAGCCATCAAACCATGCATCCATAGCCTTATCCTAGCATGCAAAATTCTAAAAACATAATAGTGCAAGTTACAGTGATGTAAGGTGACACGTTACTAATGGGTCATACCGACGAAGAGTTCTGGATGGGTCGCCTTCATGCTCTCTTCCATATCCCATGTACAATCGTCGCCCTCCTCACTCAATTGTACCTTGACTAGCTTAACTGTCTTCCTCCTAAGCTGCTTCTTGTCATTCCCCACAACACGAAGTGGCTTAAGAGGTCTTGCAACTGCGGCCTCTACTTCTAGGTCTTTGTATTGCTCTGGAGGTACCACCAAATTCGAATCATGCATGAACTTCCGTAGAAACGACACATGGAAAAAATTATGCACACTCGACATCTTCTCGGGTAACTCCAATCTATACGTGGGCTTTCCTATTCACTCGACTATCGGAAATGGTCCAACGAACCTAGGAGCCAACTTCCCTTTACATCCAAATCGAACCACATGCTTCAATGGAGAAATCTTCACTAAAACCATGTCGCCTACGTCGAATTTCAAATCTTTTCGACGCTTATCAGCATAACTCTTTTGATGATCTCGGGTTGCCTTCATTCGTTGCCGAACAATCTCGATACAATCCGAGGTTTCTCTTATCATCTCTGGCCCAAGTATCAACTTATCTCCAGTCTCTAACCAACAAGCTGGAGAATTGCATGGTCTTCCATACAACGCCTCATATGGTGCCATCCTAATGCTCGACTAGTACCTGTTGTTATATGCAAACTCAACTAGATGTAGATGGCCTTCCCACGATCGTCCGAAATCTAACACACAAGCCCTCAGGAGATCTTCCAAAACTCGATTGACTCTCTCGGTCTGACCATTAGTTTGGGGATGATAAGTAGTATTCAAACATAACTCGGTTCCCAAAGCTTCTTGCAAACTTTTCCAAAATCCACTCGTAAACAATGGATCTCGGCCACTCACTATACTCTTTGGGATACCATGGAATCGAACTATCCATTTCACATAAAGTTCAGCCAATTTCGATGACGTCCTAGTCGATCTGACAGGATTGAACCTTGCACTTTTGGTCAAGCGATCCACGATAACCCAAATTCCTTCGTTTCCTGCCCTCGTTCCAGGTAATCCGTCGATAAAGTCCATCGATATCTGTTCCCACTTCCACATAGGAACTTCCAATGGTTGAAGCAATCCACTCGGCTTCTTCTATTCAACTTTCACCAACTGACATTACATGCATTTGGAAACGAACTTTCCAATAACTCGCTTCATCCCTTCCAAGTAGTATACTTGCTTCATGTCTTGTTACATCTTATTACCACCGGGATGAATTGTCAACTTCGAGTGATGACATTTCCGTCAGAACCTCATCCCTCAATCCGTCGATCTCAAGAACAACTAATCACCCTTGCTTTCGAAGCCAACCTTCTTGATCGACTTCGAACTCTTTATCTTCTGGTTCCAACTTCTGGACAAACTCGACAAGCTTTGCAACACGCTTTTGGCTCTCGCTAATCCTTTCGACGAGAGTAGGTTTTATCGCTAAGCTTGCAAACATTTCAGGTTCCAATTCACACCTTGGCCTGAAATCAAACCCCGCCAAGTACTCGAGGCTTTTCCATTCTGAAAACATCGCTCCCAAAATTGCATGTCTTCGACTCAACGCATTTGTTGTCGCGTTGCCTTTGCTAGGAGTATAGGTTATACCAAAATCATATGACGCCAGAAACTCTAGCCACCTTTGTTGCCGAAGATTTAAATTCTTTTGGTAGAAAAGATACTTCAACGACTTGTGATCCGTGAACAACTCGAATCAGACTCCCAACAGGTAATGTCTCCACATCTTCAGAGCAAACACAATCGCTGCCAACTCTAAATCATGAGTTGGATAATTCATTTCATGCAGCTTCAGCTGTCGACTCGCATAGGCCACAATCTTATCCTTCTGCATTAGCACTGGGTCACAATCATGAGCAAACACAATCCACATCTTCAGGGCACCCAAGAGTTTAGGGTAAAGCAAAACAAAACAAACTCTGGGTCAGTCATGGGACTGGTGTGAGTAAAAAAATTTAAAACAGTTTGAGCAATTAGACGATATCTCATAAGACCACGCCATATAACGGAACAGGGTTTTCCCTTATGAGAATCCAAAATAATCTTTATATCAAAATTCTTTCGATATTATAATAGTGTCTATCAATCACAATATAATAATCATCTAGCAGAAACGCTTTCATCTCACGTTCTACATACATAGTATACAATCAAAACCACGAGCACTTATTGGATAATGAATTTTCAACTATGACAAGGTATGGAACCTCCTTTTGATAGTGTACCTCTAGAGAGGAATACACTGGGTTCAACAAGAACATCTTGCAACCCGGCCACACATGACCGACCACTCATTTCGCTTGAGTGTATTGAATGTATATAACCAATGGTTGGGATTAGCAACCGTTTCCCGAATGGGACATCATCGAATAGATTAAAGAATGAAATGAATATCTCTAGATAGGTGATAATACACCCTAATGGAAGCAATCCACATAGCCATGCTGCCTGCCCGATTATTGTCATTTCCCGATTGTGAAGCTAGAGGCCACGCTTATCTCTGACAGATCACACATTTATTCACTTTGAATGTCACATCGTCATACCTGCAAAATCACAAATTGATTTCCCCAAAAATACAATGGGTATACAGCTAAGGGAAACGAATTCCTCCGCCACCAAACGTATATACGTTTGAAGAGATCAACTTATGCGATCTATTAAATATACTCTGTCAGACATTCTTCCATACAGGTCGTCCTGGGACTGGACAAACCGAAGGCACTATTCTGTAAATCCATCTTAGGCAATTGCTACCTAGGATCATCAGAACAGCCCTTGCATAACTCCGTTTTCAATTTTCTTCATCATATTTGATTCGCAACGCTAACGCCTATACAGAGTAGTTTTCAGGTCATGAATCTGATTCCGGTCTCTCCGTATTGACGACGGAAAAATGGTCAAAAACTTCAATAGTCAGTGAGTTAACAATCAAAGAAAAATACGTGTGCAAACAACGATATTATTCCAGCTGGAAATTCTATCGATCAATCGTCAATCAACATTTTCTCCTTTTAAATTAATTAATCAATAATTTATTTATTTACCCCTTCCTGTTTCCATATGTATATTCGGAAATTATTATTTCTTAGATTTAGAAAATATTTTAATCATTGGAAAACATTTCTGATTCTTAACTGGAAAACATTTCCAAAACTCCTTCATTGGATTTAAATAGATGTTTAAATAAAACATCGCTATGCCAACTCAAACCATTACACTCATTAACTAAATTCTCTTAACCAATCTTTACTATCGAACCTTAACCATTCCCTAGTTAAAAATGAAGTCAATCAAGTTGGGGTATAACTACCTCTCAGACCTTAACTGAACAACATTTCTAACCTCGAAATAGACAAAGTTCTCCCTTTAAATCTTTAACAAACTTCCTTATGTAACTCTCGGATTCTATTTACGAATCTGCTTCCTTTACAGAAATCATTTGATTTTAACAATAGTATTATAATCCCATGCTTCTGAACTATAATAAATTAAATATAACTTTTATTCTTAATTCGAACAATAAAACAAACACTAATTTATTAATATATACCCTTGGTTTAAAAACCGAAAAGTAAATACTACTTTCCCGAATTCGATGTAATTGAATTCGACACGTAACTGTCTTTCGAGTAATCTCTATTCGATTAACTCTTTAGAATAATTTATATTTGATTAACTAAATTTCAAATAACTATATTCGATAAATTCTCTTTCGAATGACTTACATTCGATTAGCTCACTTCGAATAACTAACATTCTATTAACTCACTTTGAATAACTAATATTCGATAACCTCACTTCGAATAACTAATATTCGATTAACTCACTTCAAATAACTCTAACTCCATTAACTCTAATCGATTAACTCTAACTCGATTAACTCTAATAGATTAACTCTAACTCTATTTACCCTAATCGATTAACTCATTTATATAATCCATCAAGTTTGATTTCGTATTTTAAAATAATATTCCATTTCCAAATTCTATATATACTTCTATTTATAGAATTATTCATACGAAATCTCTTTTCTATTTCTAACACTTAAATCTCCTTTTAAATTCCCTTTTTATAACTCTATTTATTTCATAAATAAATATTTCCATTTATAATCTATTTGTAAATGTTTTACAAATATTTCCTTTTTAATTCTATTTGTAATTGTTTTACAAATATTTCCTTTTCAATTCTATTTGTAAATGGTTTACAAATATTTCCTTTTTAATTCTATTTGTAAATGTTTTACAAATATTCCCTTTTTATCTTTATTTATTTCCTAAATAAATATTTCTTTTATCTCTATTTATTTTCTAAATAAATATTTCTTTATTCTTTCTATTTATTTCCCAAATAAACATTTCCTTTTCATCCTTCTATTTATTTCCCAAATAAATATTTCCTTTTCAATTCTATTTATTTAACAAATAAATATTTCTTTTCAATTCTATTTATTTAACAAATAAATATTTCTTTTTATAAAAACTTTTGATTTTATAAATATTTCTTTTTCAATATAACATTAAAAAATTCCTTTTTAACATTCCAGTATTCCTTATGGTATTTAACGTACCATATAACAATGATCAGTATCACTCAGACATACAAAATCAGCAACGTATTTCATATCACATCATATAACACAATATATGAAAAACAGTAAAATAAATGTTGAGGAATCCATTTGGATTCCTCCGACCTGTTTCCCTGCATCCATAGATGTTGTACAATATAATAACATCGATTTCATTTCAATATGAAATATTCTGATAAACAGAATCAATATTTGATTAATGGTTTATATATATATATCTCGTTATCTATAATTTCAACCAATACATAAGCAATTCAACCAAACAATCATCACACAGCAGTCAATCAGCATTACTAGATTATATTTATGAAAATATAAACTGATAGAGTTAGTGAGTTTTACTCACTTTGGCAGTTCATCGTTAAATAACGATAAACTGTTGTTTGATTCAGATCAAACAATTTATTTCGCCATAAATTCAACCGAGCTCCAACCCACTTCCAGTTAGTTCCATTTTGTAGTCGTCGTCCATACGATCCCAATGGATCTGAATGTTCGAAATTCTGATCACGTTTGCGAGAAATATAAATTTTACAAGTTTAAATGCTATTTAAAACTAAAAACAAACTTAATTAATTGTAAGTTCGGCCTCACCCCTTTAATTACTTCGACCCTAACCCACTGATACCCGATGCCAAAGCCCCTTCTTCCCCAAATCGATTTCAAAACGCGACTCCCTCCAGTATTTCCCAAACCTTTGACCGCTAGTTTGACCTCCCTCCACTGCTACCTCGTCCACCGACAGACCTCGCAACCACCACCCACCGACTCAGTGCCTTAAGCCGCACCCGCCTGTCACCTTGGAACAACGCTCGAACTCCTTTCTCGTACCTCGACCTGCCGCCTCATCTCCGAACCCATACCATCGCATTTCCCTAGAGACCACCGGAGTCCCCTTCGACGCCACCAACCGTTGCGCTTCCCATCCACCAATGTCGCGCCGTCCTTCTTTCAACCCAGCTCCACCCATGTCGTCGTCGAAGTCTAGCCCTAGTCGGCCTGTAGAAAATCGAGTCCATCATCCTGACGCCGCATATGACATAAAGCACCCCATCACAAAGCTCTCGATCGTGTTGTTCCAATGAATCCAAGAACTCTTCAATCCATTAGGTATTTGAGTGGATTTAATTCATTGAAGAATTTGTTTTTGTGGCGGCCTCCGTTTTCGATTTACAGAAGATGAAGTAGTTAGGTCTTAACAAAGGGAAGGGGTTATTTATAGGGATTAGAATTTTAGATATTTTGCTAGGATATTTTATTTTAATACTCCATTATATTCTTATTGATGTTTTAACCCCGTGTGACTTCAAACCAATCCCGATCTTCACGAAAATTGACACTCCGCTATATATCACTACTCCGGACTGAATAAAACCGGTTTCGTTGAATTCTGAACCCGTTTGTAAAAACAGTTCTTTCTTGTGTAATAAATCGAATTAATATTTAATCGATTTCCAAGCACTTCTATCCTTCGATAATAATTTAATATTATCCTTCCTATTCAAATACGAATTTTCATAATCTTCTAATTCAATTTAATTCCATATTGAATTTCCATATTCGATTCAGTTACTTTGAATAACTCGTATTTTCTGAATTCAAGTTATTCAACTTCTATTTTAAATATTTACATAAATTAAATATTCTGACTCTAAAAATCCGGGTCATTACATTCTTCCCCCTTAAAAAGATTTTGTCTCGAAATCGCTAAGCTAGAAAAATGCTACCAACTCTGCTAATTAGATTAAAAATCCTTTGTTTACTCTTTTAAATTTCAGTTTCAACTGAACCAATTTATTTCAAATAAATATTAATTAATTCTTATCAACGAAAATTTTCAAAAATCCTGTAAATTTTCTAACACCCGAAATTTTCAAAAAAAATTGCCAGCACCTCCTTTGTACTGGTCAATCGGTATAACTCGCCTCTCTAGGCCTTTTCCAACCCAAAAGAAAATAAAAAATGCCAAGCGGCTTGCCAAACAGGCTCATAAAATCACCAAACTCATATACAAATAAACTTGTACCTTTTTGTCGGGCATATCATTATATCATTTCCATCTGCTGCCAATTAAGCATATACCAATATCATCCCAATAAATCTCCAATTAGTTTTTATCCTCAAACCCAACCATTCGTTTATACCCAAATCAAATCTCATTCTCAATCTCAGATCCATTCTTGATTCCAAACTCTTAACTTACCAAACCAATTCTATTTCAACTCCTTATCTCACAAATCCAATTTGTCTCGATATCATTCTAATCTAATTCAATTTCAATTACCACTTAACTAGCTTTATTTTAATTCCAATTTGCTTTCACAAATTTCTGTTTAATTTGTTTTATTTCAAACAATCTATTCCTAGGAATTTTAAACAGCTTTGCTTTTCTAAAACCAAATATTCCTTTTCGGATTTCAACAACTTGTTTCTCAAAACAATTCATACAAAACAAAATTTTTGGTAGTAATCCATCACTTACAAACTCGAAAATGAACACCGATGATGTCATGATCATCATCGGAATCTATTTCCGGCTATCGGAGTGAGTTCAATACTATATCACTTTCAAAACCATTTCTATCCATTTCCATTTTGAAATACATTCAAAATATTATTCACAATGCTTGTAAACAATTTAAAATCTCCCAGGATTGTAAAATTCTCATATATTCAATTCAATTCCATTTACAAACACTGTTCATGTTTTCGGAATTTCAAATTCCAATTTCTGATTTAAATTCAGACTTAAATCATATGATTTCACGTATTTCACTTATATGAATTCTACTTGGTTACATACATAACCATTTAATTTATAATCTTACTCGATTATAATAACAACCAATATATCCAATATATTTTAATCATTCCAATATATATATACTTTTCTTTATATCAAAATATAATTTGGGTAAATTATTTCATTTACCCTCCTTAAAACATACCACGTCGGTTTATCGTATTCAAGTGTTTAGTAACCCTTATCGATACAGTGGATCAAACTGATCGACTATAATTCACAAACTACTCAACCAATAAATCTACACAATATAAAAACCATTTTTATATCAAATAACAAATACGCTCACTCGTATATATACACTCAAACTCAATCTAGGGTATTACTAACCCTATCTCTACTGAGTCACGCCACAGAGCCAAGGTAATTCACTTAACCTTAAGCTCTGATACCAACTGTAGTGTCCCGAATTTTCGGTACCATTTGAGCTGACCCAATAACACAAGTCCAACCCAAATTGCACTAGAAACCATAAAACTAATAGAAAGAAAACAGAGGGTGAGAATAGATAAGATAGAAACTTAGAATAGAAGAAGAAGAACATACAACATCAGAGTAAACACGAATCCCACAGCGGAACGAACAATATATAATAGATACATATCTTTGAAATAAAATCAGTATATGTATACAGTAACATTATCAGAGTATAACACTTACAACACAGCGGAAATAAACAATAGTTATATATTCCTGAAGCCTCCTGCTCCAAGCTCTCCAAGTATACCTGTAAAATCCTGACTACTTGACTGCCCGCACAGAATTGGGCACCCAAGAGTTTAGGGTAAAGCAAAACAAAACAAACTCTGGGTCAGTCATGGGACTGGTGTGAGTAAAACAATTTAAAACAGTTTGAGCAATTAGACGATATCTCATAAAACCACGTTGTATAACGGAAAGGGGTTTTCCCTTATGAGAATCCAAAATAATTTTATATCAAAATTCTCTCGATATTATAATAGTGTCTATCAACCAAAATATAATAATCATGTAGCAGAAACGCTTTCAACTCACGTTCTACATACATAGTATACAATCAAAACCGCGAGCACTTATTGGATAATGGATTTCCAACTATGACAAGGTATGGAACCACCTTACGATAGTGTACCTCTAGAGAGGAATACACTGGGTTCAACAAGAACATCTTGTAAACCGACCACACATGACCGACCACTCATTTCGTTTGAGTGTATCGAATGTATATCACCAACGGTTGGGATCAGCAACCGTTTCCCGAATGGGACAACATCGAATAGATTAAAGAATGAAATGAATATCTCTAGATAGGTGATAACACAACCTAATGGAAGCAACCCACATAGCCATGCAGCCTGCCCGATTTTTTTCATTTCCCGGTTGTGAGGCTAGAGGCCACGCTTATCTCTGACAGATCACACATTTATTCACTTTGAATGTCACATCGTCATACCCACAAAATAACAAATTGATTTTCCCAAAAATACAACGGGTATACAGCTAAGAGAAACGAATTCCTCCGCCACCAAACATATATACGTTTGAAGAGATCAACTTACGTGATCTATTAAATACACTCTGCAGACATTCTTCCATACAGGTCGTCCTGGGACTGGACAAACCGAAGGCATTATTCTGTAATCCATCTTAGGCAATTGTTACCTAGGATCGTCAGAACAACCCTTGCATAACTCTGTTTTCAATTTTCTTCATCATATTTGATTTGCAACGCTAACGCCCATATAGAGTGGTTTTCAGGTCATGAATCTAATCCCGGTCTCTCCATATTGACGACGGAAAAAAGGTCAAAAACTTCGATAGTCGCTGAGTTAACTATCAAAGAAAAACACGTGTGCAAACAACGATATTATTCCAGCTGGAAATTCTATCGATCAATCATCAATCAACATTTTCTCCTTTTAAATTAATTCATCATTAATTTATTTATTTACCCCTTCCCGTTTCCATATATATTCAGAAATTATTATTTTCTAGATTTAGAAAATATTTTAATCATTGGAAAACAATTCTGATTCTTAACTGGAAAACATTTCCAAAACTCCTTCATTGGATTTAAACATAGGTTTAAATAAAACATCGCTATGCCAACTCAAACCATTACACTCATTAACTAACTTCTCTTAACCAATCTTTACTATCGAACCTTAACCATTCCTTAGTTAAAAATGAAGTCAATCAAGTTGGGGTATAACTACCTCTCAGACCTTAACTGAACAACATTTCTAACCTCGAAATAGACAAAGTTCACCCTTTAAATCTTTAACAAACTTCCTTACGTAACTCTCGGATTCTATTTACGAATATGCTTCTTTTACAGAAATCATTTGATTTTAACAATAGTATAATAATCCCATGCTTCTGAACTATAGTAACTTAAATATAACTTTTATTCTTAATTCAAATAATTAAACAAATACTAATTTATTAATATATACTCTTGGTTTAAAAACCGGAAAGTAAATATTACTTTCCCGAATTCGATATAATTGAATTCGACGCGTAACTGTCTTTCGAGTAATCTCTATTCGATAACTCTTCTCGAATAATTTATATTCGATTAACTAACTTTCGAATAACTATATTTGATAAATTCTCTTTTGAATGACTTACATTCGATTAGCTCACTTCGAATAACTAACATTCGATTAACTCACTTTGAATAACTAATATTCGATAACCTCACTTCGAATAACTAATATTCGATTAACTCACTTCAAATAACTCTAACTCCATTAACTCTAATCGATTAACTCTAACTCGATTAACTCTAATCGATTAACTCTAACTCGATTTACTCTAATCGATTAACTCATTTATATAATCCATCAAGTTTGATTTCGTATTTTAAAATAATATTCCATTTCCAAATTCTATATATACTTCTATTTATAGAATTATTCATACGAAATCTCTTTTCTATTTCTAACACTTAAATCTCCTTTAAATTTCCCTTTTTATAACTCTATTTATTTCATAAATAAATATTTCCATTTATAATCTATTTGTAAATGTTTTACAAATATTTCCTTTTTAATTTTATTTGTAAATGTTTTACAAATATTTCCTTTTCAATTCTATTTGTAAATGGTTTACAAATATTTCCTTTTTATTTCTATTTGTAAATGTTTTACAAATATTCCCTTTTTATCTTTATTTATGTCCTAAATAAATATTTCTTTTATCTCTATTTATTTTCTAAATAAATATTTCTTTATTCTTTCTATTTATTTCCCAAATAAATATTTCCTTTTCATCCTTCTATTTATTTCCCAAATAAATATTTCCTTTTCAATTCTATTTATTTAACAAATAAATATTTCTTTTCAATTCTATTTATTTAACAAATAAATATTTCTTTTTATAAAATCTTTTGATTTTACAAATATTTCTTTTTCAATATAACATTGAAAATTTCCTTTTTAACATTCCAGTATTCCTTATGGTATTTAACGTACCATATAACAATGATCAGTATCATTCAAACATACAAAATCAACAACAGATTTCATATCACATCATATAACACAATATATGAAAAATAGTAAAATAAATGTTGAGGAATCCAGTTGGATTCCTCCGACCTGTTTCCCTGCATCCACAGATGTTAAACAATGTAATAACATCGATTACATTTCGATATGAAATATTCTGATAAACAGAATCAATATTTGATTAACGATTTATATATATATATATATATATATATTGTTATCTATAATTTCAACCAATACATAAGCAATTCAACCAAACAATCAGCATTACAAGATTACATTTATGAAAATATAAACTGATAGAGTTAGTGAGTTTTACTCACTTTGGCATTTCATCGTTAAATAACGATAAACTGTTGTTTGACTCGGATCAAACAATTTATTCCTATATAAATTCAACTGAGCTCCAATACACTCCTAGTTAGTTCCATTTTGTAGTCGTCGTTCATACGATCCCAACGGATCTGACCGTTCGAAATTCTGATCACGTATGCGAGAGATAAAAAATTTACAAGTTTAAATGCTATTTAAAACTAAAAACTTAATTAATTGTTAGTTGGGCCTCACCCCTTTAATTACTTCGGCCCAAACCCACTGATACCCGATGCCAAAGCCCCTTCTTCCCCAAATCGATTTCAAAACGCGACTCCCTCCAGTATTTCCCAAACCTTTGACTGCTAGTTTGACCTCCCTCCGCCGCTACCTCGTCCACCGGCAGACCTTGCAACCACCACCCACCAACTCAGTGCCTTAAGCCGCACCCGCCTGTCACCTTGGAACCACGCTCGAACTCCTTTCTCGTACCTCGGCCTGCCGCCTCATCTCCGAACCCATACCATCGCATTTCCCTAGAGACCACCGGAGTCCCCTTCGACGCCACCAACCGCTGCGCCTTCCATCCACCAATGTCGCGCTGTCCTCGTTTCAACCCAGCTCCACCCATGTCGTCGTCGAAGTCCAGTCCTAGTCGGCCTGTAGAAAATCGAGTCCACCATCCTGACGCCGCATATGACATAAAGCATCCCATCGCGAAGCTCTCGATCGTGTGGTTCGAATGAATCCAAGAACTCTCCAATCTGTTAGGTATTTGAGTGAATTTAATTCATTGAAGAATTTGTTTTTGTGGCGGCCTCCGTTTTCGATTTACAGAAGATGAAGTAGTTAGGTCTTAACGAAGGGAAGGGGTTATTTATAGGGATTAGGATTTTAGATATTTTGCTAGGATATTTTATTTTAATACTCCATTATATTCTTATTGACGTTTTAACCCCGTGTGACTTCATACCAGTCCCGATCTTCACGAAAATTGACACTCCGCTATATATCACTACTCCGGACAGAATAAAACCGGTTTCGACGAATTCTGAACCCATTTGTAAAAACAATTCTTTCTTGTGTTATAAATCGAATTAATATTTAATCGATTTCCAAGCACTTCTATCCTTCGATAATAATTTAATATTATCATTCCGATTCAAATACGAATTTTCATAATCTTTTAATTCAATTTAATTCCATATTGAATTTCCATATTCGATTCAGTTACTTTGAATAACTCGTATTTTCTGAATTCAAGTTATTCAACTTCTATTTTAAATATTTACATAAATTAAATATTCTGACTCTAAAAATTCGGGTCTTTACAACCATCTCTTCGTTCCCACTTGGAATGGTCAACACAGAAGCACTCGTCAGTCTCTCCTTTAGGATCCCAAACATTTGTTCACACTTTGCATCCCACGTAAACACTTGGTTCTTCTTCGTTAATCCTGTCAATGGTTCAACTATCTAAGATAAATCCTTGATAAACCTTTGGTAATAGCCAGCCAACCCAAGGAAACTTCTCACATCTGTCGCATTCTTAGGTTTATCCCAGTCTTGGATTGCTGCCACTTTAGCGGGATCAACCGCTATTCCATTACCGGAAACATGGCCTAAAAATATCACCTCACTCTTCCAGAAGTGACACTTCGAAAATTTAGCTCTCAGCTGATGCTTTCGCAAGATTTCCAACACAACCCTCAAGTGCGTCATGTGTTCTTCCTCGTTCCTGGAGTAAACCAGAATATCATCCACGAACACAAGCACGAACTTGTTCAACTGATCTCTGAATACCCTATTCATAAGATCCACAAAATATGCTAGCGCGTTAGTCAACCCGAATGGCATCACCAACCATTCGAAGAAACCAGATGGTGTCCTAAAAGCAGTCTTTGGTACACTATCCTTTGCCACCCTCAACTGGTGAAATCCCGTTACCAAATCCATCCGAGAGAACACTTTGGCTTCGTGAAGCTGATCGAACAAGCCATCAATCCTTGGCAACGGATACTTGTTCTTCTTAGTCACCTTATTCAGCTCACGATAGTCCACACACAATCTTAACGAGCCATCTGCCTTGGTTGCAAACACCACTGGTGCACCCCATTCGGAAACACTTCTCTGAATGAATCCCTTTCCTAGAAGGTCACGCACTTGCACCTCCAACTCTCGTTGTTCCTTAGGCGCCATCCGCCTAAGAGGCATAACGATTGTTCTAGCACCCTCGACCAAATCGATCCTAAACTCAATCTCATGATGCGGCGGCAATCCTTTGACCTTGTCAAAGACATCCTCGTACTCATTTGCGATTAGCACAGATGACAAGTCTTCTTGTGAAATCACAAGCGAATATAGATAGCTAACGAAGACACCCTCTTCGTGCTTACACTGTATCAACACTTTTCGCCCTTCCACATCCCCGACTCTCACCTCTAGCTTCTCGCAATTCACCCTTGCCGCATACCTCTTGAGCCAATCCATGCCCAAGATGATCCCAAACCCAGCGAAGTTAAGAACAAAGCAATCACAGACAAAGGAACAACCATGACTCGACAACACTAGACCACGACATATCATGCAAAGATTGGACGAACCCCCAACTGGATTAGTCACTACGAATGGTCTATCACAAAGCTCGGGTTCCAAACCCAAGCGACAAACAAGCTCATTACAAATGAATGAATGCGATGCTCCAATATCAAAAAGTACACGAACTGAAATACCATTAACAGAAAGAGTACCTTGCACCACGACACCATTTCCCTTTTCCTCTGCTGTAGGAGCTCTTGAAGAAGTTGGCACGGCTTCCAAAGCATATGCCTTCACAACCTGCTTGCCCCTAGCTGATTCTGGACAGTCTTTCTTCTCATGCCCAGGCTTCCCACACTTGAAGCACTTCTTCTCAACTTTGGGATTCTTGCACTCATTAGCAAAATGGCCTTTCTGTTGGCAGTTAAAGAAAACCACCTCACTCTTAGGCTTTTTCTGGCTATCCTTTCCTTCCTGCTGTTGCTGCTTCCTCTTCTTATTATTACCACCTGTTGTGGTTTCTGAACCTCTTTGGTTGCAGCGACAACATTTGCCTCCTTAGGAAACAAGCTCTCATGGCAAATAGCATTTTCCATAATCTTCTCGAATGAATCGTCGAGATGATCCACCAACGACCTTCCAATATAGGTATCCAAACCCATAACGAACTTCTCGTTCTTCTAATAAGGTGTATCAATGTATGAACGAGCGTACTTGGACAAGGTCTCGAAATCAGAAATGTAATCTAGCACTGGTCTTCCATTCGGCTTCAGATTTACAAATTTCTTGAAGAGAACGGATTTCTGAGCTGCGGAAATGAATTTTGCTTCAAACTTAGCTTGGAATTGCTCCCAATGAAATCTCTTCCTCTGGAGTTTCAAGTGTGACCGAATTCCACCATTCCATGGTCCTGCCTTGCAGTTGCCTTGATGCAAGTTTCCTCTTGGTTGCACCATCCAAACTCGAATCTCTAAAGACACGAACACAAGAATCCATCCACCTCTGAACCTCTTCAGCTGGCTCAGTTCCTTTAAATGGTTTTCCTCCTAGAGATGTATAATCCTTACATAGCTTCGCAAAGTCCACAACCCTAGGCAACTGAACTCCTACGTCTATCGTAGCCGCCACTGGAGCGGGGACCCTTCGCATGAATGCCTCGATTATGGCTTCAAACATGGTAGGGTCTTCAACTATCCCCCTAAGCAAGCAGTTTGGAAATGGCAAGGTGAGAAATATTCCATTAGTAATATGTATTATGAATTGCATGATGTTTCAACTATGATGAAATGCAGGTGGAACAAAATTATTTGGAGGAGAGACAACTCAGCCAAGGAGAATTTAAATCTATGGAAAGTTTATCATCATGCACTACTGACTAATGACAAGCTTATTGCACGTGGGATGCCTATTCAACCGTCTTGCTGTCTACGCAATGAGCAACTGGAAACTGTCGAGCACGTCTTCTTCCTTTGCAATGCCTCACGTCCGATTCTACAAGAAACAATGGACAAACTAGGTAACACTTCGTCAGTTCCAACTCTTGACTGGGAATCATTTTTCAAGAATTGTAAAGGCAAGTCACCACGCGCTAGAACCCACACCTTCGTTTTGAAAAAATATGCTCATAAAATCTGGAGTGAAAGGAATGTTCGTGTATTCCAGCCTGATAAAGCGATGACTAATATGCAAGTAAAGAACCAGCTGTGGTATAACACTCGTGATGGAGTAAAATACTTTAAGTTCACCTATGACCCTGGAATCCTTAGCTTCTAATCTCGCTAGTTGTTGCTAATGTATATATTTGTTTTCTTTAGGGCCCGTTTGGATGAACACAAATAAGTTGCTTTTTAGCTTTTAAAAATCCAAAGCAAAAAAAGCTCACATTGTTACATAGATTTTTTGGGCTTTTAAAAGTGGCTTTTTTTCTTATGGCAGAAGCCAATTTTTTTGCTTTCAGCTTATCTAACGGAATGACTTTCAGGCCGCATGACAGGGAATTAAGTGTCAGGCGATTTTCGTTTTCTTTGGCTATTGATCTTCTCTTTGAAATTCTTCACAAAGGTAATATTTTTCTTTTCTTATTTGCCTTCAATCCATTCGATCTATTCTCAGATCACGAACTTGTCCAATGTTTAACCCTAATATTTTTTGATACTATTGGTTGTTCGGTCTTTATTCTATGTTTCGATCTATTTGAGTTTAAACCCTAATCTATTTGTGCATATTGTGATATTTTCTATAGATGTTAAACCCTAATGCGTTTTCGATTTTGCATACCATTTAAGTCAACGAGATTGAAAAAAGATTTATGTTAAACCAACCTGAATGAGCTGTTATGATATTTATATCCTCTTAACACCTGGTGCTTTTATTTGTGTGAGGTTTTTAGCACACAAAATGGGGCAGTTTGACGACCTGAATCCAAATTACTAGAGAAATGCATTTAAAAATTACAATAAGAAAGGAAGGAACATCTTATCATGAACAAGACATCATCATGCCCTAATATATGACACCTTTTCCACCTTTAGGCTTAGGCTAATGAGTTATACTAGCATGTATTGCACAATACATATTGTCCCAGACTTTACAGGATCATAGGATGAAAACGTAGTTCTTATTTCTGTTTTTGTATGTCCTTTGTGATTGTTAAAATTTAGTAGTGGATATGCGATTTTTACGTAGCACACAATTTTCCTGATAGTAATAAGATTGACAATTACCTTGCTACACAGAAATACGCATTTTGGCACACAAATAGTATATTGTTTTTAACTTTTGAGATATTACACTGCGTACGTGTAATATGGCTAATGTCTACATATCTGAACCCGGACACAGGATTCTGTTTCTCAGTTTTCCTCAGTGGTGGTTAAAACATAATTTTTCCATTTTATATAACATAAAGTTTTCTTAGTTTCACAATGCATTGTTTAACTCCAACACATTACCATTTAAACATTGTGTCGATGTGTCCATATTCCCTTCAAGTGTTTAAATCATCCGCTCTAAGGGGATGATGCCATGTTAGCCATAGTTTCTCCGATTCCTTTTTATCCTCACACTTAATTGCAACACCCACGCCCTTCAAATCTAGAATTTCTGACAAATGTCAAACTAACACCTCCGTTAATGTTATGATAGGTAAAATAATATGCTATTCCTTACGTACGTTTTTCAAATTGGTGTATGCTTCTATAGATGTTATGTTCTCATATCATTATAATGGAATGCAACTATTTATCCCATGCCATATTGACTGTGAATCACTTCGTTGCTTTATTTGACGTACAAACTTATAATTCTCTCCATGTTGATGTGTAGTAGATAATCTTAGGAAGTCACCACCTATTCTGTTTTCAGAATTTAGCGTTAAAGTTATACTGGGAGACGGGAATGCTTGAATGGAGGCTTTCCCAGGTTTCCTTTTATCAAGTTCCAAACTATTTAAGTTTATTCCTGTTGAATATATAGAAATACCAAATACTTAGATACTTGAGATGGTATGTACAACAAATAGATAACGATCGGCTAGAACTTCCACTCCAACACCTTAATCTATTTTTGGTTGGTAGCCTGTTAAATATGGCAAATTAGGTTGTCATAGATTTTCTTTGACCAACACCCATTCGATATGTGTGCCTGACGTGCCTTATTTTCTTTATTGTTATTAATTGGGTCCCGTGCTGATTTTGAACTAAACCAGTAGTACAAATACTGGTGGATTAGTTTTCATGTGTTCAATATATCCAAAGTCTAAAGAAATGACATGCTCTGATTTGTATGTTATCATCATTTTGTAATTTATATTGGTATTAAATTGGTATGTTTGCAGTTTTAAACATAAGCACTGCATGATTTTTTTTTAAAATGATATTATTATATATACTATGTAAGTTTATATTATTTTTTTGAGCACATTCATTGCAAAAGCCAAAGAACTATAATAGTGCAAAAAATAATCACTAGAATTGTAATACTCCAATGTTTAGTCGAAAATGATTGGCAAACTATTTTCTAATGTTTTTAACCGTGTTAAAGTTTTATTCTGCATATAAAACTTGAGCATGTAGATGTTTTCTGATTTTGATGTCTTCTTTAAGCTGCTGCTCCCCCATGATAACTCAGCAAAGTTTAGATTTTTTTTTTTTTTTTTTTTTTGTAATTCCATTTATTTGTAGAATAGGCATAGTTTAAAGAAAAAGTATGTTTGCTAGTTTCTGTCATAGAATTACATTAAACACAAGTGGTGTATGCTATGTTAGTCCATTGATAAATTCTGCTTTTGGTGGGAGGTTTGTCCAGATTTCCAAAGTAAGATGTAATGGATATTTTAGGCACATGACAACTGTTCCAAATCTTGCAACACCACAAAAATCGTCCTCTAGTAGCATATGATTATGTCGATCTAAGGAAAATTTTCCATTATTAGGAACCTATCTTCATGATTAATCTAGCCACATTCAAAGTGTTATGGCCTATACCCAGGGGCGGAGGCAGCATTAGGCGAGGTAGGGCCTCCGCCCCACCTGGAAAAAGGATGTTCAAGCATAAAATGGGTGTTTGCAAGTCACCGCCCTAGCTGAGTTCTAGGTTTTGCCCTACGTGGAACGTGCAAACAAACTCATTTGGCCAACACAACAATGCTTACTACAGATTTGTGTTGCTTCATACATTAGTTATATATATATATTGAACATATTTTTGAACTCAAGTGATGTGGGACTAAATTTCTCTTCTGTTTTGGCCCTATCTCAATTTTGAGGCTGGCTCCGCCACTGCCTATAGCCATCATATGTCAATATTTATATTGTCAGTTCCACACAGTGTTTACTTAACACATTTAAACAAATAAGACCACAATCTTAATATCAGCAAGAATATATTTTTTAATTCTCGTATTATGTACCATTTGCTTTAAATTAGGCTTGGACATTTTTGTCGCACAAGTAGCATATTATCTATTTGTATGATTTTGGATTACTGATAAATGTACAGTAATGGTTAACCTTTGAAATATTTGGCTCTGTTTATATTATGTCTTCTGATTTGTACTGAATTGGTTTCATTTCTGTAGTAGCTGAAGTTAACTGTTGCTTTTAAGACTGAATTTGCTTGTTGCATGCAGCAACTGGCCTCTCTGTAAGTTTCTTTATCTATCATTGTTGTGTATCAATATCTATTATTTTCTCCATGATTGCAATATTATTTTTAGTGTGATTGTATTATTCTTTGTAAAATATGTTTTAACATGCAGGATATTGACAAATATGAGTTCAAGTACTTAATCGAGTGGATCAAGTGATATCGAATAAGAAGTTATTGAGTCGATAGTTAGCCATATTGGAAATAAAGATTATTCAAGATGGATCCCGAGACAACCATACCAAAATGACACGTTGGGTATAAGAGTATGTTTTTAATGGGCTCAATGATATTTTGATTGTAATCCTTGAAATTTGTGTTAAAAATTAATTCTCATTTATTGTGTGGTTTGTTGTTTGATTTTGTAAATCAAAATGGACTTGGCTGTTTGGATTATGTATGAATAACATGCAAGTATTTATGTTATGTTTCATTTCAATATTTTGTGATTTATATTTCAAAATACAAATTGTTTTGTGATTTTTTGTAAAATAGCTTTAACATATATTTCTAAAATCTGAATTATCCTAAATTTTATTTTAATGTTTTAGTTTAAAAGCCAAGAAGCTATTCTGAAAATTTGTTTCTATCCATATATGCTTTTTATCTTTTTGACTTATAAGTCGTTACCGTGCCAAACAAACTTTTTGGCTTTTTAAAAGTAAAAACACTTATCTTATAAGCATAAGCGTTTTTGCTTTAGGTTGCCAAACGGGCCCTTAGTCTCCTTAATCTTGATATACCGTGTATTCTCAGGTCTTTGGTTTTTTTTTTTTTTTTTTTTTTTTTTTTTTTTTTTGGGCTCCTTCTTGTTTCTTGTAATCGTCTTCGGTGTATCAATAAAGTGGTAGAGAACCACTCGACCCGTCGGTCTTCCCAAGAAAAAAAAAAATCAAGTGAATGGAGGTGCTGTCAGTGGTTGCTTGGTGTAAAGTGTAACAAACAAAGTTAGGAAATATATTTGTAAAAATTCAATCAACAAAAATTCTGTCTAGTTTAAGGTGGATATTTGTAAATTTGCCTGGTTTCCAGATAGCCTCCTCTTTTTTCAGAAGCAGGCATAACAATATTGGAATCATCCTTTATGAACATCCAAAATTTGAAACACCATGGAAACGCTTTGCCTACTGGTCTCTGAGATTCTAACAACCATCATTTTCTTAGCTATGAGCCTGCAGTTTCTTAAGCGGGATCCAGATCTGTCTTCAGTGAAGTGTGCATCAAGCCGTTCAAGAATGGCGAAACGACAATTATAACATTATTTTTAGGTTCGAACATAACACAGAGAACAGTGCGAGCGGCATATGAATCTGGGTATTATCATATACTCAGTTGATATTCACTTATGATCGTTTATGGAACTTATTGAAAATCTAAAAGCAGGTAATGAAAATGCAAATATAAACATGCAGACCCTTCATTCAGGGCATAAGCTTGCTATTAAGGTAGCTGGATCGATTACATAAGTTAGCATAGATCAAACACACGCAAAAAAATTAAATGAAAAATGATAACTTACATGACAACAAACTTAAAAATTGAAAAGTATAATTTTGTACACTCTCTTTTTGCAAAATGTGTACAAAACACTCATTCTTATTGGTTGAAATCAGTGGAGATCATAGAGGCCCCCCTAAATTCAACCAATCAAACCGAATGTTTTGTACACACTTTGCAAAAAAATGTGTACAAAATCGCTCTTGTCAACATGGCCGTGAACAATAATAGTCTTCCACGCTATTCAGTTTTACCCCTTCACTGCATCAGCTGACAACATGTTTTCACAATCCAGGGATGTCAGTTGTGAAAAATTGGTTGAAGTGAGACCTGCAGTTATCATCCTCCCACTCAACCTCCTCCCACCATTCTTTTGCTGCCTCTATTCTTCTAAGTTTAGGTTTTTTTCCAATTTACTCATCAGGCTCAGATGGAGTAGCGATAGAGAAGGAAGAGTCAAAACTTGTGCGTCCCCCTGTCCATGTTACCTCTTAAAGAAAGATTTAACCAAAAAAGAGCCTTTGACACGAAAAAAAGCTCTGCTACCCACATAAAACAAAGAAAGTAGCGAAACATGAGTTATATGACAATACACATTCCATCATGAAATTAAGAATTTATCAATTATCGTCCATTATTTTGAAACATGCTGCAGTAAACAAATGTTCATGGAAAACACTGACAAATTAATAAAATACAACCGCTGCTAATACACTAATTTTGGAGACTTCAGATGATGTTCAGATAACGTTAGCAAAAAATGAAGTTAAGTAATTAATGACAACAGGCAGACACCACTCTAGTCATACACGTCTCACTCTTCGTAGCAGTTCAACAAGCAAAGTTAACGCAGTTACGCAACCAAAAACGTACGAAGCCTACATATATACATATACTGAACATGGTTAACTGAGCTAGCTACGGGCTTCACATATATAAATCTCCAACCTGCACAACAAATTAGTGGCTTTAACTAATGCAGGGGTCAGTAAAACATGAGAAGCACATTTCAGTTATCATAACGTCACTATCATCGTTGCTTCTTTGATCTTCTCATCTGTATATGCACTTACCATGTGCACTAAAATTGGACCTGAAGTATCTATCGTGCACAGCTCACACAATTGCTACTGATAAAATGGAAGCTAGCCATAGAACTTCTATATATTTCAGTTCACACTTCACACACCCATCTGTTTTTTAATGTCATAGATTGTAAATCTTGATGTAAAAGATCTCTTCTCCAAAGATGACCTTCATGATGTCAATGCTTTTTTTATTTACTTTTTATTTTTATTTTTTTGAGCAAAAGCTTATAAACAAAATGATGAATGAGAACTACACTAACCATGTTAGGATGTGACTGGAGAGCGCATTCTAGAGCTACATGAGACGCTATAGGCGAATAAGATAATAATACTGAAAATTGGTGTTAGTTATATTGACATGAGATTTTCATGCATTGATAAATAAAAATAAAAATGGAAACCCCTACACATACCTCCGCAGAGAGCATCTGTGCATGTATTGCAAAGTAGCTGCAAGTTTACTAGGTAACAACTGAATAGAAACAATACAAAAGAAGTAGCAAATGAATTGGTACATTATATGCTAGTGTGATACCTTGCAGATGGTGTCAAATCAAACACTTTCCCACAAACTGATCTTTAAGGTCCTCATTCAAAATAACAGGAACACCCAACAACCTGCAGACGTATATATAAATCTGATAAAATGCATAGTCCACTAAAACAGTTTTGAATAGAAACTAAAAAATAAATATTTTTTTTTTTTTTTGAAAAGGGATTGCCTTCTCTGTTTCCAGAAGCACACATAACAATATTGAAATCACCTTTTAAGAACACTGAAATTTTGAAACACCAAGGGAACGCTTTGCCTACTGGTCTCTGAGATTTTAATAACCATCATTTTCTTCATTTCGATGTACCAACTCCATCAATAATGCTGACATAAGCGTATAACTCTAAGCTACGAGCTTGCAGTTCCCTAAGCGAGATCTACATCTGTCTTCAATATGAAGTGTGCATCAAGCCGTTCAAGAATGGCGAAATGACAATTATAACGTGATTTTTAGGTTCGAACATAGCATGATATTAGAGAACAGTATGAGTGGCATATGAATCTAGGTATTACATAACAGACTTTAAAGCTGCATCCTCTTCCCCTCTTCCCTTCTATTCTATATTCAGCAACAATAAGTTTTCAAATCTTCCCAATAAATATTTGAAGTAAGTAGATCACCAATTATATTCTCATATACTCAATTGATATTCACTTATGAAAATGCAAATATAAATATGCAGACTCTTTATTCAAGGCATAAGTTTGGTATTAAGATAAATGGATTGATTACAGAAGCTACCATATCACACACATGCAAAAAAAAAAAAAAAAAATTATGATTATTTATACAATAACAAACTTAAGAATTGAAAAGTGTATAACAGTCAATCAACATGGCCATGAACAATAGCCTTCCACGCAATTCTATTTGTTTTCCCCCTTCAGCACATCAACAGAATTTTGCTTGCAATCTGTTATTCAATACAAACCGCGGACAGATGTCTGTTATCAATGGTTGAAAAACTGGTTAAAGTGGTATCTAGAGTTATCATCCTCCCACTTAAGATCCTCCCACCAATGTTTATACCCTTCGATTCTTATAAGTTTAGGGGTTGTTTTAACCTCAAACGGGAGTGACCTTAATGAATGACAATCCTTAACAGACAATTGTTTGAGTTGGGGAAAAGCCATGGTACGGATGGATATTTTTTCCAATTTAGACATACCATCCAAATAGAATACCTGTAGCGAAGGAAACGTCAAAACTTGTGCATCCACATCATTATTAACTGCAATTTCCATACTCCGACATTCACGTATGGATAAGATTTTGAGAGATGGAAGATAAATAGTCCATGTTATATCCTCTAGAAATGGACACTTGTCAATAGCAATCTCTCGTAGCTCAGTAAATAATATTTCTGGTACTATATCTTTCCAAGTTATCATTTTTAATCCGCCGAGTTCAATTAACCTAAGAATTTCCAAATTAAATGAAGCAAAATCCATATCAGTATCATTTTTATCAATGACTATTTCCATCATTAAGCGAGTGTTACAATTTGCGACCTGCAATGTCAATAGGCGATGAGGGTCGCTTATCATTGCAAAAGGATGGAAGGTTGCACTAACCAAATATTCTATTGCAAGTTCGTCCAAAGGTAATTCAGACAATAACATAAGCTTACTCAATTCTTTTTCACTTCCAACAGTTGTTCCAAAGCTTAACAAATTTTCCTGTATGCTCTTCAACTCTTCAACATCAACCGATCGAAGCACCCAAGTATTAATTGCATTTAACATGTCCAATACCAGCAGCTCTCGTAGCTCAGAAAACACTCCTCTTGCTATTTTTCCTATGAGATTATTTCTTAATATCAAATACCTTAGACTTTTTAAGTTTCCTAACTCCATAGGAAGGTTTGTCATTACATTTGACGACAAGTTCAAATATCGAAGCTCTGCTAAGTTGCATATCGATTCAGGGAAGGTATTCATTTTATTGTTAGACAAATCTAAGTGGATTAAAGAATGAAAGTTAGTGAAACGAGATTTACCCGTGAGTGAGTTATTCTTAAGCACCAATGTTAAGAGAGAGGGACAAGTATGAATACCATAGTGCAGCTCTTCTATCCTATTATGCATAAGTGAAATGCATTCAGCCTCCCTCCATTTTGATTTCACGTTAATTGGTTTTTGCATCTGAAGCCCAGCTTTTACGATCCATTTTTTTTTATTTTTACCACAATCGGAAACTAACCATAATGCCAAGTCCCTTAAAACATCATGCATTCTAACTCCATCTTCATCACCAGTGGATGTTGCAACATGCTCCAACAAACATGCAGCTTGAAGTCTTTCGATTAAAGAGTGACCAAGCTGATAAGCATCACGTTTACTTTCAAAATTGACAATCAAATCATGGCCCATCCAAAACTCTATTATCTCTCTTGAATTAATAATCTGATCTTCGGGCCACATTGAAATGGTAAGGAAACACTTTTTTAACTGTTCAGTAGCTAAGTTATCATAACTAATTTTCAAAACAAACAACAGTTTTTCTTCTACATCCAAATCACTATATCCTTCTGAATCCTTCAATAGATTGAGAATACGTTTCCAGTCTTCCACGTTTAACTTTGTGGACATGGCACGACCAATTGTTATTAGAGCAAGCGGCAAGCCTTTACATTCTTTAGCAATATCTTCAGCAAGTTTTAGAATAGCATGATGAGACTGAATGACTTCCTCACCAGCCTTTTGTATAAAAAGAACCAATGATTGTGTCGGATCTAAACATTTTACCTCGATTATCTTTCTAGCTTCCATGTTACCACAAACTATTGTGGATCTAGTGGTAAAAACCACCTTACGTTTTTTATCACAATGATAAGCTAAGTTAGGATTTGGAACTCCAACTTTATGTAAATCCACGTCTTTCCATAAATCATCTATAAACAACAAGAAATTTTTGTTTTCCAGATACTTGTTAATTGTATTAGCTTGTGAGTGAACACCATCCTCCTTCTTTAGTCTAAGTTTCTTTACTATTTCACTTTGAACCCGGGCTATATCACTTTGTTCGCTGGATGCCACTGTCCAAATTACGGTGTCAAACATGGAAGAAATTCCGACAAAATGATTATGAATCTTCGAAAGCAGTGTAGTTTTTCCGACGCCTCCAAGTCCCCATATGCCGATAACATTTACATTTGAACTGTCATCTTCAATGAACTTACATGACTCCGCAAAATACTGATCTTGTGATTCCGCTACTACATATGATATCGGTACGACAGTGTTGGAAGTATCACAATATACCATCTCTGTATTTTGAAACAAAGATGCCCGTGCCAGCAATTCATCAACCTCTTTATTCATGTCATCACATCTATGACCTACCTTATACTTGGTGCAAATCGAACATATGCAAGATCTTGTCTCCTCGGCTTTGTTTATTGCAGCATCCACTTCGTCCAACACAGCAACAACTTGACTTTGCCAAACGATAACTTCATCAGTAGGCCTTTTTGATCTTCTTTCACCTTCGCTGATTATTCTACCGATGTCGTTTTTTCTAGCATTTAATACATCTCTTTTCTTTTGCAGAGTTCTCACGTAATTGGACGTAGAAAGTAAGTATTTGACATGGCGTTCTGCCTTGTCCAATAATCTATTGAAAACAGGAGCAATATATGTGTCGGGATTCATGGGTAGAATGGGTAGAATAATTTGGATGATAGGAAAGAAAGAAGAGGAACTGAAGCAATGAAAGTTTTCTCTATCAAGTGTATTATTCACGATCTGATATGAGTCCGGAATAGAAAGGCACACAATGGTCCACTGTGGTGGGCGCTGTTCACATGGGGCTGTTTACTCCTTGTACGTAGCACGTCAATTCTGAGATTAGTGGAACCTACACGTGATAAAATAAAAAATAGGATAATAATACAGCAGGAGATGTGGGCAAGTGCAATGAATGGAAGAAACATTATTATGTTCACACTATAATTTTGCTATTATAAACCAAAATACTAGCTGTAATAGAGCGAACAAGCATGGAAAGGAATATTCAACGTAGCTGCCAAAAATGACTGACCGGGAGAATTTGTTCCGCTTGTTTCAGTTAAACTAACATAAAATTGCATGTTGGTAAATAATATATTGAAAACAGGAGCATAAAAAGCCCAAAAATGCTACAATGTGATGGGCTCATATGATTCCGGAACATAAAAAGCCTAAAAATGCTACAATGTGATGGGCTTTTTTTACTGCGTGATTGTAGAGATAATTAGTGCGTAGGATATCATAGAATGTCATGCAGGCCTAAGTTATCCCAATGATACTCTCTATTATTAAGTGGTGGGGGCTGTTTTGCTGTATGTGCATAACACGTCAATTCTGCCATTAATTGTGATAAAATAAAATAGTATAATATAATACGACTACAGCTGTAAATGGGCCATGTTCAGTGAAAGAAACATTATCATGTTGAACATAGTCGCCAAAGCTGACTGTTCGTTTTGACCAAAGACCTAGAGAATTTCTTCCGCTTGTTTTAGTTAAACCAACATAAATTCAAGTTATTGATTGCCTGTGGTTTTTGAACTATTATAAGTGCCACTAGTTGCTTGTTTTTGACATCACCATATGAAATTGCTATATCATGCATGCTTAAGTATGTGCGCATGACAACCTACATCTCTTGACATACTCGAAATCCAGTCATATCCAAGGTTGCAGATCGTCAAATGAAAATAAAATGACCATACAACATACACGAGTACATAAAACAATCTAGAAAATAACAGTAGTAGTCACAAAATGTTGATATCCTAGTTTTATAGAAATGGTAGTACATATTCCGAAATATTAGAGATTATCAAAGGAAATCCTCTAAGTAAAACGAAACCAAAGCGAATGTACTGATAAAAATAGGTATATAACGATAATGGAGTGATCCAACTAAATTTCAAAGCACACTACTCTACTGCATTGATCGTCCGCTATCCTATCCATCTGGAGTGGGGAAAATGGAACGTGTCAGACATAATTTACTATAAGAAAACATTGATTTTGCAGCGGCAAGATCCATTGGAAATTCGTCGCTAATATTAATTTAGCGACGGATTTCCGATGGATATTATTTGAAGTTGTAAATTACAAAACGGTAATTTAACGTTCGTTTTGAGAAGAAAATTAGCGTCAACTCTCCGCTCTTTTTCCATCATTAATCTAAATATAAAGTTTAAATTTTAAATTAATTTGTCGATATATTACCGATGAATATATATTTTTCAACAACTAATTTTTTATACAAAGACATCGGTAAACCATTGCTAAGTAACAAGGGATTAACGACATACATTATTTTATGTGTATATTGAATCCAACGATATCTACGGGCAATCTGTCTGTAAGACCTTTCAACAACGGTTTCACAACACTAGAAAAGAGTATTTGTCATGTTTACAAACATGATAAATTAATATTATAACACTTATAACCGTTACTAACTTTCCACAGCATATCACAAATAATACATAGCAAAGTATCACAATTTCGTTTCCTGAAACATATATAACAAAATATAACAATTCATTTCCTAAAGAAAAATTAGTTTCAACAAACATCAAAATATCAAAATTCATCGTACAACCACTCGCCATAAATAACAATCATCAAAATATTAAGTGACTTTAAAGTATTACACCATAGTTCAAAGTATCACAACATAGAGACAAATTAGGAATCATACAATAAACAAATTAAAAAACTTACACATATTTTTAAAGTACTAAAAACTTTCATTGGGAGAAAAAAGAAGGTTACAATCAACAAAAAATCTCACCCTTTGCCTCGCCAAAAAAAAAAAAAAAAAAAAAAAAAAAAAAAAAAACTCACCCTTTCTGGACAAATTTACATTTAAAGAATAGTTAGTCACACTACACCAAACAAGCCATTTTGTAACATTTTTTCGGTTCCTATTAGTAACGGTTATATCTGTTAATAATCTATAACGTTTATTACCATGATATTCACTAATAATAGTTAATACCGTTACAAGAGCCCAAAATTTTGGACGCAAGGGTTGAAATGTTAATTTTATGTTCAGTCTCGTGTTAACCCTTCCTTTTCCTTTTTCATTATCACGGTAGCACTTACTATCCCCAAATTTTCAAAGCCACCTAGGTTTTCTCCTTCCTGCTTATGACCAGTTTCTTTCATCGCGACGATCGCCTCTGTCACGTTCTGACCAACCACGTTTCTTGCCGATCCATTCAACTGCTCTGGTATTTTTTATTTATTTATTACCTTTCTTGTAATGGCCGATTCGCTCTTCAATTACTGTATCAACCTGAATTGCCTCCTTGCCTTGAGGTATTCTTAATGTTCAAAATCCTTTTTCTGCCCTGTTTTTGTAAAGGATGGATTTTTATTGATTGGAAATTTGTTTTACGCAAAGGATGTTTTTAATGTCGTCGCTTTGCTGTTTATCTTATGAGATCTCTGTGTTTTTTCTGTGTCTTGATTGTCGATTTTATGTATGCTTATTTTCCACTTTTGGTTATGGTTATACGTAGTTTGAAAAACTGGCTTTATAATCTAATTTAATGTTGGAGAATGTTAAAGCGAGAATTTGGTTCTTACAGTCGTAACGTTTGGTCAGTGATATTGTTTATCGATCCACATTTGTTGAAGTAATTGAGATAAAACAAAGAACTTCAGAAAATAAGGATGTTTCCTTGTTTGCACTGCAATGTATCCCTTTGAAATTAAAGAACAGTTCATGTTAAATGAGCAATTGTTAGGTTATCATGGAAACCCACAACTGTGTTTTCTCCTCGTTTTTCCAATTCCCTTTCTGCTGTTTTCTTTCCCCTCGCCTTTCTCATTCCCAATCAAAACACAGGCCCCTTCCCCTGGTTATGTAGAGATAAATATGTTTTTCCATAGCCGAAAATCCATTCCGTAAGCATGATGTGTGACTAGACAGTTACGGTTGATAGTGCAGTCGAAGCTAAACTAGCCTTTTCAACCAAGATCTTGTTTCAATGCTAAATCTACCTTGGTTTTACTGCTTTTATCCCCCGGTTATGTATCTTCTCTTTTCGTTTATTTATATATTAATTTAATATGTGAAAGATTCAGAAGTCACTCGTTCTAAAATGCTAAAATTGGTGATGTACTGTACATCTAAAACATAATGCCATGAATATACATTTTCGAATTGCAACTACTGTCCCACTTATATCGAGTAAGTAGAGACTTATAATAACATAAAACATAATGACTGTATCGTTTACATTTCACAAACAAGTTTTTCGCCTTAGATATGCATGAGCATATTTTGGCATCATGCCCTTAAACCTAGCTAAATCATATATACATATATAAATGACATTTACAACGACAATTCAAATTCTTTTGTACTTTTAGATAAAATTCCGGGGCTTCGGTTAAGTTTTGAGTGACTTTCCAACAAGAAGTTGATAAACAAAATCCGACCACTAATAAAAATGAGTTGAAAAGCATAGTGCTTCATTTAGGTAACTAATAAAAATTCTGAGGCTTCGGTACTGCTTCTGCATGTATTTTTGACTGTGGTTTCATTTTCTCTGATTTGTTACTAAAATATTAATTTAAATTCTTCTATAATTTTTAGATGAAATTTTAGAAACCTATATCCAAAGAAATAAAGAATCATTGATGGAGTTACCCATTGTCCTAATTGGAAGCCCTCTAAGTTTCTAACATCAACATTATTAGGACAATAACTATTGCTTTTTTAATATTATGTTTTGATAAAGTACCTAAGCTAAAACCTAAATATTGTATAGATCAGGTGCTAATTTAATGTACAAATTTTAAAGCATACTTCTGATGTGTTTGAACTACAGTCTGCAGATTGAAACTGCTGTTTAATTGCAGATTGAAACGGTAGTTTGGACTATTGTAGTTTTTGTTTTGTAGCTGCATTTTTGCAAACTGCAGCAGTGGACAGAAGAAAATTTGTTTAGCCATATGATATTATAACTTGTATTGTTTTACAATGGTAATATGAATCACTTTAAAACCGATGTCAGTAAGCACAAAAGTAAAGCAACCTTATTTTGAAAGTTACGCATTTTTGAGGTTGTAAAAACACTGCTGCTAATCTGTTGAATTTACTGAATATAGGAATGCTTGCAAATACAATAACTGAACATGCCACAATAATACTGGAAACCATATTTAAAGATAATTATTTTCCTAGTTAATTGTCTTTTTTGCTTTTATTATCCAAGTCCTTGCATTTTTGCTGCAAATATTTGCAGTATTATTATTCATTTTGAACATATAAGCATACTGACCATTCAGCATTTAACACACTGACCATTCAGCATTTAGCATTTTTTTCATTGACTCACTGACTTGAAAATCTTAAAGCAAAGAGTTGAGGTATATTTGTATGAAATCTTTAGAATAATAAATTATATGGATGTTGCTGCTAAATTTCGAAAATTGCAGATAACACATAGATTATTGCCAATAATTGTATATATTTCTATAGTTTTTTCGGTTGAATTTAAATAACACAACAATTAAGCAATTATTCTAAATTTCCGTGAGTTTTTTGGCTTCTCAACATATTTTTCAATTTTGAACCATAAAATGCTTATGAATTTCTTTTTGTCATGAAATCAGTTGCATTTTATCTTTGCATATAAAGTAAGGAACCATTTTTCCATGATACATTCAATTTAGAATATAAAACAAGAAAATATTGCAGCTACATATAAGAGCAGAAATTTTATTGTATCTTCTCTGTCTTCTACAATAGTTCCTTTTGTTGCGCAATATATGTACTCAAAAATATTTGCACTGTAAATATAATGCAATACAAATAAATACGTAGACAATATTTTCATGAAAATGTGATTTGTAGTTTTGAACATATCAGATTAACACTAATAAATACTGGATTCTATTGATGAAAAAATAATATAATATGTATTTTAGCATCATTTCCGACATAGTTTTGCAAATGCAAAGCATAACGTTTTCATAAAAAGGATGAAGATTCCTTCTCCTAGACGATTGGTGCCATAAATGTGGCGTGGTATCCTTTATTCTTTTGGAATCGAATCATAGTCTTCTCTTTGACATTGACTGTTGAAGCGACACCATGTTCATGTTGCATATCGCATTCCTTGAAAGTTAATAATGTCGATAATAATATATATTTGGGAAAACATACATAGTTTTACCTTTCTAAATTTCTATAATATAATAGCTTAACCTTCCATGCGAAATGCATGTGAATTTATATACAGTAGTCTGTAGGATTTTTCTCCATCCATTGGATTTTATTAAAATTAATGAGAAAAACATATCAGAACTTAGAATGGAAAATGAATAAACAATTGGTTATGCAGTGGATCTCAACTATAAAATTGCACTTTGATTTCAACATAAAATGTAAATTTAACTTGATTCTATAGTGAGATATAAAAGTTTATGAATTTATCGTTTTAACGTGGATGATATATTTTATTTCTATGGTGACACTAACTTTTCCATTTGCACTTCCTATAACATTCTTGGTTGTTATCAAGCTAAACCAATGGATTTTTTGCCATTAGACTGATGTTTTTGCGTCTGGTTAGATGATTCTAAGTTCTAATTCATGTTTTGAAATGTCAATGCGGAAATGAATAATGTAGTCAAGTTTTTGGTGCGCAAAATTGCTTAATCATGCTCAATTTGATGTTTAGATTTGTTTCAAATGTTATTATTAAACTTCAATTTAGCTTGTTTGTGGGTTATATTATCAAACTAATATTATGTATTCCTTTCACTCACTTAAATGCATTCATGTAACTGTATTTTCACCTCATTTTGAATTTATTTTGCTATACAGAGTGTCTTAAATACATTTAACTTATTGTAGCTAAAAGATGGTTTGATCAGGAAAAGAAATTTAAATTTATGTTGTATTATGTTAGTAGGTCATTTTGAATGAGTTGGTTGGTTCGTTATTGAGCTGATGGCAACTTTAAGGTAAATAGGATAAGTCCAGCGATTTGGCTACATTTTGGATTTTTTGGTAATAGTTTATCATTGTCAGCTAATTCTCCATTAGGCATTAGCATTTTTAACTCAACATAACTGCGTGATTTCTAAACATGTTAGTTGTACTTGCTCGCTTATTCTAACAAAATTGATAATATTTTATTCCTATGATGTTACTTCAAATCTACATTGAAAATCTCATTAATATCATCTCTGAAAAAATACTTGTACAATAGGCAAACAAAGAAAAGTTTGGTAAAAATAGAACTGTTATAAAAAAAAGTGTTGTTAAGCAGTCCAAAAACATTGTACATGTGAATTATGATATCTAACTAATTGCATTATTTTATTTATTTACAAAATATAACAGGCACCAATGAAGTTCTTGCTAATGTCGAAACCTACTTCAAGAGAGTGGATTAGAATTCGACATAGGAATACTAATGAATATACACAAGGAGTTCGATATTTTATGGACTTCATGAAGTGCCATTCACCACCCGACTTTGAAATGTGTAGCTGCCCTTGTATGAAATGTAGAAATTCGAAGATTTTGCCTTTTGAAATAGTTGAGAAGCACTTAATAATTCATGGTCTGGATCCAACATACGATGAGTGGTTTCTTTATGGGGAGAGAAGGAACATTGACGTTAGGGTCACTAACGCACCAAATGTTACATATGATGCTTACAACTCCAATGAATCTCAAGAGGAAAACCCTGTAAAGATACTCTTGGAAACCTTATTGATGATGCATATGGAGTATGTGATAGCGTAGAAGGAATGCATGACGGTAGTCAGCGGAAAAAGTATCATGATTACAAGGAAAAAGCAAGCGAAAAATTATACCCCTCTTGCGAAGATGGTATTACAACATTACATGTCATTGTAAAGCTTCATAATTTGAAAAAAGACTTCAATTGGTCAGGAAACAGCATGACCGGGTTATTGAAACGATGGCTTTCAAAGGAAAATACGATACCTGAGAAGTGCTCCACAATGAAACAAATGTTAAAAGATTTGGGAATGAAAGTAGAATGTATACATGCTTGTGAAAATGATTGCATATTATTTTGAAAGGATTACAAGGATGCAGTGGAATCTCCTCGTTGCCATACTTCGAGATTTAAAATGAAAAATCAAGGAGAAGTGGTAAAAATCATAAAACAACCACGAAAAGTATTGAAACACTTTCCATTAATTCCGAGATTAACAAGGATATACACTGTGCCATGGATAGCTCGAAAAATGTTGTGGCATAGTGAAGCAAAACCTTGTTGGAATTCGATGTGTCATCCCATTGACTCGGCTGAATGGAGATCACTTAAAATCAAGTGGCCCAAGTTTGCTAGAAATGGACGAAATGTTTGGCTAGGCATTGCTACTGACGGGTTCAATCCTAGTACAAACCTATCAAGTAGCTATAGTTGTTGGCCTGTGTATATGGTTCCTTATAACTTACCACCGTCGTTGTGCATGAAACCAGAATTTCAAATGTTGTGTTTGTTAATTCCTTAACCAAAGGCACCAAGTCAAGATATCGATGTCTATTTGGAATCTTTTGTGGATGAGTTAAAACAACTTTGGATAGGAGTGCTTGCATATGATATGGACAAGAAAGAACATTTCACTTTGAGAGCAATGATACTATGGGGAATTCATGATCTACCTGCATTTGGAAATTTATCTGGTTGTGTAACACATGGTTACAAAGCATGTCCTATTTGTGCAATAGAAACAGAATCAGAACACATCGGCAATAAGATTGTTTATATGAAGTATAGAAGATTTTTGAAGAGTGATCATCCATATAGAGCACTGAAACACGGATGGTATAAAGATACAGAGGATAAGGAACCTCCAACACAATTGATAGGATCGACACTGTTGCAAAAGCTTGCTCATATAAGATATGTACCAGGTAAATTGACAAAAAACCAGAAACGCTTGATAAATGATATCGATCGTGATGATGAATATTTTGAAAATGAGAACGAAGACTACCAGCATGGTACAAGAAGTCTATTCTTTTTTCTTTAGAGTATTGGAGTGGTCATAAGGTGTGACATACTATTGATGTGATGCACACTGAAAAGAATGTAGCAGAGCATTTTATTAACATATTGTTTGATAAGAACAAACAATCTTCTAAATTTGCATTCGACAAAAATCACAAGATGCAGTGCTGTCAAGTTCTTAAGAATGCAAAACTTCCATCATGCTTTCGAACTAAATTTAGCAACTTGGTAAATATCCAGCCGCCTAGTTTGAATATTAGAAAGTCATAACTACTATGTTATAATTCAATATTTGCCACCTGTGATGGTTCAATATGCATATCCAAAGTACTGTGATTTAAGACGTACAATATTACAAGTATGCTTGTACTTCAATGTTATTTGTTCGAAGGTTTTTAATCGAGAGCATGTCCCAGCTTCCAAAGATATGATTGCCGAGGCATTATATGTGCTGGCTCATTATTTCCCTCCTTATTTCTTTGACATCAGCATACATCTCATGGTGCATTTAGCTGATCAAGCACTATTATGTGGACCGGTTTGCTATACATGGATGTATCCATTTGAAAGGTAGGCATTTCATTTACATGATTGTTAACTGATTTATGTTTTATTAGTGAAATTAAATGTTGTTTTTTTAGAGCTATGAAGGAGTGTAAGAACATACCAAGCAATAAAAGATTTGTCGAGGGATCAATTTCTGAAGCGTATCTTGTTTCAGAATCTGTTAGATATGCAATGGAATATATGCCAAATCCACGTGATGGTAATCATAGCTCTAAACAAGCACCGTTTTCAGATGTGAACTATGACAATACTTATGAGCGTTCCATTATTGAGGGTAAAACTATAAAATTATCCGGCGATGTACAACGTGTACAAATTCGAAGATGGATACTTTTCAGAATAGACATTCCAGATTGAGATGATTATTATAGGTTTGTCTTTTTTACACATTAAAATTTATAAATACAAGTCCAAAATTTACTTTTTTTTTGTTTGTAGAGAATATCGATTATCATTAGAAGAGACTCAATGTGGTAAAAAGCGGCTCCAATCAAAGGCAAAAGTAGTAATTTAGTCTGAATTTATTGACTGGATGCATAAAAAGGTTTGTTGGATTACAATGAACTCACAATTTGATAATAAATAACATTTGTGAACATATTTTAGTTTTTTTTAGTTAATGGAAGAAAAACGCATGGACTTCCTATTATGGTATTATGTTAGTGGACCGACATGGGAAGCCAAAACTCACCTTAAATATAGAATCAATGGCTATCTATTCTATCCTCAGCACTACGACGACACTCTTTCAACACAAGATAGTGGCGTTTGTATGGATGCAATTACAACATTTGTTGCAAGTGCAAAAGATTTAAATCCTACGGATGATGATGCTACTTAGTATGGTATTATCCAGGAGATCATTGTAGTTGATTATTATGAATTTCAACATGTTGTGTTCTATTGCAAGTGGGTCAATATTACTGATAAAACACATGGTTGTAAGGTTTGTCCTGACTCCAAATTACTGATTGCTACAATAATTTTCAACATGCGTCGAACCACCATATATGCTTATATTGCATTTTCCTACCATTTCGAATATATACTAAGGTGAAAATATGACATGTGCGCACGGATTGAATTAGGTTGCTGGGTATTTTGGTTTAGAACCGTAGCTTGTTTAACCGGGAAGAGAAGAGCCATACAATCAATTCCTTGTTATATGCATGGCTGTTTTTGCTCATCCTAACATGTGATGTTTATTTTTTGCTTAGGTTTTGTGAGCGACATGAACAAATGATATTTATGTTTTCATGTATACTCATATTAGGTTATAGTGAAATACTTGCATAGGGAAATGAAGCGTATGGCTTCTTTCACATTAAAGTTACCAACAGTGATAATTTATGTCTTGTATGTCTTGCATCCTTGTTAATAAGTTGAGTTTATTTCTTGATACAAATTATTCAACCTTGTTCCAACCAAATTATAAATGTTCAAGCAAGTCAAAAATGATAAATTTCTAGATACATGTTATATGCAGCACCGATTTACTTTGGCAATGTAAGCTTTCTTTGACTTTTATTCACACATGTTTTTTCCCAATTTGCTTGTTTGTTTTGTTTATTCTAATCAGACATTGGTTGTTTTTTCTTTTGATTCTACAAAAAGAGTTTGATATGGATATAGATCCCGATAAAGCAAGACCTATATTAGAAAAAGGGTTCTCACAAAAATTTAGAAGTGCGAAATCAAAACTACATAACAAATACCTTAAGACGGATAATGAGCTTATATCTAGACATATTGCAATCAAAAATCGTCCTGATGATATTGATAAAGTTCAATGGGAGTGTTTTGTTGACATGGAGTATGGTGATAGAAAGAGAAAACAATGCAAGAAGAATATTGAAAACAAAGCAAAGGTTACTATAAATCATACATTAGGCAGAAAATCGTACAGTAAACTGTGTGATGAATTGGTATGTAGTTCAGATTTCTTAAGTAAACTTTATGATAAATTATAATATATGTATTTATTTGTATATTTCATTTGAAAAGGGAAAATTCAAAAAGTAAGCCTATGCGAGCTCTTGTTTGGAAAATAGCACATATAAGCAAAAAACCCGGGGAAGTACTTCCATGTGCCATTGGAAAATATGTAAGTAATTCGAACCTTTTTTAAATCAAGCTCTAGTTTGTTAGCACATACAATTAAAAACGTCAAATGTTGAGTACAATTAATTCCATAAACCATTAGAATATTATTGGTCAACTTAATGCTTTAAACACCGCAGTTAACTTTAGGTCGGGTTTTTTTTCCTGTACATCTGCCCCTGTGACAAGTTATGTTAGTGCATCTAATATTTATGATTCTCTGGCCGAATCATTTTTACCATCAGATGTTAATTTTATCTCTAAGAGTTCTTATTTTGATTCTTTTTGGATGTTAAGTCAGACTCCATGCTTTTTGGTGGCATATTGTAGGACCTGGTTATTGCTGTTGATGATTGTTGTGATGTTATTCACATAGAGAGACCCTCTAAGGATTTAAGGCATTCTGATGATTCGGTTTTTCTTCCCTCAAAGGATTTATGGCATTTTGATGATTTGGTTTTTGTTCCCTCTAATGATGGTTTGCTAATTACATATTTGCGGATAAGTCGTAAATTATGACATATACGAAACTGCATTTTTTTCCTTTCTGTGTATTATTTCTTTTGATTATATTTTCATTGAAGATTTTTAATGTTGAGTGAAACATAGAAAGGAGGCAATGTTTGTCCTATAACACATGGTTAGTCATAATATTAATAATTTATGGGATGCCAAAGATGTGACAATTAACCTGCTGGTGCATCTAACTAGTTATATTCTACATTTGCTTGTCATCCATGAATGAATAGTATGGTTAAACATAGAAAGGAGATATGTACATTTTTCCTTCAAAAATTTCTTCATTGCTAAATTAGTTTTTTCATTGCTTAAAACATTGTATTTTTTAGTACAGTTGTTATATTTATTTTTTCTTAGATCTTTCTATTAGACCGGTGTTGTCGGATGTTGTTCTTGATGAGCCGAGTGGCTCAGTTTACTGAGCCTACAAGGTTCAGTAAACTGATCCACTCGGCTCAGGTTTATCATGCCATAGGCTCAGTTTACACCGATCCAGGCTCAGTAAACCTGAGCCGAGTGGCTCAGTTTACTAAGCCTTGAAGGTTTAGTAGAATGAGCCACTCGGCTCAGGTTTACTGAGCCACAGGCTCAGTTTACACTGAGCCATAAACTCTCAGTTTAACTGTTATTTGTTTGTTTTTTAATCAGGCATCTTCAGTTAAACTTTCTTTGTTTTTTAATCAGGCATAGACTCATATCATTATATTTGTTGAACATCGTAAGCTTTGGTTGAAGCAGCAGAAGCAAGACAAAGATTAGAAGGTGGCGATGATGCTCCAAGTCTAGATAATTTTGAGAAAGCTCCCATTGCTGAAGGTTTTGGAGATGATAAAAGAAGAAGTTATTGTCGTGCTATCAGCTGTACATGCAATGTAAAGCAAGTAAAAATAACACAAGCTTCAAAAGCAATTACTGTGGCAAAAGAGAATGCAACTAAGCAACAGTTAGCTAAATTGGAGAACAACCAAAATCAAATGCATGAAGACATCAAATCAATGAGCTCAGCATTAGCGTACTTGCAACAATCTATGAAGCTTCTTATCAATCAACAAGGAGGGAATACGACACCACAAGAAGAAGTTGCTTCCGATGGAGGTAATAACAATCTACATACTACTTCTAATGATGCCATTGGATCATCCACGAGAGATAAACAGTCGATAGTGTTATTGTCGTCAGCATTAAAGGAGGTAACGAAGAGATATGTAGGAGGGAAAAAAGTTTGTCATCATAGAACTGTACTAGAAGGAGAGAAAGCCATTTGGGTGGAGGACGTTCTGGATCCGGATGCGTTAATTTTTGATGCAACCCAAAATGGCATGTATACACTATCTGATCTTGTCTATGGTGGATCTGTAATTTGGTCTGTTAATCGTTTGTGTTTTGTATAATGGTTGTATGTTAAATTATGATACTTAAATGTTATTTTGATATTTGTTATGGATGATGAATGGCATTATGATTATATGTTAAATTGTGATGTTGGTCAAAATGGAATTTGCCTTAGGATATAAATTGTGATATTTGTATTTGCTTTGAGATATTGTTATATTATATGTTGTATTTCTTATTGGTGTATGCTGTATGAAATTACCTATTGCAGTCCTGGTATAATATTCATGTTTGTAACAGTTATAACTGTTAGTAAATTATTCTATGAAATAGTCAGTTTTATATATTAACATTAATAACTGTTACATATTTCATATTTGTGACAATTATTACTGTTATAAAAATAACGTTTATAACGGTTATAAATGTTATAAAATTTTCAATGCTAACGGTTATAAGTGTTACAAAGCACATAGATTATAACGGTAACAACCGTTACAATATGAACACTTTATAATGGTTTTAACCATTATAATATTCGTGACAACAGTTTGTCACATATGTTGTAGTAACGGTTATAACTGTTACAAAGGTAATTAGTCACGGTAATAATTGTTATAAAAAGCCTTTTCTGGTGAAGACGATGAAGAGAGAACTGCGTGATTTTATGAATATATGGACTTATGTGAACTTATGGTTCTTTTATAAACCAGATATTTTGTAGCAAAATTAGTTGCCTCTTGTAGTGTTAATGCTTAGAATGTTTATATCACATGTTAAGCATTGACATTTTCTCCCCTCTTTTTGCTCCAACGCAAAGCATCATTCATGCATTATTTTTCAAGTTTGACGCTTCACTTTTTTTGATTGCACTTTATGTCGTCCCTTGTCATCTAAACATGAAGTCTCTTTTGTTTTATCATTTTTAATTAGTTTTGCGTCAAAACAAAAATGTGTCCGTCGTGCATATTATTTGAAAACAGATAATTTTGAAAACATGAAACTCAAAATATAGTTTTATTTTTATGAAAGCGGGTTTCATCCTCAAAATTTTGGACTTTTAGTTGAATAACAAATCAACATGTAAAACTGTCTATTAATTTTGGACTTTTGGTTTTGTTAAATTTATGATTGCTTTTGTGCTGCTAAAGTTTATTAATTTTATGATTGACTGCACCATCGACCTTGTTTGTATAAACATAATGCATGTTAATAAGTTTCAAAAACAAAACAAACAAACAAATAAATTAAAAAACTATAAACTGCTCGGATATGGTTTGTAAAATGTAGAGCACTTTTGATATGACTATGTAGTAGTATTTGAAATCCCTTTTTATATCTATGTGGCAGGTATATTATATCTGGCCCTGGTTCAGGCTCTGGCTCCGGCTCCGGCTCCGGCTCCGGAGGACTTAGCATTACCCGACATGCCGGAGAGGGTAGTAGCGATCAGTTAGCTCATCCAGTTGTTTACTTGAAGCCTAAGGCTGACCATATGTAAGTATCAAAATTAGCAGCATAACAATTTAATTTTTTGTACATAATATATCTATATTCTATAAAGTTCTAATTTATATTTAATGCAGGGGGTTTGAGTTGGATCCATCTCAGACGGTTCTAAATATTTCTAAGGATGCGTAGATGGCTAGAATGAGCGATTTCTGGCCTATGTGGAGTAGAGTCCCAGAAGACGTCAGAGAGATTATCGGGCAAGATTTTATGGTAAGTTTATACCGCTTTAAAATTGGTTAAATACAAATAAACGAGATCAGTAATATTTTCTCATTGTACAGGGCGCATTAGATGTGAAGGAGCCTGACGTGAGCCTAGTTCGGCTACACTGGAACTCAAAGGTCGCTAGGAATTACAGGGAGAAGATTGATGAGATTAAAAAAGCGGGGAAGAAACCAAGGTGGATGGGCGATGGAGTGTTTAATATAAGATGGTTGCGTGGTAGGGCATGGATGAGTTCAAGTTAATCTATAACGAATCTAATTTATTTTTTTGCCGATTTTAAATAATTATTTAATGTACATTTGCAGCTGAGTCAGCAAGGAACACCACAAACAGGAACAAGAATCCAGTAACTCACCGTGTAGGATCCAAGTCTTTCCAACATCACCACGAGGACTTGGTAAATTTGTCAATTATTACATTTGTATATTGATCAGTTCAGTAATTAACTTTGTGGAATTGAATTATTCAAATTATCAATTAGAGGAAAAAGTTCGAGAACATCCCGTGTCCTACGTGGGCGTATTTAGTCACACCCATGCATCTAAGCATGTAGACGAGGCTGTCAACGTCACTTATCAGTGGGATGATCAAGATAGGGCGACAGCTGCATATGTATGCGTATTTTAAATTTTATTACTCACATCGATTAGTTTATTAATTACTACCTAATGTAAAATAAAATCAACATTATATTATTTTTCAACTGAAATTGTTTTTTGAATTATAGGCAAGGTTTCAAGAGGCACGAGCTAATGCGCTTGAGGAGTCTGGTCGTGATGAGTTGGCATCAGAGGAGGAAGTTAACCTATATGATGTTATTATGGATCCGTCGCGGTGGAGCTTGCGTTATGGATTCGGTAACCTAACGGTAATATTCGTATGATTTAACCAATATTCATACTTCCTAGGTTTTATGTGTGTCAAAATATTTTCACTACCTTAGTCGATTCAATTGTTAATGCCATTTAATATATATATACCATTAAATTATTATGCTTATTAATTGATAATAAACATTTAGTTCGGAACCAAATTGAACTTCTAATGCAAATAAATTTTATACATACCGTTAAATTATTATGCTTTATCTCTGAATTACTACTTTTGAAAAATAATTATAATTACTTATCAGAGAATACATATAATTGCATATAGGCATTTCTTACATCTCTTTTGGAGAGTTAATAAAGAAATATACTTACAACAAGTAAGGGTATCTTCCAAACACTTGGAATTTCATAAAAATACGCAACTATATTAACTGCACATTTAGATCTCATCAATATGGTATTTATATCCTACATGAAAAGCACGATATGATATATAGGCCATTTCTTTGAGATAATATTTAAAATATTTCTTTAATAAATGGTTATGCATATAATATTTCATATGAAACAATAACTAAGAACTTGACATTTAGGACATGATTAGAAAAGTAAACACAAAACCATGTGTATAAAATATAGTTGATTTTTGGCATGTGCAAGAGGTTTGATATAATTATAATAAAATAAAAGGCACACATTACATAGCGCTAAACACTATGTAACGACCCGGGAAATTCGACGCTCAAATTTCGACAATAATACGTAATACAATATTAATTGTCAAAATCCAAGTATCAAAACTCCAGATAGTTAATAGAACGAAATTAGAGGATGAGAAAAAGATATGAAAGAAAGATTAGAATAGAAGAAAAAGGAGAAGAACAACGAACCATAATACACAGAGTCTCACATAGCAGCGGAACAAAATATAATATAGAAATAAATATTTATTGAAAACTTGAAATAATACTGACAATTTATCAGAGTACAGCAGACATCCAATACATCTGGACAGTTATAACAGTCTGTCCTTATTTACAACACACAATAGAATAATATGTCTGAACTCCTCCAGCTCGTTTTCTAGAATTCATATCATCTTATCCTAAACCGGTAACTCGGACTGGCCCGACCATTACAAATGCCACAGGTCAGTCTTGTGAACCAGCGTGAGAAAAACTCATTAAATTATTGGTATCATCCAACTTGATTTTAAAGTTAAAAATCTTTTCAAAAGAAAAGGATAATCGTAAGACCAATCCACACATAAACACGAATGGTTTTTACATTATGATAACCCAAACCATTTTTGTTATCATAATTGTTCTGATATTATGATAGTGTCTAAATAAAATAAATAATCATCTAGCAGAAGGCTTGCATCTCATGCTCTACATATATAATATTAAATCAAAAATTGCAGTCGCTTATTGGAGATTGGATTTCCAACTATGATAAGGTATGGAACCACCTGCTGATAGTGTATCTCTAGAGAGGAATACACTGGGTTCAATAAGAACATCTTGCAACCCGGTCACACATGACCGACTACTCATTTTTCTTGAGTGTATCGAATGTATATCATCAACGGTTAGGCTCAAACCACTGTTTCCCGAAAAGGGACAGCATCGAAATAGATTAAAGAAAGAAATAGATTTTCTATAGATAGGTGATTATACACCCTAATTGGGAGCGTCCCACTTAGCCATGCTGACTGCTCGATTTTTTTCATATCCCGATTGAAGAGGCTTGAGGTTTAACACTAGCTTTAGAACATCATATCGCCATTCACTTTGAATGCCACATCGTCAGATCCATCAAATTACAAATTGACGTTCACAAAAATATTCCATGTGTTAAGGTAAGAGAAGGTGTCTTCTCTGCCACCAATAAAGATACGTTTGTAAAAAATCAATGTGTGTGGCTCTTAAGAAGTACTTTGTCAGACACTCGTCCATACAAGTTGTCCTCGGACTGGACAAACCGAAGGCACTCTCCTAACACATCCTAAGATTCACCCTATGGATCAGTAGCGAGTAGTCCTTGCAATCCGTCGATTTCAATCACGACAGGATTTCCATTAAAATATCTCCGGGCGCGACTCCAGAGAACTCGACAAGCAATCCTTTCGTTTACGAAGATCCACGGTCTTCATCGCTCCATCTTCAATTCGTATATTCTACGTTTTCTTATTTGTTGGTTCGGAATGGTTTTCGAATATAAATTTGATCCCAGTCTTTCCATACCGACAATCGTATAAGCCAGATTTGATAGTCGGTTATTTTATTATCAAATAAACAACCATTCATCCATAAAATAAAATTGAATTCACTGATTTAATATTTGTCATCATTTTAGATTCTTTTTAATTAACCATTAGTTAATTTAAAACTTCTCTTTTTTCCAATAAATGAAATTCCCATTTCTCTTCTTATATTAATGTATAAGAATATTTAAAACCTTATCATCTTAAAATACTTTTAAGAATCTATTTCTTGTCTCGGTCATTAGTCTCTAACCGTAAACTAATAAGAGAACAACTCCCTAAGTATCGACCCCGAAGGCCGAAACCAACATCAGGTCGACACTCAGAAAACCATTCAACTCACTAATATCCAGTCAGTTTCTAATTTCCTTAAACTCCATTTCTTAACTTCTAACGTATAAAAATTCCAATTATTCATTTTTACTTTAAACAAGATATTTATCTAAAACTTCTCACCATCTCAAATATTTTACATACAAATATGATTTTCAAACCATATGCTGCAACTATAATAGGATATACGGTTTTCAAAATATTTGTTAAACGTTTATTTATTTCTAAACTGGAATAAAGTACTTCTTATACGATATAATTTCATTTACCAATTCAATTTCACTTTACTTCGTAAAATAAAGTCTTAATTTCATAAACAATTTTCATAAACATCTCTATATATCAATTACAATTCAGTTCAGCTTTATTTCAAGAAAAACTGCATTCCATATCCAAAATATATGTATATAAATATCATTTATTATTAATATTTATTAACTACCATCTTATAAAATTCTTTAATACAATCTATCTTTATTATTCAATCTAATTCGACCTAAATCCAATTAGCACTTTAAAATTTAAGGAAACCTCTTCCATCAAATGATTTCCATTTGCAAACTATTTACCTTACCCCTTATTCATCTCAACCGTGAATAATATTCCTTAATACAATTCATATTTGACTTATTTAGTCAACTAGAATTCATACTTGTAACTTCAAGTTTAAAGTCTATTTATAATTTCTAATTATAAATTTATTTCATATAATCTCTTTTATAATTTTCCTTGAAATTGGAAAATTTTAAATCTATATAAGCTATTGGCTTATTATTCGATTTCCATTTCTTTTCCAAATTTCACACAAATTTGCATTTTTCTCAAATCCCCCCCAAAAAAAAGATCCACTTCTTAAAATGTCGCTTATAAAATCGCCTTTTCAAGATAGTTGGTTTAAACAAATTTTTACCTTTAAATTCTATTTAATTTGGATTCTAAATAACCATTTCTATTTAGAAATAAATATTTCCCTTTAAAATTCTTATTACATTTCAATTTCTATTTTGAAACCCGTATATCATTATTTAAGTTATTTAAAATATCCAAAATCAACAATCAGTGTTACTAACAAATCCAAGTATACTATAAACTATCACGGGTTATAAACACAACATATATCAACGTATATGTGAAAAACAAATAATATAAATGTGAGGAATCCAGTTGGATCCTCCAACCTGTTTTTTCTGCATCCACAGATGTTAATCAATAATAATAATACCCATCCTACTGCGAGGCAGGATATCGCGGTATAGAAGGTCATCCACTATATATATTGTGGGGCGCATAGGGAAATCATCCGCTAATGGTACTGCGGCCATCCGCTAATGGTACGGCGGGAAATATATCCAATCACCAATATTATTATATAATATTATATATATACACACACTATTATCATTTTATATCAATTAATTTCATCAGCCAACAAGCAATAAAATAAATTTTGAACTATTAAAAATAGTTCCCAATAATTTAACTGAGTGAGTTTAACTCATCTCGATTTTCCTTTGCTGAATATCCAATTAATTTCTGTATCGTCTCAGCTACGCGTTGTCTCGAATAATTAATCTAGCACCTACGATAATTTATTTTAATTGATTGATTAAGCTATGTTAATTTAAATTAGCTACTAACATAATAAATTAACTATTCTACGCATTTTAAATTTGTAAAATCGTATACCTTATGGTTATTGCAGTTTCCTCGACCAATAGATGGATCTAATTCCCGAACAGTTCCCGAATACTTCAATCAGCTCCAATACGACATTTCTCTGAACATCTTACTGTCAAGCTTCACCATTCTTTATATCATCTCAAGCCACTATTGTTGTCATAACATTACCAAACATCGATAACAATCATCACTGCAGACCCTGTCCAAAGTCACTCAGACCTCCTACTAACCTTCACCACCATTTCACCGACATCCCGCAAACCAAACTCTACTACCAAGCCACTTCCATACCTGCTGTTCACCCTCCCAGAACACAGACCGACTCCCACATACATTGCCAAACCCCCTAAACACTCCAACCAAATCAATCATCCCAGGATTGTTTTCACGTACCTTCCTTACAAATTTGTATTCTGTTGAGCATGTAATTAACGTACAATATTGAATGGTTTGGTGATGAACCCACTGATCACCCAGGTTCCGTATTACTGTGATGCTTCAGATCCTCTAAATCTCCATACTGTCAAACTCTACACAGTCAAAATCCAAAACCAATGGATTAGACTTCTCCATCATCTACTGTCGCACCAGACTCATATACAAAGCAACTCCATCCTCCCCAAATTCACAGTCCCCAATCACTACATACACAACTCCCACAGTCACTGTCGAACACTAATGCCACCAGAAAACAAATCGAACTTCACTCGTTCAAAATCCTTCAACATAATGGTGACTTCCTTCCAACTCGCTCCTCCAGTTCAACCATAGGAACATCGTACCACCACATCTTATTTGAACTACACGCCATCGCGACAACAAAAACCCCAATGCCAACATCTACCTGAAATCGCTGCTAATTCCCATCGCACCCCCAATTGCAAGCGCTTCTAGCCTTGAGTCAAGCTTCAGAGATTTGTGGATCAAATCGCGATAAGCGATTTAGATTATATTTTTTTCAGTGGAAACTGCTTTGAATTTGACTGGAAGAAAATAAAAATGGAACGAAGTGAAATTAAAAAGCTTGGATGGTTTCTGGTTTGAGGTATGTTGAAAAATGAATGCGAGATGTTATTAAATAGGAAAGAGATAGGAGGATAGGAACGACGTCCAATTCAGTAGGGTGTAGGAGTAGGCATAGCTTCAGTGCACCTTGCTGAAAGCTTCGTGGAGAAGGAAGAAGTTTGGATGTGAAAGTGAAAAGAGATTACAGGGAATAGCTTACATAATAGCTCTAGTTAGGTCGTCTCCTATATAATATATATATTTTTTTGATTTAATTTATTTATTTAATGCGGTGACTTCAATTAAAATATCCTACGGTTCCGAACCCCTGTTTAAGTGCAAAAAACGATATTCCTAGGGATCCACAACCATTCTGAACACACTGGAACGTGTTTCGTAGTCTAATTCGACCATATAAAGAAGATATTAAATTAATTTGACGATTTAACATTAAATTCGATTTAATATAAATCGACTCAAAAATAACAAATAAAATATTATTATCATAAAAATATACACAAACTGAATTCATAAAATATCTAGAATAAACTAACTCGAAATCTAAACTCGATATTCCATTCTCCAGTTAAACTAATATTAAATTGATTTAAAATCGATTTATTTTATTAAATAAATCGTTATCGTTTATAAACGATTCCATAGCGACTATCTGAAAAATTGATTTGGCTATAACTAACAATCCACAATACAAAATCTCGATTTTTCTCTTTCATTAGAAGTTTATAATTTAGCAGGTGTTTCAACAAATTCCGACATATAACGGATCTTGTACACTCAATTGATGTTCAAAACTCAATATTATGAACTACCGCGTCATTACGAGCTCGTTTATATTTAATATATATATATATATATATATATATATTTGTATGTTTCAAACTTCATTTTTAATTTACATAAAAATACATTTATATTACGAATTCAATATATAAACTAAATTTAAATATTCATACATAAATCGATAAAAATGCGGGATGTTACATTCCTTGCCCCTTAAAAGAATTTCGTCCCCGAAATTATAAGAAGAAAAAATAGCTATACCTTATTCACTTATGCAACTCGACACTTACCTTAATATCCTTACTACTCAACAAACTCACTAGTTTCCAACTCCACTCACAAATCCTTAACTTCGATTAACCGTTTGTTAAAAAAAAATCAAAACTATTGAAAAAAATTCTAACTCCCTAAATTTTAGAAAATTGTCGCCAGAGTCTCCTTTGTACGGGTTGATCCGTACAACTACAAAATGCCTCTCTGGGCATTCTCCAATCAAAAAAAAAATTAAAAAGCCAAGTGGCTTGCCAATTAGGCTCATAAAATTCCATATTGAATTAAACATGTACCTTTTTGTCGGGCATCTCACACTTATTCCTCACACTTGCTTCTATCCAATAAACATGTTAATCATATACGCATCCGTTCCTAATTGATCACAATCCATTTTACTTCCTATTTTGAATTCGCCAATTTATCCATTAATTCATTCTGTTGCTTCACTTGTGACAATTTAAACAACCATGTTCACATATATATTTTTGCTTACAACCAAATCGAGTTTCATTTATAACTCAAGTTCTAGGTTTTATTTCCAATTTACAAGTTCATATAAATTTATACTTGAGTTCCAAGTTCAATTAAACTTAAATTGATTCATTCTTCATTCATTAAGTTTATATAATCCAAGTTTATATTCACTATTCCATATACACATATTTACTTCTATTTCAAAACTCGACTTCAAAGTCAAACTCAATTGAATAATATTATAACGATCCGAAAATACCCAATCTCCAAAGAGACGGAAAAATGCAGATTGCTTTGAGAACACGACGCATCAGAACACAAACAATAGGACATTTCATTGCCATTACAACAATTTACATCAGAGTACAAGAATATATCAGAGTATGAATAAATATTACACAGCGGAAATAAAATAATATCAGAGATTAAATTACAAAGTAGCGGAAATTAAATGTATAGCGGAAAATACATCTACAACACAACTGAAAGAAATACATGGATACAAAGATTTCCGAATATAGCTCCAGCTGTAATCCAAGATCCTGGAAAAAGAAATATCTGCGAAAACCAAAACTACTAGCTGCCCGTGTGGAAAATATGGGCACCCAGAGTTTAGGTAGGAACAATAAACTCCGAGTCAGTCATGGGATTGGTGTGAGAACTAAAACAGTTATTAAATCTTTAATTTAAAGGTTGGGAAATCATGGGACCATGCCGTATAACACGGAATGGGTTTACTCCACATGAATCTCGGTTTAAAATAAAACAACGTTATGCCTTTTGGAAAATGAAGCTAGTATAAGACTTAGGTCCCATCACTCAATGAAACGCAAGCCGAAGGATAGAGTTTTACCTTATAATAGCCAAACATGCTTGGTACGCTTTAGAACAAATCATTTTGATATTACTACAAGTGTATAGTGTCGAAACAACTTCAAACATAAATGTATTAATCATAGACGATATAGTACCCATCCTACTATGTCTCCATATAAGTTTACAACTAAAACCAAAAAATATCGTATTGGAAATTAGATTTCCATCATGAGTCAAGGCAAGGGATGGCTCCTTCCGATTCCGATCACCTCTAGCAAGATGACCCAGGATCCCCCGTAGTGAACCCTTGGATCTTGCAGGGCCGGTCCACACTTACTTTAGTGGATTAGTTATTCCTGAACAATAGTTTCTCGGTCCTATCGGACCTCCAAACAGGTCAGTATGTCGACCCTATGAGCCTATATCCCTATATCCGAGGAGCCTCGCAATCCATCATCCATATAAGTAAAAATGTTTGGGCTCCATACCATGACACCACTCTCAGCTAGAAAGAAACGCATGCACTCCCTACTGTCCCTAATCCCGTTTCTGGCTCATACCGAGGTGTGAGGCTCGCAAATTAACGCTATACACAAATATATGCTAATTAAAGTTGTGCTTTGATCATCAATCACAAGACTCTGCTTTTCAACAAAAGCCTTGTTCATTTGAATCTCAGCATGCCACATTGACAATCCACGCCATGCAACTGATGTCTATCAATATATAACCTCTAAGCTCGTACGTCTCAGAGAAGGGTGTTAAGCAAGAGAATAAATTCTCCGCCACCAAACATATATATATTTAATAGAAATCGATCAACACAGAATGAAATCCAATGTCAAACACACATTCATTTACAAGTCCATTCTGGGTCTGAACGAAACCGGAGGCACCTTATTCCTCGTCCCATATGTCCAATACAGGAGAGAGGTCCTCGCATATCCGGTTGATCTCTAAGTACGTCTGGACGATCACCACTTATTACCTTGTCTGGGTGTACAACCCAATCAATACATCAGTAATCATCCAAACGATTTGAAGATCTCCGGTCTTCAACCACCGTCTTCATCGTCGACTTTTAGTCGTCGCGTCAGTTATTTAGAATGGGATAAACCCGGTCTTTCCAAATAACTTTCGTATTTTATAATCACTAATCAAGTGCTATAGAAACACGTCATACGTCTCATTCCAATTCAGAATATTCTTTTATTCAAATATTCACATTATTAGGGAAAGGTTCCCATTGATTTTATCAAAGATAAATTCTGTTAAATTTATTCTTTAATCTTCCTTTGGATATCGTTTTCAAAAGTTTTTTATTAACTAGTCGGGATTATCGAGCCTTACGTCTTACCGAAGTAATCATTTATTTTATCTTTCCAATCCCAACCTATTCATCCCATGGAGAAAAACTGGTAGCACTCCATATCTAACACCCACTGTGTTCTGGGTAAAATTAATTAGCATTTCACGTTCAAATCTAATTAAAGATTTAACTATCACCTGGAGTAAAACTGGTGGTACTCCATTCTCGATCACTTCTCAAATTTGGCAAATTTAATTACCACGTTAACTTTTCAATCTAATTAAAGATTCATTAAAACTCCACTTAGTTTCAATATCAAAAAGCATTACTTGATGATTGTTCAATTTAATGGAAATTAATCCCGCTGTTAATTGAGTTAAAGAATAATTGTCATTTAAAATAAAGTTCTCTATAAACCCAAAATCATCTTCCATCAAAATGGAATCTTCACGGAAATCATAACGATCCGTATTAGACTAATAATATAAATGGAATAACGACGAAGCCTTTTAAATTCCACATATAGTAATGGTCTTTCTTTACAGAAGCTCATCTCGATTATTACTAAATCGAATTCCATTCAATTCCAATTTAATATATTAAATTGGTAAACTTTACTTTGGAAAATTTCCATTAAATCTTAATAAAAAGATTTATAAATTCCAAATCATCTCTTCACTGTTAATTAGGTTAAAGAACAAATGTTATTTAAAACACCGTTCACGATAAACCCAAAAATCCAATTTCAATTCAATTCCAATTACATATTAATTAATTGGTAAAATTCTTTACATCTTATTTAAAAGATTTATTCTTTTCTCAACTGGGTTTACGAACAGTGTTATTTAAGACACCATTCACGACAAACGCAAAATCCAATTTGATATTAAATACAAGGGTCTGAATAAAAAATTTATCGTCTTATATTCAATATCAAATTCTGAAACCAACAAATATCGTATTGGGAATAACGATATATATATCTTCTGAATTCCTCAACAATATCCGTATAATCAAGGAATCCAATATCGAAATATTCCGTAGATTATTTCCCTTCAAATCCACTCCAATTTATTCATTGGAAAATTCTTATTATTTTAAATCCCCTTTTTCAAGTCCAAATTATTTATTTAAAAATATTGAATTATTATTCTAGTTAATAACTAGCTCATTTCAATAAAAATATATTTTTATCCTTACAAATATGGAATTTTTCATCCAAAATCTTTCCAAATCATTTATTATGAATTTACACAATTTTTCCATTTTTTTAGTAATTTTATTATCGCCATTTCAGTCGGTTTCCAATAACGGCCACCGAACTGCATCCATAGCAACCTTTTCCAAAACTGATTTGGACATATTTTGAAATCCAACCGTTCAAATTTAAATCTTTTATATTCATTGGAAAGATATTTTCGATACGAACCCAACGGTTCCGATTTTAGGAGAATCCGACGGTCGAATCTCCCATTACATCAATTTGAAGTAAATGGTTGAAATTCGCGAACGGTCGCTGCGCGGCGCGTTCTATTCAAGCCATTATATATAGAATATATATCATCGATTTCCATTCAAAACGTATTTTATAAATTGTTTATAAATTCGTTTTAAATCGATTTTAACTTCATTTTCAATTTTAAATCAAAATTGAATATTTCATATCATTAAAATATTAAAATGATAATATTTTCAAAATATTAGATTTTGAAATCAATTCTTTTCGATATTCATTTTAAAATGAATAAAATCGATCGACAAACCCGTTCGGGTCAAAATGGCGTTTTACTGCTTAACCCGACTTCGTATATTAATATTTTCGTGTCCATCCAAAATTGGACATCAAAATCATAATTTAATTCTTTACTAAATATTATTCTAAAATCTTTACTAAATTTTGAAATCCTTACCAAATATTATTTTAAAATATTTACTAAATATTATTTTAAAATATTTGCTAAATATTATTTTAAAGTCTTTGCTAAATATTATTTTAAAATCTTTGTTATTTCTGAATTGGAATCAAACTCAATTAATTGCCATATAGTTTTATTTATATGGATTTTATACATCGCATGTATTCAACAATAATGATAAATAATCATTCAACATTCAAACATCATCAAGAGTGTATTTTACAGCTGTATAAGCATTAAAATAAATAAATAATGCTCATCACAGCCTGTCCATCAATCGATCGACATACCGCTAAATATTAGGATTAGTGTAAGTCAAATATCATCTCAATACCCGTGTGGGGTTTCAACCAACAAATACTGTTTATTATTTGTGCATTTGGGTGATGTGTAAAATTTATCGTCTCAATCAATATCAGTTAAATTGGTGTACATAAACGAGCCATCCGGCTTGTAAATGAATATTTATTCCAATTTCTTCTCATGATAATTTTATATACATTTTATATAAATAATTTTTATACACAACAATATCAATCAATAATAATCCCAATCACAATCCAAACAAACAGTCAACCATGGTTTGCAAAAAGTAGTGACAGGAGCTACTATGTCCCATTTACAACCTATGATATAATTACATAATAAAAATAGTTGAGTGAGAATGAGTTCTCACTTTGGTTTCCACTCCTCCATTCTTTATTTCTGAATTTAATACCGTTTAGGTTTGAATTTTCCTCAAATTATAACTTACTTCGTTTCTGTCCTAATTAGTTTCATTGCGTAGTGTTCGAAGCCACGATTCCAACGTGATTGAAATCGTCGGATTTGGACCTCGTATGAAGAAGATATAATAATATTTGAGTTAATTACATTTCGAAATAATTAAAATAAAACTAATTTAATCATTTCTCTTAATTAGCCCTCTTATTCCTTCTGGCGAATGACGAACCGAACAAACCCATCATTCACAACTGAAAGCCACCTATGAACGCCGAAATACACCATCGGCTGATGATCGCCCACCTCCATATCAGAGCTCCGACCATCCTCTCCCGTCGTCGAGCTTCCAGTCCATCCCGCACCCCCGTATTGGCCTCGATTTGCGTGTGAATGGCAGGACTTTGAGCGCCCAAATCTCGAGATCTACAACCCTAAACCCCATCACTATAGTCCATCATCTAGATCTCATCGAGCTGAATGGTTTTCTCTGTGGAAGTTTTCAGAATCGTGTAGTGAATTTGGAGATCGGAGGAGAAGGAATTCGGAGGCTTTGAGCCATCGATTTAGAGAGAGCGGCGACTCTGAATGTTATGGCATTAGGGTTTCAAGAATATATATATATTTAATATTATTTAATTCGAAAATAGCTTCTTTTATCTCCGAACTCCAAATCAAACCCAACGACTGTCGTTCCCAGCTAAATACCCACATTTCGGACATAATGGGATATGTTTCATAAGCCAATTCGACTGTTTTGATCAGTTTTTTATCAAAATTAAAATAGAAATCAATATATTGAGTTTAAACGTATATTTTAATTTACTGGGGCCACATACGGACTCCAAAAATTACAGAAAAATTAATCTAGCTATGTTTTGACGTTCCTAACAAAACTAATTTCATCGAATTTGGAGGCCGTTTGAAAAATGGCCTTTTTCTAGTTGATTAAATTTAAACTGAAATGACTAAACACATTTAAATTTACCATGCTCACATATTAATTCCAAAAATTATGAAATTTGAAACCTAGCAATAATTCGACATTCCGGATCCAACAAAAGTGGTTTCGTCAAAACGGAGGTCGTTTACAAAATGGCTATTTTTAAGGGCTATATATTATATTAATATATATATATATATATATATAAATTCCATAGCGACTATTTTAAATTTTAAACTTGACATAACTTTCAATTTATATTATGAAATCTGAATTTTTCACATCCATTAGAAAGATTTTGTTAAACAGATTCAGATGTTTCTGGTTTTGCTGAAATCTGATTTATATTGAATCTTGTACATTCAATTGAAATTTAAAATCGAATTTTCAAACTACCGCGCCATTTCAAACTCTATTATATAATTAAATTAAATTTGTACGTTCTAACTTCAATTTAAATAAATTTTAAATCGTTATTATTTAAAATAAACCATTTTAAATATTCAAAATCCATTAAAATAGCTAATATTAAAATTTTAAATTGGTTCAGATATTCCGGGTTGTTACAAATATTTTAAGTTATATTTATTAATTACTACTCAAATTGGATTTATTTCAATTCACTTCTTATTCCACTAGATACATTTAAATTGTATGCGTCGAGTTCTATTTAGATCATCAATATCTAATTTATTGATATTTCAACTTGAATTCAAACTTTTTCATCCCATATTCGTTTAATAATTCGTTTTAGTTTAATATGGTTTCATTTTCAATCCAAATATGTTTAACTTACTTTTCAATCAAGTTTCAATCCACTCTTTTATATTGGAATTTGTTTTTTTAGCTTCCAATTTATACCCAAGTTTTAAGTTTTATCCCAAAAACCATTCCTTTCGTCCTTTGGTTATATTAAACCAGTTCAATTCCATAATACCATTTGAATTGTATTCAAATTAATCATGCAATAAAATATCAATCATAATTTGATTGAATTACTTCTTTTCTATGAAAATAAATTTTGGGCAAATTTATTTCGTTTACCCGTTGTTTACAAAATAATATTGTATTAGTTTCCAGTTCAAAATTGAACCGATCAAATAATACAATATAAAATATACAAATACACTCTCATATATATATATATATATATATATATATATATATATATATGCACACTCAAACTCAATCTAGGGTATTACTAACCCCATCTCTATCAAGTTAAACCACAGAGCCAAGGTTATTCCGAAACCTTGTGCTCGGATACCACTGTAACGACCCGGGAAATTCGACGCTAGAATTTCGACAATAATACTTAATCCCATATTACTTATCAAAACCCAAGTATCAAAACTCCAGATAGTTAATAGAAAGAAATTAGAAGATGAGAAAAGATAAGAAAGATTAGCATAGAAGAAAAGGAGAACAACTAAACACAATACATAGAGTCTCACATCGCAGCGGAATAAAATATAATACAGAAATAAATCTTTATTGAAAACTTGAAATAATGCTTACAATTAATCAGAGTACAGTGGACATCCAATACATCTGGACAGTTATAATAGTCTGTCCTTATTTACAACACACAACGGAATAATACGTCTGAACTCCTACAGCTCATCTCCTAGAATTCATATCATCTTATCCTCTGTAACTCGGACTGGCCCGAGCATTACAAATGCCACAGGTCAGTTTGGTGAATCGACGTCAGAAAAACTCATTAAATTATTGGTATCATCCAACTTGATTTTAAAGTTAAAAATCTATTCAAAAGAAAAGGATAATCGTACAACGAATCCACACATAAACACGGACAATTTTTACCATATGATAACACGAACCATTTTTGTTATCATAATTATTCTGATATTATGATAGTGTCTAAATAAAATAAATAACCATCTAGCAGAACGCTTGCAACTCACGCTTTACATATATAATATTAAATCAAAAACCACGGTCGCTTATTGGAGATTAGATTGACAAGGTATGGAATCCGGCCACACATGATCGACCACTCATTTCGCTTGAGTGTATCGAATGTATATCACCAACGGTTGAGCTCAAACCACCGTTTCCCGAAAAGGGACAACATCGAAATAGATTAAATAAGGAAATAGATTTTCTCTAGATAGGTGATTGTACACCCAAATTGGGAGCGACTCACTTAGCCATGTTGCCTGCCCGATTTTTGTCATTTTCCGATTGAAGAGGCTTGAGATTTAACGCTACCTTTAGAACATCATATCGCCATTCACTTTGAATGCCACATCGTCAGATCCATCAAATCACTAATTGATGTTCACAAAAATATTCTGGGTGTTAAGGTAAGAGAAGCTGTCTTCTCCGCCACCAATAAAGATACAATTGTAAAAAATCAATGTACGTGACTCTTAAGAAGTACTTTGTCAGACACTCATCCATACAAGTTGTCATGGGACTGGACAAACCGTAGGCACTCTCCTAACACATCCGAGGATTCAACCTATGGATCAGTAGTGAGTAGTCCTTGCAATCCGTCGATTTCAATCACAATAAGATTTGCATTAGAATATCTCCAAGCGCGACTCCAGAGAACTCGACAAGTAGTACTTTCGTTTATGAAGATCCACGGTCATCATCGCTCCATCTTCAATTCGTATATTCTACGTATTCGTATTTGTTGGTTCGGAATGGTTTTCGAATATAAATTTGATCCCGATCTTTCCGTACCAATAATTGTATAAGCCAGATTTGATAGTCAGTTATTTAATAATCAAATAAACAACCATTCATCCATAAAAGAAAATTGAATTCACTGATTTAATATTTATCGTCATTTTAGCCTCTTTTTAATTATTCATTCGCTAGTTTAAAACTTCTCTATTTTCCAATAAATGGAATTCTCGTTTCTCTTCACTACACCAGAAATGGCTTTTGGTAGCGTTGAAAAAACGCTACCATAACTTGTAGTAGCGTTTTAGAAAACGCTGTGATACGACATGCAACTAAAAGTCTGAAAGTTTTTGTTGCGTTTTAATAAACGCAACCAAAAATGAACATATTGTAGCGTTTTAGAAACCCTACAAAAGGTTTTTTTGGCAGCAGGTTAAAAATGCTGCTAAAGTGATACTTGCGTCATTTCCCAATTTTTTTTGTAGCGGTTTTTTATTCCTACTATATGTTTTTTGTTGCGTTCCATTTCAGCTACAATATCTTTTGTAAATTACATTTGTAGCACTTCTTCAATGCTACTAAAACTTACTGATGCACACCACATTTTAATTGCGGTTATTTACTATTAATGGCTTGTAACATTTCCATCAATCACTAATATATAATAGAAATATTAAAATAAATAATCATATGAGTATCATTTTCAAACTAAAATCAATAATACAATATTTAAATACTTGAAAAAACACATTACTCGCAATATCAAATATAACACATAATCATCTCAATAGTAGTATTTCGTCAAAATAAGTGAATCCACATACCACAACTGGTTACAAACAAGTCTACACGACTAGTACAAACAAAATAATAGTTAAAGTCTTGTTCATAGCTTAATTACCACAGGTTTGATGCGGCTGTTCTTCACTTTGGAAATCTAATTACCTGTACATAAGTATAACGGTCAACGGTAAGAATTACATACAAGTATAATGGTCAACAGTCAAAATTACTTAAATATGCAAAATATTTTTAGTTTCTGATATAAACAGTTCGAATCAGGCATTAGCGTTGAATTTGACATACAAATATTTTTACCAGTGAATTTGACATACAAATGTTCTTATTTTATTATCTATGTTTTAGCTACTTAATTGTACTGAATATTAAATGGGTTTCCACAATTGAAATCACTTTCAGTAGGCATCAAGTTTCAGCTACCTAAGTGGACCAGTACTTGCACGTGAAATTGAAGTATACAGTTTCTTGATAATGATAATGATCTACATTATTTCAACCTTAATAAGCATAGATAATCAAATCATGCTCTCCGCTAATAGACATGCTGGCCAAATTCAGTGAATATTCTACCTTGATATATTCTACCTTGATATATATGAGCATGAACTATTGATCATGTAAGCAATTAACAACTAATATATGAGTGGTGCTCGCAGAAAGTGTTGTTACTCAAATGTAATGTTTAATACTATAACAAAACCTATTTATAAGGAAGCTCAAACTTGGTACTACTTGCATTCCCAGTTGACTGTTACAAGTAATAACTAGCAAATTTAGAAAAATCAAATAATTGTTCCATTTAGACATGACCATATGTTTAACATCTAAATGTGTTAAAACATCTATTTCCACACAAATATAGACATATGTAAAGTTCCTGGTGTCAAAGTTAACAGAGGAAGAACTCACTTTACTCTTTTTTACTTTTCCTGTTTTTCACCTTAGCCTGAGACAATAATTCTGGCCACGTCGGATTATTCATTACACCATCAGACGCAGTTGCTGCAAATTCAAAATTACCCATTTCTGGTCTGCTTCTCCTCGTTACCTGTAAGCTAGAACTGGGATTAAATGTTTTCTGTGTGTTGCTGAGATCCAATGTCCATGGATTTAATTTTAATACTATCATTACGTACTGTTATTATTTGTATCATCTAACGCTGCCTTCCCCTTGCAATCCTGTGCAGGAGCCACCTCAAGACTATCCAAGTTCATGTACGTCCCCGCAACGTGGCAGTCAACCGATTCCACCTTGTCCATGTCCATATTGGATGTACGCCTATTAGGATGCACATCTTTTTTACAGTCTATATCGGTTGTTGAATTTTCATGCGAGTTATAAGGCCACTAATTCTCATTATTTGTAACTTTATGGTATATTCTAGACTGTGTAGAATACTTTGATAAATGTAAACTATTAGTTTCAGCTTGCATATCTTTGTCACTGCTACCTAAAACACAATTCTTGATTGTGTCGGCATCCACTTGCATGCTATTACTATCAATATTATCCGTAGAAGTACTTTTTGGAACCCATGCACTAATTGAATTACACTTCCTATATGAATGCCCAAAACATTGCCAGATGTTTTCACTTAAGAGGACACCATTCGCCACACTATATTATTCTCCGCATCCAAAATATGAACTTGTTTAGGAAATGAGAACTTAGAGTTTACCTCAATTAAAACCCTTGTATAGAACAGTCTGCATCCTTCCTTTAGTGATAGTATCAAGCTTAATAGGTACGCCAAGAACAAAAGCAGTTGAACCTATAGCCTCCTCGGCCCAGAAGTCCTAATCTAGAAAAGGGAAACGAACCCAAATTGGTAAAGATTTTAAAAATCCTCTAGTTAACTTCATGCTCACTGTCCATTTTTTCATAATAATTGACCGTTTATCGTAAAATTAAGGATCGTTACCCAGAATTCTATCGTAGTCATCTTGTTTTTCAAACTGAATTAAGTAAAACCCATTTTCACAGGAAAACATCCGAAATTCTTCTGTTAGCTTCCACACTCAAATAATGTATGCTTTGAAAAAAAAAGGTTTCAAAAGGCTATTAAATTCCCGGTGTCAAATTTAACAATGGAAGCCTAAAGTGAAACAAAATAATGTTAATGGTGGATGCACATCAAGTCAGCAAGCTTACAAGGACACCTGTCTTATGAGAAACAAAAGGCTATTAAGTTCTCAGCCAAAAAAAAAATCACCTCTAATGCGCTTCTAAGACACAGAACTCACCTTAAACAAATATAAGCTCATACTCATACTTTAACGCACCAACAAACCTCACACCGTTAGGTTCTCCAAACCAAACACTAACCAAAAACACAGTAAATCCTCATCCTATTACGTTCTCCAAACCAAACACCCAACCTGAAACACAGTTACTCATCATAATAACATGAAACCAGTCCAAAAAAGGAAAACACTTGAGAGAAAAATAATCCAGGTACACAAATGATGGAGTTGATGTACTACTGAGTGAATGTAGTGTGTATGTAAGCACTAAGAAAAAAAGAGGGGAACATCATTATTGTGCCATTTAATGCCTAATCCGAAAAATTCACGGACTGAAATGAGCAAGCATGCTTCGTGATTAAACTAGTGCGCCAAATCTATAAATCATTGCCCCTTGTCTCGTCTCACAACAAATTTATGCCCATTGGCCGTCCAACTCAATGTATAACTCACATTCAAACTCAGTCATTAGGCCATGTAATAGCACATTAAAACTGGATTTTAATTTGTGCAATATAATCTATCCAACCCATATATCATGTCAAATTATAATCTAACTAGTCCATTCAAAATAAAACATATGTTATTAAACATGAGATATATTAAATTGTTTTAAAAAGAAATATAAAGGTGGAAGGATAAAATACCTGAGAGAACTCTATGCAGTCCATGCCTTTCTGCACCTCTGATGGGAGATCGGAGTAGTCCTGTGATGCCCTATTATTAATGCAAATTAATGTGTCAACTGTATTTTTCGATGTACCCAAACTAGAAAAAATGATATGGCGATGTGTTCTCTATAAACATATAACACATCTCTTTGTCCTTGATAAAACCGCAAAGAGGAAAAAAAGGGGAAAACAGAAACCGAAAATAAATAATATACCAGTGCAGTTCCAGCAAGAGCCACTAATGTTGACAAAAATTTAAAAACAGAGCTTTAGAGAATGTAAATCCTGAACGAACGAAGATTCCAAAATCACCAATCTAGACACACACAAAATGATGATAGTCAGTAAACTGTTTGAGATTTATTGTCTGTTTGCAGTGATGTCCTTTATAAGGTATACAATAACATTCGTCCTACCATTGAACATAAATTCACTGGATGCGTTTAATGTGAAAATTGACCATCATCGCGATATCTAAGCATGTCCTTGAACTGGTACCAGTATTCGACTAGTTAATACCTCAAGATGCACCTTTGAATAATTGGATCAACAGTTTTGGTGATAAAATGACAAGTCAAAAAGAGTGGAAATTACGCACATTTCACCTTAGGTGGAAAGAAAATCCAACTCGGAAGAAAACTATAGTATGCATGCTTTTAATAATATTATTATGCTTTAACGCCATTTATTAGGGAACAATAACCAAAATGGTGTGCATATAGACATCAACCAGAATTCCACCATATGCAAGGGAAAAGGGCAATAATCATACAGAATATGCTACAAGTAGTAAAAAACTGAACATCGAACTACACTGCCTCAACCATCCTTTTAAATGTTTGAATATTTCTCTTGGCCATAAAGCTCCAAAATTTCACAATCCTGACATGGCATAATCTAAGGCATCTACAAGAAAATCTGCAAACAAATCCATAAAGGAACATTATATCAATGAACGCACATCACCCAATCATATACAAAACACTACCAGAAATATCATATTATTAAAACCTGCATCCTCCTTGTTGAAGCACATAGGCTGTTTTATTCTAAAAACATTTCCATGGAGGCCGCCTTTTCCAATTAAAACACCAAGATCTAAAACAAAAAAGAAAACAAATATAGGAATATCCTGTAAATATATATAATGCTCGGAAAGATCATGCAACTGTCAAAAACGAATAACAAAGGCTTAAGGGTGCAATTGCATACCCTTAAGCTTTTCAAACAAGATTGCAGTTTCTTCCTTAGCTGGAGTTTTCTCTTCTCTATCTGTGAGTAGCTCTACTGCCAGCATCAATCCCCTCCCTCTAATGTCTCCAATAACTGAAAGTGATTCACAAAAAATTTCAAAAGTTATACTTAGTATGACGGTATAGAAGAAAAGAAGTTACAAGTGAGATTACTTTCATGCTTTTGTTGAAGTGCAGTCAATCTGTGTATCAGATGAGAACCAACTTCAGCACAATGGCTTTGAGGCTTCTCCTTGTCAAGAACTTTAAGCACTTCGAGTCCCCCAGCTGAGCAAACAGGGTTTCCCCCGAAGGTATTGAACTGTATCTTTTGGGACATTACTTGCGCTATCTCAGGAGTTATCACTACTGCCCCTAGCGGCAAACCATTGCCAATACCCTGCATTAAACAACCAATATTTGCTATGATAACTACATACAATGTCCTACCCTTAAAATAAATAGATAACACCTAAAGAATAACTCATGTAATCAAAGAGCTAAGATAGCAGTAAATCCATATCCATTGTATGAAGTATGTATTGTAGGATAGATACATAATACTACAATTAATAGGAGACCTTTGCCATTGTAACAATGTCTGGAATGGCGTCTTGAGTTTCGAATCCCCAGTAATGACTGCTAGTTCGACCAAATCCACTCTGAACTCCGTCAGCTATGCATACACCACCAGCTTTACGAATGGTATTGTATACCGATTTCAAATTGCCAGGTGCTAGTTCAAATGCACCTCCCACTCCCTACAAATTGTTGGGAAGAAAAATTGTTTCAATATGATTGTATTTTCTCACAATTTTCTGAAATAAACGCAATAAAATTCTCGCCAAAAACCTGAAAAGTTTTTGCGATAAATCCTGCAACTTTTCCCGAAGTTTCATAGCTGATGTGGTCTTCAACCTCTTTGGCATAACGGGAAGAATCAGATCCAAATGCACCACGATACGGATCAGGATTCATGACATGATGAATTTCACCCTGTAACAAATATATGCAAGACAAAATCAGATGAATATCATAATAAGTTAGTTGTGTCATCTTATCTTATACGAATGATTTTCCTTGCAAAAACGTAATAAACAAACCTGAGGTAAGTATGAAGGGCAGTCAGACCAATAGTTCCAGCACTTCCACCATGATATGCATTTCTCAAAGCAAACATGCTTAAATTACCAGTGTACAGCCGAGCCATTAGTGTTGCTAATTCGTTTGCTTCAGTACCTGAATTAACGAAATAAACAACCTACAGATATATTCAAAAATTGTTGTCATTAACAAATAGATAAGCCGTTCTTGCTCATTATTAAATTAGATAAGCCATTGCAAATCCATTGATGTCTCACCACCTTGGTCTAGTACATACTTCACTACTAACATGTCAAACAAAAAACAGAATAATTGAGCACGGTCTTAGAATTTTAAGCTAAGCATTTATATTATAACCGCTGATCTTGTTTTTCAAATTCATTAGTAATGCATTATGGATTTTAAAGATGAGCAACAAGTACAACGAATATAAAACATTAACCTTCAAGTTTCCAGGCATTTTTGAGGCCAAAGCTGAAATTTGAAATTCAACGTGTAATATAAAGAAGTATAATGCATTCATAGAAGATTAGTAAATCGAAAGTGAATGCATAAGGCTTCCATACAAAACTGACGCACCGCCTTGCGAGACTTCTCTGTGAACTGAATCATTTTATTCATCCATCCAAGTGGTGTAACAGAACTGAGTAGCCACATCAGTTCAAAGTGAGACTGCACGAACACGGAAGCCTGCAAATTACATTGGACTGCATAGTCACATTCTTTTAGCGTACAATATATATGAACAATTATGGTCTTTATTTCTTTTCATATATATCATACATTAGATGTATCTATACCACATGCTAGATAGATAGCCGTTGTACTCCTTGTTGCTTTAGGAAACTCAAGGGGATCATACGAAAGGGCTATCTGAATCATGACGACAGTTGAGAAATCACTGTAAGAATCTAAATAATGGAAAGTCATGTAAGCAAATTATGTGAGATAGCAGGGTCGTATCATCACAAAATCAAAGAAAATGTTGTGGCTTTGAGAGATTGCTTACCACAAGTAAATCAACAATAAAGAAGAGTGTTTCATAAGTTTCCTGCATAAAATAAAAAAATGGTTTAGCATATTAGCAGAAAATATTGAACTCTAATATTTGTTTATCTAACTACTAATAGGTTGCTAGTGCTGGCATAATCATATAATTAACTCTGCATCAATCAAATTTGAGCAATATGGGAGGAGGAAAAATATTTTCTCACTCAAGTGTAATATGTGAGTCTGTGACAACAGCCACGGAGGGAAAAACAAGTTACACTCATTTTTTGTTGATACCCAATAGCGGTAATTACATATTGCTAGCAGTCGCGAAAACATAGGCAGTGAACTAACCTGAAGGGAAACCCCATCCCATGCTCCATCTCTTGCTTTTCTTCTTCCTCCTCTCATCTTCGTCCGCCTCGATCATCCTCGAAAAACAAACACTCCTCCAACTCAGACAATCATTTAACAACCCCTCCTCTCTTTCCTCATGGTCCAACTCTTCTTCCAACCACTGCAGCTAGTTCGGAATCTCATGCAACAACACCACGAACTCCATTACCTCAATATCGCTTCCTAATCTTTCTCTTACCGATCAAATTCCATCTTCCATTTCCGCCCTCAAAAGCTTCCACTATCTCGACCTTTCCAACAACAGCTTTCCCGGAAACTTCCCGAAAGCATTCTACAACTGTGCGAGCTTAACTTACATTAACATCTTTGAAAATTTATTCATAGGTAATCTCCCTGATGATATTCATCTTCTTCCCAACACGGTTACATCTCTCGATCTCTCTTACAATAACTTCACTTGTGATATTCCAACCTCCATTGGAAAGTTGACTTCTTTACATATATTGTCTATCATAGGCAATTTGTTTAATGGTCATTTCCGAAAGAGATGGGAAACTTAACTAATCCTAAAATTCTTCTAATGGCCTACAATCCATTTGCACCACAAAGCATTCCAGATGAATTTGACAACTTAATGAGTTTGAACATTTTGTGGATGGCTGGAATGAATATGACTGGTGAAATACCGAATTTTCAAAAGTTGGTGAATCTGCAGTAGCTAGATTTATTGGTAAACTCACTTGTAGGTAAAATTATAGCTTATTCCAATTTAGGGTTTATGCACAAATTAGGGTTCGGAAAAATGATGAAGAATAGTAGCGAATCAGGGTTTGTGCAAATCCATATGTAAACTTAGTACCGAACCATATAAAATGAGGCGAATTCAGAGAAATCCGTACCAATTGGAGAGTACATCTTGAAAGCTTCGATTGATGGAGAGGATTAGCACGTACTCAGTCGATTGTGAAGAGCAGCAGTTCATCGGAGAGAAGTAGCGGTGACGGAGGAAATACGAAGTGGACGATAAGAAATTAGGGCACATAAATTCTGGGAATAGAGAAAAAAATAAGATGAAATCTAAAATGAGAAACGTAACAACTAAAATGTTAGCGGCAAGTTTTGGGGAGAAGCGAATAAACACGTACAGGCGGAAAAAGCCGTAGTATTTTGGCTCGAAATTATGGTATAAAACACTATAGATGCACTTACTTTAGAAACGCTGCTAGTAAGGGTAAGCAAAAGCATATTTTCTTGTACTGCTTCTTATATTAATATATAGGAATATTTAAAACCTTATCGTTTTAAAATACTTTTAAGAATGTATTTCTCATCTCGGTCGTTTGTCTCTAACCATAAACTAATAAGAGAACAACTCCTTAAGTATCAACCCCGAAGGCCGAAACCAACACCAGATCGACACTCAGAAAATCATTCAACTCACTAATCTCCAGTCGGTTTCTAATTTCCTTAAACTCCATTTCTTAACTTCTAACGTATAAAAATTCCAATGATTCATTTTTACTTTAAACAAGATATTTATCTAAAACTTCTCACCATCTCAAATATTTTTCATACAAATATGATTTTCAAACCATATGCTGCAACTATAATAGGATATACGGTTTTCGAAATATTTGTTAAACGTTTATTTATTTCTAAACTGGAATAAAGTACTTATTATACGATATAATTTCATTTACCAATTCAATTTCACTTTACTTCGTAAAATAAAGTCTTTATATGGCGCTCAAACCACACATAGTTTCAGTTCAGCTTTATATGGCGCTCAAACCACACGTAAAATAAAGTCTTTATATAGCCTAAAATAAAGTACTTATTATACGATATAACATCTCTATATATCAATTACAATTCAGTTCGGCTTTATTTCAAGAAAAACTGCATTCCATATCCAAAATATATGTATATAAATATCATTTACTATTAATATTTATTAACTACCATCTTATAAAATTCTTTAATACAATCTATCTTTATTATTCAGTCTAGTTCGACTTAAATCCAATTAGAACTTTAAAATTTAAGATAAACTCTTCCTTCTAACGATTTCCATTTGCAAACTATTTGCCTTACCGCTTATTCATCTCAACCGTGAATAATATTCCTAATACAATTCATACTTGACTTATTTAGTCAGCCTGAATTCATACTTGTAACTTCAAGTTTAAAGTCTATTTATAATTTCTAATTATAAATTTATTTCATATAATCTCTTTTATAATTTTCCTTGAAATTGGAAAATTTTAAATCTATTTAAAATATTGGGTTACTATTCGATTTCCATTTCTTTTCCAAATTTCACATAAATTTACATTTTTCTCAAATCCCCAATAAAAATAATTCCACTTCTTAAAATGTTGCTTATAAAATCGCCTTTTTAAAATATTTGGTTTAAACAAATTTTTACCTTTAAATTCTATTTAATTTGGATTCTAAATAACCATTTCTGTTTGGAAATAAGTATTTCCTTTTAAAATTCTTATTATATTTCAATTTCTATTTTGAAATCCATATATCATTATTAGGATATTTAAAATATCCAAAATCAAAAATCAGTGTAACTAACACATCCAAGTATACTATAAACTGTCACAGGTTTTAAACACATCATATATCAGCATATATGTGCAAAACAAATAACTTAAATGTGAGGAATCCAGTTGGATCCCTCCAACCTGTTTTTCCGGCATCCACAGATGTTCGTCAACGCTAATAATACCCATCCTGCTTCGAGGCAGGATATTGGGGTATAGAAGGTCATCTACTATATATATTGTGGGGGCACATAGGGAAATCATCCGCTAATGGTACTGTGGGCATCCGCTAATGGTACTGCGGGAAATATATCCAATCACCGATTACCAATATTATTATATAATATTATATATATACTATTATCACTTTATATCAATCAATTTTATCAGCCAACAAGCAATAAAATAAATTTTGAACTATTAAAAATAGTTCCCAATAATTTAACTGAGCGAGTTTACCTCACATCGGTTTTCCTTTGGTGAATATCCAATTAATTTCTATATCGTCTCAGCTACGCGTTGTCTCGAATAATTTATCTAGCACCTACGATAATTTATTGATTAAGCTACGTTAATTTAAATTAGCTACTAACATAATAAATTAATTATTCTACGCGTTTTAAATTTGTAAAAGCGTATACCTTACGATTATTGCAGTTTCCTCGACCAATAAATGATCTAATTCACGAACATTTCTCGAATACTTCAATCGGCTCCAATGCGGCATTTCTCCGAACATCTTACTGTCAAGCTTCACCATTCTTTATATCATCTCAAGCCACTACTGTTGTCATCACACTACCAAGCACCGATAACAATCATCACTGCAGACCCAGTCCAAAGTCACTCAGGCCTCCTACCAGGGCCGGCGTTATGTCATGGGTTGCCCTAGGCAACACATAAGTCAGTAGCACAAATCAGCAAACAAGTATATGTTGAATTGGGAAATGTTGCCCCTACTCGGGCAAAAAAATCTTTTAAAATTGAAGCTTCCCAAGTTTGAACCCTTCACCTCACAATCAACAACACAACAGGAAACCAACCCGCCCAATTATTACTCAGTGAACTAATCACGTTAACTCTAATTTATATAAATACAGACTTCATCACTAACAACCACCACTAGCTGTTGCCCTCGTCCGGTGGGTTGCCTTAGGCGGCCACCTGCTCGGCCTAGCCCCTGAGTCGGCCTTGCCTCCTACTAACCTTCACCACCATTTCATCGACATCCCGCAAACCAAAGGCTACTACAAAGCCGCTGCTATGCCTGTTGTTCACCCTCCCAGAACACAGACCGACTCCCACATACATTGCCAAACCCCTAAACACTCCAACTAAATCAATCAGCCCAGGATTGTTTTCATGTGGCTGCCTTACAAATTTATATTGTGTTGAGCAGGTAATTAACTTACAATATTCAATGGTTTGGTGATGAATCCATTGATCATCCAGGTTCCATATTACTGTGATGCTTCAAATCCTCTAAATCTCCATACTGTTGAACTCTACACATTCAAAATCCAAAACCAATGGATCAGACTTCTCCATCATCTACTGTCGCACCGGACTCATCTACAAAGCAACTCCATCCTCCCAAAATTCGCAGTCCCCAATCACCACATACCCATCTCCCACAACCATTGTCGAACACTCCTGCCACCAAAAAACAAATCGAACTTCACTCGTTCGAACTCCTTCAACATCGCAGTGACTTCCTTCCAACTCTCTCCTCTAGTTCAACCATAGGAACATCGCACCACAACATCTCATTTGAACTACACACCATCGCGACAACAAAAAACCAAACGCCAGCCTCTACCTGAATCGCTGCTAATTCCCATCGCACCCCCAATCGTAAGTGCTTCCAGCCTTGAGTCAAGCTTCAAAGATTTGCGGGTCAAATCGCGATAAGCGATTTCGATTTTAATTTTTTTTCCGGTGGAAACGGTTTGAGTTTGACTGGAAGAAAATAGAAATGGAACGAAGGGAAATTAAAAAGCTTCGATGGTTTCTGGTTTGAGGTATGTAGAAAAATGAACGCAAGATGTTATTAAATAGGAGAGCGATAGGAGGATAGAAACGACGTCCAATTCAATAGGGTGTTGGAGTAGGCATAGCTTTAGTGTACCTTGTTGAAAGATTCGTGGAGAAGGAAGAAGTTTGGACGTGAAAGTGAAAAGAGGATACGGTGAATAGCTTACAAAATAGCTCTTGTTAGTCGTCTCCTATATAATATATATATATATATATATATATTGATTTAAATTTATTTATTTACCGCGGTGTCATCAATTAAATATTCTACGGTTCTGAACCCCTATTTGAGCGCAACGAACGATATTCTTAGGGTTGTACCACCATTCTGAACACACTGGAACGTGTTTCGTAGTCTAATTCGACCATATAAAGAAGATATTAAATTAATTTGACGATTGAACATTAAATTCGATTCAATATAAATTGACTCAAAAATAACAAATAAAATATTATTGTCATAAAAATATACACAAACTGAATTCATAAAATTTCCAGAATAAACTAACTCGAAATCTAAACTCGATATTCCATTCTCCAGTTAAACTAATATTAAATTGATTTTAAATCGATTTATTTTATTAAATAAATCGTTATCGTTTATAAACGATTCCATAATGACTATCTGAAAACTTGATTTGGCTATAACTAATAATCTACAACACGAAATCTTGATTTTTCTCTTTCATTAGAAGTTTATAATTTAGCAGATTAAAATATTTCTTATTTCAACGAATTCTGATATATAGCGGATCTTGTACACTCAATTGAAGTTCAAAACTTAATATTACGAACTAGCGCGTCATTACGAGCTCGTTTATATTTAATGTATATTTATACGTTTCAAACTTCATTTTTAATTTATATTAAAATCCATTTATATTACGAATTCAATATATAAACTAAATTTAAATATTCAAACATAAATCGATAAAAATGCGGGACATTACACATTAAGTTAAAATCGAATCTAAAACTTAAATGAAATCATTCATAATCAAATTTTTATGTATTTATTTGATTGAATGAGTTTACCAAATATATAAACAAATCTTTTCTAGTAATATCTTATCATTTTCTAAAAGTTCATTGATTTTAGGAATCGAAGTTTCTTTGTTACACTAATGCATGAGAGAAAGATACTAAAATAGGAAAATTATTTCGTTTTATTCTAAATTGAGGATAGTTAATTAAGCAAAAAATGGTGTATATGACTTAATTTTAAAAAATGATGTATCTAAAACAGTTTACAGTGTACAAATAGAATTTGCCATATTTTATATGCTGACATAACCTTTTTGCTATTCATTCTATTTGCAGGTTTGGCAAGCTTAGAAGGCCCAATACAAAGCAGAAATTAAGGAGATGCGAGCCATGATTAAGCAGCTGCTGGACCAGAACCATCTGTAGGCTATACAGATTGAGGAGCTTAATCAAAAGGTTGTGGAGTATGTGCACAATCATGGTACTTTTCCTTCATCGTCTTCTTCTGGAGGCGACGAGCTTGATGAAGCATGAGGTATGCTTTTTTGTGTTTGGCTTGGAGATGGTGATGATTTGTTTTGATGTTGTATATATTGGTACTGAGTAGGTGAAACGTTTGGATGGTTTGTTTTGACGGTGATGATAAATTTTGATGGATTGTATATAATTGTACAGTTTGTAGGCATGTAACATTGATGTGTTGGTTTTTGAGACATTTGGATGGTTTGTTTTGTTAATACTGATGTACGTTTGTTTTATGTTGGTTGTTTATAATGTCTATGGTATATATTGTTATATATGTGTGGAATTGATTGGAATTGAATTTGAAATGGAGTAGATTGGAATTGGGGTAGCTAAAAGGCAATAGGCTTGCTGCTATATAAAAAAAATAACTCATTTTTTCCAATGACTTCAAACGGTTTTCAATAGCTTATTGGTTGTTCCTTTGAAACGGTTTCCGACGGCGTTTAACCGTTTGAAGTCGTTGGAAATTGTCTGTGGGTTCCGCTGGAAACCGTTGGACTACATTGTTTGTATTCCAATGGGTTCAGACGGCCGTCAATGGCTCTGAGCCGTTAGAATAGCCGTGTATTCTTGTAGTGATCCTTTTGAATCCTGCAATAGACTAAGAATACGTTTCCAGACTTCTACATTTAACATTGTGGACATATATGGCACGATCAATTGTTATTAAGCAAGCGGCAAGACATTACATTCTTTAGCAATAACTTCAGCAAGTTTTAGAATAGATGGATGAGACTGAATGACTTCCTCGCCAACCTTTTGTATAAAAAGATACAATGATTGTGTCGGATCTAAGCATTTTACCTTGACTATTTTTCTAGCTTCCATGTTACCACAAACTATTGTGGATCTAGTGGTGAAAATCACCTTACGTTTCTTACCACAATGATAAGCTACATTAGGATTTGGAACTCCAAACTTATGTAAATCCGCGTCTTTCCATAAATCATCTATGAACAACAAGAAATTCTTATTTTCTAAATACATGTTAATTATATTAGCTTGTGACTGAACATTATTATCCTCCTTTAGTCCAAACTTCTTAGCTATTTCACTTTGAACTCGGAAAACATCACTTTGTTCGTTGGCTGCCACTGCCCAAATTACGGTGTCAAACATGGAAGAAGTCCCATTGAAATGATTGTGAATCTTCGAAAGCAGTGTTATTTTTCCAACACCTCCAAGTTCCAATATGCCAATAACATTTACATTTGAGCTGTCACCTTCAATGCGCTTGCATGACTCTGCAAAATACAACTCTTGTGAACCCGGTACTACATCTGGCATTAGTACGGCAGTGTTAGAGGTATCACAATCCATATCTCTGCATTTTGAAACGATGATGCTCACACCAGCAATTTATCCATCTCTTTAATCATGTCATCACAGCTATGACCCAGCTTATGATTTGCGCAAATTGAACAGACGCAAAATCCTGTCTCCTTAGCTATGTTTACTGCAGTATTCACTCTTTCCAACACCTCAACAACTTGACTCTGCCAAACGATGACTTCATCAGTAGGCCTTTTTGATCTTCTTTCACCTTCGTTGATTATTCTATTGATGTCATTTTTCCTAGCTTGTGATATCTCTCTTTTCTTTTGCAGAGTTCTTACGCAACTGGAAGTAGAAACTATATATTTTATATGGCGCTCTGCCTTGTCCAAGAGTTTGTTAGCAACAGGAGCAATATATGTATCGGGATTCATGGGTAGATTACTTTTGATGATAGGAAAGAAGAAAGGAACTAAAGCAATGAAGGTTTTCTTTATAACTGTATGGTATATTATTCACGATCTAAAAAAGTCACGTAGCCCATGTTACCCCAATAATACTCTCCATTATTATCAGTGATGGGCACTGTTTACTGTCTGTGTTCGATACGTCCATTCTGACATGAATGATGAATGGAACCTACATGTGACAAAATAGAATTAATAATACAGTTGTAAATGGGGACATGTGTGCAATGAAAGAAACAAGCATAGAATTTGAGAAATTCTTTTTTCAGTGTGTTCACAATATTCTCTAGTTGTTCATATCAAATTTCAAGAAATTCTGGGTTGCTTTGGTTGTCGTAGTTTGACCTCAAAGTTGATAGTTCGTCGGGATAAGTCCACTTCTGAGCTGAAATCCCGACGAAAGCTCATGTTCAGAGCTGTGTATCTACGCCAATTTTTAATGAAATGAGGATATTCTTTTTGTAGTGTTTTCATAAGGTTCTCTAGTTATTGCGACCCAATTTTTATGTAATTTCAACTTCATTTGTTATCTGGAATTCGGCCTCAAAATTGATAGTTCGTCAAGATTGAGGCATGTTTATAAGTGTGACAATTTCCGGGTGTTTTGTCACTCGCCTGCTGCATATTTTATGTGAATTTCTACATTGGTTTCTATGTTTAAGGCTCTATTCCTACACTTACTATATTAACCAAGATTTTCATGACTTCTATTGTGGAATTAGTGGTAGTGTTACCAGTAAAGAATCATTGTTTCTTTCTATCTTCTAGTGAAATTGATGATCTTGTGTGAATAACATTTTAGTGATATTTCCAATGTTTCTATGACACATGCACGATTTTTATAAACGATTTTCGAAACGTTTTGAGCGAGAGAATATGGTTTTGAAAGTAAATATCGTTTCAACTAAGTATTTAAGTTTATTAGTAATATTATTTATAGAAGGATTTTAAAACCCTTCGATTTTCAAACAATTTCCAATAAACTATGATTTTAAAAGCTGTTTTTTTTAAAGTATGTTCTTAATTATAAATCGTACACATTTGCAGCCTTCGGGAAGACGTGCTGGTGATCAAATCGTATTGGATAACCCGCGGTATGGGGTGTTACCCAAGATTCTAAACTACAAACATAGTTGCTAGTATTTGCTAAAAATGACTCTTGGATTTGACTAAATACTAGCAACAGGGAAGCCGTTTGAACCCATATATTTTTTAAAAAATTACCAAGATAATTTCTTCCACTTGCTTTGGTTAAACTACTTGAAATTCGAGTTGCTGGCTGCTTGATTTTGCACAAATATTAATGCCTGCAGTTGCTTGATTTTGACATCACCATATGAAAACGCTATATTATGCAAATCGCTAAATATGCATGTCTCAAGTATGTACGTATGACAAATTGCACTCTTTGCATACCCAAATTCCAGTCATATCAACAAATTCGAGATGGAAAAATACCATATCATGGAACAATTAAGTAGATAAAACAATCTAAAAAAATACCAGTAATAATCTCAATTTAATGATTACGAGCAGGAAAGCAACGTAATTACAAAGGAAGGAAGATACGCAAAATAACTAGCGTGCATTAACCTCATATGATTGTGTCCCATTTCTGTCAATGAATTATTAATTAATTGATATACTGGACATTAGAAGAAGACAATCAACCAAAAAAGTTCGCGTCCGCGTCCGACGCACCGGAAGCGTCCGACGGGAACACACGGGACCCGCCACTTTACCCCTTTCGAACTGAAAGGTGAAACTTGTAGCTTTCACTTTCCCCGTTCACCAACATACCCCTTTTACATCCTTTTACACCCCTTTTTCCCTTTCATGTGCCCCTTCCTGTTCGAAATAAAAACACATACTCCTTTCATTAATTTTTCTCCTTTCCAGCCTCCTTTACATACCGCTTTCAAATGCCCCTTTCTGTTGAAAATCAAACGGACCCTAAGAATCTAAGATCTACCACGTTAGTTTCATATTTATGTACTATATATTATTCGGTTGGGCCAACAATACGACTGTTAGTTTGTTGACCTCACTTTTAAATGAGGTCACCATGACTTTCTACTTATATTAAAGGAAATAAGGTGACCAATCTGAGACCCCATGATTTCCTCCAATAAGAGAAGAGAGTTATTTGACCTCACCGAAAGTGAGATCAACAAACTCAAGCTCCAACAATACTGATCGGTACTTGCAATGAATGTATTGTGATGCAACTTTAGTCGAATATTATTTTAGACTAAATGTTCATTTAGCATGTCCTCACTTAAATATGAAATTTCGCAAATACCAAATGCATTTCAACCATATACTAACTATTGGTTAAATTCATGACTAAATGATTTGCGGTCAGTGGAAATATATTTTAATGTGTATATCATTGGTTCCATCGCCCTACTTTGAGCATCATGCGGCCATTTACAGTCCTCACTTTTTTTTGAAGTGTGAACAAAACACTTTGTTCCTATTGGAGGAACTGGATGGGTCACACATGGACCCCCCTGAATTCCTCCAATAGGAACCGAGAGTTTTGTTCACACTTTGAAAAAAGTGTGAACAAAATCGGACTCCCATTTCTTTAGTAAAACGTTAGGTGAAGCTCTACCAACCGATGGTGACCATGATGTGATAGGTTTGTCTACATGCATGTATCCCATGGTATACAACGACATGAATTGTTTTGTCCCATCCCCGTATGCCCCGTGTTCCCACCCCAATTACAGTCTCTGATTTCCACCTTTTGCAGTTAAATTTCTCAATTGTTGTAAAACTTAATTGCTAAAGATGCAAATCAGGGAAATCTAAAAGTTAAAATGATAGCGTATTAGACTCAGCCGCTAGATTTCAAATTTCACGATAATAAAATAAAAAATTCCATCCAAATTTTAATTGCAATTCTAGCTTCATGGTGTTCACACTTGTTTACTTTAAAGAGCGGTTGGTTGAGATTTAGACTATGGTTAAAGGTCAAATGTAATGCATTACTGTTACATGGAATAAAAGTTATGATGTGTGCCCAAGCAGACCGAAGCAAAATGAATCTTAAGATTAGTAATGTGTGTACTTAAATTAGTGATAAAATCACAAACGAAATAAAACAATATGACACTAGCTAAGAGCAATCCTAACCACGATAAAAAAATGACCGTTGTCACTTAATCGATCAAGGACAACGATTTTTTTTTAGATCGTTTCCACCATTCTTCCTCTCCCTTTATGAACTTCCATACCACTCCTCTTCCACTTCCACTAAATTTTTCAATTTTTGTACCCTCAAAAAGTACTACACACAATATCAACTATATTAAGATATTAAAAGGAGAAATCAATGTCACATGGCAAATCCGATAATCAAATCCAAGTAAGTTTCTTTCTCAAAAAAGTATACCACGGTATGAAGCCCACGTATTACTTCTATGGCAACTTCTACTTGTTGTGGTTGTTGGTGTTGTGGGGATTCAGTTTAAGGTTGGTAACAACTGAGATGATATATTTCTGGTGTGATCCAAATAGCGATATCTCAACCTTGTGTTGGTAGAGAACTGACCTGGAGTTTTATCTTATTATACACTCAGTTGTTCTTGGAACATTCCTCTGGAGATGTACGCATCGATAAGGAAATTTTTTAGTCTGATCATTTGTTGAAATCCGAGTTTGTATGGTTTTAGTTGTAAACCTATATATCGACAAAATATATGGTACCTATGCCGATTAGAATTGATACATTTACTTACGAAAGTGATTTCCAAATTAGACGCTAATAATAACATCAAATGATTTTTGCGTATTAAGCATGTTTGGTTATCATAAGGAGAAACCTCTCCCAAGTCTATGTTTGCATAGTGTGTGTGCCGAGAGATCTTAAGGTAACTTCCTTTTCCAAAAATCATTGTGAGTTTTTATGCACTGGTATTCATAAGGAAAAAACTCATTTCATGCTTATAGAGCGTCGTCTTATGAATTAGCTTACTTTGTAAAGTACAACTATATTTGTTTCTCACGCCAGTCGCATGACTGACTTAAAGTTTATTGTTTTTTCACATAAATTCTAGGTGTTCAAATTTTCCCACGGACAGCCTGGTAGTTAAGGTTTTGCAGATTTAGTCTTGGAGCATTTTAGAGCAAATTTTGGATTAAAGCTGCAGCTGTGTCCAAAGCATTTTACTTCTTCCGCCAAGCTGTGTATTTTTCTGTTATGTATGTATTTCCGTTGTACTCTGATGTAAAAATTATTGTTATGATAATGAAAAAGTTTTTTCGTTCAGTTCCAATCTGTAAGTACCCTAACCATCCATCTTTGAGAACGTCTCGAGTTAGTTTAATTACCGAGTCGAGATTTGGGTCGGAAGACAAGTCGTTATAGATCAACAGATGCGTGTTCATTTCAAACAATCATAGCCAACATAAACATTCTTCCTTTGTATATGGTAGTATGCATCCTTCAAAATATAATTTCTTCCCTACTTTCAAAAACCAATAGTAAAATATTTGCATCATTTGCTAATTTTGATTTTTCTTTTGATTTGTGCAAGAAATGACAGCTGGTATAAATTTCACTCCACTGTATCCTAAAAAAAAATCTAGAAAATTCTATGATTTGCAACAGATGGAAATATATTTCAAAGAGAGTTATACTACATCTTAAGGCATTATCTATCCATAATTTTTCAACTAGAGTGGAAAAGGAAACTGAATTGTGACATACCATGTCAACGGTTCTATTTCCTCGGATGAGAAAACTGAGCGCTTTGGCTAATTATCATTGTGGGTGCATTAGACACATCCAAAATTGTAATTAACCAAAACTTTGCTGCGAAGGGCCCTAATATGTCCTTGTGCCCGGTATCAGTCAATTGATTCAAAGTTAGTATGCATAGTTCTTTCTAGTCATAATCCACAACATGATGATATTATATATATATATATATATATATATATATATATATATATATATATATATATATAAGGGAATAGTCACTAACCTCACAGAGAGCAGTGCTTGATTACGTGGGTAAAAATATCCTTTGAAGCGCAACACCGAAATTTAACCCGTCTTGCAATAAGTTTAAATTATTATTCTTGTTACATGCGGAAGCGTGCTTCTCTTTTTGAAAGATTTAGATATCAACATTACTATTCAATATGCTTTTCCTCCTCAATTTAACTTCTCATTTTTAAATTTGTTAAACAATTTTATTTGTATAATTTATACTTAGAATTATAAGTGGAAATGACTTTCTTTTCATGTACGAGCTTCCAAGAAGACTCTACATGTACGAGTCTTTTTCGACACTGAGTGGATCTTATGAATATGGTGATGACAGGTTTTTCTTCATGCGTGTATCCCATAGTATACAACTATTTTAACATGCAAAAAGTTAAAATGATAACATATTAGATCTACCCTCTAGATTCTAAATTTCAAGAACAAAATAAAAAATTCCGTCCAAATTTTAAGGATGTTATTATTGACACTCCAACTATTGTTAAGAAGGCGTCATTTTTTAAAAACACTCCACTTTTTGAAAAATTGTTAGGTGCTACACAAACATATTATTTCACACTACTCAATATTCTCGGATTGCCCCTTCAAATTAGATTTTAAAAAAAAACTTATTCGACAAGGGAAACCGAATTAAAATAAGCAGTTCGTCACCACTGCACCGAATGCAGCATGTAATCAATTATGTATGTATTCAACAATGATATGTCAAAAATTAAAAATCATTTCGGTGCATTGCCTTCATAATTATAAAATTCGATATATTTATGTCGATAAAAAAAATAGTTTGATTTTATTCCTTCGAAAACGCTTATCCTTTAGGGTTTAAAAAATCAATATATGCTAATTGAAAAAAAAAAAAAAACATTATGGCTCTTGCAATATTTGTTAAGGTAAAATTACGTTATTTGTTAAGAGGTTAAATGGGTAATAAAGTAAAATTATCTTTATTTGTTAAGAGACTACTTTCCTCGTTGGTACTCCGCTTAACAATTTTTTTAAAAATAAAAAATTGACCCTCCCCTTAACAATATTTGGAGTGTCAATAACAATGCTCTATTTTAATTGCAATTCTAGCTCCATGGTGTTCACACTTGTTTACTTTAATGAACGGTTGGTTGAGATTTAGACTATGGTTAAAGGACAAATGTAATGAATTACTGTTACATGGAATCAAATTATAAGGTTTTATGATGTGCCCAGGCAGACCGAAACAAAAAGAATCTTAAGACTAGTAATGTATTTACTTAAATTAGTGATAAAATTACAAACACAAACAAATAACAAAACACTAAGACCAATCCTAACCACGTTCAAAAAAGGACCATTGCCACTTAAACGATGAAGGACAACAATCTTCTTTTTCAGCCGTTCCACCAGCTTTCCTCTCTCCTTATAAACTTTCATACTGCTCTTCTTCAATTTCCACTAAAATTTTCAATTTTTTTTACCCTCGAAAAAATACTACACACAATATCAAATATATTAAAACATTAAAAGGAGAAATCAATGTCACATGGTAGATCCGGTAATCAAATCCAAATATGTTTCATCCTCAAAAAAGTCAAAACCAATATCATTCCCATAGCTCTCACCAAAACAATCAATATCATTCCTAACAAGCTCCAAATTATTATCACCCTCCAAAAAATCAAAATTTATATAATTCATAACAAAATTCAAGCCAAAACAAAAACTCTCAAAGTTCTATTTACTATTAGAACACTTCCACTACAAGAGGAAAAGCAGATTTCAACGGTAGGGGTGTTATAGGCCATTAGTAAGCCGTTGGTAACGCCATTGGTATACAGATCACTGGTTTCCAGTGACTTCAATGCCATAAACGGCTAATTTCCAACGACTTCCAACTGTGAACTTATCCACGTATATTATTTTTGGCCAGCTAGCCATAGGAAACTGTTGAAAAACGTTGGAATTTACCGCTGGAAGACATTGGAAAACATGGCCCTGTAAGTCGTTGCCAACTCTTGGAAGCCGTTGGAAATCTGGATATATTTTTTCCAGATTTCAAATAACTCACTTCCATCCCTACACACTATATACATTCATCGAAACTGCTCCATTTCGAGCATATACATCACATTCCCAATCACATGTATCACTACTAGAATACAGAGCTATTCCAACGGCTCCTATCCGTTGACGGCCGTTGGAGGCTGTTGGAACAACCGTTGGAAAAGCATTCACAACTTCCAACGGAATATTTCCATCAGCTATACCAACGGCTTCAAACGGCTTGGACCGTTGGTAACCGTTACAAAACAATGACCAGAACACCGTTGGAAGCCGTTGGTAATCGTTGTAAAAACTAGGTTATTTTTTTTATAACAGCAAACATATAACCTTCCAGCCACAACATTTCCAATCCAATTCATTTTCAATCCAATTCCAATCAATTCCACATATATACAACATATATATACCAATAACAATATAAACAAACAAAATATATCAAAGAAACATCAATATAAACAAAACATCCAAGCATCCACAAACCAACATATACATGTTCATAAACCAAATACATCAAAGTTACATGTCCACAAACCATCTAAACATATCAAAAGTATCAGTCTCACCCACTCCATGACAAAATATATATATCATTCAAACAAAATGTCATCATCTTTAAGTCATAAAAAACACATACTTCAAGCATCGCTTTCGGAATCAGAAGACGACGAAGGATGACTATCATGAATGTGCACATATTTCGCAAACTTATGATTTAGTTGTTCCAACTGCAAAGTCTGAAGATGACTTTGCTCACGTAGCTGCTCAATCATAATTTTAAGCTCTTTAATTTCTTCTTTGTATTGGGCCTTCTTAGGTTGTCGATTCTGCAAGTAGAATGAATAGTAAAAATGTTATTTCAGCATATAAAATATTATAACACTATATATTTAAATGTTAATTTATTGTATGCATACAAAAGGATTCATTACCGTAAGATTCCTGAAGCCACTATTCTCATTACCACATCGTTGAGAGCCAGACATAATATACCTACCACAAAGATACATATTGTAACACCACGTAATTTTAACAACACTAAAGAGGACAAATTAAATAATAATTAATTTAATGTTCAGAATTAAGGGAAAAGGACTACGCCATTGCGTTCATATCAGAATTATGGCCAAAATAGACACCTGGTTTGCGTAAAACGGACACCGTATGAAGAAGTTGTGAAGGTTTGTATACGCGCAAGATAATATATATGTAATTAAATCCAGAAATTCAAAAACCAGTTCGAAAATCAAATTTATGTGGGTGGCAAAAATCCCTCCCAGAGGTGTCGACCCCTTGGTCAACCCCTCAAGGGGGTGTCGACCCATGGGTCGACCCCATAAGGGGGAGGGGGAGGTCGACCCCCCTGTGGCAGATTAGGCATATTAGGGTTTTGGGGTTCGGCTATATATATGGCCTCATTTCTCATGTTTTTGCACACCAAAAATAATGCAGAACTAGATGCTGTCTCTGCCCAAATCAAATCAAGACTTTTTCTTCTTCTGCAATCAAGTTACTCATGCTTAGAGATCCGTGATTCAACATCTACAATCTTTCTTCTATATTTCTAGATCCAAACACTATGAGTCTATGTTAATTTTATATCTAAATGTATAAAAGTAAAACATGACATGACTGTAACTTGGATCTATGCCTATGACTACTTGAATCATATCAGATCTATTATAACTTGTGTATCTATGATATTCTGACATGACTATGACTTAGATCTTAACCTTTATCATGTCAGATCTGCCTTTGATTGTATATCTAATTCACTATTTAGATCACCTTATACCTGTTCTGTTATGTTTGTGGCCAAATCAGATCTATTGTTAGTTGGACATCTAAATCACTGTTTAGATCACGTCATGTCTGTCCAGATTATGTTAGAATCAGTCCTATTATCATATGTTCATTAGATATGTTCCTATATGCCTACTTTGTCATTATGCCACTATATGTTTTGTGCATGTTTCCACCATTATATGTCCATCATGTTAGTATGATCATCTCCGTTCTATTCTCTCCATATTTTCCCTTTTTATTTTTATATAGCCAGGCTACTTTCGAGCCTAGGTATGCTGCTGAAATATGCAAATGCGTTAGATTGGGAACGAGGGGAAAACATTGAATTAGGCATAACTTGTAATTGAGAACTTGGGCATAACTTGAATAAAGTGTAATAATATTATTTTGAGGCATATGGTTCATGGTGAACATAACTTGGGAAAGGGGGCATGAAAGCTATAACGACATAGGAATATTTGGTTAACAATTGAAATGCCTAGGTCTACAGTAATTAGAAACTGTAACCGCGCTTAGACACGAGGTTAGATTACACTTGTGGTGGAAATCTTCCCGGAATCGATCGACATATCTAGCGACCACAAGTGGTGAATCTAATGTGAGGGGTCTAAGGGCATAAACATGTGATGTGCCATGACACAAGGTTAAGCCCGACTTATTGAAGAAGTATGTCCGGAACCGACCAGCATATCCAGCATTCACAAGTGGTAGGATTAATGTGGGAGGTCTAACACATTATAACCATAAATGAATATGGCAATAAAATTGACTACTTAACCTAGTTAAATCCATAGAGACTGTATGAACATGTATATCTAAATAAGGGTTAAGTAAGCTTGTTTGAAACAGTGGGTGGGTTATGTAAATCTGGGATCGGCGGGTAATATTTATAAATATAGGCCCACAAACAAAACCAGTTGGGATTATGCAATTTTATGACACCAATAAGTAGGCATAATCTGTGGAAAACCTAGTAGTGGGGATGCAAGACAAAGGGAAGAGCTTGCATCATCTTGTGTATGAGCCCCGTTTTAGTCAGTAACCCATATATAGGTATCAAACGAGTACTCCGAACTAGGTCGGAGTCGGGGCACGCTTATTGGACTGATTGTAAGAGATCCAAACGTGGGGGACGGTGTGGGCGACGCGTACCGACCGGGTTATGTACGTGCATGGTCCGAACAGAGGAAGATAAGACGCTGTAACACATGTAGATATGGTTGTGCACATCACGAAAACGCAGGGTTGTCACTTTAGGAAGTGATACATCCTACTGTGGGGCCATCACAGGGTATTTACGGAGTAGGGAGCCGATCGATTAGGGTAGTGATTAGGGTACATTTAGACTCAAGTATGTTTAGGAGCCCGTTATTATCCTTAGTGGTAACTCCGGTATGTTGGGCTGCCTGTTGATTGTATACGGTTAAAACCACTCGCTAGAAGTACACCTAAGTCTACCATCTTATAGTTGGTTGGACCATCTCATTTTGGTTATACTGGTATTGGTGTAGAGGAATCATTAGAGAAGCGCATTACACTCTATCATGTTTACCTTGTCATGCCTGCCTTTTATGTTATTACCTTTCTCACCACTTTATATGTTTGTCATGAAACTTTTACTTATTTACATGCTAAAAGTATCTGGACTCGCCAGACTTTATGTCTGACCTATTTTGTTTCCTCTTTTCTCTCTTCTGTTTGCCCCCAGGTTCTCGGGGGACGGGGGAGGATACTCAAGATTGACCAGGATTCTGCTTTCATCTTGCTTGGAGCTGCTTAGATGTATTGCTCGAGCTCTTATCTACTATGGCTATGTTTTTAATTTGGGGAATTATGCTTCTTTTATCTTTGTACTCTGATGTTTTAAGTGCAAGACAGAAGTTTTGATAATGTACTGGGTTTATGTTTTTTCGGACATATGATGTTTTGAACCACGATGCTTTATGATTAATAAATTTTCTAACTTCGCTGCTGTTTTATTTCTGCCTTGTAATGTTTATGTTTCTATTTACCTATAACCCTTCACAAAACTTAATGCATTCTCTTAATAAGTGACATTAATAGACGTGGGGTGTCACACTTGGTATCAGACCTAAAGGTCACCAGAGTTGATTATAGTTTTGGAAAAATTATTTTCAAAAAGATTTTAAAAGAAATCAATTTTAAAAAGAAAAGTCTGTTTTGAAAAACATATTCCCCAAAGCCATATGTAATATATTTTGAACCTTTGTCCGAATCTCTTTCCTTTTCTTTTTAGCATGTCTGGGGAACCTACTATCCCTGTAGGCATTACAATACCAGGCTGGTTTCGTCAGTATCTTCAGGCCACGGTGCTTGCCCATGGTCAAGCATACGTTCCACCCCCAGTTGCACCCATTGTTCCTCCTCCTCCTCCTCCTCCTCCGCGAGCAGATAATTTCTCTAAGTCTGCAAAGACTTCTGTGCTATGGGAAGAAATACATTCAATGGAACTGAGACATTCGTAGAGGCAAGAAATTGGCTCAAAGAGGCGGAGGATTTGTTTGGAATCTTCAAAGTAGATGATCGTAGGAAGATTCAGTTGGTCGTTTGGCTACTAAATGATGAAGCTTCGTTCTGGTGGGAAGTGACGCAAGCAGGGCATCCAATGGAAACTTGGGATGATTTTCGGCAAAGGTTTGAAATGAAATTTCTTTCTCAAGCTGAGAAAAGCATGAAAATGGAAAGGTTCTTGGCGCTCAAGCAAGGAAACATGACTGTTAAAGAATATGTTAACAAATTCAACCAACTAGTAAGGTTTGGATTAGAACTGGTAGATATTCCGTACAAGAAAGCCTTGCGGTTTGTTAAAGGGCTGAATGAACCCCTTCATGGGTTAGCTATGTCTCATATTTCCATAGGAGAAACATTTGAAAGGCTTGTTGATATGGCCTTGATGCATGAGGAAGACAAAAGAGACAAGAAGGAACTTAAGGTTGAGGAAACACAAAACAAGAAAGTATGGCCCAAGAAAGGACAACAACAACAGCAACAGAAGAAGGGCGGAAAGAATGACAAGGCTAGGGATAAGAGGAAGTGTCACAATTGTGGGCGAGAAGGTCATTTGATCAAGGATTGCAAAAGAAGGAAGAATTCTTGCTTCAGTTGTGGAGAGGTCGGACACTTTTCTAAGGAGTGCCTGAAGAAACATGGACAAGGTCAAAGGGCAAGAGGTTCTGGAGGGCAGATGCATGCTCTCGCGATCAGTGCTTCATATCGAGATAGAAAAGTTTCCGTGAAAGGTTTGATTTCTCTTTCCAATCATCCTATTAGAACTCTTTTTGATTCTGGCGCTTCACATTCATTTATATCTAGTTCTATGGTTGAGCCTTTGCACCTAAATACTAGTATGGTAGTGGATCCCGTAGTTGTCTCAAACCCCATTGGTGGTTCGGCTCATTTGTCCACGATTTGTCGGGGTTTGAGAATATCTGTGTTAGGTGTCGGGTTTGAGTGCGACACATATGTGCTTAGTTTTATGGGCTATGGTTTGATTCTAGGGATGGATTGGCTAACCATCTATGGTGCCATTTTGGATTGTGAGAGGAGGGTTGTTAGACTTTTGACTTGCCATGGGGGGACCCTCGAGATTTCTTGTAACCCGCAAGGGTCTGTCATGCTTAATTTCCTAGAGTCTCTTGATGCATCTATTAATGATCTTTGATCTGTACTAGTAGTCTGTGAGTATCCTGATGTTTTTGAGGAGCTTCGGGGCTTACCTCCGAGGCGCGAGACCGATTTTCGTATATACTTGATGGACAATGCAAAGCAAGTTGCATTGCTAGTGCGTCACATGGCTCCAAGAGAAATGAGGGAGCTTAGCAACCAAGTAGGGGAGCTACTTGAGAAAGGGTTTATTAGGCGAAGTATTTCTTAACGGGGTGCTCTGGTGGTATTCGCAACTAAGGCGGATGGTTCACTTCGATTATGTGTAGACTATAGAGAGTTCAATAAACTCACAAAGAAGAACAGGCACCCACTCCCAAGGATAGATGATTTGTTTGACCAGCTTATTGGGGGTATTAGTATTCTCATAGTTAGACTTGGCCACATGGTTTCATTAGTTAAGGGTGGCCGAGGACAGTGTAGACAAGACCGCTTTTAGGACTCCAGATGGTTTCTTTGAATGGCTAGTTATGCCTTTTGGGTTGACGAATGCACCCGACTATTTTGTTGATCTAATGAGTAGGGTGTTTCAGGAGTTTCTTAATAAATTTGTCATGGTCTTTGTTAATGATATCTTGATCTTCTCAAAGAGCAAGGAAGAGCATGCCCAACACTTGAGAGAAGTTTTGAAAACTCTCCGTGCACATCAACTTAAGGCAAAGTTCTCCAAATGCCATTTTTGGAGAAAAGAGGTGAGATTTCTAGGGCATGTGGTCTCCAAAGATGGGATAGCAGTAGATCCCACAAAGGTTGTTGCAGTTCAAGATTGACAAATTCCAAAGAATGCAACGGAGGTGAGAAGCTTTCTAGGATTGGCAAGCCATTATAGAAAGTTTATCAAGACTTCGCAAAGATATCAGCCCCATTCACCAGGACGACAAAGAATAATCTGACGTTTTCATGGGATATAGATTGTGATGTTGCTTTCCGACGATTGAAGAGGCCTCTGACAACAGCCCCAGTCTTGACCTTGTCCGATGGAAGCAAAGTGTTCACAGTATACACAGATGCATGTGGTACAGGGTTTAGTGCGGTTCTGATGCAAGAGGGGAAGGTAGTATGTTATGGGGGTAGACAGCTAAGGGTTCATGAGAAGAACTACCCTATCCATGATTTAGAGCTAGCTGCCATAGTATTCGCACTTAAGACTTGGCGTCGTTATTAGCTTGGAGAGAAATTCAAGTTGTGCACTGATCATAAATCTCTCAAGTACTTGTTCTCGCAGGATGACCTTAATTTAAGGCAACAAAGGTGGACAGAGTTCCTATCATCTTATGACTTCGATATTTCTTATACCCTTGGCATGGGCAATATGGTGGCAAACGCACTGAATAGGCAGAGGAGGGCCTTAAGTCCTCTGTTTGTGGAAAGGAAAAGCTTGGAGTTTATATCTACTTTTGACTTTAGACCCTCCACCGAGTTTTTCCTTGGCTTATTTGCATCATTAGAGATATGACCTGCTCTTATGGATCAGAAAGGAGCTTCACAGCGAGAGGATCCACAAATTTCAGACATCTTGGATAGACTCAGTAAAGGGGAGACTTCTAGTCACCTCAGTAGATATTCCATAGACGAAAAGGGTTATTACGACGAGATGGAAGGCTTTGTGTTCCCAAAACTAGGAGTTTGTCAAAGACAGTCCTAGAAGAAGCCCATCATTCTAAGATGACCATTCATCCAGGCGGTGATAAGATGTATAGAGATATGAAGAGGGTTTTCTTTTGGGCTGGGATGAAGAAAGATGTGGCAGAATTTGTTTATTAACGTTTGGTTTGTCAGCAAGTTAAAGTTGAGCAAAAGAAGCCCGGTGGTTTACTTCATCCTTTGGAGGTTCCATAGTGGAAGTGGGAGAGCGTCTCTATGGATTTCATAGCTGGTTTGCCTAGATCAAAGAAAGGCAACACCAATATTTGGGTTGTAGTAGACAGACTTACTAAGAGCACTCGTTTCATTCCGGTTAAGAGTAAGAGGACAACATCATGGTTGGCACTAGTTTACGCTCGTGAGATAGTGCATCTTCATGGAATACCTTCCAGAATCGTAAGTGATCGTGACCCCATTTTCACCAGTGAATTTTGGAGGAGCTTGCAAGAAGCAATAGGTACACAGTTGTGTTTGAGCACCGCTTATCACCCATAGAATGGTGGACAGACGGAAAGGGTGAACAGAGTTCTTGAGGATCTTTTAAGGCTGTGTATCCTAGACTTCAGAGGGACTTGGGAAGAGCATCTTCCTTTAGTAGAGTTCGCCTACAACAATATTTATCAAGCTAGTTTTGGCATGGCACCCTTCGAAGCATTGTATGGACGACCCTGTACATCACCAACTTGTTGGTGGGAATCTACAGAAAGACTATTACTTGGACCAGATATGGTAAGAGAAACTTCTGAGAAGATTGATCTGATTAGACAGCGAATGAAGATAGCTCAAGATAGGCAGAAATCCTACGCAGATAAGAGAAGGACTGACATTGAATTTGAGGTGCGAGACATGGTTTTTATTAAGGTGTCACCTTTGAGGAATGTGGTTCGCTTCAGATCTGTAGGGAAATTAGCAACAATATTTTTAGGGCCATTTCCCATAACATAAAGAATTGTCCAAATGGCATATAGAATAAAACTACCAGAGAGACTATCCGGCATTCATTATTTTTTCCACGTTTCTCATTTGCGGAAATGCTTGCATGATACCACAGAAGTAGTTGAGCCGAGTATACTGGAGAAAGTAGTGGTGGAACGGGAGGCAACACTCAGACGAGTTCTTATCCATATCCTTGGATCAGAAGTTAAGAAGCTACGCAATATATGGGTCATGTTGGTAATGATTCTGTGGGTAGATAACCCAAAGGATGCAACGTGGGAAACCGAAGACAAGATTCGTGCTTCGTACCCTTTTCTTTTCGAGGGTATGTTCTCAACTTCCTTTCCAAAGCTTTTATTTATGCTTATTTATGTATATCATGTTGATCGAATCTTTGACCTTTAGGTAGGAAACCCATGGATATAAACATGTGTTTGAGACATATTATGTTTGATGGATGCAAGTGGTTGCTAATGATTGCTCGTGGATGCATATACACACATATTAGGCACTAGATCGGCTCAATCGCTCTCATACTACATGTTGATGTGTGTACATTTTTCTTCTTTTAATGGATGGAAATGAATGTATCATCATATGGATGTCGCATTTAGACGAATGATTGTGCATCCATATAGAACTTACATGTTATTATAGGATTGTTACATACATGTTGGATTCATGGCACTAACATACATTGCATTAAGGAGGTCAACTGAATCAGTAGACCGCCTGATCTTCGCATCAGTATTGGGACATATACACACACCTTTGCATATGTTCATATAAGCATTAGAAGCCTTTAAGGACAATGGATGCTTGTGATTGGTGGATGAGTAGATGGGTGATGGATGGTAGGATATACATTCTTCTTAACTTGGAGATTTCGAGGACGAAATCCTTTGAGTAAGGGAGAATGTAACACCCCGTAATTTTGACAACACTAAAGAGGAAAAATTAAAGAATAATTAATTTAATATTCAGAATTAAGGGAAACGGACTGCGCTATTGCTTAGAATTCCGGCTAAAAAATAGAGACCTGGTTTGTGTAAAACAGACACCGTATGAAGAAGTTACGAAGGCTTGAAGTTTGTATATGCGTAAGAGAATTATATATATATATATAATTAAAACCAGAAATTCAAAAACCAGTTCGAAAATCAAATTTTCATGGGCGGCAAAAATCCTGCACAGAGGTGTCGACCCCTGGGTCGACCCTTCAAGGGGGTATCGACCCATGGGCCGACCCCATAAAGGGGGGATGGGTCGACCCCCTGCAGTAGATTGGGCATAATAGGGTTTTGGGGTTTCAGCTATATATATGGCCTCATTTCTCATGATTTTGCACACCAAAAATAATGGAGAACTAGATGCTGCCTCTTCCCAGATCAAATCAATCCTTTTTCTTCTTCTGCAATCAAGTTACTCAAGCTTAGAGATCCATGATTCAACACCTACAACCTTTCTCCTATATTTCTAGATCCAAACCTGTGAGTCTATGTTAATTTTAGATCTAAATGTTTAAAAGTAAAACCTGACATGACTATAACTTGAATCTATGCCTGTGGCTGCTTGAATCATATCATATGTGTTATAACTTGTGTATGCATGATATTCTGACATGACTATGACTTAGATCTTAACCTTTATCATGTCAGATCTGCCTTTGATTATAGATCTAATTCACTGTTTAGATCACCTTATACCTGTTTTGTTATGTTTGTGGCCAAATCAGATCTATTTTTAATTGGACATCTAAATCATTGTTTAGATCACATCATGTCTGTTCGTATTACGTTAGAATAAGTCCTGTTATCATATGTTCATTAGATATGTTCCTATATGCCTACTTTGTCATTATGCCACTATAAGTTTTATGCCTGTTTCTACCATTATATGTCCATCATGTTAGTATGATCATCTCTGTTCAATTCCCTCTATCTTTCCCTTTTTATTTTTATATATTTAGGCTACTTTCGAGCCTAGGCATGCCGCTGAAATATGCAAATGCGTTAGATTGGGAATGAGGGGAAAACTTCGAATTGAGGCATAACTTGTAATTGGGAATTTGGGTCCAACTTGAATAATAGTATTAATTTGGGGCATATGGTTTATTATGAACATAACTTGGGAAAAGGGGTACATAGGAATATTTGGTTAACAATTGAAATGCCTAGGACTACAATAATTAGAAACTGTAATCGCGCTTAGACACGAGGTTAGATTACACTTGTGGTGGAAGTCTGCCTGGAACCGACCGACATTTCCAATGACCACAAGTGGTGAATCTAATGTAAGGGGTCTAAGGGCATAAACATGAGACATGCTATGGCACGAGGTTAAGCCCGATTTGTGGAAGAATTCTGCCCGGAACCGACCGGCATATCCAACATCCACAAGTGGTAGGCTTAATGTGGGAGGTCTAGCAGATTATAACCATAAATGAATATAGTAATAAAGTTGACTATTTAACTTAGTTAAATCCATAGAGATTGTATGAACACTTATATCTGGATAGGGGTGAAGTAAACTTGTATGAAACAGTGGGTAGGTTATGTAAATCTGGGATGGGTGGGTAATATTTATAAACATAGGCCCACAAACTTAACCTGTTGGGATTATGCAATTTTATGACAGTAATAGGTAGGCATAGTCTGTGGAAAACCTAGTAGTGGGGATGCAAGACAAAGGGGAGAGCTTGCATCATCTTGTGTGTGGGACCCGTTTCAGTCAGTAACCCATATATAGGTTTTAAATGAGTACTCCGAACTAGTTCGGAGTCGGGGCACACTTACTGGGCTGATTGTAAGAGATCCAAATGTGGGGGACGGTGTGGGCGGTGCATACCGACCGGGTTATGTGCGTGCATGGTCCGGACAGAGGAAGATAAGACATCGTGACACCTGTAGATATGGTTGTGCACATCACGAAAACGAAGGGTTGACACTTTAAAAAGTGATACATCCTACTATGGGGGCAAGCACAGGGTATCTACGGAGTAGGGAGTTGATCGATTAGGGTAGTAATTAGGGTACACTTAGACTTTGGTATGTTTAGGAACCCGTTATTATCCTTAGGGGTAACTCCGGTATGCTGGGCTGCATGTTGATTGTATGGGGTTAAAACCTCTCATTGGAAGTACACCTAAGTCTACCATCTTGTAGTTGTTGGGATCATCTCATTTTGGTTATACTAGTATCGGTGCAGAGGAATTATTAGAGAAGTGCATTACATTCTATCATATTTACCTTGTCATGCCTACCTTTTATGTTGTTACCTTACTTATCCTCTTTATATGCCTATCATGATACTTTTACTTATTTGCATGCTAAAAGTAACTGGACTCGCCAGACTTTATGTCTGACCTATTTTGTTTCCTTTTCTCTCTTTTCTGTCCCCCCCAGGTTCTCAGGGTGTGAATATTCAAACTTGAACAGGATTCTGCTTTCATCTTTCTTGGAGCTGCTTAGATGTATTGCTCGAACTCTTATCTACTATGGCTATGTTTTTAATTTGGGAAATTATGCTTCTTTTATCTTTGTACTCCGATGTTTTAAGTGCAAGACAGAAGTTTTGATAATGTACTGGGTTTATGTATTTTCAGACACATGATGTTTTGAACCATGATGCTTTATGATTAATAAAGATTTTTTATTTCCACTGCTATTTTATATCTGTCTCGTAATGTTTCTATTTCTGTTTACGTATAACGCTTCACAAAACATAATGCATTCTCTTAATGAGTGACATTAACGGACGTAGGGTGTCACACATATACAAATCATAGGTAAATGTAATGTGAATAGTTATGAAAATGCAATATTAAACATAGATAAATGTAATGTGTATAATTCAGACTCGGTTTTGTGTTCTATGTCACTTTCCCCTACACTCTCAAATGCATCGGCTTATACATTTGCCTCATCATTTAAAGGTCCAAAATCAGTTTGATCGTCTACAATTGTTATTTCAACATTTTCCTCTAGATCTGCTTGATAGGCTTGTTCATCAGGAATATTATGTCCATCGAACATAAATCTTGCATTGGTTTTAAAAACCGCAGACCAATCTGCTTTATCCCTTTTTAGAGACGATAAGGGCAAAATAAGATTGTAGGGCTTGTTTGGCTAGTACAAAAGGGTCGTACTTTTGATAACGTGAGGTTTGTTTAATTTCTACAAGATTATACTTTGGATGCACGTTAATACCAGAATCTGGAACATTGCTGAACTAGTTGCATCTAAACAAATAAACATCCTCTACGGGCCTTGTAAAATATGCCAATTGCCAAATCTGAGTTAACTCACCATAAAAATCATTTATATGATTATTAGGATCTTCACTGTCTTTAACAAACACACCAGTATTGTTTGTTAATTTTGCGGCACCGTATTCTTTGGTGTTGAATTTATACCCATTAACAAAAAATATTTGATACGTTTTGACTTTTCTTTTCGGTCCAAAGGCTAAATGTTTCAGTCCTTCGTCGAGCACATTATTTGTGGGACCAAAACGTAGTTCTTAAACCAACAACTGAAATCTTTGCTTAAATCGCCGCTTGGATTTTGTGATTCATAAATACTACGAACACAAACATTATATGTTACATTGTTATTAACACGTTTAACTTAAATTTATTAAAACTTGAAAAAAATAATTACCTGACGAAAGAAGCAACTTTAGGACAATTAAGAAGAATATATATGTGTACTACATGAGAACCCGTATCATTTAGCCATATTTCCACACATTTTCCAGCATGTCGATCATGTTGTTTAAAAATAGATAATGTTGATTCAGTAGAAGAATCTTGTTCTACCCACTCATCATTACGTGGAACGCTTCCAAATGATAAGTTCACATGATCATTAAAATAATGAGTGAAAAAAAGAATCTTCGTCTTCGATATATGATTTGTAAATAGAACCTTTAACTCGAGCTTTTTGTCTCACTTTTTTCTTTAAATGATTTAAGTACTTAATAAAAAATAGTTCGGTTCAATATTAAGTTCTATTTATAATTAAATTAACATTTGAATACTTAGTATAATAACATACCTTTCGAATGGATACATCCATCCATATTGCATAGGACCTCGATGACGTGCTTTGTAACACCCCGTAATTTATAACACACTAAGATGATCAATTAAGGAATACTTAATTAAATATTGGGAATTAAGTAAAACGGACTATGCCATTGCGTTCATCTCGGAATTCTACTTGAGATAGACTCCGAGTTTGCGTAAAACGGATATTGTATGAAGAAGTTATTAAGGTTTGATGTTTACGCATATATAAGCTAATTACATATAAAATAAACATTTCGGAAATTCAAAATCAGTTCGAAAATCGAAGGCAGGATAACGCATGAATCAGGCCTATTGGGGGTCGACTCCTACCCTACGGGTGTCGATCCATGGGTCGACACCATAAGGGGGGTGGCGACACCCATGTCGACACCCCCAGATCCGAGCCCGATACATTTCTATGTATATGGACTTGTTTTCTGACCAAATTCGTGAACCCTAGGCTATAAATAAGACATCATTCTTGTTATTTTATTCATCTAAAAACAATGGCGACAACGGGGTGCTGCCCTAACTTAGTTTGATCTAGCCTATTTCTTCTTCAACAAACAAGTCATTCAAGTTCAGAGATTTGTCCTTCAATAGCTACAATCAAATCTCATGTTCTTTAGATCTAATCACAGTGAGTCTACGTTATTTTTAGATATAAACGCCTAAAATGTAACCTTGATATGTTTATGAATTGGATCTAAGCCTATGACTATTTGAATCACATCAGATTTGCCATTAATTGTACATCTAATTCACTATTTAGATCTCATCATGCCTGTTTATGATATCCTTATTATGCTAGTTGCTTAATCATATCATTATGCCTAATCGGTTCTATTATCACATGTTCATCCGATCTGCTCCTACATGCCTATCTTGTCATTAGGCCCAATTTTGTCACTATATGCTTATTCAGTTGCTATGCCTATTTCTGCCATCATATGTCTATCTTGTCATTATGTTTATTTTTGTTTTCTTCTCTTCTTCTTTTCTCTTTTTATTTATAGCCAGACTACCTTGAGCCTAGGCATGATGCTGAAATATGCGAACACGTGAAATTGGGAACGAGGGGAAAACGTTAAAATTGGGGCACAATTTGTATTGGGAAATTTGGGGCATAATTTGTATTGGGAAATTTGGGGCATAACTTGAATTGAAAACATGAATATGAATTTGGGGCATAAAACAAAATCGTGATTAAATATCTTAAGTTGGGGCATATGGTACATAATGAATATGAGTTGGAAAAGGGGAATGAAAACCTATAATGAAATAGGAATAATTGTTAAAAATATGAAAATGCCAAAATTTATAATAATTAGAAACTGTAACTGTGCTTAGACATGAGGTTAGATTACACTTGTGGTAGAAGTCGGGCCGGGCCCGACCGGCATATCCAGTGACCACAAGTGGTGAATCTAATGTGAGGGGTCTAAGTGCATAAACGTGAGACGGTGCTAAGACACGAGGTTAAGTCCGACTTGTGGAAGAAGTCTGCACGGACCCAACCGGCATATCCAACATCCATAAGTGGTATGCTTAATGTGGGAGGTCTAGCGCATTAAACTATAAATGAGTGAATGGTAATGAACTTGAATACTTAACATGTTTGAATCCATAGGAATTACATAAACATGTTAACTTGAGTAGGGGTTAAGCTAACTTGCTTGAAACTGTGGGAGGGATAAATAAATCTTGGGGTGGTGGATAATATTTATATATAGGCCCACAAACTTAACCTGTTGGGGGTTATGGAATCTTGTTACACTGGTAGGCATAACACGTTGAAATCCTAGTAGTGGGGATTCAAGACTAGAGGGAGCTTGTATCATCTTGTGTGTGGGACCAATTTCAATCAATAACCCATATAGGTATCGAACGAGTACTTCGAACTAGGTCGAAGTCGGGGCACACTTACCGAGCTGATTGTAAGATATCCAAAAGAGGGGACAGGGTGGGCGGCGCATTCTGACGGAGTCATGTGCATGCATGGGTGTCCATACTAGGGAGGCTAAGACGTCGTGACATCGGTAGATATTGTTGTGCACATCCGGAAAATAAAGGGTTGCCACTTTGGGAGGTGATACATCCTACTGTGGGGCCAGTGTTGGGAGTTCACAATCGAATTGATGCACTAAAATTATGTCTTAACAGTTTAAAACCAAAGATCTATTGCAAGAATGATAATTGAAACTAATTAAAGTTAGGATTCGTACCTGCTATGTCGAATTCACGAAGAGACCAAATGGATCTCGAGATAAAACCAGATCGGAGCATCGAATCGAAAGCGTGACAAGTCACCGCGCTCTCTACTGGTATCCATGCAAACATTGTCTTCGATCGGATCGAAGTAGCGAGGAAGTGAGCGGTGCTATCTACCATTCCCAATTTTGATCTAGGGTTTTTGGTTTTCTAAAAGGTCGATCTATTCTAAATTGAATACCCATGTATATTTATAAAAGAAGTAGACCCTTTTATTTAAACACATGTACTCATTAAACAAGGAACTTTTCCTTTTACCATTTCAACCGAAAAATATCAACGGTTGTTATTTAATTTAATTTACCCAAAATCAAAAACAGCCTTCCCCTTGCAATGTTCTAAGCGTGTGACCCTATAGGTTATTACAACGTTAGCAATAATTCAAACAGTACTTAAATCATAAACACTGAGCGGTATCTAGCAACACATCGCTGTTACCCCAGTTATAATAAGATCAACGATTCGATACAACCTTTTCGTGACCAGTGTATCATTGAAATATAATCCTTTTAACCAATATATCCCGGATTAAACTAGAGGCATGGATCGTATCGTCCTCATTATAATTTAATCCGATTTTCTTGATCGATGAGTAGACTGTTTAAAACAAATCAATATTTGAGCACGGCCATGCATTTCACAGTCCCACTCAATCAAGAGGCCCATGGATATCACTATGAATATATCATAGGGTTAAATTCCATCTAGATCATTCATAATTTTCATTCGATTCAAGATATATCCAGTAATCACCGTTATCATTACTCTGTTACGAAATAACTTTTGATGATATCAAAACACAAATATCCTCGAATAAAATTATAATGATTTCAGGTCTGAGGACCATTACATCGCTGTCACTATGAGAACAACTTATGATACAATTGATTGTATTCCATGTAGTTATCTCACGGTGGGTCATCCCAATACGCTATTCTCCAATACGTATTTATATCTTGACTTTAATATCACGTATATTAATGATCAATGAGATGTGATCATCAGTCAATCAATATACTAGTCTCAACGCTTTATTGTTGTCCTATATAAACAATAAAATCAACTAGGGACATTTAAGAATTATAATAATTATAACATTATATAATCTCAAGTTCAGTCTTACTCAAACTATATAATTTTGTATTATTATTCTAAGGACTTCTATTATTTTAATATTTATATTACGCAGTAAATATAACATAACAGAATATTTTATTTTATTCTAAATAAAATAATAACATGAACAGTGTTATTTATCTCATCAAATGTATTTCTTCTAGGGCATAAACTCTAACAATCTCCCACTTGCACTAGAGTCAATCATTCACGTATTGTATACTCATGAAACTAGTGTGAGTATTAAACTTCTGCTGCGACAGAGTTTAATTCAGTAGGTCTGCAACATTACAATGTTTGTAACTTTGCAGATATGTTCATTTCCTCTGTGAACAACTTCACATAAGAATTATATTTCTTAAATATATGTTTGGATTGATAATGAGTTTAATGTTTTAGGCCTGAGCAACAACCCTATTGTTATTGCAGTGTATATCATTGGATCAACAATGAATTAAGTTCAATCATGAACTTCTTAATCCAAACATTTTTTTTCTTTGAATCAGTATTTATTTCCTGTTTTAAAACTAACATTATTTACAATAATTAATGTGTTATCAAATAACATTTGAATTATTGTGTCACTCCTACTCAATTTCTTGTCTATACAAGATTCAATGATATTTTGTAGTTTCGAGATATTTCGAACTCTATTTTATTCCTATTGGTATCTTAGAGACTGGCTCTCCTTTAAATGGATACCAATTCGAGCAATAAATATTTTATTCTCAGAGGACTTATAGAAGTAATATCCATTTGCTTTCTTTGGATATTCCACAAAATAGTTATCTGATTTAGGTCTGATCTTATCAGAGGAGGGACGTTTAATGAACGCCTTACTTCCCAAATCTTCGCATTAGACATACTAGGAGATTTCCTAGTCCATATCTTATATGGTGTCTTCAAATTCGTTTTAGCAGGATTAAATGCAGTTATTCCAAATTTAATTTATTGGAAGATCTATATGACTTATCTTGGTCGTACCATATCTTATAAGGTGCGATTACTCCTTTAAGACAAACCATTTCAATGTGGTGTTCTAGGTGTAGGGAGTTGTGAAACAATTTCAAACTCATCTGGATAGTCATTAAATAGTTGGCTTAAATATTCCATTTTCAACTTGTTCGAAAAGTATTTATTTTCTACTAAAATTAGTTTCTATCTCCATTTTGAATTCTTTGAACTTTTCAAAGGATTCTGATATGTGTTTCATAAGATACACATATTTGTATCTACTGATATCATCAGTAAATATAATGAAGTAATAAAACCTCCCTCTAGTTTAAGTATTCATTGCTCCATATACATCATTATGTACGAGACCCAATACTTATCACTCATTCACTGTGTCAAGTGAAAGATGATTCAGTTATCTTGCCTAATAAACAAGATTTGCATTCTTCATATAATTCAAAATCAAATGATCTCAAAATTACATCATTATGGAGTTTTGATATACTTTCTTGTTTACTGGGCTAACCGGCAATACTAAAGGTATATTGGATTTAAATCACTAAATTTAATCCACTCATTATTAATGTCAAGTACATTATAGTTAAGGATTTACAAAGATCATTAACTATTCGTGAAATTCCATACGATATTTCATTTAAATAAAAATGAATAACAACTATTCTCTTATTACAAATGAAATTCAAACTTGTCCGAACAAGATATATTATAACATTTATTTTAAATGGAATTTCATAATAACAATTATTTTATTTATTTTATTAAGCCAGTAACCACAACAAGAATCAACTTTCTATGGATAATCCAGCAAGTTTTGTTTCATTTCCATTCGTAAGTCCACTTGTCATTTTATCAGATTTCTACTTATTCTACAATTTCCTTAAATCAACATACATTTATGTGATTTATATTTAGTATCTAATACTAGGAATGTATAAGTAGATTATTATAACATTTATATCTTATTCAGTTGAAGTCATACTTTAACTTTGGTTTTAGATCCTCTATATTTGTTAGAACAATTACGTTTGATTTGTTTGAGGACAATCCTCAAATTTCAATGTTAGTCAAGAAATTTGATTTAATTAAATTTATATCCTTTTCGAGGATTAATTTAAATTATCGAGTTATTTATTATTTAATATCTACATTAGATAAAATAATAACTGATTCTGTAATATTTATTTAATCACAAAATTTTGACAATCAAAATTTATATTAACATAAATTTGTAATTTAAACTAAAATCCGCTCCCACTCAAACTGGCATCCCTGTGTTTATATATGTATATTATTATATACATATAATGGTGTTCCAAGATCCATATTTAGTCATGCCTTGACCCAGCTTTGGCTAAACCTAAAACACAACCTTTTAGGTTGACATCTTATGTCAATTATATCGTCTATATAACTCTTGGATCGCATGTTGAATAGTTTGTTCAGTATTATTCATTTGCTCAAAATATATAGAACAATTCATACTTTTGTCTCTAAGGCGATAAATCCTATTATGCGGCCTAGTTTAGTTATACCCAATAATAGGTTGGAGCACTACATTTTACTCCATCGCCAAAATAAAAGGTGCACAACGCTTTGGTGTTAGTTACAACCATTGATCTTGGATAGTAATGAGTATACTATTGGAAGACTTCACCATGACTTAATGTAACAAAATAATTTGCTTTAAAGAGAATTTATAATTTGCAATGATGGACAATATTAGAGTTAATTACATAAATCAAATATATGTATTTTATATTTGTAATATAAATTGGAATAAAATATACGAAAATTATACCTACATATTCCCTTTTGAACATTTCAAAATCTCTTTGATTATCTTTACTCTACAATTAGAGACAATTCAAATTTAATATTAATATTAATTAATCAATTCTTCCATAAAGATGTTCTCAAATTATACAAAGCTGCCGATTCATATGTTCAAAACAAAATATACATACAGATTAATATATGCAGTGAAGATAATTAACATACAAACATTAAGCTACAACATTACAATCTTATGCTATGAAAATAGAACATATCATGGAACTATAGGGTCGGAACCTATTTCAAAACTGATAAATAATGTCTGTTATAACTATATAGACATTTTAATAAACAATACATCTTATGTGTACATAAAAAGCCCAGTATCATATACAGGGTCATATCCTATCATTTCTAATAACATTCTACTTTATACATTTCAACATTATATGTAAACAAACAGATTTGTTCACATATTCCATATTACAACTTCATTTATATCAAAATGCATAGTGTTATACATTTATGTATATATGCATGCAAACATTTTTGAAATAAAACACAAGTCACACTTATTTCTTCTCTTATTTGCGTTTGCTACATTGGGTACTCTCAACCCTTGAATATGTTGCTGCTACTACCTGCTGAAACATTTTCAACGCAGTTAGATTAGTTAAAATAAATGGAATAATGGATCAAACATTCATATGTTACTTTATATATGACTAGCTCATATTATAAAGGAAAAACAATCGATAATTGCATATTTGCTATTGCAAAGTAATTTTGCATTAATATATAATTATCATTGTGAACACAGTTACAATGTTACTACTTGATTCATTCATCAATGAATCAGCTTAAAAGGGAAATTGAATTTCCATGGTGTCATACATCAATGATATGTACATGCAAGTACTACCGAAGTAATAAGCAAGTCATACTTGTTTGGCTTCCAGTAATATTTGCAGCATTAGATTAACATTATCAAATTATCAATATAAACTTCAGATCATATGTATTATAAAATAACATTTATTTTATTTTAATTTATATACACATATATATACATATATATGAATGAAAAACCAGTTATTTACATCAAGTGTATATATAGTAAACATGTGCAGCAACATCCATATATTAGTATGTTAGATCCAAAATTGGCTCTAACACCCAAACGAGTAATGATTCTACTGAAATGAAATCAAAAAACGGAGAAAATACACAATTTATAGTGGTTCGGTGTTAAATAGCCTACGTCCACTTTCTACTCTTTGAATTGATGCCTTGAATGCAAGTACAACAATGATTTTCACTCAATTCTCACTTATACAATACATTGATTCACTCAATTTCCTTCACATTATGATTCAAAAGATGATTGTAATCCGAATAAGTTGATGAAATTCAGATAGTAAAGGAATTTGAATTCAGAAAATGCCAAAAGATCCCTCCAAATGCCTCTTGATGGTGTATTTATAGGTGAAAAATGCTCCTGGGATGGCTTCGGTTCGGATCCACGTGGCCTCCATCCCAACACTCTCGGGTTCGGATGGGATATGGGTGTGACAACACATCAATTTAGTGGCAAACATGGGCATAACCGCTCCAGATTTCAAGGGAATGTGGGGTGAAGCTGTTGTGGCTCTGAGTTCGGATCCGGGGTGCTAGCAACTAGGGGATCGGATCGGTTTTGGTGGAAGAATGGAAGGACAGATTGAGTATACAAAGAGGAAGGAGCGGATCGGGTCTTTCCACTCCGTACTGGTCATGCCCCCGTGGGTTTGTCTTCTACTTCACGATTACCTTGGCTTGACAACTGGGATCCGATCCGAACCGGACTTCTAAAAGGGTGCATTTCTTAGTCAATATTCTTCACTTAAATAATCCTTTAACTTTGTGTAGCCTAGTTCACAACGTAGGCTAACATTTTGCCCCTCGAAGGATGCTTCTATTGAAGATGAAGCGTGCTTTGACATTACCTGACCATTTTTTCTAAGTTGGAATTGTTGAATGGTCGCTCCCATTCGTTTGTAGAAACGCGTTGCTTCTTAAAGTCATATCTCTTGTTGCCTATATATACACTACAGAATGTTCCAATTTCTTCCTTTGCTTCAAATAACTCTGAGAACTTCGCTTGATGTCCAATAGCTCTTCCAGGTAAACTTTAGTACATATATTTTTCTTTGAGTTTTCATTCGTTTATTAAATCAATACTTGCAGTTAGGCTGGGGTTCATATCCGATTCACATAGTTTTTCCTAGTATCGGCGTCGTTACGTCAATGGGCCAAATCATCGCAGGCCTATCTTCCGGTCCGATCGGAATGGAGGGACATGTTGGCAGGAATACGAAGGGCCACTCCACTTTTATATAAATTCATCATGTTCGTTTCTTTCTTCCTTCTTTTATTTCTGTTGTTTTTTCTTTGAAATCTGCACCAAAGAAAAACAAAACCCTAGCTCCTAATATCCCAGAAATTCTCCTTTAACTCTCAAATCAACTACTTAGGTGGGTCAAAAACTTCGATTAACTCCCTTTTGACTTGATTTCAGTTCGAATTCACGAATCGTTTGAACGATTTCAGCGTGGGGTTTAGTCGACGCCGCGTCTTTCTCCTCCTCACCACCGTCGTTGATGGCCTCGTCATCATCTCAAGACGGTTGCAGAGGAGGATTGAAGCTAACGTAGGTCATGCCAACACATAGGAACTTCAGCTTTGATTTTGTTTTTGGCATGAAACTGGGTTTGGTACTGATGAAGGAATAGAGGAGATGAAGAAGGAGAAGAGAGAAAGGAAAGGGTTCGGTAAGAGGTGAATTGATTGGTGCCAGAGCGCTAGGGATAGCGCATGGAGCATCAGATTGGATCTGGAAACAAGGCGATGGATGGAGTAGATAAGCTCAGGATTTTTTGGGGGTTACTGAGTCGGTTCAATCTGGCATTAGCCGATCTGAATAGATTCTCCATCTCAAAGCTGGCTCTATTTCCTCAATGGTTCCGAACCGATCCGATACAACTCAACCCAGAGCTTCGAATCGATCCACTTCTAACACTGATCCGCTCCGATCTGTCGCGGAAGTGCATGCTCTGAACCGGTCTGGTTCAACACTATAACCAATCTGAACCATTAAGCTTTGTTTTGAAACATAACCACGCCATAACCAACTCAATAAATACTAAACATGACTTCCATCTCTATGGACAGTTAGGATAGAGCCCTTTTTGCTGTACTTTTTGGAATGTTCATATGCACACATAATGGCATTGTCCGTCCTTACATTGCATTTCTTTACACACTTGCACACTTTAGCTCACACACGTGCACAGGGGGGATACGTGCTATTTTACTCTAACTTATGTTATTGCTCCTTCATTAGTTTAGCGACCATGGCAGAGAGGCGTTCATCTAGGTTAGCAGAAAAGAGAGAAGTCACAGAAACTTCCAAGAAACTCACTCTCAATGACATATCCTCTCCCTCAGACCCGGAATGGGATGATGAGGGCCCAGATTATGAAGTGGAAGCACACAATAGTGAAATATCTTCTGATAGTGAAGTTTCTCTTGGTGATGAAGAGGAAGGAGGGATAGGAGATGGTCGTGCTCCCGATGAGTTTGAAACTGCCACTATATTGGAGTTACCTAAAGATTCTATTGAGTCAACAATCGATGATGATAGACTCGTTCGAATATGTCTAAAGCATGGAATATTAAAAAGAGATACCCTGGTGCCATCGAAAACAGATCGCCCCCACAATCCACCGGAAGGATTTATGGCAATTACCCGATTGATGTGTCTGGTTGGGGCTATTCCACCGTTTCCGCCTTTTGTCGTCGATTTTCTGAGTTAGATGCGAATTGCCCCCATGCAATTACATCCTAACATTTATGCTTATTTATACACCTTGTATATAGCATACAATGAAGTTTTAGGTATAGAGCCTACCTTCGATGACGTCCACTTTTTTTTATAATTTCAAGAATCGGACTCAAGAAACTCCCTCCTTCTCATATTTTGAATCAGTCTCGAAACGGAAAATTATTACTGTTCCATTTAGCAGCAAGGCTGCTGATTCTAAACTTGAATGGTTTTATATCAGACAACAGCCAGGGTGCGTCAGGAGATGGACCAAATCAAGTAAAGCACTTACTTTCTAGATTTCAATTTTAAATTCTCATGCCAACACATTAACTTGCTTTCTTTTTCATTCGCAGTTGATAACCAAAGCAAATATCAGATCAATTATACTTTGATCTTTTATATCGGCTTCTCAATGGCGATCAAAAGTTCGTAACCATCGACGAAGTTCTTAAGGATGAGTATCTCCATCATCATGGGTTACTATCTATTACCAGTAGTATAGGTTATGGGATGGGTACATATGTGTACATACCCCCGGTCGACATTATTCCTGAGACGGGCGAGGGCTCGAAAGGTCCAACAATACCTCTTCGGACTTCACCTTCTCCATCCTCAACTCAGGACGATGAGTTAGCCAACATAGCTGAAAAGCACAGAGAAGGGTATACCATCCCTGATGACTCTATTTCTCCTGAGAAGTCAGAATCCCCTAAAGAGCTGCCAATAGACGCTTCTCAAGGAGATGCTCCTACTACCGATGATTCCACATTTAAGGTTTTAGGAAACCTTCCCCTACCCGAAACTATCTATACTTCAGAGGACTTTGGCACGAATCCTTTAACCTTCACTTCTTTAGAGGAGACTGCTCCCGTGAAGGCCAAAGAGCCTGCTCATGCTAGTCTGACTTCAGACTCGGGTTGGTTGGGGGAACACCACTTAGGATGCACATAACACATTAGCACCGCACGTCACAACACTCGTGTCTTATGTGAGCATTAATTCTAAACTCCAATTATATTGTTGTGCAGGTACAATGTCTCTCCCTTACTATGATGTTAAGAAAATTCACCGTAGCATGTCTAGACCTCCTTCCGACACGGAGCATGATCGCCGTGAGAGTCGGGGCAGAGATGATAGAAGGCCTCATGATTCTCATTGACCACACATCTTACGCTCTCGTTCTCCTGTCTGGTTGGATCCAGACAGGTATGAGAGCCACCATATTCGTCGTGGGGAAGACACATCGCAATCCAAAGATCGAACTTCTCCCCAGGACAAATATAATCGAGAAAAAGTCCACCGAAACACGCCAATTCACGAGACAAGCACACAGCTTCTGAGAAGCGATCTGGAAAAGGCGATGCAGCCATCGTCCCTGTTAAGCGGAAACACATTGAACTATCATACTGCAAACCCCCACCGCTGGATGCTGATTCCAAAACTAAACTGGCATATCTGGAGAATCAGTTCCCAGATCACTACTTTGAGAATCTAACTTTCTTACCCGCACTTGAGCCTATTTCTTCAAAGTGGGCAGATGAGGCTAAGGCAAAGATTGACGTAGTTGAGAAACAATACTCGGAGATGTACAAATATTCATGCAATCTCTCTAGAATCATTTGGGCCTTAATTACATACGTTGATGCAATGAAGAAGGGTGCAGATTCCGATGAGAATGTTTTGAAAAATTTGGAGAAGGACTTAGAAGATACACAGGCTCAACTTGTCATTGCTCAACGAGATGCCAACAACTTCAAACAGCAATTTGAGGAATTACAAAAGCATTATCATGACTTGCTGGAATCTCACAGTCAAGAACATTTGGAGTTGAAGAAACAAGCGGAAGACGCTAAGTCAAACAGTGTCAAAATGCAACTGGCTTACAATACTCTTGAGCAAGAAAAGGCCGAGTTAGCGAGAAAGAATGCTGAGCTGAAGAAACGAACTGCTAACTTGGAGTCCATGTTAATGGAAGCCGAGACTAGGGCTGCCTTAGCTGAGGGGAATGTGGATAACGCTATTAAGTCTACTGAAGGAACTCATAAACAGCTATCAAAGGCTCAAGAAGAATTGCACGGCTTTGGCGAACTGATGATTGATTTCTTTGCACACATAATCCATCGCCGAAACATCTCTTGGATTGAAGACTATCTGACTACCTTAGTTCATGTATGGAGTCAAATCATCGAATGGGTAAAAGAAGAACTTAAGGTAAACTTCGTTGATGAAGACAAACTCATGGAGAAGTATTTGAGAGATGATGAACCGACATGTCTGGCCAAGGTGCATCGCCTTATTGTTGATGCCATGGAGGAGGAGAAACGCCTAGCCAAACAGAAGAATATCCTTGAAGTTGGTTCTGCTTCTGCTGCTGCCGAAGCTACTGGAGTCGATGGATATGATCCCGAGAATCCGGGAATTCCTAGAGCATCTCTTCTATCTCCTATACCCGAATCAGCGTCAGAGACGGTAGCCGCCTCAATTGAGAAATCATCAGAAGGTATTTCCACCTCAATTCGTCAAGGTCGTCTCCACCTTTCATCACATCATTGGGCAATTGATTTAGGATCCTTTATTTTCTCCTGAGTTGATAACTGTTGCTTCTCATTCTGTAGGTGCTGATCCAGCCGAGAAGACTGATGAGCCTCTGGGAACCACCATTGGGGAAGAATCCATGGAAAAGGCTCAGGGAGGACAGGACAAGGCTACCATCGTAGAATCCGTAGGGGGAGCTGGACCGCCTAAGGCCGACACTTCTCATGATGACGAAATGATAGATGCTTTGAAAGACGACGATGGTAATGAGGGGCATGAAGAAGATCCTTATGTTGCTATAACTGGGGATTCGAAAAATACTGATGACATGACTTTGGCTGAAATGAAAGCTGAACAAGACAAGCGCTTGCAGCTGAAAGTCGAGGAATTGAACCCTGAAAGCCTTAAGCCCCTTGCAGTGGTGGATCCTAAATCGAGGTTAGTTGTTAAGCTTTCAACTAGGTCAATTACAGAAGAGCTTGCTAAAAAATCTTCTCTTGATTCCAGTGTTCCGACTCCTGGGAAGAAATATACTGATTCTGGTACTTCAACTACAAAGAAGAAGAGGCCAAAGCATCTTATGTTTGATGCTGAAAAAGAAGCTAGAAATGCTCTTAAGGCTGCCAAGAAGTCCACGTCTACTCCAAAGCCCAAGTGATAATGTGCTTTATTCTATATTCCCCTAGTCCGCTATTGTTGTACCGAGTACGGCCCTCACATCTTTTGCTTAACTTTCTTGTATAGACTCACATGTTTGTGAATAAAGTAGTTTGTTTCCTGCAATGTCTGATATTCGTAAATCTAGCATTTAAGTAAAAATGCAAATGAATAGCATGTCATATCACAGTTATATAATAAAATCGTTATTAAGGGGAACATGTGTACATATATATGCCCCCAATCAATCTTGGATAACTGATTAGGACTTATTCAACATTGATTAAATTCAAAATTCAGTGGCCCTCGATTCTCTAACAGAGCCATATTCTTTTCGTCATTGATGCTTATTCTTTTTAGCATCTTTATACTCTCTTGTCTCATAACTAGGTTAGAGTATTACTGTGGCGGTCACTTATCGGGGTGCACCTTCAAGCCTCAAGGGACGTCGCCTTCCCGTCCTTTATACTCTCTCTTGTCTCGTGAGAGTTAGAGTTAGGAATGTCATCTTCCCATTCTATGCATCTTATCATACAAACGGTCGTTTTGTTTTCTCCTGCACATAGGTTGTCTCCGATTTTTGAAATTTAATTTAATGTTTTGTTTTTCATTGTCATGACATAATAATGATTAAAGATATAAATAATGTAGGAAAGTAAATGACACACGATATTTTTATAGTGGTTCAGCAAAGTCATAGCCTACATCCACTTCATAATCCTTTGTTCATATAAACAAACTTTTTAAGGCAAGTCCTGCCTTTCTACATAGCTTATAAAAACAAAAAGGAACACGTTTCATATTTAGCTTATGTATCATCGCAAGTGCTGAGCGTTCCAAGCTCTGGGAATCTCTTCACCGTCCACGGTCGTTAGCCTGAATGCTCCTGTATCAAGCTTCCGTTGGATGGTGTATGACCCTTCCTATTTTGGACCCAATTGGGTTGAAGGCGGGGAGAGTCATTTCAATACTAGATCTCTTGGTTCAAAGGTTTTGAAGTGAACTTTTCGGTCATAATAACGTGCTACTTGATGTCGGTGTCTTGAGGCACGCAAGTTCGCATCATCTCTTTTTTCTTCAACCATATCAAGAGACTCTAGGAGGAGTGTTCTATTTGTCATTGGGTCATAGTATGCAACTCGATGAGAAGGGACTACTAATTCTACCAGGATTACTGCTTCTAACCTGAAGGAAAGTGAATAGGGAGTATGGCCGTTGGTTGTCTTAAAGGTTGTCCCGTAAGCCCACAAAGCTAGTCGCAACTCATATACCCACTTGTTTTTCGCCTGCTCCAACCGCTTCTTGAGAATATATTTAATGACCTTGTTTATTGGTTCGACCTGGCCATTTGACGGCGGGTGAGCTACAGCAGTGTACCGTTTATCAATCTTGTACTTCTAGCGGAAGTTTCTGAATTCGACGCTATCAAACCGTGTCCCATTATCAGTTATGATGGTCTTCGGTATCCCCAATCGACAGATAATGTTTCTTACCACAAAACTGATCACCTTTCTTGCCGTGATCGTCGTTAAAGGTTCAGCTTCCACCCATTTCATGAAATAGTCCACGACGACGATCGCGTACTTTGCTCCCCCTCTGGCAATAGGTAACGCTCCAATAATATCAATCCCCTACATGGAAAACGGCCATGGGCTTACCATCGACTTGAGCTGAGTCAGAGGTGCTTTGGGAATCTTGGCAAGTCTTTGACATCTGTCGCAGCGTCGTGAATAATCAGCCGCGTCTTTATTCACGGTAGGCCAAAAATATCCATACCGTAATACTTTCTTTGCTAGGGTTTGGCCCTCAGTATGGTCCCCACACTCACCTTCATGTACTTCTTGCAGTACACGTTTGATGTCGTCGTGTGTGGTACACTGTAGTATGGGCATTGACAACCCCTGGCGATAAAGGACGTCGTCTTGTAAAACGTATCTTGCAGCTTACGTCTTACAGCTCATCTTTCGCTCTTCTTCAACGGGAGGGTTCCATTCTTGAGAAAATTCTTGATTAGTGTCATCCATGATTCTCTCTCTGGTTCAACTTCCAAGGCTAGTTCCACTTCTATCAGGTCAAAACTCGGTGATACCAAAACCTCTATCAGAACCATTTCAGTTTCTTTAGGATTACCAGAACTTGCTAGCTTTGCCAACCGATCTTCTTTCTGATTTTCTGTTCTTGGAATATGCGTTATATTGTAATGCTCCAAACTACCCACCAACTCCTTTACCTTTTTAAGAGAGGTAACGAGTCGAGACCCTTTAGCAATAAATTCCCCCCCGAACCTGGCATACAACTTTCTTGTAATCGCAACATATATCCAATGTCTTCACCCCCAGTTCTTTGGCGAGTTTCAGCCCGACAATCAGGGCTTCATATTCAGAATTGTTATTGGTAGCAGCAAACTCTAATCACAATGTATAGTAAATAGATCGTCCTTTAGGAGTTATTAAAACAACTTCGGCGCTGGACCTTCGATCATTTTGGGCTCCGTCCGTATATAGCTTCCACGGACTAAGCTCTAACTCTTGGTCCAAAGTAACCACCTTGTCACCCACCGTTTCCTCTTCGGAAATTGTGAATTCGACTATAAAGTCAGCCAATGCCTGCCCCCTTATTGATTTCCGTGGCTGAAAATTTAAATCAAATTGACTCAGCTTGATGTTCCATTTAAGTAACCTCCCCGATGCTTCGGGTTTTTGCAACACTTGTCTTAAAGGTTGATTGGTGTATACAACTATCAAGTGAGCCTGAAAGTAATGAAGAAGTTTGCGGGAAGCAATCAGGAGGCTATAAGCAAGTTTTTCTATCTTCGGATAATTATGTTCTGCAGCAGCTAGCTTCTTGCTCATGTAGTATACAAGCCTCTGGACTTTATCCTCTTCACGTACCAATGTTGTACTGACGGCATGAGATGATACCGCTAGGCAGACAAACAAATCCTCATGTTCCATGGGTTTTGATAATATTGGAGGCTTTTCTAATAAGTCTAATAAATTCTGGAAAGCCTCCACACAGTCAGGGGTCCACTCAAAATTTCATTTTCCTTGTTTTATTAGATTGAAGAAAGGTACGTACTTATCTGTGGCTTTAAAGATAAACCTGCTTAATGCAGCAACTTTTCCAGCTAGGCTTTGAACATCCTTGATCTTTCGTGGTTCTTCAATATTCCATATTACTGCTATTTGACTGGGATTTATCTCAATTCGTTGAGAACTCACGATAAACTCAAGGAATTTTCCATATGCGACCCCAAATGAGCATTTTAGGGGGTTTAACTTCATTCCATACCTTCGAAGAATATCAAACATTTCAGCTAAGTCCCTTGCATGATCGGAAGATTGTTTAGACTTTACAAGCATGTCATCAACGTAAACCTCCATGGTTTTCCCGATTTGATTATTGAACATGCGGTTGACCAAACGCTGGTACGTGGCTCCTGCATTCTTTAATCCAAATGGCATTACCACATAACAATATAACCCCAAGTCTGTGATGAAACTTGTATGCTCTTGATCTGGTATATGCATAGGAATTTGATTGTACCCCGAATAGGCATCCATAAAGGATAAAAGCTCGTGTCCAGCCATCAAGTCTACTAGCTGATCAATTCTGGGAAGAGGAAAGCTGTCCTTCAGACAAGCCTTGTTCAAGTCAGAGAAGTCGATACATGTACACCACTTCCCGTTAGATTTTTTGACTAGGATAGGATTTGATATCCAATCGGGATATTTTGAATCCTTAATGAATCCATTATCCTTTAATTTCTCTACCTCTTCTTTCAAAGCTGCTGACCGCTCTGGGCCTAACATCCGTCTCTTCTGTTTGACTGGTGGGTGCTTTGGATTAATTCATAAAGAGTGGCTCATAATGGCCGACGAAATCCCATACATGTCAGCGTGAGCCCTGGCAAACACATCCAGATTTCCCCTTAAGAAACCAGCCAACTCTTTCGCTCGAACTAGATCTAGTTGCGAGCCGATCTTTATTACTTTTGTCGAATCTATCTCATCAATAGGTATATCTATTATTGTCTCGTTGGGAGTCGCCTTTCTGTCCTCGGGTTCTCTATCCTCTATGGGATCTGTATCCTCGAGCACATCTAAAGGCGACTCTCATGGGGCTGGACCCCTTAGTTGCTATGCTGAGTTTTCCTTCGAAGGGGGGGGGGGGAATCGTCCTTAGTTTCTATATTCAACCCTTCATTAGCATCTTCAACTCCGTCATGTAACAAGCTCATCCCATAGCTTGGTCGACTCTCATCACCCCAATTCCTGCGTCAGTCGGGAATTTAAGCAGCAAGCACCAAGGTGCAATACATGCCCTAAACTCGGTAGGGGCCGGTCGGCCTGGAAAAGCGTTATAGGGTGACTCTACATCCAAAACTACAAATGGCAGGATCCTCACTTTCTGGCGATCTCCCTGTCCTAATGTTACTGGTGATTCTACATAGCCCATCGGAGCCGTCGATGCCGCATTGAAGCCACATATCCATACTTCGCAGGGCTTTAGATCTTTTTCTTTGAGTCTCATTTGTTCAAAAGCTTTCTTGAAGAGGATACTGACCAAACTCCCGTTGTCCACCAACACTTTATGGACTAAAGCAAAACCATGGTAGTGGTAATTACTAGTGGATCTTCAGTTGGGGATTGAACTCCGGAATCATCTCTACTATGGAATATGACGTCGTCTGACGTCGTCTTTTATTGTTTTACTAGAGTAATGTCTTTGAGGTTACTGCATTCTCCTACCTCAAAGTGCTTGGCGGCATCGACGTACTGATCCATCGCTTTGAAACTACGACTAGCTAGATGGGGTACGCCTGTAATGGTATTGATAACGATCCCCTTACCTTTCTGCTGGGCTGTGGATTTTGAAGTAGGCTGGTTTTCATTCCGGGCTTGTCCCCCTTGCCCCTTGTCCCTTGGGGCGACCTTATACTCATCTAACTTCCATTCCCGAAGCAATCTTTCAACTATGTCTCTCAAATGACGGCATTCGTTGGTGGAATGACCGTGGGTTCCATGGAACAAACAAAACTTTCTCGTTGCGATCACTTTTTCAATGGAGTCTCTGGGTGGTGGTTTTTTGTATTGCAATATGCTATATGTGTCCTAATAAATGTTTTCCAAGGTATCATTCAATGGCGAATAGTTTTCGAAAGTTTGGAATCGAGGTCTTTTGCTGGAATTATTCCCTCGGTTCCTACTCCTTCTATTGCCGTTTCCATTCTTGTTGTTGTTACCTCCGTTCTGGTTGCCGACGTTCACTTCAACCTTCCCTGAACTATCACCAGATTGTTTCACAGCAACATTACTTTGGACACCTTCCCTCGAGGCCCCTTCGGACTTTCTCTTCCTATTTGCATGAGCTTCTTCTCGCCTTAAGCGAATATTAGCTTTTTCATAGAAAATTTCCCCAATAGGGGGCGGTTTCCCAGATAGATAATCCCCAAATTTTGTGTCCGGGTCAAAGCCTTCTATTAAAGCCATCAGAATAGCGGGTTCATGAGGGTCACTAACTTCGGTGACGGCCAGGTTGAAGCGGTCCAAATATGATTTCAGAGATTCGCCGGGAGCCTGTTTAATCCTTGACAACTCTCAGACGCTTTTGGATTTGCGGGCGTGAAGTCGAAACTAGTTCATAAAGTGCTCACTTAATTCTGTGAAGTTTGACACTGACCGTGGAGGGAGTCGGGTGAATCACATTAATGCCACATCTTCTAGGTAAATTGGAAAGGCCTTGCATTTTATAGCATCTGGAGATGCTGCGACATTCATGAACCATGCGTACCTCATCAGCTGTTGTCCCGGGTCCGTTCTCCCTGAATATTGATCCATTTGTGGCAAGTTGAATCGCCGAGGGAACTGGAAGTCCAATATATCATCTGTGAAGGGGGTATGACTTCGCTCAATGCCCCAGTCCTCACTAGTGTATCGTCGGATTTCGGACATAATCTGACGCAACATCGCCCACACATCGACATTTGTTAATGTCTGCATACGTTCTCTAGGTCTGATATTCGGATTGCCCTGGGTTCCTTATTAAGGGATAACCTCTTGTTTCTAGCGGCGACTTCTCTACATTGCTCCCTATGCTCTCGCACGATCTTAGGAGGAAAGGGCTGAAGAAGTTGCTGCTGTGTAGGATTAGTAATGTTAGGATCCCTGGGTAGAACGTGGGATCCACGCATGGGCAACAACATAGACTCTTTCAAGCTCGGGTCATCAGGCCTTAACACACGAGCACAGTCTTCGCGGGATCCTGAAGATCCAAAAGTTAACTGATCAAGATTCTGAGGTTGCTCAAGCAGCCTTCTTTCATGAGGACGTCGCTCATCTGAAGAAGATGAATAATCTGCAGCAAGGTGACATGTAAGGGAAGGTGTCTTTTGCCTCCGGAGCTCCTTGAGTTCCCTACTCATGGTGATCATGTTTTCTTGCATGCAAAGACTTTCACGTTTATGGGCTTCCGGTGCCTCCTTAGTACTTTGGAGCATTTCAAGAAAGCGTGAAAAATCTCCTTGTGTGACGGATGCAGATGGGTCAGGCTGATCATTGGTCACAGCGGCTGGAATCAGAGCATTGGCAGGAGCTCGAGTAGAAGTTCCAGCTTCCCTTTGATTCGTGTCGGATTGGAGCACGGTGATACGGCCGGACCGGTTCGGATAAGGAGAGTGGGTGGCTTCAACGTCGCTGGATCGGATCGGATCGGGGTCATCGGTTCGGATCAGTCCTTCCTGACCGGAGCGGCCAGCTCCAGAATCTTGACCACGCGACCTCGTCACAACCATTATTTGCTGATCATCGTTCACTTCATTCTCTCGATTACTTTGGATTTCCTTGCCTTTTCCTTTGGCCATAATTTCCAATTCTTTAGTGATTAACCAACAGGTACTTAAAGATGTCAAAAATGGAGGATTAACTTCTTTGAACTTTGAAGGTCCAAATAATAGAATGATAATCCAAAAAAGCGGAGAATTCAAAAAATTCCCAGTGAAAGAACCAAAATGTTAGATCCAAAATTGGCTCTAACACCCAAACGAGTAATGATTCTACTGAAATGAAATAAAAAAAGGAGAAAACACACAATTTATAGGGGTTTGGCGTTAAATAGCCTATGTCCACTTTCTATTCTTTGAATTGATGCCTTGAATGCAAGTGCAACAATGATTTTCACTCAATTCTCACTTATACAATACATTGATTCACTCAATTTCCTTCACAATATGATTCAAAAGATGATTGTACTCCGAATAAGTTGATGAAATTCAGATAGTAAAGGAATTTGAGTTCTGAAAATGCCAAAAGATCTCTCCAAATGCCTCTTGATGGTGTATTTATAGGTGAAAAATGCTCCTGGGATGGCTTCGGTTCAGATCCACGTGGCCTCCATCCCATCACTCTCGGGTTCGAATGGGATATGGGTGTGACAACACATTGGTTTAGTGGCAAACATGGGTAGAACGTGGGCATAACCGCTCCGGATTTCAAGGGAACGTGGGGTGAAGCTATTGTGGCTCTGGGTTCGGATCGGGGGTGCTAGCAACCAGAGGATCAGACCGGTTTTGGTGGAAGAATGGAAGGACGAATTGAGTATACAAAGAGGAAGGAGCGGATCGGGTTTTTCCGCTCCGAACCGGTCATGCCCCCGTGGCTTTGTCTTCTACTTCACAATCACCTTGGCTTGACAACTTGGATCCGGTCTAAACCGGACTTCTAAAAGGGTGCATTTCTTAGTCAATATTCTTCACTTAAATAATCCTTTAACATTGTGTAGCCTAGTTCACAAAGTAGGATAACATAGTATACATCAAACGTATCTATAAATATAGTCAAAAGTTTATGCTGCATATCGTTAATACATGCCTAACAAATTTGATATCAATACGAAATGAGGAAACATATAGAATCTATATGTATGATCAGACAAGCAATATGATTCAGATTTTTCAAATCATAAAAAGAAATGAGAACCATAAAACATATTTTGTAAATCACATTTACAAAATATATCACCTATTTATGTTCAATAACATTTTCATATTAGGTTTGACAAGTCTGTCATCCTTAAATGTATATTAGTAATGAGTTATGCAAGTTAAGTTGTTATTGGAGTGCAATACAGAATGCATGTATCAGAACACAATATTTTTCTTTATTCAAGTATCAATTGCAAATCAAATTTGCATTGATGCTCTTGAATATATGCAGAATATCAATATAATGTAAAATATATCATATCTATATGATATAGAGTGAACCAGATCCCTTTTGAGATTTATATAAGAGGCCATATGTATATATTTATATACATTAAAATTAGGAAATTATATGTATACATATATGTGTCTATATTTTATATTGTCTATAACAATATATAAAATTACATTTGTGAATACCAAGGAATGAACAAATGTGACAATTCAAAACTGCAATATGTGTGAATCTTTGCATCTCATGCATAAGGGAGACCAGGTTGAGCAAAATACAAGTTGCATGATCAATTCAATATGATCAAACTTTTGTTAATTTATGATGACAAAGCTTATAGCTTATTCGAAATAACTAACTATTCAGGCATTTATGAATAAACATTCAGCTTCCTACAAGAGTTGTTCTTCCAGTAAAATCAGTCAACAACTATGTTTGATCATATGCACACATGACTATACATGATTTCATGAAAAAAAGTTTAAGCTAAGGAGTTAATGATACAACCATATCTGCAAGAGATTAATTTATCAAGTATTCATCATTTTAATGAATCATAGTCAATAATAAATCAAATTTATCTTAATGTATGCTTGTACTCCTAATTATATATTTGTCTGTATGTATACAGGATAAAATTTATATATTTGTATATATATATATATATATAAAGCAATCTTCAGGTTTATATGAAACAAGTAATCAATATATAAATGACCAAAGGAATTTCAAAATATACTTGTTTTAATGTACATCAACATATATATCAAAACAACACAAATGGGTTATACAATTTAAGATGAGGACACATATAATGATGCATTTATAAGTCATACTTGTAAACAAGTCATCGAGAAATGTTCATGGTATAAACATTTTATGAAAATGATCCTTATCAATTTTGTATCTAAACTTATCAATCTATACCTTTAACAAAAGATTGAAATTTAACTGGAAATCAAATTTCCTACAGTTTCGAAATCTGAATATATAACATATATATATATATATATCACCATAAATATATGTATATAATCAATATATATCTAAAACAATTTTGATAGATAAATCATTTATGTATATGCTTATAGTATATACACTTTAACACATATTAAAATACAGTTTAGATATGGACTTTGATCAGACCCAAAAAAATATGATTCTCATATCAATAAAATTTGGGATTTTAATCCAGATATGCATAACAGAATTTATACATGACATCAACTATATTGTTATATAATAAGATCTAAAATAAAATGATGCATAAACAAAACTGATATCTGATATTAATGTTTTTAAAACAAAATAATTTTATTTCAGACTTTAGTCTGCCTATACAAGACAGAATGGTATTGAAGTACTCCAAGTACATGATTAATAACATAAAGATTCATAATAAAAGGAATTCAACATTGAATCTTTTATTCAATTAATTGATCAACAGTCATAATTATCCCCTTTTGATAAAACCAGATTTAGGCATACATTTATATGTATTTATATTAGGACTATAATATACGTAAATCAAATGATTTTTTTTGATATTATATCCTGATATATAGGTCAAATCATAAATTTGTCCTAATATATATACACATATACATGATTTCATTAAGTCAATACTAACTGAAAAACAACTTACTGGTCTACCAATCAGTATTACAAATCTTAATTAGGATTATAAAAGCAAAATAAAATGTGGTTTCAATTACTTATCCATCAACCAATTTGATAATAAGTTTGATGATGTCATTTGATATAAACAAATTTATACTCTGTTCAGATCCATATCCAATTCCTGATTTAAAATTGAGTAAAATTCAACATATAAAATCAATATCAGAAATTGATTCATTTTAGTTAAATTACCTTTCTGTCAGTAATCAATTGATTCTTTAGTCCATACAATTCAAATAAGAATCGAAACTCTAGAATTAAAATTAAATCTCTATAGTTTTATAATGAATCACGCATTCATAAATCAAAATCATAGTTCAATATATTATATCTTGCAACCCCATGGCTCTTATACCACTGTTGGGAGTTCACAATCGAATTGATGCCTCAAATTTATGTCTTAATAGTTTAAAACCAAAGATCTATTGCAAGAATGAAAACTGAAACTAATTAAAGTTAGGATTCGTACCTGCTGTGTCGAATTGACGAAGAGACCAAATGGATCTCGAGATAAAACCAGATCGGAGCATCGAATCGAAAGCGTGACAAGCCGCCGCGCTCTCTTCTGGTATCCACGCAAACATTGTCTTTGATCGGATCGAAGTAGAGAGGAAGTGAGCGGTGCTAGCCACCATTCCCAATTTTGATCTAGGGTTTTTGGTTTTCTAAAAGGTCGGTCTACTCTAAAATGAATACCTGTGTATATTTATAAAAGAAGTAGACCATTTTATTTAAACACATGTACGCATTAAACAAAGAACTTTTCCTTTTAACATTTCAACCGATAAATATCAACGGTTGATTTTTAATTTACTTTACCTAAAATCAAAAACATCCTTCCCCTTGCAATATTCTAAGTGTGTGACCCTATGGGTTATTACAACGTTGACAATAATTCAAACAGTATTTAAATCATAAACAGTGAGCGGTATCTAGAGACACATCGTTATTACCCAAGTTATAATAAGATCAACGATTCGATTTAGCCTTTTCTTGACCAGTGTATCAATGCAATATAATCCTTTTAACCAATATATCCAGGATTAAACTAGGGGCATGGATCGTATCATCCTCATTATAATTTAATCTAATTTTCTTGATCGATGAGCAGACTATTTAAAACAAATCAATATTTGAGCACGGCCATGCATTTCACAGTCTCACTCAATCAAGAGGTCCATTGATATCACTATGAATATATCATAGGGTTAAATTCCATCAAGATCATTCATAATTTTCATTCGATTCAAGATATATCCAATAATCACCGTTATCATTACTTTGTTACGAAATAACTTTAGATGATATCAAAACACAAATATCCTCGAATAAAATTATAATGATTTCAGGTCTGAGGACCATTACTTCACTCTCACTATGAGAACAACTTATGACACTGTTGGTTATATTCCACGTAGTTATCTCATGGTGGGTCATCCCAATACGCTATTCTCCAATACGTATTTATATCTTGACTTTAATATCACGTATATTAATGATCAATGAGATGTGATCATTAGTCAATCAATATACTAGTCTCAACGCTTTATTGTTGTCCTATATAAACAATAAACTCAACTAGGGACATTTAAGAATTATAATACTTATCACATTATATAATCTCAAGTTCAATCTTACTCGAACTATATAATTCCGTATTATTATTCTAAGGACTTCTATTATGTTAATATTTATATTACGCTGTAAATATAACATAACAAAATATTTTATTTTATTCAAATAAAACAATAACATCAACAGTGTTATTTATCTCATCAAATGGATTGCCTCTGGGGCATAAACTCTAACAGCCAGGACATGGTATCTACAGAGTAGGGAGTCGATCGATTGGGGTAGTAATTAGGGTACATCTAGTCTCGCTTGTTTAGAAGCCTGTTATTATCCTTAGGGTAACACCAGTATGTTCAGTTGGGCTGCCTGTTATTGTATGGGGTAAAACCTCTCACTAGAACTACACCTAAGTCTACCATCTTGTACTTGTTAGGAATCGTCTTATCTAGTATACTAGTATTGGTCCAGAGAAAGAAAAGTATTAGAGAAGCGCTATACATGTATGTTCTATTTGGTTTATCATGTTTATCTTGTTATACCTGCCATATGACACTGTTATCTCTTTCTCCAACCAATATACCTTTCATGATGTTTTTACTTATTTATATGCCAAAAGTTACTGGACTCGCCAGACTTATGTCTGACCTATTTTGCTTCCTCTTCTTTCTCTTCTGTTCCCCCCTCAGGTTCTCAGAGTGGGAATACTCAAGCTTGACCAGGAATCTTCTTTTCTGTTGGGAGTTGCTTAGATGTATTGCTCATTTTCGCTCTTGCTTTACTATGGCTATGTTTTTAGGGATTATGCTCTTTTCATATTTATTGTACTCTGATAACTTTTGTACGAAGCAGAAATTTTATATTCTCAGTATTTCAAACTTATGATGTAACCTTGTTTGGGAGCACGGTGCATTCTATTTTATAAGGTTTTAAAATTCCGATGCTATTTTATGTGTGTCTTGTAATGTTCTGTTACTGTTTACCTATAATGCTTCATGAAACTTAATGCATTCTGCTAAAGAGTGACAATAACAGACGTGGGGTGTCACAGTTGGTATCAGAGCTGAAGGTTACCAGATTGGATAAAATATTTTGAAAATTGTTTTAAAAAAGGTTTTAAACGAAAGCATTTTCAAAAGAAAAGTCTGTTTTGAACAACATATTCCCCAACGCCATATGTATTATCTTTCGATTCTCTGTTTGAATCCCTTTTTCCTTTTCTTTTTCGCATGTCCGGGGAACCTAATATTCCTGAGGGCGTTACGATACCGGGATTGTTCCGTAGGTATCTTGAAGCCACGGTGCCCGTCGGAGGCCAAGCAAACGTTCCTCCCCCAGCTGCACCCGTTGTTCCTCCTCCTCCTTCACGTGTTGATAATTTCTCTAAGATATGCAAAGACTTCCGTGCTATAGGAGGAAAGCTATTCAAGGGAACTGAGACCTTCGTGGAGGTTAGGAATTGGCATAAGGAGGCATAGGATTTGTTTGGAATTTTTGAAGTTGATGATCGTAGGAAGATTCAGTTAGCCACTTGGCTGCTGAAAGATCATTCTAGTGGAAAGTGACGCAAGCAGGGCATCCATTGGAGACTTGGGATGATTTCCGACAGAGATTCGAAATGAAGTTTCTTTCTCGGGCCGATCAAATTATGCAAATGGAAAAGTTTATGGCGCTTAAGCAAGGAAGCATGTCTGTTAGAGAGTATGTTAATAAGTTTAATCAATTGACGAGGTTTGGTTTGGAACTAGTGGATACCCCGCACAAGAAGGCTTTGAGGTTTGCTAGAGGATTGAATGAACCCCTCCATGGGTTAGCTATGTCTCATATTCTGATGGGAGCAACTTTTGAGAAACTTGTTGATATGGCATTGATGCATGAGGAAGGTAAATGTGAAAAGAAAGAAGCTAAGGTTGAGAAAACATAAAATAATAAAGTATGGCCCAAGAAAGGACAACAACAACAAAATAAGAGAGGAAAGGATGACAAGGCTAGAGATAAGAGGAAGTGCCATAATCACGGATGCGCGGGTCACTTGATCAAGGACTGCAAAACAAGGAAGAATGCTTGTTTCAACTGTGGAGAGGTTGTACAATTTTCTAAGGAGTGCCCGAAGAAGCAAGGCAAGGTCAAAGGGAAGGATCTTCGGGAGGGCAGGTTCATATTCTCGTGGTTGTGCACATTCCGACGAGTACTACGAACTAGGTCAGAGTTGGGGCATTCTTACTGAGCTGATTGTAAGAGATCCAAAAGAGGGGACGGTGTGGGGGTGCATTCCGACTAGGTCATGTGCGTGCATGGGTCCGGACTATGGAGGCTAAGACACCGTGACATTGGTAGATATGGTTGTGCACATCCTGGAAATAAAGGGTTTCCACATTAGGTAGTGATACGTCCTACTATTGGGCCAGTACAGATTATCTACGGAGTAGGGAGCCGATTGATTAGGGTAGTAATTAGGGTACATCTAGTCTCTCTTGTTTAGGAGCCCGTTATTATCCTTTGGGGTAACACCGGTATGTTCAGTTGGGTTTCCTGTTATTGTATGGGGTAAAACCTCACACTAGAAGTACACCAAAGTCTACCATCTTGTACTTGTTAGGGATTATCTTATCTAGTCTACTAGTATTGGTGCAGAGAAAGAAAAGTATTAGAGAAGCGCTATACATATATGTTATATTTGGTTTATCCTGTTTATCTTGTTATACCTGCCTTATGACACTGTTGTCTCTTTCTCCAACTTATATACCTATCAAGATGCTTTTACTTATTTATTTTCTAAAAGTAACTGGACTCGCCAGACTTATGTTTGACCTTTTTTGTTTCCTCTTCTTTCTCTTCTGTCCCCCCTCACCCTCAGGTTCTCAGGGTGGGAATACTCAAGCTTCACCAGGATTCTTCTTTTCTGCATAGAGTTGCATGGATGTATTGCTCATTTTCTCTCTTACTATACTATGGCTATGTTTTTGGGGATTATGCTCTTTTCATGTTTATTGTACTATGACGATTTTTGTACAAAGCAGAAATTTTATGTTCTCAATATTTAATACTATGGTGTAACCATGTTTTGGATCACAATGTTTTCTATTTAATAAGATTTTAAAATTCCGCTGCTATTTTATATATGTTTTGTAATGTTACGTTTCTGTTTACCTATAATGCTTCACGAAACTTAATGCATTCCGCTAAAGAGTGACATTAACGGACATGGGGGTGTCACATGCTTCCTTTGGAAGATGAACAGGTAAATGATCCATTACATTAATGAAACCTAGAGGAAATATTTTCTCCAGTTTGCGGAGCAGTATAGGTATTTCTTCTTCAAGTTTAAGTAGACGGTCAGCTTTTAACGTAGTTAAACAAAGATCCTTGTAAAATAAGTTAAGTTCTGTTATTACATTCCAAACTTTTCTAGATAACAATTCTTTTTATGCGATGGGTAACAAATTTTCCATAATTACATGACAATCATGGCTTTTCACTCCACTCAGCCTTCCATTTTTTTAGTTGACACATTTACGAAGATTAGAGGAAATTCCATTGGGAAAACGTAATTCTTCCTCCCATTTTAATAGTACTTTAACTTGGTTGTTGTCTAGTTCATAGCATACTTGGGTTTTATACTATCATTGGGCTTCATATGAAGCTCAGGACAATTAGATATTTCCTCTATATCACGTCTGGATTTCAGATTGTCCTTAGCCTTGCCCTTCACATTCAAAACTGTATTAAACATATTATCAAATACGTTTTTCTTGTTATGCATCACGTCAATGTTATGACGGATTAAGAGATATTTCCAATAAGGCAATTTCAAGAATATACTGTATTTGCACCAATTATGAATCATCAATTTACCTTGAATATCAATTTGTTTTCCGGTTTCATGTATCTTTGGATAATCTTGTACAAGTTCATATATTTCCTCGCTTGACCAAACCGTCGGTGGCCGTAAATCCTCATGTCTATTAAACGTAAAGTTATTTTTTTTTCTCTTATAAAAGTATGATTGATATAAAGAAATCATTCATGACAATAAAACCATGAAATTTTCTTTCCATATGGTAACCAAAATGCTCATGTTTCTTCCATGTAATAAGGACAAGCAAGATGGTCGGTCATACTCCAACCCGAAAGCATTGCATATGCAGGAAGATCACTAATAGTCCATAACAAAGAAGCGAACATCCGAATTTTTTTTTGATACGTTGTATGTTTCAGCTCCTTCATTGGATAATTTTTTCAATTCTTCGATTAGTGGTTGTAAGTAAACATCAATACCCTGTGTCGGATCATCAGGGCCAGGGATGACAACTGTGAGAAATATGTATGGAGTTTTCATACACATCCACGGGGATAGATTGTAAGGTGTGATTATTATAGGCCAAAATGAATATTTAGAACCAAACTGAGAAAACAGTGTGAAGCCATCTGTACATAAACCTAGTCTAATGTTGCAGCTCTCCGCTGCGAAATCGGGATATTTCTTGTCAAAATGTTTCCATGCTTCTTCATCCGATGGGTGTGTCAACGTACCTTCTTGAGGTGTTCTCACACTGTATCACCTCATATGCTGCGATGTTACAGATGATGCATATAATTTTGAAGTCTAGGGGTGATGGGTAAATAATGCATACGCTTGCACGAAACTTCTTTTCCCTTCTTTTTTCTTGGTTTGTATCTTTCTTGATTACAAAACTTACATTTTCTAAGATTCTTGTTTTATTTCCAATACAACATGCAACCGTTTAAACATGTATCTAGTTTCTGATATGGCAAACAAAAGATGACATAAGTTTTTTCACTTTATAATAATTTTTGCACATTAAATTATCGGATGGCATATGGCGTTTAGCTGCTTGAACAACAGCCGTAAATCCAGCTTGTGTAAGGTTGTATTTTGATTTCATTGCAATGTATTCTATAGTTACCAATAATTGAGTGCCACTTTCACATCCATTCCGAAGGTTATTTTTTATCATTATTCAATAAATCATAACTTTTTAGCTTCAACATTTTGCTCCTCTTAGACTTTATCATCATCATTACCAATTTGAACGGTGGGGAATATTGATCATGCAGAATCTTCGACTATATTTTTTACGAGATTCGTGCTAACTTCAAAACTATTGATCTCCGTCGACAGTTCTAGAGCATTAGGGGCTACAATTTCTCCATGACGATCCCACAACAAATAATTGGGTAGGAAACTGTATTGGTGCAAATGAATTTTAACCTTACTTGGTATTAAATATTTCAACAATTTGAACCTACTACATAGACAACAAATTTCTCTATTGTTTCCGACATTACTTATCGCAATTCAAACACTTTTACCGCATTTTCAAAATGTTCACTTATTGCACCACTAAGTTCCCTTCTTTGATACATCCAACTCTGATCATTAAAGTAATTGACCATTTTTCCTACTTTAAAACCTATGATGAAGTAAAAAAAAGGAATCGTTAATTTTATATGTTGTTTAAAATTTATTTACTGATTTAGTAACGTGTACTAATTAATTTTATATTTGTCTACAAACTTTATTTTAAAATAAACAACTATTGGTTCATTGACGCTTATGTGTCTTCTTTGATGGTCGGTCATCTTACTTCCCATTACAAATGCAACAGTGGTTATATTTCGTAAATCATATCATTTTAAATGATTTCACAAAATTTCGGCAGCATTTACCCTGTGTTCCTTGTATCTTACACATGTGCTTGTACACAAGGAACGTAAAGGAAATGCCGTCGAAATTTTGTGAACCGTTTAAAGTGATATGATCTACGAAATATAATTACTTTATAGTGTTTGTAACTTGTCTAATACAAGGAAAAATCCGAAAAATGTTGTATCAGATGAATAGAGATGTTCGTTTTGTAAAAGAACGAATATCCATATAACAATCATATACGACACTTGTCAGACGGAGCCAAATAATAACTAAGGGTTTAAATATTTGTCTATATTAAATTTATATATACAATTTTGTAAATATTTCATTGTTCTAGTACATGTGTACTAAATTATATATTTTTGTAATTTACTCGTGTTTGTATAATTTATATCTTTTTGTAATTTACTTCGTGTTTGTCAAAATAATATAATCTTCGTGTTTGCATAAATTATATTATTAGCAAACTCTATCACAGACATATAAGATTCACTAACCAAAGTTACCTAAACAAACGCAATTAAACCCTACACAATTTGATCATTATGGTGATAATAATAGCAATTAGAGGGTAACATGATGTAATATACATATACAAACAAGTAGGAATTAAGAAAATTCCAAATTAAACCGGAATCAATTAAACCCTAAAAATTAGGTTTAATGAAATTACCTAATTTGGAGAAAGAGAAAGGTGGAGATGGGTTAGAGAAGCTCGTAGATGTCGCCCAAAGAGGTTGGAGTGGTAGAGGAAGCTTTAACAGCAAATTTGGAAGGAGAGGAATGGTTGGAGGAGAGGATGATGTAGGGGAGGAAGAAGAATGAAGCTTTCGGTTTGCTGAGCAGGCAATATCACGTAAATTTGCAATGGCTTCCAATGGCCGCCAACGGTCATCGTTCCATTGGTTTCCAACGGCTCCTCAATAACCGTTGGCGGCCGTTGAAAAGTGGGCGTTGGAATAACAATTTATTCTTGTAGTGTATCCCCAAACATACTATTATACCAAAAACAAATGCAAAACATGCAACACATAATATAAACTAATATTTACATAATACATCAACGTCATCAACACGGCGTATATGTACATACATCCCAACATCAAAATAAATAGTCATCCAACACCATGTACAAAATATCACCACCAACACAACATCAATATATACAAAAACCATCATAAAACAACCATAGTCCTCACCCACTCTGAAAGTGAATATAACATCAAAACAAAATAACCTCAGCTCTCTCCTCTATAAGATGAAGGTGGTGTATCGTACTGAGCAAATGAACTCCGCCAGACCTGGTTAAGCTGCTCCATCTACTCCTCGCGGCGGCGATTACGCTCATGAAGCTCCGCAATTTGGGCTCATAGTTATGCGATCTCCTTCTTGTTCTGAGCCCTCTTGTACAACTGCTGAGATGACTTAACCTGTATGTAATTTTAGATTTTCAGTATTCCATAATAGAAATTCGAGTAAATTTCAATTTTTGTTGTAAATTATGGTTTCTTTTACCGCTAGATTTCCAAAACCATAGCGTTTGTTCTGGGTAGGTTGATCCATGATAACATCAAAAATCTTATCCTCATCCGTCGGTGTTAGCTCGGTCCTCTCAGTCTCCTCAAGCATCAGTGCCCTATGTTGCTGCAATTTATCCTGTTAAATAAAAATACAATTGAATTTAGATAGAACTATTTTAATTAAGTTATATATAACTTTAAATTAACTATGTTATACTTACATATGTCCCACACGCCTTGGCATCGTGGTCCTAAGAGTAGGAAACTAAGCCTGTGTCGTCAATCTTACTCACTACATGCATGTGCTCAAAAACATCCTAGTACGACACAAGAACACCACGTTGTTTCTCCTGAAATATGCATATATGTAAATTAGAACTTAAAGTTAAATCAACTATTATAACTTTTAACAACTTAATTATAAATTAAAATCTTTAACTATGTAATTAATATATATACCAGGTCCTCGTGATGGTGCTGGAATGTGGAACCACCGTGACGTGTAACCGGGTTCTTACTCCTGTTTGTTGCATTTCTCGCGGACTTGGCCTGTACATTTAAATTTTAAAAAATGTTTTATTCTAATTTATATATTAATTGATTAGAAAATTTTAAATTAAATATGCATTAAATTTACCTGAAACTCCTCATTATTATTCCAGTAAGTATACAACTCATCCCATACCTTATCGTTCATCCAATTCGGTCTTTTCCCACGTGATTTTACACTATTCATTGTCTCCATGTAATTTTTAGCCACTTTAGAGTTCCAGTGGCGCTTGACGAGGTCCATATCTGTCTCTTCAAGATCCACCGCTCCCTGCGTTTTTTTTAAATAGCATAAATATTAAATGTTCAGATAGGAGCATGACTGCTTAATGTAATGAATGATATACCACACGTACCAGAAAAACCTGCCACATTGTCTCCTTGACAATGTCGGGTATCGATGTCCTCGTGGCCAACATTAAGTCATTCTTGCCTGATAAGCGCGTTTTGATATATTAAAGACTGTGTTGGGAGGCTCCTACTTAAAACCCCTGTATTGAATGAATAAAAAAAACATTTCATAGTTATTGTACATATATTTATATAATTTATTGTAAAAGAATTAAATTTATACTACAAACTTAGTACTTGCCCTCTGTTGGCTTTTGGCTTAAGCCATACTGCAGGACGTGCTAGCACCTACGATGGACCACTGCCATCGCCACTATTGGAGTACCGTGTGAGGTCATACCTGTTACAGACAACAATATAACATAACATAAAAGGGCTATATAAAAGAAATAGTTTGACAACAATTATATGTATGCAATTATCAGCAATTATAACCAATAATAACATAAATCAGCAATTATAACCAATAATTACATAAATCAACATTTACTTTGGCAATTATAATAAATAGTATAACATAAAAAATGGCAAAATCATATTGCATACATGTATGCAACAACTCATCCTGAGTTTATATTGAAAATATGGATGAATTATTGCATACATGTATGCAATTATTGTATATGCTTGCTAATATATATGTAATTAAAAATGAACAAATATGCATGGGTCAGGAATTGTTGCTGAAATGTATGCATTTGTTGTGTATAATTGTTGAATTGTATGCAACAATATTAAAACTAATGAAGGCTTATCAATATATGCTGATATGTACGCAATTATTCTTATAATTGCTGAAATGTAAGCAACAAAGCTTAAAAATGGCATATGGTTGAAAAAACAGACGAGGAACGATTTATTGCACCAAACGATGCAATTATTGTATTATTACTGCATATATTTCGGCAGTAATACTGCGATTTGAAGCATAAATGCAATTGTGGCTGAAATGTTTGCAACATTTACAAATAATTGCACCGTCTGATGCAATATACTGGAGATTCGTGTTTTCTCTATGCCTTTTTTGATGGTTTTAGTGCATGAATTTGATGTCATGACATAACATGAAATTATCTTTTTAAAATGAGAATTATTGGTTAGTCCTCATCACTTTCAGATTCTGACTCCATTTTCTCCTTTATACATGGTTCATATTTAGCCTTAAATTCTTCAATTAATGCAGTCAATTCATCATTCAGATGTCCAGACTCTGTTTGATCATCGGTTATTACTATTCCACTATTTTTCTCGACATCTGCTTGATAAGCTTTTTCGTCGGGAATATTACGTTCGTCAAATGTAAACCTTGCCTTTGTTTTTAAAAACAGCCGACCATTCTATTTTGTCTCTTCTTATAGATGGATAAGGAGCGTAATATACTTGAAGAGATTTCTTGGCAAGTGCAAAAGGATCGTACTTATAATAACGCGAAGTATGTTATATTTCTATAAGATTATATTTTGGTTGCACGTTCATTTCAGAACCTGAAAAGTTGTTGAACCAGTTGCATTTAAAAAAAATACTTCTCCCGCGGATCGTGTGAAATATGTCAATTGCAGAACCTAGGTTAGTATACCATAAAAATCATTTATATGGTCATTCGGATCGTCACTACCTTTAACGAATACACCGCTATTGTTAGTTAATTTTTCAGCACCGTATTCTTTAGTATTAAACTTATATCCATTGATAAAGAATATTGGATACATCTTGACTTTTCTTTGTGGTCCCATTGCTAAATTTTTCAATCCTTTTATCTACAACACAATTTGTTGTATCAAAAACGTAATTAGTAAACCAAGTAGCGAATTCTTTAATGATATCGCCATTTGGATGTTGTGATTCATAAATGCTACAATTATATGACAAATATTACATTATGATTCAAGATACAGTACATGTATAGATGATATAAGTTCATTACCTAACGAAAGATGCCACTTCAGTGCAATTGAGAAGAATATTTGTGTGTGCTGCATTATAATATCTATCATCTAGCCATGCTTCCACACATCTACCAGAAGGTTGACCATGTTTTTTGTAAATAGATAAAGTCGGTCGATAATCATCTTGATCAATGCCTTCATCATTACGCATAGTACTTTGAAATGATAAGTTCACATAATCACTAAAATAATGAGAGAGAAAACGAAGCTTTTTCTTCGATGTATAATTTGCAAATTGAACCTTCAACTCGAGTTTTCCATCTCGCTTTTTTCTTTAGATGATTTAAATGCTTATTTAAAATTATTGTAAATTAATTTTTTATACATTTCATTAACTAATATTTAATTAACTGAATACTAATATATCTTTCAGATGGGTGCGTCCATCCATATTGCATAGGCCCTTGAAGACGTGTTTCTAATGGTAGATGAATAGGTAAATGCTCCATAACATTGAAAAATCCTAGTGGAAATATTTTTTCCAGTTTACAAAGAAATATATGGATTTCTTCCTCTAATTTACATAGACGGTCAATTTTTAATGTAGTAGATCAAAGCTCTTTATAGAAAAGACTAAGTTCAGTTACTACGTTCCAAACTTTTACGGGCAACAATTCTTTGAAAGCGACGGTCAACAAATTTTCCATCATTACATGACAGTCACGGTTTTTCATCCCACTAAGTTTATTGTTTTTATAGTCGACGCATCTACGAAGATCAGAAAATATACCATTTGGAAATCTTAATGCTTCCACCTAATTTAAAAGTATTTTAACTTGATTATTGTCTAGTTCATGGTACACTTTTGATTTTTTGGGTCATTTGGCTTTACATTAAACTCAGGACGATTACATATTACTTCGGTGTCACGTCATGATTTCAAATCGTCTTTCGCTTCCCTTTGACATTCAAAATTGTATTAAATGCATTGTCAAACATGTTTTTCTCATTATGCATCACATCAATGTTATGACGAATCAGGAGATTTTTCCAATAAGGTGACTCCCAAAATATGTTTTGTTTGCATGAATTGTGAATCGATGATTAACCTTGAATTTCTGTCTGTACTCCGGTTTGATGTATCTTTGGTAATTCTTTACAAGTTCATAAATTTCTTTATTTGACCATACCGTTGGTGGTCTCCAAGTTTCATGTCTGTTAGATGCAAAAAAATTCCCATCTCTTCTAAAAGGATAATTAATATAAAAAAACATCTATGACAGTCAAATCATGAAATTTTCTTTCCATGAGGTAAAGAAAATGCTCTTGTTTCTTCCATGCAGCAAGGACAAGCTCGACGACCAATAGTACTCCAACCTAAAAGCATTGCGTACGCAGGAAAATCGCTAATTGTACACAATAGAGAAGCATACATTTCAATGCTTTTTTTTGGAAATATCATATGTTTCTACTCCATACCATAATTTTTTTATTTTTTCAATCAACGGTTGTAAATAAACATCGATTCCTTATGTCGGATCATCAGGACCAGGGACGACAATTCTGAGAAACATATAAGGACTTTTCACACACATCTACGGAGGTAAATTATAAGGTGTGACAATTATAAGCCAGGACGAATATTTAGCACCAGATTGAAAAATGGTGAAAATTCATCTGTACATAAACCAAGTCTAATATTACGACTCTCGGATGTAAAATTGGGATACATGTGGTCAAAATGCTTCCATACTTCCCCATCGGCTGGGTGTGTTAACGTACCTTCCTCCTGTGTTATCACACTGTATCGTCTCATATGTTGCGTGGTTACAGAAGATGTATATAACCCTTGAAGTCTAGAAATAATAGGTAAATAATGCATATGTTTATACGGAACTTCTTTTCCCTTTTTCTTTCTTGGTTTGTAACTTTCTTGATTACATATTTTACAATTCTTAAGGGTGATATTGTCCTTCCAAAATAGCATGCAACCCTTTAGACATGTATCTGTTTTTTCATACAGTAAACCAAAAACCGACATTATTTTTTTACTACGTAATCACTACAAGAAAACATTGATTTTGCAGCGAAAAAATCCATCGCTAAATCCTCACTAAAGGCCTGTTAGCGACGGATTTGCAGCAGAATACGACTGTCACTAAAAAGTACGTCGGTATTTTAGGCACAATTTTGCGACGGAAATTAAGGCCGATTCTCCGTCACTTCACCGTCATTTTTTGATATATTATCATTTCATTTTAAAATATTTCACTGACGTTTTACCGACGGATATATATTACATAATAAAATCAGTAAATATTTTTCCGTTGCTAAATGCACGCTATTTAGTGAGGGATTACCGACGGAAATATATAGCAAAGATTTTGCGTTCCAGTTATTCGTCGGTAAACCGTCGCTATCTTTAAAATACCAGTATCTACTTAGCAAAGTTTTAGTGTCAATTTTGATAAAAATCCCATCGGTATTCCCTTTTTATTCCGGTTATACATTGTTTTTTTTTTGTTTTTCCGACCATCGCTACCCATCGATACACACACACACACACACACACACACACACACACATATATATATATATATGTATATATGCAAGCACATTGATAAAATGAGCGACATAAACAAAAAAGGAAATGCAATTGTTAGTTGTTTTATTACAACAATATATTTTTATTAGAGCTAATATTCCATACAAAAACAATACTGTCCACAATCATCCATCAATTCATACATACATTAGATTGAATTATAACTAACAAAACTTTTCAGCTAGTGCTAGTGGTATTCCATACAAAAAAATCATCCTTACTCATAATACTCATACAAAAAAACCACATAAAAGAAGCATCAACAAAATATATCCAGCCACCATACCCGAGTAACTCATGAAGATGACGGTGACGATGCTTCATTTGTTCGAACAGAGCAGTGGAATTATTTTCTTATTTGATTATATTTTTAACTGCAATTGTAGTAATTAAAAGTAACATGCACAGTCGTGAATCAAGGCGAGGTACAAGACCTTCTTGAGGATCCCTTTCTTGTTAAGAATAAATAAATAATTAATTAACTAATTAAAACTACCTGGTAATGTCAAGTTCTATATGAATTCTAAAAAACTATCATACGAATTATCTCTCAACAAGAGCATCAAATTAATAAAGAAATGCTTCTTAAATGGAATGTGTATTACTGCTTTTTTATTACTAAGCGAATTGAAAAACATGTTTATGTTTGCTTGACAAGATTATTTGTTGCAGTTTTCAATCGGCAAGGTTTTTAGGGTATGCTGCAGTTTTATGGTCAACAATATGCATTAACTATGTATCATTGGATAAGATTGATGCCATATATATATATATGTATGTATGTATGTATATATATATATGTATGTATATATATATATATATGAGCGTTCAATGACACCCCAAATAGTGAGCACCCTAAATGCCCCCAACAGAAACCGAGTATTTATAGTAGTTTAAGTTAGTGGGAGGTGAGAGAATGAGTGGAGGGAGAGAGAAACGAGATATGTGGTGGAAAATCAAGGGGCATTTAGGGGTGTTGCACTGTTTCGGGTGCCATTGAATGCTCGCCATATATATATATACACACACATACATACACAAATATACTGAGTTGAATATATTACATCATTAAAATTTACACAATTAACTGCTAATTATATTACATAAATTTCATGAAAGCCGCAACTGGACTAATGATCACATAATTTATTGACAACAACGATGTACAAACGTAATTTATCGATTGCAACCAAGTACAAACAAAAAGATATGTACCTATGGACTTGTATATGAAGTCGGATTATTGGTTGACCAATTATTTCAATAGGATTTAATTAATTTTTTCGAATAGACTGCTTTTTAAAAAATTTATTTGAATTAATTAAATTTTTGTGTAACTTGGTTAGATTATATGCACTTCTCCAGTCCAAAGCATTTCTGTTTTCTATTTGTTTTTATGTCATGTTCTTTCTCTTATTTGCTCCTATGTTCCATAAAAACCAAGGTTTGATATTGCAGTGCTCTATAACGAGTCAAGTCCAAGTACAATATCAAAAAATTTAAATAGCAAAGTAAGGCATGTAATGTCAATTTATACAGTACATTTTACACTATTTAATATAGGATTTGGATTTTGGTGCATCAATTTTGCATTCTATATAATAGGCGGCAGTTGATAACCAGGTTAAATCCAAAACAATGATAAGGCCTACTAAAAGTCTGCTACTCCCCTTACCTTAAAAAGATGAGGCCTGCTAAATACATTTGACTATTATGAAAATCTAGTGTCAAAGAAAAGTTTAGTTACAAAGACAACTATTTTAGTCTCAAATAAGTTTTATCGGCATGTATTTTAATACATCATGTTTGAGGTATCTAGAACTTAAAAGATCGGTTAACTCATTCACTGTCAGTTACAAGTTACAGCAAAATTGATATGTTGCGTATTTCATTTGAATTGTTAGCCTTGGAATATTTAGTGAATAAGAGTGCTTATGTTATTTAGGAAAAAAAATACTATTGTAAAACCTACCTATTTTTTTTGGGCATTATAATATGTTACTAGAGTTTTGGCTTTAATTTACACCATCTTTCGCAGTCAAGTAAAAAAAAAAAGCACCTCTTTGTTTAAACTGAGATCGAAAAAGAGAGCATTTAAATTGAGAAAGGCTAAGACGCGGTTAAAATGTTAGGGTTGTTACATTGTTAGACAAAAAATTTTTATCTCTTAGTTTATAAAGTGGTTTAGCAGCCATCATGCCTCAAGGGCCAGTTTTCCTCCATTGACTATTGTGATAGCAAAAATATGGACTATGTCATATTTACAATATATATCTAGAATATGTTCATAGAACTGGACCTACAGGGATTGGATATTACACATCCTTAATTGCTCCAAGTTCTCCCTATATGTCTAACAAAATATGATGCCAGCAGAAGTTCTCGTAAACTTTTACATGAAGTCACAAAACATAAAATAGATATAAATCTAAAATGCCGCAAAATATGAATAGTGAAAATATACTAAACATTCATATACAATAAACTAACCTCGATGAATTTAGTGACATCCAAGCATGCTTTCCTCTTTAACTAATAATTTCAGAAGGATGTACAATCAACACAAGTGCAGACTCGCATCTGAACCAAAAACAATATTATTGTCGAACCGACAATTGTCGTCCAACAACAACAACAAAAATTGCGTAATAAGAGATCTATTATAGTATACCACACTCTAAAATGATGTGAATAGAAGACAGTAGAAGAAAAAATAGATGCATAATGGAACATGTACTACATCCATGCAGCATGCCTATTGATGAAATCATGCATTGTCGAACCCCATTATGCTAAACTGCATAAAAAAGGAGTATGTCAGGATTGGAACTAGGATTACAACTAAATCCCATCAACACTAACAACATAAACATATATTGCTCATATAATATAAACATAAGAATGAATATATTTTGCTAGTTACATTCTTGAAATAAGACATAATATATTGTCCTTGCAACCCACTGATTAAAGATGAACATTTTTATAATTATTAGCATTGACATATGTATCTACTGAAAAAACAAAATACATGGTTAAAGTAGTGTGGACAAAGGATCCCAAGCCAAACACAATTATATAACTGATTTCCCCCTCATTGCATAAATTCTCCAACTGAATCTACTTACATTTATCGAATGGAAGCAACTAAATATGATAATATTAAATTAGTCCGTCCAATGAACTACATGGTAGTAGCATGAAATGTTGCATAAATGTATGAATTCCAATCAAGAGCCTAATATCACAAAATGGAACTAAAAGCAAATCTTTATACTTAATTTCGAAAGAAATACATAATAATTAATGCTTGTTAAACCAAAAGATAAAACAATATAGTAAAACGATGATCCAGTTAAAGAAATTAGATTACCTTTTCTAATATCCTTCACTGCAATTAGTTTCGTCCACAATATTAGAAATTGCAGTCAACATGTGACGACATATGGAACTCAGGACTTTCTATCACTTGTTTGACAGCGCGATTAATCATACTCAACTGTACAGTTTCTTGTACCACTGACTCCAGAAAGAACCTTGTACCATGGGTGATTGTATTGATTATTCTAAACAACAACAAATTTATATTCTTAATATGAACTTCGTTAGCTTGCGATAATACTATCTCCAATCTTGAATCAAGAGTTGCTTCCTTGCAACAGATGAACTCAAAGTTTTATGTTGCTGTTACTTTCAAGTTTCTAAAGCCCTAGCTCAATACTAAATTATAAACCATAATTTACATGAAAAAGATATATTATCAAAGAAAACAGCTGCAGATGCCTAATTAACGAAGCAACAACAATCAAGGCTAGCAGCACACGAGGCACCGATTACAATATTGTAGAGTGCAAGTTGCAGTTACAAAGTCTTTTCTGCACCGATTACCATTGAGTAGTACTTATTTTTTATTTGTATACATAAACATTTTAATAATATAAGTGAAACCTTACTATTTTAAGTAAATGTATAATCCTGTAACAATACATAGTCAATTTACTCATAACAAGACATGTTCATCTCTTAATTTGGTAGAGCAATGATGGTCGCATGCATCGTGTCATGCACTTAGGCTTCAATAAAGCTTCTATATCTTTGTATACTGTGCACCATCGACGATGGTGATAAATGACCAGAATTAGTAGATCAGTCTAGGAGATTTCTTGTTTCATGTAATAAAACTTATTACCTTTTGGTAGTTTGAAGTTATTACATGTTGTAAAATATGCATCTAGGAGATTTACTTCATCGTTAAAATTGGAATTTTTTAATGATGAATATTGGTCAACTTGTGTTTGCCTAGAAAAAAATGTATTAACTGGTTTCCATAGTTTTTTCTTGATGAAAATCAGTTTTGTTTTCTATACTTGTAGATTTTCGGAATTTCTTTATGAATTTTTGAGACAACATTTATCCAAACAAAAACTGGTTAGCTATTTTCTTTGGATGCGATTAGTTTAGGTTGCATTTTTTGTCAACATGGACAACTTGGGTGTATTGGATGTGGACTCCACCAAACTGTCCATTTAAAATGAATGGTGAAATTTTATCCGTTTTTAGGATAAATTTATAAAAGAAATAAAATGAGTTTTGATATTTTTATTCATTCAAACCTATGAATGAAACTAAATCATCAAAATTATTTACTGGGTTTGTTTGCTTTGTATTTACAAAGAAAAACAATTCTCTTAAAAGGAAATACAAGCAAAATCAAATTTGAAATTTATAAATGTTGTTAGTGCTATTTTTAAATATAAATAGCTATAAAAGGATGATATCATATTGTATATGTCAAAAAAGCTAACAAAAGCATATGGAAACAATTGTAATAGAGCATACAAAGAACGAAAAAACCTCAACTATGAATATAAATGGTTTCAGGAAATCGCAATAACCAATGATAACTCTGAACAATTGTGGAAAATACATAAATTAGGTGTAATCAATATTAACATTAGTTTAGATCCAGGGAAGTGTAAAGCTGAAAATTGTCTGATCCATCTTTCCAATTGAGCAATTCAATCGTGTCGATGAAAAAAATGTTTTAACTTGATTTGAGAAAGAAAACATGAACTGCAAAATTAACAGCCAAAACTAGAAGAACGAATGGTGCTTAGGTTGCTTCCAATCTAAATCCATAAGTTTTGTTTAATTTTTGGGTGTTTGAGATAGGGTTTGCTAGGAAGGAAAAGAGGAATTTCTTGGAGAGATGGAACGAGAAGGATTTTGAAAAGAATTGTCCATGTTTTATATTCGTGCGAAAGGATATCTCAGATTTTCAGTAGGATTACAGATCTGATGGTTAGGGTTCCTCTTAGTAGTAGCACGCAGATCAATGAGTAGGAAATAGTTTGCACTATTTGTTGATTCTTGAAAAATGCTATTCCTAAATCTATGAGTGAGCATTTAATAGAAACAATTCAAAGCTTATTAATAATATAAGGAAAATTTTAAAGCAATAATTAACAAGCTATTTCTCTAAAATTGAAATTCAGATGCAAAGCCAGATGAAACTAATGTAGAATGTTTTTCAAAATCTTTCTTTCTACTTAAGTTGTATACTTTTAATTTTGATGATTTAATCATCAAAAGTCTTTTCTCTTCTAAACTCAAACTTTATTTAAAGTTCAACATTTTTTGACATTCGTATTTTTTCCAAGCTTTCATTAAATTGTTTCTACGATTCTACAAAAAATTGAAATTTCTACAAATCCATTATTTTTAGTGTTTTTTTTTGAACTTTAATGTTTTTCATTATTTTACTCTTTTTAGAAAGTTACTTTAAGGCAGTGTGAATGTTAGTGAAGATTGCTTCTTTAAAATAGACAAAATATATTTAGATCTTTTAGACATTCGTAATAACGCGTTTATTTTGTGAAATAGGTTAATCTCATAACACTCTTTCTTTTTGTTAAATTAAATCTTCCTGATTTGTCTTTAGTTCGCTATGAGAATATAGTTTATGACAATCAAAATGTGTCATTTAATTACATTACAAAACAACAGTACATAAATGTTGAGGAAAAATATCTTTTATGATATAAATTATTTGTTATTAAAGGTATATTCCACAGCCATTTTTAAGATGTAGTCAAAATGCTTTATTTTACAGCATGTTGCCTTCAAATGTTGTTGGATATGCTTTCCACAATGCTTTATTGATTAAATGTTGTGAAAGACAATTACATATACAATGGTTTAAGGAACTATTGCAGAACACCAATTGTAAAAGGGTTATTTTCTTGTAGTGCCGAAGAGCTATTTAAGAATTGATTTCAAGACGAGGAAATGGATAGGATCAAGAGCGGACACAACATAAACACCACTATTCCCATCACTTTCAGATCTATGACAAAAAATGCCAGACCTCGCTCCCCATCCGCCTCAACCCTCTATTGAAATAATGATATCCGACGATCCCAACAACTTTGGATTTTTGAAGAGACTAAATTCAAGTGGTAGAGTATATTTTCCAAGATGGAGAAGTTTGTTGGGAACCGGAACGAGTGGCTAATCTGGGATTTTGAGATCAGGAGGAAAGTCGTGAGGACATATTTCAATGAAAAAGCGAGTCAGTGAAATTTTTGGACAGCCCACACATAAATTTACCGATCAATGTTTTGTTTTTGTTTTCTTTTTGACGTTTGGATAAATAATGGCCAGATCAAGCTTATGTTCGATCTGATGTGTTGAATATCGATCCTATCTAATTGTCACGGTTATAATTGTTTATCCTTTAAATTCAAATTAAAAACAAACTATTTATAATAAATGGTTACCTATCAATGTTTTTATTAATAATTATTAATCATGAACTACCTTTTATAAATTATTTAAGTAAGTATCAAATATTTATTATTAATTACGGTTAATAAAATATTTAATATTAATCATCAATTATGAATCTATAATAAATTGTTTAAGTATGTATCAAGTATGAATCTATCATTAAAATTTCATTATTAATCATCAATTATTTAACAGTATTTATTATTAATTATTGAATATTAATTATATTTATTAATTACTTAATTAAATTAATATACTAAATGTAATTTACTAATTATTAATAACTACTATGAAATGAATTATTGACTACTAAATATCGTTTTATTATTATTGAATACTACATTCAAGATGATTTCCAATTTTTTAAATTTTCGGAATATAAAATATAATTACCAACTATAATTATAAAATATAAGTGTCAACTATAATTATCAACTATAATTATTAAATACAATTATATGAATTAATTATTGAATACTAGATATCATTTCATAAGTATTAAATTTTATTATTAATTATTTAATAATTATTATAATAAACTGATATTTTCATCTCTTGCAAATCCGTTGGAATTCTGCCGCAAAGTAGCTTCGATAACTATTCGTTGGTATTATGCCTGGTTTTGCAGCGGAAAACAGCTGAAGAAATTTTCTATTAGCAATTTGACACAATTTTGCGACGGCTTAGTGAGGGATGACAGAAGACGATGGTAATAAATAAAAGAAAAAAAAGTGGAAAAAATAAAAAAATTCCCTTGCAGATCGCATGAAAATCCGTCGCAAATTAGCGATGGAAATTTCAGCTTCCAAATATCTGACGCTAAATCAGTGTGTTTTCTTGTGGTGAATGATTTTTGCACATTAAATTATTGGGAGGCGTATGCCGCTTCGCAACTTGAACACAGCTATAAATCCAGCTTCTGTGAGTTTGTGTTTGTATTTCATTGCAATGTATTCAGTAGTTACTGATAATTGGGTTCCGCTTTTACAACCTTTCCAAAGAGGTTTCTTCGCGGCATCTAATAAATCATATTTTTTTGCTCAAACATTTGTTTTTTCTTCATCACTACCATCGTCATCAGTAAATTGCTGAATCGGGAACATTGAACGTACAACATCTTCAACCATATTTTCTACAAGATTCGTCGTAGCAATTTCATTATTCACTACCTCTTCAACTTGTACAGAAGTAGATGCTAACGGTTCTCCATGATTATCCCAAACCAAATAGTTTGGCACAAAATCATACTGATGCAAATGAACCATAATCATTTGCAATATTAAATGCTTTAATAATTGGCATCTACTGCATGGACAATGCATTTCGACGTCGTGTCCGTTGTTACTTAAGGCGAAATCAATAACATTCCAACGCCATAAATAAATTGTTCATTTATTGTGACATCAGCTTCTCTTTGTTTGTACTTCCAGCTTCAATCAGTAAAATAATTGTCCATTTTTGCTTAGTAGATATATAATTAAAAATTATGATAAAATTTGCGTTGACATTTTATTAAAACAATTTTATTGTTGTTGAATGTTATGTTAATTCTACATTTACACTTTTGCTAGTGGGTCATCCTAGCTCCCATTACAAATACAATAACGTAATTAAATCTCGTAAATCTTTTTAATTTAAACGATTCAACAAAATTTTGGCAGCGCTTCGCTTTAGTTCCCTGAGCAGTAGACAATTGCGTGTACATAGGGAACATAAAAGAAGGGCTTTCGAAATATTGAGAATCGTTTAAAATGAAATGATTTACGAGATTTAATATCGTTATTGTGTTCGTAACTTGTCCAATACGAAGGATAAATCCAACAAATATTGTATATGATGAATATAAATGTTCGTTCCATTAATAAAACGAACATGCACATAACGATCATGTACAATACTTATCAGACGGAGCCGAAAACACTCTAAGGCTTTATATATGAATATAATATATTACGATTGGTGCTCTTCAATCTCTAATTGTATGTATATGAATTTTATCACATGTACGTGTATTTTCAACGTTCAATCGAACTAACCGTACGTTATATATAAAATCAAATATCGTTTTCGATAAATTTTTATAAAACATAGACTTAATTATTTCCATTTCCACTACATTTTCGATAAATTTAATATCGTTTTCGATGAATTGAGCCTCGATTAATTCAATCTATACATAGATTAATTAACAACACTATACATACAACAATATATATGCGCATATACATACAATATAAAATAATTAAACCTAGGTTAACAACATAATGAAATCAATCTATATATACACGTATTAACAACACTACATATACAAACATACAATCTAACTTACAAATTAAGCTTAAATTATCAAATTAGGGTATTAAATAAAATTAGGGCTTCATACCTTGCAAATTGGGGATGAATTGGAGCTTAGAGAGGAGGAGAGAGAGCCTTGAACGCGTTGGAGAGAGCAGCAGAGGCTATGGAGTTGGGGTTGGCCGATTTCAGAAATGGGGGAGAAAGAATTGGGGATTTTGGAAAATATTGCGCAGAAAACGAATGGGAGGAGGAAGAAAGCAGGTAGGGTTTCTTCTGCTTGACAAGGCAACGACTAGCAACGACCACCGACGGTATTATATTTAACGGCTTCCCATGGTTTTTTTTAACATGTATAGAAAAATCCAGAATTTAGCCCTTGTTGGAAGCCATTAGAAGCCGTTAGGGGTTTGCCAATAGCAGCTGTTACCCCCCGTCCGTTGTTACATACAGTGTTTCTTGTAGTGGTCATTTCAACAAAATTATAACTACGACTAAAATTATGCCACCCCAATATCCTTCCCAAGAGCATCACCTTATCCTTCCTCAAATCTATTTAGAAATCTAAATTATCAATTTGGACTTAAGGAATGGTGAATCGAAGGAACCCAATGTGAATATAGTGAAGCAACAAAAGAAGAACAAATTAACATGAATGCTAAGTTTTTTCCGCGCAAGTAGGAGAAAGCTAAATTCTGTAATCAACATTAACAAATCTCCTAGCAAAGATTTTGGAAATCAAGCTCTTAATTCTTCAAAAGTTCAAAAATGATCGCTGAACGAGCAAGCTGAACTTCCATTCTGTTGGGTTGGATGTTTCAAAGACAAGAGGAAAGATACGAGCCAAAGTGAAAGCTCTTTTTTATATCTATTTTTAATTTATTTAACGAAAGACGTCCAAATAGTTCATCTAGAATGGTTGTTTCTTTTTAAGCAATCATGGAAAAAAAAATAAGTTCCGCCTATCAACGTTGAAATGAAATAATAGTCATGCAACACACAGGAGAGCAAAGTTGGGCAAACAATATGGATATGGTAATGCACTTAAATAAATATGTTAAATTATCTTGTTTTCTTGCTTTAATTGTAACGGTACTTTAACTTTTACAATTTAATAAAGAAAATGCATTATACATAGCTAAGCATAATAGTCAACCATTTAACATTCAACACTACTATGACATAGTATCAAAGACACTGAACATTTCTTCTAGATCCTTCAGGTGGCTATATGATCTCAAAACGATTAACAGTTTTTCTTCTACATCCAAATCTTTATGACCTTCTTAATCTTTCAATATGTTAAGAACAAGTTCCCAGTCTTCCATATTTCACATTGTGGACATGGCACCACCAATTGTTTCTAAAGCAAGCGGCGGGGCTTGGCATTTTTTAGCGATATTTTCAGCAAGTTCTGGAATATCAGGATGAGACTGAATGACTTCCACACCAACTATCTCTATAAAAAGAATCAACGAAAGTGTTTGATCTAAACATTTTAGCTGAATTTTTTTAGCACGCATCATACCACAAACATCCTATGATCTAGTAGTAAAAACCACTTTACGTTTTTTACCACATAGATTCCCTTCATCAAGATCTGGAACTCTAACTTTATATAAGTCTACATTTTTCCATAAATCATCTATAAACAACAAGAAATTCTTGTTTTCGGATATCTGTTAATTGTATTAGCTAGTGACTGAACATCATTATCCTTCTTTAGTCTAAGCATTTGGGTGATAGGACTTAGGCATGACGCTGATTTCAACAGCATAAACCGCTAAATATTTGCTACATTAATGACGTCTATATTAATTAAATCAAATTTTTATACCAGTTTTTTTCTTGTAGAAACTGCTAACTACAGTACAATAGAACTATCGCAACATAAAAAAAACACTTTCACAGTTTTACTTAGTTATAAAGGCATCGTCATTCTACCCTCCTGCATTTGGCATTTTTCTACAGCTCTTCTGATGCCACTATCCTAAGTTATAAATTAGTTTCAACTTGCTATATCATTCAATATGTATGATATTAAACACTTCAGTTTCGATTATACTGACAACATTTACGTGTTTTTGCGTTCCACTATGTAATTTATATAGGTTCATGCATTATGTAATTGACTCGGGATGTACGTGATTTTCATTTCTTTTTTCTTTTTTCTTTTTTCTACGTACTGTAATATGAAAATATCAAGGAGTAACTCACTGCATTCAAGGGCGGATCCAGGAATTAACAGAGGGGTGGGCTGATTTACAGTTTGCCTAATTTACAGTTTGACAACAATACATTTAAAATTTTGACATTGGGTAAATAACATTGTTGGATAATGATGTCTATTTAAATTCAACATGACAACAATTAATATCATATTTTTGCTATAATATCATTTAAAATTTCTTTACAATATCCAATGCATTTCAAATTTATTTAGCATCGCAGTGAACAGGGAGAAGTCGACCTAACCAGAGCATAGGCTACTTATAGACATTTTGTTGAATGTCATGCCTGCTTGTTTCATTTTCGCAAACCTCCACTAAGGGAAACTCTAACAAAGCATAGGATATCCACTATTTTGAAATGCGTACTCAAATGTTAGCTTTCTTCTTTTCTTCATTCTTCCAGCTTTCTTCTTTTCTTCACGTATTTGTCCATCCAGGTAATTTGAGCAATTTCGATTTGGATGAAGCGTCTTCTCCATTATTTAATTTGAGCAATCTGCTGTCAGCTTTCTTCTTTACTTCACGCTTGCTTTACTAGACAATAGCAGCGACTTCTCCTTAGAACTAGTCGAAAATGAAGAGCATTATCTAGAGAAGAGAGAAGCGAATTTTGCATAGAAGAGAAAGAGAGGGGAGAAGAGGAGGTCAAAGCAAAAAAGAAGAAGAGTTCCTGACCCTGGGCTGCAGCCCAGCCCCGCCCAGGGCTGGATCCACCGTTGACTGCATTGGTGCTGTGCAGGTTCAAAACAATGATACATTCATACAAGGTTAGTTGTTGATTTTGTATCCTTTGCTAAACTTTAATTCAGTGCCATTCACGAAGGAGTGGCATCATATGTTTTATGCTCAGTTCAAGTTTTTTTCAACTTCACATATACTATTGTCCCTAACTTTCTATATATGGTTAATGTAAGCTAACATTTTATTTTTTAATAAATACCTCATTTTGCTGGTAGAACAATGTTTCAACTATGGTATTGAAATGAAAAGTTTAGAGCTTGATTTTTTTTTCTTACTGCCAACACTCATTTTCACTGATTTTAATTGGAAATTTTGTTAGCTTCACCTTTTGTTTGATGTGCATGTTTTCATTATGATCACAAGGGTGAAATTAGGCAATCTGAGCGTCCAGTTGAGGATGAGAATGTTCTGGTCATTAGCAGAGTAATAAAACTGGGGCATGACGTAGCAAGTTGAGAGAGGAGGAGGAGTCGGGGGTGAAGTATCTGAGGATGGAGAAGAGCATGAGCAAATTCTTGCTGCCAGCGCATACTGGTGTGGAAGGAATCCACTCTATGCATAGGAAATGCATTTTGACCGTGATTGCTGTGGAGGGAATCCTTTTTAATTTTCGGAACCTAGGAACTAGGATGTTGCACTGTTTATTGAGTTCAAGGATTGGATATTTTGATGCTCTACATTTGCTTAAACTATTTAGCATATAATGTGATTTGGATGCAATAAAACATTTGTGGAAGTGAGGGTCTTATGTTCATACCGGCTGATGAGCCATATATTATAATTGCACTTAATAGCAAATTTTCAAATTAATACAGTCTCCTGCCACGTGTCCATTGTCCACCCAGTTAAGTTGTTTTTAATTTACAATTTACAAACTGTAATGCAAAACATACGAATTTGTTTACATAATAAGATAAGATACTTTATAATTATTGTGTTACCCTATTTTACTAAATAAATTAGTGTTGCATAATAAGTGGAAAATTAATAAGTTGACGTTTTTTTTTTTAATTTGACTTAACAGTTCAAGTCGAATTTTAAGTTTGATTAATAACAATATAACTGTATATCATAGTAAGTACATAATGACAAAATGATGTAGATTAATCCCATCAACTTAATTATAACAGTAACGAAAAGATGCATGGAAAATCTTTTTACCATGAATTTAAATTATTATTAAAAATAAATAGTTGAAAATTAATATATTATAACATCACTATAATAATTTATATTATTGATGTATTGGTATGTAATCAGTCACTTATAATTATTTATATGTATATTTCTAAAAGTGTTAACATAAAATTGTGTGTTTTCAGTCACAGGATAGACCTAGTATATTTTATTTTGCGTTTGGTCTTGTCACAACATGAGTAATACATGCATCGAGAACCATTGCTAGATTAATTTTGATTGCAGGAAAGGATGAATTGAAAAAACAATGAAAGTTTTCTGTATCAGTTGCAATTGATCTTAATAAATGATTCTGACTAGGAAAGCAACATGATTACAAAGGGAAGAAGACACACAAAATAACAAGAGTGCATTCAATCTCATGCAATTGTGTCCTATTTCTGTTAGCAAATTATTAATTAATTGACATACCGGACATTAGAAGAAGACAATCAACCATAAATTATATCGATAATACTCACCAATCTCCATTATGAGAGATCACACTGTTTACTCTTCGTTAATCATGGAATCTGCTAAGAGCATTCCCAGCAGTAGATGATTTTTTGAGCATGAATCGCTAATGTTTAGCGTTGATTCCCCCCACTGTTCCAGCAGACAGTGGGGGGATGCTCAGTTTTATATTTTTTTAAAAAAAAATTGGACACTAAATGGTTTTCTGAAAACTGTTTAGTGGATAAACGATTTTCTGAAAACCGTTTAGTGGATAAACGGTTTTCAGAAAACAGTTTAGTGTTTGAAAAAAAAATCGCAAGCTGCAGTTTATAGAGATGGGAAAAAAAATATCGCAAGCTTCTGTTTATAGAGTCATTATTCTCTGTAAACAACAGCTCGCGATTATCTCCAAAACCCCCAAAAAAATATAAACCCTAGTTCATAAATTGAGTGAAAAACAAAGGATTTTTGCAACACCTTCAATATCTACTCTTTCTCGTCTCTTTAGCACAATCAATTCCATCATTCTCCACCTTAAAACCATCATTTTTGACATTTTTGTTGATTTAGCAAATTAGTTGAATTGGTTGATGATGGAAGCGGAAATCATTGAAGGCACTAGCGCTGCTAGTGGATTACGGAAGAGAAAAAGTTCACGAAAAAGTCGTAAAACGATTAAACGTGAAGAAGGTGGCTACGAAGCTCGGAAGGAGACAATAATCGATCCGATGTTTCCATTCATGTCTATCACGAGTCTACAAGAAGGAGTTACACATATCTACAACAGTGGAAAAGAGATTACGATTTTTTTTTGTTTTAAAGTGCGTTAAATAGAATTATTCGATACGAAAAGATTATGTAACTGATTTATTTTTACAACCAGAATCACGAAAAGATGAGACGTCATGGGGCATTTACGACAATATTGAAATGGTGGAAGAAAGTTAAAGGCTATTCGCAAATTCAGGATCCGATTGTGAGTATATTTGGAAAATTTACGGAAATTGAATTGAAAAACTCTGATAACAGATGCATACATGCTTTTGTTGAGCGTTGGTGGCCGACTACGCATACCTTTTTATTTCCTAGTACGGAGATCGGGTTTACACCGTTAGATTTTACTATGCTGACATCCATTCCTATGGGAATGAGTAATCAAACGATACCGTATGATGAGGCTTGGGGGCAATTCGAAAATGCAAAGGAATTATTGCCAATTCTTCAGGAGAAAGATATTCGGGGAGGAAATGTTGCTTTATCGCATCTTGTGAAGTACTTTCATGACGATTATCTGGAGGCCAATGATAACAAAAGTCATATTGCTCGCATATTTGTTTTGTATGCCAAGATAACTATCAACAATATATATATATATATATATATATATATATAAAGAGCCAGACATGGACTACAACACGTATTGGCGCTCAGTGGGAAGAGATGTTGGTCCATTACTAGATGCTTCTATCCGTATTGGTAATATGGATTTTTTTGGACCTTCTGCTTTGAAGGCAGGAATTGAAGCTCCAATCGTCACATCTTCAGAAGTTAATTACGCATCTCAGTTTTACCAATAACCACAGCAAAGTGAGTGGGCCGAGGATCCTAGATGAAACTTGCAATGGACGGGACATGATCCGTTACCGATTCCTCATTTGATGGATATACCGCCAGTTCCATCCCATTACACCGTTGATAGCCTATGGAAAATGAATATGGGTATGAGACAGTTAGCTCTTGGACTTGCGGAAGTATTACGAAGAGGGCTTGAATAGGATTAACACAGTTGCAAACGATTTTGTAAGTTCTCGATTTAATTTTTGTGAAACATGTTTGTTTTCCAATATTTCTCATAACATACAATCCCTAGTATTATTTGTATAATGATATTGTGTTTGTTTTTAAATACTGCGCAGAACATGCAGGTTTTTAGGGAACCATTGTTGCATTTGGGGTTTACTCGGGCAGGTCGAACAAAAAGCAGGAAAAAAAGAAAAACTCGTGTAACGATGGAAGAGTAGGGGGAAGATGACGACGAGGGTGATGAGCAGGGTGACGAGGAGGGTGATGTGGAGGATGACGAGGAGGGTGATGATGTAAGCTTAATGGTTTGTTACTAGGTGCTAATGTTAATGTAATGGTTTGTTAGTTTAATGGTACTACAATGTTGTTATGTCTACTGTTAGGTGTTATGGTAATGGTTTGTTACTGTTTGTTAGTGTAAAGGTTTGTTAGCGTATTGTCTGCTGGTACTGGTAATGCAATATTGTTTATTATATACTGTTATTGTTTTATGTATTTCTTATGTTGTTAATGTATTGGTGTGTTTGTTAAATGATCCACTCGATTTTTCACCACAACCGAAAATTGGGTTGGATCCACCTTAACGCAGTGGCTGGACAATGCGCCCTTCAACTACTCTTTATTTTCCAGGTCATTGAGTACCTACCGCTTCATCATCATTTTCCCATTTTTTCATAGTTGAGCCTACACTTTCATTTTCGTATTTCGACATAATGAAAGAGGGTGGAAGAGGTGACTTTAGAGAAGCCAATATATATAGGAAAAAACTGGGTCGTCCTTTCACCACACAAAGGAGTTAAAAAACATAAGGGAGTTGCCAAACATTAAAGTTGGACCTGAGTAGTCATATTGCTTTAGTGCTCTGCTAGAAAATATAACTGGGTCGTCCTATCCTATCACTTTATTGCTCTGTTACAGTGCTCCAGTGTTGCATTGTTACAGTCCATTGCTACTGACTTGTCATATCCTATCCTATCATATCCTATCGCTTTAGTGCTCTATTCAAAAACATAATTGAGCCCACTGACTTGTCATATCACCTTAGTTTAAAGGTTCGTCACATGTACACTACTACAACCCTGCATTGACTAGTCTAATGTTTCCCCATCATATGTGTGTTTACTCCACATAATACCCCTATAAATATCTACGGTTACTACTTTGTAGTTATCTGGAACCAAAATTTTCATCAACATAAAAAAATGTCTTCATGGTCATGGCCCTCGTCAATGGATTCGAACTATGATCAAAATTTTCCTGAGCGTCCACCTTTAAGTCCAAGAATAGATATTGATTGGCATATCGAATTCCAAGAGTAGCACTACGAGGACCTGCGTCGTGACTACCCAGAGTTAGCCCACCTGACGATTCATCCACCAATTGCTCATGTTCCAGATGTAGGTCATCAAGAAGTTCGAACTGCGAATGCTGAACGCTTGCGAGCGGCTACAGTCCCTCATCCTTCGACTGTTCCAGATGTAGGTCATCAGGAGGTACAACGAGCTTCAGTTAACCAGATTCCTAACGAGCAGGGGGTTAACTCCTATCCCGTTTATTGTCACTGTGGTTACGCGATGGAGATAGTAGTCCGGGCAGACGGAGAGAATATTGGACGTAGGATCCAGTTATGCTCACTATGGCCTAATGGATGTAATTATTTTGAGTGGATAGGCGACAGTTTCCCTCCAAGGGCTATTTCTTACACCAACGAGTTAGAATAAGAGAATATGATACTTCGAACCTCTTTAGAATCCCTTAAGATTGAGCGTAACAATTAATGTGCTTGCGTACTGAATTTCCTAGTTTAACATCTCTTATATCCTATATTTTAGTGGCTAGTATTTAGTTTTTTCTCTTGTATCATACGTTTGGCTAGTCAGGTTAAAAAATAAAAATCAAATAAGAATCAAATTTTTATAACTATAAAATTTACGTAAATAATTACTACCATATTTTAAACTAAAAAAATAGTTACTACTATATTTTTATAACTATAAAAAATACGTAATCTAAGATAAGATAAAAAACAAATTTTCAAACTTAAACATAATTAAAAAAAATTAAAAATGTATTTCCAAACTTACAAAATCAATGAATTTAAAAATAAGAATCAAATTTTCAAACTTAAAAGCATTGAATCAAATTTAAAAAAAATTAACTACAAACTGTAAATAATTAAATAATTTAAATATACGACGTGAACTAAACCAAATTCAGAAAATTCAGAATATCAAACTAAATGCTTATGGATGTGTATTTAAACACAATGGAAGTTATCATATAAACGGTTTTCACAAAACTGTTTACGTACCGCCGCTCCAAATTGGAAATGGCGAGTGTCGCCATTTCAAATCTGCCCCCACACTCGTCGCGTTTCTGCTTGACAGCGTCTTCACCTCTTTCCCCCCCCATTTCATCTTCCCCCTACTCTGTTGGGAATGCTCTAATAATAATCTAAGATATACTTCATTAGTTTCGCATTTATGTTCTGTATATTATTCGGTTGGGCCAACAAAAAAGTGCGGGCAAGGTACCTTTCTATTTGCAATGAGAGAGAACGTATTCTGATTTCTGATGCAACTTTAGTTCAATAATATTTCGGATTAAATGTTCATTCAGCATGTCCTCACTTGATATGAAATTTCTCAAATACCGAATGCTATTTCAGAACAAAAGCATTTCAACCATATACTAATTACTAACCATCGAATAAATTTGGGTGATGCTTTACCAACCGATGATAATCATGATGTGTCAGGTTTGTCTACGTGCATGTATCCCATAGCATACAACTATTTTAACATTGCTAAAGTTTAAATGATAACATATTAGACTTGGCCTTTGCTAGATTCTAAATTTCAAGGTAACAACATAAAAAATAAAAAATTCCATCTAAATTTTAATTGCAATTCTAGCTCCATGGTGTTCACACTTGTTTACTTTAAAGAATGGTTGGTTGAGATTTAGACAATGGTTAAAGGTCAAATGTAATGAATTGTTGTTATAGTGTCACATGACAGATCCAATAATCAAATCCAAATATGTTTCATTCTCAATAAAATCAAAACTAGTATCATTTCCATGTTTCTCACCAAAACAATTAATATCATTTGCAACAAGCTCCTAATCAGTATCAACCCCCCCTCCCCCCCCCCCCCAAAAAAATCAAAATTTCTACCATTCATTATAAAATTCAAGTCAGTACCAAAACTTTCAAAGTTTAATTTACTCTCAAAACACATAATTTCAACAAAATCATAACTATGACCGATATTATACCTCTCCAAATTCATTCCCAAGAGCATCAGCTTATCCTGCCCAAAATCTATTTAGAAATCTAAATCATGAATTAGGACTTAACGAATTGTGAAACCAAGGAACTTAGTTTGAATACAGTGAAGCAACAGAAGAAGACCAATTTAACATGAATGCTAAGTTTTTTTTCCGTGTAAGCAGGAGAAAGCTAAATTCTGGAATTAATATTTACGAATCTGCTAACGAAGATTTTAAAAATCAAGCTCTTAATTCTTCAAAAGTTCAAAAATGATCATTGAATGAGCAAACTGAACATCCATTCTATCGGGTTGGATGTTTCAAAGAAAAGACGAAAGATACGAGTCAAAGTGAAAGCTCTTTCTTGATATCTATTTATAATTTATTTATCGAAAGACGTCCAAATTATTCGCCTGGAATGGTTGACTCTTTGAAGCAGCCATGGAAAATAATAAGTTCCGCCTATCAATGTTGAATTGAAATAATAGTCATGCTACATACAAGAGTGAAAAGTAGGGCAAACAATATTGATATGGTAATGCATTTGAATCAATATGTTAAATTATCTCGTTTTCTTGCTTTAACCGTAACGGTACTTCAACTTTTACAATTTAATAAAAAAAATACATTATAATTAACTAAGAATAATAGTCGATCATTTAACATTCAACGCTGCTATGTCGTAGTATCAATGAAGGAGAAATGAGGCCAAGTGCAACAAGAATACTCTATCAAGAAAGATGGATGATGAACTAAGTCCTAACAGTTCAGTTGCACACGAAGAAACCTTCAAAACTAATATAAATGGTAGGCCTCCTGGGAAGCACAAGAGGAAAAAAGTGACAATCGATTATAGCAAACACTACAAACAAATCGATGATCATATAGCAAATTCTGAACTCATAACACAATTACACATGGAAGAAAAAGAAGTTAAGAGACTTCGGTGGCTGTGGAGAATGATATATCTATGTGTTTTGTGTCACATTCGACAATACCGGGGCTACAACACCACCATGGACCGTTGTAGGACAAATAAATCAATGGCTTCAGCTTTAAACAAAGAAGCCCTATGCAGTGGAGTGCAAAATTTAAGCCAAAAATGCTGCATAATCTAGACCGACGAAGATGAAGTAACTAGCAAGTCATTAGTCATGATCCCAACCTTCCTACGAAGCATCACTTTCGTACACATTTGAATAAGATTTATCTGGATGTGGATCATTAGGAACGAAATCACAATCTATGATGTAAGACCTATATTTTAATTGTTAGATATTTAAATATTGATCGCTAATTATTCGATTGATGGTTTCAAAACGTGATTTTTCACAAACAATCAATTCAGGCCTTGGAATTAGTTCTATTGAGTCTGGATTGTTTGTTACGTAAAGATTAAATATAAGAATCAATATATTTTGAGTTTGGAGCAGTTGGTAATCAAAACGATCTCGATATACGCTTAAATTGTCATTCCAGGAGAACAATACCGGATTGCAAAGAAATTTATATTTTTAGAATCGTAATAGTGAGTTCTTGCCTGCATTAAGCTTAGTAACGATCGGATGTATCATTTGACCGTGCGTAAATGAAACCTGTGCAAATTTCTATAAGAAACTAACATTCTATAATTCGAGTTTTAAATGCTAACTTCCACATACAACAGATTTTGGTCTAGAGACTAGTATCATTGTTTTCAGAAGCATTTTTATATAGACAACGGCAGGTGGCACGTGCCAATTTGAGTTCGCGGGTTTTCGGGCCCTTTAAGTGAATTAATGAATTAAATATTCTTAATTATCCTTAACTCAAAAATATGATTGGACGGTCAATGTTCATTCCCCTTTCCTCTTTTTCGCTTTACTTTTGCATTCCAAAATCATGGGCTCCTCTTCCTTTAAGGTGGAAAAATCATTCCGGCCAATATGCTCAATGAGAAAAATCCAAATCTTGGTTCGTTTGAATTGTGAGATGAATCTTCTCCCCCTCATGTCCATTTGATAGCGTGCGTGGAAATGACCATATAATCCTATGGATCTAGGGTTTGATTTCCTCGATGATTTTTCAAGTTTTGATTTGATTGGAGATCGCAAGAATGTTTCATTTGACGAATAGCTCTTCATTTTGCCAGTCATTTTTGGTTTGATCCCTCCTAATGAAATGCGACATTTTTCCGAGACTATGCTTGATTGCCTATCGCATTTCAAAAAGCATGACCGAACCCCATGATTTTTGTATAGACAATTGTGGAGATGGAAATGGTGTTGTCTGACTTTGTATTCAGTGAAATTTCATCGTATCACTATTTTAGTGCACGGTTGAGAATGAGGATGGATGACCCAATAAACAAGATTGGGGAAGAAAAAGCGTTAAAGGTTAATGATATAATTAGTTAATTGATTAATAATTTTTTAAATACACGATTATCTGCAAAACTTATAACATGTATAACTTTCTCATACGAGGCCGGAATTTGACATCCTATGGACCTATATTGATAAGCTCTACGGTTTAGAGTTGTTTATACTGATTTGGTCGAGTTGAGTGATATTATCTCTCATTAGATTGTATTTGTTCGTATATTATAGTTTGATGTTTCAAACTATTTTTTAATTATAAAGCATAATATTTATAATAGACGAACCTAGTAAATAATAAATAAAAGATTAAGTGGTGACTTAAGTAGATTCAACCTGATTGTCACATACTTACCCATTTACACATTATTACATGCTATTTTGACTACATTCTTAGATATAAGTCATCTGGACACTTATTTCACCTTGATTGCTATAGATAGATTATATTTTATCTATTGCTGATGTTATGAATGTTTGTGTGCTAGTTTAGGATTTTGTATGACATCTGTTTGCATGGTTGAATTATTTACTTAGTTTAGATTATAACTCCATTTGTAGGTGATCTAGTATTAGGAAATACTTTATTCTTTAGAGTTTTGGCTACTTGTTGATCGAATGAACATGCTGGAGTATATTGATTGAACGCATAAAGACGGTAGACTCGAATGGGCGAGACATTTTCTTGAAGAAGCTTCAGGGCACCTATATAGATTTGACGATGGAGCAACATTGGATCTCGATGATGGGTTGGCGATTGTGAAGTATTGTAGCCCGAAGATGGATTTGACGACGGAGCAACATTGGAGCTCAGCGATGGATTTGACGATGGAGCAGTGTAAGAGCTCAGCCATGGATTTTAATACGGAGCGACACTTTGCATGGCGGCCGATTCGAAAACGTAGGATGGATTTGGCGACGAGCTATATTTCGCAACGAATGCCTGACATTTTCTTAGGATTTGAATTTAACCAATCATGGTTAAACAGGTGATCCGAGTAGTCGTTACCGATTACTATGAGGTGGTCGATATCCATTACCGTAGTTATTAGCCATTTTAACCAATTTGACATGGACGATGATGCGATTTCAAGGTGCATAATATGTTGGTTCATTCAATAGTAATTTCAACATGATAGCTCTTTGTTGACATACTTTTTGGTCAAAGCTGTCACATGTCAAGATTTTGGTTAGCGACGCGCTCAAGCTTCGAGAACATCGTCAGAAAATACAAAGCGATTTGGTTGAAGTCGCGACGTGTCTGAAAAGTTTGGAAATTGGGTCGATTCGCGAAATCGACGTTAATGGGCTTGAAAAAACTTACATGTAAAAATGCGTGATCGACTCGATCCGATCAGCTCAAAACGCTTGAGCATGCTAGTCTGATCACAGGGGAAAACTCATCATGGAAAAATATAAGGATTTTGGTAAAAAGCAATGTCGCGCGTTCAAAAATAGCTGATCGGCGTGGAACATTCACGAAAAATGGCTTGCATGACTCGTAGCATCAAAATCTGGCACTTGGCAAATTTCTGACTTGGTAAGTTCAAAACAGGTGATCGACATGTGAAAATCATCAATTTCCATATGTTCGTGCTTGGCTGATCACATCTGAAAAGTTGTCTATAATTTGGCTTGGCACATTTGAAACACAGTGATAGAAATGGGAAAAGGAGAAATTCATGTTTTTTACTTGGGTCAATCACGTTCTGGAACTTGGCTTGGAAAATTTGGGATTTCGAATCCCAGATTTCGTATCCTAGGAGGGATATGAAATCCCTACGCACACATCAACCCCGGCTCAGATTTCTTCAAGTCGGGCATGTGGCTTGTGGGATTCGAAATTATGGCCAAGGAAGGATTCAAAATATGGCATTCGAAAAATAGATGATTGCATCAGTGAGACTCGAAGTTTCCATGACTCCGTGTCGTGGATTCTCGGATAGGAAATACAGATCTGGCAAGGATTTGAAACTTGGCATTTACCAAGTGATTTTGGCTAAGTGGATTGGCATGAGCGAATCACGGTTCTTTGGTTGAGCACACCGGGTTTTCCATGTATTTTTAGAATGTGAGATATGGAGGCCTGACAAAGTGGTATATCACGTTGCAACTCGATCTTAATATGCATATCAGGCCATTTCGGCTACGCAACACATGTTTTCCACTGCTTTTTGGGGATTCGAGATTTTCAACTTCGGGATGCGATTTTTCTAGCATGGCTGTGGTTTTTCAACTCCGTTTTTTGGATACAAAATGGGGGATACGAAATTCGGGCTGACACTCCCAAGGCTCGCCTATAAATACCTTGAAGATTGGCGTTTAAAGGCGTTGCTCGTGTACACTCTTCCTACACTTTGGCATACGAGACTGAAGCTCTCAAGCACCATTAATGGATGCCTTCATCATCTTCATGGATTTTGGACTTCCAAACGTTGTACAAACATTTTCCAATAACATTTGGACATTTCCTTGGACTTTTTCACTTCTTTTGGACATTTTTGGATATCTTTGGAATTTATTAATATTAATGCTACTTTTTGGATCTTACTTCACAATTTTGCTCAAAGAAGAAGAAAAAGGGCATTTTGGTCAAAGTTTAGAATTAACAAACATTTTGCTGTTCTATTAAACAACTTTGTACACAAATATAGTCCGAACGTGTATAGCTTTTGTAGTCATCTATTTTATGACCAATGATTGCTATAAAGTGGACATAGGCGTTAGTGCCAAACCACTATAAAAAGTTGTCTTCTCCTTGTACACTTCATTGCTTTGGATTTGGGCTATCGTTTTTTGCAAAACGTACACTCGGGCGTAGGAGTGCGCGAATAACGACAATTTTCCACGTCAACACTCTTCAATTAGTGGCTTTGGCTTGTGGCGAGGATGTGGTGCTTATGTGCTGTGATGCATCATTCCACAATAATGATTCGTAGATGGAGAGTAAGGCTTCTGCGATGGATTTCTTTTCTTCGAGTTGCAGAAAAGATGACACTAAGTTGTGTGGAAAGGACTGTCATATGAGAATGAGATGACTTGTAGATGTTACGACCCGAAGGGTAATTGATGAGATCTAATGGCATTGTTGTTTGCCGGGGATAACCCACTAGTTATATGACTTCAAACTGGAGTTTTATAGATAGTTTAGACATGGATTCTACTATGGAGAACGTATGTAAAGTGGTTATTGGTATTCATGACTTGGGTACACCTTTGAAAGGGTGGCACAAGGACGGGCTAATGTGGCGTAGACTGGTCGACTTGGACCCCAGAGCCAATACGTTGCGGATTGGGTTGGATTATCGATTGTAATCCATGCAGTGAGACATAATGATAGTATGGTAGAGCTCATAGATGGGGCCTTACAGTGGCTTAATTGACTGGATGACCGGAATACTTGTTTCTATATGCGCCATGCACCGAGAGAATGAATGTGGGAATGGATGATGGATACTATATATGTTTTATTCATCATCAATACTTAGACATATATCATGCTAACTTTGTTGATGCAGGTGCATGAAAAATACGATTCTCTATACCCTCCGTGCCATACATATTATTACGACTTTTACAGTACTTTGAGATTTGTTATAGCTCACACCAGACTTATATCCGACCTAAGGTTATATTTCCCTCTTATTACCTTGGATGCTCATCGACGATGTTTATGAGTAGACAAGGTGATACGTATGAGTACTATCTGGAGCTGCACCGGGGGATTAGCCAGAGGTGACGTTTAATTTATACTTATATCACCATTGTTTATTTCGTTATGTCACACTATAGAGCCTTGACAGTGTTATGTGTTCTGTTAGTGAAAGTGTATCAGTTGAGTTTATTTATCGCTTGTATAAATTTTATTATCGTACTTTATAACTGTATGAGTCTGTATGCTTTGATTATATGGTTTATATAGTTATTACTGTCTCATCTATTATATATATATGATTGTCACTGTTATATGTTGTCTGATGCACTGTGAGACATATGCCAGACGTTGTGATTGTATTTATGTTTTCTTCTTCTTTTTTTCCTTCTTTCTCTACTATTTTGTTCTTTTCTTTCTTTTTTGTATATTTTTCAACTTTGTCTTTCTCTTGATAACCGCTTTATATCAATTGGGTGCTGTACAACATAAATTTTTAGTTACGAGCACCGATTGTGTTTAGCGGGTCATCACATTTGGTATCCGAACTTAGGTTGCATTGTTTAACTTAAGCATTACTGAATTTGAGAATTAATATATACGAGAGAGTATGTTTTACATATATTTTGGTTTTCAAAATTTATATATTAGTAGTATATATGGTATAGGTTGTTTTGCACATGAGTACTATAAGAATAGTTCTCTTTATTAGCGACTGATCATTCTACCACTTATCTTAGACGATCAAGTGAACAAGAAATACTTCTACATACTCCACCTCTTAATTTAAAATCAAGCAAAAACGAGAACTACTAGTCTCGATTTGCTGTTTATGTTTTTAGTAACGACACGATCCATTATCTGGGATGCCCTAATATCTCTAATTAGTTATGGCCTCAAGTGTAGTTAGTCGAGCATGTTGCGTTGTGTCGATGCTTGTCCATGTGGTATTACAGTTCCTTGGAAAAGAACCAACTATTATAGTGCGAGTGTTATTTAGGTTCTTACAAGAATTATCTTTAGTGGCTTGATGTTTGATGTTGGTTAAATTAGGAGTTTTCTCCTAAGAGACTCCAAGATTGAGCCTGAATTGATCGAGAGTCTTTATCCGAGTACTAGAAATCGATTCGCTCTAGATTATCTCACTTTAAGGAGGTTTGTTTCGACTTCAAGGAGTCAATGAGAAATTTGTCGATTTATACGACGTTTTTATGTTGGAGAGCGTGACCGAATTTGATGTGCTATCAAAGTACGATTATCTTCTTTTTTGTCTCTCCGAAGTCTAGAAGTTGTCTGTAACACCAAGGGGTGAGCAAACGGTTGGTTCGGTCCAGTTTAACACAAAAAATATACAACCAATCTAAAACCAAATAATATTTAAACCAAACTGAACCAAACCAATTTAAAGTGAACCCGAACTTAAACCAAACCGAATTAGATTGATTCTGTTTGGTAGGTTATTCGGTTATTATATTTTGAAAAAATTGAAAATAAACTACCTTGTACACTGTACACAACATTTTACAATTGCACGCAATGACAATGCATTTTAACGAAAATTAATCACTGGTAAATTAATTTGGACTAGTACTAACTTAATACGACATTCAAAAGCCAAGACATAAGTACAAAAAGTATTAATTGAAAACATTGACCCAAACAAACTATATTTCAAAATTAACCGTCTCTAAATTTTTACATAACACTGGATATTCCAAAGTAACCAGAATGGTACTTGATACACCAAAAGACAAAATAAATAAACTACAAAACTGAAAATCATTTGCTGCCATGTTGAAGCTTTGTCTAGTTGAAGCTTTTGCCTTTCAAATTCAGAGGAGATGTAAGAACTATAAAAAATTGTTGAGATATTTAACTTTAAAAAAGGGTGTGCGCATACATTTATGACGGGAGAAAAAACTTAAGCAGCAGTAAGAACATATAAAACCTCTTAAAATATTTGAGAGGAGTGCTAAGAGCGGAAGAATTTATCTTCGGTCCAAGGTTCACAAAGAAAAGGAAGCTTTAGAATCTGTATATGGAAAAGAAGAGAAGGATACAAGGCCAAAACAATAATCACATATATCATCTTCTTATTATGAGAAAAATAAATGTGCTCATTGTAGTTCAATTTAACTAAAACAGAATTATACAAATGTAACACCTCATAATTTTTACAACATTAAAAGAGGATAAATTAAATAATAATTAATTCAATATTCGGAACTAAGTGAAACGAATACGCCATTGCTTCCATCTCAAAATTCTGGTCAAGATAGACATTTGGTTTGCTAAAACGAACACCGTATGAAGAAGATATGAGAGTTTTAGTTTGTATACACGCAGAAGAAAAATATATATAGATATGATCAGATATGAGTCAGAACCTTATCCGAAATCATTCAAAAATTGAAAAAGAAAGAGGTGGCAGATTTCTCGCTCTAGGGGGTCGACCCCCCTAAGGGGGCGTCGACACCAGGGTCGACCCCCTGCAGGGGTGTTGACACCCCTAGGGTTGACGTGGCAGTCGGTTTCTAGAAACTATATATACGGGTCCATTTCTCTTGTTTCCTTCACGGGAATTCAATGGAGGCCAAACGCTGCCGGTGTCTGAACTGGACTGGATCTGTTATCTTCTACAACTATCAACTTTGCAAATCAAACATAGAGATTCAAGTGTAGATCCAACCTCTGCTATTTTCTACCTTTTCTTTTAAGCCAAACACTGTGAGTTCTTAGTTTCTTTTATATTTAAATATTTAAAAGTAAACCTGATATGACCATAGTTTGGATTTGTCCATGTGCCTATATTATACTGGATCCATTGTAAATTGTGAACATATGACATTCTAAATTGGTTGTAACTTGGATCTAACTATCTATCTTCTCGGATCTATTGTAACTTCTACGACATTCTATGATGTGGATCTTGACCTTATTTGTGTTAGATCTATTTTTAACTATTGGATCTGAAATATGTGGACATCTAAATTATTAATCAGATCTAGTATATCACCTTGTACCTATCATATTAGATATAAACCAATTGGACATCTAAATTGTTAATTTAGATCTTATTATGCTTATTATGACATTATAGTTATGTTGTAATTAGTAAACTACCACAAGTTCATCAGATTTATGCTTATATGTCCACCTTATCACCATGTTGGTTTATGTTTATTCAATAGCATTCACCTTTGTCATATTCCCATCATTTTCCCCTTTTTATTGTTTATGACTAGGCTATTATCTAGCCTAGGCATACCGCAAATTATGAGAATGCGCTAGTTAGGGACGGGGGAAAATGTTAAAATTGGCATAATTTAAATCATGTTTATATGAATTGGACATATAATTCAATAATTGGGTAAATGGCATTAATACCTATAAAGGCATTTGTTTAATTAATTGATTAATAATGAATGCCTAGGATTACAATTAGAAATTGTAATTGCACTTATGACACGATGTTAGGTTGCATTAGTGGTGGAAACCTGCCAGACCCGACCGGCATATCCAGCAACCACTAATGTTGAACCTAATGTGAGGGGTCTAAGTGCGCAAATACGAGACGGGCTAGGACATGAGGTTAGGCCGAACTTGTGGAATAAGTCTACCCGGACCCGACCGACCAATCCAGCATTCACAAGTTGTAGGCCTAATGTGGGAGGTCTAGCCCATTATAAACCATAAATGGACATGGTAATAATTGAAATACTTAAGCTGGTAAAATCCATAAGGATTGTGTGAACATGAATAGGGGTTAAGTAAGCTTGGTTGAACAATGGGAGGGTTAAGTTAGTATATCTGAGTTGGGTGGGCAATATTTGATATAGGCCCACAAGACTTAATCGATAGGGGTTATATAAATAAAGACACCTTTTAGGGTAAATATAACCTTTGGAAAACCTAGTGGGGGATACAGGAAAGGGGAGAACTTGTATCATATTGTGTGGGACCCATTTCAGTCAGTAACCCGGAGTTGGCATCGAATAGAGTGCTCCGAACTAGGTCGGAGAAGGGACACGCTTACTGAACTAATTGTAAGAGATCCAGACGTAGAGGACGGTGTTGGCGGCGCAAACCTACCGGGCCACGTGCGTGCATGCGCCGGGCCGAAGGGGATAAGACGACCATGACACCTCCAGATATGGGGCTATGCATATCAGCGCGGCGTTGCCATTTTAGGACGTGATACATCCTACGGTGGGGCCGGCATAGGGTTTCTACCCGGGTTAGGGAGCCGATCGATTAAAGTAGTAGTTAGGATACATTTGGACATATGCCTAAGTCTACCACCTTATAGTGGAAGGGATCATCTCATTCTAGTTATACTAGTAATAGTGCAGAGTAATCATTAGAAGCGTATACATGTGACGGCCCGCCCCGCACCAGCCGGCATTTCCTCCGAAGATGCGCTGTACACATGCCCAACTAGCATGGAACGGTAGCCAAAGAAAGAAAAGAAGAGAATGAACTAATAAAGAACCTGTAGAATGTCTCACAGTGCATGGAACAAAATATAATAATAATATACTTGACATAAAACAGGTGAGACAGTGCATAAGCTGATAAGTAAAACCAACATCAACATCAAAGCAGCGGAAATCCAAATACAGCTTATTACAACTTTCCAAATTATTGTCTGTAAACAAAAGAAATAAAGGAAGGGTGCACTACTAATGCCCAAAGTAGTGACCAACAGTGACACAGGGAGAATATCTATATATAACATACGTGGAAGCCTCCTACTCGTCTCCGGTACAGCTACTCGTGCATCACTAGCTAACCTGTCTCCAGTCTGCTTGTGAGAGCACCCAGAGTAATAAGAAGAGACATAAAACTCTAGGTCAGACAAAAAGTCTGGTATGAGCGATAAGCAGCTAAACAGAACAATAACAGGTATACTAAACCATACCTGAACCTGAACCTGCAACCAAAGAGTTAGCACTACATACCGTACAATACTCTAAGGTGCCACTGAACAGATGGTGTAAAGATAACGTGGGTGGGGGCGTGCGTGTCATAGTAATGGCAAACAAGTCAACCATAGCAATCATCCTCACATCTCTCACTCAGTGCGTAAAGCATACGATGTCCACCACTGTCAATCACTAGACCCATCGAAGTAGTGACGGAGTTCGACTTGTACAACTACTGCTACTACCAAGCTTAACACATGGAGTCATGACCAAACCTTTACAAATGACCCTACTTCATTGATCTATAGCTCTTTAGTCGTACCTAGGCAACTGTGGCCCTGAATCTGTTCACATACTCCCTACACATAGTGATTTAAAGTTACAGACATCGACAACCCCTTAGCACATGTCCCGCAACAAAGCCCAATCATGAAGTTAACTCGTTGGTTCCCAATTGGATCCAGAGTACAAACTTCCCACTTGGACTACCTTTGCATCTCGGGTTTTGGTCGTCGCCTTCTTCTCCGTATCAGACTCCATTTCTTTGCTTCACTTTACTTCAAGTCATGGTTATCAGCTCCTCGGTTCGGATCATGAGACAGCCCCATCGGTTCGGTTTGGTACCCAAGTTCCATCTGGTCATGCTCCCTCACCCGGGTCAGTTCGTAACAATGCTCCATGCTCGTGCTCGTCATGTCAGGTGGGGCTCCCTGGTTGGATCGGGTCGGGCCTTCATTACCAATTCGGATCGGGGATCCTCAGACGCGAGCGGATCGGTCTTGGCCACCCCTGGCTGATTGGGTCGGGTCCCTCAAGCTTCCCCATGGTGCATCGGTTCGAGTCGGAGTGGCACACGAGAGGCGGATCTAGTCGGAAGCTCCTGGTGTGGGCGGCTCAGTTCGTGCTTCTATCTGATCCTATCGGTTCGGGTACTTTCCTGCACTTTATCCAGCAAGCTGTTTACGCCATTCGACGGCGTTTTCGACCAATCTAACACTTCTAGACAATCAAAAATCATACCATACAATCATAGCAACATGTATAATCATCCACAAACAGCAAAACAACGATCATACATGTAAAATGGATCAAAAATAACCAAAACCCCATATTTTCCCTTAAACATGTTTAGGCAAAACTAATGATATGATTAGAAAAACTTAATCAAATTATCCCAAATTTCTAACAGGGGTCTAAAACATTATTTTCGAATTTATAAATATTTTCCCAGAATTTTATCATGTTTAATTTCGTTAATCTTCACTAATTACCCTTAATCAACCGTAATTAGTGCAAAACTATGCAAATCACTCACATTGGCCACAAATAAAACCTTTAGAACTGAAATTCTTCCATTTGGGCACGAATAGCAATGCAACACACTAGCTCTACCTTGATTCTTGCACTAATCCGCCTTGATTTGATGTTGCTAAGCCTAATCCTTGGTTAAAAAGTGATTTGGTGGTGTTTTAGAGGTTGAAGGCCATTGTTAGGATTTCTACGAGGTAAGTGGCGGCTAGAAAACTGAAATAGAATGAAAACCTAACTCATTTCAGCCTCCCCATAACCCTAATCCCGAAATGGGTTATGGGCCCATTCACTAATCACCCTATTTGGCTCGGTTAAGCATTTTTTCGCCTCCCAAACCTTATTTCAGCCATATCTCTCAAAGGGTAAGTCCGTTTTTCACATGTGACCACTCTACGGAATTGTAAACCATCGTCCGGAGCCAATGGGAGTGGTTTTAGGTCAAAATTCCTTTCCAATCAAAAGTTATGGCCAAAACAAGATCAGCTAGGGGCAAAACGGTCATTTAAAAATCGGCAAAAATCATGAACATGGCCCAATAGTCGTCTCCCAAAGTTACATGACCACACGACTTCGTATGTGAAAGAAATGAATATTCTATGATCCTTCGATGCGTAGAATGCGGGTCGTTACACTCTCCCCCCTTAAGAAATTTCGTCCCCGAAATTCCTTAATCCAAAACATACCAAGGGTCCCGCATGCCTACCAATCATATATAACAACCAAACATGCAAAACAAACAAAATAACCTATCCTAGCACGCGGAAAGACTAAATCGAAACTGAAATCTTACCAGGCGAAGTGTTCTGGATACATCTTCCTAATGCTCTCCTCTTTCTCCCAAGTATAGTCATTCTCATTCTCGCCCCACTAAACTTTGACTAACTTCACCGCTTTCCTTCGAAGTTGCTTCGTATCGTTCCCAACAATACGCATAGGCTTGTGGTTCCCAACCGCCTCGGGTTCAACTTCGATATCATCCAACTGATCAGGTGAAATAGTCACATCTGGGTCGTGCACGAACTTCCTTAACTGGGAAACATGAAATACGTTGTGAACTCCTGCCATCTTCTCTGGTAATTCAACTTTGTTTGTCAAATTCCAATTTTCTCAAGAACTGGGAATGGACCAACAAATCTTGGTGCTAATTTGCCTCTCCTTCCAAATCGTATCACGCTCTTCAACAGAGAAATCTTGATAAACACCAAGTCGCCAATGGAGAACTTTAATTCTCTTCTCCTTTTATCGGCATAACTCTTCTGCCTATCTTGGGCAGGCTTCATTCGCTATTGGATAACCATAATCTTGTCTGAAGTTTCTCTTATCACATAGGGTCCAAGCACAAACTTCTCACCAGTTTCTACCCAACATGACGGTGAGTTGCACAGTCTTCCGTACGAAGCTTCAAACGGAGCCATACCAATACTGCATTGATAGCTATTAATATATGCAAACTCTACTAGATGCAAATAGTCATCCCATGATCCACCAAAATCCAATACACAGGCTCTCAAGAGGTCTTCTAATATATGATTCACCCTCTTTGTTTGACTATCGGTTTGAGGATGATATGCGGTACTGAGATGTAGTTCTGATCCTAACGCCTCTTGTAAGCTCTTCCAAAATGCACTAGTGAACAACGGATCTCGGTCACTCACAATGCCTCCGGGTATTCCATGAAATCTCACTACCCACTTTATATACTGTTCGGCTAACTTAACTGCCGTCCTATTTGACTTGACAGGTATAAATCTTGCACTCTTAGTTAATCGGTCCACAATCACCCAAATGCTATCATGGCCCGATCTAGTCTTTGGTAACCCATCAATGAAATCCATTGACACTTGTCCCCATTTCCATTCTAGAATTTCTAATGGTTGTAGTAAACCACTAGGCCTCTTTTGCTCAGCTTTAACTAGCTGGCAGTTCATGCATTTGGATATAAACTTCCCAATGTCTCTTTTCATCCCTTCCCAGTAGTAGGTCTGCTTCATGTCTTGGCACATCTTGTTACCACCGGGGTGTATAGTCAGTTTTGAGTGGTGACATTCTCTAAACACTTCATCTCTCAATCCATTGACATTGGGTACAACTAGTCTTCCATTCTTCCTAAGCCATCCATCTCGATCAATCCCATACTTGTTCATCTCTTCATTGATTCCCATCCCTAATTTTGAGATGATTTCCAATAGGTTAGGATCGTCCCTCTGACTGGAACCAATCCGCTCAATCAAAGTGGGTCTGATCATCAAACTTGCTAACATTTCTGGATCCAATTCGCACATTGGTCTGAAATCATACCCAGCGATGTAATCCAGTTGCTTCCATTCTAGAAACATAGCCCTTAAACTGGCATGTCTTCTACTCAATGCATCAGCCACCGCATTGCCTTTTCCTGGTGTATATGCAATGTCGAAATCATAGGAAGCTAAGAATTCTAACCATCTTTGCTATCGGAGATTTAGATCCTTTTGAGAGAAAAGATACTTTAACGATTTCTGATCGGTAAACAGCTCGAATCTTTCTCCCAAGAGATAATGTCTCCACATCTTAAGTGCAAACACAATCGCGGCCAATTCCAAATCATGGGTAGGGTATCTTTTCTCATGCGGTTTCAGTTCCCAGCTTGCATAAGCTACAACCCTACCTCCTTGCATCAATACAACACCTAGTCCGGTACCACATGCATCCGTATATACTGTCATCTCTTCATTCCCCTTAGGAATGACTAACACTGGTGCATATGTCAACTTTTCCTTTAGGCTCTTGAATACATTCTCGCACTTTTCATCCCAGACGAAAGCTTGATTCTTCTTGGTCAACTGAGTCAACGGTGCTGCTATCTTGGAGAAGTTTTGGATAAGCTTACGATAATATCCAGCTAACCCCAAGAAACTTCTTATGTCCATTGCATTCTTGGGGGTAGACTAATCTTCTACCGTAGTCACCTTCGTAGGATCCACGGCAATACCATTCTCTGAAACAACATGGACAAAGAATCTCACTTCCCTCTTCCAGAAGTGACACTTAGAAAAATTTGCTTTCAGTTTGTGTTTTCTTAACACCTCGATTACTATTCTTAAATGTTCCGTGTGTTCTTCCTCTGTCCTCAAATAGACCAAAATATCATCCACAAACGCAAGGACAAACTTATTCAACTGATCTTTGAATACCTTATTCATAAGATCCACAAAATATGCTGGGGCATTGGTCAGCCGGAATGGCATGACCAACCACTCATAAAATCCAGACGGCATCCGAAAGGCCGTTTTAGCTATACTCTCAGCTTCCACTCTAAGCTGATGAAATCCTATCGCGAGATCCAACTGGGAGAATACTCTCGCGCCACTCAACTGATCAAACAAATCACCTATCCACGGTAGAGGATACTTGTTCTTCCTCATCACTTTATTCAACTCATGATAGTCTACACACAAACGAAGGGAACCATCTGCCTTGGTAGCAAACACAATTGGTGCTCCCCATTCAGAAACACTCCTTCTGATAAATCCCTTCTTCAAAAGATCGCTGACCTGCACCCCGAGCTCTCGATGCTCCCTTGGTGCCATACGACGAAGTGGCATCACTATAGGCCTGACATCTTTTACTAAATCAATATGGAACTCAATCTCTCGGCGTGGTGGAAGCCCGGTCACTTCCTCGAAAACGTCCGGATACTGGCCAACCGTGGGCAAACCTGACAACTCACTATGCGGGATGTCGAGGGAATTTAGAAAACTAGCCATTACCCCATCACTGGGTAGACCATCAAACACTACCCTCTGCCCATCAACCGCTCTAGCTGTCACCAAAAGCCCTCACAGTCTACCACCACCACGTATCTTTGGAGCCAATCGACTCCCAAAATAATGCCAAACCCAGTAAATCCCAAAACAAAGCAATCACAAAAAAACATACATCCATGACTCGATAAGACAACATTACGACAAATCATGTTAAGGTTTGTCGAACTGCCTATCAGGTTCGTCACTACTAAAGGCCTATCGACAATCTCGGGTTCCAATCCGAACCTGTCTACCAGGTCACTAGATATGAAAGAACTGGAAGCCCCGGTATCAAACAAAACTCTAACAGGAACATCATAAACAGAAAGCATACCTTGAATAACGACATTCTTTCCCTTCTCCGCCACAGTTGGGGCATTCGACGAAGAAGGAATAGCATTAAGGGCATATGCATTCACCATCTGCTTTTCTTTAGGGTTTGCGAACAATTGTCCTTGTGATGTCCCACTTGGCCACAGTTGAAGCACTTCCTATCCGTTGGCTTGGCCCGACACTCCTTGGCATAGTGGCCCTTCTTACCATAGCTGAAGCACTCAACATCTTGCTTATTATTTTTCTTCTGGCCATCCTTGGTCCGATTCTGCTTTCTCTTATTCTGAGAACCATTCTTGCCTCCACCGCTTGCTTGCGGCTTTGGCTCCTCTGCAGATGCGACCTCAGTCTTCGACTTAGCGTAAAGACTCTCTGACCTCAATGCTTTCCCCACAATCGATTCAAACATATCATTGATGTGGTTAATAAGCCTTTCCCCCAAGTACTGATCCAAGCTAGTTATGAACTTCTCGTTCTTCTTCTCGGCAGTATCAATAAGAGATAACCCATACTTCGACAAAGTGTCGAATTCGGCAATATACTCTGAGACAGCTCAGCCATTCTGCTTGAGTTCCAAGAATTTCTTAAACAACACTGACTTCTGAGCGGCTGGAATGAACTTATCGCTAAAGCGAACCTTAAACTACTCCCAAGTAATCTGATCCTCGGGAGTAGCTGCCTTTATAACATTCCACTAATTCATTGCCTGTCCTTGTAGCTGACGGGATGCTAACCTTCTCTTCATCGCATCCTCGATACCCAAATCTTCGAAAATATGCTCGCAGCTATCCAACCAATCCTGAACATCCGTAGCCGATTCCGTTCTGTGGAACGGCTTCCCACCAAGACTAGTATAATCCTTATTCAGCTTGGCGAAATCGGCCCTAGGTGCTTACACTATTGGACCACCACCATTACCATCATTGGGAGCGGCCCTCTGAACATCTCTAAGCATCTCTCTCATGAGGTCAGTAAACATCGTCCTCATGTCAGCAGCATTCCCATTATTGGCTCCTCTACCGGCACCTCTTGCATATCAGCTCATTGTTCAATCTGTAAAGAGAAACGATTAACAATCTCCATAGTGGTGCTAGTGCAGTGCGACTTCATCCTTAGCTATACTAATAGTGTATATATATAGCTTTTGAAAACCAAAATAATCACAAATACGCACTCTCATATACGTATACTATCTCTCGCTGATGACTTCCCTAGGTTTACTACACAACCTAGAGCTCTGATACCAAGTGTGACGGCCCGCCCCGCACCAGTCAGCATTTCCTCCGAAGATGTGTTGTACACATGCCTAACTAGCACGGAATGGTCGCCAAAGAAAGGAAAGAAGAGAATGAACTAATAAAGAACCTGTAGAATGTCTCACGGTGCATGGAACAAAATATAATAATAATATACTTGACATAAAACAGGTGAGACGGTGCATAAGCTGATAAGTAAAACCAACATCAACATCAAAGCAGCGGAAATCCAAATACAGCTTATTACAACTTTCCAAATTACTGTCTCTAAACAAAAGAAATAAAGGAAGGGTGCGCAACAAATGCCCAAAGTAGTGACCAGCAACGACACAGGGAGAATATCTATATAATTCATACGTGGAAGCCTCCTGCTTGTCTCCGGTACAACTACTCGTGCATCACCAGCTAACCTGTCTCTAGTCTACTCGTGAGAGCACCCAGAGTAATAAGAAGAGACATAAAACTCTGGGTCAGACAAAAAGTTTGGTATGAGCGATAAGCAGCTAAACAGAACAATAACAGGTATACTAAACCATACCTGAACCTGGACCTGCAACCAAAGAGTTAGCACTACATACCGTACCATACTCTAAGGTGCCACTGAACATATGGTGTAAAGATAACGGGGGTGGGGGCGTGCATGTCATAGTAATTGCAAACAAGTCAACCATAACAATCATCCTCACATTTCTCACTCAGTGCGTAAAGCATACGATGTCCACCACTGTCAATCACTAGACCCATCGAAGTAGTGACGGAGTTCAACTTATACAACTACTGGTACTACCAAGCTCACCACATGGAGTCATGACCAAACCATTACAAATGACCCTACTTCATTGGTCTATAGCTCTTTAGTCGTACCTAGGCCACTATGGCCCTGAATCCGTTCACATACTCCCTACACATAGTGATTCAAAGTTACAAACATCGAAAATCCCTTAGCACACGTACCGCAGCAAAGCCCAATCATGAAGTTAACTCGTTGGTTCCCAACTAGATCCAGAGTACAAACTTCCCACTTGGACTACCTTTGCATCTCAGGTTTTGGTGGTCACCTTCATCTCCGGATCGGACTCCATTTCTTTGCTTCACTTTGCTTCAAAGTCGTGGTCATCAACTCCTCGGTTCGGATCGTGAGTCAACCCCCATCGGTTCGGTTCGGTGCCCAAGTTCCATCGGGTCATGCTCACTCGCCTGGGTCGGTTCGTAACAATGCTCCAGGCTCGTGCTCGTCATGTCAGGTGGAAGGCTCCTTGGTCGGATCGGGTCGGGCCTTCATTACCAATTCGGATCGGGGATCCTCAAATGCGAGCGGATCGGTCTTGGTCACCCTAGGCGGATCGGGTTGGGTTCCTCAAGCTTCTCCTTGGTGCATCGGTTCGAGTCGGAGTGGCATACGAGAGGCGGATCGGGTCGGAAGCTCCTAGTGTGGGCGGTTCGGTTCGTGCTTCTATCCGATCCGATCGGTTTGGGTACTTTCCTGCACTTTGTCCAGCAAGCTTTTTACGCCATTCGATGGCGTTTTCGACCAATCTAACACTTCTAGACAATCACAAATCATACCATACAGTCATAGCAACATGTATAATCATCCACAAACAGTAAAACAACAATCATAGCATGTAAAATGGATCAAACATACCCAAAACCTCATATTTTCCCTTAAACATGTTTACGCAAAACTAATGATATGATTAGCAAAACTTAATCAAATTAACCCTAATTTCTAACAGAGGTCTAAAACATTATTTTCGAATTTATAAATATTTTCCCAGAATTTTATCATGTTTAATTTCGTTAATCTTCACTAATTACCCTTAATCAACCGTAATTAGTGCAAAACTATGCAAATCACTCACCTTGGCCACAAATAAAACCTTTAGAACTAAAACTCTACTGTTTGGGCGCGAATACCAATGCAACACAATAGCTCTACCTCAATTCTTATGCTAATCCGCCTTGATTTGATGTTGCTAAGCCTAATCCTTGTTTAGAAAGTGATTTGGAGGTGTTTTAGAGGTTGGAGGCCATTGTTAGGGTTTCTAAGAGGTAAGTGGCGGCTAGAAAACTGAAATAGAATGAAAACCTAACTCATTTCAGCCTCCCCATAACCCTAATCCCGAAATGGGTTATGGGCCCATTCACTAATCACCCTATTTGGCCCAGTTAAGCATTTTTTCACCTCCCAAACCTTATTTCAGCCATATCTCTCAAACGGTAAGTCCGTTTTTCACATGTGACCACTCTACGGAATCGTAAACCATCATCCAGAGCCAATGGGAGTGGGTTCAGGTCAAATTCCTTCCCAATCAAAAGTTATGTCCAAAACAAGATCAGCTAGGAGAAAAACGGTCATTTAAAAATTGGCAAAATTCATGAACATGGGAAATGACCCCAATAGTCATCTCCCAAAGTTACATGACCACACAACTTCATATGTGAAAGAAATGAATATTCTACGATCCTTCGATGCGTAGAATGCGGGTCGTTACAATACACCTTGTCATGTCCATCTTGTCATACCTGCCCTTTTGTAGTTGTCTCTCTCTTATCCACTATATATGCCTGTCATGCTACTTTTATTTATTTACTTGCTAAAAGTAACTAGACTCGCCAGACTTTATGTCTGACCCTTTTTGTTTCCTCTTCTTTCTTCCGTCCCTCCCCCCTCCAAGGTTCTCAGGGCGAGGACACTCAGGCTTAATCAGGACTCAGTTATCATCTTATTAGGAGCTGCTTTCGAAGTATGGCTCAAGTTCTTATCTCTACTATGGCTTTGTCTCTTTTTGGGGGATTATGTTTTCTTTTAAGTATTTATGTACTCTAATGGTAACAAAAAGAAGTTATATTGTGGTAACGAGTTTTATGTAGTTTTCAGACTCATGGTATTTTGACCACGATGCTAAGTTTTATACTTGAAATAAAATTTTAAATTCCGCTGTTGCTTTTATATCTATCTTGTAATATTTCTGTTTTGTTCACTTATAACGCTTCACAAAACTTAATGCATTCCCTTTGTGAGTGACATTAACGGACGTGGGGTGTCACACTTGGTATCAGAGCTGAAGGTTGCTAGATTAGGTAAAAGTTATTTTCAAAAATGGGTTTTAAAAGAAAGCATTTTCAAAAAGAAAAGTTTGTTTTGAAAAACATTCCCCAAGAAGCCATATGTAATATCTTTAGATCCTTTGTCTGGATCTCTTCCTTTTCCTTTTCAGCATGTCTGGGGAACCTAACATTCCAGAGGGCGTTGCGATACCCGGATGGTTTTGTAGGTATCTGGAGACCACGGCGCCTGCCGAAGGACAAGAAATTGTTCCTCCCTAGCTGCATCAGTATTTCCTCCTCCTCCTCCTCCTCCAAGAGCAGATAATTTCAATAAGATCTGCAAAGACTTCCGAGCTATGGGAGGGAAGCCATTCCATGGGAAAGAGACATTCGTAGAAGCGCAGAATTGGCTCAAGGAGACCGAGGACTTGTTTGTAATCTTTAAAATAGAGGATAGAAGGAAGATTCAGTTAGCTGCTTGGCTACTGAAAGTTGAAGCCTCGTTCTGGTAGGAAGTCACCCAAGCTGACGTCCGTTGGAAACATGAGAAGAGTTTAGACAAAGATTTGAAATGAAATTTCTTTCCCAAGCCGAGAGAATCCTGCAGATGGAGAGGTTCTTGGCACCCAAACAAGGGAATATGACTGTTAAAGAATATGTGAACAAATTCAACCAGCTAGCAAGGTTTGGGTTGGAACTGGTGGATACTCCGCATAAGAAGGCTTTGCGGTTTGCTAAAGGGATAAATGAACTCCCCCTTCATGGGTTAGCCATGTCTCATATTCTAATGGGAGCCACTTTTTAAAAGTTTGTCGAGATGGCCCTAATGCATGAGGAAGACAAGGGAGAAAAGAAGGAAGTAAAGACTGGGGAAACAACGCAAAATAAGAAGGTGTGGCCCAAGAAGGGGCAACAGCAGCAACAACAACAACATCAGAAGAAAAGTGGAAAAGAATGACGAGGCCAAGGATAAGAGGAAATGTCACAGTTGTGGGAAAGAAGAAGAATTCTTTCTTCAATTGCGAAGAGGTCGGACACTTTACAGGGAGTGCCCGAAGAAACAAGGACAAGGTCAGAGGACTGGAACTTCTGGAGGGCAGGTGCATGCTCTCGCAATCAGTGCTCCTAATAGAGGTAGACAAATTTTTGTGGAAGGTTTAATTTCTCTTTCCAGTCATCCTATTAGAACACTTTTTGATCTAGCGCTTCACATTCATTTATATCTACTTTTGTGGTTGAATCTCTGCATTTAATTACTAGTATGGTAGTGGATCCCGCAGTTGTCTCAAACCCCATTGGTATTTCGGCTCATTTATCTATGATTTGTCGAGGCTTGAGAATATTTGTGTTAGGTGTTGAATTTGGATGCGACGCGTATGTGCTCGAGTTCATGGGCTATGGGTTGATTCCAGAGATGGATTGGCTGACCACGTATGGTGTCGTTCTAGATTGTGAGAGGAGGGTCGTTAGACTTTTATCTTGTCATCGGAGGACCCTCGAGATTTCTTGTGACCTCCAAGGGTCTGTTATGCTTAGTTTCTTGGAGTCTCTAGATGCATCTATAGATGATTTGCAATCTGTTCCAGTAGTTCGAGATTATTCTGATGTTTTTGATGAGGTACGGGGTTTACCACCGAGGCGTGAGATCGATTTCGGTATATATTTGGTGGACAATGCAAAGCCAGTTTCATTGCCTGTGCACTATATGGCTCCAAGGGAAAGGATGGAACTTAGCAAACAAGTAGGGGAGCTATTTGAAAAAGGGTTTATTAGGCGAAGCATATCTGAATGGGGTGCTCCAGTAGTATTCGCAACTAAGGCGGATGGTTCGCTTCGCTTGTGTATGGACTACTGAGAATTAAATACGCTCACCAAGAAGAACAAGCACCCACTTCCGAGGATAGACGACTTGTTTAACCAACTTGTTGGTGCCTCGGTATTTTCTCAGTTAGACTTGGCCACGGGATTTCATCAGTTGAGGGTGGCTGAGGACATCATAGATAAGACCGCTTTTAGAACTCCGGGTGGTTTCTTCGAATGGCTAGTTATACCTTTTGGGTTGACAAATGCATCCGCCTATTTTGTTGATTTTATAAGTAGGGTGTTTCGGGAATTCCTAAATAAATTTGTCGCGGTCTTTATTGATGATATCTTGATCTTTTCCAAAAGCGAAGAAGAGCATGCCCAACACTTGAGAGAAGTTTTGGAAACTCTCCGTGCGCATCAGCTTAAGGCGAAGTTCTCTAAATGCCATTTTCGAGAAATGTGGTGACATTCTAAGGGCATGTGGCCTCCAAAGAAGGGATAGCTGTGGATCTAGCTAAGGTGGTTGAAGTGCAAGATTGGCAGATTCCTAAAAATGCAACCGAGGTGAGAAGCTTTCTTGGGTTGGCAGGCTATTATAGGAAGTTCATTAAGGACTTCACGAAGATATCAGCCTCTCTCACCAGGCTAACAAAGAAGAACTTGGCATTCTTATGGGATATAGATTGTGATGTTGCTTTCCAACGACTGAAGAGGTCTATGACAACAGCCCCAGTCTTGACTTTGCCTGATGGAAGTAAAGTGTTTACCGTTTACACTGATGCATATGGTACAGGGCTTGAAGCAGTTTTGATGCAAGAAGGGAAATTAGTGTGTTACGGGGGTAGATAGTTAAGACTTCATGAGAAGAACTACTCCACCCATGATCTAGAGCTTGCTGCATAGTATTCGCACTTAAGATGTGGCGACATTATTTACTTGGAGAGAAGTTCGAGTTATACACTGATCATAAATCTCTCAAGTACTTGTTCTAGCAGAAGGATCTTAATTTAAGGCAACAACGGTGGATTGAGTTCCTAGCTTCTTATGATTTTGAGATTGCTTATACCCCTGGCAATGGTAATGTGGTGGAAGATGCACTAAGTAGGCAGAGGATGGCTTTAAGTCCTCTATTTGTGGAGAGGATGAACTTGGAATTCATCTCAACTTTTAATTTTAGACCCTCCATTGAGATTTTGCCTGATTTGTTCGCATCATTAGAGATATGACCAACTCTTATGGATCAGATAGGAGCTTTGCAGTAAAGTGACCCACAGTTTTTAGACATCATGGGTAGGCTCAGAAAAGGGGAGACTTCTAGTCACCTCAGTAGATATTCCATAGATGAAAAGGGGTGGTTGCGGCGAGATGGAAGGCTTTATGTTCCTCAAACTGGAAGTTTGATAAAGGCAGTCCTAGAGGAAGCCCACCATTCTAAGATGACTATTCATCCAGGCGGTGATAAGATGTATAGAGACATGAAGCAGGTTTTCTTTTGGACTGGGACGAAGAAAGATACGGCAAAGTTTGTTTCTCAATGTTTAGTTTGCCAGCAAGTTAAAGTTGAGCAAAAGAAGCCCAGTGGCCTACTTCATCCTTTGGAGGTCCCTCAGTGGAAATGGTAGAGCGTCTCTGTGGATTTCATAGATGGTTTGCCTAGATCGAAGAAAGGCAACACTAGTATCTAGGTTGTGGTGTATAGACTCACTAAGAGCGCTCACTTTATTCCAGTTAAGAGTAAGAGGACGGCATCATGGTTGGCATCAATTCATGACCGATAGATAGTTCGTCTTCATGTAGTGCCTTCCAGCATCGTAAGCGATCGTGACCCCATCTTTACTAGTGAATTTTGGAGGAGCTTGCAAGAAGCATTAGGTACACAGTTATGTTTGAGCACCGTTTATCATCCTCAGAGCGATGGGCAGACGAAGAGGGTGAATAGAGTTCTAGAAGATCTTTTAAGGCCATGTATCCTTGACTTAGGAGGGACTTGGGAAGAGCATCTTCCATTAGTGGAGTTTGCATACAACAACAGTTATCAACCTAGCATCGGCATGGCACACCCTTCGAAGCATTGTACGGACGACCCTGTATATCGCCAACTTGTTGGTGGGAATCTACAGAAAGATCATTGCTTGGACCGGATATGGTCAGAGAAACATCTGAGAAGGTTGACCATATTCGATGGTGAATGAAGACGACTCAAGATAGACTGAAGTCCTATGCAGACAAGAGAAGGACTGACATCGAATTTGAAGTGGGAAATTTAGTGTTTATTAAAGTATCTCTTCTGAGGAATGTGGTTCGCTTCGGATCGGTGGGGAAGTTAGCACCCAGATTTGTAGGACCAATTCCCATAACCGAGAGGATTGGCCAAATGGCCTATAAAGTAAAGCTCCCAGAAAATATATCTGATGTTCATGATGTTTTCCATGTTTCTCATCTGAGGAAGTGTTTGAATGACATCGCGAAAGTAGTTGAGCTAAGTATCTTGGAAGAAGTGGAAGTGGAATGGGAGGCGACAGTCCGACGAGTTCCTACCCGCATTCTTGGAGCAGAAGTTAAGAAGTGTAACACCCCGAATTTCGGTTAATGCTAAAATTCACAAATTAAAGAATAACTAATCCCAGATGTGGGAATTAGGGGAAACGGGTTGCACCATTGCGTTCGTCTCGGAAAAATACGCGAAATAGAGTCTGAGTTTTCGAAAATCGGAGTCCGTATGAAGAAGATATGGACGAACGAAGTTAGGCAGAAAAACCGAAAACTAGCCAGAATGCACTGGCGCACTTGTGAAGTGCGCCAACACAAAAATGCACTGGCGCACTTGTGAAGTGCGCCAACACATTTTTACACTGGCGCACTTGGGAAGTGCACCCATGTCGGGACAGGAAACCTGCACAGTTTCTAGAGAGTTCTGTGGTTGGGTGCACCAGTTTGGGGTTTGGGCTTGGTCTTAGGGCTGGTTTCTGGAAGGTTCCGAAATCTAAGGGTCCTAATCTAATTTAGGGTTAATCTAAGGGCCTAAAACACTTGCCTAATCCTATAAATAAGACCCTAAGCTAGCCCTAAATGGTCATAATCCTATCTCCTAACTAAACTATGCCAAAATTTTCTATGATCATGGCCTCCACTCAAAACCCTAGCCTCCATCCTATTTCTAAACTATTTCTATGAAGGCTTTCATGTGCATACAAGCATCTTTGAGTTGTATGAGTGATCATTGGCTTGCATTCATCATCAAGTTGCAAGCTTTATGTTCAAGGCTAGAGTTTTTGGGTGATTTGTGGCAAGGGTTTGCTTATTGGAGTTTAGTGGTGAGTTTCTATAGACTTAACAATCAATTGTTAAATTGATTATGATAGGATATGATAAGATATGGCTATGTTTGTGGAATCAATGTGTTTATGCAAGTTTAGTATAGTGTATGTTGTGTGCTATATGCAAGTTTAATGCTATGTTTTATGATGCAAAACACTATGTTGAACATTGATTCATATGTAACATGTTATGCAAGCTATATGGGAGATTATATGCAAGTCTATATGTAACATGTTATGCAAGTTATGATACATATTCATATGCAAGTTATGATGCAAGTTCATATGCAAGTTATGATACATGTTCATATGCAAGTTATGATGCAAGTTCATATGCAAGTTATGATGCAAGTTCATATGCAAGTTTATGTGCAAGTTCATATGCAAGTTGTCTCTTTTATGATATGCATAATGCAAGTTTGGGTTAAATACTAGTTGGGTTTAATGTATGTTCATATATGCAAGTTGACACCTTTTGAACCCATGATAAAGTTACATGCTATGTTGGCTAAACCCATGACATTTGTGATGAATCTTCCCTTTTATTATGTCACGTTACGAGAACGAATTACGTAGGGAACGATGGGGTTAATATGCATGTTAATAAAATGATGTGGAATGGGTATGCTTAAGAGTAACATAAATTAAATGGACATAATTGGGAATTTACCTATTGAGTTAGGTCTACCCATATTATGGAGTTGGGAATTTACCTATTGAGTTAGGTCTACCCATACTACGGAGTTGGGAATTTACCTATTGAGTTAGGTCTACCCATATTCTGGAAAACATGATTAATTAATTAGGGATAATTAATATAAATTATGAGGGTGATTAATTAGGTGTAATTAATCGACTAAGACACGAGGTTGGACTCATTTGTAGCGTAAAACTGCCCGGACCCAACCGGCTTAACCAGTTGCTACAAATGTTAGCCCAATGCGAGAGGTCTTAGGCACAAATTAAATACGTGATTAAAGTAAAGACACGAGGTTAGACCCTTTTTATGACGTAAGGCTGCCCGGACCCAACCGGCATATCCAGCAGTCATAAAAGACGGTCTAATGTGAGAGGTCTTTATGAGGTCATGATCTTAATTAATTAATTAAGAAACACTTAACCAAACATGTTTTACTTTCCGCTGAAATGAAATGATGTTTTAAATTCTCAAGTATTACTTATATCTGTCTTGTTGTAATTTTTCTGTTCTATATTCACTTAAAATACTCCACCGATGTTATGGCATTCCCTTAGTGAGTGACCGTAGCGGGTGTGGGGTGTTACAAGAAGCTGCGCAACAAAGAAATCAAGTTGATAGAGGTTCAATGGAGAGATAACACAGAGGATGCGACTTGGGAGACCGAAGACAAGATCCATGCTTCGTACCCTTTCCTTTTCGAGGGTACGTTCTTAACTCCTTTTCCAGAGTTTATCTATGCTTTTTTCTATCATTTGAATATGTCCTATCAATAGTATTCTCGACCTTTAGATAGGAACCCTATGGATGTAAACATGTGTTAGAGACATGTTATGTTTGATGGATGCAAGTGGATGAAAGTGGTTGCTAGTAGCTGCCTGTGGATGCATATACACACATTAGGCACTAGATCGGCTCAATCACTCTCATATTGCACATGGATGTGTGTGCATTTTCTTTCTTTTAATGGATAGAAATGGATGTATTAGCATATGGATGTTGCATTTGGACGAATGAGTGTGCATACATATAGAACTCACATGGTATAATAGGATTATTTGCATACATATTGGATACATGACACTAAAATGCATTGCATTAAGGAGGTCAACTGAATCAGTAGATCGCCTGATCTTGTCATTAGTATTAGGACATATACACACACCTTTGAATATATTATTATAAGCATTAGATGTCTTCAAGGACAATGGATGCCAGAGATTGATGGGTGAGTAGATGGATGATGGATGGTAGGATATGCATTCTTCTCAACTTGGAGATTTCGGGGACACCAGGATCGACCCCCCTAAGGGGGTGTCGACCCTTTTATAGAGTTGTTGATACCCCTAAGGCTGACGTGGCAGTCGGTTTCTGGAGGGTAAAAACTATATATACGGGTCCATTTCTCTTGTTTTCTTCATTGGAATTCAATGAAGGCCAAACGCTGCCGGTGTATGAACTAAACTGGATCCGTTATCTTCTACAACTATCAACTTTGCAAATCAAACTTAGTGTTTCAAGTGTAGATCCAACCTCTGTTATTTTCTACCTTTTCTTTTAAGCCAAAAACTGTGAGTTCTTAGTTGCTTTTAGATTTAAATATTTAAAAGTAAACCTGATATGACTATAGTTTGGATTTGTTCATGTGCCTATATTATACTAGATCTATTGTAAATTGTGAACATATGACATTCTAAATTGGTTGTAACTTGGACCTAAATCTCTATCTTGTCGGATCTATTTTAAATTCTATGACATTCTATGATGTGGATCTTGACCTTATTTGTGTTAGATCTATTTTTAACTATTGGATCTGAATTATGTGGACATCTAAATTATTAATTAGATCTAGTTTATCACCTTGTGCCTATCATATTAGATCTAAACCAGTTGGACATCTAAATTGTTAATTTAGATCTTATTATGCTTGTTATGACATCATAGTTATGTTGGAATTAGTAAATTGCCACGAGTTCATCAGATTTATGCTTATATGTCCACCTTATCACCATGCTAGTTTATGTTTATGCCAGAACAATCACCTTTGTCATATTCCCATCATTTTCCCTTTTTATTGTTTATGATTTTGCTATTATCTGACCTAGGCATGCCGCAAATTATGTGAATGCGCTAGTTAGGGAACGAGGGAAAAAGGTTAGAATTGGCATAATTTAAATGATGTTTATATGAATTGGACATATAATTCAATAATTGGGTAAATAAGCATTAACATCTATAAAGGCATAGGTTTAATTAATTGATTAATAATGAATGCCTAGGATTACAATTAGAATTTTTAATTGCACTTATGACACAAGGTTAGGTTGCATTAGTGGTGGAAGCCTGCCCGGACCCGGCCGGCAAATCCCGCAACCGCTAATGTTGAACCTAATGTGAGGGGTCTAAGTGCACAAATATGAGACGGACTAAGACACGAGGTTAGGCCCAACTTGTGGAATAACTCTGCCCGGACCCGATCGGCCTATCCAGCATCCACAATTTATAGGCCTAATATGGGAAGTCTAGCCCATTATAAACCATAAATGGACATGGTAATAATTGAAATACTTAACCTAGTAAAATCCATAGGGATTGTGTGAACATGAATAGGGGTTAATTAAGTTTGGTTTAACAATGGGAGGGTAAAGTTAATATATCTGAGTTGGGTGGGTAATATTTGATATAGGCCCACAAGACTTAACCGATTGGGGTTATATAGGTAAAGACACCTTTTAGGGTAAATATAACCTGTGGAAAACCTAGTGGGGGATATAAGACAAGGGGGGACCTTTATCATATTGTGTGGAACCCATTTCACTCAGTAACCCGGAGTTGGTATCGAATAGAGTACTCCAAACTAGGTCGGAGGAGGGACACGCTTACTGAACTGATTGTAAGAGATCCAGACGTAGAGGACGGTGTTGGCGGTGCAAACAGACGGGGCCATGTGCGTGCATGAGCCGTGCCGAAGCGGATAGGACGATCGTGACACCTGTAGATATAATGATGTGCATATCAGCGAGGGGTTGCCGCTTTAGGACGTGATACGTCCTACGGTGGGGCCGGCACAGAGTATCTACGCGGGTTAGGGAGCCGATCGATTAGGGTAGTAGTTAGGATACATTTGGACGAATGACTAAGTCTACCACCTTTTAGTGGAAGGGATCATCACATTCTGGTTATACTAGTAATAGTGAAGAGTAATCATTAGAAGCTTATACACCTTGTCATGTCCATCTTGTCATACCAACCTTTTGGAATTTGTCTCTCTCTTATCCACTGTATTTGCATGTCATGCTACTTTATTTATTTACTTTTTAAAAGTAACTAAACTCGCCAGACTTTATGATTGACCCTTTGTGTTTCCTCTTCTTTCTTCCGTCCCCCCCAAAGGTTCTTAGGGCGGGGACACTCAGGTTTAATCAGGACTCAGTTATCATCTTGCTTGGAGCTGCTATCGAAGTATGGCTCAAGTTCTTATCTCTACTATGGCCTTGTCTCTTTTTAGGAGATTATGTTTTCTTTTATGTATTTATGTACTATGACTGTAAAAGACAGAAGTTATATTGTGGTAACGAGTTTTATGTAGTTTTCAAACTTATGGTATTTTGACCACGATGTTTTGTTTTATGTTTGAAATAAAATTTTAAATTCTGTTGTTGCTTTTATATTTGTCTTGTAATATTTCTGTTCTGTTTACTTATAACGCTTCACGAAACTTAATGCATTCCCTTTGTGAGTGACATTAACGGACATGGGGTGTCACAGTAAATATCTAGGTTAAATATGGTATTGAATGATATTCTCCTTCATTCCAGTTCTTATAACTGCACAGGCTAGTTTTGGGTTGTTAATAAGTCAAGAATAAGAAATTAGTGAGTTATTTTACTTTTCTAGAAATGAAAGGCAAATTTCACCAAACGACTTTTTCCATGATATTGTCTGATCGGCTGTCGTAATGTTGATTAGCTTGTGTTGGTAGTTAATTTGGACGTGAAATAAATAAGTCTAAACCATCTTGCTTGTAAACGAAGAAGCACTTCTATTTTGGATGTTTCATTCATAAATGCATATATTTACGAATTCAAAGGATGCAATTCATCACACATGAAACCAGTTGAAATGCATTCAGGTCTGTCAAATATAAAACTCATGTAACTATAGATTATGTTCATGCAGCGGAATGTACCTCATTAATTTCCAAAGTTTTGGATAAATCTGAAGGATGGGAAAACATTATACCATCAACTACTAGCAGGGTTGGATTGGTTCATAGCATCGTAGTTGGCTTCCTATTTATTAAGTTCCTAACTTTGTTTTGACAAAACTGAACATATGCCTGTTTACTTTTTCAGCAAGAGATATCATAAAATAGCTAACAAAAGTTGAAACAAAGTTAAAAATGCTTTAAGGGTACAACATTCAAACTGAAATGCAACATTCAGGGGATTATTCCATAAGCTGAAAGCAAAAAATAAAATGTTGCATTCAAACAACCGTAGTAAAACTACATTAAAATTATATTAAACATACTATTATATTCCAGCAAAACAGTGCCGAGCATATTACCCATTTTACATGCCGTTAATGGGATCCAAAGATAGCTTTCTCCATCTACATATGATGTAAACAAAGTTAAAAGTAGTAAACATGCATGAGTACATAAAATTGTATAATATAATAGTTCTTTTACCCGCTTCTAATTGTTCCATGTTACTTAAATCTTCTCCTAGATCAATTTTACTCGCAGAAAAAGAGGTACGCAACCAATCTTCTATACAAATAAGAGACTGAACTATTCTAGGTGCGAGTGAACTTTTAAATGGATTAAGAACACGTCCATTGGTGCTGAATGCAGATTTGGAAGCTACCGTTGATATAGGACTGACTAAAAGATCACAAGCCGTTCTTGAAAGGATGAGGAACCTTAAACTATTAACCTTCCAATATTCTAATATGTCGAGCTCCTTGCAATCTCTTTCCTTCATTCATATATTTCTTTAATTCGGATCTATTTACTCCAAAGTTATCTAATGCTTTTAACCTTTTAAACGTGCTCTCAAATCTATCACATCTTCATCATTCTTAGCATTTTCTACCTCATTAGTTTGACTGAGACTTCCATATTTTGATTTGTACTCATTGAATAACTGCCATGTTTTGTAACTGAATGTCATTTCTCAGTCGCATCTTATCCAAACTTTCAAGTACTTCACTAATTTCATGCAAATGAAGATTACTAGTAATATATGAAGAGCAAGATATGTGTAGTGTGAGTTTATATAATCTACAAAGAAATCCACATAATTTTCGAGCATTTTCCCAATCGAACTCTGAGGCACCCCTCCTCCTTTTTCTAAATCACTCCTATAGAACCGGTCTTTAATATCAAATCTTTCAAAAGCTTGTTTGTATTGTTGTGTTGTATTAAGCATCAAATATGTGGAATTCCATCTAATTGGTACATCTAAATATGAGCCACTTTTATATTCTAGTTTTTCAAGTAAAACACAATGTTTGAATTTTTCAAACCTAGTTGGAGAATGTTTAACATATCTAATTGTTGCTCTTATACGTGATATAGATTCTCCAACCTCTTTAAGATATTCATTCATAGTTAAATTTATAATATGAGCAATACAACGCATGTGCAAATACTTTCCTTCTAAAACAGTTTCTTTCAAATTATTGAATCCATGTTTCAAGTAAGCAATCATAGCATCATTTGAGTTGGCATTATCAATGGTAATAGTAAATATTTTGTCAATACCCCAATCCACCAAACAACTTTCCACTTCTTTACCCAAATTTTCACCTCTATAACTAGATATCGGGCAAAAAAAAAATTGTTTCCATTTACGTTAATCCAATAAGTAGTTAGGCTAATATAATTGACTCGTTGTATTGAAGTCCATGTATCAGTAGTGAGACATACATATTGAGACGAGTCATGTAATATTGATTTAAATTTAGCTTTTTCTTCAAGAAATATCTCATAGCAATCTCTTTAAATAGTAAATCTTGTTGGTCGACGAAACTGAGGTCCAATTGCAACTAATAACAAATTTTTAAAACCAACGCCTTCAATTGACTTAAATGGAAGCTCATCTAGAATATAATAATATTATATTGCTTTTCTAATCTCGTTCACATCAAATTTCCATGTTTTCAAGGATCCACCAATACCGTTTTCTCCCATATTAAAATTTAAGCCTGAGTTGCATCTTTATTACAAGCAAAATCCTTACAAACGGAAATATATAATTTTTTTAACTTGACATGTGATTTTTATTTGTATCAAAATAGTACTGTTTTTTTTACAGTAATTGCAGCGAATTTTAGGTATACCTTCATCGTCTATGAATGAAGTGAAGTGACCCCATACTTTTGGTCTTTTCCTAAGAGGTTTCCTCCTTGTTCCAGGTTTATTTTGAGAACCAATGGTTGAATTGTTTGCCAAAAGTAGCTTCATGGTTTATTTCTTCAAAATAGCATATGCAATATTTGTACAAATTTTATAAAGAAAAAATTTAAAAAAAAATGTGCAATATTTTTTATTATCTGAATATAAATTACATTGCTGAAATCATAAAAAAAGGCCAAAGGAGACTTACTTCTACGTCTTTTTGGGTTTGAAGTTGGAGCTACAGAATCGTTTGTAGTTGGATCAAATGCTGAAGGCGAGATTTGTCGTGCCGACATGTTATTTTCCCCTTTGTGAAACTAAAAAATAGAATAACATTGAATAAGAAAATACAGATAACATTGAAAAACTTTTTTTCTACAAGGTCAAATTCAGTGAACTATTAAAATTCAGACTATTTGGCAGTCGGTACAAAACTACAAGCTACAATTTCAAAATTGACTATGGGAATTCAAGAAAGAAAAACTGTTGTTCAATGATCATTTTGGTTTTAAATATCCGAAATTGATATTGCCTCTCATCATTTCACATTACTTCAGGTTTGGAGTGTGCATGACCATTTAATACATTTACAGTATTTATTCATTTCATTTTGGAGTTTGCATTGGGTAACTTTGATATTTGAATTGTTACATGTTCGAAATATGATTTTCAGTTTATGCCTTCTCCAGAAATCACCGCATATGATTCAATAAATACTTGTTCAATATTACATGTTAAAAGAGATTGCTATTATATTACATTAAGTATATATGATTCAAAAAAATCATATGTATACTATGTGGAATTTGTTTTCAAACATATTACAATACATGATTCAAGAAATCATATTTACTACTATTGTAAATCTTCTCCAGAAATTGCTTATATATTACATTATGTGATTCAAAAAATTGTCTTCAATTGAGTAGTTAGGCACATACGGGTCAAGAAATACATGTTGAAGATAAACTTCACCAAGCAATTTCTTACCTATGTGAATCAGTGAAAGCGGCCCTGAATTGATATATAACGAAGGCAAAAACTGCAAGACTCGAAATACGGTTGTGAACTGGTCACTAGAAGGCACAAACCCATGTGAGCTCTATAACCGCAGACCCAGGCAGAGGCGATTTTGGAACTTCGAGCACGATTTTGGAATTAGGGTTTTAATATATGCAAAATTTGAACTCGAATTTGGAAGTGGGTGGGTACCGATATGATTGGATTTATGGATCGGGAGGAACCGATGAGAGCAGTTGAATTGGGGAAGAAGATTTAAAGATAAAAAGAAATTCTGAACTTTGGCCATAAATATGTAGATGGTTCTTCATTTGAATGAATTGTTGTACGCTTCAAACTCTTCAATAATAATGAAAGTTGGAGCTTGGAAGATGTAAAAAAATGAAAGGTTGCCAAAAAATGATAAGAAAGAACAAGCAAAATATTTCTTAACTTTTACAACTTCGGCCAGCTCGGTTGGGCCAAACTCTATTTGTTTAAGTCCAAAACCAACCAGTAAACCAAAGCTAACCAAAAATAAAAACCAAACCCGACCGATCTGCAAAGACAACCACACCAAACTGACCAAATTAATTTGGTTCAGCTGATTAATTTGGATTGAACCAAAGTATACTCACCCCTAGTAACACTCCACACCCCTTAATGTTACCTATGTGAGGATTTTGTTAAAGAGTATGAAGCGTATAGGTATAATATTAGATTACAGAGACTAAAATTTACAAGATAACATATGAAAACACAACGGAATTTTGAACTTAATTTAAAAAAGAGCATAACTGTTATTACATCTTAAAATGTAATTCATCATAAAACCCACAATTGGCTTTTGAAAACCAAACATAATCCGAGTAATGTATAAAAACCCTCTCAACATCAAAAACAAAAGCAAGTCAAACGTGGAACAATATATGAACAAGATGAAAGTTAGTCAACCAGAAATCTCTAATAAGCCAAGCTAAGCCAAGACTCTATCAGGATAAGATCCTTCGTCCTGAGAACTTGGAGGGTAAAGAAGAGAGAAGGAAGAAAGGAAACTAGTCGGACATAAAGCCCAGTGATTTCTGTAATTAATAGCACGAGTGATAAAAGAAGAAATCTAAATAAGATATTAGTTTAAGGCACAATAACCGTAAATAAGACGATCGAAAGATAAGCAAGGATATAGTCAATTATCATCTCATTCGTATCATTTGATTTTTGCACCATTTACCAAGCTCAAAATTAGGATGTAACCTAATTCTACCCATCGATCTACCACAGTTGTGATAACATATGCCAGGTATGGGTCTTGGGTTTATCAAGTGCGACTTATCAGCTCTAAAGGATATAACATTAATTACAAGTGTTACAGCGTCTTATTTGCGCTAATCGGTGTGATACACGCACACTGCCCTGCCAGAACACGCCGGTACTCACCTCTCTTGGACCTCTTAATACCCAGTATAGTATAAGCGTGCCCTCGCCTCCTATGAGACCTCTATTTTGTGTGATAAAAGGGATACAATCTAATATAGGTCTCTAACCATAATTGTTTATCCACCAAAAATCACACATATATTGATAGATTGAGAGGTCAGTCGCTTGGGGCATGACTCATTAGTCGTTCATTCAACATATCGGGGTGGTCGCTCATACTAACTTGATCGATCATTCTTACCTTACGGGAAATTGACCTAAGAGACCAAGGGGTCGCTCGTACATCCTCTGCCTGCTCGTACACCACAATCCTGATCGGTCGTTTATTCTCTGGTCGAACATCGCTATATCATTCAGGCATCACTTACTGGTCGAGCAGAGAAGGAATTGAGTAGTTCTAGGTCGGTCGCTCTTACATCTACCCAGTAGCTCTGATCGGTCGCTCGTACACTCACCAGTCAGGTGGTCGCACGTCCGCAGATCAAGCACCATCTTTTGGTTAAATAAAACGAGGCTCGCACGTATGGATCGAGCCAGTTGATTGGTCTCCGGTCCTCCAATCATCCCCTGGTCAGGTCGGTCGCCCAATCTTAGTCGCTTGCACACTTCCAGGTCGCGCGGACGAACATAACAACTGGCAACAGCTACTTACAACTGTTAACAACTGACAATCGCATTTTTGTAAATAACTGCGCAAGCGACCCAAAACCTGCATATATGAACATCAGCTCATTTCTTCATGAGGGCTCACCTATAAATAGGCCATGGCTTCCGTACTTTTAGGGATCGATTTCCACCAACCCGAAGGGATGCCAAATTGCTTTCTCTCCCATTTCAAGTGATCCTAACATCGTCTAACACTTCCAAGAAAAGATCTAGAGCTTGATCCACCATGGCTTCCATCGAGATCAATCAAGTGTCTTAGATATTGAAGATCCTCCTTCATTCTCCTTGCATTTGAAGATTTCTCGCCATTCCTCCACCGATCTCACCATTTCTCCGCTGGTCCAATCATTTCTCCACCAATTTTCATAAATCTAAGTGAGATTTACTTGTAATAAGAAAAAATGAATGTACCCAGAGAGATTCAGTGTCTTGTAACCATTAATGTCATAATGAAACCCTTGCCAAAGTCGATGTAGATCTACCTAAGATCAAACCATTATAAAATATCTTGTCTTTTACTTTGCATTTTAGTGATTGTGACCCTATTACCTTAAATCTAACCATATGGTGAAGTGCTTCTGAAGCACCCTTGGTTTTTGAGCCAATTTTGACTCAAACATTTGGCGCACACCATGGGGTCACTTTTACTTTCCACGAGGTCCATAGCCTTTGTGGCATATTGAAGTATTTTGTGGATTCTCGCTTGCTACGATAGGCTCCCAAAGCCTAAAAAGTGGACCCATCGAAAAATTTGCTTTAAGGTTCAAAAAGTTGTTAGAATTCATGGCTGGTTCAAAGAAGAAGAGCAAGTCCGTTAGAGCTATTACGAGTGTTGAAAATGCTCATAATAATGAATTTACACCACAAACTTTGAACCGAGAAGTTGGAGAGTCCTTGAGGCCATCTGTAACTCGGGAGAAATTGAATGTGGTGGTAACTGGCTTGAATGAAAAACTGGATGCAACGACTAAAATGATGATGGAAAAATTTGATGCTTTGCTTAATGCTCAAGCCAATCCCCCGCCTCCAAAGGTCGTGGTCAATGTTGACCAAAAAGAGGACCCTTCTGCCTCAGACCTAAGTCAGCCTCACTTCTAGTGGAAGACAAGGGGGAGGTCGGTGTTGAGGACTCTAAAATCAAAGCACCATAGCATGTCAAGAAACGTGAAACTCGAAGTTCCACAAGTCTCACCAAAGGGACCCCTCCCAAGTGAGGTCCAAAGCATTGGAACTTAAACCGTAAACATTCCGGTAAAAGGGCCGATGCTTGCTCTGTGGAACGAACTGGCGATGAGGAGCGTCTCTCAGACATGATCCAACGAATAATGAAAGAAAACATGGCATGTCAAGATGATGAGAAGGAATGGGAATTTTCGCCCAATAAGCCCATTTACAGAAAGGATCCGCCTAGCAAAATTCCCTAAGAAGTTCACACCTCCGACAATAACACCCTATAGTGGGACTGGAGATCCGAACATCTTCATGTTCAAGTACGATCAACACATGAACAGAGATAGGGCCATAGACGAGATAAAATGCTTATACTTCCCTGTATGCTTGGAAGGGGTAGCTTCACAATGGTTCACTAGGCTCCTACTTAAATGTATCGACTAATTTTCCAATTTGGCAAGAATATTACAAGACCAGTTCCGACTACAAACTACAAAAGTAAGGGATGCGATGTTGCTTAGTGAAATGGAACAAATGCCTGGAGAGACGATCAAAGATTTTCTTACAAGGTTCAACGCTGCGGCAGCTGAAGTTATAGAACCAGAACCATGGTATTTACTGGCAGCATAGAAAGGCGCTATTGATAAGAAGTCAGATTTTGGGAAGTGTCTCCAGATGAAGAAACCCAAAACTCTAAAGAAATTTTATAAGAAAGCTAAGGAGTACATGAGCGTGGAAGATGATCCTCCCGTTGTTCGAAATGTTGCAGAAAGTAGCGCTAACGGTGAGTGGAGAGGCAGCGAGGTCCAAGCTGAGAAAAAGAATAACCCTGGGCTGAAAAGGGGAAATGAGGGGAAGGATAACAAATCCTATAATAAGACACGGTTCTCTTCCAAATTGACTCCACTGAATGAAACCCCCGAGAGGTTTTACTTTGCTACAAAGGATTCAGGCATTTTTACTCAGATAAAGCCGTAAAAAATTGCAAAGCAACAAGCCCACTTCGGTAAGTTCTGTCGCTTTCACAACCAACCAGTGCATAACACCAATGAATGTCGACACCTAAAGAGCCTGATTGAGAAGCTCATCAGAAAGAATCAGCTTCAACAATATGTGAGGAATCCTCAGAATGCTCCAACTGCCCCGGGGCAGAGAAATGCTACCAATCAACACGGCTCCAGTGAAAACGCTCAGACTCCTATTGACTCGAGACTGGTAATCGACAAGATTTTTGGTGGGCCCCACCCAGCCGGAAGCAGTTGGGCAGACATGGGAAAATATGGTAACGAGATGAAAGGTACTTCAAAAGAAGAGAGGTGCCTGATCCTTAGAAATGAGCTTCCAATGATGGTGCCTAAAACTTCAGCCAAAGATATGGTATTCAGGGATAAAGATTCCGATGGACTACTTACACTAACTGTTGATGCCATGGTGATCACAGTCGGCCTTGGCCCTGTAATTGTGAAAAGAGTCTTAGTTGATATGGGAGCTTCTGTTAATGTGATCATCATAAATACCTTTCAGAAAATGAAGCTTTCTATGGCAGATGTGCGGGCATATCCAAATAAAATTCATGGATTCATTGGACAGCCTACGCAACCTATTGGTATAATCGACTTGCTTGTAGAACTGGCAGATGGAGAACGCAAAGTATCTATGATGCAAACTTTTGTCTTAGTGGATGAGCTTTCTGCCTACAATGCATTCCTCGGAAGACCAACTCAAGCAGGCTTTAAAGTTGCACTAGGTCCATGGTGCTTGATCGTGAAGTTTCCAACCGAGAATGGAGTTGTTGTAATTAAAGACGATCAGGCTACTACAATGGATTGCTACATGAAAGAGCCGCGTGAGGCTAGGAAGAAAGACTTGGGGAAGAGTGCGGAGGCTCCGCTCCACATTCGCGAACTCCCCTTATAGCAATTAGAGAGGGGTCTCTACACAGGCGAACACAGTGGAGCGCAAAAAGAATTTGATCCTAGAAAAGCCAGTGCGGGGGATGAAAGAGCGGCTCTAGCTGAGATCACAATTCCTGTTGCTGTTAATCCCAAAGATCCAAACCGTGTGACGAATATAGGTTCTCAATTGAGCCCGGAATTGAAGAGTCAACCGATTATCTTTTTGAAAGCTAACTTGGATGTGTTCGCGTGGAGCCACTCCTACATGTGCGACATATCTCCGGATGCTGCGGTCCACAAGCTTAATATTGACCCACGTGTTCCATCTGTCAAACAGAAAAGGAGGACCCAGGGGCCGGAAAGATCGAGGGCTCTAAAAGAGGAAGTCGACAGGTTAAGGGAAAACGGCTTCATCAGGGAATCTACATATCCAAATTGGGTCTCCAACCCCGTACTCGTGAAGAAAGCAAATGGCAAATGGCAAGTTTGCATAGACTATTCAGATCTTAATAAAGCCTATCCAAAGGATAACTTCCCTCTTCCCAGGATAGATCAGCTAGTAGACTCTACAGCTGGATACGAGCTGTTGTCTTTTATGGATGCGTATTCAGGCTACAATCAGATCATGATGTATGGACCAGATCAAGAAGATACGAGCTTTACCACTAATCTCGGCCTGTACTTCTACAAAGTTATGTCATTTGGCCTAAAAATTGCGAGGAAAACCTACCAGCGATTGGTCAATGCTATGTCTAAAGCACAGATCGACATGACAATGGAGGTCTATGTCGACGATATGCTGGTAAAGTCGAAAAGGGCAGTCGATCATTTGGAAAATCTACCCCATATGTTTGATAATCTACACCGATACGATATGAAGCTGAATCCTCTAAAGTGCTCCTTCGGAGTCGGTTCAGGCAAGTTCCTAGGGTTTATGGTCACTGCCCGGGGCATAGAAGCCAACCCAGCTCAGATATCAGCTTTGAGGGAGATGCGTGCTCCAATGACCAAAAGGGAACTTCAATGCTTAAATGGGAAAATTGCAGCTTTGAATCGCTTCATATCAAGGGCAACAAACAGGTGTCTTCCTTTCTTTGATGCCCTCAGAAAAGGAAAGAAAGACATTCAATGGACTCCAGAATGCCAGAAATCTTTTGAGGAACTAATCCAGCAAATCGCGACACCTCCAATGCTTTCCAAGTCCAATGACGGAGAAGACTTGTTCTTATATTTGCCAGTGTCCGCCCATGCTCTGAGTGCAGCTTTGGTAAAAGAGGATTCGAGAGTCCAGAAGCATGTCTATTACATCAGTAAAAGGCTGACTAGGGCAGAGTTGAATTACCTGAAGATGGAGAAGCTCGCTTGTTGCTTGCTTATTGCCTCAAAGAAGCTTCGGCCCTACTTTCAGGCTCATCCTATTAAGGTCCTCATTGATAAGCCTTTGAAGCAAGTCTTGTTCCGCCCAGAAACTTCTGGGAGGTTGTTGAAATGAAATATCGAGCTCAATCAGTATGACGTTACATAGTACCCCTGGAAAGCAATCAACGGGCAAGCGCTTGCAGATTTTATCGTATAGTTCACTGATCGAGGAGAGGAGAAAGGGGAACCTGCAATTGAGGCCGACATTCAATGGAAACTATTTGTTGATGGAGTATCAAACGATTACTATTTTGGAGTAGGAGTAATCCTGGAAACTCTTGAAGGGAGATCTATTTGTTATGCACTAAGATTGGAATTTCCATGAATAAATAATGAAGCTGAATATGAAGCTATCATTGCAGGAATAAAGCCGGCAAGGGAATTACAGCTAAAGACCTTACAAATTTTCAGTGATTCGCAATTAGTGGTATGTGTGACGGCAAGGAATTTCGCTCGGTCCGAACCAGTCGCTAAACCGATCCAGGCCGTTCGAAACGCCCTATCGTTTGAGAACACGACAAATCAGAAAACATACAGAAGAACATTTCATTGCATATTACAACAATGCATCAGATTACAAGAATATACAGAGTATAAATGAATATTACACAGAAATATCAGAGATTTAAATTACATTTAAATACATCGCAGCGGAAAATAATACAATACACAACTAGAAGGGATATACGGATACAAAGCTTTCCGGATATCATTCCAGCTGTAAACCAGGATCCTGTGAATATAAATCTGCAAAACCAAAACTACTAGCTGCCCGTGTCAAAATAAGGGCACCCAGAGTTTAGGTTAAAACAATAAACTCCAGGTCAGTCATGTGACTGGTGTGAGAACTAAAACAGTTATTAATCTTTATTTTCAAAGGTAAATCAAGGGACCACGCCGTATAACACGGAACGGGTTTCCTCCCAAGAATACCAGTGCATAAAACAAACAGCGCAATGCTAAATAAAGAAAAATGAAGCTGTTATAAGACCCAGGTCCCATCACACAATGCAACGCAGCCGAGGATAGGGTTTTCCCTTATAACAGCCAAAGAATGCTTGATACGTTTAAAACAAATCATTTGATACTATAATAAGTGCATAGTGTATAAAACAACTTCAAATCATAAGTATCAATCATAGGCGGCATAAGCGCCCCATCCCACTATGTCGCCATATATAGGATTACAACTAAAACCGCAAATGTCACGTATTTGGAAATTGGATTTCCATCTATGAACCGAGGCTAGGGGCAAGATCCTCAACCGATTCGAGACGCTCTAGCCCGTGTCTCAGGATCAGAGCTCGAGTGACCCTTGGATCGTCAGGGCCGGTCCACCGATGTGGATTAAAATGCCTGAACACTGCGTTTCCCCACCCTTTGGGGTGTCAATGAGCCAACGAATGACTCCATCGGTTCGAGAACGACCGATCAATCCGAGGCGCCTCGCAACAGCAACAACCACATAAGTCAAACTCGTCAGGGCGTGTAAAACCACTGACGCCACTTCTAACTAGAAAGAAACGCATGCCCTCCCTGAGGTCCGTCTCCCGTTTTTGATTCATACCGGGTGTGAAACTCGCGAATCAAACGTTACACAAAGCTACGCCACAAAGGCCGTGCTTTGATCATCAACCACAAGACTTTGCTTTTCAACAGAAGCCTTGATCATTTGCATCTTAGCATGCCACACAGGCAAACCATCCTATGCAACCGATATCAGTCACACAGAATGAAATCCGATGTCAGACACACAGTCCATTTACAAGTCCGTTCTGGGTCTGAACGAAACCGGAGGCACCTAGTACCCCGCATATCCATCGATCTCCAAGTACGTCTGGACGATCACTAACTGTTTCCATCTTCTTGGGTGTACAGCCCAATCAAGATCATCAGTTATCACCCAAACGACGTGAAGACCTCCGGTCTTCGACCATCGTCTTCATCTTCGACTTATCGTCGCATCAGTTATTCAGAATGGGATAAACCCGGTCTTTCCGAATAACTCGCGTATATTTTAAATAAGTGTTACACAAACACAACATACGCCTCATTCCAACTCATTAGTCATTAACCGTAAATTAATCAAGAGAATAATTCCCCAAATATTAACCCCGAAGGCCGAAACCAACATCAGATCAATATCCAGAAAACCATTCTACTTAGCTAACCGACAGTTAGTTTCTAAATTTCACGTTCAAATCTAATTAAAGATTTAACTATCGCCTGGAGCAAAACTGGTGATACTCCATTCTCGATCTTTTCAATCTAATTAAAGATTCATTAAAACTCCACTTAGTTTTAATCTGTGACTGGGTTAAAGAATCAGTGTCATTTTAAAACACGGTTCACGATAAACCCAAAGTCACATCCCATTAATTATCGGGTTAAAGAACAAGTGTTATTTAAAACACTGTTCACGATAAACCCAAAAATCAATATCCATTCAATTCCAATTAAATATTATTTAATTGGTACACTTCATTAAATCTAAATCAAAAGATTTAATCTTTTCTCAGCTGGGTTCAAGAACAGTGTTAGTGAAGACACCATTCACGACAAACCCAAATCACATTCATTAATTATCGGGTTAAAGAACAAGTGTTATTTAAAACACTGTTCACGATAAACCCAAAAATCAATATCAATTCAATTCCAATTAAATATTTATTTAATTGGTACACTTCATTAAATCTAAATAAAAAGATTTAATCTTTTCTCAGCTGGGTTCAAGAACAGTGTTAGTGAAGACACCATTCACGACAAACCCAAATCACATTTGATATTCAATATAAGGCTCTGAATAGAAAATATATCGGCTTATATTCAATATCAAATTCTACGATTAACAAATGTCGTATTGGAAATAACGATACAAATATATCTTTCAAATTTCCATAACAACACCTGTATAATCACGAATTCCAACATCGAAATATTCCGAAGACAATTTCGATTCAAATCCACTCCAATGCAATCATTGGATATTCTGGTTATTTTTAAAACCCTTTTCTAATTCAATTTATTTATTTAGAAATAAATAGAATTTTAATTCTAGTTCAAAACTAGTTCATTTCGATAAAAATCTATTTTTATCTTTTCAAATAGGGAGTTTTTCATCCCAATTCTTTCTAAATCATTTCTTATGATTTTACACAAATTATTACTATTTTTAATAATTTTATCAAGGCCCGTACAGTCGATTTCCAACAATGGCCATCGAACTGCACTTACAGCGACCTTTTTCGAATTTGATTTGGACGTATCTCCAAATCCAACCGTTAGATTTCAAATTTCTAATATTCGTTAGAAAGCTTTTTTCGATACGAACCCAACGGTTCCGGTTTTAGGAGAATCCGACGGTCGGATCTCCCGTAATGTCCGTTTGAAATAAATGGTCGAAATTCGCGAACTGCCGCGGCGCGGCGCGTTCTATTCAGGCCATTATATTATATATAATATATATATATATATATATATATAATATATTTCGTCGATTTCTATTTAAAACGAATTATATAAATAGTTTTAAAATCGTTTCAAAAGCTATTTCAACTTTCTTTCCAATTCAAATCAAAATTGAATTCTTCTTTATAAATTCGTTTTAAAATTCATTTCTATTCAATTCGAATTTCAATTCAATTTGAATTCATTTCAATTCCATTCATTTCGAATCGTTTTCAATTCAATTCATTTCGAAATCGTTTTCAATTCAATTCATTTCGAAATCGTTTTCAATTCAATTCATTTCGAAATCGTTATAAATTCAATTCATTTCAAAATCGTTATAAATTCAATTCATTTCGAAATCGTTTTCAATTCAATTCATTTCGAAATCGTTTTCAATTCAATTCATTTCGAAATCGTTTTCAATTCAATTCATTTCGAAATCGTTTTCAATTCAATTCATTTCGAAATCGTTTTCAATTCAATTCATTTCGAAATCGTTTTCAATTCAATTCATTTCGAAATCGTTTTCAATTCAATTCATTTCGAAATCGTTTTCAATTCAATTCATTTCGAAATCGTTTTCAATTCAATTCATTTCGAAATCGTTATAAATTCAATTCATTTCGAAATCGTTATAAATTCAATTCATTTCGAAATCGTTATAAATTCAATTCATTTCGAAATCGTTTTCAATTCAATTCATTTCGAAATCGTTTTCAATTCAATTCATTTCGAAATCGTTTTCAATTCAATTCATTTCGAAATCGTTTTCAATTCAATTCATTTCGAAATCGTTTTCAATTCAATTCATTTCGAAATCGTTTTCAATTCAATTCATTTCGAAATCGTTTTCAATTCAATTCATTTCGAAATCGTTATAAATATCGTTCACGTCAAAATGGCGTCAATCTAATCAACACGGCTTCATATATTGATATTTTCAAATATTCCATTTCGAATATTTCTATTTCAAATATTTCTTATTATAAAAATATTCTTTATTTTCACGATTGGAATGAGGCCCAATCAATTACCATATAAAGTTAATTATATGGATTTTCATACAACACATGTATATAATAACATTGAAAATAATCAACCATCAACCAAAGTGCACTACACTGTAAAGGCATCAAATATAGATATTCAACGCCTATAACAGCCTGTCAATCAATCGATCGACATATTTAATCAATCAGGATGAGTGAACTTCAAATTTCATCCCAACACCCGTGTGGGGTTTCAAACAATCAAACACATATTTTATTTGTGCAGTTGGGCGATGTGTAAAATTTATCGTCCCAATCAATGTCATTCAAATAGGTGTACATAAACAAACCGTTCGGTTTATAAATGAATATTTTATTTTATTCACTTCACGTTAAAAATTATATTTTTAACGATAAAACATTTTATTTCAACCTATGAATTTCTATTCAATTCATTTCCACAATAAAATGATATTTTTATTTTTCTAACATATTTTAGAAAATTTCGGCGGCATAACGGCACGATACTAGAAACGGGACGAGGCCTAGCCTTATCCCCGGACTAGTGAAGGCCCACGCCATTCACTCATCAATCAAATCAATTTCATTTTGCAAACCACAAAATTTGGAGTAAGGGTCTAACCTAGCCTTACTCCTACGCCTTATAACGGCGCACGTCTAATCCTAACCAATTTATCGATTCGATTTTTCACACCACAAACCACATTCAAACCAATATCGCAATCAATCACCAAACAGTCAAACAAACAAGTCCATGGTCTGTGGACGGTTGTGTCGGGTGCTACTAAGCACCGTCTGCATCCTAGTATAAATATATAACTAGAAAAGAAATAGAAAGGTGAGAAATTCTCACATATAGCTATCCTAGCTCCACGGCTCTTCATTTGCAGAAGTCTTCGTCGTTTCGCCTTTTCGTCAGCTTCGTTGCCCAAGGCCACTATATATATAAAAATCGAATTTTTATTTCAAAGTTCAATATATAAAAATCGAATTTCTATTTCAAAGTTCATTATATAAAAATCGAATTTTTACTTCAAAGTTCAATATATAAAAATCGAGTTTTTATTTCAAAGTTCAATATATAAAAATCGAATTTTTATTTCAAAGTTCATTATATAAAAATCGAATTTTTATTTCAAAGTTCATTATATAAAAATCGAATTTTTATTTCAAAGTTCATTATATAAAAATCGAATTTTTATTTCAAAGTTCATTATATAAAAATCGAATTTTTATTTCAAAGTTCAATATATAAAAATCGAATTTTTACTTCGATGTTCATTATATAAAAATTCCATTTTTCTATCGAAGTTCAATATATAAAAATTGAGTTTTTATTTCAAAGTTAAAATCTTTTTCTTATATTAAAGTTAAAACCTTCTTCTTATATCAAAGTTAAAACCTTTTTCTTATATCAAAGTTAAAACCTTAAAATAAAATCAGTTTTCATTTTCTTTATAAATCAGTTTTCAACTAAAATAAAATTCCGTTTTCAACTAAAATAAAATTCAGTTTTCAACTAAAATAAAATTCAGTTTTCAACTAAAATAAAATTCAGTTTTCAACTAAAATAAAATTCAGTTTTCAACTAAAATAAAATTCAGTTTTCAAGAAAAAAAAAAAAAAAATAGTTTTAAAGATTATAAAAAATCAGTTTTTAACATGTTTAATAATTCAGATTTTTCTTCTAAAAAAAAACTGTTTTAAAATCTGTTTTAAAACCTTTTTAAATCGGAATTTTAAAATGAAAATAAGATAAAAAAACAATTTACCTTCCTGCGAAGAAGGGGGGGGGCTCGTCTTCGTCAGCGCCGAGGGTTCAGGGGGTGTTCGGTTGCTCAGGGAGGTGCGGCTTCGAGATGAGGGCGGGGTGCTGCTTCGTCGGCTTTGCAGGTCGGAGGGGGCTTCGTAGTGGGCGGCACCACCTGGTGGCAACGGAGGAGGTGAGAGAAGGGGGAGGGTGGACGGTCGGAGGGGATTAGGGCACTGGGGGGGTTTGCGATCGAGAGGGGGGGAGAACTCGAGATCGCCAGTGGCGATGGGACGCCAGGGCAACGGGGGCTTTCTCCATTTTTTTTTTTTTTCCTGCTGGAATGATTTTGAACGTGGGGGGGGGCCAGAGGGAAATAAGGGGAGGGAGAGGGAATATTTTTTTTTTTTTTTTTTTTAATTTGTTAAAAGTTGACTTTTACTACCGAACTCGAAACGAGGCCCACCGCCTGTCGCCCATAGCGTTTCACCCCCATTCTGAACACAATGGGATATGTATCGCAAGCTGATTTGATCGTTACAATCAGTTTCCTTTGAATTTACATTTAAATCACTATATTGAATTTTAAACGTACATTTCAAATTACTGGGGTCACATACTAACTAGAAAAATTCCATAAAAATATTTTCTAGCTTCGTATTGACGATACGGTCCTAACAAAACTAGTTTCGTCGAATTCTGAGACCGTTTGAAAAATGGCCAATTTCCAGTCGATTAAAATCAACTGAAACTGGTCAAACGCGTTTTCTTTTGCCACGCTCACATATTGATTCGAAAAATTATGAAATTTGAAACCTAGCAATAACTTGACATCACGGACCCAACAAAACTGGTTTCGTCGAAATCCGAGGTCGTTTGCAAAATGTCCATTTTTAAGGGCTATATATTATATTAAAATATATATAAATTCCACAGCGACTATTTCTAATTTTCAACTGGACATATCTCATCATTTATAAAGTGAAATCTCAGTTTCTCAACCTCGTTACAAAGATATAATTATACAGATTCAAATATTTCTTGTTTCGTTCAATTCTGACTTATATTGAATTCTGTATATTCATTTGAAATTAGAAATCGAATTTTCGAACTACCGCGCCATTTTCAATTCCTTTTATAATTATATATAATTATTATATATTCTAACGACGACGTATATAATCTATACGATCGAATTCTATTCAAAATAAATTTTTCGTCGATATTATTTAAAATAATTCATTTTAAATAATCAAAATTCGCTAAAATTGCCAAAATAAAATTTTCAAACTGGCTCGCATTTTACGGGTTGTTACAATCTCCCCCACTTAAAACTTTTCGTCCCCGAAAAGGAACAAAGTCGAAAGTGGTTTGATCATTCAACTCTATGTTCGATCTGGCTTCCATTCTCCAACTCTTTAGTTTCTGAGAATTTTCAAAACTTCAAAAATTTGGCTAACACCCTAAATTTTTGAAAAATTTCGCCATAACCTCCCCTGCACCGGGAGCATCGGGGAATTTCAAATAGCTTCCCCGGTCCTTCAGATCTCAAAAAGAAAAAGAAAAAGCCAAGCGGCTAGCCAATAGGCTCATAAAATCATCATCACCCAAACAAAACAGGAAATTATGTAGTAAACATGTACCTATTTGTCGGGCAAACAAATTTTATTCTCTGCTCTAGCCTCCTTGCTATGACCTGTTCAATGATATATATGTATATGCAAGCAAATGCAACCAATTTTCAATACAATTCAATATTTGTTTCAAATGAACTAAGTGGTTCAAATTTTAATTATTCAAACAATAATCAAACAATACAACCATCAATCAATTAGTGAATTAGCTTTTCAAATTCATAATTTTGATATATATAAAGAAAATCATGTTTTGATGCCAAATCACAACAATAGGCCCTATCTAATTATTGGTTCTCACACCAGTCTAATGGAAATATATAGAAATCTCACCTTCGAAACACGAAAATAAATTCTAATGATGACGCGTCAATCATTAGAAGCATGTCCGAGCGACTAGAGTGTGATTCTATATCTATCCAATATATTAAAATTTCAAATACACGTGGATCAGACGTATATGCAAAATCTTTATATACTGGACTGTCCAACTCAATATAAATAGATAATCAAATACGAATAATTGATTTAAATTTTTAAAACAAAAATTGTTTTCATTTTACGAATATACTCTTCACACTCGTTCTAGGATACTACTGATCCTATCTCTAACGAGTCATTATAATTGGATATTACTAATCCAATATCTGATGAATTCTTTCGTATGGTTCTAATGTGCCTTGTTCTCTGAGCTTTGTAAACCAAAGCTCTGATACCAACTGTGACGGCAAGGAATTTCGCTCGGTCCGAACCAGTCGCTAAACCGATCCAGGCCGTTCGAAACGCCCTATCGTTTGAGAACACGACAAATCAGAAAACATACAGAAGAACATTTCATTGCATATTACAACAATGCATCAGATTACAAGAATATACAGAGTATAAATGAATATTACACAGAAATATCAGAGATTTAAATTACATTTAAATACATCGCAGCGGAAAATAATACAATACACAACTAGAAGGGATATACGGATACAAAGCTTTCCGGATATCATTCCAGCTGTAAACCAGGATCCTGTGAATATAAATCTGCAAAACCAAAACTACTAGCTGCCCGTGTCAAAATAAGGGCACCCAGAGTTTAGGTTAAAACAATAAACTCCAGGTCAGTCATGTGACTGGTGTGAGAACTAAAACAGTTATTAATCTTTATTTTCAAAGGTAAATCAAGGGACCACGCCGTATAACACGGAACGGGTTTCCTCCCAAGAATACCAGTGCATAAAACAAACAGCGCAATGCTAAATAAAGAAAAATGAAGCTGTTATAAGACCCAGGTCCCATCACACAATGCAACGCAGCCGAGGATAGGGTTTTCCCTTATAACAGCCAAAGAATGCTTGATACGTTTAAAACAAATCATTTGATACTATAATAAGTGCATAGTGTATAAAACAACTTCAAATCATAAGTATCAATCATAGGCGGCATAAGCGCCCCATCCCACTATGTCGCCATATATAGGATTACAACTAAAACCGCAAATGTCACGTATTTGGAAATTGGATTTCCATCTATGAACCGAGGCTAGGGGCAAGATCCTCAACCGATTCGAGACGCTCTAGCCCGTGTCTCAGGATCAGAGCTCGAGTGACCCTTGGATCGTCAGGGCCGGTCCACCGATGTGGATTAAAATGCCTGAACACTGCGTTTCCCCACCCTTTGGGGTGTCAATGAGCCAACGAATGACTCCATCGGTTCGAGAACGACCGATCAATCCGAGGCGCCTCGCAACAGCAACAACCACATAAGTCAAACTCGTCAGGGCGTGTAAAACCACTGACGCCACTTCTAACTAGAAAGAAACGCATGCCCTCCCTGAGGTCCGTCTCCCGTTTTTGATTCATACCGGGTGTGAAACTCGCGAATCAAACGTTACACAAAGCTACGCCACAAAGGCCGTGCTTTGATCATCAACCACAAGACTTTGCTTTTCAACAGAAGCCTTGATCATTTGCATCTTAGCATGCCACACAGGCAAACCATCCTATGCAACCGATATCAGTCACACAGAATGAAATCCGATGTCAGACACACAGTCCATTTACAAGTCCGTTCTGGGTCTGAACGAAACCGGAGGCACCTAGTACCCCGCATATCCATCGATCTCCAAGTACGTCTGGACGATCACTAACTGTTTCCATCTTCTTGGGTGTACAGCCCAATCAAGATCATCAGTTATCACCCAAACGACGTGAAGACCTCCGGTCTTCGACCATCGTCTTCATCTTCGACTTATCGTCGCATCAGTTATTCAGAATGGGATAAACCCGGTCTTTCCGAATAACTCGCGTATATTTTAAATAAGTGTTACACAAACACAACATACGCCTCATTCCAACTCATTAGTCATTAACCGTAAATTAATCAAGAGAATAATTCCCCAAATATTAACCCCGAAGGCCGAAACCAACATCAGATCAATATCCAGAAAACCATTCTACTTAGCTAACCGACAGTTAGTTTCTAAATTTCACGTTCAAATCTAATTAAAGATTTAACTATCGCCTGGAGCAAAACTGGTGATACTCCATTCTCGATCTTTTCAATCTAATTAAAGATTCATTAAAACTCCACTTAGTTTTAATCTGTGACTGGGTTAAAGAATCAGTGTCATTTTAAAACACGGTTCACGATAAACCCAAAGTCACATCCCATTAATTATCGGGTTAAAGAACAAGTGTTATTTAAAACACTGTTCACGATAAACCCAAAAATCAATATCCATTCAATTCCAATTAAATATTATTTAATTGGTACACTTCATTAAATCTAAATCAAAAGATTTAATCTTTTCTCAGCTGGGTTCAAGAACAGTGTTAGTGAAGACACCATTCACGACAAACCCAAATCACATTCATTAATTATCGGGTTAAAGAACAAGTGTTATTTAAAACACTGTTCACGATAAACCCAAAAATCAATATCAATTCAATTCCAATTAAATATTTATTTAATTGGTACACTTCATTAAATCTAAATAAAAAGATTTAATCTTTTCTCAGCTGGGTTCAAGAACAGTGTTAGTGAAGACACCATTCACGACAAACCCAAATCACATTTGATATTCAATATAAGGCTCTGAATAGAAAATATATCGGCTTATATTCAATATCAAATTCTACGATTAACAAATGTCGTATTGGAAATAACGATACAAATATATCTTTCAAATTTCCATAACAACACCTGTATAATCACGAATTCCAACATCGAAATATTCCGAAGACAATTTCGATTCAAATCCACTCCAATGCAATCATTGGATATTCTGGTTATTTTTAAAACCCTTTTCTAATTCAATTTATTTATTTAGAAATAAATAGAATTTTAATTCTAGTTCAAAACTAGTTCATTTCGATAAAAATCTATTTTTATCTTTTCAAATAGGGAGTTTTTCATCCCAATTCTTTCTAAATCATTTCTTATGATTTTACACAAATTATTACTATTTTTAATAATTTTATCAAGGCCCGTACAGTCGATTTCCAACAATGGCCATCGAACTGCACTTACAGCGACCTTTTTCGAATTTGATTTGGACGTATCTCCAAATCCAACCGTTAGATTTCAAATTTCTAATATTCGTTAGAAAGCTTTTTTCGATACGAACCCAACGGTTCCGGTTTTAGGAGAATCCGACGGTCGGATCTCCCGTAATGTCCGTTTGAAATAAATGGTCGAAATTCGCGAACTGCCGCGGCGCGGCGCGTTCTATTCAGGCCATTATATTATATATAATATATATATATATAATATATTTCGTCGATTTCTATTTAAAACGAATTATATAAATAGTTTTAAAATCGTTTCAAAAGCTATTTCAACTTTCTTTCCAATTCAAATCAAAATTGAATTCTTCTTTATAAATTCGTTTTAAAATTCATTTCTATTCAATTCGAATTTCAATTCAATTTGAATTCATTTCAATTCCATTCATTTCGAATCGTTTTCAATTCAATTCATTTCGAAATCGTTTTCAATTCAATTCATTTCGAAATCGTTTTCAATTCAATTCATTTCGAAATCGTTATAAATTCAATTCATTTCAAAATCGTTATAAATTCAATTCATTTCGAAATCGTTTTCAATTCAATTCATTTCGAAATCGTTTTCAATTCAATTCATTTCGAAATCGTTTTCAATTCAATTCATTTCGAAATCGTTTTCAATTCAATTCATTTCGAAATCGTTTTCAATTCAATTCATTTCGAAATCGTTTTCAATTCAATTCATTTCGAAATCGTTTTCAATTCAATTCATTTCGAAATCGTTTTCAATTCAATTCATTTCGAAATCGTTTTCAATTCAATTCATTTCGAAATCGTTTTCAATTCAATTCATTTCGAAATCGTTATAAATTCAATTCATTTCAAAATCGTTATAAATTCAATTCATTTCGAAATCGTTTTCAATTCAATTCATTTCGAAATCGTTTTCAATTCAATTCATTTCGAAATCGTTTTCAATTCAATTCATTTCGAAATCGTTTTCAATTCAATTCATTTCGAAATCGTTTTCAATTCAATTCATTTCGAAATCGTTTTCAATTCAATTCATTTCGAAATCGTTTTCAATTCAATTCATTTCGAAATCGTTATAAATATCGTTCACGTCAAAATGGCGTCAATCTAATCAACACGGCTTCATATATTGATATTTTCAAATATTCCATTTCGAATATTTCTATTTCAAATATTTCTTATTATAAAAATATTCTTTATTTTCACGATTGGAATGAGGCCCAATCAATTACCATATAAAGTTAATTATATGGATTTTCATACAACACATGTATATAATAACATTGAAAATAATCAACCATCAACCAAAGTGCACTACACTGTAAAGGCATCAAATATAGATATTCAACGCCTATAACAGCCTGTCAATCAATCGATCGACATATTTAATCAATCAGGATGAGTGAACTTCAAATTTCATCCCAACACCCGTGTGGGGTTTCAAACAATCAAACACATATTTTATTTGTGCAGTTGGGCGATGTGTAAAATTTATCGTCCCAATCAATGTCATTCAAATAGGTGTACATAAACAAACCGTTCGGTTTATAAATGAATATTTTATTTTATTCACTTCACGTTAAAAATTATATTTTTAACGATAAAACATTTTATTTCAACCTATGAATTTCTATTCAATTCATTTCCACAATAAAATGATATTTTTATTTTTCTAACATATTTTAGAAAATTTCGGCGGCATAACGGCACGATACTAGAAACGGGACGAGGCCTAGCCTTATCCCCGGACTAGTGAAGGCCCACGCCATTCACTCATCAATCAAATCAATTTCATTTTGCAAACCACAAAATTTGGAGTAAGGGTCTAACCTAGCCTTACTCCTACGCCTTATAACGGCGCACGTCTAATCCTAACCAATTTATCGATTCGATTTTTCACACCACAAACCACATTCAAACCAATATCGCAATCAATCACCAAACAGTCAAACAAACAAGTCCATGGTCTGTGGACGGTTGTGTCGGGTGCTACTAAGCACCGTCTGCATCCTAGTATAAATATATAACTAGAAAAGAAATAGAAAGGTGAGAAATTCTCACATATAGCTATCCTAGCTCCACGGCTCTTCATTTGCAGAAGTCTTCGTCGTTTCGCCTTTTCGTCAGCTTCGTTGCCCAAGGCCACTATATATATAAAAATCGAATTTTTATTTCAAAGTTCAATATATAAAAATCGAATTTCTATTTCAAAGTTCATTATATAAAAATCGAATTTTTACTTCAAAGTTCAATATATAAAAATCGAGTTTTTATTTCAAAGTTCAATATATAAAAATCGAATTTTTATTTCAAAGTTCATTATATAAAAATCGAATTTTTATTTCAAAGTTCATTATATAAAAATCGAATTTTTATTTCAAAGTTCATTATATAAAAATCGAATTTTTATTTCAAAGTTCATTATATAAAAATCGAATTTTTATTTCAAAGTTCAATATATAAAAATCGAATTTTTACTTCGATGTTCATTATATAAAAATTCCATTTTTCTATCGAAGTTCAATATATAAAAATTGAGTTTTTATTTCAAAGTTAAAATCTTTTTCTTATATTAAAGTTAAAACCTTCTTCTTATATCAAAGTTAAAACCTTTTTCTTATATCAAAGTTAAAACCTTAAAATAAAATCAGTTTTCATTTTCTTTATAAATCAGTTTTCAACTAAAATAAAATTCCATTTTCAACTAAAATAAAATTCAGTTTTCAACTAAAATAAAATTCAGTTTTCAACTAAAATAAAATTCAGTTTTCAACTAAAATAAAATTCAGTTTTCAAGAAAATAAAAAAAAAAATAGTTTTAAAGATTATAAAAAATCAGTTTTTAACATGTTTAATAATTCAGATTTTTCTTCTAAAAAAAAACTGTTTTAAAATCTGTTTTAAAACCTTTTTAAATCGGAATTTTAAAATGAAAATAAGATAAAAAAACAATTTACCTTCCTGCGAAGAAGGGGGGGGGCTCGTCTTCGTCAGCGCCGAGGGTTCAGGGGGTGTTCGGTTGCTCAGGGAGGTGCGGCTTCGAGATGAGGGCGGGGTGCTGCTTCGTCGGCTTTGCAGGTCGGAGGGGGCTTCGTAGTGGGCGGCACCACCTGGTGGCAACGGAGGAGGTGAGAGAAGGGGGAGGGTGGACGGTCGGAGGGGATTAGGGCACTGGGGGGGTTTGCGATCGAGAGGGGGGGAGAACTCGAGATCGCCAGTGGCGATGGGACGCCAGGGCAACGGGGGCTTTCTCCATTTTTTTTTTTTTTTTTTCCTGCTGGAATGATTTTGAACGTGGGGGGGGGGCCAGAGGGAAATAAGGGGAGGGAGAGGGAATATTATTTTTTTTTTTTTTTTTTTAATTTGTTAAAAGTTGACTTTTACTACCGAACTCGAAACGAGGCCCACCGCCTGTCGCCCATAGCGTTTCACCCCCATTCTGAACACAATGGGATATGTATCGCAAGCTGATTTGATCGTTACAATCAGTTTCCTTTGAATTTACATTTAAATCACTATATTGAATTTTAAACGTACATTTCAAATTACTGGGGTCACATACTAACTAGAAAAATTCCATAAAAATATTTTCTAGCTTCGTATTGACGATACGGTCCTAACAAAACTAGTTTCGTCGAATTCTGAGACCGTTTGAAAAATGGCCAATTTCCAGTCGATTAAAATCAACTGAAACTGGTCAAACGCGTTTTCTTTTGCCACGCTCACATATTGATTCGAAAAATTATGAAATTTGAAACCTAGCAATAACTTGACATCACGGACCCAACAAAACTGGTTTCATCGAAATCCGAGGTCGTTTGCAAAATGTCCATTTTTAAGGGCTATATATTATATTAAAATATATATAAATTCCACAGCGACTATTTCTAATTTTCAACTGGACATATCTCATCATTTATAAAGTGAAATCTCAGTTTCTCAACCTCGTTACAAAGATATAATTATACAGATTCAAATATTTCTTGTTTCGTTCAATTCTGACTTATATTGAATTCTGTATATTCATTTGAAATTAGAAATCGAATTTTCGAACTACCGCGCCATTTTCAATTCCTTTTATAATTATATATAATTATTATATATTCTAACGACGACGTATATAATCTATACGATCGAATTCTATTCAAAATAAATTTTTCGTCGATATTATTTAAAATAATTCATTTTAAATAATCAAAATTCGCTAAAATTGCCAAAATAAAATTTTCAAACTGGCTCGCATTTTACGGGTTGTTACAGTATGTCACGTTCGGAAGGAGTTTCAGGCCAAAATGGGTAACTTGCCAGCTTATCTATCCAAGGTTTTGGAACTAATGGAGAGCTTCGAACACTATACCATATCTCACATTACGAGAGAAGAGAACACCAAGGCAGATTCACTGGCAAAGTATTCAATCACAGGAGAAGCACAACTTGTGGAATTAGTTCCGGTGGAAGTCCTTTCCAGTCCCAGCATGGAGCATATTGATATGGATTGGGTCATGGAGGCAACCGATGAGCCAGACTCATGGATGACACCAATCAAAGAGTATCTAATGACCGGTGCACTCCCGACGGAAGCCAAGATGCGAAGGAAGATTTTACGAAAAGCTCCTGTGCATCTCATTCAGGATGGACGACTATACAGGTGAGGGTTTTCTATGCCCCTGCTTCGATGTGTTACGAAGAAGGAATCAAAGGCAATCATGATGGAATTGCACGAGGGTGAATGCGGAGGCCATACTGGTAGCCAGACATTGGCCAAGAAAATTCTGCGTTACGGTTACTTCTAGCCATATGTAAATCAAGACTCCATAGCATACACTAAAAGTGCGACAGATGTTAAAGATTTTCGAAGATTCTGAGAATGCCATCCACAACCATAACTCAAATGGTCAACTCATGGCCATTCACCATCTGGGGCATTGATCTCATAGGAGCACTTCCCACCGCAAAGTCTGGTTTTAAATATGCCATTGTCGCCGATAATTACTTTACCAAGTGGGCTGAAGCGAAACCGTTGGCAACCATAACCTTAAAGAAGGTAATTAACTTTGTCTTGAAAAACATCATTTGTAGGTTCGGAGAGCCACAAAAGATAATCACAGACTATAGAACCCAATCTGAGAGCGAAGAATTCCAAAACTTCTGTGCCAAATATAAAATCTAGAAGAGTTTTTCAGCGGTGGCCCATCCGCAGGCAAATGGGCATGTGGAGGCAGTAAACAAGATCATAAAATCAACCATCAAGAAGCGTTCAGAGAGATCCATGGCTCTATGGCATACCACACAACTAATAAAACTACGATCGGGCACACTCCTTTTTCCTTGGCTTTCAGTTCAGAAGCTATGATTCCTGTGGAGTTGGAAGTCCCCACTCACAGGAGGATTCACTTCAAGATTAAGAGGAAAATGAGAGATTACAACTTGAGGCTCTTGATCAGCTCAAGGAATAGAGAAATGAAGCAGAACTCAGGGTTGTTGCGCATCAGAGAAGGTGGCTAGACATTTTAATTCAAAAGTCAGACACAGGACTTTCGAGATCAGAGACCTTGTGCTGAAAGTAGTAATGACTGGAACCGAGGGTTTTGGGCCGAACTGGGAAGGACCCTATGTTATAAGCCAAAAACTCTAAGATGGCACCTTCAAATTTTCCACCACTGATGGAGCTCAGATTCCTCGAGCTTGGAATAGCGAGCATCTCCGCCGCTATTTTCTATAATGCATTATTCAAGTCTGTTATAAAAAGTTGTAAATATTTGCAAGCTTTATATTTGAGCTATGTACATATAAAATGTCATGAGTAAGATGGCCTACTTTCTTGAATGAATCATATATTTGCAAACTCTTGCTAAAATTGATCTTTTAAATGTAGGAAAAACAAGGACAACCGCTCATGTACAATCCAACCAAACCTGAAAGCTTCCTACGCATATCCCGGTTAGGATAGCTCAAGCACAGCAAACGAGCACCAAGTCGGAAAGCTGCACCTTTGATCACAGAAAACACTTCCTAAAAAGGAGGTTTAAGATGCTGAATCCCTGGGTACGGTCGCCTATCAAGATAAGCGCCTTGCGGAAGGATTGGTATCGAACTCGGAAAATGATGCAAAGGTGGAAGCAACCCAATCTGACCAAAAAGTAAAAGAATGCAAGTTCCACCGTAGAGGAACCTTCTTAAATGAAAGGTTCAGGACATCAGTTCTATAAATCGAGACAATATTCGAAAAAAGAACTGGCGCCTACCTCGTGGGTTGAAGCAACATATCGGAAGGACCGACTAAACCGAGGCTGGAAGTACCAGTCCTAGGTTGGAAGGACCGGCAACCCAAGTTGGAAGGACCAACACCATGTTGGAAGGACCAACACCATGTTGGAAGGACCGACAAAACCTAGGCTGGAAGTACCAGCCCTAGGTCGGAAGGACTGGCAACCCAAGTTGGAAGGACCAACACCATGTCGGTAGGGCCAACGAAACCTAGGCTGGAAGTACCAGTCCTAAGCTGGAAGGACCGGCACCAAGTTGGAAGGACCAGCATTACCAGAAATCCCAGCCGAAAGGGGGTATCCAATATAGTCTTTCCGATTCTGAGTTAATCAGAACAGACAACACATAAATTTGGATTAAACTTACATGTATTTAAACCTATTCTCCGAAGGATCTGGACTGCCAGGTTAGCGAGAAATATGGTTGAATACATTATAAAAAAACCCTCTTCGGAGGCATGTATTCAAGTCTAATCTCCGAAGGTCCTGGACTGCCAGGTTAGCAAGTATACGACTGAATGCATTACAAATATAAAACACGTCAATAGGGGGCACTAGAAAAATGGCATGAATCGATCATCTAAACTGAATTCTTGCTATAACTAAGGGAATTTATAAAAGTTGATCGCTTCCAGTCTAATAAAATTGTAACGAACTTTGGTATAGGGGCATAACCTTAGCATCAAAAGCAAAACAACAATGCTAATTTTACTTACCATAAGTTCATTACAACCACGTAATGACAAAGCGTACTGTGATACAAGTGTACTATGATGCAAGTGCAACATGCAGTGTACAAATAAAAGTACGACAAAGCTGAATAATAGGCTGTAGTTAACAAACAAAAACACTGTCCCATGCAAAAAAAATAAAGCACAAGTTCATACACAAGTCAGTCACAGTACCACAAAGTCAACAACATAAGCATAAAGCGGTAAGCGAGGACCGCTACTCGCATATACAACCAGTCTAAATATCATCATTTTCTTTGTCACCTCCTACACACGGATACCGTCTTCCTGGACAACATGCTCTTCGGTAGAATGAACTTCAGTAGAATTCTTGTCAGTATGAATAGCAGGAAAGTCCACAGGAGGAGTTTGAGAACTTGAAGCCTCAACATTGGCAGGGAAGGATGGAGCATGAACAGCGTAACATCCGGGGTTTCTCCCCAAGGGATTGAGCTCGCTCTTCTATCAATATCTTCATGAACTCGGCCAAAGCATCATGGTCCTCCGCTTCTAAGAGAGTCTCTTGAAGGACACTATCATTTACACCATTGGAGTATATAAGCACTTGTTCCCAGACAAGAGCCAAAGTTCGTTGAAAACCGTTATTCAAATAGCTTAAGTTTCCATGATTCATAATGCTATAAACATAAAATTGGAACAAAGTGTCATCAGTTTTAACCTTGGCCTGTTCAAGAACACTAGTCAGATTGGCTTTATCTTCTTCCAGAACTTTAACAGCTTTGTTCTGGGAAATAATTTTGTCTTCAAGAGCTGCCTTTTCTCTTGATAAAAAGCTGGAGCTTGCTTCTTCAAAGCCAATTGAGATTCAGCAAATTCTCGGCAGATTGAGATTCTTGAACTTGTTTTTTAGCAGCCTCAATCTCTCTTCTAAGCTTCTCATTTTCAGCCTCTAAGCTGCTTACCTTGGTATTTCCATCCTTTGAAGATGCAATTTCAGATTCTTGGGATTTAATCACATGGATCGGTCCAGCCTTGTCATTTTCCAAAGTTTCAATATGATCAAGATTTCGATTGTTTAGTCTCTGAAACTCATAGCCAAATTTGTTCCACGACTCAAATTGACTTTCGGTTGTGTTCATGGCCCTGTCTAACTTCGTTTCATGTTGACTCTTGGTAGTATCGAGTTGGGTAGTCATGCAGCTCTTTATAGTGCTATGCTCTTCGATAGTCATCTCACCTGTCACTTGGGTGTAAATCTAAATCGAAGTTCATTCCTCTTAAATCCTAACCTCCAAATCGACCTTTAAGCTTCAAATTTCCAGGCGGAATTTTATAGGGAGGCCTGTCGGGGATAATCTGGATCTAACTAGAAGTTGGGACAATGGATTGAGAAGAAGCAAAGGGTTGTTCAGGAGGAATAGGGATATCATGATCTGAGAACTCAGTGGATTTATGATGTTTCAGATTCTCATCCTCACCTCGTTCATTTCTGCTTCTCTTCCCCTCTACCTTCTTCTGGTGTTGCTCCTCGCCCTTACCGCCTCTGTCAGATGCATTTATATGATCGCTCTTTCCTTTCTTCCGATGATCAGTCAAGGAAGGTTCTAAAGTATGCTCAGGCGGAGGATCTAAAGATATTTGAGAACTCTTCGAGTAACGGGAAAGGCGAGTCTGTGAAAGATTTTGTTGGTTAACAGAACTAGCTTGTTGAGAGAAGCTATCTGATAATGAATGTTTCATTCCTGGATCTGGAAAAAAGGGAAAGGAGAGTTTCATCACTAAAAGTTGAAAAAAGAATAACGAAGCATGCAAGGTATTAGAAACGTGTGACGTAAATAAAAAGAATTTTCTTATAAACACCTAAATACGAACCTGTCTCAAGAGGCTTGTCTAAGGAAATTCCTATGTCTTCAGGTGTTTTTCCTCAAGGAGAAATTCGAGATGAATATCTTTCAGTCCTAGTCTTCGTAACTGGTATTACTAGCCCTGAGGTTAAAGTATCACCAGGACTGAGATCCTTAGCCAAATTAAGGTCACCAAGATCCTTAAAAGTTTCTGAGACACACTCTTCTTGACTATCCCGAATAGCAAGATTCCCATCAACTGTCTCAGCATCAAAAATTTTCTTAGAAGTTACTCCAGCTTCATCAAACCGCTCATACTCTTTCATTGGATCTGAAATAGTTTTTGAAGTAGTTTCACCTACATCATCATGACCTGTTTCCTCCATAGAACCCAGAGTAGTGCCCTCCTTCTCAATCTGATCGGATAAAGTCATGAGACTCTTACCCTCACGCCACTTGGGCACTGCCTCCTTAACAGAAACCAACTATGATTTGGGAGGTGTTTTACAACTCCTTGCAAGATTGGAACATTTCTTTATTGGGGCCTTCTTGGCCGGAGACTTGCTAACAGTACCTTTCTTGTCAGTTGAGTCCATCGCAAGATTTCGCGAGGGAGGAAGTAAGTCACATCGATGAAGGAACCCTTCTGTAATCGAGAATTTCCTATTTCTTTTGCCCTCACTAGCAGTTAGTAAAGAATTACAGACGTCTTGATCAAAGGCAAAACTCTGATCAGGGAGCACTGTAACATAGCTAAAGATTTAAGTATTGGATTAAGAAGGAAAGAAATAAAATACTGAAAAGAAAGTGCATTCACCTCCTTCCATCCAAAAACCACAGAAGTTGGCAGGGCACTGGACAAAGAAATACTGGTTTGGAAATCCTCGAACACTATCTACCAGACCAGTAATTATTTTGGAACCCCGACTCTCAACGGAAGTAAACGAGGGATGATCCTTCTTCCTCCTCTTAAAAGAATATAAAGAACATGCATCTTCAAATGTCGGCGCATGCTACTTTTCCCTCATAAAAATTACGTAAAGGCTCACTAAAACGGCATAACCATTTGGATGCAATTGGTACGGGGCAATGGCTAAGCGTCGGAGAATCAATTCTAGATAAGGGTTAAAAGGAGGGATCGACCTGCTCATCAGCATACCACAATTAACGGTAACATACCTAGTTAGGGGAATATCAGCAAATTCATTCTTCCTAGGGAATTTGGCCTCTTCCTTTTCTGAAATTCCAAATTGATTACACAACTGTTGATATGAGCTAAAAGAAAGTTCTGTTACATGCCTTTCGTGAGGTATATTGGAAAGTCTGTGGGGTGTAGGAAAGTTTTGATTGACATTCGCTCTGGTGGCAGTACCCGATGTAGTTTCAGTGACTTGGCCAGAACTTCCAGCTTCACCAGACTTAGTTTCTTCCTTGGGACTCTGGCGTAACTGATGATGAGTTAGCATTTCTACACGAATGATTATATCATTACAAATTCATACTACAAAAAAGGTTCAACGATCAGCAATTTTTTTGGCTTCAAGATAGATCGAGCACGGCCAAAATGATAGAGGTTGTGCATGTCTAAACTCAGGGTCAAGCAAAAATGACTTGACCAAGTTAAACATGAACTAACCAGTGAGAGTCATGCATGATTAAACTCAGGAAGGTCCAACATGGTCATGTACTCAGAGTAGGTCGAGCATGGACAACATTGACCTGGTCGATCACACATGACCCACGCCCGGTCGTTCATAAAGGGTTCTCGCCCGATCGTGTATGTTTAGGCAGAGCCCGGTCAGGCATACCCAATCCAATCCTGGTCACACATGGACAATTCAAATTGGTCGTGCATGCTCAACTCAAGGCGGTCGCTCATACCCAACCGAAGCTGGCTTGTTCGTGATCAACCCCATATAAGAGTTGAGCAGGAACGATTCTAGCCAAGTCGAACTTGAGAAACCACAGTGGTAAAGCAAGAGTGCCAAGTGACTGTAGGACCGAAAACTTCCAGGTTGAGCATGGAATAAAAAAAAATACAATAGATATGCACATGAATGCTGAAGAACATGCACAAATCCTTGAATTCCACAATACAAGAGCAAATGTATTATAAACTTGAGCAACTATCAGCAAGAACCCGAAAGCTATATGAGTGGTGACATGGCTATGCAAAATCAAAGCAAAAGGTTGTCTAAGACATTTCGACAAACAACTCACAGGCATGTTATTAGAATCATAAATTCGAGGGGTTTTATGTGATTCAAATTCATCAAATGATTACATATACAAACTTAGAGCATTCAATACATTACAATCCCACAAAATCATCAGAAACCTCAAATCAAATCCAAACCATACCCAAATCAGTCCAGTTCGGAGCCTTAAGTGATTTCAGAGTTAATCCATTAGCCCAACACAAAATTAAAAGGAAGAATTAACCTGCAAGCGAGCAGATTGCCTTGGATTTAAAAATAAGTGGCTTTAACGGGTTTTGAAGTTGTAGAGCTCTACTGGAAATGTCGAGCACGGTAGAGCTTTGCTGGAGATGTTAAGCACGGTGACGAATTAGAAGTTTGAGGGGTTAGTACGATTAAAAGCTGAGAAGGATTAGAAAAGTATGAGGAATGCCCTGGAGAAAAGCCGCTAATGTGATTTCTTCAGAAGAGGAGGTTAAATAAAAAGTGTACATGAAGGGACAACATATGGAAGATAAAGGGGTTCATCGATTTGGCCAACTTGCGAGCTCGAATGTTGTATTGATGTGACGGCCCGATCAAACAAATTCGCTCAGCCTATGAATACTCTTATAGGATTGATCGACTACACATATGAACGAACGACCAGCATATGCCACTAACCCATGAAAAATGAATTTAATTTATCAAATGGTGTTACATTCAATTATTTCGAAGCTAGTAATTTTTGTAAATTTAAAATTACTATCATAGAGGGGAAAATGTTTATCCACCAAAATCACACACATATTGATAGATTGAGAGGTCAGTCGCTCGGGCCATGATTCATCGGTCGCCCGTTCAATGTATGGGGGTGGTCGCTCATACTAACTTGATTGGTTGTTCGTACCTCACGGGAAAGTCACCTAAGAGACTAAGGGGTCGCTCGTACATCCTCTGCCTGCTCGCACACCACAATCTTGATCGGTCGTTCATTCTTTGGTCGAACATCGCAATATCATTCAAGCATCACTTACTGGTCGAACGGAGAAGGAATTGTGTTAGTTCCTGGTCAGTCGCTCTCACGTCTACGCAGTAGCTCTAATCAGTTGCTTGTACACTTACCAATTAGTCGGTCGCACGTTTGCAGATCAGGCACCAACTTTTGGTTAAAGAAAATGAGGCTCGCACGTATGGATTGAGCCAATCGATCGATCTCCGGTCTTCTAATTGTCCCCTGGTCTGGTCGCTCGCCCTCATCTCAGTCGCTCGCACACTTCCAGGTCGCGTGGACGAACAGAAAAACAGGAAACAGCTGTTGACAACTGGCAATGGCACTTCTGTAAATAACTGTGCGAGCGACCTAAAACCTGCATATATGAATTTCAGTTCATTTCTTCATGAGGGCTCACCTATAAATAGGCTATGCTTTCCGTACTTTTAGGGATCGATTTCCACCACATCGAAGGGCTATCAAATTGCTTCCTCTCCCATTTCAAGTGATCCTAACATCATCTAACACTTCCAAGCAAAGATCTAGAGCTTGACCCACCATGGCTTCCATCGAGATCAATCAAGTGTCTTAGAGATTGAAGATCCTCCTTCATCCTCCTTACATTTGACGATTTCTCATCGTTTCTCCATCAATGTCACCATTTCTCTGCTGGCCCAATCTTTTCTACACCAGTTTGCATAGATCTAAGTGAGATTTACTTGTAATAAGAAAAGATGTATATACCAAGAGAGATTCAATGTCTTGTAACCATTGATGTCATAATGAAATCCTTGCCAAAGTGGATGTAGATATACCTAAGATCGAACCACTATAAAATCTCTTGTCTTTTACTTTGCTTTTTGGTGATTGCAGTCCTATTACCTTAAATCTAACCATTTAGTGAAGTGCTTCGGAAGCACCCTTAGTGTTTGAGCTGATTTTGACTCAAACAATAATGCAGTTTGACTCAAGACACCCTTAGATTTGGACCCCGATTTAGTTTATTATCGTTGACCGTCTACTATTTTAGGATGCCATGGAATTATCAAAAAATGCCAAGGTCGCCATTGAATTATTATCGATTACCTAAATACCATAGACCTCCATTGAATTGTTAACAAATGCCAGGACCACTATAGATTAATTATTTTATTTGGCCACTTATTTTCCCTAATCATTCTACCCCTACAGCCAGAACAGACCGCAATTATGAGTCTTATTTCCCCTAATCAGCCACCGTTGTCGGAATGGACTCCCACTATACGCGTACTTAATTGGCCACTTATTTTTCCTAATCACCTTACATTGTCGGGAAGATTCTCTATATGATCAGTTTCTATTTGGGAAAACATTCCTTTGAAACAACTTGCTTTGTTGAATTTGTCTTTTTGTTGGGTTATTTGGTACGAAAGGAACAATAGGTGCTTTAAGAATAATGCTACTTCATCGAACGCAGTGTTGTTTCATGTTTTGAAATTTTACTATAAATGGATGGGAATTGACAGTTGGTTATTTGTTGATTTTGTTACAAGCGGCATCGGAGCTTGGGGATTGGCTCTATACTGCTTGGAGAAGATGATGTTGGCCACTTTATTTTGTATGTTGTTTTGTATAGCTGTTATGTTTAGTATGTTGTATGCTCCTGCGTGAGCGGTGGTCATATTTTGGTTTGCTGTTGTTATATTTTGGCACCTATGTGTGCGGTTTGTGTTGTAATATGGTGGCCAACTGGATGTTGTTTCTTTTATGCAGTATTTATATATGGCGGGGCAATGTATATTGCCTCTACCTTTCTGCTCAAAAAAAAAACTTAACGCCCATTTTAAGTTTATTAATAAGCATACTCATTCTATGTCCAAATCAGACAGGGCCAGGTTAAAGCATTAAAAATCATTATCAGTGTCTATGATGGCCAGGTTAAGGCACCCCCTGGTAGGGGATGGAGTGAAAGCCTCTATCACCTCCTACGACAACCAAGGTCGAGCACCAAAAGAGTAAGTCTTTATCCACGCCTATGATGGCCAAGGTAATGCATCTAATCCCTTAGCATTGCCTATGATAGCCAGGGTAAGGCACCTCCCGGAGGGGGGTCGGGTAAGTCCTTGGGACCTGCTTGAGAATAAGCTAGCCAAGCGCAGCGGACACACAAGCCCAGAGAGTGGCTAACAAAGCACATATATCCTCTGCTTTGGCAATAAGAAGCCCAGATAGTGGCTCACGAAGCATGTACATCCTATGATTTGCCAAACAAACTCGAAGAGGGTAACGTATCTAAAAATTGGTAGATATGGATATTTGGTCTTGTATAAAATACCCAATCTAGGTCATGGTTCGGGACTTCTAATTATTGCCAGAAGTGGATTTCTGGTCTTCTATTAAATACCAGAATCTAGGTTATGGTTCGAGACTTCTAATTATTGCCAGAAGTTGATTTCTAGTCTTCTATTAAATACCCGAATCTGCTTATGGTTCGGGACTCTAATTATTCGCATAAGTGGATTTTTGGTCTTCTATTAAATACCGGAATCTTGGTTATGGTTCGGGACTTCGAATTGTTGACAAAAGTGGATTTATGGTCTTCTATTAAATACTTAAATCTGGGTTAAGGTTCGAAACTTCAATTATTGCTAGATGTGAATATCTGGTCTTCTATCAAATACCTAAATCTGGGTCATGGTTCAGGAATTCTAATTATTACTAGAAGTGGATTTCTGGACTTCTATCATTAATACTCGAATCTGGGTTTCGAAGCTTCTGACTGCTATTGCCAGAGAAGGGGTTTTTCACGTCCACTCTAATACCCTAATCTGGGTCACGAGACTGTAATTTTCATTCCTAAAAAAGGATTCACTATCAATATTCAGGTTAATAGCTCAAATCTGCTATCTAAGAGCCATTAAACAAAGATTGTAATCTTCCACATCTCACAGGAAGAATTTCTAAAAACAAACTCAAGTCATAATAATAAATCGCTTTTCTCAGACTAGAATTCTGATTTTACCTTCAGGTGGGTACAATGCAGACACCTGGATTTAGGTGACAATTTTCTTATTCTCATTCCCAGGAAAAAATATTTTCTAATCTCCCATTATTATCCCCGAGTAAGGGGCTGAAATCTATCATCTTATTCCCAAAAAAAGAGTTTTCTTAATAAATACTCGAGCAGGTATCTCGAATCTTCAGACTAAAACCTTATAACAAGGTTATGTTCTCTCAATTCTTCACACAGGGAGGCTCTCTGAGAACTTCTGTTATGTAAAGTTGTTATTCTAAAACTTAAAATGTGAATAATTATATCATCTTATCATAAATTCATTTGTTACTTGGATGCAATTCAAATGTTGTCTCGCGTAGAATGAGAAAATTATTATATATACCCTGCAATTATAACATCACATGTTATGTGTTAAGTTTCATATAGAATAGCATAATGGGACTCCTGGAGAAGGGTGTTATCAGTAAAGGAAAAAGTCACATATAAGATGATATCTACACAATTCATAAACTTATTTATAAAATCATTCCACGAGTTATAAAGTACAAAATATATTGGCATTAAGTGTCTTACATTCTCACACCTATAGCATCTCAACACCTTACCGTGATTCATCAAATAAAGGAATTTTACGATAACTAAGCCTTTTGATTTGCAACATGATTATTTAAAGCATACTCCCAGGATTTACAACTTGCTTTGGTCTCCTCCAACTCAGCATCTAAGTTTCTAATTCGTTCGAGCAGTTTACTTATCTCTTCAATAGAGTCGGTGAAAGGGGTGACCTTTGTTCGTCACTGTAACTCGAGAATGGTTTTATCCTTCTCTTTCAATTGACATTCTAAAATGGAAACTTGCTCATTTAAATTCCTATTGGCTATATTATGAAGATAACGTGCCCTTTCTCTCCTCATAAAGGGAGCCTCTTTAATAATATCCTTCTACTCTATAATCGCTAATGACTTTTCCATCGGTAGGGGAGATGGAATCTTGAATTGATTTCCCTGTTTACAAGTGAAATAAGGCACATCTATTCACAAATTCCATTTTGAAGATATAGAATTAGCAAATAGCAATTTTCCCTAACAAGCTTCAAATTGTCTTAGAGTACGCACATAATTAAAGGTATAAAGGGTGACCTGGGTGGACAAAAGTACATATAGATTATGAAAAACTTAATAAGTTGAGTTCTATATTTCTTTTGGGATTACTTCCTTATCGTCAACTAGGCCATCTAAGGGGAGTTAATACATTGTACAAATGCGTCGAAGAATACACAAAAAGGAGTCTTCTTCGGATCTAAAGGTTGTTTGGGGAAACAGTTAGCAACTGGTAAGCATCTTTTGAAAATACACCCTCAAGTAGAATAGAATTCTGTCACAACAAAAAATAAATTAAGGAATCATTGGTATCGGGGTTATCGTATAGAGCATTATGATCTTTTCGACAACTTCACCTACTCTAAACAAGGCTAAGTTATTTACTTCTATTTATTATCTAACCTGTTTATTGACAATATTTTCTCCTCTACATGTGTTACCGCCGGAAAGTCAGCCACCCTAAGTTAAAAAGGTGAAAACACTTCTAAAGTAAAGATCATACCTGAGAAATTGAGACTTCAGGCTGTGCAAGTTGCTCTTGTACTTTCCGCTCTTGGTTGGAGGGACCACTGTCTTTGTAAGACTTCTAGCTGGATCCTGGTTAGAAGAAGCATCTAAAGGACCATGATTTATCTCTTTGACACAAGTATCACTAGCAGAAGAAGGAGGGATGTCACTTTCCCCACTTAAATAGTCAGGAAGATTTTGGCCTTTGGAGTTATGATCATAACCAATATCATCCCACTCATCATCAGTATCAGCAGTTTCTTCTTCCCTCATGCAGGATTAAAGTCATCCGAAAGATCCTCAATATACAACAAGTATACGGGCTTCACTACATTTTCTTGATGAACTTTCACTTCTTGCTTGAATTGCTCAATTTTGTGCATAACTCGACCCGTAGTAGAATGATGAACTGAAGGTAACTCGGTCGCCGAATACTTTTGGAAATTGTTGGAATACGCCAACAAATAAGCATCCTCAAAAGAATTTAGCATTGCCTTAAGAAAGTAAGATTTCAGGAATGAAGAAATTTTTTCTTTGGCATCATGAATTATGTGCTTAACATTAGAGAATGCATTCTGGACCTTGGAAAGTTGGTCATCTTTCTCTTTCAACCTTTTAGTATGATTAACTACCATCCTGGATTTCTCGTCCTCAAGTTCCTGTTTAGACAACTTAAGAGCCAAGAATTGATCACTCAAAAGGTGCTTAGCTTTTCCTTCGATTTCAAGCTCCGATTCAGCTCTCTCAAGAGATATCATCAGTCCTGCACATTCTTTTTTATGCTCTTCCATCAAAAGCTCAACCTTCGATTTTAAGGCCACCTTTTTTTCTTTCAATTTTGTGACTTCAGAAAAGGACAGAGTGATCAATTTTTAGAGAGAAAGCCATTTCTTAATTATCTAGAGAAAATAAAATTGAATCAATATTCATGTAAGAGACAAGAGAAGATAAAATAAGGTAGTAACGAAAGTTGTTTTCGACAAGAGATCGTCGCAGATCCATCAAGTTTGAGGACGAAGAGGGTAGTGAAACATTAGCAACATGGTCAGTAGAAATTTCCAGCCTTATGATTTCATCAAAAAAATGAATCATTGAACATGGTACGGAGGAACGGGTAGGCGCAATATAGGAGTGCGTTCTTAGCTCTTGTTCCACCAAATTTAAGGATCCTGGAGAATCAAAAATACGAATACGATTAAGGAAGTTGTTGCCTATGGTCATTTTTTGTGAAGAAGTAACACTAGGAGTCACACCAAGAAGGGCCAGCAGGATCAAGAGTTTAATGCTTGGCAGACCTGGCTGCAACATCTCCGGAAAAGGGAAAGGAACCAAGGGCTCTTCCTTATGTCTTTTAGAAGCTGGTTCATCAGTTATAATGGCCAGACTTCTCTTGGATGCAACACTGGATCAGGCCAAGTTATCTAGGGTAGATTCCCCCATTAAAATACTTAGGAAGCTGATTGAAACAATCACAGAGTCAGACAGATTAAATATGGAACAAAGCTTCGGAGTAACATTGAAAGACAGTCCTTACTTAAGCATCTAAGGAATAGGGGAGTTAAGTATGTGAATACATCTTAGCCCAAAAATATGTGCTAGTACCAGGAAAAGGAAGGGGCGGTCTCCCCAAAATCTTTTGTCCTAAGGGAAGAAAACCACGCTTCTTAAGATTGTCCAAAGTCAATAAGAGAAATCATTTTCCCAATTTCTCGGAAGCTTTTTGAATAGCATCAACAACTTAAGCTTCCTCGTCACTTAAGCATTTTCTTGTGGGAGTAGAGACTAGAATGAAACAAAGGTTAAATAAAGCTTAAGGGATGATACAATGGGTATAGGCGAATAAAACTCACCAGGGGTAGCAAAAGAACCTGTTATACCCTAAGGGCATCTGACGTAGAAGAATTGTGTTTCCCGGTCCAAGAATTGGGTGATGTCGTCACAAATTAGTTTCTTTGATGGGTTCGTGTGAAGAATAGTTGGGTTGGTCCCTTAACAACTGCAATCGTAGCAAGTAATGGAGAAGGCGAGTGCTGAGGGAAGACTGTCCCAACTAGAGATCTAGGAGCTCGAGGCAAAGAAGGAATGTATATGTGTTCGGAGTTATCCGAATAGGAGCTAATCTTAAATATTGAAAGAACCTTGAGATGAAATCTAGGAATGGAAAGAAACCACCATGCCAAATTTGAATGGCAGAATATGAAAAAAAATTCCTTTTGGAGGATCCTGGATGGTATTTTTTCGGAAGCAGGGATGGTGTCAACTCCGTCCATTCCATAACATTCAAGCATGGCCTTCACTTCCTCTTGAGTTCGAATAAGAGAATACCATGAATCGCTTTCCATCTTTGGCCTAACGAAAGAGAAACTGCCTGGGTTTGGTCTACCAACACTTTTCTTTTCGGACGTAATGCTGTCAGGTGATATTATTCCATAAAAGCATATCAGTAGATTAATTTCATATAAGTAAGTATGAAATATTCATAAGTTTAAGACTATCATGGAAACTCATAAGTTGTCTAATGATCCCATATAAAATTGGAACGCACTAAGGGTTATTAGAATTAAACCTTTAACAAAATTCACATATGACTATACATTATGCGTATACATCTAAAAACGACCATGTCTTTGGTATTTTTCAGATCCATTGTTTTGACACTAAAACCAAAAGTGACAAAAGATACTGGTGTCTATAGGGTCAAAATTGGGATAACCCAAATCCTTGATGTCAGCCTAACCGAAACCGAATGTTCTGTTATCAATACCAAAAGACTTAGCTAACAACAAAAGCTAAACGCCAAGTACTGATGAGGTAAACATTAATATACTCTTGTATCGGCGAAGGCTTAGCCGATCTCAAAACTTTAAGTTTTGCCGATACCAAAACAAAAGAAAGTAAAACTTTAGGCTTCACTCATACCCAATTTCGATACCAACTAAGTTGGAACTGGAATCAGGCATTGGTCTCAGTACCGGTAAAGCCGAAATGAAAAGAAACTGTAGCAAATTGATATTGAGTTCATCGGTGCCACAAGAGGAATTTTATCTTCATAATAAAATTAAATCCTTCATATGTGAATTTTGCATTTTGGACCCCGGAAAATATGTTAGGAGGATAAATGATAGATTTGCATCATTCATCATTAATGATCATTACAGCAGCTCCATTTGATCGAATTCATTCCAATAAGAGATTAAAAACTTATAGATCCTGATCAATTTCATAATCGAGTTTGGGAGATGATTTTCAAACTCTAGTCTGAATCTACCAAATATTTACGGAGATGCAGTTGAATTCGCAATCTTGAAAATGTGTGAAGAACAGTGATCTTGTGTGAAAATGATTTCTTGTAGGAAGAGTGATAAAAGGAAAGACGAAGAACTTTGATGTAAAAAGCACCTTTTAATCCTGGCCGCACAAACGGGCATAGATCAACAAACCAGATCAATTCAAGAATACCAAAAGGCGAGAAATCAAAGTATAGTATGAAAGCCAAGATTTGACTTGAAAAGTCAAAAAATACACCTTCGCTAGGGGGCAAATGTTAATACCATATTCCGACATTAAAACCAGATGGTGGTAATGGGGTATCGGAGCACAGCTAGCACCGAAAGAATGTCTCGGAAGCATGCGACTGATCCCAAACCACTGAGACAGCCGATACCGAAAGTAAGGAGAGATAGATCTGGTCAATATTCTATCAATACCAACAAAGGAAGTAAAGCTTGGTACCGATACAAGAAAGATAGCAGCAAGGCAACACCGAAAGCAACATGGGAACAATGAGCAATCAAAATTGGTTACAGTACCGCCACCGAAGGCAATCAATCAGGTTTCAATTCCGAAAGCACATGTTTCGACACCAAAACACAGAGCCATGAAAGGGAAAGCACGAAGCCAAGCCGTGATTGAGCAAAGAGCTATCGATACCAATACACTAGGTGCCGATACCGACACTAGGAAGCAGTTCAAAAGTCACCAAAAAGGATCCATAGGCAACTCTATCGCAAAACCGATACCGAAACTAGAGACTATTGAAATAAGCCGAGGAAAGAAAGGTCATCCATACTAACATGCTTAGTGCTGATACTGATACCAAGGAGTAGGATGATGTTAAAAAATGGCAATACTAAAATGCCACCAAAGCAGTGAAAAGCTTAGGATTTGCTATCGGAACCAGGGATTATCACCGAAATTAAAAGAAACTCAGAAAACTTACAATACCGATACGCTTAGTATCGATACATGGTATGGAGAAACCACCAACTTCATAAGAAGTGGAGTCGATAACAGCACTTAGAAGTGAAAAGGGGCCGGAACCGAGAAGTCGGCACGGACAACCACTGATGCAGCTGACACCGACACCAAATATCATTGTCGAATCTGAAGGTGGGCTTATACCGATCGTTACCGAATGGGGGGAATGGCAATTTCTCTATGAATAAGACCCCAGGGGTCTCATTTTGAGGGACTTTCCTCATTCCACAATCTTTTATTCATTTCTTAGAGAGAAAACCCTACTTTGTAAATCAGTTTAGGTATTTCACTTGTAATCACTTTTGTACTCAAATTAATGATCAATAAAGAGAGAATCTACACTTGCCAACAATATCATGCATTTCCTTATCATTTTATATAAGTATTTTCCTATTATTTCCTCACGACAAATCCTCATGCATAAGCCTAATTACCGAAATAACCTTCCACACAAGCCGTTTAGTTTTCTAACTTGTACTGCGCTTAGACAGCCCTTATCCCAATGTAACACCCCGCCTCCGCCAGGGTGGCTCTTGCAAGCACTCTGACTTTGGAGGGGCGTTTGAATCAGGTAAACATGCATGATGATATATCAAGGCAGAACAAGAACATATGTATATATGTAAACATAGTAAATATCATAGATAAAACAGCGGAAGATTTCAAAACATTTCAAAACAAGTCTGGTACAACATAGCTTTCCAAATAAACAAGTCTAGATAAAACAACATCAACTGAAAAACTGAAATACATAAGTGCTATCCCCAAATAAGTGGTAACCATAGCTAGCTTCATGTCGAAACCGTACATGAGCTGAAATACCACAAGCAAGCGATCAGAAATCCAGCTAAGCTCCAATATTCCCTCCCTGAGAACCTGGGGGGGGGGGGGGGGGGAACGGAAGAAAAGAGGCGAAAGAAAACAGGCCAGTCAAAAAGACTGAGTAAGCCCTACTACAATCAATGTAAACTGATAAAGTTAACTGACATGAGCAGCAGGTATTATCATAAGGATACTAGCATGATTATTTACTAACAAGGTAGATAAAGGTGTCATCGCATAATCAGGATTAAGGTTTTGCACCACAGGTGTACTAGCAAACTAACATGACTGGAATAAACAAGTATTGATCCCTTGGCCCAAGCTTTGGCCCAATAACATGAAATGACCCTAATACAAGGTCCAACCAAACGGTCTAGTCGATCGGCTCCCTATAAGCCTAACTCGTCACGTGTTGGTGTCAATACGGCCCAAACATGATTGTAGTCAGACTGTGCCGGGTCTCCCGTCGGGTGTATCAAGCCCTAGGGTGGCAACCCCTGGACACCATAAACATGCGTGCACAGTCTCGATCTACTGGTACCCGTGCATGCTTTCCCCGGCTTCGGACTATGTGCACGACCATAAGTCCGCCCGGAACTACACCGGTGTACCACTCTGCCGTCGCCTTTGGTCGCTTACCTCCAGTTTAGTAATCGTGCCCCCACCCTAGCCTAGTCCCTAGGGTCATGATGATACAAACTTGGGATTACTGCTGGAGTGGACCCCCATTGCTAGGATTTTCTAGTGGGTTAAGTACGGTTTAACCCTCTTGCTAATCATGGATTAACTTGGTTAAGTGTAACGATGAGTTCACGACTTAACCCGATTAATCTACCAAGCCCAAATTGGTTAAGCATTAACTGGACCATGACTTAACCCTAATCACGAGGCATTAATTAATTTTAATGCGCCTTAACCTCTCACATTAGACCTTGTTGTGGTTACTAGTTAAGCCGGGCGGGTCCGGGTAGCTTTACACCACAACTTGGTCTAACCTCGGGTTCAAGGTACAACATGACCAACTTCTCACATTGGGCCCTATTGTTTGTAGCAACTAGTTAAGCCGGTCGGTTCCGGGTAGGTTTACGCTACAAACTCAACCCAACCTCGAGTTGGCCACACTTATCTTTTCTAAGTGTCATGTCCATCATGTTTCCAAAACATGTTACAAGTTTCAAGCATTTGGGTAGACCTAACTTAATAGGTAAATTCCCAAAGGGTAGACCTAACTTAATAGGTAAATTTCCAAGCTTATGTTTTTATGTCTTTTAAGTTTACCCCACCCCAAACGCAATCCCATCGCTTACATATCGCAATAGCGCATAAAGGATAGAAAGAGGGAACTTGGCATAAATCATGACATAAGGGTGTTGAAGCCACAAGTTTAACATGGTGGCATATGAAATGTACATATGTTTATATACTTGCATATTGCATATTTTGGCCTCAAAAGCATGCATAAAACCAAACTTGGCATATTGGTGATACATGGCGCTAAATGACATGTAGAAATGGCCATAAGTTCGCATTTAGCCTCACATGCAAGTTATCATAAGAGATATGATAACTTACATGTTGCCAAAATGCAACCTTTGGCATAAAGCTTGAAGCTTTATGTTCATAAACCCAAGATAAGCTTGCATAACATGATAGCATGAACAAAATGTTCAACCCAAACTTGCATAGCATAACTTGCATATCATATGACAACTTGCATATCAAACTTGCATAACATAACTTGCATATCATATGACAACTTGCATAACATAACTTGATGAACTTGCATAACACATCATAGTAAACTTGCATAACACATCATAGTAAACTTGCATATTATGACAAACTTGCATATCATACATTTAACTTTAGAGTTTAAGTATGAAAGTAGAATAGGGCTTACAATGCTTAAGAAGTCACAAAAATATGACAAAGCCCTTATGAAATCAATCAAACCCAAAATGCAAGCTCTAACATAAAAACCCTTGAGCCAAAATGATCAAAACTCTTTTTTTATGATGCAAATATAGAAACTTGACTTGAATGCAAGCTAATGATGCTCATACAAGTTTGAAAACACTTGTATGCATGGAAAACCACTTAGAAATTTATTTAGGAATTGTATGAAGAGAGTGGAGGCCATGAGAGGATTGATTTTGCCATAGTTTAGTTACTTGGATGAATAATGATGATTTAGGGTAGGTTAGGGTCTTATTTATAGAGATTAGGACTAGTTTCAACCTTAGGATTAAACCCTAGTTCCAATCTCAGCCCTCAAAACCGAATCTGGCCCCCAAGCTCAACACAATCTCCAAATGGTGCACCAGGCTAAACAGCCCGGCTGGACCAAGTCGACAGCCAAGTCGACAGGGCTGTCGACTTGGGTCCAACCAAGTCGACTCCCAAGTCGACAGGGCTGTTGACTTGGGTGCTCTGGCGGGAATTTTCCCGCCTGGCCCAAACTGGCCCAAATTTCCAATTTCAAACTTGAATTTGAAATCTGTTTTTACTTAGAAATTTTCTGAAAACTTCGTTGGGCCTTAATCTGGTCATACGGACTCCGATTTTCGAAAACTCGGACTCTATTTCGCGTATTTTTCCGAGACGAACGTAATGGAATAACTCATTTCCCTTGATTCAGATTTTAGAATTAAATTCTGCCTCGATTTATGTTATAACAGGTTATTGAAAATACGGGTTGTTACATTCTCCCCTCCTTAAAGGATTTCGTCCCCGAAATCTTCAAGTTAGGAAGAACGTATCCTACCATCCAACATCCATCTACTCAAAACATCATCCACGAGCAATCATTGTCCTTACAAGATTCTAAATGTTGTATGAACATATGCAAAGGTGTGTGTATATGTACTTATCTAATGCAAATATCATCAATGCAAATTATGTTAGTGAAATGAATCCATATGTATGCAATTCCTAACATAATGTATAACATCTATATGTGTGCACATCACATACATCCATATGCAACATCCATGTGATAACACAAAAATTTTCATCCATGAATAAGCATAAACACTCATGCATATGCAATATGAGGAGTGTGTGAGCCGATCTAGTGCCTAACGTGTATAATGCATCCACGAGTAACCACTTGCAAACACTTGCAACCACTTGCAACCATCAAGCATAACATGTTTCAAACACATGTTTCATCCAAAGGGTTTCTACCTAAGGTTCTCATGACAAGATTAACACGATAAACTAGATAAACATGGATATCAAAGAGAAAGATATGCTAACAAAGAAAAGAGATTGAGAGTGTACCCTCAAAAAGGAATGGATAAAGCCCACGCATCTTCTCCTCGGTTTCCCAAGTTGCGTCTTCTTCGGCTTCACCCCATTGAACCTTCACCAACTTGACCTCTCGATTCCTTAGCTTCTTGGTCTCCGTCCCCAAGATACGAATCGGAGCTCTCCCTCAAGGTAGCCTCTTTCTCCACTTCTACATCTTTTAGAACACTTGGCTCAACAACCTCTGCTGATTCATGTAAACACTTCCGGAGATGCGAGACATGAAAAACATCGTGTACTTCGGCAAGCTTCTCGGGCAACTTCACTCTATAAGCCATCTGCCCGATCCTCTCTATAATAGGGAATGGTCCAACAAACCTCGGTGCTAACTTCCCAACAGCTCCAAATCGGACCACATTCCGCAAAGGAGAAACCTTCACGAAAACCATATCCCCAACATCAAACTCCAAATCCGTTCTTCGCTTATCAGCATAGGATTTCTGTCGGTCTTGGGCCGCTTTCATCCGTCTCCGAATCAACTCGATCTTCTCGGATGTATCTCTGATCATATCAGGCCCAAGTATAAGCTTATCTGTAGTCTCCCACCAACATGTAGGCGACTTGCACGGCCTCCCATATAAAGCTTCAAATGGTGCCATCCCTATGCTTGCCTGATAACTGTTATTATATGCAAACTCAACAAGAGGAAGATGGTCTTCCCAAGTACCACCAAAATCCAGAATACAAAGCCTCAACAGATCCTCGAGTACCCTATTCACCCTTTCGGTTTGACCGTCCGTCTGTGGGTGATAAGCAGTACTTAGATTCAATCTCGTGCCCATGGCTTCTTGCAAGCTATTCCAGAACTGACTTGTAAAAATTGGGTCACGGTCACTGACTATACTAGAAGGGACTCCATGTAGTCTCACAATCTCACGAAGGTATACAGACGCTAGCCAAGATGCGGTCCTCTTGCTCTTCACCGGAATGAAATGAGCCCTCTTCGTAAGTCTGTCCACAATAACTCAAATGCTCGTATTCCCTTTCCTTGACCTTGGTAGCCCATCGATAAAATCCATGGAAATACTCTCCCACTTCCAAAGTGGAACGTCTAGAGGACGTAATAGCCCACCGGGCTTCTTTGACTCGGCCTTAACTTGCTGGCAAATGATACATCTAGAGACAAACTCTGCCACATCTTTCTTCATCCCAGGCCAAAAGAAAATGCGCTTCATATCTTTATACATCTTATCTCCGCCCGGATGTATAGTCAACTTAGAGCGATGCGCTTCCTCAAGAACTCTTCTTACTAGATCTTCTACCATTGGAACACATAACCTTCCGTCTCTCCTCAGCCAACCCTTGTCATCAATAGAATATCGAGCGAGATGACTAGACGTCTCTCCTCGAATCAGCTTATCCATAATCTCAACTATCTGAGGGTCTTCTCTCTGCGAAGCCCCAACTTGATCAAGAAGGGTAGGTCTGAGTTCCAGAGATGCTAAAGAACCGGTCATTGACTCAACCGCCAAAGAGAAATCAAAGGTTGCCACATACTCTAAATTCTTCATCTCAACGAATAGAGGACTTAGGGTCAACCTTCTTCTACTCAATGCATCAGCTACCACATTCCCCTTGCCAGGGGTATAAGCTATCTCAAAATCATAGGATGCCAAGAATTCCATCCATCTTTGCTGCCTCAGATTCGGATCCTTCTGAGAAAAGAGATACTTTAATGACTTGTGATCGGTATAAAGCACAAATCTTTCTCCCAGAAGATAATGGCGCCAAGCCTTGAGTGCATATACTATTGCTGCCAACTCTAAGTCATGAGTGGGATAATTCTTCTCATGCACTTTGAGTTGTCTACCGCCAAAGCATATCACCCTTCCTTCTTGCATAAGAACAGCTCCTAACCCCGTGCCACATGCATCGGTGTATACTGTAAATAACTTCCCTCCATCGGGCAAAGCTAGAACAGGTGCTGATGTGAGAGCTCTCTTGAGCTTCTGAAAAGCAAGCCCACATTCTATGCTCCAAGCAAAAACTAAATTCTTCTTCGTCAATTTAGTGAGAGGAGCGGAAATCTTCGCGAAGTCCTTGATGAACTTCCGGTAAAAGCCTGCAAGACCTAGAAAACTTCTCACTTCGGTTGCATTCCTTGGAGTCTTCTAATCCTGAACTGCAACTACCTTAGCGGGATCCACCGCTAAGCCTTGCTTAGATACTATATGCCCAAGGAATCTAACTTCCCTTCTCCAAAAGTGACACTTGGAGAACTTGGCCTTCAACTGATGCGCTCTAAGCGTATCCATCACCTCCACGAGGTGCCTTGCGTGCTCTTCCTCATCCTTAGAGAAGATCAGAATATCATCTACGAAGACCACGAAAAACTTGTTCAAGAACTCCCTGAACACCCTACTCATCAAGTCCACGAAATATGCGGGTGCATTAGTCAAGCCGAACGGCATGACAAGCCATTCGAAGAATCCATCTGGAGTTCTGAACGCAGTCTTGTCTATACTATCTTCAGCAACCCTGAGCTGATGGAATCCAGTAGCAAGATCAAGCTGAGAGAAAACAGAAGCACCGACAAGCTGGTCAAAGAGATCATCAATCCTCGGTAACGGGTGTCTGTTCTTCTTAGTCAGCTTATTCAAATCTCGATAGTCAACACAAAGTCGGAGAGAACCATCTGCCTTGGTAGCAAATACCACAGGCGCTCCCATTCAGATATACTTCGTCTAATGAAGTTCTTCTCAAGCAACTCCTTCACTTGCTTACTTAGCTCCCGCCTTTCACGCGGAGCCATGTGCCGAACGGGCAAAGAAACCGGCTTTGCATTATCCACCAGATAAATGCGGAAATCAATCTCTCGCTTAGGGGGCAACCCTCTAACTTCATCGAAAACATCCGGATACTCTCGAACCACTCTCACAGACTGAAGAGTTTCCATTGACGAGTCGAGTGATTCAAGATAGCACAACATGACGGGACTTCTCGGATTACAAGAAATTTCTAGGGTGTTTCCGAGGCGAGTCACGAGCCTCACAACCCTATGCTCACAATAAAGAATGTCTCCATATCTGGACAGCCAATCCATGCCCAATATCAATCCGTATCCCCTAAAACCAAGAACATAAGCACTGCACAAGAACTCTACACTCAGTATAGAAATCCTCAAATCCCCACATATCATAGACAAATGGGCGGAACCCCCAATAGGATTTGAGACACAGACGGGATCATCTACCAAGCTAGTACTAAGGTGCAAACTATCAACAAGATCAGATGAGATAAAGCTATGCGATGCACCAGAATCAAACAAGGTACGAACTGGAAAATCAGAAATATATACAAGGCTCTCAACAGAAATACTACCTCGATCCGGAACTGGAGCGACATTGAGAGCATGAACTTGCCCTCCTGAAGGTCCAGCACGTTGAGTCTGACCCTGGCCTTGCCCTTGCTTCCTCGGGCAATCCTTACTAAAATGTCCAGTCTCACCGCAGAAAAAGCATTCACCATTCTTCCTTTTCCTCTTCTTACAATCCTTAATAAGATGCCCAACTGAACCGCAATAATGGCACTTCCCCTTGTTGTTCTTGCCCTTGTTGTTGTTCCCCTTGTTGCCTTGACTCTTGCTCTTGTTCTGATTGCCTTGACTGCTCTGACCACTTGGATTACCCTGATTTCCTTTCCCCTGGGAATCAGTCTTCTTGGCTTGAGTATCATTCATCTTGGTTTCTTTCTTGACATCTCCCTGAAGTAACGCCATATCAACCAAACTCTCAAACGTGGCCCCATGGGGAATATGTGACATAGCCAATCCCTGCAACGGCTCATTCAATCCTCTAGCAAAACGAAGAGCCTTCTTCTGAGGAGTATTAACCATATCCAAGCCAAAACGAGCTAACTGATTGAACTTGTTCACATATTCTTTGACAGACATATCTCCTTGTTTCAAAGTTATGAACCTCTCCATTTGCATATTCTCCTCAGCAGAAGATAGAAACTTAAGCATGAACCTTGCCCTGAAATCGGCCCAAGTCTCAATAGGCGTAGTACCATTGGTGACTTCCCACCAATAAGCGGCTTCATCCTTCATAAGCCACACCGCCAACAAGATCTTCCTCTGATCGTCTAACCCAAAGATAGCAAATAAATCCTCGGTCTCTTTCAACCAATTTCTGGCCTCTACAAAAGTCTCAGTGCCTTGAAAGTTCTTGCCACCCATTGCTTTGAAATCTTTGCAAGTCTTTGCGAAGTCAGCTTGAGGATGCTGAGGGGGAGGAGGAAGAGGAACCTCAGCGACAGGAGGAGGAGGAACATTAACTACCGGAGGAGGAGGAGGAGGAACATTAACTACTGGAGGAGGAGGAGGAGGGACATCTGCGGGGCCGGCTTCGGTCGCCCTAGCCTCCAAAAGTCTCCTATACCAAACAGGTACGTGCACTCCCTCCGGAATAGCAAAGTTATCGGCCATACTGAAAACGAAGAAAAAGACAGATTCAGAATGGAGAAAAACGAAGGAATTTTGCTAATGGCTTTTTGGGGAATAGCCTTTAAAATAAACTAGACTTTTCTTTGGAAAATACTTTATACTTGGTTTTGAAAATAGTTTTCCAAAAGTTTTCTAAAAACCTTTTTGTTCCTTCTTGTAAACCATATGCTCTGATACCAATTGTAACACCCCGCCTCCGCCAGGGTGGCTCTTGCAAGAACTCTGACTTTGGAGGGGCGTTTGAATCAGGTAAACACGCATGATGATATATCAAGGCAGAACAAGAACATATGTATATATGTAAACAGAGTAAATATCATAGATAAAACAGCGGAAGATTTCAAAACATTTCAAAACAAGTCTGGTACAACATAGCTTTCCAAATAAACAAGTCTAGATAAAACAACATCAACTGAAAAACTGAAATACATAAGTGCTATCCCCAAATAAGTGGTAACCATAGCTAGCTTCATGTCGAAACCGTACATGAGCTGAAATCCCACAAGCAAGCGATCAGAAATCCAGCTAAGCTCCAATATTCCCTCCCTGAGAACCTGGGGGGGGGGGAACGGAAGAAAAGAGGCGAAAGAAAACAGGTCAGTCAAAAAGACTGAGTAAGCCCTACTACAATCAATGTAAACTGATAAAGTTAACTGACATGAGCAGCAGGTATGATCATAAGGATACTAGCATGATGATTTACTAACAAGGTAGATAAAGGTGTCATCGCATAATCAGGATTAAGGTTTTGCACCACAGGTGTACTAGCAAGCAAACATGACTGGAATAAACAAGTATTGATCCCTTGGCCCAAGCTTTGGCCCAATAACATGAAATGACCCTAATACAAGGTCCAACCAAACGGTCTAGTCGATCGGCTCCCTATAAGCCTAACTCGTCACGTGTTGGTGTCAATACGGCCCAAACATGATTGTAGTCAGACTGTGCCGGGTCTCCCGTCGGGTGTATCAAGCCCTAGGGTGGCAACCCCTGGACACCATAAACATGCGTGCACAGTCTCGATCTACTGGTACCCGTGCATGCTTTCCCCGGCTTCGGACTATGTGCACGACCATAAGTCCGCCCGGAACTACACCGGCGTACCACTCTGCCGTCGCCTTTGGTCGCTTACCTCCAATTTAGTAATCGTGCCCCCACCCTAGCCTAGTCCCTAGGGTCATGATGATACAAACTTGGGATTACTGCTGGAGTGGACCCCCATTGCTAGGATTTTCTAGTGGGTTAAGTACGGTTTAACCCTCTTGCTAATCATGGATTAACTTGGTTAAGTGTAACGATGAGTTCACGACTTAACCCCGATTAATCTACCAAGCCCAAATTGGTTAAGCATTAACTGGACCATGACTTAACCCTAATCACGAGGCATTAATTAATTTTAATGTGCCTTAACCTCTCACATTAGACCTTGTTGTGGTTACTAGTTAAGCCGGGCGGGTCCGGGTAGCTTTACACCACAACTTGGTCTAACCTCGGGTTCAAGGTACAACATGACCAACTTCTCACATTGGGTCCAATTGTTTGTAGCAACTAGTTAAGCCGGTCGGTTCCGGGTAGGTTTACGCTACAAACTCAACCCAACCTCGAGTTGGCCACACTTATCTTTTCTAAGTGTCATGTCCATCATGTTTCCAAAACATGTTACAAGTTTCAAGCATTTGGGTAGACCTAACTTAATAGGTAAATTCCCAAAGGGTAGACCTAACTTAATAGGTAAATTCCCAAGCTTATGTTTTTATGTCTTTTAAGTTTACCCCACCCAAAACGCAATCTCATCGCTTACATATCGCAATAGCGCATAAAGGATAGAAAGAGGGAACTTGGCATAAATCATGACATAAGGGTGTTGAAGCCACAAGTTTAACATGGTGGCATATGAAATGTACATATGTTCATATACTTGCATATTGCATATTTTGGCCTCAAAAGCATGCATAAAACCAAACTTGGCATATTGGTGATACATGGCGCTAAATGACATGTAGAAATGGCCATAAGTTCGCATTTAGCCTCACATGCAAGTTATCATAAGAGATATGATAACTTACATGTTGCCAAAATGCAACCTTTGGCATAAAGCTTGAAGCTTTATGTTCATAAACCCAAGATAAGCTTGCATAACATGATAGCATGAACAAAATGTTCAACCCAAACTTGCATAGCATAACTTGCATATCATATGACAACTTGCATATCAAACTTGCATAACATAACTTGCATATCATATGACAACTTGCATATCAAACTTGCATAACATAACTTGATGAACTTGCATAACACATCATAGTAAACTTGCATAACACATCATAGTAAACTTGCATATTATGGCAAACTTGCATATCATACATTTAACTTTAGAGTTTAAGTATGAAAGTAGAATAGGGCTTACAATGCTTAAGAAGTCACAAAAATATGACAAAGCCCTTATGAAATCAATCAAACCCAAAATGCAAGCTCTAACATAAAAACCCTTGAGCCAAAATGATCAAAACTCTTTTTTTATGATGCAAATATAGAAACTTGACTTGAATGCAAGCTAATGATGCTCATACAAGTTTGAAAACACTTATATGCATGGAAAACCACTTAGAAATTTATTTAGGAATTGTAAGAAGAGAGTGGAGGCCATGAGAGGATTGATTTTGCCATAGTTTAGTTACTTGGATGAATAATGATGATTTAGGGTAGGTTAGGGTCTTATTTATAGAGATTAGGACTAGTTTCAACCTTAGGATTAAACCCTAGTTCCAATCTCAGCCCTCAAAACCGAATCTGGCCCCCAAGCTCAACACAATCTCCAAATGGTGCACCAGGCTAAACAGCCCGGCTGGACCAAGTCGACAGCCAAGTCGACAGGGCTGTCGACTTGGGTCCAACCAAGTCGACTCCCAAGTCGACAGGGCTGTCGACTTTGGTGCTCTGGCGGGACCTGGCCCAAACTGGCCCAAATTTCCAATTTCAAACTTGAATTTGAAATCTGTTTTTACTTAGAAATTTTCTGAAAACTTCGTTGGGCCTTAATCGGGTCATACGGACTCCGATTTTCGAAAACTCGGACTCTATTTCGCGTATTTTTCCGAGACGAACGTAATGGCATAGCCCGTTTTCCTTGATTCAGATTTTAGAATTAAATTCTGCCTCGATTTATGTTATAACAGGTTATTGAAAATACGGGTTGTTACACCCAAGGTAACTGTTGGTCCTTGAGCCTCGTAAGCGTGATACTCACCTCTTGAAGGAAGAGTAACAAATCTTCGAGCTTAAGACCTTGATATTTAGGAAACGGTGGACTAACTCAAACTTGTAGGAACTAAATAATCCTTTTGGTTGCCCTTGGTCCATATCCTTGGACCAAATTCCGTTATTGACGAGAAATACCGTTAATATATATTTTATTTAAATGGGTTTTATCCCATTAGTAATTAAGAATAATATTTGATAATTTCGATGTAGAGTGATTTTGTTATCATATGATAAAAACCTGTGCCATGATTATGTGTGATCGTGATCTTATGGGGATACCCTTTATTTTCAAATGGCGATTTAAGTTTCTCACATCAGCCTCATGACTGACCCGGAGTTCTTTTCCTCTTAAACTTTCGGTGCCCCTATTTTCTTTGGGAGGCTTATTAGCAGGTTCTGTATGGATTAATTAGATGGAGCTTAGAGCAGAAGAATCTATAGGTAGTCACTTTCTTTTTCTTTCTTTCTGCATTTATAACGGTAAGTTCTATAACTATCTAAGCTAATATAATTTCACTCTGGTTAGTAAGATTAAAAAATTTCGATGTAATTGTTTAAGATGGTAAATAAATGTATATTTTTCTGTACACAATCTACTTTCTCAACCCTTTCTTTCTTACCATAAACAATTCGCTTCTCCAGCACCTGGTTTTGCAACACATAAATACCGTGGATGTATTAGTGTCGATTTCCAAAGATCAAGAAAACTGATCGTTTCACATTGGCAGATCTAATTGTGAATTTATTGCCTAATTATATGAAATGTGCACGAATTAAATAAGAGGTTTATTACAAAAAGACCATAACTAAAAATTGTGTTATATATTACAAGTATTAACAGAGGAAAATTACACTAATGGAAACAAAAGGATTAGCATGAAATACTTTTCATACCAGTGAATATGTACCATGAAAGAATTGATAACCACCGTATATACTACAAATATTAATAGTGGAAAATTACACTTACGAAACCAAAGGTGAAATGCTTAAAGAGTATGGAAAGTGTTTTCCTATCGTTGAATATTATCAAAGGGAAGGTCTGAACATGGGAAGGTTTGAACATTAAATAACTATATTAGGAAAAAAATTGTATTTAACATGGGAAGTTCAAAACACTATCAAAGGGAAAAAAATTAATAATAGCGAAGTTTTTTTTAACTAGTATGGAAAAACTTTTCATTTCTCTGATTATGTATAATGAAAATATTAATAACGCTATAAAAAATATAAGCTAAGATTTTAATAAGAAATAAAAATGGCAAGTGTTGAACATTATGTAAAACTTTATTGTTGGAGAATGTGCGTTATAAAATGTTTAATAAAATAACGTTTAAATTAAAGCTATAAGATATGACCGGACTAATATAACTTATTGATATATTGTGTCGCCAATAATGTAATGATAAGTTCTTATAACACTTTTCACATGTTATTGAAAGATAAATTTGCTGTGGTAATATATACGAGAAAGCTTATTTGAACACACAAAAATTGACACAAACTAGGAGACACAGAATCTTCACACCTAGATCGCCCCCTGGTTTATACCCCTCATATAAAGACAAACTTATCCAACGGCTTGAATTTTGTGTTTATATAGACGTTCCATATATATATATATATATATATATATATATATATATGTGTGTGTGTGTGTGTGTGTGTGTGTGTGTGTATTGATACGCTTATACACACACATACACACACACATATGCACACACATGTGTCATGTATGTGTGTTTGTGTGTGTGTGTATGCTTGTATCTATATGCGCATGCAAGTACACGAGTGCTTGCATGTGTAGTCCGCATATTCATTACCATTGAAGTATTCATTGGAGGTTGCAAGTATGAACCATAAGGGGTTTCACCTATTTTTGTACCTTAAGTGAAACCTTCAATGTTCTTCATGTATGTAACCAATTATTTGGTTGATTAAATCATTCAAAGGCCTTTTCTTCTTCAAACCTGATTTTATGTACTTTGAACATGACCTCAGCTTGAGATAATGCACGCGCATACACACATACATATGTATATATATATACACACACACACATACACACGCACACGCACACACACACATGTGTATATATACATACACAAACTCGTGGCGATGCAGGCAAGCACACGCGCATGCGTACATATATGTATACATGTATATTTGTTTGTATGTGTGTGTTTCGCGTGTATGATACATCTTCATCTTTGTCGATAGATAATGCAAAGCAGTCATTAATTTTGCAATCAAATTAGATATTAGTCGAAACGAACTGTTCTGATCTTATGATACAATTAAGATTATAGATATAAAAAAGGACTTAAAAAGGGAAGAAAAGAAACCCTTTTAACGGCATGAAACAAAAAATGCAGTGAAATATGGCTCATATGAGAGTACATAATGCATCACAAAATTAAGAATTTATCAATTATACTAGTTATTTCATCCAACGTTTTGGAACACACCGGACGATACAAATGATCATGAAGAACACTAGAAAATGAATATAATACAATCGCTGTCAGCCACTGGTATACTGATTTTCTAACAAATCCAAAATACTGGGGCATTTATTTATTCTGCAACAATAAGTTAGAATAATTTTCCGTGGAAGCAAAAAACATCAACAAAAATGAAGTTAAATAAATGACAATATACAGACCAATGATGCGCTGCTCGCTCATTTAACTACTCAACGTCAACTACTATTTGCTTTAATAAGGGTGCATTCTTAGCTATGACGAACGGACGAAATAAAAAAATGTTTTAAACGGTGAACTGAACAGTTGAACACAAAGATCGAGATAATTGCTAATAGTCAAAAGACTCCTTTTTTTTCAACACTGAAGTTCTACCATTCTTTTCTATTATTCTAATTTATTTTTACACTATTGGAAACTGAAATATTAACTTACTGTTTAACATGCATATGCTCTTTTAATTAATGTGGACTTTAAGTGAAAATGCATTTGAGTACGTGATCACTTCACAACATGACTTACATAAGTACATTAATTAGTTATACTTATAAGAGAGAATATAAGTTTATTTATATTGATTTATATCCAAAAGAGAGTGATTTTATCTTTAAACTGCATTTTAATATCATTTCTACTATTTATTACTATTTTAAATTAAACACATTTTCAAAATAATTAGGATAGTCTAATTTGAGCAATTTTGAGATTTTTGCTTTGTTATTGGGTAACCTTGTTTGTGCCGACGCACTATGTTTTTGTTGTGCACTTGCAATTTTTATTACAATATGATTCAGTAGCTTTCTAACCGAAAGAAATCTACTTCGAGTCAAGTTTTTGATGTAACCGATAGAGAAAACAATTTAATTTTACTTTGATTTTCAAATAATTTTTAAATCTATTTTATTTTATTTTACGTCAGTTTCTATTAAAAAAATATACTTGTTTTTTTTGTCTAATTCAGTTCATTTCATTTTGGATTTTATTCGCTATTACAAACACAAAATATGCGGTCGTTTTATTTTCTGTTCGTTTTGCATTTCATCTCATTTATGTTCTACATTTTTCTTTGCTCAACTCGAAATTGTTCTTGCATTTCACTCCGTTTGTCCATTATAACACTTCCATTTACCATCCTTGTATGCATCTGTTTTATTTTTATGTGCATTTCTATTTTCAAATGTTTTCAATTTTTAGTTAAAATCAACCCTATTACTTTTTTTTAAAAAAAAAAAAAAAAAACCAGGTTTGTTTACTTTGAGGAGACCTCAACCGTAGAATAATGGACATATACATCAATCGTGAAATAATGAACATATATAAGTTTTTTTAATTCAAAACTGGTTTTATTTACTTTGAGGAGACCTCAACAGTAAAATAATGGATATACACCCTCCTACTTTTTTCTCCATAAAAACTTGCACGCAAATACGTACGTATATGGATATATGTTTTTATGCATGTGTCTGTGTATAATGCATTTTCAACTTTGTCGATAGAGACGATACACATTGTATAGTCAATACAAAAACACCATTATATTGGCATTTCAAGTAGACTTGCCTCAAAATAAACTGTCATAATCTCAAGGTAAAGTTAAGATTTGGGATTTAACAAGGAAATTAAATATAAATAACGCAAATACACAAGTCTGCTGACTGTTGTTTGTTTCAATAATTCACACGATGAACCGCTGCTTTTTCAACAATTGATCGATCATACACAAGTATCACTCTTCGCCGTTTGCAGCAATTCAACAAGAAACATCAACGTGGTCATCGACCAAAGCGAAAATTGTATACATATACTGAACATGGTTTACTCAGCTAGAAGCTTCACCTTAATCTCCGACCTGGGTAACAAATAAGCCGTTTTAACTAATGCAGAGGTAAGTAAAACATGGGAAGCACATTTCAGTTATCATAACATCAATATTATCGTTACTTTCTCATCTAATTACTTACCATATGCACTAAAATAGGACCTGAAGTGTCCATCATGCACGGTTCACACACCTGCTACTGATAAAATCAAAGGGTGTCAAAGAACTTCTAACTGCTAATCTGACATTATTATTTTTGAATAAAACTTAAACCTGACAATAACTTAATATAAATATTGTAGAGAACTGAAGATGAACAACCCATGTTATATCTACATGGCATAAAAAGCTTGATATCATATATCAGATTTCAAAACTATATTCTCTTCTCCTCTACTGTGCGAAGTACTGTATGTCTATTTTCCGCAGCATCAAGTTTTTACCTAATAAATATTATAAAATAGATCATCAATTATATTATCATCAAGTTTTCAATACTTGATCTCAGTTCAACTGTCTTCATTTTCAATATTGCTATGTGTCAAATTCAATCTCAGTTTCACATCAAATGATTTAATTGTTGATCGAGTCCTATCATACTATGAATTAATGAATATAATACAAAAAATAAATGGATAAGATAAGTTTGGAACAGCTGGATGGATAAAATGAAATAGAAAAATTGATGCCCACTTATGACTGCTTGTAGAGTTTACTGAAAATCTGAAAACATGTAATGAAAATGCAAACATAAACATGTAGGCTCTAGTTTACCATTAAGATCGCAAAATTGATTGTAGAAGCTAGCATATCACACACATTCTATGTTGGAAATTTAAATATAGAGACGAGGACAAGATAAAACGCAGAATAAATTGAAAGACTACTTTTTTTTATTATTTCACTTTTCTTTATTCAACTTGATTACAAATGAGAGAATACAACTCTTTTATAAGATAGCCAAGTATCTAGAGTCTTCTTATTCTAGAGTTTTCTTGTATTCTCTAATTTCTACTTTCCTCAACAAATCAATTTTAGAATTCTCCATTTGATAAATCTAAAATTTCTTATCATATATTTTAACTTTCCCTTAATACAATAATTAACTTTATTCCATAGTGTTTCCTATTAAAACCAAATTTATTTGTTTCCTTAAAACCAAGTTTATTTCCAACATTCTAAACATGAAATGGAAAGTTACACACTAACAAACTTAAAAGGCAAAAAGTATACAACAGCCAATCAACATGGGCGTGAATAATAGCCTTCCAAGCAATTCTATTTTTATCCCTTCACTACGTCAACTGAATTTTAGCACGGAATCTGTTATTCAATACAAACCAGGGCAATAGCATGTACTTTAGTCTTGCCCCAATTAAGAAAACTAGATTGAAGTGATATCTACAATACTCATTATCCTATTAACTAATCAACCTTCTCCAAACATTTTCTACACAACCTCCTCTCACCATTCTGTATGTCCATTGATTACAAAAGAACGAAATAAAATGACCGAAGGAGCAAGTTCACAGCCATTACACATGTACCCAGTGGCGGCCCAATAGAGTGAGTTGCCTCAGTCCAAAAAAAAGTTTGCTACCCCTAACTTTTAGTACAAAAAATTAAATGTGTAATTAAGGGATGAGGAGGAGAGTTATTGGAGAGGAACAATTGCAATTTTTATTGATGCAAAATATGATACAAAGAGCACATATATATAGTGCTATGAGCCCAACGGCTAGTACAAAATATACCAAATATGTATGAGCCTAACGGCTAGTATTAAATATACCAAGTATGCATGAGCCTAACGGCTAGTAGATAATGACAAAGCATGCTAAATATGATAAAAACGTGTTCACACTCTAACGGCTCTATTGTCTTCGTTATGTCCCCTCAGTTCGAACTAGGGTTTCCATGCTCATTCTGGCTTCCGCCTGCACTGATAACGCGAAGTTGCTCTCTCATTCTGATGAAATTTTTGGTCGAAAGGGCCTTTGTGAGAGCATCTGCTCTCTGATAGTATGCGGGCACATGACATATTGCAAGTCTTCCTGATTGCGTTCTTTCTCTCATAAAGTGGAGATCAATTTCAAGATGTTTCGTCCTTAAATGTTGAATAGGGTTTAGAGATAAAGATACTGTGCTCTTATTATCGCACCAAATGAACGGCTTTCGTCTTGGAGTGAAACTAAGCTCCTCCATCAGTGATTCTATCCACATGATTTCGGCTGTAGCGCTTGCCAGTGCACGGTACTCAGCCTCTGTGCTAGATCTTGATGTGGTCTGTTGTTTCTTCGTACACCAGGAAATGATATTGGAACCGAGGTAAACGCAGTATCCTGAGATAGACTTTCGATCGTCAATATCGTTGGCCCAATCGGCATCGCTAAAGCACTGTAAGTTAAGTTCCTTTTCTGAATTTAGGCGTATGCCGTAATGTTTTGTGCCTTGTAAGTATCGTAACACTCTCTTTAATGTCATCCAATGTTCTGATAAAGGGTTCTGCATGTATTGACTGAGTTTATTGACGCTGTAGCATATGTCTGGTCGAGTAATAGTTGCGTATTGTAACGCTCCTATTATGCTTCTATATTGTTTGGCATTGTCGATAGCTTCTCCTTTATGCTTAGATAGTCTTAGGTTACTAATCATAGGCGTAGGTAATGTGTTTGCCTTGTGCATATTTGCCCTTTGCAGTATTTCAGTGATATAATTTTGTTGGGATAATATTAATTCACCATTGTTTTTCCTAATCACTTGTATTCCAAGAAAAAAATTTAGTTCCCCCAAGTCTTTAATAGCGAAATTTTGGTCCAGCTTGTGTACGATTCTGTTTATTTCTTCGCTGTTATCTCCTGTTATTAGCATGTCGTCAACGTATACTAGAATGAACACAGTTCCATGTATGCCCTTCTTCATATATAGAGAATTGTCCGATTTAACTTGTGAGAAACCCATGTTAGACAAAGTTGACTTTAGTTTTTCATACCAAGCTCTCGAAGCTTGTTTTAAGTCATATATTGTTTTGTGTAGTTTGCATACTTTATCACCAGTACCATATCCTTTAGGCTGTTGCATGTATACCTCTTCAGTCAATTCCCCATTCAAAAAAGCATTGTTGACATCCAATTGCCTCACATTCCATCCTTTGTTTAGAGCAATGGTCAGTATAATTCTGATGGTTGTGGGTTTTATGACTGGGGAAAAAGTTTCATTGAAATCAAAACCAAATTGTTGCGCGTAACCTTTTGCAACCAATCTGGCCTTGTATTTGTCAATAGATCCATCTTCTTTTCTTTTTATTTTGTATGTCCACCTACATCCAATCACATTTTTGTGTTTTGGTTGAGTCACTAAGCTCCAAGTGTTGTTTTTTATGAGAGCTTTATATTCAGTGTCCATTGCCTCCTTCCATTTATTTGATCTTATAGCCTGAGTGAAATTCAATGGTTTGATTTCACTGGCAGAAATATTATATACTTTGGGTTTGAAGATGCCTCTCTTTGACCTGGTGATCATGTGATGTCCAGTTGATTGTGGTGGTGTTTGCTGCTGTGTATCATTGTTGCTGGTAATGTCAACATGGTTGTTGTTTTCTGTATCTTCACTATACTGCATGTTTTGATGTATGTTTGTATCTTCTGAGTCATTGTTTGTCTCATTGGTTTGCTCATTTGTTCGATCCATAGTTTCTTCCTGGGTGTTTAAATTGCTTGTGCGTCGTTGCTCTTCATTTCTATCAATTGAAGGTGGTTCAGTAATGAATGGCTCGAACCGCATGTTATTGTTTATGCTTTGGTCCCCATCCTTTTTGTCGATTTGCTTTTCTGCATAAGGAAACTTGTTTTCATCAAATATCACATGTCTAGAAACATATATTTTTTCATTTTTGTCCATGCACTTATAACCTTTTTGGTTTTGTGCATACCCAATGAATGTGCATGGGCTTGATCTCATACTTAGTTTATGATTGTTATAGTCTCTCAAACATGGAAAACATAGACACTCGTAGGCTTTCAGAAAACCATATTCTGGTCTAACGATATATATCATTTCATGAGGGCTTTTATTGTTTAAGACTTTGGTTGGCAACTTGTTAATGAGGAATACAGATGTGTAGAAAGCTTCATTCCAATATTTCATGGGTAATGAGCTTTGTGATAAGAAAGTTAGACCAGTCTCTACTATGTGTCAATGTTTTCTTTCGACTAAACCATTTTGTTCGGACGTATGCGGGCAAGTTAATCTATGTTTGATACCTCTTTTGAGAAAGTAATTAGTTAGAGGTTTAAACTCAGCTCCCCCATCTGTCTGAACAACCTTAACAGTACTGTTCATTTGTTTTTCGACATGAGTTATAAATTGCATAACTGTATTGCAAACTTCTGATTTAGTTTTCAGCATGTATATCCAAGTATATCTAGAATAAGCATCCACAAAAGAAAGATAATACCTGTGTCCCTGATATGAATTTAGAGGTGCGGGTCCCCACAAGTCAGCGGCTATAAGTTCCAGTGGCTCACTATAGCTGGTTTTAGAATCACTAAAAGGGAGCTTGTGGCTCTTGCCAAGTTGGCAGTGCGGGCATGTGTGTTTGATAGGTACATTTTTATAATGAATGTTATTACTACGCAGAACAGTCTTAACAGTTTCTAGATTAGGATGTCCTAATTTTACATGCCAAGAATTAATCACGTTACATTCACTGCTATTTTTGTCATAATCAACGTTATTGCAACTATTCCTAATACAGTCATTGTCACTACTAGCATCTACATTGTTGTACCAGAATTCTCCACTTGAGTTTGCAGTCTTGAATTTGTATAAACCATTGTATAGGTTACCTCGAAGTAATATTTCATGATTTAGGGAATCTTTAACTAAACAAAACTTAGGATGAAATTCAAAGTAAACATTATTGTCGTTGGCAAATTTTGATACACTTAACAAATTTTTATTAATCGTAGGTACCCTAAGAAGATTGTTTAATTTGAGTTGTCTTTTCCCAAAGATAGTCCCTTTGCCTATGTGTGTGATACTAGCAGTGCTACCATTACCCATATGCAAATTTCTCATACATGAGTAATTTCTGCTCCCAATGTTTAAAATTTGAAGATTGCTAGTTATGTGGTGAGTCGCTCCTGAGTCAGGGTACCATTCTTCGAAGCCATTGTCTTCATTTTTTACTTCATCATTATCTGCAACATTATGTCTTCGGTTTGAATTATTATTATTTTGAGTTGAATTCCCTGTTGTTGCCATATTTGCTTGTGCTCTTCTTTGTGAAGAGTAATTTTGGCTTGCCTGTTGTCTACCTATGTCTGAATTATACCTGAAGTAACATTTGTTCGCCATGTGACCAAACTTTTGGCATATTTGACATTTCACACGATAGTTGTTGTTATCTCCTTGTATCTGCTTATTTCTGACTGTGGTATAATTGGCAGAGAACTTATTTTGTGTTGTTTTTCTTTGGTCGATTCTGCCTTCATGAGCAAGGAGTGCTGATTGAACGAACTGTAAATCAGGTAAGGTTTGTTGTGTGGCTAGCACAGTTACTAGAGATTCGTATTCTTCATCTAATCCACCAATAATAAATAGGATTTGCTCATTGTCGTTGATCTTATGGCCAACAACATTTAGTTTATCACACAGATTTTTAATTTTTCCTAAGTATTCTTTCATGCTTGCCTCCTTTTTTCTAGAATTTTGTAATTCCCTTCTATATTGCATGATTCTAGCAGCTGATTGTGAACTGAAAATTTGTTCAATTGTTTTCCATATTTCATAAGACGTGCTACATCCAACTATTTGTGATAATAAATTCGAACTTACTGACGATAGGAGCCATGAGGAGAGGAGGCTGTCTTGTTTTTGAAACTTTGTGTAGTCTGTGTTAAGCACAATTTCTCCTTCCGAATTGGCTATCGTCACTGGTGGGACTGTTATTGTCCCATTAATGTACTGCAGGAAATCATACCCTCTTAAAGCGATCTCTACTTGATATTTCCATAGAATGTAATTGTCTTCGTCTAGAGATGTGGTGATAATTTGGCTTTTTGGTTTAATCAGGTCATGATGGTTAGGTGGAGCGTTGTACCCCATACTTCCTGAAACAGCGGAGGTTACTTCATTGTTGTTGGCCATAAAACAAAAACAACTTTCTGCTTGATGATTAAGCCTTTCGGCAATTTGGCTCTGATACCAAATTAAGGGATGAGAAGGAGAGTTATTGGAGAGGAACAATTGCAATTTTTATTGATGCTAAACATGATACAAAGAGCACATATATATAGTGCTATGAGCCCGACGACTTGTACAAAATATACCAAATATGTATGAGCCTAACGGCTAGTATTAAATATACCAAGTATGCATAAGCCTAACGGCTAGTAGATAAGGACAAAGCATGCTAAATATGATAAAAACGTGTTCACACTCTAACAGCTCTATTGTAACGGCTCTATTGTCTTCGTTAATACCAAAGACATCTTGATTTACGTTTAATAATATTGGGGTTGATAAGTGCAAATTCTTGTACTTTTGACGTCAAATATGACTATGATGCTAAGGATACTGAGATTTGCACTTACTAATACAGTAAGTGCAAATCAAGGTGGCGTTAACACTACTCAAAACTTAAGTTAGCTAATATAGAAAAAATACGCTTAAGTTCCACATTATCATATTATAACAAAACTTACAAATATATGTATTTCACTTTATATTTTTTATTATCAACAAGTGTTTGTTCTCGAAAAATAAATCATAATGAAAAATTCTAATATTTGAGGGAAGTTTTCACGAGTTTTCTCATCACATAAATTTTTCGTAAACCAATGGGCAATATATTAAAGTATTGGAAAGAAAAAAAGAAATAGGGTTAGGATAGGTAAAGACTATTTATTAATTATCTAAAACAAAATGTAAAAATTACTTTTCATTTACATTTTTCAGAAACTTCAAAATATGTAATAATGCAATGCTAAGTTATCATTCTATTTATACAATGTATAATTTATATGACATGATTCTTATTTTGCATTATATAGATTATGATGATAAGCATAAAATACATAATTTTACAATATATTTTGATTTTCTAAAGTTTTTTTTTTTGGCAATTTATGAAATGGTATGATGCATGTACTTTTCTAAAGAATTCTCGATCCATATAATTCTAAACTATAATATGTGTTGGGGTCCTATAGACATACATCCTTGAGATTAATCAAAGCATGTGTATTAAGTTTGATGAATATTTCTTTAAAACTCACCTATATTCCATAACGATAAAAAAAACAATTCAATGTGAAGTTGTTATAATAACGCTCATTGATATCAAAATCAAATTCATTCATAAAATATTTGTTGAATGTAAATTAAAAATCATAATAGCATAAACTGAACTCATCAATATATGCTAAATACCTGAACAAAGACATGTTTTATATTTGTAATACATTTGAAATCTATAAACAAGATTATATATATATATATGTATGTATGTATGTATGTATATATATATAATTTTTTATTTTTTGTTGCCCCAACCCTAGTGGGTTGCCACAGCCCGTGGGCTTGGTGGGCTGCCCACAGGGCCACCCCTGCATGTACCGCTGGTCTTATGCAACATTGCTTTTGAATGCTCATAACTTAATACATGCTAATATCATTTATTTTATTTTATTCAATTATTATTTTAAATATAAAATTCAAATGTCCACAACCAACTCCATGGAGAGCTCTTTAATTAATGCACACACACACACACAGATATATATATATATATATATATATATATATATATATATATGATAAATGTCCTGAAGCCAGATGGCAACAAAGTTTCACGATGTTGCAACATAACAATCTAAAATTTGATTCAAACTTGTTTAGTATTTCAAAACAATAAAAAAAAAGTTATGACATTGTTAACATGGTCTTTAAATGGATTTCGCACTGTACACAGTAGCTCAGTCGAAATGGTACTCTTGCCTGATAATAGTTCACGAGTTTGAGCATTGCCCTAAGCTATTATCCCTCAAGTAAAATCAACCCGCTATAGCGGAGGTCTAAGGGGAACTATGATAAGCTGTATAAGTTTGTGGTTGCAGAATAGGTGGCCTTATACCTTACCAGGTGAACAATTTTCCATAGTTTTCGGTGATCGACCATTTTATATATAGACACACATACACACACATAAAAGAATAATTTGTCCATCATTTAAAAAACTTTGTATTCACTACTTAAAATTAAAAGAAACAACTATATGAACGGTTATTTCAAATGCTGATATAAACATCGAGATCCTTTTATTTCTTTTGTAACCATGTCTGGCTATGAACTTTGCTCCTATGCATCAACCGATAGCATGTACCTTAAGCTTTGCCCTAATAAGTAAACAGATAACATCAACACGTACCTTAAGCATGGCTGAAAAATTGGTTGAATTGAGACCTGCAGTTATAATCCTTCCACTCAACCTCCTCCTACCATTCCGTATCTCCATGGATTACTCTAAGTTTAGGAGTTGTTTCAACCTCAAATGGAAGTGACTTCAATAAAGGACAGTACATCATACGCAATTGTTTGAGTTGTGGAAAAGTCATATTGCAGATGGATATTTTTTCCAATTTATCGATCGCACCCAACCAAAATAGCAGTAGCGAAGGAAAAGTCAAATTTTGTGTGTACGCATAACTATTAAACGCAATTTTCATGCTCGTACAACCAGTTATAATTAAAATTTTGAGAGACGAAAGATAAATAGTCCATGTTATATCCTTTAGGCATGGACAATGGTCAATAACAACCTCCCGCAGCTCAGTATATAATATCTCTGGTGCTATATCTTTCCAAATTATCCTTTTTAATCCGCCAAGATGACGTAAGTGAAGAATCTCCAAATTTAATGAAGCAAAATTTTGATCAGTATTATTTTTATCAAAAACTATTTCCATCAAGCCACCACTACCACATCTTTTGACATGCAATGTCAATAGACGATGAGGGTCTTTTATCAGTGCAAAGGGATGGAAGGTTGTACTAAGCAAACCTTCTATGCAAAGATAATCCAAAGGTAATTCAAAAAATAACATAAGCTTACTCAGTTGCTCTTCACTACGAACACTTGTTCCAAAGCCTAACATATTTTCCTCCATACTCTTCAATTCTTCAACATCAACTGATGGATACTTCAAAGTATCAATTGCATAGAACATATCCAATACCAACAGCTCTACTAGCTCAGAAAACACGCCTCTTTGTATGTTTCTTATGCAATTATATCTTAATATCAAATACCTTAGCATTTTCAGATTTTGTAATTTCATAGGAAGGGTTGTGATTCTATTATTTGACAAATTCAAGTATCGAAGATGTGCTAAGTCACATATCGATTCAGGGATGCTCCCCAAGGAATTCTCTGACAAATCTAAGTGGGTTAAAGAGTAAAACTTACCAAAACAAGATTTACTCGTGAGTTGGTTATTCTTAAGTACTAATGTTAAGAGAGAGGGGCAAATAGGAATACCAGAAGGCAAGTCCTTTATGTTATTGTGCATAAGAGAAATGCATTCAGCCTCTCCCCATTTTGCTTTCATGTTGGTTGTTTTTTGTACCTGAAGTCCAGCTTTTACCATCCACATGTTTTTGTTTTTACCACAGCCGGAAACTAACCATAATGCCAAATTCCTTAAAACATCATGCATTCTTACACAGTTATCACCATACCACATTCCATTATACTCATACTTAACATGCTCCAACAAACATGCGCCTTCAAGTTTTTTTATTAAAGAGTAACCAAACTGATAGGCATCATGTTTACTTTCAAAATTATTAATCACATCAATGCATAACCCAAACTCTATTGTCTCTCCTTTATTAATAATTTGATCTTCAGGCCACATTGAAATGGTAAGAAAACATTTTTTAACTGTTCAGTAGCTAAGTTATTGTAACTAATTTTCAAAACGAAAAACAGTTGTTCTTCTACACCCAAATCATTATGACCTTCTGAGTCTTTCAATAGATTACGGATACGTTTCCAGTCTTCCACATATAACATTGTGGACATGGCACGACCAATTGTTATTATAGCAAGCGGTAAGACTTTACATTCTTTTGCAATATCTTCAGCAAGTTTTGGAATAGTAGGATGTGACTGAATGACTTCTTCACCAACCTTTTGTGTAAAAAGAGTCAATGATTGTGTCGAATCTAAACATCTTACCTCAATTATCTTCCTAGCTTCCATGCTTCCACAAACTGTCGTATATCTAGTGGTAAAAATCACCTTACGTTTTTTTACTATAGTGATAAGCTATGTTAGGATTTGGAACTCCAACTTTATATAGATACACATCTTTCCATAAATCACCTATGAACAACAAGGAATTTTTGTTTTCTAGATACCTGTTAATTATATTAGCTTGTGATCGAACATCGCTATCATCCTTTAGTCCAAGCTTCTTTACTATTTCGCTTTGAACACGTAAAATATCACTTCGTTTGCTGGATGTCACTGTTCATATTACGGTGTCAAACATGGACGAAGTTCCAACGAAATGATTATGAATCTTCGAAAGAAATGTTGTCTTTCCAACACCTGGAAGTCCCTATATGCCGATAATATTTATATTTGAATTGTCATCTTCAATGCACTTGAACGTCGCTGCAAAATACAGCTCTTGTGAGCCCGGTACTACATCTGACATTAGTACGGCAGTGTTAGAAGTATCAAAATTCACTGTCTCTGCATTTTGAAACAAAGATGCTCGTACCAGCAATTCATCCACCTCTTTAATCATGTCATCACAGCTATGGCCTAGCTTATGCTTCGTGCAAATCAAACAGACGCAAGATCCTGTTTCCTCAACTGTGTTTATTGCAACATCCACTCTGTCCAACACATCAACAACTTGACTTTGCCAAACGACAACTTCATCAGTAGACCTTTTTGATCTTCTTTCACCTTCGCCGATTATACTATTGACATCGTTTTTTCTAGCATTTGATACCTCTCTTTTCTTTTGCAGAGTTCTTACATAAGTGGAAGTAGAAACTATATATTTTATATGCCTTTCTGCCTTTTCCAAAAATTTGTTGGCAACAGGAGCAATATATGTATCGGGATTCATGGCTTGATTAATTTTGACGAAGGAAAGAAGAAGAGAACTGAACCAGTGAAAATTTTCTCTATAACAGTGTGGTATATTACACACGGTCTTATGTTATGCAGGAACAGAAAAAGCACTGAAATGCTACTATGTGATGGGCGATGTTTATTGTTTACTGTGTTATTGTGGAGATAATTAGTGTGTTGGATATTATTAAACGTCATGCAGGCCTAAGTTATCCCAGTGATACACTCTGTTATTAAGTGGTGGGGGCTGTTTCTTGTTGTGCGTAATACGTCCATTCTGGCATTAATTGTGACAAAATAAAAATAGTATAATATAATAATACAGCTGTAACTGGCTCATGTTCAGTGAAAGAAACATTATCATGTTGGACACACACAGAAAGAAATATTCTGAACTACAAACATAGTTCCCAAAACTGACCGTTCGGTTTGACAAAAAACTAGCAATAGGGAAGTCCTTTGAACCCGAAATGTAAGAAAAAATGACCTAGAGAATTTATTCCACTTGTTTTGGTTAAACTAACATAAATTCGATTTATTGGTTGCTTGATTTTTGAACTAAAATAAGTGCCAGTAGTGGCTTGTTTTGGGATCACCATATGAAATTGATATATTATGCATATCGTAAATACGCATGCCTCAAGTACGTACGCGTCACAACCTACATCTCTTAACATACTCAAAATCCAGTCATATCAAAGATTGCAGATCGTCGAATGAAAACAAAATGACCATACAATATACACAAGTACATAAAATAATGTATAAAATACCAGTAGTAGCCTCAAAATGTAGATATCCTAGTTTAGTAGAAATATTAGTACATACTTCGAAATATTAGATATTTCCAAAGGAAACCCTCCAAGTAAAACAAAACCAATGCAAATGTACTAATAAAAATAGGTATATAATGATATTGGAGTGCTCCAACTAAATTTCAAAACACGCTACTCTACAGCGTTGATCGTCCGCTATGCTATCCGTTTGAGGTGGGGAAAAAAGAACGTGTCAGACATAATTTACTACAAGGAAACATTGAATTTGCAGAGGCAAGATCCACTGGAAATTCGTCGCTAATATTGATTTAGCGACGGGTTTTCGACGGATATGTGTAGCCGTAAATTTCAAGTTGGTAATTTAACGTTCGTTTGGTGAAGAAAATTAGCGTCAACTCTTCGATCTTTTTCCATCTTTAATCTAAATATAAAGTTTAAATTTTAAAATAAGTTGCCGATATTTTACCAATGGATATATATTAACAAATTAATAAACATACACAAAGCTTTAAAGTATTAAAAACTTTCATTGGGAGAAAAAAGAAGATTAAAATCAACAAAAAACCTCACCCTTTCTGGAAAATTCAACATTAAAAGAATAGTTAGTCAACCAATTTCTTTGTTCAAAGATGATGAAGAGAGAACTGTGTGACTTTACGAAAATATGGACTTATGCAAACTTGTGCTTCTTTTATAGACCTGATGTCAACACCATATCTCTGTGTATTCATCCCATAACCGCTTCCCATAAATCTGCAACTATGAACATATTACAATGAATTTTTATAGATAAATAACTTGAAAAAGTGTGTTAAGGTGCCTACTTATATCCGTCTACTTAGTATGTCTGTGATCATATTTGTAGTAGCAAAATACTCATAGATTGTTTGCTGAATTTAACTCCAAAATCTATGCATATCAATGCATATATTGAGTGTTGACAGCAAAAAATGTCGTAAACACCACATATTTCAATTACTAGGAATAATTAATTTGGTCGCATAGACAAGAGCGGAAAGCAGTAAATAACACCATAGATTTATAGTGGTTCGGCCTCGTAAGGGGCCTACGTACACTTTGAGCGTTGTTGGAATATTATTAATCACAAAAAGTTACAAGGTTGAGACCCTCTCATGACATCTCATTACATTCATTTCGAAGCCATATGATGTCATCTCTAAGACATGATGTCATCATTATCACATATGATGTCATAATTATCATATATGATGTCATAATTATCATATATTTAATATACTAAGAAAAAGACACTTTTGCTCTTCTTCTTCCTCAAATGGGAGATTTCATTAATGGAGCTCTCTAGAGGTACCATGGTCTCCGATTCCAACCCCGTTCAAGTGTGAAGTCATGGGGTATTTATAGGAAAGGGGTTAGGTAAGAGTAGGCGGGAGTAGGTAGAAATAGGGGACCACACTCAGAAATATATGATGTCATAATTCGTACTTGAGCCCGGGGTGCGAGATTTCGTACCTCGTGGGTGCGAGATTTTGCACCTCGAGGGTGCGAAATTTCGCACCTCGAGGATGCGAAATTTCACACTTTGTAGGTGCGAAATTCCGCACCTCGTGGGTGCGAAAGTCTTGCCCGACGGAGGTGTGAAATTTGTGCCTCCTGGGGTGCGAAATTCGCACCCCTGGGGGGTACGAAATTCGCACCTCCCCGAGGTACGAAGTTTGCTTCCTAAGGCGGTCGAATAGTTAATATCATATAGTTAATATATATATGAAGTCATAATTATCATATATGAAGTCATAATTATCATATAGTTAATATATTAAGAAAAGGACACTTTTGCTTTTCTTATTCCTCTAGAGGTCCCAAGATCTTCAGTTCCAACCCCTTTCAAGTGTGAAGTCATGGGGTATTTATAGGAAAGGGGTTAGGTAGGAGTAGGTGAGAGTAGGTATAAATAGGGGACCGCACCCAGAAATTTGCACTTGGAGCCTGCACATGATAGAATTTCGCACCTGGAGCTTGCGATGCTGAAAATTCGCACCTGAGTCCAAGGTGCGAAATTTTGCACCTCGTGGGTATGAAATTTCGCACCTCGTGGGTGCAAAATTTCGCACCTCGTGGGTGCGAGATTTCGCACCTCGAGGATGCAAAATTTCACACCTCGTGGGTGCGAAATTCCGCACCTCAAGGATGCAAAATTCCACGTCTTGTAGGTACGAAATTACATACCTCATGGGTGAGAAAGTCACGCCCCATGGAGGTGAGAAATTCGAGCCCCCTGGGGTGCAAAATTCGCACCCTGCTGGGTGCATATTTCGCACCCTATTGGGTGCGAATTTCGCACCTCCCGGGGGTACGAAATTCGCACCTCCCGGGGGTATGAAGTTCGCTTCCTGAGGCGCTCGAAGGCTGCATGAATAGGTGTTTTGGGGTGCCGCGAGGTCTCTGTTGGCGTGATCCCTCTTCATCCTGTTTCCTTCACTCCTAAGCGTCCCTTTCATCTTTATTTTTACGTGATGCATTGAGTCGAGTTTGTATAGTATACTTTTGGGAACCAGACCAAAAATTCAGTTAAAATCCCCCCCACCAAAGTACGTCTTGTGTCGACATGATGTGCTTTGGATTGGTTGAAGTAGTAATTGAGTTGCTGGTTTATCTTGTAAGTTAAAGGAAAACACATGTTAGTTGATAGGCTCGCTCGCTGTAGGATTGCAAGCGAGCCGTTGATGGTGCGGCGCAATGCTCACGTTGCTAAGTATTCGCAGTGCGTTGCCCCTGTGTGTTTGCGGGGTTAGTATGCGCATGGAATACGTATACATGAGTGTGTGGCGTGAAGTTTCGAACCTATGGGTTCGGTTTCTTTTTTTCTTCTCTTTCTCTTTTTTTTGGGTGCGAAATTTCAAACCATAGGGGCTCGAAATTTCGATCCGCATAGGTTTGAAATTTCGAACCTAGGAGGTTCGGAATTTCAAACTCATGGGTTCGAAATCTCGAACCCTAGAGGTTTGAAATTTCGAACCTAGAGGCTCGAAATTTTAGGGAATTAAAAGGGACTTTTTCCTTTCATTATAAATAGCCCACCTTCACTTTTTCCCTTCCATTTATTTTCTTGCCTTGACCGCCATTAAAAAGCTCCAATTCCCTAGTACTTTGAAATTCGAACACTGCAATTAGTTAGGTTTCGAGATTTCTAGAGGTGCGCGCGAAGGAGAGGGAGGCGCTGGGAAGCGAGCGCGGAGGGGAGCCTCGAACTCGGAGGAGGTTTGGACGATTGAACCTACAGTGGCTCGACGTTCGAACCTCACCGAGATTCGGGTACTCGAGCCCTGCTGGGGTTCGAGCCTTCGAACCCTGAGGGGTTCGAACATCCGAACCTCTAGGGTCTCGAGATGTCGGACCCTGCTGTGGTTCGGGTGTTCGAACTTCAGGGCTTCAATCTTTCAAACCCCGAGGGGGCTCTAGCATTCGAACCCTTAGTAGTTCGAATGGCATTCGGACCCCTGGGGGGTTTGAGCATTCGACCTGTTAATCCCTAAAAAATTCACGTGCACATTGAACTAGGAATATGTTGCTAACATCATCAGGGTCGTTCACACACTGAGGCACTCGAAGTATTAGTAACAGAAAAGAATGGTCACAAGAGCAAGTGCTGAATGTCGAGCCCAGAACAAATCAGGTCGACCAGGTATAACCGGACGACACGATGCAGTGTGCGATGCTAAAACTTGGGTCCAAATCAAGATTCAGGCGAGGAGACTAAGACCGGTCGCTCATACGGAAATGAGGCTATACCAAGCATCAGCGTGAAGCAAATCGCTCATCCAACATGAGCCAGAACGATCACGTACTGTAGAAGCAATAAGAGAGCGAGCACCCCTAAAACTAGAGTAATCGGTCGCGCAGGGAACAATGAAGAACCAATCCCAGACTTACGTCCCGTTCCTACAAGGCCTCCTAAAATGATCGCCCGCACAGAAGCGCCCGCTCTCACAGACCCTCTCAACTACATAAGGCGTCCGTCCCAAAAAGTTATCTACGCATGACAGCCTAAGACAGCTGATGATAGCTCGCGACAACTGGCCAATGGCCAGATTGTAATTAGCAGAATTAGAAATTTACAAGGCGGGAAAGGGATTTCAAACCGAGGACTCACGTATAAATACGCTATGGCTACTACTGATAAAGGGGGAGAGAAAGGGATCAGAAGAATCACGAAGTGCTGCCAAACTCTGCCACGAACCACGGATCTGGCCATGGCATCAAGCTCAATTTCGTGATTCAGAGAGAACCAAAACATCATCAATCACAATCATCCATTCATCCTCTTTCTCCTCAAATTCAACCATCTTCTTATATAATTTCCTAGATTAAAGTATATAAACAAGGTTGTATTAGGCGAAAATGGAAGTGTATGATACAGAGAGAATTGATGTACTTTGTAATTCATATCATGAGATTAGAAATCACCTTCATAGTGGACGTAGGCCTCATTAATGGCCGAACCACTCTAAATCTTGTCTCTATTTTTACCTTTTTTCTACATTTTCTACTTTGAATTACTGATTGAATACGGCTCCACTTTATTCCCTACCGAATTGGTGAAGTACAGCTTTGTACCTGAGGTGTTTGGACCATTTTTGGTGTAAACATTTTTGGTGCCCACCGTAGGGCCGTGTTCATCTCTTCTCCCATTCTGTTTTTAAAAGAAAACGTTGTTCTCGCAATCATGAGCATGGCGAGAGAAATTGCAGCTGCCAAAATCAATGGCATCTCCGGTACTGACTCATCGCTCACCATCCGTTCCGGAAAAAGGGAACCGCAAAGAGTCTAGGCGGTCATAACCAGGAAGGAGTTGGAGGAAGCAGTGACAGAAATAACAAGCCAAATAACTATTGCAAACGACGCCTTGGTAGAAAAAATCGAGTCGATGTTTGCTACCCAGACCTCTGTCATTAAAGCCACGCCAAGCATTGCAGACCTTTCGTTCGCACAAACAAGTCGTGCAGGCGAAATGAATTCTTCTGCTGAACAAAAAAGTTCTACTCCGAGAACTGCCTACTGTGGCTATGGGCCCTATCAAAGATCCGGCGGGAAGGAAAGCGTTCGTTCCATGGAACGGAAGGAAAAACAGGGATACGTCTCAGACGTAATAAAAGGAGCCAAGAAGAGCAAAAGGAGATCGCGCTTTTTCAAGGATTCTGAGTTCACTCCCCTCAACGACACCATAGAAAATATCTTCAGGGCAACCAAGAGCACTATAGCATCCCGGTCCCGGAGCGGATGCAAATCAAGGATGCTGCCATGAAGTCAGGAAAATTCTGTCAATTCCATGATCAACCTGGCCATAGTACCAACGAGTGTAGACATTTGAGGTCACTAGTCGAGAGACTGGTCAGGGAGAACTATCTGCAACACTATGTGCAAAGATATCGTCCTGCTTATATGCCATCGTGGGAGAGCAAGCTCCCCGAAGAGAGGGCCTAAACTAGTTTGAGATCGACGCACGACCAGAGATCAATATTTGGCACTCTGATCGAGGAATTCTTGATTGAAATTCCCGTCACGCTGCCCCGTTACTGTATTTCTATCCTACCTGACTTAAGAAATAATAGCTGTTTCACTTTATTTTCCCAGTTGCTACATTCATGTTGAGCAACGAACTACTTACATATACTATGTATAGGGAAATTATTGTATGCTCGTTTAAATACCGTAGTCATTGCTTCATGCTAAACACCAACTTTTCAAATGTAGGCCTGTTAGAGGTGGTTAAACATATCCACCCATCCCAATTGCGAAGGGAAGGTTCCTAAAGCATATCTTGAGCAGAGCGGCCTGAAAGCCACGAGCATCAAAATAACAAATTATTCTGGGGCAGACAATGAGATGAACAGCAGATGAAAAGCTGTGCACATCATCACGGAAAAGGCTGAATGCCCAGCAAGTACCCACTCAAAGGACCATCGTAGAACCTTGTTGCAAACGCAGGGGTATTGCAAAATCACTCCCTAGAATAAAATTGTTGATTCTGAGGAGACGCCCACTCAGGTGCAGGACATGAATTCCCGAGGACAAGAATTCCTCAAAACCGGAGTCAAGACCAACAACAAGGAGTAATGCTTATCTCTCAGGAATCAATACTGGAGCAAAAGCAACTCAAAACAAAAAGTCCGTCGGATAAAATAGCTGAGCCCGCCAAAGAAACACCCTCTTGGGTGCAGGACACAGGTCGTTTGGCTTGGGAAGATTTCTTAATTTTCTCAATCAAACGACTAATGTCTATTTCATAGGGCAAGATGCAAAGTCGGCAAAAACCGGCTGGTTCGTGAAAACCCTTACCGAAAGGATGTGTCCGATCCTGTTCTTTGTTGTTAACCAGGTCAAACAAAGCCAGGATTGGATTACAGCAGAAATCCCAGCTGAAAGGGGGTAAACCAGAAATCCTATCCATTTGGGGGTATCCAACAAGGTCCTTCCAGTCCTAGAATAATCAGGGCTGACAAGGCCGAAATTGGGTCAAAATCGAAAAGCAAGACCTCCCATGGGGGCACCCAAAAGAAAACACTTAATAACCACACGTTGTAAATTTTTTTACCATAAGTTGATCAATTGAAATCACTATGCGACTCAAAGCAATTCGTGAAATTAAAAAAAAAACTTGGTATGGGGACGTCACCATTGTGTAAGAAATCACCAATGCCCATTCAAAACATACCATTGGTTGGTTAAAGGTTTTTCGTATGGACTACTCGAACGATAAAACTCACGCGAACAAAAAATTAAAAGTGCAATCACCTACAAAAATGAAAAATAATAAATCCATAACAGCCCCTAAACGAAGCAAGCGTAAGAACGAGAAACAAACGTCGCTAAGCGAGGGCCGACACTCGCATAAACAACCGGTCTAATGTGACGACCCGGAATCCCGTTTAGACGGAGACCAGGGTTATCTTTGGAATATAACACAGAAACAGATAATAGCAGAACAGAATTAAATAAATACACCAGATAAAGAACAATAGAATATACTGGATAATAGTAATCATCAGAGTTACACAGTATACGGGACCGTCCCTAGTACGGCTCCTCGCTCTACCTTAAAACCTCGCGGTTTTTGACAATGGGGATCATGCATCTAGTTCGCACGCAGGCGGCATGTATATATTTATTTCATTTCCACAAACTAATCCTATGTGGTTTCAACCAAATATTTCTCAACCACAAACGGGTATTTTTCAACCTCAATCAATCAATATCAACCACAAACAATCCCAAACAATCATTCGCTATCAATAAATTTTCACAACAATTTCAATATATAAATATCGTCCATGGTTTGTGGACGAGGGGCGTATATATATATATATATTTATATATAGCAATTCACTTTTATTTCGACACATATATATATGGTTAGAAAAAAAGAAATTGAAGATTGAGAAATTCTCACCAATAGCTATCCAATACTACGACTCTTCCTTTATAGAAATCTTCGCCAATCTCGCCTTTCGTCGCTTTCGTTGCCCGTATTCTCTACATATGTAAAAATCGAATTTTTACTATGTTATTCAATATATAAAAATTGCATTTCAAAAATATAGATTCCGCATTTTCAAAAATAAAGATTATATTTTTAATATTCCTATGATGTAAAAATTATATTTTTATTACTTTAAAAATACAAAAATCATATCTTACTTCTTCTACTTAATAAAAATTCCGTCTTTTCTATTTTAAAAATATGATCTTTTCTATTCTAAAAAATATGATCTTTCTATCCCAGTTCAAATCTTTTTCTTTTTAAAGTTCTAATCTTTTTTTCTTTTTAAAGTTCTAATCTTTTTTTCTTTTTCTTTTTTGTTCAAATAACATCAGTTTTTAAACCTTTTAAAGATCAGTTTTTAAACCTTTTCAAAAATCAGTTTTAAACTTTTCAAAAATCAGTTTTAAACTTTTCAAAAATCAGTTTTAAACTTTTCAAAAAATCAGTTTTAAACCCTTTCAAAAAAAATCAGTTTTAAACCCTAAAATCGAAATTTTCAGATTAAAATAAAAATAAAATAAAATAAAAACAACTTACTTTAATCTGCGAAGAAGGGAGGTGACGGCCAGGCTCGGCGATAGGAGGAGGAGCTGGCGAAGCGGAGGGGTCTCGAACGAGGGGGGGGGGGGGCTCGCGAATTTAGGCGTCGCGATGGCTTCAGGGGGGTTTGGGTTCGTCACGATTCGAGGTAGAAGAGGGGAGAGAAGAAGAGGCAGCGACAGCAGCTCCAGGCGAAGGGGGTGGCGACGTGCGGAGGTGGATGATCGGGGAAGCGGCGGTTTAGTTTAGGTTTTTTTTATTTCGAACGGTAGAAAGAAAGTGAGGAGAGAGAGAGAAAAGGGTTTACATAAATATTTATTATTATTAAATTTCTATTTAAAAGTTGACTTTTTATTCGAACTCGAAATGGGACCCACCGACTGTCGTCCCTAGCGTTCTACCCCCATTTCGAACACAATGGGATATGTATCGCAAGCTGATTCGATCGTTACAATCAGTTTCGGTTGAATTTACATTTAAATCACTATATTGAATTTTAAACGTACATTTCAAATTACCGGGGTCACATACTAACTCTAAAAATTCTAGAAAATTATTTTCTAGCTTCGTATTGACGATACGGTCCTAACAAGACTAGTTTCGTCGAATTCTGAGACCGTTTGAAAAATGGCCAATTTCCAGTCGATTAAAATCAACTGAAACTGGTCAAACGCGTTTTCCTTTGCCACGCTCACATATTGATTCAAAAAATTATGAAATTTTAAACCTAGCAATAACTTCACATCCCGGACCCAACAAAAGTGGTTTCGTCGAAATCCGAGGTCGTTTGCAAAATGTCCATTTTTAAGGGCCTGAATTCCATAGCGACTATTCAGAAATTTCAACTGGACATATCTTTTGATTCCCGCTATCAAATTTCGATTTGTCAGATTCGTTGGAAAGATATCATCAATTAGATCCTAATGTTTTTGGTTTCACTAAAATCCGGATTATTTTGCACCCGGTATATTCAATTGAAGTTTGAAATCGAATTATCGAACTACCGCGCCATTTTCAATTCTATATATAATTATAATTAATTATATTCGTTTTCAAATGTCGATTCAAACTCAGTTTTCATCGCCATTATTTAAAATATTTATTTTAAATATTTAAAATCCATTATTTTAGCCCATTTAAAAATTTTAAATTCGTTCAGATTTTCTGGGTCGTTACAATCTCCCCCACTTAAAACTTTTCGTCCCCGAAAAGGAATAAAGTCGAAAGTGGTTTGATAAATCTACAATCATACAACAACCAATTTGTTTTTAACCTTCAAAAATATACTAATCAAATTTTATACCCCTTTAAAAATCCTTCAGACTATATAATTAAAAGTGCACATCTATGAAAGGAAAATAACAATAGAGTAGAGAATTGAATGGTAGTGCAAAGTAGGGTAAAGGTACCTTGCACCAGAGTCAATCAGAGATATCTACTCGGCATCTAGGATAAGCTTTCTGAATGCTCTCCTCCGTTTCCCAAGTACAATCTCGCGGATCTCCACTCCATTGCACTTTGACTAAGCGAACCTTCTTGTTCCTCAGATCTTTGGTTTCTTTGCCTATTATCTTTAGCGGCTCTCGCCTTACAGCTAATTCTGGAGTAATTTCAATATCCTGCTGAGCTGCTTCTTCCACGATCAAGTCTGGATCATGAACGTGCTTTCGAAGTTGAGATATATGAAATACATCATGCACTCCAGGCAACCAGTCAGGCAGTTTGACCCTATAAGCGAGAGTTCCGATCCGTTCCAGAATAGGAAACGGACCAATGAATTTGGGTGCCAACTTTCCAGTTTTACCGAACCGGATAACTCCTCTCATCGGCGATACTTTCAAATATACATAGTTGCCAACTTCTAAGGATATATCTCTTCTTCTTCTATCGGCATAGCTCTTTTGTCGGCTTTGAGCGGCGAGTAATCGCTTTTTAATAAAATCGACTTTGTCGGCAGCTTCTCGAATCATATCTAGACCCAACACAAGTCTATTTCCAGGCTCGACCCAACAAGCAGGAGATCAGCACGGTCTGCCATATAACGCTTCGAATGGCGACATTGTCAGACTCGCCTGGTAGCTGTTGTTATAAGAGAATTCAGCCAAATGCAGATGGTCTTCCCATGATCCACCGAAATCTAGAACACAAGCCCGAAATAGATCTTCTAAAATGCGATTCACCCTCTCAGTCTGACCGTCTGTCTGAGGATGATAAGCGGTGCTCTAGTTCAACTTCGTTCCTAGCTCGACTTGAAATGCTTCCCAGAATTTGCTAGTGAATATTGTATCTCTATCACTGACTATGCTGAGCGACACTCCATGTAGTCTAACTATTTCCCTGAAGTATATCTGCGCCAGACTCTGAGCGGTTCTGTTTGATCTGACAGGTATGAAATGGGCGGTCTTCGTGAAGCGATCTACGATCACCCAAATACTGTCATTCCCTTTTCTGGTTCTGGGCAAACCATCAATGAAGTCCATAGAAATATGCTCCCACTTCCAACCAGGAACTTCCAGTGGTTGTAACAATCCAGCCAATTTCTGTTGGTCACTTTTGACTAGCTGGCAAGTAGGGCATCGGCTAACATATAAGGAAATGTCCCTTTTCATCGACTTCCACCAGAAAGTGCGTTTGATGTCATTATACATTTTGCTTACTCCCGGATGGATACTGAGTTTTGACTTATGGCATTCATCCAGTACTTCCTTTCGAAGTTCAGGAATGTTAGGGACACAGATTCGACCTTTGAGCCTTAAAATCCCATCATTGTCTACTTGAAAACTCGAGGGCTCGCCTTGTTGAATTATCCCTCTGATCTTCTGAATGAAGTGATCATCCTCCTGAAGAGCAGATATTTTATCTAGCAATGAAGTCGTGATAATAAAACTGGCGATCATTTCATTCTTTCGGCTCAACGCATCGGCCACGACATTGGCTTTCCCTGGAGTGTATAGAATTTCAAAATCATATGCTGCAAGAAACTCCAGCCAACGCTGTTGCCTCAGATTCAGGTCTTTCTAAGTGAACAGATACTTTAATGACTGATGATCTGTAAATAGTTCAAATCTCTCACCCAGAAGATAGTGTCTCCAGATTTTCAAAGCGAACACAATAGCTAATAACTCAAGATCATGAGTTACGTAGTTCTTCTCGTGCGGCTTCAGTTGACGGCTAGCATAAGCAATCACTTGGCCCCTTTGCATTAACACTGCGCCAAGGCCCTCTCTAGAAGCATCAGTCCAGAACTTTAAATCTTGGTTGCCATCGATGATGGTTAACACTGGAGCTGTTGTTAATCTCAACTTTAGCTCTTCAAAAGCCTCCTCACTTTCTTGAGTCCATTTGAACTTAGAATGCTTTTTTGTAAGCTTCGTTAAGTGACCAGATATCTTCGAAAAGTCTTTAACGAACTTCCGATAATAGCTAGCCAATCCGAGAAAACTGCGGACTTCAGTGGGGGTGCTGGGCTGTTTCCAATTTTGAATAGCCGTGATTTTGCTTGGATCCACAGCAATTCCTTCTTTCGATACAACATGGCCCAGAAATTTTACTTCATCTTGCCAGAAGATACATTTGGAAAATTTGGCTTTTAATACATTCCGCCTCAGAATTTCTAGAACCTGTTCCAGATGCTTTTCATGTTCGGCCTTTGATTTAGAGAAGATTAGAATATCGTCAATGAAAACCAGAACCAATTTATTCAAAACTCCTCTGAATACTCTGTTCATTAGATCGACGAAGTAAGCTGGAGTGTTACATAAGCCGAACGGCATTACTAACCACTCGTAGAATAAGTCGGGACCTCTGAATGCTGTCATGGGAACACACTCTTCGGCAATTCGAAGTTGATGGAAGCCTGTAGCTAGGTCCATCCTTGAGAATACTTGTGCGCCATTTAATCGATCGAACAAATCATCAATCCGGGGCAATGGATATTTGTTCTTTATCGTCTGTTTTGTAACACCCCACGTCCATTAATGTCACTCACAAAGGGAATGCATTAACTTCCATGGAGGTTTTAAGTGAATATAGAACAGTAAAATTACAACAAGACAGATATAAAATAGTACTTGGAAATTCAAAAACTTTATTTCATTGTAGCAGAAGTCAAAACATGTTTGATTACATCATAACACCATATTCAATGTCAAGTACAATATCTATCTTGATAAAACAAGTACATAATCCCATTACATGAATAGCCATTAAAAAGAAAGATAACAAGTTGGACTTTACTTCAGCAGTCCAAGCTTTCCAGAAGATAAGCGATCCAACTAGACTCCACTAGAACTTGGCCCAACCTGCGGACCTGAAGGGAGAAAAGGATGGAAAAGAGGGGGTCAGACATAAAGTCTGGTGAATATGATAATTCTACAATACTATTACCAAAATAACTGGACTAAGGCATAAGCTGGAAAACAAGAAAATGTCTATGAAGAGCAGATTAAGGACATAGACAATCGCTAAAGGCAACGTTATAGGCGCTCCTAAATACTAAAGGATAAACACTATACTGCACCACACCAGTCACCCTAAAGATTCATCCCACTTAGCTTCACTTAGAAACTTTCCCAATGGCTTTACGTACCCCTAGCTGACTACATAGGTGCCGCCTGCCCCTATCTCCACTAGGTGTACCCTACTTCCCATTATTCGATCGGCTCCCTAACTCGTAGATACCCGTGCTGGCCCCACAGTGGGGTGTATCACTCCCCTAAAGTGGCATCCTGATACAACGGACATGCACGGCTTATACCTACACGATGCAACAACGTCTTACCTACCAGCCCGGGTCCACACACGCATATGAAACCCGTTGGACTTGCGTTGCCACCGCTCCCTGTTTTGGCCTCTTATAGTCAAACCCAGTATGCGTGTCCCGTCCTCGACTTGGGTCGAGCCCACAAAGATACGTTTTGGGATACTGGTTGAAATGGGCCCCCACTATTTACCACAAGCATTCCACCTAAGCTTGTCCCCATTAGTCCATCCCACTTAACCCACTTAGTCATGTTCATTTACATGTGTGTTTGGTTAAGTCTAATCGTATTTCAAATGCCTCTAAAGGCAACCACCAGATTCCTCATGCCACCCAAGGCACCTACTTAACCCCCATGTCCCACCTTACATGATTATCTGGTTAAGTATTTCTTAGTTCATTAAGGCCATAACCTCATAAAGACCTCTCACATTAGACTGGCATTTATGGCAGCTGGATTTGCCGGGCGGGTCCGGGCAGTCTTACACCATAAAAGAGTCTAACCTCGTGTCTTTACAACTGTTATGCTTTAGTTTGGGCCTAGGACCTCTCACATTGGGCCGACATTTGTGACTACTGGATTTGCCGGGCGGGTCCGGGCAGGTTTACATCACAAACGGGTCCAACCTCGTGTCCTAAGCATTGATTATCAATAATAATCCACTTTCCCCCAATTTTAATAATTCCCTACTTGAATTATTAATTACTTCCAATTTTTAACAATGTCCATAATTGACTCAATTATGGACATCCATTCATGGTATGCAAAATCTTACAAAATTGCACCCAATTTATTAATTCCTAATATTACCCCTACCCCACGTTTGAACGTTTATTCGCAAAATATATGTTAGACTCGAATAGCCTAACTCATAGCATAAAAGAGATTATCATAATAACAACATGTATATGTGACCAAATGAATCATAATAAGGGGTGAAACTTGCATATGTCCAACTTGCATAGATTATACATGTCATGGATCTAAAGGTGTCAACTTGTTCAAAATTCACCTAATATGATCTCAATCAATTTTCATAAACTTACATATGAACATGTGTGAATCAACATCATCTAATTTTTTTAACAACATGGTTTTATATGGGTACACCTAACTCAATAGGCAAATTCCCATAATCAAGTTTTATTTAATTATAGTTTCAAGTTTATGGGTACACCTAACCTAATAGGCAAATTCCCATAAACAAGATCCATTTAAATTAAGAAAGAAAAACATAACTTTAAGCATGATCCAACATCATGATTTTTCAACATAATATAGCATGATTTACAACATGGCATAGTATGATAGTATAACATAGCTTGACATGATTCTCAACATAGCACGACATAGCATAAGAGAATTTACAACATAGCATGACATAGCATATATAATTTACATCATACGACAACATAATAACATAATAAGAGATCCACAATATATAGAATTTACAATTACAAATCACATCACTTTCTTGTGATCCATTCATAACTGAGTCAAATTAGTTTGTAATAGTCTTGTGAGAATCATCATACTCACCAACAAAAGAAGAGAATTAGAGAGAGAGTTCTTTGGTTTGATTTGTTTTGTTGAGTAGAATTTAGTTGTAGTAGATTAGGCTTCCTCTTCTTAGTTTGTGACGGCTATGCTGAACTCCATGGCAGCAGCATGACGGTAGCTTCTCTAATTTTACAAGTGATTTAGGTCTAGGGTCTACCCACTTATTTATAGATTTTAGAATGCATTTAGGCCATTAGATTTAACCTAGAAATAACCGCATCCGTTCAGACAAGATGGGGTTTATCTTGTTGACTCAGCAATGAGTCAGAAGTGACTCAGCAAACACTCAGCAAATTAATAAACTTCTATTCATGTTTGCGTTAACTGCCCATATATATATATATATATTTTCTACAATGTACACATTATATACATCCCCCTTTACTTATTATTGTTTTTATATACATATTAGATACATCCCCTCTCTTACACACTTATTAATATTTTTATATTCATAATAGATACATCCCCTCTCTTACATACTTATTAATATTTTTATATTCATATTAGATACATCCCCTCTCTTACACACTTATTAATATTTTTATATTCATATTAGATACATCCCCTCTCTTACACACTTATTAATATTTTAGCAACTTTAGTGTTAATAGAAAATTCGGGGTGTTACATTCTCCCCTCCTTTTAGGATTTCGTCCCCGAAATCTTCAAGTCTAGAAGAATGTATATCCTACCATCCAAACGTCCATCTACTCATCCATCATACACAGGCATCCATTGTCCTTAAAAGACTTCTAATGCTTTATGATCATATGCAAGTGTGTGTACATGTCCTTACCCAATGCGAAATCAGGCGGTCTACTGATTCAGTTGACCTCCTTAATGCAAATTATGTAAGTGTCATGAATCCATTATGTATGCAAAAGATCCTAATTGCTTACATACTACTTCTATATGCGTGCACACCCATTCAACCGAATGCAGCATCCATATGATGGTACAACCATTATACATCCATTATACTAAATACATCCATATATATGCAATATGCAATATGAAGTGACTGAGCCGATCTAGTGCCTAAAGCGTGTGTATATATGCATCCACGAGCAACCACTAGCAAACACTTGCATCCATTTTGCATCCATCATACATAACATGTCTCAAACACATGTTTCAACCATAGGATTATCCTAACTAAAGGTCAAAGATACTAATGAGAGGACATACTAAAGATAAGATAAGATAAGCTAAGCGATAAAGGAGAAATTAAAAGACATACCCTCAAAAAGAAAAGGGTACAACGAACGCATCTTCTCTTCTGTCTCCCAAGTTGCGTTGCTCTCATCATCTCCCCATTGCACTTTAACCAGTCTGACCTCTCGATTCCTCAACTTTTTGATCTCCGACCCAAGAATGCATGTAGGAGCTCGTCTAATTGTTGCATCACGCTCTATTTCCACCTCTTTAAGCAGGCTCGGCTCTACCACCTCCGCGGTCTTGTGCAAACACTTCCTCAAATGTGATACATGGAATACGTCGTGTACTCCACTAAGTTTCTCAGGCAACTCCACCCTATATGCCATCTTCCCAATCCTGTTTTTTACAGGAAACGGCCCTACAAACCTTGGTGCTAATTTCCCCACGGACCCAAAGCGAACAACATTCTGTAACGGAGACACTTTGATAAAAACCATGTCCCCAATGTCAAACTCAAGATCTGTCCTCCTCTTATCAGCATACGATTTCTGCCTATCTTGTGCTGCTTTCATCCTCCTTCGAATCAACTCAATCTTCTCCGAGGTTTCCCTAACCATATCGGGCCCAAGTAGGATTTTATCGGTAGATTCCCACCAACATGTAGGAGAACGGCAAGGCCTTCCATAAAGAGCTTCGAAAGGTGCCATGCCAATACTAGACTGAAAGCTATTATTATATGCGAATTCTACTAACGGAAGGTGCTCTTCCCATGTACCCCCAAAGTCTAGGATACAAAGCCTTAAACGATCCTCTAGAATGCGATTCACCCTCTCGGTCTGGCCGTCTGTCTGAGGATGATATGCGGTGCTCAAACATAGCTGAGTCCCTACCGCCTCTTGTAAACTCTTCCAAAATTCGCTAGTAAAGATGGGGTCACGGTCGCTTACTATACTAGAAGGAATACCGTGCAAACGAACTATCTCCTTAATGTATACAGAAGCCAACCACGGAGCAGTCCTCTTACTTTTCACGGGAATAAAATGGGCGCTTTTAGTAAGTCTATCTACTATAACCCAAATCCCCGTGTTACCCTTCCTTGATCTTGGTAATCCATCCACAAAATCCATTGAGATGCTTTCCCATTTCCATAGTGGAACTTCTAATGGGTGAAGCATCCCACCGGGTTTCTTTTGTTCTGCTTTAACTCGTTGGCACACCAAGCATCTAGCGACGTACTCGGCCACATCCTTTTTCATACCGGCCCAAAAGAAAACCCGCTTCATATCTTTGTACATCTTATCCCCGCCGGGATGAATGGTCATTTTTGAGCGATGAGCATCATCAAGAATGGCCTTCCTTAAGTCTTCGTCTTGTGGTACACAAAGTCTATTATCCCTTCGTAACCAACCCTTATCGTCTAGGGTATACCTACGAAGATGGCTTGACGACTCCCCCCCTTTGAGCTTTTCTACTATCTCAGCCAACTGTGGGTCGTCTCGCTGTGCCTCACCAACCCGTCCTAGAAGTGTAGGTCTAACCTCCAAGGATGCTAACAGACCGGGTACTAAGTCAACGGAGGGTCTAAAGTCAAACATAGAGATGAATTCTAAGCTTTGTCGTTCAACAAACAACGGACTCAAGGACAACCTTTTCCTACTTAAGGCGTCTGCCACCACGTTACCCTTGCCCGGGGTATATGCTATTTCAAAATCGTAGGAGGCTAAGAATTCCATCCACCGTTGCTGCCTTAAATTCAAATCCTTCTGAGAGAATAAGTATTTTAATGATTTGTGGTCAGTGAACAGTTCGAATTTCTCACCAAGAAGATAGTGACGCCAAGACTTAAGCGCGAAAACAATTGCGGCTAGCTCTAAGTCATGCGTGGGGTAATTCTTTTCATGAACCCTCAACTGCCTTCCACCATAGGCTATTACTCTTCCCTCTTGCATGAGGACCGCGCCAAGTCCCGTCCCACAAGCATCAGTATAGATGGTAAATGGTTTATTCCCGTTTGGCAGCACTAAGACTGGGGCTGAAGTTAAGGCTCTCTTTAAACGTTGGAACGCATCATCGCAATCTTTGTCCCACGTAAAAACCAGGTTCTTCTTCGTTAACCGTGTTAATGGAGCTGATATTTTTGCGAAGTCTTTGATAAACTTCCTATAATAGCCAGCCAACCCCAAGAAACTTCTTACTTCGGTTGCATTTTTAGGGACCTTCCAATCTTGGATGGCCACTACCTTTGCGGGATCCACTGCTATCCCTTCTTTGGAAACCACGTGCCCTAAGAACCGTACTTCCTTCCTCCAGAAGTGACACTTAGAAAATTTTGCCTTAAGGTTATGCGCTCGAAGGGTTTCCAACACTTCCCTAAGATGTAGGGAGTGCTCTTCTTTATTCTTAGAAAAGACTAAGATGTCATCCACAAAGACTACCACGAATTTGTTAAGGTATTCCCTAAACACCCTACTCATCAAATCAACAAAATATGCAGGGGCGTTTGTCAAACCAAAGGGCATCACTAGCCATTCATAGAATCCATCAGGAGTCCTAAATGCAGTCTTATCTATACTATCCTCAGCCACTCTCAGTTGATGAAAGCCAGTGGCTAAGTCCAACTGCGAAAACACTGAGGCGCCAACTAACTGATCAAAGAAATCGTCAATCCTCGGCAGTGGGTGTCGGTTCTTTTTAGTAAGCTTGTTTAGTTCTCTATAGTCCATACAAAGTCTAAGAGACCCATCCGCCTTTGTGGCAAAAACTACTGGAGCACCCCACTCCGATATACTATGTCTTATGAACCCCTTCTCAAGCAACTCCTTTACTTGCTTATTGAGTTCCCTCCTTTCACGAGGAGCCATGTGGCGCACTGGCAAAGATACGGGTTTAGCATTATCCACAAGATAAATTCGAAAGTCTATCTCCCGCTTTGGAGGTAAGCCCTTTACCTCCTCAAACACATCCGGATATTCCCGGACCACTTCTACCGATCGCAGGTTCTCTACAGACGCGTCAAGCGATTCAAGATAACTTAGCATAACGGAATTTATGGGATTACAAAAGATGTCGAGAGCATTACCAAGGCGAGTCACAAGCCTAACTACTCTCCTTTCACAATCAAGAATGGCCCTATTTCTAGACAACCAATCCATTCCTAAAATTAGCCCATAGCCCGTGAAGCCCAATACATAAGCATCACATCTAAATTCAACGCTAAGTATAGAGATTTTCAAATCCAAACATATCATGGTCAAATGAGCCGAACCCCCAATTGGATTTGAAACGACCAGGGGATCCTCTACTAAACTGGTGTTCAAGTGCAGTGATTCAACTAATGATGCAGAGATAAACGAATGAGATGCGCCAGAATCGAATAAGGTACGGACAGGATGATCAAACAGAAAAACTAAGCTTTCAACAGAAATTGTTCTACCTCTTTCTTGCAGCGGTGGGGCCGCAATAGCCTGAACTTGCCCCCTTGCCTGCCCTGGTGCCATAAGAGCCTGCACCTGTCCTCCCGAGGTAGACCCTGCCCTCTGCCCCTTCTTTGGACAGTCCTTCACTAAATGTCCCGCATCTCCACAATGAAAACAACCAGTCTTCTTTTTCTTTCTACAATCTTTGCTGAGATGGCCAGGCGTCCCACAATTGAAGCATTTCTTCTTCCCTTTGCCATTATTGTTTTTACCACCCTTCTTATTTTGCTGTTGGGGTTTCTTCTGATCCCCTTTCTTTTCAACTGCCTTATCCTCATGCATAAGTGCCATTTCTACTAGCTTTTCAAAGGTGGCTCCCATAGGGATGTGGGTCATAGCCAACCCTTGCAACGGTTCATTCAAGCCTCTAACGAACCTCAAAGCTTTCTTCTCTGGCGTGTTCACCAACTCCAAGCCAAACCTTGCTAACTGATTAAATTTATTGACATATTCCTTTACTGATGAGCTCCCTTGCTTTAGTGCCAGGAATTTTTCCATATTTAAGTTCTCCTCTGCCCTTGAAAGAAACTTTGCCTCAAACCTTCGTCTGAAATCCGCCCATGAATCAACTGGACGTTCCCCGTTAGTGACCTCCCACCAAAACGAGGCCTCTCCCTTCATTAACCAAGCAGCTAAACGGACTTTCCTCCCATCTTCCACTTCAAAGATATCCAACAATTCCTCAGTCTCCTTAAGCCAATCTCTGGCCTCCACAAACGTCTCAGTCCCTTGAAAAGTTTTTCCTCCCATAGCCTTGAATTCCTTGCACGTCTTTGCAAAAGTGTCAACACGAGGAGGAGGAGGAGGAGGAGGAGGAGGAATGGGTGCAACTATGGGTGGAGGAGTATCCGCTGGGCCTGCAGTGGTGGCCCTAGCCTCCAAGTATCTCCTAAACCACCCTGGAATCGTCACGCCTTCTGGGAGATTAAGATCTTCAGCCATGCTGAAACGAAAAAGGAAAGATTCAAAATGGAGAATTCGAAAGATAAAGATAAGGATGTGGCTATTTGGGATTATGTTTTTCATAAAAACTCTCTTTAAATAACATGTTTTTTTTTTAAAGCACTTCTTCCAAAAATACTTTAGAAAAAAAATATTTTTCTAAAAAAATTTTATCTGTTCTGGTAACCTTATGCTCTGATACCACGTGTAACACCCCACATCCATTAATGTCACTCACAAAGGGAATGCATTAACTTCCATGGAGGTTTTAAGTGAATATAGAACAGTAAAATTACAACAAGACAGATATAAAATAGTACTTGGAAATTCAAAACCTTTATTTCATTGTAGCAGAAGTCAAAACATGTTTGATTACATCATAACACCATATTCAATGTCAAGTACAATATCTATCTTGATAAAACAAGTACATAATCCCATTACATGAATAGCCATTAAAAAGAAAGATAACAAGCTGGACTTTACTTCAGCAGTCCAAGCTTTCCAGAAGATAAGCGATCCAACTAGACTCCACTAGAACTTGGCCCAACCTGCGGACCTGAAGGGAGAAAAAGGATGGAAAAGAGGGGGTCAGACATAAAGTCTGGTGAATATGATAATTCTACAATACTATTACCAAAATAACTGGACTAAGGCATAAGCTGGAAAACAAGAAAATGTCTATGAAGAGCAGATTAAGGACATAGACAATCGCTAAAGGCAACGTTATAGGCGCTCCTAAATACTAAAGGATAAACACTATACTGCACCACACCAGTCACCCTAAAGATTCATCCCACTTAGCTTCACTTAGAAACTTTCCCAATGGCTTTACGTACCCCTAGCTGACTACATAGGTGCCGCCTGCCCCTATCTCCACTAGGTGTACCCTACTTCCCATTATTCGATCGGCTCCCTAACTCGTAGATACCCGTGCTGGCCCCACAGTGGGGTGTATCACTCCCCTAAAGTGGCAACCTGATACAACGGACATGCACGGCTTATACCTACACGATGCAACAACGTCTTACCTACCAGCCCGGGTCCACACACGCATATGAAACCCGTTGGACTTGTGTTGCCACCGCTCCCTGTTTTGGCCTCTTATAGTCAAACCCAGTATGCGTGTCCCGTCCTCGACTTGGGTCGAGCCCACAAAGATATGTTTTGGGATACTGGTTGAAATGGGCCCCCACTATTTACCACAAGCATTCCACCTAAGCTTGTCCCCATTAGTCCATCCCACTTAACCCACTTAGTCATGTTCATTTACATGTGTGTTTGGTTAAGTCTAATCGTATTTCAAATGCCTCTAAAGGAAACCACCAGATTCCTCATGCCACCCAAGGCACCTACTTAACCCCCATGTCCCACCTTACATGATTATCTGGTTAAGTATTTCTTAGTTCATTAAGGCCATAACCTCATAAAGACCTCTCACATTAGACTGGCATTTATGGCAGCTGGATTTGCCGGGCGGGTCCGGGCAGTCTTACACCATAAAAGAGTCTAACCTCGTGTCTTTACAACTGTTATGCTTTAGTTTGGGCCTAGGACCTCTCACATTGGGCCGACATTTGTGACTACTGGATTTGCCGGGCGGGTCCGGGCAGGTTTACATCACAAACGGGTCCAACCTCGTGTCCTAAGCATTGATTATTAATAATAATCCACTTTCCCCCAATTTTAATAATTCCCTACTTGAATTATTAATTACTTCCAATTTTTAACAATGTCCATAATTGACTCAATTATGGACATCCATTCATGGTATGCAAAATCTTACAAAATTGCACCCAATTTATTAATTCCTAATATTACCCCTACCCCACGTTTGAACGTTTATTCGCAAAATATATGTTAGACTCGAATAGCCTAACTCATAGCATAAAAGAGATTATCATAATAACAACATGTATATGTGACCAAATGAATCATAATAAGGGGTGAAACTTGCATATGTCCAACTTGCATAGATTATACATGTCATGGATCTAAAGGTGTCAACTTGTTCAAAATTCACCTAATATGATCTCAATCAATTTTCATAAACTTACATATGAACATGTGTGAATCAACATCATCTAATTTTTTTAACAACATGGTTTTATATGGGTACACCTAACTCAATAGGCAAATTCCCATAATCAAGTTTTATTTAATTATAGTTTCAAGTTTATGGGTACACCTAACCTAATAGGCAAATTCCCATAAACAAGATCCATTTAAATTAAGAAAGAAAAACATAACTTTAAGCATGATCCAACAGCATGATTTTTCAACATAATATAGCATGATTTACAACATGGCATAGTATGATAGTATAACATAGCTTGACATGATTCTCAACATAGCACGACATAGCATAAGAGAATTTACAACATAGCATGACATAGCATATATAATTTACATCATACGACAACATAATAACATAATAAGAGATCCACAATATATAGAATTTACAATTACAAATCACATCACTTTCTTGTGATCCATTCATAACTGAGTCAAATTAGTTTGTAATAGTCTTGTGAGAATCATCATACTCACCAACAAAAGAAGAGAATTAGAGAGAGAGTTCTTTGGTTTGATTTGTTTTGTTGAGTAGAATTTAGTTGTAGTAGATTAGGCTTCCTCTTCTTAGTTTGTGACGGCTATGCTGAACTCCGTGGCAGCAGCATGACGGTAGCTTCTCTAATTTTACAAGTGATTTAGGTCTAGGGTCTACCCACTTATTTATAGATTTTAGAATGCATTTAGGCCATTAGATTTAACCTAGAAATAACCGCAGCCGTTCAGACAAGATGGGGTTTATCTTGTTGACTCAGCAATGAGTCAGAAGTGACTCAGCAAACACTCAGCAAATTAATAAACTTCTATTCATGTTTGCGTTAACTGCCCATATATATATATATATTCTACAATGTACACATTATATACATCCCCCTTTACTTATTATTGTTCTTATATACATATTAGATACATCCCCTCTCTTACACACTTATTAATATTTTTATATTCATAATAGATACATCCCCTCTCTTACATACTTATTAATATTTTTATATTCATATTCGATACATCCCCTCTCTTACACACTTATTAATATTTTTATATTCATATTAGATACATCCCCTCTCTTACACACTTATTAATATTTTAGCAACTTTAGTGTTAATAGAAAATTCGGGGTGTTACATGTTTGTTCAGATCACGATAATCCACACATAGCCGTAGAGTACCGTCAGATTTTGGGACAAAAACCACTGCTGCACCCCAATCAGAGAAACTAGGCCTGATCAGACCTTTCCATACTAGCTGTCGTGTTTGATTGTCTAATTCCTCCTACTCTTTCAAGGACATTCTTCGAATAGCGTGAACTACCGGCCTTGCATTGGGAATTAAAGCAATCTTGAAATCTATTTCTCTCTGCGGAGGTAAGCGAACAACTTCTTCAAACACATCCGCATAATTTTTGACGACAGGAATATCTTTGATGAGGTCGGGAATATTCTCCGTAACTTCAGGGATATTTTCCATTTGGGCTGGAGAAACATTCAAAGCTGCCCAGAAGTCTTTTCTATTAGTATTTTGACCTTCACAGGGAATGGTTATATAATTCCCCGATTTTGCCTTGGCCTTAACAACTCTCTCGGCGCATCTAACCTCTGCTTCATATTTGGTTAGCCAATCCAATCCCAGAATAAGATCGAATTCATTAAAACTCATAACGACCGAGATAATAGAGAATTTATAGCAAGAAAAAGAGACAGGCACCCAACAAATCCAACTGAGGTTGATAGAACCCCCGACCGGATTCTGGACAGTCATTGGTTCCTTGAGCTTCCTCAAATTCAAATCTAGTTTCTTAGCAGCACTCTTGGCAATAAAGCTTTGGGACGCGCCTGTGTCAAACAGTACTTTGACTGGAATGTTTTTGACAGTAAGCGTGCCTTCTAACACATCGGGCCTTTCCAGAACATCTGCGGGCCCGGAAGTTTCTGCTATTTCATTTACCTGAGGCTCTTTGGTCCTTTTTAACAGCCAGCAATCTCTTTTTATATGACCGGACTGATGACAAAGATTGCACTCTCGAGTCATAGGAGACTTGTTCTTGGATTTAGATTCACTCCCTCTTCGCTTTTTCGAGGGCTTGCAATTCCGCTGGAAATGCCCTAGCTTATGGCAGTTGTTGCATATGGCAGTCGTTGCTGGTTCTTTTTCGGATCTGTCCCTTTTTCGATTTACTTCGGGCTCCTTACCGACTTCAGACAATGTACTGGCCTCTGGACGATCAGTTTCAGACTCAATTTTATTACTAGAGCTGACTTCCTCTTCGTACTGTAGCATACCTTTCTTATCTAGATCTTCATATTGATAAGCCATATAAATCATTTCTGAAAAAGGAAGCTTCACATGCCCCAATACTTTATTCTGGTATTTCCTTTGAAGTCCTTGAATAAATCTCATATTTTTCCTCTTTGGATTTTGAATTAGATGAGGAGCAAAGTGAGAAAGTTCATTGAATTTCTTATGATATTCGGGAATGGTCATATCCCCTTGTATCAGATAGGAAAATTCATCGCATAGTCGCTCGGTCGCTTCGGGAGGAGTAAATTTTTCTAGGAAAGTCACTTTGAATCTATCCCAGGTGATATCACCTTCTGGATTATCTTTAATAACTGAATCCCACCAAAACAAAGCTTCTTCTTCGAGTGCCCAGGAGGCCAGTAATCTTTTCTGGGCATCCCTCAGTTTTAAGGCTTCGAAGATTTTCTCAGCCGAACGAATCCAAGCTTGTGTTCTCATAATAGATTCTTCGCCCGAGAACGGCTTTCCACCCAGATTCCTATATTTCACAAATAGAGCTTCTATATCCGGGTCCGTATTACTTCTTCTGTTTCTGGCACTCATTTTCTAGTACTTCTGCAAATGGCAGATCAAGTGTCAGGTCACAGAAAAGGTATTTTTAAAATATAGAAACACATACTTTAAATGTAAATGTGTCTATCAAGGTGTTATTTCATTCTGCTACTCATACTAGGATATTACTGATCCTATTTGTATAGAGTTGCCCGTCCTAGAACACTACTGGTTCTATTTCTGACGAGTTCGTTCGAATGTTATATTCCAGAACTAAGCTTAACCAAAGCTCTGATACCACGTTGTGACGACCCGAAATCCCGTTCAGACGGAGACCGGGGTTATCTTTGGAATATAACACAGAAACAGATAATAGCAGAACAGAATTAAATAAATACACCAGATAATGAACAATAGAATATACTGGATAAAAGTAATCATCAGAGTTACACAGTATACAGGATCTTACTTAGTACAAATACAGTTCAGCTATACATAAATGTCTACAGCGGAAATAAACAAAATATGTACAATAGGAGCTGAACAGCATAAAAAGAAATAAATGATAGAATCCATCTTCAGCTCCAGCTATCCAGAAAAAGAATCAGCTAAACCTGAATACAAGGCTGCCCGTGTAGAAAAAGGGGCACCCGAGTTTGAGAGTGAAACAAACTACGAGTCAATCATGGGACTGGTATGAGAAATCTACTCAACACATATATAATTTGGCTAATCACAGGACCACGCCACTTTCGTGGAACGAGTTTACTCCATTGGATTGCCAGTGCTTTTAAAACAAATCTTTCTTTTAAACATCGCTATGCTTTTTATAAAAATGAAGCCGTTATAAGACTCAGTTCCCATCACACAATGCAACGCAAACCGGAGGATAGAGTTTTTACCTTATAACGGACAAAATATGATTGATACGAATAAAACAAAGGCATTTGATATTATTGCTAGTGTTTATATGTTTTGAAAACAATTTCAAATCATAACTATCAATCATAGACGACATGGGTACCATATATCATGTCGCCATATATATATACAATCAAAACTGCACGATGTCGTATTTGGAAATTGGATTTCCGTCATGAACCAAGGCAAAAGATAGTCCTTACCGAATTCGAGACAATCTAGCCCATGTCTCAGGCAAGCGCGCAGGCAAGCCTTGGAGCGACAGGGCCGGTCCACCGATGTGGATTATTATGCCTGAACAATACGTCTCCCCGCCCTTTGGGGCGTAAATGAGCCAACGAATGACTCCATCGGACCCGGATCGTCCGATCAAAACGAGGCGCCTCGCAACAGCAACAACCACATAGGTGAAAAGTATATAAATGTCAGGGCTGGTAGGTCACTGACACCACCCTAGCTAGAAAGAAACGCATGTCCTCCCTGAGGTCCTTCTCCCGTTTCTGGTTCATACCGGGGTGTGAGGCTCGCGAATTTGCGTTATACACAAAGCTACGCCACACAGGCGGTGCTTTGATCATCACCACAAGACTTTGCTTTTCAACAGAAGCCCTGATCACTGCATCTTAGCATGCCACACAGGCAATTCATGTTATGCGACCGATGTCCATCGATATACAACCTCTGAGCTCGTGCGTCTCAGAGAAGGGCGTTAAGCAAAAGAATAAATTCTCCGCCGCCAAACAGATGTATATTTAATAGAGATCAATCAACACAGAATGAAATCCAATGTCAGACACACAGTCCATCTACGAGTCCGTTCTGGGTCTGAACGAAACCGGAGGCACTAAATACCTCGCAAACCCATCGATCACCACGTACGTCTGGACGATCACCACTCATTATCCATATTTCGGGATGCCTCCCAATCAGGACCTCGGTTACCATCCAAACGAGGTGAAGATCTCCGGTCTTCGACCATCGTCTTCATCTTCGACTTTCAACCGTCGGTCAATCATTTGAAATGAGAATTAACTCGGCCTTTTCAAATAATTCACGTATATTTAGAATTTCAAATCAATTTATTTCAATGGTTAAATTATTTGACAACACCAATCTTGTTCCTTAATGTAATTTTCACACCAAACACATTCAACCATCAAAAGCCACATAAATCGAGCAAATTCAGTTTATTTCCACTCCATATTGTTTATGGTACTTTATAATGATTTATCGCTATTTTTATTTATTTTAAAATAGCCCATTTATTCAAAACGACGCTTCGGGCCATAAAGCGGCCGTGGCGCTGTTTTTCTTCAGATTTGATTTACACATATCTGAAAATCTAACCGTTGGATCTTCACAAAATTTACATCATTAGAAAGGTCTTTTCAAAGCGAATCCAACGGTTCCAGTTTCGGGAAAATCCGACGGTCGGATCTCCCGGTACAATCGTTTGAATTTTCGATTTCAAAATACGAACTGCAGCGTCGTTATTCGGTTGAATATATAATTATATATATATATATATATATAAATATAAATATAATCGCTTCTGGTGTTGTTCTTCATCAGATTTGAATTAAACATTCCAGACAATCCAACCGTTGGATTTTTACAAGGTTGGTGCCGTTGGAAAGATTATTCCAAGGCAAACCCGACGGTTGAGGTTTCGGGAAAATCCAATGGTCGGATTTCCCGCACTAGTTGTTTGAAAACACGGTTTCAAAATACGAACTGCACGGCCTCGTTTCGTTTTAATTTTATTTATATTTATATATTTATATAAATATAGTTCATTCAACAATTCAATATCGTTTTCACTTCAAATATTTCACTAACGCCTTAAAATTTTGGAAAATTTCGCCATAACCTCCCCTGCACCGGGAGCATCGGGAAATCGCAAATAGCTTTCCCGGTCCTTCTAATCTCAAAAAGAAAAAGAAAAAGCCAAGCGGCTAGCCAACAGGCTCATAAAATCATCACCCAAACAAAACAGTAAATGTGTACCTATTTGTCGGGCACAAAATTTTATTCCTCTTCTCTAGCCCCTTTGCTATAACCTGTTCAATGAATATGCATGTACATATCTATACAGTTCTTATCATTTATCATTTTCTATTCAACTTCATATTTGATTTCTATTTGGTTTAAAAACACCATTCATTCTAACGTTACATACATAGGTGCAAATCATTTCATTAGCTAATTAATGAATATTTCAACTCATATATGTTTATTTTGAACAAGTGGCTAATTTTAACATTTCACATTTCAACGATTTATGCATACAATAAAAATGTGATTTTAATTGTAAAACAATTCATTTCAAAACACTATTATTTTATATATGTCATGTTGGTGATAAAAATGGGATTTTTATCATAAAACAATTTCTTTTAAAACGAGATTATTTTACACAGTTCATATAGTCGATAAAAGGTGATTTTTATTATCAAACAATTTATTTCAAAATATGAATACCATTCAACACATGAATTTCTAATCAACGAATGAATATCAATTCAACACATGAAGGTTTTCTATAGTTTCTATATATAGATAAAAATGTGATTTTTATATTTAAAACGCGAATACCATTCAACACATGAATTTCTAATCAACGAATGAATATCAATTCAACACATGAAGGTTTTCTATAGTTTCTATATATAGATAAAAATGTGATTTTTATATTTAAAACGCGAATACCATTCAACACATGAATTTCTAATCAACGAATGAATATCAATTCAACACATGAAGGTTTTTTTATAGTTTCTATATATAGATAAAAATGTGATTTTTATATTTAAAACGCGAATACCATTCAACACATGAATTTCTAATCAACGAATGAATATCAATTCAACACATGAAGGTTTTCTATAGTTTCTATATATAGATAAAAATGTGATTTTTATATTTAAAACGCGAATACCATTCAACACATGAATTTCTAATCAACGAATGAATATCAATTCAACACATGAAGGTTTTCTATTCAATGAATAAATATAGTTTAAGCAGATGAAAATAATTCAAACACACGAATATTATTCAAAATTTCGGCAGCACAACGGCAGGGTAGTTAAAACCGGGACCGTCCCTAGTACGGCTCCTCGCTCTACCTTAAAACCTCGCGGTTTTTGACAATGGGGATCATGCATCTAGTTCGCACGCAGGCGGCATGTATATATTTATTTCATTTCCACAAACTAATCCTATGTGGTTTCAACCAAATATTTCTCAACCACAAACGGGTATTTTTCAACCTCAATCAATCAATATCAACCACAAACAATCCCAAACAATCATTCGCTATCAATCAATTTTCACAACAATTTCAATATATAAATATCGTCCATGGTTTTTGGACGAGGGGCGTATATATATATATATTTATATTTATATAGCAATTCACTTTTATTTCGACACATATATATATGGTTAGAAAAAAAGAAATTGAAGAGTGAGAAATTCTCACCAATAGCTATCCAATACTACGACTCTTCCTTTATAGAAATCTTCGCCAATCTCGCCTTTCGTCGCTTTCGTTGCCCGTATTCTCTACATATGTAAAAATCGAATTTTTACTATGTTATTCAATATATAAAAATTGCATTTCAAAAATATAGATTCCGCCTTTTCAAAAATAAAGATTATATTTTTAATATTCCTATGATGTAAAAATTATATTTTTATTACTTTAAAAATACAAAAATCATATCTTACTTCTTCTACTTAATAAAAATTCCGTCTTTTCTATTTTAAAAATATGATCTTTTTTATTCTAAAAAATCTGATCTTTCTATCCCAGTTCAAATCTTTTTCTTTTTAAAGTTCTAATCTTTTTTTCTTTTTAAAGTTCTAATCTTTTTTTTTTGTTCAAATAACATCATTTTTTAAACCTTTTAAAGATCAGTTTTTAAACCTTTTCAAAAATCAGTTTTAAAATTTTCAAAAATCAGTTTTAAACTTTTCAAAAATCAGTTTTAAACTTTTCAAAAAATCAGTTTTAAACCCTTTCAAAAAAAATCAGTTTTAAACCCTAAAATCGAAATTTTCAGATTAAAATAAAAATAAAATAAAATAAAAACAACTTAATTTTATCTGCGAAGAAGGGGGAGGGTGACGGCCAGGCTCGGCGGCAGGAGGAGGAGCTGGCGAAGCGGAGGGGTCTCGAACGGGGGGGGGGGGGGGCTCGCGAATTTAGGCGTCGCGATGGCTTCAGGGGGGGTTTGGGTTCGTCACGATTCGAGGTAGAAGAGGGGAGAGAAGAAGAGGCAGCGACAGCAGCTCCAGGCGAAGGGGGTGGCGACGTGCGGAGGTGGATGATCGGGGAAGCGGCGGTTTAGTTTAGGTTTTTTTTTTTCGAACGGTAGAAAGAAAGTGAGGAGAGAGAGAGAGAAAAGGGTTTATATAAATATTTATTATTATTAAATTTCTATTTAAAAGTTGACTTTTTATTCGAAGTCGAAATGGGACCCACCGACTGTCGTCCCTAGCGTTCTACCCCCATTTCGAACACAATGGGATATGTATCGCAAGCTGATTCGATCGTTACAATTAGTTTCCGTTGAATTTACATTTAAATCACTATATTGAATTTTAAATGTACATTTCAAATTACCGGGGTCACATACTAACTCTAAAAATTCTAGAAAATTATTTTCTAGCTTCGTATTGACGATACGGTCCTAATAAGACTAGTTTCGTCGAATTCTGAGACCGTTTGAAAAATGGCCAATTTCCAGTCGATTAAAATCAACTGAAACTGGTCAAACACGTTTTCCTTTGTCACGCTCACATATTGATTCGAAAAATTATGAAATTTGAAACCTAGTAATAACTTCACATCCCGGACCCAACAAAAGTGGTTTCGTCGAAATCCGAGGTCGTTTGCAAAATGTCCATTTTTAAGGGCCTGAATTCCATAGCGACTATTCAGAAATTTCAACTGGACATATCTTTTGATTCCCGCTATCAAATTTCGATTTGTCAGATTCGTTGGAAAGATATCATCAATTAGATCCTAATGTTTTTGGTTTCACTAAAATCCGGATTATTTTGCACCCGGTATATTCAATTGAAGTTTGTAATCGAATTATCGAACTACCGCGTCATTTTCAATTCTATATATAATTATAATTAATTATATTCGTTTTCAAATGTCGATTCAAACTCAGTTTTCATCGCCATTATTTAAAATATTTATTTTAAATATTTAAAATCCATTATTTTAGCCCATTTAAAAATTTTAAATTGGTTCAGATTTTCTGGGTCGTTACATCTAATAACACGACAAGTTGAAAGGAATAAACCAAAATTAAGCCATAGCGATTACAAATACTTTCTCTCATGCATAGTAGTGTGAATTAATTATCTATGTACCCGCTGACCCGTTTTAGAGAACAAAAAGGTCTATAATCCTTATCAATCAACCAACCAGCTACCATTTGCGCTTCAAAGTGGATATAGCCTTGGTGTTCCAGATCTCATCCTCATCATCCGGATCGGGTGCATTCGGTAAAGGCATGTCAACTGTTGAGGATGGAATGAGAGGGCTAATGCTGGTAGATACCAAAACAGAATCAACAGCAACGGGTTGAGCAGCAGAATCACAAACAGCGAAAGAAGGTGGCGAAAGCACAACTGATGCAAATTCACAACCAGCAATAAGATCAGCAGTCTCAAGTGAAGAAACGAGGAAATACGAATTCAAAATGGAATGGTAGATATCAGCTTTACCCGAAGCTGTCGGATGCATAAAGCCAACCACCTGTTCCTTTATGCTCAAAGAAGTGTTGTCACAACTTGCACCTTGCGTAGTGATGTCTTCTTGGCATGAGTGCTCGGTCTAGGGATGAACTCTAACAGCATCTGTAGCAAAGCGATCTGTGATAAGAATGCGAGAACTCGAAGCATCAATTCCAGGAGAACTTGGAGGAGCGCAAACAGTACCCAAACACTCCTTCCCAAGTAGTGAAGCTCGCTCATTTGCCAGTAACTGCCTACCTTTAATCAAGGCATTACGATCCTTTTCCTCTAAAAGATGTCTTTGAAGGAACCCGTCGTCAAAATCCTTGGAATATGAAAGTACTTTCTCCCAGACAAGAGTCAGATTCCGCGGGAAATCTTTATTCAGATAACTCAAACTCCCTCGACTCATGACGCTGCAAACGTAAAAATGAAACAGATTGTCGTCAGCCTCAGCTTTGGCTTTGACAAGATCTTCTTGCAATCAAATCTTTTCTTCCTCAGACGGTTTAAGAATTTCATTTTGAGAAGCAAGGCGGCAGTCAAGTTCCATGTTCTCCTGTTCCAAAGAAATTAAATCCTGCTTTTCTAGGGTCAAACGACGTTCAGCAAATCTTCGAGCGAACTGAGATTCTAAAAGCTGCGCTCGCACACCCTCCAATTTCTTTCTGATCTCAGCATTTTCAGCCTCCAAGTCATTCATACTAACGCTTCCATTCTTCAAGGAAGAGATTTCAGAGTCCTGGGATTCAATCAGATGCACAAGACTAGCTTTGTCGCTTTCGAAAACCGTAATGTAGTTGAGATGTCGTGCGTTCAAGTCCTGAAATTCATACCCTAACTTCGACCAATACTCCAGGCGTTTGTCAAAACTCTGCATGACCAGATTCAATTGTGCTTCAAGCTGACCTTTGACAACACCAAGCTGGTTAGCCACACTGTTCTTCACAGTCTCCAGGCTTCTTGCAACGTCCTGCCTATCATTAGTATCTAAACACGGGGAAGAAGACACTCCTCTTAAATCCCAGCCATGAAAGCGATCCTTAAGCACTGGACTTTCAGAAAGAACTCCATAAGGAGGGCGATTACATATTGCTTGAACCTGAACAGGAGTTAGGACATTAGGTCTCACAGAAGGACCAACTGATTCAGGTCTCAGAGCCTGACCAGACTCCTCGCATCCTGAAGGATTGGACATGGGAAGCTCAATGATAGGCTGGGCTTGAGGACTGGAAGATGTCTGGGGATGTTTCATATAATAGGAAAGATGGGACTGAAGGAGGCTTCTCGGATCAATGAGATCGGCCTGTTGAGAAAAGTTGTCTGAAATGAACAGTCTGCGCTTGCTCTTGGAAAACAAGTAAAGCATGCAATTAGAAATCAGCTAAAAGTTGCCTAATTCACAAAGAATTTCGCCACAGATAAAACAATAATCAAAACCAATCCCAAGGCAAGTTTCGAAAGAAACTTTCTCAGAGCATTGAACAGGGCCGTGGAAATTTCTTATATCAGACACCACAGCGTCCCCCTGGCTCAGATATTTAGCAGAATCCAGGTCCCCTATGTCTCCAAAGGTCCCTGGAGAACTTTCCGCCTGTGATAAGGAGCATGCAGAACTCTCGGTTGTCGTCCTAGAAGTCACATCAAACCTTGAGCCATGTGCGCGCTCACCAACTCCCCTGGCATTCCTCTGAATAATTAATGATGAAGACCGACCACCTACTTCAGAGATTGATCTTCTCTTCTTAACAGGTTTACCAACAGAACGTTGAAGATGAACCGAAGCCTTACCAAGGGACCGCGAGGAATCGATCAACCGGTATTCGCGAAGGTTCCCTTCTGTCAGCGGTACCTCTCCACTCCTTTCTTTCTGGCCAATAGATATTAAAGAATTCAAAAGAGACTAATCCGGAGTGAGACCAATGACCGAAGGGATCACTACAAGAATTAGAGGGAAAGTCAGGTAAGAAGAAGAAAGGATGTAAAGATCCCAAGAGTAAAAAAATAATTACCCCCTTTCGCCCACCGACCAAAAAATTTACTGGGGCACCTGACGAAGAAATATTGATGCGGGAACCCTTTGGCACCTTCTGTCAAACCCGTAATAATCCTATCATGCACATTATCCAAGAAGAAGAAAAGGGGACCATCAACTTCCCTTCTCTTAAAACTATATAAAGAACAAACATCTACGAATGTAGGTGCCTGCTGCCGGACTTTCATAAAAAGAATGTACAAACTAAGCAGAACCTGATATCCACTACGGTGCAGTTGATATGGGGCAACTGCCAGGTGCTTCAAAACAGACTCCAGATAAGGATTATAGGGAGGAATTGCCTCACTACATAACATAACCGCTACATACCCAGAGGGCGGACAATCAGCCATCTCTCCCTTTCTGGGAAACGTGACCTCGTTCTCTGAAAATCCAAAGCGGGTGTACATTTTTTGATATTGCTCAAAAGGGAGCGTTGATTTGCGGCAACCGGTCGCTACCCTATCAAAGAAGCGAGGCTGAGGATAAGTATGGTCAGCCACCAAATCCAAACCGGTAGCGTTGGCATCTTCCGTCACTTGGTCAAGGCCTTGCTGTTCCCCAGACATCACGAGACGCCTGGAATTGAAATGAATAAGCGGTTAGTCGCATGACAACATAATCACACAAAGAAAAGGCGAGAGTCCAAAGGAACAAGAATATCTCTATGATATAGACGATCCTTTAAACACCCAACTAGGGCACGATGAAGTAGGGAATTCCGCCTTGATTGGCAAATGGATTGCCAGCATAAGCGAAACTAGGGCTTGTCACACAATATAGAGCCGCCGGAAGAAGACTTCCTTCCACGGAACTAAGAGAATTAGTCTCAAATCAGAAGACAAAAGGGAAAATTTCATTTACGAGTAAAAGTTCGGCTCGAAAAGAGGGTTAGAGAAGATAACCATGGAAAGAAGTAAAAGCTGAAGAAGATTAAAGCTTCGGGAAATGACGGTAAGGTCTCCTATGGTGAAATCACCATTAAAGTGGGTATACCAAAGAAAAATACAAAAGCGGGAAAATGAAGAGGCAGTATCTGAGAAAACTAAGAGCCCCCTTTTTTCAATGATGCGACGGCCCAATTATGATTTGGTGACCCGGTACGGCATACCCGAATGATATCCCGCCAAAATGTCCGAAGACCGGCAGTTGTTGGAATATCTGAACTTCAAAAAAAAGTCATAATAATAAAAGCTATCTGGGCTTACTTCAAACCCTCTACCGGAAAAGGTCAGCGGCAATAAAGTAATCTTAATTTCTTGCGCAAGCAACCCATCGACAAGTCAAAACAAGCCCACTCAACAATGTGCGATCGGACATGTCGAAGCCAGTAATTCCTCATTGAAAGGAATCACAAGCTTTGATGGGCAAGTGTTAATCCCTAAAAAATCCACGCGCACATTGAATGAGGAATATGTTGCTAACATCATCAGGGTCGTTCACACACTGAGGCACTCGAAGTATTAGTAACAGAAAAGAACGGTCACAAGAGCAAGTGCTGAATGTCGAGCCCAGAACAAATCAGGTCGACCAGGTATAACCGGGAGACATGATGCAGTGTGCGATCCTAAAACTTGGGTCCAAATCAAGATTCAGGCGAGGAGACTAAGACCGGTCGCTTATATGGAAATGAGGCTATACCAATCATCAGCGTGAAGCTAGTCGCTCATCCAACATGAGCCAGAACGATCACATCTTGCAGAAGCAATAAGAGAACGAGCACCCCTAAAACTAGAGCAATCGGTCGCGCAGGGAACAATGAAGAACCAATCCCAGACTTATGTCCTGTTCCTACAAGGCCTCCTAAAATGATCCTCCGCACAGAAGCGCCCGCTCTCACGGACCCGCTCAACTACAAAAGACGTCCGTCCCAAAAAGTTATCTACGCATGACAGCCTAAGACAGCTAATGACAGCTGGCGACAACTGGCCAATGGCCCAATTGTAATTAGCAAAATTAGAAATTTACAAGGCGGGAAAGGGATTTCAAACCGAGGACTCACCTACAAATACACTATGGCTACTACCGAAAAAGGGGGGAGAAAGGGATCGGAAGAATCACAAAGTGCTGCCAAACTCTACCACGAACCACGGATCTGGCCATGGCGTCAAGCTCAATTTCGTGATTCAGAGAGAACCAAAACATCATCAATCTCAATCATCCATTCATCCTCTTTCTCCTCAAATTCAACCATCTTCTTATATAATTTCCTAGATTAAAGTATATAAACAAGGTTGTATTAGGCGAAAATGGAAGTGTATGATACAGAGAGAATTGATGTACTTTGTAATTCATATCATGAGATTAGAAATCACCTTCATAGTAGACGTAGGCCTCATTAACTGCCGAACCACTCTAAACCTCGTCTCTATTTTTACCTTTTTTCTGCATTTTCTACTTTGAATTACTGATTGAATACGGCTCCACTTTATTCCTTTACGAATTGGTGAAGTACAACTTTGTACCTGAGGTGTTTGGACCATTTTTGGTGTAAACACAACCCCTAGTGGGTTCGAGCATTCGACCTGCTGGGGGGTTCGAGAATTCGAACCCTTGGAGGTTGGAGCTTCCGAACCCATGGGGGTTCGAACTTTCGAACCCTACCGTGGTTCGTGCCTTCGATCTTCTGATCCTCTACGTTGCCTAAGTATTATGGTACTATACACATTATGGCCTTTCCATATAGGATAGAGCATATACTCGAACCGTGACTGAACTATTGGATTGTTTTATCTTTCTATGTGTATCTTAGTCTTGCATGACACCGCACACACATGTTAGCTTTCACCAACACGAGGGGTACAGGTTATTCCAATGCTATGTCTAATACTAGTGTGTTAAAGTATAGTTAGTCATGCAAACAAGATCAAAGACTGAAAAAATTCTAGAAGCCGAGGCTTCCCCGTCATCGTCACATTCATCTGATTCTACCAAGAGCAGTAGCTCGAGTGGCAGTGAGTTTGAGACTACCGAAGGATCCATTCCTTCTCAATTGGCCAGTTCACCCGAAGTATCCGATCACGGGGAACAGATTGAGAGGCTACATTCTCCAGTCATAAATGAAGAGGTTGAGAATGTGGATATTATTAATGAAGATGCACCGGCGGGCCCAGTAACCCCGGATATGTTGCCTGACTCTGTTATCTTGGAAATTCCGACAGACTCGGTACCGTTGCGCCTGGATGCTACAGCAGTTATGAAAATGACGCAGCGGTTCAATATACCAGTAGATGACGCTCATGCGCCGGGAGAAGGTGGAAGGGCTCACGCACAACCCGAGGGTTTAACTGTCTGGAATAGGCAAGCTTGTTTCGCTGGGTGCGTGCCTCCAGCCAATGGTTTTATTCGGGGGATGCTATCCCATTTCCTCCTTACACCTTCGCAACTGCATACAAATGCTTATTCATCGCTCTTAGGCACTTACATTCTCTACTTAGATTATTTGCACATGGAACCCACCGGAGAGGACATTCGGTGTTTCTTCAGCTTGAGGAGAATGTCTAGTAGATCGCCTTCCCAATGGTTCTTGGAAGCGACGGCCGCCACCAAATTTTTCATCCGAACGTGGCCCATGCCATCAGTATTCAAATAAGACTGGTTCTTTGTGCGCTGCCCTCCTAAATTTGTAAGGAGGTGGATTATAGGGAGTAAATACTTTCGAACTTCGCTTCCTATTATAAAGGTCATGGGGCCCATCTCTCATCATTATTCTTTTTTGATTACGACAGGGAATCCAGAGGCATCCACCAGCGAAGAGTACCGACGGCGTCTTAATGCCTTGCCGGCGATTCCCGAGGAGTCTTGTAAAACTGAAACTATGACAAGCCTAGAGCTCCTTCACCATGTGGGGTTGCTTCCTGACAATCGGGCTGTAATTAGGCCCGCAGTGGCGAGCGATGTGTCAAAAAAGGTGGTGACGAAAAGACCTGTGACTCCTGATCAGAAAAGAAAGATGCCCTCTGCTGGGCTCAGGTCGAGGAAGGTTGTTACGTTCCAAGAAGACGTCAGTGGAGATGGGGCTCGTGGTGAGGAGGCCGCAGCTGGAGATGAGGACCCGCTGAATGTTCCCGTCCCGCCCCCGGCAGGAGAGACAGGGGAAAAAGAGTCAATTAGGCCATTTTCTCCAGTGGCTTCTCCTGGAGCCGCCACCCTGCTTGAGGACGAGCGCCAGTTTGATGGGTTGAATAAACTTGACCTAGAGGTATCCCTACGACCGACTCCAGCTATCATGGACGAATTAGCTCTTGTTGCGAGGGGGTTAACTCCTTTGAGTGGACCCCAATCTGGTTTGTTAAGAGAACACTTAGGGCATACACTCATTAACACTGCATAGCATAGTGGCTTATTTGAGTGTGATACTTGACTGACTTTGCTTCATTTCTTTGACAGGTGATATGGCTAGAGTGCGTAAGGACGAGGATATGGTCATGGAGGCCGCCAATGCCCTAGGAATCCTTTCATTGAGGGATTTAGAAGAGGGACCAACTTGTATGATACTCCACCCCCGCCTGGTCATGGCGGTGAACACCGAGGTGGAGATCCACGGTCTTCGACTCCTCCTCCCCCCACCACATTCGGGTGCCCGAGGGAGATACTCGACTTAACTTAGGGGGTTCCCAAAATCCATCATCGACAGCTCCTTCGCATACAACGCCCTTGTCTCCTACTCAACCTGCTAAGGGTAAGGAGCCATCATCCAGCCGTTCGAGACTGGCGGGTTAACGGTAGTGGGGAGGAAAAACCCTTCGGAGCCCGAGAGGCTAGAGCTTTCCATTGGTGAGAGGAAAGAGCTGCTAAAACAAGACTTTCCTCACCTTTATTTTGACAAAATAAAGTTCATTCCTGATCCCCAAGCACCCACTGTCAGGGAGTCCGGGGATGTCTGGATGCGTGTGAGGGCAGAATACCATCAGGCCGACCAACTTCTTAGTTACTCCCGCCAACTCTCGAAGCTAATCTAGAAGAAAAACCTAGAACTCATCAACTAGGGTTTGACCATAGAGGCTGAACGGGCCACCGTTGGCAATTTGAATACTGACGTTGGTAAGTTTACTATTGTATTATGCGCGCATTGTTTCTCATTCATTGTCCTTTAGATAATGATTTGTAGGCCCTGTTATTGCAGCGGAGATGAAGAGGGTGTACGAGAAACTCAAACGAGAAGCTAATCATTCACGCTCTTCTTTCATGGAAACTGTAGCTGATTTAACCACCGAAAACATGGACCTTAAAAGGGACAAGGCTGAGGCAGATAAAGCATGTATCGAGTTGAAAAAGGAGAACGCAAGAGTCTTCGAATTCCAAAATGACAACAATGCTTTAAGAGTGGAGAATGACAGCTTGAAGAGGTAGCTCGAGGAAATATGAAAGGCCAAGGAGGACGCGGAGGCCAGTAACCAGAATGTGTTGGGAACGATGGATGGACTGAGAGCGGAACACCTGAGAGAAGTGGAACAACTGAGGGAGCAGCTAGAGGATGCAGAGTTCCAGGCACAATCGTCTATGGAGGAAGATATCTGAAACATGTATGTTAAGGTTCTGAGGTTCCATGGGCTATCTTTCCATTTCTACCACCACAAGTACCCCTCTTGTCATTTCTACACCATCCCTGACCGGAGGTAAATTTCTTTTTCCATGCATCTCTGAGGATGACGTGATTACCGAATTTGCAGACTAAAAGGTTGTGTTTTTAGTGTACATCCCTTCCTGGACTGACCATGACATCGGGCCCTGCCCCCATTGTCCTACTAACAACTAAACCTGGGCCAGGACCTGCGGCAGTGCAATTTGAAGAAGGCGACGATCATCAAGATACCTACTTGGATATAAGGTTAACTCCCAGCATGCTTGAGAGCCTAATGGAGGAAGGAGAGGTGGTTGACGGGCAAAGTTCCCACGCTAAAGGTCCAGTAGAAGCCGATGTGCCTTCGATGGCTGCTATGGTGGAGACCCAAAAAGCCAAAATGGTGGCTAAGCGTGAAGAGGTGGAGGAGAAGCATGATGAGGCTTCCAGGAAGGAGGTCCTAATGAAGACTAGGCAGGATGTTGAGGCGAGTGCTGCTGACACGGTTGTAAAGAAGAAGGCCGATGAGGAGGCTGAGAAGAAGAGGGCTGATGATGAGGCCCAGAAGAAGAGGGAGGATGAGGAAGCATAGCAGAGGGCTACTGAGTCCCTTGAGAAAACCAAGGCTGGTGATGTTATGCCGCATAGGTCCTAGAAGCTTGCCGAGCGATGTGCCGCTAGAGAGGCCAGGGAGAAGACTAAGCGCGAAGGCAAAGAGACACCGGAGAAGAGTGGCGCTGTAGAAAGCCTTGCTGCCGGAAGTGCCCTCGTGCCTATGCCGCATACCGCCCTTGTTGATATCACCGAGATCTCAAGCGGTGAGAGTGTGGATGAGAAGCATTTCTCGGCTTCTCATGAATCGACCACTTCTCGGAAGGGCCGAAATGGAAGCAACGGGTCTAGTAAGAAGAGGCCCGGTGCAAAGGATGAAACGTCGAGCACTGAATCTGCAAAAAAGCACAAGCACAAGCACAAGAGGAAGAAAGATGATTAGTGTTAGCAACCTAAGTAGGAGTTAACGATCATTTTGGTAGTGTAGGCCGATAGTTTCCACAAGTACGGCCCTTGCTTTTGGTTTTTCAAGACATGGTGTAGTTTTCATGTACACCCTATCATCAGAAAAGTAAGATGTTAGACACGTAGTCTTTTTTTAATGTGTGTGTGTAGAAATGAAATATTAATTTGTATAGATCGCAATTTGTGTTAAGTGTTTAGATGTTCTTATTATGTTTTCCAGCGTCCCGTACTTACAAAGGCATACTTATCGTTACACTGAATAAAAAATCGATTGTGTACCATGCTCTCATTCAATTATTGCAGAGGGGTGTGATAGAGCACAGGCTTCTAGTAAGTTTCCCTCAACTCAAGAAACTCGTAGTTTGCGAAGCCAGGCTGAGAACCTACTATGTTTGGGTTGCCCGGTGTTAATCCCAAGTGTAGCGAAGGCGTATGACGTCGCATTGTGCGGTCCGTCTGGTATGTGGCTCTCCCGTCGTTCATCGGGTTGAGGCGAGTCGCAGGCGTCGTTTATTCGCCTGAGAAGAGAAGCCCGGACCATCAGCCCGTAGGGTCCGATCGTGGCCATGGGCTATCCCTTAGCCTTAAGAGCTTCGGGGAAGAAATGATTTAAGGGTTGGTCTTGGTGCTACGCCAAGATTCGACCGATACCCGTAGCCGAGGGAGGGATTTACCTCACTCCTGCCTGGCTGTTGGGTGACCCTAAGTCGCTTTGGCCTTAGGCGCGGAACGATTTATGTTCGGTCTCGGCACGGGGCTGAGATTCGAGTTCGTGATTATTTATACTCTGTCACACTGCGGGCCGACGATTCGAGTAGTGTTGCTGGCTCCCGTGCTCGGGGTCCCGATCGTAGCTATTGTGTTTTGGCCTCGAGGTTGGATCGAGACCCGGACGACGGTACCGACTCCATGCTCGGAGGCTGATACGACAACTGACTTTTGAACGTAAGCTAGTTGTCAGGATTAGTCAAACCTGTCATGCGCGGAGTAAACATTAACAGGAAGAGATGGGAAGTTGAACATCATTTCCACTAATAACTTTGGCAGTACTAGCCTTTAAAATGAATTGAATTGTTAGAAAACAAAACATTGTTGGAAAGCGTAAATAACTGTGTACTAAGTTATGTAAAGTAGCGGCGGAGATGTTTATTGTTCCATGCCCTTGGGAGTTCAGCTCCGTCCACGGTTGAGAGTTTTAAAGATTTATTGCCGAGCTTTCGTTGTATGGAGTATGAAACTTCCCAACGAGGGGCGATGCCTATTGGTGGAGGAAAGATCCGTTTTAAGATGAGGTCGTCGACGTTGAGGTCCTTATGACGGACCCTGGAATTGAAGTATCGGGCGACTCGTTACCGTTGGGCAGCAGCTTGGAGATCAGCTTCGTTCCTTTTTTCTTCCAGCAAGTCAAGTGATCCTAAAAGTAAATCTTGGTTTATCCTTGGATCGAAATAGGTGACTCGATGAAATGGAAGCTTGAGTTCAATAGGAATGACGATGACGGCTTCTAATCCGTAGGCGAGGGCAAAGGGAGTGTGTCCGGTGGCCGTCTTGTGGGTGGTTCGATAGGCCCATAGGGTCAAAGGAATTTCATCTGCCTACATGCCCCCGGCCTTTTCCAGGCGCTTCTTGATGACGGACTTAATAACTTTGTTGACCGCTTTAACCTACCCATTGGCTTGAGGATGAGTCACTGCCGAAAATTTCTTTTTGGCGTTATGTCGTGGGTAGAAAGCTTTGAATTCGGCACTCTCGAATTGAGTGTCGTTATCAGAAATGATAGCTTAAGGGACCCGATATTGAGTAATGATGTTGTGTACAACGATGTTGATCATCTTCTTGGTGGTAATCGTGGTGAGTGCTTCGGCCTCTGCCCATTCGGTAAAATAATCAACTACGACGACGGTGTATTGTGCCCCACCTCTAGCCATTGGAAGAGTTCCAATGATGTCGATTCCCTATATGACGAAAGGTCATGGGCTAGTCATTTGTGTCAGCTCTATAGGCGGGGATCTCGGGATCTTTTAGAAGCGCTGGAACTTGTCGCACTTGCGAGCATAGTCTGCGGCGTACTGATCGAGCGTGGGCCAATAACAACCATGTCTAAGTATTTTTCTGACCAGGGTTTGCCCTCCATTATGGTCGCCACACTCCCCTTCATGTACGTCAGTTAAGACTTTGATTGCGTCATGATGGGCTACGAATCTAAGCAATGGGATGGAGAAACCTCTATGGTAGAGAATCCCATCCATAAGGAGATAGCGAGCTGATTGGCGAGTGAGTCCTCGTCTTTCCTTGTAGCTCCTCGGAAGGGTCCCGTGTTGTAGGTAATTCCTAATTGGTGTCATCCAAGATTCAGGTTCGGGTTCGGTGTTCATGGCCGCCTCAGTCTGAATTTGCTTGATAGTAGGGGAGCTGAGCACTTCGAAGGGGGCGAATCCCAAAAGTTGCGGATCCTCGGAGCTAGCTAGTTTGGATAGCAAGTCTGCTTTTTCATTCTGTTTTTGTGGTATGGGCGTGATGACGAAGTGATCGAGGTGAGTGAGTAATTCTTGAACCTTGGTTAAGTACAGGGTGTGTAGTCCCCCCTTAGCTTGATATTTCCCTTGTACTTGACGCAGATAAGTTGTGAATCAGAGAAAATTTCGATTGTCTTTAGTTTAAGTTCGATCGCGATTCTAAGTTCGGCTATCAAGGCCTCATATTCCGCGTCGTTATTGGTAGCAGGGAAATTTAGTTTTAGCGTGTAGCATATTGGGCATTCCTCGGGGGTGATGAACACGACTCCAGCCCCAGAGCATTTGCTGTTGGAGGAACCGTCCACGAATAATATTCATTGGGTGTTGTGAGCTTCCGCATTCTCTGCAAGAGTCCCCTTGGGGGTAGTGGATTCTACTATGAAGTTAGCGAGAGCTTGGCCGAGGATGGCTCGGTGGGGAATGAATGTTATCTCAAATTGGCTCAGCTCCATACTACACTTCAATAGCCGTCCCGACGCTTCGGGTCGCTGCAGGACCGGTCGTTATGGATGATCGATGAAAACCGTTATAGGATGAGACTGGAATTATGGTCGAAGTTTCCGAGAGGAAATGAGCAAGCAGAATGCCAGCTTTTCCCGCTTCGGGTAATTATTCTCTGCCCCTGTCAATCGTCTGTTTATGTTGTAGACGGGCCGTTGGATGCGGTCCTCGAGGCGAATTAACGCCGAGCTGATTGCCATTCGCTGATAAGTAGCGTCGGCATTCTTGAGGCCGAAGGCCATGACACGATAGTAGTATAGTTCAAGGTCTGTTATGAAAGAGGTGTGATCCTGGTCGCGAAGATTCATCGGAATTTGATTGTAGCCTGAGTAGGCTTCCATGAAAGATAGTAGCTGGTATCCGGCGGTTGAGTCAGCAAGTCGGTCGATCTTTAGGAGTGGGAAGTTATCCTTGGGACACGCCTTGTTTAAGTCAGAGAAGTCGACACATGTTCGCCATTTACCATTGGCCTTCTTGACTAGAACAGGGTTGGAGACCCATTCGGGGTAATCAGCTTCGTGAATGAAATTGTTGTTGAGTAGATGGTCTACCTCTTCCTCAAGTGCTTTGGACCTCTCGGGTCCCAAGAATCGGCGCTTCTGCTGGACTGGAATTGTTGCAGGATCAATACTTAGACAATGGCAAGCGATCGCAAGGTCGATGCCTTTCATATCGTAATGAGTTCATGCAAACATGTCTAGGTTAGCCTTCAAGAAATCTACAAGATCTTCTTTTATTGCGAGATGGAGTTGCGATCCTATCTTTAGCACTCTTGACGGATCATCAGGATTAACGGGAATACCATTGTAGATTCGACCGGGGTAGCCCTCTCGTACTCGGGCTCTTCATCCTTTCGGGGATCCAGGTCTTCGGAAAGACGTCAGTGGCGCCTGAGCCAAGGCCCAGACGCTGCTGATTGCTATGCTAAAATAGTCTTGGTGCAAAAAGGCATGGGCACTGCTTTTCCCTTGTCCTTATTGCGTGCACTCTTCCATTCTATTGCATAACATTCTCTGGCGCTTACTTGGTCGCCTCTGACTATTCCAATCCCGTTTTCTGTCGAAAACATCATTAGGAGAGACCATGGCGACATGCATACCCGAATCTCTTGAGAAAAGGGCATCCAAGGAAAGTGTTGTAGGGGGAATCAATGTCCATAACCACGATGGTGAGGATTTGGACCCGGCTTCGATCCCCCTCGCCTAGCTCCACAGGTAAATGGATCGTTCCCACCGGGGAACTAGAAGCCCGATTGAAGCCATGGATCGTGGCGCGACATGGTTTTAAGTTATTTGTTTCTAACTTCATCTGGTCGTAGGCAGTTGTGAAAATGATGTTGACTGAGCTTCCAGAGTCGATTAATACCTTTCGGACAGAAGCGACACCGATCTGAGCTGTGACAACTAGTGGATCAGTGGTGGGGATATCCACCCCAGTAGAATCTCTTTCGCGGAAAACGATGTCGTCCTGCATGGTCTTTTGGAGCTTGGCTGGGATGGATTCATTGGGTGCGGAGCAAGTTTCATAAGTAGCATGCTCTATTGAACAAACATACTCTTTCATTTTTCGGAAGCTGTCATGTGTGGGATATGGTCCGCTACGTATGGTGTTGATTACGATCCCACGCCTTGGGTTAGATGGACCTGGAGCTGCCTTGGTTACTGCCTGAGGCACTGGTGCCTGAGGCTTTAGATTTTCTTTGGGAGAAAAAGGCTCCTGGACGTATTGCTCAAGTCGCTTTTCATGGATAAGCTTCTCAATTGCATCCCTGAGCTAGCGATGTTCATTGGTATTGTGGCCGTACACGTCATGGTATCAGCATTAACTTCCCGTATTTTTCTAGAGGTCGGTTGACTCCCTGGCGCGTGGATTCTTGTACGGCAAAGTGTTGCATGCCATCAAGTAAGTTGTTTCTTGATCATCATTTAGCGGGGTGTATATCTCGAAGGCTCGGTAAGGGCCAGGATTTCTTGGCTCGGTAGGGGCCTGATCGTTGTTCCGACCGCCTTGCCTACTATTGTTCGGTCTTTGCCTGTTGGGACCTGCCCCCTTGTTCTACTGAAAGGGTTCTCCTACTTGTTTTCTTCTAAGGTTGTTTTTTGTAGTGCCTGCTTGAGAGTCATTGGGGCGACTGGTGGCTGAGAACCAGTTGCGCCTTGCCTCCTCTTGGCATAAGTACCGATCCACCTTCTCATAGAAGGCGTTGAGGCTTTTTGGTTGCTTTCGATCGATCCATGCCCCTAATTCGAAAGTAGGGAGGACACCTTACACCATAGGTTAAATGAAGGAGTACGGTGCGAGGATTCGGATCCTCGACCTCAGCGAGGGCAATGTTGAACTTGGAGAGGTAGCTTTTGAGCGACTCAGCTGGCCCTTTGTATAAGTTGGAAAGGGTGAGGGCATTCTTTGGAGTTGGTATATGCATTCTGAATTGTTTGACTAACCGTGTCGCCAACTGGCCGAAGTTGTTAATGGAATCAAGCAGGAGGCGAGAGAACCATAACAAAGCGGTTCCTGATAAGAAGACTGGGAAACACTTGCATTTGATCGGATCGTTGCCCCTGCTTGAGTCCATTTTCCATTCATAACGATTTAGGAAGGCACATCGGTCAGTGGTGTCGTCATAGAGAGGCATTTGCGGCATGCTGAAGCGTCGCGAACATTCAGCTTTGTTTACGCTTCTTGTGAAGGGGTTACGCCAAATGTGCGCTTCCCATGAATCGTGCACATTTCTTCGCATTTCCCTCATAATTCTTCGGACCACGTCGGGAAGGTAAGTTGGATGGGGGTCCTCCATTGGGACCCAATGGTTTTGGCGATGTTCCGGAGTTCTGTTGTGAGGGCGTCTTCTATGATGGACATCCGGATTTTCCTCCTCCATATCCTCGACATCTATGGTTGGGTCCTGGTGTGGACGGTGTGGTGGAGCAGGGTGATGCAGATCCTGTTCTAGAGGAGCACGGGCCGTTGGAATAGCGGGCCCATCACCCTGAGTAGCGACCGTTGGGTTATGTAGAGGAAGAGGTTGGTAGGACCTGGTCCGCCATTTATGATCAAGCGAGAGCGATCTCGGTATTGTTTCCCCTCGCCACATGTGACTGTTATTCGGTTGCCGTTGCCGTTCCCATTACCATTGGCGTAGCCATTGCCGTTATCGTTGTCGAGGGCATTGGTGAGGATGGCGACGTTGTTAATGAGGCTAAACCTCCACCTTTGATGCGTGCCCCTCGACTCGGAAGAGGAAGTTTCTGAAATGGTTGGTTGGGGTCGAGCGTTATTCCGAGTTAATTGAAGTCGAGCGATGATGCACTGACTTTCTTGAAGTTGTCGCATAAGGTCGATGTTATTCCTTAGTGCTTGATTAAGCTCGACCGCTGTGTTCTCATATTTTTCACTAAGCGTGCCGGTTTGAGCTTGTGTTGCGGGCACTTCGGGGTCCACAATAGGAGGGATGGTTTTATTAGTGGTCGGGATGTTTGTTAGTTGAGGTTGTTGGGACGTACCGGCCTCGGCTGCGGCTGAAGAGCCGACCATTGCGTTCTTTGGTCGTTTTGCCATCGTGAGCAGACTCGACAACAGGTTTAGCAAGGAATCTCAAGCTCGTTGGGGGTCGAGAAAACAACGTGCGACAAAGGTGCAAAATTCTTGTTTCTCAGTGAAAGCACCAAATGTTGACGACAAAAAATGTCGTAATCACCAAACATTCCAATTACTAAGAATAATTAATTTGGTCGCATAGACAAGAGCGGAAAGCAGTAAATAACACTAGAGATTTATAGTGGTCCGACCTCGTAAGGGGCCTACGTCCATTTTGAAGCGTTGTTGGGATATTATTAATAACAAAAAGTTACAAGGTTGAGAGCCTCTCATGACATCTCATTACATTCATTTCGAAGTCATATGATGTCATCTCTAAGGCTATATGATGTCATCTCTAAGACATGATGTCATAATTATCATATATGATGTCATAATTATCATATATTTAATAAACTAAGAAAAAGACACTTTTGCCCTTTTTCTTCCTCAAATGGGAGATGTCATTAATGGAGCTCTCTAGAGGTCCCAAGGTCTCTGATTCCAACCCCTTTCAAGTGTGAAGTCATGGGGTATTTATAGGAAAGGGGTTAGGTAGGAGTAGGCGGGAGTAGGTAGAAATAGGGGACCACACTCAGAAATATATGATGTCATAATTCGTACTTGAGCCCGGGGCGCGAGATCTCGTACCTCGTGGGTGCGAGATTTCGCACCTCGAGGGTGCGAAATTTCGCATAGAAATTTCGCACCTCAAGGATGCGAAATTTCACACTTTGTAGGTGCGAAATTCCGCACCTCGTGGGTGCGAAAGTCTTGCCCTACGGAGGTGTGAAATTTGTGCCTCCTGGGGTGCGAAATTCGCCCCCCTGGGGGGTACGAAATTCGCACCTCCCCAGGGTACGAAGTTTGCTTCCTAAGGCGCTCGAAGGCTGCATGAATAGGTGTTTGGGCTGCCGCGAGGTCTCTGTTGGCGCATTCCCTCTTCATCTTGTTTCATTCTCTCCTAAGCGTCCCTTTCGACTTTAGTTCCACGCGATGCGTTGAGTCGAGCGTGTCTTGTATACTTTTGGGAATCAGACCATAAAGCCGGTTGACATTGAGCTTACCCCAAAATAGTGATAGCTTCAGATCCAATATTATTGGAAGTATTTTGAATATATAGATTTCTTTACGTAAATTGGTATCATCCTTATATATTCATTTGCAGCTATCTCATGTTAATATATCATGTCTGCATTAATTTTTAAGGCAATCTCTTTATATATCATCATGTATACACTAGTGTGTGTGTGTATATAACTTTTTATTCAATAATCTTCTTGTTTTAGATCAAACTTAAATTCTTTAATTACACTTTCTAGACTTTAATTCATTAGTAATCAACTACTATTTTAAGGAAGTAGATTCTTTCAGAAATGAAAAAGGATATCCTTCAACCCCCTCCCCTTCCTCCCTTGTTCAAATATAACATCAATTCAAATTTAAATGATATAACTGATAAAAATATATTTCAGATCCTACTATGTTGCTATCATGATATATATCAACTTTTAGGAGTATTTCAATCACCAAAATAAACCATATACATCAAAATATAACTTACTACTAAATTGAAACATGGGCCACATTTCAGTTTTGTTTGCACTAAATCTACGGAAAGGTTTTCAAGGATTATTATGATGTTTAATCTCACATTCATGTCGAAAACAATGAGATCAATCAGTACGACAAATTTAGGCCTAGTTTCACTCAATGTGATTTAAAAGGATGTTATACTTACATAACCGATCATGCGTAGACTCATCATTTGCTCACATGCACACCAGCTTGTCATATTTAACCTAACTCGAGCATGGTTGAAAAACTGTGCTTGAGCTCAGTTGTAATACTCAAGCTCAACTTAATTTAAACATTGAGCTTGAGATCAGTTTTTGTAAAACTGAGCCTCAGCTCGGTTTAAACACTGAGATTGAGATCAGTTGTAAACTGAGCCTCAACTCAGCTGTAAACCTTAGTTTAGGCACAGTTTAAACGCTATGCTCAAGCTCAGTTGTGAACAGAGCTTCAGTTCCACTATCAATTGAGCGGCAACTCAGCTATCAACTGAACAGAAGCTCTGTTTAAACTAAGCCAGGATAAGTTGAAAAACTAAGCTTGAGCTCAGATGTGGAAGTTGTAGTTGCTTTATAGCCTGAGTCCCCAATTGGATCAATTTATAAGAAATCTAAATAACAATGGTTAAGCAATGTATTGCATTAAAATGAGTGAAGTTGTTGAATGTCTATAAATTGTAGGAAGTACGACGTGAAATTCCATAATTACCTTGACCAAGATTTGGGAAATGTCTTCGGTTGTTTTGACATACTCATTTGCTAAGTTACCCACAGGAAATCTGAACCAAGCATCAGCCCTTATCTGCAACTAAGATAAAATGTCATACTTTATGCACTTTCAACATACTAAACAACAAAATATGATAAACTTGTATTGAAAAAAATTATGAAATGTTAAACATATGACCATACTAAGTACATGTTGGTTTTTTTGAGTAGGAACTAAAAGGTCACTAATTTGCTCATTATGCACCTATAAAATAGAAAGGGAAAAGGAAAATTTGTAAAGAAGGGACAGATAATTGAATTAGTGAAGGGGCTGGAAATTGTAAAGTAATAAGAAGTGACCTCAAGAAAAGAACATCGGCATCGATAGTTTCATTTCTGTTGTAACCGTTGTGATTTATCCGATTCAAGACCACTGAAATCCGATATCTAAACCACAGGCGCTAGCGGAAGACTAGACCGTTGTAAGACTTGCAAAAACAACCAAAACAATAACTCTCATCACCAAACAATGATCAACCAATCTTGAACACTCCAAATCTCAATCACAAGCAAGAAACTAATGACAATATTAGTAAAAATAAATCACACAAGAATTTATAGTAATTCCACTAACATCTTGTTAGTGTACATCCACTTTGGAGAGTGTATATTACCACGATGAAAGGAATACAAGAGATTGATCCAATGATCACTAATTTCAATATAGAAAAGAGTTTGAGGAGAATAGAATTGAAGAATTGTTAATTAGGTTATAAACCCTTGAGAACAAACCCTTGATTTTGATCAAGTCCCAAAGCTCTCCCACTAACACACCAGAAAATAGCTTATATAGAGATAGGCCAATTACCCAAATTGGCCCCAAGTCTTCACAAATCGAATTGCCAAGTTTCCAGCCCGAAATAGCCCAAAAGTCACGTCAGACGTCTGTCGTGGGTGGTGACAGACATCTATCCCTTCTAGGGAATTAATTGGGCTTCATCACTCAACTCAGACATATGTCCCTAATATGACAGACATCTGACCCGCTCTCAGACGTCTGTCGTGGGAACGACAGACGTCTGTTTGAACGCTCGAGAAAATCCCACTGTAGTCTCAGACTCTGTCTTACCCCATGACAAACGTCTATCGCTGAAACCAGCAGACACCAAACACCAATTTGACTCTAACTTTTGCGTATGAGCTCCGATTTGCGAACAGTCTTCTCCGACTAAAAGCTATCTTCATCCTCTTCAATCCAGCATATAGTATCGCATACTACAACACTCCACCTCGATATTATAACCATCTCAACTCCAAACTCCAATGTACCCAAGCATTTCCTTCTACCTTCTACCAAGCAAGCTTGAATGTTTTCCTAATGAGCTCCGGCATGGCCACCGCCCATTACACTACACCAACGAGTTCAGGCAAAGCCCTCACCCACCAATGTAATGTTGAAAACATATGACTCCTAAACTAGTCTCACCAAAAGACAATGTACTCGGGAGTGTAACGAGTACTTACCATGAAGATAGATTTAAATCTCTCACTGCTATTCCTTTCCATCATCAACAAACAAAATCACACATTCCAACCGTGCCAACCCATGGCACCTAGCAACTCAACAGGCGAATTAAGTTCGAGCAATGATCGAACTTCCAAAACGACAATGCTTTAGTAAAAATATTCACCGCATTATCCTTTGTGTGCACTTTCCGAAGGTATACTAGCCTACCCTCACCTATGGTACAAGAAATGACTCTCTCACCTCAATGTGCTTCGTCCATGAGCTAAATGCCAAATTCTCCGCCAAATGTATAGCACATTGGTTATCACATCGAACATCGACACTCTCATGTTCGAAACCCAAGTCACACAACAATCGCTTCATATAGTCCTTGGCCGCTTCCACAGCGACAATCAACTTCGCCTTCGTAGTGGATAAAGCAAGTACGGTTTGCAATCTTGATCTCCAACTAATGGCTGTCCCCCCAAGTGTGAAGACATACCCAAAAGTTGATTTCCTCCGATCCCTATCACTAGCGTAGTCCGAATCACAATAACTAACCAACTTGCAACTCCTATCATCACTACCGCCAAAAACAAGACCATGAGATGTTGTGCCTTTCAAGTATCTCAATATAGACTTCACGGCTTCCCAATGCGATTTCCCTGGATTAGCCATATACCGACTAACCACCCCGACGACATTTGCAATATCTGGCCATGTACACACCATGGCGTACATCAAACTACCAACCGCACTTCCATATGGCACCTTTGCCATATAAGCCTTGTCTTTCTCCCTGATAGGTGATCCCTTATCCGAAAACTTTATATGCAAAGGTAAAGGTGTATTTAACGCCTTTGCATTCCCCATGATAAACCGGAAAAGCACTTTCTTAATGTATTCTTTTTGAATCAATCTCAACTCAAAATTCTTTCGGTCCCTTCCAATTTCCATGCCCAAGATTTTCCTTGCTTCTCCAAGATCTTTCATTTCAAATTCCGATTTCAAATGCATCTTCAACTTGTTGATTTTATTTTTATACTTGGAAGCAATGAGCATATCATCCACATACAAGAGTAAATACACCCAACAATCATTTCCCAACCTCTTGAAATATACCCAAGCATCCTTGATGCTTCGATGGAAGCCACTTTCAAGCATGAAATGATCGAATCTCTTGTATCATTGTCTAGGCGATTGCTTTAACCCATATAGTGATTTCTTCAACTTGCAAACCAATTTAGACTTACCATCTACAACAAACCCATCCGGTTCCTCCATGTAGATGTCTTCATCCAAGTCTCCATGCAAGAAGGCGATTTTCACATCAAGTTGCTCCAACTCCAAGTCATGTATAGCAACTATGGCTAGTAAAACCCGGATAGAAGTATGACGTACCACTGGTGCAAATTTTTTATCATACTCCTTTCCTTTTCTTTGTGCAAACCCCTTTGCCACTAACCTTGCTTTGTATCTTCCATCATCCTTCACCTTGTAAATCCACTTGCATCTAATAGCACAGTTTCCGTGAGGAAGTGGAACCAAATCCCAAGTTTGGTTCTTCATTAACGATTACATCTCTTCCTCCATGGCGCAAATCCACTTCGAGCTCTCACTCGGCTCCATGACGTCATCAAGGTCCATCGCCTCATCTTGGACTACATTGAGAGCATAGTCCAAATTATCACAAAATCTAAGGTAGTTCCAATCACCATATCTTTCGGGAGGCCTTACTGCAGGTCGACTAACCCGAGTAGCAATACTATCACCCAAACCCCTTTTGCCTCCACCTTGAGTCGAAACTTTTCTAATATCATGTGCATCACCAACATCACTAGAGGAACCATGCGGACTATGTGATGTTTCATCAACCGCTTCAACCCCACGAGCTTCTTCTTTTTCAACTCTACTACCACTTGGACGGAATGTGAGAATGACTTCCTTCTCCTTTAATTCACCATGAACAAAATCTAGAACATCCGATGAGCTCTCATTCTCCTTGAATAAAGTCGACTCATTAAAAGTGACATGACGAGAATTGACAACCTTCTTCGTTTCCAGATTCCAAATCCGATAGCCTTTCATGCCGCCCGTGAAACCAAGCAAGATCCCGTTGAATGCTTTAGCTCTAAGCTTATCATTCCCCGGATCATGCACATAAACCGGGCTACCAAACACATGAAGATATCTCAAGTCAGCACTCTTCCCTTTCCACACTTCCTCCGGAATTTTGTTATAAATGGCTGAGCACGGAATTCAATTCACAATATGCACCGCGGTTGACAAAGATTCAGCCCAAAATCCCTTAGATAAACCCGATGTCAATCTCAAGCACAGAGCTTTCTCAAGTAGAGTTTGGTTCATTCTCTCCGCTACTCCATTAGATTGCGGATTTCCCGGTGTAGTAAAATGTCTTCGGATTCCTTGATGCTTACAATACTCCAAGAATTCCCGGGAAACTTATTCGCCGCCATTGTCGGTTCTTAATACCTTCAAAGTCTTGCCACTCTCATTCTCAACAAGAGCCTTCCACACTTTGAACCTAGCAAATGCCTACGACTTGGCCCCCATTACATACACCCATACCTTTTGGGACAAATCATCAATGAAAGAAATATAATACCTTTCTCCTCCGAAAGAAGCAACCATTGCTAGCCCTCAAACATCCGAATGAACATACTCAAGAACCTCCTTTGAGTCATGTTTGCCTACATCGAATGATACCTTTGTTTGCTTCCTCATTACATATTACTCGCCAAACTCTAGTTTTTTGAAACTCTTACCATTTATCATCTCCCTCTTCCAAAGAATATCCAAACTCCTCTCCGAGACATGACCCAATCTCAAATGCCACAACCGTGTCGCATCCAAGCCACGAGAACTATCAACACCCACAAGAGTCTCACCTCCTATGGTCACACCTTGAAGCAAATATATACCATGAGTCTTAGCACCCTTCATAACCACAAGTGCTCCCTTTGAAACCCTCAAGAAATCCTTCTCGATAGTGATATTGCATCCTAGAGGATCCAATTGCCCCAAAGATATAAGCGACTTCCTAAGTCCAAGAACACAGCAAACATTGGTGAGTGTGCGAACTACTCCATCAAACATCTTTATTTGCACGGAGCCAATACCCATTGACTTGAAAATAACACCATTTCCCATAGCAATTGTACTTGCCTCCTTAACTTCATAAGATGAAAAACAATTTCTATTGTGCGTCATATGATACGACGCACCTGAATCGAGAACCCATTCGCTACCCGAAACACCCGATGCTACCATCGTCAACACATTCTCATCTACCTCACCATTCCTACTCTCCACCGCTACGGATGAAGAAGCTACTTCCTTCTTATCTTTGTCTGGACATTCATTCTTTCAATGTCCCGGTTTCTTGCAAATAAAGCACTTTCCATTTCTCTGTTTTGATTTACCTCTTCCACTTGGCTTTCTTGATTTAGAACGCCTCCTGTTTCCTTTCTTCACATTCTTTTCTTTCTCCACAAACAACCCATGACCACTACTAGCACCACTACTACCCTCACTCATCTCATTCATTTGATCTCTCAACTCCTCACTAAGAAGACCCGCCTTGACATCATCAAGAGTCAAAGTATCCCGACCATCGATCAAACTATTTGAGACCCCCGTATAACGATCTGGCAACGAACACAATAATATCATTGCCATTTGCTCTTCCTCAATCTTCAAATCAAAGGCCTTCATCTTCATGAGAAAGTCATCAAAGGCATTCAAATATGCCTTAAGCGTATTACCCTCCTTCATCTTGAAGGTGAAAAACGTTCACAACAAGATCAAACGATTAGTGAGTGACTTCTTTATATACAATTCCTCCAACTTGTCCCAAATACCTTTAGCGATCGTCTCACCACTAATTTCGGAAATCACATTCTCCTCCATAGCAGGTTGAAGAGTAGTGTAAGCCCATTCCTCCATCTCCTCTCTCTCAACATCTGAGATATCACTTGGCAATAAGTGAGTATCAAATACCACTCGGTGCACCCGATTCCACCTAAGAACCGCTTTCATTTTCCATTGCCACTTCTCAACGTGATTATCACCATTCCACTTGTCAATAACCAGTTGAGAAACCGACACCGCATATGAACCCCGTACATAAGGCACCACACTATTCGGACTTCCGGTTGAAGGACTTACTGAGCTATTATCTGTTTCCGGCATTTTCACAAACACCTAACAAGCATCACAATTGCTCTGATACCAACAGTTGTAACCGTTGTGATTAATCCGATTCAAGACCACTAAAATCTGATATCTAAACCACAAGCACTAGCGGAAGACTAGACCGTTGTTAAACTTGCAAAAACAACCGAAACAATAACTATCCTCACCAAACAATGATCAACCAAACTCGAACTCTCCAAATCTCAATCACAATTAAGAAACTAATGACAATAGTAGCAAAAATAAGTCATACAAGGATTTATAGTGGTTCCACTAACATCTTGTTAGTGTATATCCACTTTGGAGAGAGTATTTTATTACCAAGATGAAAAGAATACAAGAGATTGATTCAATGATCACTAATTTCAATATAGAAAAGAGTTTGAGGAGAATAGAATTGAAGAATTGTTAATTAGGTTATAAACCCTAATTAAACCCTTGAGAACAAACCCCTGATTTTGATCATGTCCCAAAGCTCTCCCACTAACACAGAAAATAGCTTATATAGAAATAGGTAAATTACCTAAATTGGCCCCAAGTCTTCACAAATCCAATTGCCAAGTTTCCAGCCAAAAATAGCCCAAAAGTCACGTCAGATATCTATCGTAGGAGGTGACAGATGTCTGTCCCTTCCAGGGAATTAATTGGGCTTCAGCACTCAGCTCAGACGTCTGTCCCCAATATGACAGATGTCTGACCCGCTCTTAGACGTCTGTCGTGGGAATGACAGACGTCTGTAAGAACTCTTGGGAAAATCCCCTGTAGTCTCAAACGTCTGTCGTACCCCACGACGGACGTCAGTCGCTGAAACCAGTAGACACAAAACACCAGTTCGGCTCTAACTTTTGCGTACAAGCTCCGATTTGCGAACGGTCTTCTCCGACTCAAAGCTATCTTCATCCTCTTCAATCCAACATATAGTATCACATACTTCAACAATTTGATCATCTTCAGAGTTTAACTGCATGATAACAAAACCAGATTAATCTAGCCACTAAATCCAGTGAGTCGCACAACAAAGAGTAGCGATTGAAGATGGTATGATATAAAAGTACAGTTGGCTATGATAGTGCTCAGTAATGTACTCACATGGTGATAAATCCTTGAAAAGAGAAGATGAAAAAATATATGGCACAATCCCTCAGTAGTTGTTTATGAAATGAGAATCCTGCATTGCACTATAAGGATCCTACATTTCATATATTTTGCACTTCCCGTCTAAATTAAGTGAAAATAAAGCTTCATCTAGTTATTATTAATAGACATTGTATTTTTCCTGATCTAAGCAAGTTGAAAACACTTGTTGATGAACAATGCAGATTTCATGTTCAAGTCTAAACAAGGAGAAGAAAGCATTATCACTTGAGTTGCATGTGCTTTCATTATAGGAAGAAACCAAGTTACATTCCTCCACTAGACACTCAATAGACCATAAATTTTTCAAACAATGACCAATTTTTTTTCCAGTACACAACTACAAATTTTACCAGGCACACATAAATTATCAATACATAGGCTAATGAGAACATAAAGCAATTACAACTTCTACATGTTGCTACAGAATCCATTACATTTAAATAACTCAAAGAAAACTGACCTTTAATCGAATTGATCTGAAGTCCAAACTTCCATGAGTCACGCCGCTAGCCCTAAGAAAATAGATAACATTGAAAAAGTGTTATTGGTTAAGAAAAATTCAAAAGAAAAAAGGACGGAGACGAGAAGAATAATATAAAGGGGCCACGGGATAAGGATGTGTGGAATTACAAATGTAGGATTACGGTCAACAACGTTGTTTAATTAAAGAAAAATTTATGTGCTTACATTTGGCATCACTAAAGAAATTAAACACGCTAGACGAAATGAATACGTATTCTTCCATTGCGAGTAATCAATGAAAATCCGGTGATGCATCAAAATCATACTACTGCTACAAGCAAAGTAATATTTACAGAAATATTAAGTACTATAAATTTAAGACACGTTCATTTATCTAAATCCATTATATATATAGGGATACATCAAGTCTTCGGCATGTAACCATGATGCCATCTTTTAACCTGGACTATGGTTATAAACAATAAACATGGATACATGATATCACATATTTATTCACACAACTTAATCAGACTGAGTCTGCATTTACAACATATTAACATATTAACTGATTTGACCAATTTGAACATGGATGCATAAATGAACAAATAGAATTTGCTTATTGTACTTCCTTATGCTTGTGTGTCAAACAAATGAGAACTCATACATTTCATAAGCAAAACTCTTTATGCTTTTTGAGATAAAATATTGCATGCACGGGCATGTTCTCTAATTGGATTTCAACCACAAGTTCTAAAGCATCCTCGGAAGTTTTTATGATGGATTATCAAATTAGCTTCTAGTAAAAATATTGATAATAAATTAAACTAATATTTGGTAGTGTTCTAGAATGACAAGAGAAAGATGAATTTAACAAGTTCTTTTCCCATCTTTCTTACAAACGGCATAAAACATAGTAAGTAGTGAAACATAGTAAAAACACTATCAACAACCTCTAAGAATACTCTGATGGATGTAGTGAGTTTTTCTGATGGATGTAGTAAAGTTTCTTGGCAATAAAGCAAGTATCTTACCGTAGGATGCATCAAACTTTGGACAAATTGGTTCAAAATTTAACATTTTAGGTCACCAGCCTTTTTTGACTTTTTTTTTGGCAAAGCCGACCGGTTTTTTAGGTGACCGCAAACACCTTTTATTATAACTAATAATAAAAAAACAGAATAGTACAGGTCATTGTTAGTTGACAATCAGCTACATCGGTTTTAAGGTGGACCGTCCACCACATACGAAGTTTATAGTGTTCTGTCCACTAAGCCTAAACATGCTTAAAGCAACGGTGCCAGCTAAGGTACTAGACTACAAGAACAATGACAGAACAGGAGCTTGATTCAATTGTCAAAACTACTATGCGCAAACAGGGAATTACTCCCCATTCGCATCTCTTGGAGGAAATCCCTTGACTGCTTCAGCAAAATGCCATGGCAATCCGACAATAAAATGTGGAGATTGCATTGAGTAAATCATACTTCTGTCCCATGAATTATCATTAAGTAGTTTCACGTTATGAATACCATCTTCACCGTCCTTAACCAAAATGAATCATCAACTTGATAAAATAGCCTTCTTGTTCCACCTTCTCCACCCACATCTAAATAGTACTTTTGCTGTTTTGGATTATATTTCATTTGAGTGTTGTCATGAATCATAATACCATCCGCAGCATTCCATGTGACGATTTCACCACCAAGTTCATCGTATTCTTATAGGCCACCAAATTTATCTTCATTCCGAAGTGCATCAACAGGATTTGCGATTTCACCTACAATGTTATCTTCATTCAGAGAAGTTTCAACAGGAGCTACTGTTTCACCTTTAATAGTATCAACATCATGTAAAGCATTTTGATTAGAATCAACAAAAGGCACATGTAAAGCAGGGATAGTAAGCGGAATGCTTGGTTTCGGCACCCAATATAACAAGGGTTTGCTAAGAGGAAATTTCTCTTTAAACACATTAGCAGTCGTACAAGCATCAGATAGGTGACCAAACGAATGACATTTTGTACAAATATCCGGACTCCTGCTATAACTAACATCGACATCAACGTCGAATCCTTCCACGAGTGTCACTTGCAATTTCGTGGGCAAAACCTATATAGGTGTAATTTCTATCAGCGCTCTAGCGTAGTTAAGATTCTTTCTAGCAACTGTATTCGAATCAAAACATTTGAGTTTTCCAACCAAACTAGCTAGCCAATCCAAGCCAATCAATGGCTGAAGTACAGATGGTACACTAGTGAAGGTCGCCCATACAGGGATGGAATGGACTTGTTCCCTGGCTCTACCAATAGTAACACTCCAAGGAGTTATGATGAAAGGCTGGCCAGCAATGATTAGGGGATCTCTTTCAAGAACACTCAGTTTGTCGTTAGGATTACTGAACTTTAGGTAGAACATCGAACCAAAATATTGCACATTCAGCTTACCTCTGAGCCTTCAAAATCTATTGCATTATTCTCGTACGACAAGATATGAAGGTGAAACTCCAAGGAAGAATCCTACGAGATGGTCAGACCAGTATTCTTTGCCTGCATGCTGAACTTAAATCGGCATCATAGCAAGTCCATTGAGAACTTCAGTGTGGAAGTCCTGCTGCGGTGTATAGACACCCGCGACATTTGGGAGCCTATCAAATAATGATGCCCATCGCGGAATGTTGGACTTGTCTACTGTGTTCGAGGCACTGTCCGACGACTTGCAGGTAAGATTTTTGTTCATTGAGGAATTTTGGCAAGCAGCTGGAGCGCATTGAAGATTCCCAACACAGTTTCTTTCCCTTTCCAAACCAATAGAATCGTCACTCAAAGCTATTTGTTCATTATTACCAAAGTCAAGGACGGAGCAGACCTTCCATCTCGCGCTGACTGAATTAGATAGCAAAGGCGTTACTGGTGATTTGGTTAGATTTCCAGGAAGACCAGAGGCTGGCATTCGACGTTGTGAAGCTTCTGTAGTTAGGTCATCAGCTAGCTCAGTAAAAGAAATGCTCGAAGCATCAGGGATCTGACGAGATCTGAAGGAAGTAGAGTCTGAATGGTAAGCTCTGACAGATCTCGCCAGAGAAGATGGGATGGACGAGATGGATTTGGTAGAGAAGGAGCGCCGACGTGGCATCGGAAGGCTTGAGCGATTTAACGATGGCGGCCATTAATTGCTGGAAGCATTGTTTTTTCGTAATTGTATTTTTTTCTTTGGATTGCATTTCTTGCTGAAATATCTTTGCAATCTAAAAAAAAGAAGGAAAAAAGAAGAAGAAGAAGCAAAGGAGTGGCACTTGTACGAGCCTGTTATTGATATTTATCAGAAGAGGAAGTAGAGGCAAAGGAGAGAAATGCTCGGTAAGAATTAATAGACTAAAATTAGAATTAATAGACTTGTTACAAACTAAAAGAAGAACATAAAGAATTGAGAGAGAGAAGCCATTATTATTAATTCAGATCACTTTACAACATATATTAGCTCTCTATTTATAGACTTCAGATGTCTCAACAATTACAGTAATGTCCCTTGCATTAAGCGTATTCACCCTTAAAATAATATATATTATAACACTCCCCCTTGAATATGCGTATGCAAAGACGATAAGAATTATTGCCTCATTAAAAACCTTTTTATGAAAAACCCTATGGGAAAAATCATAAACAAGGAAAAGAGTACAATTTTCATCTCTAGGTAACATATTGACAATGTTCGAATGAGGGTTGATACTTCTGGATCAAAATAATGCCTCGTTAAAAACCTTACTAACAAAAACCCAGTGGGAAAAATATTAGTGAAGGAAAAGAGTACACTATAGCATTATATATGCTCCTCCTGATTCGTAACGCATTATTCAAATAGTTTGGTGATGCAAACGACGCATACCAATTTTATAGACCATCTTCTGAAATGTTGACTTTGGAAGTGATTTGGTGAATAAATCTGCTGGATTTTCTTGAGATTAAATATGCTTCACTTTTATCTTATTGTCTTTTTGAAGTTCATGTGTGAAGAAGATTTTGGGAGAAATATGCTTCGTCCTATCACCCTTGATGTATCCTGCTTGAATCTGAGCTACGCATGCGGCATTGTCTTCATAAATAATGGTTGATCTTTCTGTAGTTGAGGGAAGTTGACATGTGTTTCGGATATGTTCGATTAATGATCTTAACCAAATACATTCTCGGCTTGCTTCATGTGGTGCTAGTATTTCAGAATGATTAGATGATGTTGCTACCAATGTTTGCTTTGTAGATCGCCATGAAATAGCTGCATTGCTGTTAGTAAACACATATCCAGTTTGTGATCTTGCTTTATGTGGATCAGAAAGGTAACCTGCATCAGCATAACCAACTAGAATCGGATTATTGCCTGTGTTAGAATAAAATAAGCCCAAATCTGTGGTTCCTCGCAGATATCTCATGATATGTTTTATGCCATTCCAGTGTCTTTTAGTTGGTGCAGAGCTTTATCTTGCTAGAAGATTGACTGAAAATGCAATATCTGGTCTCGTGCATTGGGCTAAATATAACAATGCACCAATTGCACTGAGATATGGTACTTCTGGACCAAGTATATTTTCATCATCTTCTTTTGGTCAGTAAGGGTCCTTTTTAATATCTAGTGATCTGACAACCATAGGTGTACTAAGTGGATATGCTTTATCCATTTGAAAACGCTTCAGGATTTTCTCAATGTAATTTGATTGATGGATTAATATACCATTTTTACTGTGCTCAATTTGTAGACCAAGACAGTATTTGGTTTTTCCAAGATCTTTCATTTCAAATTACTGGTTTAGGTAATCTATTGTTTCATTGATCTCTTCTGGAGTTCCAATCAAATTTATATCATCAACGTATACCGCTAAGATAACAAATCCCTTTACCGATTTCTTTATAAAGACACATGGACAAATGAGGTTGTTTTTGTATCCAGCTTTTACTAAATATTCACTAAGACGGTTATACCACATTCTTCCAGATTGTTTCAAACCGTATAGTGATCGTCTCAATTTTAATGAATACATTGACTTTGATTTTGCTTCAGGCAATTTATATCCGTCTGGGATTTTCATGTAAATATTGGTATCTAATTCACCGTATAGATAAGCTGTCACAACATCAGTCAATCTTATGTCAAGCTTCTCAGAAACTACAAGGCTTATTAAATATCGAAATGTTATGACATCCATAACAGGAGAGTACGTTTCTTTGAAGTCAAAACCTGGTCTCTGCAGGAAACCTTGTGCAACAAGCCTTGCTTTGTATCTCACAACTTCATTTTTATCATTTCGTTTTCTAACGAATACCCATTTGTAACCGACTGGTTTAACACCTTCTGGTGTTTTCTCTATTGTTCCAAATACACCATGTTTTTGAAGTGAATCTAACTCAAACTGAATAGCATCTTTCCACTTTGGCCAATCTTGTCTTTTTCGACATTCATTTATGCTAGTTGGTTCATTATCATTATTCTCATTATAGTCATGACTTTCAGTTATTTCAGTAGCTACTTCGAATGAGAATACATCATCAATTGTTATTTTACTTCGATCCCACATTTCTCCATAATTCGTATAGAATATTGAGATCTCATTATTATTAGGTACCATTTTGTTTTCGGAAGCTTCTATTACTTCTTCTGGGATAATAGTTCCTTCACTGATTTTTGGAGAATTGGAATTTTCTTTTGAGTTATCCTTTGGATCATTTATAACCTCTTCGGGAGGTTTGCTAATTGATGATTTTTCATTAGACTTTCTTTTTCTAGGCGCCAAGTCTTTTGAACCTATCGGTCTTCCACGTTTTTGTCTAGCTTTAGATTCATTTGCTGCTATTGGTCCTTCGGGGATTTCAATTCTAGCTGGTGTATTTGCTGCTGGAATGTGAGATTTAGTTATTTTTGCAGCATCGTGATTTGCAATATTTTGAATATGCAAAATTCTTTGTACCTCGTATTGACATTGTTTGGTACGTGGATCCAAATGAAACATAAAGGGATTATTCCATGAAATTTCACGCCGTTCTACTGGAACGGTCTTTTCTCCCTCTAACGGCGGGAAATTTGACTCATCAAATTTGCAATCTGCAAATCTTACAGTAAATACATCACTCGTAAGAGGTTAAAGATAACGAATTATCGAAGGTGAGTCAAATCCCACGTAAATTCCCAACCTTCTTTGAGGACCCATTTTAGTATGAAGTGGGGGACTAATGGGTACATGCACAGCGCAACCAAATTTTCGTAGATGTGAAATATTTGGTTGGGATCCAGTTAAAAGCTGTGATGGTGAGAACTGATGATAAGCCGTTGGTCTAAATTTAATCAATTTGGATGCATGCAAAATTGCATGTCCCCATTTTGAGTATGAACATGAGCTACTGGATGTTCAACTTCAATTCCCAGTGATAAACAATAATCATCAAATACTTGAGAAGTGAATTCTCCTGCATTATCTAGCCGTATTGATTTGATTTGATGATCGGGGAAATGTGCTCTTAATTTAATTATTTGAGCAAGTAATTTGGCAAATGCCATGTTTCTAGAGGATAGCAAACATACATGTGACCAACGAATTGATGCATCAATTAACACCATAAAATATCTAAATGGCCCGCAAGCGGGATGAATCGGACCACATATATCACCTTGAATTCTTTGCAAAAATGCTGGAGATTCAGAGGTGATCTTACTGTATAAAGGTCGAGTAATCAATTTTCCTTGTGCACATGATGTACACATGTAATCATTTGGTAAATTCCACTGATTCGGTAAATCATGCCCATTTGAGTTCTTAGCAATTTTACGCATCATAGTTTATCCAGGATGACCTAAACGATCATGCCAAAGAATCAATTTCTTTGTATCTGTGAGCTTCTGGCTCATGTTTATAAAATGAGATTCAACTATGCCAATTTTGGTAAAGTATAATCCAGTTGAAATTGTACCAAATTTTTCTAAAATAAGCTTCTGGCTTTCAATTTTAGAAATAACACATAGATATTCTTTGTTGTTTTCATTTATAGTTTCAATATGATATCCATTCATTCTTATATCTTTGAAGCTAAGCAGATTTCTTTTAGAATTGCTTGAATATAGCGCATTTTGAATGAATATATGTGTACCATTTGGTGACACTATATGGGCTCTTCCGGACCCTTCAATTATATTGGCTGAACCAACTATAGTTGAAACTTTATATGAAATATTTTTTGATAATTCAGAGAAACATTTCGGGTTTTTCAATATCGTATGAGTAGTTCCACTATCTACCAGACAAATATCATCAATTAAACACTGTCGATCCATACCTTAAGAAATAAATACAACCGGTCAATAACAGAAAGAACTCATAAATATAAATAAATATCCACGAGAATAAACTAGTCATCATGTCCAACATTACACATTATTTCTGCAGTTCCATAAGAAAAGACTAAAAGAAAAATAAATAAATAAAAGTTCCAAACTAATACATGCTGAAAAGAAACAAACTGAAAATCACATAATAAGCTTCAGGCTACTTATTGGTTAGTTCGGTCATCTCTTCGAATATAGCATTCAAATTTTCATCGCTAAACAAATTCCCATCATAGTCTTAAAAGAAATCATCTAACTTCAGGTCAGTGTTATCGGACAATCCCTCAGTGTTATTTGTCTCGATATTCTTCGATTTATGATAATCTTCGATTGTTTTCTTTGATGATCTACAAGTGCGTGACCAGTGACCAGTGCGCCCGCATCTGTAGCAAATGTCCTCATAATGCTTCTTATTTTCAGTAGCTGAATTATTGCTATTTCCAGGCTCGTTTTTCATTTGCTATTTAAAATTAGTAGTTTTGTTAACTCCAAAACCACTATGACCACCTCTACTGGGGTTGTATCCACGTCCACGTCCACGACCACGTCCTCTTCCTCTGCCACGATCTCTTCCGTAGTGGGCAAAGTTAGCATTAACTTCAGGTAATGCAGCTGAACCAGTTGGTCTTGAGGAGTGGTTTTTAAGAAGCAGTTCATTGTTTTGTTCAGCAATCAACAAACATTCAATCAATTCAGAATATTTTGTAAAATGACGCTCTCGATATTGCTGCTGCAGGAGCACATTCGAGGCATGAAATGTTGAGAAAGTCTTTTCTAACATTTGTGCGTCATCTACCTTCTCTCCACATAATTTCAGTTTAGAAGTAATTCTAAACATGGCGGAATTATATTCCCTTACAGTTTTAAAATCTTGAAACCTCAGGTTCAACCATTCTTGTCTCGTATTTGGAAGTATGACCGTCTTCTGGTGGTCATATCGCTCCTTCAGGGAGTTCCATAGGTGGAGAGGGTCTTTTTCAGTTAAATATTCTGATTTTAGATCATCGTGGATGTGTCGTCTTAAAAATATCAGAGCCTTTGTTTTGTCCTGCTGGGACATATTATTGCCATTTTTAATGGCGTTCTCTAAGCATTGAGACTGTAAATGGATTTCGGCATCCAGTATCCATGACAAATAATTGTCTCCAGAAATGTCCAATGCTTTAAATTCAAGCTTAGCAATGTTCGTCATTTTTCAACTACACATATATAAAATAAAATTCATATCAATCACACATTAAATTACACATACGAGATGCATGTAGCATGTTGAAATGAACAATTATATAAGAATAAAAACAAATCTTAGCAGAACAGACACTAAAATGCACCGTCTAATATTATTACAGTAGTGAAAAATAATCAATCAACAGAGGGATTCAAGGAAGAAACATTGTTTGATGGGTACAACCAAAAAAAAAAAAGACAACATCTCAGTAAATAAAACCAGCAATATATCAGCAATATACTTTAAGTGCAAGATGGAATGTAAGGCATTAAATATTAATGGCATAAAACATTAGTTGTGATGACAAAACATTGCATTAGAATGGTACGGTAAGAAAGTAAGAAAGAAAAGGTAAAATAAAATAAGCTTTGATAACCCATGATTTCCATGTACATGCTGTACAATCCAATTCAGTTCATACCTTAACAGTGGGAGCAAGAAAAAGTATGAAATTTGTTGGTAAAGAGAAGATACTTGGTGAAAAATGTACTGCAGAATATATATATAGAGTAATGACGGCAAGGTGGTGTTTTTAAAGAAGAAAAATGTATTAATATATACCAATAGAATTGGTGATACTGTAGAACAGCTAGATATTTATTCACCTACAGTTGGAATACCAGTTCAAATAAGCAACGTGTTGTATCAGCAAAGAATAGGTAAAAATTAAAGATATTTTATGTGAGATGCAGCATGTGTATCTCGTATGTGAGATACAGCAGCAATTCAAAAAAAAAAATATCGATCATACATATATAATAAAAGATCTAAATATATATTATTATTAATACAGAGACTCGTGCTGATAACGTGTTACAAACTAAAAGAAGAACATAAAGAAATGAGAGAGAGAAACCATTATTATTAATTCAGATCACTTTACAACATATATTAGCTCTCTATTTATAGACTTCAGATGTCTCAACAATTACAATAATGTCCCTTGCATTAAGCGTATTCACCCTTAAAATAATATATATTACAACAAGACTAAAATTATCTCTGCTTAACATAAGAGCATCTCCAACCCTCCTAAAATTTTAATGTGAAGTCTTTTACAGATCATCAATTTTGCATTACATTAAAAAACCAATCTCTAATGGTAATGTCATACTAATTGTGCAGATGACATGGCACAAACTCGCTAGACATTATCAAGTGCAATGTCTAGTTCTAGACATTGTGTTTCACAATGTGAAGTAAGAGCATCTTCAATGCATATAGAATGTAATGTCTATTTAATCCTATGTGTTTACATTGTGAAATCAATGTTATACTAAATATTTCAAAATTACAACAAAAGTGAAAAATCAACTCCAATGCTAATGCCTCCATAAAACATAATTAGCTTATGTGTCCCAATCAAATTATAAAAATAAAAATATTATATTAAAATAATAATTAGCATATGTATTTATTTGCTTCACATTGTGAAGTACAATGTCTATAACTAGACATTGCACTTGACAATGTCTAGTGAAGTTTGTGTCATGTCGTCTTCACAATTAGTATAACATTACCATTGGAGATTGTTTTTCTATTGTAATACAAAATCGATGATGTGTAAAAGACTTCACATTAAAATTTTAGGAGGGTTGGAGATGCTCTAATTAAATACACATGTTATTGATTTTTTTTAATATAATACTTTTATTTATTTATAATTTGATTGGGGCACATAAGCTAATTATTTTTTATAGAGACATTAGCATTGGAGTTGATTTTTCACTTTTGTTGTAATTTTCAAATATTTTGTATAACATTGATTTCACGTTGTGAACACATATGATTAAGTAGACATTACATTCTATATGCATTGAAGATGCTCTAATGCAAGTTCTCAAGCCGATTGACAGTAAATACGGAAGAATTGTGAAAATTGAATGCTTTTCTCATTTCTAAGGATCATTTACTGTGAATATCATTTACTAATGTTTGCACCATTTTGACGTAAAACATCTTTTATTGGATTGCTCATAAGCTATAGTTACTAATGTTTTCACCATTTTCTCATTTCCAAGGCTTCTATGGCACCAAACCCGGACAAACCTTACCGTGTTTGTGATGGCTGTTATAATAAGCTAGCGAAAGCCTTAAAGCGCCTTTCTCACGCTCGATCATGATGTCTTTCTTTATCATGCAAAACCATCCTCTGCAGTAAAAACTTTACGTGATCTAATTTCATAGGTACAGTGCAAGTATCGCGAGCATATAAACAATTCGAGGAGACAGAGGAATCCTTGGAGCTCAACAAATGGATAGATCACAAAGTTCTATGAAAGATAGAATTGAGAGAGAAGGTACAAACCAACAATCACAAAAAGATTGTGAGTATCCTGGAATTGATGTTGCAGAACCAGTAAGACTGTCATTTTCAGAAAAAAGCACCACAATAGAAGCATACTTGAACAAAAAAGTTCCTCAGAAACTTTATGATCGGAAAGATAGATCCAAAGATCTTCCTAATTTTAGTGGATATCGAGCAGAAAAGACTGAATTTTCTGATGTAGAATGGATCAATGAACCTGCGGTGACATTATGTGCTCTCGAAGATGCTCAGTATGTCAACTTGGTATGCACGTATTTAGTATACTCTCTCTAGGAGTTTCAAGACAAGATTTGGGTGCTTTACTATTATTAGCATTTCAGTTGAAGCCTTGAAGATTCCTGGGGTAGAAAGTAAAAGCAGACTATTCCCAGAGGTTGCCATAGTGTTTTTAAAACTGTTAATTAAACTAATATTTGACGGTAAAAAAGGAGCCTTTGGACACCAATTCAAATCCCCTATACCCAATTTTCTCTGTTCCGGTATACCTAACCAATCATACAAAACCAATCAGACCCCCGATTGACACAAAAAGAAATCCTACTAACGGCATAAAACATAGTAAGTAGTGAAACGTGAGTTATACAACAATACACCTTCCATCATAAAATTAAGAATTTATCAATTAAAACTAACAAATTTAAAAATTACAACCGCTTGTAGCAATTTCAATAAGCAAAGTTAACATAGTTATGCAACCAAAAACCTACGAAGCCTACATACATACATATACTGAACATGGTTAACTGAGCTAACTAGGTGCTTCACATATATAAATCTCCAACCTGCACAACAAATTATTAAGTGGCTTTAACTAACGCAAGGGTAAGTAAAACACCAGAAGCATATTTCAGTTATCATAACGTCACTATCATTGTTGCTTCTTAAATCTTCTCAGCTAGCAACTTACCACATATGCACTAAAATAGGACTTCAAGTATCGATCGTGCACAGCTTACCCGATTGCTACTGATAAAATGGAAGTAAGTCCGTATGTAAATCTGACTTTTATCTGAAGAAAATATAAATCTGACAATAACTTAATATAAATGTTGGAGAGGACTGAAGCCTTCATACATATACTGAACATGGTTAACAGAGCTAGCTAGGAGCTTCACATATACTGAACATGGTTAACAGAGCTAGCTAGGAGCTTCACATATATCTTCAGCCTGGACAACAAATAAGTCGCTTTAACAAATGCAGGGGTAAGTAAAACATGAGAAGCTTGTTATCCGGAGAAACCCTAATTCGAAATTGGGTTAACAGAATAGGTTACCGTTTTGTATTCCGATTGCAAGTTTGATCGTCAAATCCGAGTCCAGCACACGCCCATTCGCACACGCGTACGGGAGCGGGCACGGGCTCGGGTTCGGGTGCGGGTGCGGGGTGGTGCGGTGGACCACACCTTATGGTCCCCATTTTTGGTCCATAGCACTCTCTCTAAGGAATTTATAATGGTCTCTACACTTATGTATATAAGCCATTATAATTACTTATACCCTGCAATGTGGGACTATTCCTACATTGTGGGATACTCTACCCTACACCTTAATTATTCATTTATTCCAACAATCCCCCACATGAATGAATAATTCGTTAATTTGTTCTTAGATTAGTGAAATTATGTTGTATCGGTTAAAGTAGCATAATGGCCTTGAACTTTCCTAGTGTTTATCTATTTGACCTACTAGCGAATCAGTAGACTTGTGAATGTCCTTGAACTGTAAGCCTTTTGTATAGGTCAAGATAATAGATAACGCACAACATGATTTCTAAACTTCCTTGGTTCTCTGTTTGTGTTCGTTTTTGCCATGAACACCTGCTTGGTCTCATGAGTGTTTAAAGAATTCGATCTTATAATTCTTTTTGAAGCGGCGCCTTCACACTCACGTAGGTGATTCTATAAAGAGTATCCCGTAATACTCCACTTGGGTCTTTTATAACACCACAGTATAGACATCATTAAAAGTTAAACTTATCCTATTCTCCGACGGGTTGTGCACTGACTTATCATGGGAAAGGTTTGTATTTTAACAGTGCCATTAAGTTTATCTATAAACTTAGTTGTCCCTTTGAACCTAGATCTTGGGATCTCCAGTCAACTAGGTGGGGTTTCCGATTTAGAAAACTTTTAATTCATAGGTCTTAAACCCATTCCCATCGATAAAGTTCGAACTTTCTCTCTTGGCAAGCATTTGGTAAGTGGATCCGCTATGTTATCCTTTGACCTTACATAGTCTATGGTGATAACTCCATTAGAGAGAAGTTGTCTTATGGTTTTATGTCTACAACGAATATGTCGAGACTTACCATTATACAATGCACTATTTGCCCTTCCTATAGCAGATTGACCGTCACAATGTATACATATTGGAGGTACAGGTTTTTCCCAATTTGGAATATCTTCCAGAAAACCCCTAAGCCAATATGCTTCTTCTGCGGCTTTGTCTAGAGCAATGAACTCTGATTTCATTGTCGACCTTGCTATGCAAGTCTGTTTGGATGATTTCCATGAGATTGCTCCATTTCCTAATGTAAACACATATCCACTCGTGGATTTTGTGTCATTTGAGCCAGTTATCCAATTTGCGTCGCTGTAACCTTCCACTGCTGAAGGATAATTTGCATAATGCAAACCAAAGTTCTGTGTATATTTTAGATATCCAAGAACTCTTATTATCGCTTTCCAATGATGTTTACCAGGATTGCTGGTAAATCTACTGAGCTTACTTACAACATATGTGATATCTGGTCTTGTGCAATTCATTACATACATGATACTTCCTAATATGCGAGAATATTCAAGCTGATATATATTGTCACCGGTGTTCTTAACCCAATTTTGGTTCATATCTACTGGCGATTTTGCTATAGTTATATTGTATTGCTTGAATTTTTCAAGTATCTTGGCTATGTAATGTGATTGGGATAATACATATCCCTGTGGTGTTCTTACAATTTTGACACCCAATATTACATCGGCTAGTCCTAGGTCTTTCATATCAAATCTAGAGGACAACATATCTTTTGTTGACATTATTATGGCCTTATTATTGCCTAGGATTAATAAGTCATCAACATAGAGACATACAATGACATATCCAATATGTGTGTATTTTACACAAACACATTTATTTGATTCATTTATACTGAATCCATTTGATAACATAGTTTGATCAAATTTCTCATGCCATTGTTTTGGTGCTTGTTTAAGACCATAAAGTGACTTTACCAACTTACACACTTTGTTTTCATTTTCTGGGCTTACAAACCGTTCAGGTTGCAACACGTATATCTCTTCTTCTAACTCACCATTCAAAAATGCCGTCTTCACATCCATTTGATGTATTTCCAAATTTAGTATAGACCCGATTGCAATAAGCATCCTAACGGATGTTATTCTAGTTACTGGTGAGTAAGTGTCAAAATAATCCAGATCTTCTTTCTGTCTGAATCCTTTAACTACTATACGAGCTTTATACTTATCTATTGAGCCGTCAGCCTTGAGTTTTTTCTTAAATATCCATTTATACCCTAGTGGTTTTGATCCTTTAGGTAGATCCACTAGTTCCCATGTATGGTTTCGTAAAACAGATTCTATTTCACTGTTGACAGCCTCCTTCAAGTATGGAGCTTCAGGAGATGACATTGCTTGTTGGTAAGTAAGAGGTTCATTTTCTATCATATATGCATAGAAATTGGGTCCAAAGGTTTTCGAAGTCCTTTGTCGTTTTCTCCTTATGGGTTCCTCTACCTCGGTTTCAACATTTCTCTTACTCGAGTTTTGATTAACATTATCCTCAGGAGTATCTATTGATCTTCATTGAACAGTTGTTTCAATAGAGGATTTTAGAGGATAGATGTGTTCAAAGAATCTAGCATTTCGAGATTCGATAATGGTGTTCCCATTTATGTCATCGATTTCAGATTTGTATACCAAAAACCAATAAGCAGCACTATTATGAACATATCCTATAAATATGTAATCTATAGTCTTTGGTCCAATTTTGACCTTCTTTGGTTTCGGTATTTCTACTTTGGCAAGACACCCCCACACTCTCAAGTATTTGTAGGATGGTGGCCTGCCTTTCCACAATTCTTGTGGTGATTTAGAAGTCTTCTTTCGAGGCAATTTATTAAGAATATGATTAGCAAAAAAGCATAGCTTCTCCCCATAAGTTATCTGGTAATCTAGAACTAATGAGTAGAGCATTCATTATTTCTTTTAGTGTATGGTTTTTACGTTCTGCTATCCCGTTTGATTGAGTGGAATATGGTGCCGTTGTTTGATGTATAATACCATGTTCGACGCAGAACTCCTCAAAAGGAAATTCATACTCTCCTCCTCTATCACTTCTTAGTGATTTTATCTTTTTATTAAGTTGATTTTCAACATCTGCTTTGTATTGTTTAAATACGTCGAATGCCTCATCCTTGCTTCTAAGGAGACATACATAACAATATCTCGTACAGTCGTCAATAAAGGTAATGAAATACCGTTTTCTTTCTCTAGTTTGATACATTTTTAAATCGCACACATCTGTGTGAATTAAGTCTAGAGGTTCCGTATTCCTTTCAACTTGATGAAAGGAAGTTCTAGTTAGTTTTGATTCGGCACATGTTTCACACTTGTAATTTGAGTCTATGGCAAACTTAGGTATAAATTCTAAGTTTATCATTTTTCGTAAAGTATCAAAGTTAACATGTCCTAATCTATTATGCCATATATTAAATGACTTAACGATATAAATAGAAGGTTCCACTTTATTCATATCTTTTGGTACAATAGTCATTACATTCATTTTGAACAGACTATCACTCACATACCCATTCCCCACATACACTCCATTTTTAGACAATACAAAATTATCAGAAACAAAGACCAACTTGAATCCATTCTTGCTCGGTAGTGATCCTGAGACCAAGTTCTTCCGAATGTCTGGAACGTGGAGCACATCATTCAAAGTGAGTTCTTTTCCAGAAGTCATTTTGAGAACCACTTTTCCCTTGCCTTCAACCTTTGACATGGAGGAGTTTCCCATAAAGAGTTGCTCTTATTGTGTCACAAGCTTGTAGTTGGAGAACATCCACTTGTTAACGCAAATATGTTTTGTGGCACCAGTATCCACAAACCATTCCTTCGTGTTGCCAACCAAGTTGCATTCGGAGATTACAGCAGATAAGTTCATTTCTGAAACATCATCCGAGAGCCTATCACATTCAGTAACATTGGCTTCGCCTTTCTTCTTCTTTGGTCCTTGGACTCAACTGCTTTGTGACCTATCTTTCCGCAATTATGGCAATTTCCTTTGAACTTCTTAGCCTTTTTTGCATTTGGATTATGCTCCCTTTTTCTTTTGTTGTTCTTGTCGGACTCGACCACATTTGCTTTGGCCACCATGGTGTTTGTCGCCTTCTTTTCAGACTTTCTGTTGTCTTCCTCGATTCTGAGACGAACAACCAGATCCTCCATGGACATCTCCTTGCACTTATGTTTCAAGTAGTTTTTGAATTCCTTCCATGATGGAGGTAATTTTTCTATTGCTGCAGCGACTTGGAAAGATTCACTCAATTCCATTTTTTCATCATGAATTTCATGGATAATGACTTAAAGTTTCTGAATTTGGCTGACTACTGTCCTAGAGTCAACCATTTTGTAATCCAGAAATCTTCCGACAATGAATTTCTTCATGCTGGCGTCTTCAGTCTTATATTTCTTTTCCAGTGCCTGCTAGAGGATCTTTGCGGTTTGAACAGTGCAATATACATTGTACAGGATGTTGTCGAGGCCATTTAGCATATAATTCTTGCAAATGAAGTCTGAACCCTTCCAGGCAGTGAGCGCTTCGACTTTTGTGGCGTCAGGCTCGAGTTCATCTACTTTCGGAGGGTCCTCTTCAAGGTACTTGGCCAGTCCTAGTGTAGTCAAGTAAAAAAGCATTTTCTGTTGCCAACGCTTGAAATCCACACCAATGAATTTCTCTGGCCGTTCCCTATGTAAGAAAGGCACATATTGAGGAACCAAAGTACCGGTCTGAGCGGGAGGTACAGTGGGTGGCAAGGGCTGTTTGTTTGCCGAACTGTTACTGTCTTGAGCCATCATCTGCAAGCAGTCGATTTCAATCAGTAACACATTTATACAAAAGTAGAAATCTGTTTTAAGATTGTTATCCAGAGAAACCCTAATTAATTGGGTTAACAGAAAAGGTTACTGTTTTGTATTCCGATTGCAAGTTTGATTGTCAAATCCGAGTCCAGCACTGTGGTGTTCCCTTAAAACAGATTTTCTCCCCCTACGGCGTGTTGGGTTAGGATGAGCAACTGTTTCCCAAGGTGAAACGGAATCTAGTTCGCAAAGCTGCGCTGGCGATGCGAACAGCGACGAACTCAAGAGAAGATTTTAAGAACAATTATGTGGGAGAAGGAAGAAGATGGTCAGAGATTTTGATTTTCGGTGAAGAAAACGGTTCTGACTCAATCTATTTATATCTTTTGCGGGTGACGATTTGGTTCAAACGGACGCTTCGTTTGGAAAGGTAGCGACCTGTTTCTAAACGTTGCAACCCGTTCGAATTCGTATCCGCTAGCAAGAAGATGACCATTAAGCCCAGCAAAAATATGATTTCGACCCGTTAATCACAATGCACAATGAACATTACAAAGTGCTAAGTGCCTAAAGACGCCTCAAACGCCCATTCGCGCACGCGTACGGAAGCGGGCTCGGGTACGGGTACGGGTGCGGGTGCGGGGTGGTGTGGTGCACCACCCCTTTTGGTCCCCATTGTTGGTCCATAGCACTCTCTTTAAGGAATTTATAATTGTCTCTACACTTATGTATGTAAGCCATTATAATTATTTATACCCTACAATGTGGGACTACTCCTACATTGTGGGATACTCTACCCTACACCTTCATTATTCATTTATTCCAACAAAGCACATTTCATTTATCATAACGTCACTATCTTTTTCTTTGTTGCTTCTTTAATTTTCTCATCCGTATATGCACTTACCATATATGCACTAAAGTAGGACGTGAAGAGTATGTATCGTGCACAGCTGATCACACAACTTCTACTGATAAAACGGAACCAGGACAAAGAATTTCTATATATAAATCTGACATTTCTTTTTTTTCATTTTGATGAAAATATAAATCTGACAATAACTTAATATAAATGTTGGAGAGAACTAAAGATGTTCAAGGCTCATCCAAAACTGATTTATTTGAACATTTTATTTATGTTGCAACCTACATACTACATCGAAAATTTGAAACACCCTTTTCCTTCATTTCGATCCACCAAATCCATCAATAATACTGACATGAGCAAATAACAGTCAGCTATTAGACTGATGAATTATAACTGGATGGTTAGGTTCAAACATAGCATGATATTAGAGAACAACATGAGCTTATTCAGTTATTTGATTCTTCATGGCATGGTAAGCTTGATATCATAGAACAGATTTCAAAGCTGCATTCTCTTCCGCTCTTCAATCAATGTTCTCATGTGTTCGATTCAATGCCAGTCTTACATCACAAAATTTAATTGCTATTTGGAACCCATCATATGTACTAGGAATTAATACAAAAAATAAATGGTTGAGATGATCTTAGAAGGAATCTGCAGAATTGATGCCCTGACTGCTTATGGAGTTTATTGAAAATATGACAAAAAGTGATGAGAGTGCAAATATAGACATGAGAGCCCTTTATTCAAGACACAAGTTTGCTCTTAAGGTAGCCTAATTGATTACAGATACTAGCATCACACACATGCGAACAATTAAATGATAAACGATACTGATTTACACAATAACAATCTTAAAAGTTGAAAAGTGCATAACATACAATTCAACATGGCTGTGAACAAATAGCCTTCCACGCAATTCTATTTTTATCCCTTTAGCAAATCAACTGAATTTTGCTTGGAATCTGTCATTCGATGCAAACCGGGAGCAACGGCAGCATGTACCTTAAGCTTGGCCCAATTATCAAAACTAGATTGAAGTGATATCTGCAATACTCCTCAAGCTTGGCCCAAAAATTGTTTACACAAAGGGTGGATAAGGGTCATCAATAAAAAACTGGTTGAAGTGGGACCTGGAGTTATCATCCTCCCACCATTCTTTTTCTCCCCCTGTTGTTCTAAGTTTAGGGGTTGTTTCAACTTCAAAAGGGAGTGAATTTAATAAAGGAAAATTCACAATATTAGGCCTGTTTTGTAGATTATTACATGATTAGCCATGTTTCAGAAATATACTGGCGCCTTTTGAAAACTCGCTTTTGTGCGCCTTTTCAAAACTCGCCTGTGTATTTGGGGTAATTTCCAAACTATATAAGTACTCACTAGCCTTCTCATAATTCTGATTCATACTCAACCACATCTTCTCATCTCCATATATTTTCAAACATGGCTAATCAAACAATGGTTGAGCAAGAGGTTAACTTTTGTCCAGTTTGCCGGCACTATGGATATATGGTTGAAGTTGTCGTATCTGATGATGACAAAAGCATTGGTCGTCGAAGTCTTCTTTGTCCCAATTATCCCCACGGATGCAATTTTTCATAATGGATTGACGAACCGTTTAGTTGGAGCAAGAAAATAGACGTTCAAAAAACGCGTTGAGGACTTGCAATTTAAACCAAACCAGTAGTGTTTCTATTATCCATCGTCATTGTAAGTGTCTGAAGTTTAGCTTGAATTATTGTATTATCCGTTGTCGTTGTACGCTTCTAAAGTTTAGTTTGAATTATTATTTGTGTGTTTGTAGGAGTTGGAAGATTAATACAAAGTATTGTATATTTGTGTTATTCTAATGAAATATTTTATGTTTCTGAAGTCTGAATTAAAGTTTTGTATGTTTGCAGGTTCATACACTATACATTTTGACATAAAGATGAATTGACAACTAGTTACCACAAATTAAAGTTAGGTCAGTTTGTTTATGTATAGTACGATCTACCGCAAATCAGGTGATTTGACTAGACATAGGCAAAGTTGATTCTGCTTTTTTTTAAACCTATGACATGGGTATAGTACGATTTGTATGTTTGTGATCAGGATGAGCATAGGACAGTTGATTCTGCTTTTTAAAAAAAAAACGGATGACATGATTAAAGCACTGCCAATTCTGACTTGACAACGACCATACTGAGTTGATTAAAGTTGATATGACAGTGACATATCAAAACCTGGTTTCCCTATTTCATAGGTTTTTAGCGCATTATGTCTCAAACACTTCAAGTCTATCTTCTAATAAACTCAAGAAAAATATACTCACTCAACAATGGCGCCTACCTTTATCACTGCACTATGCTACTTCGACGGTGAATTGATTATGGATGAGCGCCAAAATGGAAGTTATGTGGGAGGATTCTGCAAACCAGGGAGCCTTCGAAGGCATTGCTCGCTTGATGGTATGAAAGAAACAGTCTTCCAAACAACCAAAATTAACCCTCTCGAGTATGATATCGAGTTGTCGGTTAACTGGCCTACTGAATCGAGGACGAGAACCATAGCACTTTTAGAAGATGCAGATGTACAAGTACTGTTTTCTACTGTTAAGAAATCGATTTAGTTGTTTGTTGGAAAAACAGCAAAAGAAATCGTGGAAGATGTCATGGAAGAAATAATCACACCTCCTATAGCGAGTAGCGGTTTCTGTTATTTCACAGAAATGTTGCAAACTCATGATCCATCAGGCATCTTTAGTTCTCCCTTGTACACAAATCCGTATTTTCCACCAAATGTAGATGAGCAGCAACAACAACAACAAGAAGAACATCAAACAGATCAGTCAGAACTGTTAGATATGAGCCAAAGGTATGTGTTATTGATCAATTTATTTTTATAAATACTAACTGGAATGTAAGATTTAACTAAAATACATTTATTAACGGATTGACTATAGAACCCGAAGAAGACTAAGGTGCAGATCCTTCACAACAGGCCGAACATATTGACAGCATGGCGGTTGCCGCGACAACTGTTGATGATACATATTGGACCGAAGTAAACAACGAACCAATGGACTATGATTTTCCAAACATAGTATATCCCGAAGAAGATGGTGAAGAAGTTCAAATGGAAGTACCCATGGATGATGATCTCTGCACGGCGCAAATGATGGCCAGATCTGTAGTGGCTAATCTCCAGTTTTCTGGAGAAAAATTCTCGGCTGCCTACGTACAAAATGATTTTGTTGTTGGGATGGTATTCCAAAGCAAGGAACAATTTCTCCACCAACTTACGGAATGGTCTATTCTGCACGGTATTTCATGCAAGCCAATCAAGTAGAATAAAACAATATACACCGTTGTATGTAATGTTGATGTTACTTGTCCATGGCGGATACATGCTATTGTGTCGAAGAGATCACAAACTGGATGGTGGAAAATCAGAAAGTTGCCTCACGAACATAACTATGTCAACCCGACGATTAATACAAACCACAAGCAAGCCACTTCTTCGTTTCTTGTTCCCAAAATCATGGCTTTTGTGAAGGCCAATTTGGAAATCTCAGTTGGGATGGTGCAAGTGCTTGTCGACGAGCAACTCTTAGTCAAAATCAGTTACATGAAAGCTTGGAAAACGCTGAATAAAGCTTTGGAAAAAATACACGGTTACTGGGCCGAATCGTATTCGTATTTGCCTCAGTATTTCGCGGAAATAAAAAGACGCAATCCAGGTTCAGTAGGACATATAGTACATGATGATTATGGGATATTTGACTGTGCTTTCTGGGCATTTGGTCCTTCCATTGCAGGTTTTGTACACTGTCGTCCAGTGCTCTCTATTGACGGGACATATTTGTACGGTAAGTACAAAGGAATACTGCTAGTTGCTACCGCTGTAGATGCGGACGACTGCCTTTTCCCATTAGCTTATGCGGTTGGCAAATACGAATCGTATGATAGTTGGGCCTGGTTCCTTTCATGCATGCTTGAGTTCATTTATAGTGTATGAAATAGACATATTACATTCATATCTGACAGAATGAAAGGGATTCCAAGCGCTTTTGCAGGATAGATGGAGAGAACCGCACAAACACAGGTTCTGTGTAAGGCATCTGAATACAAATTTTCAAGCTGCAGGTCATCGAGACAAGCGACTTGTAGGCTTGTTTTACTTTGCTGCATGTGCTTCAGAAGTGGTTGAATACACTAAACTTAGAGAAAAAATCAAGGCAATTAAGCCGGAGACACATACTTGGATTAAAAGAAGCCTAGGGAATTGTGAAGAAAACTGGGCTCTTTGCAAAGATGATGGTGACCGCTTCCATATTATGACGACCAACGCATCTGAAAGTTTTAGTGGTGTACTAAAAGGCGCCAGATCCTTGCCTATAAGGACGTTAGTTGCAATAACATTCTTTCGATCAGTCAAGTATTTCTATAAGAGACGAGAAAAAGGGGAGGGTCTGAATTCGAAACGTACTCCAAAATGGGAAGCTAAAATTGAAGCTCGGACTAGTGACGCACAACGTTGTAGGCTTGTTCAATTTGACCGATATAAATGGCAAGTGATTAACAGTTACAGCGATGAATACGATGTTGTGATGGACAGTTCTGATGTCACATGTACATGCAGAATCCCACTTCTGCAGAAGATACCTTATGTCATGTGATGGCGGCTTGTTCAACACAGGATTTTGGTAGTAATAGAGCACATCACGATTTTGCTTCTGAATGGCACTCCGTCCAAAGTTATAGAGCTACATACGACCCAGAGTATAATCCTATACACGATAAGAAATATTAGGACCCGTACAACAATCCACGAATATTGGCTCCGCCTATCAGAAGACTAGCCGGACAACCCAAATCAACGAGGTTCAAAAATGTTATGGACGAGCATCAAACACCCAAAACAAACAAGTGCAGCAAATGTGGATCGTAGGGACATAACCGAAAGCGGTGCACTTCAGTAGCCTAAAATGGAGACGTATGTCTGTTGATGCGATGTTAGTGTGTGTGGTATTTCATGTATTTGTATTTGTTATGTTTCGAACCTATCTGTCCTTAACCGGACTATGTATCTCTCTTGTATTTGAATATTAGAATTCGGTATTTGTTTTATGTTGTTAGGTTACACTATAAATAATATTTAATTGTCATGGTAGTTCGCAATTTAACGTTTACAACTTCATTCGAATATATAAGAATCGTTATACGTCGGATTTCATTGAAACACAAAACATTCGAATCTATAAACCTATATTCTAGTAATGAAACAGAAAAATTGGAATTTCATATTATAGATATTGAGTTATGTCCAAATCAAATTTCAAGAAAGTCGCTATTGAATTAAAAAAAAATATACGGGCGAGTTTTGGAAAGGCGCCTTTGTGCGAGTTTTGAAAATTCGCCTTCGTTAACTGCAAACAGGTCTATATTTATAATTATTTTTGAAACATGGCTAATCATGTAATAATCCTACAAAACAAGACTATATGAATTATCCTTTAATAAAGGACAGCGTTCAACATACAATTTTTTGAGTTGTGGAAAAGCCATGGTACGGGTGGATATTTTTTCCAATTTATACATCTTGTACAACCATAATAACTGCAGCGAAGGAAAAGTCAAAAGCTGTGTGTCCACATCATTATTAATTGCAATTTTCATACTCTCACAGTTAATGGATAAATATTTGAGAGACGGAAGATAAGTAATCCATATTATATCCTCTAGACATGGACAGTTGGTAATATCTATTGATCGTAGCTCAGCAAATAATATTTGTGGTGATATATCTTTCCAACTTATCCTTTTTAATCCCTAGAGACTAGCTAACGAAAGAATCTCCAAATTTAACGAAGCAAAATCCTGATTAGAATCTTTTTTATCAGTAACTACTTCCATTAACCCACTATCGCAATTTCTGAAACACAATGTCATTAACCTATGTGGGTCTCTTATCACTGCTAAAAGATGGAAGGTTGTGCTAACCAAACCTTCTACCCAAAGATCATCTAGAGGTAATTCAGATAATAACATAAGCTTACTCAATTCCTCTTCACTTCCAACACTTGTTCCAAAGCATAACAAATTTTTCTGTATGCTCTTCAACTCTTCAACATCAACTGACAAACACTTCGAAGTATCAATTGCATGGAACATGTCCAATACCAGCAGCTCTGCTAGCTCAAAAAACACTCCTCTTAGTGTATTTGTTATATGGATATATCTTAATATCAAATACCTTAGACTCTTTAGATTTCCTAGATTTATAGGAAGGTTTGTGATTTTATTCCATGATAAGTTCAAGCGTCGAAGCTTTGTTAAGTCACATATTGATTCAAGAATGCCCACCAAGGAATTATTTGACAAATCTAAATGGGTTAAATAGTGAAAGTTACTGAAACAAGATTTACCCGTGAGTGTGTTATTCCCAAGTAGCAGTGTTAAGAGAGAGGGGCAAATAGGAATACCAGAAGGCGGCTCTTTTATCTGGTTATCCATAAGTGAAATGCATTCAGCCTCTTTCCATTTTTCTTTCACATTAGTTGTCTTTTGCATCTGAAGCCCAGCTTTTACCATCCATTTGTTTTCATTTTGACCACAGTTGGAAACTAACCATAATGCCAAATCCCTTAAAACATCATGCATTCTTGCATGGTCATCACAAGGACCTATCGCAACACGCTCCAACAAACATGCATCTTGAAGTCTTTTGATTAAAGTGTGACCAAGCTGATAAGCATCACGTTTACTTTCAAAATTGTCAATCAAATCAACGCCCATCCAAAACTCTGTCATCTCCCTTGGATCAATAATATTATCTTCAGGCCACATTGAAATGGTAAGGAAACGCTTTTTTAATTGTTCAGTAGCTAAGTTCTCGTAACTAATTTTCAAAACAAACAACAGTTTTTCTTCTACACCCAAATCGCTATATCCTTCTGAATTCTTCAATAGATTAACATTACGTTTCCAGTCTTCTACATTTAACATTGTGTACATGGCACAACCAGTAGTTATTAGAGCAAGCGGCAAGCCTTTACATTCTTTAGCAATATCTTCAACAAGTTTTGGTATAGCAGAATGAGACTAAATGACTTCCTCGCCGACCTTTTGTTTAAAAAGAATTAATGATTGTGTTGGATCTAAACATTTTACCTCGATTTGTTACCACAAACTGCCATGGATCTAGTAGTAAAAATCACAATACGTTTTTTACCGTAATGATAAGCTTCATTAGGATTAATTGGAACTCCAACTTTATGTGAATCCACATCTTTCAATAAATCATCTATGAGCAACAAGAAATTCTTGTTTTTTAGACACTTATTAATTATATTAGCTTGTGACAGAACATTATTATCCTCTTTTACTCCAAGCTTCTTAACTATTTCGCTTTGAACTTGGGGAATATTACTTTGTTCCCCGGATGCCACTGTCCAAATGACGGTGTCAAACATGGAAGAAGTTCCAACAAAATGATTGTGAATCTTCGAAAGCAGTGTTGTTTTTCCAACTCCTCCAAGTCCTCATATGCCGATAACATTTTCATTTGATCTTTCATCTTCAATGAACTTACATGACACCGCAAAATACTGATCTTGTGATTCCACTACTACATATGGCATCAGTACGGTAGTGTTGGAAGTATCACAATCCACCATCTCTGCATTTTGAAACAAAGATACTAGTACCAATAATTCATCCACCTCTTTAATCATGTCATCATAGCTGTGACCTAGCTTATGCTTCACGCAAATCGAACAAATGCAAGATCCTGTCTCTTGAGCTTTGTTTATTGAAGTATCCACTCTATCCAACATTTCAATAACTTGACTTTGCCAAATAATAACTTCATTAGTAGGCCTTTTGTATCTTCTTTCACCTTCACTGATTATTCTAATGATGTCGTTTTTTTTAGGATTTAACACCTCTTTTTTCTTTTGCAGAGTTCGCACATAGTTGGAAGTAGAGACTACATATTTTATATGGCGCTCTGCCTTATCCAAGAACCTATTGACAACAGGAGCAACATATGTATCTGGATTCATGGCTAGATTAATTTTGATTGCAGAAAAGAAGAAGTGTTCGCTACAACGGAATTTCTATTAAATTAGAAAACCGTCGCACAAATATCGAAATAACCGCAAGTGCACGGCGTACTATTGTAATACGTAGTGAGTGCGAGTCGATCCACAGGGAAAGAAGTAATTTCAATTTTATTCACTCAAATTAAACCAAAATTTGAATTGTTCTAACTAATAAAAACTAATGAACTAGAAACGAAGTTGAGAGCTAAAAATGAAATTAGAGAGTAATTTAGAGGTAAATCCACTCTCACCTTTATGTAAGTTGTCAAACATACAATGTATGATCTCAACAAGTGATATAAATGCAATATTTACACCACTTATGATTCTCATGAAAATGAAACTAAAGCAAAACTATTCTAAGTATGGTCTATGAACTATTGGCTAGCACTATAGACCATCAAATTTTGTTCATACTTTCATTTCAAAATCAATAATCACTTAGCAAATATTGATGTAACTTGCGTTTATATTGAATAAGCATAGATCATTTGCAAATGCAACATGACCTATCAAACCCAATTGTATAAACTTACATCCATATTCACTAACATTAAGCACATATTAAAGATCACAAATCATACACTTGTTGAACTTACACAAAGTTAGAGAGCATCATTACCCCTAAATCAAGGGATTAGCCACTCATATGTGTTGTCATATCAACACATGTAAGTTTCAACATTAGAAAATTAAGCAAAATGAAAGAAAACTAAGTAGAACAAGAAGAAAACTAAACTAAGAACATAAAGTAAATCTAGGCTATGAACATAAAGTAAATGAACATGAATGTAAATCTAAGCTATGAACATGAATGTAAATAAATCTAAACTATGAACATGAAAGTAAAGCATAGAAATTAAAAGAGACATAAGATAGACATAAAAGAGATAGGCTTGGAAGCCATTTTTTATTTATTTGATCACTTACACTTTCATATGCTAAAAAGGAGATACCAAATACATGAAACAAAGGGGTATATATAAATGATCTAAAACCCTAAAACCCTAATCACTTTTCTTGGGAATTCCCCAAAATGGCCCTTCATGAAGCTTCTAATTGATCTTAGCCACTAATATGTCATGTAGAATGCATGAGGCCTTTTGTCCATTCAATAATATGAAGCAAGTGGGCTAGTTGAAAGATGGGCCCTCCACTATCCATAAGATGTATTAATTCTTTGCCTTCTCTTGTGTATGCACATGCTTTCCTTCATCTCTTCATGTGTATGGATCATTTTAGCTCCTAAATTCCTACGAGAGTAAATAACAAGGAACAAGTAAAAGATTTCACAAATTAAAACATGCACAAGTGACCCCCTTTTTTCCCAAAATAAGTGATGATTTTGAAAATCTTTAAAACATGGTTTGATCACATAAAATACCCAAGAATGTTCATTTATTAAACTAAACAAGAGTAAATATGTGAATATAAATGTGCAATTTTTGTGCACATCAAATACCCCCACACTTACTTTTTATTCGTCCTCGAATAAAGTAAAGAAACTAAGATAAATCCACTTTCGTAGGGAGAACGATTGCAGTGAGCGTATGCAACAAGCCGTTAAACCTCTGGGTGTCCCCAGTTGGACGAGTGTTGTCTCGTGAGGGTTTTCAGCGGATACTACCCACAAAATCCAAAAGTTAAATGCAAAAAAATATGTGCAAGATTAGAAAACATGTACAAGATGAATGCAAGATTATTTACAAATGGGTAATTTACTTTTAAATTTTACACGAAGGAGTTAACACAAGTTTGGGTCGTCACTATGAAATTTAAGTCCGTTACTAATCAAAACTTCAAGCAAAAGTCAGTTATCGTTACAAACTCCTCTAGCTTGGCCAGTTGTTTTGGTAAAAACATAGTGCAAATATGAAATGAATTCTGTAATCGATATCAACAATCATAAGATGGCATCTTTAATTACTTTTGGTTAGCAAGTTAGGTCAAATAAGTGAAGAGTGTGCTTGGATTTCAAGTGCTAACTCTCCCTTTATTACAAAATATTTACATTATTATTATTTACAAATACTTAGGTATACCACCCCTACACTGCACTACGACTTACGTGAGGGTCAGTAATCCTAAGGTGTCCAACTCATAAAATGAGACCAAGATATACCGACGCTGACTTTGTCAACAAGGCGTCGGATAGAGCTTGGCGGGTTTGCACACCAACGCCAGATGTACCAGCAATGTTGGATACCCTTGGATTATTATATATATATATATTCTTTTGTTTTTTTTTCGTTTTTTTTAAGAGAGAGAGTTTAGCGAGAATATCTTAGCACAACTTCACTTAAACGATCTAAAATGTTAACGTAAGTAATCTTAATTAACCATTCATTTAATCGGATTACAATTTAGAAAAATATTTCATACTCATCACCTACGAATCTCCCTATAAACCAGTTACACCAAATTTGTTCATATTTCAAACTTTTCTTTTGTTATCCATTAAGAGAAGTAAATTCCAAATATTTTAATCGTACGACCAAAACCGTATGCTAAATTCATCATGTCATATATTAAAAGTAAATAAAAATGCAAAACACTTTTTTTTTAACAAAGAAAAAGGGGAACTTTACAACTTTAGACAATGAAAATGAGACTCCCCCCCACACTTAAATTTTGACTGTGTCCCCATAGTCAATGCATGACACAATGAGTGAACAGAAGAGAAATATTTACATATTTACAAAGGAGGGTTAACTTAACTTTCCTACTTGACGTAGCATGGCTCATGAAGAATCATGAGCTCCTCCTCTCGGTCAGTGGGTAATTCCAAGAATGGTTTTAGACGTTGACCGTTGACTTTGAATATGGCTTCATCCCTCGGATTTTCTATTTCGATGGCACCATGTGGAAAAACAGTTCGAACAACATATGGTCTGGTCCATCTGGACTTTAACTTTCCAGGGAATAAATGAAGTCGTGAGTCATATAATAGAACTTTTTGGTGTGGCAAAAACGTTTTTCTAAGGATTGAGTTGTCGTGAAAAACTTTGGTTCTTTCCTTGTAAATTTTCGCATTTTCATAAGCGTCATTCCTAAGTTCTTCTAATTCGTTGAGTTGCAATTTTCGGTTTTCGCCAGCTTGTTCAAGATCAAGGTATAAGTTTTTTATTGCCCAAAGTGCTTTATGTTCAATTTCAACAGGTAAATGACAGGCTTTACCGTAGACTAATCGGAAAGGGGACATTCCAAGATTAGTTTTAAAAGCAGTACGGTAAGCCCAAAGCGCGTCGATCAATTTCTATGACCAATCCTTTCGGTTTTTATTTACAGTTTTCTCCAGAATCTGTTTTATTTGACGATTCGACACTTCGACTTGACCACACGTTTGCGGATGATAAGGAGTGGATAACTTGTGGGTTATCGAGTATTTTTTCATTAAGGATTCAAAAGATCGATTACAGAAATGTGTTCCATTGTCGCTTATTATCGTGCGAGGTGTGCCAAACCTCGAAAAGATGTTTTCTTTTAGGAATTTCACGACAATTTTATGATCATTTGTTTTACATGGAACGGCTTCGACCCATTTCGAAACATAATCAACAGCAAGAAGAATGTACAAGTTTCCGAAAGAGTTTGGGAATGGTCCCATAAAGTCAATACCCCAAATGTCGAAGATTTCGATCGTAAGGATGGGGTTCAAAGGCATCATATTTCGTCGAGAAATCTTTCCTAGCATTTGGCAACGACTACAAGTTTTACAGAATTCGAATGCGTCCTTAAAGAGAGTGGGCCAATAAAAACCACATTGAAGCACCTTTTCGGCGGTTTTCCTAGGACCAAAATGTCCACCGCAGGCATGATCATGGCAGAATGAGAGAACACTCCTAATTTCGCTATCAGGAATGCATCGACGAATGATTTGGTCCGGACAATACTTAAACAGGTATGGGTCGTCCCAGTAGAAGTATTTCACTTGGGACAGAAATTTGTATTTATCTTGTTTGGACCAAAAAGAGGGAGTTTCCTTAGTGACTAGATAGTTCACTATGTCGGCGAACCAAGGGTCAATTGAAACAGAAAGGAGTTGTTCGTCGGGAAAGTTTTCGTTGATCGGCAAAGAAGATGGTGCGTTCGGAAGACGAGACAAGTGATCAGCTATAACGTTGTCGGATCCCTTTTTGTCTTTGATTGTAAGGTCGAATTCCTGGAGTAAAAGTATCCATCGAATTAAGCGTGACTTAGCGTCCTTTTTAGCAAAAAGGTGTCGAAGAGCAGAATGGTCAGTGTAGACCGTGATGTGAGAACCAATCAAGTAAGATCGAAACTTCTCAAGTGCAAAAACGACAGCTAAAAGTTCTTTTTCGGTGGTCGTATAATTGAGTTGAGCGTCATTTAAGGTCATACTCGCATAGTAAATTACGTGAAGGATTTTGTTGATGCGTTGTCCTAAGACAGCACCAACCGCGAAGTTAGAAGCGTCACACATGATTTCAAAAGGTAGTTCCCAGTTGGGAGAACAGATTATCGGGGCTGAAATGAGTTCGTTTTTCAGACGTTCAAAAGAGGCAACACATTCAGCGTTAAAGTCAAATGGGATGTCCTTTCCTAGAAGAGTAGTTAAAGGACGGGCGATTTTGCTAAAATCTTTCACAAAGCGTCGGTAAAATCCAGCATGCCCTAGAAATGAACGAATGTCCTTAACGCATTTTGGAATGGGTAGTTTTGAAATAACGTCAACTATTGCTTTATCTACCTTAATTCCATTATTTGAAATTATGTGTCCAAGGACAATGCCTTGTTTGACCATAAAGTGACATTTTTCCCAATTCAACGTTAAGTGTTTTTCTTTACATCGATTCAAAACAAGTTCAAGATGATGTAAGCAAGAGGAAAAAGAATCACCAAAGATCGAAAAATCATCCATAAAAACTTCAAGAAAGCGTTCGATCATATCGGAAAAAATGCCTACCATACATCGTTGGAAAGTTGCAGGAGCGTTGCAAAGTCCGAAAGGCATACGTCGATAAGCGAAGGTACCGAATGGACATGTGAAAGTCGTTTTCTCTTGATCTTCTGGAGCGATTGGAATTTGGTTATAGCCAGAATAGCCATCAAGAAAGCAATAGAATTCATGACCGGCTAAACGTTCAAGCATTTGATCGATGAAAGGAAGAGGAAAGTGGTCTTTACGTGTTGCAGCATTCAATTTTCGATAATCAATGCAAACACACCAACCCGTTTGAGTCCGAGTAGGAAGAAGTTCGTTTTGTTCATTTGCAACGACGGTAAGTCCGGACTTTTTAGGAACAACGTGAATGGGGCTGACCCATAAGCTATCAGAAATAGGGTAAATGATACCGTTGTCAAGAAGTTTAAGAATTTCTTCGCGAACTACCTCTTTCATCTTAGGGTTAAGCCTACGTTGCGCTTCGCGAGTGGGTTTGGCTTCGTCGGTTAAGTGAATTCGATGTTGAACGATTGCGGGGCTAATTTCCTTGATGTCAGAAATGGACCAACCGATTGCGTCTTTGTTTTTAGAAAGAGTTGAAAGAAGAGAAAGTTCCTGATCACGAGTTAAATTTGAAGAAATTATGACAGGGCAAGTATCATTATCACCTAAGTAAATGTACTTAAGGTGATCGGGAAGAGGTTTAAGATCCAACTTTGGTGGTTTCTCGATCAAAGAACGTGGTTGAGATTCAGGCTCAACTGAAAGTGATTCAAATGGAAGCGTGTATTCAACTTCGTTAGGAGCGTCATGGAACAATTTGTCGTACTCAGCCTCACACTCATCATTAAGGTCAATCGATTCGTTTTCGGAATTTTTGTGAATGGCATTAACTTCCAAGGTTTGGTCACACGATTTATTCGAATGACTTTCAAGATTGAAAATGTTAAGATCTAGAGTCATGTTTCCAAAAGAGATTTTCATTGAACCGTTGCGACAATTTATTAAAGCATTTGAAGTAGCCAAAAAGGGTCGACCTAAGATCAATGGAATTTGACTCATTGGATTGTTGACAGGTTGAGTTTCCAGAACAATGAAATCGACAGGGAATATGAATTGACCAACTTTGATGAGTACGTCCTCGATTTCCCCGATGGGTTTCTTAATTGAACGATCAGCAAATTGAAGAGTTATTTTCGTTGGCTTAAGTTCACCCAAACCAAGTTGTTGGTAAACGGAATATGGAATCAAATTGACACTTGCACCCAAATCTACTAAGCATTTGTTAATTGTTTTATCTCCTATTGTGCACGAGATAGTAGGGCATCCAGGATCTTTGTATTTAACGGGGATCGATTGGGTCAAGACTTCGCTAAGTCCGGCGGCTAGGAAGACTTTCTTGGGTACATGAGTGTGTCGTTTTTGGGTACACAAGTCTTTGAGAAATTTAGCGTATGTGGGGACTTGTTGAATGATGTCAAGAAGAGGGATGTTAACTTTCACTTGTTTGAAAATTTCCAACATCTTTTCCATTTGGTCGGAGTATTTCTTTGGTCGAAGACGATGAGGAAATGGAATACGCAACTCAGTAGGTCGGTCTACTTGAGTTGGAGAAGAAGTAGACTCGGAATTTGGATCAAGATCATTTGTGGTTTTAGAAGGGTCGAGAGGAAGATCCAGTACATTATTTGGGTTTTCAATTTGATTATCGATTTTCTTACCGGATCGTAAAGTCGTGACAGCATTCAACTGAGTTACATTGCTATCCTGAATGACATGAGCTTGGTTTTGATTTGGATTCTGGATCTTGGGGTTTGGAATGGGTTGACTCGGGAAAGTGCCTCTTTCCCGTTCACTTACGGACGTGGCTAACTGACTCATTTGCATTTCAAGTTTAGCGATCGATTGACTCGTGTTTTGCATGTACGAAGTCAATAAATTTTGCAAATTGTTATTTGATTGGAGATTTTGAGTCGTTGCTTTAGTCAATGTTTCGAGACTTTTCTCAAGTGAAGTCAGTCGTTTTTCGTCTTGGGGAACAAAAGATTGTTGCGCTTGATTTTGAGAAGGCGGCGCAAAATTTTGGAATTGATTTTGTTGAAAGGGGGGATTCGAAGGATTATTCGTAAATGGTTGGAATGAGGGTCGAACCAAATTCGAATTTGGGTTGTTTTGGGTCCACGAGAAGTTAGGATGATTTCTCCAACCAGGATTATACGTTGGAGAGAATGGGTCGTTCCTAACTTTGTTGAAAGCGTTGAGTTGTTCTAACGAGTGTGGGCATTGATCAGCAATATGGGTCGGATCGTTACATTTGAAACACGAGGGTTGAGAAGTTTGAGCTTGATTCATTTGATTTGATGAAAGGACATTATCGAATTTGGTTAACATCGCGTCGATTTTTGCTTCTAAAGCTGATGAAGATCCTATCGAATGAGCGTTTGATCGGGAATAAATCGATTTCTCGTTGGATCGTTCCCATTGAGCTGATTTTTCGGCCAAGTTCTCAAGAAATTGCCAAGCGGCATCGTGATTTTGGGCTAGAAAGTTTCCTTGGCACATCGATTCGAGCATGGTTCGAGAGTTATTTTCGAGTCCATCGTATAAAATTTGGCAAAGAGTCCATTTTTCGAAGTTGTGATGTGGACATTTGACTAGAAGTTCTTTAAATCTTTCGAAATATTTTGCAAAGGATTCTCCTCCAAATTGATGAAAATTGACGATTTCGTTTCGAATTTTGGATGTTTTTTCCAAGGGGTAAAATTTCTTTAGAAAAACTTTCACAAATTCATCCCACGTTCCAATCGTATTTGAGGGCAAGCTATACAACCATTTTTCGGCATAATCGGTAAGTGCAAATGGAATTAACCTAAGTTTGATTCCATCGTCACTCAGTTGTTGAAATTTCATGGTTGCACAAACTTGTTCAAATTTGGTTAAGAAAATGTAGGGGCCATCACGTTCAAAATTGCCGAATTTTGGAAGAGTATTTATGTGATTTGAATGAATTTCAAAGTGATTACCCGTTGGGGCGGGCAATATGATGCAAGAAGGAATAGAAACTCGATCGGGGAAGATTCTATCCATAAGAGTTCGAGGGGGGTTTTCTTCACCCATGGTTGAAGGGATGTTTGTTCGAACTAAACGATTAGTGGAAGGGTCACGTGTCCAACGATTCGTATTGGTGTCGAGAGTCCAAATACTCATGCACTAGCGAGAAGAATAAGAGAAGAAAAGAAAGAACAAATTTGAGAAGAGAATAGAAGTGAGTTTTTTTTTCTTTACAAAAGGAGAGTTGTTTTGATTTTTTTTTTTTTTAATAAGAGAGAAAACAATTTGATTTACAAATGAAGATGAATTCTTTTTTTGGATTTTTGATTTTTTCTATTTTTTTTTATGTATGCATGAATCTAATGCAACTAAATGAATGCAAAGATAACTACAAAATTTTCTGTCCTTAGTGGCTCCTAACCCAAAACTATATAATGATACGTTTGATTAAATTAAACAAAAAATTTCTCGGCCAGTTAACGGACAGGAGTTATCGGTGCACCAGGAATCACCCTAGAAATGCAACCGAAGGTTTAAGTACCTTCAGAAGAACAACCGAAATAATATTTACGAATCACCGTAATATTTATTAGCGGTTATTTCTCTGCCGTAGTCTAGACACCAAGAAATAATTCGTTCAAAATAAATCAACAATCAAAATATAATTAAGCCCTAAATGAGCCCGTGACTCCCTTAAGTCCAACGTCTAACCATTTTATTAGTTAAATTCTACGATGATATGCAATTTTCTGGGCCAAGGAAGGGTAATGAACTCCCCACCTTATGTGAATTGGGGTGTGCCCTTAAGAAAAGAAAATAAAATGAGATGAATGCAAAACAGAAATTAAACGTGTATTAACAATGCAACTACGAATGATTTTAATTTTGTTTATGGATTTTTTTTATGAAAATGCAAGCAAACAACAATGCAAATAAAATAAAATAAAGGGGTTAAAACACGATACCTGAGTGTCTGAATTTATTAGCAATTTTTTTTTTAGCGGCGTTTTTAGCAAGCAAGCGAAGCGATTTAGCAAGTCCAAGCAAAGCAATTTAAGCAAGCTACCCTCTGAATTGTTGCAACCTGAAAAGTGAAGACGATATATAAACAAGAGAAAGACAAGAGATTTTTTTTTAAAGAGAAACTCAAAATGAAACTAAAAACAAAAAGAGTGAAAAACAAAAGAAAGTCAAAATAAAAACAAAAGGCAAAGAAAAAGATTTTTTTTCTTTTTAAATGAAAATTAAAACAAAGTTCATACAAAAACTACTACTACCCAAAATCAAATTGAAAACAAGTAAAAATGAGAAAAGAAAGAACGGTTTTTTTTTAATAGAAAGGCAAATGTTTTTTTTTAATAGAAAAACAAGAAGAAGAAGAAAAATAAAAATTAACTAAGAAGAAATAAACAAGAAAAAGAGGCGGCCCAAAAATCCACAGCAAGCCCACAAGTCCAAAACTAAGACGCGTATAAGATTAGAACTAGAACCAGCCTTCTCAAACCCAAATATTACCCAAATAAAACATGGTAACTTAAAAAAAAAATCGAATTCTCTAGACAAATCAATTTATCCTTTCCCAGTTGAAATAAAACCAAATCCCCTTTTTTTTAATCTTGCTTTCTCTGATTGAAATTCGAAATCAAATAAGTGATAAGCAAAGGGGCGATTGAGGTATTTGCGATTACACTTGGAGCTGGGCTTCAGTTGAGGAGGGAAAAGTGAGGGTGATTCGGGCAACTTTCGAAGTAAGTGATGAACTTGCGTGAATTGCGTTCGAATTGGGGATGGGAATGGGTTTGAGGGTTGCGGACTGAGTGGTTAAATGAAGTGGAGATCGTTGATGGGAGTAATTGCGGTTGCAGGCGGTTGCGAGAGAGAGTGGTAGTTGGCAGCTGAGAACGAGTTCTTGGTGAAAGTGAAGTTACTGGTGAATTGAGTAGAAAGTGAATTGGAGATGTAGGAGCTGCTGAACTGTTGAGGTGATATGAAGAAGCAGTAGAGTAGTGGAAGAGGACGGTTAACTGCAGTGATGTAGTTGAGGGTGGTGACTTGTATATGCTGTTTTGAGGAGGATATGTTATAGGGAGAAGTGAATGTGTTAGTGTGAAGAGAATGGCAGTGGACTGTTTTTGTTACTGAAGTTTGCAAAGTAGTGAATTTGCTGAGGTGGTAAGGCAGTTTCAGGTATGCGTGGGTTGAATGTTGAGGAGGGAATGTTGATGTTTGTTCTGGGAGTAATTTTGTTTGTGAATTATGATCAGGAAGGGGGTGAAAAGTGGGTGAGGTTGTGTGGTTGTCAGGGTGTCGGATTTGCACACAAGAGAAGATGGTAGCGAAATAACTGGTATTTTGGGGACTGCTTGAGTGCGGCAGATGTAGTTGGGCTGTGGCAATGACAGTTTGACAGATTGAGGAGTGCAAGATGATGGGTGTATGAAACTGTGAATGAGTTTGAATGAAAATGTATAGAAAAATGTATAGTTCTAAAGTGTGTACCTGAAATGGACCAAAACACTGTGAATGAAGCTGTTTGAGGAGAACTTTGATGTGGTGACAGAATGGTTTTTTTTTTTTTTTTTTTTTTTTTTTAAGTATAAAACTACCAGAACCAAATGCTCAGAAGATGAAAATGTGGACACTAATGCTAGCAAAACAAAGATGAATACAGAATGCAAATGTGAACACTTTTTTTTTAGAAAATGAAAAAGGAAAGAGACAACACAAAAATAAAAACAATCACAAAATGAAAGTGAATGCACACATAAACAAACAAAAATAAAAAATGTAAATGAACACAATAAGCGAACAAATAACAAAATGAACAACCTTTTTTTTCTTTTTTTAAATACTAACACAAAACAAGAAAATGAACAAACACATACAAATGAATAACACAAACACAACGATCAAAATGCACAAACACATAGAGCAAAAGTTGAACAAACAACAATTGCAATTGACACACACAACAAATGCACAAGACAAATTAAAACACTAAAGAACAAATGAAACAAATATAAACTAGAAAACAAAGATGCAAGTTCTAAATGCAATTGGAAACTGAATGTGTTTTTTTTTTAAACAAAGGTGGAATGAAATAAGAAACAAACAAACGAATGAACCAAGCGACCACCAACAAAAACACTAGTAATGAAACCTAAACAAAATCAAATTATCTTTCAACACAGCAAAACAATTTAAAGACAGCCCGGCCCAAATGTAAATAGGTCAAACCCAAAAAGCAAATATTAAAATAAAACCGACTGCCCTTGTTCTGTCAAACAACTTCACAACTCCTAAACAAAGACCAAACCGAAATCAAAATAAATTCTCGTACCCTCTCTCTTCCCAAACAAATTGAGGTTTGGGTATTGCGATTTGAGCTGGAGGTGAATTGGTTGGAGCGACTTTGGTCGGAGGGTCGTGGGTTCAATTTGGGAGCTGCTATTGAGTTTGATGACCTTCGGTGTTGCTTTTCAGTTCAAGGCGCGGAGGGCGTTATGGGAGTGGGGGAGCGAGGGGTATGAATGAGAGTATGAATGAAAGTAGAAGTGGTTTTTTTTGTGAATGGAGGATGATAGATGACTGTGGACAGAAGTGCTTGGGAGGATGAGTATTGGTTGAAGTTGTCTGTAGAATGGAGGGTGTGGCAATGGGTCCGGACGGTGGATGTGTTTTGAAAAGGAGTGGTAGTATGTGATAAAAGGTGAAGGCTGTGAAGTCTGTGGCTTTTGGTTTGTGATGGTATTGATTATGATACGTGGTAGTTAGTGGAATATGGAAGTGACACAGGCAGGTGGGAGGATGGTGTGGTGAAGTTTATAGTGGAGTGCACAGAATTCAAACAGAAATCAAGTGTGGTTTACCTGGTGATGCATATAAGCCAAACAGAAACCAAGATGCAAGACTGTATGATGGTCCGGGAAAATGAAATGAACTGTAAACAGAAATGTAGAAATGTTTGTTTTGAATGTAAACTTGAGGCAGAAATGATACTGTAAACAGTAATGTAAAAGAAGAAATAGAAATGGAAAACCCTTGTGAAATGAATTGGCTTGTTTTTAACAGAACTGCACCACTGTTCTAGTGCAAAACTTTGAAACAGAACAAGTGAACACAATTCAACAACTGAAACAGAAACAGGAATACTCAATAACTTGACCAACTGAACACAAACAAAATTCAATGTGGTCTCCGTTTTTTTTTTTTTACAATAACACAAGTTTTATATATATATATATATATATATAAGGAACAACAAATAACAAGAAAACTTAACTCGAAGAATAAAACTAAAATCAAAATCTCTCCCCGGCAACGGCGCCAAAAACTTGTTCGCTACAACGGAATTTCTACTAAATTAGAAAACCGTCGCACAAATATCGAAATAACCGCAAGTGCACGGCGTACTATTGTAATACGTAGTGAGTGCGAGTCGATCCACAGGGAAAGAAGTAATTTCAATTTTATTCACTCAAATTAAACCAAAATTTGAATTGTTCTAACTAATAAAAACTAATGAACTAGAAACGAAGTTGAGAGCTAAAAATGAAATTAGAGAGTAATTTAGAGGTAAATCCACTCTCACCTTTATGTAAGTTGTCAAACATACAATGTATGATCTCAACAAGTGATATAAATGCAATATTTACACCACTTATGATTCTCATTAAAATGAAACTAAAGCAAAACTATTCTAAGTATGGTCTATGAACTATTGGCTAGCACTATAGACCATCAAATTTTGTTCATACTTTCATTTCAAAATCAATAATCACTTAGCAAATATTGATGTAACTTGTGTTTATATTGAATAAGCATAGATCATTTGCAAATGCAACATGACCTATCAAACCCAATTGTATAAACTTACATCCATATTCACTAACATTAAGCACATATTAAAGATCACAAATCATACACTTGTTGAACTTACACAAAGTTAGAGAGCATCATTACCCCTAAATCAAGGGATTAGCCACTCATATGTGTTGTCATATCAACACATGTAAGTTTCAACATTAGAAAATTAAGCAAAATGAAAGAAAACTAAGTAGAACAAGAAGAAAACTAAACTAAGAACATAAAGTAAATCTAGGCTATGAACATAAAGTAAATGAACATGAATGTAAATCTAAGATATGAACATGAATGTAAATAAATCTAAACTATGAACATGAAAGTAAAGCATAGAAATTAAAAGAGACATAAGATAGACATAAAAGAGATAGGCTTGGAAGCCATTTTTTATTTATTTGATCACTTACACTTTCATATGCTAAAAAGGAGATACCAAATACATGAAACAAAGGGGTATATATACATCATCTAAAACCCTAAAACCCTAATCACTTTTCTTGGGAATTCCCCAAAATGGCCCTTCATGAAGCTTCTAATTGATCTTAGCCACTAATATGTCATGTAGAATGCATGAGGCCTTTTGTCCATTCAATAATATGAAGCAAGTGGGCTAGTTGAAAGATGGGCCCTCCACTATCCATAAGATGTATTAATTCTTTGCCTTCTCTTGTGTATGCACATGCTTTCCTTCATCTCTTCATGTGTATGGATCATTTTAGCTCCTAAATTCCTACGAGAGTAAATAACAAGGAACAAGTAAAAGATTTCACAAATTAAAACATGCACAAGTGACCCCCTTTTTTCCCAAAATAAGTGATGATTTTGAAAATCTTTAAAACATGGTTTGATCACATAAAATACCCAAGAATGTTCATTTATTAAACTAAACAAGAGTAAATATGTGAATATAAATGTGCAATTTTTGTGCACATCAAGAAGGGAATTGATCAAACAATGAAAGTTTTTTCTATCAATTACAAAGGGAAGAAGACACGCAAAATAACTAGTGTGCATTCAACCTCATATAATTGTGTCCTATTTCTGTCAACAAATTATTAATTAATTGATATTCTGGACACTAGAAAAAGACAATCAACAATAAATTATGTAGATAATACTCTCCATTACGAGAGATCACTCTTTGTTAACCATGGAATCTGGAGTAGTAAAATAGTACATCATTATAGCTGTAAATGGGACCAAAGCCGGCCATGCAATAATACAAATGCAGGCTCAATATTTTGTCCCTGGTTGGTAGTGGCAATTATATAATGATTATAAATAAGTGTTTTTTACCCAACATAATTTTGGTTGAAGCTAAATAATACACACACATTAAATGCACCGTAATGCATACTACAAGAATCTAAGATCTACTACGTTAGTTCCATATTCATGTATTGTATATTATTCGGTTGGGCCAACAAAAAGGTGCGGGCAGGCACTGATCAGTACTTGGAATGAACGTATTGTGATGCAACTTTAGTTCAATAATACTGTAGACTAAATGTTCATTTAGCATGTCCTCACTTGATATGAAATTTTTCAAATATCGGATGCTATTTCAGAAGCATTTCAACCATACACTAACCATCGGATAAATTCATAAACAAATGATTTGCGATCATTGGAAATATAAGTTAATGTGTATATCATTGGTTTCATCGCCCTACTTTGAGCATGACGCCCATTTCTTTAGTAAAACGGTAGGTGAAGCTTTACCGACCGATGGTGATCATGATGTGACAGGTTTGTCTACATGCATGTATCCCAATCCCATAGTATACGACTATTTTAGTATGCTAATGTTAAAATGATAATGTTAAAATGATACTCACATATTAAGCCCACCCTCTAGATTCTAAATTTCAAAAACAAAATAAAAAATAAAAACTTCCGTCCATATTTTAATTGCAATTCTAGTTTTATGGCGTTCGCACTTGTTTACTCTAAAGAACTATTGGTTAAGATTTAGGCTATGGTTAATGGTCAAATGTAATGAATTACTGTTGCATGGAATAAAACTATAAGGTTTATGATGTACCCAAGCAGACTGAAACAAAAGGAATCTTAAGATTAGTAATGTGTTTGCTTAAATTAGTGATAAAATCACGAACACAAACAGGTAGTAATAAATAATAAGACACTAGAGCAATCCTAACCACAATAATAAAGGACCATTGTCACTTAACCGTTCAAAGGCAACGATCTTTTCCTTTGGCCGTCGCCACCATTCTTCCTCTCCCCTTGTAAACTTCCATACCAATCTTCTTCAACTTCCATTTGTTGAAATTGATGATACGCAAATCACAATTTTGGTCAACAAATAATCTTACATATTTTGTGGAGAGATTTATTGCTAGATTTTATGGAGAGATTTGTTGCTAGATTTTATGGAGAGATATTGGTTGCTATATTTATGAGATAATTAAGGCAAGGATTATTTGGTGTTTATCCAAATAAATTTATGACATATATGAAGATAATTTGGATGCCAAATTTACTTGGGTATGAAGCAATTCACTCTATAAAAAGCCTAGCTAACATCTTCATTAGGTGTGGAAAATTTGTCATTATTCTTCGTTGTCTTTCTCCTCGAATTTTTAGCCATTAGATATTCTCTACCTATTTCTCAATAAGGTTATTGGTTCAAGTTGTAATTGTTTGTAACGATAGTTGAGATCGATTGTAAACAATTTTTATTGGTGAATCAATAAAGAGGGTGGTTGGGTGGATTACCTTTGCTCATATTTGCGATATTTTTGTGGAGTTGTTTATTTTTTCAATCACATTCATCTTCAAGTGATTGGGTGATAAAGATCCTATTTTTATTGGCGTTTTGTCAAACTTCCGCTGTGCTCAAAACCCAACAGTTTGGTATCAGAGCCAGATCATCGCATTGCTTGGAGTGTTTGTTGGATTGAAAATTGGAGATGTTGGAGATGATGATGTTTCCAAAGATGGCTATTTTAAATGGAAAGATTTGGAGTGGAAGTCGAAATGGAGGACATTCTATATCTCAATGATTTGCATGATCCCATTTATGGAGATGGGGTGAAGCCCTCGAATATGGATGAGGGAAAGTGGAAGAAAATGGACAAAAAGGCGATTGCGTTGATTTGCCAATATTTGGATGATTCTGTATTCCATCATGTGGCTTGTTGTGAATCCACGAAGGCATTGTGGCACAAATTAGTATCTTTGTATGAGTCGAGGAGTGCTACAAGTAAGGCTTTTCTGGTTCGAAAGTTGGTGCAACTTTGATTAGATAAGGAGAAGTCTATTGCAGAGCATTTGAACGAGCTTCAGGATGTCGTCAATCAGTTAACAAACATGAAGGTCAATTTTGATGATGAGTTGCAGACTCTTTTGTTGATGAGTTCTCTTTTGAAAAGCTGGGAGACTTTGGTTGTTTCATTGAGTAATTCCAATGCTAAAGGAACTATCTCTTTGGAAACGGTTCGAAGTAGTCTTTTGAATGAGGAGCTAAGGAGAAAAGGGTCGGAGTTGAAATCAGTTCAAACTGAGGCGATGGTAGCAAGGGACTCGGGGAAAGATACAAGAAGGAAGAAGAAAGGTGCTAAAGATAAAGGTGTTATCATTTGTCATTATTGTGGTAAGAAAGGCCACAAGCGCAATGATTGTTATTCGTATATACGAGATATGAAGAAGAAGAAAACGCAAGGTGATAATAATAGTGATTTGGCACAAGCAAGCTTTGCTGAAAGTACCAAAAGTGATTCTTCATGTGATGTCCTATTTAGTGTTGTGGAGCCTTGGAAGGTGGATTCAGGAGCCAGTTTTCACATATGCTATGATGTGAAAAGTTTTTCTTCATATGAGAAGAGTATTGGCTTGATAAAGACGGCCAACGGAGTAGAGCTACCAATTTGTGGAGTTCGAGTTGTTAGGTTTCAGATGCATGATGGAGTGGTGAGAGAAGTGGCTGGTGTGAGGCACATACCCACTTGTTCGCATAACCTCATATCTCTCGGTTAGTTAGATCGCCTCGGTTGCACTTATGAGACTCAAGGTGGAGTTTTGGGAGTGAAGAAGGGTAGTCGTGTGATGATGCGAGGAGTTTTGGAGGACGGAAACCTATATAGTTTGGTCGGTTCGGTGGTCAACAATGGAAGATGGGTGACGGTTGAAGATCCTAGTCCATGGCAAGGTGGAGAGGTTAATATGGTCACTGCTGGTGGTCCTAAAGTGGAGGATCATGGTATCGACAAGGGTCTAGATGTTGATGATGCTCGAGGGATCCCGAAGATGAAGAGATCATGTCAAGCGGAAGACAGATGTCGAGTTGTGAAATCCACAAAGACGAGATGGAGGTCCTTATAGTATTACAAACGCTTTTGAAGATCGTTATTGGCGTGATGCACGAATGAAAGAGGTGCATCATTAGTGGATGATGGTGGAGGTTTGTAATGATATTAATTAAGAAAAGAAGGTTGAAAGTGAGAGCTAAGTTGGCTAGTTTTGAGGAGATGTTGTGATTTGGTATCAAGGTGGAGTGTTGAAATTGGTGATAGGGAAATCACAATTTTGGGCCACAAATAATCTAACATATTTTATGGAGAGATATGTTGCTAGATTTTATGGAGAGATTGCTTGCTAAATTTTATGTAGAGATATTGGTTGCTATAATTGTAGGATAATTAAGGCAAGGATTATTTGGTGCTTATCCAAATAAATTTATGACATATATGAAGATAATTTGGATGCCAAATTTACTTGGGTATGAAGCAATTCACCAAAAAGCCTAGCTAACATCTTCATTAGGCGTGGAAAATTTGTCATTATTCTTCATTTTCTTTCTCCTCAAATTTTTAGCCATTAGATATTCTCTACCTATTTCTCAATAAGGTTATTGGTTCAAGTTGTAATTGTTTGTAACGATAGTTGAGATCGATTGTAAACAATTTTTATTAGTGAATCAATAAAGAGGGTGGTTGGGTTGAATATCATGTGCTCATATTTTTGATATTTTTGTGGTGTTTTTTATTTTTTCAATCACATTCATCTTCAAGTGATTGGGTGATAAAGATCCTATTTTTATTGGCGTTTTATCAAACTTCCGCCGCGCACAAAACCTAACACTACTAAATTTTTTAATTAGTTTTTCCCTAAAAAAATACTACACACAATATCAAGAGCATTTTCTTTTAAAGGACAAACTTAGCAAAAAATTTGGCCAAAAGTATGGAAAGTTTGTTTTTTAGCCAAAAGTCCACATTTTAGTGCAAATGTGGAATTCATGGGCCACTGCCATTTTCCATTTTGCACTAAAATATGGACTTCTGGCTAAAAAAACAAACTTTCCACACTTTTGTCCCAATTTTTTGCTAAATTTGGCCTTCTCCCTATTTTCCACCAATATCAACTATATCAAAACATGAAAAGGAGAAATCAATGTCACATGGCAGATCCGATAATCAAATCCAAATTAGATTCTTTCTCAAAAAGTGTTCCACGGTATGGAGCCCAGGTATTACTTAAATGGAAACTTCTACTTGTTGTGGCTGTTGATGTTGCAGGGATCCGATATAAGGTTGGTAACAAATGGGAGATGATAGGGCCGGTCCCAAGAGTTTTGGTATCTAAAGCGAAAGGCAAGAACATGGTCCTTATATAAAAACTAATGCCATTATTAATGGATTCTTTTTTTCTTTCAATATAGCAGCAAGAAGACCTACTTTGTTTTATTTATATTACCATAGTTTATTGGTAAATAACATCATTTTATTAAGAGGCTTGAAATGAAGTAATTGAAAGCTATTGGGAAAACTCTGATGTACATTAAAAAAAGTTGCATAAATATACTTCCAATGATATTAAATGAAAAAATGGTTAGGTAAACTCAAAACAATTCAGCTAGAAATCACTATAAAAAATATGTTAGCCTTAATCTTTGTAAATTTCATGACATCAATGTCGAAGATAGGGGTGGGCATAAATCACACCGGAATACGGAAATCGCTCAGAATGGACTGCAAAAACGGTGCAGAAAACTGCACTGAATCATCCCTCTAAAGCAAGTAACCCGAATCGAACAGACCCGCAATGATACGGTTCTTTGCAGTTTGAACTTTGACCAAACCGTATTAAACCGAACTGAACTAAATACCTGCACTAATAATCTTATGATAAAAATATAACTAACTCATATCTAATTTTATATTTCAATGATGCATATTCTATTTTTAGTGTATGTTGTTGTTATATTAATAATAATCATTATCACAAAAGAAAAATTTATAGTTTCAGTATAATAGTTTCTATATCATTTTTTTGGTAATATTAGTTATAATGTTATTTGAGTCATCTTATTTATTGTTTATGCATTAATTAACACTGATGCTTGGCTAATGTTTTTTATTAACGTAGAATTGAACTATTCATACAGCTACAAAAAAATCTTTCAATTCAGGATTACATTGTGTGTTTAACCCTTAAGTGACAATGTCACACAATTATAAATTGATTGTAAATGTAAGTAATTCCCTTATTTGATATATAATACGGGTTCAAACGAACCATACTGAAACAGAACCGTATTACAATAAAATCAAACCTTAACCTGAACAATTAGTATAATAATTTGTATTTTGATCAAACGTTTGATGCGGTGAAGAAGCGGTTTGGACTCCAGAACGCACCAGACCGAACCGCGCCCACCCCTAGTCAAAGTTATTAAGTTTTTTATAAAAAGTTTAAGGTATAGGAAAATAAACAGTTATGTAATTTTTTAGCTGTTATAGTGGAAATAGGATCAAATGATCAAAATTGAAGTGCAGACTTATAGTGTAAATTTGTAGCTTGTAGAACATAGATAGATGCTTACTACTGCTCAATGTTTATTTCACAATTTACAAATCACTGAATAAGCAAAGTGCATAGGTTGCAAAAATCCAGATTAAGTACCTTGAATTATCAATTGAATTTGTGTGATGTTTGTGCCCTAGAGCTGCTGCAGCCTGCCGAGACTAAAAGCTTGCTGCGTAGAAGTGGAGTAGAGCCGCTGCTGGATCGAGATTGCCAAATACCACGGCCATCGGTTCATGATTCATGAATTGTGCGATTTGGTTTTTATGCGTCTGCATTTGTGAAAAATGAAAATGGTGCCCTACGAACTTTTGGGTCCCCAAGCGGTTGCTTCACCCGTTTTACCCAAGTGTCGGGCATGGGAGATGATATGTTCGGGTGTGATCCAATTAGGGATATCTCAACCTTGTGTTGATAGAGAACTAGCCTAGAGTTTTATCTTATGATATACTCAGTTGTTTTCGGGACATTCCTCTAGAGACGTACTCATCGGTAAGGAAGCTTTTTAGTCTGATCATTTGTTGAAATTCATTCTCTACTATGAGTTTGTATGGTTTTGATTGTAAACTTATATGTTGAGATATTATATGGTACCTATACCGATTAGGATTGATACATTTAATTACAAAAGTGATTTTCACATTAGACACTAATAATAATATCAAATGATTTTCGCGTATCAAGCATGTTTGGTTATCATAAGGAGAAACCTCTCCCAAGTCTACGTTTGCATGGTGTGTGTGCCAAGAGACCTTATGACAACATCATTTTCAAAAAAAACATTACGAGTTTTTATTTGCTGGTATTCATAAGGGAAAAACTCGTTCCATGCTGATACAACGTCGTCTTATGAATTACCCTACTTTATAAAGTATAACTATTTAATTGGTTTCTCACGCCAATCGCAATGATGACCTGAAGTTCATTGTTTTTTCACCTAAATTGTAGGTGTCCATATTTTCCACACGGGCAACCTGGTAGTTAAGGTTTTGCAGATTTAGTTTTGGAGTCATTTTATAGCATTTATTTCTTTCGCCAAGCTGTGTATTTTTCCGCTATGTATGTATTTTCCGCTGTACTCTGATATGTGTTGTACTCTGACGCAAAAGTTATTGTTATGATAGTGAAAAAATTCTTTTGTTCAGTTCCAATGTGTAAGTAACCTAACGATCTGTCTTTGAGAACGTATCAAGTTAGTTTAATTACCGGGTCGAGATAGGTCGAAAGACAGGTCGTTACAGATCGAGAGATGTGTGTTCATTTCAAATAATAATAACCAACATAAACATTCTTCTTTTGTATATGGTAGTACGCATCCTTCAAAATATAACTTCTTCCCTACTTTCAAAAACCAATAGTAACATATTTACATCATTTGCTAATTTTAATTATTCTTTTGATTCGTGAGAGAAATGAAACTAGTATAAATTTTACTCCACTGTATCCTAAAAGAAGTTTTCTAGAAAAGTTCTATGATTTGCGATAGATGGAAACATATTTTAAAGAGACCTATACTGCATCTTAAGGCATTATCTATCCATATTTTTTCAACTAGAGTGGAAAAGTAAATTGAATTGTGATGTACCATGTCAATGGTTCTATTTCTTATGATGAGAAAACAGAGCGCTTTGGCTAATTATCATTGTGCGTGCATTAGACCTATACTGTAACTAACCAAAACTTTGTTGCGAAGGGCCCTAATATGTCCTTGTTCCTAGTATCAATCATGTGATTCAAACGTTAGTATGCATAGTGCTTTCTAGTCATAATCCCCAAGATGATGATATTATATATAAGGGGATAGTCACAACCTCACAAAGAGTGGTGCTTGATTATGTGGGTAAAAATATCCTTTGAAGTGCAACACCAAAATTTAACCCTTCTTGCAACAAGTTTAAATTATTATTTTGTTTACATGCAGAAGTGTGCTTTTCTTTTTAAAAGATTTAGATATCAACATTACGATTCAATAAGCTTTTCCTCCTCAAATTAACTTCTCATTTTTAAATTTGCTAAACAATTTTATTTATATAATTTATACAAATTATAAGTGGAGAGGACTTTCTTTTCATGTACGAGCTTCCAATAAGACTTCACATGTATGAGTCTTTTTCGACACTGAGAAGATCTTTTGAATATAGTGATAGAAGAACGAAAAATTTGTAACTAAGGTGTCTTTCCCAACATTAAAATGGACCTTATCTTACTAGAGAAAAACCAACCCTTAATGTTGTACACAACAAATGCTTTCGACGCTAATGGCTCATCTTCCTTACCCCCCTTCAAAACACCATCCTCTTCTGTCGTCTCTTCATCTTCTTCACCTTTGTTTTCACCATCCAACACATTTCGCTCCCATACCTTCATACATTTCCATCTACACAAATGATGGTTGATTTAGAAATAGACTCTAATAATCAAGATTTACAAGATGTGGCTAATATTAGGCCATATTTATGTAGGAGATGAAGCAATATCTGCCAAATTCAGACGTTAGAATTTATTGGTTTAACATTGGTGGAAGACATACTAAATAACATCAAGAATGCTTTTAATCAAATTTCCAAATGAAAAGGCTTTGTTTACTCTTGTTATTAGAAATGGTGCAAAATTGTGATATGATTACAATGGGAAATATTTTATTTTTCAAGAAACTATAATCATGTTTATATACAATAGCAGCAATTCTCTCCAATTGACAAATGACTAAAATATTTCAGTGGGTTGGTAGCACAATTTCAATTTGGTTTCATGTTGCTTTGGATACTAAACAAATACGTATTGAAAATATTATTTCACCAGTTGACCCTCAATTCAAAACTATTTCTGATCAATTAGACCAATAAACTGCTATTAACCATTCATAAGAAACCGTGTTGGTGCCATAAACAACTCATCAAGTTGTTAGAACAAAAATGCAATCCTGGAAAGAATATATTAGCACTATGATTATTCGATTTACTATTTATTTATGTTATATCTAGTTAGGAAAATATTGCTCATGATAGTAAAATTTTAGTTCAATTATATATGACAAAAGCATAAATATCCTTTATCCTCCACTTGGACAATATTATGTAGTTGATTATGGTTTTTCACTTCAAAAATTGTATTTGCCATGGTATTATAATGTTAAATATCATATTCCACATCCTCAAGAAACTGCAAATCATTTGAAATAAGTGACTAATTTTTTTAATTTCTATCATCTTAGTTTAGGTAAATCAGTTGAGTGAGCATTTAGAAAATGGAAGAAAATATTTGTCATTTCGAAAAATATGCCAACCTTTTCTTTCGAAACTCAAAAGTGTCATAGCTTATTCACAATTACATACGAAAATACAAATCGAGCGATTCAGGTTTTATGGCGCATATTAATGACTGTGATCTTAGTCAAAATGAACAATTAAAGTAATATAATAGTTCAAGAAATAGAACAAACATAGTATTGACATGGAAAATTGTCGCACGCCAACACCCAATGTGTATGTGTGGTATGAACACAGTAATCTAAATGTAAAGTAAGGTAAATGCAGGGAGACATAGCTTTTTATAGTGGTCCGACGCTAATGCCAACGTCCACTTCACAGTAATCGTTCGTTATATAATATTCGACTACAATGTTGTACAAGTTCGGACAATAGTTGAGTACAAAGTGTTATAACAGAAAATAACAGTATCCTTATTAAATCTAAATTTTGACTAAAATGCCCTTTGTCTTCTTCATTGAGTAGAAAATACGTTGACTTGGTTAGCTATGTCCAAAAATTAGTTTCAATGTTAAGAAATCCAAGAGATATCGAAAATATCCAAAACAACATAAAAATGATGTTTCTATGCTTGTAGATGTCCAAAAATAATGGAAAACGTTTGTGCAACGGTTAATTGTCCATACCACGTCCAAAGGTCATGAAAAAGGAGATGACATCCATTAATGAGGGTTTAGGAGCTCTAAAAGTCCAAAAGTTCAAGGAAAAAAGGATCCCAATGAAGGCCATGCTTAGGAGTATTTATAGTAGAGGGTTAGTAGTGGAATAGGTAGAAAATGGGTCCCACACAGCAGAATTTTGTGCCTCTGCAGAGCAGCACCGAAAAATCTCGGATCCCTTCATGTTATGCAGGAAATTTCGTATATCTCCAGGGGGATATGAAAATTCATATCCCTTGATAGGTACAGATTTCGATATCCCCTGAGGAGATACTATGGTTCGGTATCCCCTGAGGATACGAATTCATATCTCCTGAGGGATACAAATTTTGGTATCCCCTGGGATATGTTAGAGGAGTTGTGTTGTGGGAGATCCGAAATTCATTAGTACCGGGGGATCCAGAGGATGAAGGATTCGAAATATTGAGAGGTGAGGGATATGAATTTCTTCACATGTTCAACGAAATGGGCATAACTTTCAAACCGTAAGGCCGTTCGGGCAAAACGAAAGTTGTACCTGAAGCTAATTCAAAGGGCTAAACGAGTTACCATATAAAGCATCGTAATTGATGCTTTCAGGTCTAAAATAGGTCACCTAAATGGGTTTCAGGACATTTTTATGTTTGTGACGCGACTTCGACCAAATCGGTTTATGTTTTCTGACGATGTTCTTCACACTTGAGCGCGCTGCTAACCAGGAACCTGGCGTGTGATAGCTTTAACCAAAAAGCGTGTCAACATTTTACTTCCCAAAACATACCTTGCTTGTTGAAGGAAGGTGTGTTTTGCGAGGAGAAAATAAATCCAGAAACACACGATTGTTTCAAATCATATTATTTATGAGTCGGAAAACCAGAAAGCCTGAACTTTGAGGAAGGCCGATGATCGATCTGGATCGTATTATTCTGAAAATCACGATTGCTTCAGATCGTATTAAATAGAATACAATAATCGTTTCAGATTGCACTAATAGAAGACCACGATCGCTTTGCATTGTTTGGAAATAACCAGAATACCACGAGTATTGCAGTGGTCCAATAACTTGAATAACCAGAAAATCCATAATTAGGAAATTGGGGCAAACCCAAAATCCACAAATCCATGGTAGCCGATAACCATATAGCCAGATAACCAGATGAATCATCACATGGGAACGATCCAATAACCAAACGAGCTGGATCTGTCGACCAGACGAACAAAATCCAGGGCTCGCCACTAGTAAAAGCAGTCTTGTCGAAGTAGGACAAGAGGCCTAGATATCCAAATGAGCAGGATCTACCGAACAGACGAACAAGATCCATATTCTCCATAAATCAAGGCATTCTTGTTGCGGAGGGACTGGAGGCCAAGATTGCCAAAAGAAGTTGGATCTGCCGGCCAGACGAACAAGATCCATGCTTACCATAAATCAAGGCAGTCTTGTCACGGAGGGACAAGAGGCTAAGATGAACAAATGAGCAGGATCCGCCGACCATACGAACAAGATCCGTACTTGCCATGAATCAAGGTAGTCTTGTCGCGGAGGGATAAGAGGCAAAGATAGCCAAACGATTATTAGAATTTCCAATCCCGTTGTCGATTTCATACTTCACAAGTAAGCATCCCTACTTTGTGAAGTAATTTTATTAAAGTCATAAAAGTAAGGTATTTTTTAGTACAGCTAAAAGAAAACTTAACGTTTCGTCATTCGTAAAGAGAATGCCTAGGGAGCTGGCTTGCCCCCATGTATGGGTAGGCAGACTTGGCCCTTTTCTGATTTCAAATTCATACATGAAGGAAAATGAATGGTTTATTGTTCGTGAAGAGCATTCCTAGGATCTCGCCGGTTCCTGTTACATGGGTAAACAAACATAACTATTTAAAGTCCAAAATCGGGAAAAGTAAACTTGTTACTACCAAAATAAACTCCGAAACCAGCTAACAGTGAAGGGATATCAGGAGAACACAAGCACAGAAGAATCTTCTAAAAGCAGAAAGCCGAATAATAGAAAAAACTGAAAGAAGGAAAGAATGATCTGAGAGAAGCATAAAGCGGCACCTTCTAGGAAGAAAGGAGCTCAAAGTCTACAGAATGCCAATGAAGTTTATCTGGTAGGGTCTATCCGACAGGGTCCACCGGGCAGGGAGTTCTACAGCGTAAGGTCACCTAAGTCAGAAACTAAGAAAGAGGAAGACAAAAGCTCCGCTTATTGAAACTCGGAAGGGTTATCGGCATTAACCCGCTGAATACCGATACATCAGAAGGCGAAGGTATCAAGGGCATCAAGCCAGAAGTACATAAAGATTATCCAAAACCAGCTTCCGAAACATCTACTGCATAAATGCCAAAGGACCACATTAACAGACAACAGACACATCACCGGGGGCTACCTTCCAGAAGACCAGACTATCCGAAAAGCTCCACCGGAAGGCCAACCGGAACCCTAGCGAAGATACAAGCTACCCATACTAATCTACTTAGCACAGACATCGACAATAGTTTCAAACCGGCAGCTATCTACATACATCATGATGGCAAGATCCTCTAAGTATTCATGAGAAAGCCGGAAGCATACATCCGCAAGCTTATAACCGGAAGCCTGCACCCTGGAGCAACAACTGGGAGTCCAAATGCCTTCCGAAAGATATTGCATGAACAAGCTAATCTCAATCTCAAAGAAGCCCTAACTAGCCGGGACCCTCACTTCGAAGGCTATAATTAGCACTACAAAATCGGCCGGAAGCCAAATATCCGAGACCAAGGAGAAAAGAGGTCGACAAAGGCTCCTGCAGGACCAATAGCCCAACGTTAGAAGGGGCCGCAAATCCTCTATAAATAAAAACCTAAGGGTCACATTTTGAGGATAGATTTTTCTCATTCTTATTCTTATACTCTTTTTCTCTAGAGTAAACCCTAATTCTTAGATCCATTTGATGATTTCTTCTATTCTATTCATATATTCTAAATCAAAGATCAATAAAGAGTGAATCAATACTTGTGGTATTCTCTTATGTGTTTGTCATGTTGTTTCTTAGCAATGTCTACTACAGTTTACTATGTGATCCCTACATGCTAATAAACCCTTACTCAAGTCTTTATGCGAATCGAGCGAAATCCCCCTTTCGACCTGCTTAAACCCTTCCAACAGGCTTAATCCATTCCACCATGTTTGGACTCTTCAACAAGCTTGGAACATAACCCCTTTCCAACCATCCATTAAGTCCCTTGTCAAGGGTTGTGTTTAGGGACCCCTCTCCCCTAGGTAACTGTTGGTTCTTAAATCGCTTAAACATGATACTCGTCCCCTCGAGGGAGGGGTAACTATTCTTTTGGATTCCTAACCTTGATACTTCGAGAAAGGTGAACTAACTAAAACTTGCAAAGACTAAACGACTTATCTTTCCTTAGGTCAACTTCCATAGACCTATCTCCGGTGTTGACGAGAAATATCTTTAACATTTTGGTGCTAAAAGAAGGGCTTGAACCTCTGATCCTTTGGTTAACCTTAACACATATCTACCTATGCCATTCCATCCCGGATTGGACTAAAGCCTCGAAGAGACAAACATTATGAATAAAAGGTCTCTACCAGTCGATAATGGGTTTCCCATGGTTGGGACAAGTATTAGCGAGTTGTGGGCAATCAAAAGGTTTAAATTAGAAACCCTGCATATCCAAGAGGGAGAGAAGAAGGTAGAGCCTTATGATCCTGATTGATGGAGAATTAGCCCCTTACATTTAGGACCAACTCTGATCATTTCTCTAAGTCATTTCTCGACGAAGAGATATAACCCCTTTCTTCGTATCAAATAAGCTATCCAAACATAGGCTATTGGAACCATATTCGAATGGAAGGGTGATAAGGCATCCATTCCTCTTACCAGAAAAAGGGATGAAAGGGATATACTCCCATGCCAAAAGGCAATCAAAAGAAAGTTCAGAAACGAAGAGGGAATAACAAAATCAAGTGGTAAAAGGGTCAAACTATAGCAATGAAAGAAGGCTTTCGAGTCAAAATTGCCAAAAGGTTGTAAGCTCACAACGTCAATTGAGGGTATCTACTTCTTGACTAGACACGAGTTAAACTTTTGGCCGTCATTAAAGAAGAGACACCAAAACGAAGTTAAGTTAGAAGGGCCATATTGCTACTATCATATGGTAGACGGACATGAAACATACCATTGCAGAGTTTAAGAGGGAATAATCATCAACTTCTTAAGCCAAGGAAAACTACAAAAATATGTAAAGAAGGCATAGAAAATGCATCGATAAGATCTATAAGAAAGGAAAAAGGTTACCTACACGATTACAAGGGAGAAAATCCCTACAAAGCTGAGATGACCAAGTACAGGTCAAGCCATAAATGGATAAAATAAACTTGTCATCACCAAATTGGTCAGGGCAAGGCATCCCCCGAAGGGGGGTGGCGTGTTAGTATTTTTCCATGCTCAAATTAGAGGGGGCTAGGTTAAAGCATCAAAAGCGTAAGACGCCGTTTCACACCAGAAATGGTTGTGGCGGTGCATCTAAAAAATAGCACTTCCTGCCTCTGCTCGCAGAAGAGTACGCTCTGCCTCTGCTAGAACTAAGCACGTCCTACCTCTGCTTATGTTCCGCGTTATTCACAGAAGGGAACGCCAAGCCCTATCATCGCCTACGATGGTTAGGATAGGGTACCCCTTGGACGGAGGGTGGTGTATAAGCCTCTATCAGTACCTACAATGGTCAGTATAGAGCATCAAAAGAGTAAACCTTCGTTCTGTGTCTACAATGGTTCCGTCTATGTTTCTAAGACCTTATCATCACCTACGATGGTCAGGATAAGGCGCCTCCTGGAGGGAGGTTGGGTAAGCCATTGGGCCCTGCCTGTGGATAAGCTAGCTAAGCGCACCAGACGCACAGGCCTAGAGAGTGGCCAACAAAGCATGTACATCCTCTTCTTTGACACCAAAAGCCCAGAGAGTGGCTTAGGGAGCATGTATAACCTCTGCTTCACAAATCAAATCCAAGGGGATACCAAAATATTAATACCGGAAGGGGATTTCTGATCTTTAATCCTAAATTACCCGGATAAGGGTTGGTTCGGGACTTCTATGAAAGGGAATTTCTGATCTTCAATCTTTAATTTCCTGAACAAGGATTGGTTCCAAGCTTCTATGTTAATACCCGAATCTAGGTCGGATTATTTCCTTACAATTACCGGAAGCGGATTTCCAGTCTCCTATTTTTATTAACCCGAATCAGGGTTGGTTCGGGTCTTCACAAACACTAGGAAGGGAAACCTGGTCTTATCCCAACACCGAATCCAAGTTAACTCTACTTTCAACAAAGGCTAGAAATAAATTCTTGGTCTTCTGTCTTGATTCCCAAATCTGGGTCGATTCAGGTATAAATCACAATCGACTGTATGGTTCCGGTCGAAAAAACAAAAATATCCAAATCAGGATCAAGTTAGATTTTCAAAGCTGAACAAGAAGGGGTTGATCAATCCTCTCACCAACTCAGATCTGGCTTGGAATTACATCTCCACCATTATTAGGTGCAAACTTATAACCTTCTTGCTTGCTCAGGGAAGTGTCTTTAACTTATACATTCATTAATTCATTATCCGAGTATATCAAATGTTTGCACCAACGCACAAAACACAAATAAGCACTATAGACATTTCATATCTAATGCACCTCAGTACTATTAACCCTCCTAAGAGCAAATGACGCTCTACAAAGGTCTATAAGACAAATTCTTAACGAAGTGTGCCGAAGACATGCACCTTGTCATAACAAAACTGCAATGGAAGAAATACGTTTATGCTGAAATGTGTAGTCACGCGTTAAGTAATATCATTGTTGGTCTTGCCTCTTATCATAAACACCATCATTATAAAATATTACATGCAACAGGTGATATACTAGGTACTTCATATCTTACATAGTTATTTAAAAGAAAGATTGCAGGACACACACATCTCCAGAGGAGAAAACATCCCTGTCCCGATACTAAAGCTTCTGTATGAGCATGACTTAGCTCTGAATAAAGCATCGTTACAAGTGTTAACCATGAATATCAGGGTAAAGAGGCGGCCTTCCTCACTTTAGCTAGGATGTCAGCCATAAGGTCAAATGAGGAATCAAAGGAAACTTCGAACCCATCAGGTGTATAAATCGGAGAACAGTTACGATAGTCCCACTTCCCTGCGGGCGGGCTGTCATAATCACGAACCAACCACGACTGATGTGTGTGGACGTCTCTTAAAAGTTGATCCTTGTCCTCACCCAAAAAATCAAGGTGTATCCGAGTATAACAAGTATAAACTTTCTCAAGATCCCTGAAAAAGTAATGTCGTGCCAAGGAAGAAGACTTAATAAAAGGAAGTTTCTCCTAGTAATCTCTCTTCAACTTAACATAATCTTCTAGGAAGGCCTTAGAGAGTAAATGCGAGGCAGAAGACAAGTTTTGAAGGAAAATATCAGAAGGAATTAGAGAGAAAGTAAATCATTATATTATAAACCCAACAAGTACATTCATCATGGATATTCCTCTTGCTCATACGAAACTGATCTTTTTAAGGCCTCAGTTACAAATCGATGCTTGCTAAATTTAAGTTTATCTAAAGACAACTTTCTAGGAACAAAAGCAACTCGTGGAAGGTTCCAGCATTTGCTCGGGTGTAGGTCCACGCCACGTTCATCTAGGCACCTCCTATGAAGACGTCTAAGCAGGTCCCCATCGTGATTATCTAAAAAGGAGAAATCTATTGTTTCATATCTACAATAAATATGATACAAAAAGTTTACTAATGTATATGTGTCTTCGATTAACGTCCAAAACAAAGTCACAAGCTCGGAAATTTCTTTTAAGAGCCCTTCCCATCATAGTCGCATTGCTTGCAAACTAGGAGCCACTTCCTTCTCTTTAAAAACAGTAACTTCGTGGCACTCTTATCAAGGAGATGATATTTGTGAGACAGTGTATTATACTCATCCATCTTTTTATCTAGTTCGCTAGTATGGCGAATCGCTTCCAGTCGAGTCCTTCTAAGGGTGGAATCCCTCATACTTAACTATTTTCTTCCCTTCTAGATGAAATGGACTACTGATTGATTGTCAAAGAAAAAGTAAAAGGATCCACATATAAGAAAAGATGCCATATCTCAGAAGTAGGGACAGAAACTTGTGAAATTTCAACAGGAAGGAAACCCGGAGAGTTCGGGCCATTCCCCATCCTTCGTGCTTCCGGAAGGACAGGGGGACCGATTGGTATATGATCTCCTCCAACAGATTTGATACCATTGCCACCCACCATGTCTAAAGTATCAAAAGCAGAGAAAGTTACACCCATGGAGGAGTCACCTACGCCATCCTCTTCATCCGCGGTAATTGTGGTACATTGGAAGTTGTCGTCATTGGAACGAACAACCTGCGACACCATCACAAGGTCTCCTTCATCATCGGCACACAACTCCTCGAGAGGAACATTCTCAATAAACAAAAGTTTGGATACATCAATCTCACTCCTAGTGGAAACTTCTTCTTTCCTCCTCATACGAGATACATTAGACGTAAACCTTTCCACCAAGGACGGGTCAAGAGAAGAAAAAATTAAATCCGAACATTTATCCATGTTGTTTGCATAAATAAGGAGGAAATCATCTTCGAAGAAATTAAGCATGATCTCGTCCAAAGTGGACTGTAGGAAACAGGAAATTCTCCGTTTAGTGTCACCGACTACACTAGAAAGCCTGGTCAACAATGCTTTCTTCTTACCGAGTTTGATCTTAAGGAAACCATTCTCCTTTTCCAGAAGTAAATTCTGATCATGGAAGGAAGAGAAACGAGAATCGAGTAGGCCAATGTCCCCTTTGGATTTCTCCAGGCTCCTCGACAAAGCATTACTTTCTTCAACCAAAGATGAATAGGATTCTTTTCCCAAGGCAACGGAACTTCTAGAATCCAATAAAGCATGCTCCAGCCTTCTTTTCTCCAAAACTAGCTCCTCTCTTTCAAGAGCCAAAGCATCTTTTTCCTTTTTCAAGGTCATGATCTCTCTTTTAAGCTTCAACAGCTCAGAACTAGGATCCGGAGTATTGTCTTGCATCACAAACCATCGCTTGATAGCCTACGAAGTACATAACAGTCCGAATCAAAATGCTTAAAGAAAGATAAGAAAATAGGAAAAAAGAAAATAGAATACCATAAGTAGTTGCTCGACCAAGGCTTGACAGCTTCGAGGGGAATCAAATGGGGAATCAAAACGGGAAAAAGCAGAAGAGAAGATAATCTGGCCAACTAATCAATCGAATTTACCACCATTAGCGGGGCTGATAAAATCACATGGGGAAATATCCTCAAAAGAAGAAGAGAAGTCCATCACATGATGCAACTCATTAGAGACTTTGGAAGACCCAACGCAACGAGGGTTCGAACCAGGAACCTTCATTGGAGAAGTAATCTCCGGGGTATCAAGGACCACACCAGAATGAACAACTAGGTCTCCCACACCTTTAGATCTCTTCGGCGGGGAATCTTTTGAACCTTTCTCCAAAAGTTTCCTCTTTACATTTTCTCTAGATTTTAATAATGCATCCTTGAGTGAAGAAACCCCAACTCAAAGGGCCAAGGAAACGGAACCAGTCTTACTGGACTTAGTGCAAACAACTTCATAAACACATAGTGAGAAGAAACGATAAGAAAAACAAAATATGATTCTGTTTTAAAGACAAGAAAAAGAATACCTGAATTATCAAGGAATAAGGGAGAGTTGGAGGAGAAAGGAACATCTCTCCCTAATGACAAAAAAGGGATCCCCTTATTAAGCAGGACCAAAGGCGGTTGTCCAATGATGGATTGTCCAGTTGACGATAAGGAATACCTCTGAAGGGTAGTAAAGGAAAGCATCATAGATCGGTTACCGAATCTTCCAAAGGCCACACCTAGGGCATCGATCAACACTTTATCCGCGAAATTTGACAATTTAGGAACAAAATCTGCGACAAGGGAAGACAAGATAAAAATATGATGGGAGGGAGGCTCCTGGGTGTGCATACTTAGGGTGCGAAAACCGCCGGTGATAACCGGAGGGCATTGGATAAAAAAAAATTGATTCTCCCAATTTTTGAACTTTGTCACTCCTTCAGACAACAATTTCTTCATAGGGTTCGCACGGAAAATCTGAGGATTGGCATCGCTAAGTCTGGAAGGGCGAACCAAATAGTTAAGAGTGGAGGGACTCAGAGAACCATTACCAGATTCTAAAGATAAAAGTTCTAAGCCCAACATGTACGTGTAGGTATTAGGAGAAAACTGAATAGGAGCGATCTCCAAGTGTTGTAGGTAACGATAAAGGAAATCTGAGAAAGGAATAAAACCCCTATGCTAGATATGAACTGCAGAAAAAGAAAAATAACCCTCCGGAGGTGAGGAAATGGTATCCTTCCCTCCAGGGGGATGGCGTCAACCCCGAAATCCCGAAATCCTGGAGGATGGCATCCACTTGCTCCTGAGACGAAATTTAGGAATGCTTCCCAACAATGCTAACTTTCCTAGAGGAGGAAGAATTGATGGGCAGAGGGCTATTCCTGTCAGGTATGTAAGCAGTGTGCTTCTTTCCCATAACACCTGGTATGACCTATTAAATTTTACACAGTAAGGTGAGATCGATATCCGAAAGGATATGAACTTTATTAATCTACACAAAACCTATCATTATTAGGTTATTTTGTTTTCAAACGCAACCGCAAAAAGATAAAAGCAAAGTTAAAACACTACTGTAAGCAGCCAAATTTGGAATTGTTCTTCTGAAACTTGGATACATCAATCTCACTCCTAGTAGAAACTTCTTCTTTCCTTCTCATACTAGATATCTTATATGTAAACCTTTCCACCAAGGATGGGTCAAGAGAAGAAAAATTTAAATCCGAACATTTATCCATGTTGTCTGCATAAATAAGGAGGAAATCATCTTCGAAGAAATTAAACATGATCTCGTCCAAAGTGGACTATAGGAAACAAGAAATTCTCCGTTTAGCATCATTGACCACACTAGAAAGCCTGGTCAACAACGCTTTTTTCCTACCAAGTTTGATCTTAAGGAAACCATTCTCCTTTTCCAGAAGTAAATTCTGATCATGGAAGGAAGAGCAATGAGAATCGAACAGGTCGATGTCCTGTTTGGATTTCTCCAGGCTCCTCTGCAAAGCAATATTTTCTTCAACCAGAGATGAATAGGATTCTTTTACCAAGGTAGCGGAACTCCTAGCTTCCGATAAAGCATTCTCCAACCTTCTTCGCTCCAAAACTAGCCCCTCTCTTTCAAGAGCCAAAGCATCTTTTTCCTTCTCCAAGGTCACGAACTCTCTTTTAAGCTTCAACAGCTCAGAACTAGGATCCGGAGTATTGTCTTACATCACAAGCCATCGTTTGATAGCCTACGAAGAACATAACAGTAGGGAGAAAAATGCTTCAAGAAAGACAAGAAAATAGGAAAAAAGAAAATAGAATACCATAAGTAGTTGCTCAACCAAGGATTGACAGCTTCGAGGGGAGTCAAATGAGGAATCAACACTGGAAAAAGCAGAAGAGGAGATAATCTGGCAAACTAATCCATCGAATTTACCACCATTAGCAGGGTTGATAAAATCATGTGGGGCAATATCCTCAAAAAAAGAAGAGAAGCCCATCACATGATGCAACTCATTAGAGACTTCGGAAGACCCAACACAATGAGGGTTCGAACCAGGAACCTTCGTTAGAGAAGTAATCTCCACGGGTATCATGGACCACACCAGAATGAGCAACTAGGTCTCCCACGCCTTTGGATCTCTTCGGCGGGGAATCTTCTGAACCTTTCTATAAAAGTTTCCTTTTTACATTTTCTTTAGATTTTAATAATGCATCCTTGAGTGAAGAAACCACAACTCTCGGGACCAAGGAAACGGAACCAGTCTTACTGGACTTAGTGCAAGCAACTTCATAAACACACAATGAGAAGAAACGATAAGAAAAAAAAGTAAGATTCCATTTTAAAGACAAGAAAGCATACCTAAATTATCAAGGAATAGGGGAGAGTTATAGGAGAAAGGAGCATCTCTCCCTAACGACAAAAAAGGGATCCCCTTATTAAGCAGGACCAAAGGCGGTTGTCCAATGATGGATTGTCCAGTTGACGATAAGGAATACCTCCGAAGGGTTGTAAAGGAAAGCATCATAGATCGGTTACAAAATTTTCCGGATGCTGCACCTAGGGCATCAATCAACTTTTTATCCACGAAAATTGATAATTTGGGAACAACATCTACGACAAAGGAAGACAGGATAAAAAGATGATGGGAGGGAAGCTCCCGGGTGTGCATACTTATGGTGCGGAAACCGCCGGTGATACCCGGAGGGCATTGGATAAAGAAAAATAGATTCTCCCAATCTTTGAACTTCCATACAATAGTTTCTTCGTAGGGTTCGCACGGAGAATCTGAGGATTGGCGTTGCTAAGTTTGGAAGGACGAACAAAATAGTCAAGAGTGGAGGGACTCAGTGAACCATTACCAGATTCTTAAGACAAAAGTTCAAAGCCCAACATGTAGGTGTAGGTATTGGGAGAAAACTGAATAGGGGCGATCTCCAAGCGCTATAGGTAACGACGAAGGAAATCTGAGAAAGGAATAAAACCCCATGCCAGATATGGACTGCAGAAAAAGCAAAATAACCCTCTGGAGCTGAGGAAATGGTATCCTTCCCACCAGGGGGGATGGCGTCAACCCCGAAATCCCGAAATCCTGGAGGGAGGCATCCACTTGCTCCTGAGACGAAATTGAGGAATACTTCCAAACAACTCTAACTTTCCTAGAGGAGGAAGAATTGATGGGCAGAGGACCATTCCTGTCAGGTATGAAAGCAATGTGCTTCTTTTCCATAACAATAGGTATAACCTATTAAATTTTACACAGTAAGGTGAGATCGATATCCGCAAGGATATGAACTTTATTAATCTACGCAAAACCCATCAGTATTAGGTTATTTTGTTTTCAAATGCAACCACAAAAGATAAAAGAAAAGTTAAAACACTAATGTAAACCCCCAAATTTGGAATTGTTCTTCTGAAACTGGTAACGAAGAAACTAAAAACATGGATGGCTCACCAATATGATTATTTAAATAACTGATTCTTCTTTGAGATAAACTTTTTGGGAAATGATAAAAAAAGAAAGAAGTCGATAAGGAGGGGTATGTATACTAAAAAAAAGACGTAGAAGATCCGCGCAAAGGCTTGACTTGAAAATTTGAAAACACCCCTTCACAAGGGGGGCAAATGTTACTACCAAAATTAACTCCGAAACCAGCTAATGGTGAAGGGGTATCAGGAGAACACAAGCACAGAAGAATTTTCTTAAATCAAAAGGCCGAATAATAGAAAGACCGAAAGAAGGAAAGAATGATCTAAGAGCAGCATAAACCGGCACCATCCAGGAAGAAAGGAGCTCAAAGTCTATATAATGCCAACGAAGTTTATCCGGCAGGGTCTATGACACAGGGTCCACCCAGAAGGGAGTTCTACAGCGAAAGGTCACCTAAGTCAAAAACTAAGAAAATGAAAGACAAAAGCTCCGCTTATTGAAACTTGGAAGGGTTATCGGCATTAAGCCGCTAAATATCGACACATCAGAAGGCAAAGGTATTAAAGGTGTCAAGCCAGAAGTACATAAAGATTATCCAGAACCAGCTTCCGAAACATCAACTGGATAAATGCCGAAGGATCACATTGATAGACAACAGACGCATCACCGGGAGTTACCTTCCGGAAGACCAGACTATCCCAAAAGCTCCACCGGAAGGCCAACCGGAACACTAGCGAAGATAAAGGCTATCCATACTAATCTACTTAGTACAAACACCAACAGTAGTTTCAAAACGGCAATTATCTACATACATCATGAGGGCAAGCTCCTTTAAGTATTCATGAGAAAGCCTGAAGCCTACATCCAGAAGCTTATAACCGAAAGCCTACACCCGGGAGTAACTAGGAGTTCAAATGCCTTCCGTAAGATATTGCATCAACAAGCTCATCTCAATCTCAAAGAAGCCCTAATAGACCAGGACCCTCACTTTGAAGGCTATAATCAGCACCACAAAAGCGGCCGGAAGCTAAACATCTGAGACCAAGGAGAAAAGTGACCGACAAAGGCTCCTAAGGCCCAATAGCCCAACAGCAAAACATGCCCCGAATCCTCTATAAATAAGGCTTTAGGGGTCACATTTTTGGGAGAGATTTTCTCATTCTTATTCGTGTTCTCTTTCTTTCTAGAGTAAACCCTAAATCTTAAATCGATTTAGGGATTTCTTCTATTCTATTCCTGTATTCTAAATCAAAGATCAATATGGAGTGAATCAATACTTATGGTATTCTCTTATGTGATTGCCGTGTTGTTTCTTAGTTACATCTGCTATAGTTTACTATGTGATCCCTACATGCTCATAAACCCTTACTCAAGCCTTTCCGCGAATCGAGCGAAACCCCCCTTTCTACTAGCTTAAACCTTCCAACAGGCTTAATCCATTCCAATAAGTTTGGACTCTTCGGCAAGCTTGGAACACAACCCCTTTGCAATCAACCGTTAAGTCCCTTGTCAAGGGTTGTGTTTAGGGACCCCTCTCCCCTAGGTAACTGTTGGTTCTTGAATCGCTTAAGCGTGATACTCGTCCCTCGAGGGAAGGATAACTATTATTTTGGATTCCTGACCTTGATACTTCGAGAATGGTGAACTAACTCAAACTTGCAAAGACTAAACAACCTATCTTTCCTTAGGTCCACTTCCATATACCTATTTCCGGTGTTGACGAAAAATATCGTGAACAAAACTTTTCATTAATAGCCAGAAGCGGTGATGGTGTTTTGTCGAGAAAATAACATGCCTAAGACTTATAATAGCTCCCATACATTGGTATGCTGACTCAACCATCTTACAACCAAAATAACCAAGAGGAAGGATACATCCAAAGGACTGAAGTCCTTAAATCCAAAACCATGGGTCGAAGCCCAAATAACAAAGTCAAGAGAGCTAGAATTAGAAAGCCATAAGTGAGGAGCTCATTATTCGAGAGCCGCAAAGCTTAGAAGCCAAGAAACCAGATAAAACTAAAACTGAAGCCTAAGCACCGAATACTGAAAAACCAGAATCCAAGAAGTCGGGGAAGACCGTAACCAAGAGTCCACAAGAAATAATTCAACATCCAAGAGACTAAGCAAATCCAAGACCAAATAACCTAAATATCCATGAAGCCGAAAGATCAAAACCACTATCCATAAGCCACAAGATACTGATGCCAAGAAGGCTTGCATCCAAGACATCAGAGCAAGTAGGGGGTTAATTGATAACCATGCGGCTAGGACAATTGTTACTCCCAAGCCTGTCTTGATTCCTTTGAGGGGATTGTGCCTGTCCTGGCACCACAGTCCGAGTTCTAACAAACTGTGCCAGATCTCCACGTCTGATATTCTCTTCTATCAGATCTCAAAGATGCTGACAATCGTTTATATCACGACCATCAACATCGTGAAGCATGCAATGCCTACCAGAATACCTTTCTCTTTGAGTTGAATCTCTTACGGGATGCTTTCTGAAAGGAGCAGTGAGATGAACTTCTCAAAAAATCTCCTCGAGGGTGTATGAGTGAGTTCGGGGTAAGACGGAAAATTGAGTCGCCCCCATGCCAGGTTGAGATCATTCCTCGCGGAGGGTTGCTTAGTAGTAGCATAAACTTGAGCCTTTTTAGAGTCGGACAGTTTCCCGCCTCTGACAGATTTAACGTCGAGGAACTTTTTATTGTTGTCTTCGCATCCGCTTCCCAAAGGAATATTACATCTTTGAAATAGAACTGGCCAGAATCCCTCAGCGGGTCCCAATGTAGTGAAGTTTTGAAGTTAGATTTATCCAGAACACCTGATACTACGGCCATTAAAACCATGGTAGGGTCAAGCTTGTCGACTGAAGCGACCACATCATTGAATTATTTCAAGAATTTACGCAGAGTCTCACAGGACTTCTGCCTGACACCATTGAGATCCATAACACTTTTCGGACGAGCTATGTTGACTATGTACTGTTCAACAAATCTAGCAATCAAAGAATTCCAAGAAATAACGGAGTCCGCCTTCAGCTGTCTGAACCATATTGCAGCTATATCTATTAATTCAAGGGAAAAGCTCTTTTACATTATGTTTTCCAGAGCGGAGAGGACTTCCATATGGCGAATATATCGCCTCAAGTGGGCAGTCGGATCCTTCCAACCATTATAGGGGTCTGACACTGGTAGCTTGAAATCCAGTGGGTTACGAGAGTTCTTGATATCCATAGAGAGCGGACTACGAGTTACATATTCGGACTCCGAGCTACATAATCCAAGTCTGAAGAAGAGGCACTGCCTCGAGTGAATCGACGGATGACATCCACGATCTGAGATCCATTGCTAAAAGCAAGAAACCGATTTAGGTTATCCAGAGCGACATCGGTGCCCTCAGTGTTTAAGTCGAAGTTGGGAATCTGTTGATGAGCAAGAAGAATTACAGGTTGAATTCCAACCCGAGGAGCCATATCGGGCATAGTCCTGATTTCTAGAACCATGGGAGCACTACCATCAAAATCTACGTGCACCAACGCTTGAACAACATTACCAATAGTGGAGCCCACGACTTGACCAACCAAAGTACCACAAGATGGAGCGAAATCGGGACTAGGGGTGCTCCCGTGTGAAGCGGGACCGATACCATTCTGAGGAGCAACGTCGAGCTGCTGATTAGTTTGCGGGGTTGCCCCCAACTCCTGAGTCGTAGGTAGAGGAACAATGGTACTCATTCTAATAATGTCTACTTGGCCGGTTGGCCGTGATGTACTTCTTATCTTGTCCCCAATCCGAATAAGAAAGGTAGTGAAAGCATATTCCTATCACTAAAGTTGAGTGTTCAAATCCGTAACTAAGTTCTTAATCATTCCATCGACGTCTTCTCGAGTGACGTATTTCGATGGAGGTCCAATCGAGGAGTGTTCTTGACTTCCTCCCCTTCCATACCTTGAGCTTCAGTTACAGCGTTGAACTTCTTACGCTTAACTATGTTGAGTAGTGAGTAACTGAGTCAAAGTAGAAAACTGAAGATAAATTTGAAGAAGAAATCCAAAGACGAATCCGAGAAACTTATCCCATGTAGTGGTCAAAGCTGTGTGCCTTTTACCTTGCATGCTAAAATGGTGACATGTAAAATTGTTGCATGCCAACACCCAATGTATATGTGTGATATGAACACAGTAATCTGAATGTAAAATAAAGTAAATGCGGAGAGACATAGCTTTTTATAGTGGTTCGACACTAACGCCTACGTCCACTTCATAGTGATCATTCATCATATAATATTTGACTACAATGTCGTACAAGTTCAAACAGTAGTTGAGTACGAAGTGTTACATTAGAACAACAATATCCTTGTTAATTCTAAACTTTGACTAAAATGCCCTTTTTCTTCTTCGTTGAGTAGAAAATGCGTTGACTTAGTCAACTACGTCCAAAAATTAGCTTTAATGTTGGAGAAATCCAAGAAATATCCAAAATTTCCAAGGCAACCCAAAAATGATGTTTCTATGCTTGTACACATCCAAAAAGTAATGAAAAACGTTTATGCAACGTTTTATTGTCCACTCCATGTCCAATGTTCATGAAAAAGGAGATGGCAACCATTAAATATAGTTTTAGAGCTCTAAAAGACCAAAAGTTCAAGGAAAAACGATCCCAATGAAGGCCATGCTTGGGGTATTTTTAGTAAAGGGTTGGTAGTGGAGTAAGTAGAAAATGGGTTTCGCACAGCAAAATTTCGCACCCCTAAAGAGCAACACCTGAAAATATCGATTCCCTTCATGTTATGCAGGATATTTCGTATCCCTCTTGGGGAATACAAAATTCATATCCCTCCTTGGGGATACGAAATTCATATCCCTAGGGATATGGTGGTTCGGTATCCCTAGTGGATACAAATTCGTATCCCTAGGGAGGGATAAAAAAATTCGTATCCCCTGGGGGGATACGTTAGAGGAGCTGGTTTGTGGGAATCCGAAATTCAATGGAACCGAGGGATCCAGAGGATGATGGATTCGAAATATTGAGAGGCCCACGTGTTAACGGAAACAACACTATGCCATAGATGGCCAACTGCAATTAAAATCCAAGATGTTGCTAGCTACAATGTTGCTATGGCTATGCTGGTTTTTTTCTATTGCCACACACACTTCAATGTGTTAGCATTGATATCAACCATGTGTTGCAGTAGCCATGTGAATAAAATTATCAGTCCGCATGAACACGATCTAACGGTCCAGGTTAACAATCCGCATGAAATAATGTTTAAGGAAGGAAGCAAAAACAAAACGGAAAAACACTTAAATAAATGTTAAAGGGTTTCAATCGAAATCTTAACAAAATACTTCGTCGCTCAACCTCTCAAACACTCACTCTCAGATTCAATTAGGGCTAAAAGTTTAAGTTTACAAGCTTAATTGGGGTTTGATTAGGGTAAGTCGAGTTCAATTAGGGCTTCAGTGTTTCAATTAGGTCTTCAATTGGGGTTCATTTGGGTTTCAAATTTTAGTTAGGACTTCGATTTAACCTGTTGCTTGAGGTATCACTCCATGTATATTTCCATTTTTTCTGATTTAATTGTTATGTTGCCTAATTTACTGATTTACTTGTGCATTTATGTGTAATCATATTCCTAATTTTTTACTGTGTTTGTCCTTATATTCGTGGCTAAATGATATTTGTTTATGTTATTTGTTTGTCAATTAGTGATGAACGATGGGGAAAAACTGTGGGCAAAACTTCCTAAGTTCAGTGAAGGATATATCAGTGGAGTGAAACTTTTTATTCGAAATACTTTTTCTAGATTCGCGGTAGGTGATGAAATTAGATGCCCTTGCAAAAAGTGTCATAATCACAAGTGGCATCGTCAAGAGGTAGTCTACGACCATCTGATTTGGATGGTCCATCTGAATTGTACATGAAATGGATCTATGAGGATTCCTATTTAGATCGTGAAAGGAGCGATAACGATATGGACTGTGAAGCAGGAATAAATTTTGGAGATAATCTCGATGAGAAGTTGCATCGTACTTGTGGAAATACGCAAAACAATAAAGGTGGATCTTCTGATGGATCAAATGGAATAGATATCGATGCTAGAAAATTCATCAACGTGTTGAAGAGAGAAAGTAGCCATTATATCACGGGTGTACTAAGTTTTGCGATTAAGTTTCATTGCTAGGCTTTATTCTTTAAAATGCTTATGTAGAATCACCGAGTTTGCATTCAGCGATTTATTAGAGTTGATAAAAGAAGGTTTTCCACATGTCCACAGCCTTTTATGTTTCGATGCTACCAAAAATATCATTAAAGATTTTGGCCTCGATTACCAAAGAATACATGAATGTCCAAATGACTGCATGGCATATTGGGCAGAAAATGAAAAGGAAAATAAATGCAATACTTTTGGTTTTTCAAGGGAAAGCAATTATTGACAATAATCCGGAGAAGCAGATTCACAAAGTACTAGAAAAGTGATGCGTTATTTCAACTAAAACCAAGGCTGCTAAGGATGTTCGTGTCCAAGGAGTATGCAGAACATATGTTATGGCATGTAGTGGGAGAAAACATGATGGCAGACTTCGACATCCAGCTGCTGGCGAGCTTTGGAAAACGATGGATGCCAATTATCCTCTTTGTTCATTTTAAAACAGATATATCAGGTTAGGAGTAGCATCTGATGGATTCAGTCCTTTTCGTACAATGACTACACAGCACAACACATGGCCAGTTGTATTGGTAAATTATAACCTTCCACCTTGATAATGCATGAAGACCAAAAATTTGATACTTTCAACCCTTATCCCTGGTTCAGAGACTTCTAACAATTACATTGATGTCTACATGTTGCCTCTTATCGCACAATTGAAAGAATTATGGGATCTTGGCATACAAACTTATGATACCTTTACTGGTGACAATTTCACATTACGTGCACTCGTGTTATGAACGATTAGCGACTTTCCATTCTATGCAATGTTATCCAGCTGGAGCACAAAGGGTTATTTAGCTTGTCTTGTGTACCATTTCGAAACTTCTTCAACTTACTTGAAACATATTAAAAAAATGTGCTACATGAATCATAGGAAATTTTTAGATCCGGGACACAAGTGGAGGTTTGATAAGAAAAGGTTCAATGGTGAAATTGAAATGGGAACACCTCCCGAAAACTCATCTGGGACAGTCATTGAAGAATTGTTAGCGGTTATGAAAATATTTTTGGGAAGAAAGAGGTCAAGAAGCATAAATATGAATTTCCTATTAAAAAGAAGTCAATATTTTTTGATTTACCATATTGGAGTCAAAATGTATGTCGACATAACCTTGATATTATGCACATAGAGAAAAACATTTGTGATAACATACTTGGTACTTTACTAAATATTGATGGGAAGTTGAAAGACCATTTAAATGCTTGGTATTATTTACAAGAGATAGGCATCAGGGAGGTCCTTCATCCGGTTCTATCAACTAATTGGAATTACCTTAAGATGAGGGCTGCCATATTTAAAATGACGAACAGGGAGAAAGAAATATTTTGCTTAGTGTGTGAAAATGCTAAACTTCCTTATGATTGTGCAGCTAATATCAGCCGGTATGTAAACAAGAAAGAGAGGAAAATTGCATGGTATAAGAGCCATGATATTCATTTTCTTCTCCACAACTTGATGCAGTTTGCTATGAATAAATCTGTAAAACCTGAAGTTGCAATACCTATGATAAAATTAGGTGCATTTCCAAGAAGTCTTTGGAGGAAAATTATCGATTTGGCTGATCTCAAGAGGCTACAAAAGGAATTTTTTTGTCAATTTGAGATGATATTCCCAAATGCTTTCTTTGATACAATGGTGCACTTTCTAGTTCATTTATGCAAGGAAGTTGAATATGGTGGACCAACATATGTTCATTGTAAGTTTCCTATTAAGCGTTATTCTTGTAAACCGAAATCATATGTTCGCAACAAAAGTAAACCTGATGCATCCATTGTTGAAGGTTATCTTGCAGAAGAATGTTTTATATTCCGTTCAAGGTTCTTAGGTGGAGATGGAGCAGGAAAAATGCAATTTGAAACTTGTCCACATAATCGTGAATATCCTATTGGTACAAGAAGAAACAAAGATGGAAAAGCTATTCATCTTAAAGATTCTTAATGTAAGGACTGTCATCGTTACATTCTATTCAATTGTGGTAACAAGGAAATAGAGAGTTTACTTGAGTAAGTTCTAAGCTTTAATTTTATTTTAGCAAGTATTGAAGAATTAGAAAATTTGTTTCTATCTTTTATTAATCAGGTCTTTATGTTAGGAATCATTGAGCTTTAATTGATGGTCATGCATCATCAAAAATATATAAAAGAGAGAGAGAACATAGTGAAGAATTTTGGAAGTGGATAAAGGAAGAGGTTGGAAAAAAGGAGGACATTTCAAAAGAAGTACAACTGCTTGCAATGGGCCCTCTTCCAACAACTAAGAGGTTTACTGGATATGTTATCAATGGATACAGATTTTATACAAGGTTCAAAGATGACAAATGTATAACACAAAACAGTGGTGTATTTTTGACAGCCTTGACTGCTAGCTTTGCAAGTTCGAAAGATCAAAATCCATTGATTGGTGAAGTTAATTACTATGGATCAATTGAAAAAATATCAAAACTAGATTATTAGGGAGAATTTAGTGTGGTTTTATTTAAGTGCTGTTGGTACCAAGAAGAGAAAGATTTATATGGGCTGACTCATCTCAATTTTAATCTATTGTGCTAGAATTCTGATCCTTATGTTATGGCTTCACAATTACTGCAGGTGTTTCATATAGAAGATCCAATTGATAAGATGTGCCATAATGTTATCAAGAAATTGCCGAAAGACTGGTGTGAAATCGAAAGAGAGTATGAAAATAAAGATTTGAATGATATCCAACCTTCTTATGGAATGGGAAATCAAGATTTTTATGTTCGTTGGCGTAGAGATGATGTCCTAATAAGACAAATCTACCTTCCACCTAGCAAAGTGAAAGGCAATGCTTCTTAATTTCTGTGTATCACTATCATATTTATTTAAGTGACTGATGTACCAATTTTAAGTAAGAAAATGTTTTTTCTGCCTTGATTACATTTTAGTGAAGTGATTGTTTTATTTTACAAGTAACTGATGTATCATATTCGTTTCCTCCATTTTGTGTAGACCGGACAAAATTCCACTTGAGGATTTCAAAGTACTCTTGATGTTTAGGAGAGATGAAAAAATACATGTATAATTTTAAGTTTTATCACATTCAAATCAGGCAGATAAACATCTTTATTTCATGTTTCATAGTCTATTGCCCTTACAAATTCTACAAATCGGAGATCGCATATAGACACACACAGTTGGTATGTATTTTTGCTTATTTTTATGGTTGGCTAGAGGTATGCTTCAGTAATGAACTACAGCAATGAACTACAAAATTCTTACAATTTTCGCTTGTTAAAGCATCGGTCTAATTCTTACAATTCTGTAGTTCAATGCCGGTATGTAACTAATCGTGTACAAAACTGATGCTTCGGTAATGAACTACATAATTTTAATAATTTTATTTTCTCTTCAATCAGTAATGATCATGCCAGTTTGTAATTGAATCAATGGTTGAGTTTGTACTTGAACGAGTCGTGGCATGTCTAAATTTTTACTAAAGAAAAAAGAGGCATTGCCTCAAATTGTATCACACTGAAGTAGTGCCTCAGTTATACTATGGCATACTATTGCATTCCTTGAGATCGTTCATGCTTTGAAAAAATTAAGTCATTGCATCAATTTGCAACTGGGGTATGCAGGCAATAGTTTGTGATAAAATGCAACTCTGTTCTGAAATGCAACTGAGGTATGTAGGCCATAAATTGAGCTTAAATGTCTTTGTGCTGAAATGCAACTCAGTTATACTACGACCATCGTTTGTGATGAAATGCAACTGAGTCATGCATGCCTCTCATTTTGTGTTGCAATGTAAACGAGGCATTGCCTCAGTTTACAACCGAGGCATACATGACACTGATTGTGATGAAATAGCGTATTTAGTATGAAAGCATTAGTTGTACTAAAGGCACTACTGAAATGCACGACTTTTGAAACTGCTTTATTTTGTAGGTGAAGGAGGTGGTGGTGAAGTTGTTCAAGAACTTGTAACTGAAGGCACTAGAGATACTGGAGGCAATAGAGGCACTGAACGCACAGGAGGTTCGCGCTATATTTTGAAACTGTTTTAGTTTGATGTAAACATGAATTTAGTACTGGTTGTGTTTGTAAGTAATATGTAAAACTGAATTTATTGTCTATTTTTTGTTATTTTGTAGTCGACTAAGTAGTACTTGTGTTACTGGTTAATTTGAAATGAAAAGTTCTTTGTTAATTTTAGTTTATGATGTTAATTGCAGTTATGTTGTAGCATGTTATGTAATGTTGTCATAGCTATGATATGATGTGCAGTATGTGATGTTAAATGTTGCCATAGCTATGATATAGTGTTGCCATTGGATAGTAAAAGTGCTTCCATAGATTAATGCATGAGGGCCCCACAACAGGATTCTGTGAACCCAGGCTATAGAATTTAGTGAGCCCTACAATGCGCGCCCCACATGGTGGGGCTCAGAATGTTTGGCCCACATTTTTGTAATTTTAGTACCTACGGCAACTCATGTACCGATATCGCCTTAAAGTCAGAATGATGTTGCCTTTGAGTCTAAGGCAACGCGGAAAAATTCAACACCAAGAAAGTGTTGCCACATATCATTTTTAGCATATAGCAACATTTTTTGGCACTTTCTGCATCACTTCTCTGGTGTTGTAGTATGTAGTCTATGACGTAGTGCGGGGATAACGTTCAAACAATAAAGTCATTTGGGCCAAACGAAAGTTGTACCTAAAGCTAATACAGAGGGCTACAAAAGTTACCATGCAAAGCACCATAATTGATGTTTTCAGACTCAAAAGTGGTCATCTAAAGGGGTTTCGAACCATTTTTATGTTTGCAACGTGACTTCGACCAAATCGCTTTGTGTTTTTTGACGATGTTCTTGACGCTTGATCGCTCAACTAACCAAGAACCTGACATGTGACAGCTTTAATCAAAAAGCATGTCAACACATAGCATGTGAAGGATTCGACGGCATGAAAACATTAAAAGTGACAAGAGTTTGATATAACCCAAGAGATTAAATTATTCAGCAGGTTTGTGATGCACTAAAATAACTTTACCAACCCTTTATTTTGGGATGGAAGTGCAAACGCACATTGAATAAATTAAACGGGTCAAAGATACTAGCATGAATGGCCACGCCATAATGAGAACCTATTGCTGCCTAATGTAATTCCCAATCCAACAAGCAAGGAGTGTTTCTTTCAAAGCCAAATCCATTGCAACGGTCAAACCCGTAACTCTCATGCCAACACAGCCATACCAACTGCCTTTACCATGACTATCAGAAACATAATTAGTGGATTAGCACTTGAATGTTTTCTTTTTGATCTTACTGTCAGCTGTATTCGGTCAAAATTTCATGGCGCATTCTCTTATTTTTATTTCATCTGCATCCTCTTCTCCTTCTTTTCTCGTATTATTCTGCTTCTCCTTTTCTTGAATCGTTACACTCGTCCTTTTTTTCGATCACACTTGATAAAATATAAGCAATCCATCTTTTCGACAAGAACTGTAATCAAACCCAAAATTTCTATCAAATAATACGATATTGCCTAACCCGTTTTCCTACAATGAGATTTGCTTCATCAGTTATTCTGTTTTTGTTTCCTGCTCGTAGGTCTAAAGATATTAGTGGAAACAAGAAACTTGAATTTTATTGTATTGAAATTTTGATTACAGAGTGGAGAGGATACAATTTGTTTCTTGAGAGAATGAATAAAAAGTTGCTCGTGTACAGCTTGTATTTATAGATTACACAAGTGTACTACGACCACTATTGTACATGGATAATATTGGGCTATAGGCCCAATATACATTATATAAAATATCTTAGCAGGGGAAAATTTTATTTCCAATACCCCCATTCAAATCGAGCTAGGGTTTTCCGCCCTCTTTCATTCTGCCGCCTTCATCTTCAACCTTCAACTCTCTTCTTAGTCTGTCAAAATTCTTTAGTGACAAGGCTTTGGTTAGAACATCGGCTTTCTGAAAGAAGGCTGGGACGTGGTTGATGGTCAGCTCGCCTCTCTCTGTCTTCTCGCGAACGAAGTGCAGGTCTATCTCTATGTGGTTCGTTTGTGAGTGTTGCGTTGGGTTATTGGAGAGTGAAATGGCACTGAGGTTATCGCACCATATTACTGGCTTCCTTGATAGTCTGAATCCAAGCTCCCAAAATAGGGTTTTGACCCAGATGATTTCGGCCATTGTACTCGCAATGCATCAGTACTCCGCTTCGGTACTTGAATGTGAGACAGTGTTCTGCTTCTTCGTACACCAGGAAATGGGGTTTTGTCCGAGGAAGACACAATAGCCAGATACGGATCGGCGGTCATCTGGATCATTGGCCCAATCGGCGTCGCTGTAAGCTTGCAAATTTAATTCCTAACATGCTTTAAAGTTTAATCTGTAATTTATTGTCCCCTTCAAATACCTTAATATGTGCTTAACTGCCTTCCAATGATCACTTAAGGGATTCTGCATGTGTTGACACACCTTATTCACACTGTAACATATATCTGGCCTAGTTATAGTCACATATTGTAGGGCCCCAACAATGCTTCTTTATTGCGCTACATTATCCAAAGTCTCTCCCTTGTGTTTAGAAAGTTGTGGGTTGCTTACCATAGGGGTTGGTAATTCCTTGGCCTGGTCCATCCCTGCTCTTATCAGTATATCATTGATTTTTTTTCTGAGACAGGACTAGTTCAGTGTTGCTTTTCCTGTTCACCTGAACACCCATAAAATAGTCTAACTTTCCATGTCTTTTATAGCAAATCTTTTGTTGAGATGTTGTATCACACTGTTGATAGCAAATTCATTACTTCTAGTCACTAGTATGTCGTCGACGTAGACTAACACATATGTACTATCATAGTTTTTCACTTTTATGTATAAAGAGTTGTCGGACTTAGTTGCTTTAAATTCGAGTCTACTTAATGTGATCTTTAGCTTATCGTACCAGGCCCTTGAAGCCTGTTTTAGCCCATAAATAGCCTTATGTAATTTACACACCTTGTTCTTGTCTTCATCATGATAGTAGCTAGTTGGTAATTTCATGTACACTTCTTCACGTAGCTCACCATTTAAAAAATCATTTTGGACATCAAGCTGTCTGATTTTCCAGCTTTTATTTAGTGCAGTGCATAGCATGATACGAATTGTGGTAGGTTTAACCACTGGTGAGAAAGTTTCAGTAAAGTCGAACCCATACTGTTGGGAATAACCCTTAGCCACTAGTCATGCATTGTACTTGGATATGCTCCCATCATTATTTCTCTTAATTTTGAAAGTCCACTTGCATCCCATTGTATTTTTGTGTGGTGGTTTTTCAATAATACTCCAAGTCTGATTATTAATAAGTGCATTGAGCTCAGTGTCCATAGCCATTCTCCGGTGTTCATATTTGACTGCTTCTTCATACGTGTTTGGTTCCTTGTTGCTCAAACTTGCAATGTAGACCTTTGGCTTGAAAATGCCCCTCTTAGACCTTGTCATCATGTGACGATGTCATGTAGTAGTTGGTTGTGATCTCTTCACTTGTTGACTGCTGTCATGCTTGTAGTCACCTGTTTTGCTTGGTTGAGGAGTAGGAAATTGTATTTGGTCCTCCTCATATCCATCTGACCCATCACTGCTGTAACCAGATTTCGTGCTTTCCGCTGAGTTGTTGTCATTAGGTTGGGTTTGCTGTAGTTTGTTAGCGATGTCAGGCCATTCAGATATTGTTAGTACATCAGGCATCACCACTTTAGCATCATGTTTTTCTTTATTTAGAATGCTGCTACGCTTGTCTACATAAGAGAAAACACTTTCATTAAACATAAAATGCCTGCAAATGATTATTCTCCCCTCATTTTTTTGGGCATTTGTACCCTTTTTGGCTGCTAGCATAACCCAAAAATGTACAAGGACTAGACCTTAAATTTAATTTATGACTGTTGTATGGCCTAAGGCATGGAATACATAGATGCCCAAATACTCTCAAATAGTTGTAATCCTGTTTGTATCCATGTAATTTCTCATGTGGGCACATGTAATTTAGTACTTTGGTGGGTAGTTTATTTATTAAATACACTGCTGTTTCAAATGCCTCTATCCAATATTTCATTGGCAGGGATGCTTGAGACAGTAGTGTAAGACCAGTTTCCATTATGTATCTATGCTTTCTTTCCACTAGACCATTCTGTTCAGATGTGTAGGCACAAGTAGTTCTGTGGGTTATACCCTTTTTATTGAAAAAATGTTTAAGTGGTTTGAACTCTGTGCCACCATCTGTTTGTATCACTTTGACACGGTTATTCAATTGATTTTCTGTATGTGTAACAAAGTGTATTATTGCCTCACATGTTTCTGGTTTTGTTTTGAGGAAATATATCCAGTGAATCTGGAGTAAGCATCAACTATGGAGACATAATGCCTGTGTCCTCTGCAAGAGCTCGGTAGTGCTGGACCCCATAGATCAGCAGCTATCAACTCAAGTGGCTTATTTTAGGTACTCATAGAGTCATCAAAAGGTAGCTTATGGCTTTTGCCAAGCTAACAGTGCGTGCATAATTGTGGAACAGGTAAATTTTTATATGTAATATTATTATCATCTAGAAAACGTCTGACAGTGTTGAAACTGGTGTAACGGCTCCGGGTTTCGCCCGGACCCGATAGATCGTTAGATCGACCAAGACCATTCAAAGCCCGAACACGTTAACTCTGGGAATACAACACATCAGAACAATAACAATAGACTTTTATAAACATTACAATAATGTTACATCAGAGTACAGAATATCAGAGTACATCGAATAAAATTACAGTGGAAGATAAATTACAGTAAATTAATACAATACACAGCGGAAGACTTTCATGCTCTGGACACGGCTTTAGGCTTCGATCCAGAATCATGCTCAAGAGATAAATATCTGCAAAAAGCTACTCGACTGCCCGTGTGGAAAAGAGGGCACCCGAGTTTGCAAAATGAAACAAACTACGAGTCAGTCATGGGACTGGTGTGAGAATTCTTAACTAATATAACTAATAGCAATAAGGCAAATCCAAGGACCACGCCGCTAACGCGGAACGGGTTCTATTCCAATGGTTTGCCGGTGCATAAATTAAGGTAAATCGTTTAAACAATGCAGTGCTTTTTAGAAAAATGGAATCATCATAAGACTCAAGTCCCATCACACAATGCAGCGCAAGCCAGAGGATAGAGTTTTATCTTATGATGATTAAACATGCTTGGTACGATAAAAACGAATTTGATGATATTATTAGTGTATATACGTTTCAAAAACATTTCACAGTAAATGTATCAATCCTAGGAAGCATAGCTACCATATACTATGCCTCCATACTAGTAATACAATCAAGTCCATAGGGTCGTATTGGGAATTGGGTTTCCGTCATGAGTCAAGGCTAGGAACGATCTCCTTACCGATTCGAGACACTCTAGGTAATGCCTCAGGATTTCCCGCAGTGAAATCTTGGATCCTACAGGGCCGGTCCACACATACGATTTTGCGGATTGGCAATTCCTGAACACATGTTTACCGGTCCTATAGGACCTAATATCCGAGGCGCCTCATTCCATCATCCACATAAGTAAAATGTCGGGCCGTGTAAAACCCAAACACCACTTCTAGCTAGAAAGAAACGTGTTGCTCTCCCTGCGTTCCTTTGCTCCATTTTAGACTCAACCGGGTTGTGAGGCTCGTGAAGCTACGTTATACACAAAACTATGCCTAAATAGTCCGTGCTTTGATCGTCACCACAAGGTTCTGCTTTTCAACAAGAAACCTTGATCATTGCATCTTGGTATGCCACACTGTCAATCCATATCATACTATTAATCCTTTGCCAAAATATACAAAAGGGTCTTAAGCAAAAGAATAAATTCTCCGCCACCAAACATTCATACATTCGACAGAAAATCAATAAATGCAATATAAAGGAGTACAATGTCGGACACACATTCCATTTATAAGCCCGTTCTGGGTCTGAACGAAACTCTATCCGGTAGATCTCCAAGTACATTTTGACAACTACCACCGAAACCCCTTTCAAGGTAGCAAATCAATCGAGGGCATCAGTAGCCGTCATCCATTCGATGTCGAAGATTACCGGTCTTCAATCACCGTCTTCAACTCTTCGACTTAGGTCGACGTATAATCATTTGAGATGAGATTGAACTCAAACTTTTCAAATGATCCACACATATATATATTTTTAAATCAATTCATATCGTTTTTAGTATTTAATAACAATCTATCACTACTTTTATTTATATAAAAATAGCTAAATTTAATTTAACGACGCTTCGGGTCAATGGGCGACCCTGGCGCTGTTTCTACTCAAATTTGTTTTACACATTTCTCTAAATCTAACCGTTGGATTTTAACATAATTCATATCATTGGAAAGAACTTCCCAAGGCGAACCTAACGGTTTCAGTTTTGGGAAAATCCGACGGTCGGATATTTTGTTATAATCAATTAAAGACACAATTCCAAGAGGCGACCTACCACGCTCGATTCGTTTGATTTTAATTTCTATATCTATATCTATATATATATATATATATATATATATAATTATATATAATTCCGTCATCCATTCCATTCACTATATTTTGCTAACATCGAATATCCCTATTAGTATATATAATGTCGAGGTATAACATGACACACACTAATGCTTATTTTTATTTTTATTTACATACACATCCTAAACATAACAGTGTATATTTTCTTTTATCATTCAAATTACACAAAATGTATATTTGGTTTCATTATTCTTTCTAATGAAAATCCATTCATTAAAATATAAATTTCTAATCCTTTTATTTACATTGAAAAATGTAATTTTCTAATCCTATTTTATTTACATTGAGAAATGTAAACTTTTATTTCATTTTTATTTACATTGGAAAATGTAAATTTCTATATTTCTCTAATTACATATAAAAATGTAATTTACTATTTTTCTTTTATTTACATTGAAAAATGTAACTTCTTTTTACCGTCTCTAAAATGACGATAAAAATATATAATATTTATTCTATTCTTTTATCGCATCTAAAGCGACGATAAAAATATACATTTCATTTCTACTCTTTTTATTGCATCTAAAATTGTGCAGTTTTCTTTTTAATATAATCTACATTAAAAATGTGACTTTTCCTTTTTAATCTAATTTACGTAAAAAGAATGTAAATAGTTATGCAATGTCAAAATCTAATCTTTTCATTACATAAAAAATGTAATTTTCTTACATTAAATCTTAATTACATGAAAATGTAATTTTCTTACTTTAAATCTTAATTACATAAAAATATAAACTTTATCTTCTTTAAATTAATTACATAAAAATGTAATTTTTCTCCTTTATCTTAATTTACATGATAAATGTAAATTTTTCACTTTTAATCTAATTCACATGGAAATTGACTTAATTACATAAAAACGTAATTTTTATGTTCTTTAACTCAATTACATAAAAATGTAATTTTCTTCTAATTCTTATTTACATGAAGAAAAATGTAACTTTTCTAATTCTTATTTACATTAAGAAAATGTAAAACTTTTCTAATTCTTTAAATTCTACTTCTTATTTACATTAAAATGTAAATTTTCTCTTTAATTCTATTTGCATGAAAATGTGAATTAATCCTTTAATCTTCATTACCTGAAAATGAAATTTTCTTATTTTTAAATAATTTTTTATTATCTACAACTATATTGCAAATAAAGATGTACTTTATACCTTCATGTTTTTATTTGCAACAAATTTGCAAATAAAAATGCACTTCATTTTTTTTTATTTGCATATAAAAGGCAAATAAAAATGTACTTCTTTTTCTATGGTTTTTATTTGCATATTGAAAGGCAAATAAAAATGTACTTCTTTTTCTATGGTTTTTATTTGCGTATTGAAAGGCAAATAAAAATGTACTTCTTTTTCAATGGTTTTTATTTGCATATTGAAAGGCAAATAAAAATGTACTTCTTTTTCTATGGTTTTTATTTGCATATTGAAAGGCAAATAAAAATGTACTTCTTTTTCAATGGTTTTTATTTGCATATTGAAAGGCAAATAAAAATGTACTTCTTTTTCTATGGTTTTTATTTGCATATAAAAGTAAAATAAAAATGTAAACTTTTTATAATCATGTTTTTATTTACATCAAAAATGTAAATAAAGTATTCTTTCTCTTTATATGTTTTATTTACACTAAATGTAAATAAATGTATTCTTTTTCTTTTTCATGTTTATTTACACTAAATGTAGATAAATGTATTCTTTTTCTTTATATGTTTATTTACACTAAATGTATATAAAGTTTCCTTTTTCTATATATGTTTATTTACACTACATGTAAATAAATTTTTCTTTTTCTATATATTTTTATTTACACTGCATGTAAATAAAGTTTTCTTTTTCTATGTATTTTTATTTACAATACATTTAAATAAAGTTTTCTTTTCCTATGTATTTTTATTTACACTACATCTAAATAAAGTTTTCTTTTTCTATATATTTACACAAAATGTAGATAAAATTTTCACTATAAATATGTTCCTTTTATTTACATAGAAAATGCAAAGAAAGTTTTCACTACAAATATGTTCATTTTGTTTACATAGAAAATGAAAATAAAGTTTTCACTACAAGTATGTTCATTAGTTTGGTTCTTTTTATTTACACAAATAAACGTAAATAAAGGTGTTCACATATTTTGTTTCCTATTTCTACACATACGGTAAAAATAATCTTAATTTCATATTTCAACTATGACGCCAAAATATGTTTATTATTCTAATTTCATGAATATGCTAAAAATAAGATAATTTTTCAATTTTCACAACCGCGCTAAAAATATGATAATTTTCCTACTTTCATGAATGCTCCAAAAATATGATAACACGTAAATCTGGTGTCAAGTTTTCATGTCAATGCATCTAATAACAACATATAATTTGGTGTCAAGTTTTCATGTCAACGCATCTAATAACAACATATAATTTGGTGTTAAGTTTTCATGTATCGGAATATAAGATCCAAACTTTATTTTATTTATGAATCAAAATTTAAATGATTCAAACTTTATTTTATTTATAAAAAATAAAGATGAGAACTCGTATGAAGATTACATCAAAATTTATGGATCTAAACGAACATGGCTATCTCAAACATCACAAGGCATTACAGAACCACAAAATCCAAAACACAAAGCGTAGTAGATGAGATTATAAACATATATTCATGAATCTAATTCAACGATAGTTAATAAACTTATTAATTAATTTTCTTGAAAACAGAAATCTCACCGATCTTTTAATCAGAATAAATCAGATCTGGAATTTGTTCAAAATTTGATCTACTCTGTTTCAGATCTTGTCTGTTCCATAGCATAAATCTTGTTTTCATAAGTATTGAATTCCACTAAGAATTTATTTATTTATATTTATATACATAAATATCAATCCTATTTCTATCACCAAAAAGTGCCATTTATGATGTAAATCTATTTGTATCAAAAAGAAGTAAGTACGAAATCAATATATATATATATATATATATATTGCACATGGTTAACATGCAATTTTTCTCTCATATTGAAATAGAAACAAATAAATTTTGAATAACAAAAGTTAACTTCATATACATAATATATGTGCGCATTTAAAGGGTAATAACTCACTATTATATGATTATAATTGTTGACTGCTTTCAAATTATCATGGACAAACTGATTAACTCAAATAGATGGAATAAATTGCATTATCTCCATGATGTTAGCAAAATAGGTATGTTCGATTTCAAATAAATCTGACAGGTTGAACATTATTTGCTCTTAAAAAAATAATAATTAACGTAGCATGATTTGCTCAAATATTTTTAATAGACTATAATCCTGGAATAATTTCTATCATATCCATTAATAAAAATTCCACTTAAAATAGTCAAACTAATAACATTGGCATTATCAGTAATATAAAATAGGAATTAATGTAGATATCCTTATGTTATTATTATTATTATTATTTTACATTTATGATTAGGATACCTGTAATTGTATAAATTTATAAAATTAGAACGAAATATTTTTGAAACCTCAGAAGAAACATTAATACATTCCAAGCGTCAATTATGCATCACCAAATATGTAAACGAAAACACCAATAAAAGTCGGACATGTGCTATGCATAAAAATAAATTTTTTTGTCATTAGTATTTAACATAAACCATTAAATATTAAAAATCCATTAAAATTCTAAAATAAAAATTTTAAATTAGCCCTAAAATTCAGGGCTGTTACAGTCTCCCCCATTTAAAAACCTTTCGTCCTCGAAAAGGTACGAAGCTAAATTTGTTTAATTAACTATCTCATCTTTCATTCTTTTATTGATTTCAATAATTTTATTTGTTGATTAACTTTTAAAATATATAACTTTATATATTCAAAAATCATATTTCCAAAGATCGGATTATATTTAATCAAAAATATGTTAATTATAAACTGGGCACTTTCTACTCATTCTAGGGCATTACTAACCCCATCTTTAATGAGTTTTCTCATTCTAGGATACTACTGATCCTATCTCTAATGAGTATTCTTATTGGATATTACTAATCCAATCTCTGATGAGTCTTTTGTTCAGTTCTAACGAGTTGTACCCCAAAGATTTTGAGCTGACCAGAGCTCTGATACCAACTGTAATGGCTCCGGGTTTCGCCCGGACCCGATCGATCGTTAGATCGACCAAGACCATTCAAAACCCGAACACGTTAACTCTGGGAATACAACACATCAGAACAATAACAACAGACTTTTACAAACATTACAATAATGTTACATCAGAGTACAGAATATCAGAGTACATCGAATAAAATTACAGCAGAAGATAAATTACAGTAAATTAATACAATACACAGCAGAAGACTTTCATGCTCTGGACACAGCTTTAGGCTTCGATTCAGAATCCTGCTCAAGAGATAAATATCTGCACAAAGCTACTCGACTGCCCGTGTGGAAAAGAGGGCACCCGAGTTTGCAAAGTGAAATAAACTACGAGTCAGTCATGGAACTGATGTGAGAATTCTTAACTAATATAACTAATAGCAATAAGGCAAATCCAAGGACCACGCCGCTAATGCGGAACGGGTTTTATTCCAATGGATTGCCAGTGCATAAATTAATTAAGGTAAATCATTTAAACAACGCAATGCTTTTTAGAAAAATGGAATCATCATAAGACTCAAGTCCCATCACACAATGCAACGCAAACCAGAGGATAGAGTTTTACCTTATGATGATTAAACATGCTTGGTACGAAAAAAACAAGTTTGATATTATTATTAGTGTATATACGTTTCAAAAACATTTCAAAGTAAATGTATCAATCCTAGGAAGCATAGATACCATATACTATGCCTCTATACTAGTAATACAATCAAGTCCGTAGGGTCATATTGGGAATTGGGTTTCCGTCATGAGTCAAGGCTAGGAACGATCTCCCTACCGATTCGAGACACTCTAGCTAATGTCTCAGGATTCCCCATAGTGAACCCTTGGATCCTACAGGGCCAGTCCACACATACGATTTTGCGGATTGGCAATTCCTGAACACACGTTTCCCAGTCCTATAGGACCTAATATCTGAGGCGCTTCATTCCATCATCCACATAAGTAAAATGTCGGGCCGTGTAAAACCAAAACACCACTTCTAGCTAGAAAGAAACGTGCTGCTCTCCCTGCGTTCCCTTGCTCCGTTTTATACTCAACCGGGTTGTGAGGCTCGTGAAGCTACGTTATACCCAAAGCTACGCCTAAACAGGCCGTGCTTTGATCGTCACCACAAGGTTCTGCTTTTCAACAAGAAACCTTGATCATTGCATCTTGGTATGCCACACTATCAATCCATATCATACTATTAATCCTTTGGCAAAATATACAAAAGGGTGTTAAGCAAAAGAATAAATTCTCCGCCACCAAGCATTCATACATTCGATAGAAAATCAATAAATACAATATAATGGAGCACAATGTCGGACACACATTCCATTTATAAGCCCGTTCTGGGTCTGAACGAAACTATATCCGGTAGATCTCCAAGTGCATTTGGACAACTACCACCGAAACCCTTTTCAAGGTAGCAAATCAATCAAGGGCATCAGTAGCCGTCATCCATTCGATGTCGAAGATTATCGGTCTTCAATCACCGTCTTCAACTCTTCGACTTAGGTCGACGTATAATCATTTGAGATGAGATTGAACTCGGACTTCTCAAATGATCCTTGCATATATATATTTTAAAATCATTTCATTTCGTTATTAGTATTTAATAACGATCTATCGCTATTTTTATTTATATAAAAATAGCTAAATTTAATTTAACGACGCTTTGGGTCAATGGGCGACCCTGGCGCTGTTTCTACTCAAATTTGTTTTACAAGTTTCTCTAAATCTAACCATTGGATTTTAACATAATTCATATCGTTGGAAATATCTTCCCAATGCGAACCTAATGGTTTCAGTTTTGGGAAAATCCGACGGTCAGATATTTCGGTATAATCAATTAAAGACCCGATTCCAAGACGCGAACTACCACGCTCGGTTCGTTTGATTTTAATTTGTATATACATATATATATATATATATATATATAATTCCGTCATCCATTCCATTCACTATATTTTGCTAACATCGAATATCCCTATTTGTATATATAATGTCGAGGTATAACATGACACACAATAATGCTTATTTTTATTTTTATTTACATACACATCCTAAACATAACAATGTATATTTTCTTTTATCTTTAAAATTACACAAAATGTATATTTGGTTTCATTATTCTTTCTAAAGAAAATCTATTCATTAAAATATAAATTTCTAATCCTTTTATTCACATTGAGAAATGTAATTTTCTATTCCTATTTTATTTACATTGAGAAATGTTAACTTTTATTTCATTTTCTATTTAGATTGGAAAATGTAAATTTCTATATTTCTCTAATTACATATAAAAATGTAACTTACTATTTTTCTTTTATTTACATTGAAAAATGTAACTTCTTTTTACCATCTCTAAAATGACGATAAAAATATATAATATTTATTTTATTTTTTTATCGCATCTAAAGTGACAATAAAAATATACATTTCATTTCTACTCTTTTTATCGCATCTAAAATTGTGAAGTTTTCTTTTTAATATAATCTGCATTAAAAATGTGACTTTTCCTTTTTAATCTAATTTACATAAAAAGAATGTGAACAATTTTGCAATGTCTAATCTTTTCATTACATAAAAATGTAATTTTCTTACTTTAAATCATAATTACATGAAAATGTAATTTTCTTACTTTAAATCTTAATTACATAAAAATATAAACTTTATCTTCTTTAACTTAATTACATAAAAATGTAATTTTTCATCTTAATTTACATGATAAATGTAAATTTTTCACATTTAATCTAATTCACATGGAAATTTACTTAATTACATAAAAACGTAATTTTTATGTTCTTTAACTCAATTACATAAAAATATAATTTTCTTCTAATTCTTATTTACATTAAGAAAAAAGTAACTTTTCTAATTCTTATTTACATTAAGAAAATATAAAACTTTTCTAATTCTTTAAATTCTACTTCTTATTTACATTAAAATGTAAATTTTCTCTTTAATTCTATTTGCATGAAAATGTCAATTAATCCTTTAACCTTAATTACCTGAAAATGAAATTTTCTTACTTTTAAATCATTTTTTTATCTATAACTATATTGCAAATAAAGATGTACTTTATACCTTCATGTTTTTATTTGCAACTAATTTGCAAATAAAAATTTACTTCATTTTCTTTGGTTTTTATTTGCATATAAAAGGCAAATAAAAATGTACTTCTTTTTCTATGGTTTTTATTTGCATATAGAAGGGCAAATATAAATGTACTTCTTTTTCTATGGTTTTTATTTGCATATTGAAAGGCAAATAAAAATGTACTTCTTTTTCTATGGTTTTTATTTGCATATAAAAGGCAAATAAAAATGTCAACTTTTTATAATCTTGTTTTTATTTACATCAAAAATGTAAATAAAGTATTCTTTCTCTTTACATGTTTTATTTACACTAAATGTAGATAAATGTATTCTTTTTCTTTTTCATGTTTATTTACACTAAATGTAGATAAATGTATTCTTTTTCTTTATATGTTTATTTACACTAAATGTAAATAAAGTTTTCTTTTTCTATATATGTTTATTTACACTACATGTAAATAAAGTTTTCTTTTTCTATATATTTTTATTTACACTACATGTAAATAAAGTTTTCTTTTTCTATATATTTTTATTTACACTACATGTAAATAAAGTTTTCTTTTTCTATGTATTTTTATTTACACTACATGTAAATGAAGGTTTCTTTTTCTATGTATTTTTATTTACACTACATGTAAATAAAGTTTTCTTTTTCTATATATTTATACAAAATGTAGATAAAGTTTTCACTATAAATATGTTCCTTTTATTTACATAGAAAATGCAAATAAAGTTTTCACTACAAATATGTTCATTTTGTTTACATAGAAAATGCAAATAAAGTTTTCACTACAAATATGTTCAAAAGTTTGGTTCTTTTTATTTACCCAAATAAATGTAAATAAAGGTTTTCACATATTTTGTTTCTTATTTCTACACATACGGTAAAAATAATCTTAATTTCATATTTCAACTATGATGCCAAAATATGTTTATTATTCTAATTTCATGAAAACGCTAAAAATAAGATAATTTTTCTATTTTCACAACTGCGCTAAAAATACTATAATTTTCCTACTTTCATGAACGCTCTAAAAATATGATAACACGTAAATCTGGTGTCAAGTTTTCATGTCAACGCATCTAATAACAACATATAATTGGGTGTCAAGTTTTCATGTCAACGCATCTGATAACAACATATAATTTGGTGTCAAGTTTTCATGTATCGGAATATAAGATCCAAACTTTATTTTATTTATGAATCAAAATTTAAAAGATTCAAACTTTATTTTATTTATAAAAAATAAAGATGAGAACTTATATGAAGATTACATCAAAATTTATGGATCTAAACGAACATGGCTATCTCAAACATCACAAGGCATTACAGAACCACAAAATCCAAAACACAAAGCGTAGCAGATGAGATTATAAACATGTATTCATGAATCTAATTCAACGATAATTAATTAACTGATTAATTAATTTTCTTAAAAATAGAAATCTCACCGACCTTTTAATCAGAATAAATCAGATCTGGAATTTGTTCAAAATTTGATCTGCTCAGTTTCAGATCTTGTTTGTTCCATAGCGTAAATCTTGTTTTCATAGGTATTGAATTCCACTAAGCATTTATTTATTTATATTTATATATATAAATATCAATCCTATTTCTATCACCAAAAAGTGCCATTTATGATGTAAATCTATTTGTATCAAAAAGAAGTAAGTACAAAATCTATATATATATATATATATATATATATATATATTGTGTTGAGGCAAAATTTTGATCGATGCCAACATATAAAGTTGCAATGAAGATCATTTCATAGAGATAAGGTTTTATATATTTTTACTTTGAGTCGTGTTAGAAATATGTTAAAATCTATTCTCAAAGTATAACACGAATGCTCATATCTTCGTTGCTGAAATCTGTATATTTGAGGAATTGAAAAATCACAGAAAAATCCCAAACGGTCCAGGCTCTGACCGGGAAAGAGTGCAAAGTGATATAGACTATGGACCGAGGTCCTCTGGTCCATAGCCAGAAAACGGTCGACCGCCCAAAAAGGACCAGTCGACCGGTTTTACTGTGTTTGCACATAACGGCTATTTTTTGATTCTTTAAATTTCCAGAGAGTTGACCAGTCGACTAGTGATTTTCAACCAGTCGACCGGTCCCGAACAGCAAGCTTTTTAATGAAGGGTTGCTTCCATTCATCAAGAGTTTTCTCTTCAATTTTCAATGGAAACGGATGCAATCTTTTGTAGAAACTCTTCATGAAGGAATGCAACTAATCTATACTATAAATAGACTTGAAATCATACTTTCAAATCACCGATTCTTACTCTAATTTCTGATCTTACTTTCTAAATACTCTTGCATTCTAAAAGCTCTCAAATATTTCAATTACTTATTAAATCATTGAAATTATTTCATATCTCTTGATTCAATAAGTAATATACTTCCTTCAATCTTCACATACACATTACATACTTGAGGATAAGATTATAGGAAGGGTGTACTACAAGTGACAAATCCTTGTTATTAAGAACAAACATTGTCAAACTACAAGATTATTCATCTTGGTTGAAGTCCTGTGTGTGATCAGGCAAGTGTTGAAGTCCTCGGTGTTGTTAGAGGGGTGAAATCCCATTCGGCTGCTCGGGTAAACTCCTGTGTGGGTAAGCTTGTAGCCCATGAAATCAAGTGGGTAAGCTTGTAGCCCATAAATCAAGTAGTGTTGTATACCTGTTCCTCCGGGTGAAGTGAGGTTGTTAGTGAAAATCTAGAGAGAGGTCTGGGATTGGATGTAGGACGGTGCTCTGAACCAATATAAAAATCCCTGGTGTGATTTTTCCATTTTTACTGCATTTACCATTTACTTATCTGTGATATTGCTACTGTGAGATCTTTCTTAGTATATATATCATATATTCTGCATATCCATATTACTGATCCTGCCTAAAGTCGTTTATCGACACTTTCAATTGGTATCAGAGGAGGTCATCTCATAACCGTAACACAGTTATTTGATATATTATAGTAATATGTCAAATAATGCAAGCACTAGTAACACCACTTACACAGAAGGTCAGTCAACACAAAGACCTCCTTTCTTTAATGGCCTAAACTATAGCTATTGGGCAAAATGTATGGCTTTTTATATGCAATCAACACTCAGAAAGAAATAGTCAATCCAACAACTGAGTATGCAGAATGGACAGCTGCTGAGAAAACCGCAGCTGTTGTAAATGCAAAAGAAATAAATATGTTGTTTTGTGCATTAGATCAAAATGAATATAATCGTGTTAGTATCTGTACCTCTGCATATCAAATTTGGCAAACGCTAAAAACCACTCATGAAGGCACTAACAAGGTTAAACAAGCAAAAATAGCTTTGTTGAAAAGTCAATTTCAAAATTTCAAAATGAAGCCGAATGAAACAATCAATGAGATGTATTCAAGGTTTCAAACCATTCATCATGCTCTTATCGGTTTAGGACAAAAATATTCTGATTTTGATGTAATTTCAACAGTCCTACATTCACTGACTAATGAATGGGAAGGAAAAGTATTAGCAATAGAAGAAGCTAATGATCTTTCTACCATGAAGCTAGATGAATTGATAGGAAATCTTATGTCCTATGAAGCTAACTTGTAGGCTCGAAAAGAACAAAAAGAAGAAAAGAGAAATGTAGCTTTTCATGCTGAGAAAGATGAAGATGTCTCAGATTCCAAAGATGAGGATCTAGCATTCATTGCAAAAGGATTCAAAAAATTCTTAAAGCAACGAAAAGCTAGTCGATACAATAGAAAGAAGTTCGGATCAAATAAGCCATCATCATCAAATGTAGAATGCTTTAACTGTCATAAGAAGGAACACATGCAAAAGGATTGTCCAGAACAAAAGAAGAAGACAGAAAATGATAAGTTCAAACACAAAAAGGACAAGTCAAATAAACGGGCATTCTCAATGACATGGAATGATTCAGACTCGTCTTCATCTGATAGTGAAAGTGACTCAAACAATGAACAAGCTAATATATGCTTTATGGCTAAAGAAGATGAGGTACACATTCCGACTTTTGAAGAAATTCTAGATATAAATGCTGAGTTAATGTATAAATTTAAAGATGTAAAAGGACAATGCAAGCAAGCTCAAGCTGATTTAAGTAGAGCAGAATTTGAACGAGATATGTTAAAAGACGAGAAGAAAATATTAGAGGAGGAACTTGAAAAAGCTCAAGAATCATCATCTAATATTGATTCTCAACTATCTCTTTTGAGTCAAGAAATTGAAACTCAAAAAGAGAAAAATGATGCTCTAACTACCGAAAATCATGAGCTTAAGGCAAAAGTCAAGACGTTAGACCTTGAAAAAGCTAGTTTACAAACAAAGTTCGACGACATTACTCAAAATGTTTCTAACTTTAACAAAGGCCGAGAAAATTTGACAAAAATTATTGAAAGTTCACAAACTGCTACAAATAAATAAGGTTTGGGATATAAGAAACAAGTTATCAAGAAACATCTTGGTAAAAGAAAAAGGAAAAATAAGGAAGTACGAGAAACTAAATCTAAGAAAAATCTTAGTTTATTATATTCCAAACCAAAACCGATTGTGAAATTTCAAAAGAAGAATGTCAAATCTATAAAAATGTGGGTTCCTAAAACAAATAAAAATTTGATTAGGAACAAGTACATTCAAAAAAATTTGAGTTATGTGCATCATAATCCAAATTATGTATATAAAGGGGATACCGGACTCGTATGGGTTTGGAGTCCTAAGACCTAACTCTTAGGACCCCATAAAAAGTGGGTACCATGAACTTAATTGTATTTTTTGTAGGTCCCACTTAAGAAAAGAGGAAAGTGGATATTGGACTAAAGGGGCTATAATTATTTGTATTCTCTACTACTCTCGATTACAATGCTTATTATGGTGTTTATTCTTTTTAATCGATGACAAAGGGGGAGAAATATTTTCTCTTATGATTATTCATATCATTCATGTTACATATACTATCATTTGAAATTATGTGCTTAACATGGTAATAGTATATGTGTGCTAACATTTGTTAATGCAGGAATCAAAAGGTAAGATTATTTATATTATGAACTAACAAATATTGCAGAAATTCAGGGGGAGCTTTATATTCAGAGGAAGAAAATCCAAGATGTTGTCATCAATCAAAAAGGGGGAGAATGTTGAGGCAAGATTTTGATCGATGCCAACATATAAAGTTGCAATGAAGAACATTTCATAGAGATAAGGTTTTATATATATTTTTACTTTGAGTCGTGTTAGAAATATGTTAAAATCTATCCTCAAAGTATAACACGAATGCTCATATCTTCGTTGCTGAAATCTGTATATTTGAGGAATTGAAAAATCACAGAAAAAGCCCAAACGGTCTAGGCTCCGACCGGGAAAGAGTGCAGAGTGATATGGACTATGGACCGAGGTCCTCTGGTCCATAGCCAGAAAACGGTCGACCACCCAAAAAGGACAGGTCGACCGGTTTTACTGTGTTTGCACATAACGGCTATTTTTTTATTCTTTAAATTTCCAGAGAGTTGACCAGTCGACTGGTGATTTTCAACCAGTCGACCGGTCCCGAACAGCAAGCCTTTTTTATGAAGGGTTGCTTCCATTCATCAAGAGTTTTCTCTTCAATTTTCAATAGAAACGGATGCAATCTTTTGTAGAAACTCTTCATGAAGGAATGCAACTATTCTATACTATAAATAGACTTGAAATCATACTTTCAAATCACCGATTCTTACTCTAATTTCTGATCTTACTTTCTAAATATTATTGCATTCTAAAAGCTCTCAAATATTTCAATTGCTTATTGAATCATTGAAATTATTTCATATCTCTTGATTCAGTAAGTAATATACTTCCTTCAATCTTCACATACACATTACATACTTGAGGATAAGATTATAGGAAGGGTGTACTACAAGTGACAAATCCGTGTTATTAAGAACACACAATGTCAAACTACAAGATTATTCATCTTGGTTGAAGTCGTGTGTGTGATCAGGCAAGTGTTGAAGTCCTCGGTGTTGTTAGAGGCGTGAAATCCCGTTCGGCTGCTCGGGTAAAGTCCAGTGTGGGTAAGATTGTAGCCCGTGAAATCAAGTGGGTAATCTTGTTGCCCGTAAATCAAGTAGTGTTGTATACCTGTTCCTCCGGGTGAAGTGAGGTTGTTAGTGAAAATCCAGAGAGAGGTCTGGGACTGGACGTAGGACGGTGCTCCGAACCAGTATAAAAACCCCTGGTGTGATTTTTACATTTTTTCTGCATTTACCATTTACTTATCTGTGATATTGCTACTGTGAGATCTTTCTTAGTATATATCATATATTCTGCATATCCATATTACTGATCTTGCCTAAAGTCGTTTATCGACACTTTCATATTGCACATGGTTAACATGCAATTTTTCTCTCATATTGAAATAGAAACAAATAAATTTTGAATAACAAAAGTTAACTTCATATACATAATATATGTGCACATTTAAAGGGTAATAACTCACTATTATATGATTATAATTGTTGACTGCTTTCAAATTATCATGGACAAACTGATTAACTCAAATAGATGGAATAAATTGCATTATCTCCATGATGTTAGCAAAATAGGTATGTTCGATTTCAAATAAATCTGACAGGTTGAACATGATTTGCTCTTAAAAAAATAATAATTAACGTAGCATGATTTGCTCAAATATTTTTAATAGACTATAATCCTGGAATAATTTCTATCATATCCATTAATAAAAATTCCACTTAAAATAGTCAAACTAATAACATTGGCATTATCAGTAATATAAAATAGGAATTAATGTAGATATCCTTATGTTATTATTATTATTTTACATTTATGATTAGGATACCTGTAATTGTATAAATTTATAAATTTATAAAATTAGAACGAAATATTTTTGAAACCTCAGAAGAAACATTAATACATTCCAAGCGTCAATTATGCATCACCAAATATGTAAACGAAAACACCAATAAAAGTCGGGAATGTGCTTCGCATAAAAATAATAATTTTTTTGTCGTTATTATTTAAAATAAACCATTAAATATTAAAAATCCATTAAAATTCTAAAATAAAAATTTTAAATTAACCCCAAAATTCAGGGTTGTTGCAACTGGCGTGCCCCAGTTTATAATGCCACAAATTTATTACATCACAGTTTTTATCATAAGAACTATCACTGTCTACATTATTACAGTAATTCCTTGCATTGGACAAGTTTTCATCCTTCAGGGGAGAGAATTTGTATAACCCATTGTCCAGTCTACCCTGTAACAGTGTTTCTTTGATCAGTAAGTCTTTAACTAAGCAATATTTAGGGTGAAACTCGAAGTATACCTGACTGTCATTGGAAAACTGTGATACGCTAATTAGATTTCTCTTAACATCTGGCACCCTTAGTAAATTGTTTAATACAGTTGTCTTTTACCGTTTATTGTGCCAGTGGCAATATGTGAGATACTAATAGTTTCACCATTAGACATGTGTAAAGAATGCGTACCTGAATAATTTCTGTTGCCGAGATTTAAATTTTGCAAATTATTGGTAATGTGGTTGGTGGCACCTGAATCTGGAAACCATTCGTCGTTGTCCATATCTTCATTCCTCATGCTGTCATCACTGTTGATGCTCTGCCCTCTATCACTATCATTATTGCTTCTGATTTGAGTATTAACTTGGGATAGATTAGCATTTGCTCCCCATTGTACACCCTGATTCTGCTGTTGATTATTGACCTCGGTCTTAAATCGAAAATAGCATCTATTCGCAGTGTGTCCAGGCTTGTCACAAATCTGACATTTTTTTCTGTTATTGTAGCTCCACCTTTCTTGACCACGGCCTCTTTGTGATTGACCTGTACCCTGATAAGTGTTCTCTGTTTTGTTCTGATTATTGCCTTGTTTGTTTTGGCCTTTGTTCTTGGATGTAGCAGCGTAATTTGCTGAAAATCACCTTTTAAAGCTTTTCTTTGATCCACTCTGCCTTCATGTGCAAGAAGCGCAGAGTGCACAAATTGTAGGTCTGGTAGCTTTTGTTTTCTAGCAAGAAACGTGACCACATACTCATATTCCTTATCCAGCCCATTAGTTATAGTCAACACTTGTTCACTGTCTGAAATAGGTTGGCCAACAGCCCTTAATTTGTCATAAAGACCCTTAATCTTGGTCAAATAATCCCTCATAGACATTTCTTCTTTTCTAGAATTTTGCAACTCTCTCCTGTAGTGCATTATTCTGGCCGAAGATTGTGAGCTGAATATTTCTTCTATTGATGACCAAACTTCATGTGAAGTATTACATCCCGCAATTTGTGATAACAAACTTGCACTTATCGAAGATAATAGCCAAGATGATAGCAAATTATCTTGTTTCTGAAACATCATGTAGTCTGGATTAATAGTAGTAGTATTGTTTTGGTTTTGGATCATCGTTGCAAGTGTACTGATCGTGCCCTTTACAAAATCAAGTAATCTATAACCCTTTAATGCGGTTTCAACCTGATATTTCCATAAAATGTAATTGTCTTCTTCTAATGGTATGGTAATGACTCCACTTTTTGGTTTTATCAGGATAGGGATGGTCTGGGTTGGCGCAGTTGGTTGAACTGCAGACGAATTGGCAGAAGATTCATCATCACGAGCCATGGTGATTCAAGAATTCTTGAAATGCCAGTTTTTGATGATTGTGGGGAATGGAAAATGCTTGGCGAGGCAGTTTTTTACTACAGCCAATGTAAACTGATGATATTTGTGTGTTACTGTCATAGTAATACGCAATTGTCTGGAAACGAGGAGGCAATCTTGTAGCCGGTGGAAGGGATGACGATATATAATCAGATCCCCACGAGACAAGCCAAGAAATGCCGCAAGAACTGATGAATAGAACACTTGAACAGCGAGGAAGGTAAGCCCTCCGATGATGAAGCTTAACTGAGGAGGCTCTTGACACAACACAATCAGTTTTCAAGTTTCAAAGAATCAATTTGATGTATAAAAGCCGTTTGGCATAGGCTCTGATACCATATTAGTGGAAACAAGAAACATGAATTTTATTGTATTGAAATTTTGATTACAGAGCGGAAAGGGTACAATTTGTTTCTTGAGAGAATGAATAAAAAGTTGCTCGTGTACAGCTTGTATTTATAGACTACACAAGTGTACTACGGCCACTATTGTATATGGATAACGTATTGGGCCATGCCCAATATACATTATATAAAATATCTTAGCAGGAGAAACTTTTATTTCCAATAAAAGATAAATTTTTGTAGTTTATGTGGTTCTTCAAGTCTGGTTTTGAGTTAAATTTATTAACAAGTACCAGTTATTTGTAATTGAATTTGATTATTGATGCAAGGAACATACCGAAAGGAACTATGAACAAGTATCCGCTGCTTTGTCATTGCAGATTGCTTTGATAGTCTGGTATGAAAATCGAGACCAAACAGTTGGTGCTAACAACCCTCAATTTTTATTAATTCTTTTAATATGTTATTTGTCCTCCATTTTTTCTTTGGGAAATCCTCCATGTTATTCAGAGCAAGCAAAAATATGTGTTATTATAATTGAAAGCTGCTACAATTTTGGTTTTCTATTTGTATTTCCGTTATGTGTTTGTTTGACGTTTCTCTTCTTGTATTGAAATTGGGTTGCTCTTGAGCTTAGTTTGTTATTGCTATTTTGGCTCCATGTCTTTTATTTAGTAGTTTGGCCATTTATTGTAAAAGTGCTTGATATTCATGGTTTAGCACTTGTGCGCTTCATATTGATGGCAAGATACACAACCTGTAAGAACCTACATCTCTCCTAGGCAGCGTTTTATTTTCAACAAAAAAGAGTATTAGGAATGGGATTGTGGAAAGGGCTGAAAAGGGGAAAAATTGATGAAAGGACTTTGTGTTTTTATTTGGAACAGGAAGGGGCATACGAAGGAGACTAAGGGGTGTAAAAGGGGGAAACAGCTGAACGGGGCAAACGAAAGCTTGGTTTTTTAGCATTCAGTTCGAAAGGGGTAAAGTGGTGGGTCCCATGTCGACGCGTTGGACGCTTTCGACGCGGATGCGAACCTTTTTTGCCCCTTCCGGAAATCAACGCACTCTTAACATGTCCTAGCACACAATATGTTGAGACAACATTTTAGCCACCACTCATGGAAAAAATTTGCATCAAATAAGAATTTATTCAAGATAAGATGTAAAAAACTCTTTAGTAACAACACCACTTATGTATTTTCATTAAGAAAATATGCTAAATTTATAACTTGTACGTTTGTGTGTCCATGTTTTGGTGACTTGGTGATAGGAGCAAAGGATTCTTAAGGATGAATGACCTTGAACTTCAACTAAATGGAATATATCATAAAATAGTTCATAGCCAAAATATTAGACGCATATGCTCTATTTGGTAGATAATGGAAATTATATTCCAGATAATATTTACATAGAACATATTTTGACATAAGGGTCAGTGGGTAGTATCTCTATATAAAATAGAACCCTATGTTTCCAGGCCTTCTATATGTCATATAATATGTTAAATAAGAATGATAGTTTCTCTACTCTTTCTACTTGTTTTGAGTTGACATTTAACGTTTAGACAACTTTCCAATAAATTTTATATTGAATAGTTATTGTCTAAGATGTATATTTTTAGCTTGAGAAACACAACAAAACAATATTGTTGGATGTTTACTCTTCCACAATTTCATGTTTGAATTCTATATATGTTCAACTAGGTTAGTCCCGTGCATATGCACGGTTGCATTCAATAAAACTTCCATGCAATACCGTGTTTATAATTATGTCCTTACTTCGATACACTGCCACATTAACAACAATTAAATTTAAAATTGTTTCAACTGGAACGTTAAATTTTTTGTTAAAGAGATTTTAAAAAAACCATTAGCTTATTTATCTACCAATTTCTTTCATTTTTTTACTTTATTAACGTTCCACTTTATTAGTAAATTTATTTATCCCCGTGCAAATGCATGGCTTAAAAAAAAATGTAATTTCATATTTATATTTTTAGAAATATACATATAAACAATTGTAAGTGAATAATTACATACTAATACATCAACAATAAAAATTATCATTGTGAAGTTATAATATATTAGTTTTCAAATATTCATTTTTAATAATGATTTAAATTAATGGTAAAAAGATTTCTCATGCATCTTTTCGTTAGTGTTACAATTAAGTTGATGGGATTAATATGCATCTTTTTATTATCATGTACTTACTATGATACACAGTTATATTATCATTAATCAAACTTCAAGGTTAGAAGAGGGAGAAAAGGCAGAAAAGAGAGGACATAAATGAATATGAGAGAGGCTTAGGTCGACCGCAGAGTTGCAGCGACGACATTTGAATTGTGAAGAAGACGGAAATAACGATTTGCGATCTAGCTTTTTCAGGAAGGATCTGGATGTTTTATTATTATTCAAAATAGCTTTCAGCTTTAAGAACTAAACCTGTGTTTTATTATTTTTAAAAAATGACTGTGTGTCTTGAAAACCAAACTTAATATTCCCCTGCAGATGAACGGCTGCCTTCAATCAAACATCCATGTAGTACCATGCGCTTAATTTGATGGCATTAGCTATACGTAGATTTTATTGTGCCTTTACTATGATATATTGTTATATTTATATTACATAAATTTAAAATTTCTTGTTGTACTGTATCCCCATGCAGATGCACGACCGCCTTCAATCAAACATCCATGTTGTGCCATGGTTTAACGGAAATCGGCGTTTCATACAACATGCCTTATAACATACAAAACACTCAAAAGAGAAATCTCACATGCAAAAGAAAATGAATAGGATGGAAGTAAAACATATATAAACATTGGCATCAAATACAATGATACAAAATGTACACAGCTTCATGTGTAAGAATCCATATCACAAGCAGAACATATATTCGCTATGAAGTCTAAAATGAACAACCAGTCATTTACCTCCTGTAGCTACATTTGAAAAAAATCATTTATAATTTAAATACTGAAAAACATGCTTGCACACATTCACGTATATACTCAATGTTACATCGTCCCATGCATTTCCATGTTTAAGTACATTATTGCTCCAATAGATAACAACTGTCCTTAATTCATCTTTAGTTCTCGTGGAGACTTCCCACCTTTAACACATGACTTCCTCTACTGATGCAACATCGCACTATCTGCCTAAATTTGGCCATGCATGTAGTATGCTTCAACACATTCACATCCGTACCCCAATAATCATACTATGCTCTTTGGATATTGACTTTAGTTCGCCTATTTCCTGCAATGTTAAATATTTTTCATTCTACACATATATAATAATATGACATTTATATATTACCTGTCATTTTGCCTATGTGATGATGCCACCACTAAAATATTTTTTAATTAATTTACGTAAAAGATAATTCGTGGCTTTTATACCTTACTTATTGAAACAGTACAAATTTAGTTCAACGGATGGCTAAAAAATACATTAAAGAAGCAACAGTAAAAATAATTGGTTATGATAATATGAATTAATAATATAAATGATCCACTAAAATTTACATGCAGTATTTGGAAACATAAAGCTCTATAAATATTATGACACTAAAGCACTTGAATTTCAATGGACAACCCAACGGCAGAGATAAATCCAAAGTAAATTGCAGGGTTGCCACAAAAGAAAACGTGGTTATTTCTCCACATATGGAAGGGAATTGAATTCGTCTAAGCAGATCCAGGTTTTATATGGTAGGATATTCATGTGTTAATTTTAAGAAAGACTGCTTATATTAGTCAGACAATTGTCTAATACTGACATTAATCCACCTACCATTGCTGATAAAAAAACACAAACAAATAAAAATAAAAAAATAATGTATTTTACAGTTGGTGCACTATTAATACAGTTGATTTGTTAAGTTACTGATTTTTATAGTCGTTTTTTTCTTTCAAAACACCTTTGTTAAGAGTTCACAACATTGCATGTTCGATACCTGTGCAAATAGTTAAAATCAGGTAGAGATCATGTTCTACATACGATAGATTATTTTAATCAAATTTAAAACTATTAGTAAGCATGCATAAAGTTTGTATAATGAGCTATTTCTCATCGTATTTTTCTTATAATGAGAAAAAGGAAAATGTTGTTTGTTGCGAGCTTATATGGAAAATGAAATGAAAATACGAATTATTTGTGATTCAAAATTTTTCTATAATATCCAGAGTCATACATGCCATTCCTAAAATAAATAGGCGGTTCAATTTACACATGGCTCTGAGCCTTACGTTGGAAAGTGAACTGTATAATATTTTTTATTTTCAATTTAATTATTGGAAATTGAACCCAGTAATTATTATTGTTTCCTTGGAAACTAAACCCACCAATGGTAGTAACAAATTTTAATCGCTGGAAAGTGGACCCAATAATAATTATGTTAGATAGCTTTCTATTAACTTGCATAAATGTAATGATTATTTAATAATATTAATTGTAATAAATTCTCTTCAAATACATCTAAAGACACCAAATTCATTTAGCATATACAAAAAATGTTCAATCAACCTACGGAAAAAACAACACTTATATGCATACCAAATCCAATCTAACATGAATAATAATATTTGAAATCATGTAAATGGGTAAATGTGCATTATTCTAGGTACATTTTATTTCATGGTTAAGTGAGTTTACAAACGTATTTTCTTGCTTCACCTAAACGATAAATCCATGATATGAAAGAAATACCACTAATTTTTGGTAGTAACATATGACAGCATGAAAAAATTAAGATTTTTTTTAATACTTACTAAATTAACATTATTTCTACAACTGAATAAAGATTCTATATTTATTCACCTGGTGATGACTCATAATCTCATATCCATCTACCACTGGTATATGCAAATCAAGCTTCCAAAGCCTGGAATTATGCAAATAAAATTTTCCTTTAATTAAGTTCATAATCCAATATTTACTAAAAAAACCGAAATATCAATAAATCAAGCCAAAATTGTGGTTAGCAAACTGAATACGCCGTCTTCAACATCAAATTTAAATGGCCAATTTGAAACCCAATAATAAACTAAACTAAAATTCCCATAATATAGAACTCAGAAGGAAAGAAAAAACTTTGTGTATCAGCTCGTTGCAAAATTACCTTTGTTATCTCTAATTGTAAATAAAATTCAATATCTTTAGTTCATATTTGCCCAAAATTTGCAAAAGAAAGGATCTAACCCAAGATTCATGGATAAATAATGGAAAGTATGTAAAGAATCATTTATACCAAATCAAACATAAAAATGGAACAAAAAAACAAGTTTAATGTAGAAACACACCCACAGTTGCCATAAATTCAAACTTAACTAATATATAAATTTTCATTTGAGATTTGTACGCAATAAAATTGTAACTAAAATTTTCAAATCAAATCAACTGTACTCAAAAATTTGAACTTGCTGCCCTAGACAAATAAATGGTAAATAAACACTAATAAATGTATGATAGATGACTATATAATTCCAGTATGTTGTAATATATATATATATATATATATATATATATATATATATGTTGTGAATATGCTTTTATTAGTTCTCTGTTTTAGTCCCACATCATGGGAAAAAGTTAAACATCAGCTACAAAGCCTATATATAAAGGAGCCAATGTAATAGAAAGAAACACACATCTAAATGAATAGAAATCCTCTCTTCCTTATTTCTTCTGTTTTGTGTTTATTTTATAACACGTTATCAGCACGAAGTTCTATTAGAGCTATTGTTTGAAATATTCTAGATCTATATTTATGGATCTATCATGTAAGTTATTTTTTTTATGTTTTGAAATCATACAGATTTACATATATGAACTTGTTGTATCTTCTGCTTACTTGTGATCCATACTACTAGATCACTTTTCTGTTTCAGTTTTTGTAGATCTAGATTCTATTTTAGTGGATCTAAACTTTTTAGATCTAATTAATTTTCAACTTTGTGGTTTTTAGATATCCACCTATTCGTATTTGATCTGGTATTATGGTATACCAAATATATTTTTAGGAAGATCCATTCATTTTTTTTGAATAATATTATATATGAATCTTTTACCTCATACGCCATACATAAAACATCTTCATTTGCTACTTTATCTCTTTAATAACAAAGAAGCCATTGCTAATAGGTATGCATATATGTAAATAGCAAGCTGCTTATTAACCAACATGTGTATTACTGTGACCATTATTTTTGTTATGTAACATGGTGTATGGCTCCTTGACGGTCTGTATTATTTCATTATTTTAAGAAGTTCATTGTAAATGCATAGAGAAAGACTTGCAGATTTGGATTTTTTTTTATGATCCCGTGCCGTAATATATTCAATTTATTACATGCATGTCTAGGGTCCTATTCTATTTTACGAGATCTACATTTTTTATGATATAACAATACTACGGTTTCATCGTTTTATCTATTCATTAATTTGTTAACTCGTTTTGATAATTATAGAACATGTATACTGATATGTGGATTTTGTTTAATTAAGCATCTGCAATTATTATTTTTGTGTAGTTCACAAAAATGTCAAACGCTGAAATCCATTTATAATCTCAATGCCTAGAAAGTACCATTAAAAATGGTAATAATATGTCCCAGCAGGACAAAGCAAAGGCCCTGATATTTTTAAGAGGCTATATCCACGATGATCTAAAATCAGAATATTTAACTGGAAAAAAAAGATCCTCTCCACTTATAGAACTCCCTGAAGGAGCATTATGATCACCAAAAGACGGTCATACTTCCAAGCACAAAGCAAGAGCCATTGAACCTGAAGTTCACATGCAAATGACCTGAAGCTCATATGATCTGAAGTTCATATGCAAACAAAGAACCCGAAGTTCATATTCAAACGAGAAACATGAAATAAAGCATAAAAGCATATAATTGCATTTAATATTTGCATATAGCAAATGACCTGTAAAAGGAGAGGATTTGAAAAATCAATGAAAGGAAAATTTTCAACAAAAGGAAAAAGCCTTATACTCCAATTTTATGCTACACATAATTTCTTGAAGAAACTTATTATTGGAAGAGATCATTACGTTTATAATAAATTCTATTTTCTTGAAGAAAAATAGTAAAATGACTCTCATATGTAACTTTCTAGAAAAGTTTCTCCAATTTAAAATATACAATAATAATATGTGAATAATAATAAAACTGAAGTTTTATTACAGTAATTTTAGAGCATATCATATTTCCAGAAGAAATGTTTTTATTGTTCCTTAGGAAAAACTTTTATAAAGAGGATATGCATCGTGAAGATCATATTAAGTTAAGATCTAAATATTGATCTTAATTCTGCACACCGGAAGTGAATGCAAAAACAATTTTTGTCATTACACGGAAAATTTAGAACCTGCAGTTTCTAAAAAGGCAAGAAGCAATTTTAATATAAAAAGAAAGATCTGAAAGATCTTTATATGAGTTGTATAATTTGAATCAAAAATATGTAATTTTTATGTTTGTGAATTTTATGTATAAATTTACAAGTTTTTCAAATCATTCATATTGAAGAATGAAAAAAAAATTGAATATGAAACATGTAGTTTATTTTTATTTATAGTTGTGAATTTTATGTAAAGATCTGTAAATTTTTGAACCATTGAATGTTAGAGAATGCATTGTTATGATAATATATTATATTACCTTATTGTCATAAATGCATTGAATACATTATTATTGTTAGTTAATTAATGTATGTTTGTATTTGGAATAAAAATAAATATATGTACTATTATTCGATGTATTTAGCTAGTAATAACTACTGTTATGGAAGAAAGGATGGAACCACAACCTGAAGTTGTGCAAAGAAAATATTTATACTGGAAGTTGTATAACTCAAAGTCTTGGACCTGAAGTCTTGCATTATATATATATGTATATATATAAACATTTTTGATAAAGTATACAAGTTTGAAATCTTGTCAATAGCAAAAATGTAAAAGCTTCTAAAATAGAAGTATGTTAAAAGATTGAGAACCAGAAGTTCATCATAAATTTATAAAAGGCTAATTCTATTCATACACCAACAATCTCTTAGCATACACCATAAAGTAAAATAAACTATTATACATCAAAAATTACTTTACATACAACATTTCTTTTACAATATTAGCCTTCTTTTATTCTTCATCATCTTCCTTCTTTGAAACTTTAAACTTATTTACATAAAATAAAAAAATTATAGCACTACTTTTTTTTTAAGTTTAGTAAAATGAATTTAAATTTTTTGAATATATGGTAACCAATTTATTATGTTACAAAAAATTCTTAATTTCAACAAAAATTCTTACTTTTAGATTAAATGATTTTAAATTTGAGCACATTCTTGCCGAAGTTCCCGTAATTCAAATTTTAGGTTTCATGTTTAAAAACACATTAAGTTCTTCAATTTTTTTTATATACATATATTTCATCAATATCGTTAATTGCATTATTTTAGTTTGATGGGTTATAATTAAAAAAGTAAGAATGCAATGAAGAAGAAGCGTAATTTAGTAATATATTTTTTAGCAAAATAGTGGTGTACGTTAGGTAATTTTCGGTGTATGAATAGAATTTGCCTTTATAAAATTGATATGCATATGTATGTGTATATATATGCATAGGAACTCGAAGTTCCTTAATCAATGAATTTGAAATACTCCATAATTTAAAAGCCTGAAGCTTTATTCAAACCGTATGAAATAATAACATTACACTTCTTAAAGAAGTTAAATCATATGCGACAATAATAATGCACCTAAAGATTGCACAATTTTCAAAATGAGTTGTATCTTGCTTATATATTTATATTTGCATATTGTATTGAAGAATAAATTTTAACAACTCGAAGTTATTATATATTTTATTTGAACCAGAAGTTCAACACAGTGGAACCCGGTGGAACCAGAAGTTCAATACAGTGGAATCATAAGTTCAATACAGTGGAAGCAGAACTTCAATACAGTTGAACCAGAAGTTCAATACTATTGAAGCAGAAGTTCAATACAGTTTAACAAACTTGAAAGTATTTATATATTATTTGAACTTGAAGTTCAATATAGATTAACAACTTGAAGTTTTTCATATATTTCATTTGAACTAGAAGCTCAATACAGTTCCAAATCAGATATTTTGGATATTATGATGCGATCTTTAAGATTCGCATTGACATTGCATGATAAGCAAAAATTAATGATTGGAACCTTATAAACTATTTGTTCTAAAATAGGTAACTCGAATAAGAAAGAATATGCAAATCAATTACATATGAAATACGTGGACGCATGTATATACACATATATGTGAATATTTAATTAACAACCTGAAGTTGTCATGAGCTTATTTTATAAATTATGCACATATTATTTTATATTTCAGAAAGTCAATTGACATCAATATTGAATGACCTGAAGTCATGTGCATATTCAAATGATAGAAAATTCCTCCAAGTCATCAGACCAATGAAAGGGAATAAGCAATGCAATATGAATGCATCTTATCAACTAATAAGAGCATTATCCTCCTACAATTGAAGTACGTCTAATGTATTTGCTAGCTATGATGCTATAATGGATCAAAAATGAATCCAAAGTAGGTTTATTATTTAAAGTGACAATGTTTGTCAACATTGAGGGGGAGGATAAAGGAATCATCGATGTTAAATATTTGCTAACATATAGAATTATGCAAAGTATTAAGTAACTTGCATAAATTATTAATTATGTCCCTAATAGACTTTCTCTAACATACATTTGAATCCCCGAAGGATTAAAAGGTTTAAATCACCGCAGAAAATGTGGTATAAAAGTCAGTTCAAAATATTTTTGGAGTAAGTCATAAAGATGCAAAATAAAGGAGGTGAGTGTTCCTGAAGAAACACTTAAGGGTGCTTTGAAAGAAACCCATGACATGATTGTCAAAATAACCCTAGAAGTGGTTTAGGTACCTAAAGTATGATAATTTTTTGAGATCTCAATAAATCATGTATAGAACTGACAGAAAATAATCATCGATGATAAATTAATAAATAATAAAGTGCTTATATTTATAAATGGATTAAAAATCCTATATTAGAGAGAAATATGATTAGCCATCATGAAATTCTCCTAAATAAGATGGACCTGTAGTCCATAAGATATGAACCTGTAGTTCATAAGATAAAATAGAAATATAGATAATGACAAAAGCACATAGAATTTACTGAAACACCATGGCATAAGCATTGTATTTTTCAAAGATAATTGAATTGATTAAAGTGGTGAAAGTGTTTAAAAAACTTACAATACCCTGAAGGTATAAACGATGAAAGTATACAAATTTTAGAAGAATTTGAATAACTTTGGTAGTGATAAAGAGCAAGAAATGTAAATTACAACATTCTTTTAAGTATTGTTGTGATGAAAATCTTGAAATAATTCATGATGAGTGTATCGCTTCCTGCTTTCAAGAATTGTTGTAGTGAAACACTTAATATCCATTGAAGTGGTAGTTGTGATATGCAAAAATTATTATAATATATAGGTTTCTGAAAAACATAAAGAATACAAAGAACATGTCTGATAGATTACAGCATTCTTCTAAGTATTGTTGTAATGAAAATCTTGATATACTTCAAGATGAGTAGATTACTTCCTGCTTAGTGTTGTTGTAATGAAAGTTGTCTCATTCATCAAATGTGTATTGCAATATTCAAGCCCGATTGAAACAGAAAATTATAAGCATCTGAAGTGTATTCATAAATGAATATTAGTATCATACAAAACACAAAAGGGAGGTGTTTGAAATAAGAAAGCATGCCTGAAGCATGGAAATGCACATGAAGTTTTAAAAGAAAAACTTCATTAACAAGTATTTGTAAGCAATTTGAGTTATTGAAAGAAGAATACAAATTCAGAGAAAAATATTAAATCAGGGGGAGCATCCATAAGTATGATATAATGCACTCTCTTTCCCTAACTATGTTTTTCCCCATTGGGTTTTCTTAGTAAGGTTTTAATGAGGCATGGGTCACGATCCATAAGTATCAGCCCAAAAGTAACAAACAAAAATAAGTTATAATGTACTCTTTTTTCTTATTTAAGATTTTTCCCACTGGGTTTTTCTTATTAAGGTTTTAACGAGGCATAACATTGATCCAGAAGTATCATACTACTTTTGACGTAGTAAATATAACATTGTATGTTGTACTCTTTTTCCTTCACTAAGATTTTTTCCCGTCGGGGTTTTCTTAGTAAGGTTTTAACAAGGCAACATTTTGATCCAGAAGTATCAAACATCTTTTGATGCAGTAAATTATTACTTATGAAGACAAGGCAATTTGCACGGCTCAAATTCAGGTGAATTATATCAAGGATGATTGGATGGAGCACATGTCTTCTAAATTTCTCTTCACACATGAATGAAAGGATAACAAGAAAGAGGAGAAACAAATTCAGTTTCAAGAAAAGTGGGTAGATCCGTTCTCAAAGGCAATTTCCAAATCAACAATCCAGAAGATGATGTACAAAATTGGCATGCGTCGACTACATCAATAGAGTAATTGAATAATGAGTTATAAATAAAGGGGAGCATATAAAATTATGCTATAATGTACTCTTTTCCTTCACTAATATTTTTCCCACTGGGTTTTTGTTAGTAAGGTTTTTAATGAGGCATTATCTTGATCCTGAAGTATCAACCCTTACTATAAAATTGTAAAACATGTTACCTAAAGATGAAATGAATTTGCACTCTTTTCCTTGTTTATGATTCTTCCCACAGGGTTTTTCATAAAAAGGTTTTTAATGACACATTATTTTGATCCTGAAGAATCAAACTCTTTTAAGGAATATCAATTTAATATGATATTCATAATGTCAGACGCTGTACTCTTTTTCTCGTTCAAGGTTTTTCCCATTGGGTTTTCCTTATAGAGTTTTGAAGGCAACAGACAATGGTTGTATCGAATGAACGGATATATGCTGGCAAGATAATAATAAGGGGGAGCAATCAGCATATATGTTTTAAAAGGGACAACTTCAAGTTAGCAGAGCATTCAAGTTTTTGAAGACGCATATTCAAGGGGGAGTGTTGTAATATATATATATATATATATATATATATATATATATAAATGTTATGAATATGCTTTTATTAGTTCTCTGTTTTAGTCCCACATCATAGGATAAAGTTAAACATCAGCTCCAAAGCCAATATATAAGGGAGCCAATGTAATAGAAAGAAACACACATCTGAATGAATATAAATGCCCTCTCTCCATTATTTCTTCTGTTTTGTGTTCATTTTATAACATAGTAAAAAATTTGAAAGGTTGTTATAAATTATTTGCCTGCAAATAAAATTTAAAAATTAAGGTAAAAGTCTTTCCACCTAAAACAAATATTATTGTCGATTCTCGAAGGAGAAATTTGTAAAAGTACTGAGATAAGGTATGGTAATTTAATAAGGAATACAAAATATGATAATATGCGATATGAGCTTAAAAAATGGTCATGGTATCCATACAGAACATATAATGTACAATTTCAGAAAGTAAACCACATGAAGCTATAAATAAACCTTAAATAAAAGCTTACTGATAATAAATAATAAAATTTGTATCACTTAAAAACTGTCCTATTTAGCTAAGAAAGAATTACGCATTTTTCTCATTAGGATGAGCTCATTAATCACCATCTTTGTCTTTTCCTTTTTTAAATACAATATTATCCCAATGCCACGTTGTGCTTGGGAATGCCAGTAAAAGATGAAATATAAGAAAGGAAATGAATATAAAGTGCTTTTTTCCTGCCAAAATTAGCATTCTATCAGTATTTGTTTATTTCCTTTTATATTATAGTCAGTGACATCATTGCGCTGAGAAAATGTTGGAATTGTTTCAGTACTAATCACTTTTCATAATCCATTAGAAAACGACCTTTGTTTAAACCGTAGAAAAATTAATCAATCGAGAGCATTTGAATTTGTTTTTTTTATTAAAAGGCTTAAATTATTTCAATTAATATTCATTTCTTTATAACCCTTGTCTTTTAATATGGAAATATTTTACAATACATGGTAGAATTTTTCGGTGAAAGCTTAACAGTGTTCAAAGTGTCATGGACACGACGGTAAATGGTCACTTACACGGATCCATTCATGAAGTGATTCTGGTTAGAAAAAAATGTTTTCCCAACATGAATTGAACAAATATAGAAATTCTAATCCAAATTGAAATCCAAAAACACATTCTAAATTTAAGCAATAGTAATGAAATGTCCATTATATGCCTTCTAAAGAGTACCACTCTTTAATCAATAAAAATTTGACCAAAATTCAACTTTACACCTAAATCGCATAGGCAACCAACTACATGCCTAAATTAAACTAAGTCCAACGAATTAAATACAAAAACAAACTATTTACTTTAAATCAAAACAGTTTCGACAACATAATATAAAATCAATGTTCTCTAAAAATATTACCTTTCTCTTCTTCTGATATTAGTTGATCACCATCTTCTTTCAAATAATCACTTTGGCCTTTCTCATTTGATTTCTTCTCAGCCTCGACTTCCAAATTTTCAGCTTCAACAACTAAAAAAATGCTGCTCAAATTAATTAAAACTCAACCTCAATCAAAATCGAACCTACAAACAACAAAATAAATTTATGAAAAAGTTTCCTACCTTTTTCCTCATCTTCTTCACTCAAAGGACACATATTAATTCCTTTAACCCTCCTTGTGCTTCTTCTCACTTCAGTACTCATCGTTTCACTACCCACCACTTTCTTTAGTGTCTGCCTAGTTCTTCTTCTAGTAGTTGTTCGCACAATAACCTTGCTTTCCTCTTTCTTTCTCGTTCTTCACCTAGTATTCACCAAACTCGGAGCCTCACTCGCCTCCTTATTCTCCTCGTCGTCCATTACAAGTGGCTTTGTGCTCACTTGCCTAGATCGAGGTAGCGGACTTGTTGCTTGATCCGCAACTTTAGACTTGTGTACAGATGACCTCTGATTTGACTTTGGAGATTGGACCATCACCGAGTCCAGTATCTCAGATAATCCTTCAACCTGTAAATTCTTTGATAAGAAAAAAAAGAAAAAACAATATTTTTCAGCAAAAGTGATAAAGAAACGCATAAATTGAGGAGCTTGTAGAGCATCAACCACGGCAACATTTGTGGTGTTTGCAGTAATGTGATTCCTCTTGCAAAGACCATCGAGGTCTTTTGGTGAAAGTGTGTGGAAATCCATTGATTGATTTTTTATTTGAGGGGAAGACTGAACATTTCTTCGATATAGGGTTCGATTTAGGGTTAGAATATGGAATTAAAGAAGATGATGAGAAAATAGGATAATGGAAGAAAGTAGAATAAAAGAAGAAGATGAGAAAAGCTAGGTACTAAGGAGATAGAAATGGCCATACGTGTATATTTCAGTAATAATTATGGTTAAAAAAAAGGATGCTCATCGGTTCTCCAATAATCTCTATAGTTTTCTAACCTTTGAAATGTATCTTGGTAAAGTAATAATAGCTTTTATTAGATAGAACTGTGTAGAAGCTGGCATTGGGAAGTGAGATTTATTTGTCAACTATTGTCACAGCCTTGAAAATCAACCTAGTAATAATTACACATTGGAAACTAAACCCGGTATAATTAACATAATATAATTCGGTGTGTTTTTCTATTATTTTTGGAGGAAGATCAGAGTGTCAGGAGGGAATTTGAGAGATTTTTTATTTATTTAGTGGCATTGTGGAGGGAAAATGGGCAGCTTTGGAGGAAAAAATGGAGGGAAAATGGACAGTTTTGAAGGGAAAATGCCCTTGCTTTAGTATTATGTTAGATGTTTTGGGACTTGGAAATAGTCATTTTGTAAAGTCAAAACTGACTTATGATGTTTCTTATATGTTTTTACATGGCCCTTTGTTGTTATCAGGAAACAAATGGCAATAAGAGACAAATGGCTTGTTGCAATTGAGACTAAGTTCCTCCTAAGTATTCTTTATTAACTAATTGAAAATCTAATACAACTCCTTTTGACAATGGATTTGTTCACCTTTTCCGTGACTAAACTCTTTTTTTAATTCAAAAATCAATACTCCATTCGAAGCACAAATACTTGTATATCTTTAGCTTCAAGGGACTTAAAGTATAGTTTGAATTTTTCTTTGTTTTGTTGTAAAGATCCGCTTTGTTGCGGGCCGTTGTCTTAAGTAACATAAAATTAATTATAAGATATTCATCTCTTATACATAAAAATTAAAGAATTTGTGTTTCTATCTTTCGAAAGTTCTATGTATATGATAAAGGAAAGTTATAGGCAACAGTCCATAAACTATTTATATGGTTTCTAACTTGTACTACCACAAGATAAACTCCAGCCTGTAATCGCTTTTATACTTTCATTAAATTTATATTATGTTTATATGTATAGGACAAACATCGTAATTAAGTGTTTTATTTACCCATAAATCAATGTTAAATATGTGCCTAAAAGGATTGCAAAGTTGAAGGATAATTACCCAAAACAAACAGAAAGTTAAAGCTGAGTTATGATTCACAATCGAGTTAAATCTCAAAGATCCGTAGCATCTTTGTTGATACATTTTTATGTACGATGCGTTAGACGTCCACAACCAACAACCGTGGACTTTTGTTCTCCCACTTCTCAAATTCGAATACTTTATTTAAATACCGCATCTGCATTATTAAATGGATTTTTGTTCCATCGTCTTCTCTGTTTGAATATCTCTATCATTAACATAGTATTTTAGCCGGGTATTTTAGTGCAGAATTGTAATTAACGGGGAATGCGTTTGGAGTTTTGAACAGCTCATTTAAACAGAGCATTTGAGCAGATCATTTTTTAATTTTGTTTTCAAAATTTTAATTAATTTATGTTTAAAACAAGACAATATCGTTAAAACAGAACATTATCATTAAAGCAAAATAGTACAGTAAACCAAGCAGAACATAAATATGCAGAAATACAACAAAAAATGGAAAAAATAGTAGAAATCCTATCTATTACCTCCTCCTTGGTTGAGCATATATGATTTGCAGTCAGCAGAAAGACGATCATGATTTGTCTCATGCGAAAACCATGGTTTTGTGTCGTCATCGTCTAAGATGTTGAATATATTTGTCTTGTTGGGCGGTGTAACTATGTGTAAAGCTTCACTGAAACTAAAATCTACTCATTCACTCAAACGTTTAATGCGTGCTACCATATCTGCATAACTTAAAGAATTCCTTGTTTACTGTATACTGTTTGTTGTCGGACTGTTTGGGTTCAGACTTTCTGTATTTGTAGACTTTTGCAGTTTTCAAGCGTGGATGTAATCGACGATGTCAGTCATCCTCTCGTTGATTTCACCATAACGTTTTCTAAAAACTCCCTTTCGACTTGAAGATGAGCCAATGTATCAATTTGGAAGCACAGAAGTATCTTGAACAGGGGGTCGAGTTGGCAATCTGGATTCCAAGAAGGATTTTTTGGTGAATTCAAATTTGGTATACTACTTTTCCCTTATTCTTCTGTATCATTGAGTTGACTTTGAAATCCATCAAACGCTCATGGATTTGCGTATGGTCCAGGCGCTGAAGGAGTAAATTATAGTGGTTTCTCTTCTTGAGTAAAAGCGGGCGTATACGCCGTATGTCCAGTTGCACGTGTTCCTTGAAATAATTGGTGTTGTAGATCCAAATACTCAAGTGGTGTCTTTTTAGATTTCATAATTCTTAGACCAAATTCCTATTAGCGAAACACTAATTGTTAACGGTTTTATTAAAAAACAAAATAACATTTTTGAAAAATACCTTTAAACGATCTTTGCACCATTCATCCGAGCCTGAAAGAGTATGTCGACTAGGATCCCAAGCAGATCTAGTTTTGTTGTTCAAGCTTTCCCATTTAACCCATTATAAATGCAAAAAAAAATAGCACTAACACCCTAAGGTGTGTTTCAACACTTCACAAATAGTCAAAACAAGGTTAAGAGCAAAATAAGTGCGGGAAAAAGTAAAGAAGAGTGTTTATAGTAGTTTGGCCTCAGATTTGTCCTATGTCCACTATAAAGAGAGATTTCATTATCATCATCGTGATTACAAGGTACACGGTTATAATTTCTTTACACGTTTTCTATCTTTTACAATCAGCTTTCTCTTTCTTCTCTAAATTTCTCTATCTTCTTCAATCTCAATCACTTTCCAACGTAGAAATGGTCAATCTTCCCAAGAATTGTCGATTATTGAAGTACTTCTTCGATAATTGTGATTGGTGATGGACATTGATGTTTTGTGGATCGAATTGTTGATGAAGAAGCTTCGATCTTGCTTGAGAGAACGTTAATGGAGTTTGAGATGCTTTGGCATTGTTGAGAAATGAAAATGGCAGCACTTCATCATCGGAGAATTCTGTCCCTTCAATGAAGGAAATGGTGGGGGTATTTATAGTTGTGGTTGTGGAGTGGAGAGGCCTAAAAATGAGTGTGCAGGCCTTCGGGTCGTTGGGCGACCCGACTTATGGTGCTGAGGTCGTTGAACGGCCTGACCCATGCCTTGATCTTCAAGAAACGACCTAACTTTCTTAGGTCGCCGAACGACCTAACACCATAGCGATTTGACTTTCAATTTGTGATACCAACGACCCGCTGCTTCTTTAGGTCGCTGAATGACCTAACATTCAACTGACCTGTCTTGAAGAGTCGTCAGCGATCCTCCTACATGCAAATGTGAATGATCTGGCTAGCTCACGACCTAGTGTCTTAATGACCTGACTCTATGCGTACAGGACAGAGCTGATCTTGTAACGACCTAAGTCTAGAACGACCTGATGTTGCTTTCCCTGAACGACCCGACTATAACACGCTAGATTCGACTGACCCGATGGTATACGTATGAGCCAACGACTTGAGCCAGGCGACCTAAGGTCTTAGCGACCTGATTGCAGTGTGTGTGAGCGACCTAAGGACAAACAACCCAACTTTGTATGTGTTGTGAAGGCACACGACCCATCTCATATTGGACCTTATTCACATATTTGATGCATCATATATGAACCATATCTTTATGAGTTTAACCTTTTCCCCTCGGATCCTGTATTATTGTGATAATACGGGCTTTAAACTACGAATTTTTTGACATTGCTTCGATATTCCTTTGGTGGGTCCTTTTTCCATTCATTACTTTAATCTTTACACCCATACAAGACTAGTTCGTTTGATTTTGTCAGGTTGTTTAGGCCTTCTAGCAGATCAGATGCGGTCCATTCTTATTTGCCTTTATATTCTTCTTTTGGACCATTGTTTTTTTATTCACTTTATTTCATCTCACTGTAGAAGCTCTGTTAATTGCAGCTAGGGTTTAAGAGAAACTCAACAGTCAACTCCGATTTCCACTACACCCTTGCCTGAGTTATCCACCGCCGTTCAGATCCCATTGTTTATCAAGATTTCAAGCTTCATAAATCTCAATCACCATCTTCCTCTTAATCGAATCAACCAACTCGAAATCGACCCCTTCAAATCTAAATTACTTTGTCAATGTCGAGTTTTCTGAGAGCTTTTATATCAGACCCTGATTGTATCTGAACATCCACAAAAAAAGTAGGTGGTGAAATCTTCTTTGTTTTCACGTCGAGCCAATTTTAAGTTTCTAGGATTTATTTTTTTTGATTGATTTAGGAATTTTTTGTTATGAGATTGGAATTCATGGCTTTAGATTGGAGTTTGATGTCGGCAAGCTTTGAGGCGCCAATTGGTTTATGTATGAAATTGATTTTTGAATGAGGATGTTTGATGTTTGTAAATTTCTATGTTAATCCTTACTTTTCTGAAATTTGTACTCAGAGATCCGAATTCAATATTTTGGTGTTTGCGCATTTTTGTGAACTTTAGCTGAAAATTCATGTATGCAGCTTTATGATTCAACACACTGGATTTGATGATTTGTACTCTAGTTCTTGAGCGATGATTTTTTTACAATCAATGTTGTTAATACATGAACTTATTTGCTTAGATAAACACAGTGTATTTTGGAGTTCTTTGCTTTGATGATTGAACGCTTTTCAGCAGCCTTAGGATTTAGGTCAAAAACAATGTTATGTTGTCAGGTCGTTTGGATGACCCAGAGCTTGAAGCAATGTTGCAACTTGATTCCTTCAGGCTGGTTAAAGTCTTCGAGCTTCAGGTCGTTGAGTAATTCAAGCATTAGGTTTTTAAGTGACCTGGTTCTTGGGTCGTTGAACAACCTTGTTCTTGGGTTGCTGAAACACCTGGTTCTTGGGTCGTTGAACGACCTGGTTCGTGGGTCGTTGAGCAACTTGAACCTTAGCACCTGAATCCTTCTTTTGGAGCTTATTGCATTCAAACATCCAAACTTTGAGTAACTTACAATTATAACTTGAGAACTGAATTTTCATATACCGATCTCGACCAAGTCGTGTCGAATTTATATTACTTCTTTAATCCACCGGGGTATACTGAACTCCATGCTTATTATTCCTTTGCGTTAGGCCAGATTTCACTGGAGCCTTCCCCTACTATGGTTGAGATGACAAAGGCTAAGGCTATAGTTACTACCTCGACCTTGGTGTCGGTGACTACCGCTTTGATTGCCACTCCTCCTTTGGGCGATGCCTCCTTAGCCTCTACCTTTACTCCTGCCTCACATCCTGAATCACAAGATGCGAAGATTGATGCAATCGCTAGCTTGGATGACCTAGACAACACTCAAGATGAAGTAGAAGAGCTTGATGACGTAGATGAAAGCCTAGGGAAGAATGGCAAAGGCATCTCAAAGAAGAAGACTAAGTCTGTGGTCCCAAAACGCAAAGGAAAGCGTAGTGCTCCCAAGAAAGCACTTTATACAACTTCCCCTAAGGGTCCCAAAGATGACACAGAGGCCAATAATAAAAACCAGCCTGATACTACACCTCCTCTTTCTTCTGTCAAGGCTAGAAATCCTTCTCTGAGGTCTGGAGATTCTTCCAAGAGCAGGAAGAAAAGAGTTAGGGTTTTTAGGCTTCTTAACTTCATCTTGTGTAGCTTTCATTTATGCATTTTACTAAAACTGGATGTTTATGCGAGTGCCTGCCCTCACTTATGACTTTTGTAGACTTGTACTTTGAGACTTATGTTGGTGAATAAAGCTGCTTTCAATGGTTGTACTTTAGTTATTACTTTAGATTTGTCATACCTTTCTGCACATTTTCCTCTTTACAAATTACAAGTCTTTTGCTTGATGTGACGTCGTGATGAGCATGTGGTATGTCTCCTAAACATTAGTCCAACTCAATGCGATGGTGATGCCCTCATATCAAAGGTAGTCATAAACTTCTTAAGCTAGATGAGATCAACTCTTCCTGGTTTCCTTGGTTATGACTAAGATACTGTAAGTTCCTACTTAGTTGGCTAAGTCTCTTGCTTTTTTCGATCGTTCTTAGAACTTCTTAGCTTGTCAGTTCAGTATGAAACCCGGTTTGGTTGATCAATCTCATGCTTTTATTTAAAGGAGTTTTCAGTTCCCATGCCCTTGCCCGAGAGATCTTATATTTTTGGTCTAATGTTCATCTACAATCCAGCTATTTAATTCAAGCATTGAAGACTTTTGTCTACAATTAAACTGATTAGTTCTAGCGTCCGCGATTTCATTGGGTGCCTCCGGAGAGGTCTGGGATTTAAGCCCAACAGTCGCCGCAACTTAAACGAATCAAAAGCTAGCCGAATTAATTGGGTGCCCCCGTAGAGGTCTTTGGTTAAAGCCTAATGTTTGTCCTAATTGGGTCAGGTACTTCATGACACTGAAAATCTCATTGGGTCCCCTCTTAGAGGTCATTTGTTAAAGCCCAATGTTTGTTGTAATCGGCTCAAGTACTTCCTGACACCGACGATCTCATTGGGTACCCCCTTTCGGCTGGGATTTCTGATGAATCCAATCAAGCGACTCGCTAACCCGGTAATCCAGGCCATTTGAAGTCTGGGTTAGATGCATGCCACCTTTTGGCTAGGACTTCTGATGAATCCAATCATGCGACTCGCTAACCAGGTAATCCATGCCCTTCGGAGACTGGATTGGATACATGCCCCCTTTCGGATAGGACTTCTGATGTATACAACCATGCGGCTCGCTAACCTGTTAATCCAAGCCCTTCGGAGACTAGATTGGATACACATCCCCTTTCGGTTAGGACTTCGGATAAGCTTCGCTATGATAGGCCTTTTTTATTGCATCATTCCATGAGGCGGATGCCAGTTCCTTTATTGGATGCTTGACTTAGCAAGCTATCTCAGTTAAACAACTAGGCCCCTGGACCTCTCACTTTGAGAGGTGGACATTTGGTGGAGCTTACAACTTTTTATCCTTTTTATCCGCTTGCTATACTTTTCACTATTTGACTCTGGATGGCTCCGTCTTTTAATTCACAAGGCGTCGCACTACGTCATTGCTCTTTGATGAGAAGAAACTCCAAGCAATGCCTCATCTCTTCTTTCCTCAATTTGATCAAGTGCTTCAAGCTGCAACTTTTCATTCTCTGCTTGGTTGAAGTGAATCCTGTAGTGAGTTGGAACCTCTAATTCTACCGGAATCATAGCCTCGGAACCAAATGCCAAAGAGAACAGAGTGTGCCCACTCGTAGTTTGTGAGTCGTAAGGTACGCTCATAGTGCAAGTGGAAGCTCATCTACCCAACCACCCTTGGCTTTCTCAATACGCTTTTTGATGGTTGACTTTATGATCTTGTTTATTGCTTCGACTCGCCCATTTGCCTACGGATGAGCCACTACTGCAAAAATCTTCAGAATCTTATACTTGGCACAGAAGTTCTTGAATTCATTGCTTTCAAATTGAGTTCCATTGTCCATGATTATCTTCTGCGGCACACCAAACCTTCAAATGATGTCCTTCAAGGCAAAATTGATGACTTTCTTTGAGGTAATGGTGGCTAAGGGTTCTGCTTCGGCCCATTTGGTGGAGTAATCAATGGCCACAATGGCGTATTTCATGCTAGACTTTGCTGTAGGTAGTGCCCCAATCAACAAACGGCCATGGACTGACCATTTGAGTTATCTCTATGGATGGCACTCTTTGAATCTTTGTGAATCTCTGACATATATCACACTTCCTTGTATATGTTGTGGAGTCTCGGTTCACATCGAGCTAAAAGTAACCATATCGCAGAATTTTCTTGGCCAATGTTTGACCACCGGTATGAACTCCTTACTCACCTTCATGCGATTCCGTCAAGATTGTTTTTGATTCCTCCTTCGTGACACATCGAAGCAGAGGTATAGAGAAACCTCGCATGTACAGTCGACCATCCTGAATGAGATACATGAGGTACTCTCGCAATATCTTTCTTCGTTTCTTGGAATCTGTTGGGAACACACCATTAAGGAGATATTCTTTGATTGGTGTCATCCAGGATACTGGCTCTTCAACCGTTTCCACGACCCAATCTACATTGACTTCTTCCGTGCTAGGGTTAGTAAGGGTTTCCACTTCCACTAACCCCAACAATTGTGCATCTCCCGTACTAGCATACTTCACAAGTGAATCCGCTTTCATATTTTTCTCTCTGGGAATGTGGGATATAGTGTAGTAGTCAAAGCTATCAAGCAGTTCCCAGGCCTTGGATAAATAAGCTAGCTAAATTCCTTCTTTAGCACTCTCTCCAAACTTGACAAACTACCAACTTTGAATCACTGAATATCTGCAAAGTCTTCAGCTATATTCTTTTTCTAGCATTAACTGAGCAATGAGGGCTTCATGTTCTGCTTCGTTGTTTGTTGATAGGAATTCGAATCTCGGTGCATAACATATTGATCTTCCATAAGGAGTTTTGAGAACTATCCTTACCCTTGAACAATAATCATTCATAGCTCTATCAACAAACAACTTCCATTGAATTATTACTTTAACGGATTCTTCCTTTTCCTCTCCTCTATTCGTGAACTCCACAATAAAATTTTCTAGCGCTTGTCCGTTGATCGCTCGTCACGGATGGTATGTAATGTAATGTTGTGCTGATCGATGAGTACTTTAATGGAGTGAGCCTGAAAGTATGACCTGAGCTTCTTTGAGGCTATGAGTAGACAATAAGCAAGCTTTTCCAAACTTTCGACGGTTCAACTCTGCCCCGGCCAGTCTCTGACTAATATAGTACATAGGCCTTTGAATCTTCGAATTCTCCCTCACTAAAGCAGCACTTAGCGCATGAGGCGGCACCACAAAAAATACAAGAACAAGTCTTCCCTATCATTGGGCTTGGATAGCATCGGGGGTGTCGCCATGTGTTGGATTAGTCCTTCAAACGCCTTCTGACATTCAAGATTCCACTGGAAGTACTTCTTCCCTTTTCTCAAGGCATCGAAGAAAGGAATGCATCTGTCTGTTGCTCTTGATATAAAGCGGCTTAAAGCAACAACTTTTCCATTCAAGCATTGCAATTCTCTTTTGGTTCTGGGAGCGCGCATCTCTCTAAGAGTTGAAATTTGAGTTGGGTTGGCTTCTATGCCGCTGGCATTGACATGAACCCCAAAAATTTCACCGATGCGACTCCAAATGAACAATTTAATGGATTCAATTTCATACCATACTTCCGCAGAATATCGAACATCTTGGCCAGATTCTCCAAGTGATCAGTGGCCTTTTTCGACTTAACCGGCATATCATCGACACACACTTCAATCGTCTTTCCAATATGTGCTTTGAACATTGCATTAACAGGTTGTTGGTAAGTCGTTTCCGCGTTCTTCAATCCAAAAGGCATCACTTTATAGCAGTAAAAGCCCACATCCATGGCGAAGCTTATATTTTCCTGATCTGGCTCATGCATAATAATCTGATTGTAGCCTGAATAAGCATCTATAAATGAAAGCAGCTCATGCCCAGCCATTGAATCAACCAACTGATCTATCCTGGGAGGAGGAAAATTATCTTTTGGACAAGCTTTATTGAGATCTGAGTAGTCAATCCAGACTCGCCACATGCCATTAGGTTTCTTCACGAAAACGTGGTTGGATACCCAATCTGGATAAGTTGGCTCTTTGATGAAGTCGTTTTCCATTAGCTTATCAACCTCTTCTTTAAGATCCCTTGATCTCTCCGGACCTTGGATCCTTCTTATTTGTTTCACTGGTGAGATGAGTGGATCAATGTTCAGCTTATGGACTTCCACATCAGGAGAAATACCGCACATGTCGGAATGACTCCAAGCGAATACATCCAGATTAGCCTTCAGAAAAACAATCAAATATTTCTGTAGTTTATGGCCCAGCTAAGATCCTATCTTCAACACTCTATCAGGATCTTTATCATGATCAGGAATTGAAATTGTGATCTCAGCTGGTGCTGCTCGAGTCTCCCTCGCGTTGGTCTTTCTTGGGTCTATCTCCTTTTGAGCCCCACTATGCTCACCAGTGCACGTGCCATTCCCTAATTTCTATAAAGCATTTTCACGAATGCAGAGGGGAGCCTCCACATTATTTTCTTTGTACTTTTTAATCGCTTCTCTCAGCTCGGTGACTTAACATTCTCTGGCAATCTCATGACCTCCTTTAACCAATTCGACCCCTTTATCTGCTGGAAATTTCATAGCCAAGCACCACGAGGCTAATGCAATCATGAAATCCTCCAGAGCTGGTCTAACCAGAAATGCATTGTATGAAGAAAATTCATCTATAAGGACAACAGTTTGCATCATAGCGGCCTTCTTATCTCCGTATCAGATATCCACGAGCAAATCAATCACTCTGATGGGTTGATTCGGTTCTCCTGTGAACCCCTACATTTTCTTCTGATAAACCGGCACATCTAACGTAAAAAGCTTCATCTTATCGAAAGTATTTCGGAATAGAACATTCACTGAGGCAACATCAGATATTGAGTCGGAGTAACCACTCCTTTTTCATCTTTCCCATTGAAACGACATCTTCATAGGAGGTTTTTTGTGGCTTTGCAGGAACGGTATTGCTCAGAATTAGACACTTCTCTTCCCTTGAAACATACTTGAGTGTAGTGGTGTATCTTCTGATATCTCCCCAACTTCCTACCAGTTGGATGGTGATCCCCAGATATAGTATTAATCACTAGCCTTTGACTAACCTACGTTGGAGCCTTGTCTCCCGATCCAGATGCGTTTTGCCCTTGGGAGGCTTGAGGAGGATTGGCAGTTTGTGGCTTTTACACATTACTATTGCAACCTATTCTTTCTAATTAATTCTTCAATCAAGGCTTTCAAGTTTTTGCATTCGTTTGTTCTATTCCCGGGTTGATTATGGAATCGACAAAACCTTCCAGACTTCAACTGGTTTTCACCTATCTTTTGTGGTTTCAGTTTCGGATAATCTTCGGTGTCTTTAGTGGTAGTAAAGATATTCTCCGGAGTGTTTATCAAAGAAGTCTATTCAGAAGGTTTGAAAAAAGCATATCTTCTTACCATTCCGATTATCCTTCCTGTCATTTCCTCTCTTTTGGCCTCCGATGTTCTTTTGATTGCCTTAAGCACTGTTATCTTTCTTTTCCAGCACAGCACTAGTCTGAGCAACATCCTGGGAAAGAGAAGGATCATAAACTACCATGATGAACTCATCAGCTTTCTTGTAGAATTTTTCAAGAGTATTAGGCTCTTTCATCTTCAACCATTTCCTAAATTTAGACAACTTATCTATAGCTTGGTATAAAGCAATCAAAATCAACCGAGGCTCTAGATTCCCTACCTCAGTTACTACAACATTTAAGCAAGTTAGAAAGGCTCTAAATGATTTACCCGGTTTTTTCTCTATATCATTCAATGACATCACGTCTTTGACTTTTGTGGTGTACAGTCGGAACTACTCTCTAAACTTCCATGCCAAATCAGAAAACTGATCCATGTACTTTGGCGGCAATCGGGTGAACCATAATGAAGCTACTCCTTCCAAATAGACTGGAAAATAAAGACACTTGATTTCGTCAGTTGCTCTTGCGCCAGTCATATGCTGATCGTATTTGTACAAGAACATGTTAGGATCTCTATTTCCACCATTACCTGCTATTGTTGAGGGGTAAACTTCTTTGGAAATTCCTCTTTACAGGTCCTTTCCGTAAACAGATTCTTACTCAGAGAACACTCCAATTCTTTCTCGTATTCCTCTCGAGCTTGACTTTCCCTCATGATCTGTCGGATCATTTCCGAAATATGTTCTTCCTCACTGCGTAGATCCACGAGGTGGCCGATGTCTCGTTTACCGGATGTTTACCTAAGCAAACTATCGCGGTTAGGGATCGGAAGCCCTTGTCCACCCGCTTGGGAAGGTGCCCCTTTTGTGGAACTAACCACTTTACGAGAAGTACATTTTTCATAGCGATTCCTAGCAGGTGGTTTAAATTCATCCATGAAAACATTATCCGAATCATTAATCTCCTTAATATAGCAATCATGATTGGGATTTGAAGAAGAAGAGTTGGCATTTTCTTCAAGGTTAACATCGGCATATGCTTTGCTATATTAGCTTGAGCAGTAAAAAGGGCTTCTAGCCTATCGATCATTGCTTTATTTGAAATCTCCATTTATTGAGTCAAACCAGCAATAGTCTCATCCAACTCTCCTCTAGTAACACACCCTCCTAATCTCGAGCCTTGGCCAACATCAAGATGGTTGGTTTGCAGAGTTCTAGGATCATTAGCAACATTCCTTGAGTCTGAAGCTCTTGTAGACTTACTAGACTTTCTCGGTGCCATAATCTCTGACAACTTTCTGAACTTTGAGGAAAATCTTTCAACAATTCCACTTCCTAGACTTCGTGAATATATCATAGTAAGCAGGCATCGATTAACACTTTAGAAACCTCCCACAAAATCTCTTAACCTTGTGATCGTGGGTTCGAGCCCCACGGTGGGCATCGAAAATGTTAATGTAGAAAATAGCATTAGCACCCCAAGGTGTGTTTCAACACTTCACAATTTGTCAAAACAAGGTTAAGAAAAAATAAGTGTGAAAAAACGTAAAGGAGAGAGCATTTATAGTGGTTCGGCCTCGGATTTGGCCTAAGTCCACTGTAAAGGGAGATCTCATAATCATCATTGTGATTGCAAGGTACACGATTATATTTGCTTTACACATTTTCTATCTTTTACAATCAACTTTCTCTTTCTTCTCTAAGCTTCTCTATATTCTTTAATCTCAACCACATTCCAACGTAGAAACGATCAATCTTCACAAGTATCATTGATTATTTAAGTACTTCTTTGATAATCGTGATTGGCGATGGACTTTGACATTTTCGGGATTGGATTGTTGATGAAGAAGCTTCGATCTTGCTTAAGATAACATTTATGGAGTTTGAGATGCTATGGCATTATTAAGAAATGAAAATGGCAGCTCTTTATCGTTGGAAAATTCGATCTGTTCAATGAAGGAAATGGTGAGGTGTTTATAAGTGTGGTTACGGAGTGGAGAGGCCCAAAAATGAGTGTTCAGATCTTCGGGTCGTTGGGCGACCCTACTTATGGTGCTCAGCTCATTGAACGACCTGAACCATGCTTTGATCTTCAAGAAACAACCTAAATTTATTAGGCCGTCGAATGACCTAACATCGTAGCGATCTGACTCTGCATTTGTGATACCAACGCCTGCTACTTCTTTAGGTCGCTGAACGACCTAACATTCAACTGACCTATCTTGAAGTGTCGTCATTGACCCGCCTGCATGCACATGTGAATGGTCTGGATAACTCGCGACCTGATATCTTAACGACCTGACTCTATGCATACAAGACAGAGTTGATCATGTAGCAACTAAGTCTGGAATGACCTGATGTTGCTTTCCCTGAACGACCCGACTATAACAGGCTAGGTTTGACCGACCCGATGGTATACATGTGAGCCAACGACCTGAGCCACGCAACCTGATTGCAGTGTGTGCGAATGACCTAAGGGAAAACAGCCCAACTTTGTATGTGTTGTGAAGGCACATGACCCATCTCTTATTGGACCTCATTCATATATTTGATGCATCATATATGAACCATATATTTTGGGTTTAACACCCATTCCCTTCGAAGACTATCGTGTTTATGCCGAACTTTGTTGCTGTCGATCCTTTCCAGAAAATCATCTGCTCTGGAGACGTTGATTTCAACCGTTGCAGCATTATAGCTTTATGCTACAGCTTTATGAGTCCCCTTTTTGTTGTTACCGCATTTACCATATGCGGTAATGGTGCATTTCAGCAATAGTCTAGTTGACTCACTGGTCCAATGGTGCTTTGGTTATCTGTTTGACATTACTTTGAGAGGGAGTGGAGAGAGTTTGGTGTGGAAGAAGTAATGAGAGGAGGAGGAGGAGAATATTTAGAGAGAAGAGAGGAAATAGCTGCTTTGCCCTAACGGCTCGAAATAGAGTCATTGGCCTAGCGGTCCAAAATGTATCGTTGGCTTATGGACGTGTCGGACACGTCCGTTTGCCAGACCGTCCATTTTGGACCGCCGAACGAACCCTAAGATGTGTATTGTTAGCTATGGAAACACAAATAAAGAATATTAGTAGATGTTTCTTCTTCAGCAATTGCATGTTTGAATTTATATATGTTCAGTATATCTTGATTTGGAACTGGTCATTGTGTAAAGTAACACCTGACTTATGAAACTTCTTATAATTTTTTAATCGACCCTTTGTAATTTTTAGGAAAAAAATAGCAATAAGAGACAAATGGCTTATTGCAACTGATATTTTTCATCCTATATTAATTAACTGAAAATTTAATACGAATCCTTATGATAACGAATTTGTACACCTTTTATGTAACTAAACTAATTTTTTTTGTAAATTCAAAAATCGATACTCCATTTGAAGCATTGAAAGTACATATACTTGTATATCTTTCGCTTCAAGGGACTTAAGCATACTTTGGATTTTTCTTTGTTTGGTTACAAAGATCCACTTTGTTGTGGGTCGTTGTCGTAAGTAACATAGAACTGAATATAAAATAGGGTAATTAATTTAGAAGGACGATTAGCATTAAAAATTTATTTATAAGGACAAGAGCCTAAAATTTTATTCAAAAGGGGGAAAATTTATTCAAAGGGACAAAACAAAGGACATTTTTTTTATTTTATTTTTGCAGATTTTAGGTATCAGTTTTGTATGTTTGTAGGTATCAGTTTAGCTAATAGGTAACAGTTTTGTGTGTCTGAAGGTATTAGTTTGCTCTCTGCAGCTAATAGGTAGCAGTTTTCTGTGTCTGAAGGTATTAGTTTTTAGCCTACAGCTGGTAAGTAGCAGTTTTGTATACTTGTAGGTAGGTTATGTGCTAAAACGTTGTCAGAAGAGAGGAGTTGAACTGTTTGTTATTGTGATGGGATTGTAGATACATTTGAGGATTTTATGTTTAACCGTTGATGTCTAATGAGATTGCAAAGAGAGGTTGTTTATGGATGTATAGTGGTGGTTTGTTGCTAGGCTATTCATGTATACGAGGATGTGGAGATGAAGTTTGGTTAGGGGTGAGGAGGATGGCTTGAGTGATTTGGGAGATTGGAGTTGGAGTGATGGATATGTATTGTGATTCGACAATATAAAACCGTTACATGTAAAACTGATACCATAGACAATATAAAACTGATATCTAAAAATTGTAAAACCAAAAACTGATACCCAACTACATGCAAAACTAATACCTAAAATCTTCAACAACAAAAAAATTGAATTTTTCTTTTAAAAAAAATTGTCCTTTGTTTTGTCTTTTTGAATAAATTTGGGCTATGTTTTGTCCTTTTGATTAAATTTTTAGTCTCATGTCCTTGTGGTTAAAATTTTCAAACAATTTGTCCTTCACATTATTTTCCTGTATAAGATATTCATCTCCTCTATAAGAAAAGTGGAGAATCAGTGTTTTTATCTTTCAAAAGTTCTACACTAAAACATATGAGAGTATGTATAAGATGAAGGCAAGTTATAGACAATAGTCCAGAAAATATTTATATGGTTTCTAATTTGTACTACCCTTAAATGAACTCTAGTCTGTATCAATTTTTTACTCTCATAAAACTTATATTATGTTTACATAATATAGGTAAAATATCATAAGTGTTTTACTTTCATAAAAGTCAACGTTATATGTGTCTAAAAGGATGGTAAAGATAAAGTATAATTACCCAAAACAGACTTGATCATCTCATACCGAGATATTCTTTTAGCATTAGGCCTTCTGATGATAAATGTGCATCCAAGTTTTTAAGAAAAAGTGTGATAATTTTAGTTTAAGGATATATCATATTATATTAGCATTTCCTTACAACCATCAACTGAAATAACTTCCACAATTTTTATCGGTCATTCCAACATTATATGACTCAATAGTTGATAACTTTCACCGTTTTCTACTTATGTCTATTTGATAATGGGATAATCTATTATATTTTTGTATTTCCAATTGTGTTTTGATTATTTTCATACTATATTCTCATATAAGGGAATAAGCTAGCAGTGAAATATTAGTTGAACAAATTTTTATGGTTATTTTACGTAATTGTATCATATCTATTACACATAAAATAATTTTTGCATCTATAATCTGCCAACTTTGAAGATCATCAACACGCACAAAAATTGATCATTTTTATAATTTTATGCATTTAAAATGGAAAATTGAACATGAATTATCAAACATACACATACATCATACATATACATATACATATCATGCTAATCAGCTGAACCATGAACATGGCTGATGTGGACAACAACGGCACTATCAACTACACAAAATTCATTAAAGTTGCACATCTCAAAAACTGTATCAAAACGAGCACTTGGCAGCAACATTTTCTTATTTTGATTAAGATGGTAACAGTTATGTCATCGTGGATGAGCTACATTTGCATATTTGTTTTTTATATTACTTTCTTTTAACATTCTATTTGTAGTATTTGATTATTTTTTAACATGTTTGGGCTACTCTTTAACAAAGAGTTTCTTAATAAATGCTATTATTATCATGTAATAGCAAATATCATTTATGCATTTTTATTTATATTAAAATTTAATTATTGTATTTCTATCCTTTTATTGTTATTCAACGAATTTGCCTTTTTATTGAAAAATTGTTATCACTATTAATTTTAGATCTTGCTGCACCTAATCAAGTGAGCTTCAATTTCAGAATCTCATTTTGTTGATATCTCATGTTGTCTCATCAGTTCAGTAGTCCATTGATTCATACTCTTTTTAGATGGATACACGTGTGCACACAAACACACCGCCACACACATACACGCGCGCACACACACACACACACACACACACACACATATATATATATATATATATGAAGGGAAACTCTATTTAGACATAAAATAAGGACACAAAATTGCATACAATAAATCTCAACCATTGGATCCTTCCATGAATTACACTCTCCACATAAAGACAAACAAATCCAACGGTGGAGGCTTTGTGTCTCCTTCTTTGTGTTTAATTTTGTGTCCAAATAGCCGGCCCCATATATATATATATATATATATATATATATATATATATATATATATGGACGCCTATTCAAATAAAAAAGTAGATACAAAATGAGATAAACAAAATTCGAGCCATTATATCAGTTTGTTTTTATATGAGTCTTGGAAATCAATGGGCAATCTAATGGTGGAGATTTAATGTCCCTCGATTTGTGTAACGACCCAAGATTTCTAATCAATTTAAAATCAGGATTTTGATTATATAGAATAAATTTTTAATTCAAATATGGTTTAGGTAATAAAATGGGTATTTAAAATTTGTCAAATAAAATATTGATAAAGATTTATCGGCTTTTGTCATAATGAATTCTCCAAGTGTGTATTTATTAAACAGTTTTTGTCAATTTATATTTTATAACTTTTCAAATTATATTTGGTTGGATTTTGAATTTGGTTTGAATAATAATATAATTTGTTTTAACTATAGAATATAACCATAAAGTATATCAACAAAAATATATCAGTTTTTGTCAAAATTAGTTATTCTTCAAATACGTATTAGTAAAACAATTTTTTGATGTGATATTTGTAGTTAAATGCATTTTTAAATATAGATTATAAAATAAAATATTTATTTTTGAATTATTAAATTTAATAGAGAAACTAGTTGGTAACATCGTTGATTTTTAAAAACATTAATCATCGGGTGTTGAAATTTGTTAAACGGCAATATATATGTTAATATTTAGCAACATAAATAAGTGTCACAAATTTGTAACAGCATGGCGCATTGGAAAATTGTTGCAAAATCAAAACAATGCCTATGTGCACATGGTTTTAAAGAGTGGGTTGTGTGTTGTCTTCATGCATGGAAAGGAGCATAAGAAGTGGATATGTGTCCATGAGGTATAACTCCCTTGAACCTCTCCATTTCCTATATAAGCAAGCCTTCCCCTTCACTTCCGTTCATTCCATCTTCTTTATTCTCTTACTCCTTCCTATCCATGGCTTCTTAGCCCTTGTTCTCTTCATTTCCCTTCTCCTTCTCCTTCTCCTCCTCCTTTTTTCCTCCCTCACCTTTCCCCTCCACCTTTTCCCTTCTGCCACCCGCCTCCTCTCTCTCACCTCCACTAATCTGCCCTCCTCCCTCTCGCCCCCTTACACCACCTTGCCTCGCCAACACCCTCCTTGCTTGTGCAATCTCTCTAGCCCACCGCCATCCCCTTGCGCCCTTCCCTTGCAAACATGACTACCCTCCTCCACCACACCTACACCCACGGCATACTTCTATAAATAAAAAAGAAAAGAATACATATGTTACACACACACATACACACACACACATATATGTGTGTATATATATATATATATTGTAGAAGGGAAAATTTTGGCCGCTATCCATTCGTGTGGTTAAGGTCTTACAATAAAGATTGGCGGAGTGGAACCCTCGATGAGAACTATTTTTGGTATTTATTACAATTATGGTATGATTATACCGATTTCTTTGTGGTTGTTATGGTTGCTTCGTAGTTGTTGTGGATGTCATTACAGTTATCGCTAATCATGTGTATGTAAGGGGTAATTACTGTAACGCTTATATTAGAAATATTGTGTAATGGACGAATGATTGCTATGGATGTTATTATGATTTTCATTAGCAATAACATAACACACTAAACCTGCATATATGGATTACAAGGGTATTGGCTAAGTCTCATTACATTTGGACAATATAAATGAATATTTTATTCATAAAAAGAAAATAAGGCGCAAAACGAAAGTTAGAATTTAACATCTGAAACCGGATAGAAATGAAATTAAATTTATATTGAAGAACTTTGTAGATGTTGAAATTTTATATAATAAGGTTCTGATATAAAACAGCGTGTTCAAGTTTAATCCGTTAAATCAATTTTGTTTTTGAAATGAAGTTTGAGTTAACTATTTAGAATATGTTTTGAACTCAAGCCAAATAATCCATATCTATTATATTATATGAAAGCACAATCTTTTCTGAATGTCCTTTCGGTTCCACTTTTAGCAGAAAATCCACGATCCTACCATCTATCCATATCAAAAATCTTGGGGTCTCGGTTATCAGCAGACCCTCATTCGTTTCCACCTTCCGTTTACACCAAATATTGAATTTTAAACGCGCGAAAGCTTTCTAAAATTTTCATGAAATGAAGAGTTATATTATTTTATTTGTTTCGCGTTGTGCTCCCCTCCGTTTCATCCATTTTCAATATCTCTTCTCTTCATATTCGCATTAAATAAAAAGAGATGTCCCTTTTTTATTGGACATCGCCCTACTTTTGGATGTTTTCCCTCTCCTAATTAAAAAACGATGGTACAAAATGAAGGGCACTGACAAAATAAATCCGTTGATGTAGTGACTCGAAATTACGGTCCAATTTGAGCTGACCAAATAACACAAGTCCAACCCCAATTACGCTGGAAACAGAAAACTAATAGAAAGAAAACAGAGGGTGAGGAAAGATAAGATAGAAACTTAGAATAGAAGAAGAAGAAGAAGAACACAACATCAGAGTAACACGAATCTCACAGCGGAACGAACAACATATAATATACATAACATAACCTGAAATATACATCTGTACTTGAAAATACATCATTATCAAAGTACAACACTTACAACACAGCGGAAATAAACTATAGTTATATGATCCTGAAGCCTCCTGCTCCAGCTCTTCAAGTATCTATAAAATCCTGACTACTTGACTGCCCGTACAAAATTGGGCACCCAAGAGTTTAGGGAAAACAATACAAAATAAACTCCGGGTCAGTCATGGGACTGGTATGAGTAAAACAGTTTAAAACAGTTTGAACAAGTAAACGATATCTCGTAAGACCACGCCGTATAACGGAACTGGTTTTTCCCTTATGAGAATCCAAAATATCTTTATATCAAAAACCTTTTGATATTATAATAATGTCTATCAACCACAATGTAATAATCATCTAGCAGAAACGCTTTCATCTCACGTTCTACATATATAGTATACAATCAAAACCGCAAGCACGTATTGGGTAATGGATTTCCAACTATGACAAGGTATGAAACCACCTTTCGCTAGTGTACCTCTAGAAAGGAATACACTGGGTTCAAAAAGAACATCTTGCAACCCAGCCACACATGACCGACCACCCATTTCGCTTGAGTGTATCGAATGTATATCACCAACGGTTGGGATCAGCAACCGTTTCCCGAATGGGACAGCATCAACAATAGATTTTTAGAAGTAAATAAAACTCTAGATCAGGTGATTATACATCCTAATATGTGCGACCTACATAGCCATGCTACCTGCACGATTTCTGTCATTTACCGGTTGATGAGGCTTGAGGTTACGCTTTATCATCATATCAGATTCACTTCGAATGCCACATTGTCATATCCATCAAAAATCACTAATTGACGTCTACAACAATACATTACGTGTTAGCTAAAGAAGTTTCCTTCTCCGCTTCCACTCTTGGTACGGTTGAAGAAATCAATGTATGTGACCTTTTTCGAAATACTCTGTCAAACATTCATCCATACAAGTCATCCAGGAACAGGATGAACCGAAGGCACTACTCAGTACATCCATCTTAGGCACTGTTGTCTAAGACTTATACAATAGCCCTTGCATTTTATTCTATCTTCAATTATCTTTGGCATATATGATTCGCAACGCTTATTCCAATACAGAGTGGTTCTTTGGATAATAATCCAACCGGTCTCTCCATATTAACAACGTTAAAATGGTTAAAACTTCAATAGACTATGATTTAACTATCAAAGAAAAACTGGTGTGCAAACAATGATATTATTTCCAGGAGGAAATTATATCGATCAATCATCATTCAACATTTATTTCTTTATTTCATTAATTTACTTATCTTCCGTTTCCATAAATTCTTATTTTCTATTTTCAGAAAACATTTCTGATTCTCGTTTGGAAAATATTTCCAAAACTTCTTGATTGGGATTTAAACAGATGTTTAAAACTATATTGCGATGACGACTCAAACCACTATACTAAATTACTAAATCCACTTAACCACTTCACACTCGAACCATAACCATTTCTTAATTAAAAACGCAGTCAATCAAGTTGGGGTATAGCTACCTCTCAGACCTTAACTGAACCACCTTTCAAATCTCAAAATAGATAAGATTCACCTTCTTAACTCTTTAACACTTCCTTACGAACCCTCGGATTCTATTTACGAACCCCCTTCTTTTACAAGTTTACGTGATTATAACAATTGTGTTAAAATCTCCTACATCCGAAATATATTATCTTTAATATGACTTTTATTTCCTATCTCGAATAATATAACGATCAACTAATTTATTTACTCCTATTTGGTTAACTCTAAGCTATAACTCTTATTCGGTGAACTTTTATTCTATTTAACTCTTACTGGATTAACTCTTATTCGAATAACTTATATTCGATTTGCTTACTTTCGAATACTTATATTCGAAAATCTCTTTCTTCGAATATATCTTATTCAATTTAACTCCTGTCGAATAACTAGATTCGATCAACTCACTTCGAATATTTCTGATTCGATTATCTCACTTCGAATATCCCTGATTCGATTATCTCACTTCGAATATTTCTGATTCGATTTACTTCTTCGAATAACTAAATTCGATTAACTCATTTCAACTCTATTCGAATAAACTAAATTCGATTTAACTCTATTCAATAACTCTAGTTCGATTTAAATCTATTTAATAACTCTAGTTCGATTTAACTCTATCGATTTACTCTAACGGTTTAACTCTAACTGGTTAACTCTAACTGGTTAACTCTAAGTGGTTAACCCTAACTGGTTATCTCTAACTGGTTTAACTCTATGGTTTAACCTAACTGGTTTAACTCTAACTGATTAACTCTTTGTCCTTATTCAGTTTCAAACATCGATGTTGAAATCGATTCTTACTTCTTTATATAAGTCCTAACTTATATATTCTATTTATCCAAATGATAAATATTTAACTTAATGTATAAATCTCATTTATAAATCAATATGCTCCTTTTATCTGTTTACTTCTTCATATATAAGTTCAGACTTATATATATATATATTTATCCAAGGATAAATATTTTCTTTATGATCTATTTGTTTTCTAAAAAAATATTTCCTTTATAACCCTATTTGTTTTCTTGAACAAATATTTCCTTTTTTATTTTATTTGCAAATATTTTGCAAGTATTCCCTTTATAATCTCTTATTTATTCCTTAATAAATATCTTCTTTAATGACTTAGTTCTAAGTGTTTCCTTTATTACCTTATTTATTTATTCTAAGTATTTCCTCTTTTAAATATCTTATTTAAAACTTATTCAATTTCCTAAGTCAATATCCTTGTTTAACTTATTCAATACCTAAGTTAATATGCTTTGTTTAACTTAGTAAATTTCTAAGCTGATATCTCTTTATCTTAACCTATTACTTTAACAAATAAATAATCCATTAATCGTATCTTATTTATTTAACAAATAACTATCTCATTATCTTATCTTATTTATTTTCTAAGTAAGTAATCCACTTTATAAATATTCTATTTATAAAGATTTCCTTCATTTATAATTCCCACTTAAACGTATTTCCTATTTATAAATATTCCATTTATAAATATTCCTATTTATAAATATTCCACTTATAAATATTCCTATTTATAAATATTCTATTTATAAATATTCTCTTTTATAAAATCCTCTAATTTTATAAATATTCTCTTTCCAGTATTCACTTTGACAAATTCCCCTTTTCTCCAAATCCTGGTATATTATGGTGTTTAACATATCAAATTACGATGTCCAATATCGTCCATACACACACAATCAACAACAGGTTATAATTCACATCATATATCAAAATATATGAAAAACATTAAAATAACTGTTGAGGAATCCAGTCGGATTCCTCCAACCTGTTTCCCTGCATCCACAGATGTTACACAATAAAATCAACATCACTTTCAGTTCCATATGATATATTCTGTTAAACAGAATCAATATAGAAATTCAACTAACTGACTAGTAGTTCAATCAAACAGTCAACACACAGTCAATCAGCCAATATTTAACAGTTCTAAAAATACAACATGAAATATAACTGTTCAGAGTTAGTGAGATTTACTCACATTGGCAGTCCATCATTAAAGAACAAAAAACTATTGTTTGATTTGAATCAAACAATTTATTTCGCTGTAAATTCAAATTAGTTCCACTCCACTCCCAGTCAGTTGCATTGGGTAGTGTCCGTCCACACGATCCTGACGGATCTTGTTTCGCTGAATTCTGATTACGAATGGACAAGTTATATAATTTCAAAGTTAACACTATTTAATAAAATAAAACTTGAATTAGAAATATACTTGGGCCTTAACTCATGAAACCGGCCCGTCTTCACCCTTATAACCAACGAAGCCTATCCTTTTTCTTCCCCAATCTAAATCCCGATGTCTGCTCAGTATTGTCCTCCACCATTTTGTCATACTTCCTTCACCGTTATCATGTCATTCTCACCACCGTTCGCCCCACTAAAACCAACGTCGGCCTCCCCTTCAGCTACTCTACCAATCCAACACCCTTTCTCCACCCTCGCAGGCCTCAGCAAAATCCCGTTGTCCAGCCTCTCACGACCCAATATAGTGACAGTGCGTCACTTTTATTTTTGTTAAATCCCCCAAAAATATCAAGACCGACGCCATTTTCAACACTCAATTCGAAAACACAATCCAATTCATGAATCAAAGCCTCATCATGTCAAAAATCGAAACCCTAGCATCATATAACTCACGCTGTATCACGAAGAGGACGAACTCGGCATCGTCGAACCACCCAGACTTCAAACAGAAGGTAGAGAATTGCTTCCCGGATCCAGATAAAATTGTTTGAAGATTTATGGGATTTTATTCCATTTGTTTGAGGATTTAGAAGATGGTTTTCCTCATGTATGAGGCATTCTGCTGCGGCGGATTTAATTTGACCAAAGGAAAAGTGAAATTAGGTTAAAGGATTTTAGTGGTGTATTTATAGGCATATAAAATAACTAGATATTTTCAAAGATATTTGTGTAGATATTTTCTTTTATCATTTTATATTCTTTTCTACACTCTAAAAATTCGTACGGTTACATATGATACCCAAAAATCACGAAACTGGACATGTAGCTAGAGTTCGACATTACGAACCCAACAAAATTGGTTTCGTCGAATTCCGACTCCGTATGCTCACACAGCGTATTTTTAACCGTCGAAATACTGACTGTTTTTCACTCTGAAAATCCGTACGGCCAAACATTGACTCTAAAAATCACCAAAATTGGAATCGAACAATAATTTGACATTGCAGATCCAACAAAATTAGTTTCGTTGAAAACCGAGGTCGTTTGCAAAACTAGTTATTTTTAAAGCTCTGAATGACCCCTTTAAATATATAAATATATTTAAATATAATTAAATTAAATATAATTAAATTTATATTATCGTATATATTCACAGTGGAATACCATACAGCTTCAGAAAAATCTTATGTGGATTTCTAACTCGATATTTCAAATCTGGGTCAACCCGATATTCGATTTATATTGAAATTCCTTTTTAAAATATAAATAATTCCTTTATAAATTATAAAGGAATTCCACAGCGACTTTTCTAAAATTTGATTTGGACATAAATCAAAATCTGCATGGTGAAATCCCAATTTTTCCCTTCCACTAGAAAGATATACTCCACCAGCTCCACACGTTTCTTGTTTCACAGAAATCCGGCTTAAAACGAATCATGTATATTCAGTTGAAGTTCAAATTACCAAATTATGAATTGTAGCGCCATTTCAAGCTTGATTATAATTATATTATAATTTATACGTTCAACTATCGTTTATATAAAATATATTCGTTATTATAATTCAACACTAAACTGAAATATATACTTTGAATTGCCCAATTCACACCATATCCCCATTTCAGCCAATTCTGATTATTTCAGAATTAAATATATTATTTTAATTAAATATTCACCATTATTTAATTCCACGACCATTTGAATTCTAAATCACTTTATAAATAAATAAATAGATTAATTATTATACCGCTGAAAATGCGGGTCATTACAGTTGATTTCCCTCTGATTTGATCAAATATCTTCAATTTTTCCCTCACAAATTTTTAGGCATGATTTTAATTTGAGAGGACATGCGCATTCGATGTCTCCTTTAGTCTCACCGATCACCAGTGCATAAAGAAAGCAGGGTCTGACACTCAAACAACAATAATCAACGATTAAATATTGGGGGATAGGTAAATTTACATATTCAATTTTTTACCTACGCATAGAGTACTGAATATAAATGATTTGTATATCATCCACTACCTTTTTTATGATTCACTACAGTTTCCCTCCTGGGTCTTTATTTTGGTGGTATTCATCTAAACGAATTGCAGATTTATTTTTTTCTGGAAGGTAATTTAATATAAATAATTTGGTGGTGTCGAAGTTCTTTTTGGATGTTTCATTTAGAGGTTCCTTCTCGGTTCTATCCTTCTTCGTTGCTATTTAGGTATGAGTTATGTACAAAGTCAAAACCTTTTTTCTATAATTTTCCCTTTTTTTCCCTTTTGAAGTTATGTTTCAAAATAATATGTTTCCGTGGGTGTTAAATCGTTATGTTTCTATAGGTGTTAAAATCATGGCAAACAACTTTTTTTATTGTTTATGGAAGATACCTGTACTATTGAATTGCAGAATGCAGCAAGCTTCGTTTTCTTTTCATTAACAACAATGAATGCCCCAAATCTATTAAATAAATCAAAAAATGTTCTCCATTTTTACACACTTTTAGTCAGCTTTTGACGGGCTGTCCATGTGAATAGTTTTTGTCATATCTGGCATTTTATTTTAATCCCTGAATCTTTAACTAAAAAACTTGCAACAATCACATACTCGAGCATTGTGCTTGCTTTCTTTATCATCAAGTTCAGTGAAATTAAAGGAATTTTATAGCACTGTTTTTTTTCCTAACACCTCCTTTTTGTTTCTTTTGAATTTTTATGTGTGCACATTCACACCTTTTTGAGAATATTGCACTGTGCAGTGAAATCCTATTTCATTCTAGGTAACGTTAATTATTCATTTTATAATATTACACTATAAGGCATAGATATTTGCGTAGCATTCTAGTTTTCTTGTCGGTGGCATGTGTTTTTTCAAGTCTTACGCAATCATTCCATTAAATTATTATTATATAAATATAATTCATTTTGTATAAGTAGTTTTATTTTGTTCTTTTGATGACATTGTGACACTAATATGAAGAAAAAATAAAAATTAATATAAAATATTGTTGGGCATACCTATTACAACTGTTAGGATCACTACTATAATAATAGCCAATATGCCTGGGGGAAAAAATACAAAAAATGTGAATTGCCATAAATGAACTAGAATTGCTTTAGTGGATTACAAGCTTCAGTTGTTGCATTAAAGGGGATGAGAAGTAGCTATTATGCTCCAGGAAGTGATATTTGACTTTACTGAATGAATTAAATGTAATGCAAGGAACATTAAATCTCAGGATTTAATTCACAACAATTCAATCAAAATGCTGGTGCTGACGGATGAGTGCTTTCATTTCTACACTAAATAGGAAAAAGGAAAAAAGGTATGCATACATATTGACATATACAGTTCGCTGAATCTTCTATTATATGAAAGCTCATGTTATTCAAAGACCTTTCGGTTTTATTTGTCTCAAAAAATCACGATGCTACCATCTATCCAGATCTACCAGATAAAGTTTCTTTCGCCTTTCTTTACTAGGCATTATTTCTTCCTTCACATCCATTTTATTCCTTCGCATCCCCTTTACTTCCTAACCGTAATTTTTATTTTTATATACTACTAAATTTTGAAGAGGCAGGCAGTGCTCCATAGCATATCGCCATAGCTGGGTTTCTTTGGCATGCATTCTTTACGTTCTCCTTGGTGATTTCTCTTCTTCCCTTGTCACTCTTCTTAATGACTAATATGCGTTTGCTCAGACTAATAACGTAATGCAACATCCTAATTTCATTAGTAGACTCGAATGCGCTCTGCCATTATTAGCCCATATATTTATCGTATTAGAGGTAAAAATCCTAATTTCTGTTTGTTTGCTTGATTAGGTTTGTTGTGCATAAGAGAACTTTGTTCGTCCTCAATTTTAAGTTTGTTGTGTAACAATACGAAGCCTTGTGAAATACTTTGAGATGACGAATTTTTATGATTTTAGTACCAACCTCAGTGTTATCATATTGGACATTATTTTTCAATTTGAACTATTAACTAAATCGTGATTATGATATAACAAGATTTGCACCAAAAAACCAGGTCAGTAACAAAATAGTTCATTTACTTCGAGTTAAAAAGGAGAGTGATAATTGTTATATTTTTTTGACTAACTTAACATTTTTTAACATATGATAGTAATTGTTAATTTATTAAAATCTTTCAAGAAAAGAATTAGACTCTTTCGGGGATGAAAGTTTTCGTTGTATGCCTAAATGATTGAGAATTATACGCACAATTATGTTGCATAATGTATATTTTATTAGATAAGAATCCATAACAAAAATTCTGCAGCTCTGAGTACATTTCAGTCATCCTCAACCATTTTTTTACATATGACAGTAATCATGAATTTATTAACAACTTTTAAGAAAAGAATATGACTTTTTTGATACAATATATAATTGTAAGTGATGCAGTTTTTCGTTGTATGTCTAAATTATTAAGCATTGTATACACAATTATATTATTTAATTTATATTCTATTAGATATGAATCCATAGCAAAATGTGCAGCTTTGGGTACATTTCAGTCATCCTCAACCATATCCATAACCTAACCTTTGATTGATTATTTATTAATAGCAGTACGGATATGAGATCCCATTTTAACAAGGTGTAGCTATGAGACTAAATGGCAATATTTATTTTGTTCTAAGAAACATCAGGTCTTACAGCACACAATTTCTAGCATGATAAAGATGCTTTGTCTTTATGTCGTCACTTTCCGTATTTTATAGACTACCTTATCAATTGACGAACTAACATTCTAAAATAATTTTCCAATGCTCTTTGAGCTTCATTAACCAACGAAGATGTATTAATAAAGTCGTATCCCATGACTTGGTCTTAATTCATGAATATAATAAAAAAAATCTTATTTTACTGATGAATTCACTTTTAATATGTTATTTGTAATCACAGTACTCTGAAACAAACTTTGATTTGTGATTATCTAACTTCTCATCATCCTTTGAATAATACAAAAGCTTCGTTAAGTTCATTTCAACCAAATATAATTTCACGATTGACTGACTTTCTAGCATAGAAGTTGATTTTATGCTACCTGGATTTCCATAACTGCTTCTTGAGTTGGAATACTGCAATTGTTTTGATCAATTTTTATACTTTATTTTGATATTAAATTGATTTCATTTTCTAATATTTGGACATTATATTGATTTTGGTTGTTCTGTAATCTCTGTACACACAAATCAAAATTTAATTTGTGATTATCTAACCCCTCATCATCTTTTGAATAATATAAAAGCTTCGTTAAGTTCTTTTCTATTAGGTATAATTTCATTACTTTGAGTAACAACATAGTTGCACCATAAAAATCAGGTCGGTAACGAAATAGTTCATCTACTTCGAGAAGAAACAAAATTGTTATAATTTTTGACTCACTTTAATTTTTTAACATATAACTAAATTCATGAATTTATTAAATGTTTTCAAGAAAAGAATTAGACGCTTTTGATATAATTTATAATTGTAAGGGATATAGGATATTGTTGTACGTTTAAGTTCATTTCAAGCAAATATAATTTCACAATTGACGGATTTTTTTGCATATTATGAAATGCAATGGTTAAGTTGATTTCTTGCAACTTGAATTTCCATTACTGCATCATGAGTTGGAGTATTTAGTCAAAAATTAAAACTAGCTTTGACAACTTGATGTTGACTGCTACATCCACTGGCAAGATATACATACTTCAATGAATAAGAATCTATTTGCTTTCTTACAGGAATTATTTTTTAGTTCCATGGAACTCTAAATCCCATGTAAAAATGGAATTATTCCAAAATCGTTATGTTATACATGGTAACGTATTTCCTTTTCTCACTATTCATCATTATATTTTTAGTTAGTGATCTACGTATATTGGTTAGCATTTAAGTATATCAGTTACGATCTAAGTGTATGGGTTATAACACTTATAAAATTTATAATTATAATTCAAAGATAAATCATTAAATGCTAATAATGATAATAATACTTATATTTCTTACATATAGGAAATTTGTTTCCATGGGTTTATGAATCTTAGCATATAAATCATATATTATTCAAAAGTCAAAACATTATTCTGATGTCTAGAGTAGTGCATTCATAAAGGCTGCTAATAAAAAGATGGGTGATTAAAAAAAATGATAATTTGCAGCATTGTTGCATTTTTATAGGTTATAGCTTGAACTTAAAAATGTACCTTAACAAAAATAAATGAGCTAAAAGAGGGAGTTGGGAAACTTTGGCTGCAGACCGCTACTTTTTTGGACTACAAATATTTAGTCAAGACCCAACTTCCAAATACAAAACCTATCCATCTATACAATACTGACCTAGATTCTAATTCTCTACTATTAAAGCATAAGAGAAGGAAGGGTAAGGGAATTGATCAAGCTTTAACTCTTGAAGTCCATGGATTGACGTCATTTTGTAGTGAATAAGAGGGTCTATTTCTTGGCTTCCAATAAGAGGGTCTATTTTTTGGCTTCACAATAGATTTAATCCACGTTGTAAGAACATGTTTGCCAAGTTGGATTCCTTAAAGATCCATTCTCATCATGTACACTCAGGTTAATAGATTATGACTGATAGTGGTTGAATCTGATACAACGCCTAATCTTATGGAAGTATTTGTTGGTTGCTATCAGTTTCTTTAGTAAACACTTTAAATATCTTCTTCTTTTTTACATTATCAAAGTGTATTACTTTTGTTTCAAAAATATATAGTATTGTACAACATTTGTAAATAGTAGGATTAAATATTTAACAAACAAGTCCAACATTTATAATATATGCTAAAAAAAATTATAAATAGAAGCTGAAATAGCGCATGTACCTAATCTACTCAGAGCATGCTTCCTTTGTTATATGACACTTTGACCAACATGTACAGTACTATTGAAATACTGAGATTCTAATCATTCTATTTCATTTTTCCAGAGATAGGAAAGAGACCATTGAATTTCAAATTGTATAGAAATTAAATACAAAGTATTGTAAGTTTCAAAGTACATAACACTCCAAATATGAAATTTTAACTTTGAAACTATAAAATTACAAAATAGTCAGAAGTCGTAAACTAAGTAATGAATAAAGAGTTTTTTTTTTGAATATTTATAACTAACAAGCATTGCTCACTGATAATTTATTTTCAATTCCAGAAAAGTTGTACATTTAGTTTCAATAAATTAATAAAAAGTGGAATATACAAAAAATAAAATATGAAATTTAAAACTGGAACTGAAATTCATATGAAAGAAAAGTTGGAACCTATTAGAAAAAAAATAAGGAATCCTTATTACATTAGGCAATAGAGAAAATATTATTAGTCATTTTGAGCACATCTTAGTATAAAGTGTGGTATATTTGGTTTCGAAAATCATGTTATTAGACCAAATGACTGCATTGTTAAACTATGTAATTTTACGAGGTTATTTTGATTTCACTACTGAGTTTATTTCATTTACGTTCACACTTACCAACCAAACCGAGCGTGCTTATTTACTTTTTCTTATACATGGATGCCTCATCCTGCATACTTTTATATTTTCTATTTAGGTAGTAAAACAAGTATCCTAGAAAGAGTGACAACCTAAGTCTTGGACCACGCAACAGTGGCACTAATTTGCGCTGTAAACAATCATTCATCAGAGAGTTTGTTCATGGGTATGATGGGTCATGAGATGTCAGGTCTAGGTTCCAATTTTGCAGAGGGGATGCTTCAGAAAACATATTCCTACCTTTCAAGACAAATAGATGGAAATTTGTACTTCGACATATGAGTATATGATGATTACTATTCGTTCGAGGCTCAATCTAGGTAGATCGAATATTAACACCCATGTGTTTCGATCTTGCAAAAATCTTCAGAATTCAAGCATATATTCATCCTCGGTTTTAATGCTCTAGGTGCTATCTTTTCCTTCATATTGATGATCTACTCATGCTCATTTCTAGATCGTTCTGTTGTGATATCATTATAAAAAGTAGCAAGTTTAAATGTGCAATTTTGTACTTATATAGTGATTAGTATTTAAGTCTTTCTTTATGAACATTGAAGTTTGCAAGAGCGTCCCTTTGAAGTCTCTGTTTGGGTTAAACCACAGGAAAACTTAATGCGTAGAGCCATTACATAGGTTTTTTTTTTTTGCTACTTCTGATATTTTTTATTATGGTATTTCCTTAACTCTTCTATTGAGTCCAATGTTTTTTAGTATTAATGTTTCTGTTAAACTCAGATTTACATCATTCAGGTAAATACATTCTGCTGCATGCATGACTACCATGCACAGGAAGGCATCCATGCATCTTACTAGGCCCAAAAGAAGGTGCAAGTTTCCAGTTTAATTGATATCCTACAAAATACTTAGAAAATAATTAGTTATGACCATTATCTTTTTCTTTTGAGGTGCAAATACGTCAAAGGATTAGTTCCAGTTGAATTTTGAGAGGAATGATAAAATGAGAATTGTCTTTTGAATTTCAGAAAAAAAGTTTACAAATTGTAACTGCATTACTTACAAAAATGAGCTGTACACGTTTCTTTATATACAAACATACAGTAACGTTGAAAAGGAAAAATGGGCCAAGCCCATGTGAAAGAAAAATAAAAAAGGCCTTAGCCTATCGGGGAAGTTATTATAAACAGGTAATGAACGATACCCATTCATTTCTAACTCCCCCCCTGAAACCAAACCCTAACTAGGTTTCCAGAGAAAAGAATGGCGGCTCGAAATTCTAATTGATGGCTGAATCGACTTGTCAGGCCTCCAAAACAGATGTTTTTTGATAATTACTTAAGTTTATTACAAGCTTAAGTATGCATCAATCTCATTGAGAGAGGTTAAACTGGTGTCTGAAAGGATTTAGTCTGAATCTGCTCAAACCCTAGCTGAACAAGTCGGAGCTGACATCAATTGGAAAATTCACAACTTCAATCAGGTATATAAACAATTCTGTTGGATCTGTTGTGTGGATCTGCAGATTCGACATTCAGTTCTTCCTTTAATCTGACGAAACTCTGTCTGGAAAGAGGTTTGGTAAGAATATCTGCCTTTTGGTGCTGAGATGGTATATACCCTACACTCAATTTTCCTTTCATAACATGTTCACGAATAAAATACTGATCGAGTTCTATATGCTTTGTTTTTGAGTGCAAAACTGGATTAGAAGTTAAGGATATCGCACTAACATTATCACACCAAATCACAGCCTTTTTTTCTGATATAATTCTGAGTTCACTTAGTAATGACTCAATCCATAAGACTTCTGCTGCAGTATTAGCTACACATCTAAATTCTGCTTCAGTACTTGATCTTGAAACTGTACTCTGTTTCTTAGCACTCCATGAAACTGGATTTTTCCCTAGATAGATACAATATCCTGATGTTGATTTTCTGTCATCAACATCTGTTGCCCAATCAGCATCAGCATATGCGTTGATGTTTAAGGACTTGCTTGCTTTAAACACAAGACCATGATCTAGAGTACCTTTTAGATACCTAAGAATTCTTTTAACAGCATTCCAATGTGTATCTAATGGGTTTTGCATGTACTGACTTGCCTTGTTAACACAATAGGATATATCTGGTCTTGTTATTGTAGCATACTGTAGAGCTCCAATTATGCTTCTATAAAAAGTTGCATCATGAAAAGCTTCACCCTTATGTTTGGAGAGTTGGCTGTTCACAATCATTGGTGTTGGCACAGGATTGGCTTTATCCATTTTTGCTTTATGAAGAATCTCTAATATATATTTTCTCTGACTAAGATGTATTTCTGATCCTGATGTTTTAACAACCTCTATTCCCAAAAAATAGCTTATTTCTCCCAAGTCTTTAATTGAAAATTCTGTATTCAGTCTTCTTGTAATGTTTTCAATTTCAGACTTGCTACTTCCTGTAATTACAAAATCATCAACATAAATCAGTATATAGGTTATTTCAGTTTCAGAAAATTTTGTAAAGACAGAGTTATCAGATTTTGTGGATTTGTAGCCACAATTGACAAGTGTTGACTTTAATTTGTCAAACCAAACCCTAGGAGCCTGCTTCAATCCGTAGATTGCCTTGTTGAGCTTGCACACCCATTCAGACCTGTTGCCTTGAATGAAACCCTCTGGCTGTTCCATAAACACTTCTTCCTGCAATTCACCATTAAGGAAAGCATTATTAACATCTAACTGTCTGATGCTCCAATTTCTACTTAAGGCTATTGTTAAAATTATTCTAATGGACGAAGGCTTCACAACAGGTGAAAAAGTTTCTAAAAAATCAAAACCCAGCTGTTGTGAATAACCCTTAGCCACTAATCTAGCCTTGTATTTAGAAATTGAACCATCAGAGTTTTTCTTTAATTTGTACACCCATCTGCAACCAATTATATTTTTATTTTCTGGTTTTTTAACCAGTGACCAGGTTCCTTTATTAAGTAAAGCATCATACTCTTCTTTCATAGCTTGTTTCCAGTTCTCACACTTTGATGCTTCATTGAAAGAACCTGGTTCATCATGTAAGACAACAATATTAATATGCTTTGGTTTAAAAATACCACATTTTGCACGAGTTAGCATAGGATGCATGTTAATATTGTCTCTGACATCATTGTCTTGGTTATTGTTTCCAGGTTGCTCACTGACAGGCGGTGTACAGCTGATTGGTGACTGATCACCTCTCTCATTAGATGCTTGAACAGATGCGCTTTGATTGTCCATATTTTCTTCAAACACATTCTCTTGTCCTGGCCTACTTGAAGACATTGTGTGCTGAGAGTCTGTAGTAGCATCTTTCATCTTTCTTTGTGGTGGCACTATTACTTGAATCTCTTCAGGTAATTCAGATATAACAATTCTAGGTTCAGCAACTTTTTCAGTTGCCTTTGTTTTTTCAGTACAGAAAGGATATATCTGTTCATTGAATTTTACATGTCTAGAAATATATATCCTACCAGATTTATCTAGACACTTATACCCTTTCTGTTTGGTACAGTATCCTAAAAAAGTACAAGGAGTGGATCTAAAATCCAATTTATGTGTGTTGTAGGATCTTAAGCATGGATAACACTCACACCCAAACACTTTTAAGTGACTATAATCTGGTCTGATTTTATAAAGAATTTCTTGAGGACATTTAAAATTTAAAACTTTTGTGGGTAACAAATTTATTAAATGCACAGCTGTATCAAAAGCTTCAGGCCAGTATTTTAGAGGCATTGAAGCTTGAGCAAGTAATGTTAGACCAGTTTCAACAATATGTCTGTGTTTTCTTTCAATTAACCCATTCTGTTCTGAAGTGTATGGACATGTGGTTCTATGATTGATACCCTTTTTCTCAAAAAATGTTTTTAATGGTAAAAATTCTCTACCACCATCTGTTTGAAAAGTTTTTACTTTATGCTCAATCATATTTTCAACCTTATTTATAAACTGAATAATCACATTACCAACATCAGATTTTGATTTCAACATGTATATCCAGGTAAACCTAGAATAAGCATCAATGAAAGAAATATAATATTTATAGCCATAAACAGAAGATGTAGATGCTGGACCCCATAGATCAGTAGCAACTAATTCAAGAGGATTAGAATAATTTGTTTGTGAATCTGGAAATGCAAGTTTGTGAGATTTTCCCAATTGACAAGAAGAACAAATGTATGAATCTGAAATAGAATTGGTATTCATCATCATTTCATTCATAATTTGTTTTACAATTTTAATACTGGGATGACCTAACTTACAATGCCATAGGTCAAATTTTTTACTACACTCAGAATCATTAACATGAGTCATCAAGCATTCTTTACTATTATACTTAGGATTCTTGTGACTGGTTATATCAAATCTGTATAACCCCTTATACTCCTTACCCTGCAAAATGATTTCTTTAGTTAGTATATCTTTGACAATACAAGAATTTGGAAAAAATTCAAAATAAACTTTGTTATCCTTTGCAAATTGGGAAACACTCATCAAATTCTTTTTAATAGAAGGAACCCTTAACAAATTTTTTAATATAAGTTCTTTGGGTCCATTTAAACTTGCATTTCCAGTATGTGTAATATATGCAATTTTACCATTGCCAACTAAAAGATTTTGCGTACCTTTGTAATCTTTATTTCCCAGATTAAGATTGCTCAGATTATTAGTAACATGATTAGTGGCTCCTGAATCTGGATACCAGCAGTCATCATTTGCTTCATCTGTCAAAGTTGAGTCTGCATTGCTACCTTCAGCCTGACTTTTACCACCATCTTTTTGAACATTCACCATATTAATGTTTGCACTATTACTAGATTGACCTGGATTAATACTTGAATTATATCTGAAATAGCACTTATTTGCTGTATGACCAAATTTTTCACAAATTTGACATTTAGGTTTTGAATTATTATTCCTGCCTCTGCCTCTGCCTCGATTTGACTGACCACCCCTCTGAACATTAGGTTGATTTCTTTGCATATTTGCCTGAGTTTTACCTCTTCCATAGGTAGTGTAATTGATAGAAAGGTCTGAATTCACATTCTTTTTGTGATCAATTCTTCCCTCATGTGCCAACAAGGTTGAGTATACATATTGTAGAGTGGGTGTAGGTTCCATGGACAAGATTATTGCGGACACAGCCTCGTAATCATCATCTAGTCCACTTATTATAGATAAGACTTGTTCAGACTCTGGGATTTTCTGCCCTGCAGAATTCAATTGATCACAAATGTTCTTTACTTTTAACAAATACTCATTCATACTTGCTTCTCCTTTTCTAACACTATGGAGTTGTCTTTTATAATGCATGATACGAGCTGAGGACTGAGCAGAGAAATTCCTCTCAATAGTTGTCCAAACTTCATTGGCAGTCTTTACACCAATTAACTGGGGTAATATAGTTGCTCCAATGGATGACATCATCCATGCACAGATAAGACTATCTTGTCTTTGATGAGCCAAATATTCTGAATTTTGAACAAGTTTATCTTCATTATCACGAATATACTTTGGTGGAACTATTTTTGTTCCATGTATGTAGTCTTCAAGACCATATCCTCTAACAGCAGTTTCTACCTGTAATTTCCATAACAGGTAGTTAGATTCATCAAGTTGTATCGAGATCAACTGACTTTGCGGTTTGATGATAGATTTCATCAAATCTTGGATGGGATCTGGTGGTTGATTCTGACCAGTTGAAACTCTGGCGCTGGATGCATTGGCACTGGCTGAATCTTCAGGACCAGCCATGATAGAAAACAGAAGGATAAACCGACCCAAACACAGGTAAAAGTTTTCTGAATTGAGAAAGCCTTTGAATTGTGGAGATAAGAAACTTTATTGATTGATTCTTGATTGCTACCTTAAAAGGTTTGAATGATGAAATTTTATATGTGATGCTTGATGAAACAATACTGACAAACCTTTCTGGACAGCTCACTTATCAATTAATCTTGATTCTTTATCTTCTTGATCGGCTTTCTTGAAAAAATTCAGATGCTTTCACCAAAAAGCTCCAATAACAGAACTGATGCAGCCTGAAATGACACAGGGCGAGGCACAGTTCTGATGTTGTGGCAAACAACTCTCAGATGACAAGGTAATCCTTTGATGAGAGGGTCCAAAGGATGAAAATTAACTGATGGACAATAATCTCTGATAATCTGAGATTATATTTGCACAGGATCGAGCAAAGATTGCTGTTAAGCACAAATTCTTGCTCTGATACCAAGTTGAATTTTGAGAGGAATGATAAAATGAGAATTGTCTTTTGAATTTCAGAAAAAAAGTTTACAAATTGTAACTGCATTACTTACAAAAATGAGCTGTACACGTTTCTTTATATACAAACATACAGTAACGTTGAAAAGGAAAAATGGGCCAAGCCCATGTGAAAGAAAAATAAAAAAGGCCTTAGCCTATCGGGGAAGTTATTATAAACAGGTAATGAACGATACCCATTCATTTCTAACTGTTCCAAAAAAAAAATGTGCTAATGAGGTGGCAAAAGATGAGCATGTTAGTTATAATCTTCTTTTAGGTGAATAATAGTTGTGTATGTAAGCCTGTTGGTTGAATTGGATAAGGCATGTAATGTACATATCTTTTTATATATCTTCTTCTTTATTCTTCTCAGATTTCTTCAATTTCATGTTGTTAAATTTGCATATTCCTGCTACTATGTTCAAGGATGGATCCAGGAATTGGCTCTGCGGAGGGCGGATTCGAAGGGGGGCCAAATTTTTTTTTATACCAGTTTACTCTGAATTTATTTTAATTTCAACCTATAATGTCTCATATTATCAAGTTTTAAACAAAAATATTGTGTAAATACTAATAAAAATGCCTTAAAAATGGTCAGTTTTGTATTAACAGGGTTAATTTTTTTTTCTAATATATTAAAATCAAGGGGGGCTGTAATAACCCGGAAATCTGGGCCAGTTTAAAATTTTTAAATTGGCGATTTTTATGAATTTTGAATATTTAAAATGAATTATTTTAAATAATAACGACAAAAAATTTATTTTGAATATAATTCGAACGAATATATTTATATAGTTCATCGTTAGAATATAAATATTTATTTTAAATTATAAAAGGAATTGAAAATGGCGTGGTAGTTCGATAATTCGATTTCAAAGTTCAAATGAATGTACAGGATTCAAAATAAACCAGATTTTAATGAAACCAAAAATAATAGAATCTATTTGAGAATATCTTTCCAACGAATCCGAAAAATCAAAATTTCATAGCGGGAATCAAAAGATATGCCCAAATGAATTTTCAGAATAGTCGCTATGGAATTCTGGCCCTTAAAAATGGAAATTTTGCAGACGGCCTCGGATTTCGACGAAACCACTTTTGTTGGATCCGTGATGTCAAGAAATTGCTAGATTCCAAAATTCTTAATTTTTTGAGTCAATATGTGAGTGTGGCAAAGGAAAACGTGTTCTGTCAATTTCGATCGACCTGAAATTGGTCATTTTTCTAACAGTCTCAGAATTCGACGAAACTAGTCTTGTTAGGACCATATCGTCAATACGAAGCTAGAAAATATTTTTCGGGAATTTTTCTAGTTGGTATGTGACCACAGTAAATTGAAATGCGCATTCAAATTCAATATATAGAGTTGTATGTTGATCTTGACGAAAACTTACCGAAACGATCGAATCAGCTTACGATACATATCCCATTGTATTCGAAATGGGGGTAATTAGCTATGGACGACAGGCGGTGGGCCTCGTTTTGAGGTCGAATAAAAAAAGTTGCTTTTTTGAAATTAAAAATAAATTAAATATAAAAATTATAACTTCTCCCTTATACCCCCCGATTCATTTCAGAAGTCAAATAAAAAAAAACCTCGCTGAAGCTTCCCAGACCCGCCGCTACCCCGTTCAGCCCCACCACCGTCAACGCGCCGCCTCCACCGTCTCTCCGCCCGTCCCCGCTGCCATCTCCGGCGAGCTGCCCTCCACTCTCCCCGTTTTCCCCAAATCAAAACCCCCGCACTCTAGAAACCCGCAACCGTGGACCCCTCGGCCCACGCCCCGTCCACCTCCGCCACCAGTCAGTTCCGCCTCCTCCACTGGGTCCGCCTGCACCCGACGCCATCACCAGCACCCCCCTCGACCCCTTCCTCCGTTGAAACGAAAGGTGAGCTTTTTATTTAATTACTCCTCTATATTTTCTACAATGTAATTAGATTTTTAAAAACAATGATTTTTATTGTTTGAAAAGTTTGTTTTATATATGAAGTTATACGGTAAAAATTCAATTTTTATATACGAAGTTATACGGTAAAAATTCAATTTTTATACATGAAAAGGAATGATTTTTATACTATAAACCTTGTTATAAAAATATGATTTTTATAAGTAGTTATGATTTCTAATGTAGTAAAAATACTATTTTTAATAGGTGAAAGATATGATTTTTAATAATATAAAAATATGATTTATATATAGTAGGAAGAATACAAATAGGATTTTTATATAGTAGGAATAATAAAAATATTATTTTTGTATAAGTATAGTATTAAAAATAGGATCTTTATATAATAGAAGATGTAAAAATACTATTTTTATATAAGTAGTTTGTTGAAAATAGAATTTCTATATAATAGAGAATATAAAAATATTATCTTTATATGAGTAGTGAAATAAAAATCTGATTTTTATTATATATATAATGAAGTAAAAATGTGATTTTTATAGTGATGATATAAAAATTCGATCTTTGTATAAGAAGCCGAAATATAATTTTTATATAAAATAAAAGCGTTGTAAAATAGATGAAGTAGAAATAAAAATATGATTTTTATTTATTAGAATGAAGAATAAAAATATAATTTTTATTATGAACAGCGTGAAAAGGACTGAATTGGAATTTCAAGCAAATCCAGGTGATTCAGCAGTTCAACAGCAAAGCACGGCGGAGTGGAACCCTCTGTGAGAACTTCTCACCTTTTAATTTAATTTTCTAGTTAAAATATATACTAGGATGCAGACGGTGTTTAGTAGCACCCGACACCCGTCGTCCACAGACCATGGACGGCTTGTATGCTTGTTTGTTTGATTTTGATGTGTAGTTGATTGTGTGATGTGATGTGAAATGAAATAAAATATTTATTTAGTTGAAATAAAATATTTATAGTTAAAAATATTTTATAGTTAAAAATAGAATTTTTAACGTATATATGAAATGAAATAAAAATAAACAAATCGGACGATTTGTTTATATACACACATTTGACTGATATTGATTGGGACGATAAATTTTACACATCGCCCAACTGCACAAATAAAATCTGTGTTTGATTGTTTGAAAACCCCACACGGGTATTGGGATGATATATGACATACACTAGTCCCAATAATAAGCTGTATGTCGATCGACTGATGGACAGACTGGTATGAGCATTAAATATTTATATTCGATGCTTGTACAGTGTAGAATGCACTTTGGATAATGGTTGATTATTCATCGTTGTTATTGTATATATGTGTTGTAGAAAATCCATATAATTAACATTATATGGTATTTGATTGGGCCTCATTCCAGTTTTGAAAAAGAAATATTTGAATAGAAATATTTGAAAAGGAAATATTTGAAATAGAATATTTGAAAATAGAAATATATGAAGCCATGTTGATTAGATTTACGTCATTTTGACGTGAACGATATTTATATCGATTTTATTAATTTTATAATGAACATCGAAAGTGATTTCAAAATCTGATATTTTGAATAGAAATGAATTCGAATTGAAATTGAATCGAATTGAAATTGAATAGAAATGAATTCGAATAGAATTGAATAGAAATGAAAACGAACTGAAATTGAATTCAAAATCAATTTGAATTGAAAACAATTTGAAATGAATTTAAAACGAATTTATATTGGAAAATTCAATTTTGATTTGAATTTGAAATGAAGTTGAAATCGTTTCGAAAACGAATTTAAAACGATTTATAAAATAAGTTTTAAAAGGAAATCGATGAAGTATATATTATATATATTATATATATAATAGAATGGCCTGAATAGAACGCGCCGCACTGCGGCAATTCGCGAATTTCGACCATTAACTTCGAACAGATATTACGGGAGATCCGACCGTCGGATTCTCCTAAAACCGGAACCTTGGGTTCGTATCGAAAAGAGCTTTCTAACGAATATTAGAAATTAGAAATCTAACGGTTGGATTTGGAATTATGTCCAAATCAAATTTGGAAAATGTCGCTGCAAGTGCAGTTCGATGGCCGTTGATGGAAATCGACTGTACGGGCCTTGATAAAATTATTAAAAATAGTAATAATTTGTGTAAAATCATAAGAAATGATTTGTGAAGAATTGGGATGAAAAACTCCATATTTGAAAAGGTAAAAATAGATTTTTATCGAAAGGAACTAGTTTTGAACTAGAATTATAATTTATTTATTTTTAAAATAAATAAATTAAATTTGAAAAGGGTTTTAAAAGTAACCAGAATTTCCAATAATTGAATTGGAATGGATTTGAATCGAAATTGTCTTCGGAATATTTCGATGTTTGGATTTCGTGATGATACAGATATTGTTATGGGAATTTGAAAGATATATTAATATCGTTATTTCCAATACGATATTTGTTAGTCGTAGAATTTGATATTGAATATAAGCCGGTATATTTTCTATTCAGAGCCTTGTATTTAATATCAAATGGGATTTGGGTTTGCCGTGAATGGTGTCTTTATTAACACTGTTCTTGAACCCAGTTGAGAAAAGATTAAATCTTTTTATTTAGATTTAATGAAGTGTACCAATTAAATAATGTTTAATTGGAATTGAATTGGTATTATTTTTGGGTTTATCGTGCACAGTGTTTTAAATAACACTTGTTCTTTAGCCCGATAATTAATGGAATGTGATTTTGGATTTATCGTGAACCGTGTTTTAAAATGACACTGATTCTTTAACCCTGTTAAAGATTAAAACTAAGTGGGGTTTTAATGAATCTTTAATTAGATTGAAAAGATCGAGAATGGAGTATCACCAGTTTTACCCCAGGCGATAGCTAAATCTTTAATTAGATTTGAACATGAAATGGTAATTGAATTTACTGATAACACCGTGGTGTTAAATATGAAGTATTACCAGTTTTACTTCATGGGATAGATAGGTTGGGATTGGGAAATAAAATAAATGATTACTTCGGTGTGGTTCGCTAATCCCGACTAGTTTGAATTGATATTCAAAAGAAGATTAAAGAATAAATTTAAAGAATTTATCTTCGATAAAATTAATGGGAACCTTTCTCAAAGTATAAGAATATTGGAATAAAAGAATATTCTGGATTGGAATGAGGCGTATGTTGTGTTAGTGTAACACTTGTTTATTATATACGCGAGCTATTCAGAAAGACCGGGTTTATCCCATTCTGAATAACAAATTCGACGTGGTGTCGAAGATGAAGACGTTGGTTGAAGACCGGAGGTCTTCACGTTGTTTGGGTGATTACTGATGATCTTGATTGGTCCGTACACCCAGGAGGAGGGAATCAGTTAGTGGTCGTCCAGTCGTACCTGGAGATCGATGGATATGCAGGGTACTAGGTGCCTACGGTTTCGTTCAGACCCAGAACGAACTTGTAAATGGACTGTGTGTCTGACATTGGATTTTATTCTGTGTGATTGATTTCTATTAAAAATATATCTGTTTGGCGACGGAGAATTTATTCTCTTGCTTAACGCCCTTCTCTGAGACGTACGAGCTCAGGGGTTATATATCGATGGATATCAAACGCATGGAGTGAATTGCCTGTGTGGCACGCCTAAGTGGCAATATGATCAAGGCATCTGTTGAAAAGCAAAGTCTTGTGGTTGATGATCAAAGCATCGCCTGTGTGGCATAGCTTTGTGTAGCGTTGATTCGCGAGCCTCACACCCCGGTTGTGAACCAGAAACAGGAGAAGGATCCAGGGAGGGTATGCGTATCTTTCTAGCTAGAAGTGGCGTCAGTGGTTTTACACGCCCTGACGAGTTTGACTTATGTGGTTGTTTCTGTTGCGAGGCGCCTCGGATATATCGGTCGTTTTCGAACCGATGGAGTCATTCGTTGGCTCATTTACGCCCCATAGGGCGGGGAGACGTAGTGTTCAGGCATTTTAATCCACATCGGTGGACCGGCCATGTGGCTCCTAGGTGCAGTTGCGGCTGTAGCCTGAGGCTCAGGCTAGAGAGTCTCGAATTCGGTAGAGGACTATCTTTTGCCTCGGTTTACAGATGGAAACCCAATTTCCAAAAACGTGACTTTGCGATTTTGATTGTATAACCTATATATGGCGACATAATGGTATGGGGCATTCATGCCGCCTATGATTGATACTTATGATTTGAAATTGATTTCTACACTTATAGCGATAATAAAAGATTTGTTTTAACGTATCAAGCATTCTTTGGCTATTATAAGGTAAAACCCTATCCTCTGGTTTGTGTTGCATTGTGTGATGGGACCTGGGTCTTATAATAGCTTCATTTTTCTTTATTTAGCATTGCGCTGTTTGTTTTATGCACTGGTATTCTTGGGAGGAAACCCGTTCCGTGTTATACGGCGTGGTCCCTTGATTTATGTAACGACCCAGAAAATCTGAACCAATTTAAAATTTTTAAATTGGCTAAAATAATGGATTTTAAATATTTAAAATAAATATTTTAAATAATGGTGATGAAAACTGAGTTGAATCGACATTTGAAAACGAATATAATTAATTATAATTATATATAGAATTGAAAATGGCGCGGTAGTTCGATAATTCGATTTCAAACTTCAATTGAATATACCGGTTGCAAAACAATCCGGATTTTAGTGAAACCAAAAACATTAGAATCTAATTGGTAATATCTTTCTAACGAATCTGACCAATCGAAATTTGATAGCGGGAATCAAAAGATATGTCCAGTTGAAAATTCTGAATAGTCGCTGTGGAATTCAGGCCCTTAAAAATGGACATTTTGCAAACGACCTCGGATTTAGACGAAACCACTTTTGTTAGATCCGCAGTGTCAAGTTATTGTTAGATTCCAAATTTCATAATTTTTCGAATCAATATGTGAGCGTGGCAAAGGGAAACGCGTTTGACCGATTTCAGTTGATTTTAATCGACTGGAAATTGGCCATTTTTCAAACGGTCTCAGAATTCGACGAAACTAGTTTTGTTAGGACCGTATCGTCAATACGAAGCTAGAAAATATTTTTTTGGAATTTTTCTAGTCAGTATGTGGCCCCGGTAATTTGAAATGTACGTTTAAAATTCAATATAGAGATTTAAATGAAAATTCAAAAGGAAACTGATTGTAACGATCAAATCAGCTTACGATACATATCCCATTGTGTTCAGAATGGGGGTAAAACGCTATGGGCGACAGGCGGTGGGCCTCGTTTCGAGGTCGTATGTAAAAGTCAACCTTTTTGAATAATTAAATAATTAAATTAAAAAAAAATATAAAATATATTCTTTCCCCCCCCCCTTTTCTTCTGCTTGGCCCCCCCGACTCATTTACCAGAAACGAGAATAAAAAAAATAAAAAAAAAAACCTAACCTATCGGAGCCGCCGCCCTCCCTCCAGACATCGCCGCCGACGAAATCGAAGCCGCCGCCTCACCCCGAAGACCCCGCCTCCACCTCGAAACCCTCGAACGCCCCCAAATCGCGCGAACTCCGACGAAGAGGAAGACACCGCCGACCGCACCACTCCAGCACCTCCCACCGCCGACCGCGCCACTCCAGCACCTCCTGCCGCCGACGTCTCCAAACCCCCCCTTCTTCTTCGCAGCAATGTAAGCTGTTTTATTTTTAATTCTGTTAAAACTGTATATTCTTTTTTAGGTTAAAACAGTTTTTTTTTTTTTTTTTAGGATAAACTGATTTTATTAGATTTTAAAAACTGAATTTTTAAAAGATTTAAAAACTGATTTGAAAAGCATTTTTAAAACTGATTTGAAAAGATTTTAAAACTGATTTGAAAAGCATTTTTAAAACTGATTTGAAAAGATTTAAAAACTGATTTGAAAAGCATTTTTAAAACTGATTTTAAAAGATTTAAAAACTGATTTGAAAAGGTTTTGAAAACTGATTTTTAAAGTTTAAAAACTGATTTTTAAAAGGATTTTTAAACTGATTTTATAAAAAGAGTAAAACTGATTTTCTTTAAAAAAGTAAAAACTGATTTTCTTTAGAAAAGTTATAACTGTTTTTAAAGAAAGATTAAAACTGTTTTTTTTAGAAAAGTTAAAACTGTTTTTAAAGAAAGGTTAAAACTGATTTTTCGAAAAAGGATTTGAACTTTAAAAAGTAAAAATCATATTTTTATATATCGAAAGTCGAAAGTAAAAATCATATTTTTATATATCGAAAGTCGAAGTAGAAATCAGATTTTTATATATTGAATAGCATAGTAAAAATTCGATTTTTACATATGTAGAGAATACGGGCGACGAAGCAACAAAAGGCGAAGATTTCTATAAGTGAAGTGTCGTGCAGTTGGATAGCTATTGGTGAGATTTCTGATTTAAAAATATTATATATGTGTGAAATGAAAGTGAATTGCTATATATAATATCTATATATATATATATACGCCCCTCGTCCACAAACCATGGACGATATTTATTGGTTGAAATTGTTGTGAAAATTGATTGATAGCGAATGATTGTTTGGGATTGTTTGTGATTGATGTTGGTAGATTGTGGTTGAAAAATACCCGTTTGTGGTTGTGAAATATTTGGTTGAAACCACTTAGGATTAGTTTGTGGAAATGAAATAAATATATACATGCCGCCTGCGTGCGAACTAGATGCATGATCCCCATTGTCAAAAACCGCGAGGTTTTAAGGTAGAGCGAGGAGCCGTACTAGGGACGGTGCCGGTGTAACTACCCTGTCGTTATGCTGCCGAAATTTTGAATAATATTTGTGTGTTTGAATTATTTTCATATGCTTAAACTATATTTATTCATTGTATAGAAAACATTCATGTGTTGAATTGATATTCATTAGTTGATTAGAAATTCATGTGTTGAATGGTAATTCATATTTTGAAATAAATTGTTCGATAATAAAAATCACATTTTTATCTATATATAAAAACTATTGAAAACATTCATGTGTTGAATTGATATTCATTCGTTGTTTAGAAATTCATGTGTTGAATGGTATTCATATTTTGAAATAAATTGTTCGATAATAAAAATCACATTTTTATCTATATATAGAAACTATAGAAAACATTCATGTGTTGAATTGATATTCATTCGTTGTTTAGAAATTCATGTGTTGAATGGTATTCATATTTTGAAATAAATTGTTTGATGATAAAAATCACATTTTTATCTATATATAAAAACTATTGAAAACATTCATGTGTTGAATTGATATTCATTCGTTGATTAGAAATTCATGTGTTGAATGGTATTCATATTTTGAAATAAATTGTTTGATAATAAAAATCACCTTTTATCGCCTATATGAACTATATAGAAAAATAGTGTTTTGAAATGAATCGTTTTACAATAAAAATCGCATTTTTATTGTATGCATAAATCGTTGAAATGTGAAGTGTTAAAAATAGCCACTTGTTCGAAATAAACATATATGAGATGAAATATTCATTAATTAGCTAATGAAATGATTTGCACCTATTTATGTAACATTAGAATGAATGGAGTTTTTAAACCAAATAGAAATCGAATATGAAGTCGAATAGAAATTGATAAATGATAAGAACTGTATATATATGTACATGCAATATTCATTGAACAGGTTATAACAAAGGGGCTAGAGAAGAGGAATAAAATTTTGTGCCCGACAAATAGGTACACATTTACTGATTTGTTTGGGTGATGATTCTGAGCCTGTTGGCTAGCCGCTTGGCTTTTTCTTTTTCTTTTTGAGTTAGAAGGACCGGGAAAGCTATTTGCGATTTCCCGATGCTCCCGGTGCAGGGGAGATTATGGCGAAATTTTTCCAAAATTTAAGGTGTTAGAAAAATATTTGAAGTGAAAACGATATTGAAATTGTTGAAGGAACTATATTTATATAAATATATAAATAAAATTAAAACGAAACGAGGCCGTGCAGTTCGTATTTTGAAACCGTGATTTCAAACGACTAGTGCGGGAAATCCGACCATTGGATTTTCCCGAAACCTCAACCGTCGGGTTCGCCTTGGAATAATCTTTCCAACGGCACCAACCTTGTTAAAATCCAACGGTTGGATTGTCTGGAATGTTTAATTCAATTCTGAAGAAAAACAGCGCCAGAAACGATTATATTTATTTATATATATAAATATAATTATATTTAATCGAATAACGACGCTGCAGTTCGTATTTTGAAATCGAAATTTCAAACGATTGTACCGGGAGATCCGACCGTCGGATTTTTCCCGAAACTGGAACCGTTGGGTTCGTTTTGAAAAGACCTTTCTAATGATGTAAATTTTGTGAAGATCCAACGGTTAGATTTTCAGATATGTGTAAATCAAATCTGAAGAAAAACAGCGCCACGGCCGCCTTATGGCCCGAAGCGTCGTTTTGAATAAATTAGCTATTTTAAAATAAATAAAAATAGCGATAAATAGTTATAAAATATCGTAAGCGATATGGAATGGAAATAAACTGAATTTGCTTGATTTGTGTGGCTTTTGATGGTTGAATGTGTTTGGTGTGAAAATTACATTAAAGAACACAATTGGTGTTGTCGAATAATTTAACCATTGAAATAAATCGATTTGAAATTCTAAATATACATGAATTATTTGAAAAGGCCGAGTTAATTCTCATTTCAAATAATTGGCCGACGATTGAAAGTCGAAGATGAAGACGATGGTCGAAGACCGGAGATCTTCACCTCGTTTGGATGGTAACCGAGGTCCTGATTGGGAGGCATCCCGAAATATGGATAATGAGTGGTGATCGTTCAGACGTACGTGTTGATCGAAGGGTTTGCGAGGTATTTAGTGCCTCCGGTTTCGTTCAGACCCAGAACGGACTTGTAAATGGACTGTGTGTCCGACATTGGTTTTTATTCTGTGTTGATTGATCTCTGTTAGATATACATCTGTTTGGCGGCGGATAATTTATTCTTTTGCTTAACGCCCTTCTCTGAGACGTACGAGCTCAGAGGTTGTATATCGATGGACATCAATCGCATGGCGTGAATTGCCTGTGTGGCATGCTAAGATGCAGTGATCAGGGCTTTTGTTGAAAAGCAAAGTCTTGTGGTGATGATCAAAGCACCGCCTGTCTGGCATAGCTTTGTGTATAACGTGAATTCGCGAGCCTCACATCCCGGTATGAACCTAAAACGGGAGAAGGACCTCAGGGAGGGCATGCGTTTCTTTCTAGCTAGGGTGGTGTCAGTGACCTACCAGCCCTGACATTTATATACTTTTCACCTATGTGGTTGTTGCTGTTGCGAGGCGCCTCGGTTTGATCGGACGATCCGGGTCCGATGGAGTCATTCGTTGGCTCATTTACGCCCCAAAGGGCGGGGAAACGTATTGTTCAGGCACTATAATCCACATTGGTGGACCGGCCCTGACGATCCAAGGGGCAGTTGCGGATATTCCGGTGGCTCGGGCTAGAGAGTCACGAATTCGGTAAGGACTATCTTTTGCCTTGGTTCATGACGGAAATCCAATTTCCAAATACGACATCGAGCGGTTTTGATTGTATATATATATATGGCGACATGATATATGGTACCCATGCCGTCTATGATTGATAGTTATGATTTGAAATTGTTTTCAAAACATATAAACACTAGCAATAATATCAATTGCCATTGTTTTATTCGTATCAATCATATTTTGGCCATTATAAGGTAAAACTCTATCCTCCGGCTTGCGTTGCATTATGTGATGGGAACTGAGTCTTATAATGGCTTCATTTTTATAAAAAGCATAGCGATGTTTAAAAGAAATATTTGTTTTAAAGCACTGGCAATCCAATGGAGTAAACCCGTTCCACGAAAGTGGCGTGGTCCTGTGATTAGCCAACTATATATGTGTTGAGTAGATTTCTCATACCAGTCCCATGACTGACTCGTAGTTTGTTTCACTTTCAAACTCGGGTGCCCCTTTTTCTACACGGGCAGCCTTGTATTCAGGTTTAGCTGGTTCTTTCTGGATAGCTGGAGCTGAAGATGGATTCTATCATTTATTTCTTTTTATGCTGTTCAGCTCCTATTGTAAATATTTTGTTTATTTCCGCTGTAGACATTTATGTATAGCTGAACTGTATTTGTACTAAGAAAGATCCTGTATACTGTGTAACTCTGATGATTACTTTTATCTAGTATATTTTGTTGTTCATTCTGGTGTATTTATTTAATTCTGTTCTGCTATTATCTGTTTCTGTGTTATATTCCAAAGATAACCTTGTTTCCGTGAGAACGGGAATTCGGGTCGTCTCAACGTGGTATCAGATCTTTGGTTAAGCTTAGTTCTGGAATATAACATTTGAATGAACTCGTCAGAAATAGAACCAGTAGTGTTCTAGGACGGGCAACTCTATACAGATAGGATCAGTAATATCCTAGTATGAGTAAAGCAGAATGAAATTACACCTTGATAGACACATTTACATTTTAAGTATGTGTTTCTATATTTTAAAATACCTTTTCTGTGACCTGACACTTGATCTGCCATTTGCAGAAGTACTAGAAAAATGAGTGTCAGAAGCAGAAGGAATGCAGAACCGGATATTGAGGCCCTATTAATCAAATATCGAAATATGGGTGGAATACCGTTCTCTGGTGAAGAATCTATTCTGAAGACACAAGCTTGGATTCGTTCGGCTGAGAAAATCTTCGAAGCATTAAAGCTGAGGGATGACCAGAAAAGATTACTGGCCTCCTGGGCACTTAAAGACGAAGCTTTGTTCTGGTGGGATTCAGTTATAGAGAATAATCCAGAAGGTGATATCACCTGGGATAAATTCAAAGTGATTTTCTTGGAAAGATTTACTCCTCCCGAAGCAACTGAGCGATTATGTGATGAATTTTCTTATCTAATACAAGGTGATATGACCATTCCCGAATATCATAAGAAATTCAATGAACTTTCTCACTTTGCTCCTCATCTAATTCAAGACCCAAAGAGGAAAAATCTGAGATTTATTCACGGACTTCAAAGGAAATACCGGAATAAAGTATTGGGGCATGTGAAGCTTCCTTTCTCAGAAATGATTTATATGGCTTATCAATATGAAGATCTAGACAAGAAAGGAATGTTGCGCGACGAAGAAGAAGTTTGTTGTAGTGACATAGCAGAGTCGGAAACTGATATTCCTGAGGCAAGTACAATGTCTGAGATCAGTAAGAAGGCCAGTGCCAAGAGAAAAAGGGCCAAATCATAGAAGAAACTAGTAACGACAACTGTATGCTCTAACTGCAATAAGCAAGGACATCTCTCGATGAGTTGCCGATCTCTAAAGAAACAAAGAAATGAAGGATCTAAGTCTATTAAGAAATTTCAAGAGACTAGAGAATGCAGCATTTGCCATCGGTTTGGCCATGTCAGACAGGATTGCCGGCTGTTAAAGGCAACCAAGGTGGTTCAAATAAATGAAATAGCAGAAGCTTCTGAGCCGTCGGCTATTCAGGAAAGACCAGATATTTTAGAAGGCACGCTAACTATCAAAGACATCCCAGTTAAAGTACTGTTCGACACTGGCGCGTCACGCAGCTTCATTGCCAAGGATGCAGCTAAGAAACTGGATTTGAATTTGAAAAAGCTCAAAGAACCAATGACTGTCCAGAATCCGGTTGGGGGTTCCATTGATCTAAGTTGGGTTTGTGGAGTGCCGGTTTCCTTTTCTCGTTATCGGTTTCCTACCATTGCAGCCGTCATGAATTTTAAAGAGTTTGATCTTATCTTAGGGTTAGATTGGTTGACCAAATATGAAGCTGAGGTTAAATGCGCCGACAGAGTCGTGAAGGCGAAGATTAAATCAGGTGATTATATAACCATTCCCTGTGAAGGTCAGAATGCTAATAGAAAAGACTTCTGGGCAGCTCTCGATGTTTCTCCAGCTCAAATAGAAAATATCCCTGAGGTCACAGAGAATATTCCTGACCTCATCAAAGACATTCCAGTCGTCAAAAACTATGCCGATGTGTTCGAAGAAGTTGTTCGCTTACCTCCGCAAAGAGAAATAGATTTCAAGATTGCTTTGATTCCCAATGCAAGGCCGGTAGTTCACGCTATTCGAAGAATGTCCTTGAAAGAGAAGGAGGAATTAGACAATCAAACACGACAGCTAGTATGGAAGGGTCTGATCAGGCCTAGTTTCTCTGATTGGGGTGCAGCAGTGGTATTTGTCCCAAAATCTGACGGTACTCTACGTCTATGTGTGGATTATCGTGATCTGAACAAGCAAACAATAAAGAACAAGTATCCATTGCCGCGGATTGATGATTTGTTGGATCGATTAAATGGAGCACAAGTATTTTCGCGGATGGACCTAGCTACAGGCTTCCATCAACTTCGAATTGCCGAAGAATGTGTTCCAATGACAGCGTTCAGAGGTCCCGACCTATTCTACGAGTGGTTAGTAATGCCATTCGGCTTATGTAACGCTCCAGCTTACTTCGTCGATCTGATGAATAGAGTATTCAGAGGAGTATTGAATAAATTTGTTCTGGTTTTTATTGATGATATTCTAATCTTCTCTAAATCGAAAGCCGAACATGAAAAACATTTGGAACAAGTGTTAGAAATTCTCCGAAGGAATGTATTGAAAGCCAAATTTGCCAAATGTATCTTCTGGCAAGATGAAGTAAAATTTTTGGGCCATGTTGTATCGAAAGAAGGAATTGCTGTGGATCCAAGCAAAATCACGGCTATTCAAAATTGGAAACAGCCCAGTACTCCCACTGAAGTCCGCAGTTTTCTCGGATTGGCTAGCTATTACCGGAAATTCGTTAAAGACTTTTCGAAGATATCTGGTCACTTAACGAAGCTTACAAAGAAGCATTCTAAGTTCAAATGGACTCAAGAAAGTGAGGAGGCTTTCGAAGAGCTAAAGTTAACATTAACGACAGCTCCAGTGTTAACCATTATCGATGGCAACCAAGATTTAAAAGTCTGGACTGATGCGTCTAGAGAGGGCCTTGGCGCAGTGTTAATGCAAAGAGGCCAGGTAATTGCTTATGCTAGCCGTCAACTGAAGCCGCACGAGAAAAACTATGTAACTCATGATCTTGAGTTATTGGCTATCATATTCTCTTTGAAAATCTGGAGACACTATCTTCTGGGCGAGAGATTTGAACTGTTTACAGATCACCAGTCGTTAAAGTATCTGTTCACTCAGAAGGACCTGAATCTGAGATAGCAACGTTGGCTGGAGTTTCTTGCAGCATATGACTTTGAAATTATATATACTCCAGGAAAAGCCAATGTCGTGGCCGATGCGTTGAGCAGAAAGAATGTAATGATCGCCAGTTTTATTATCACGACTTCATTGCTAGATAAAATATCTGCTCTTCAGGAGGATGATCACTTCTTTCAGAAGATCAGAGGGATAATTCAACAAGGCGAACCCTCGAGTTTTCAAGTAGACAATGATGGGATTCTAAGGCTAAAAGGCCGAATATGCGTTCCTAACATTCCTGAACTTCGAAAGGAAGTACTGGATGAATGCCACAAGTCAAAACTCAGTATCCATCCGGGAGTAAGCAAAATGTATAATGACATCAAACGCACTTTCTGGTGGAAGTCGATGAAAAGGGACATTTCCTTATATGTTAGCCGGTGCCCTACTTGCCAGCTAGTCAAAAGCGATCAACAGAAATTGGCTGGATTATTACAACCACTGGAAGTTCCTGGTTGGAAGTGGGAGCATATTTCTATGGATTTCATTGATGGTTTGCCCAGAACCAGGAAAGGAAATGACAGTATTTGGGTGATCGTAGATCGTTTCACGAAGACCGCCCATTTTATACCTGTCAGATCAAACAGAACTGCTCAGAGTCTGGCGCAGATATACTTCAGGGAAATAGTTAGACTACATGGAGTGCCGCTCAGCATAGTAAGTGATAGAGATACGATATTCACTAGTAAATTCTGGGAGGCATTTCAAGTCGAACTGGGAACGAAGTTAAACATGAGCACCGCTTATCATCCTCAGACAGACGGTCAGACTGAGAGGGTGAATCGCATTTTAGAAGATCTATTGCGAGCTTGTATTCTAGATTTCGGTGGATCATGGGAAGACCATCTGCATTTGGCTGAATTCTCTTATAACAACAGCTACCAGGCGAGTCTGACAATGTCGCCATTCGAAGCATTGTATGGTAGACCTTGCAGATCTCCTGCTTGTTGGGTCGAGCCTGGAAATAGACTTGTGTTGGGTCTTGATATGATTCGAGAAGCGGCCGACAAAGTCGATTTTATTAAGAAACGATTGCTCGCCGCTCAAAGTCGACAAAAGAGCTATGCCGATAAAAGAAGAAGGGATATATCCTTCGAAGTTGGCGACTATGTATATTTGAAAGTATCGCCGATGAGAGGAGTTATCCGGTTCGGTAAAACTGGAAAGTTAGCGCCCAAATTTATTGGTCCGTTTCCTATTCTGGAACGGATTGGAACTCTCGCATATAGGGTCAAACTGCCTGACTGGTTGCCTGGAGTGCATGATGTATTTCATATATCTCAACTTCGAAAGCACGTTCATGATCCAGACTTGATCGTGGAAGAAGCAGCTCAGCAGGACATTGAAATTACTCCAGAATTAGCTGTGAGGCGTGAGCTGCTGAAGATCATCGGCAAAGAAACCAAAGAGCTGAGGAACAAGAAGGTTCACTTAGTCAAAGTGCAATGGAGTGGAGATCCGAGAGATTGTACTTGGGAAACCGAGGAGAGCATTCAGAAAGCTTATCCCAGATGCCGAGTAGATATCTCTGATTGACTCCGGTGCAAGGTATATTTACCATACTTTACCTCACCATTTAATTCTCTATTCTATTATAATTGTTTGAATGATTTTAGAAGAAAATTAGGAATTAATTTGTATGGCTTTGAAAGGTTAAAAACAATTGGATTGGTTGTTGTGTTGTGTGATCGTAGATTTATCAAACCACTTTCGACTTTATTCCTTTTCGGGGACGAAAAGTTTTAAGTGGGGGAGATTGTAACGACCCAGAAAATCTGAACCAATTTAAATTTTTTAAATTGGCTAAAATAATGGATTTTAAATATTTAAAATAAATATTTTAAATAATGGTGATGAAAACTGAGTTGAATCGACATTTGAAAACGAATATAATTAATTATAATTATATATAGAATTGAAAATGGCGCGGTAGTTCGATAATTCGATTTCAAACTTCAATTGAATATACCGGGTGCAAAACAATCCGGATTTTAGTGAAACCAAAAACATTAGAATCTAATTGGTAATATCTTTCTAACGAATCTGACCAATCGAAATTTGATAGCGGGAATCAAAAGATATGTCCAGTTGAAAATTCTGAATAGGCGCTGTGGAATTCAGGCCCTTAAAAATGGACATTTTGCAAACGACCTCGGATTTAGACGAAACCACTTTTGTTAGATCCGCAGTGTCAAGTTATTGTTAGATTCCAAATTTCATAATTTTTCGAATCAATATGTGAGCGTGGCAAAGGGAAACGCGTTTGACCGATTTTAGTTGATTTTAATCGACTGGAAATTGGCCATTTTTCAAACGGTCTCAGAATTCGACGAAACTAGTTTTGTTAGGACCGTATCGTCAATACGAAGCTAGAAAATATTTTTCTGGAATTTTTCTAGTCAGTATGTGGCCCCGGTAATTTGAAATGTACGTTTAAAATTCAATATAGAGATTTAAATGAAAATTCAAAAGGAAACTGATTGTAACGATCAAATCAGCTTACGATACATATCCCATTGTGTTCAGAATGGGGGTAAAACGCTATGGGCGATAGGCGGTGGGCCTCGTTTCGAGGTCGTATGTAAAAGTCAACCTTTTTGAATAATTAAATAATTAAATAAAAAAAAATATAAAATATATTCTTTCCCCCCCCCTTTTCTTCTGCTTGGCCCCCCCCGACTCATTTACCAGAAACGAGAATAAAAAAAAAAAAAAAACCTAACCTATCGGAGCCGCCGCCCTCCCTCCAGACATCGCCGCCGACGAAATCGAAGCCGCCGCCTCACCCCGAAGACCCCGCCTCCACCTCGAAACCCTCGAACGCCCCCAAATCGCGCGAACTCCGACGAAGAGGAAGACACCGCCGACCGCACCACTCCAGCACCTCCCACCGCCGACCGCGCCACTCCAGCACCTCCTGCCGCCGACGTCTCCAAACCCCCCCCCCTTCTTCTTCGCAGCAATGTAAGCTGTTTTATTTTTAATTCTGTTAAAACTGTATATTCTTTTTTAGGTTAAAACAGATTTTTTTTTTTTAGGATAAACTGATTTTATTAGATTTTAAAAACTGAATTTTTAAAAGATTTAAAAACTTATTTGAAAAGCATTTTTAAAACTGATTTGAAAAGATTTAGAAACTGATTTGAAAAGCATTTTTAAAACTGATTTGAAAAGATTTAAAAACTGATTTGAAAAGCATTTTTAAAACTGATTTTAAAAGATTTAAAAACTGATTTGAAAAGGTTTTGAAAACTGATTTTTAAAGTTTAAAAACTGATTTTTAAAAGGATTTTTAAACTGATTTTATAAAAAGAGTAAAACTGATTTTCTTTAAAAAAGTAAAAACTGATTTTAAAGAAAGATTAAAACTGTTTTTTTTAGAAAAGTTAAAACTGTTTTTAAAGAAAGGTTAAAACTGATTTTTCGAAAAAGGATTTGAACTTTAAAAAGTAAAAATCATATTTTTATATATCGAAAGTCGAAAGTAAAAATCATATTTTTATATATCGAAAGTCGAAGTAGAAATCAGATTTTTATATATTGAATAGCATAGTAAAAATTCGATTTTTACATATGTAGAGAATACGGGCGACGAAGCAACAAAAGGCGAAGATTTCTATAAGTGAAGTGTCGTGCAGTTGGATAGCTATTGGTGAGATTTCTGATTTAAAAATATTATATATGTGTGAAATGAAAGTGAATTGCTATATATAATATCTATATATATATACGCCCCTCGTCCACAAACCATGGATGATATTTATTGGTTGAAATTGTTGTGAAAATTGATTGATAGCGAATGATTGTTTGGGATTGTTTGTGATTGTTGTTGGTAGATTGTGGTTGAAAAATACCCGTTTGTGGTTGTGAAATATTTGGTTGAAACCACTTAGGATTAGTTTGTGGAAATGAAATAAATATATACATGCCGCCTGCGTGCGAACTAGATGCATGATCCACATTGTCAAAAACCGCGAGGTTTTAAGGTAGAGCGAGGAGCCGTACTAGGGACGGTGCCGGTGTAACTACCCTGCCGTTATGCTGCCGAAATTTTGAATAATATTTGTGTGTTTGAATTATTTTCATATGCTTAAACTATATTTATTCATTGTATAGAAAACATTCATGTGTTGAATTGATATTCATTCGTTGATTAGAAATTCATGTGTTGAATGGTAATTCATATTTTGAAATAAATTGTTCGATAATAAAAATCACATTTTTATCTATATATAAAAACTATTGAAAACATTCATGTGTTGAATTGATATTCATTTGTTGTTTAGAAATTCATGTGTTGAATGGTATTCATATTTTGAAATAAATTGTTCGATAATAAAAATCACATTTTTATCTATATATAGAAACTATAGAAAACATTCATGTGTTGAATTGATATTCATTCGTTGTTTAGAAATTCATGTGTTGAATGGTATTCATATTTTGAAATAAATTGTTTGATGATAAAAATCACATTTTTATCTATATATAAAAACTATTGAAAACATTCATGTGTTGAATTGATATTCATTCGTTGATTAGAAATTCATGTGTTGAATGGTATTCATATTTTGAAATAAATTGTTTGATAATAAAAATCACCTTTTATCGACTATATGAACTATATAGAAAAATAGTGTTTTGAAATGAATCGTTTTACAATAAAAATCGCATTTTTATTGTATGCATAAATCGTTGAAATGTGAAGTGTTAAAAATAGCCACTTGTTCGAAATAAACATATATGAGATGAAATATTCATTAATTAGCTAATGAAATGATTTGCACCTATTTATGTAACATTAGAATGAATGGAGTTTTTAAACCAAATAGAAATCGAATATGAAGTCGAATAGAAATTGATAAATGATAAGAACTGTATATATATGTACATGCAATATTCATTGAACAGGTTATAGCAAAGGGGCTAGAGAAGAGGAATAAAATTTTGTGCCTGACAAATAGGTACACATTTACTGATTTGTTTGGGTGATGATTCTGAGCCTGTTGGCTAGCCGCTTGGCTTTTTCTTTTTCTTTTTGAGATTAGAAGGACCGGGAAAGCTATTCGCGATTTCCCGATGCTCCCGGTGCAGGGGAGGTTATGGCGAAATTTTTCCAAAATTTAAGGTGTTAGAAAAATATTTGAAGTGAAAACGATATTGAAATTGTTGAAGGAACTATATTTATATAAATATATAAATATAAATAAAATTAAAACGAAACGAGGCCGTGCAGTTCGTATTTTGAAACCGTGATTTCAAACGACTAATGCGGGAAATCCGACCATTGGATTTTCCCGAAACCTCAACCGTCGGGTTCGCCTTGGAATAATCTTTCCAACGGCACCAACCTTGTTAAAATCCAACGGTTGGATTGTCTGGAATGTTTAATTCAATTCTGAAGAAAAACAGCGCCAGAAACGATTATATTTATTTATATATATAAATATAATTATATTTAATCGAATAACGACGCTGTAGTTCGTATTTTGAAATCGAAATTTCAAACGATTGTACCGGGAGATCCGACCGTCGGATTTTCCCGAAACTGGAACCGTTGGGTTCGTTTTGAAAAGACCTTTCTAATGATGTAAATTTTGTGAAGATCCAACGGTTAGATTTTCAGATATGTGTAAATCAAATCTGAAGAAAAATAGCGCCACGGCCGCCTTATGGCCCGAAGCGTCGTTTTGAATAAATTAGCTATTTTAAAATAAATAAAAATAGCGATAAATAGTTATAAAATATCGTAAGCGATATGGAATGGAAATAAACTGAATTTGCTTGATTTGTGTGGCTTTTGATGGTTGAATGTGTTTGGTGTGAAAATTACATTAAAGAACACAATTGGTGTTGTCGAATAATTTAACCATTGAAATAAATCGATTTGAAATTCTAAATATACATGAATTATTTGAAAAGGCCGAGTTAATTCTCATTTCAAATAATTGGCCGACGATTGAAAGTCGAAGATGAAGACGATGGTCGAAGACCGGAGATCTTCACCTCGTTTGGATGGTAACCGAGGTCCTGATTGGGAGGCATCCCGAAATATGGATAATGAGTGGTGATCGTTCAGACGTACGTGTTGATCGAAGGGTTTGCGAGGTATTTAGTGCCTCCGGTTTCGTTCAGACCCAGAACGGACTTGTAAATGGACTGTGTGTCCGACATTGGTTTTTATTCTGTGTTGATTGATCTCTGTTAAATATACATCTGTTTGGCGGCGGAGAATTTATTCTTTTGCTTAACGCCCTTCTCTGAGACGTACGAGCTCAGAGGTTGTATATCGATGGACATCAATCGCATGGCGTGAATTGCCTGTGTGGCATGCTAAGATGCAGTGATCAGGGCTTCTGTTGAAAAGCAAAGTCTTGTGGTGATGATCAAAGCACCGCTTGTGTGGCATAGCTTTGTGTATAACGTGAATTCGCGAGCCTCACATCCCGGTATGAACCTAAAACGGGAGAAGGACCTCAGGGAGGGCATGCGTTTCTTTCTAGCTAGGGTGGTGTCAGTGACCTACCAGCCCTAACATTTATATACTTTTCGCCTATGTGGTTGTTGCTGTTGCGAGGCGCCTCGGTTTGATCGGACGATCCGGGTCCGATGGAGTCATTCGTTGGCTCATTTACGCCCCAAAGGGCGGGGAAACGTATTGTTCAGGCACTATAATCCACATCGGTGGACCGGCCCTGACGATCCAAGGGGCAGTTGCGGCTGTTCCGGTGGCTCGGGCTAGAGAGTCACGAATTCGGTAAGGACTATCTTTTGCCTTGGTTCATGACGGAAATCCAATTTCCAAATACGACATCGAGCGGTTTTGATTGTATATATATATATGGCGACATGATATATGGTACCCATGCCGTCTATGATTGATAGTTATGATTTGAAATTGTTTTCAAAACATATAAACACTAGCAATAATATCAATTGCCTTTGTTTTATTCGTATCAATCATATTTTGGCCATTATAAGGTAAAACTCTATCCTCCGGCTTGCGTTGCATTGTGTGATGGGAACTGAGTCTTATAATGGCTTCATTTTTATAAAAAGCATAGCGATGTTTAAAAGAAATATTTGTTTTAAAGCACTGGCAATCCAATGGAGTAAACCCGTTCCACGAAAGTGGCGTGGTCCTGTGATTAGCCAACTATATATGTGTTGAGTAGATTTCTCATACCAGTCCCATGACTGACTCGTAGTTTGTTTCACTTTCAAACTCGGGTGCCCCTTTTTCTACACGGGCAGCCTTGTATTCAGGTTTAGCTGGTTCTTTCTGGATAGCTGGAGCTGAAGATGGATTCTATCATTTATTTCTTTTTATGCTGTTCAGCTCCTATTGTACATATTTTGTTTATTTCCGCTGTAGACATTTATGTATAGCTGAACTGTATTTGTACTAAGAAAGATCCTGTATACTGTGTAACTCTGATGATTACTTTTATCCAGTATATTTTGTTGTTCATTCTGGTGTATTTATTTATTTCTGTTCTGCTATTATCTGTTTCTGTGTTATATTCCAAAGATAACCTTGTTTCCGTGAGAACGGGAATTCGGGTCGTCTCAATTTACCTAACTTTAAAATAAAGATTAATAACTTTTTTAGTTCTCACACCAGTCCCATGACTGACCTGGAGTTTATTATTTTAACCTAAACTCTGGGTGCCCTTATTTTGACACGGGCAGCTAGTAGTTTTGGTTTTGCAGATTTATATTCATAAGATCCTGGTTTACAGCTGGAATGATATCCGTAAAGCTTTGTATCCGTATATCTCTTCTAGTTGTGTATTGTATTATTTTCCGCTACTATGTAATGTATTGTAATCTCTGATATTTTCTGTGTAATATTTATTCACTTATACTCTGTATATTCTTGTAATCTGATGGAATTTTTGTAATATACAATGAAATGTTCTTCCGCCTGCGTTCTATTTTGTCTTGTTCTCAAAACAATTTGTTCTTCCTCTTCTCTTCGGAGACCGGGGAAGTTCGGGTCGTTTCAGGGGCCATGGCCTCTACTTACCCCCGCCTGACTATGTTATCATTATAATATCTTATATATGTTGTGCTATATGCATATTTTTACGGATGGTGAATTAAAAAAATCATATTTTTTATGTTTCAAGGTATCACAAGTACATAATAATTTAAATACATATATTGAAAAGTACTATTTTTTGGTTGGTCCGTGTTGCCCGTCAATCTATCTATGCTCTGTTCGATTTAAACCACATGCATTAACTACCCTTAACTTTTCCCTTCCCCCGGTTGTGCATCAAATATAAAATTTATGGATGCTAGCTTTCTCTAATAACTTAGTTGAGGACAGTATACCCAAGGTACATTACTATTGTCTACTACTTTATGTACCCACCTTCTTTTCTTACTTACCCCTACAAATATTTTACTCTTATTTTAGCTTTATCCTCATAAGTACGAATTGTCATTCACAGTGCCAAATATATATGCAGACCCACGATTTCAAAACCTCTACACTAATGTGTGTTCAATATGGATTTTATATTTGTTTGCACCAATTTATTACACCAATTGGTGGTTACTTATTGAATAAGAGTTTGTAAGGTTACTTATTAAATTAGAGTTTGTAATGGTATTCTTATAAATTTTCCTCTTATTTTTGTTTAAAGACTGCTACATTAGTTAGCATGAACTATAATAGAATTTTTCATTTATATAGCCTTCTTAGAAGAAAAAAATAGAACATTCAACAATAGAAGACAAGCAAAAAATAGCTGCAACCCGTGTGCATAGCACGGGTTCGCACTAGTAGCTTATATAATATTTAATTTGAGTATTGGAAAGTTTGGGTTTCAAAAAATTAATTTTTGAAAAATAATAATATTTTATTAATAAAATAATAATATAGTATTCGTTAAAAATAAATATTTGAATTTAAATTTGAAATATTGAAATAATCTTATATATGTTTTAAATGGAATTCTAGCCTATTTTGAAGTAAAACGTTTTATTTTTTAATGCGAACTTAAAATACTATTAGAATAGAGTTTGTCGCGTTGTGGTAGTTCGCAAATTTCCACCGTAAACTTCAAACTGATATTACAGATGCAATTTAAATCCGATTTTCCTCAAATGAAATATGTTTGCTTTTTAATGATAATAGTTTTCAAATGAAAAAAGGAATTTTAAAATTTCAATGTATGGTTTTCAAGATTTGTTCAAAACAATTTTAATTAAAAACCGCGATAGTGTAGTTCGTTGACCATAACGGTGAGCGTTATTTTTGAACAGTTAAAAATATGGATTTTTTTGATAAATCATGATAAATTATATAAAAGGGATTTGAGTCGGAAGTATGAAATTTTGATGTAAAGATTGTTGGATCTAGATTAACCATAGAATTGGGTGAATAGGGTTTATTGGATTTTAACGAGATATTATAAAATAATCAGATCATAGAATGCAGCAGCGAAAATAAATGCAAAAAGTAAATAACACAGATTTTTACCTAGCTTTGACAAACCCTGCCTACTACTGCATTCCTAAAGTTTCTACTAGGTAATAAAACAGATCCCGCTTACTAACCTAGTAAACTCGTGAACCCCTCACTCATGTTATAATCCTACGCTCAAAACCCTAGATTGATCTATATCCCCTAGATCAAATTTTCCTCAAGCTACAAACCCGTAGCTAGTAAACCTTAGTTTTAATGATGAACTAGTAAACCCCTAGTTTTACAGAGACTAGTAAATTGTTTAAGACGGTTAAAAAAGAAAATACAAGACAAAATAAAAATTTAGATAACCCTTATCCTATAATAGTACAAGTCGGCCTCCTTTTATATCCTTTTTCTTCACACAAATGTTGGTTGATCCCTAAAAGTAAAGGTTTTCCTCGAAATCAAATCGCGGTTGATTATTCTTGAAATTGATTCTCTGTGGCTTCGTATGAGCTGATGCTTGGTGATTTGGGTTGTTGCGATCGAAACTCTTGTGAATATCGTGGGTTCCCTAAATTATCTTTCTTTGGATTGATTTCGAATTGTTTGTGGTTTCGATACATTCTGCTTGTGATGAAGCGGTGCTATATAGGGTTTAGGAACCCTAAATCATTTTCTGATTTAACAATATGATTTGGCCTTTTTTTGCATGATTTTCCTTTTTGTTTCCTTGAATGAATTGAAACGACATTGATAAATTGTGCAATTTTTGAAGCATAATAATTTGGTTACGTGGCCTCTTGAAATATCCCTTGCGTGATTGTCTGATTTGTTGCCTTGATTAAATCAGTCGTGAATGCTGAATCATTTCTGGAAATAATAAGAATTAATTCCCTTGGCCCTTGCGTGATTTATGTGATGAATCCAGTCTTGTTTTTGGCCTTCTATGAAACGGATTAATTGATTGTTTTCCCAAAATAGTTGTTCTTCAATTAACTGATAAAACCTATCTAGCTGATCACTTGTCCTCTGTGAATTGTGGAATTGATTTGCAAAAACTTGGATGTCATATTTGACATATGCCAGTAGAGATTAATTAGTTTCCATATGTTCGAAACTGAGAATTAAATAAAATCTTGCCTTTCTTTCTTGCTGTGATTACATGAATACTGCATTTGCACTTGTGACTTCAGTATGAAAAGAAAACTTTGTCTAGTTAACCTGTTCACCTGGGTTTGTATTCCTACATGTATTTGTGCACTTTTGCTCTCAACATGTTAGCCACTGCTGCGTATCATTTTTGTTCTGTACACATGAGCTTATCTGCACTATTTCACTTAAAAGTCAACTGTTTTGTGTCCAGCATGACTCACCTATGTGTGTTCATGAACATGTGCATTTATTTGCACATGTAAAACAATTATCATCTTATTTCTTTAGTGCTTCACATGTATTTCTTGATTTCATATATAATTGTCCACACTGCTGCTCCATCTGTTTATGTGTTGCTTAAGAAAAGAATGTCTTACACCTTTTCATTGTTGTTGCATTCTCGTCTATGGGCTGCATCAATATTACCCTCACTTGGTTTCACCTTGGCTTGAACTTTTGCTGAGTTTCCATGTATTTCCATGCATACTTGTTTCTGTTTTCTCCATGCCGATACCCATGCATGAACTAGAGTTTAAACTGATTTTAGTTCATGAGTATACTACTCTGCCTCTCTGTTTTGATGACTCCCATGCTATGTATCACTGCCGTGTTGTCTTGTGTACTCGTACAACATCTGAACACTTCTATTTCATGTTGAATTAAGTGTTTCCATTTTTTTGGTTGCTTTCCACTTAGAACCTTTATTGTTTGTCGAGCTGTACATGCTGAGTAGACATGAGCATGGCTTTGGTCATTCATGGACTAGCACTTGGTCTTGCTCCATTGTTGTGTACACTTATGTATAAGTTACTGCATCTTCTTGTTCAGTTTTGCACCTGAGTTCGGTTTACTTGCATGCCTATACACTTTGTTACTTGCTCGAACTTGATTGAGTTGTTTTTGCACTCTTTTGCGTATATGTTGTTTGACTGCTTGACATTGGTGTTGTTTGTACATTTGCACTTTGAAAATTAAACTAGCTCGACCATTTTGACATGTTTTGTTGTGTCATTGAATTGCATTTGACCGCCTCCATGTATACATGTTGACTTGGTTTTGCACAAACTAATTTTCCACTGTACTTGAGCCATGCATCTTGTATATGTGGCTATTATGATGCACTGTCCATTTATGTTTGTTCGGCCATATTCATGAACCTGCACTAGGTCGAGCTTGGTCTTCATGGTCGCTCCTCGGTGCATGTGTGCTCATAGATACCTGACCCATGCACCACGTTTGTGTGTCGGGCTTCACCTAAACAGCACTTGATATATTTGTGCCTGCACAGAAATATGTGTGTATACATACAATGTATGTGTAAACATGTATAGTTCACGTCCATAGAATATATATGTGAGCCCTACAGACGATGACTACATTGTGGTATTTGCAGTGAATCACTGTGAATATCACAAGTGGTCTAGTAATAGATGGATCTACATATAAATCAGATCAAGTCATGAAAAATGACTGTATGTAAACAAGTGCTTACCTGTCACTGACTGTGGAGCTGGAAGAAGAAAGAAGACAAAAGTATGTGTTAGTGAGGGTATGTAACAGTGTAACTGAGAGTGACTGAGTGAATGTATGTATAACTGAGTGAACTGTAGTGAGGCAACGCTGTAGAAATGAATGATTGTATAATTGAGTGTAGAGTGAACTGTAGTGAGGAGCATTGTATACAAATGAAATTGAATGTGAATGTATTGTATTGAAATGTACAAATAGTGGAGTTATGAATTTGTATCATTGAAATGTTGAAATAAAATATTATATTTAATTAAAATACTATTAAATATTTAAATTCTTGTGCAGTAGTTCTATTTAAATATAAATATTATTTTCTATCTGCAATATAGTTAACAGTAAAATTATAAACACATTTATAATAATAAATATATGTTTGTTATCATCAAATAAAAATCATAGAATTGTTATATACAACAATCTCCTCCTTTTGATGATGACAAACAAATAATAAGATTTTGAATATAATATTATAATAAATGTGTTTGACAGTGAATGATTGAACTCCCCCTGTATGTATACTCCCGCTACAATAGAACTCCACCTAGATATGTGTATGATTGAAAAGAACAAAATTTTCAATATTAAAATATTTATAGAATACTCGCTTATAAATCAAAATCTTTACCCATTCTCCCCTTTTTATTATCATCAAAAGGATACAGAAATTAAAATAGCAATGAAAAATAGCTAGAAAAATCAGCTTAAGAGGGAGAATGTTCATTATAAATCTCAATCAATCAAACAATTCTAAGAACTAGAAGCAAATTTCACATTGTAGAATAATGGATTTATGATGAAATTTATAAAAATGGAGAGACTTTTTAAAAAAATGATTCCAATTATTTTCAAATAAGATTTTAAAATTTAGCACAAAACAGTGATGGATTAAGACAACGATTATAAGTTCAACTTAAGTGACAAAATCAAATAATCTCAAATCCCAATAGCTATCAATCAACAAATCATAATACATCATAAAAATATTAACACATTTCACAAGTTAGAAGATGGATTGATATGCTAGTTTTTACACACTAAGGAGGATTTCATATATAAATTTACTTATTTCCTTTATCCTTTTCTTTTCATTTTATTTAAGAGCACACTGACCATGCATAACTAGATGTTGGATTTTTAAATGAGGTCAGTTGCAGCTTAGATTATAACTAATCTCTTAACCATGCATGACCAGAGCTTAGATTTTTAAATGAGGTTAGAGAAACACTTTTGTATTAATTATATTTATCTTTTTCTGTTCCACAAGAAAAAAATCCTCAGTATATAAAACCAATATGGATGATAGAAATATGGTAGGTACAGAAATGGGTGTGAAATAAATTCCTAAATTAATAATATTATGAAATATGCTCAACTGTACCAGGATTCTTGAATAATTATCAATTATCACTAATTATGAGAAATAATATAATCATAATTCCATCACAAATATTTCCATTATTTATTTAAGATGATTTTTTGAAAATAATATTAAACTCTCCACATTAATATAAAATCATGATGGATGACAAAATGATGGTAGGTAGAGGAGATGTTCTTGAAATAAGCCCCAAGTCAAAGATATTATAAAAACTGGTCATTCATCATTAAAATTTAAATAAAATTTCATCTGGTTGTGAAATATACTGTAATGATCACAATTCATCACAATTTCAAAATTCTAATAATAATTTTGATGAATTTTAACTACAGTTCAATTTGGTTATAGATTTCAATTTCTGAATGAATAATCAATAAATAATTTTAAAATTGAAAATCTATTACAAGAGGGAATTGAAAGATCTATACAAGACAACATGTATTAAAAAATATATACAAAATGAGAATAAGATCAAAAAAAATTCATCACTTCTAAACTGATACCACTTGTTGAATCCATTAACGAGGATTTTAATATGACACTGGTGGCGAACACGGGTATCTCAGACAACAATATATAATCATTAACCCCAAGCAGATAACTAACAAAACAAGCATATTAATTCCATCTATCAGAGCAGTAAACAATTTTAATCAAAACAAGCAGTCATCAAAACATTTTTAGAATAATTCCTTTTATCAGAGCAGCATAACAGTTAGATAGATTCCTGACAAGCAAACACAAGATTTTCTCAAAAGATTTTGCATCAAGCCTAAGAGATGAATCATGATCCAAGTTTAGAAATAAAGTTTATTTGAAATCATTTGAAGGAATATGAAAAATCTCAGGATTCAATGAACCGATCACACCAATTTATAAATTTCAATTTCAAGATGTGTGTGAGATTAAAGAAATCAACAATTTCAAATGATTCCAAACAATCAAATATTCAAGTCAAATGATCATGAAATAACAGTGAGTTTTAAGACCAGATTTTCAAAGAATTTTTCAGAGTATTTACCTCAAGCTGGAAAGATATTCATGATACAAAGTTAAAATAGTTTATTTGAAATAACTTGAATAAATGTAAATTTTGAGATTCAAAGAATCAATCACACAAGATTAATTATTTCAGATCTAAGAAGTGGGTGAGATTCAAGATATCAAGAATTTCAGATTATTTCAAACAAACAAATTTCCATGTTAGATGATCATGAATAGTAATGAATTTCAAAATGTAACAAAATGATTCAAGCCAAATGTTTCCAATTCAAAAAATGTTCAAGCCAATCTGAAAATCAATGAAATTATCACAACTGAAAAATAGCAAAATTCTGTAATGAGTATAAATTCTCAAGTTTTTCTAAAATGAATTTGAAGAACCTCAAAACAACAGGGATGTGTGAAATTTCATTAATTTTTCATATCTTCAAAAGTTTAGAATTTAAATCAATGGTTTGCAAGATATGACATGAATGCTTCAACTTTGTTAGGAATTCAAAGATAAAAAATTAAACTTCAAAACAATTGCAGATTTACAGGTTTAAATTCAAGATCTGGAAATGATTAAAACATGAAAGTTTTACTCAAGTGAAGCGAATTTCTAGAAAATCATGAATTCTGCAATTTGAAGTTAATAAAGCTCAGAAGAACACACACACACACACACACACACGGCAGTGTCAAATCAAATCAGATAAAAGTAGAAGAGGTAGAAGGAGGAATAAACAAAGAAGAATAAAAACAACGAACATTAACAGAGATGAGTTTAGAGATCATACCAGAATTCAATGTAAGCAAAAAATCTCTACTAGCGTGGTTTACGTTAGATATAACTAGTTGTTATGGTTTTTATTGTTGGATACTTTCTGATTTCCATGGATGAATGGTTGTTTCCAATTGATTGTTTTGTACAGGTTATCTATCAAATGTGGGGAGGAAAAGTTTGGTTTCTTCTCTGGTGATGATGGTAGATTGGTTTATTAGTCTACCAACCCTTATATACTTTATTGTTGATGCTAGATAGCGGTTTTATCATTGTCTGACTCAAGGTTTTATGTTCCCTCTTATTACATTGGGTTGTTCATCTACTATGTTGTGGATGGGCAGACTGGGTGGCAGGTGACAGGTGATTAGTGAGGATGATTTTGTTGTGCGTTGGCGAGCAGGAGGCTGGTGTATTACTTTGCTATTATATGGTATCTTTGTTTTCCGCTGTTTGAGAGCGTTAGTAGTGAGGCTTCGTGTACTGACTTTGACTTTGATCTTTCCAATGATGTGTGGATAATCTTTCGAAATGTTATGAAAGTTTCAAAAGTTTATTATACGATGCTCCACTATTTCTACTTGTTGTATATGTTCTATTATATTTTATCATTGCGCTGTGAGTTATACAACAGGTTCTGCATATGTTTACTTATCTTGATGATCGTTCATACCTGTCTGGCACACCTAGGTGTATTATTTCTCTTATTTAAGCGTATGGGTTATGGACGGTCGTCACACTAGTATCAAAAGCTATCATATCTCTGCAACAAACCTAACCTGTGAGTGTGTTATGAGGAGGCGTTTAGAACATAAAGTTCTAGTGACTGGACAAATTATACATTCTGGAATAACTCTACATATACCGTTCGGTTATATTTTCTTACTTATTAGGTTGTTTGGGCTAGCATTACTCAACGCTCTCTACTCACGTTGTACCATCTACTTCCCAGTAAATTAACCTAATATAGTAAATATATATAGCAATCCTCAACATATCAAGATACTCCCCATAGTACACTTCTCGCACGGTCTCAGCCGTCATGCCACTAAAGCGTATTCACTGTCATCCTACGTCGAACGATGCACGAAAATCCAAGTAATCACGCCATGTAATCACATAGAATCATCATCGCTATGCCACGTAGGCATACAAATCATCTTTCCGAACTCCTCGATCTTTCAAGTCTCAATGCAGAGTAATGCCCTCTCGTCAACGATACTCCACCCTGTGCATGTATCTAGACCCTCACACGTACGTACTGCCAACTGTACAACGAGTCCCGTAATATGGCAGCATCTGAATGCCCGGAACTCAGTCAGAAGCTTTCCATATCTGTAAAGGTCTTCCCTAAAGGCCTACAATACAGATACCCAAAATATGGTCTGCATTTTCATGGTGGCTATGGTCCCACCTGACCCCTCCCTCAATTAGTGAATGACCACATCAAGAGCTAAGTGATGTGCCCCTAGCAAACAATCTATCATCCAATTTAGCGTGTCAAGCAACCAACGTCTCGATAGTGAAAGATCGATGGTATCTTGGTTTAGCTCTAGTATTTCCGCATCCCACTGACTGTCGTTGATAGGTACCCGACGATTACTATCTTGTATTGGTCTTAACCCAGCCTCTTCCCAAGGAAAACGATGAATCACCCAACTCCATCCGCCATAGCTTTCTGACTGCCAAGCTACAATTGTATTCAATGTATACTCACTCGGCGGTACCACGTAGACCAAACCTCTACGAGTACAGCCTGAGCATGTACCGCAACAGAGGACCACCAGGGAGTACCCTACCACGTCCCTTAGAAGCCACGTGCTTCCCTCCAATCCTACAGAGCAAGCAAACAAAATAACCAGCAGAATAACCAAGCAGAATAATCAGATGGACATGCTCCTCCCATGTCTCAGGAAGCCTCAATGATCTACCCCTGTTGGGTTCTTCACCTTCGTACATGCAGACTAGTCCAAGCCCATTCAACTAATGGGTTATTATATCATACGTCTAATCTTTTAATCAAGCTATTGTTGTATCTCATCATGTTGCTAATAACTTGAATTTTCCCATTTTCACTGTCATCTCAAGTTACCAGATCCATTTGCACACAATTGGCTGCTTACTTCCTTTATTCAGCCCTATGCCACCGAGAGGCTTTCGCTTATTATTGATTTCCTTTATTAGACTTCATATTTCCCATATTAGACTTCATATTTCCCACTTACAAGTCTACTAATAATAAGCCTACTTCGTTCTTCCATATTTATCATTACCTCATTATCACAACCTTTTGTTGTTATCTACTTATTAACTTAGTTTTCTTAACTAAGGTTTATTGATAAGTTTCCTTTTCATTTACTACAACTCATGTTATAATTTCCACTTGTCCCTAAGACAAGCTTGCCTATCATATTACATTTTCATCCACACAAATAATAATAATATGTTGTATTCCCTGTTCATCACAATTCTTTAACTGTTGTAAACTTTCTTTAATTACCGTCATGTATATTCCCACTGTTTTTAGGAAAACATTTCACGCACCTCATTAGTTTGATTTACATAAAGATACAATGACCTATTTCCACAACGCACACTGATTTAGATATGTAGTTGCAAGCTATTTCTTTTATTTTCATCTTGGCTTTTCTTGCAACTACGTTGTCAAAAAAATTTCACTATCGAAATATAGAATTTTATCCAACTAACTCAGTCAACTATTGATCTTCCCCTCCTATTTTTTGAGTTAGACATCGAATTCCTGTTTCATATGTTATTTACAATTACTGTAATTTCTCTTTAACCATTATGCAAATCAATTCTTAAGGGCATATTCATGTTTATTATAGGTTCTGCAATTTCAATATTACATTAAATACCCAATTCAAACATAAGACCTAACGAACTTAGGTTTTTATACAAAAGAAATGTTCTCAACGTGTTCCAAGCAGATTTAAAGTTAAGTTCCACAAATTCCAGTTATCTGAATGCTTAAAAATTATGGGGAACTTAAACGATAAATATACCGTTACCAAAAGGCATAATTTAAATCCACTCACTTGACAGCTTTCTAATCCTTTAATCTGATTCTAATCAGTTACTATGTGCCCTTCCTAACAAAATCTATTATCAAAATAACCACAGATTTACAAATCTGATGCTAAAAGAAGAGGGAAGGAAGAGAGAAACCTAAATAAATCAGATTCAAGAACTATCCTCATGTTGATAAGAAATCCGAATAACTCCTAAAAACTAATATTTTAATTTCCGAAAGATTTCGAGAAGAAAGAAAATGACAGAGCTTTAGTAGTGTCTCAGAAAATACGAGTTTAAAGCTAGGCCTTGCTAGCCTATTTATACGTGTACAGGAAATTATGGTCCATCGGATTTGATAATTTAAAATCCAAGACGTATACATTATAAAAACACATCACCAACCAAAACAGATATGTCCCAGGTCGGTCGACCCCTGTATCGACCCACGTATCGACCCTAAGGTCGACACATGGGTCGACCCATGTGAAGCCTGAGTCAAACCATCTCTTGGGTTTGAACGTGAATTTCTACCGCTTAGAAATTAACGTTAAATAATAACATTTAATTTATTTCTTAATATAACTCATCCGAATTATTATTTTCTAGTTATAACTCATATTTAAATTTAAATTTCTAATTTGTGCACATATATATGCATACGATTTTTCAATTATTAATATAAAATATAGGATGTTACATTCTCCCCTCCTAACGAAATTTTGTCCTCGAAATTTGATAATGATGGAGTGATGTTCTCTCATGTATCAATTGCATCCATTACGCATCCATCCAAATTTTCAACCGTCTTTACACTCGTGCTAAGTGTAACACACATAATAAAATATGAATGTAATGAATGCCTAAGCGGTACTTACTATATGAATGCTATTTTATTGAAATCTTTTGAAAATATGATGCACACATCCTTAATATACTGGCAATTTCTATATGATAGCAACATTTTTGAAAATTAAAATACCTTTTTCAGCCAATTTTTCCCATGCTTTTTCAATACAAAAGCATAGTTCATCCAATTTTTGCATCCAAAATCATACTAGCCAACTTTTAAATTTTCTAATTTTAGAAAATTTAATTTTCTAAATCTTCATTTCTTGCATTACTTTTGAGGAAACCTTGTTTGTTTTACTACTTACAATGTTTATTTTCTATTTCTTACTCAATTATATTTACAATGATTTACCGAGAATTTCACTAATTAGGGAAAAACTTCCAACACAAAGATAAAACATCACTATAATAGGAAATATTTTCAAAGTATAAGTTTTCACTACATAAGTCAAACTAAAGATAGTCAAATTATAAAACAATGGAGTCCTACAAAGAGCAGCACAAACAACCCTCTGTCCTCAGAACAGAGGCTTGGGACCCTGCCCAAAGATATCACAAAGAAGAGAACCCAACCCACCTAGGCGTTCCTCTTGGCACCTAGTGTTATCCCTAACCTCCAAATGCATATCCCGCATGTATAACTGCATCTACTCAAACCGCTGCAGGGCTACGTACATCTCCTACAAAGACTGCTGGGTTTGGGCAAAATCTACCCGGGTGCGAGCCATATATTGTTGTCCAAACAAGATATCATGATGCTCTCTAGTCCACTGGTTTTGCCTCTCGACAATAGATCGAACCTATGTCCTCAAATCTCATGGCACCTCTGTTGGCCATGAGCCCCACTGAGATGACTGGGAAGACCCGATGCCTCCCCAGTACTGCTCTACACCCAGAAACTCATACCCTGCTGGCGTGTCAAAATAGTGATACTGCCCCTGTCCCTCATCCTGAGCAAACTGGTCCTCAACCTCCACCTCAGGCTGATATTCGACCATTGCCCCATGATGGAAAACGATTGGGCCAAATGGCTACTCCCTCTTGTCCTGATGACCCCCTTGATCTTGATGACCCTTATCCTCAACATCGCCACCCTCAAACTGTACCTCACCATCACCACCCTCAAACCCATCATCATGCTTCATAGGCTGGACCTCGTCCTGTAACTCAACCAACTCAATACACATCCTAGTCAGAGTGGATGCATCAATAAGAGGGTGGGCCTCTGTGATGGAACTATCATTCCCTAAGGGAATCTTAGCCTTTCTAAACACCACTATCCAAAGATGTCCAAATGGAATAGCAGACTGCCTCGTATCAAGAGCGGCAGCAAAATGTTCCATAATTACCCTTGCCCAGTTTACCTCAAGCCCAGCAAAAACAACATAAGTAGCTTGCCTAATCATACTGGTAACCCTATTGAAATTGCTTGTTCGAGCGGTCAGGTTATACAGCAAAATGCGTATAACCACTCTTGCCAAAGGGAGCAAATTCCCCATGTCCCAAGTCCTGTTCTCAACATCCACAAAGATCCTACAAAATACATCTAAAATAGTCATCTCTACATTCTCTAAATGCAAACCCTCTCCTCTAATATCAAGCATCTCTCTGAACTACCTCTCAGTGAAAATTAAATGTGTCCCCTTCACCTCAGTCTGAAAGACCGTCTCTCCATTCTCCTCTCTATAACTTAAATTCACATCAAAAAGACGAATTAACCTTGGATAAGCACTCTGCTCTACCATATTATGATCAAGAATAGCATGAAACCCCGCATTATGAAATAACTGCTCTAAGTAGGTGCCAATAAAGTATGCAAATCGGATGGGACTTCCAAGTAAAATCTGATACCAGCTAGAATTAACATAAGCTTCCACAACATGCTTAAGATTGCGGCACCAAGCGATCTCTTGAGGGTTTAATTAAGGAAAGCGGCGGCTAAAGAGGGTCTTGGAGGCGTCGCGAATTTTATTTGAGTTTGTGAGAAAGATGTATAGATCTGGATAGAGAAAGTCGACGGCTTCAATTTGATTGCAAATTAGCAAGAAACAGTGGAGTTCAGGAGTAGTGGTGAGTGTTGGAAGTGAAGTGGGAAATGGCATTCACTGTCTTCGGGTAGAGAGGTAGAAATAAAGCGACGAAGTTGGTAGCTTCATCGCTTTATTTCAGCGATCGCATCGCAAGTGGTTCGACCCACCTTCACGGTGTGTCGACCCATGGGTTAACCCACCTTCAAGATGTGTCGACCCACCAGAAGGCCGGGTCGACCCGACCCCTTTTTTCGACTTTTTGGAAATGAATGAACCTGAAAATTATTCAAAGGGTCAGTCGATTGTCTGCTTTACTTTTTCCAAACATTTCCCCTAGTCGTACCGTCGTTTCCAATGATTCCTTGAAATCCATTCATTTTCCTAACGGTTTCTTCTGAACTGATTCTTCATTATTTTCTTTTGCAATTATCTTGTACACTTTCCTTAAACAAACTACTAAATGGTTCAATTTTCCCTTATATTTCCTTTACTTTTTTCCCCTATTGTATAAGTCTTGGTATCTCAACTTCTTCCTAAACAAATATATCCATATATATTATTCTTAATATTTAAGAATATACAAATATGTTCACTCACTATCTATATAGGAATCCTAAACTTAAGTTGTGATACTAGATATAACAACCTGAATATCGACAAATCAATTTTTTTTCAAAAATCCCAATTTATCGAAGCTCGAGTCGGCTTGTCTGGTATCCTGTAGAAAAGACAGAGATAATAAACATATCAGAGCTCAGTAAATATCTCACAGCAGAATGGATAAAATATAATATAATCAAATATAGTCTTACCGAGGTAATAATAATGTCTAACTTGTAACGACCCGCATTCTACGCATTGGAGGATCGTAGGATATTTATTTCTTTTTCGTATGAAGTCGTATGGTCGTGTAACTTAGGAAGACGACTATCGGGGTCATTTCCCATGTTCATGATTTTTGCCAATTTTTATATGACCGTTTTGCCCCTAGCTGATCTTGTTTCGGCCATAACTTTTGATTGGTAAGGAATTTTGACCTAAAACCACTTCCATTATGTCCGAATGATGGTTTACCTTTCCGTAGAGTGGTCACATTAGCCAAACGGACTTACAGTTTGGGAGATATGGCTGAAACAAGGTTTAGATGGTGAAAAACAACTTAACCGGGCCTAATTTGGGTGATTAGCAAGAGGGCCCATAACCCATTTCGGGATTAAGGTTATGGGGAGGTTGAGAATAGTTAGGAAACGAATTTTATTTCATTTTTCAGCTGCCTAAAACATTTCTCTAACCCTAGTCATGGCCTCCACCTTCTAATTTCATCCCAAATCACTCCTAATTGCTTTCTAATTGAAGATTAAGCCATGCTACGTCAAATCAAAGGGAAATAACACCAAATCAGAGTTGGAGCTGCTGTGTTGCATTATAATTCGACTAAAAACAGATAATATTTCAGATCTAAGATTTATTTGTGGCTAAGGTGAGTGATTTGCATTGTTTTTCACTAATTACGGCTAATTAGGAGTGATTAATTATACTTAGCAAAATTATAACTCAGAAAAATCTAGAAAAATTGGTAAAATTCTAAAATAATATTTTAGGGCTCTAATAAAAATTTGGGTTATTTTAGTTAATTTTTGCTAATCCTATCATAAGTTATGGTTAAACATGATTAAGGGGAAAACATGGGTATTTGGGTATGTTTGATCCATATTGACATGTTAAATTGTTGTTTTGATGTTTATTATTGATTCTCTATGTTGCTATGACTGTATGGCATGCTTTGTGATTGATTAGGAAAGCTAGAATGGTCGAAAACGCCGTCATATGGCGTAAAATAGTCGCTGGAAAGTTATAGGAAATGAGCAGGGTTTCGGATCGGATCAGACTATAGGGCTCAGATCTAGGGCTGTCAATGGGTCGGTCGGGTCGGGTTTGGGTTGGGTCAAGTCGGGTTCGGGTCAATTTTTAAACGGGTCGGGTCAACCCGTTTAATAAACAGGTCATATTATGCCAACCCGAAACCAACCCGTTTATAAACGGGTCGGGTCGGGTCAACCCGTTTGACCCATTTAATTTTGCAGATATCCCTATATCACGTACGTTTTGCAAAATAAAGCATACCGAAATAGAATAATACACTGCTCAAAAACACAACACTTAAAAAGGCACATACATGGTTTTACACTTAAAAATACCTCTCTGATGGGCGTATGAATTCCATAAAAATGGTTTTATACGCCTTGGGCTTGGTATGTTTTATGTTAAACGGGTTAGGACGTATCAACCCACGGGTTCGCGGGTCAACCCGTAACCCACCCGTTTATTAAACGAGTCAGAGGGGGTTGACCCGAAAATGACCCGTTTATAAATGGGTCGGGTCGGGTCGGGTTTTTTTCGTGCGGGTTACGAGTCGTGTTTCGGGTCGTGTACGAAATTGACGGCCCTACTCAGATCGGATAGGAGAACCAGGTAAATACATTCAAACTAGACCGGAACTTGGCCTAAGAGACTTGGCAAGAAGGAAGGCCATTCGTTTAGAGTTGAAGTTGGGTCGGAGATCGGATCGGGTCTGAATGGAACATGGGATCGGGTCAGAATGAGCAAGCTTGAGCCAGAGGGACGAATGGAACTAATGGGCAAAGCACCGAACCGAACCGGACTAAGACCAGGAGTGCCGGAAGGTACCGATGTGACGTGGAGGACCTCATATATCGAACCGAAACAGATTGATGGCCAGGAACTGGAGCAAGCCAAAACGAACCAGGGAAGGACAACCGAACCGCATACGGCGGCCGAACCGAACCGGATTGGAGCTGCGATTACGCGACGACTCTTTTGAAGACCAACTCCAATTCAACCAAAACCCGAGATGCAAAGGTAGTCCAAATAGGAAGTATAACTCATGATCCAGATGGGAACCAACGAGTTAACTTCATAAGTTGGACTTTGCTGCGGGACGTGTGCAAAGGGGTTATCGATATTTATAACTTTAGTTCACCACGGAGAGACGGATTAGTGGCTATGGATCAGTGCAGTGGGGCCGTCATGACTCCATGGGGCAGAGTGATCGTAGCAAAGAATTGGGTGATCAAAGTGGTGGTTATCATATGCTTTACGCACTGAGTGAGAGATGTGAGGATGGTTGCTATGCTTGATTATTTGTTATCACTATGACATGCACACGCCTTCCTTGAATCTTTACACCATATGTTAGTGTCACCTTAGAGTATTGTACTTCCTGTTGTGCTAACTCTTTGGTTGCAGGTCCAAGTATGATTAGATTATACCTGTTATTGTTCTGTTTTGTTGCTTATCGCTGATACCAGGCTTTTGTCTGACCCAGAATTTTATGTCTCTTCTTATTACTCTGGGTGCTCCTAAACGAGCAGAATAGAGACAGGTTAGGTGGTAATGCGAGAGTAGCTGTCTGAAGACGAGTTGGAGGCTTTTACGTATGATATGCATATATACTCCCTATATTGTAGTTAGTCACTGCTTGGGAATTAGTAGTGTACCTTTCCTTTTTCTTTGCTTTAGAGACCGTATGTTGAAGTTGTAATAAGTTGTACTTCGAATTTCCATTGCTATGATGATTATGGTTTAGTTTTCAGCTTATGCACTGTCTAGCCTATTTTATGTCAAGTATATTAATTTTATATTTCATTCCATGCGCTGTGAGACATTCTACAGGTCCCTCGTTAGTTCATAGTTCAAATTCCTTACTTTTCCTTTCTTTGATGACCATCCCATGCTGGTTGGACATCGGTACAGTGCGTTTCTTTGGAAATGTCGGCTGGTGCGGGGCGGGCCGCCACATTTGGTATCAGAGCTCTAGGTGGCGTAGTTAACCTAGGGAAAGACATCAGGGAGAGATAGTACGTATATGAGAGTGCGTATTTGTGATATTTTGGTTTTCAAAAGTTATGTATATATATACTATTAGTATATCTAAGGACGAAGTCGCACTACACGGCACCACTGAAGAGATGGTTAATCGTTTCTCCTTACAGATCAAAAGATGAGTCAACATACGAGGGGTACTATTAGAGAAGCTAATAATGGGAATGCTCCTGATATGAGGACGATGTTCACTGACTTCATGAGAGAGGTTCTTAGGGATGTTCAGAGGGAAGCTCCTAATGCTGCAAATGGTGGTGGTGCAGCGGTGCAGGCGCCTAAGGCCGATTTCGCCATGCTTTGCAAGGACTACACTAATCTTGGTGGGAAGCTGTTCCACGGAACGGAGTCTGCTACGGAAGTTCAAGATTGGCTTGATAGTTGTGAGCACATCTTTGAGGATTTGGGTATCAAGGATGTGATGAAGAGGAAGCTAGCATCCCGTCAACTGCAAGGACGGGCAATGAATTGGTGGAATGCTATAAAAGAAGCTACTCCTGAAGATCAAGTTACTTGGAATCAGTTTATGACTCGTTTCAGCGAAAAGTCATTCCAGCTGCTCACAAATATGAATTGTTTAGGAAATTCTTGGAGCTTAAGCAGAATGGTAGGGGCAGTCTCAGAGTATATTGCTGAGTTCGATACTTTATCGAAATATGGGTTATCTCTTATCAACACTGCCAAGAAGAAGAACGAGAAGTTCATAACCGGCTTAGATGTGCACTTAGGGGAAATGATGATAAACCACATCAACGAGACGTTCGAGTCTATAGTGGGGAAAGCATTGAGATCGGAGAGTCTATACCCTAAGTCAAAGGCCGATGTTGCTATTGCATCGGTAGAGGAACCAAAGCCGTAAGCAAGCGGTGGAGGTAAGAAGGAGTCTCAGAATAAGAGAAAACAGGACTAGACCAAGGGTGGTCATAAAAAGAAGGACAAGAAAGATAAAGACTACTTTAGTTGTGGCAAGAAGGGCCACTATGCCAGAGATTGTCGAGAAAAGCCTGGGGAAAGGAAGTGCTTCAATTGCGGCCAAGCGGGACATCGCAAGGATGATTGTCCACAACCCCCTAAAGAGAAGTAGATTGTGAAAGCATATGCTATCAACGCTGTTCCTTCTTCGTCGAATGCTCTAACTGCGGCGCAGAAGGGAAAGGGCTTCGTTATTAAAGGTATGCTTTCTATTTATGATGTTTCTGTTCTAGTTTTGTTGATAGCGAGGTATCCCATTCCTTTATATCTAGTGACCTGGTAGGTAAGTTGGGATTGGAACCGAGATAGTCGATAAACCTTTAGTTATGACAAACCCGATAGGTGGTGCGGCTAGTCTATGCATGATTTGTTGTAATGTGGTCTTATCGAGTTATGGATGTATGTTTTCTTATGATCGCTTAGTTGTTTTGCTAGTATCATCTCACGTAGATTATCCGAATTCGGAGGAGATGTTCCTTGAGTGCTTGTCTGATATTGGTTTAGGCCTTTGGGGAATGTCGAGTTCGACTAGGATGGTTTGTGTGAGGTATAAGTAGTTGTTGAGATTTCTATTGAATTGTATCTCGGCTTACTCGAGGAGTGATGTGCGGCCGTGACATGATAAGACTGTTCGATGGTGTGGACTGCCCCAAGTTCGATTCAATAGGGCTAGGAGATGACTCGAGTGGGACTCGAGGAAGCTGCAAAGTAATGGATTGTTTAGGACCCGTAGGTAGGGTACCTATGTTCTTTGGATGAGTCTAGTTTATCTCTAGGTGGCGAATATACGTTGGATGGGACGAGTTCGTTAGTCATGGTGATATAACAAATGTGAAGATACGTCACGTTAGATTTGAAGTATGTTTAGAACATTGTGGAGTGTGCGTTGATCTTGGAGATTCAACGAATGTACAAGAGTTTCAAGTTGGACTTGAAATCGAAAAAGGAAAATGGTTGTTCGTTGATCTTGGAGATGCAACGAATAGGGAGACGACTCATGTCGGACTTGAGATTTGTCGGTAATGGATACTCGAGACTGGGTCTGAGTATGTGGGTAGCTCTTTTGATAAGAGTACCAAGAAATCGTTGATAGTTAGAGTGTTCTAGGCGGACTCGAAGCAGGGGTATCTGGGGATGCCCGTTACGTTTGATCCGTTGGACATGATCTAGTTATCCTTAGAGGATAAATGTGCGTTGGATGTACAGTAGTCCGTATGGAGGCAGGGCTTCCACTAGCCTTGGGATTGGTTGGAGCAGTCAAGTAGGTATCGACGTATGTATGGAGGTGGGACTTCCATTAGCCTTGGGATTGGTTGGACCAGTCAAGTAGGTATCGAAGTGTGTATGGCTTTAGCAGGTGATGGATAGGACATGTTTGCTCGATACTATGGTTGCTATGTTTGTTCCTATTTTTGTTCCCTTGAGTAGGCTATCACCTGTAGGATTCTGGTAATAGAGAATATAGAGATGACGGCATACACGGATGCCTGTGCTATCAGACTAGGTGTGATAGCTGATGCATTGAATAGGAGACATGATGGTTTAGATGCTATGTTTCTTAAGTGGAAACAACTGGAGTATATCGTGGGATATGATCTCAGACGTAAGTATGCATTGGATCCAGAAATGTTAGCAAGTTAGACGATCAGACCGACTTTGATTGAGCGGATTGGTTCCAGTCAGAGGGATGATCCTAACCTATTAGAAATCATCTCCAAGTTAGAGATGGGAAACGATGAGGAGATGAACAAGTACGGGCTTGATCAAGAAGGATGGCTTCGAAAGGATGGGAAACTAGTTGTACCCAATGTCAATGGCTTGAGAGATGAAGTGCTTAGAGAATGTCATCACTCAAAACTGACCATACATCTCGGTGGTAACAAGATGTATCGAGACATGAACAAGACTTACTACTGGGAAGGGATGAAGAGAGACGTTTGGAGGTTTATATCCAAGTGCATAAATTACCAGTTAGTTAAAGCCGAGCAAAAGAAGACAAGTGGTTTGTTATAACCATTAGAGATTCCAGAATGGAAATGGGAGCAAGTATCAATGGATTTCATTCATGGGTTACCAAGGACTAGATAGAGCCACGATAGTATTTGGGTGATTGTAGACAGATTGACCAAGAGTGCAAGGTTCATACCGATCAAATCGAATAGAACAACAACTAAGTTAGCAGAACTGTATATGAAGTGGGTAGTGAGATTTCATGGAGTACCTAAAAGCATTGTGAGTGGCTGAGACCCGTTGTTTACTAGTGGGTTTTGGAAGAGCATACAAGAGGCTCTAGGGTCAGAATTATATCTCAGTACTGCGTATCATCCTCAAATTGATGGTCAAACAGAGAGGGTGAACCATATATTAGAAGATCTCTTAAGGGCTTGCATATTGGATTTTGGTGGATCATGGGATGACCATTTGCATCTAGTTAGTTTGCATATAATAATAGTTATCAATCCAGTATTGGAGTGGCTCCATTTGAAGCTTTGTACGAAAGACCGTGCAACTCACCATTATGTTAGTTGGGAACCAGTGAGAGTTTGTGCTTGGAATAGGGGTAATAAGAGAAACTTCACATAAGAACAAGGTTGTTCAACAACGAGTGAAGATTTCTCAAGATAGACAGAAGAGTTATGCCGAAAAAAGACGAAGGGATATTGAATTCTTCGTTAACGACTTGGTATTTATCAAGATCTCTCTGCTAAAGAGCGTGATTCGATCTGGTAGAAAAGGTAAGTTGGCACCAAGATTTGTTGGTCTATTTCCAGTTCTCGAACAAGTTGGGAATTTGGCACATAAAGTTGAATTACCAGAGAAGATGGTAGGAGTTCATAACATACTTCATGTTTCCCAGTTAAGGAAATTCAAGCACGACCCCGACATGACTATTTCACGTGATCAGTTAGATGATATCAAAGTAGAACCCGAGGCAGTTGGGAACCGCAAGCTGATTCGTATTATCGAGCACGATACGAAGAAACTTCGAAGGAAAGCAGTGAAATTAGTCAATCAGTGGGGCGAGAATGAGAATGACTATACTTGGGAGACAGAGGAGAGCATTAGGAAGACGTATCCAAAACTCTTTGCTTGGCAAGGTTTTCATTGCGATTTAGTCTTTCCGCATGCTAGGATAGATTTGTTCTGTTTGTTTTGCATGTTTGATGTTTGTAAATGGCTGATAGGCATGCAGGATCCTTTGTTTGTTTCTTAATTAAGGAATTTCGGGGGCGAAATTTCTTAAAGGGGAAAGAATGTAACGACCCGCATTCTACGCATCGGAGGATCGTAGGATATTTATTTCTTTTTCGTATGAAGTCGTATGGTCGTGTAACTTTGGGAGACGACTATTGGGGTAATTTCCCATGTTCATGATTTTTGCCGATTTTTATATGAACTTTTTGCCCCTAGCTGATCTTGTTTCGGCCATAACTTTTGATTAGTAAGGAATTTTTACTTGAAGGAACTTCCATTAGGTCCGAATGATGGTTTACCTTTCCGTAGAGTGGTCACAATAGCCAAACGGACTTACCATTTGAGAGATATGGCTGAAACAAGGTTTAGAAGGTGAAAAACAGCTTAACCGGGCCGAATTAGGGTGATTAGCAAGAGGGCCCATAACCCATTTCGGGATTAGGGTTATGGGGAGGCTGGGAACAGTTAGGAAACAAATTTTATTTCATTTTCAGCCGCCTAAAACATTTCTCTAATCCTGGCCATGACCTCCACCTTCTAATTTCATCCCAAATCGCTCCTAATCGCTTTCTAATTGAAGATTAAGCCAAGCTATGTCAAATCTAGGGGAAATAACACCAAATCAGAGTTGGAGCTACTGTGTTGCATTAGAATTCGACCCAAAACAGATAATATTTCAGATCTATGATTTATTTGTGGCTAAGATGAGTGATTTGCATAGTTTTTCACTAATTACGGCTAATTAGGGGTGATTAGTGATAATTAGTGAAACTATAACTCAGAAAAATCTGGAAAAATTTGTAAAATTCTAAAATATTATTTTAGGGCTCTGATAAAAATTTGGGTTAGTTTAGTTAAGTTTTGCTAATCCTATTATTAGTTATGGTTAAACATGATTAAGGGGAAAACATGGGTTCTTGGGTATGTTTGACCCATATTGACATGTTAAATTGTTGTTTTGATGTTTATTGTTGATTCTTTATGTTGCTATGACTGTATGGTATGCTTTGTGATTGATTAGAAAAGCTAGAATGGTCAAAAATGCCGTCGTATGGCGTAAAACAGTCGCTGGAAAAGTTGCAGGAAATGTGCAGGGTTTCGGATCGGATCAGACTATAGGGCTCGGATTGGATAAGAGAACCGGGTAAAGACATTCGAACCAGACCGGAACTATGCCTAAGAGACTTGGCAAGAAGGAAGGCCATTCGTTTAGAGTTGGAGTTGGGTCGAAGATCGGATAGAGTCTTAATGGAACATGGGATCGGATCAGAATGAGCAAGCTGGAGCAAGTTGGACGAATGGAACCAAGGGGCAAAGCACCGAACCGAACCAGACTAAGACCAGGAGTGCCGAACTGAACCGATGTGACGTGGAGGACCTCATATATCGAACCGAACCAGATTGATGGTCAGGAACTGGAGCAAGTCGAACCGAACCAGGGAAGGACAACCGAATCGAACCGCATATGGAGGCCGAACCGAACTGGATTGGAGCTGCGATTACGCAACGACTCTTTTGAAGACCAACTCCAATTCGACCAAAAACCGAGATGTAAAGGTATTCCAACTGGGAAGTAGAACTCGAGATCCAGATGGGAACCAACGAATTAACTTCATGAGTTGGACTTTGTTGTGGGACGTGTGCAAAGCGGTTATCGATATCCATAACTTTAGTTCACCACAGAGAGACGGATTAGTGGTTATGGATCAGTGCAGTGGGGCCTTCATGACTCCATGAGGCAGAGTTATCGTAGCAAAGAATTGGGTGGTCAAAGTGGTGGTTATTGTATGCTTTACGCACTTAGTGAGAGATGTGAAGATGGTTGCTATGCTTGATTGTTTGATATCACTATGACATGCACACCCCTTCCCCGAATCTTTACACCATATGTTAGTGTCACCTTAGATTATTGTACATCCTGTTGAGCTAACTCTTTGCTTGCAGGTCCAGGTTCAGGTATGATTGGATTATACCTGCCACCAGACTTTTGTCTGACCCAGAGTTTTATGTCTCTTCTTATTACTCTGGTTTCTCCTAAACGAGAAGACTAGAGACAGGTTAGGTGGTAATACACGAGTAGCTGTCTGGAGACGAGTAGAAGGCTTCTATGTATGATATACACATATACTCCCGGTGTTGTAGCTGGTCATTGCTTAGGCATTAGTAGTGTACCTGTAACACCCCGTATTTTTATAACATGTTAAAACCATAAATCAAGCCAGAATTAATTGTTAAAACAAGAATCAAGGGAAACAGGTTACGTCATTGCGTTCGTCTCGAAATTTTGCTTGGAAACGAGTCTGAGTTTTTGAGAAACGGAGTCCGTATGAGGGAGATATGACCCTTCGAAGTTTCAAGAATTTTCAGAATAGAAAAAAAGCTCGAATTCGAAATTCGAATTCAAACCCCAACGCAGACTGGGCGGGAATTTTCTCGCCCAGAACCAGGTCGACCTGGGGGTAGACACTATGGTCGACCTCCCAGGGACCAGGTCGACCCTATGGTTGACCTGGGGGTCGACCTGGTGCTGAACCCAGTTTTGAGCCTGGGTTCATTCTGATGTATCCGGTCTCGTTTTCTGTCTAGATTCATCAGCCTAATCCTATATAAACAGCCTCCTAGCCCCATTCTCTTTACACCATTTCATTCTCTCCTTATGCTGCCTCTGGGATAATTGAAATAAATAAATTAAAATAAAACACAAAGACTATTTCTTGAAGACTACGGCTAGGAATTGCAAATTGGAGATTCAAATCAAGTTAGAGCTTTAAGAAAAGAATCAAAGGCTAATTCAACGGTTGCGAGTAACGTCATGCAAATCATAGCAAATCACCAACACTATTTGATTATCCTTTTCTGAAACTGATCAATGTAAGTCAGTTACTTTTTAGATTTGAACGTCTAGATCTATTTGTGGCATGTAATTAATGGATATAAGAATATGCCTGATCCTCTCATTTGAATCTGTGCTTGTACATGCCTTTGGATCTAATTAAGAACTATTGTGATTAATTACCGATGAGACTGTGCCTATGCCTATGACGTTGAAACTATTGTTAATAGCCTAAGACTATGACTGCGAACATAAGACTATGCCTATGCCTATGACTGTGAACATAAGACTATGCCTATGCCTATGACTGTGAACATAAGACTATTGCCTATGACTATGATAAGGACAACTGTGGCTACTCACCTATGACTCATGACTATGAGATCATTGCATATGATTATGAACATAAGACTATTGTCTATGACTATGACTTTGAAATTATTACAGTTAATTGCCTGTGACTACTTAGGGTAATTGTCTAGGACTATTTTGGTTAATTATCCATGACTATTGTGGTTAATCGCCTATGATTCATAACTATGAGATTTCTACCTATGACCATGACTATGACTATTGTGGTTAATTACCTAAGACTATTATGGTTAATCGTTTATGCCTATAACACTATAGTTACAAACCATGTTGTACACCGAACTGGCATTTTGTTGGATCTCATACCTAGGGTGTGACTTGCTTAGTTTATTCCTATTCGCTATTATGTACACCAAAACCATTGGATCCATTATCCTTGTATTTGGCTCGCTTTTGCATGCCTATTCTTTATGTCAATTCTCATGTTTATCCTCTATTCCCTTTTTAGTTTCATTTCATGAGTATTTAGAAAACTTGTGAAATCATGGTATACGTACGTTATGAATGCGGGGTTATTTGGGTATAACATGAAATCTATATTATTTGGCATAATTTAGAGAATGTATTATAACATGATTATTAGATGCAAATTAGGGTAATTTGACGCGAATTATAGAAGATGTAATTTGATATATTGAATCTAGTATTGGCAAGTGAACTAAGCTTTAGGCATAAATTGTAAACTAGAATATTAAATCTAGTTTTGACATGAACTGTAAATGGGAAATACTAGATCTAAATTGGCATAAAACTGCAGGTAAATCAAGATTTGGGCCTAGAATATAGGTATGTTAGTGGGCATGACAAATGAATATGATATAGGCCAAATTTATTTAAAAGAGTCGTTATCAATTTACATATAGACAAAAAGGATAAATATGTAAATATAGGAAAGATGAATATGCCTTACCCGAGGTTAGATTGAGTTACGGTATAAGACTGCCCGGAACCGCCCGGCAAATCCAGCAACCGTAACAATACCTATCTAATGTGGGTGGTTAGAGCATTGAGCCCAAAAGGACCCGAGGTTAGACTGAGTTGTGGTGTAAATCTACACGGGACCGACCGGCACATCCAGTGACCGCAACAATATCTGACTAATGTGAGTGGTTGGTGCTTTAAATGAATAATTTAAAGCTAAGAAACAGTTAAGCTAGAATGAGAGGGCTAAGTCCATAGGAACATTTAACCAACTTAACATGTTGACAAGACAAGACTTGTAGGGGTTAAATAACCGTTATAACATGTTGGCTAGACAAGTGGGTGAGGTTAAGAAAGGGTTTAACCGTTATAACATGTTAACTAGACTAGAAGGTGGGGTTAAGTAAAATACACTTAGCCAATTTAACATGTTAACTAGACTAGAAGGTGGAGTTAAGTAAACTTAGAACACTTAGCCGTCATAGTGTGACAAATGAACAACGTTAATTTAAAACATGAAGGGACAATATTTAACCATTAGAACATGTGAATTAAACAGATGTTAGGGTTAAGTTAACTAAGGGAACACTTAACCAATTCAAGATGAAGGGGTGGGGTTAAGTAATAAGAAATACTTAACCAACATAACATGATTTGTGGTGGGGTTAAGTCAACATGAACTACTGATAACACTAAACTAGTTTAACATGAAAAATGAATGGGTTGAGTTAACTTGAATTGACTAATGACACTTAACCAATCCAACTTGATGAGAAAGGGAACTAAGTAGTAAACCTTAGTTAAGAGGACTAAGTTGTAAACCTTAGTTAAGAAAACGACGGTTCAGGAAACTAAGTGGTAAACCTTAGTTAAGGGAACTAAGTAGTAAACCTTAGTAGAACACGAGAAGGAGCAAACTTCCATCTGATCTTAAAGAAGGCTCCAACAAACTGGGTTACGAAGCACACAAATTCGAGGGGACATGAGGGTACTCTTGGTATCCCTCTGTGAGGCTGCAGATGATCCGCCTGGGCTCACAGAGGTTAAGGTTTGCGTTAGAAGAACCAAGGGTATGCCTTGGTTGCAATATAAGGCAACCTAAAGACTAGGATGGACCAACGTGATTCGGCGAGACCAGTAGCCCTGTGATAGCAACTCGTCGTCTACCTACCATCTTGAGTCAGTCGAGATACGTACAGCGAAAAGGCGTAGAACTCCAAAAGACCATATACTTGCTATCTAGTTATGGGTGCGGATGGCCATAGGTTGGTGGGTCATTGAGGGCCTGCGTATGGTTCTCATTTTTCAAGGTGTGCCTTTCATTAGTTGAGGGAGGGGTCAAGTGGGACTATAGCCACTGGAAAAACAGACCTTAGCATCTGCATCGGCTGATATCTGAAAGCTCCCTACCGAGTTCCGTGTTTCTTGGTTTGCCCTGCCACGAGACTCGGGTCGCACATATAGAGGACATGTGCATCTAGACATCGATAACGGTCCACGGCACATATGTGGGGAAAGTCTAGGAACATATACCACTCTGGGTAGTGTGTCCTAGATTAGGGGCGTCGTTCGATAGGTAGCATAATCCCTAGTTGGACCTAGGTTGCGAAAACCCTAAAATCCGAGAAACATTCAATAGGTAGCATAAACCCCAGTAGCCCTGGGTAGCGTAAACCCTGGTTGGATATAGAATGTGCTTGATATGGAACCCTAGATTAGATCTAGGTAGTAAATAATAGATGTACACATGAAACAACCACAATTACGGGGGTTGGGATCACGTATCTGTTCTTATCAGTTTATACAGATTACTAGTTAGGTGGTGCAGGGGTATAGAAATTAGAATAACAAGGTAGTGGCGAAGCAGAAAAAGTATAGAAGTGCATCCAGTTTATCTTACCTTAACATATCTTATGCTAACCTTATGATTCCCGTCATCATGGTGTAGTCTTGTATTCAGTTAATTCATGCCATGTTTCTTTTTACCTGTTCACATGCTGAAAGTTACTGAACTTACCAGACTTTATGTCTGACTCTGTTTTCTTTTGCTTTCTTGTCTTCCGTCCCCCCCCCCCCCCGGTTCGCAGGGAGGGAATATTACTACTTCGCCCAGTTTTCTTTCCAAGCTGAAGATTAGTCGAAGTTTTGCTTGGATTCTCTTTTCCATTGCTATGGCTGGCTCACGCTACATTGGGGAATATAAATGTTATTTTATGCTTCTTTATTTTGTAAGACAGATATTCTGGTATTGGAAAATAATTGTTGTACAAACTATTTGATCAATAAAGTAAAGTTCTATTTTCTGCTGTTTTAATTTTGTCTGTCTTGTAATTTATCTGTATCTTTTACCTATAACTCTCCACCGAAGTAAAGGCATTCCCTTTGTGAGTGACCTTAATGGATGTGGGGTGTTACACGTGGTATCAGAGCTGAAGGTTACCAGATCAGATAAAAGATTTGAAAAAAAAAAAATATTTTCAAAACGGTTTTTGAAGAAGCATTTTTCAAAAGAAAATTTTTGTTTTAAAGGCATATTCCCCAAAAGCCATACGCACTATCTTATGACCCTCTGTTTGAATTCTTGTCCCCTTCTTTCTTGAGTCTTCGGGGCTCCTGGCTTTCTGGGAGGTAACCTCATCGCGGCACGGTTCCATAGGCTTGATAAGACTACGATACCTATCGAAGGGCAAAGTAGTGCCCGACTCCCATCTATAGCCATAATAGTTTCACCTGCAGCTAGTCTTCTTTCAAGCTTTGAAGGGTTTTCCGTGCGATGGAGGCAGCTTTTGAGAAACTTGTCAATATGATTACACAGGGATGGTGAAGATGAGGATGAGGGAGTTTAGTTAGGGAGCTCAACGCAAGGATGAGAAATTCATGGATATAAACTCGACTCACGAAGAAAGAAGGAATTATAAAACCTAAGATGAGAGGAAGTATCTTTTCCATGGTATAATGGGCCATATAATTAAGGATAAGGGCAAGGAAGAGGGACAGTATTTTCAGAAAGGAGAGTGCATGCTATCACCACCAGAATATCTGAGAGAGAGAGATAGTAAAAGTCTCTGTTGGAAAAGTTTAGCTTTTCGTTTTGATCAACCCGTTACTACTCTTTTGATCGTAGCGCTTCGCATTTGTTCATATCTACTTCCATAGTTGAGTCTCTGCACCTTAGTACTTGTATAGTAGAAGATCCCATTAGTGTCTCAAATCCATTTGGTGGTTTGTCCCGTTTATCTTTGGTTTGTAAGGATTTGAGAATAACTATAGTAAGTGTTGAGTTTAAGCGTAATGCTTATGTTTTTGGTTCCATGGGCTATGAGTTGATTCTAGGCATGGGTTGGTTGGCTAGTAATTCTGAAAGGAGGGTAGTTAGACTTTTGACTTGCCTTGGGAATACCCTCGAGATTCCGTGTAAAGAATCAGTTAGGCTTAGCTAGCTAGAATCGCTTAATGCATTTATTGACGATTTGCAATCCGTTAGGGTAGTCCATGAGTACGCAGATGTTTATGATTAGGTTGGGAGTTTACCCCTAAAAACGAGGGATAGACTTCCGCATGTATCCAGTTGACAATGAAAAGTCAACTATCCGATCAACAACAGTTTTGGAAATGGTGGTCAAGAAGCTTCGCAATCGTGAAGGTTAATTAGATAAGGTACAGAATAGTGAAGCTCAAGAAGATGCGACTTAGAAGACTGAAGACTAGATACACGCATCATACCCTTTTTCTTAAGGGTGCATCCTTGATCTCTTTTTCTAGGAATTTTATGCGTACTTTCTATCTTTTAAGGTATATCCTCTAGGGCGTATCATTGATCCTTAGGTAGAATCCAATGGATGTAAACATGTATTTGAAACATGTTATGATTGATGGTTGCAAATGGTTGCTCGTGGATGCATATACACACCATAGGCGCTAGAACAACTAAGTCACTTTCATATTACATTAGCATATATGTACTTGCTTAACAGATTTAACTGGATATGTTATCATATGGATATTGCATATGGATGAATGGCTATGCACACATGTAGTATTTACATAATTAGGGATGCTTGCATACATGATTGGACGCATGGCACTGACATAATTCGCATTAAGGAGGTCAACTGAATCAGTAGACCGCCTGATTTTGCATTAGATAAAGACATTTACACACACTATGCATATTAACATGAAAGCATTAGAAATCTTTTTTAAGAACAATGAATGCATGTGATTGAATGGTTGAGTAGATGGGTGATTGGATGGTAGGATGCATTCTTCCTAACTTGAAGATTTCGGGGACGAAATCCTTTTAAGAGGGGGAGAATGTAACACCCTGTATTTTTATAACATGTTAAAACCACAAATCAATGCAGAATTAATTGTTAAAACAAGAATCAAGGGAAACGGGTTGTGCCATTGCTTTCGTCTCGAAATTCTCCTTGGAAACGAGTCCGAGTTTTCGAGAAACGGAGTCCGTATGAGGGAGATATGACCCTTCGAAGCTTCAAGAATTTTTAGAACAGAAAAACAGCTCAAATTCGAATTTGAAATTCGAATTCAAACCCCAGCGCAGACTGGGCGGGAATTTTCCTGCCCAGGACCTGGTTGACCTGGGGGTCGACACTATGGTCGACCTCCCAACGACCAGGTCGACCCTATGGTCGACCTGGGGGTCGACCTGGTGCTGAAACCCAGTTTTGAGCCTGGGTTCATTTTGATGTATCCGGTCTCCTTTTCTGTCTAGATTCGTCCGCCTAATCCTATATAAAATGCCTCCTAGCGCCATTCTCTTTACACCATTTCCTTCTCTCCTTATGCTGCATCTGGGATAATTGAAATAAATAAACTAAAATAAAACACGAAGACTATTTCTTGAAGACTACGACTAGGAATTGCAAATTGGTGATTCAAATTAAGTTAGAGCTTTAAGAAAAGAATCAAAGGCTAATTCAACGGTTGCGAGCAACGTCATGCAAATCATAGCAAATCACCAACGCTATCTGATTATCCTTTTCTGAAACCGATCAATGTAAGTCAGTTACTTGTTAGATTTAAACGTCTAGATCTATTTGTGGCACGTAATTAATGGATATAAGAATATGCCTGATCCTCTCATTTGAATCTGTGCTTGTATATGCCTTTGGATCTAATTAAGAACTATTGTTATTAATTGCCGATGAGATTGTGCCTATGCCTATGATGTTAAAACTATTGTTAATAGCCTAAGACTATGACTGTGAGCATAAGACTATGCCTATGCCTATGACTGTGAACATAAGACTATGCCTATGCCTATGACTGTGAACATAAGACTATTGCCTATGACTATGACAAGGACAATTGTGGCTAATCACCTATGACTCATGACTATGAGATTATTGCCTATGATTATGAACATAAGACTATTGTCTATGACCATGACTTTGAAATTATTACAGTTAATTGCCTATGACTATTTAGGGTAATTGTCTAGGACTATTTTGGTTAATTATCCATGACTATTGTGGTTAATCGCCTATGATTCATAGCTATGAGATTTCTACCTATGACCATGACTATGACTATTGTGGTTAATTGCCTAAGACTATTATGGTTAATCGTTTATGGCCATAACACTATAATTACAAACCATGTTGTACACCGAACTGGCATTTTGTTGGATCTCATACCTAGGGTGTGACTTGCTTAGTTTATTCCTATTCGCTATTATGTACACCAAAACCATTGGATCCATTATCCTTGTATTTGTCTCGATTTTGCATGCCTATTCTTTATGTCAATTCTCATGTTTATCCTCTATTCCCTTTTTAGTTTCATTTCATGAGTATTTAGAAAACTTGTGAAATCATGGTATACGTACGTTATGAATGCGGGGTTATTTGGGTATAACATGAAATCTATATTATTTAGCATAATTTAGAGCACGTATTATAACATGACTATTAGATGCAAATTGGGGTAATTTGACGCAAATTATATAAGATGTAATTTGATATATTGAATCTAGTATTGGTAAGTGTACTAAGTATTAGGCATAAATTGTAAACTAGAATATTAAATCTAGTTTTGACATGAACTGTAGATGGGAAATACTAGATCTAAATTGGTATAAAACTATAGGTAAATCAAGATTTGGGCCTAGAATATAGGTATGTTAGTGGGCATGACAAATGAATATGATATAGGCCAAATTTATTTAAAAGAGTCGTTATCAATTTACATATAGACAAAAAGGATAAATATGTAAATCTAGGAAAGATGAATATGCCTTACCCGAGGTTAGATTGAGTTACGGTATAAGACTGCCCGGAACCGCCCGGCAAATCCAGCAACCGTAACAATACCTATCTAATGTGGGTGGTTAGAGCATTGAGCCCAAAAGGACCCGAGGTTAGACTGAGTTGTGGTGTAAATCTGCACGGAACCGACCGACACATCCAGTGACCGCAACAATATCTGACTAATGTGAGTGGTTGGTGCTTTAAATGAATAATTTAAAGCTAAGAAACAGTTAAGCTAGAATGAGAGGGCTAAGTCCATAGGAACATTTAACCAACTTAACATGTTAACAAGACAAGACTTGTAGGGGTTAAATAACCGTTATAACATGTTGGCTAGACAAGTGGGTGAGGTTAAGAAAAGGTTTAACCGTTATAACATGTTAACTAGACTAGAAGGTGGGGTTAAGTAAAATACACTTAGCCAATTTATAATGTTAACTAGACTAGAAGGTGGAGTTAAGTAAACTTAGAACACTTAGCCATCATAGTGTGACCAATGAACAAGGTTAAGTTAAAACGTGAATGGACAATACTTAACCATTAGAACATGTGAATTAAACAGATGTTAGGGTTAAGTTAACTAAGGGAACACTTAACCAATACAAGATGAAGGGGTGGGGTTAAGTAATAAGAAATACTTAACCAACATAACTTGATTTGTGGTGGGGTTAAGTCAACATGAACTACTGATAACACTTAACCAGTTTAACATGAAAAATGAATGGGTTGAGTTAACTTGAATTGACTAATGACACTTAACTAATCCAACTTGACGAGAAAGAAAACTAAGTAGTAAAACTTAGTTAAGAGGACTAAGTTGTAAACCTTAGTTAAGAAAACGACGGTTCAGGAAACTAAGTGGTAAACCTTAGTTAAGGGAACTAAGTAGTAAACCTTAGTAGAACACGAGAAGGAGCGAACATCCATCTGATCATAAAGAAGTCTCCAACAAACTGGTTTACGAAGCACTCGGCTTCGAGGGGACATGAGGGTACTCTTGGTATCCCTCTGTGAGGCTGTAGATGATCCGCCTGGGCTCACAAAGGTTAAGGTCTGCGTTAGAAGAACCAGGGGTATGCCTTGGTTCCAATATAAGGCAACCTAAAGACTAGGATGGACCAGCGTGATTCGGCGAGACCAGTAGCCCAGTGATAGCAACCCGTCGTCTACCTACCATCTTGAGTCAGTCGAGATACGTACAACGGAAAGGCGGAGAACTCCAAAAGACCATATACTTGCTATCTAGTTATGGGTGCAGATGACCATAGGTTAGTGGGGGCATAGAGGGCTTGCGTATAGTTCTCATTTTTCAAGGTGTGCCTTTCATTAGTTGAGCGAGGGGTCAAGTGGGACCACAACCACTGGAAAAACAGACCTTAGCATCTGCATCGGCATTTATCTGAAAACTCCAAACCGAGTTCCGTGTTTCTTGATTTGCCCTGCCACGAGACTCGGGTCGCACATATACAGGACATGTGCATCTAGACAGCGATAACGGTCCACAACACATACGTGGGGAAAATCTTGGAACATATACCACTCTGGGTAGTGTGTCCTAGATTAGGGTCGTCGTTCGATAGGTAGCATAATCCCTATTTGGACCTAGGTCGCGAAGACCCTAAAATCCGAGAAACGTTCAATAGGTAGCATAAACCCCAGTAGCCCTGGGTAGCGTAAACCCTGGTTGGATCTAGAATGTGCTTGATATAGAACCCTAGATTAGATCTAGGTAGTAAATAATAGATGTACACCTGAAACAACCACAATTGCGGGGGTTGGGATCACGTATCTGTTCTTATCAGTTTATACAGATTACTAGTTAGGTGGTGCAGGGGTATAGAAATTAGAATAACAAGGTAGTGGCGAAGCAGAAAAAGTATAGAAGTGCATCCAGTTTATCTTACCATAACATATCTTATGCTAACCTTATGATTCCCGTCATCATGTTGTAGTCTTGTATTCAGTTAATTCATGCCATGTTGCTTTTTACCTGTTCACATGCTGAAAGTTACTGAACTTACCAGACTTTATGTCTGACTCTGTTTTCTTTTGCTTTCTTGTCTTCCGTCCCCCCCCCCCCGGTTCGTAGGGAGGGAATATTACTACTTAGCCCAGTTTTCTTTCCAAGCTGAAGATTAGTTGAAGTTTTGCTTGGATTCTCTTTTCCATTGTTATGGCCGGCTCATGCTACATTGGGGAATATAAATGTTATTTTATGCTTCTTTATTTTGTAAGACAAATATTCTGGTATTGGAAAATAATTGTTGTACAAACTATTTGATCAATAAAGTAAAGTTCTATTTTCCGCTGTTTTTAATTTTGTTAGTCTTGTAATTTATTTGTATCTTTTAGCTATAACTCTCCACCGAAGTTAAGGCATTCCCTTTGTGAGTGACCTTAACGGATGTGGGGTGTTACAGTACCTTTCCTTTTTCTTTGCTTTAGAGATAGTATGTTGAAGTTGTAATAAGTTGTACTTTGAATTTCCGCTGCTATGATGATTATGGTTTAGTTTTCAACTTATGCACTGTCTCGCCTGTTTTATGTCAAATATATTATTATTATATTTCATTCCATATGCTGTGAGACATTCTACAGGTTCCTTGTTAGTTCATAGTTCAAATTCCTTACGTTTCCTTTCTTTGACGTCGGTCCCGTGCTGGTTGGACATCGATACAGCGCGTTTCTTTGGAAATGTCAGCTGGTGCAAGGCGGGGCATCACATAACCAGTATCCAAAGCTATCATATCTCTTCCACAACCTAACCCTCGGGTGTGTTATGAGCAGGGTTTCAGAACACAAAGTTCTGATGATTGGAAAATTATACATTCTGAAATAACTTTATATATACCGTTTAGTTATGTTTTCTTATTTGTTAGGTTGTTTGGGTTAACAGTACTCAAGGCTCTCTGCTCAAGTTGTACTCATCAACTTCCGAGTAGATTAACCTAATATAGTAAATATATGTAGCTGCCCCCAACATATCAAGGTACTCCCTATAGTACCATCCTCACACGATCTCCGCCATCATGCCACTAAAGCGTATTCACCACCATCCTACGTCGAATGATGTATAGAAATTCAAGTCATCACGCCATGTAATCGCACAGGATCATCATCGCTATGCCACGCAGGTATACATATCGTCTATCCGTACTCCTTGATCGAATCAAGTCTCAACATAGAGTAATGTCCTCTTGTCTACGATACACCACTCAATGCGTGTATCTAGATCCATACATGAACGTACTGCCTACTGTACACCAAGTCCCGTAATAGGGCTGCAATTAAATGCATGGAACTCGGTCGAGATCCTTCCATATCTGCAGAGGTCTTCCCTAAAGGACTACAATACAGATACATAGAATATGGTCTGCATTTTCACGATGGCTATGGTCCCACCTGACCCCTCCCTCAACTAGTGAAAGACTACATCAAGAGCTAAGTGACGTGCACCTAGCAAACAATCTATCTTCCAATTTGGCATGTCTTGCAACCAACATCTCGATAGTGAAGATCGATGGTCTCTTGATATAGCTTTAGTCTTTCCGCATTCCACTAACCGCCAATGACAATTACCCGACGATTACTATCATGTATTGGTCCTGACCCAGCCTCTTCCCGAGGCAATTGCCGAATCATCCAAAGACATCCGCCATAGCCTTCTGACTGCCAAGCTACAATTGCAGTCAAGGTATACCCCTGTTGGGTTCTTCACCTTCGTGCATGCGGACTGGTCCAAGCGCATTGCCCTAATGGGTTATTAGATCCTACATCTAGTCTTTTAATCAAGATATTCTCGTATCTCATCATGTTGCTAATTAACCTGATTATTCCCATTTTCACTGTTATCTCAAGTTACTAGATTCATTAGCACACAATTGGCTGCTTACTTCCTTTATTCAGCCCTATGCCGCCGGAGAGGCTTCCGCTTATTATTGATTTCCTTTGTTAGACTTCATATTTCCCACTTATAAGTCTACTACTAATAAGCTTACTTCGTTCTTCCTTATTTAATCATAACCTCATTATCACAACCTTTTGTTGTTATCTACTTATTAACTTAGTTATCTTTAACTAAGGTTTATAAATAAGTTTCGTTTTCATTTACTACAACTCATGTTATAATTTCCACTTGTCCCTAGGACATGCCTACCTATTATATTACATTCTCATCCACACAATCAATCATAATAGTTTACATTCTTTGTTCATCACAATTCTTTAACTATTGTAATCTTTCTTTAATTACCATCATGTATATTCCCAACATTTTTAGTAAAACATTTCACGCACCTCATTAGTTTTATTTACAAAAAGATATAATAATCTATTTTCACAACGCACACCGACTTAAATACGTAGTTGCAAGCTATTTCTTTTATTTTCAACGTGGATTTTCTTTCATCTATGTTCTCAGAAACTCATCACTACGGAAATATATCATTTTCCCCCAAATCCAACTATCTCAGTCCACCACATATCTTCCCTTCCTATTTTCTAAGTTAGACATCGAATTCCTGTCACATATGTTATTTACAATTACTGTATTTCCTCTTTAACTATTTAAGGACATATTTAAGCTAATTGAATGTTCTGCCATTTCAATATTACAGCAAATTCCCAATTCAAATAGAGGGCTTAATGGAATTAGGGCTTTATACAACGGTAATGTTCTCAATGTGTTCGCACAGATTTAAAGTCAATTTCCTCAAATTCCAATTATCCAACATGTTTAAAAATTATGGGGAATGTGAACAATAGATATATCATTACCAAAAGGTATAATTTAAATCCACTCACCTGACATCTTTCCAATCCTCGAATCTGATTCAGATCGATTATTCCCTGGTGGTATATCATAAACTCTAGGGCATTACTCTGTGGTGGAATCTGATTCTGTAACAACCCACATCCGTTAGTGTCACTCACAAAGGGAATGCACTAAGTTATATGAAGTATTATAGGTAAAAGATGCAGATAAATTAAAACACAGATAAATAAAGCAGCAGAAAAGTGAATAAAACTTTATTTCATTTATAAACAGCTTGTACAAAGATTGTTTTCCAACAACAAAGTATCTATCTTGTTTAACAAAATAAAGAAGCATAAATATACAATGATATTCCCCAAATAAAATATTAGCCAGCCATAGCGGTGGAAAAGAGAGTCCAAAGCAGCACATCAAAGAGTCTTCAAGCTTGGAAAGGGTAACAGGTCCATACAAATCTGAGCTATTCCCTCCCTGACTACCTGGGGGGGAACGGAAGAAAAGAAGACGAAAGAAAACGTAGAGTCAGACATAAAGCCTGGTAAGTCTAGTGGTGCTTCGGTATATGAATAAGGAAAAGGACATGACAGGCATAAACTGAAAAATGGGACAGTACCAGAATAACAGACTAATATAAACCAAAGCAAGATAGTTTAAACCGAATATACTATCACACACCATTCTATATCTCTGCGCCACCTAACTAGTATCCCAACTAGTAATCTGTATAAAGATGATAATGTGATCCCAATCCCTGTAATTGCGGTTGCCTTTAGGTGTACATCTATTATTTATTACCTAGATCAAATCTAGGGTTTTCTTATCGAGTGCTTCCTAGATTCAACTAGGGTTTATGCGACTTATCTAATACTTCTCGGATTCAGGATTTATGCCACCTAGGTCCAACTAGGGATTATGCTACCTGTCGAATGATGCCCCTAGTCTAGAACACACTACCTAGAGTGGTATATGTTCCTAGACTTTCCCCACGTATATGTCGCGAATCATTTTTCGCTGTCTAGATGCACATGTCCTGAAATGTGCGACCCGAGTCCCATGGCAGGGCTATTCTAGAAACACGGAACTCGGTCGGGAGCTTTCTGATATCTGCCGATGCAGATGCTAAGGTCTGTTTTTCCAGTGGCTATGGTCCCACCTAACCCCTCCCTCAACTAATGAAAGGCAATCCAAGAAAATCAAGCACGAGAACTATACTCCTGCCACCTATGCCCCCACTTTCCTATTGGCCAGCCTCACCCATAACTAGATAGCAAGTATATGGTCTGTTGGGAGTTCTCTGCCTTTCCGCATGCGTATCTCGACTGACTCAAGATGGTAGGTAGACGACGGGTCGCTATCACAGGGCCATTTGTCCCGCCGAATCACGCTGGTCCATCCTAGTCTTTAGGTTGCCTTATATTGCAATCAAGGCATACCCTTGGTTCTTCTAACGCAGACCTTAACCTCTGTGAACCCAGGAGGATCATCTGCATTCTCACAGAGGGATACCAAGAGTACCCTCACGTCCCCTCGAAGCCTCGGGCTTCGTAACCCAATTCGTTGGAGCCTTCTTTAAGATCAGATGGACGTTCACACCTCCTCGTGTTATACTAAGGATTACTACTTAGTTTTCCTAACTAAGGTTTACCACTTAGTTTCCTGAATCATCGTTTTCCTAACTAAGGTTTACTACTTAGCCCCTTTCAACTAAGTTTTACTACTTAGTTCTTTTTCTCGTCAAGTTGGATTGGTTAAGTGTCATTAGTCGATACAAGTTAACTTAACCCATTTATTTGTCATGTTAAACTGGTTAAGTGTTATCAGTAATTCACGTTGACTTAACCTTATCACAAACCAAGTTATATTGGTTAAGTATTTCTTATTACTTAACCCCACCCATTCACCTTGTATTGGTTAAGTGTCCCTTTTAACCTAACCTTTCCCATCTGTTTTAACTAGCATGTTATAACGGTTAAGTGTTCCCTTAGTTAACTTAACCCTAACATCTGTTTAATTAACATGTTCTAATGGTTAAGTATTGTCCCTTCATGTTTCAACTTAACCCTGTTCAATTTATCACGCTATGATGGTTAAGTGTTCTAAGTTTACTTAACTCCACCCTCTAGTTCAGCTAACATATTAAATTGGCTAAGTGTATTTACTTAACCTTGCCCACTTATCTAGCTAACGTGTTATAATGGTTAAGTATTCTAAATTTACTTAACCTCACCTACTTATCTAATTATCAGGTTATAACAGTTAAGTGTCCTGATTTTACTTAACCTCACCCTCTAGTCTAGTTAATATGTTAAATTGGTTAAGTATATTAACTTTACTTAACCTCACCTTCTAGTCTAGTTAACATGTTAAATTGGCTAAGTGTTTTCTTAGTTACTTAGCCCCTACAAGTCTTGTCTGGTTAACATGTTAACTTGGTTAAGTGTTCAGATTAACTTAACCCTATCAATCCTAACTTAGCTTTATTTGCCTTATTAAAGCAACAACCACTCACATTAGATAGGTATTGTTGTGGCTGCCTGTATGCCGGTCGGGTTCCGGGCAGTCTTATGCCACAACTCTGTCTAACCTCGGGTCTTTATTGGGCTCAATGCCTCAACCACCCACATTGGATAGGTATTGTTGTGATTACTGGACAGCCAGGAGGGTCCGGGCTGGTTTACATCACAACTCAATCCAACCTCGGGTTAAGCATGCACGTATTTTCTAGATTTACATATTTGTCACTTTTTATTTTTATATGTAAATGTTTATGGCCCAATTATCCAAATTCACTAATTCTGGGTATAAGAATTTATTCCGCTTTAAATGTCACTAGTCATTGGCATGTGTCAAACATGCCAATACATGTATTTTATTCTAAACCCAACGTATGTTTCCACCATTTGTACGTACGCAGCATTATAACATATGTTGGGCTTAACATTTCAGCCCAACTCATAAACATAAAAAGGGGAAGCACAGAATCATGAATTGTTCTAGAATACATAAAAGTGTGTGGCGCATGAACTTGCAACACAGCGTTTTCACTAACATAGATTGTGGGTCATGTGAACTTGCATTCAATAAGGATATAACTAAATTGGTGTCACATGAAATGGCGTACTTTTAGACTTGTTTAAACTTGGTTTTATACACATATAACTAGGCATAATGTCAAACACCAAACTAGCATAAAAATGTCCACTTTTTGACATAACCCAAAGGTGTAAACTAACTTTACATCAAGTAGCCTATTTCAACATGAAACTGGTATAATTTGTGTAACCAAAAGGTACTTGCATAAACCCAATTATCACTTGCAAATAAACATAATAATGTATACAAAGGTTTTGAGTCGTGTAGGCATAAAAGGTTTCAACTTGGAACATGTTTACATGAGTCTCAACTTAGGCCTAAAAAGAATGTATGCTAACCATGTTAACGACATAACATAAAGATGTCAATTCTAGTTTTTACTACAAACTTGCAAGTGATATTTATTTTCATATACAAATGTCAATAGGCTCGCATCAACCAATTTATGCCACAAACACCCAATACAAAATATGACATAATCAACGCAATACACAGAATTTACATCAATATTTTACAATAGTAGAACCCCAATTTCATTTACATTGAATCACATCGCAATTTCTATTCATATACAGAAAACCACTATACTTACAACGGGCGATGAAACTTGTTTTCTGGTTTCTGTTATTCAGAATTTGCAAAGTTTTCCCTTGGAGTAGAAAATGCTACGTAGAAATTAGATTAGACTTTTGTTTCTTCTTGAATTGGCTCGCCTCTCAAGCTTTCCCTCTTGACGGCTATTTCTCAATCCCCTCCCGGCAGCATGACGGCTCTAGGTTTATTTTATTTTTATGTGAATTAGGTTGAGTCTTAGGTCCTTTTTATAGAGTTTCAAATTGATTTGAGCCGTTCGATGAAGCCAAAAGGAATCCAGGCCACACATGTCAAGAGCAACCAATCAAATGCCGACACGTCAGCCCTAGTGACACACTGGGCTTCAGAATTTCGACCAGAACACAGACCAGGCCAGCCAGACCTGACCAGGTCGACAGGGGAGGTCGACCCTATGGTCGACTTGGGTCAACCAAGTCGACCCTATGGGCGACGTGGGTCAACCAGGTCGACCCTATGGTCGGGTGGTCGACCTGGGCCCTGGGCAGGAATTTTCCTGCCCAGCCCGGGTCTGGTCATATTTTTGAATTTTGAATCCGATTTTCGAGCTGTTTGAATTTTAAATAAATTCTTAAACTTTCGCAGGTCATAACTCCTTCGTACGGAGTCCGATTTACGCAAACTCGGACTCTATCTCAAGCAGAATTTCGAGATGAACGCAATGGCGTAACTTTTTTCCCTTAATTCTTAAGTTTTGAATTAAGTATATTTTAATTTATCAATTTACTGTTAATCGAAAAACTCGGGGTGTTACATTCTCCCCTCCTTAAAGGATTTCGTCCCCGAAATCTTCAAGTTAGAAAGAATGTGTCCTACCATCCAATCACCCATCTACTCAACCGTTCAATCACAGGCATTCATTGTCCTTAAAAAGATTTCTAAATGCTTCCATATTTATATGCATAGTGTGTGTATATATCTTTATCTAATGCAAAATCAGGCGGTCTACTGATTCAGTCGACCTCCTTAATGCGAATTATGTCAGTGCCATGCGTCCAATCATGTATGCAAACCTAATGATACATATCATTTCTATATGAGTGCACAACCATTCACTCAAATGCAATGTCCATATGATAACACATTGAGTTCAATCTATAAACAAATACATATATACGAATGCAATATGAAAGTGACTGAGTTGTTCTAGCGCCTATGGTGTGTATATGCATTCACGAGCAACCACTTGCAACCATAAATCATAACATGTTTCAAATACATGTTTCCATCCATTGGCTTCTACCTAAGGATCGATGATACGTCCTAGAGGATATACCTTAAAATCTAGAAAGTATGCATAAAATTCCTAGAAAAAGAGATCAAGGATATACCCTTAAGAAAAAGGGTATGATGCTCGTGTCTAGTCTCCAGTCTTATATGTCGCACATTCTTGAGCTTCACTATACGGTACCTTATCTAATTTAACTTCATGATTGCGAAGCTTCTTCACCTCCATTTCCAAGATAAACAGATGTTAACCTTGATACTAGTGTATATACTAAGATGATTAGAGATCTCTCCTCTACTTAGCTTATCCATCATGTTACAAATCTGAGGGTCTAAAGCTAAAGGTTGCTATGTACTTTTTACCTCTCTTAAGGTCAGTATTTATTCCTACCTAGGGCACCTGCCACAATTATTCATCTCCCACGCAAACCATCCTAGTCGAACTCGACATCCCTCAAGTACAAGCCCCAGAGGCCTAAACCAATATCAGACAAGCACCCAAGGAATACCTCCTCCGAATTTGGACGATCTACGTGAGATGATATAAGAAAAAACAACCAAACAATTGAGCACTTAACCGACTTTAGCTATCCTCGCCAATCTTGCTCCAAAACTATCATTGATCGCATAACTGGCTTTGCATTGTCAACTAAATATATACGGAAGTCTATCTCGCATTTTTAGGGGACAAATCCCTACCCTAACCAAAACATCTGCGTGCTCATGGACTATCCTGAAGGATCGCAAACCGTTGATAGATGTATCAAGTGATTCTAGGTATTTAGGCCTAACTGATCCTTTAGGGTTGCACGGAATCTCGAGGGTATTCCCGAGGCGAATCAAAAGTCTAATTACCCTCCCTTCACCATTACTAGCTAACCCATGCCTAGAATCAACCCATAGCCCATGAAACCCAAAAACAACATTACGCTTAAACCCATTACTTAACTATAGCTATTCTCAAATTCCTACAAACCAAAGATAAATTGGTCGAACCACCAATTGGATTTGAGACACTAGTGTGATCTTTCTACTATACAAGTACAACGGTGCAGAGACTCAACTATGGTAGTGGATATGAACAAATGCAAAGCGCTAAGATCAAAAGAGTACTAATCGAAACGAAAAGTTAAACTTTTCCAATAGAGACTTTTACTGTCCCTCTCCCTCAGGTATCCTGGAGGTGAAAGCATGCATTCGCCCTTCTGCAAATCTTGTCCCTCGTCCTTGCCCTTTTCCTTAATTATACCATGGAAAAGATACCTCCCCTCCTCTTAGGTTTTATAATCCTTTCTTCGTGAGCCGAGTTTATGTCCATAAATTTCTCATCCTTGCGTTGAGCTCCCTAGCCAAACTCCCTTATCCTCACTTTACCATCCCTGTGAACTCATGTTGACAAATTTCTCAAAAGCTGCCTCCATCGCATGGAAAACCATTCAAAAGTTTGAAAGAAAACTAGTCACAGGTGAAACTATGGCTATAGATGGAAGTCGGGCACTACTTTGCCCTTCGATAGGTATCGTAGTCTTATCAAGCCTACGGAACCGTGTCGTGATGAGGTTACCTACTAGAAAGCCAGGAGCCCCAGAGACTCTGGAAAGAAGGAAGCAAGGATTCAAACAGAGGATCAAAAGATAGCGCATATGGCTTTGGGAACATGCCTTTTAAAACAAAACTTTTCTTTTGAAAATGCTTCTTTTAAAACCGTTTGAAAGTATTTTTTGCAAATCTTTTATCTGATCTGACAACCTCGCTCTGTTACCACGTGTAACACCCCACATCCGTTAGTGTCACTCACGAAGGGAATGCACTAAGTTCTGTGAAGTATTATAGGTAAAAGATGCAGATAAATTACAAGATAGATAAATAAAGCAGCGGAAAAGTGAATAAAACTTTATTTCATTTATAACAGCTTGTACAAAGATTGTTTTCCAGTAACAAAGTATCTATCTTGTTTAACAAAATAAAGAAGCATAAATATATAGTGATATTCCCCAAATAAAACATTAGCCATCCATAGCGGTGGAAAAGAGAGTCCAAAGCAGCACATCAAAGAGTCTTCTAGATTGGAAAAAGTAATAGGTCCATACAAATCTGAGCTATTCCCTCCCTGACTACCTGGGGGGGAACGGAAGAAAAGAAGACGAAAGAAAAATAGAGTCAGACATAAAGCCTGGTAAGTCTAGTGGTGCTTCGGTATATGAATAAGGAAAAGGATATGACAGGAATAAACTGAAAAATGGGACAGTACCGGAATAACAGACTAATATAAACCAAAGCAAGACAGTTTAAACCGAATATACTATCACACACCAATCTATATATCTGCACCACCTAACTAGTATCCCAACTAGTAATCTGTATAAAGATGATAACGTGATCCCAATCCCTGTAATTGCGGTTGCCTTTAGGTGTATATCTATTATTTATTACCTAGATCTAATCTAGGGTTATCTTATCGAGCGCTTCCTAGATTCAACTAGGGTTTATGCGACTTATCTAATACTTCTCGGATTCAGGATTTATGCCACCTAGGTCCAACTAGGGATTATGCTACCTGTCGAACGATGCCCCTAGTCTAGGACACACTACCTAGAGTGGTATATGTTCCTAGACTTCCCCACGTATGTGTCGCGAATCGTTTTTCGCTGTCTAGATGCACATGTCCTGAAATGTGCGACCCGAGTCCCGTGGTAGGGCTATTCTAGAAACACGGAACTCGGTCGGGAGCTTTCAGATATCTGCCGATGCAGATGCTAAGGTCTATTTTTCCAGTGGCTATGGTCCCACCTGACCCCTTCCTCAACTAATGAAAGGCAACCCAAGAAAATCAAGCACGAGAACTATACTCCTGCCACCTATGCCCCACTTTCCTATTGGCCAGCCTCACCCATAACTAGATAGCAAGTATATGGTCTATTGGGAGTTCTCTGCCTTTCTGCATGCATATCTCGACTGACTCAAGATGGTAGTTAGACGACGGGTCGCTATCACAGGGCCATTTGTCCCGCCGAATCACGCTGGTCCATCCTAGTCTTTAGGTTGCCTTATATTGCAACCAAGGCATACCCTTGGTTCTTCTAACGCAGACCTTAACCTCTATGAGCCAAGGCGGATCATCTGCATTCTCACAGAGGGATACCAAGAGTACCCTCACGTCCCCTCGAAGCCTCGGGCTTCGTAACCCAATTCGTTGGAGCCCTCTTTAAGATCAGATGGACGTTCGCTCCTCCTCGTGTTATACTAAGGATTACTAATTAGTTTTCCTAACTAAGGTTTACCACTTAGTTTCCTGAATCGTCGTTTTCCTAACTAAGGTTTACTACTTAGCCCCTTTCAAATAAGGTTTACTACTTAGTTCTCTTTCTCGACAAATTGGATTGGTTAAGTGTCAATAGTCGATACAAGTTAACTTAACCCATTCATTTGTCATGTTAAACTGGTTAAGTGTTATCATTAATTCACGTTGACTAAACCTTACCACAAACCAAGTTATATTGGTTAAGTATTTCTTATTACTTAACCCTACCCATTCACCTTGTATTGGTTAAGTGTCCCTTTTAACCTAACCTTGCCCATCTGTTTTAACTAACATGTTATAACGGTTAAGTGTTCCCTTAGTTAACTTAACCCTAACATCTGTTTAATTAACATGTTCTAATGGTTAAGTATTGTCCCTTCATGTTTCAACTGAACCCTGTTCAATTTATCACACTATGATGGTTAAGTGTTCTAAGTTTTCTTAACCCCACCCTCTAGTCCAGCTAACATATTAAATTGGCTAAGTGTATTTACTTAACCTTGCCCACTTATCTAGCTAATGTTATATAATGGTTAAGTATTCTAAATTTACTTAACCTCACCCACTTATCTAATTATCAGGTTATAACGGTTAAGTGTCCTGATTTTACTAAACCTTACCCTCTAGTCTAGTTAATATGTTAAATTGGTTAAGTGTATTAACTTTACTTAACCTCACCTTCTAGTCTAGTTAACATGTTAAATTGGCTAAGTGTTTTCTTAGTTACTTAGCCCCTACAAGTCTTGTCTTGTTAACATGTTAAGTTGGTTAAGTGTTCAGATTAACTTAACCCTACCAATCCTAACTTAGCTTTAATTGTCTTGTTAAAGCACCAACCACTCACATTAGACAGGTATTGTTGTGGCTTCCTGTATGTCGATCGGTTCTGGGCAGTCTTACGCCACAACTCAGTCTAACCTCGGGTCTTTATTGGGCTCAATGCCTTAACCACCCACGTTGGATAGGTTTTGTTGTGATTACTGGACAGCCGGGCGGGTCCGGGCAGGTTTACATCACAACTCAATCCAACCTCGGGTTAAGCATGCACGTATTTTCTAGATTTACATATTTGTCACTTTTCATTTTTATATGTAAATGTTTATGGCCCAATTATCCAGATTCACTAATTTTGGGTATAAAAATTTATACCGCTTTAAATGTCACTAGTATTTGGCACGTGTCAAACATGCCAATAGATGTATTTTATTTTAAACCCAACGTTTGTTTCCCCCGTTTGTACGTACGCAGCATTATAACATATGTTGGGCTTAACATTTCAGCCCAACTCATAAACATAAAAAGGGGAAGCATAGAATCATGAATTGTTCTAGAATACATAAAAGTGTGTGGCGCATGAACTTGCAACATAGCGTTTTCACTAACATAGATTGTGGGTCATGTGAACTTGCATTCAATAAGGATATAAATAAATTGGTGTCACATGAAATGGCGTACTTTTAGACTTGTTTGAACATGATTTTATACACATATAACTAGGCATAATGTCAAACACCAAACTAGCATAAAAATGTCCACTTTTTGACATAACCCAAAGGTGTAAACTAACTTTACATCAAGTATCCTATTTCAACATGAAACTAGTATAATTTATGTAACCAAAAGGTACTTGCATAAACCCAATTATCACTTGCAAATAATCATAATAATGTATACAAAGGTTTTGAGTCGTGTAGGCATAAAAGGTTTCAACTTGGAACATGTTTACATGAGTCTCAACTTAGGCCTAAAAAGAATGTATGCTAACCATGTTAACGACATAACATAAAGATGTCAATTCTAGTTTTTATACAAACTTGCAAGTGATATTTATTTTCATATACGAATGTCAATAGGCTCGCATCAACCAATTTATGCCACAAACACACAATACAAAATATGACATAATCAACGCAATACACAGAATTTACATCAATATTTTACAATAGTAAAACCATAATTTCATTTACATCGAATCACATTGCAATTTCTATTCATATTCAGAAACCACTATACTTACAACGGGCGCTGAAACTTGTTTTCTGGTTTCTGTTATTCTGAATTTGCAAAGCTTTCCCTTGGAGTAGAAAATGTTGCGTAGAAATTAGATTAGACTTTTGTTTCTTCTTGAATTGGCTCGCCTCTCAAGCTTTCGCTCTTGACGGCTATTTCTCAATCCCCTCTCGGCAGCATGATGGCTCTAGGTTTATTTTTTTTAATGTGAATTAGGTTGAGTCTTAGGTCCTTTTTATAGAGTTTCAAGTTGATTTGAGCCGTTCGATGAAGCCAGAAGGAATCCAGGCCATACATATCAAGAGTAACCAATCAAATGCCGACACATCAGCCCTAGTGACACACTGGGCTTCAGAATTTCGACCAGAACATAGACCAGGTCAGCCAGACCTGACCAGGTCAACAAGGGAGGTCGACCCTATGGTCGACCTGGGTCAACCAGGTCGACCCTATGGTCGACCTGGGCCCTGGGCAGGAATTTTCCTGCCCAGCCCGGGTCTGGTCCTACTTTTGAATTTTGAATCCGATTTTCGAGCTGTTTGAATTTTAAATAAATTCTTAAACTTCCAGAGGTCATATCTCCTTCGTACGGAGTCCGATTTATGCTAACTCAAACTCTATCTCAAGCAGAATTTCGAGATGAACGCAATGGAATAACCCGTTTCCCTTAATTCTTAAGTTTTGAATTAAGTATATTTTAATTTATCAATTTGCTGTTAACCGAAAAACTCGGGGTGTTATAGATTCGATCGAATGATTCGAAGGTGGCAGTTTGTATGTTTGCATAACATGAAGATGGCGGTTCTATGCGGAACATAGCGTTGTTATATAGGAATACGTACATCGCTCCGGCGTAGGATGAGGGACTGCGTATATTTTTGTGACTTGACGGTGGAGATCGTGCGAGTGGGATATCATGGGGTGTACCTTGATATTGGGGGTAGCTACATATATACTGTATTAGATTATTCTGCTGGGGAGTAGATAGGTACGACGTGAGTGTAAGCCTTGAGTGCTTTTAACCCAAGTAACCTAATAAATAAGAAATTGTAACTGAATGGTATATGTATGGTTATCAAGAATTTGTACTTTAAATCCAGTCACCAGAACTTGTGTTCTGACCCCCTCCTTATAATATACTCGCAGGTTAGATTTGTGGCAGAGATATGATAGCTTTGGACACTAGTTATGCAGTATTATTATCTGGATGAGGCTTTATTTGATCATATTATATTTTATTCCATTCCACTGTGAGATGTTTTCAGAGCTCTGTTATGTTTATTATCACTTCCTTTTCTGCATGATACCAAATAAACCAACATGAATTTTAATAGATTGCAATTTTGAAAAAAAAATCGATCTATCGGAATTCGGGTTGTTACATTTGGTATCAGAGACTAGGTTTAGGATTCATGTATAGATAGTTATTGAATGCATTTGTATTTTTAAAATATAAATATATTATATATATACACACACACCTAGATCCATAGAGGAACCCACTAAATATAAAGAGCAGAATATGGTAAGAGTTAGGATATATGTTTTGTAGACTAAAGGAATGAACATGGAAATCTGAGACCTTTAGGTAATTTGGGTGGGAAGTGTACAATATGCTTTGTATTGGAGAAAGGTGGATCCCATATGTTAGTCTATCAGATTAGTGGGTTTGGCAGTAAAACCTTATAAATTGGAAAAGGTTAATAAAAATGGATTAGGAATATATATAGTTGAGAGAATTGACTTTGTGGGAGGTCTAGGAAAGCCTCGTTAAGTTGGAAACCCACTTTGAGTCTTGCACCATTGTTAACTTTTAAGAACTTGAAACTGTAAAAGCTTTTGCAAGATGGTTTATGGTGTTTTCAAGTTTTTATCTTAAAATTTATAGTTTTAAAATATATAAAGAACATATTTGAAAGAGTACATATTGAGTTTTGAAGTAAAATGGGGTATATTGTAACAACCTGCATATTTAACGACAATATATATAAATATTTTTATTTAGATATAACTTCGTTAATCATTGATTGAGTACAGGTCCAAAAAGTCACATTTTGTATACAAATGAATTTGGACTCGAAACCACTTCCATCGAGTTCAAAATTCCGTTTGTGACTTTTAAAACTATAAACATAGGTACCTTTAGAGTAGGGAGAAATTTGGTCTTTTTCATTGGGTGTATGACCAGAATATCATTTTTTGCATATGGAAGAGTTTGGATTCGAAACGACTTCCATTGAGCTCAAAACGTCATTTACGACAACAAAAAGTATAAACATCGATATATTCCGAGTTTAGGAAATTTGGCACATTGGCTGGGTCTTGTTTTAGCTGACCTAGCCCACTTTAGAACCCAAAATCAGCCCATTCTCCCTCATTCTCTTCCTCTCTTTAAAACTTAAGGAAAAATGGGGGAAAAGATGGGAAATTAAAATTCCTAAGCTAGGTTTTGCAATTGGAGGCCCAATTCATAAAGAAATCAAGCATAAAAGCGTAGGTAAGCCTCCTCTTGATCTTCTCCATCTTCTCTACTTATCTCCTCTTCCATTTTTGAAAACTCCTACGAACCAATTCTTAGGAAACTCATTTGTTTGTGTTTAGATTGGAGATTTGCATGAAATATTGGAAGTGAGGTTATTTTAGCTAAGCTTTGGATTGATTTCTTCCTTCTAACAAGCAAAGGTGAGTACTTTATGAACTCACATCTATGCCACAAGCTATTGGCTTGAAAAGTGTAAATTATTGTTAATTTGAATTTGCATATGCTAGTAAATTTGTTAGGTTAGTGTAGCTTAGCCAATATCATGTGTTTAGGTTTCATTAAATTGGAATTTCTCGTTTAGATTGTACACACAATCGAATCCATATGCTATGAATTATTTTGGCGATATTATGAGAGGCTCCGTCGTCGCAACGGCATGTTCTAAGACTTCACAATTCGCTTATATTGCGTTTGGTTTAATATTATGTTCATTTTAGAGCTTGAAACGAAAATCATTGCATTTGGGTTCTATTAGTCAATACAATGGTCATTAGAGGCCTCATTGACGTCAAGAAGTGTTCACGAGACTCGAATGATCGTGTACGATCGATGGAGGTTGATCGGAAGGGTCAAAGCCTTCCCTATCCGACCTGGGCAACAGCCAGGCTTAGACCAGTCGACTGGTCGATTCAGACCAGTCGACTGATGGTCTGCCTGGGCAACAACCCTGGTGTAGGTCAGTTGACTGGTCTAAAATGGACCAGTCGACCGGTTTTGGCTGTGGACCGGATTGATCTCGATCCACAGTCTGGATTGATCCAGGCTCTTTCCCGGTCAGAGCCCGGACCGTTTGGCCTTTTTTGTGACTTTTCAGTTACTCTAATTCCTATATTTCAGCAGCTTGATTATCGACCTTTGATGGACTTTAGATTGATTCGTGGCGAATGAATTCATAATCGATAATCGTGTAATTTAATTTACGTTACTAAAACGTGAATTCTACAATCGATTGTTATTTCAATCACTATTACATGAGATTTTCCACTTCGAAACTCTATAAAAAGGGTTTTAAAATTATTAGTAGATACCTATCTTTTACCAAAACGGTATCAAATTCTTGGTTTCAAATTCTACTTCATTATATGAAGTTATTTGCCAAATTGTTTTACTATCTACTAGTATATGATTTCATAAACCTTTTTCTCGTTCGTATGAGAAATCTAATTAAAAGCCTTAGTAAAAACAAGGACTATGACCTATTGTGTTTGCTTTGACGATTAATTTTTGGACTCGTTCGGTTGAACCCCGTAGCAATGATCATTTCATATTTCTAGTGCAATATACAACTTGTTCGTATATATTCGAGGAGAGTAGGTGGTTATGGGACATGTAGCTCGACTCTTATATTTACTAGCTTGGTGTACTTTATACTATACTTGATCGGTTCTGATCAATTCGACCTTCGGGTCACATCGATGACCTTTAGATCATCCTAAGAAGCTTCAGCTCATGCTATCTTTGGATCTAGAATGATCTTCGGATCATCTTGGCGACATTCTATTTATTTGATTATATCGATGATCTTCAGATCGTCTTGAGGAACTTCGTTTCATTTTATTATATCGATGATTTCTAGATCATCCTGAGGAGCTTCGGCTCATGCGATCCTCGAATTCACGATAATCTTCAGATCATCCTGAGGAACTTCGGTTCATTTTGGTTGAGTCTTCGGACTCTCATTATTCGTTGTTTGAGTCTTCGCACTCCCATTATTCGTTGGTTGAGTCTTTGGAATCCCATTATTTGTTGGTTGAGTCGGACTCCACATTGATTTTGATAAGTCTTCGGGCTCCCGCCTTGACCTAAGCCTTCCCCTTCTTTGGGTTCTTCTAGATTTCTAATTAATTGATTTCTTCAATCTTAGTTTTATTGACATACGTGCTGTCAATTCTCATGTTGATATTAAATTATCAATCTTAGTTTTATTGACTTATGTGCTGTAAATTTTCATATTGATATTAATTTATCAATCTTTATCTCTTTGTTAATGATATATCCTCATATAGCACCGAGATTTCTTTGGCATATTTTCTGGACATATCGAGCCTTTATGTTTTACATGTGAACATTATTGTTATTTCTTATATGTCATTTTCTATTTATATCTCTGTTTCTATCCCTATTTATTATGTTGAGTACAACTAGACTAGTCTGTTTATTGTTTATTCTTATAAATAATACTCGGGTCAAACCGAGTACTGTAGGTGCTTCTCCTTCACTGTAGCATGGACTAGATCCTCTTTTTGGCTTACCACACTGGTTTTAGTACTTTACCTTTCGTGTGTTTGAGATAGCGACTCACATGTGTACGTATTTTTTGTGTTGTACATGCATCTATTATCTTATGATATAGTGGATCTTGCACGACCACTTATATTATGTCCACCACTTTTATATTACTGTTATTCATATCTATTTCCTCCTTAGTGATGTGAATATCTGTGTCTGACTCTGATATTATTGTTATGTATTTTATATTGTTTTCTGAATTATATATAGCCACTGTGTAGTAGATTTGGACTTGAATTAGATGTGTCGGATTTCCTTACTAGATTTGAAAAAAATTAGACCACATTATCCGACGTATTTAACACTCGTTCAGGGGTAATATATAGATGGTCGCTCCCCAACAACCTAATTCTTTTGGTTAGTTGACACCATTGCTTGTAATGGCCTTGGCTAACACGAGTATAGAGGTGGGATGTTACATATACTTTGGAAACAATGATATCTTTTGAAGGTTTTGTCTAAAATGAATTCTCTTTAAAAAAAAAGGTGCACATTATAGAGCAGGTATAGCTCGCTAGTTTGCAAGTTATATTGTATGAAAGGATTAAAAAGCAAAACATAGAAAATGTTGCATTTTTGTCGAAAACTAGGATAGCGTTTGGTTTACCATTTTAAGTTTTGGGTTTTCGTCCATACAAAAATGTGCACAACGCATGCGTATCATGAAAACAACAATTTTAGAAAACAAAGTTAACACACAAAATAAAAAACAACTTTTATCCATTTTTCATGTTTTGAGAAACGAGAAAAACATGAAGACCAAATTTTCATTCCATGATTGCTACATCCCCTCCGCGGTCCCCTCCATCTTCCTTTCATTCCATCATTCCTCCTTTCACATCCTTAAAGTTTTGCAATTAATTTTGAAAACTAAAAACCCAAAACTCATTTTTAACCAAACGCACCCTAGAATTTTCAATAAAGAAAGTTTTGAAATCCCTATTCTTTTGACAATCGATTTTTTTTTTTGATAAATTGTTATAATAAGAAAATTTTGTCGAGTGGACAAAATAAGTGGTAGAAATTAAGAATAGAGTAGATGTTTGCACCTTGTAGTGAGTAGCTAAACTGATTTTAAGTAAGAACAATTATAGACCTGATTGACAAATAGTTGTCCTTGTCTACTCTAGTTTTTGTGATTTGAAAAAAAAAGTGTTTTTGCATTTTTTTTGAGATGATGCATTTTTATGGTTTGGCAAAAGTAAGTTTTGGTGAGGAAAATAAAGTTTTAACACTTTTAACTTTTGAAGGAAAATAAAATGTGAAATCCAAACCATGTTTTTATAATCTTGGGGCAGGCAAGGATTAGTGCCTAGGGAAGACGGGAAAAGTTTTGAGGCTATGAAGTAGATGGCGAAAATTATCTTAGAATAATGGTAAATTCCCATAGAATGCGTAAGGATTGAAAAGCCTAGGGCGTTTCTTGGAAACGACTGTTAGTACACAGCAAGGACTAGTGATGACTGCTAGATAGAAGAGGGAAAATAAGTGTTTACTTCCTGTGGTTTGAACTTTTCTCTGTTTGTAGGGACATAGTCCTAAGAATCTTGGCCCTTAGTAAAAGTTGTGTAGAGCGTTTGTTTTTCTATTTTAGTTCAAGGATTAGAGGGCTTATTTCAAAATTAAACTTAGATCAGAGGATTAAATTAAATAAGCTAAGAAGGAGTAATGGCTTAACTAAAAAGGAAACAACAAATTCAATAAAGCGACAAACATGACAGCTAAAGAAAATGGAAAATTATGAGAAAAGGTGAATAAGAATAAATTTTTCTAATATAAGTTGGAAAATAAATCTGTAACAAAGAAAGTTTTCTTATGTGGGATGTGCTTGGGTGGGAAAATAGAGAATCTTCATATAATAGTTATGTAAAATCCAAGAACAGATAGAAAAGGTATATAAAAGGAAAACGGAAGATGTAAAGTTTTCCATTTTCCACCTTTTTGTAACATAAGAAATCGAATTTAGAAAATTTGATTTTTCTGAAATTCAAAATTTTAAAGATGGTTTGTAGGATTTTGGATGTAATAATTGGATGAACTACGCTCTTGCTTGGCTAGAGTGTGGGAAAATTTGGATGAAAAAGTATTTTGACTTTCAAAATATTGCACTCATGTTGAACTGCCAGTATATTTAGGATGTATGCATCATGTTTTAAAGGATTTTTGAAAATTTTGCATACAAATAGGAGGTGCCGCTTATGCATGCATGTATTACTAAGTTGTATTACACTTTGCACGAGTGCACAAATGTTTGCAAAAGTTGGATGGACACATAATGCATGTATATAATGCAAGGGATTATTCAATTTTTACCCTTATCGAATTTCAAGGACAAAATTTCCTAAGGTTGGGAGAATGTAACACCCCGCATTTTATAAGTATTAAATAATGAATTGTGTATGTATGTATATATGTGCATGAACATTTATATTAAAAAGAAAATTTAAATATGCGCAAGAAAAAGAAGACAGAGTTAATGTAATAATGAAATGCATGCAATGCATGCGAGGAATTGATTGCATGCAATGCAATTAAGTTGCATGCAGTAATTTTAAAAACATAATGCATTGATAAGGAGAAAGTAAAGAGTGCATGCAAAATAATTAGGATGCATGCAGTAAAAACAACGCATGCAAAAATAAAGAGAAAGCAAACAGTATAGATTGCAACAATTAATTAATTGCATAAAGAAGCCATGCAATGTACATGCATTTCAAAAATGAAAGTTATAAAATTGTAAGTTATAATTGGAAGAAAATAAGTGTTGTTAATTAACATTTGAAAATAAAGATGATGTATGTATTTATACATATGTAACATTTGAAATCCAAATTCGACGAAGATGTAAAAGAGGCACACAATTAATCAAGAGAAGCAAAACAAGTAAGTAATGAATGTTTAATTAATAAACGTTAATAAACAAAGGACCGTGCCAAAAATGACTCGTTGGACTCATAGGGGTTGACCCATACTTGGCTTGGGTCGACCCAAAGGGTATGTGGGTCGACCTATGGGTCGACCCAGGTGGTAGTTGGGTAGACCCAAGGGCTCTTCAGTGTGTGATTTTGATGTTGCTTGGATGATATGTGCAGTTCAGATTTTATTTATTTAAATCCAATGGTTCAGGGCTTTCCACTACGCCTATAAATAGACTAGCAGGGCTTAGTTTTATTCTCATATTTTCTGAGGTGCTTCCTAAACTTTGCCATTCTCTTCTTCCTCCAAACCTTTTCAGAAAATAAATTATTAGTTCTTAGGCTTCTGATTCAAGGTTTGAAGATAAGTGATACAAATCTATAGTGCAAGCGTTTAGAATTCTGATATACACGAGATAAGTTCTCGAATTTGATCTGTTTAGGTTTTTTTCCTTTCTTTCTCTTTTTCTTTTAGTATCAGATTTGTGAATACATTGTTTTTTTATATTAGATTCAATTAGGGAAACCACAGAACGACAAATTTGGATCAGATTCAAGGATTGAAAAGACATGGAGCTAAACCTACTGACCATCGACCTTTCACTATCAAGGATTTGGTTGCAGGACATGCTAATTAGGATGTTGATTTTTTTCTAAGGCACATCACTAGCTCTCAACTCTGTTTGTCTTTCACTAGTTGAGGGAGGAGTCGTGTGGGACCATAGCCATTGAAAATGCAGACCATAACATTTGGGTATACAGATATTTGAAAAGGCTCCCGACAGATTTCCGTGTTTCTGATACAGCCCTATTACGGAACTCGATGCATAGTAGATAATACATACGGATATATGCATGCCCTTTTCGGATGGTGTATCATAAAGGTTAAGGCATCGAGTATGATTGACCATACGTACGTGATAAAGTCTAGATATATTCATGTCTGTTCCAGGTGGTGTATCGTAGATCTTGAGGCATTACTCTATGGTGAAATCTGATTCGATCGAATGATTTGAAGGTGGTAGTGCATACGCTTATGTATCATGCCGATGGCGGTTCTATGCGAAACGTGGCGTTGGCTCCGACGTAGGATGAGGGACTGCGTATAATTGTTTGACGTGACGGCGAAGACCGTGCGAGTAGGGTACCATAGGGTGTACCTTGATATTGGGGGTAGCTACATATATACTATATTAGGTTAATTTGCTGGGGAGTAGATGGGTACAACGTAAGTGTAAGCCGTGAGTGTTTTTAACCTAAGTAACCTAATAAATAAGAAAATGTAACTGAACGGTATATGTAGGGTTATCCAGAATGTGTAGTTTAAATCCAGTAACCAGAACTTGCGTTCTGACCCCCTCCTCATAACATACTCGCAGGTTAGATTTGTGGCAGAGTTATGATAGCTTTGGATACTGATTACGCAGTATTATTATCTCAGTAAGGCTGTATTTGATTATGTTATAGTTTATTCCGTTCCCTTGTGAGATGTTTTCTGATCTCTGATATGTTTATTAGCTTTGTCTTTTCTGCAAGATACCAAACAATCCAACATGAGTTTCGATAGATTAGAATTTTGAAAAAAAAAAAATTGGTCTATCAGAATTCGGGTTGTTATAATGAAGGAACAGAACACTCTAGAGAAATTATACAAGAAGGCTGAACAATTCCTCAGATGGGAAGAGGAAAATTTGATAGCTATGGATACTTTTAGTCATATACAAAACCATCCTGGTAATAATCATAAGGAAGATGGGTCCACCCAAGAAGAAAGAAGAATGGGAGTTGGACGGAAAAGAACCAATGATGGAAAACGTAAAGGTAAAAAGGATGGAAAACGACTTCGATACTATAGGCCTGAAGACTTCACACCTCTGAATGACACACCTAAAAGCATCTTCTTGGCCATGGCAGCCGCCTCCTCTGAAGATGACCGAGAGTTAAAGAAATTCGGGCAGGTTCTGTCAGTTTCATAACCAACTAGCACATAACACTAATGAGTGCAGGAACCTGAAGAGTTTGATAGAAGAACTTATTTGGGATAATAAGTTACAACAGTATGTCAAGAAGCCTCATGCAACCAAGCCATCTCCGACAACCCAGTGCCAGGCTGTCCCCCCAAACCAACCTGGATCCAATAACCGGAATCAAGGATAGAACAATGGGAAATTGGTCAATCATACCATTTCAGGTGGCCCGCACCCTACATAGAAGAGTTATGGAGAAATGGAAAGATACTCGAGTGCCCTGAAGTACACTCCGAAGGATGAGGCTTTTCTTTTTTTAGAAGATATAACCCCAATAAATCAATAAAGGAAATTCAACGACAACATAGCTTTCACGCTTAGGAAAACACACATGGGGTCGAAGCTCCTATGCTTTATCCAATGGTAGTAACAATCGGCATCGGGCCGTCCATAGTAAGAAGGATACTCGTCAACTGTGGAGCATCCTTGAATATTCTCTTTAGAAAGACGTTCAACCAAATGAAGTTGTCGATGACTGATGTGTTAGCTTATCAAGACAAAATCCAAGGTTTCTCTGATGAGCCGCAACAGCCTATCGAAACAATTGATCTACATATCGAGCTCGAATAGGGCAAAAGGTAAGTGGTATTAATCCAGACTTTTGTCATTGTCGATGGAATATCGGCATATAATGCATTCCTCGACAAACTAGCGCTAATGGATTTCAGGATCACCCTGGCACCCTGGTGTCTCATGATGAAGTTTCCAACTAAGAATGGTATTTGAGTCATTAAAGGAGATTAGAATGCTTCTCGGGAATTCTACATAACCGAATTACGAGAAGCAAAGAAGAAGGAAAAGAAGAAGGATGTGGAGGGATCCCTTCGCACCCGAGAGCCAATCTTACAGCAACTAAAAGGCAACCCCTGCACTGGAGAGCACAATCTCGCCCGGTAAGCCATAGATCCTCGGAAAAACAGTGCAGGGGACAACAGGGCTAACCCCACAGAAATGACGATGTCTATCTCAGTAGAGCTAGAAGATTCAACTCAAATGTTGAATATCGGATCACAACTTGGTATTAGAATACAAAGAGAGTTGATTGTTTTTCTTGAAGCTAATTTGGACGTGTTCGCTTGGAGTCAAGCAAATATGTGCGGGATTTAAGCTAAAGTGGCGAGTCATGCTTTAAATATCGATCCTCGATATACCCTAGTAAAACATAAGAGGAAAACTCACGGTCCAGAGTGATCACTGGCCCTAAAAGAGGAAGTTGACCGCCTTATGGATAACAGGTTCATCAAAGGATCGATGTATCCGGACTGGGTATCTAATTCGGTTTTAGTCGAGAAGGAAAATGGCAAGTAGCGAGTGTTCATAGACTTTTCAGATCTTAATAAAACTTACCCCAAAGACAACTTCCCATTACCATGTATCGACCAGCTTGTAGACAAAACGGAAGTGCATGAATTACTATCTTTTATGGATGTGCGTTCGGGGTATAATCAATTCATGATGCATGAGCCAGATCAAGAAAACACCAGTTTTATTACGGGCTTAGGATTATACTGCTACAAGGTGATGCCTTTAGGTTTGTAGGATGCGGGGCCAATATACCAACGGCTAGTTAACATGATGTACAAATCGCAAATTGGTAGGACCATGGAGGTAAACATCGATGACGTGCTCGTCAAGTCAAAGAAGGAAAATAACCACATGGATAACTTGGTAGCGATGTTTGCAATTATAAGGAAGTATGGGATAAAGCTAAACCCACTGAAGTGTTCATTCGGTGTGTCGTCCAGAAAATTCCTAGGTTTCATGGTCAACGCAAGAGGCATTGATGCCAACCCGACACAAATAACGGCCTCGAGATAAAAGGAAACTTCAGAGTCTCAATGGGAAGAATATCGGTCTAAGAAGGTTACTTTCAAAGGCAATAGATAGACGTATACCCTTCTTTGATGCTTTGAAAAAGGGGAATAATTTTTTGAATGGATGATGAAATGTCAAGTAGCCTTTGAAGAACTCATATGACATATGGAAGCCCCGCCAATTCTCTCTAAGCCTAATGATGGGGAAGATTTGTTCATTTATCTGGAAATATCCTCCCATGCTCTGAGTGCAGCTTTCGTACGAGAAGAGTCATGAGTCCAGTGGCCAGTGTGTTATATTAGCAAGCGATTCAGTGGTGCATAAAGGAATTATCCAAAAATTGAAAAGCTTGCGCACTACTTACTAATTCCATCAAGGAAGCTGTGACCCTATTTCCAAGCCCATCCAATCAAGTACCGATGAATTGAAACAAGTTTTGTTTAGACCAGAGACATCATAACGGCTTCTAAAGTGGTACATCGAGTTAAGCCAATACAAGATAACCTACTGTCCCTAAAGGGCAATCGATGGTCAGACACTAGCCGACTCCATCGCAGAATTCACTTTACGGGAAGGCGATAATAAGGAAGAAAAGGTAGAAGTGAAAACTCAATGGAAAACGTATATGAAAGGGGATATGAATGAATACTATTCGGGCGCGGGGGCGGTCTTGGAAACTCCCAAGGGACAGCCAGTTTGTTATGCATTGCGATTGGAATTCCCAGCCACCAACAATAAGGAAGAATACGAGGCTTTGATAGTTGGATTGAGAATATCCAGAGAGTTAAATCTCAAGACTCTCTAAATATTCAGTGACTCCCGACTTGTGGTATGTCAGGTTCGTAGAGAATTTCAAGCAAAAGGAGGAAATTTAGCTCCTTACTTGTCAAAGGCATGGAAACTCCTTGATCATTTTGATCATTATGCTATTACGAATCTCTTGAGAGAAGAGAACATGAAAGTGTATTCGGCTGCGAAATATGCTAGCTTGGAGGATGCTCAACTTTTGGGGCAAGTAACAGTAGAAATCCTCAATAATCCAAGCATCAGTGAAATGGAAATCGAATATGTTATGGAGGCCTCAGAATAGCCAAAGTCGTGGATGACCCCAATAAAGGAGTATCTCACAAATGGAACACTCCTTAAGAGTCAAGTCAAAAAGAAAACGATGCTTAGAAAGGAGACTGTAGGTGCCATTCCGGCGGTCAGACACTAGCAACAAAGACACTCCTTTATAGTTTTTTGTTGGAAGTGAACAGAGACATCGTGGACTACGCTCAAAAGTGTGATATATGCCAAAGGTTGGCCAAAATCCCAAGGGATCCATATTCTGAACTCACACAAATGGCCAGCCCGTGGCCTTTCACAATATGGGGCATTGACATGATCAGAGTACTGCCTATTGCCAAAGCAGACTCTAAATATGCAATAGTCGATGTGGATTATTTCACGAAATAGGCCGAAGCGGAGCCGCTGGCCACAATTACCACTAAGAAAGTTATTAACTTTGTCCCTAAAAATATCATTTGCATGTTCGGTGTGCCGTAAAAAATCATCACTGACAATGGGATGCAATTTGAGAGCGGCGAGTCCCGAGATTTCTACAAGCATTACCATATTCAAAAGAGTTTCGAAACTGTGGATCACCCTCAGGAAAATGGAAAAGTGGAGGCGGTTAACAAGATTATCAAGTCCACTATCAAGAAGCTACTAGTGAGAGCCAAGGGAGGATGGGTCGATGAGTTGCAACTTGCCTTCTGGGCTTATCAAATGAATCACAAATCAACAACCGGGCATTCATCGTTCTCCCTGTCATTTGGCGCTGAAGTAATGATTCCAGTTGGGTTAGAAGTTCTGACCCACCAAAAAATTAACTTCAATCAAGTTGAAAATGAGCAGTTGATGTTTGAAGCTCTCAACCAGTTAGATGAGAGAACGAAGGAAGCAGAACTTTGATTGGTTGCTCATCAGAGAAAGGTCACGAAGCACATCAACTCTAGATTCCAGCACCACACCTTCGAAGTAGGCAACATTGTCTTGAAAAAGATAATGACCAGCACAAGCATGTTCGGACCAAGCTGGGATGGACCATTTGTGATAGGACAAAGACTCTCTGACGGCTCATTCAAGTTGACTACAACAGGTGGGATTCCAATTCCTGAGATTGGAACAACGATCATCTATGTCCTTACTTTTTGAGAAATGTTTGGAAGTTGTATTGTTTGTTCTTTTTTCTTTTGCTATTTGAAATAAACCACCGCTCATGACGGGGCAGTGCATAAAAAATTGTGCTATTTAGGTTATTAATAAAGTTTTCTTTTGATTGTGACTATATGTTGTATGAACTCTTATCTTTTGGTTAAAAGCTTTATTCTCTTGTTTCGAAATTGCAAAACACTAAAATTGAATTTGAGGATTTATTGGCAACAAGTCCAAAAAACATAAGCGTGATTTATAGAAAGGAATAACTAATAATAACACAGTCATAATCGGACATAAGACCTCGTCATTACAAGGTACCCTTGATGTACATCGCGGCGAGTCAGGCCCCGGGAGATTCGGTCCCAGCCAGGCCACCGGACCACTGACGCAAATCGAGGTTAAAAAGACCTCATCTTTATGAGGCACTCTTGATACTGCGCGCTAAGTCAGTCCTCAGGAAATGCGATTCCGGCCAGGCCACAAGACCACTGATAAAAATCGAGGGCAAGAAGACCTCATCTTTATGAGGTACTCTTGATATTGCGCGCTGAGTCAGGCCCTGGGACATGCAATCCCGGGTAGGACAAACGACCATCGATAAAAATCAAGGGAAAAAGACCTCATTTTTACGGGGCACGTTTGATATGCGTCATAGGAATGTCCGATTTCAGAAGAACGCAGCCTGTCCATGTTTACTTTTACTAAAAGCTCACGACAATCGGCAAGCATCGAATGAATAGCAAAACTTACCGACCATCATATCAAGAAAGTCTAGATAAAGTAGCTAGATTGTCGGTGACGACCTCATGGTATGGGGGCAATAATATAACCTCCACTATCTCTAAGGCAAGACACATCACAAGGTCGTCCCTAATACTAAGACAGAATAAATACTTACAAAGGAAAGTAACGACAGGGAGTTGCAATTAAAGCAAATCATAAAGGCAGAAAATGCATCAAAAAGCTTTATAAACCAGTCAATACAGAGGTATAACACACGAGAGATATAGTTTGATCAACAATAACTATTTAAAAAGATCATGCGAAAAAAACAAGGTAAGAATGTCAAAAGCGAGGGTCGGCGCTCGCACAGTCATGGCCATAAGAACAAAAAACAAGTAAAATGTTGGTGCAACAATCCTTCTTTTTCCCACCTTTAGAACTCTCACCTGATTTGATGGTGAGATTTGTGGGCCTGGTCGATGTTGTAGTGGTAGAAGCAGGACAATCCAATATTACTTCGTCATCAATGGTGGAGGTAGACTTTGACTTTTTGTGCGCACTACGCTTTCCTCCTCGCCTCTTCTTGGATTCCTTGTTATTCCTTGACCCGACTTCTTTGGCCTCCTTCTCATCTGTAGGATCCTCGCCACTGTCCAAAGAGACTATCGGGTCATCTAAATCTTGCAAGGCAGCAATTTACTCAGCCTGAGATCCTGGATGGGTGGCAGTAGTGGAGGACAAATAAATAATGATGAGGGCCACATTGGTCTAAGGAGTTGGCATCCCTGGCACAACCTCGGTAGTGACGGTCAACAAAGGGGTAAATATAGCGGTAGTCCCTGTCGACTCGCCAGCAGCCGGGAAAGCACTAGGTAGCTCTATCCTACATCAATCAAATACTATTGAAGTAAATCATCAAACTCGTTGGTAGGAAGGAAGTAGTTCTCTGAATCATTGACAGTATCATGATTACCTATTTCTATGAGCATCCATGCTGAAATCTCAAACCCCTGATCATCCTAATTGTAACATTCATCATTCGACAAGTTCGCCCCAGTACTAGCCTCACCGATAGTTGTGGTCTAGGTGGCAGTTGATCCAGTAACAACGTCAACAGAAGCTATTATGGCAAGAGTAATATCAGTGGGAGTAGCAACGGCACAAGCAGTGGCCTCGGCTTGAGTAACCTCTGTATGAGAGGGATCGCCAAGAGGGATAAAAGCTTCTTTAGTAGGTTCAAGATTTAGAGAGGGGGCATTAGAAGGCCCAACACCTTCAACAATGGAAATTCCCCTCTCCTGCCTCAATTCTTCCTATCCTCTGGAAAAAGCGGTCGTCGAATCACTATCCAAGTAAAAATCTATAAGTTCTTCTTCAGTATAGCCGTCGTCACCCGTCCGCTTCAGAATTTCTTCCCACACCTCAACTAGAGTGAGGGGGTAACTTTCCTCCAGGAATTCCATACTTCACTTATCCATGACGCAGAGATTATAGAAATCAAGCATATTGGTATTGAGAGTGTCCATGGCTTTTGTGCTATCCTCCTCGACAACGTTTTTCTCCTTTACAGCTTAGTCACGTTCTTGTTCGAACCTAGCCAATTGTGCTTTCAACCTCGAGACTTCAAGGGATTCATTTTTCAGGGAGACAGTGAGATTTTCCACCTATTTGTTATAATCTTCAGTGGTCCTTTTCTCTAATTCCAGCAAATCCTCAGCCTTTTTCTGAGCAGAATGGACATCGCATAGTTGGATGCTCGTAAGGGCCTCTTTCTGTCGGTGAGATTCAAGCACGGACGCCAAATCGGCCTCAACCTTCTTTTTAGCATTCTCCGTCACTTCGTAGGAAGAAGACATCTTATCAATCTCCCCATCGCGTTCCTTGAGGGCTTTCTCCCATTCAACACAATCACTTTCGAACGTAACTTGAGCCTCGTACTTCAATTGGCTAACTATCTAGAGCTCTGAGACCAACTTTTGCAAGTTAGTAAGCCCCTCCACATCATGCTTGTAAGTTTTAATATTTTTCAGTATCTGCTCCATATCCAAAGGAGTTACATCCAAGTCAAAATATACCCCCTTTAAAAACCACTCCGAAAACCTCTTCGAAAGTTGGCTAAGGGAATTAGGAAGTGCGTAAGGAGGTCTCTTCACGACAGTATAGAAGGTGGCCTTGTTAAAGGCGATAGTAGAAGGATTGGTAGTTGATGGACTGACAAGGGCAGTAGCCGCAGAATTGGTGGCTAGAGGAAGCGAGCACCGACAAGTTTTACCAAGTTTAGACGTCTCTCCGGTATGGACCACTTTATTCTTGTCATCCTGGTCGTGCTTCCTATGTCTTTCCTCCTCGTGACTGCGATCACGATCACGACGATCAAAATCTCTTTTCCCTCGCTCCTCGCAATACTGTCTATCACGATCCTCGCGATCTCAGTGATCTCTCTATTCACGGGATTTCCTCTCTCTTCTCTCTTCACCCGTCTCCTGACGTCGCCGTAGATGAAAACGATTATGGCTTCCAAGCCCCCTGGAAACACGACGCTAGAAGTCACCGTTGTAATCATTCGAGCAACACATAATGGAACTTACAAAGGGAAAAAACTTCAAGTTAACAACAATGTCGAAAACTAGGATTGCAAGACAAGGAAGATGCTAATATCAGGTATGAATGGCGCAAAGTGCGTGAAGTGTTATCCAATTTTGATTCCCCTACATACCGGTTAACAGGAAAATGACCGTTGGGACCTTGAAATGGATTAGAAAAGGATTGGAAATTTGCAAAGTAAGTGAAGGAGTCACTGGAGTCTCGTAAAAATTAATCACAAGGCTTACACAGCCAATAATTGAAGGAGTTCCTGAACTAGTGATCGCAGAAATTTCTAAACTAGTAGTCGTAAGAGTCAAGGAATTGGTAGCTGCAGGGGTGACCGCAACGACCCTCGAACAAGTAGTAGGGGGACTAACTAGTGTAGGGTCATCCCCAAGCACCCCAGAGGGAGTAATGCATATAACGCTCAGGTCGCCAAAGAAATCTTCATCATTCCTACCTGAACCCTGAGAGGGAGAATTGCGAGCTGATGAAGTCTTAAGATCATCAGTATTTGCATCATCAGTGTCAGTTTAAGACTCATCACTTGTAGAGTCCTCAACGGAGGAGTTCTCAAACTGAGGGCCACAATTGCTTGTCCCTATGCTAGTATCCCTGCCACTCGAGAAGCCTCCCTCTTCTCTCTTTATATCTACGTCCGCGATTTGCTTTCATTTCCGTTGTACAAATTCTCTCTCATCGCCTTGGCGAATGGGAGACATGCTTTGCGGAGAATCATGCTCCTCGCCAACCCTCCGATAAGATCTCCCAACGACGGAATCCTTATCAAGACTAACTCCCTTAGCTCGACCCCCTTCCACGTGCTAATCAGCTAATTCATCTGTTGTGTAGAAGTCGAGACCTCACAGGGGGTGACGGACTGTGACGGTTCTAGTTAGCCAAATTGGTGCAGGAATTCGTCTTGTAATAAGAAGTCCACCTCCCACTCTTGTTAACAACTTCCACTAAAGACTCGTATGTAGGAAAATGCTTGGGGTCATTCACCTGGATAGGCAAGGCCATAAAGAAGTAAAAAGGAGATCAAGTTTGGACATCGCCAAAACAAGCAAACTCTAAACCAAAAGCAAACTCGAGTCAGAAAGCTTACCACCGCTCGTCCAGAACCTATTAAAGCTAGTCGAACATTTGACATAGAAAAATAAATTCATAAAAAAAGGAACCTTTTCTTTTAAACCAAGGATTAGCTTTCGATTCCGTGTCGCCTCAACAAAAATCTGCAACAGACGGGATTCTCTTTTTCTAAAGACGCAAAGGTAGCACATCTCCTTAAAAGTAGGAGCACGCCGCATGGTCCACATAAAGAGAATGTACAGGCCAATAATCACACCATAACCATTCAGATAAACTAGTAAAGTGTCACTCCTAACTCCTCAAGGATTGATCAAAGAAAAGGGTTGAATAGAGGAACGGCGCCATGTGTGCACATATAGCAATGGCAGGTTGTAAACTCAGCAGGAGGATGATCAGTCGACTCACTCTTCTGTGGCAGACGTACATCCTCCTTTGGAATGCCGAATTGTATACAAATACGATGGAGCAACTGGTGAGTCACCACTGCAGGGCACCTCTCTGGCGGATTCATAATAAGTTTGATAATTGGGCGAGATCGATCAATCACTGGCCCCATTGAAATAATCTTTGTCAGAAGTAATGTGAAGATGCCTCTGTTTGTATAGATGATGGGTGCACTCCGAAAGTTGATTGAATCCTCACTTTTTCGGAGAATGGAGTTTTGATGACAATAACCTTAATTCATTTATCACTATTAATAAAATATATACTAACATATTATATCTAGAATATACATATATATATATATGCAAAATTTAAATAAAGGACTTAATACAGAAGACTATACAGTATTAGAGATTCAAGTGATTTAGATTCAAAGATTCAAGACTCATGAGTTATCAAGATATCAAGAGTTCAAGAAATTATAGTTATTGAGTCTAGATTTATATAAGACTTAAAATATCAATCCAGGTTCAAATTCAGATTTTCAATTTCTGTTTTTCAAAATTCAAATTCCAATTTCAAATTGTTTTTCTATCTTACTTATGACTTTAAATATAAGTTTTAAGGTTTATACAAGTTTAGATATTTATATACTTTTATATTTTTATATATTTATATAGTTTTAAAAATTATAATCTTATAAGTATGTTTATATAATTTATATTTATGATTTCATATGATTTTATACTTTATTATACTCATTTATATCACTATGATTTAATTCAAGAATTTCCAGAATTGAATATAAGTTAAAACACTTCAAAAAGATTCAAAATTCAAAATTTACACTAGTATGTCGACATACATATATCTGTATGTCGACATACATCGGTCATAAATTTGATTTTGAAAGGAAGTGTCTTTTCATTATTTATAACATTTTAGAAGCATTGCAACCTTTCAAATCTTGTAAATAGGGGTTGAATTGGAAATTTTTTCAATTCTTCTTCTCCAAATTCACCCGTCTTCATCCCACCGTTAAAACTTCTTATTTTATTGATTTCTACACTTCTATTTTGCCGGTTTCTACTCTAATTACATCAAACTTCTTATTTTCTCTCTCTACCCATTACTCTTTGAATTGAAGTGCTAATGAAGAGTTATAGGGTTATTGTAATCATTTGGGAAGTGTTTGGGAAAGGTGTGTTCCTTGTAGCCTTGGAATCAAGGAAAGGGAGCGGTGTTAACCTTATAGCCATGGAATCAAGGGAATTACATTTGATCAAGGGTGTTTGGAGCGGTGTTAACCTTGTAGCTAAGAAATCAAGGGGATTGTACTTGGAAATTGATATAGTAATAAAACTCTATGCAATCCAGCATTGCGTGGGACTAGACGTAGGAGTAATTCAAGCCAGTATAAAATCCGATGTGTTCTTTCCTTTTACTGCATTTTATATTTATTTGTTTCTGCGATTGTGATTGATTATGTGTCTATGATCATCTCCGTTGTGTGTGATTCTTATTATAGATCACATAAGTTTAGATTCCGTTAGATTCTTTAAAAGTATTATTCACCCCCCTCTAGTGTTATTCTTGCTTTAAGATCCATATTCTGCATCCTTTTCAATTGGTATCAGATCATGATTTTTCAAAAAGTTCATAATCTAATTTTTGTAATATATTAAATGGCAACCAACATTGGTAATAACACTCACTGTTAGACCACCACTATTTAATGGTAGTAATTATTCTTATTGGGCATGTAGAATGAAAATATATTTACAATCAGTAGGATTAGACACTTGAATATCACAAAAAGAGAATATGTTGAACCCACGACTAATTTTTCAGAATGGACTAATGAATAATAGACTGATGCACAAAGTAATTCTAAGGCCATGAATATGTTATTTTGTTCATTAGATAGGTATGAATTTAATAGATTGTCAGTTTGTAAATCTGCTTATGAAATTTGGAGTACACTACAAGTAACTCATGAAGGAACCAATAAAGTTAAACAAACAAAGATATCAATGCTAGTTAATCAGTTTGAGTTATTCAGAATGAACGAGAATGAATCTATCTCCGATATATGTTTTAGATTTCAAGAGATCGTGCATTCTCTGATAGCACTAGGAATTTTTTTTCAGAAGAATACCAAGTCAGAAAAATATTGAGTTCATTGACTCCAGAATGGGATCAAAAAACATTAGCAATTGAAGAAGCCAATAATGTCAATGATATGAAAATTGAGGAGTTAATAGTCAATTTGATGTCGCTTGAAGTTCAAATGATGAAAAGAACGGAAAATAAGACAACTGACAAGAAATCTATAGCATTTAAGGCAACATTGAGTGATTCTAATTCAAGCAGTGAAGATGATGAAGAAACAGCCTTAGTGATAAGAAATTTCAGAAAATTTCTAAGATACCGAAAGAAAAATAACTTTCAAAGAAATAATCATTTAAGTTTAGGAAGAAACAATGATCGATGTTATAACTGCAACAAACCATGTCATATAACGAGAATGTGTCCATGTCCAGATAAAAATCAACTAATGGACAATAACAATTCATCGAAGAAAAGAAAAAGGGCATACGCAGCAACACTAGACCATTTAGATTCATCATTAAGTGACGTAGAATCAAAAATTGGAAATCCAAATAAGTGTTTCACTGCAATTTGGAATTCAGAAGATAACGAAGAAATAGATCTAAAAACCACGAACACCTTAATTAATTTTTAATTTTTGATTGAGTGGATGTTTTGTTTGTTTTGTTTGCTTTGTTTGAATTCAAAATTTAAAACTAAAATTCAAACTTAAAATTTAAAATTCAAATTTGAAATTTAAAAGTCAAATCTATAATTTGAATTTTGAAATTCAAAATAATACTAAAATAATGAATATTAAATATATTAAAATAAATTTCAGATATTTGTTAGGATTAATACTATTTCAGGAAATAGTTAAACCTGAAATATATATTGATAATATAAAACCTAAAGTCACAAAAACAAATGTCTTTTGAAATTTATGCATGAATGTCGACACACATAAAAGCCCATGTTGACAAAAAGGCCAGAAAAGTGAATTTTGAAATTTGAATTTCAAAAGTTTAAACTTTCAAACTTCCCTCCAACTTTTCACCAACTCCCAAGGTCTGAAAAAGTGTCATTGATTTCAGAGAAGTACAGCCTATTCAATCTCTATTTATTTCTATTCAATCTTATTTTCTTTACCTTTCATTCAATATTCAAAACAACTCTCTTCATATTTATACTCTTCAAAAACAATTCTAATGGCTTCCTGTAACACCCCACATCCATTAATGTCACTCACAAAGGGAATGCATTAACTTCCATGGAGCATTTTAAGTAAGTATAGATCAGAAAATCACAGCAAGACAGATATAAACAGTACTTGAAAATTAAAACTTTATTTCATTGCAGCGGATAAACCCATATGTTTGATTACATCATCAAAACCATAAACCAAAGTCAAGTACATCATATCCATCTTGATAAAACAAAGTACATGAACTGAAAGACATAATCCCCAACATTAAAATAGCCATAGATAAAGAGAAGCTGAACTTTACTTCAACGGTCCAAGAAATCTTCTAAAAGCAGTCCAAAATCAAGCTCCACTGGTGCTAGTTCCAACTTGAGCACCTTGGGGGGGGGGAGGAAAGAGATGGAAAAAGGGGGGTCAGACATAAAGTCTAGCGAGTGCGATAATTCTAACAATATAATTAACAAAATAACTAGGCTAAGGCATAAGTTGGAGAATAAGGAAATGATCATGAACCATTGAATATGACAGAGTAAACAAGGAAACAAGATGAACAACGATGTCGTTAAAGCGCACCTAACCCACTAAGATAATTACTAAACTACCCCCAACACTATAGGATAATTGCTATACTGCACCGCCACTAGTATACTGCACCACCACTAGTCACCCTAAGGTTGATCCCGCCTACACTTAATAATGATATTGGTAGTTTCGTGGACCCCTAGCTGCCTTCATAGGTGTCGTCTGCCCCTATCTCCACTAGGTGTACCCACTACCCCCAAGCGATCGGCTCCCTAACTCGTAGATACCCGTGCTGGCCCCACAGTGGGGTGTATCACTCCCCAAAGTGACAACCCGATACCACCAAGCATGCACATCTTATACCTACACGATGCAACAACGTCTTACCTACCAGCCCGGGTCCACACACGCATATGAACCCGTTGGAATTGCGTTGCCACCGCTAACCCGGTTTGGCCTCTTACAGTCAAGCCCAGTATGCGTGGCCCGTCTTCGACTTGGGTCGAGCCCAAAAAGATACGTATGGGTTACTGGTTGAAACGGGGACCCATTACTTGACACAAGCTATCCACCTAAGCTTGGTCCCCTCTACTACATCCCACTTAACCCATTTCTTATTCATGTTTCAATTACATGTTTCAATTTTGGTTAAGTGTTTCTAATCGTATTTCCAAATGCCACCTAAAGCACCCACTAGATTCCACATGCCACCCAAGGTACCCACTTAACCCCCTCATGTCCCACTACATGCTTATTTGGTTAAGTGTTTCTTAATTCATTAAGACCGTAACCTCATAAAGACCTCTCACATTAGACTGGCATTTGTGGGAGCAGGATTTGCCGGGCGGGTCCGGGCATTCTTACACCACAAAAGAGCCTAACCTCATGTCTTTACAACTGTTACGTATTTAGTTTGTGCCTAAGACTTCTCCCATTAGACTGGGATTTGTGGCAGCTTGATTTGCCGGGCGGGTCCGGGCAGTCTTACACCACAAAAGAGTCTAACCACGTGTCTTAGACGATTAATTACTCCTAATTAATCATCCCCCAATTACTTTCCCTATTCAAATCATCAATCAATTCCAAATTTAGCGATGTCCGTAATTGACTCAATTATGTCCATCCATTTATGGTATGTAAAATCATACCAATTTCACCACAATTTTATTTTATGTCTTTTAAGGCATTTATGCCAATTAAATCTTTTTAATATTATCCCCTTTACCCCACGTAGTACGTTTGTTCGTTTAACGTAAAATATACGTTAGACTCGAATAGTCTAACTCATGAAATAAAAGAAAACATCACAATATATACACATAATTAAAACATAGATCTAACATAGGGGTGAACTTGCATATGTGAATGATATTCTACATCTAAAACTTGCATAAGCCAAGATTACAACTTGCATAAACAACATATGTCATGGATCCAAATTTAAGGTGTGAACTTGATGAGAAAATGGCCACAAACTTGCATAAACATCATATGTCATGGATCCAAATCTAAGGTGTGAACTTGATGAAATAATAGCTACAAACTTGCATAAATAACATATGTCATAGTTCTATATTTGCATAGGTAATAATCCTAAACTTGCATAACATGATTCATATCCAACTCATAAACTTACATATGTGATTCATACATCGCAACAATGGTGTAGATATGTAAAGTAGCATATGTCATAGCCTAACTTTCAATTAAATTCTCACATAAACTAGGTGCCATAGCCATGTAACGTCACATATAATTCTACCCCAAACTTGTATATGGTTCATGTTTGAATCAACATCTAAACTTTCCTACATATGATTTATCATATGAATCAATATCACAAACTAGCATAAGAAACATGACGATTTGATTGTATATAAAATTACAACATGGATGATAGCAACATAACTTTGCATCATAAATGATAGCATCACAACATAACATCATAGATATTTCAATCACAATCCTACGACATAATTACAACATGCAATCAATACTTCATATCACATCCATACAATCCGCGTTATAACTTAATCTAATTAAATTACTAATTATCTTGTTAAAACTATCGAACTCACAACTCAAAAGAAGTCTTGAGTTCTGAATTCTGATTTTTGGAGTTGAATTAGTGCTTCTTTGATGAAGAATCGCTGTTAGGGTTGAATAGTTCTGATTTGGTTGCTGTTCTTCCTCTTTAATTTGATGGTGGCTGCTCTAGGGTTCAAGACAACAGCATGACGGCCATAGTTTTAGTTTTAATTCTGATTTAGGGTTTGAGTCTATGGGTCTTTTTATAGAGTTATGAATTAATTTAAGCCGTCGGATGTTCTTAGGGTTAATCAAAACCATTCAATCATGATGGGGTGATGAGTCAACCCTAACGACTCAGCAAGGAGTCAGAATGTACTCAACAACACGGGTTAGCCTGAACCAGAAAGCTGTGCAGGCTCCAGCCTCAGCCTGGGCGCACTTGGCAGGTGCGCCAGTGTTAATATGTACTGGCGCACTTCCCAAGTGCGCCAGTGCATTTATATTTTTTTTCTTCTTTACTTTGCCACCAAACTTCGTTCGTTCATAACTCTTTCATCCGGTACTCCTTTCCCGCAAACTCGGACTTTATTTCAACCAGAATTCCGAGATGAACACAATGGCGCAACCCAATCCCCATAATTCTCATGTATGAGATTAATTATTCTTTATTTTAGTTAGTTCGATTATTCAAAAATCCAGGGTGTTACATTCTCCCCTCCTTAAAGGATTTCGCCCCCGAATCTCCAAGTTAAGGAGAATGTATATCCTACCATCCAAACAACCATCTACTCAACCATCAAACACAGGCATCCATTGTCCTTATAAAATTTCTAATGTTGTATGAACATATGCAAGAAGTGTGTGTATATGTTCCTTATCTAATGCAAAATCAGGCGGTCTACTGATTCAGTTGATCTCCTTAATGCAAATCATGATAGTGCCATGCGTCCATTATGTATGCGAAGGAACCTTATCGATACATATCATTTCTACATGTGTGCACAACCATTCACCAAAATGCAACATCCATATGATGGTACAACCATTATTCATCCATTACTTAAATATGTACACACATTTATATGCAATATGCAATATGAAGTGACTGAGCCGATCTAGTTCCTAAAGTGTGTGTATATGCATCCACGAGCAACCACGAGCAAACACTTGCATCCACAAGCATCCATCATACATAACATGTCTCAAACACATGTTTCGACCATAGGACTACCCTATCTAAAGGCCAAAGATACTAGCGAGAGGACATACTAAAGATAAGATAAGTACAAGGTAAGCGATAAAGGAGAAATCAAAAGACATACCCTCGAAAAGAAAAGGGTACAATGAACGCATCTTCGCTTCTGTCTCCCAAGTAGCGTTGCTCTCATCATCTCCCCATTGCACTTTGACTAGTTTGACCTCTCGATTCCTCAACTTCTTAATCTCCGACCTAAGAATGCGCATAGGAGCTCGTCGAATAGTTGCATCACGCTCGATCTCCACCTCTCTAAGCAAGCTCGGCTCTATCACTTCCGCGGTCTCGTGCAAGCACTTCCTCAAATGTGATACATGGAATACATCGTGTACACCACCAAGTCTCTCGGGCAACTCCACTCTATACGCCATCTACCCAATCCTTTCCTTCATAGTAAACGGCCCTACGAACCTTGGTGCTAACTTCCCAACGGACCCAAAGCGAACGACGTTCCGTAATGGAGACACCTTGACAAAGACCATGTCCCCATCACCAAACTCAAGATCTGACCTTCTCTTGTCCGCATAAGATTTCTGTCTATCTTGCGCCGTATTCATCCTTCTTCGAATCAAATCGATCTTTTCCAAAGTCTCACTAATCATATCGGGTCCAAGCAAGATCTCATCCGTAGATTCCCACCAACATGTAGGCGAACGACACGACCGTCCATAAAGAGCTTCGAACGGTGCCATGCCAATGCTAGACCGAAAGCTATTATTATATGCGAATTCTACCAATGGAAGATGTTCCTCCCATGTACTCCGAAATCTAAGACACGCAACCTCAATAAGTCCTCTAGAATACGATTCACCCTCTCGGTCTGGCCGTCCGTCTGAGGATGATATGCGGTGCTCAAATATAACTGAGTCCCTAGCGCCTCTTGCAAGCTTCTCCAAAATTCGCTAGTGAAAATAGGATCGCGGTCGCTGACTATGCTAGAAGGAACACAGTGCAAACGAACTATCTCTCGAATGTATACGGAGGCTAACCATGGAGCAGTCCTCTTACTCTTCACGGGAATGAAATGGGCGCTCTTAGTAAGTCTGTCTACCACGACCCAAATCCCCGTATTACCCTTCCTCGATCTTGGTAATCCATCAATAAAGTCCATCGAAACACTTTCCCACTTCCATTGTGGGACCTCCAATGGGTGAAGCAATCCACCGGGCTTCTTTTGCTCTGTTTTTACTTGTTGGCACACCAAGCATCTAGCGACATACTCAGCCACATCTTTCTTCATGCCGGCCCAAAAGTAAACTCGTCTCATGTCCATGTACATCTTGTCCCCGCCGGGATGAATGGTCATCTTCGAACGATGGGCATCATCAAGAATGGTCTTCCTCAGATTCTCATCCCGTGGTACATAAAGTCTACCGTCCCTACGCAACCAACCCTTATCATCTAGGGTATACCTACGGAGATGGATCGATGACTCCCCTCCTTTGAGTTTTTCCTACTAACTCAACCAACTGTGGGTCGTCTCGCTGTGCCTCACCAATCCGTCCCAAAAACGTAGGTCTGACCTCTAAGGATGCTAGCAAACCAGGTACGAAGTCAATGGAAGGTGTAAAGTCAAACGTAGAGATGAACTCTAAACTTCGCTGCTCAACAAACAAAGGACTCAAGGATAATCATTTTCTACTTAAGGCATCTGCCACCACGTTACCCTTGCCAGGGGTATATGTTATCTCGAAGTCGTAGGATGCTAAGAACTCCATCCACCTTTGCTGCCTTAAGTTCAAGTCCTTCCGAGAGAATAAGTATTTTAGTGATTTGTGGTCAGTGAATAATTTGAATTTTTCGCCAAGAAGATAATGACGCCAAGACTTAAGCGCGAAAACAATAGCGGCCAACTCTAGGTCATGTGTAGGGTAATTTCTCTCATGCACTCTCAACTTCCTTCCACCATAGCCTATTACCCTTCCCTCTTGCATTAAGACTGCGCCTAGTCATGTCCCACAAGCGTCGATATAAACAGTAAATGGCTTACTCCCATCTGGCAACACCAAGACTGGGGCTATGGTCAAAGCTCTCTTTAAACGTTGGAACGCATCATCACAATCTACGTCCCACACGAAAACTAAGTTCTTCTTCGTCAAGCGTGTTAATGGAGCTGATATTTTTGCGAAGTCTTTGATAAACTTCCTATAGTAGCCAGCCAACCCTAAGAAACTTCTCACCTTGGTAGCATTTTTAGGAACCTTCCAATCTTGGATGGCCACTATCTTCGCGGGATCCACGGCTATCCCTTCTTTGGAAACCACGTGCCCTAAGAATCGCACTTCCTTCCTCCAAAGTGACATTTAGAAAATTTAGTTTTAAGGCTATGCGCTCGAAGAGTCTCCAACACTTCCCTAAGATGTAGGGCATGCTCTTCCTCGCTCTTAGAAAAGATCAAGATGTCATCTACAAAGACTACCACGAATTTATTAAGGTACTCTCTAAACACCCTACTCATCAAGTCAACAAAGTATGCGGGCGCGTTTGTCAAACCGAAGGGCATCACCAGCCACTCGAAGAAACCGTCTGGAGTCCTAAAGGCAATCTTGTCTATGCTATCCTCAGCCACTCTCAACTGATGGAAACCAGTGGCTAAGTCCAACTGCGAAAACACTGAGGCGCGAACTAACTGATCGAAAAGATCGTCAATCCTCGGCAATGGGTGTCTATTCTTCTTAGTAAGCTTATTAAGTTCTTTATAGTCCACACAAAGTCTAAGGGACCCATCCGCCTTCGTGGCAAACACTACTGGAGCACCCCACTCCGATATACTACGTCTGATGAACCCCTTCTCAAGCAATTCTTTCACTTGGTTACTGAGTTCTCTTCTCTCTCTTAGAGCCATGTGGCGCACTGGAAATGCAACTGGCTTTGCATTGTCCACTAGATATATTCTAAAGTCTATCTCATGTTTTGGGGGTAAACCCCTCACCTCATCAAAGACATCAGCATATTCACGGACTATGGGAACAGAATGTAAATCATCATCGGATGCGTCAAGGGATTCTAGGTAACTAAGCATTACTGGACCTCTAGGGTCACAAGAAATATCAAGGGTCTTTCCCGAACGAGTCAACAATCTAACTACCCTTCTTTCACAATCCAGGATGGCCCCATATCTAGTTAGCCAATCCATACCTAGAATTAAACCGTAGCCCATGAAGCCAAGCACAAAAGCGTTGCACTCAAACTCAACGCCCAAGATAAACACTCTAAAATCCCAACAAATCATAGAAAGATAAGCCGAACCACCAACAGGATTTGAGACTACTAAGGGATCAGTAACAAGACTAGTATCTAGGTGCAGTGTTTCAACTAATGATGTAGAGATAAACGAATGCGATGCGCCAGAATCGAATAAAGTACGGACAGGATGATCAAATAGAAAAACTAAACTTTCAACGGAAATTGCTCTACCTCGTTCTTGCAGCGGTGGGACCATGAGAGCCTGAACTTGTCCCTTTGCCTGCCCGGGTGCCATAAGAGCTTGCACCTGTCCTCCCGAGGTAGATCCTGCCCTCTGCCCTTTCTTTGGGCAGTCCTTAATAAGATGTCCCGCTTCGCCACAGTGGAAACAACCAGACTTCTTTTTCTTCCTACAATCTTTGCTTAGATGGCCAGGTGTCCCACAGTTAAAGCATTTCTTCTTTCCTTTAGCATTGTTGCCTTTGCCACCTTTCTTGTTATGTTGTTGCTGTTGCGACTTCTTTTGATCCCCTTTCTTCTCGGGTGCCTTATTGGGATTGGCGCCCTTCTCCTCTTCATGCATGAGTGCCATGTCAACTAACCTCTCAAAGGTAGCCCCCATGGGAATGTGGGTCATAGCTAACCCATGAAGCGGCTCGTTTAAACCCTTCACAAATCTTAGAGCCTTCTTCTCTGGAGTGTTCACCAAGTCCAAGCCAAACCTTGCCAATTGGTTGAATTTGTTAACGTACTCTTTCACCGATAGATTCCCTTGCTTCAGTGACAAAAACCTTTCCATGTATAGATCCTCTTCAGCCCGCGAGAGAAACTTCGCCTCAAACCTCTGCCTAAAATCTGGCCATGTATCAACTGGACGACCCCCATTAGTGACTTCCCACCAAAACGAGGCCTCGTCCTTCATTAGCCACGCAGCTAGCTGGACTTTTCTTCCATCATCAACTTCAAAGATTCCAAATAATTCTTCCACCTCCTTTAGCCAGTTATGAGCTTCAACAAATGTCTCCGTCCCGTGAAAAGGTTTTCCACCCATTGCTCTAAAGTCCTTACATATCTTTGTGAAATTATCGACACGAGGAGGAGGAGGAGGAGGAGGATTTACTGGACCTACGGCAGCGGCCCTAGCCTCAAGATATTGATGAAACCAACCGGGCACATGAACGCCCTCTGGTATCTCAGATGCTTCAGACATGCTGAAATGAAAAAGGAAAGATTCAATACAAAAAGGACTGAAGGAAAGATGTATAGCTCTTGGGGTTATGCTTTCCAAAATATACTTTTCTCTTGAAAATACTTTCCTTAAAACATACTTTTGAAAGTACTTCTTTATAAAAATTGCTTTGAAAAATAGTTTTTCAAAAAATTCATATCTGTTCTGGTAACCTTCAGCTCTGATACCACGCGTAACACCCCACGTCCATTAATGTCATTCACAAAGGGAATGCATTAACTTCCATGGAGCATTTTAAGTAAGTATAGAACAGAAAATCACAACAAGACAGATATAAACAGTACTTGAAAATTAAAACTTTATTTCATTGCAGCGGATAAACCCATATGTTTGATTACATCATCAAAACCATAAACCAAAGTTAAGTACATCATATCCATCTTGATAAAACAAAGTACATAAACTGAAAGACATAATCCCCAACATTAAAATAGCCATAGATAAAGAGAAGCTGAACTTTACTTCAGCGGTCCAAGAAATCTTCTAAAAGCAGTCCAAAATCAAGCTCCACTGGTGCTAGTTCCAACATGAGCACCTTGGGGGGGGAGGAAAGAGATGGAAAAAGGGGGGTCAGACATAAAGTCTGGAGAGTGCGATAATTCTTACAATATAATTAACAAAGTAACTAGGCTAAGGCATAAGTTGGAGAATAAGGAAATGATCATGAACCATTGAATATGACAGAGTAAATAAGGAAAAAGATGAACAACGATATCGTTAAAGCGCACCTAACCCACTAAGATAATTACTAAACTACCCCAACACTATAGGATAATTGCTATACTGCACCGCCACTAGTATACTGCACCACCGCTAGTCACCCTAAGGTTGATCCCGCCTACACTTAATAATGATATTGGTAGTTTCGTGCACCCCTAGCTGCCTTCATAGGTGTCGTCTGCCCCTATCTCCACTAGGTGTACCCACTACCCCCAAGAGATCGGCTCCCTAACTCGTAGATACCCGTGCTGGCCCCACAGTGGGGTGTATCACTCCCCAAAGTGGCAACCCGATACCACCAAGCATGCACGACTTATACATACACGATGCAACAACGTCTTACCTACCAGCCCGGGTCCACACGCGCATATGAACCCATTGGACTTGCGTTGCCACCGCTAACCGGGTTTGGCCTCTTATAGTCAAGCCCAGTATGCGTGTCCCGTCCTCGACTTGGGTCGAGCCCACAAAGATACTTATGGGTTACTGGTTGAAACGGGCCCCCATTACTTGACACAAGCTATCCACCTAAGCTTGTCCCCTCTACTACATCCCACTTAACCCACTTCTTATTCATGTTTCAATTACATGTTTCAATTTTGGTTATGTGTTTCTAATCGTATTTCCAAATGCCACACAAGGCACCCACTAGATTCCACATGCCGCCCAAGGTACCCACTTAACCCCCCTCATGTCCCACTACATGCTTATCTGGTTAAGTGTTTCTTAATTCATTAAGACCGTAACCTCATAAATACCTCTCACATTAGACTGGCATTTGTGGCAGCTGGATTGGTCGGGCGGGTCCGGGCAGTCTTACACCACAAAAGAGCCTAACCTCGTGTCTTTACAACTGTTACGTATTTAGTTTGTGCCTAAGACCTCTCACATTAGACTGGAATTTGTGGCAGCTGGATTTGCCGGGCGGGTCCGGGCAGTCTTACACCACAAAAGAGTCTAACCTCGTGTCTTAGACGATTAATTACTCCTAATTAATCATCCCCTAATTACTTTCCCTATTCAAATTATCAATCAATTCCAAATTTAGCGATGTCCATAATTGACTCGATTATGTCCATCCATTTATGGTATGTAAAATCATACCAATTTCACCACAATTTTATTTTATGCCTTTTAAGGCATTTATGCCAATTAAATCTTTTTAATATTATCCCCTTTACCCCACGTAGTACGTTTGTTCGTTTAACGTAAAAATATACGTTAAACTCGAATAGTCTAACTCATGAAATAAAAAAAACATCACAATATATACACATAATTAAAACATAGATCTAACATAGGGGTGAATTTGCATATGTGAATGATATTCTACATCTAAAACTTGCATAGGCCAAGATTACAACTTGCATAAACAACATATGTCATGGATCCAAATTTAAGGTGTGAACTTGATGAGAAAATGGCCACAAACTTGCATAAACATCATATGTCATGGATCCAAATCTAAGGTGTGAACTTGATGAAATAATAGCTACAAACTTGCATAAATAACATATGTCATAGTTCTATATTTGCATAGGTAATAATCCTAAACTTGCATAACATGATTCATATCCAACTCATAAACTTACATATGTGATTCATACATCGCAACAATGGTGTAGATATGTAAAGTAGCATATGTCATAGCCTAACTTTCAATTAAATTCTCACATAAACTAGGTGCCATAGCCATGTAACGTCACATATAATTCTACCCCAAACTTGTATATAGTTCATGTTTGAATCAACATCTAAACTTTCCTACATATGATTTATCATATGAATCAATATCACAAACTAGCATAAGAAACATGACGATTTGATTGTATATAAAATTACAACATGGATGATAGCAACATAAATTTGCATCATAAATGATAGCATCACAACATAACATCATAGATATTTCAATTACAATCCTACAACATAATTACAACATGCAATCAATACTTCATATCACATCCATACAATCCGCGTTATAACTTAATCTAATTAAATTACTAATTATCTTGTTAAAACTATCGAACTCACAACTCAAAAGAAGTCTTGAGTTCTGAATTCTGATTTCTGGAGTTGAATTAGCGCTCCTTTGATGAAGAATCGCTGTTAGGGTTGAATAGTTCTGATTTGGTTGTTGTTCTTCCTCTTTAATTTGGTGGCGGCTGCTCTAGGGTTCATGACAACAACATGACGGCCATAGTTTTAGTTTTAATTCTGATTTAGGGTTTGAGTCTATGGGTCTTTTTATATAGTTATGAATTAATTTAAGCCGTCGGATGTTCCTAGGCTTAATCAAAACCATTCAATCATGATGGGGTGATGAGTCAGCCCTAATGACTCGGCAAGGAGTCAGAATGGACTCAACAACACGGGTCAGCCTGAACCAGAAAGCTGTGCAGGCTCCAGCCTCGGCCTGGGCACACTTGGCAGGTGCGCCAGTGTTAATATGTACTGGCGCACTTCCCAAGTGCGCCAGTGCATTTATATTTCTTTTTTCTTCTTTACTTTGCGACCAAACTTCGTTCGTCCATAACTCTTTCATCTGGTACTCGTTTCCCGTATACTCGGACTCTATTTCAACCAGAATTCCGAGACGAACACAGTGGCGCAACCCAATCCCCATAATTCTCACGTCTGAGATGATTTATTCTCTATTTTAGTTAGTTCGATTATTCAAAAATCTGGTGTGTTACACTTCCTCAAGCTCATCTCAAACAATAAGATTATCCAAAATTATACTCTTCAAAAATAATTCTAATGGCTTCCTCAAGCTCATCTCAAACAACAAGATTATCCAAAACTATCAAATGATATCTTCACAATGATAAAGAGACAATTGAAACCTATGTTAACAACTTAACAAATGCAAAAGTCGATATGGGAGCTTTCGTCATCATTGGAGATTTTCCATCCTATGATCTTCCTTCTCTTTTCAATCAAAATGTAGTCTTTTATGAAGGAGATGAAAATCAAGTATGGAGTAGCGTAAAAGGCACTCAAATCATTCTAGATTGTGAAATTTTGGGTACCATCTAAAATTATAAGAGTAGGGGTTTGGATTTTTTGGAACTCGAAATCGACATAACAGATTAAAGACCTTTCATCACATATTCGAAAGCGATGATCACAGAATTCAAAAATCGCTTTTACCATCCAAAAACAAGAATCATAAACTCCTTCTCTAACATACCACATTCCGAAAACTTTAACAATCCAACTCTCAAAGTCCAAAAGACTCTTTTTGCTATTATTCGTGGATATGACATCAATTGGGCCGATATGATCTTAAAGGAACTTAAGCCCAAAGAAATGTCAATAAGAGAAAACATACTTTACTATGGAGTTTATCTTACTCGAATTTTTAAATATTTCGTAGTTGATCTAAATGAGAAGAATGTGTGCCAAGAAAAGTGTTTGACTCCACAAACATACACCTTATGCAAATTCCTCTCACTTTTGAGCCTTACGAGTCATTCGAAGATAAATAAGCCCGTCTACAACAAGAACAAGAACCGATGGATATCGAAGAAGAAGAAGAAACTTCTTTGGAAAGTGTAGAGTGTCCAATCAACACTAGAACCATTTCCAAAGAAACCACCGTTCAAAATCAAGTCAAAATAACCAACAACCAAAAGAAACTCAAAAACAGACTCATGTCTAAGTTCATTAGCAAAATAGGAAGAAAACTTGGAATTTCATCTTCCTCCCCATCATCCGTTGAAATCTAGCCTATCTATTTTAAGTTATCCTTAATATTTGTTTGTATTTGCTTTTGAATCTCGTATTTAGTGTCTCATAATTAGTTGAATGTATTTTCTTTTTAAGTTGAAATGAATGGAGTTCTATTTATGTCAAAATCATCTTTAAGTTACTATAAAACATTAGTAATAAATATATTAATAAAATATAATAACAATTAATTCAAATTTGAAAACTTTCAAAAATTGTCATATGTATGTCGACATACATATATACATATATCGACATATAATTGCGAAATTTTCAAAATTTCCAAAATTTAAAATTTAAATAACTAACTCATGTCCATTTAAATCCAACGAATTCATGACCCTATATAAGCCTAATTCTTATAGAAAAAATCATATTATCGTTCCTTCTTCTTCTCTAATCATTTCTTAACTAAAGAATCAAATTATAGAAAATCCAATGCATAATTTGAGTGAAAATCTTGATGAAATCTTAAAATCTTACAAAATATTCTTTCCAAAATACTTCAATATCAATGGCATCCAGAATTAGTTCAAGCGAAAATAGTTGAATACCAAGAGAAATACTTTGTCGTAATACGTTGGTCAATTTCTTCTCACTTCAGAGATGAAAATAACAAGGCTCTTCTTAACAATGAATAAAATTGGAAGGACATCACCGATGGGTAGAAGTTCCACGAGACGTTTGATTTGAAACTATTTGGTATGATTTGATTGGTTTGTTTAAATTAATTTGGATTTGGATTTGATCTTAATTTGTGTGTAATTGTTGTTTGGATTGGTTTGTTTGGATTCAAAACATGTATATATGGTTTGTAACATATACAATATGATATGTAATTAACTATAATACTTGATTTGATTATATATTTAGTATAATTTAGGCATAAATTTAGGGGGAGTTTTATGTACTAGGAATATATATTTACTACATTAATAGATATAAGACATAAGTTAAAATTTAAGGGGAGTATCTTATAGTAGTATAATATCTTAATCATAGGAGAGATATTAAGGATTTAGTGGGAGTAATGTACTATTATTTAGGGTATATTTAGATTTAGGGGAGTATTTTTAGAATTTCTTTTTGATAATGGCAAAGGGGGGAGAAATTATAAAATAAGGATTACTTTAAGGGGGAGTATGTAGGATTCATGAAGAAAGGAGGAGTATCAGAAGGATCAGAATCAACAGGTATGAATAAGTATGGATATTTTATAAATCAAGGTTGTCATCATCAAAAAGGGGGAGATTGTTAGAGAATGGAGTTTTGATGACAGCAACCTTAATTCATTTATCATTATTAATAAAATATATAATAACACATTATATCTAGAATATATATATATATACATATTTATGCAGGATTTAAATATAGGACTTAATATAGAAGACTGTATAGTATTAGAGATTCAAGTGATTCAGATTCAAAGATTCAAGACTCATGAGTTATCAAGAGTTCAGGAAATTATAGTTATTGAGTCCAGATTTATGTAAGACTCAAAATAGCACTCCAGGTTCAAATTCAAATTCCAATTTTCAAATTTTGTTTCTCAAAATTCAAATTCCGATTTCAAATTGTTTTTCTATCTTATGTATGATTTCAAATATAAGTTTTAAGGTTTATATAAGTTTATATGTTTATCTACTTTTATAGTTTTATATATTTATTTAGTTTTAAACATTGTAATTTTATAAGTATGTTTATATAATTTATATTTATGATTTTACACTTTATTATACTCATTTATATCACTATGATTTAATTCAAGAATGTCCAGAATTGAATATAAGTTCAAACATTTCAAAAAGGTTCAAAATTCAAATTTTACACTACATATGTCGACATACATATATCTATATGTCGACATACAATGGTCATAAATTTGATTTTGAGAGGAAGTGTCTTTTCATTATTTGTAACGTTCCAGAAGCATTGCAACCTTTCAAATCTTATAAATAGGGGATGAATTCGATTTTTTTATCAATTCTTCTTCTCCAATTTCACCCCTCTTCATCCCACCATTAATACTTCTTATTTTATTGACTTCTACATGTCTACTTTGTCGGTTTCTACTCTAATTACATCAAACTTCTTATTTTCTCTCTCTACTCATTGCTCTCTGTATTGAAGTGCTAATGAAGAGTTATAGGGCTGTTGTAATCATTCAAGAAGTATTTGGGGAAAGGTGTGTTCCTTGTAGCCTTGGAATCAAGGAAAAGGAGCGGTGTTAACCTTGTAGCCATGGAATCAAGGGAATTATAGTTGATCAAGGGTGTTTGGAGCGGTGTGAACCTTGTAGCCAGGAAATCAAGGGGATTGTACTTGGATATTGATATAGTAATAAAACACTACACAATCCAGCGTTGCATGGGACTGGACATAGGAGTAATCCGAACCAGTATAAAATCCGGTGTATTCATTCCTTTTATTGCATTTTATATTTATTTTTTTGGTGATTGTGATTGATACTTTATCTGTGATCATCTCTGTTGTGTGTGATTCATATTATAAATCATATAAGTTTAGACTTTTTTAAATACTTTAAAAACACTATTCACCTTTCTTCCTCTAGTGTTATTCTTGCCTTAAGATCTGTATTCTGTATCCTTTTCACACTTGGGAAGAATCGCCTTCGTGAGACTGAAGATGCTATGATTTGTGAGAAGTCATTCTACAAAGAGAACCTTGTATTCAGAATAGTCAGGTACGTGCACCCTATAAATGTGTCAGTGCAGCGTGAAGGGACAACGCTTAACATTCGAAACCAGTGGGTGTTAGTTAACAAAACCCAATCGCCATCCGTACATGAAATTAATGTTTCATTCCTGTATAAACATATCTTGTGATTGTTAAAAGTTCTAAAAGAAATGAATCTACGGAAATGATCTGCATGAATGTCTGAAGAACTTGTAGCGCTTCCTCTTCATCTTGAGTGATTTATAATAAACATGCTATATCAATCGATGCATCAGGATCTTTTGTCATTATTGTTTAAGGAAGTTCATATACATGTCAACAACGAGTCAGAATCCATTTTTATGGTCAATATGGCCATCCAGAATTAAATTAAATTGTCAACAATGCATTTAAGAGTCACAGTAACAATGTTATATGGTTCAATAATGCTGAGAACATGTGTGTCCAGTAGTTCAAGGTTATTTCCTTCGAGCTTAAGTTCATATGTATGTTGTCTCGACTGGAAATTACAGTCGAAAAGGTGAATTATGCATTCAAGTTAGTTTGGTTCGGTTTCTACAAGCCTAGGCATCCCAAATTAGAGTCTCATTATCCAAAATGCACTAAATCAGTTAATGTTCATCCAAAACAACCAGGAATTTGCTCCTAGGGAGTTATACATAGATGGAGATAATCAAATTCAAGCCGTACTGCACTTGAAAGCTCGGCTACAGCTAGGTTTCAGGGTCATACCTATCAGACTCGAGCTATAGATAGGGATGATAGAGCAAGGATCAAATGGAAGTAGCCAAAAGGTCGACGACAGCATTTGACGGCTCTTGGAATCGCGTGGTGGTGCAGGCGATCAACGGTGGAGGCAGGCAAGTCGGATCGGTAGCAAGAAAAAGGTGAGATCGAAACCCTAGTTTTTATAGCCTAAATAAGGACTGCAGATAATGAATAGACCACGTGTGGTATATAGGAAGTAAAGGAGGAAAATAGCTAAGTACGAGGGTCGGCACCGAACCAAAGTCCATTGGTCGGCACCGACACATCACTTCATCATAAATTGAATCCGCTTCTCCCATGAGTATGCCTATAAGCTTCTAAACTCACGGAAAAAGTATCAAGTTAAAACATGTTATCTTGACGAAAACTTAAGTGCTATCACGGGAGAACAAAACAATGGGCTCCAGATCAAAAGGAGACTCTCAAGAAAGTCAGCTATTTGGTCCCAAATCATACATTCGGAAGGAACATACAATTGTCATACCAGAGCACATCATGTTTTCTATACGAATATGCTCTAGGGGAGGGGGGAAATGTTAACCCTGGTATAACCCGACAGTTGTCCAAACAAAACGCTAAGAAGACCGGAGTCACATGATATTAGAGTCAAATTAAACCTCACCAGAAAACTCAAAGGAACAAAGCAAGGGCAACTGTAAAAGTTTCATAGCTAAAGAAGATATGTACATGGGTCGGTACCAGCCCATTATAGTTCGGCACCGACCCATGAGCATTATCTTGGGACTTGTGAAACTTGCTCCATGATCTTCGTATGATTGCCAGGATGTCATTCACACAATTCCAGGACAATTCAACCCTTCTGGGTATGTCGCTCAATAGATTGAAGTAAAGCATCAAGACGACAAGAAGTAAAGCATGAAACGGTTCAAACCAAGTCCAATATACACAATATTTCACCCAGATACTAAACAAGATACGTGCGACAAAGCCAAGGTGTTTAATTAAAACACAATAACACCATGGTTCGGCACAGGCCAATGATGGGTCAGCACCGACCCATGTCGTTAGTGTATTTTGGCATGACACTTTCTGTGATGGGTCAGCAAGCTATTGTAGCACTTCCTGCAATTGGGCTTGACCCAGCTCTCTCCAAAACACCTATAAATACCCTTCTAGATCCAGCATCAAAGGGGATTGATTTTCTTGCTCTGCCAAAGCTCTGTAAAGATATTTCTTCATCTCTAGTAGCCATTATTCTCCTCCAACAACAAAGCTTCTTCTCCAAAGATAGCTACTCCAAGTCACCTAGGATGGTTATCATGATTCTCCGATAACCAATCGTACAAGTGATTATTTGTTATTCTCTACTTTGGGGATCTTTGAAATCATCTACACTGTATTCTACTTGGCATGACAAAGGATATAATAAAATTGTTTAAAGTGGATGTAAGCTTGAACTCAAGATGTACCACCATAAAATTGTCTTCTTCTTTACATGCTTTCTGTTTCTTTCCTATTTTAGTTTACTTTTATTGCTTTATTCTATTTCCCAATCACGGGGTGGTGCTTACGCAATTAATCAAGTGTTACTGCCATTTTGGAGTTTACAACTAGTTTCAACAATAAGTATGTTGTAATTAATTTACAATAATGCTATACTATTTGAAGAAAACAACATAACGTTGACAATGGAAAGAAGTATAAAGATGTATATAAATATACAAATAACTAAAAATCTGACTCGGTAATGAAGGAAATTTCATTTCAGGTTCGTCGTAACAATTTCCTTAAGAATTTTTATTCAAAATTCTCCCAAGATACAACACACTTAACCTACACGAGATTGTAATGAGTATGTCACTCTGTGATTTTTGTAATATGAGTAATGGTAGCGTAGAAGAGAGAAGGAAGATTCATATTTGGAATGAGTGAGGAAAGTAACTCTGTGATTTTTGTAATATGAGTAATGGTAGCATAGAAGAGAGAAGGAAGATTCAGATTTGGAATGAGTGAGGAAAGTAATCAGGTTCCCTCCTTATTTATAGTTGTTTCACATCTCTTCTGAATGGCGGCGTCCGTACCTCTTTGTACAGTCGTGTCCGTAACCTTTTAGATTGTCGCATCCCCCTGCTGCTGCCATTGAATGTTTATCCAGAAAACGCACCTTTTGCATGTACCCGCTCATTGCTGAGTCATGCCTGTTCGCACCCTCTAGGTCACACCCGTTTGTTAATGTTGCTCGCCAAAAAATGCAATTGTATCTACTAACCGATCGCTCCTCTTCAGTCAACTTGTGTCTACTAGTGCTTAACGGGTCGCACCCATTCGCTTTGCAGTCGTATCCCTTTAGACTGCACCCGCCTTCTTCTGTTTAATCCAGGCCCAACCCAAATTTAGTCTGAAGCCTGGAACCATAAAAAATCGGCCTAAAAAAATTAATGGCATGTAGGAATGAATCCGACCTAGCTGCTCGGACAGACAGACGGCGGCGACGCGCATGCGTGTGTTGGTGAAGCATGACTTCCCTTTATACAACGAAACACACACCCCAAGGCCTCAAGCTCTTCTTGAGGAAGTCCCTTATCTACTTGGATAACTTTTCCAATTTGGCAATGTCGAGAATTCCAACAACCTATACTAATGAATTCTGCTACTTTGTGTGACAAGATTATTCCTAGTTGTCATACTGTGCCTACACGGTTCTCGAACCAATAACATAAGAGAAGTTCGAAAATAGAAAATATGCATGTTCAAATTTAGTGCATAATTGAAAAAATGAATTGCTATTAGGTTGAAACACGTCATATTCAACAAGCACTAAGAAAACAATTGTATTTCTAAGCATTTAAAAATCAAGTATTGAATAAAGATAAATACACTCCTTGTTAGAGCCATAACTTTCTTGCAACATAGATATGGAGACCTGGTATTGATGTAGAACTCCTGGAGCAATAACGCGACACCCTTTTAAATAAAAGTAAAAGCAATTCCTATTTTGCTTTTGCTTTTGTTTCTTATCACCTTTCTCTGCTGCTTTTTTTGGAGTTCATGCAGAGATTGCTATCACGGAGCATTAAGAACGAACTTATGGCGGAACACATAGAGATATGCGAGTAGCACATTTGAATGGTAAATACTAGTGAACAATAAATGCATTTTCAACTATGAGAAAGGTATCTGAATGGAATTTTTAAGCAGAAATTTTAGTTTATGGATCTTAATTTAATTGATTTATTGTTAATTAATTACATTTTTATGTTCATGCAAGCTTAATCAAAAATAAGTAACAATACAGGAACCAAAATACATACAAATTCATTAATTACATTAACATATAATGAAAATAATTCACATATAATTTAACAAAATAACATTATAGTAAAAATTTAACTTCTTCCCACTTTCTTGATTTATCATGTAAGTCTAGTACAATTTTGCATGTCGTTTTTCACAACTACCGAAAATCAATTTTTTGCTAAGTTATCATCAGGAGCATAAAACAAATCTATTATACTGAGCTATATAACAATTATCATCGCTTTACAAAAATAATATTATCTTCCTTGCCTAAAACTTTGAACTTATTAAACTTTTTTTATATAAATTTATAAATCCATTTATAAATCCCCTTTTATAAATTTTCAAATCTATTTATAGAACTCCCTTTGTAAATTTTCTTTTCCTTTAAAGGTTCATGTATCACTATACATTCATAAATGGGATTTATTATACTAATGTGTTAAACAATGTTTTTTTTATAACATTCAAAAAAATGTTTTTTTCTTTGTGAAAATATAAAAGCAAATCTATTCTTTCACTAACAAGTAACGATTTATATATATGTTACTATAAAATATTTTATATAAAACATATTATGAATATTTATTCAAAATATTTCTATATTCTTTCGAAAATAGAATCATTTTATTTTAAAAGCTAAGTTTCTCTTTATGCCCATAATAAACATCAACTTTTATGTATAATAAGTACTTCTCAAGTTACTTTTAAACATTTTTATATGTGTTAAAAAAGTCAAATAAAATGGTTGAAGTGAAATAGAGAGTCTAAAATCATTTCTATAGAAAATGGCACAGTAAATAAAAAAAAGCTTATTTAAGTTAATTTTACAAGTCAAATCCATTTTCAATCAACACAGCAAAAATAATATCTTATAATACCATATTAAAGTCTAAAAATGTCATAACCGTTATTTAATGTTGTCGTTGTTTTCATTGTAAAAAGAATTCTACAATTGAGATAGTGCAAAGTTACATCAATATGGGCTAGCTGCAAAACTTAGTAATTTATACAATAAGCATATAAATGAAATTAAAATCAATAATAGCAAAGAATCTCATTGGCTCCCTCTGCAAAATTTCCTTGTATGTCATATAAGACTTATAACGATCCAAATTTTTAATCAATTTAAAATAGGATTTATATAGATTTAAAAAGGATTTTTAAATGGATAAGTTTGACTGAATTTCAAATTTCAGTAAATATTGCATCTAGTCCTGGGAAACTATTGAAAATGAATTCTAATTTTATTTTATATCTTGTAAGGTCAAAATAAGATTAGTGAACTTTTAAAATCAATTTAAAATGAATTCGGGGAAAATCGATAATTTAATATTATTTCAATAGCCTAGAAATAGACATTTTGAAAATGACCTCGGATTCCGACGAAACCACTTTCATCGGATTTCGACGAAACCAATTTCATCAGATCCGGAATAGTAAATTATTGTTAGGTTCCTAATTTCAAGTCGATTGGAGTTAGTATGTAAGCATATGTAATATAAACGCGTGATGAAACACTACCCGAACCGCCTAAAACAACGATACCACGTCAAGCATGGACGTATTCTCTTGTTTACGAATTCGGATCGAATAACACTTGGCATGGCACGACCAGGAGAGACCTTTTCCACTTGATCCACTACCACTCTAAAATCTTCTAGATGGATGCCACGTGGCATCCGACCTGCCTACTCGAACCGCTTATAAATACATGCATGCAGAGGATTTGAAGGGATCATTTGGCATGCCAAACACTCAAATATCTTAATCTCCATCACCATTTCTGTTCAACACGTGTTGTACTACTCATTTTCGAATATAATTCTACAGAGAATTGATTGTATTTGAGTGATTATGTTATTGTATTTGTTGTGCTTGTAATTCTCTATCGATTCAAAGAATTAAAAAGTGGACGTAAGCTCGTTAACGCCTAACCACTATAAATTTTGTGTGTTCGTTTGCTTTTGCTAGCTTTTTGTCTATATTTCCTCATTATTCTCCACAAAACCTGATCTATTGTTGTTAGTGTCATTTTTCGGTTTAACATTTTGGTGCTTTCATTAAGAAAATTGAATTCTCATCTTTCTAGGTTATTATTCTACTGTTTGGATCACCAAATATGAAGAGATAATCCACATTTTCACCAGTTTTAAAGTTCTTTGTCGATTTTGACAAATTTGTATTCCATGGATCCAAGGAAAGATAAAAATCGGCAAGCTTCTCGAAGGAATAAGGCTAATAAAGAGCCACGAGATGATGTACAAGTCCTTGCCAACACACAAACCCCTGGGTCAAATGCGACTGGGTCGGGTCCGACCCGACGATGGCACGTCGACCTGACCTGAGGGTTTTGTTCCGAAACAACCTGATGTGGATGTCTCAACCGGTGTTGGTACTTCAAACCTTGCTGCTACGACCAGCAATCAACCTCCTCCATCTGCACGTGTTTCACAGATTGATTTTGCATGCTTGCTCGCCATGATCGAGGAAACAAATGTGGAATTAGAAGCTCAGAGACATTATAGTGCTGCACTCCGAGAAAATATGAATGTGATGACCAGGCAATGGAAAGAGTTGTGCAGGAAAAGAATACCATCCCCAACCCATCACCATGCAGCAGAGGATTCGACTTCCTCGGAAGAGAACGAAAAGCATCCACATCAAAGGAGACCTTTTGAAAGACCTGAGAACCTTGAACAAGTCCAATTTGGCTCGTTTGGTTCCCGAGAGGATGCGGCACACCGTCTAGGTCCTAATGATCCCAGGCTGGCAGAACCTATGTTATTGCCCATGCGTAGATCCCATGTCCTTTCGAGAGACAAAGGCATTTCTCAGCCCACACAAGCTCAACTCCTTCAACCCACACGTCCTATGACTTTCCGGGACCATAGGGGGAAAGGGGTACCATTCAAACTGCATATCAAGTAGCTTTCCCTAAAACAGGAACTGGAAGATTTCGGAGGGTTGAAAGTGTTGAACCCGAACATGTTTTGACTAATGCCGAAGTAGAAGCAATGCTTCATAAAATAATGGTTGACAGTAGAGGCTACACCAATGAAGACAGAGGTATAGATCGCAGTCATACGCCGTTCACCGATGACATATTGGATGTCCACTTTCCAAGGTGATTCAACCAGCCAACCATGAATCGTTATACGGGAAGAACTGATCCAAGGTAGCATTTAATGAGATATTCCTGGTAGATGAATGTCGCAGCGGCTCTAGATGTCGTAAAGTGCAAAGCTTTTCCGATATACCCGGAGGATGTGGCTATGATGTGGTTCACCCGACTTCCGCTGTGATCGGTTTCCAACTTCAAAGAGTTAAGTGAGAGATTCCTGAATCAGTTTTGGTTGCACGCCCAAAAATCCAAGAATGTCATCGAGCTTACAGTAGTTAAGCAAGCTCCTGGGGGAACTCTGAAATCATACTTGGACCGTTTCAATTTACCAGTTCTTGAAGTGAGTAATCCCCATGAACAAACTATCTTAATGGCGTTAATAGATGGAGTTGATAAAGATACTGAATTTGGGAGGTACGTAGTTGGAAAACTGCCGATAACAATGGAATTATTTTATGAGAAAGCTAATACTCGCTTGCGACAAGAAGAGGTGTACTCGAATCTGAAGAGAAGGTATGGTGAAGTCGTCAGGGAAGATATCCAAAGCAACATTGCTATCATACAATTTGGTGATAGCTCAGGGAAAGTTGAAGCCAACGTGGGCAACCAGAATAAGCAGAGTGGCCGCCAAGGTGCTAGCTGCAACAAGAGAAATAGGAATCAGAGGAAAGATCCAAAGAAAAGGCCTCAGTTCCTATCCTTTGAAAGCTGCACACCATTGAATGATAGCCTGGAAAATATCTACTTGGATACCTGCAACGTGATGGAATACAAAATGCCTCCACCTAGAGACTCGACGGAAAAGGAGCGCAAGGTTGGAAAGTTTTTCCTGTTTCACAAAACATATGGGCATTTAACTGATGAATGCCGCCACTTAAGATACACAGTAAAAAGGTTACTTCATGAGGGAAAGATGGATGAGTATAAACTTCCCCTGAGGGATAGTGGGCAAGGGGTTTTAACTCCAAAAAAGGGTCAACCAGCTCTTAGAGCCACCGCCCAATAAAAGGGAAAAGGAATAGTGATCAACACCATGGTCGGAGGACCATAACCAGCAAGATTCAGTGCCATGACATGGAGTAGTACATCAATGCTGCAATGCATCTAGATGGAGGAGAGTGTAGTGCTCTTGAGGATGCTACACCTATAAAACAACAGAAAACGATGAAAGACGACATTGTCTTCCACGACAGAGAAACCATGGGAATAGAAGCCCCGACTATAGACCTGTTGGTAATATTTGCCATCATTGGCTCACCAACCATACGAAAAGTCCTTGTTGATTACGGGAGTTCCGTTAACATTCTATTCAAGGAAGCTTTTGATCAAATTAAGCTAGAAGTTAAAGACCGAAAGACATGCACTGGATGGATATGCGGCTTTAATGGTTCATTAATAACAACGATGGGAGTGGTAGATTTATCTGTACAACTCAGGAAAGGAGACTACACAAGAGTGTGTATCCTTCCATTTGTTGTCATGAACCTCGATTCTTCATATAATGCCTTTTTGGGTCAATTATCTCTGGAAAAATTTAGAACCTGCATTGCATCATGGTGTCTATTGTTGAAATTTCCAACTGAATCGGGAATAGGGACGGTCCATGGGGACCAGGGGACTGGGAGAGCCTGTTACTTAGCTGAATGGAAGGCACTTCGCCAAGGAGACGATGCGGAACCCAAGAAAACCTACTCCCTTGCTAGGTATGCTTCGTCGTAGCAAATATAGGATACATCCCGGCCAGAGCCGATAGATTATCAATCTGAGGATATTGATCTCACAGAGGACGAGGAACCAGGATCTAGAAAGGCAACACCTAATGAAGAAAATGTGGATATTCCAATCGATGATGACGACACTACTAAGGTCTTGAAGATCGGATCACATTTAGATCCCTTCCGAACGAGGGTTCACCATCTATTACGTATCAATGCTGAAAGTAAACTCAAAGAACACCCCTATCAAGCTATATAGGCGTATGCTCGTCCTAGAGAAGTCAGCTGCCTTAAAAGAAAAATTCGAGAAGCTGAGAGGCAATGGTTTTAAACGAGATGCTACATACCCCGACTGGATATCAAATCCCGTCCTTGTTAAGAAGGCTAATGGGAAATGGCGTACATGCATCGATTTTTTAGATCTGAACAAGGTCTGCCAAAAATACAGCTTCATGTTGCCAAGAATTGATTTGCTGGTGGATGCAACGGCTGGACATGAGCTTCTTTCTTTCATGGATGTGTACTCGAGTTACAACCAAATTCCCATGCATGTGCCTTATCAAGAACATACAAGTTTTATCGGAAATCTCAAATTATATTGCTACGTGGTAAAGTCATTCGGACAGAAGAATGCAAGAGCGATGTACTAGCGTTTAGTTAATTGCATATTCCACAAACAGATTGGGAAATCAATGGAAGTTTATGTGGATGATATGCTCATAAAGTCCATGCAATCATCTGATCACGTATCAGATTTGGTAGAGAAGTTCAAGATCCTACAACACCATGGAATGAAGTTGAACCCTTTGAAATGCACTTTTGGAGTTGCGTAAGGGAAGTTTCTAGGCTTCATAGTCAGTTCATGCGGAATCAAAATTAACCCTGATCAGATTGCAGCGATCAGGAACATTAATGAGCCACGAAGAATTAAATTGTGCAGAGCTTAGCAGGGAAGGTGGCAGGATTAAGCAGATTTATTTCCAGGACCATAGACAAATGCATCCCTTTCTTAGATTTGATAAAACGAGGAAAGCGTAATTTCGAATGGGTCGCGGACTAAAGCCTTTCAGAACCTTCTGAGTCACTTAGAGAGACCCCCAATATTGTCTAAGCCAATGGATCAAGAAGACTTATTCATATACTTAACAGTGTTATCGCATGCAATTAGTTCAGCATTTGTTCGTGAGGAGGACAACATTCAGAGACTAGTGTATTATGTGAGAAAGAAGTTACCAGCAGCGGAATGCAACTATCCAAAGATTGAGATGCTTGCTTACATCTTGTTTATTACTTCAAGCAAACTTCACAACTACTTTTAGGCTAATCTAATTATGATATACACTAATCAACCACTACGACATGTCCTGCAGCAACCTAAGGCATCCAGAAGATTACTCAAATGGAACATCGAGCTAAGCCAATTTGTTCTCACTTTCCTTCCAAGGAAGTCTATACGGTGGAAATCATTAGAAGACTTCATTGCTAAGTTCACCATTCCCGAAGAGTAAGTGATAGATGAAGAAGATGGCCCCTCAGAACGAAAGATGGAATCAAGCACCTAGAAGTTGTATACAGACGGTACTCGAAATGATAGATGGTCTGGCGCCATAGTCGTGTTGATAACTCCTGAAGAACGGTCAATTTACTACGCTTTGCAACTGTATATTCACGCTTCTAACAACAATTCTAAGTATGAGCCCTGATTGTCGGGCTAAGACTCGCCAAGGAATTAGGAGTAGTTGCATTGAATATCTTTTGTGACTCTTAGATTGTTGTTTGCAAGGTTCGGAAGGAGTTTCAAGCATAAGGACCACGTCTTGCGACTTACCTAGAAAGGGTCGAAGAGCTGTTGGATGGCTTGAAACACTATACCATCTCCCACATTCCTCGAGCAGAAAATCAGAAGGCGAAAAAGCATGCCAAGTTGGCGAGCTTCGACAATCTAGAAGAGATGGAATTGGTCCCAATTGAGACATTGGAAACTCAGAGCAATGATCAGATGGAAGTTGATTCAGTATTAGAAAGCGAACCAGAAGGAGAGTCATGGATGAATACCATAAAAAATTCTTGTGGCTTTGAATGCTTTTGTCAAGGAAAAGTTAGAGGCATACCATCGTTCGTAAAGCTTCGAGATACATCATGTAGGGTGACATCCTTTATCGGCTGGGGTTTTCAGTCCCTTTGCTCCGGTGCATAACACATGACGACGTCAAGCGTGTATTGGAGGAGGAGGGGTACACGAAGGTGATTGTGGAGATCACACTAGAGGACATATATTGGCAAAGAAGATACCGAGGTACAACTACTTCTAGCGTACCATAAGTCGAGATGTAGCTAATTATTCACGACGTTGCGACAAGTGCTAGAATTTTACAAGGATTCCTAGAGCACCTCCGAACCAACTCACCTAGATGGTGAGTCTGTGGCCATTCATTGTAATGGGGATTGATATCATCAGAAGCCTACCAATTTCCAAAGGCGGAGTAAAATACGCTACTGTGGCTGTGGAATACTTTACGAAGTGGGCAGAAGCTGAACAGTTCGCTACAATCATGATGAAGCGGATGATTAATTTCATTTTCAGAAATATATTTTGTCGATTTGGGATTCCTAAGGTAATCATAACCGAAAACGGAATTCAATTCTACAGTACCAAGTTTAGATATTTCTGCCAAAGATGTCACATTGAGAAAAGATACACCGTCGTAGCACATCCACAGTCAAATGGAAAGGTAGAACCAGTGAACAAGATTACCAAGTTCATTCTAAAAAGGTGATTGGAACATCTAAAAGCCATGTAGGTCGATGAATTACCTCTGGCCTTGTGAGCCTGCAGAACGACCTACAAGTTACGAACTGCCCACACTCCCTTCTCACTGTCATTTAGATCAGAAGTTGTTATCACAGTAGAACTGAAAGTCCCATCTCACAGAACGACATACTACGATCTATTGACGAACAAAGCTCTTCTTCTTGAGTCCTTATACATGATTGACGAGAAGGGATATGAAGCGGATTTGCATGCCTCGAGGCACAGGCATCCGGTTGCTCGATACTACAACAAGGTTCGACCTGGGATTTTCGAGTCTGGCAACCTGGTACTGAAGCGCGTCTTCCTGGCCCCTATCTTCGTTGGCCCGAAGTGGGAAGGACCATAAGTTATCCAACGAAGGCTTGATAATGGAGCTTTCAGATTAACGACCGTTGATGGCGACCATCTCCTAAGAGCTTGGAACGTTGTGCATCTACGGAACTTCCTGACTTGAATTTGAATTTACTCTTTTGATTTTTAGACTTTGTAATAAGGCACAACTTGCCCGAGATGGTTTGACTGATATAAACAAAAGATTATAAAGTTGATGTAGGCTAGAGTTTGGTTAAACTAATATAAAAATATAGTGTGTCATTTATCATTTCTACATTTATTTTTACCTGTAACCTGTGATATGTTTGAAATCCATTCCATGCTCTATGACTATTTTGATATTTGGTTCGATGCTCTGATGTAACCGGCTGGTGTGACTCGACCACTTCCCTGAAAAGTTCCATCTACCTGCTTGTATAATGGAGTACGAACCAAGATTGAGTTTGAGAACGACACTCGAGTCGGCAGAATCCCACTCTAGGAATTAGAGCATAAAAGGAATGTCAAGGAGAATGACAAGCCTGTTCACCTGTCTAACTCAAACTCTCTTTGTGATGGCCCGCCCTAGACTAGCCGACATTTCTCCAAGATGCACTGTGCTGATGTCCAACTAGCACGGGACGGTCGCCAAAGAAAAAGGGTGTGAAGCTAAAACTACCAAAGGAACCTGTAGTATATCTCACAGTGCATGGAATAAAATATAATAACAATACAACTTTGACATAAAATAGGGGAGACAGTGCACAAGCTGAAGACTAAATCATCATAGCAGCAGAATCCATAATACAACTTATGATCCAACATCATTATTACAACTTCAAATTACTGTCTCTAAAGCAAAAGAAAGAAAAGGAACACTACTAATGCCCAAGCCGTGACCAGCTACAACACAGGGAGTATATATGTATATCATACGTGGAAGCCTCCTGCTCATCTCCGGACAGTTACTCATGCATTACTACCTAACCTGTCTCTAGTATGCTCGTTTAGGAGCACCCAGAGTAATAAAAAGAGACATAAAAATCTGGGTCATACAAAAGTCTGGTATGAGCGATAAGCAATAAAACAGAACAATAACAGGTATAAACCAATACCTGAACCTGGACCTGGACCTGCAACCAAAGAGTTAGCACAACATGTACAGTACTCTAAGATAACACTAACACAAAGTGTAAAAGTAATATGGGGTGTGCATGACATGGTGATAGCAAACATCAAACATATCAATCATCCTTATATCTCTCACTCAGTGTGTAAATCATAAGATATCTACTACTTTGGTCACCTAATCTTTGGGTCATGACGGAGTCCAACCCCATACAACTATCACTACGAGCCCCTAATCCGTCTCTCAATGGTGAACCAAAGTTATAGGTATCGATAACCCCTTTGCACAAGTCCTGCAGCAAAGTCTAATCATGAAGTCAACTTGTTGGTTCCCGTATGGATCCTGAGTCACAACCTCTCATTTGGACTACCTTTACATCTCGGGTTTTTGGTCATCATTCCCGTTTTTTTCGTAGCTCCAAGCTTCCATACATGTTCACACTTTAGTTCAGATATGTACAGTTCGTGATTCTCCAGTCCGGGTCGTGATCCCCCTTTCCTGCATCGTCTTGTGATCTGCTCGTGGACCCCTATTCGGGTTGTGACACATGCTCGCGGTTCTCCTCTCCTAGGTCGGTTCGTGATGCTTCATAACCAATGGCTCGTGGTCAGCTACCTCGGCCCATGGTTCCTTGCATGTGGTCGGCTCGTGGTGACTATAGTGTCTCAGTTCGTGATCCCGTCCTTGCATCGGCTCGTGACATGTTCTGGTGGTTTGCTCTTTCCTTCCTGGTGCGGTTCACGGCTCGCCATCCTAGGGTTCGCCCCCCTAGGGTTCGGCCCCTTCCTCACGGTCGTCCTCCTAGGGTTCGCCCCCTTCCTCACGGTCGCCCTCCTAGGGTTCGCCCTCTTCCTCACGGTTGGGGTGTGAGGGTGCTTCACGATCCTAGGGGTCGGGCCATGGGGGTGCTTCACGATCCTAGGGGTCGGGTCGTGAAGGTGCCTCACGAACGGGTTACTGACCAATTTCCTGCAACTTTCTCAGCGAGCTATTTAAGCCAGACGACGGCGTTTTTGACCATTCTAACTTTGCTAAATAATCATGAAGCATTCCAAACAGTAATAGCAACAGACATAGTCAACCATAAACACCAAAACAACAATCTAACATGTTAATATGAATCAAACATAACCAAAACCCACGTTTTCCCCTTAATCCCCTTAATCATGATTTAACCATATGATTAGCAAAACATGTCCAAATTAACTCAAATTTCTAATTGAGACATAAAATAATTTTTTAAGAATTTCTAAACATTTTTCCAAAAAAATTTTGAGTTATAATTTCGCTAATTAACACTAATCATCCCTAATTAGCCGTAATTAGTGAAAAACAATGCAAATCTCGCCTTAGCCACAAATAATCTTAGATCTGAAACTTTTCTACTATTTGGGTCGAATTCCTATGCAACACAGCAGCTCTAACTATGATTTGGTGTTGATTTGCCTTGATTTGATGTAGCTTAGCTTAATCCTCGATTAGAAAGCGATTAGGAGGCGTTTAAATGAAGAATTTGAGAGTGGAGGCCATTACTAGGGTCAGGAGAATGAAAGTGGCGGCTGAAAAATGATAAAGGAGGGTTTCTCTAGCCCCGATCAGCCCTTAAATACCCCTAATCCCGGAATCCCTAATGGATCTAGCTACTAATTACCTAACTAAGCTGTTTTTCACTTTCCAAACCTTATTTCAACCATATCTCCCAAACGGTAAGCCCCTTTGATTAATGTGACCACTATACGAAAAGAGAAACCATCATCCGAATCCAATGGAAGTGGTTTCAAGTCAAAACTCCTTACCAATCAAAAGTTACAGGCAAAACGGTCATTTAAAAATTGACAAAAATCGTGAACACGGGAAATGATCCCATTAGTTGTCTCCCAAAGTTGCACGACCGTACGACTTTGTATGAAAAATAAATAAATATTATACGATCCTTTAATGCGTAGAATGCAGGTTGTTACATTCTTCTCCCCTTAAGACATTTCGCTGCTGAAATTCCTTAACCAAAACAAATAGCATGCCTACCAGCCATTTACAAACAATCAAACATACACAATAACTTAACTAGCCCATACTATCATGCGGTTTACTAATAAGGGGATAACTATTTCTATATGCAAACTCAACCAGATGCAAATGGTCATTCCATGACCCTCCAAAATCCAATATACAAGCTCTCAAAGATCCTATAATGCACGATTCAACCAAATCCCATCATAACTTGATCCAATCCTTGGTAAACCATCAATGAAACCCATTGTGACTTGTTTCCATTTTTATTCGGGAATCTCCAATAGTTGTAACAAACCACTTGGCTTCTTTTGCTCGGGTCTAACTAACTGACAATTTAGGCACTTAGATATAAACTTCCCAACGTCTCTCTTCATCAATCAATCATTTTACATTGGGTACAACCACCCTTCCATTATTTCGAAGCCATCCTTCTCGATCAAGTCCATGCTCGTTCATCTCCTCACCGTCGGTATCCATCTCTACCTTGGAGATGATTTCCAATAGGTTAGGACCGTCCCTCTGACTGGAACCAATCCACTCAATCAAAATCAGTTTGATCGTCAATCTTGCTAACATTTCTGAATCTAATTCATACTTAGTTATGAAATCATATCCCGTGATATACTCTAGTCGCTTCCGTTCAAGAAACATAGCATCTAAACTGGTTTGTCTTCTACTCAATGCATCAGCTATAACACTCAGTGCAGTACCACATGTATCCGTGTATACCGCCATCTCTTTATTTCCCATTGCCAGAATCCTACAAGTAATAGTCTACTTAAGAGAATAAAATAGGAACAAACATAGCAACAATAGCATCCATCATACAAGTTTTATCTATCACCTACTAAAGCCATGAATACGTCGATACCCATATGACTGGTCCAACCAATCTCAAGGGCTAATAAAATCCCCGACTCCAAATGGACTAATGCACGTCCAACGTACGTTTATCCTCCAAGGATAACTAGATCACGTCCAATGGTTCCAAGGTAAATGGGCGTCCCAATATACCCCTACTTCGAGTCCGCCTAGAATACTCCAAACTATAGACGATTCCTTGGCCCTCCATCAAAAGAGCTATCCACAACTCCATCTTCAACTCGAGTCCCACCCAAGTCAATCCACTTTCTTACAGCCCTCTCGAGTCCAACTCTAGTCAATCCATTACCTTGCCACTTTCTCGAGTCCAACTCGAGTCAATCCATTACCTTGCCACCTTCTCGAGTCCAACTCGAGGCTTCTCATTACCATGCAGCATTCTCGAGTCCAACTCGAGTCATCTCATAGCCCTATCGAGTCCAACTCGGGGAAGTCCACGTCATCGAACAGTCTTATCATGTTCCGAGCTGCACCTTATTCCTCGAGTAAACCAAGACATCATCTAATGGAAATCACAACAACTACCTATATCTCATGCAAACTATCCTAGTCGAACTCGACATTTCCCAAGCATAAGCCCCAAAGGCCTAAACCAATATCAGACAAGCACTCAAGGATCATCTCCTCCGAATTCAGACAATCTACGTAAGATCATATGAACAAAACAACCAAACACTCGATCACTCATAATTAACTCTGGCTATCCTCGCCAATCCTGCTTCGAAACTATCGTTGACCACATGACATCCCAAGCCACGTGTCAAGCGTAAATGGCAACCCCAGTTCTAACTGGATTACTGTACGTCCTACGTACATTTTCCTTACAGAGACAACTAGTACTTACAATAATGATATTCTCTCTATAACTCTAGTCGGCATTGCCGGCGACAATCCACAAACTCATACCCAGTCTCGAGTATGCATTACCCACAAACTCAAGTCCAATATGAGTTGTCTCCTTACTCATTGCATCTCCAAGATTAACAAACAACCATTGTTTACGAGTTCAAGTCCAACTTGAATCATCCTAACCTTTGTTGCATCCCCACAACCAACAAACACATCTTATCGCTTCGAGATTTCCCTTAGTTCCTGTTATTCTTGCCATCACTAGGTAGGTACCCAATACAACCCTATACCCTAGGAGCCAATCGATTCCCAAAATAATGTTAAACCTAGTAAAGCCTAAAACAAAACAATCACATGCAGACATGCATCTGTGACTCTACAAGACCAAATTACAACAAATCTTGAGTTCTAATTCCAACTTATCTACCAGGTCACTAGACACGAAGGAATGGGAAGCCCCGTCAAACAAAACTTGGATAAGAACATCATAAATAGAAAGCATACCTCGAATAACAACACCCTTTCTATTTTCCGCCGCAGTTGGGACATTCGACGAAGAAGGAACAGCATTGATAGCATATGCTTTCACGATCTTCTTCTCCCTAGGAGGTTGTAGACATTTATCCTTGTAATGTCTCGCTTGGCCGAAATTGAAGCACTTTCTTTCCCCAGACCTTTCCTGACAATCTCTGGCATAGTGGCCCTTCTTGCTACAGCTAAAGTACTCGCCATCTTTCTTATTCTTCTTATTCTGACCATCCTTGGTTTGGTTCTATTTCCTCTTATTATAGGGATTATCCTTGCCCCCACCGCTTGCTTGCGGCTTTAGCTCCTCTGTAGATGCAATAACAACCTCAGTCTTTGACTTATGGTAAAGGCTCTCAGATCTCAATGCCTTTCCCATAATAGATTCGAAAGTCTCATCGATATGGTTTATGAGTTTCTCACCTAAGTACTCATATAGGCCAGTTATGAACTTCTCGTTCTTCTTCTCGACCGTATCGATAAGGGACAATCCATACTTCGATAAGGTATCAAATTCAGCAATATACTCCGATGCTGCCCTACCATTCTGCTTAAGCTCCAAAAATTTCCTAAATAATTCCGATTTCTGAGCGGCTGGAATAAACTTATCACTGAATCGGGCCTTAAACTTATTCCAAGTAACTTGATCCTCAGGAGTAGCTGCTTTAATAGCATTCCACCAATTCATCGCCCGTCCTTGAAGCTGACGGGATGCTAGTTTTCTCTTCACTACTTCCTCGATTCCCAAATCCTCGAATATGTGCTCACAACTATCAAGTCAATCTTGAACCTATGTTGCTGATTCTGTTCCGTAGAACGGATTCCCACCAAGACTAGTATAATCCATGTTAAGCTTGGCGAAATCAGCCCTAGGCGCCTACACTACTGCACCACCACCGTAACCAGCATTAGGAACTGCTCCTTGAGCATCCCAAATCATCTCTCGCATGAAGGTAGTAAACATCGTCCTCATATCAGGGACATTCCTATTGTTAGCCCCTGAACCCATACTCCTCGTATTTCGGCTCATCGTTCAATATGTAAAGAGAAAACGATTAACCATCTCAATGTGGTGCCCGTGCAGTGCGACTTCATCCATAGATATACTAATAGTATATATATAGCTTTTGCAAACCAAAATATCACAAATATGCACTCTCATATACGTATACTATCTCCCCTAATGTCTTCCCTAGGTTAACTACGCAACTTAGGCTCGGATACCAATTATGATGGCCCGCCCTGGACTAGCCGACATTTCTATGAAATGCGCTGTCCCGATGTCCAACTAGCATAGGACGGTCACCAAAGAAAAAGGGTGTAAAGCTAAAACTGCCAAAGGAACATGTAGTATATCTCACATCGCATAGAATAAAATATAATAACAACATAACTTTGACACAAAATAGGCGAGACAGTGCATCAGCTGAAAACTAAATCATCATAGCAGCAGAATCCATAATACAGCTTATGACCCAACATCATTATTACAACTTCAAATTACTGTCTCTAAAGCAAAAGAAAGAAAAGGTACACTACTAATGCCCAAGCAGTGACCAGCTACAACACAGGGAGTATATATGTATATTATATGTGGAAGCCTCCTGCTTGTCTCCGGACAGCTACTCGCGCATTACCACCTAACCTGTCTCTAGTTTACTCGTTTAGGAGCACCCAGAGTAATAAGAAGAGACATAAAACTCTGGGTCAGACAAAAGTCTGGTATGTGCGATAAGAAACAAAACAAAACAATAACAAGTATAATCCAATCATACCTGAACCTGGACCTGCAACCAAAGAGTTAGCACAGCAAGATGTACAATACTCTAAGGTAACAATAACACAAAGTGTAAAAGTAATATGGGGTGTGCATGAGATGGTGATAGCAAACATAAAACATAGCAATCATCCTCACATCTCTCACTCAGTGCATAAAGCATAAGATATCTACTACTTTGGTCACCTAATCTTTCGGTCATGACGGAGTCCAACCCCGTACAACTATCATTACGAGCCCCTAATCCGTCTCTCAGTGGTGAACCAAAGTTATAGGTATCGATAACCCCTTTGCACATGTCCCACAGCAAAGTCCAATCATGAAGTCAACTCATTAGTTCCCGTCTGGATCCTGAGTCGTGACCTCTCATTTGGACTACCTTTGCATCTCGGGTTTTTGGTCATCATTCCCGTTCGTTTCATAGCTCCAAGCTTCCATACAAGTTCACACTTTAGTTCAGATATGTACGGTTCGTGACTCTCCGGTGTGGGTCGTGATCCCCCTTTCCAGCATCGGCTCATGATCAGCTCGTGGACCCATGTTCGGGTTGTGACACATGCTCGCGGTTCTCCTCTCCTAGGTCGGTTTGTGCATATCCAATGGCTTGTGGTAAGCTACCTCGGCCCGTGGGTCCTCGCATGTGGTCGGCTTGTGGTGACTATAGTGGCTCTATTCGTGACCTCGTCCTTACATAGGCTCGTGACATATTCTGGTGGTTTTCTCTTTCCTTCCTGGTGCGGTTCACGGCTCGCCATCCTAGGGTTCGCCCCCTTCCTCACGGTCGCCCTCTTAGGGTTCGCCCCCTTCCTCACGGTCGCCCTCCTAGGGTTCGCCCTCTTCCTCACGGTCTCTCTCCTACGGTTCGCCCTCTTCCTCACGGTCGGGGTGTGAGGATGCTTCACGATCCTAGGGGTTGGTCGTGAGGGTGCTTCACAATCCTAGGGGTCGGGTCGTGAGGGTGCTTCACGAACGGGTTACTGGCCAATTTCCTGCAACTTTTCCAGTGAGCTATTTACGCCATACGATGGCATTTTTGACCATTCTAACTTTTCTAAACAATCATGAAGCATTCCAAACAGTAATAGCAACATACATAATCAACCATAAACATCAAAACAACAATCTAACATGTTAATAGGGATTAAACATACCCAAAACCCATGTTTTCCCCTTAATCCCCTTAATCATGATTTAACCATACGATTAGTAAAACATGTCCAGATTAACCCAAATTTCTAATAGAGGCATAAAGAATTTCTAAACATTTTTCCAAATTTTTCCGAGTTATAATTTCGCTAATTAACACTAATCACCCCTATTAGCCGTAATTTGTGAAAAACAATGCAAATCACTCACATTAGCCACAAATAATCTTAGATCTAAAACTTTTCTATTATTTGGGTCGAATTCCTTTGCCACACAGCAGCTCCAACACTGATTTGGTGTTGATTTTACTTGATTTGATGTAGCTTAGCTTAATCCTCGATTAGAAAGCAATTAGTAGATGTTTAAATGAAGAATTTGAGAGTGGAGGCCATTACTAGGGTTAGGAGAATGAAAGCGGCGGCTGAAAAATGACAAAGGAGGGTTTCTCTAGCCTCTATCAGCCCTTAAATAACCCTAATCCCGAAATCCCTAATGGACTTAGCAGCTAATTACCCAATTAAGCCCATTTAAGCTGTTTTTCCCCTTCCAAACCTTATATCAGCCATATCTCACAAACGGTAAATCTGTTTGATTAACATGACCACTCTACGGAAAGAGAAGCCATCATTTGAATCCAATGGAAGTGGTTTCAGGTCAAAACTCCTTACAAATAAAAAGTTATAGGCGAAACAAGATTCGCCAGGGGTAAAACGGTCATTTAAAAATCGGCAAAAATCATGAACATGGGAAATGACCCTAATAGTTGTCTCCTAAAGTTGCAAGACCATACAGATTCGTATGAAAAAGAAATAAATATTCCACGATTCTCTGATGCGTAGAATGCGGGTTGTTACACTCGAGTGAGTATAAATGCAGACGTGATTGGTGCACCAGGACTAAAGATCGCCTTAACCCGAACTCTAACCTGGGCATATGAAAGGAGAGTATAAAAGCACTGAGACCAAGTGTTGAAAGAAATGGGCTCTTACCCTATAGAAGGATTGGAGGCAAGACTGCAAGTTGAGCACTAATTCCCACTAACACTGGATGTGGTAGAATATCACTACAAATTGATATCAAACAAGCCCTAGCCAGGCAGTCTGTTCAAGGTTGATTGGGGGCATACACATACACAACATACTCCTGTTGTTTATTACTTAGTCTAGTAATGATTGATTGTAGAGATTTTGGTTTGCCGGGATGCGAGATTGGAACCCTTGTTAGTTGTGATTTGATTTGTTGTTTGTTACTTATTTAGTAATGTTTTGACTACAAGTATATTTGACTGAAATATATAACAAACTTGCAAACGTATGACAATGCATGAATACTACCATATTTACAAAATGCAGGTTTGTACAAGATAACTAGACAAAAATGCGACGGCCGCACTCGCAATAACCATAACAGGCCAGTGGAAAACAAAACGATATTTGGGTGAAAGCTTGGACTTCTTGGTATCCTTAAGATTTTGTTTCTCCTCCTTCTCAGCGCCGGTGAGGAGGCGCTTCTTCTTGGATTTCTCCGAAGGGGGATCTTCTATGTTAGCGGTGGGCTAAGAAGCCACCACTGTAGTTATTGATACGGGAAGCTTAATGTTCACTTTGGTACCAAGAGGAGGAACCATTCAGATAGGATCGACTGAGATGGCCTCTTCTATATTTTCGGCCTTGGCCTTTAAGAGATGCTCAGTCCTTGCTTTCATCTGCGCAAGGGTTAGAACCCCAGTCTCATCAGAAGCTCCTATGATTTGACATTTGCATCCTCTTCACCCCATTGCCATCAATATCTTTCAAAGCATCAATCATTTCTCCATCCTTGGGGGGTTTCAGCACTAGAGAGCACTATAGCCTTATTGGCTGACTCATGTGGTTTTTCTTCTGTAGCGTACACGGGTTCATACCTAAATAATGGGAGGCAACAGTTATTAACTCTAAGAAAAAAAACGGGTCTCCCAATTGTCTGCTCCACAATTCGACAACACGCTAGAATAACTTTGTTGTGGGAAAAAGGCGGAGATACCTTCGACGTACTTGACTACAAGTGTAGCAGTAGTTGCAGCTTCAATAATAGGTGATAGGAGAGAAGTGTTCGGAATCTCTAGACGTTTAGGGTCATATCCCTCTGTCTCTATAGCATCGGGGGCAACAGAAGAAGAGCTGGAGCCACCCTCAATAGTGTTCTTTCCCTTGTCTTAACATTTAGAAGCCTCGGTATATTCTTGAAGCAGTCTCCTTCCCTCAGCCAAATGCTCTAGCTCCTCTCCTCTCAAGTACATCTTCATCAATTCCTCTTCGTCGATGGTTTCAACTTTCAGTCGCCGCGTCTTATCATCAAAGATTTCATCCCACATATCGATTAAATTTTTGTCGTAATCTTTAATCCATGATATATCTCAGGTCTGAAGCACTTGGGCGAAAAATGATATCATGAGTTTCCCATAGTCGTCTCACTCTCCTTGAGCTTCAACAAGCTATGCCTTAGAAGCAGCAGCATATTCAAGTGCGAGGTTGGCGTTTCCTTTAGCTAATACGGCTCTCTCTTTGGCCTCTGCTAATTTAGCCTTCAAATTGGCAATTTCTTTATTAAGATCTTCTTTCTCCTGCTCGAGACGAGTACGGGATACTTTCAGTTCAACATTCTCAGATGTGACGTCCTCGATCTATTTCTTAAGGGCTACATGTTCCCAGCTGTGGGAGTTGAGCTCGCTAAGCATGTCTGTAACTCACCGTGCAACTTCTTGTAGCTTTCAGCATCGCGTTGTGCAAGAGCAAGTTTGGCCTTAGCTTCTTCGAGTTCTTTCTCTATGGCCTCTCTAGAAGATGTGTCGTACTTTGCCATTTGCTTTAGGTGGTCCACGTCCATCAAAAGTTCCTTAATGATTTTTGAAAGCTTTCGAGTGAATTTGCATGTCTCCTGATACTAACGGTCAATAAAGTTTATTTGAGTCCTTACGCCCTCCGCCTAATCTGAAGGAACTGACTTAAGATTTGGAACAAAATGCATGTGCCCAAAGTTGTAATCTGGGAATTTCCCTTTTAAAACTTCTATCCTCGCCTTAGTGCCAAAATCAAGCACCACATGACTTGTCATGGTGACATCGATAGACTTTCCCTTAGCGGGGACGATGGTCGTTCTTCCTTTTTTATTCTCCTTGTCCATATCCTTAGTCTTATCCTCGGGAGCAGAATTCTTTTTCAATGGCTTGTTTTGAAAATGTGATCCTTTGGGAAAACTGGAACTTTGGGAGGTGGTTTGTCTCCTTCATGACGGTTCTGGCGACCCTTGTACTTGTCGGAGTCCGACTTACAAGGAGAACAGGAGCGCGAGAGTGGTGATGATGTGATTCATAACGCCTCCTACAGTCTCTCCCGCGGCCATCCCTTTGATCATGTTCGATATCAGAACCGTACCTAGGTAGGCTTGCATGGTCATCCCTGAGATTGTAGCCGCGACGATGCATCTTTCCTGTAATTAATATAAACCTATGTTAATACCAAGAAGTAGCATACACACGGTGCGGTGACGTGTAGTGTTAGTGTGTTGTGAGTCCTAAGTGATCCCCGCGACAGACCGAAACCAGGGGTTCGACTTGTGGGTGTTGTCTTCTTAGCTTTCATAGGAGTGACATCCTCTTCATAGGTAGGAAAGAAAGAGCCAGAACCAATATCTTGAGAAGTGTATATGTCATCAGGCAAAGGAGGTTTAGCTAAGTCTCCAAATATGGAACCTCTAGCTGGGAATCATAAATAGAGGACTTGGTTGGGGATGGTGTCTTTGATGAAGGCCGCCTTTCATGAGGAGGTGCATCTTTAGGAGAACCACCATGGGGCTCACCCTTGGGCAACCTTTCCAAGAGCTCCTCAGTAGGAATGTTAATTGGAGAAGAATTCAAGGGATCGTTCTCAGGAGTTTTCTCCATTTCCCTTGGTTGTGGTTCTTGAATAGAACCCATGAGACCTTTGCTCTTTGAACCTTCTCCTATCTCCGTTACAGTCGTTGTTTGCCCCTCAACAAGGGGCATATCTCCAGTCTCTATAGGAACATGAGTAACTTGAACTGGAGGCAAGCACGAACTCCATGACCTATACTCCATCTCATATCAAGTAGATGGTGTCGATGTAGAAGCTCGTCCACCAAACATTTTCTGACACTCAAGATGTTCGGATTTCCATTCATTAGACGGGTCAGACGATCCTGATATACTTGGCCTTGCTCCTTCCTTGGATTTGGAACTAATAATAAGAAAGAAAACTCAGTGAATCTGCAAGTGTAGTTGAAGCGAGAAAGCTAAACTTTGAACACTTACTGTCATGCACCCATCTTCTGGCACACCCGGGTCGATGTTGAATATAAAACCACTCAGATCTTATGTCTCCTACATTACTAAACCCTTCACCGATTGTTGACGTGGGGAATTATCGTGGATATAGCGCACGCTAACCCTTGAATGTGTATGTGGTATGAACACAGTAATCCAAATGAAATGTAAAGTAATTGCGGGGAGATACATCTTTTTATAGTGGTTCATCACTAACGCCAACGTCCACTTTATAGTAATCTTTCATCATATAGCAGTTGATTACAATTGTTGTACAAATTCATACAATACTGAGTACAAAGTGTTACAATAGAACAACAAAACATTTGTTAGTTCCAAACTTTGATCAAAATGCCCTTTGACTTCTTCGTTGAGTGGAAGAAGTGTTGACTTGGTCAACTATGTCCAAAAGTAGTTTTGATGTCCAAGAAATCCAAAAATGTCCAATTTAGCCCAAAAGCGGTGTAATTATGCTTGCAGATGTTCAAAATATGATGGAAAACGTTTGTACAATGTTTTAGTGGTCCATGCCATGTCCAATGGTCACAGAGAAGAAGATGGAAGCCATTAATGGTGGTAGGGAGCTTTACCATGTCCAAAAAGCAAGAAAAATCAACCCCTTTTATGTTGAAAGTAAAGGAGTATTTATAGTTGAGTTTAGCAGTGGAGTAGATAGAAAATGGGGTCCATTGTCAGAAAATCGCATCACGAAGAGCGCATATACAACATATCGCATCCGACTGTGTTCGGGTGAAGAAAATCGCATCATAGGCCTGACCGAGGTGGAAAAAAAATCACATTTGGGCTACGTTGGAGTGAAAAAATCGCATCTCGGGAAGTTTCCAGATTGCATCAACAATTTTGTCGATCAACATGTGCGGATCAGCTGAAAAACGGTGGTTCGCGCACGTTATGAGCCTTGCCAAGTGATATGGCACGTTACCAGGTCACATCCCGAAAATACGTGATCAAAACGTGTGTATCACTCCAAAAGTGGTGATCGCATCGCGGTGACCTGGTAATTTCCCACTCCATTTTTACCAAATATCCCAGAGTGATCTGGCAAGAGCGCGCACGTGGTTTTGGCCTGAACCGCCATGTTTTTCATGTATGCTTAAGATGTGATGCGATCTGGTAAATTTCCCACTCAATTTTTACCGGATGATTGACCAATTTCCCAACTTGATCACCACGTGTCGCGCACACGTTTTTCAGTGATCAGACAAGGTTTTGGATTGTTTTTCTTCGCGCCAAACCAATTTTTGCCAGATTTTCCAGATTGATCGACCAAGCTAAAATACATGTTGTTTGATGATTTTCATGCGCCGGACAGCTGTTTTTGAGCGCACAACACTGTTTTTTGGCCAAATGCTAGATCTTGATGTCGTGAGCCGTGCAACCATTTTTCGTGATCGTGTCATGCCTATCAGCTATTTTTAGATGCGTGAAATGCGATTTTGCTGAAATCCATATATTTTTGCATGACGGGTTTTGCCATATGATTGGACTGACGCGCTTAACCATTTTGAGCTTATCGAACCGTGTTGATCACGTATTTTCACTGCGCCATCTTTTCCGAGCCAATCGACGATGATTTTGCGAATCAACGCCATTTCCAATACTTTTTGAATATATCGCGATTTCGATTGAATAGCTTTGCGTTTTTTGATGAAATTCTTGACGTGTGACAACTTCGACCAAAAAGTGTGTCAACATTTGCCTCCCAAAACATATCTTTCTTGGTCCAAGGAAGGCGTGTTTTGCAAGAAGAGAAGTCCAGAAAACCACAATCGTTTTGGATCGTATTATTTATGAGTCATAAAACTAGAAAGCTTGAACTTTGGAGGAGGCCGAAGATCAATTTAGATCGTATTATTCAAAAATCTACGATCTCCTAGCATCGTATTAATAATAGAAAATTGACGATCAATCGGGATCTTAATAATCAGAAGCCCATGACTACTTGGGATCGCATCATTAAAAAACCATGATCACTCGGGATCTTATTAAAAGAAGACTACGATAACTTAGGATCGTATCAATTAGAAAACCACAACCACTCGGGATCGTATTAGGAATAGAAAACCGATGATCACTTGGGATTGTAATAATTAGAAGACAGCGATCACTTGGAACGAATTATTTAGAAGTCCGACGATCAATCTGGATCATTCAAAGATAAGAACAACCAGAATATCCGAGGGACTGGAGAGGCCCAATAATCTACAAAGAAAAGGAATACACATAACCATATGTGAGCGATCTCGCCGTATTACTGACAAGGTTAGCACAGGTCATGGTATTTATTTGATGTATTGCATTCGAGGCGATCCCACATTGATGCGATGAGCTCGGCTAGTTAGCATTCAAGGCAGCCTCACATTGGTGAGACGACCAAGGTGAGTTAGCATTCAAGGAAATCTTGCATTAGTGTGATGACCTCGGCGAGTAGCATTCAAGGAAATCTCACATCGGTGAGATGACCTAGGCAAATAGCGTTCAAGGAAATCACTCTTTCACGAGATAACCTTGGCAGATAGCATTCAAGGAAATCTCTCATCGGTGAGATAACCTTGGCAAATAGCATTCAAGGAAATTTTGCTTTAGCGAGATAACCCCGGTAGGTAGCATTCAAGGAAATCTTGCTTTAAGGAGATAACCCTAGCAAGTAGCATTCAAGGAAATATCACATCGATGAGATAACCTTTGCAAGTAGCATTAAAGGAAATCTCACAACGATGGGATATCCTTAGCAAGTAGCATTCCAGGCGATCTCACTTTAGTGAGAGGGCCCAGGCATGTAGCATTTCAGGCGATCTCACGTCGGTGAGAGGGCCTAGGCAGGTAGCGTTCCAAGCGATCTCACATCGGTGAGTTGGCCCATGAAAGTAGTGTTCCAGGCGATTTCACATCGGTGAGAGGGCCCAGGCAAGTAGCGTTCAAGGCAATCTTACATCGGTGAGAAGACCCAGGCCAGTCAGAAGGTTCGTCTCATTGGTAACTGGATGGTGTGCCATCAAGCAAAGAGCATGCTTTAGGATTATAACCGCTCTCGTGCATGGGTAGGTCGACTCAACCATTTATCTTCCATAAGACCCAAAATAGATAAGACTACGGGGCTACAGCCCAACTATCATAATTAGAAAAGTCCAAGGGAGCCAATATCATCGAGATTGAGAAATCTGAAGGTCAGAAATTTTTGAAATGAGAAAGCCATAAGTGAGGAGCTCGTTACCTGAGAGCCATAGAAGACCATAAAACTAGAGGACCAAAAGACCAAAATCCACAAGACGTAAGATACTAATGCTCGAAGAGACTTGCATCCAAGACATCAGAGCCAATAGGAGGTTTAGACTATCCAAAGCGACACTGGTGCCTCTAGTGTTTAAGTCTAAATTAGGAATTGGTTGATGAGCAAGAAGAATATCCGGTTAGATTCCAACTTGAGGTGCCATATTGGGTGCAATCCTGACTCCCGGAACCGTGGGAGCACTTCCGTCCAAAACTATGTGCACTGGCGCTTAAGCAACATTTCCAATAGCGGAGCCAGTGACTTGTCCAGCCAAAGCGTCGCTAGAGCGACATAAGGATTAGGGGTACCCCCGAGTGTATCAGGACTGGCACCGTTCCGAGGAGCGGCATTGGCCTACTAGTTAGCTTGCGGGGTTGCCCCCAAGTCCAATGTCGCGGATAGAGGAACACTGGTACTCGTTCCAATAATATATGCTTGGGCAGTTGGCCGCGAATCAGTGCTTCTTATCCTATATTTAATCCGAGTAAGGAAGGTATTGAAAGTGTCTTCCTGTCGCTCAAGTTGAGTGTTCAAATCCATAGCAAGATCCTTAACCATTTCATCGACGTCTTCTCGAGTGACGATGTTCGATGGAAGTCCAGTCGAGGAAAGGTCTTGACTTCACCCTTCCTTTGTACCTTAAGCCCCAGCTATTGCGTCGAGCTTCTTACGATTAACCATGTCGAGAAGCGAGTGACTGAGTCGAAGTCAAGAACTAAAACTGAAATCCGAAGATGAGTCCAAGAACTTTATTCAAAGCAGAGGTCAAAGTTGTACGCCGCCTGCCTGGCGTGCCAAAATGTTGACATAGGGAATTTTCATGGATTCATTGCACGCCAACCCTCGAATTCGTATGTGGCATAAACACAGTAACCAAAATGTAATTTAAAGTAAATGTGGGGAGACACGGCTTTTTACAGTGGTTCAGCATTGACACCTATGTCCACTATAGTAATCTTTCATAATATAGTAGTCGATTACAATTATTGTACAAGTTCGGACAATATTGGGTACAAAGCATTACAATAGAACAACGAAATATTTGGTAGTTCCAAACTTTGACCAAAATGCCCTTTCTCTTATTTGTTGAGTGGAAGAAGTGTTGACTTGGACGTCCAAAAAGTAGTTTTGATGTCCAAGAAATTCAAAAATGTCCAATTTAGTCCAAAAGCGGTGTAATTATGCTTGTAGATGTCCAAAATATGATGGAAAATGTTTTTGCAACGTTTTAATGGTCTATGCCATGTCCAGTGGTCATGGAGAAGAATATGGAAGCCATTAATGGTGGTAGAAAGCTTCACCAAGTCCAAAAAGCCAAGAAAAACCAGCACCTTTTATGTTGAAAGTGAGGGGGTACTTATAGTGAAATTTGGTGGTGGAGTAGGTAGAAAATGGGGTCCACTGTCAGAAAATCGCATCACGTAGAGGCCATAAACAAAAAAATGGCATCCCGCTGTGTTTGGGTGAGGAAAATCGCATCATAGGCCTGGCCGAGGTGAAAAAATCGCATCCAGGCTTCGTCGAAGTGAAAAAATCGCATCCCGGGAAGTTGCTAGATCGCATCACCAATTTTGGTGATCAACACCAGCGGATCAACTGAAAAATGGTGATCCACGCGTGTTTGAGCCTTGCCAAGTGATCTAGCACGTTATCAGGTCGCATCCTTAAAATACTTGATCAACACGTGCGCATCACCCCAAAAGTTGTGATCGCATCGCGGTGATCAAGTGAAAATCTCACATCGCGGTGACCTGGTAATTTCCCACTCCATTTTTATCAAATGATCGGCCAAATTCTTAGAGTGATCTGGCAAGGGCGCGCACGTGGTTTTGGCCTGATCCACCATGTTTTTCATATATTTGTGAGATGCGATGCGATCTAGTAAATTTCCCACTCAATTTTTACTAGATGATCGGCCAATTTCTCAGCTTGATCACCGCGTGTTGCGCAAACGTTTTTGAGTGATCGAGCTGGGTTTTGGACTGTTTTTCTTCGCGCCAAACCAGCTTTTTCCATATATTTTTCAGATTGATCGACCAAGCTAAAATTCAAGTTTTTTGATGATTTTCACGCATTGATCAGCTGTTATCGAGCGCGCGACGTTATTTTTTCGCCAAATGCCAGATTTTGATATCGTGAGCTGCACAAGACATTTTTCGTGATCGCGCCATGCCGATCAGCTGTTTTTGGATGTGCGAAACATGATTTTGTAGAAATTCATAGATTTTTACGCGATGGCTTTTGCCACGTGATCGGACCGTCGCGCTCAACCATTTTGAGCTGATCGGACCGTGTCGATCACGTATTTTCACTACGCCACCTTTTCCGAGCCAATCGACTATAATTTTGCGAATCGACGCCATTTCCAATCATTTTCTGAATATATCGCGACTTCCCTTCAATCGCTTTGTGTTTTCGACGCAATTCTTGACGTGTGACAGCTTCGACCAAAAAGCGTGTCAACACCAATCATCTTTCTCTTTGGAATGGATTAAAAGCAGACGAAGGAAGGAGTCTGTTTTGCACGATTCTTGAAATGGCAGAAGAAATGTACATCCTCAAAAGTGGGCTCCACGCCTGAGACTTCCATGTACGCTATGTATAGCATGTAATATGCAGTGGGCTGGAGTTGCATGGGCAATCCGCATTCGTTTTAGAAAGTCGATGACAAAGGATGGAAATTGAGGAATGGCTTCGACTGTGCACATCAACCCACTGATAGCCATGTACCCTTCTGGAGGATTGTGGTGTATGTCTGTAACGTTAGTTGCAACTCTAACCTCTTCCCAAGATATCTCGTGTCTCAAGCATATTCGCCTAAGTCTGGCTTCATCGCTTGTTGAAACCCAAAAGTCATGGGGTGCATTCAGAATGATCGCGCCTTCAAATTCGTCAGGCGCTTGGTTATCTCCTACTCCTCCTTCTTATTCTTTATCCATTGAGATTTCTCCCCCAGACGACTACGCATTTTCATGAAGCTCGACTTCGAATTCTGAACCCGTACCGTTCCAATCTGAATATGATGGAAGAACATTGGGATTGAGATTACTTGATGATTCTGGAGCTTTTCTTTTATCTGACTCGGAGTATCTTGTCTGATATCTTCTCGACATATTGGTTGTACTATCCAAGAAATATCAAGGATTAGAGTATAGTTGCATGTGCCCTCTGTGTGTGTGCGTTAGTTTGTGCAGTCCAAATGTGAAAAGACATAAGAAAAACAGGAAAGGCATGCAGCTGATTAATATGCATTGGATTGTCAAAAGGTCTTATATTCATCAAGTCCAGAATCTTTCAAGTATCTATATTGTGTGATTCCGGAGTTCAGTATTGAAGGCTCTATCCTAACTGTCTGCAAGTTCATAAGTTACGATTAGCTTCAATCTAGCTATATACAAGCATGCACAATGGATTCGAATTATCAAAGTCATCGAGTTCGCCAAGTCTAACGGTATGCTAAGGTATGTAAAAGTCACGTTGATTATGGGAGTTTCTGGTCGTAATCTCGAGAGTAGGTGCCTTGGGTCGGATGGACCACCGGGTTGAATCAAACCGAATCAAAATAATTCGACCTGACCCGATACCACTCACGAGACTCTACCTTCTTTCCTCCTTGACTTGAGCCGTGTATCCAATCCCTTTCTCCCACTTATCTTCTCACCTAGTACTGTAGCTCCGCCATCCCCAATTCCTCGAAGTAAAAGAGGGATCCTTATCCTAAGCCCCCTCAATGTCTGACACCAACACTACAACCACGACCTGGAGATGAGTTTGACATCACCAGCGATGACGATGGTATCAAGATTTGCAACGTCAGCGTCGCAATAGTAAAAAGGGGATCAATATGCAATTCAAAGCGGGTTCAATCATGAATTGAAGATTAAAAAGCATGAAATAAAGGATCTTGAACCCATATATGAATCGAATCTGAAAATCAAAAATGATTCTTAGGACTTTGGATTTAGGGTTTCTGGATTTGAGCGGTATGATTGAGAAAGAAATAAAGTAAGAAAGAGAGAAAGAAGCCATCGAATTATATACTGTATTAATGGGCCATTGATATTCCCCTGATGAGACAGGCCGATCCGATCCATCGATCTAACATCAGAGTGATTGGAGGCCTTTTGGATCAGATGCAATGATGGGTCGAATAACACACAACCCGACCCGCCACATGATTCTCAATCTGATGATTTAATCGTGAAGCCGTATGAATTAGAGACAAGGGAAATCAGAAGGAATTTCCAGAGACCATGTACGTACAAAAAGAAAATTTTACAAAGAAACTTAGTCTAATAAGATAATTTTGACTTTTTGACTCAACAAAAGTTGAAGGAATTACCTGAAAAACTTGCTTATGTTCCAGTTAGAAGTTTCAACTCGCTGAGCACAATAAAGATAATTATAGATGCAATCTCGCATTTATATATGCAATGCACAGGAACCAAGAGACACGACTTTACAAAGGGTCACGACTTCGCAGACGGGCACAATTATTGACTATCGCCGATCAAAAATGGACAGATTGACAACTACAAAGCATGCCCAATCTTCGGTAAGACATATTTTAAGAGGGAATAATGTTGGCCTACTTTGTGACTATGCCACATAAAGTCCAGACATCACGATCAGGTACATGAGAGGCCAGGAATCAAGTTGATCTAATAATACAACGTCGGGTCGAACAAAGCAGGAAGGCATCGGGTTGAATAGGATAAAACAAGCACTTGGTCAGATGGAAGTATGACATGTAACTCAAGTTAAAGCCAACGCCTCTAGGTCAAAAGTTCATCAGGTCGAATAGATTCGACCCAACCCGCACACACATCGGAAGGCTTGGCATTTAGATATCACTTGCTCGGGTCGAACAAACACTACCCAACCTGCCTGAAACAATGATATCACGTCAAGCATGGACCTATTCTCTTGCCTACGAATTCGAATTGAATAATGCTTGGCATGACACAACTAGAAGGGACGTTTTCCACTTGATCTACTACCACTCTGAAATCTTCTAGATGGCGCCATGTGGCATCTGACCGGCTTACCCGAACTGCTTATAAATACATGTATGCAGAGGATTTGGATGGATCTTTTGGCACGCCAAACACTCAAACATCTTAATCTCCATTTCAGTTCAACTCGTGTTGCACTACTCATTTTCGAATATAATTCCATTGAGAATTGATTGTATTTGAGTGATTGTATTTGTTGTGCTTGTAATTCGCTATCGAATCAATGAATTATAAAGTGGACGTAGGTTCGTTAATTTCGAACCACTATAAATTTAGTTTGTTTGTTTGCTTTTGCTGGCTTTTTGTTAACATTTCCTCATTATTCTTTACAAAACCTATTCTATTGGGTGTTAGTGTCATTTTTTGTCTAACAATCCTTGCTTCAAGTTTGACAAAATCAGCTCCAGTACGCAGATAATGTTTCTACGAGTGCAACACAAAAGATTACATCTCTATGGACCTCATAATTCATATGCAATAAATGTTGATTTATAAGATTTTGAATTAAGTAATTCATTAATTGACTATTAATTACCCTCAAATCCTTCTTCTCCCTTCCTACTCGTTCCCCATCTCAGTCCCATGTATGTGCATGTTCACATATATGTGCACGGATGCTTAATCCCTCTTCCCAAGCCATGAATCCACTTTCTGACTTCGCTATCATGCTTTTCTTCCTAAGCTTAATGTAACCACCACAACTCCATCTAACTTGGTCCTTCCCAAGGAAAGCAACTGCTACCACCACATCATGCCAAATGAGGGTCACGAATCACAAATCTTAGACGCGCCTCACCAGTCTTATCTGATATGTTCGCCTTTGTAAGAGAAGTTTGGTGTCATTCCCCATTTCATCTAACTCCTCCCCAATCGATGGGAAAAAGTTAACCCTAAGTCGATCAACCCTATAACGAGCTTTGCCAATCAATACTACAACCAACCTTCCATGGACTTGAAGCTTGCGATCACACGAATTGCGCAGTAATACACTCATAGTATTTTTGTTTATTATGTATTAAGTACGTTCTGTATATAAAAATTATTATTTGATAAGTTACGGAATTAAAACTTGTATCTTATAAACTTAACAATATTGTATATTTATCGGAATACGATATGTTAAAATGGTTTTTATTTGCAGTTTTGATGGTCTTTTCTCCAATATTGATTGATCCAGAAATTCTGATCACCAGAGCAATACTCTGTTTCATAATTTTTCGATGCTTCCATGTATGTATTTTAGGTTTTAAAGGTAGTGGTTTTAATTTTGTTTATAGGAAATAAAAGAAGAGGGAAAATAAACAACAAAATGAATAATAATCAAAGCGTGGAAGTTATTAAATTTTGTAATTTTCGGTGCTTCGTTACACAATATATCATTCGCATACAAACTACAAAAGATGTAAATATAAGTAATATCGCACAACACAATGCGATATGATTATAAAACAATAATAACAAATGAAAATTCAGATCTTAACATAAGCAATCTTCGAAATACAATATTTGGTGCAAAATACATCAAACAGAATTTAAATATTTATGGAAACAATAATTATGAAAAAAATCACATAAATTCTTTTAAAAAATAACTGAAAATTATGTCATCATATCAGAAAATGATTTTCTTATTATTTACTAAGTTTGAGTCAAAATTGCATATTTAAATAGATTAAGTATTCTCGTTCAAAATGCTAACAAAATTGGGTTGTTAAACACCTTTTGAATACTTATTAGACTCTACAACCAGTAAAGAAAAGATACTTTTTATGTATCATAGAATCGATGCTTTAAAAATATGATAATCTAATTTATAGTTCGGTTCATGAAATAAATTACTCAATGGTCTTTGTGAAAATCAAAGTTAGTTGTTTTAAATTTTATGCATGTTAAATTCAATACGCATGTGTGCAGCGGAAATTAAGCTAGGGCTTCTATTTTTAAGTTGATGTGTTTTAGACAAAGCAATTCTCAACAACTAATTTTAAAGATAACATGCAGAAAAAGGTAAAGTCATTTACCAATTTATTTTATACATGAAAATTATAAAATTATTTATCATTTTTTCTATGCAACTTAAAAAGATAAGTTCATTTATCATGTTCCTGCAAATTATTCTTGAAACTAATATTCAGAATTACTATCTTTAAAACTCATCACGCTAGAAAAATCCATTCGAGTGAAAGTTCTGTACACACATAAACACACAAATACATATAAATTTATGCATGTACAATTTTTTTTGAAACATGCTGCAGTATACAAATGTTGTTCATGGAAAACACTAATAACAAATGAATAAAATACGACCGCTGTCAGCAGCTGCTAATACACAAATTTTGGAGACTTCAAATGATGTTCAGATAACGTTAGCGAAAAATGAAGTTAAGTAATTAATGACAACAGGCAGACACCACTCTAGTCATACACATGTCAGCTAACTATTCTTTGTTTCAAAGAATCACACCATCACTCTTCACCATTTCTAGCAATACGAATGGCAAGGAAATCAATATGAAGTGCTGGGACACCTCTTTAATCTGCAAAAACAAGTTGAATGACTTTCAGAGGAGGCTGAACGTTAGCAAAATTGAAGTTAAATAAATGACAGTAGACAGGCCAATGAAGCGCTACATGCACACTTCACTATTCTTTGTTTCTATAATTCAAAGTTTCAAACCATCTGCCGCTGCTTTCTCAACGACTGATCAGTCATGCACCATGTATCACTCTTCACCGTATGTAAGTAGCAATTCAACAAGCAAAGCTAAGGCGTACGAAGCCTACATATATATACATATACTGAACATGGTTAACTGAGCTAGCTACGAGCTTCACGTACATAAATCTCCAACCTGTACAACAAATTAGTGGCTTTAACTAATGCACGGATAAGTAAAACATGAGAAGCGCGTTTCAGTTATCATTGTTGCTTCTTAAATCTTTTCAGCTAGCAACTTACCATATATGCACTAAAATAGGACTTCAAGTATCTAATAATGCTGACACGAAAATATAACCCTAAGCAATGAGACTGGTGAATTATAACTGGATGGTCAGGTCAGGTTCAGACATAGCATGATATTAGGGAACAACATGAGCTTATTCAGTTATTCGATTCTTCATTGCATGTTAAGCAGTTAAGCTTGATATCATAGAACAGATTTCAAAGCTGCGTTCGCTTCTGCTCTTCAAGGTTCTCTTGTGTTCGATTCAACGTCAGTCTTACATCACAAAATTTTATTGCTGATTGGAAATTTAGAACCCATCATACTAGGAATTAATACAAAAAATAATTGATTGACATGAGCTTAGAAAGGATGGACGGGTAAAACGGGAACGGCAGAATTGATGCCCACTTATGACTGCTTATGGAGTTTATTGAAAATCTGACAGCAAGTAATAAGAGTGCAAATATGCGAACAATTAAATGGTAAACGATAATTCAAGGCACAAGTTTGCTATTAATTAGAGGAAGTGATTACAGAAGCTAGCATCACACATGCAAACAATTAAATGGTAAACGATAATTTACACAATAACAAACTTAAAAGTTGAAGAGTGCATAACATACAAGTCAACATGTGCCGTGAACCAATAGCCTTCCACGCAATTTTATTTCTGTCCCTTCAGCAAATCAACTGAATTTTGCTTGGAATGATCTGTTATTCGATGCAAACCGGGAGCAACAGCAGCATGTACCTTAAGCTTGGCCCAATTAACAAAACTAGATTGATTGAACTGACATCTACAATACTCATTCTCCTATTCATTAATTCTACCATTCTCTAAAGAATTGGCTGAAGTGGGACGAAGAGTTATCATCCCCCCACTCAACCTCCTTCCACCATTCTTTTTTGCCACGGATTGTTCTAAGTTTATGGGTTGTTTCAACTTCAAACGGGAGCGACTTTAATAAAGGACAGCCTTCAATATCGATTTGTTTGAGTTGTGGAAAAGCCATGGTACGGGTGGATATATTTTCCAATTTATCCATCTTAAACAAACTGAATAGCACTAGGGAAGGAAAAGTCAAAATTTGTGCGTCCACATCATTATTTATAGCAATTTTCATACTCTCACAAATAGATATGTTTAAAACTTTGAGAGACGGAAGATAAATAATCCATGTTATATCCTCTATACATGGACATTCGTAAATTTCAATCTCTAGTAAATCAGCAAATAATATTTCTGATGCTATACCTTTCCAAATTATCCTTTTTAACATGTCCAGACCACATAAGCAAAGAAGCTCCAAATTTAATGAAGCAAGATCCTGATCAGTATCATTTTTATCAATAACTATTTCCATTAACCCACCAGCACTATTTCTGACATTCAATTCCAATAAGCGATGAGGGTCTCTTAACACTGCTAAAAGATGGAAGCTTGTACTAACCAAACCTTCTATCGAAAGTTCATCCAAAGGTAATTCAGACAATGACATAAGCTTACGCAATTCCTCTTCGCTTCCAACAGTTGTCCCAAAGCATAACAAATTTTCCTGTATGCTCTTCAACTCTTCAACATCAACTGATGGACACTTTGAAGCATCAATTGCTCTAAACATATCCAATGCCAGCAGCTCTGCTAGCTCAGAAAACACTCCTCTTGGTATATTTGTTATCCGGTTATATCCTAATATCAAATACCTTAGACTTTTTAGATTTCCTAGCTTCATAGGAAGGTTTTTGATTTTATTACATGCTAAATTCAAATACCGTAGCTTGACCAAGTCGCATATCGATTTAGGAAAGCTATCCAAGGAATAATTATTAGACAAATCTAAGTGGGTTAAAGAGTGAAAGTTACTAAAACAAGATTTATAACCCGTGAGCTGGTTATGACTAAGTACTAATGTTATGAGGGAGGGACAAGTAGGAATACCAGAGGGCAGCTCTTTTATCTCATTATGCATAAGTGAAATGCATTCAGCCTCTCTCCATTTTGCTTTCACGTTAGCTACTTTTTGCATCCCAAGCCCTGCTTTGACCATCCATTTGTTTTCATCCCTACCAAAGTCGGAAACTAACCTTAACGCCAAGTCCCTTAGAACATCATGCATTCTTACACCGTCATCACGAGTACCTATTGCAACATGCTCCAACAAACATGCATCTTGAAGTCTTCTTATTAATGAGCGGCCAAGCTGATAAGCATGACGTTTACTTTCAAAATTATCAATCAAATCAACACCCATCCAAAACTCTATTATATCGCTTGGATCAATAATCAGATTTTCAGGCCACATTGAAATGGTACAAAAACACCTTTTTAATTGTTTAGTAACTAAGTTATCGTAACTAATTTTTAAAACAAACAACAGTTGTTCTTCTACATCCAAATCACTATATCCTTCTGAATCCTTCAATAGATTAAGAATATGTTTCCAGTCTTCCACATTTAACATTGTGGACATGGCACGACCAATTGTTATTAGAGCGAGCGGCAAACCTTTACATTTTTTAGCAATATCTTCAGCAAGTTTTGGAAAAGCAGGATGAGATTGAATAACTTGCTCGCCAACTTTTTGTTTAAAAAGAATCAATGATTGTGTTGAATCTAAACATTTTACCTTAATTATCATTTTAGCTTCCATCCTACCACAAACTGTCATGGATCTAGTGGTAAAAATCACCTTACGTTTTTTACCACAATGATAAGTTTCATCAGGATTAATTGGAACTCCAACTTTATGTAAATCCACACCTTTCCATAAATCATCAATGAACAATAAGAAATTCTTGTTTTCCAGATACCTGGTAATTATATTAGCTTGTGACTGAACATAATCATCCTTCTGTAGTCCGAGCTTCTCAACTATTTCACTTTGAATCCTGGAAATGTCGCTTTGTTTGCTGGACGCCACCGTCCAAATTACAGTGTCAAACATAGAAGAAGTTCCAACGAAATGATTATGAATCTTCGTAAACAGCGTTGTTTTTCCAACGCCTCCGGGTCCCCATATGCCGATAATATTTACATTTGAGTTGTCATCTTCAATGCACTTGCATGACTCTGCAAAATACAGCTCTTGTGAACCCGGTACTACATATGACATCAATACGGCAGTGTTAGAAGTATTACAATCCACCATCTCTGCATTTTGAAACAAAGATGCCCGTACCAGCAATTCATCCACCTCTTTAATCATGTCATCACAGCTATGACCTATCTTATGCTTGGCGCAAATCGAACAGACGCAAGATCCCGTCTCCTCAGCTATGTTTATTGCAGTATCCACTCTGTCCAACACATCAACAACTTGACTTCGCCAAACGACAACTTCATCAGTAGGCCTTTTTGATCTTCTTTCACCTTCACCGATCATACTACTGATGTCGTTTTTTCTAGCATTTAATACCTCTTTTTTCTTTTGTAGAGTTCTTACGTAAGTGGAAGTAGAAACTATATATTTTATATGGCGTTCTGCCTTTTCCAAGAATTTGTTGGCAACAGGAGCAATATATGTATCGGGATTCATGGCTTGATTAATTTTGACGAAGGAAACAAAAGAGGAACTGAACGAATGAAAATTTTCTCTATAACTGTGTGGTATATTACACACGGTCTTATATTATGAGGGAACAGAAAAAGCACTGAAATGCTACCTTGTGATGGGCGATGTTTACTGTGTTATTGTGGAGATAATTAGTGTGTTGGATATCATAAAACGTCATGCAGGCCTAAGTTATCCCGATGATACACTCTATTATTAAGTGGGGAGGGGGGGGGGCTATTTACTGTTGTGCGTAATACGTCAATTCTGGCATTAATTGTGACAAAATAAAATAGTATAATATAATAATACAGCTGTAACTGGGGCATGTTCAGTGAAAGAAACATTATCATGTTGGACACGCATAGAAAAAAAATATTCTGGACTACAAACATAGCTCCGAAAACTGACCGTTCGGTTTGACCAAACATTAGCAACAGGGAAGTCGTTTGAACCCAAAATGTAAGAAAAAAAATGACCTAGAGAATAATTTCCACTTGTTTTAGTTAAACCAACATAAATTCGAGTTATTGATTGCTTGATTTTTGAACTAAGATAAGTGCCAGTAGTTGCTTGTTTTGGGCTCACCATATGAAATTGCTATATCATGCATATCGTAAGTACGCATGCCTCAAGTACGTATGCATCACAACTTACATCTCTTGACATACTCGACATCCAGTCATATCAAAGATTGCAGATCGTCGAATGAAAACAAAATGACCATGCAACATACACAAGTACATAAAATAATCTAGAAAATACCAGTAGTAGTCTCAAAATGTAGATATCCTAATTTAATAGAAATGGTAATACATATTTTGAAATATTAGAGATTTTCAAAGGAAACCCTCTAAGTAAAACAAAACCAATGTGAATGTACTGATAAAAATAGGTATATAATGATATTGGAGCAATCCAACTAAATTTCAAAGCACGTTACTCTACAGCGTTGATCGTCTGCTATCCTATTCGTTTGAGGTAGGGAAAAAGGAACGTGTCAAGACATAATTTACTATAAGGAAACATTGATTTTGCAGCGGGCAAGATCCATTGGAAATTCGTCGCTGATATTGATTTAGTGATGGATTTCCGATGAATATGTGTAGTCGTCAGTGTTATCACGTCGACGACTAGTCGTCGACTAGTCGTCGACAAGTCGAGAAGTCGCTCTGAGGAATTCGACGACTCTCGACTTGTGCATTTCGACGATGGTGGGCCAAATCGAGCCCTAATTCGAGTCCAGAACCCTAATTCGAGCCCAGAAACCCTAATTGAGCTCACTCGACATCCATTTTCCTGCTTGATCAATGCATCGATCACTAAATCAAGCATCAATTAAAAAAAAAAAACCTAACCCTCGATTTGTGCCTTGCTGCTGCTGCTCCTCCCTCCGCCGCCAGCCCCAGGAATGTTATGATTTGTTTTTTTCCATCGTAAAAATTATTTCAGAAGACTCGATCGGTTTTTAATTAATTGATTTGTTAATAAGAATAAACCCTAGGCTTAACTGATTTGTTTTTAAGTGACTGAATTTTTTTTAATTAACTGATAAGTTTATAACCTAATTAAATAATTAACTGATTTGTTTTTAAATTTTTATTATATCACAGCGGTTGAAATGGGTATTATTATGTTAAGCCTATTATGGATATTTATTGAATTTGAACCTATTATTATGTTATCTTTGTTGAATTTAAACCTATTATCATGTTATCTTTATATCTAATTATATTATATATTTAAGTCTAATAAATATATGTATATAAAAGACTTGTCGACTAGTCACGACTAGTCAGACGACTTGTCGACTAGTCTTCTAGACGGTAGTGGCTCGACTTGGCTCGACTTGGCGTCGTAATAACCTTGGTAGTCGTAAATTTCAAGTTGGTAATTTAACGTTCGTTTTGCGAAGAAAATTAGTGTCAACTCTCCGATCTTTTTCCATCTTTAATCTAAATATAAAATTTAAATTATAAAATAATTTGCCAATATTTTACCGATGGATATATATTAACAAATTAAAAAACGTACACATAGCTTTAAAGTATTAAAAACATTCATTGGGAGAAAAAAGAAGATTACAATCAACAAAAAATCTCACCCTTTCTGTAAAATTCTACATTTGAAGAATAGTCAGTCAGCCAATTTCTTTGTTCAAAGATGATGAAGAGAGAACTGCGTGACTTTACGAATATATGGACTTTTGCAAACTTGTGCTTCTTTTATAGACTGGATATCAACACCGTACCTTTGTGTATTCATCCCATCACCGCTTCCCATAAATCTGCAAATATGAACATATTATAATGAATTTTTATTGATAAATAACTTGCAAAAGTGTGTTAAGTTGCCTACTTATATCCGTCTACTTAGTATGTCAGTGATCATATTTGTAGTAGCAAAATACTCATAGATCGTATGCTGAATTCAACTCCAAAATTTATGCATATCAATGCATATATTGAGCTTACCCCAAAATAGTGATAGCTTCAGATCCAATATTATTGGAAGTATTTTGAATATATAGATTTCTTTACGTAAATTGGTATCAGCCTTACATATTCATTTGCAGCTATCTCATGTTAATATATCATGTCTGCATTAATTTTTAAGGCACTCTCTTTATATACCATCATGTATATACGAGTGTGTGTGTGTGTAACTTTTTATTCAATAATCTTCTTGTTTTAAATCCAACTTAAATTCTTTAATTACACTTTCTAGACTTTAATTCATTAGTTTTCAACTACTATTTTAAGGAAGTAGATTCTTTCAGAAATGAAAAAGGATATCCTCCAACCCCCTTCCTCCCTTGTTCAAATACAACATCAATTCGAATTTAAATGATATAATTGATAAAAATTATATTTCAGATCCTACTATGTTACTATCATGATATTTATCAACTTTTAGGAGTATTTCAATCACCAAAATAAACCATATACATCAAAATATAACTTACTACTTGATTGAAACATGGGCCACATTTCAGTTTTGTTTGCACTAAATCTACAGAAAGGTTTTCAAGGATTATTATGATGTTTAATCTCACATTCATGCCGAAAACAATGAGATCAATCAGTACAACAAATTTAGGCCTAGTTTCACTCAATGTGATTTCATAACCAATCATGCATAGACTCATCATTTGCTCACACGCACACCAGCTTGTCATATTTAAGCGTAACTCGAGCATGGTTGCAAAACTGTGCTTGAGCTCAGTTGTAATACTCAACCTCAGCTCAGTTCAAACATTGAGCTTGAGATCAGTTTCAGTAAAACTGAGCCTCAGATCAGTTTAAACACTGAGCTTGAGCTCAGTTGTAAACTGAGCCTCAACTCAGCTGTAAAACTTAGTTCAGGCTCAGTTTAAACACTATGCTCAAGCTCAGTTGTAAACAGAGCTTCAGCTCGTCTATCAACTGAGCGGCAGCTCGTCTATCAACTGAACAGAAGCTCTGTTTAAACTAAGCCAAGATAAGTTGTAAAACTAAGCTTGAGCTCAGATGTGGAAGTTGTAGTTGCTTTATAGCCTGAGTCACCAATAGGATCAATTTATAAGAAATCTAAATAACAATGGTTAAGCAATGTATTGCATTGGAATGAGTGATGTTGTTGAATATCTATAAATTGTAGGAAGCACGACGTGTAATTCCATAATTACCTTGACCAAGATTTGGGAAACGCCTTCGGCTGTTGTGACATACTCATCTGCTAAGTTATCCACATGAAATCTGAACCAAGCATCAGCCCTTGTCTGCAACCAAGATAAAATGTCTACTTGATGCCCTTTCAACATACTAAACAACAAAATATGATAAACTTGTATTGAAAAAAATTATGAAATGTAAAACATAAGACCATGCTAAGTACATGTAGGTTTTTTTGAGTAGGAACCAAAAGATCATTAATTTGCCCATTATGCACCTAGAAAATAGAAAGGGAAAAGGAAAATTTGTAAAGAAGGGACAGATAATTGAATTAGTGAAGAGGCTGGAAATGGTAAAGTAATAAGAAGTGACCTCAAGAAAAGAACATAAAAGAACATCGGCATTGATAGTTCATTTCATCATCTTCAGAGTTTATCTGCATGATGACAAAACCAAATTAATCTAGTCACTACATCCAGTGAGTCGCACAACAAAGAGTAGTGATTTGAAGATGGTATGATATATAAGTGCAGTTGGCTATAATAGTGCTCAGTAATATACTCACTTGGTGATAAATCCTTGAGAAGAGAAGACGAAAAAATGTATGGCACAATCCCTCAGTAGTTGTTTATGGAATGAGAATCCTGCATTGCACTAGAAGGACCCTACATTTCATATATTTTGCACTTCCCGTTTGAATTAAGTGAAAATAAAGCTTCATCTAGTTATTATTAATAGACATAGTTTTTCCCCTGATCTAAGCAAGTTGAAAACACTTATTGATGAACTATGCAGGTTTTATGTTCAGGTCTAAACAATGAGAAGAAAGCATTATCACTTGAGTTGCACGTGCTTTCATTATAGGAAGCAACCAAGTTACATTCCTCCACTAGACACTCAATAGACCCTAAAATTTCCAAACAACGACCAAAAAGAATTTCAGTACACTCCTACACAACTACAAATTTACCAGGCACACATAAATTATCAATACATAGGCCGAGGAGAACATAAGGCAATTACAACTTCTACATGTTGCTACAGGATTCATTACATTTAAATAACTCAAAGCAAACTGACCTTTAATCGAACTGATCTGAAGTCCAAACTTCCATGAGCCACGCCGCTAGCTCTAAGAAAATAGATAACATTGAAAAAGTGCTATTGGTTAAGAACAATACAAAAGAAAAAAAACATGAAGACGAGAAGAATATTATAAAGGGCCACGGGATAAGTGTGGAATTACAAGTGTAGGATTACGGTCAACAATGTTGTTTAATTAAAGAAAAATTTATGTGCTTACATTTAGCATCACTAAAGAAATTAACCACGCTAGACGAAATCATACTGCTACTTCAAGCAAGTAATATTTACAGAAATATCACGTACTATAAATTTAAGACACGTTCATTTATCTAAATCCATTATATGCTTAGGGATATATGAAGTCCTTGGCATATAACCATGATGCCATCTTCTAACCTGGACTATGGTTATAAACAATAAACATGGATACACGATATCACATGTTTATTCACACAATTTAATCAGGCTGAGTCTGCATTTACAACATATTAACTGATTTGACCAATGGTAATATGGATGCATAAATGAACAAACAGAATAGTTTATCGTACGTCCTTATGCTTGTGTGTCAACCAAATGAGAACTCATACATTTCATAAGCAAAACTCTTTATGCTTTTTGAGATAAAATATTGCATACATGGGCAGGTTCTCTAATTGGATTTCAACCACAAGTTCTAAAGCATCCTTGGAAGTTTTTTTGATGGATTATCGAATTAGCTTCTAGTAAAAATATTGATAATAAATTAAACTAATATTTGGTAGTGTTCCAGAATGACAAGAGAAAGACGAATTTAACATATTCTTTTCCCATACTTCTTAAGCCGAGCAAGCTTCATGATATCAACACTTTAGACAATGACTTCAAATATAAGTTTATCCCTTGCTCCTCCAGATAACTACTATTTTTGTGAAATAATTATCACGCATGTAATTTCCTTTGTTGATATGATTATTCTGGTCATTTTCGAGATTACCACTATTATATATCTATTCTGGAAGAAGTTAGCGGCAAATTACTTGAGCTTTTCAATGTTCATGAGTACTTATCCGTGGCATACTAGTATTTAAAATATAACACGGTAGAATGATAAGCGAGAAAATTGGAGGAGTTGGATCTCTTTTGCGTCATTAAAATAGGGCTTTGTTAATGACACCTCGTTTTTAGGTAAGAGGTGACACAAAATTTAGTTTTTAAAATTTTGTTAAGGGGAGTACACTACAATCTAAACACCCCTTAACAATACACAATAGTAAGACAAAATTACCTTTAATCCGAAGAAGAAGCACGACGTGGTGAAATTCGGTCGCGAGTCACCGTTTTTCGAAGCACGACGTAGATGTGAAAATACAAAAAACGGTAGAGTGTAACTGTTTTTAGATTTCCAAATACGGTAGAGTATAACCGTTTTCGTTGTTTTTGTTAAATTTGTTACAGAGATAGAAAAGATGTTTTAATGCTACCGTTTTCATTAAATAAAGACGGTATACTCTTACCGTTTTTACTGGTTTGAGCGCGAGCTTTGAAATACAGCAGAGGTAATTTTGTCTCTTAAAGTAATACTTGTGTTGCACATTAACATTAAAATATTGGACGGTGTGTGTACTTAAAATATGACACCCCTTACCCAAAAACTAGCATTGTTATTGACACTCCAAATATTGTTAAGGGGAGGCTAATTTTATTTTATTTTCAAAATTGTTAAGGGGAGAATCAATAAAGAAAGTAGCCTCTTAAGAAATAAAAATAATTTTACTTTATTACCCATTTATCCCCTTAACAAATAAAGGTAATTTTACCTTAACAAATATTGCAAGAGTCGTAGTATTTTTTGTTTTGATTCGCATATATCAATTTTTTAAAATCCTAAAGGATAAGCGTTTTCGAAGAAATAGGATCGAACAATTTTTTTTGGTCGACATAAATATGCCGAATTTTATAATTACGGAGGCAATGCACCGAAATTATTATTAGTTTTCGACATATCCCTTTCGAATATATATATATATATATATATATATATATATATATATATATATATATATATAATTATGTGCTGCATTCGGTGCAGTAGTGACGAACTGCTTTTTTTTAATTTGGTTTCGTCGAATGAGTTTGTTTTAATCTAATTTGAAGGGGCAATCCGGGAATGTTGAGTGGTGTGAAATAATATGTTTGTATAGTCTCTTAACAAATTTTCAAAGAGCGAAGTGTTTTTAAAAAATGACCTCCGCTTAACAATAGTTGGAGTGGCAATAACAATACCTTAAAATAAACCAAAAAAATTATTAAAGTTCATGCCGAAAATCATATATATCAACATAATAGGATGGTAAGTGAGAAAATAGAAGGTGTCAGACCTCTTCCAGAGAAGTACTAGTTTCCAGGGTATGATACCTGTCGCTCTCAACAACTTCTCTGCCATCGAACTCGCACTCCACAACGTAGATGGATGGGGCCAGCGACATCAACTGCCCTGATAGCTCCACCACTACCACCTCGCCAGGGCGAACAGTCTCACCCTCAATGTCTTACCAATCACCACCGTCACCACGTTCTAGCATGCTGATTGTCAAAGGATGGGGAGAAGAAGGCGTAAGAGAAGGATGGGGAAAGTTGGATCGGTGGAGGCGCGTAAGAGGAAGAGGAGAGTGGCGAAGAAGGCAGGTTCGATGAAAGATTGAGAGTTGAGACAGCATAGTACGGTTTTTGCGAACCGTAATCGAGCATTTGACAGCGTTATATTAGTGGGGAACGATAACGATCGGTTATTTCCTTCCTCCTCCTCCTCCTCCTTTTTTTTTTTTTTTTTTTTTTTTTTTTTTGTACTTTGGAAATGGACTATTTATACGTAATGGGATTTTTAACTTATTTGTTTTGAATTAATTAAAACTAATTACATATAAAAATTAGTATTGTTAATGTCACTCCAAAAACGGATAAGAGCAAATCATATTTTATTTTCATTTCATTAAAAATTGAATTGTTAGGAAGAAGCCAAAAAAAAAAAAAGAAAAAAAAAGAAAAAATAAAAAACCAGTTTTATCCTTCATTCAAATACATAAAACACGGTAAAAATCGACAAAAACATACCGAAATTCAGTAAAAATTTGGAAATAACACGTCGAAAATTGATTAACTGAAAAAAAATATTAAAATCTTACATATTCGACGATAGTACATCGGAAAACACGATTTTTTTTAAATTGAATTTGTGTTATTGTCATGACCTAAAACGTTCACCAAATTCGTCGAGTACATGTCATTTTAATTATTTAACTTCGGCTCGCTACCAACGAATATATCGTTTATAGTCAATAGCAGGCCTCCATTTTTTTTTCTAGTAAATCGTTACCTTTTTGGTGATTTCTTCAATAAATTCAACATGTCGTTCCCATTTTTGAGTAAAAGTCATGTTATCATCGTTTTCAAAATTAGAAATTTCGTTACAAATTGGTTACTACATGAAAAAAGTGATTAATTGTTTACTCTGAGAATAAGAAAATGATTAAGATTTAACGAATAGTAAAATATAATTAGGATAAAATAATAAAATGACATTTTGGTCTATATTTTGGTCTATGTTAAATGATCATCCCCTTAGTAAAAAAAATTTTAAAAAAAAAATGACCTCCCCTTAGCCCCTTTTGAAGTGGCATTAACAATACTCTAAAAACGACTACATTTCATTAAATGAAACAGAAATACAACTAATACATAAAAAACTACTACCCACGACAATGCCTCAACCTCATCAACTCCGCTGAAATAAAACCTCGTACATCAATGTCGTCTAGTGCGTTGGCGATCTCCACATTCCGTGGGTCATTGCTGAAATTAGCATAATTTCTCATCGCTCGATATCTGACACAGCTCGAACAATAATATAGCAACGATCAATGACTTTCTGAAAGTGGGGGGTCACGAATGAGCGGCTCGTGCTGCCATGCTCTGTGTATCTGCGCCTAGGGAGCTGAGTAAAAGGCGGGTTGTCAGTAGTCATCCAATCAGAATAATAACTGGCATCAACAGCAGTGAAAGAAGTAACTGGTGCATGTGGAGGTGCAGATGCAGTAAGAGGGATCAGATATAGGCAAGTAGGCGTACCTAAACAGCCGCCAAAAAGTATGTTTTGCTCTCGAAACTTCATTGGCGCATTTCTGTTGAATCGTCTATGTGCTCTGACTGGGTCGCTAGTCCACCACTCATCAATACCATCCAACCTATCGTTCACTGAATCTCATTCCCCGCCCGTGGTCCGGAGCAGTCTGTCCCAATCACGAAACGACTATTTCAAGTTATCCCACTTGTTTTTAGTCTGGGTTTCTGTGTAACCCAAATTAAAACGGTCGTTTAAAGCTGCTGCGACCATCCCATAATAGCTGCTAGCCCCAGCTGTTCGCTCTTCTAAAAACTCTATGCAAATATCAATGAAAGTTGTCTTTCGTTCCTCTGTCAATTGGCAAAATGTTGGGAAGTAAGAGAACAAAAATTGGAAGACATACCAAAAAATAGTAATTTCGAAAAATATCAGAAAAATTCCAAGAAAAATATATATTAGAGAGTTAAAAAAAATTAAACACAACGGTATTAAAAAAAAAACTATTCTACAGATTCGTTTGTCGGAAAAAAAAATGGAAAATAGAAGAGGGGAGGAGGTGGTGGTTGTGCTGAAATGGAGAAAGAGGATGGGTTTATAGGAAAGCAGCAACATTCTGGAAAATGGACAATTGCTTACGTCGGAAGTCCGCGTCCGATGCGTTCGATGCGTCGGACGCCAACGGTCCATTTTCTAATAGTCTTTTGGACCGTTGTTTAACGTGGGAAGGCGGTTGTAAACGTTTGACGCGTTGGACGCGTCAGACACGAACGAATCACTAACATTGCATTTATTTGTTGCGAATGGTACCATAGCAGATCTAACATAGTGGATTTTGGAGAAGAAGGCAGAAGATAGTTTAGGGATTTGGGTTTGAAAAGAATGGATCTGAGAAGTTTTGCAGGGAAGATAACATGAAATATTTAGAGAGATGTAGAAAGTCTTAGAGTTTAAACCAGAATTCTAGTTTTTTCTAGTAGAAAATGGTTTACAATATAAATTGAAGTTTAATAAGATTTGGAATAGACTATTAAGTGAAAATTTACGTAAATATGAAGGGTGTACTTTGAAGTATCATAAACCTAAACTAGACTTTTTTTAAAATACTATATGAATATTTATTCAAAATTCAACAAAATGTATCAATTTTGAGCAATTCTATTTTCTATTATATTTTTCTAACTTTTATAAAAAAAATACGTTATTGATTTATAATTTAATATTAAATTAAGTATTGAATTTAATATTTAATATTAATTTGTAATTTATATCAATTGAAATATAAATTTAAAATTACTAGAAATAATTATTAATTTAGAAAAATACCTTATTCGGACATACATAATAAATTATTTCATAATTTTTTTTATTATTAATGATTGTTTAGTAGCAATAACTGATTGTTCAATTATTGGTTATTATTAATTTATTTACTATTGGTGTAAATTATTTCATATTTCAAATTATTTATTAAATGTTATCCAGTAATTTATTATTACTACTACTTAAGTATACTTAAAATTATTTATATAATTATTAATTATCTAATCAATATTACATTATTATTATTATTATTTAATTATTATAATTATTAACGATTGTTTATTAATTAAATATTAATTATTATTAAATATCAAATGTTAAATGCATATGAAAATATATTTTGTATCATAGGTTTTATTTATTTATTAACTATTGCTTGGATTATTGTTTTCAATAAACAACGCATGCATATAAAGTGGATATATGTAAAATCACTTATAATATCTGAGCAATAATGGTTATAAATGAATATTTAATGGTCATAACTCATAATATATAATGTACTTCAAACTATGCGTATGTAATAAAATTTGTCTCTTTTATTGCTTTTCATATATAATTTCATAAATTTATAAATAAGGTAAATCTATTTAACGATATTATCTCAAAAAGTTAAAAAATGCAATAACTATAGTAATTATTTGTAACAATATAATTAAAATGCCTCTTTCAGAATGCTCGTTTCGTAACACAAGAACACGTTCTCATTTCGTGAACAATTCTCCTTTCATATCCTTTAAATGTCCCTTTTGTATGCCTCTTACGTGTTCTATACGAATGCACTCATTAATTATTAACAATTAAAAAACTGTCATTAATTATAAGCTACTAATAATTAATTATTATAACATTCTAATTAGTTGTAGACATAATCAGAAGTTGTACATATGACAAGCACCTTGTACGAACTAGTTAAGACACTAGTACGAATTAAAAGGCGCATTTTGCGAAAAAGGGTATTATAGTAGGCTTATTAAGCAAGGCACTTGAGCGGCGAAGATGGATGAACGAGGAATGTGTTTGTCACTGCAAATGAGGTATCTGATCGTGATATGTAAGTCATGATTTTTAATTTGATTAATCTATAACTTATTTATTTATAATAAATAATATTTATTAATAATTTGCAAAAATAAATAGATTAAATAAGTATAAATTGGTTGGATTCAGTTTAAACTCACTTCATTATGTATAGCACTTTGATATGATCACAATGCAAAAAATATATCTCAAACAGACCTCATTTACAAAAATCATTAATTTCATAAATTAATAAAATATTAATAACCATTTAGTTTTCCAAATGACGCAAGTTTATGCATTCAACCCAATGTATTTTTTTGTGGGACCTTTATTATGGCATCCACTACGTTTGAAATGAATAGAATTTCATCCATCTTCTGGTTTAAGAGAACACTTCAAAGAAAATAGTTATATTTAAAAACTTATAAACACTCACAGAAGTAATAATTTGCAAGGTAATGCTTATATTTTTCTAATTTCGAAATTCTTAAACATTTTGGAATTCTTTAAAATTGTAAACATCTTACAAAATTTTAAATTTATTTTAAAAAAATATTTTTTAGTCTTATGAAAACATAAAATTTTATATTTAAAATTTATGAATAATTTTAAATATATTTTAGAAAATCCAAAAATTTAAAATTTTTAAATGATACATATTAAATATGATTTCAATTATAATTATTAAATATTAGATACTAAATAATAATATTAAGACTACATATTCATCATTAATTACTAACTAAACTCCATTAACCAATACAAATTAGTCTTAATTATTTAATTATAATTATTAATTAGCCAATATATTATAAAATATTATTTATTATTAATAGTGAGTATTTGATTTTTGTTATTAATTAATTATTATTTGTAGAAATTATTTAATTTTTATTGTTAGGCATGATCAATTATCTAGTAATAATCACTAATCAATAAAAATTAATTATTAAAAATTATTTTCTATTAATTAATTAATAATCACTAGCTATTAAATATGTATTTTACAAAATTCATCATGGATAAATTGAATAAGCCTTCCCAAATTCTAATTCAGAAATAATCATCCCTTGCAAATTCCTTGAAAAATTAATAGCAAAATTGCTTCAAAATGCTTCTAAACTTAATCTACCCCAATTTGTAACGAAATTTAGCGTCGTAACTTATCCGTCAACAAATTGACCTAAATTTGCATAGGTTCAGTGGTGGATAAAAAAATGGTCGGTGATAATATAGAAAATTTAGAATACAATTATCCCGTACAAATCACTGGCAAATCTATCACAAAAGTAGCGACGGAGAATTCCATAATTGTTTTTTTTTTGCTTTGTTCAGCTTTTCTTGTTGTGTAATGTTTGACGAATGAGAAATAAACTAAAAGGAAAGATCGAACATAAGCATTCTCACATTTTGCCTAAGTGTCGTAGAGTGTGTGTAATGTACGTGCCTACCTAAGGCCCAAATCCCTAAGAAATCATATTTGCACTATAGGGTATAGCCTAAAGGCCAAATCAAACCCAGTCATCGATCGATCAATTAGGATCTCATATCCCTTTTTCGTTCCATTACATTTAACGAAAGAGAACATAAAATGTAAACTCATAAATAGACTCATCGAATACACTCATGACCTCCTACCATAAGTAGTAGAAAATTGCCTTCTATTTTCAACTCTGGTGTTCGTCTCGAATAAAATCCACTACAAAAATATAATCAACTTGAGGCTTTTAATTCATCTCAGAACAAAAGATTTTGTCTTTAATTCATAATTGAGACCCTCTTAAGGCAAGGAATATTGTCTTTAAAAACAAGTCTCAAAATAAATAGATATGCCAAACATTCGTCTCTAAAACACTAAAGACCTTATTGTTAGTCTCAAGTAACTCTCTTATTTAAATAATTATTAGAGACAATCAATAAGTCTCTTGTACAAAGTAGCATCCTCGTTTCTCGTCTCAAATAAGTAACCAGTATAATTGTTATTATCAAAAAACTAAGATTACTATTTTAGTTTTCACACAGGAGTAAGAAAGAAAAATGAAATAGAAACGCGGTTAAGGTATATGCAGGTAATGGAAACATTTTCAATACATGCAGAACAAAAATAAACAATTGTCATTTTCTAGAAAAGCAAAGTACATAATATTCAAATTACACATGACATAACTAAAAATGCATCTTAGAGCCAATGACATTCAGCAAAATAATATAATTCCCATATGCTACTCATGAAAAAAAAAGTAGAAATGTATGACAAAACTAGAGTTATAGATGTTTCATTTTATAGGTCCACATCAGGTCATCAAAGAGGCGTATAGGACAGAAAAGCTTAGTTGGGCAAGATATTGAGAAACTGCATCATGAAACCGAGGCTACAAGGCTGATGAATGAAGATTGGAGTTATAAGCATTATGGAAGATATGCATAAGCACAACAAATATGCTTAACACCAAGTTACAAATATGCTTAACACCAAGTTATAAAGTCATGAATTTTAATAGCAAACTAAGATAATATGCACTTAGCACCAATTCACACGAAATCTTGTGTAAGAATTTATAGCATTATATGGTGAAAGAGCGTATTGCATGAAATCTAAAATAAGTAGATTGGAAAATGGTGCTTGGAGTTGTAGACCAGATGTAAAGACCAGGGGAATTCGACGCCCGAATTTTCAAAACAAATACATTCCAACAATAATACATAAACCGTATTACTTGCCAGAACTCGAGTGTCGAAAACACCAGATAGTTATTAGAAAGAAATTAGAGGATGAAATAAGAAAGAAAGAAATATTAGAATAGAAGAATAAGAATAAGAATCAACACCATATAGAGTCTCACATCGCAGCGGAATAAAATATAATATAGAAATAAAACTTTATTGAGAGCTTAAAAATATACTTACAATCATCAGAGTACACCGATACAACTGGACAATTATAACAACCTGTCCTTATATACATAACACATCGGAATAAATAATAAATATCATACGTCTAAACTTCTCCAGTTCGTCTCTGAAATCCATAGCATCTTAACCTGAACCTGTAAATCCCGGTCTAACCCGAGCATTACAAACGACGGGTTAGTCTGGTGAACCAGAGTAAGAAACCAACTAAGTTTAAATAACATCATGTTGATTTTAATGTCAAAAATCCTTTTGAAAGAAAAAGATAATAGTAAGACCAACCCACACATAAACACAGACGGTTTTTTACCTTACTATAATCCAAACCAGTTTTAAAATCATATCTTATTCTGATATTATAATAGTGTATAAATACAAATAAATAACAGTCTAGCGGAACGCTTGCATCTCACGCTCCACATATATAGTATACAATCAAAACCGCGGACGCTTATTGGAGATTGGATTCCGACTATGACAAGGTATGGAACCACCTTTCGATAGTGTATCTCTAGAGGGGAATACACTGGGTTCAACAAGAACGTCTTGCAACCCGGCTCACACACGACCGACCACTCATTTTACTTGAATGTATCGAATGTATATCACCAATGGTTAGGTGTTACCCACTGTTTCCCGAAAAGGGACAGCATCGAAATAGATTAAAGAAGGAAATGGATTTTCTCTAGATAGATGATTATACACCCTAATGGGAGCGACCCACATAGCCATGTTGCATGCCCGATTTTTGTCATTTCCTGGTTGATGAGGCTTGAGGCTGCGATTACCTACCTCTTTTCAGATCAGCACATCACTTTGAATGCCACAATGTCATATCCGTCAAATCACTGATTGGCATCCTCAAAAATATACTAGGCACATTTGAAGAAATCAATGTACGTGACCGTCTGGAAATACTCTGTCAGACACTCATCCATACAAGTCATTCACGAACAAGATGAACTGAAGGCACCCTCCTACTGCATCGTAGGTATCACCCTATAGATCAGTAGTGAGTAGTTCTTGCAATCCATAGATTCCAACCACGACAGAATCACAAATCAAATAACTCTGATTGCAAGCCAGAGAAATTCAACAAGTAGTCCTTCCGCTTATGAAGATCCACGATCTTCAATTTCTCTATCTCGATCAGCTTCTGAACATCTTTAGTGTTAATGTATTTGCTGGTCGAAATGGTTTTCGAATATAAATTCGATCCCAGTCTTTCCATACCAACAATTGATTTGACCAGATTTTGATAGTTGGTGATTTAACTATCAAAATAAACAACCATCATCCATAGAAAAATGAAATGGATTTATTGGTTTAGTACACAACAACACATGGCCTCTTTAGTTAAACTGTAGTTAATTAAATTTTCTAAATTCCCAACATTTGAATTACTGCTTTTCCACTTCTTATTTTCTAATCAATTTATAACTCTTCGAGTTATAGTTCATAATACCCATAACGAAAACATAAATTTTAATACCTCTTACTACCCTCGTTTCTAACTAATATCATCCTTGGATAATCATGAAGTCGTTACAAGTTGGGGTATTTTATTTTTCTCTCAGACCTTGAATCGACGACATTCTTATCTTCGGAATAGATAGAAGTTTATTAACGAAATCTCATTCCAATATTATCCCAACGCTTCTATTTACTATATGATTTTAACATGGATTTTAACTCCATATATTTTCTTTTGAAAACTCTTTTCTTAATTCCAAAATCACGCTTGCTTAATTTAAAACATTTCTATTTTCCATCTTTAGCTCTTAAATCCCATTTAACTTTCTTTCATATTACAAATCCCATCTTGAACTTGTTTTGGACTCTTAAAATCCTTAATCCATTTATAACTTGTCTTTAAAATTGCTCAATTTGGATTTTATAAAAATCCGACTAATATGATTCTTAATAAGAGTTCATATATTAAATATAAATTTGTTTTACAATTTCCTTTATCTACAAATAAGGCTTTATAACTTTATAAACTTCCATTAAAAGAATCTAGTGTCAAGGTATATCACTTTGATTATTATAATAATTAATGATTCAAAAATGTATTTAATAATATATCTTGTTTTAAAACAATTGACTTCGTCAACTCAAAATAAGGTTAATTCGTTAACCAATTCCATTACTCCTTTCTTTTAATCACTTTAAATAATTTCCTTTAATTTAATTAACAATTCAATTAAATTAAATAATCATGATTATTGTTGTTTGAAACAATTACTTCAATTTTTAAACATTTGGTAAATTTCTACTTATTTCTTATAACCTAAGAATTTGCTTCATATACTCGGTTTATAATTACCAGACAAAATAATTATCTATTTCCTTTAAATAAGCTTTATTCATATAATCTATATAAAATAGATTTCAATATCCGTTTTGGTTATAAATTAAATCTTTATAACCTTATCTCTATCGATTTACCTAACTGTAAATCAACGTTTATAAAATGATTCATTTTTAGACCAACCGTTGCCAATTATCCAACCAATATCATGCATTGGTTAATGATAAACAAACGTTGAAATTTTAAACTCAACGATCAAAAGTAAATCAATGACTCAATCATACTGGTTAAATAATTCATATATTATAATAAGAACATAAACAAAATATTTGAGGAATCCGGTTGGATCCCTCCGACCTGTCCTTCCCTACATCAAAATAGGTTACCTCAAATTCAATACGAAAATATATTTATCATGATAAACAGAAACAAACAATTTAACTAATAACATTCAGCAAACAATTTATAACATACATTCAGGCATCAAATAATTTATTTAATACATTTATATTAGAGGATTTTAGGGAGAAGGACAAACTTTGCATATTTTTTGATCAAAAGTATGCAAAGTTTGTTATTTGGCTAAAAGTCCACTTTTTAATGCAAAGGTGGATTTGAGGGGGGGTCACATCATTTTCCATTTTGCACTAAAAATTGGCTTTTTGGCCAAATTCCAAACTTAGCATACTTTTGGCCAACTCTTTTTCTAAGTTTGGCCTTCTTTCTATTTTCCACTTTATATTATTATAAACGTAACAAACAAGGTAAGTTATCTTGTTTGGAATCTAATCGTTAAAATAACGATTAAATTAAACAAATGTTTAATTTAATCAATGAACAATAAAAATGTTCAACATACATAAAACAGTCATTCAATCATCAACTTATTGCAACCATTGCACACAAAATAAAAACCCGGCTTATATAAAATATAAACGGGATAAACTGAGTGAGTTGAACTCACTTTGGGTTTCCATTTGTCGTTAAAACGGTTTGTTTTCACCAAATTCCAACTACGTTCAAATCTGACAATACTAGCTCCAAAATGTTATGCTTGTCGTTATGGTTCCAACGTCTGTGGTCTTGTCGAATTACGGGAAATAATGAGAACATTACCAAATATAACGGCTACGATAAAAAATTAAATTTCATTAAATCCTTAACTACATTTTAATCAACATAATTAAATTATTCTACTGATTCCAACGCGGCGGCATTCCATTACAAAAATAAATTATTCTGATACAAAATAAACCTCTTTTGACTTAGCAGAGCACTTAGTATATCCATTTGAAAACTTGAGTTCACCTTTACTAAGTAATATGATTAGGCATTTTTGAAAAATCACGTTATACATTAAATATTAGTCCATGTAACCATAATATTGGCATCCTAAAAATTTATGTAAATCATCTTATAAAGATGAACGTTGGCAAATCATTTTAATAGCATCAACATTGGTAGGTTAACCATAAAGATTTTAGCTATATTTAAACCGCACGTGCCTTGCCTGTTGCGTTCCAACCCAACTCACATGCGGAAGCAACTCTCCCTCTTCATTCTTATACCTGATAATCTTTCCCACTTATTCTATTAATGTTCTTCCTCCAATTTTGTTCCCTACGTCCCCATCGCATACTGTCTCCTTCCCATTCCATGTTTCATGCAGTTCCATGCCTCAGCCGCGCACCACCCAACTCCTACTCCTCCACGCTTTCTTACGTTTCTGCTGCCCCATTTATTCTTCAACACGCTCCGTTATTTCCACTCTCCATTTTCCTTTTCTCCTACTTCACCATCCTCCGACCACTGCCACACATTCCTCCCATTATTTCTACAATTCTGCTTCTTATCCTTCCTTTTTTTTCCTACGTCCTTATGCCTTAGCCACCCCAACATATATATATTTGGAATCCACCGAATACTTCTTCTTCCAGTATCTCATTCCTTCCACGCAACCGCAGCTTCTTCCTTACTCCTTCACATCTTCACACTCTCCAGTTTTTTCATGAATCGAGCTTGTTTTTGTTTTTCTTTCTTTTTGCTAGTAATGTAAACATACCGATCTTTCTTTTGCTAATAATAAAACTGTCTGGTCCGTTAACAGTCCCCCCATTGTTCTTTATGCATGTTCAGCAACGTTGTCCCAAAACTTCCCCACGATAAACCCCCTGCTGACACCTCTATGAAGCACCAAAGTATCATTAAATCCTACCGATATGAGCACCTTCATTTCCTCCCCATCCCGCGAGCCCACGTCATTGCTGGTGGCCCAAAACAACCCCACTTTGATTTGCAGTTTAGTCAAAACTTCAGTAATCCCACCTGCCGCATTACTTTACCTTTCCCTACTGTTCACATTGACACATCTCACCACCTTTCCGCTCAACTACGCCTCTGTCCGCTTCCAGTCCATCTACGGTACACGACTTATCGCCCAGCTTCCCTACTGTTCACTACGACATCCGCCTTATTTTGCAATTCGGACCCTTGCTTCGAATACAGAAGTGACTGGAGTTTGTGATTCAATATGAAAATGGAAATTTAGTTGTATCCTTTGTAGTAGGAAAAGAAAAAAGGATGGAAAGAAATAAGGATTTGAATGCTGTATTTATAGCAGAATGAGAAGTAGATAAGAACCCCGTCACTTCTGTTCGTATAGGGTAGGTTTGAGTCGCATGGGTTCTCTTTTCATATAGGTGGCTGGCTACGTCAGGGAACAAAGCATTATGAGAGAAGATATATATATATATATATATATATATATATATATATATATATATATCTGTGCATTTTAGTTTTAGGGTGGCTGCGAGTATATATTTTGGTCTACCTTTAAGTTTGCCTGTGGTTTCATTTCATTTGAGCACATAGTTCAAAACTTGCAGGGAGGAGATCAGACAACTTGTATGGTTTCATAATTATAGATGGCACGTGCCTGTGCATGAATTGTAATTTCATAGGTTAGCTGTCATACGAAATAGAATAACACCTTTCCTTTCAAGTTTAAGTCTAAGATTGATTAGTATGTTTTACATAGCCATCTACACTGTATAGCTCTTCATTATAGTCTACGTGTGTTTAGGGTATACATTAGTTTGCAGAAGAAAGATGTGTGAAAGAAACGACATTTTTCAGAAATCATGTGTGTTTGTAGCTATTTCGGGGGTATAGTTTTGTTTGTAAAGTAAATATCTAAGGTAGGAAAAATAGGAACTTGGACTAATCAGTACTTTCTCCTCCATCAAGATTTTCTTATGAAAGCTAAAAGTTGACGTTGCATGCATTGTTTGAGATGTTAAGTTTAGGTATAGGCTTTCGTGTGCAAAGGCATGGTAAAAATGTTTCCGTAGGCTAGGTCGGCTCAAACGAAGGTCAAAAACTTAAGGATGAAGTTTTAACTTATTTGATTCTAACCATAGTTATTCTAATTCCAACTGCTATTTAATGTCAATGTTAAATATAAGTACCGTCATACAAAATTCCCGAACGTAACGGAAATAGTCACACTATTGCGTCTTGACGTTATGGTTTCAATGAAAGTAATTTCGTTGGGAAACCGACTTCGTTAGCATAACAACGTTACTTTAATTTACTGGTTCATCCTTAAATTTCCCGCACCAATAAAACAACTCTGATTGGCTCCAAACTGGAAATATAGTAATAACTAGCTATACGTACTCCAATAAAATTCGTTTCGTCGAAAACGAAGATTGTAACGACCTAGATTTTCAAACAATTTAGTTTAAATGTTTAATATGGTTCTAAATATTGTGATTGATAATATAAATCGATATATGATTTTATTTTGAATATATATATATATATATATAATTATTTAATCTGAAATAATTACAATAATACGAGAATCTGAATTTAATTGAATTCAAAATTTTAAACTGGAGTCAAAATGATTATATAAATTTTATTTGAATTAAAAACGATAATAATAATTTATTATTTAGAAAATGATTTGTTTTGAATTTAAATTATATTATATTAATTTAATATGGTATATACGTTCAAATTAAATTTCAGAATATATACTGTTCAATTCAGAATAGCGTTATTACATTTGAATGTCGGTCTATACGCTAAAATAGCGGTTCGTGACCTAAAGTAATGGACCCCGAGATAATTGATTGTGGATATGCTAGAAATCAAATCGATATCCATCTAAAAAGAATAAAAAAATCTCTTTATATCGAATCGTATTAAATACGAGATCAAATCGAAGTCAAAACATAATCAAATCACATTAAAAATAGTGTACCTTAACCTATAACCTATCATGTACCTTGCGTAGAAGGAATTCCTCAATCCTTAAGATTTCGTCATCTATAAATTTTGCTCATTTCTCCTTCCATTTTCTTTCTGCTGAAAACCAAAATCCAACGTTTCAGTAAACAAAGAAAAAATTGCGCTCTTCATTATATTTGCAAATTGAAAATGGTCGATCCTTAATCTAAAACAAATAAAACGGAGCATGCTCATCTCCTCGTTTCTTCCTTCATTCACTGTAATTAAGGAAACTGAAATCCCCATTTCTATTTTCTTTTCCCTTCCTCGATGCGCAAATCGAAAATATTACATTGAAAAAAGGGGAAATTGGAAGTCGCTATCTAAAAACCTAATTGCGACCGAGTTATCTGAGACTCCTGAGTTCGACGTCCGCTGGGAGCACTCGCGAGTTTGGAGGAGGGTTCTGAAGAGTTCGAATTAGGGTTGGTCTATTTCGGTGATTTGAGATGTCGAGCTTAAGATCGATGTTAGCGTTGGAGTATTTGTAAGAAGGGGCTTTGGGAAAGGGTTTTTTGATAAAGCTCGAGTTCATCTTTTGAGTCGCAACATCACTGGAGTAAGCAAATTGAACTCGAGATGGTTGATTAAGTGATGTCTGGTTATTGCAAACTAGAGCAAAACTGAATGGAGATGAAGAAGAGAAGTAAGCGGAGGGATCTTGGAGAGATGCTGTGTGTTCATATTGTTAACGGGAGAAGCAGGATTGTGTATTCAGACTGAAGGAGGAAGCTGCAGTTATCGGGAAGGCCCGGTAGAAGAAATGTACAAGTTCCTTTTAGAGCATGGAGTGTGGAGATCATGACAACATGAAGGTCAGGTTTGAGGCCTGCAAAGGGAGAAAGATTTCAGAAGTTAAGCATTAATAAGGAGGTAAATTTTTGTAGTTAAATTTAAATTAAATTAAGTTGAAAATCAAATTAAGTTTACCTTTGATCCTATTAGTCGATATAATCCGTATATCTGATAAATGCAAAATTTAAACTTACAAGGTAATTAAATCGAAAAGCCAGTTTCGTAGAGTTGTAGTTGTGGAAAATACAATTGGATGTTGGATTGGAAATTTTCCGAAATCAATTGGGATCAGAATGGATCGAACAATAAAATCACGGTGAGTAAATCTCACTCATATTTTTAGTGTGGTGCTAAAAGCCCCCTGAAACGCGCTTCCTAACACCGTCACTAAATACCACCATCCTTTGTATACGAATACACCTCTGGCCACCACGAATTAGAAAATAGGCACCCAGCCCTAAAATATTCCCGCTATCCCTTCATTCGACATTTCGAAGTCAATGCTAGTCTCGTTATCTTCTGCATTATCATTCTTTGAATTCAGCATACTCAATGTCTCTTATTACTCACAACAACAAAATTAAATCCATAACAATAATTTTAATTTTTAAAAATCAAAAGAAAAAAAAAGACAATAGCATTAGAAACCATACAAAAATAATTTAAGATAAATAATCTCATCTTCTTCCTTAGAGCATTGTCTATTCGCGAGATCTTCGTTCGTGTATAAGTTCTTGCCCTTCATTACTAAGAAATCTAACAGTAATGATTACTAAAATAATTTTTCCTCAAATTACAATAAAATTGAGAATTAGGGTTTAAGAGGGATCAATTGGGGAAGAATTAGATGGCGGATCATGTTAGGAAGCAAATCAGCTCGATGTTTATATTTGATCGACGAGATAAGATGATAAAAAGAAATAGGGTTTACATTTGAACTAATGGCGGGAGATGGAATACGCTCGGTGATTAGCGATTGAGTGGAGGAATACAACTGGTGTTAGGAAGTACATTAATTTAATTAAGAGTGATTAAATTAAGCATGGTGTTAGGAAGCACATTTTAGGGTGCTTTTAGCAGCACACTATTTTTATTTATAATTATTTTTATTTGGTTAAAATAATTGTTCTTTGATTGTTTGCATGCTTTGAAATATTATTATGGCTATTTAAAATATATACTAGTTATTTAGGATTGGTGTTTGTGGCTATTATATATATATATATATATATATATATTGGTGATTGATTGGATTCCCGCAGTACCATTAGCGAATGCCCGCAATATCATTAGCGGATGACCCTATACGCCCCACGCTATGATAGTGGATGACCTTATATACCACGATATCCTGCCTCGAAGCAGGATGAGTATTATTTATGTTGACTAACGTCTATGGATGCAGGAAAATAGGTTGGAGGGATCCAATGGATCCCTCAAAAATATTATCATTTGTTTGGTTTAATATATATTATCTTATATGATGTGTTAGAAAAACCCATGATTTGATAATTTGGTATTTTGGATGTTTGAAATATCACTGGGCCTAAATGGTAATTTATAGAAATATCGTAAATAGGGTTTTGAAATTTAAAAAGGGAAATTCTATTTTTCTAAAAATAGAATTTGAATTTAGAATGGGTTAAAAATATTTACTAGTTTAGAAAATAAATAAAAACAAGTATTGCATTTATAAACAATGTTTATAAATTAAATGACCAAGAAATTGAAGTAAATTTATAAATAGTGTTCATAAATAAAAGGGAGTGATTTTGATTTGGATAATCAGGGAACTGAATTGAATTTATAAACGATGTTTATAAATGAAGGGAAATAAATTATCATTGGATGATATGAATATTTTAAATTCTAATGTGAATTTAAAGATATGAATTTGAAATCGTTTTAAGTAGAAAACGATGAAATCTATTCCAATGTTCGGAATGGAAATATATTTGCATAATTTAGTTAGATTATACTGAATTTATAAAATAAATTATATCAAGAAGGAATATTAGAATTGAATTAATTAGAGACTAATATTTAAATTAAATAATTAAATAGATTATATGTTATATATAGATTAGTTGTAATAATTAGAATATTCCAAAATAAGCTTTTGGTTTTCAAACAGATTTTGAAATGGGACTTGTTTTATTTTAAAACAAGGAAGTTAGATTTATAAACGATATGTAAATTAAATTATCATTGGATAATTTAAAGATTTAAATTCAAATATGAATTTAAAAATAGAATTTGAAATCATTCGAAAGGGAACAACGATTTTTATTCCGCAATTCGGAATATCAAAGGGATGGAATTTCAAATAGAAATTCGAAAAGGGAACTTGTTTAAATATATGAAACAAGGATGTTGAATTTATAAATAGTGTTATAAATTTGGTGAAATAAATTATCATTTGGATAATTTAAATCATTTAAATTCAAATAGTAATTTAAAAGTAGATTGGGAAGTGTTTTGAAACAAAACGATTGATTATATTTCGGAATTCGAAATATAAGCTGAATTGAGAAAAATTCAATGGGTTTATAATTGAAATTCGATTATATCGAATTTTATAAACACTTTATTTATAAAATAAATTGGAATTAAATATAGAAGATCGAAGTAAAGATAAATATATTACTGAGTAAGGAAAAATTGACAATTATAGATGATCGAAAATATTAAGTTGAATTGGGAAACTGATTTAATATATATTAAAAATATATCAGAATGGAGTTGAATTTATTATAAACGAAGTTTAAACATTTATACATACAAATATAATTAAAACGAACTCGCCGCAGCGCTGTAGTTCGTGAATTGGCGTTTCGGACTTCAATTGAGTATATGGAACTCAATTTAAGTCGGAATACTTTGAAACAAGAATCGTCAGGACTGGTTGAATAATAGTTTTCTAATGGAAGAGAAAAATCTGGATTTCGTTTGATAGATTTTGAGTTATGTCAAAATCAAATTTTCAGAAAAGCAGTGCCAAATCATTTAAAAACCATAATAGTTTATATAAACAAATATAAGGTTTTTTAAGCAAATAAAATCTAAATTTCCATTTGAAAAATCTGGACTTGAGTTATAAAATAAATATAAACTCAAGTGAAGTATATGGAATGGTTTTTGAAACAAAAATCATATTTTTAATTTTTGAATAGAATTAACTAAGTTAAAGAAGGACTAGTCAATTGAATTTTAGAACGAGTTTAACCTTAAATAGGAAAATGGAATTTATGAAATTTTATCCGTAATCCAATATGAAACGAAAATTAAAATGGGATTTCAATTAGCTTATATGTGAATTGAAATATTTTTGAACATGTTATGTTCAAATATAAAAGTGAAATAGGTAAAATAACTAATTAGAGAATTAATTAGCAAATCGAGTTTAAAATGACCGGATTGAGTTGTAATAAATTGGGAATGGATAGATATATATTAGACAGGTATGGAATGAAGTATATGAAGATTATAATTTGTGTGCCTAACAAAAAGGTACATGTTTAAAGTCCAAATGAGATTTTATGCGTCGAATCGGCTAGTCGCTTGGCTTTTTCTTTTTGATTGGACAGGCCTGTGTGGCGGTTTGGGGATTTTCCCGATGCTCCCGGTACAAAGGAGGTTATGGCGAATTTTTCCGGAAATTTAAGAAGTTAGAATATTTTTAAGATAATTTGATAATTAGAAATCTATATATCAATATATATAGAATCCGGTAAGGAAACGAATTTAAAATAGAATATTATAAACAAAAGAAAATCGAAAATCTAGTAATAGAAAGAGAAATATATATATATACATTTTAAAATGAATAATTGGCTTTATAAGATGTGGATTATTCGAGGTAAGTGGTTTTGTTTGTTTTGAAGTTAATGATGTTATTCAGTCAAGGTCTGAGAGGTAATTATACCCCACCTCGATTGATTTCATTATTAGCTGATAAATAGCAAGATCCAGTCTCGAAGAGAAATGTTTGAATAAGAGTTAGATGAATGCAGTGTTTTGGGTTATTTTAACGATGTTTTACATAACATTCGTTTTAACCCAAGTAAGTGAAAATTTGGAAATATAAAAATAAATATTTCCTAAGTATAGAAAGAAATGAACGGGCGTGATAGAGATAAGTAATTGGAATGTTTTCCAGTTATAAATAGAAGATATTTCCTACGTATACAAAATAAAAGGAGGCGATATATGTAAATGTTTTCCAAATAACGAAAAGGGCCAAGATGATTGTTGAAAATATTTGGCTAACAAATATTGATCAGGAAATAATATAGTTATTTAATTAATGAATATTAATTAAAGGCCCAGTGATTTGTTTGATGCTATGAATGGATGTTTGTTTTTCTTCGATAGTTAAATGACCGACTATCGAAGTATTTGCCAAAAAGCATTGTTTATATGGAGAGTCTAGTTGGATTATTATCCGTGAACCACTCTGTATTGGCAGTAGCTTTGCGAATCAGATTATATGAAGATAATCGAAGATGGAGTAAAGTTCAAGGGCTTTTTCTATTAATAGAAATTGTGCCTTCGGTTTCGTTTAGTCCCAAAACGAAGTGTATGGACGAATGTCTGACAAAGTATTTCTAATGATCACATAGGTTGGTCTGTATAAATATATATGGTTGCAGAGAATTTATCCTCTTAGCATAATATCCAGAATGTATTTGTGCAAATCAATTAGTGATTAACGGATCTAACAATGTGGCATTCAAGGAATAATAAGTAATCGTAGCCTCAGGCCTCAACAACCGGGAAATGATAAAAATCGGGCAGGCAACATGGCTATGTGTGTCGCTCCCATTAGGGTGTATAATCACCTATCTAGAGAAATTCCTTTTACTTCTTTAATCTATCGATGTTGTCCCTTTTCAGGAAACGGTTGCTGATCCCAACCGCTGGTGATATACATTCGATACACTTAAGCGAAATGAGTGGTCGGTCATGTGTGGGCCGGGTTGCAAGATGTTCTCGTTGAACCCCAGTGTATCTCTTTTAGAGTACACTGATCGGAAGGTGGTTCCATACCTGTCATGTTGGAAATCCAATCTCCAATAAGCGCCATGTGGTTTTTGATTTTATATTATATATGGAGCGTGAGATGCAAGCGTTCCGCTAGATTCTATTTATTTGATGTAGACATTAGATTTGATATCAAAAATATTTTGGGTTGTCGTAAGGTAAAAACCATCCGTGTTTATGTGTGGATCAGTCTTAAGATTATCATTTTTTTCGAAAGGATTTTTTTAAAAGTTAAACAAATGATTGGATTTTACTCACACCAGTCCCATGACTGACCCAAAGTTTATTTTGTTTATTTTCCCTAAACACTTGGGTGCCCAAATTTGTACGGGCAGTCAAGTAGTTTGGATTTTACAGATTCACTTGGAGGAGCTTGAAGCAGGAGGCTTCATCAGTTAGCTATAAACTATCATATTTCCGCCGTGTGCTATGTTATATCTGGAAACAGGTGTTTATAACTGTGGTGCTCTGATAATGGTATGTATATACTGTTAATGATTTGTATTTCAAAGGTTATGTTATTTAATATATTTTATTCGTTCCGCTGTGAGATTTTTGTTCTTCGTTTTTCTTCCATTCTAACTTTTCTTTCTTTCTATTTCTCACCCTCTAACTTCTTTCTAATAATGATTCGTATTTCTGTGCAATTTGAGTTGGACGTGTGGTGTTATTAGTCAACTCAAATAGTATGAATTTGCGGGCCATTACAGTTGGTATCAGAGCTTAGGTTGAGCGAATACCTAGGCTTGGTGGAATGTGCTAATTAGAGATAGGGTCTGTAGTACCCTAGAATGAGTTGAGTGTATATATACGAGAGAGCGTATTTGTTAATTGAAAAAAAATTGTTTTATATTGTGGCTAGTCTGTTGAGTGTTTTATTAATTCTGGTCGAATCGTGGGACGCCACGATATTGATAAGAGTTTATAAATACTTGAACTGAAGATTGAACACGATATTGTTTTGAAATGGGTGAATGAAATAATTTTACCCAAAATCCTATTTTTATAGGAAAGAAATAATCTTCTGAAATTATTATAATATATGGATGTGTTGGTTGATATAATTATAATCAGATGAGATTATAAGAATTGAAATGGTTATGTATAACCAAAATAAATTTTGTTTGTAAATGAAATATACAAATGAGATTGGATTTAAATCTGGGTTCGAAATTTAAATCCTGGGTGTTTGGGAAAATATTTTTTGAAGTATATTAGAATAATATAGCTTTGTTTTAAAAGAATTTTGAATAGAAACCATTTCAGATGAATTTTGAAAGTGATAAAGCACTGAACTCACTTCAGTGGCTGGAAAATAATTCTGATGATGACTGCAGCATCATTAGTGTTCATTTTCGAGTTTCTAAGTGATGGATGGCTACCTTAGAAAGTTTTTGTTGGAAATTTGTTTGAAGGAAAACAAGTTGGTTTGAAAATTCAAATGCTTTAAATTCATGATAAAAATAAATATATGTATATATTTATGGGATTTCTAAAGGATTTGAAATGAAAACCCGGGAATTTGAATTCTGGAATTTAAATTTAACCTAAGCAAGTTAAATGGATCGAAGTGAATAAATTTAAATACATATGAATGGAAACTAAAGTTTGATTGGAACTAGAGTGTAGAGATATGAAATGTTGATTTTCAACATGAATGAATCTTGAAAAAAATTAATGGGTTTGAAGCACTTTCCTACCTTAGAAATTTCGGGGACGAAATTCTTTTAAGGGGGAAGAATGTAACGACCCAGATTTTCGAACAATTTAGTTTAAATATTTAATATGGTTTTAAATATTGTGATTGATAATATAAATCGATATATGATTTTATTTTGAATATATATATATATATAATTATTTAATCTGAAATAATTATAATAATACGAGAATCTGAATTTAATTGAATTCAAAATTTAAACTGGAGTCCAAATGATTATATGAATTTTATTTGAATTAAAAACGATAATAATAATTTATTATTTAGAAAATGATTTGTTTTGAATTTAAATTATATTATATTAATTTAATATGGTATATACGTTCAAATTAAATTTCAGAATATATACTGTTCAATTCAGAATAGCGTTGTTACATTTGAATATCGGTCTATACGCTAAAATACCGGTTCGTGATCTAAATTAATGGACCCCGAGATAATTGATTGTGGATAGGCTCGAAATTAAATCAATATCCATCTTAAAAGAATAAAAAAATCTCTTTATATCAAATCGTATTAAATACGAGATCAAATGGAAGTCAAAACAAAATCAAATCACATTAAAAATAGTGTACCTTAACCTATAACCTATCATGTACCTGGCGTAGAAGGAATTCCTTAATCCTTAAGACTACTCATCTATAAATTTCGCTCATTTCACCTTCCATTTTCTTTCTGCTTAAAACCAATATCCTAGGTTTCAGTAAACAAAGAAAAAATTGCGCTCTTCATAATATTTGCAAGTGGGAAATGGCCGATCCTTATTCTAAAACAAATAAAACGAAGCATGCTCATCTCCTCGTTTCTTCCATCATTCACTGTAATTAAGGAAACCGAAATCCCCATTTCTATTTTCTTTTCCCTTCCTCGATAGGCAAATCGAAAATATTACATGGAAAAAGGGGAAAATGGAAGTCGTAATCTAAAAACCTAATTGCGACTGACTGAGTAATCCGAAACTCCTGAGTTCGACATCCACTGGGAGCACTCGCAAGTTTGTAGGAGGGTTATGAAGAGTTCGAATTAGGGTTGGTCTATTTCGGTGATCTAAGATGTCGAGCTTAAGATCGATGATAGCGTTGGAGTATCCGTAAGAAGGCGCTTTGGGAAAGGGGTTTTTGATAAAGCTCGAGTTCATCTTTTGAGTCGCAACATCACTGGAGTAAGCAAACTGAACTCAAGATGGTTGATTGAGTGATGTCTGGTTATTGCAAACTAGAGCAAAACCGATTGGAGATGAAGAAGAGAAGTAAGCGGAGGGATCTTGGAGAGATGCTGTGTGTTCATAAGGTTAACGGGAGAAGTAGGATTGTGTATTCAGATTGAAGGAGGAAGCTACGGTTATCGGGAAGGCCCGGTAGAAGAAATGTACAAGTTCATTTTAGAGGATGGAGTGTGGAGATCATGACAACATGAAGGTCAGGTTTGAGGTTTGGAAAGGGAGAAAGATTTCAGAAGTTAAGCATTAATAAGGAGGTAAATTTTTGTAGTTTAATTTAAGTTAAATTAAGTTAAAAATCAAATTAAGTTTACCTTTGATCCTATTAGTCGATACAATCCATATATCTGATAAATGAAAATTTTAAACTTACAAGGTAATTAAATCGAGAAGCCAGTTTCGTAGAGTTGTAGTTGTGAAAAATACAATCGGATGTAGGATTGGAAATTTTCTGAAATCAATTGGGATCAGAATGGATCGAACAATAAAATCACGGTTAGTAAATCTCACTCATATTTTTATTTAGAATTATTTTTATTTAGTTAAAATAATTGTTCGTTGATTGTTTACATGCTTTGAAATATTATTGTGGCCATTTAAAATATATATTAGTTACTTAGGATTGGTGTTTGTGGCTATTATATATATATATTGGTGATTGATTGGATTCCCGTAGTACCATTAGCGGATGCCCGCAGTATCATTAGCGGATGACCCTATACGCCCCCACGCTATGATAGTGGATGACCTTCTATACCACGATATCCTACCTCGAAGCAGGATGAGTATTATTTATGTTGACTAACGTCTATGGATGCAGGAAAATAGGTTGGAGGGATCCAATGGATCCCTCAAAAATATTATCATTTATTTGGTTTAATATATATTATCTTATATGATGTGTTAGAAAAACCCATGATTTGATAATTTGGTATTTTGGATGTTTGAAATATCACTGGGACAAAATGGTAATTTATAGAAATATCGTACATAGGGTTTTGAAATTTAAAAAGGAAATTCTATTTTTCTAAAAATATAATTTGAATTTAGAATGGGCTAAAGATATTTACTAGTTTTGAAAATAAATAAAAACAAGTATTGCATTTATAAACGATGTTTATAAATTAAATAACGAGGAAATTGAAGTAAATTTATTAACAGTGTTTATAAATAAAATGGAGTGATTTTGATTTGGATAATCAGGGAACTGAATTGAATTTATAAACGATGTTTATAAATGAAAGGAAATAAATTATCATTAGATGATATGAATATTTTAAATTCTAATGTGAATTTAAAGATATGAATTTGAAATCGTTTTAAGTAGAAATCGATGAAATCTATTCCAATGTTCGGAATGGAAATTTAATTGGATAATTTAGTTAGTTTATACTTAATTTATAAAATAAATTATATCAAAAAGGAATACTAGAATTGAATTAATTAGAGACTAATATTTAAATTAAATATTTAAATAGATTATATGTTATATATTGATTAGTTGTAATAATTAGAATGTTCCAAAATAAGCTTTTGGTTTTAAACAGATTTTGAAATGGGACTTGTTTTATTTTAAGGAAGTTGGATTTATAAACGATATTTATAAATCTAGTAAATTAAATTATAATTGGATAATTTAAAGATTTAAATTCAAATATGAATTTAAAAATAGAATTTGAAATCATTCGAAAGGGAACAACGATTTTTATTCCGCAATTCAGAATATCAAAGGGATGGAATTTCAAATAGAAATTCGATAAGGGAACTTGTTTAAATATATGAAACAAGGATGTTGAATTTATAAATAGTGTTATAAATTTGGTGAAATAAATTATCATTTGGATAATTTAAACCAGGAATTTAAAAGTTGATTGGGAAGTGTTTTGAAACAAAACGATTGATTATATTTCGGAATTCGAAATAAGCTGAATTGAGAAAAAATCAACGGGTTTTTAATTGAAATTCGATTATATCGAATTTTATAAATAATTTATTTATAAAAGAAATTGGAATTAAATATAGAAGATCGAAGTATAGATAAATATATTATCGAGTAGGGAAAAAGCAACAATTATAGATAATCGAAAATATTATGTTGAATTGGGAAACTGATTTGATATATATTAAAAATTTATCAGAATGGAGTTGAATTTATTACAAATGAAGTTTAAACGTTTATATATATATATATATATATATATATATATAATTAAAACGAACTCGCCCAACGCTGCAGTTCGTGAATTGGCGTTTTGAACTTCAATTGAGTATATAGAACTACTTTTAAGTCGGAATTCTTTGAAACAAGTATCGTCAGGACCAGTTGAATAATAGTTTTCTAATGGAAGATAAAATTTGGATTTCGTCTGATAGATTTTGAGTTATGTCAAAATCAAATTTTTAGAAAAGTAGCGCCAAATCGTTTAAAAACCATAATAGTTTATATAAATAAATATATGGTTTTTTAAGCAAATAAAATCTGAATTTCCATTTGAAAAATCTGGACTTGAGTTATAAAATAAATATAAACTCAAGTGAAGTATATGGAATGGTTTTTGAAACAAAAATCATATTTTTTATTTTTGAATAGAATTAACTATGTTAAAGAAGGACTAGTCAATTGAATTTTAGAATGAGTTTAACCTTAAATAGGGAAATGGAATTTATGAAATTTTATCCGCAATCGAATATGAAACGAAAATTAAAAATGGGATTTCAATTAGCTTATAAACGAATTGAAATATTTTTGAACATGTTATGTTCAAATATAAAAGTGAAATAGGCAAAATAATTAATTAGAGAATTAATTAGCAAATTGAGTTTAAAATGATCGGATTGAGTTGTAATAAATAGGGAATGGATGGATAGATATATTAGACAGGTATGGATTGAAGTATATGAAGATTATAATTTGTGTGCCCGACAAAAAGGTACATGTTTAAATTCCATATGAGATTTTATGCGCCGAATCGGCTAGCCGCTTGGCCTTTTCTTTTTCTTTTTGATTGGAGAGGCTTATGTGGCGGTTTGGGGATTTTCCCGATGCTCCCGGTACAAAAGAGGCTATGGCGAATTTTTCCGGAAATTAAAGAAGTTAGAATATTTTTAAGATAATTTTATAATTAGAAATCTATATATCAATATATATATAAAATCCGGTAAGGAAACGAATTTAAAATAAATTATTATAAACAAAAGAAAATCTAGTAATAGAAAGAGAAATATATATATATATATATATACGATTTAAAATGAGTAATTGGCTTTATAAGATGTGGATTATTCGAGGTAAGTGGTTTTGTCTGTTTTGAAGTTAATCATGTTATTTAGTCAAGGTCTGAGAGGTAATTATACCCCAACTCGATTGATTTCATTATTAGCTGATAAATAGCAAGATCCAGTCTTGTTGAATAAGAGCTAGATGAATGCAGTGTTTGGGTTATTGTAACGATGTTTTACATAACATTCGTTTTAACCCAAGTAAGTGGAAATTTGGATTTATAATAATAAATATTTCCTAAGTATAGAAAGAAATGAACGGGCGTGAAAGAGATAAGTAATTGGAAGGTTTTCCAGTTATAAATAGAAGATATTTCCCACGTATAGAAAATAAAAGGAGGCAATATATGTAAATGCTTTCCAAATAACGAAAAGGGCCAAGACGATTGTTGAAAATATTTGGCTAGCAAATATTGATAAGGAAATGGAATAGTGATTTAATTAATGAATATTAATTAAAGGCCCAGTGATTTGTTTGATGCTATGAATGGATGTTTGTTTTTCTTCGATAGTTAAATAACCGACTATCGAAGTATTTGCCAAAAATCGTTGTCAATATGGAGAGACCGGTTGGATTATTATCCATGAACTACTCTGTATTGGCAGTAGCGTTGGGAATCAGATTGTATGAAGATAATCGAAGACGGAGTAAAGTGCAAGGGCTTTTTCTATTAATAGAAATTGTGCCTTCGGTTTCGTTTAGTCCCAGAACGAAGTGTATGGACGAATGTTTGTCAGAGTATTTCCAATTATCACATAGGTTGGTCTGTATAAATATATATGGTGGTAGAGAATTTATTCTCTTAGCATAATATCCAGAATGTATTTGTGCAAATCAATTAGTGATTAACAGATCTGACAATGTGGCATTCAATGTGATTGTGCTATCAAGGAATAATATGCAATCGTAGCCTCAGGCCTCAACAACCGGGAAATAACAAAAATCGGGCAGGCAGCATGGCTATGTGGGTTGCTTCCATTAGGGTGTATAATCACCTATCTAGAGAAATTCCTTTTACTTCTTTAATCTATCGATGCTGTACCTTTTTGGGAAACGGTTGCTAATCCCAACCGTTGGTGATATACATTCGATACACTCAAGCGAAATGAGTGGTCGGTCATGTGTGGGCCGGGTTGCAAGATGTTCTTGTTGAACCCCAGTGTATCTCCTCTAGAGTACACTGATCAGAAGATGGTTCCATACCTTGTCATGTTGGAAATCCAATCTCCAATAAGCTCCATGCGGTTTTTGATTTTATATTATATATGGAGCGTGAGATGCAAGCGTTCCGCTAGATTCTATTTATTTGATGTAGATATTAGATTTGATATCAAAAATATTTTGGGTTATCGAGGTAAAAACCATCCGTGTTTATGTGTGGATCGGTCTTATGATTATCATTTTTTTCGAAAGGATTTTTTTAAAAGTTAAACAAATGATTGGAGTTTACTCACACCAGTCCCATGACTGACCCAAAGTTTATTTTGTTTGTTTTCCCTAAACTCTTGGGTGCCTAAATTTGTACTGCAGTCAAGTAGTCGAGATTTTACAGATTCACTTAGAGGAGCTTGAAGCAGGAGGCTTCATCAGTTAGCTATAAACTATCATATTTCCGCTGTGTACTATGTTGTATCTGGAAACAGGTGTTTATAACTGTTCCAGGAACAACTATGGTGCTCTGATAATGGTATGTATATACAGTTACTGATTTGTATTTCAAAAGTTATGTTATTTAATATATTTTATGCGTTTCGCTGTGAGATTTGTGTTCTTCGTTTTTCTTCTATTCTAACTTTTCTTTCTATTTCTCATCCTATAACTTCTTTCTAATAATGATTCGTATTTCTGTGTAATTTGGGTTGGACGTGCGGTGTTATTAGTCAACTTATATAGTATGGATTTGCGGGCCATTACAGAGATCGTTTGAAAAGAATGCTATTTCTAAGGCCTAAATGCTATTGATAAAATATTTTTAGAATTCCAAAACATTTCGATAAATCAAAATAAACCATTATTATCGTATATACCCATATATAATACATAACTTCAAAATAACACATTCGGGTTTCAAACTCGACATTTAAAAATTTCATCATTATATCAATATTCAAATATATATATAAAAACCTTTAATATTGTATTAAATAAACGTTATCGTTTAGTAACGAATTCCATAATGACCATTTTGAAATTTTGAATTGGACATAGCTTACAATATATGGATGAAATCTTCATTTTTCTTTTGTATTAGAAAAATATAATCAAATCGATTGAAACGGTACCTGTTTCACAGAAATCCGACTTATATCGGATCATGTATATTCTGTTGAATTTCGAATCAAGAATTTTGAACTACCGCAGCGTTTCGAGCTCATTTTAATTGATTTATAATTTAAACATTCAACTCCATTTTATATTAAATAATTTCGATCTAAAATTCCACTAATGTCACCAAATCAATATTTAAAACACATTTTAAATATTCCAAATAAATGTTCAAAAATCTGGGATGTTACGTTCTTCCCCCCTAAAAAGAATTTCGTCTCCAAAATTACAAGGTAAGAAGATTGCTCTGAACCCAATTCTTTTAAATTAACTATTTTTGAATTATCATCAAAACAAATTCAAACTTCTTAAAATTTCCAAAAATTTCGTCAGCACCTCCTCTGCATGGCTCGATTAGAATAACTACAAACGTCACTCTGCGCCTCATATCGATAAAAGGAAAACAAAAGCCAAACGGCTAACCCAACTCAAGCTTATAAAAATTCATCCCTCCAATCAATACATTCAGGTTTACCTATTTGTCAGGCAACTCAAATTCCAATTTCGAAGCAAATCCACTAACTGCCCTTTGTCTTCCAATCTGTACTTTCAGTCTGTGTAACCAAATCAATTCCATAGCTTTCTTGAATCTGCACTTATCTCAACTTATAATGCAAGTAACAATCCAGGGTTAAATAATTCAAATTATTCCCAATTCATTATACTGAAATTTAGTTTCAATCCATTCAAATTCTTTATTGACTAGTTTGAAGAATTTTATTCGATCAATCCAACATTCAAATAACAAGCAACCATATCATTTGAACTATACTCAACATTAATATTTACTGTTTGTATTCACTTTTGTTTAATATATATATCAATATCAATCGATTAATATCCCATACATTCCCATTATTAACTATTTGGTTTCCAAATCCCAAATTTATATCATTCAGTTCCACTTAATTAGGTTAAGTCTTATTCCTATATTCAATTTAATTAACTAATTTGTTTCTAACCAGTTCAATTCTATTTCAAAATCAAGCAAGACAATCAAAAAATCAATATTACTATACTATAGAAAATTATTTCCTTTTTCTATAAAAATTATGGTTTGGGGAAAATTATTTCATTTACCCTCTTTATAAAACAATATTGTGTCAATTTCCAGTTCAATATGGTTTCCCAACACTTGAACCGATCAATCAAAACAATACAAAATATTTTTAAACAGAATTTGCAAATATATTCTCTCGGGTATACACTCAAACTCAATCTAGGGTATTACTAACCCCATCTCTATCGAGTTACGCCACAGAGCCAAGGTTACTACTCAACCAATAACTCTGATACCATTGTAACGACCAGGGAATTTGACGCCCGAATTTTCAACATGAATGCATTCCAACAATTATACATAAACCGTATTACTTGCCAGAACTCGAGTATCGAAAACACCAGATAGTTATTAGAAAGAAATTAAAGGATGAGATAAGAAAGAAATATTAGAGCAAAAGAATAAGAAGAAGAATCAACACCATACAGAGTCTCACATCGCAGCATAATAAAATATAATACAGAAATAAAACTTTGTTGAGAGCTTAAAAATATACTTACAATCACCAGAGCACACTAATACAACTGGACAGTTATAACAACTTGTCCTTATATACATCACACAGCGGAATAAATATCATACGTCTAGACTTCTCCAGTTCGTCTCTGAAATCCATAACATCTTAACCTGAACCTATAAATCCTAGGCTAACCCGAGCATTACAAACGACGGGTCAGTCTGGTGAACTAGAGTGAGAAACCCACTAAGTTTAAATAACATCCATATTGATTTTAAAGTCAAAAATCCTTTTGACAGAAAAGGATAATAGTAAGACCAGCCCACACATATACATGGACGGTTTTTACCTTACTATAACCTAAACCAGTTTTGAAATCATATCATATTCTTATATTATAATAGTGTCTAAATACAAATATATAACAGTCTAGCGGAAGGCTTGAATCTCACGCTCCACATATATAGTATACAATCAAAACCACGGATGCTTATTGGAGATTAGATTCCGACTATGACAAGGTATGGAACTACCTTTCGATAGTGTACCTCTAGAGGGTAATACACTGGTTCAACAAGAACGTCTTGCAACCCGGCTAACACACGACTGACCACTCATTTCGCTTGAATGTATCGAATGTATATCACCAACGGTTAGGAGCTACCCACCATTTCTTGAAAAGGGACAACATCGGAATAGATTAAAGAAGGAAATGGATTTTCTCTAGATAGGTGATTATACAACCTAATGGGAGCGACCCACATAACCATGCTGCCTGCCCGATTTTTGTCATTTCCCAGTTGATGAGGCTTGAGGCTGCGATTACCTACCTCTTTTCAGATCAGCACATCACTTTAAATGCCACATCTTCAAATCCGTCAAATCAATGATTGATGTCCTCAAAAATACACTGGGCACGTTTGAAGAAATCAATGTACGTGACCATCTGTAAATACTCTATCAGACAATCATCCATACGAGTCATCCAGGAGCAGGATGGACCGATGGCACCCTCCTGCCGCATCATATGTGTCACCCTATAGATCAGTAGCGAGTAGTCCTTGCAATCCGTAGATTCAACCACGACGGAATGACAAATGAAATAACTCTGGTTGCAAGCCAGAGAAATTCGACAAGTAGTCCTTCCGCTTATGAAGATCCACGGTCTTAAATTGCTCTATCTCGATCTGCTTCTGAACTTCTTTAATGTTAACGTATTTGCCGGTCAGAATGGATTTCGAATAAAAATTCGAACCCGGTCTTTCCGTACAAACAATCGATTTGGCCAGATTTTGATAGTTGGTGATTTAACTATCAAAATAAATAACCATCATCCATAGAAAAATAAAATGGATTTATGGGTTCAGTACACAACATCACTTGGCCTCTTTAGTTAAACCATTGTTAATTAAATATCCAAATTCACAACATTTGAATTACCGCCTTTCCACTTCTTATTTCCCAATCAATTTATTCAACTTGTAACTCTTCAAGTTATAGTTCATAATACCCATAACGAAAACATAAATTTTAATACCTTTCACTACCCTCGTTTCTAACTAATATCATCCTTGGCTAATCATGAAGTCATTACAGGTTGGGGTATTTTATTTATCTCTCAGACCTTGAATCGACGACATTCTTATCTTTGGAATAGATAGAAGTTTATTAATGAAATCTCATTCCGATATTATCCCAACACTTCTATTTACTATACGATTTTAACATGGATTTTAACTCCATATATTTTCTTTTGAAAACTCTTTTCTTAATCCCAAAATCACGCTTGCTCAATTTAAAACATTTCTGTTTTCCATCTTTAGCTCTTAAATGACATTTTACTTTCTTACATATTACAAATCCCATCTTGAACTTGTTTTGGACTCTTAAAATCCTTAATCCATTTATATCTTGTCTTTAAAATTGCTCAATTTGGATTTTATTAAAATCCGACCAATAGGATTCTTAATAAGAGTTCATATATTAAATATAAATTTGTTTTACAATTTCCTTTTACTACACATAAGGCTTTACAACTTTATAAACTTCCATTAAAAGAATCTGGTTTCAAGGTATATCACTTTGATTATTATAATAATTAATGATTCAAAAATTTATTTAATAATATATCTTGTTTTAAAACAATTGATTTCGTCAACTCAAAATAAGGTTAATCCGTTAACCAATTCCTTTACTCTTTCTTTTAATAACTTTAAATAATTTCCTTTAATTTAATTAACAATTTAATTAAATTAAATAATCGTGATTATTGTTGTTTGGAACAATTACTCAATTTTTTAACCATTTGGTTAATTTCTACTTATCGCTTATAACCTAAGAATTTGCTTTATGTACTCGGTTTATAATTACTAGACAAAATAATTATTTGTTTCCTTTAAATAAGCTTTATTCATATAATCTATATAAAATAGATTTCAGTATCCGTTCTGGTTATAAATTAAATCTTTGTAACCTTATCTTTATCGATTTACCTGACTGTAAATTAACATTTATAAAATGATTCATTTTTAGACCAACCGTTGCCAATTACCCAACCAACATCATGCATTGGTTAATGATAAACAAATGTTGAAATTTTAAACTCAACGATCAACAGTAAATCAATGACTCAATCATGCTGGTTAAATAATTCATATATTATAATATGAACATAAACAAAATATTTGAGGAATCCGGTTGGATACCTCCAACCTGTCCTTCCCTGCATCAAAATAGGTTACCTCAAATTCAATACGACGATATATTTATCATGATAAACAGAAACAAACAATTTAACTAATAACAGTCAACAAACAATTTATAATGTACATCCAGGCATCAAATAATTTATTCAATACGTTTATATTATTATATACGTAATCAACGAGGTAAGTTACCTTGTTTGGAATCTAATCGTTAAAATAACGATTAAATTTGATTAAATTAAACAAACTTTAATTTAATCAATGAACATTAAAAATGTTCAACATACATAAAAACATTCATTCAATCATCAACCTATAGCAACCATTGCACATAAAATAAAAACACGGCTTATATAAAATATAAATTGGATAAACTAAGTGAGTTGAACTCACTTTGGGTTTCCATTTGTCGTTAAAACGATTTGTTTTCACCAACTTCCAGTTGCGTTCAAATCTGACAATACCAGCTCCAAAATGTTATGCTTGTCGTTATGGTTCTAACGTCCGTTGTCTTGTCGAATTCTGGTAACCAATAAGAACGTTACCAAATATAACGGTTACGATAAAAAATTAAATTTCATTAAATCCTTAACTACATTTTAATCAACATAATTAAATTATTCTACTGGTTTCAACTCGGTGGAATTCCATTACAAAAAAAATGTTCTGATACGAAATAAACCTCTTTTGACTTAGCAGAGTACTTAATATATCCATTTGAAAACTTGAGTTCAACTTTACTAAGTAATATGATTAGAAATTTTTGAAAAATCATGTTACACATTAAATATCAGTCCACATTACCATATTATTGACATCTTAAAAATTAATGTAAATCATCTTATAAAGATGAACGTTGGAAAATCATTTTAATAGCATCAACATTGATACGTTAACCATAATGATTTTAGCTATATTTAAACCGCATGTATCTTACCTATTGTGTTCCAACCCAACACACATGCGAAAGCAACTCTCCCTCTTCATTCTTAGATCTGCTAATCTTTCCCATTTATTCTATTAATGTTCTTCTTACCATTTTGTTCCCTACGTCCCCATCGCATACTGTCTCCTTCCCATTCCATGTTTCACGCAGTTCCATGCCTCAGCCGCGCACCACCCAACTCCTACTCCTCTACGCTTTCTAACATGCCTACAACCCCTTTTATTCTTCAACATGCTCCATTATTTCCACTCTCCATTTTCTTTTTCTCCTACTTCACCATTCCCCGACCACTGCTACACGTTCCTCCTATTACTTCTACATTTCTGGTTCTTATCTTTCCTTTTTTTTCTACGTCCTTATGCCTTAGCCACCCTAACAAATATATATTTGGAATCCACCGAATACTTCTTCTTCCAGTATCTCATTCCTTCCATGCAACTGCAGCTTCTTCCTTACTCCATCACATTTTCACACTCTCCTGTTTTTTTTCATGAATCAGACTTGTTTTTGTTTTTGTTTCTTTTTGCTAGTAATGGAAACAGAACGATCCTTCTTTTTGCTAATAATAAAACTGTCTGGTCCATTAACAATCCCCTCGTTGTTCTTCACGCATGTTCAGCAGCGTTGTCCTAAAACTTCCCCATGGTAATCCCCTTGCCGATACATCCATGAAGCACCAAAGTAACATCAAAGCCTTCCGATACGAGCACCTTCATTTCCTCCCTGTCCCGCGAGCCCACATCATTGCTGGTGGCCCAAAACAACCCCACTTTGATTTGCAGTTCGGTCCGAACTTTAGTACTCCCGCCTACCGCATTTACTCTACCTTTCCCTACTGTTCACATTGACGTAGCTCACCACCTTGCCTCCCGGCTATGCCTCTGTCCGCTTCCAATCCATCCATGGTACATGACTTCTCGCCCAGATTCCCTACTATTCACTACAACGTCCTCCTTATTTTGCAACTCGGACCCATGCTTCGAATACATAAGTGATTGGAGTTTGTGATTCAATATGAAAACGAAAATTTAGTTGTATTCGTTTGTAGTAGGAAAAGTAAAAGGGATGGAAAGAAATGAGGATTTGCATGCTGCATTTATAGCAGAAGGAGGAGTAGATAAGAACCTCGTCACTTCTATTCGTATAGCATAGGTTTGAGCTGCATGGGTTCTCTTTTCATATTGGTGGTTGGCTACGTTCGGGGACAAAGCATGACGGGACAAGATGTAAATATATATATATGTGCATTTTAGTTTTAGGGTGGCTGCGAGTATATATTTTGGTCTACCTTTAAGTTTTCCCGTGGTTTCATTTCATTTGTGCAGATAGTTCTAAACTTGCAGGGAGGAGAGTAGACAACTTGTATGGTTTTAGAATTATAGATGGCACATGCCTGTGCATGAATTGTAATTTCATAGGTTAGCTGTCATATGAAATAGAATAGCAGCTTTCCTTTCAAGTTTAAGTCTACGATTTATTGGTATGTTTACATAACCATCTACACTGTATAGCTCTTCGTTATAGTCTTCATGTGTTTAGGGTGTACATTAGTTTGCGGAAGAAAGATGTGTGCAAGAAACGACATTTTTCGAAAATCACGTGCGTTTGTAGCTATTTAGGAGGTATAATTTTATTTGTAGAGTAAATATCTAAGGTAGGCAATAACTGGGACTTGGACTAATCAGTACTTTCTCCTCCGTCTAGATTTTCTTATGAAAGCTAAAAGTTGACGTTGCATGCATTGTATGAGATGTTAAGTTTGGTTATAGGCTTTCATGTGCAAAGGCATGGTAAAAATGTTTCCGTAGGCTAGGTCGGCTCAAACGAAGGTCAAAAACTTAGGGATGAAGTTTTAACTTATTTTATTTTAACCGTAGTTATTTTAATTCCAACTGCTATTTAATGTCAACGTTAAATATAAGCACCGTCATACACAATTCCCGAACGTAACGGAAACAGTCACACTATTACGTCTTGACATTATGGTTTCAAGGAAAGTAATTTCGTTGGGAAACCGACTTCGTTTGCACAAAAACGTTATTTTAATTTACCGGTTCACCCTTAAATTGCAAGCACCGATAAAACAACTTTGGTTGGCTCCAAACTAGAAATATAGTATTAACTAGCTATACGTATTCCAATAAAATTTGTTTTGTCGAAAACGGAGATCGTTTGAAAAGAATGCTATTTCTAAGGCCTATATACTATAGATAAAATATTTTTAAAATTCCAAAACATTTCGATAAATCAAAATAAACCAATATTATCGTATGTGCCCATATATAATACATAACTTCAAAATAACACATTCGGGTTTCAAACTCGACATTTAAAAATTTCATCGTTATATCAATATTCAAATATATATAAAAACCTTTAATATTTTATTAAATAAATGTTGTCATTTAGTAATGAATTCCATAGTGATTATTTGAAATTTTGAATTGGACATTACTTACAATCTATACGATGAAATCTTCAATTTTCTTTTTCAATAGAAAAATATAATCAAATCGATTCAAACGGTTCTTATTTCACAGAAACTCGACTTGTATCGGATCATATATATTCAATTGAGTTCCGAATAAAGAATTTGAACTACCGCGGTGTTTCGAGCTCGTTTTAATTGATTTATAATTTAAACGTTCAACTCCATTTTATATTAAACAAGTTCGATATAAAATTTCACTAATATCACCGAATCAATATTTTAAAAAAAAATAGTGGAAGATTTGCGTGAAGGGCTTACTAGTCAGGTCCAACTAGTTTAAAGGACACTGCTTTTAAAGAATAAGTTTCAAGGACAAAAAATGTCGCGGCCGTTATTTTGCAAATCTAAAACCCTAGTCGATCTTCATTAAAATGGCGATTTTCAAAAAAAATTCATGTTTCAAACGAATCGATTGAATGATTCGATTTTATTTCTACAGCCACAATCGATTGAACGGATCGATTAAACGACCAAACAATTTGATTTTCAAAAGCTTTTCATTTTATGTCATGTGTTGATGAAGTGAAGAGGACTGTTGTGTTTTGATGATGGATGGTTGGTTTCAGAGTGCATAGAAATGCAAAACAGAGAGAAGATGGGAAGCAAATTGAAATCAAATTTAAAACAATAGTAAACAATACTGCAAGTGCAATGTAAAATATAATTTTTGTGGATTGAATGTAGGTGTGTAACAACCCGGAATTTCAAAACCAATTCAATTTTTTTATTTTGGCAATTTTAATGGATTTTGGTTATTTAAAATAATTTATTTTAAACAATAACGATTTAAAATTTATTTTAATCAAAGTTAGAATGTATAAATTTATTTTAATTATAAAACGACCCTGAAATGGCGCAGTAGTTTGAAAATTCGATTTCTAGTTTCAATTGATTGTACAAAATTCGAAATAAGTCAGAATTGGAAGAAACAAGAAATGTTAGAATCTATTTAATAATATCTTTCTAACGAATCTGAAAAACAGAGATTTCATAATATAAATTGAAAGTTATATCCAGTTTAAAATTTAAAATAGTCGCTATGGAATTTATATATATTAATATAGTATATAACTCTTAAAAATAGCCATTTTGCAAACGACCTCCATTTTCGACGAATCCACTTTTGTTGGATCCGGAATGTCAAATTATTGCTAGATTCCAATTTTCATAATTTTTGGAATTAATATGTGAGCGCAATGAATTAAAACGCGTTTGTTAATTTCAGTTTGAATTTCACTGACTGGAAAAGGACCATTTTTCAAACATTCTCCAAATTCGACGAAATTAGTTTTGTTAGGACCATATCGTCAAAACATAGCTAAATTTATTTTTCTGTAATTTTTGGAATCAATATATGGCCCCGGTAATTTAAAATGTATGTTGAAATCAATTTTGAACGTTAAATTAATTTATATTTTAATTTTGACGAAAACTGATCGAAATAGTCGAATTGCTTACCGAACATATCCCATTGTGTCCGGAATGGGGGTATTTGGCTAGAGGCGACCGTCATTGGGTTTGATTTGGAGTTCAAATGAAAAAGTAACTTTTTGGGAATTTAAAATTAAGCTATATATAAATATCAAGAAGTCAACCCTCCCTCTCTCTTCACTCTTTCTCTCCCGTCGGTTTTTAAAAAAAGAAGAAAAAAACCGCCGCAGTACCCCCGTCGCACCCCCAATCTCTGATGTGCCGCCCTCCCTATAGTCAGCGCGTTGGCGCCGCCCTCCTCTGGTCCTCCTCCCCCTTCCTACGCCCCTCTTCTTTCTCCAACCGAAAACCCTAGCCCCAAACCCTTGAAACCCACCGCCGACGGCCAGCCTGGCCCACCGCCTACAGCACCTCACGCCGCCCCTCGTCCATCCATAGTCCGACCCCGTGTCTCCCTCTGGCCAAAAATCAAATTTTTATAAATTACAGTGTTTGCAAATAACACCCTGAGCTTCCACAACCCATAACTCCCTAACCGATCCATTATGGCCAAAACCCACAGTACCAAAATCGAAGAGCATGATTTTCTCTTCGATTTGGCTATATGGAAATCATATTTTGGATTGCAGAGTTGTTCAGAAAGCGCATCCAAAATCTGCTGTCCGATTTATGTCTTTTCGCGATTTTCGGCGAAGAGGAGCATTTTCGGAAAGAAGGCCACAGGGGAAAGTCATCCGGAATAGCGCGTTTAAGCTAGAAAAAAAGACAGCGAAAAGATTGGAGCTTGTCTGCAAATTTTAGAATCAAAACAGCGAATCAAAATTTTAGAAAAGCACGACGGAGTGGAACACAAAGTGAGAACTCCTTCTCACTCTAATTAATTTACAGCTAAATATGTACTAAGATGCAGACGGGGCTTAGAAGCCCCGACACTATTTATTGTACAAACCATGGTTTTTGTTTGAATTGTATTGTGGAAAATAGACTGTATTATGGTTATTTATTGTATTGTGGTTTTGTTGATTGGATTGAATATTGTGTATGGCGCGAGCCAGTATCAGGAGAGGGGTAATGCTAGACATTAATCCTGTTCAAATATCGCGCCGTTATAATGCCGAAATTTTCTGAAATAAATATTTATTCATTAAAAATATAATTTTTAATGTGTATATAAACTGTATAAAATATTCATGTGTTGAATAAAATGTTTGAACAATAAAAATATCATTTTTATTGAATATATGAACTATGTAAAATAGTGAAGTGTTGAAAGAAATATTTTATCGTTAAAAATATAATTTTTAACGTATATATGAACGACATAAAATTCTCCTGAAATGAAAACAAATATTCATTTACAAATCAGACGATTTGTTTATGTACACCCATTTAATTGACATTGATTGAGACGATATATATATAATATATATATTATGTATATTTAATGGCCTGAATAGAGCGTGCCGCACCACGACTGTTCGCGAGTTTCGACCATTGACTTCGAATTGACATTACGGGTGATCCAACCATCGGATTCTCCTAAAACTGGAACCATTGAGTTCATATTGGAAAGTGCTTTACAATGAATACAAGAGATTTGAAATCTAACGGATGGATTAGGAACTATGTCCAAATCTAATTTGGAAAAGGTCGCTATGGATGCAGTTCGGTGGCCATTATTGGAAACCGACTGTACCGGCCTTGATAAAATTATTAAGAATATTAATAATTTGTGTAAAATCATAATAATTGATTTTGAAAAGAATTTGGATGAAAAATTCAACGTTTGTAAAAATAGTAATATATTTTTATCAAAATGAACTAGTTATTAACTAGAAAGATAATCTAACATTTTTAAATAAATACACTGGATTTGTGAGGGTTTTAATCTAACTAGAATTTTCTAATGTATGAATTGGAATGGATTTGAATAGAAATAATCTCCGGAATATTTCGACGTGACTATATGGATATTGTGGAGGAATTTGGAAGATATATGTATATCGGTATTCCCCATATGATATGTGTTGGTTTCAGAATTTGGTATTGAATGCAAGCCAATATAATTTCTGCTAGAGCCTTATATTTAATATCAAAGTGGATTTTGGGTTTGTCGTGAATGGTGTCTTAAATAACACTATTCTTAAACCCCGTGTGAAAAGAATAAATCTTTTAATTAAGATTATTAGAATTTCCAGTTATATTTAGTAATTGGAATAAAATGGAATGTGAATTGAGTTTATTACGAACTGTGTTTTTAATGACATTCGTTCATTAACCCGATTAACGGTGAAATGTGATTTGGAATATATAAATCTTTTAATTAAGATTAATGGAATTTTCCAAAGTAAAGTTTTCCAATTTAATAAAATCAATTGGAATGGAATAGAATTATACTTGGTAATAATCGAAGTGAGCTTCTATGGAGGAAGACTGTTAATATATATGGAATTTAAATGGCTTTGTCGTTATTCCATTTGTATTATTAGTCGGATACGGAAATTGATATCGATTATATATTGTTCTGTTTTCCGTGAAGATTCCATAAGTAATGGAATGTGATTTTGGGTTTATTGTGAACTGTGTTTTAAATAACATTAGTTCTTTAACCCAGATAAAGACAGGATTACATGTCTAATATTATATTTTGAACTGTAATTTTGATCTCTACTAAATATATATCTGTTTGGTGGTGGAGAATTTATTCTCTTTCTTACCACCCTTCTCTGAGATGTATGAGCTTAGAGGTTATATATTGGCAGAAATCAGTGGTACGGTGTAGATTGTCGATGTGGCATGTTGGTGTTTCCAAAGTTAAATAATCATTAACTAATAATTGTTGGAAGAATAAAACTAATTGGAGTTTTAATGAATCTTTAATTAAATTGAAATGAGAGTGTGATAATTTAAAATTATCAAATTTGGGAAATGATCGAGAATGGAGTATTACTAGTTTTACTCCAGGCGATAGTTAAATCTTTAATTAGATTTGAACGTGAAATGGTAATTAATTTTACCAATAACACCGTGGTGTTAGATATGGAGTGCTACCAGTTTTGCTCCATGGGATGAATAGGTTGGGATTGGGAAATAAAACAAATGATTACTTCGGTAAGGTGCGCTAATCCCAACTAGTTTGGATAAACCTTAATTCGGTTTGAATTGATATTCAAAGGAAGATTAAAGAATAAATTTAAAGAATTTATCTTTGATAAAATTAATGGGAACCTTTCTCTAATGAGGTGAATATTTGAATAAAAGAATATTCTGGATTGGAATGAGGCATATGTTGTGATTTTATAGCACTTGATTATAAGATACGTGAATTATTCGGAAATGCCAGGTTTATACCCATTACGAATAATTGATTTGACAATAAGTCGACGATGAAGATGGTGGTTGAAGACTGGAGATCTTCACATCATTTGGATGATTACTGTTGTCTTGATTAGGTTGTACACCCAAGACAAAGTAATAAATGGTGATCGTCTAGACGTACTTGGAGATCGACCGGATATGCGAGGACCTCTCTCCTGTATTGGGCATATGGGACGAGGAATAAGATGCCTCTAATTTCGTTCAGACCCAGAACGAACTAGTAAATGGATGTGTGTCTGACATTGTATTTTGTTCTGTGTTGGTTGATCTCTATTAAATATATTTCTGTTTGGTGGTGGATAATTTATTCTCTTGCTTAACACCCTTCTTTGAGACGTACGAGCTTAGAGGTTATATATCGATAGACATCAGTCGCATGGCGTGAATTGTCAGTGTGGCATGCTGAGATGCAAATGATCAAGGCTTTTGTTGAAAAGCAAAGTCTTATGATTGATGATCAAGGCACGACTTTAAATAGTAGAGCGTTGTGTATAGCATTAATTCGCGAGCCTCACACCTCGGTATGAGTCAAAAACGGGATCGTGACTGCAGGGAGTGCACGACGTTTCTTTCTAGCTATGGGTGGTGTCATGGTATGGAGCCCAAACATTTATATTTTTTTACCTATGTGGATGATGGATAGCGAGACGTCTTGGTTATATTAGTCACTACATGGCCGATGGATAGGTCCGATAGGACCGAAAAACATGTGTTCAGGAATAATTAATCCTCAAAAGTAAGGGAGGACCGACCCTGAAGATCCAGGGGCTCGCCAGCGTCCGTGCCCTGAGGCATTTGCTAGAGTGTCTCAAATTGGTGAGGAGCCATCCCTGGCCTCGACTCATAGATGAAATCTAATTTCCAGTACGTGATATTTCAGTTTTAATTGTAGAACTAGTATGGCGACATGATATACAGTACCCATGCCGTCAATGATTGATACATTTATATTTGAAGTTGATTTTGACACAATATGTAACACCCCACCTCCACTAGGGTCACTCACAAAGGGAATGCACTAGTTTTGGAGGATTGTTATCAAGGTAAACAAACACAGAAATATCACAAGACAAAACATAGATAAAACAGCGGAAGAATCAAAAGATAAATTTCATTACTTTCAAAAAGATTCGAAACCTTTTACATCAAATTGCCAAGATCATTATTTTCCATTACAACAAATTCTGTCTTGCATAAATAAAGAAGATTAAACTCAAAACATCAAATGTAGCTTAATTCCCCAAAGGTAGCAGAAATGCAGCCATAGCATAGCTCAAGATAAAAACGTACATGAGCTGAACCAAAAGCAGGCGAAATCCAAGCTAAGTGCTAGAGTTTCCTCCCTAAGAACCTGGGGGGAGGGGGGAACGAAAGGAAAAGAGGCGAAAGAAAATGGGTCAGTCACAAAGACTGGTAAGTCCAAGTGACTTTCAGCATAAAAACAGATAAAGGTAACATGACATGTATAAACTAAAAGTAAATATAAGGGTGCTGTCAAGATTGGCAAGATAGACAAAGATAGTATGATAATTCAAGTGTAAATCAAGTATAGCATCACATATTCGAGGTTCGCTGCATCAACTGTACTAGAATCCCAAATCATGTCTTATATTAATCATGAAATGATCCCTTGGCCCAATATCATGAAATGACCTATTTCTAGGTCCAACGAAACGATCCACTAGTCGACCGGCTCCCTACAAGTTCTAGCTCGTCATGTGTATGTGTCATACGGCCCTATCACGAATGTAGTCACATGTGCTAGGTCCACCATAGGGTGTATCAAGCCCTTGGGTTCCAACCACCGACACGAATCAAGAATGCACAGATAAACCAACTGATGCCCAATGCCTGCTTTTTCAACTCCGAACCACGTGCACGACCATAGCCCACCTGAACCTACACTGGCGCACCCACACAGCCGTCGTTCTGGTCGCTTACAATCAGCCCAGAGCCCCACCCTGCCTAGTTCCAGGGTACCGTGATACATCTAGTGGGTTACTGCTGAAATGGACCGCGTAACTAGGGTTTCCGTCCAATAGGTTAAGTGTTGTCATTTAAATTCGTGACTTAACCCCTATCAGTCTAGCATGTCAAGTTAGTTAAGTGTTGTCATTCGAGTTCGCGACTTAACCCGTCTACGTGTCATGTCAAATTGGCTAAGTGTTGTCGTTCAAGCTCATGACTTAGCCCTACGAATCATGTGTCAAATTGGTTAAGTGTTGCCTTTCATGTTCATGACTTAACCCTATCATGTTGCATTAATTCATTAATGCACCCTAACCTCTCACATCAGACATGTTGTTGTGGTCACTGGATATGCCGGGCGGTTCCTGGCAGAATTACACCACAACTTAGTCTGACCTCGGGTTTTCAAGTGCGATATGACCAACTACCCACATTGGATCCTATTGTTGGCAGTAACTGGATTTGTCGGGTGGTTCCGGGCAGAATTACACTGCAAACTCAAACCAACCTCGAGTTGGCCATTTTCAAGTTCATTCTAGTGTCATTCTAGTTATACATTTAGTGTATAACTAAATGATTTGCTTAATTGATTTTTCATTAATTTGGTAAATTCATGTTAGTTAAATTGAATTTCACAACATAACGAAGTATATCTCATTTTATTACAAAACTTAAATTTTATTTATAACCAATCAAATTTTCCACTTTGATTTTCCATTCTTGTAATTGTGCATTAATTGATTGCTTATTCTTATAACATTCGACTTCTTAGTTAATTGGAAAGTTATTCATGTTATAGAACATACTTGATTATTACACATGTTTCAGTGGTTATCGTTCGTTTCAATTTATTATCCAATTCTTAAGAATTTTATTTTAATTATAACTCTCTAAATATTCAGAAATTTCAATTCATTACTTATTCAAGATTTCAAGAATTAAATTTTGGGTTTTTTTCCAATTTTTTTTCATATAATATATCATTTACATAAACCATACTATAAAAGGGATTTAAATAAAGTTCAATTTAGTAAAACAAAATACAAAATATTAAATGTCTCCCTACTTAGACTCTTGAAAATAAACATCGATGATGCGTGCACTCATCACCGAAATCATTTTCAAAGAAAAGAGGGTATACACTTATTTCTTCTTTTTTCCAGTAATTCATTTAAAACAATTTCTATGTGAAACACTTTTAAAATATAAATTTATTATTTCAAACCATTTGCAAATCAATATCACAAAATCACCCGAAATCAAATTCTCAAATTCACGTTTCACTTCTTATTTCATTACTGAATTAATTTTTTTCAATATTCGAATATTTATTTCTTAAATCATTCAATAACCAATAGTTTTAAATTATTGATTAATCGAGTAATGAGTTATGAAAATTTTAATATTATCATCAAAAAATCAAAATTCACATATTTCAAATAGTTCTATATATAAATAAAATATAATTCAAAACAATATTATGTCAACGAATCCTATTCAAGTGTTTAGAAATCCCTATCGATGCCTTGGCATCCCAAGTACCGACCAGAATTCATAAATACTCAAGAGAACAAATTAACACAATTCAAAACATTTTTATTTCAAATTAAAAGTACGCTCTCTCATATACACTAACTCGTTCTAGGGCATTTTATCCCATCTCTAATGAGTTAATCCCAAATAGAGCCAAGGTTTTCGCTAAACCAATGCTCTAATACCAAATGTAACATCCGAGATTTTTGACCGTTCAAATCGACAATGATCCTCAATGTCGACACAAACAAATCAAAACTACGAATAGTTATTGGGATTTATAAAAGAAAAAGAAGAGAAGAAGAAAGACAAACACAGAATATCACAACGGAAGGACAAAATATAATATTTAAATAACAGTTCATGAAGCTGTTAAAACATACATTTGAGTATATTTTAAGACAATTATCATAGTTAACTATAATAAACATACCAATATTTGCAGCGGAAATGAATAATAATACTTCTGGCAAGCTCCATCTTCATCTTCCTAATGTCGTCTTCAATGACTGAAAACTCAAGTTGAGCCAAGCATATTACATAAAAAGAAACACAACAAACACTCAGATCAGAACTAAATCATTCTCATATTAGTTAAATCAAATTTCATGAAATAATACGAGTGCAATAACTTAAGAGATGTTACGGGAATTTCCATCTCTTAAGGATCCGTCAAACTAATACTATATAATATAATATGCTATTATAAAAGGGTCTATGGTTAAAATAACATAATAAAATAATGTAAGCGGGATTACCATTATTACCCTTACACCGTTTGTACCGTTGTCGTACAGTTTGCATATAACACACAAGTACGTCGACAGATAGGGATGCGCCGTGATACAACAACGTTAAATCAAAATCGTAGGGGGCTCGATCAGGATAAATATGACAAGGCACACGAGGAATGCCTAGAGTATGAATATACTAGTTGCATGCCCGGACTGGTGGTAACGCATAGCCGCAACTACCGCCCACCTCGGACAACACTCCAAAATCACGGATGCACATCAAATCAAATCAATCAAACCGAGGTACTATAGTAACAAAGGAAGAAGTGTTGCCGAAGGAGGTAGCTGACCCCACTTGGTCACGGTATAGCTCTGTTTTAGTCATTTTAATTATGATCCAAAGGTCAAGGATATCCATCATCGTTCTCTTTCTTCAAATCCAGTAATAGCCTCCAAATCCATCCAACACCATTTCTGGAACTCCACTGTGTACACAGTTGTTAAAGTGGTTTTCAGTATTGGCAGAGAGTATGGCACTATCCGATCCCGGTCTCTTTAACACCAAACGTTTACATTTTTCACACCGGTCAGTTCTTTTACATTTCAAAGAGGTTCGTACTTCATATCAAAATATCATGTTTTCAAAATTATTTCAATAGTCAAAATAAATTATTTCCAAATAAAATCTCCATTTAAAACTAAACTTAAAATCTTGAAATAATTCCAACTTTAAAATATTTTGGATATTAAATTAGTTAAAAGTATATTTGAAATGGTTTAGATATAAAATTTGAAATAGTCGAAAATAAATAGTTTGTAATTAAACTAGAATTATCAAATTTAGTAAAATCTATAGTTAAAATATTAGAATAATGTATAAATAGCTAATTATAAAATAATTTATAAAATAATATAATACTAAAGTAAAATAGTTTATAAAGAAAATATAATTATTATTAAAATAGTTTATAAAATGGTTTTGAAATACTATAGTTGGAATTTAGAATCATTTCTTTAAAAATTTCAATTTAACTTGTAGTCATATTTCAACTTCCATTCAACTCAAATTTCAATAATTCCGTCGATTAAACTTCCAATTTACATTCATTTCAATTTGATCAAATTAATTCAAATAGTTAAATTCCAAGTCAGATTCTCATTTTCAATGACTTCAATTTATAACAAATATCGAGTTCACAATTCATATATAATTCAAATCAATGTTGATTCATAATAAATTTCAAAGGTGGGTGAAACCATTCAATTTCAATAAATTCGATTTACATTATATTTCACTTTATTTAGCTTCAGTTACAATACTAATTTATTTCCCTTTTTGTTTAGATTTCAAAATTCAAGGTTCAAGTTCAAAGGAAATAAATTATAGAACATTTCTTATATTGTCTTTAAAATAATATTTCAAAATTCGTGGTTAAAACAAATTTTATTTAACCAACCGGTGTCCGTATATAGTTTTCTATCCTATGGCCAAGTTATCTTTAAATTTTAATTTTAGTATTTAGGAAAGGATATATATCATTTCAATCCAAACCAGGGTCATAGGTATTTATCATTTCAACTTACGTTCTTAATTCATTTTAATAATCAATCCCGGGTTTATTTGATGCCCATAACATCTAGGGTAATAGTTGGGATTAATCGGCACAAACAATGGTCATATACGAATAAATGTGAATAATAGGTAAATTCACACAATTGACATCAATTTGTCAAACATATCAAATTCAAGCCATTCATCACACCAATATATACAACAGTTCAATATCGAAATTTTACTAGTTATCAGATGATGGTTTTTTAAACTGGCAATTAAATGTCAAATTTTAACTTAACTGTAAAACAGTCTAATCTAACTACACTATAAATGCAAATAAATTTAAATATGCAAATTTAACAGCCAAACATCAATCCATACAATCATATCATTACATGATATTAATTTAACTGATATTAGAATACTTTAGTTAAACGTGAGTGGGTTTAATCACTCACCTTGGTTCTATATGCGATTGAAATTCCAGTTTTAGCCCAAAAATAAACGGTCTCAGAATCAGTACAAACCAGCGGCATCGCGAAGAGCTCGTCGATACGATTCTAACGCAACATGCCACGTGTGATTTGAATTCATATGAAGAAGTTATGCAAGTTTTAGTGATAGAAATAAAAATAAATAAACGAAAATGGAACAAAAAATGGGAAATTTTTTGCCACATCAGCACCTAATTCCCTGCGCATCTCCCTCCCATTGTATTGTCCATCTCCAGGAAATTAAAACCGAACCCATCACCGTTGAAACCCTAGAAACACGCACGCGATCCGAGCCACCTGACGATGATCCAATAGCACCACCGTGTTCGCCACCTCGAACTCCATCCCCGTCGTGAACAGTGCTCAACTCGGTGGTCCCAATTTCCCGTACTCCATCGAAAACCATGCGACATTCATCTTCAAATTCTAGCGATTTTACTTCGATCCACTTTAAATCACCGTACGGATGCGAAGATGAGATCGAGCACTACAATTTCCCTTTTGAATTATCGAATTTCATTGAACGGATCGAAAGATATTAAGGATTAATGTTTTGAACGAAGATGGCCATAGAATTATGAGGACGGTTGCGGCTTGGATTAGGGTTAGGGATTAATATTTTATTAATATTTTCATCTTTTAATGTGCTTTAAAGTCTGAAACGGGCCGGAGTCCAAATCAGTCCTGCTCACTGCCTAAAAATAGGTTTTAAGGCCTTCTGAACGCAATGGGACTAGTGGCGAAGCCCAATTCTGAAGTGTATAACAATTTCACTTAAAATGTCATTTTTTTAATTAAACAACGTATAAATTTCAACGTAATTTACAAAACACGTTTAGCTTCACTACGATTATATACTAGTTCCAAATAACTTGAAATTTTAAACCTGACAATATTTTGACATTCTGAATCCAGAAAAATGAATTGCGTCAAATTTTGAGATCGTTTGCAAAATGACAAATTTTTCTGTTCATTAACATAAATAAAATATTCATTATTCACCAATTAACCATTAAATTGAATTTAATGGTTTATTAATTTTGTATAATCAAAATAAAATTCATATAAACTTATAAATCAAAATTTTACTATTATGACATCAATTATCATTATATTAAGCAATTCAATTATGTTTCCACCGTCAAATTTCACAAATTAAATTACTAAATGTTATTTACAACTAATTAATATCAAAATCATATTAAATTAAATAATAAAATTTATCGCAAAATCTTGGGATGTTAACAGCCCGCACCTCTGTTCACACAAGATATTGTCCCCAACTTAGCCACTGTATAGGTATGGGGTTTTGTCCCTCAAAAGGCCTCGGCGTTAGTAAGAGATGGGCTCTACTATATAAGTACCCACTTCACATAGGCTTCCACGATGTGGGACTTAGGGGTGTTACATTCTCCCCTCCTACAGAGCCCAACGTCCCCGTTGGCTCACAAACACCTCACCCAGGGGCTGTGGTCCACACAGGAGCCACAATTCCGGCTGGGTATTGGTTCTGATGCCACTGTAATAGCCTGCACCTCCGTTCACGCAAGATATTGTCCCCAACTTAACCACCGTATAGGTGTGGGGTTTTGTTCCTCAAAAGGCCTCGGCGTTAGTAAGAGATGGGCTCTACTATATAAGTACCCACTTCACACAGGCTTCCACGATGTGGAACTTAGGGGTGTTACACATCTCCCATCGGACGATTACTTGAACTGGCTTTTCCACTTTATCACCTCTATCAATGAACTCGACGATGAAATCTGCTAAAGCTTGGCCGTTAACTGCTGTTCGGGGATGGTAAGTGATATGACTGAGCTTAATGTTCCACTTCAATAACCTTCCCGAATTTTTTGGCCGAAATAGGCCTTGCTTTAGTGGCTGATCTGTTAGCACTTTGATAGAATTAGCTTGGAATAATGGCCTGAGCTTCTTCGCGGCAATGAGCAGACAGTATACAAGCTTCTCCAACTTTGGATAGTTCAACTCTTACCCGGTAAGCCTCTTGATAATGCGGTACACTGTCCTTTGAATCTTCGAATCCTCTCTCACCAAAGCTGCACTCAAAGCATGAGCTAAGACTGCCAAATATAGGAACAAATCCCCTCCATCTCTTGGATTAGGTAACATTAGGGGTGATTCAATATGATTAATCAATTCTTCGAAGGTCATCCGACACTCTGGAGTCCATCGGAAATCCTTCTTCCCTTTCCTTAATACGTCAAAGAATGGAATACATCTATTGGTGGCCTTCGAAATGAAACAATTTAATGCAGTATCTTTGCCATTCAAACTCCGAAGCTCTCTCTTGGTTCTAGGATCCCACATTTCTCTCAATGCTGAAACTTGAGCAGGGTTAGCTTCTATGCCTCTGGCATTCACCATGAACCCGAGAAACTTTCCAGATGCGACTCCAAACGAGCACTTGAGAGCATTCAACTTCATGCCATACTTTCTTAAGATATCAAACATCTCAGCCAGATACTCGCAGTGATCATCCGCTCTCTTTGACTTAACCAACATGTCGTCCATATAGACTTCCATAGCCTTACCAATATGAGATTTTAACATAGCATTGACGAAACGCTGATAAGTCACTCCTGCGTTCTTCAACCCAAATGGCATAACTTTGTGCAATACAAACACACTTCTGTAACAAAGCTTGTATTCTCTTGATCCGGCTCATGCGTTATTATCTGATTATACCCTAAGTGAGCATCCATGAACGATAAACTCATGTCCCGTGATCAAATCTAGAAGCTGGTCAATTTTGGACAACAGGAAACTATCCTTAGGACATGCCTTGTTGAGATCTGAATAATCGATGCACACTCTCCACTTTCTATTGGGTTTCTTTACAAGAATGGGATTGGACACCCAATTTGGATAGGTCGACTCTCTAATGAAGCGATTTTCCATTAGCTTATCCATTTCTTCCTTGAAACCATTGACCTTTCAGGACCTTGAACCCTTCTCTTTAGCTTCACAAGTGAAATGCTTGGGTCAATATTCAAGGCATGAACCGCCACTTCGGGTGATATGCCGCACATGTTAGAATGACTCCAAACGAATACATCCAAGTTAAGTTAAGAAAAAACAATCAACTCTTTATTCATCTTCTAGCCCAGTTGAGATCCTATATTCAACACTCGATCAGGATCTTTTGGATGAACTAAAATGGGAATTGTGATCTCTATTGGCGCCGCTCGATTCTTCCCTACACTGGTTTTTCGAGGATCCATCTTTTTTTGAGCCTCCACTATGCTCTCTAGTGCAGGGGCCAAGCCCTAATTGCTATAAGGCAAGCTCATGAATGCGAAGGGAGCCCTCCACATTCTTCCCTTTATCTTTCTTCTTAGCATCACACAACTCTATAAGATATCATTCTCTTGATAACCCTTTATCACACCATTGCCATTCTCAGTGGGAAATTTCATAGTCAAACACCACGACGCTAGTACAATTCTGAAATCATCTAATGCAGGTCTGTCTAGAAATGTATTATATGCAGATAGCTCATCAACAAGCACAAATGTTTGCTTCATAATAGCTCTCCTTTCACCTCCTCCCAATTCTACAAGCAAGTCGACAACCCCAATGGGTTGCTTTGGTTCACCCGTGAACCTTTGGATCTTTGTTTGACAAGTTCGAACATCAGCCATAAAGAGCTTCATCTGGGCAAAGGTGTTTCAGCATAAAACATTAACAGAAGCGCCACAATCAACAAGCACCCTTTTGACCATTATCGGGCATATCCCAACAGTCATAACCATTAAATCTAGAATCGGAGCTACCACGCTCTCTATCCTTCTCTTTGAACATGATATCTTCATAAGAGATTTTCTGCTGCTTCGCGGGAATGGTATTACTGGGAATCAAGCATTTATTTTCTTTCGGAACATACTTCAAAGCGCATGCATACCTCTCAATCTCTCTGTAACTACTTCTTACCGGGTGAAGGCCATCTGATAGTGTTAATCACCGGCCTTGCATTAGCTTGCGCTGGAGCTCCATTACTTGGACCGAATTGATTGGGAGGTGCACTCTGACCCTGAGGAGAAGGTTTTGCATTTTGCGGCTTCCTGACATACTGTTGCAACATGTTCTTGGTAATCATCTCTTCAATCAAACTCTTAAAATACTTGCATTCGTTGGTGTTGCGACCAGGATGTTATGGAATCGACAGAACTTCCCAGACTTTGCTACTCCATTTCCGACTCTAATCTGTCGCGACTCTGGATAAGATTCTGTGTCCTTAGTGGCAAAATAGATGTTTTCAGGGGTATCGGTCAAAGGCGTCAAGTTGACAGGCTCGAAAATGCGAAACTTATTATTATTATTATTGCCTTTCCCGTCATTTACCTTTTTTTCCGAAGCACTTTTCTGATTGCCTTGTGTATCACCACTCTTCTTTTCCTCAACGGCACTACTTCCACCAACATTCTCTACGATAGAAGGATTATCTTCCACTCTAATGAGTTCTTCACCTTTCTTATAGAACTTTTCGAGAGTGTTAGGCTCCTTCATCTTTATCAATTTTTCAAATTCGGGCTTCTTATCAATGGCTCGCAACAATGCCATTAGGATCAGGCGGGGATCCGGATTCCCAACTTCATCACCGCAGCATTAAAATGAGTAAGGAAAGCGTTCACTTACTCTCCCGGATTCTTCTCCATCCCTGATAGTGACATGATGTCTTTGACCTTGGAGGTATACGACCTGAACCGCTCTCCGAACTTTTTTGCTAAGTCGTCGAACTGGTCTACAGATTTGGGTGGCAGCTTGGTGAACCATAACGATGCTATCCCCTCCAGATAGTCAGGAAAGTACAAGCACTTGATCTCATCTGTCACTCCTTTTGCATTCATATGACACTCATACTTGAACAAGAACAGGTTCAGATCAACTGTTCTGTTATATGTAGGGATTGTCGGAGGCATAAACTTCTTTGAAAATTCCGCTTTATGGATCCTGTTAGTAAGTGAAGTTTTAGTTGGAGCAAAATATCATTCTCTTTCATCATCATTTTGGGCTAAGATTTACTTCATAATTTGCATTATCATCTCTGAGATATACTCCCGTCGTTGTGTCGTTCCACAGGGCTTACTTTGGTCTCTTTACTGGATGCTTGTCTTGGAAAGCGATCGCGGTTAGAGGACCGAGGCCCTTTACCTCCCCCTTCATTGTGGTTATGATCTGAAGCCAATGAGTGAGCATTCTCATCTAGACCAATCTTGACTCTTCTAGGTGCGGGATTAGCTTGAGCAGTGAGAGGAGGATCTAGCTTGTTCATCAAAGCTTTGTTAGAAATATCCATCCATTGATTCAAGTTGGCAACAACTACATCCAACCCATCTCTAGTTACACCAACTCCGACTCCCAAACTTTGGACAACATTAGGATGATTGATTTGTGGTGTGGTTGCAGGATCATTAGCAGCATTACCGAACCTCTAATATACTAACTCCCACCTTTCTTCGACGGTGCCATTATGTTGGACAATCTCTTAAACTTTGTAGAAACTCTTTCGATGGGCCTAACTTGTAGACCATACGAATCTATCATAGAAGGCAGGCTTCAATCTTCAACAATCCCCCAGTATGGCTCTTAACCTTGTGGTCGTGGGTTCGAGCCCCATGGTGGGCGCCAAAAATGTTAATATCAAAAAGGGATACTAACACATCAAGCAATGTGTGAACACCGTAAAACTGTTTAGATCAAGGTCAAGAGTAAACAGAAGCAGAAAACGGTAAAAGTAGAGAGCTTTCGTAGTGGTTTGGCCTCAGATTTGGTCTACGTCCACTTTAACGGAGGATTTCATTATGATCTTTATCACATGATCATTTTCACTTTCTATATTTTTTCTATTTCTTACAACAATTCTCTATCTCTTTTCTACAATCTCTTGAATTCACCATAGAAATGCTTAGATCTTGTTAATAACAATGATTATCGTGGATTAGATCTTCGGTCATTGAGCTTGACGATGATCTTCGATGATTTCACGATGATTGATGTGATTGGTCGGAGCTTGAAATGAGTTTGAGATGCTTGACGATGTCGAGAAATGAAAATGGCAGCCCTTCGGGGTAGAGAATTCTGATCCCTTGTATGTGTGAAGAGGCGGGGTATTTATAGGCATGGTTTGGAGTGTGGTCGAGGCTTAAAAATGGGGTGTGTGTGGTTCAGGAATTCAGGTCGGCTGACGACCTAACACTTCAGGTCGGCCAGCGGCCTGCCTCGACGGGACGGTCAATGACCCAACATATAGGCAAACTTTTCTAGACCTATATCTTGCCACGTGATCCAATATTCAGCGACCCACTCATACCTTGACGTAAATGAACGGCCTGACGTGAAGTGACCTGCATACATGTGTTATCCACAAGCGCCAACGACCTGAACGTTGAACAACCCGAATGTGGGAGACCCCATGACTAGCGACCCAACTCATACATTGCATTGCATATGTACAAATGACCCCAACGTGACCGATACATCACAAATGTAGTGGCCCAACCTAACCATCAATGACCTATGTTATTATCCACAAACGATCCATTATTTGAATCACGATTTTAGAGGGATTAACACTGGAATACTAAGACATTCTTTTGAAGATTGTCCAGAGTCAATAAGAGAGATCGTTTTTCCAATTTCTCAGAAGTCTTATGAAGAGCATCAAGATCTTGAGCTTCCCTTCACTTAATCATATTCTTGTGGGAGAAAGACTGGAGCGAAACAAAGGTTAAACAAAGCTTAAGGGATGATGCAATGGGTATAAACGAATAAAACTCACCAGGGGTAACAAAAGCGCCTGTTGTACTCGAAGGGCATCTGACGTAGAATAATTGTGTATACCAATCTGAGAATTGGGTGAGGTTGTCACCAATTAGTTTTTTCGATGGGTTCACGTGAAGAATAGGTGGATATGCTCCCCTAACTACTGACAATCGTAGCAAGTAATGAAGAAGACGAGTGCTGAGGGAAGACTGTCCCAACTCGAGAGCTAGGTGCTCGAGGCAAATAAAGCATGTATATGTGTTTGGAGTTAGATGAATAGGAACTAATATTAAATATTGCAAGAACCTTAAGATGAAATGTGAATGGAAAGAAACCAATGTTCCAAAAGTGAATGGCAGAATACGCAAAAGATCCTGAATGGTATCTTTTTCGGAAGTAGGGATGGTGTCAACTCCAGTCATACCATAAATCTCATGGATGGCCTTCACCTCATCTTAAGATCGAATAAGAGAATATCACGAAATGCTTTTCCATATTTGGCTTAAAGAAAGAGAAACTACATGGGTTTGGTCTACCAACACTTTGCTTTTCAAACATAATGCTACCAGGTAATATTATTCCAAAAAGCATATTAACACAATAATTTCATATAAGAAAGTATGAACTATCCATAAGTTTAAGACTATCATAGAAACTCATAAGTTGTCCAGTGATCCCATATAAAGTCGGAACACACCATGGGTTATTAGAATTAAACCTTTAACATAATTCATATACGACCATACGGTTGACGTCAAAAGTTGGTCACTAGTGGCATCAAACCCCCAGTTGTGTGAAGAGCACATGAATGTCAGTTGCAAAATGCGCTAAAGTAAGGGAAATAGGGACACACAAGATTCTTTATAGTGGTTCGGCAAAGATGGTGCCTACGTCCACTATATATATTGATTTACTTTTTTTTATTACAAATATAATGCTTTGTTTGAGAAAAGAAGAAGAGTAGACAATTTTTAGACTTAGCCATGGAGAAGCTATTTTTATCTTTGAAGGAAGAGTTCAGCCATAAGTTGAGGTAGCCGAAAGAAGTTGAAGTCCCTTTCCATTTTGGGCATGGATGTATTTACCGGCGATGTAATGGGCTGAGTGGGCCGCTACATGGCTTTCCGCTTTTTCGGATTCCAGACATGTGGATTTCAATTATTGGAAGCAATTGCGGTGGTGGGACCCGGTCCACTGCTGATTAATAGTATCCTCGAGAATTGTGGCTTACGTGGCAACCGAGATGAGGTGTATCAAAAGTAGAGCTTTGTCCGGGAGTGGTTGACCGCCTTTATTGCCTTAAAAGTCGGGCCGAGTATTGAATAACTTAGCTGGATATTTCTGAATCGATTCCAAGATATCTGGCCGATCATACTTTGATGGGAACGATAAACTCGGTCGGTTGAGATGAGCGATTTTTCCATGCTCGATGTGTCGTGTATTTGAAGGAGAGCAATTCGAACTGTCTTATGCTTGGGCCTTTTCTAAAGGAGATTGTCCTGGGCGGATCCTTGCTTGGGCTTTCAGGAGTGCAGGTCGTTCCTTCGGTCGATCGATGCCGAGAATGAACTTTTTGACATTGGGCTTTGATTCGTTGATCCATGATAGCTTTTGCCAAAAAATTGGTCAATACTTTGCTCCTTAGAATACATCTTTCTTGCTAAAGGAGGTGTGTTTTGATTCTTGTATCAAAGTCCAATGTGCATGTATCAATGGTTACACCGAACCATATTAAGGACAGAAGTCTGATGATCCTGGTGGTTGGATTAAGACCAGAAAACCGACGATCGGAGTAGATCGCATTAAGGTCAGAAAGTCGACAACCATCAAGGACCGTATTAAGACCGACGAAACAACTATTGACTTCAGTCGTGAGATTCGACACCTGCAAAGATCTTATGGGCCGTTCTCGGTCTAGAGAAGGCATCGGTCTTGATTGGGCGAGTAATGGCTATACTCGGCATGAAGAGTTAACGATCGACAATCACACTTGGCTTGGATTGGTGGCGAGTATTAGCCATACTTGGCTTATGGAGACGGTGAGCATTAACCATACTCGACTTACAAAGATGGAGAGTATTAACCATACTCGGCTTACAGAGATGGCGACTATTAACCATACTCAGCTTATAGAGATGGCGAGTATTAACCATACTCGGCTAGTGGAAAGTGTTAATTGTGCTCGATTTTCGTAGGATCATTTGCAAAGTTCAACAAGTGGAGAGTGCACTTGGTTCATAGAAGGGGCAAGCATAATCCATACTTGGCTTATGAAGTTCAACCATACTCGGCTTAAGGATTAGGTTTAGATATGGCGGCAGGGTTTGATCGTGCGCTAGGGACGATGGCTTGGCACTGACCATATTCGGATTAGCGAGTGTTAGTTATGCTCGACTTACATCATTAAACATAGTCCATGTTTTCAAAATAGAGTTCATTGCAATGATGAGCAATTACAAGGAACTGGAAAAAAAATCGAAGAGGGCGAGAGTTGATTCCAGAGCATGCTTAGGAGCTAAATCCTAACCCCATATATGTGTACATCAACATGCCCGCTTTATTGAAAGAGATAAAAAAATACATAAAAAATAAGAAACCTAAATTTTATTAATTGATGATGATGTCGCGAGTGCTGGGCTTAGGGTCATTTCCGTTTCTAGGACCTCGAGGACCGACCTGAGGAGCTTGGGCAGAAGATTATGGCAGCAAGGCCGGTGTGCTCTTCTTGACGTACTCGGGTAGTTCTCCTCGCCTGACCCTGTCCTCGATGAGATCGCGCAAGTGCCTGCATTCATTGGTGATGTGACCGACTATGTTGTGGAACATGCAGTGCTTGCCAAAATCAAGCTCTTTCTGGGTCGGCTCTCTTCGAGAAAGCCATGGGAAAGGAAGGGATCCTCGTATGTCAAGGTAGATGTCAAGCAGGGAAGAATTAAGCTTGGTATACTGATCGTACTTATTTTCCCTCCGAGCTCGCACATTGCGTTCATTCTTCTCTGAGGCCTTTCCTCTTCCTTTATTCTGGCCATTGGTGTTGGATGGACCTCCTTGTTTGGTGGCGATGACCTTGAGGTTCTCCATCTTAATGTTGGCATCCTCTTGTCGGAGGAATCGCTCGGCCTCTACGTAGAAGTCTTCGATATCCTTTGGGGGATCTCTGGTTAAAGAGATTGAGAATTCAGATCGATTCTGGATGCCTGCGATGGCGGCCATTAGCACCATCGACAGCTCTGGTCAATCGATTGATGCTACGACCGCGTTGAATCTCTCGAGGAAAGATCGAAGTGTCTCTCGAGGTCGTTGCTTGATGGAGGTCAGGAACATGACGCTCTTTGGTCCGGAGATGTGAACTCTGAACTGCTCGATGAAGCGGGCGACCAGTGTATTCCAACTACCGATTGACTCCGTTGTTAGCTGCCGAAACCACATGCTAGCTATATCTATAAGAAAGAGTGGGAAGCACTTGGACATAACGTTGGTGACGAGCCGAGCATCTCCATATGACGCATGTATCGCATGAGATGGATGGTCGGATTGGTTCATCCATTGTAGGGTTCTATGGCCGGAAACTTGAAGTCCGGAGGATTGCGGGAGTTTCTGATTTCCCGGGTGGAGGGGATGAAGTGGATGTTATCCACATCCTGCTGAGAAGTGGTGCCCCAGGTGAAGCGCTTGATGATGCTTGCATGATGGTTTCGATCTCTGAGGAGTCATTGCCATGAGTCCAGCACTACATTCGGGAGAGCTCCAGCATTGAGGTCCAACGAAAGCATGCTCGGAAGGGTGGCATTGGTTGGGCCCGACCTCCAAGAGTTGAGTGAAGTTGAGGGTGAGGATGAGCCATGGCAGGTGGTTCTGGGCAGAGTGGCCCCTCTTAAACCTGATGAGTATTGAGCCGGGTCGTACTCATGATGGAAGGTCCGGGCTTATCCGGCATAGCATGTGATGTTCGAGGCTCGACATTTTCTCCGGTAGGGGTGATGTTAGAAGGATCTATGGTAGCGTTTTCCTCTACCACGGTGAGAGCCGGTATGGTAGAGTGGTCTTCCTGGTTCGAAGGGAAGGCTCCACCAACTCTTCGTTGAAGGGGAGGAGACATAAGACGAGTCTGTGGTAAGATACTGGGTTGTAATGGGAATGAATCAGTACCCGGTTGGCCCACCTGCATTTTGGTCGACCCAGGGAGTTGAGTCGTGGCTTGGAGTGGAGGCGAAACGGTCGACCGACCTAGATCTTGATCATTGGCCTCCAGCGAATCTACAGCTACGGCTATGCTGGTCGTTAGAAGTGAAGCTCCAGGTGGTAATCGGGCTGGAGGTGAAGTTGATCCAGGAGGAAGCAAAGGTGTGATATGATCAGTGGCCTGATTCTGTGCAGACCGAAGATCGGTTCTAGCCCCAATCCTGGCCGGTGGAGGAATTGATGTTGAAGCGTTAAATCCCATCTCCACCCGGCCGAGAAGGTGATACATCAACTGTTGTTGTCATTCGAGGAGTTTACCCTTAGATGTCATCTGGCTTCTGAACTCGGCCAGAACTTTGTCCATGTCATCCCGAGTAAGATACTGGGACATGTCTTCATGAGAGGAAATTTCCAGACTTGCTTCTGTAGTGGTTGCTCCAGCTGCATCGGCATTCGTGGGTCGGGAAGATGTTGCATCTTTCTATTGCTTGTGCACCACGGGTTAGAACTTGCTGAAGGTCATAGGGTATGGTTGTACTTCCCCTTCCTGACGCACCAAAATGTTGACGTCAAAAGTTGGTGACTAGTGACAGTCAACCCCCAGTTGTGTGAAGAGCACACGAAAGTAAGTTGTAAAATGCGATAAAGTAATGGAAACAGGGACACACAAGACTTTTTATAGTGGTTCGGCAAAAATGGTGCCTACGTCCACTTTATATATTGATTTACTCTTTTTTTACTACAAATACAATGCTTTGTTTGAGAAGAGAAGAAGAGTAGGCTATTTTTAGACTTAGCCATGGAGAAGCTTTTTTTTATCTTTGAAGGAAGAGTTCAGCCATAAGTTGAGGTAGCTGAAAGAAGTTGAAGTCCCTTTCCATTTTGGGCATGGATGTATTTATAGACGAGGAAATAGGTTGAGCGGGCTGCAATGTGGCTTTCTTCTTTTTCGGAGTCCAGACACGTGGAGTTCAATTATTGAAAGCAGTTGTGGCGGTGGGACCCAGTCAACTGCTGATTAATAGTATCCTCGAGAATTGTGGCTTACGTGGCAACCGAGATGAGGAGTATCAAAAGTAGAGATTTGTCCCGGAGTGATGTACCGCCTTTTATTGTCTTGAAAGTCAGGCCGAGTATTGATTAACTCAGCTGGATATTTCTGAATGGATTCTGAGATATCTGGCTAATCCTACTTTGATAGGAACGATAAACTCGGTCAGTTGAGATGAGCGATTTTTCTGGACTTGATGTGCCGCGTATTTAAGGAGAGCAATTCAGGTAGTCTTAGGCTCGGGCCTTTTCTGAAGGAGATTGACTTGGGTCGATCCTTGCTTGGGTTTTCAGGAGTGCAGGTCGTTCCTTCGGTCGATCGACCGATGCCGAGAATGAACTTTCTGACATTGGGCTTCGATTCATTGATCCGTGATAGCTTTTACCAAAAAGCTGGTCAATACATACATTATGCGCATACATCTAAAAACGGACGTGTATTTGGTACTGTTCCTATCCATTGTTTTGACACTAAAACCAAAAGTAACAAAAGATACTAGTGTCGGTAGGGTCAAAATTGGGATAACCCAAATCCTGGATGTTGACCTAACCGAACTGAATGTTTTGTTATCAATACCAAAAGACTTAGCGGAAATCAAGAAAGCTAATGGCTAGGTACCGATGAGGTAAATATTAACATACTCTTGTATCGGCGAAGCCTTAGTCGATCCCAAAACTTTAAGTTTCGCTGATACCAAAACAAAAGAAAATAAAACTTTCAGCATCACTCATACCCGGTTTCGATACAAACTAAGTTGGAATAGAAACAGGCATTGGTCTCGGTATCGGTAAAGCCGAATCTAAAAGGAATCTGTAGCAGATTGATATTGAGTTCATCGGTACCACAAGTGAAATTTTATGTTCATAATAAAATTAAATCCTTTAAATGTGAATTTTGCATTTCGGACCCCGAAAAATATGTTAAGGGGATAAATGATAGATTTGCATCATCCACCATTAATGATCATTACAGCTTCTCCATTTGATTGAATTCATTCTAATATGTTAAGTGCATTCATAAAGGGTCGGTTTATTTCAGAGAACTCGTTGTTGGCACATGAACTTGTTAAAAATTTCAACAGACCTGGAGACGACAAATTTTGTTTGAAAGTAGATCTTCACAAAGCATATGACAAAATAAATCGTCATTTTATTATTCATACGCTGCATTGCATGGGTTTTCCTAAATTGTTTATCAAATTGATAAATGAATGCATTACCACTCCTACTTTCTCAATACTAATTAATGGAATTCCTAGGGGCTTTATTAGCTCTAATCGTTGAATTAGACAAGGAGATCCTCTTTGTCCTTATTTGTTTGCTATTGCTATGGAGTATTTTTCTCTTCGGATGGAGTGATCTGCGCATAATAAACTTATACATACTGTCTACAACTTCCACTATACGCTGATGATCTGATAATATGTATCAAATCAAATGAAACTGCAGCGAGAGCTATCAAAGAGAATTTCCTATTATTGGAGAGATATGTTGGTCTGAAAGTGAGTGAGAACAAAACTAAATGCTATTTTAGAAAATTTTGTGAACAAAGACTCAATGTTCTTGAAATTCTTGGAGTGACTGAAGGAAGTCTTCCAGTTAAATATTTTGGGGTCCCGTTATCAACGAATAAAATAACGGATAGAGAATGTGTGGAATTGATTAGCAAAATTAAAGATAAGCTACAAGGTTGGAGCTCAAAAACTTTGTCTCTAGCAGGAAGAATTGAACTTGTTCATACTGTCATACAAGCAAAAGTAAACTTTTGGCTCCAAACTTTTCAAATTCCAACTGCATCTATAGTGAAGATAGAAAAAGTATGTGCAGATTTTATATGGAGGGGTGGATCATAAAATTAAATTTGCGGACTTATGTAGACCGAAAGAGGAAGGAGGAGTGGGGTTGAGAAATCTAAGAGACATGCGAGATGTGCTTACCCTTAAACAAGGCTGGAAAATTATAACAAGCAACAGCTTATGGGCAAGGTGGATGAGACAAAGATACGTGAAAGGTAATTTTTGGCAAATGGCATTAGACACTAATGCATCCCCAAGATGGAAGGCAATTATAAGAATAAGGAATAAGCTTGCTGCGAATCGTACTCGTGAATTTGCTGATGGCAAAGATACAAACTTATGGAAGGACCCCTGGATTTTTGGGAAATCGTTGATAGACATTGCTGGATAGGATTCCTTTTCTGCTTATGGATCCCCTGATATCTCTGTTGATTCAATCATTGATCAACAATAGTGGAAGTGTAATCAACTACCATGCAACAAATCAATCATACAAAAAATCACTGCAATGCCAATATACACAAGAAGGGAAAATGATATTTGGGCATGGAATAACTCTAATGGTGATTTCTCAATCAAAACAGCTTGGAATGACATTAGAGTTCATCATGATCAGAAAAGTTTGAGTAAAGTGATTTGGGACAGAGTTATCAGTCCTAAACATTCTTTCACTACCTATAAAGCGATCATGCAAAGACTTCCTACACGAGACAGATTATCAAATTGGGGGATAACTGATGAGCGACTGTGTGTTCTATGTGGTTCAACCTTTGAAACGCATGAACATTTATTCTTTGCATGTGAATTTTCAAAAACCATTGCTCAAAACTATAAGGTAGCGATTGACCCAAACACCCAAAATTATGACTTAACAGAGATTACGTCTTACCTGGCCAGGAATCCAGATAATGAATACTTGAAATCCAAACTGGATAAGATTTCCTTGGAAAATGTTGTCGCAGCAATTTGGAAAGAGTGGAATTCACATATTTTCATAAGGAAATCAAGCACAGCGAAATTGGTCAGTAAATTAGCAATTATTGAAATAAATCTCAGTAGACGAAGAATCAAAAGGAAGAAAATCACCGATAGCTTGGAATCAGAAAACGCTGCAATGTCAAATGAGGATCTGATAGATGTGTTGGCTCAAATCCCTGGAACCAGCAGGCAATTTGACTTTGATCCGCCATGAAGTAGCCGTTGAGAGATCTAAAAACAGAAAGTTCTAGTTTGAAGTGATACGAGATGACGGTTGTATTTATAACTTGATTATATGTCTCTATGTTAATTACGTGGGCCGATTGGGCTTATCTTGTAATCATAACTTTGGGCTGAATGCCTAATAATACTATTTACCCAGTTTCAAAAAAAAAAAAACTTCAGATTCTGATCAATTTCATAATCGAGTTGGGGAGATGACTTTCAAACTGTAGTCTAAATCTATCAAATACTTACAGAGATGTAATTGAATTTGGAATCATAAAAATGTGCGAAGAATAGTGATCTTGCATGAAAATGATTTCTTGCAGGAGGAGTGAGAAAAGTGAAGAAAAATAACTTTTATATCAAAAGGGCATCTTAATCATGGCCGCACCAACGAGCACAGATCAACGAATCAGATCAATTCAAGAATACCAAAAGGCGGTAAATCAAAGTATAGTACGAAAGCCAAAGTTTGACTTGAAAAGTCGAAAATACCGCTTCACTAGAGAGGAAAATGTTAATACAGATTTTGACATCGAAACCAGATGATGATGAAGGGGTATCGGAGCACAGCTGCACCAAAAGAATGTCTTGGAAGCACGTTACCGACACCAAACCACCGAGACAGCCGATACCGAAAGTAAAGAGAGATAGATCTGGTCAATATGCTATCGATACCAACAAAGGAAGCAAAGTTTGGTATCGATACAAGGAATATAGCGGCAAGGCGACACCGAAAACATCATGCGAACAATGAGCAATCAAAAGGGGTTACGGTACCACCACCAAAGGCAATCAATCTGGTTTTAATTCCAAAAGCACATGCTTCGACACCAAAACCAAGAGCATGAAAGGGAAAGCACGAAGCCAAGCCGAGATGGAGTAAAGAACTATCGATACCAATATACTTGGTGTTGATACCGATACCAGGAAGTAGTTCAGAAGTCAGCAGAAAGGATACATAGGCAACGCTATTGCAAAAATGATACCAGAACTAGAGACTATTGAAATAAGCCGAGAAAAGAAAGGTCATCCACACTAACATGCTTAGTGTCGATACAGATAATAAGAACTAGTAGAATGCTAAAGCAAAGACAATACTCAAATGTCCAAAGCAGGGAAAATATTAGGATTTTCTATCAAAACCAGGGCTTATCACCGAAATTGAAAGCAGTTCAGGAAGTTATCCATACCAATTTTCTTGGTATCGATACATGGCATGGAGAAAGCACCAAATTCATAAGCAAAGAGGATCCGATAACAACATTAAGGGGAGAAAAGAGGCTGAAACTGAGAAGCTGATAATGACGACCACTGATGCGGTCGAAACCAACACCAAATATTTGCCGAATCCGAAGGTAGGCTTCTGTCGATCGTCACTGAAGGGAGGGCCCAATTTGCTTATAAATAAGACCCCATGGGTCTCATTTTGGTGGACTTCCCTCATTCCATGATCTTGTATTCATTTCTTAGAGAGAAAATCCTAGTTTGTAAATCAATTTGGGGATTTTACTTGTAATCACTTGTGTACTCAAATTAATGACCAATAAAGAGAGAATGCACACTTGCCAACAATCTCATGCATTTCCTTATCGTTTTAGTCAAGTATTTTCCTATTGTTTCCTCACGACAAAGCCTCATGCATAAGCCTAATTATAGAAATAACCTTCCATAAGCATTTTAGTTTTCTAACTTGCATTGCACTTAGGGAACCCTTATCCCAAAGTAATTGTTAGTCCTTGAGTCTCGTAAGCATGATACTCTCCTCCTGAAGGAAGATTAACTAATATTCATGCTTAAGACCTTGATATCTAGGAAACGGCGAACTAATTCAAGCTTGCGGGAACTAAATCCTTTTGGTTCCTCCAGGTCCATATCTTTAGACCTAATTCTGGTGTTGACTATTGAATCTCGCTATATAAAGTTTTGATTATGACAACTATACATGTACATATATATTATTATCGAGTAACTCTGTTTTGCAGGAAGAAACTCAACAGCAGATTCAAGAGCTCAAACTGAAGATTATATCTGTTTAAAGTCTGTTAGTATTAGTATTTAATTATTAAAATATTCCTTAGTGATACACACAAGCACGTTTTAATATATAAGCTTGTTTTTATAAAACATGCACAAAGCATAGGCTTGTAACATCAAACAGACATCTAAATTCTTAAATTCAGACGTTTGTCTGCTGAAAGAAAAATAAATTAATCACCATATTCAGACGTCTGTTCTGAAATATTCAAATGGCCGAATAATGGTCAAAATAGCTTATTTCCTTGCTGTTTGAAATTAATTCAAAAACAGACATTTGAATTTTTAATTCAGACATTTGAATTGACTACGAAATGGCCTATTTCCTTGCTGTTTGAATTTTATTCAAAAACAGACTTCTGAATTTTTTATTTAGACATCTGAATATGAATGGATGCAACTATTCAATAAAGAGTCACAACTTTTAATTCATATCCTTTCTTCAAATCTCTTCATTAATGATTGCAACCTTTCGTGTATTATATATAGAGGTTCAATCAAATGTTATCTTAACCGAAACTCACACTGATTCTTTTTATCTTATCTAAAGCATTCAGATTCACAAGAGCACTCTATTTTCATATTTCTAATATTTCAAACCTTTTAAATCTTCCATATCCTTTCACGAACTACACTATTATCATCAAGGAAAGATTATAATAAGGGTGTACATCAATTTGACATACCCATGTTATCAAGAACCCAAGTAGTCAACAAATTCTTTGTATTGTGGAAGTCATCTTCAGCATTTGAGGCAAGAAATCCCGTTCGGGTAATTGCGAACCTATTCCTCCGGTTGAAGTGAGGGTTGTTGTGTTAGTGAAATACCAGAAGTGAGTCTGGGATTGGATGTAGGAAAGTGGTCCGAACCAGTATAAAATCAACTGTATCGTTTTTACTGCTATTACTCTACTATCTACACTTTACCTTACTTATAATCCATACTATATGATCCTACCGCTGCAAAGATTCTTTCAGTTAGTATTGGAGCTTGGCCATCATATAACCATAACACCGTTATTTGATATTTTGATAATATGGAGAATAACATAAGTACCAGCACATCTACATTTGCCAAAGGACAATATACACAAATACCACCTCTTTCAATGGCTTGCATTACAATTACTGGGCTACAAGAATGAGAATATATATGCAAGCAACTCGTTTCGATGCATGGAATGCAACTCAAACAGAATTTACAGCACCCACAACTGAATATTCTGCATGGAAAATAACTGGAAAAAAAATGAAGCAAGTTCAAATGCCAAAGCTATGAATATGCTATTATGTGCTTTGGATAGAAATGAATTCAACTATATTAGCATTTGCACTACTACACATCAGATATGGAAAACACTCAAAACCATTCATGAGGGTACAGGCAAAGTCGAACCAACAAAGATTTCAATGCTCAAGAACTAGTTTCAGAACCTTAAAATGAGACAGAATGAAACAACCAATGATATGCACTTAAGATTTCAAGATATTCTTCATGCTTTATTGGGTTAGGTGAAAAATATAGTGATTTTGATATTGTGCCAAAAGTACTAAATTCTTTAACCGACGATTGGGAGAGAAAAGTATTAGCCATTGAGGAAGCCAATAATTTATCAACAATGAAACCAAAAGAACTCATAGGCAACCTCATGTATTATGAAGTAAATCGTCAAGCTAAAAAGGAACAAGCACAAGAGAAAAAAAATTGCAGCTTTTCATGTTGAAAAAGAAGAATCAGAATCAAAAGATGAGGATCTTGCATTTATTGCCAAAAAAATTAAGAAATTTCTGAAATTCAGATAAGGAAATAAAATAATTTCAAACATAATTCCTCAAATAAGCCTTCATCCTCAAACTTAGAATGTTTTAATTGTCACAAGAAAGTACATATGGTAAAAGACTGTCTGGAACTAAAGGAACATTAGAAAAACTTCAACAACAACAATAAGAAAGATAGATCCAAAAAGAAAGTTTTTTCTGTCACTTGGGACGATTCAGATTCAGATTCAGATTCATCAAATAGTGATAGTGATAGCGACAATGAACAAGAAAATGTGTGCTTTATGGCTTAAGAATCAAAGGTTAGTGATTTATCTTATGATGATTTAATAGAAGTAAACATTGAATTTTTAAATACTATAAAAACTCTTAAAAATAAACTTAAGGGAACACGTGAAAATCAGAATAAAGCTGAGTTTGGAAGAGATATGTTCAAAGATGAAAATAAAATATTGGACGAAGAATTCAAAAAAGTTCAAGAATCTTTTGCAAACTCGGATAATTAACTTTCACTTTTGAGTCAAGAAATTGAAATTCATAAGGCAAAAAATGATGAAATTATTTTTTGAAAATCACAATTTAGAAACTAAAGTAAAATAAATAGAATTAAAAAATACTAGTCTTCAGACCATATTAGATAGCATTACTAAAAATGTTTCTAACTTTAATAAGGGAAGAGAGAATTTATCTAGAATCATAGAAAATTCTCAATCCTCTTCAAATAAAAATGGATTAGGTTTCAAAAAGGAGTCAAAATTTCCTCTAAAGAAAAATGATAATTTTAAGAGGAAAAATGATTCAAAAAATAATGTAGTATTAAATGATAAGTTATACCAAAACAAACTATAAAGAAAAAGGAAATCAAAATATGGATTCTGAAAACAAACAATAATTTAATTCCGAACAAATATATAAAGTCTTTTATAGAAACAGTTCACAAAAATAGTAGTTATCTTTATAAAAGGGATACTGAACCCTAATAAAAAGTGGGTACCAATGTTTAATATGTATATATATATATATATATATATATGTTTTAGGTCCCACTCAAGAAGTGAAAATGGATATTAGGCAGTGGTTGCTACTATGTTTAAAATATTTATCATTTGTCTATGTTTATATGTGAATATCTGTGCTTGTTATCTATATCGTGTTTGTTGTGCATATTTGTGTATATTGTATTATTTACATAAGTGTCTCCTTTTTGTCAATGACAAAGGGGAAGAAATATATGATAATATATGCATATTGACAAGGGAGTTACATATATAGTTGTCGTTATCAAATAGGGGGAGAATGTTGATATCGTAATATAGCGTTTTGATTATGACAACTACACATGTACATATATATTATTATTGACTAACTCTGTTTTGCCGAAAGAAACTCAACAACAGATTCAAGAGCTCAAACTAAAGATTATATGTGTTTAGAGTCTATTAGTATTAGTATTTAATTGTTAAAATCTTCCTTGATGATACATACACAAGCACGTTTTAATATATAAGATTGTTTTTATAAAACATGCACAAAGCATAGGCTTGTAACGTCAAACATCCGTCTGAATCTTTCAATTCAGACATATGTCTACTGATAGAAAATAAAGTTATCCCAATATTTAGACGTTTGTTCTGAAATATCTAGACGTCTGACTAATGGCCGAAATGGCCTATTTCTTTGGTATTTGAAATTTATTAAAAAAACAGACATCTGAATTTTTAATTCAAACATCTGAATTAATAATTCAGGCATCTGAATTGACCTCGAAATGGCCTATTTCCTTGCTGCTTAAATTTTATTCAAAAACAGACATCTGAATTTTTAATTCAGACATTGAATACGAATGGATGCAACTATTCAATGAAGAGTCACAACTTTTAATTCATATCCATTCTTTGAATCACTTCGTGAATGATTGCAACCTTCTGTGTACTATAAATAGAGTATCAATTAAATGTTTTCTTAACCGAAACTCACACTAATTCCCTATCTTATCTAAAGCATTCAGATTCACAAGAGCACTCTATTTCGAATTTCTAAGATTCAAATCTTTTAAATCTTCCATATTCTTTCACGAACTACACCATTATCATCAAGGAAAGATTATAGGAAGGGTGTACATCAATTTGACATACCCGTGTTATCAAGAATACAAGTAGTCAACAAATTCTTTGTATTAAGGAAGTCCTCTTCAGTAGTTGAGGCACGAAATCCCGTTTGGCTGTTCGGGTAATTGTGAACCTGTTCCTCCGGGTGAAGTGAGGGTTTTTGTGTTAGTGAAATACCAGAAGTGAGTCTAAGTCTAGACGTAGGGCAGTGGTCCGAACCAGTATAAATTCGACTGTGTCATTTTTACTGCTACTACTCTACTATCTACACTTTACCATACTTATACTTCATACTATACGATCCTACCGCTGCATAGTTTCTTTCATTGACGAAAAATATCGTTAACATATATTTTATTTTAATGGGTTTTATCCCATGAGTCATTAAGAATAATATTAGATAATTTCGACATCGAATGATTTTGTTATCATAAGATAAAAACCCGTTCCATGATTATGTGTGATCGTGGTCTTATGGGGATACCCTTTATTTTCAAATGGCGAATTTAAGTTTCTCACACCAGTCTCATAACTGACCCGGAGTTCTTTTCCTCATAAAATTTGGGTGTTTCTATTTTCTTTGGGAGGCTTAGTAGTAGGTTCTACATGGATTAATTGGATGGAGCTTGGTGCTGAAGAATCTGAAGGTAGTCACTTTCTCTTTGTTTCTTCCAACATTTGTGATAATAGGTTCCATAACTATCTAAGTTGATTTAATTTCACTCTGGTTGGTAAGATTAAAATTTACGATGTAATTATTTTAGATAGTAAATAAATATACATTTTTCCACATGCAAAATTCTGATATTTCTACTTTCTTACCACAAACAATTTGCTTCTCCGGCACCTGGTTTTGTGGCATGTGATTACCGTGGATGTATTAGTGTCGATTTCCAAAGATCAAGAAAACAGATGGTTTCATATTAGTAGTTCTGATTGCGAATTTATTGCACAATTGTCAGAAATGTGCACGAACTAAAAAGCTTATTAGAAAAGGACTATAGCTAAAAATTGTGTTATATATCACAAATATTAGTAGCGGAAAATTACACTTATGGAAATAGAAGAATTAGCATGAAGTATTTTTTATATCACTGAATATGTGCCATGAAAGCATTGATAACCACTGTATATACTACAAATATTAATAGCAGAAATTACACTTACAAATCAAATGGTGAAACAATTAAGGAGTGTCGAATAAGTTTTCATATCGTTGAATATGAGCTATGAAAACAATAAATAATGCTATTAGAAAAAAAACCTAGTATTCAACATGGGAAGGTCTGCACACTATCAAAGGGAAAAATTAATAATAGAAGATTTTTTTAACTAGTATGGATAATCTTTTCATTTCGGTGATTATGTACAATGAAAATATTAATAACGCTATAAAAAATAGAAGATGAGATTTTAGTAAGAAATAAAAATGGAAAGTGTTGAATGTTATGTAAAACTTTTCACGTCGGTGAGCATGCGTTATAAAATGTTTAATAAAATAACATTTAAATTAGAGCTATGAGATATGACTGGACTATTAAAACATATTGATATATAGTGTCGCCGATAATGTAATGATAAGTTCTTATAACATTTTTCACATGTTATTAAAAGGTAAATTTGATGTGGTGATATACATGGGAAAGTCTATTTGAAGACGCAAAAATTGACACAAACTAAAAGACACATAATCTTCACTCTTAGATTGGCCCCTGATTTACACTCCTCATATAACGACAAACTTATCCAATGGCTTGAATTTTGTGTCTATATAGACGCTCCCTATATATATATATATATATATATATTGAAAATTGTTACGCTTATATATATACACACACACATACACATATATATACACATATACATATGTACACACACATATGGTGTGTGTGTGTTTGTGTGTGCATGTATTTATATGCGCATGTGAGTACATGAGTGCTTGCATGTGTTGTTCGCATATTCATTACCATCGAAGTATTGATTGGAGGTTGCAAGTATGAACCATAAGGGGTTTTAACCTATTTAATTGTGTACCTTAAGTGAGACCTTCAATGTTCTTTATGCATGTAACTAATTATTTGGTTGATTAAATAAATAATTCAAAGGCTTTTTCTTCTTCAAAACTGATTTTTTGTACTTTGAACATGACCTCAACCCAAGATAATGCGCTTGCGCGCACATACACACATATGTATATGTGTATATGTATATATACATACACAAACTCGCATCGTTGCATGCAAGCACGCGTGCATGCATACGCATATGTATTCATGTATGTGTTTCGCGTGTATAATACATCTTGAACTTTGTCGATAGAGATGTGTGGAGTTAATGCAAAGCAGACATTAATTTTGCAATCCAATTAGATATTAATCGAAATGAACTGTCCTAATCTTAAGATGCAATTAAGATTATGGATATAACAAAGGATTAAAAAAGGGAAGAAAAGAAACCCTTTTAATGGTAGAAAACAAAAATATGTAGTGAAATATGGCTCATATGAGAGTACATATTGCATCACAAAATTAATAATTTATCAATTATATTTGTATTTCATCCAACATTTTGGAACACACCGCCGGATACAAATGAACATGAAGAACATTAGAGAATGAATATAATACAATCGTTGTCAGCTGCTGGTGTACTAATTTTCTAACAAATCCAAAATGTTGGGGCTCCTATTTATTCTGCAGCAATATGTTTGAATAACTTTCAGAGGAAGCAAGAACATAACAAAAATGAAGTTAAATAAATGACAATATACAGACCAATAAAGCGTTGCTCGCACACTTCACTACTTAATGTCAAATATTATTTGTTTCAATAAGAATCCATTCTTAACGATAACGAACGGATGAAATAAAAGAATGTTTTAAACGGTGAACTGAATAGTTAAAATAAAAGCAAGCGGATGACGTGTTTTCGTTACATTTGAGCAGAGAATTGAATAGTAACTTTGAGTGGAGAATTGAGCAGTTGATTTGATGATTGTTTATATTTATATTGTAAAAATGTGTTGATAAAATACATAGATAAAACAGATGCGAAATGCAATCAAATAAATGTAAAAAAATACTGAAATAATAAATCCAAAATACAACCAACTTCTGCATATACTTAACCTACTTGTTTTGGGTGTCATTATCTTTTCTGATCAGAAAACAACTGATATTATTTCGTTTGTTGTTTGTCAGCAATTTCTGCTACCAACCACCTTATTTTCAATTCATCATTCAGAAGGTCATTTTTTTCCTCAGGTTGCATTACAATAGTCAAATGCTTCGTTGAGTTCAATATCTTCAGTTGACAGCCATAATCGGACGAGTAATCAGGTTTTCATAATTCAAATATGTTCATGTCAATCCAACGTTATTCGCCTTGTTTCATGTATTTGGGCTTTCTCAACTTGTACGAGATTTTTTTGGATGCCTTTCATGCAATCATTTCTATTTTTTCGACAATTTATCATCGATTTCACCACGATTACGTCTACGCGTGGGTTTTCACACTTTTTTAGTACCAGAAATGAACAAATATGGGTCGCTGGACAAAAACCAAGTGGTATATGTTGAACTGGAGGATTAAAATCATAATTTACTTAAATTGTTTCAAATATAATGTATTATCCTATTACCTAAGAGAAAAGGAATCCAAACGAAACATTGTGCATAGTTTCTATAGCAGTATTGAAGTAGGATGATTGTTTGTTGAGACAAGTCCTACACCGGGAATTTATAAAATAAAATCAGTAGATACCTTAATAGTTCTCCCTTCACATTGCCAATTGATTTTCTACACCGGGAATTTATAAAATAAAATCAATATATACATTAAGAGTTCACCCTTCACATTGCCAATTGGTTTTGTAATAACCTGGCTTTAATAAACTCTAACAAGGTATCAAAACGTGGAATAATTTATGCGCATAAGCTACACTTGCCACACATCGCACCTAATGACCACATGTGAGATTGCCACACGTGCAGGGGCGTATTGAGACAAGTCTCACACTGTGATATTTATAAAATAAAATCAGTGTATACATTAAGAGTTCACCCTTCACACGGCCAATTGGTTTTGTGATAACTTGGGTTTAATAAACTCTAACATTGTTTTATGGATACCTTTTCTGTATTTATGGTAGGTCTTATATGCTTTGATAGAACATTTAAGAAAAGTGCCGTCGATTCATTATTTCGCTAGTAAGATTGTTTTCGACTATTTTAAGCCAAAATAGCATAAAATATAAAAATTGTAAAAAAAAATACATATGTTATACAAAATGCAGTAAAATAAATGAATTTAATGAGTGATACCTGATCTAAGCAACGGATTTGAATAGAAAAATTAGACGATTATCGGATTTGTGGTTGTTTCTGAGGTATCGGTTAAGGTAAGTGGAAGGAGGAGAGGAGAAGATGAATATAAGAAAGCTGTGAACAAAGTAGTTGTTGGCGTCCAACTGGCACCAAACGCCGGACGCCAATGCTACTTTTTGAGTTGTTGGGTTTAACGGTTGAAATTTGTGGTTTAACCAATGGAGAGTACGACGCATCAGACGCTAACGTAACTGAACTTTTCGATTTATTGACTTCAAACGATACTTACTTTACATCATCAACCACTGCTCTCCCAGCAATTGATCTATCATACACATGTATCACTCTTCACAGTTTGAATCAGTTCAACAAGCGACATCAGCGCAGTTATACAATCAAAACGAAACCTATTTTTCATAGGAGTATATATGCATATCCAGATGAGTCTGTAATTACTCATAATGTATCATTACTTGTAAAAGTTGAACAACAAGATCGAGATAATTACTAATAGTCAAAAGACAATTTTTTTTTTTTTTTTTTGCAACACTGAAGTTTTACCATTCTTTTCTATTGTTCTAATCTATTTTTTCACTATTGGAAATTGAAATATTACTTATTATTTAGCATGCATAAGCACTTTTAACTAATGTTGACTTCAAGTGAAAATGAATTTGAGTACATGATCACTTCACAACATGACTTGTAACAAGTACATTAATTAGTTATACATATAATAGAGATTATAAGTTTTGTTTATATTAATTTATTTCCAAAAGAGAGTGATTTTATCTTTAAACTGCATTTTAATATCATTTCTCTTATTTATTATTGGAAATATTCAACTTATTGGGGCCACATATGCTAATGTATTGGCTATCTTACGACTAAGTCTGAATATGTGATCTAGTTTGAAATAAAGTAAGGATCATTACTTTTGAGGAGGAATCATCATCTGTGATATCCACTAAGGTTGCTTCTTCAGATGATATGACGGTTATCGTGCCTGTTATTGATCAAGAAGTAAATATGGAACCTCAACAAGACAATTTTGAAGAAAATCCTTTTCAAGCTGAGGACAATGTTCTACAAGAACAAACTCAACAAGAATTACCATTAAGAAGATCCACTAGAGATAGAAGAAGTGCCATTCCAAATGATTATGTGGCATTTCTTCAAGAATTAGAGGATCATAATGGATTGGTGGAAGATGATCCTATCAACTTACACCGAGCCATGCAAGGTATTAATTCTCAAAAGTGGATTGAGGCTATGAATGAAGAGTATAAATCCATGCAAGACAATAAAGTTTGGGACCTTGTCTCTTTGCCTGAAGGTGCAAAACCCATTGGTTGTAAATGGATATTTAAAACCAAAAGGGATGCAGAAGGTAAAGTGGAAACGTATAAGGCACGTTTTGTAGCAAAAGGTTTTACGCAAAAGGAAGGCATCGATTTTAAAGAGGCTTTCTCTCCGGTTTCATCGAAAGACTCTTTTAGAATTATTTTGGCGCTTGTTGCACATTTTGACCTTGGGTTACATCAAATGGATGTTAAGGCTGCTTTTCTCAATGGAGACATTGAGGAAACAATTTATATGGTGCAACCAGAAAATTTTGTGGTCGGAGATCCAAAGAATATGGTTTGCAAATTAAAGAAATCCATTTATGGACTCAAACAGGCATCTCGTCAGTGGTACTACAAATTTCGTAACGTAATTACCTCATTTGGTTTTGAGGTGAACATTATTGACAACTGTGTGTATCACAAGTTCTATGGGAGTAAATTTGCATTCTTGATTTTATATGTTGATGACATATTGCTAGCCAACAATGACTTACATATATTGCATGAAACCAAGAGATTTCTTTCAAATAGCTTTGAAATGAAAGATCTTGGAAAAGCTTCTTTTGTATTAGGAATCCAAATACACCATGACCGTTCACGTGGTATTCTTGGATTATCACAAAAGAGCTATATAGAAAAAAAGGTGCTTGAAAGGTTTGGAATGCAAGATTGCAAAGTAGGAGATACCCCTATCGCTAAAGGAGACAGATTTTGTCTCAAACAATGCCCTAATAACATCGTTGAAGGAAATGCAGAAAATTCCTTATGCATCCATCGTAGGGAGTTTGGTGTATGCTCAAGTGTGTACGCATCCGGATATTGTGTATATCGTAGGAGTGTTGGGTAGATATCTTAGTAATCCTGGAATGGATCATTGGAAAGCAGCAAAAAGGGTTATGAGGTATCTTAAGAGAACAAAAGACTATTTGCTTACATACGGAAAATCAGATCAGTTGGAGATCATTGGATATTCTGATTCTGACTTTGTTGGATGCCCAGATAGTAGAAAATCCACTTCAGGATATATATATTTCTACTAAGTGGGGGAGCCATATCATGGAAGAGTGTTAAACAATCACTCATAGCTTCTTCCACCATGGAAGCAGAGTTTGTGGCTTGTTACGAGGCATATAATCATGGGAAATAGCTGCGAAATTTTGTCACTGGGCTGCGCATTATCGATAGTATTGAAAGACCATTAAAGTTATATTGTGACAATAAATTAGCAGTATTATATTCCAATAACAACAGAAGCTCAAGCAAGTCAAATTATATTGACATCAAGTTTCTCGTTGTGAAGGAGAGAGTGCAGAATGGTTTGATATCCAAAGAGCATATTGGGATAAATTCCATGTTAGCGGATCCGCTTACAAAGGGATTACCACCCAAGGTCTTTCATGAGAATGTTGCTAAAACGGGTGTATCTTTTATTTAAGGACATTTTGGTTCAGGGGGAGTTTGTAACAAGTTAGTTTTATGACGTTGCTCCATAATTTGGTTATGGACATATTTTAGTTTTCTGATCAGAAATAAAAAAAATAAAGTCATTTTTCTTTTGCACTCCTCATATATATTGAACATTTTGATCTCAATAAAGTAAAGTTGGACCAGTTGGAAATAGGCATGCAAAGATCACATTTCATGTAATTTCCATGCTACACATACATGATTGATCTATGTCATTTGGTTATGTTAGTATATGTGATCATTGATGGGTTTAGTTACAGTGATAGTGACGAAAGCCGCTTTGGTCCTATATTAACACAATCAATGGACGAGATTGTTTTGGATATACCTTATTATTAAGATAGCTATTTGAGAGCTCATAAATTAAATACATTATAAAGTTACATATGTGGCCCAGGGGGAGATTGTTGGAAATATTCAACATATTGGGGCCACATATGCTAATGTATTTTCTATCTTATGACTAAGTCCGAATATGTGATCTAGTTTGAAATTAATATTTGAGGACTTTTAGGGTATAATTATCATGTAATATAATAATGTGTGGATACCAGAGTGATAATTTTTAGTCTGTTGAAGGGCCGAACTAAAAATATCACACTATTATATATATAGGGTTATGGTCCCCGAATTACACAAGTGATCAGAGTGTTCTCTTACCTCTTCTATAGAGACATATTTACAGATCTGAGCTTGTGTCGATTTGGAAGATCAAAACTCAACCTCATTCTACGTATCAGCAAACACCGATGGATTTAGGTATGGCTTCCGCTGATCACTTTGATCTTATTCAGTTTAATCTCGATTGAATCAATATGGTTATATTCAGATCCGTAGTGATTTTTAATTCAACATTTATTACTATTTTAAATTAAACACATTTTCAAGATAATTAGGATAGTCTAATTTGAGTAATTTTGTGATTTTTGCTTTGTTTATGATGGGTAACCCTGTTTTTGCCAATGCACTATGTTTTTGTTGTGCACCTGCAATTTTTATAAGAATATGATTCAATGGCTTTCTAATCGAAAGAAATCTACTTCGAATCAAGTATTTGATGTCACTGATAGAGAAAGCAATTTAACTTTACTTTGATTTTCAAATAATTTCTGTATCTATTTTATTTTATTATGTGTCTGTTTCTATTTAAAAAATATCCTTTTTTTTTGTCTAATTCAGTTTATTTCATTTTGGATTTCATTTGCTATTACAAACACAAAAACGGTTGTTGTTTCATTTTTTGTTCATTTTGTATTTCATCTCATTTATGTCCTACGTTGTTTTGTTCAACTCGAAATTGTTCTTGCATTTCGCTCCGTTTGTCCATTATAACACTTCCATTTACTATACCTGTATGCATCTATTTTGTTTTTATGTGCATTTCTATTTTCAAATGTTTTCAATTCTTAGTTAAAATCAACCATTTTACATATTAATATTTTTTCTTCAAAACCGGTTTTGTTTACTTTGAGGAGATCTCAACCTTAAAATAATGGACACATACATCAACTGTAAAATAATGGACATATATAAGTTTTTTCTTCAAAACTAGTTTTATTTACTTTGAGGAGACCTCAACCATAAAATAATGGATATATACCCAGCTCCCCCACCCCTACCTTTATAAAAACTTGCACGCAAACTCGTACGTATATGTGTATATGTTTGTATGTATGTGTCAGTGTGTAACACATTTTGTCAATGGAGACGAGATGCATTGTACAGTCAATACAAAATTACCATTAATTTTCCATTCAAGTAGATTTGTATCAGAATAAACTGTCATAATCTCAAGGTACAGTTAAACTTTGGGATACAACAATGAAACTAAATAAAAATAAATAAATGATCTATTAACCCCAAAAATTGAAAATTCATGTACATAACACAAATACATGTACATCCCATGATTAAAAAAAAGTACGTATAGAAGGTGAGAAAAGAAACCCCTTTAACGTCATAAAACAAAATGTAGTGAATTTTTTTTTTTAGCAAAGCCGTCTGGTTTTTAAAGTGACCATAAACACTTTTATTATAATGAATAATAAATACAGATATAACAGGAGGTTGATGGTTGCCAACCTACTACAAATCGGTTTTTAAGGTTCTCCGTCCACCGTCACCATAGTAGCATATCCATGATTGTAGTGAGGCGAAGCAACTGACCGTCACATCTAATGGCCAGAAGATGGAGAATCATGAGACGGCTCCAAGAAACTCACGACCAAACCCAGTTCAATTAAATAATTTCATGAAGATAAATACCATGTCATGAGACGGCTCCAAGAACCAGATAAGAATAACCATTATTAGTCATACGAACAGTGCACATTGCATCACAAAAATTAAGAATTTATCAACTATAGTAGTAGCACTAGTTATTTCATCCAACATTTTGAGACACACTTCAGTATACAAATGCTCATGGAAAACATCAACAAATGAATAAAATACATGTGCTGGGACTACTGCTTATTCTGCAGCAATAAGTCGAATAATTTTCATCTAAAGCAAAAAGTTAGCAAAATTGAAGTTATGTAAAGGACTATATAGACAGACCAACGAATTCACACTACTCAATACACAAGTCAGCTGACTATCATTTGTTTAAATAATTCAAGCAACCAACCGCTGCTTTCGCAACATCTGATCGATCATACACAAGTATCCCTCTTCACTGTTTGCAGCAATTCAACAAGCAACATCAACACAGGCATCTACCAAGGTGAAACCTGGATATAGACCTGTCGAATGGGTAGGGTTGGGTCAAAATGGGTTGAATTAAAAATGACCCGACCCATTTTATGACCCGACCCATTTTACTTATGTGTCAAGAAAAAAAACTTGACCCAACCCCTTTCAATAAAGGGTCGACCCATTTGACCCTCTTAAAAAACATCACTTGTTATATTATAAAAACAATCACCACCAAGCATAAACACAGTCAAACTATCATGAAAACTGCAAATGGACACAAGTTTATCTCTGAAGACGGCTTACATACTGACAAAGCATTTAAATGCTAATATAATATGTACGTTCAAACTGAAACTGAAAATCATCACTAAGAAGACAATGCCATTACTTAACATTCAAGCTACAAAGAAGACACAACCATTACTAACATTCAAGCTACAAAGAAAGTGTTGAATTTAATCCAAAATCCATGAGCTTCTCTTCTAACTTCTATCATCAGTTGCATCACTAAGTGAATGAAACAATGATGCTGGCGCTCGTGCACCTACACAACATTAATCAATTAAAAAACTGACATATACAATAACAATACTGCATGATCGCTAAATGATTCAAAATCAGAAACAAACTTGTGAATATACTTGATACATGGTCACTTTTTGTACTAAATGCTCACAAAAATCAAATACTGCATGTCCACTGAAACCAAAAAGACTAGTTAGATTTCAAGGCCTTGTTTGGTTTATTGTGGATCACTAATATAAATTATGCATGTTATTTAGTCCTCTACTTCATTTTAATTATGCATGTCACATATCTGTTGGCTTCTTATGTCTAATCTTATATAGGGAAAAAGTATTTCAAAAAGCAATACAGAAGTTCAAACATAGTAGAAGTAAGAGGACAACTGGTTTGTTTGTTTTGAAAAATATATGATAGATGAACGAAAATAAAAGTTATGAAGTCACATAAGAAAACATAACATTTAAGATGATACCTGAACAAAATATTCTCACGCGTCATCTTTGGGATGGTAGACGATAAAGTGCATCTACAATGACTCCAAAAAATAAATAAAATAAACAAAGATGCTATTGATATTTATTTTGAATTGTCGAGACAAACTGCTTGCATTTTAAGGACAAACGTTTGTTTGGAGGAAGACAGTCCGTTGCCTTGGTTGTGTTAGGAGGAGGGGGTTTAATTCCAGAAAGTAGTTAAAAAGACATTCCATAAAAGGGTTAGAAAAGCTTTATGAGTAGATATGAATGGAAGGATGGTGGATAATTTAGTTACAACAAACTAACATATAATGGGAACATGTTTGAAATCCCACATTCAAATAACTAACATATAATCTTCAGGTTTTATCAATCAACTATTTAAGTAGATTATTGTGTTCTGCTTACTTGCACATGATCAAATTTCATCACTATAACCTTTTATTGTCATTAAAGCCTAAATTGTGGTCTTGTATATTGAACTAAATGTAAAACATAACAATTTTACCTATTGGGTAAGATTGTATGTCACATTTAGGTTGCTTGCCTTGCATTACAGCCAAAAATCTAATCGAAACGTCGTTGTGAAACTGATTATGCATGTTTCTAACTCATGTTTATGAATATCTAAATGTCGTAGCTGGCATGTGATAAAATATCTCATAGCCCCATAAAATAATAACCTCCTTTCTTTGCTAAAAATTTTCCATTTTTATTTACCAACTGTACATGTACAAATTCTGCATTTGGTTACTCATAGTCTCATACACACCGCTATAGCGAGTGTGTTTGAGTATACAAAAACTATCAGAGTGTAGTAACGACACGCTTCTACATGTAATCAATTTTCATCACTCCAGTACTGACAAAAACATACCTATCAGTCTTCCAAAATATTCCGCGGAAGAGCTTAGATGATATGCAATGGACACCTATCAAATTTGGCTACCAAAAAATTGGGATATCAACTACTTCAATAGAAGGATGATAGATCATCAATATGCATTGAAGAACTATCATTAGCTTGCATTGATGCCGTTCTAGAATCAAGAATTGCCAGCTGGGATTTCACCCAAGGTGGATTGAACCTTCCCTCAATCCATATAGCTTCGCCAGTATCTTTGTGAATTCTCTGTAAAATGGTCATAAAAAAATAATAAAATCCTTTAAATGGATTATTCACCTTGATTATATTGGATGTGAAGAAATAGGGAGTATACGTGAAGCCAGTACACATAAGTAGGTGCTCGTTTACAACTGCACATAACTAAAGATGACATCCACTGAAACAACCTCATGTACCGTGTTCTGGTAGTTTCAAATTTATTTTTGCTATCTACTTGAAACTTAAAATTTAGCGTTACTATAGTTTAGGAAAATTCATTAAATATTTGGTTACATTTCAGTATTACTGAATATTCTGTATGACAAATTAAAATTGTAAGAATTAATATCGACTTAACTGCTGGTATTATAACATGTTTATCATCAAACGCTTTATCTATTTAAGATGTGAATGTCTCTTATTTATTAAAAAATTGACTTGAAAAGCTGTTTCTCCTTATCATTCAACTCCAATTGCAGAAAAGATATGACAGATTCATTAACAATCACTTAGTAGTTAATAATATACAATCAAATAAATATTCAATATTCCAAACACAAATGTCTGATTTCAGCAGGCGTGCTATATCTAATTCAATTCACACATCCATCGATATAAAAAAATACTTACAGAAATGATAAGACACGAGGATTGCTTCCTTCTCCCATCGATGAAGAAAATAACGATACAATTTTCTAGAAGCCAATTCGAATTTTTGGAGACCGGTCATCCTACGATTTCCTCATCTTTTCTGATAGAGGCCGTGAATAACTAAATTTTTGGCCCCTCATAAATCGCTCTAGCCAAAGCTCAAGGGAGGCGAAGAAACCCTAGCCCGGAAGAAGAACAAAGTTTGAACATAGATTATAGAAAACATGATACTATTAGGACCAATTCAATTACAGGTGATTATTTGGGAACTGGAGAGAATTACCAGCAAAGAAAAGTGGATTTAGACCTCATCGGAGAAGAAAAATCCAGGAACGAACGATTCAACAGGAGAAACATGGGAGGAGAAAATCGTGAGAGTAAACAGCCGTGTGTTTTTGGCTTCAGATTAGGGTTTAGAGCGGTAAAGGGGTTGAACAGGGTTGCGCTGTTTTTTATTTGGGCGGAATGGGATATTACCCAACCGAAAAATTTACAAAATTAGTTCAACCCAACCCAATTAAAAAGGGGTTAAAGGGTTGGGTTTAAGGGTTGTTTTTTATTTTGACAGCCCTACCTGGATACATGCACTGAACATGGTTTACTCAGCTAGAAGCTTCACCTTAATCTCCGACCTGGGCAACAAATAACCCGTTTTAACTAATGCAGAGGTAAGTAAAACAAGGGAAGCACATTTCAGTTATCATGTCACTATTATTGTTACTTTCTCTTCTAATTACTTACCATAAGCACTAAAATAGGACCTGAAGTGTCCATCATGCCCAGTTCACACACCTGCTACTCATAAAATGTAAGTATGTCAAAGAACTTCTATGTACTAATCTGACATTATTATTTTTGAATAAAACATAAACCTGACAATAACTTAATATAAATATTGGACAGACCTAAAGATGAACAGCCCATGTTACATCTTGTAAAAGTGTATATTCCAAGAATGTTCAAGGCGCATCCAAGAATTTTATTACAACATTTTGTTTGTGTGCTTTTTGGATTCTTCATGGCATACAAAGCTTGATATCGTATAACAGATTTCAAAGTTACATTCTCTTCTCCTCTACTGCGCGAAGCACTGACAATGCATACGTCTATTTTTTGCAGCATCAAGTTTTCAAACTATCCCAATAAATATTATAAAATAGATCACCAATTATATTATCATATTCACTATTGATACTCTTACTTGAGCTCTATTCAATTGTCTTCATTTTCAATATCTTTATGTGTCGAATTCAATATCAGTTCCACATCAAATGATTTAACTGTTCGTTGAATCCTCTCATACCATGAATCAATGAATTAATACAACAAATAAATAGCTGAGATAAGTTTGGAACAGATGGACGGATAGAATGATACACAAGAATTGATGTCCACTTATGACTACTTATAGAGTTTATTGAAAATCTAAAAACATGTAATGAAATTGCAGATATAAACATGCAGGCTCCAATTTACCATTCAAATCGCTGAATTGATTGCAGAAGCCAACATATATCGCACGCATGCAAAACATGAAATAGTAATTTAAACAATAACAAACTTAAAAGTTGAAAAGTGTAACAGAATCAAGAACTGTAAAGAACAGTGGAATTTGTAATTGTATTGATGGGAATCTGAGTGAAATTGTATTGATGATCACTGAAAAATTATACACAGGATTCAATATGGCCATATATTTATATAGGTGTACATATGGCCATCGTTACAAGAAGCAGGCTTATAGATTGTAATAAACGTTCTGGGCTAAGCCCAATGACAATGTTACCCTATTAATACAGTATAATGTAATATTTCACATGGAAGGTAGCCGCACTTATTCTCTTCAATACCCCCTCTCAAATTAGGTTTCCGTAACCTTTGGAAAACCCTAATTTGCTGTGGCGGCTCGCCAATTATCGCCCTCCTGATGCTGAAGATAGATAAATCTGAGACTAAAGTACATCAAGAGGGCCTCATCAAGTAAAATCGAACTGATGATAATGATTTGATTTGAGCTGGTTTTCTTCTCCGAAGGGTTTGCTCTCCTGATGCTGAAAATTGATGAATCTGAGACTAAAGTACATCAAGAGGGCTTAATCAAGTGAAATCGAACTGTGCGAGATCTGAGTTGAGCTGGTTTCATCTCCGAAGAGTTTGCTCTGGCGAATCCTTGTCAGGTTGTATGTTTCCTTTGATTTTAAGCTCATCTCTATGTCTTGTAAAGTTCCTTGCTGAAAATGATTTAGTAAATATATCAGCTTTTTGATGATAGCTTGGAACGTAGTTGATTTGTAGTTTTCCTTGTTGTACCAGCTCTCGAACAAAGTAGATGTCAATCTCTATGTGTTTTGTCTTAGCGTGTTGCACAGGATCTGATGATAAGTAAATAGTGCTTTGGTTATCACACCATATAATTAGCTTTTTCTCAGTAAGCAAGTTTAATTCCCTTAAAATTGATTGTAGCCATAGGATTTCACCAGTAGTGCTTGCCACACTGCGGTATTCGGCTTCAGTACTAGATCTGGATATCGTAGTTTGCTTTTTTGAACACTAGGATATGAGATTATTTCAAATGTAGATACAGTACCCTGTCACTGATTTTCTATCATCACTGTCTATAGCCCAGTCTGAGTCGCTGTAGGCAGTAATATTTAGATGGTTGCTTGCAGTTAAAGTCAGTCCAAAACTGTTTGTGCCTTTGAGATATCTAAGAATCCTTTTTACAGCCTTCCAATGCTCGTCTAGGGGTCTCTGCATAAATTGAGAAACTTTGTTAACGCTAAATGCAATATCAGGTCGTGTTATAGTGGCGTATTGTAATGCCCCTACAACACTTCTATACTGTTTTACATTATTAATTGCTTCTCCCCTGTTTTTAGAATAGTGCTGATTGGAAATCATTGGTGTTGGCTGAGGTTTGGCCTCACTCATGTTAGTTCTGAACAGCAATTCAGAAATGTATCTTCTCTGGCAGAGATGCATTTCTGTTTTTGACTGTTTAGTAACTTCAATACCCAAGAAGTGAGTGACTTCTCCTAGATCCTTAATAGAGAATTGGTTGTGCAAATATTCAGTCAAGTGTTTGATATCATCCTCACAGCTACCTGTAATAATTAAGTCATCCACGTAAATTAGTATATACACAGTAGAGATTGAGTTAACTTTAATGAATAATGATGAGTCAGATTTTGTTGGATGATATCCCATAGAATTCAGGGTAGCTTTCAGGTTTTGAAACCAAACTCTAGGGGCCTGCTTGAGTCCATATATTGCCTTTTTTAGCTTGCAAACTTGATTTGAATCTTGAGTAAATCCTTGTGGCTGCTGCATATATATGTCTTCCTGTAACTCACCATTCAGGAAAGCATTATTTACATCAAGATGCTTAATTTTCCAATTATTATTTAGAGCAATAGTAAATATGAGTCTGATAGTTGAAGGCTTCACAACAGGAGAAAAAGTATCACTAAAGTCAAAACCATATTCTTGTGTGAAGCCTTTAGCTACAATTCCTGCCTTAAATCTATTTACTGATCCATCTGGATTTTTCTTGAGCTTGTAGGTCCATTTACAGCCTACTATATTTTTATTTTGAGGAGGATGGACTAGTTCCCATGTGTTGTTTTTAATAAGAGCATTATACTCCTCTTTCATAGCATCTCTCCAATTTTTTTCTTTCACAGCTTGATTATAATCTACTGGCTCATCTTGGCTGATAGCAGCAGCATAGATTTTTGGCTTGAAAATTCCACTTTTTGCTCTAGTCACCATGTGATGGGTTGGTTGCTTGTGTGGAGAGCTTTCTGGTGAGTTTGATTCACTTGTTTCACTTTCTGTTGTATTTCCAGTTCTATTTGAAGACTCTTGATCATTATTGTTGTCCTCAGCATTAATATTTTGATTGTCCTCTGTTACAGGTTGTTGGATGGCAGGGCTGGATGTTGCAAATTGATGCTGATCTTGCCATTCTGTGGTATTTTCAATGCCAGTTTGAACACCAGCAGCCTCACTTCCACTTTGTCTTTTCCACAGGTCATGTATAATGGGCAGTTCAAGTAAAACCACCTTTGGATTGTAAACTCTCCTTGAAGTTTTTAGTTCAGAGTTCTTGTATGGAAACTTCCTTTCGTCAAATATAACATGCCTACTTATGAAGATCCTACCATTTGAGTCGATGCATTTATATCCTTTTTGATTGATGCAATACCCAATGAATGTACACGGTCTTGACTTATAATCTAATTTGTTTGAGTTATATGACCTTAGATGTGGAAAGCATAGACAACCAAAGGTTTTGAGATTGTTATAGTCTGGCTTAACATTATATAATTTTTGTAGAGGACTGATTCCCCCTAAAATCTTAGTTGGCATTCTATTTATTAAAAACACTGCTGATGTAAATGCTTCAGACCAAAACTTTAGGGGTAGTGATGCTTGTGCAAGTAATGTTAAGCCAGTTTCAACTATGTGCCTATGTTTTCTCTCGACTAAACCATTTTGTTCAGATGTGTAGGGGCATGTTATTCTATGAACTATACCTTTTTTCAGAAAGAAATTGTTAAGTGGTCTAAATTCAGTACCCCCATCTGATTGTAAGATTTTTACAGTACTGTTGAATTGGTTCTCTACCATAGTAATAAAATTTTGTACAGTACTGTAAGTATCAGATTTTGACTTCAGAGGGTATAGCCATGTGTATCTAGTACTAGCATCAACAAATGATATATAAAATCTATACCCAAAATCAGTGCTAACTGGGGATGGACCCCATAAGTCTGTGGCAATTAATTCAAATGGTTTTGTGTATTCAGTAGTAGAGTTGGCAAAAGACAATTTGTGACTTTTCCCCATTTGACAAAATGTACAAATATAGGATAAATTGACATCATTAAAGGGTATTTTATTGTCAAGAAGAATTTGTTTCACAATTTTAGCGCTTGGGTGGCCTAATTTGTAATGCCAAAGTTCAAATACAGACAGTGAACCAGTTTGACTATTTAGAACGGACATATTACATGCAGTATTGATCATTACAGTGTTATTGTAACTATTAAAATTGAACTTATATAATCCCTTCACTGCATCACCCTGCAAGAGTATATCTTTAGTCAGTATATCTCTCACTAAGCAGTAATTTGGAAAAAATTCAAAGTAAATGTTGTTGTCCTTAGCAAACTGAGACACACTTATCAAGTTCTTCTTGATTTTTGGTACCCTTAATAGATTGTGTAAGAACAATTGCCTTTTGCCATTAGTACTACCCTCACCAATATGAGAAATATCAATACACTTACCATTTCCCATGGAAATTGACTGATTACCTTTATATTCTCTATTGCCGAGGTTGAGATTTCTAGATTGTTGGTAATATGGTTGGTAGCTCCAGAATCTGGATACCAGCTATCGTCACTGATATGCTCAGCTTTGGCGCATTCAGTCTGAGCTCTTGATGATTCAGGTTGAGTGACATCACCCGGTGCTTGGGCAATATTGGCCGAGGGATTTGATCCATTTGGATTCTGATTAACACCATAGTTGACATTGAATCTGAAGTAACATCTTGAAGCTGTGTGACCAATCTTTTCACAGATTTGACACTTTGGTCTATTGCCAGTATTGGACCATCTTCCTCTGCCTCTGCCACGGGCAGGAGGACCCCCTCTTTGGAAGGTTTGATCTGCCTTGTTAGTTTGATTCTTATTTTTAATATTGCTGCTAGCATAGTTAACTGAATATTCATTTTCTTGCGTCTTTTTGCTTTCAATCCTAGATTCATGAGACAATAATATTGCATGAACATCATCAATGGAAGAAAACTGCTTTTGTGATGCTATTATAGCTTCCACTGCTTCATATTCTTCGCTAAGACCATTCAGTATACTAAGAATTTGTTCAGAATCGGAAAGTTTACACCCTGCAGCATCTAACATATCACAAATTGACTTTATCTTGGATAGGTATTCTCTCATAGTCACCCCTTCTTTCCTTATTTTCTGAAGCTGCCTTTTGTAGAACATAACTTTTGCATATGATTGTGTACTGAAAGACTTTTCCAATGTCTGCCATATTTCATTAGCAGATTTACACCCGATAACTTGTGGCAAGAGATTTTGTCCAATTGATGACAATATCCATGAACTAATAAGTCTGTCTTGTCTGTAGTAGTTGCTATACTCTTCATTGGGTACTATGTTGTTTTCTTGATTGGTAATAAACTTTGGAGGAATTGAGATTGTTCCCCTTACATATCCTTCAAGGCCGTATCCCTCTATAGCAGTCTCTATCTGTAGCTTCCATAACAGATAATTGTTTTCATCTAACTGTGCAGTAATTAATTGAGATTTGAGACTAATCACTGGTTTTGTCAGGTTATTGGGAGGAATGCCTGAATTTATTGAGCTAACAGGGGGTGCAGGTGATTCAGATGTACCGCTATTGTTAACCGTGATCAGGATTCAGGAAACAAATGCAAAGAAATCAAGAGTTGTGGATTGAAGTTTGATGGAGGTTGACAAGAATTTGGAAATGATGAGGAACAGATCTGATCCGAGTTCTTTTGGTATGGCACAGTTGAGTCTAGTAATTTCTTGATAACTTTGATTAGAATTCTTGAATTTTTTTTCTTTGCAACAACCAGTAGCTGTTGAGTTGCAACCACAAGTTTGTACAGAGGCACGGCACAGTTCTGATGCAGCCGTGTACAGCTTGTTATGGCATGGCACAAATAGCTATTTGGTTGATCTTCTTCGATGATGATATTACTCTGAGAAGAAGATACCCAACACAACAAATGAGACGCAGCAATGGAGAAATGATGCCGTTAGGCTGAATTGCACTCTGATACCAAATCAAGAACTGTAAAGAACAGTGGAATTTGTAATTGTATTGATGGGAATCTGAGTGAAATTGTATTGATGATCACTGAAAAATTATACACAGGATTCAGTATGGTCATATATTTATATAGGTGTACATATGGCCATCGTTACAGGAAGTAGGCTTGTAGATTGTAATAAACGTTCTGGGCTAAGCCCAATGACAATGTTACCCTATTATTACAGTATAATGTAATATTTCACATAGAAGGTAGCCCCACTTATTCTCTTCAATAAACAGCCAATCATTTTTGGCGTGAAGTGAACAATAGCTTCCACGCAAAAATTTTTTTTTCCCCTTCCTTCAGCACATCAACGGAATTTTGCTTGCAATCTGTTATTCAATACAAACTGCGAACGGATGTCAGTTATCAATGGTTTAAAAATTGGTTGAAGTGAGAACTAGAGTTACCATCCTCCCACGAATGAGTCCCACCATTCTTCTTCTCCCCTTATTGTTTTAAGTCTAGGGGTTGTTTCAACTTGAAACGGAAGTGACTTTAATAAAGGAAAGCCTACAACACACAATTGTTTGAGTTGTGGAAAAACTATGGTACGGGTGGATATTTTTTCCAAACTACATATATCATCCAAACAGAATTCCTTTAGCGAAGGAAACATGAGAAGCACATTTCTGTTATCATAGCATCAATATTATCATTGCTTCTTAAACTTTCTCATCAAATAACTTACCACATATGCACTAAAATAGAATTTGAAGTATCTTTCATGCACAGTTCACACACCTGCTACCGATAAAATGGAAGTAAGCCAAGGAACTTCTATATATTGTTGGAATATTTCGACAATTGGGTCACATATGTAAAATAAAATGTGTTGTGCTATTTTGGTGTAAAGCCTAATTAAAGTGATCTAATTTTGGATTAGAATCAATAGGCTTAAAGTTTAAGTTATCATGGGCCTAATGTGTAGATACCGGGGCATTTTATAATTTGTTGAAGGGCCGAATTACAAAATGCCAACTCTATAAATAAAGGGTTATGGTCCCCGAATTACACAAGCCTTAGCAACTCTCTAACCTCTTCTACGGAGAGCTGATTTCAGATCCAGGGTTTGTGTCAATTTGGAAGACCAAACCTAATTCATCTTCTCGTTTAACAACCGACTACGGATTCAGGTATTGCACTGATTAAATACAGATTCAGGTACGCTTCCGCTAATCAAATTATCTATTTTCTGATTTGTTCTCAATTAAATCAATATGGTTACATATTTGGATCTAGGGTTTCATGATTGGATATTGTTAAAGTATACTGAAATCCTAACAAGTGGTATCGGAGCCAACCATTTTTGATTCTATTGGGAAAATTTTGTTTTTTTTTCTTTTATACATGTTGTTTTGGCATTTCAGAACAAAGGTTGAATTGTGTTTTCAATTCATACGGTTTATATGTTATGTTTTCATTTCACAACAGGTTGACTTTATTTACTGCGGCTAATAATATTAAAAAAAAAAGTTTTTTTTTTAGTTTAAGTTTTAGATCTATATTGATTCAGATCTATTATATCCTTCACGTTCTTTCATTGGTTCTATGGATCCAACATGAATAATGTTAATATAATATAGTTTGTCAATATGTTAATTCAACGGGTTCTGTTTTTTTTTTGTTTAAAAATATATCAAAAACATATGTTTATTACGTCTAGTTATAAGTTGCATTCTGCAGCCGCCGGTCTATTGTTATATACTTCTGGTGTCATATATTGTACTATATTATTTGTTTTGACCAAGTCTTGAACCCGTTTTATGCATAAAGTTTCGAAAGCTCTACTGATCGAATCTCATGCTATCCTTACGGGCTTTAAAAAAAAAAAAAAATTTCATATACCATGTGTACTGGTTTGAACAATTATTGCTTATTGTATGGATGTAGGACATGCCACATTAACTTATTTGTCATATGCAAATAATGTTTCATGACATGTGTATGATGTTTCGGTAACATGTCATGATGCTTTTATTTTATGCATTTTGGGTTTGGTATATAATATTTTGCATTTGTGTTGCTTAATCTAATTAGCTATCATGTTTGAATCTTTGACCATTTCACCTACGTTTTAGGATGATGATTAGTAGGTTACATTATTATGGTCAAACTACGGTAACTTCTGCGGTTTAAAAAAAAAAGTTTTTTTTTTTGTTTGGTTTGGTTGACAGTATAAAAAAGCACATGTTATATTATGCTTTGGATATACATCGTGGTTACTTCAGTCATTTAGGTTATTCAGTATGATATTTATTATGTCATTTACACATAATTTTATGTGGTGATTGATCATGACATTTATCTATGATATCGTGATTTATTTATGATGTCTTATATCATATTTATTAAGGAAATGTCATGAATGTAACTACATACCTAAAGCAACAGATTATGACAACTATGACTAAAACTCGTTATGCTATTATTATAATTTTGAGTTTTTCAGATGTCATATAGACCTAAAGCATTGAGAGTGTTTTATAACACTCAAAATTTATTAATACATATATTAAAGATAAATTCAAATATAATTTTGGCGTCTCTTTACAGTTGTAAATATTTTACATTAGTAGTGAATTAACTTTAAAATAATATGTCACCAAAGTGACCTCTATATTTTGGTGGTTCATGAAAATGTTCAATATTTGTGTGTAGTTATTCATGCGAATATTAGTCGGCCCAAAGGAAGGCTAATGTTTGGCCGAATCACTTACACATGTGTGATGATAAATATGTGACAATTATAAGGTTTTTCGAGTGAATAATTAATCGGCCCAAAGGAAGGTTGTTATTTGACTTGAATTTATTGTCAGTATTTGATCATTACAACAACAAGAGTACCACTTACAGTTAATATTACTGTCCAAAGACTTGATATTAATGTGTACTAGGTATCTTGAGAAGAGACTTACCAATTATTTGAATTTACTATGGTTGATATATGGCTATGAGCATATACGGTCAATCTTCATTTTATTTTTTGTTCATTTTCAGCTAATTTAACTGAATTATCTATCAATTTAAAGAATATTTCCATCTTGTTTTGGGATAAATATAAGGATTTGTATGAGAGCATGTTATTTGTTCTTGACTTTATAGATTTAACTCTTGTAACTAAGAGGGTTACAGCCAACCCTACTACGGTTAAATATTCTTATAATGTTATGAAGAATATTGAAAGGTGATAGAATTCAAAGGCAAGAGTTAAATGATCATTAAGTAAATACTTCAGAAGTTTTCAAGGATGTGCTATAGGTAACGATAACTAATTTTATATAAGTCATCTACTGATAATTGAAACGGTTTCTGTGAAGACAGTAAGGGAAATCAAGCACTCTTTGTGGTGCTTGATTACATAAAGTCAAAGTAAAAGAAATATAAATGAGTACTATACGGAAAAAGATATTGCTTCAAAAGTTAAAGACGCTCAAGTTATCGTTATTTTTGGTGCTATCTTCAGTATATTCATTTAAAGATTAAAATTATTTTTAGAATAATATGTTATCTTATTGGGCTAATTTAGCGCTTTGGTAACTAAAATAGAGATTGAAGTTTTTATGATTGACAAGTACTCATTTGATATACATTGTAAATAAATGTATGAATAAGGATTAAGAAGTCACTAAGGATCTCAAAGAAAAGAAATAACATAAGGATATATTTATAGTTATTTCTTTGTTGGGATATACAGACATATAAAATTATTATTGAGATTTAAGTCAAACTGCTTGAATTTATTCGATACTTTTTTTTATGTTGTCATTTAGACAGATTTCGGTTTTATATTTCTAATATGAACATATTCATCAAGTAATAATAGTGTTGATTTATGAATAAATTCAAATTTTTATTGAAGCTCTTAATGTCTGATATATAAGTTATGGCTACTTATGCTAAATAACTTATGTAATGATATCTCAAATCTTGTTTTGGTGATTAATATAATTATTTGTTTCAGTTTACTAAGGAGTTATAGATTGAGATATCATAAAGATAGAAAATACTTTATTGATATTCTAAGCGATTTAAAGTTTATAATTTTTAATGAACCCACACTAAGGAAAAGTTTTAAAGCGGGAAATGCAATAGTTTTTGAGGATGTTGAGTTTAGGGGGAGAAATAAAGTAATACCATTGTCTTTAAAGAGAATCATTATCTTTGATTCAACTGCGGTTGCTTCTTCGCTTAAAGTTTAAGATTTGTTTTCTTTTATTAAGAAGAAGTAAATTAAGAACCATAATAAGACGATGTTGAAGATAATTTTTCTTTAAGCTAAGGATACTGCTTCAAGAAAACAAACTCAACAACCTCAAAGATACAAGATCACTAAGGAAATCCACCTAAATGGGAAGAAATGCTATTTTAGATTATTGTGTAGTATTTCTTCATAAAGATAAATAATGGATTGATAAAGATGATGCTACGGACTTACATCAATCCATGTAAGGTACCAATTTAAAATGTGGATTTAAGAAATGAACATATAGTATAAATCTATATGGATAATAAAGTTTGAAATTTCCCTCTAACTTAAGTGATAAGATCATTGGTTATGAATAACTATTCAAAACCAAAAGGGATCAAGTGGGTAATATTGAATTTTATAAGGCACTTTATCGAATAAAAGGAAATTTTCTTTTAAGAATGTTTCATTTTGGACTTAGTAAACGATTCTGAATCGATCACTTTGGAGCTTACTACAGTTTGTACTTTTGAGCATTATCTGATGGAGATTAAAGTTATATTTCTCAATGGAGACATTGGTGAAACTACTTAAGAAACTCATTTATGGATTAGTCTTTTGTATTTGGGATTCAAATACACCATTATTATTCATGGAGTGATATTTGGATTATTACAAAAGAATTAGGAAATGCTTAAAAGATTTGGTATGTAAACTGCGATTCAGTTGTTTTTCTTTTACCAAACAGATAAATGCTACCATCCTTGAAATTAAAGAAATGCAAAAGATTTCTCATGCATTTGCAGTGTGAATTCTAATGCATACTAATGTATATACACATATGGATATGCGTGTATTATTTGGCAGATACTTTACTGATATTAAAAGTGGATCACTGATTTAGTAGCCAAAATGGTTATGAGATATCTTTAAGGAATAAAATAAAAGATCATATGCTCATAGATAAAAGATCGGATCGGTTGGAGATCATAAAGAATTACGATCCAGATATTTTGGATGTCATTACTGTAAAAGATCCACTTCTAGCAATGATAATATATTTTATGGGTGAAACTATATAAGGGAAAAGTGTCATTTAAGCACTTATAGTTTTCGCCATTTTGAAAATATCGTCTTTGGTTAATTATAAGACATCCAAATATGGAAAATAATAATGAAATTTTGTCACAATACTCCAGTTATAGATAAAGAATTGAAAGACCAAGTAATATTGTGACAGTAAAGAATATATTATTTTCCAATAAGGGAAGAGTGCAAAATGTATTGTAATTCATAGAGCGCACTTAGACAAACTCCATTATGGCGGATCCGCTTACCAAAAGGTTATCACCTAAGGTCTTTCTTGAGCATGTAGCTCAGTTGGTGTAACTTTTATGTAAGGATATTTTGGTTCAGGGGGAGTTTGTATTTGGTATTGTCATATGACTCATTGCTCTATACTTCAGGTACAGATATATGCATATCAAGTTCTTTTTTTTCTGATCAGAAATAAAGTAATGAATTTTTCTTTGCACTCAGGTTGTTTAAATATTAAACATTTGATCTCACTAAAGAAGGACCAGTTGGAAATAGACATGTATAGATCACATTTCATGTAATTTCCATGCTACGCATCCATGATTGATCTATGTCGTTTGATTGTATTGATATATGTGACCATTGATGGGTATAGATACGATAAATGTAACGAATGCCGCTTTGATCCTTTGTCAACCCAATTAATGGACGAGATTGTTTCAGATACACCATATGTTATAAATAGCAAATTTTGGAGCTCATAAAGTCAAACACATTTTAAGGTTATTTCATATGTGACCCAGGGGGAGATTGTTGGAATATTTCGACAATTGGGTCACATATGTAAAATAAAATGTGTTGTGCTATTTTGGTGTAAAGCCTAATTAAAGTGATCTAATTTTGGATTAGAATCAATAGGCTTAAAGTTTAAGTTATCATGGGCCTAATGTGTAGATACCGGGGCATTTTATAATTTGTTGAAGGGCCGAATTACAAAATGCCAACTCTATAAATAAAGGGTTATGGTCCCCGAATTACACAAGCCTTAGCAACTCTCTAACCTCTTCTACGGAGAGCTGATTTCAGATCCAGGGTTTGTGTCAATTTGGAAGACCAAACCTAATTCATCTTCTCGTTTAACAACCGACTACGGATTCAGGTATTGCACTGATTAAATACAGATTCAGGTACGCTTCCGCTAATCAAGTTATCTATTTTCTGATTTGTTCTCAATTAAATCAATATGGTTACATATTTGGATCTAGGGTTTCATGATTGGATATTGTTAAAGTATACTGAAATCCTAACATATATAACTCTGACTTTTTTTTAAAGGTGTTCAAAAGTAAAATTAGGGGTGAGCATTATTTGGTTAAACCAAATAAACCGACCGAACTAATTTATTTTGGTTGGTTTGGTTTGGTTTTGAAACTAGATCGGTTTGGAAAATTATTTAATTTGGTTATCGGTTTAACCAAATTAACCGAACTTTTATTATATTTTTAAAACTATCAATATTTTAATAAATATTTTAGGTTAGATTAGTTATCCAAGTAAATTTTGATCATCATATATGTGTCAAAATTACTTCTAAAAAGCATAAGAATCATAAACAATAATACTCTAATCATATATTTATATCATATTTCAAATTATAGTTAATACTACAAACTTAACATCTAAAATATTTTTAGTTTGGTTATATCGGATAACCAACCGAACCAACCAAACTTAATTTGGTTGGTTTGGTTTGGTTTTCATTTTTTATCGGTTTTAGTTTGGTTTGACAATTTCCATCATCGGATAAACCGAACCAACCAAACGCTCACCCCTAAGTAAAATAAAACAAATGACACATGTTGATTGTAAACATGATCGTAAATATCTTAGAAAGGACTTTGACCTTTTTAAGCCCAAGCCTTAAGCGACTGGAGAGCGCATTCTAGAGCCACGTGAGACGCCATAGGCGAATAAGATAATAATACTGAAAATTGATGTTAGTTATATTGACATGAGATTCTCATGCATTGATAAATAAAAATATAAATGGATACGGGATACCCCTACACATATCTTCTCTGCAGAGAGCATCTGTGAAAGTATTGCAAAGTAGCTGCAAGTTTACTTGGTAACAACTGAACAGAATAAATACAAAAGAAGTAGTAAATGAATTGGTATATTATACACTAGTATGATACCCGGCAGATGGTGTCAAACCAAACATTTTCCCACAAACTGATCTTTAAGGTCCCCCGTTCAAAGTAAGGAACACCAACAAAATTAAAAGCCCAACCCAATAACAAAATTAAATGACTTAAGCGCATGACTCTCAGCTATGAGCACAAAATTAAATGAAAAATGATAATTTACACAATAACAAACTTAAGAATTGAAAAGTGTGTAACAGCCAATCAACATGGCCATGAACAATTGCCTTCCTCACAATTCTTTTTTGTTTTTTTGTTCCCTTCATCAGATCAACTGAATTTTGCTTGCAAACCATAATTCAATACAGATCGCAACATCTACAATGCTCATTATCCTATTAATTATTTCAATCTGCTCCATACACTGTTTACACAACGGCCGGATATTTCAGACATCAACAAAGTGATTTGAAAATTGGTTTGAAGTGAGACCTGGAGTTATCATCCTCCCACTCAACCTCCTCCCACCATTCTTCATATCCCCATATTCTTCTAAGTTTAGGGGTTGTTTCAACTTCAAACGGGAATGACTTTAATAAAGGACAGCGTCCAACATACAATTTTTTGAGTTGTGGAAAAGCCATGGTACGGGTGGATATTTTTTTCCAATTTATCCCTATAAATCAAACTGAATTCCACTAGTGAAGGAAAAGTCAAAACTCGTGCGTCCACATCATTATTAATTGCAACTTTCATGTTCTCACTGCAAGATATGGACAAACGTTTGAGAGATGGAAGATAGGTAATCCATGTTATATCCTCTAGACATGGACACGTAGAAATAGTAATATCTCGTAGCTCAGCAAATAATATTTCTGGTGCTATAATTTTCCAAGTTATACTTTTTAATCCGGAGGAGATCACACAATACAAGATTCTCGAAATTTAATGAAGCAAAATCCTGATTAGTATCTTTTTTATCAATAACTATTTCCATTAAGCCACTACCACATTTTGCCACATGCAATGTCAATAGGCGACGAGGGTTGCTTATCACTGCAAAAAGATGGAAGGTTGCACTAACCAAACCTTCTATTGCAAGTTCATCCAAAGGTAATTCAGACAATAACATAAGCTTACTCAATTCCTCTTCACTTCGAACACTTGTTCCAAAGCTTAACAGATTTTCCTCTATGCTCTTCAATTCTGCAACGTCAACTGATAGAAGCTCCGTGGTATTAATTGCACTGAACATGTCCAATACCAGCAGCTCTGCTAGCTCAGAAAACACTCCTCCTGGTATATTTGTTATGTTTTTATTTCTTAACATCAAATACCTTAGCATTTTCAGATTTCCTAGCTTCATAGGAAGATTTGTGATTCCATTCCATGACAAGTTCAGATATCGAAGATTTGCTAAGTCACATATCGATTCAGGAAAGGTATTCACGTTATTGCCAAACAAATTTAAGTGGGTTAAAGAGTGAAAGTTACTGAAACAAGATTTACCAGTAAGCTGGTTATTGTTAAGTACTAACGTTAAGAGAGAGGGGCAAATTGGAATACCAGAGGGCAGCTCTTTCATCCTATTACCCATAAGTGAAATGCATTCAGCCTCTCTCCATTTCGCTTTCATGTTTGTCGCCTTTTGCATTTGAATTCTAGCTTTTACCATCCACTTGTTTTTATTTCTCCCACAGTCGGAAACTAACCATAACGCCAAGTCCCTTAAAACATCATGCATTTTTACCTAATCATCCGGATACATGTCCTCATCAAACTCAAAATGCCCCAATAAACATGCGGCTTGAAGTCTTCTGATCAAAGAGTGACCAAACTGATAAGTATCATGTTTACTTTCAAAATTATCAATCAAATCAACGCCGATCCAAAACTCTATTACCTCCCTTTTATTAATGATTTGATCTTCAGGCCACAATGAAATGGTAAGAAAACACCTTTTTAACTGCTCAATAGCTAAATTATCATAACTAACTTTCAAAACGTGCAACAGTTGTTCTTCTACACCTAAATCATTATGACCATCTGAGTCTTTCAATAAATTAAGAGTGCATTTCCAGTCTTCCACATTTAACTTTGTGGACATGGCTCGACCAATTGTTATTATAGGAAGCGACAAGCATTGACATTCTTTAACAATATCCCAGCAAGTTTTAAAATACCAGGATGAGACTGCATGACTTTCTCGCCAACCTTTTGTGTAAAAAGAACCAACGATTGTATCGAATTAAAACATTTTACCTCAATTAACTTTTTAGCTTCCATGTAACCACAAACTATTATGGATCTAGTGGTAAATACCACTTTTCGTTTTTTACCACAATGATTAGCAACATTGGGATTTGGAACTCCAACCTTATGTAAATCCACTTTTTTCCATAAATCATCTATGAACAACAAGAAGTTCTTATTTTCTAAAAATTTGTAAATTATATTAGCCTGTGACTGAACGTCATTATCCATCTTTAGTCCAAGCTTCTTAACTATTTCACCTTGAATCCTGAAAATATCATTTTGTTCGCTGAATGCCACTGTCCAAACAACAGTGTCAAACATGGAAGAAGTTCCAACGAAATGATTGTGAATCTTTGAAAGCAATGTTGTTTTTCCAACGCCTCCAAGTCTCCAAATACCGATAATATTAACATTTGAGTTGTCATCTTCAATGCACTTGCATGGCTCTGCAAAATACAGCTCTTGTGAATCCGCTACTACATATGGCATGGGTACCGCAGTGTTAGAAACATCACAATCCACCAGCTCTGCATTTTGAAATAAAGATGCTTGTACCAGCAATTCATCCACCTCTTTAATCAAGTCATCACAGCTATGACCGAGCTTATGCTTCGCGCAAATCGAACAAATGCAAGATCTTGTCTCCTCGGTTATGTTTATTGCGGCATCCACTCTGCCCAACACATCAGCAACTTGACTTCACCAAAAAATAACTTTATCGGTAGGCTTTTTTGATCTTCTTTCACCTTCGCTGATTATTCTATTGACGTCGTTTTTTCTAGCATTTAATACATTTTCTTTCTTTTGCAGAGTTCTCACGTAAGTAGAAGTAGAAACTATATATTTTACATGGCGTTCAGCCTTGTCCAATAACCTATTGAAAACAGGTGCAATATACGTGTCGGGATTCATGGCTTGATTAATTTTGATGATGGGAAAAAGAAGAGGAACTGAAGCAATGGAAGTTTTCTCTATCAAATGTATGGTATATTATTCGGGTTCTGATATGATTCCCGGTACAGAAAAAGCACAAAAATGCTACAATGTGATGGGCCTGTTTACCAAAAGTTATCACATGGGGCTGTTTACTGGTTGTGTTTAATATGTCAATTCCGGCATTAATGGAACCTACACGTGATAAAATAAAATAGGATAATAATACACTTGTAATTCTAATTGGGGCAATGCGCAATGAAAGAAACATTCTCATGTTCACACTATAACTTTACCCAGGGCCGGTGTTACAATATGGGTTGCCCTAGGCAACATGCAAAGTTAGTAAGCTAGCATACTGGCAAATGTTGCCCTGCTGGGACTAAAAAGCCTGCAAAAACCTCAGCTGGGGATAAAAAGCTTTTGAAAATTTGATACTACCCAGGCTTGAACCCATCACCTTGCAGTTAGGATTCCAGCACACATCCAATCCACCCACTACTGTCTTGTTAAATTATTACCAAGTGTTACTTATAGAAGAAAGTTCTTCATCACTGACAACCATCAATGGCTGTTGCCCCGGCCGGGGGGTTGCCCTAGGCGGCCGCCTGCTCCGCCTACCCCCCAGCCGACCCTGACTTTACCACTCTAAACTAAAATGTTAGCTGTAACAGAGAGAGCCAGCAAGCATCCAAAGGAATCTTTAAAAAACTACACACATAGCAGTCAAAGATGACTGTTCGGTTTGACCAAAGACCAGCGACAGGAATTTGGAATGTCGTGACCGGGACAATTTCTTCCGCTTGTTTCAGTTAAACTAACATAAATTTGCATGCTCGTTAATATAAGTGCCAATAGTTGCTTGATTTTGACATCACCATATTAAAATTAACCAATATTTACATATTGGTTAATATGCATGTGTATCAATACTATCAGTAAATATGCATCTATCAAGTACATATGTGTGAGTGTGACACCCTGCACCATTCCACATATCCAAAATCCAGCCATATCAAAAGATGCAAATCAGCCATATCAAAAGGTGGTTTGTTTCTTCATCTTCATTCACCACGATGCGGGGTTTGGCCCAAGGTACACAGGATATCCAAAAATGGATCCTTAATTGTCGGGGTCATTCGCCCAATAAGCATCGCTTGACCCAAGGTACACACGATACCCAAAAATGGATCCTCAATCGTCGGGGTGAATACCAACATCGCTATAAGCTTCAATAATTTTATTTTTATTTTTATTTGATTTGTGTGATAATCCATAATTTTGTGTTCCCTTTAAGTTGCGTAGTATACGCCTGACTGCTTCCTAGTGCTCATGAGTGGTGTTTGCATATGTTGACATACCTTGCTAACACTATAACATATCTCTGGCCTTGTGATTGTGACATATTGCATTGCACCCACTGTGCTTCGATATTGTTTGACATTATCAATAGCTTCACCCTTGTTTTTTGACAGGTTGCTTACCGTGGGGGTTAGCAATGATTTTGATAGGAATTGTCGTAGTTAGAATTCAGTAGGTGGATATCCAGTGCTAAAGGCTTCCGTACTCAAGTGTGATGACTTCCCAGGTCAGTCTCCCGTTCTGGTACAATTCTCACGGCTTTTTGGGCTCTGGGGGTGGTCAGTTAGTGCGCCCAGCCTTTCCCTCACATTATGTGAGGGACCGGGACTCGAACCTGAGCGCTCCAGATTACCAGCCGGGTACCGTACAGTTGCGCCAGGCACCACATTCATAGTTAGAATTTAGTAAATTGTAAAAATATATAATTTAATACATATGTAATAAAATGATAAAATATAAACAAATATTTAAAGAAATTATATATTATTTAAATTTAATATAAACAAATATTTAAACCATTAGATATTATTTGGCTCCGCCCGACAAGTGTTGTATATGATCGTTATATAGATATTCTTTTTTCTACAAAACGAACATCTCTATTCATCTGATACACCATTTGTCGGATTTGTCCCTATATTAGCCAAGTTACAACACTATAAAGTTAATATATTTCGTAATTTATATCACTTCAAACGGTTCACAAAATTTCGACGGCATTTCCTTTAATTTCCTTGTGTACACGCATTTGTGTACGATACAAGGAACACGGGGGAAATGTTGCCGAAATTTTGTGAAATCGTTTAAAATGATATGATTTACCGAATGTAATTATTACTGTGTTTCTAATGGGAAGTAGGATGACTGACCATCAAAGCGGACGCGTAAGTGTCAATGAACCAATAGTTGTTTATTTAAAATAAAGTTTGTAAAAAAAAATATAAAATTTGGCACATGTTTACTAAATCAGTAAATAAAATTTAAACAAAATATAAAATTTACGATTAATTTTTTTTACTTCATCAAAAGTTTTAAAGTAGGAAAAATGGTCAATTACTTTATTGATCCAAACTAAATGTATCAAAGACGAGAAATTAGTGGTGCAATAAGTGAACATTTTCAAAACGGACAAGTGTTCGTTGAATCTGGTTTAAGTCATATTGGAAACGATAAAGAAATTCATTGTCCATGTAGTTGGTGCAAATTGTTGAACTATTTAATACCGAATATGGTTAAGATTCATTTGCGCCAATACCGTTTCGTGTCCAATTATTTGTAGTGGAATCGTCATGGAGAAATTGTAGTCTCTAATAATCAAGAACAGTCAATGTAAAACGACGTCAATAGAATAATGATAACATGGAAGCTAGAAAAGTTTCAGAAGTATTCTCAGCCATCAAACGAATGTTCTCCTTCACCAATTCGGCGTTATCCTTCTTGAGATTTGCATTCTTAGTAGATACCGAAACCACGATATCCTTAAAAGTTTTAGAAGCATGCTTCGCTTCCCTCTCTATCCGCTCACACTTCTCCTCCAGCTACCCTGTTTCAAAAACGAATGGTTAATGTTTAAAGTAGGTTACAACAAGCAGAGAAGAAAGCACGACACAAGAATCGGACTTACCTATCTCTACCCAGCATCTATAGTCAGCTCCCGACTCTGGATTTCCACATTTTTTGTCTGATCAAGTCCGATAGATTAGCGGAATACCTCTTTAAACTAGGCAGCTCTCACTTTCATCCACACCTTCTCCGTGTCCTCACGAGGAAATGGGTTGTTGTTAGGAATAAACATTATCTCGTCGAAGTAATGCCGAGGGAAGTTCTTATTCAGCAGGGCTTTCCATTCCTCGATGGCAAGTTCTAGGGTCTCAGCTAATGCCAGATCCCGCCTTTTCTTCTTCTCCACTTCTTTCGTCCTCTTCCGGCTAGGATTCAGCTCCCTCCCGCTGGGGATATTGTAACACCCCACTTCCGTTAAGGTCACTCACAAAGGGAATGCCTTAACTTTAGTGGAACATTACAAGTAAACAGAACAGAAATTTACAAGACAGATATGTAAAGTAGTACTTGAAAATTTATAACTTTATTACAGCAGAAACAGAAATAAGTTTGGTTACATCACAATATCAAAACCTAAGCACACAAATATCAGTCTTATACAAAATTCTTCAGAATGCATAAATTTAAAGCCATAATCCCCAACAGAGAATGCCATAAATGCGTAGAATCAAAGCCAAGCAATATTTCAAGCACTGCTAGTACTTCAAGAAGATGGAATCTGAATCAAGCTCCTATGTTTCCATCCTGAGAACCTTGGGGGGGGAACGGAAGAAAAGAGGCAAAACAAACTAGGTCAGACATAAGTCTGGTGAGTCCAGTGACTTTCAACATATAAACAGATAACAGTATCATGACATGTAAATAAAACTGGATGAGAGATAACCATAACAGGAGTAGCAGGTTAATAGAAGAGACAGAATGATATAGGCTAAACTAAGCTTCTTACTTGGTTTTCACTTCTCTGTACTAATACTAGTATAACAGAATTAGGTGTTGTCCTAATATCTAAACAGAAAATAGAACGATCTCTTCAGAAACACGATGCTAGTAATGGGCCTTTACCACTCGAACGGAGACAAACGGTTTCAGAAACAGAATGCTATTAATGGGCCTTTACCACCCGAAAAACAGAAGCAGAAACGGAATCAGAGACGGAAACAGAATATTCCCTATGGAAATAGAATGTTATAATTAGGTGTACACTAGTAATGGGCCTTTACCACCCCAACAGACGGTACCACACAGAAACAGACAGGTGTTATAACCCAACAGAAACAGACGGTACCCCAACACAAACAAACAGAACTAAGTGTACCCTAAATTCTACCCTAAGCGATCAGCTCCCTAATACATAAATACCCTGTGCCGGCCTCACAGAAGGGTGTATCACTCCCTAAATTGGCAGCCTATAGACACAGTCCTATTTACAGATGTCACGGTGTCTTACATCCTCAGAGCAGACAGGATCCATGCACGCACATGATCCGGTTGGAACGCACCATCAACACCCCTCGCCATTATCAAAATGAACCTCTTACAATTAGTTCAGTAAGTGTGCCCGGACCCCTCTTAGTGTTGGGTCATAGTTTTGATACCAGAAAGGGTTACTGACTAATATGGGTCCCAAACAACAGATGACACAAGTAATTACCCCTCCTAACCTTGTGTCCCCAGACTAACAGATTTCAGATTAACTTGCTTATATATTTTAGATGTACAAAGTTCAGATTAACTAGTTCTCAAATCAGACATACAGGTTAACAAGTTTTCAGACTAACAAATCAGATATATAGATTAACAGACTTACAGCTTGTTTCACCTAACCTTGTATTGGGCCTACAGATTTACGAAACGAGTTTATTAGATTCATCAGTCCAGTTGTTTTAACCCTATCCACCTAACACATTTTAGGTATCACATTTATCTTAGATTTGCATTAATTAAATATTTATGCACATACCTCTCACATTAGGTTGGTAGCTTGTGGCCGCTGGATGTGCCGGGCGGTTCCGGGCAGACTTCTGCCACAAGCCAGACATAACCTCCTGTCTAAGCATCTTTATGCCTATGACCTCTCACATTAGAATGACAGTTTGCGGTTGCTGGTTAAGAAGATTGGGTTCGGGCAGACTTCTACCGCAAACAGAGTCTAACCTCGTGTCTCAGCATTCTTATTTTAGCCAAAGTATTCATTCACAGATTATGCCAATATCAGACTAATTATGCCAATTCAACAAATTAACTTCTTTACATGTTACAGCAGATTATCCAAAGTTCTATTAACATGTTTTGCCTAATTTTAGATCGAGCCTACAAATTTTCATACCCAAACTATCGTATTCAGTTTCAACAGATTTTGCAGACTAGGAAATTTAATAGATTTAATCATCCCTTAAAATTCCATTGGCATACCTCGCTTAATCATAAAATTAAGCCTAATTTTACATGCTCAAATTATGGTCATAATTCACAATATAACATATGCCCCAAATTTCTAGTTAAATTTACATAGTATAGAATATTCTCCAAAAATCCCAAATCATGATATACAATATGAATTGTGCCAAATTATAGCCTTTGCTTTCAACGTATGTCAAATATCCAAAATCCCCATTTATGCGTATTCACAATTAATAGTTATCTTATTTTAATATAAATCTTTTACGCCTAAATCATATATCCTTATTCTTCCAAGTTATAGATCGTCATATAAAATATGCCCCCAAATCTAGATCTTAAATTATAACACGTATTATGTCCTCAAAATCAGATCTTGAATTATAACATGCATTATGTTCCTAAATTACAAGTCATATGTTGTCATACAATAATTCTCCTTCTTCCAAATCATAAACCATCATATATAGTATGCCTAGATCTAGATCTTAAATTACAACATATGCCCTTTTCTTAAATCAGTCACAATTCAGTCATGTCCAATTATGCGTCATTCATTATTTTCCCCAAATTTAGCGTTCGTGCATCAATAACTTATGAGATTTGGCTCAGGCTCGTGGTAGCCTGGCTATAGAACAGAAGGAAGGAAGGGATACATAATAGTTACAATAATAAGATAGATCTTTACAGAAAAATAGATCTGATAAACAAGAATTTGCATAATCTCCAATTCAGATTTATAACCATGTCAAGATCATAATTAAATTTCATATCTGAAAATAACTGTACTCACCTTGGTTGGATTCTAAAAGAAAAAGGGTTGTAGTTGTTCTCTTTTAATCCTATTCAGATTGGAAGAAGAAAGAGCACTTGTTATAGCTTAGGTTTCAGTAGAGTAACGATGTCATTGATTTATATTAATATGAATTAGGACAGAGTATAGGCGTAATGAAATTGTGTGGAGAGAAAGTGAGGTTTGGGGGGGGTTTAAATAGCTTTGGAGCAACGAATCTGGTCAGAACGAGCATCTAAATGCAGAAAAACGAATCTGTCCTCGGATCTGGAAAAGGAAGGGAGGTCAACCCCATGGTCGACTTGTTCTACCCAGATCAACCCCCTGGTCGACCTGGGTCCTGGGCAGGAATTTTCCCGCCCAGCCCAGATGTTTGATTTGAATTTTGAAACTTTGAATTTGAATTCGTGCTGGTTTTTATTTTAAATTCCTGAAACTTCTAAGTGTCATAACTTCTTCATACGGAGTCCGATTTACGCAAACTCGGACTCTATCTCAAGCAGAATTCCGAGATGAACGCAATGGCGTAACCCGTTTTCCGTAATTCTTCCCTTAAAAATTAAGTATACTTTGTTTTGTTACTTTATGTTCACAGAAAATACGGGGTGCTACATTCTCCCCTCCTTAAAGGATTTCGTCCCTGAAATCTTCAAGTTAACAAGAATGTGTCCTACCATCCATTCACCCATCTACTCAACCATCATCCACAAGCATCCATTGTCCTTAGAAAACTTCTAATGTTGTATGAATATATGCAAAAGTGTGTGTATATGTCTCTTATCTAATGCAAATATCAGGCGGTCTACTTATTCAGTTGACCTCCTTAATGCGAATTATGCTAGTGCCATGAGTCCAGTTATGTATGAAAGAAATCCTATTTGATACACATCATCTCCATATGAGTGCACAATCATTCATCCAAATGCAACATCCATGTGATGAGTCAATCATTTTGCATCCACAAAAATCGAAAAATGCACACACATCCGTATGCAGTATGAGAGTGTTTTCGAGCCCATCTAGTGCCTAGTGTGTATATATGCATCCACGAGCAACCACTTGCATCCACTTGCAACCATCAAACATAACATTACTCAAACACATGTTTACACCCATTAGTTTCTACCTAAAGGTCGAAAAATCGATCGATAGGATACAGTCGAGTGATAGAAGCAAGTACAAAAGTTCTGTTCCCATTAGACATCGGTTAAGAGAATAAATCCCTAAGTATCAACCCCGAAGACCGAAATCAACATCAGATTGACACTCAGAGAATTACTCCTATTAAACAATGTCAAAACTGGAAATCTACTTCATGCTTCGAGTAAAAACCCCTATCCTTTTTAGAAATATTCAGATACTTACAGGCTACTGGTACAGATCAGATTATCAAATGATTCTTAGGAAACTAAGCATGATAAAACCCCACCATATCCCACAAAACCAGAATGTATGCGTCATGGTCAACTTAATGCCTAACACAGATACCCTCAAACCCCAACTTATCACAAACAGATGAGTCGTAACCCTTATGGGGTTTGAGACCATAGAGGGATCAGAAACAAGACTAGTATTAAAGTGCAGAGTCTCAATTACAGAATCAAAATGCCAGAATCAAAAAGAGTTTTATCTCAATAATCAGATAAGGAAATAAAACCTCCTACAGAAATTTTCCTATCTCTACCCTATCTACCAGTCAAGTGAGCATTCGCCTGCCCTCCAGAAGTAGGTTCTGCCCTCTGCCGTTGCCCATGTTTCTTCGGGCAATCCCTAGTGAAGTGTCCCATTTCTCCATAGTTGAAGCAAGCACCCTTCCTCTTTCTACAATCCTTTATTCATATGAGTAAAGCTTCCACAAGTAAAGCACGTTTTCTCCTTCTTATCTTCAGACTTTTCATTTTTCTTTTGTGTTTCCTTTTTGGGCCACTCTTTCTTGTTTTGTGGTCCTTCGAGCTTTTCTTCTTTCTTCTCCCTTTTGGCTTCCTCTTCATGCATTAACACCATGTCAACTAATTTCTCGAAGGTAACCCCCACAGGAATGTGGGTCATAGCCAACCCATGTAGCGGCTCATTCAAACCTTTAACGAATCTCAGGGCCTTCTTCTCAGGTGTGTTCACCAAGTCTAAGCCGAATCTCGCCAACTGATTGAACTTGTTGACGTACTCCTTCACTAATGAATTCCCTTTCTTTAATGCTAAGAACCACTTCATGTATAGATTCTCTTCCGCTCGTGAGAGGAATTTCATCTCAAACCTATGCCTGAAATCCATCTATATCTCTACCGGACGCTCTCCATTTGTGACCTCCCACCAAAACGAGGCTTCGTCCTTCATTAACCAAGCAGCTAATTGGACCTTCCTTCCATCTCCTATCTCGAAGATACCAAACAAATCTTCCACCTCCTTAAGCCAATTATGAGCTTCAACAAATGTCTCTGATCCGTGAAAAGGTTTCCCGCCCATTTCCTTGCATATCTTTGAAAATGTATCAACACGAGGGGGGGAGGAGGAGGAACGTCTGCTGAGCCTGCGGCGGTGGCCCTAGCCTCCAGATACCTTTTGAACCAAGTTGGTATCGGTATGCCCTCGAGTATCTCGGGTAACCCAGACATGCTAAAAAGAAAATGAAGAGATTCAAAATGGAGAATTTGAAAGACATATATATGGCTTTTAGGGATTATGTTTTTCAAAATAAACTTTACTTTTGAAAATACTTCCTTTTTAAAACCTTTTTGAAAATAGTTTCCAAAAACTTTTTATCAAATCTGGTAACCTTCAGCTCTGATACCATGTGTAACACCCCACTTCCGTTAAGGTCACTCACAAAGGGAATGCCTTAACTTCGGTGGAACGTTATAAGTAAACAAAACAGAAATTTACAAGATAGATATGTAAAGTAGTACCTAAATCAAGCTCCCATGTTTCCACCCTGAGAACCTGGGGGGGGGAGGAAAGAGGAGAAACAAACTAGGTCAGACATAAGTCTGGTGAGTCCAGTGACTTTCAGCATATAAATAGATAACAGTATCATGACATGTAAATAAAACTGGATGAGAGATAACCATAACAGGAGTAGCAGGCTAACAGAAGAGATAGAATTATATAGGCTAAACTAAGCTACTTACTTGATTTTCATTTCTCTGTCCTAATATCTAAACAGAAAACAAAACGATTTCTTCAGAAACACGATGCTAGTAATGGGCCTTTACCACCTGAACGGAGACAGACGGTTTCAGAAACAGAATGCTAGTAATGGGCCTTTACCACCCGAACAGAGATAGACTGTATAGAAACAGAAGCAGAAACGGAATCAGAGATGGAAAAAGAATATTCCCTACGAAAACAGAATGTTAGAATTAAGTGTACACCAGTAATGGGCCTTTACCACCCTAACAGACGGTACTACACAGAAACAGACAGGTGTTACCACCCCAACAGAAACAGACGGTACCCCAATAGAAACTGACAGAACTAAGTGTACCCTAAATTCTACCCCAAGTGATCAGCTCCCTAATACATAAATACCTTGTGCCGGCCCCATAGAAGAGTGTATCACTCCCTAAAGTGGCAGCCTATAGACACATACTTATTTACAGATGTCACGATGTCTTATATCCTCAGAGCAGACCAGATCCATGCGCGCACGTGACCCGGTTGGAACGCACCATCAACAACCCTCGCCATTATTAGAATGAACCTCTTACAATTAGTTCAGTAAGCGTGTCCGGACCCCTCTTAGTGTTGGGTCATAGTTTTGATACCAGAAATGGTTACTGACTAATATGGGTCCCAAACAACAGATGACACAAGTAATTACCCCTCCTAACCTTGTGTCCCCAGACTAACAGATTTCAGATTAACTTGCTTACAGATTTTAGATGTACAAAGTTCAGAATAACTAGTTCTCAGATCAGACATACAGGTTAACAAGTTTTCAGACTAATAGATCAGATATACAGATTAACAGACTTACAGCTTGTTTCACCTAACCTTGTATTGGGCCTACAGATTTACAAAACGAGTTTATTAGATTCATCAGTCCAGTTGTTTTAACATTATCAACCCAACACATTTTAGGTATCACATTTATCTTAGATTTGCATTAATTAAATATTAATGCACAGACCTATCACATTAGGTCGGTAGCTTGTGGCCGCTCGATGTGCAGGGCGGTTCCGGGCAGACTTCTGCCACAAGCGAGACCTAACCTCATTTCTAAGCATCTTTATTCCTACGACCTCTCACATTAAACTGACAGTTTGCGGTTGCTGGTTAAGCCGGTTAGGTCCGAGCAGGCTTCTACCGCAAACAGAGTCTAACCTCGTGTCTCAGCATTCTTATTTTAGCTAAAGTATTCATTCATAGATTATGCCAATATCAGACTAATTATGCCAATTCAACAAATTAACTTTTGTACATGTTACAGAGATTATCCGAAGTTCTATTAACATATTTTGCTTAATTTTATATCGAGCCAACAGATTTTCATACCCAAATTACCATATTCAGTTTCAACATATTTGGCAGATTAGGTAATTTAACAAATTTAATTGTCCCTTAAAATCCCATTGACATACCTCGCTTAATCATAAAATTAAGCCTAATTTTACATGCTCAAATTATGGCCAAAATTCACAATATAACATATGACCCAAATTTCTAGTTAAATTTACATAGTATAGAATATTCTCCGAAAACCCCAAATTATGATATACAATATGGATTGTGCCAAATTATAGCCTTTGATTTCAATGTATGTCAAATATCCAAATTCCCCATTTAGGTGTATTCACAATTAATAGTTATCCTATTTTAATATAGATCTTTTACGCCAAAATTATATATCCTTTTTCTTCCAAGTCATAGATCGTCATATAAAATATGCCCCCAAATCTAGATCTTAAATTACAACATGTATTATGTCCTCAAAATCAGATCTTGAATAAAACATGCATTATTTTCCCAAATTACAAGTCATATGTTGTCATACAATAATTCTCCTTCTTCCAAATCATTAATCGTCATATATAGTATGCCTAGATCTAGAACTTAAATTACAACATATGCCCTTTTCTTAAATCAGTCACAAATCAGTCATGTCCAATTATGCATCATTTATTATTTTCTCCAAATTTAGCATTCGTGCGTCAATCTCTTATGAGATTTGGCTCAGGCTCGGGGTAGCTTGGCTATAGAAAAGAAGGAAGGAAGAGATACAGAATAGTTACAATAATAAGATAAATCTTCACAGAAAAACAAATCTGATAAACAAGAATATGCATAGTCTCCAATTCAGATTTATAACCATGTCAAGATCATAATTAAATTTCATATCTGAAAATAACTGTACTCACCTTGGTTGGATTCTAAAAGAAAAAGGGTTAGTTGTTCTCTTTTAATCCTATTCAGATTGGAAGAAGAAGGAGCACTTGTTCTAGCTTAGGTTTCAGCAGAGTAACGACGCCATTGATTTATATTAATATGAATTAGGACAGAGTATAAGCGTAATGAAATTGTGTGGAGAGAAAGTGAGGTTTGGTGGTGTTTAAATAGCTTAGGAGCAACGAATATGGTCAGAAAGGGCGTCTGAATACAGAAAAACGGATCTGTTCACGGATCTGGAAAAGGGGGGGAGGTCGACCCCATGGTCGACCTGTTCTACCCAGGTCGACCCCCTGGTCGACCTGGGTCCTAGGCGAAAATTTTCCCGCCCAGCCCAGATGTATGATTTGAATTTTAAAACTTTGAATTCAGGCTGGTTTTTATTTTAAATTCCTGAAACTTCTAAGTGCCATAACTTCTTCATACGAAGTCCGATTTGTGCAAACTCGGACTCTATCTCAAGCAAATTTCCGAGATGAACGCAATGGCATAACCCGCTTTCCCTAATTCTTCTCTTAAAAATTAAGTATACTTTGTTTTGTTACTTTATGTTCACAGAAAATACGGGGTGTTACAAATATGGGTAGGAGAAAAGATGCAATGTGAAAGAGAGCGATTAACGAGGAATGTCTAGAGCCCGCCAAGTCAGACCTCGTGTCTTATCCAGATGTCCGAATGGGGGTGGAGGGGAGTCGAATATCGTCGGGATCGATCTTTATAACAGTATTCACTACTGCGATCATGCGGAGAGGGGATCGCCAATCAAACTAGCACTCCTCCTAATACCCGAAATGATGCCACCCCTAGATGGTCAGCGACTCCCATAACCATAACCATGACCTCCTCTTCCTTCTTGAGTCATGTCACTTGTAAGTGAAACAGATCCAATATTAAACTTGAACATCCTGTGTACACAAAGAAATGCTGTGTTATGCAGTGCTTATGAATGTGTATGTCCTAAGTGTTCTCTCAATAGACCAGACGATGGCTCGCTCGAATGAGTGATTTCCTCCGCGGCCAGAACTAACTCCTACATACTTGTGGTGCTAGGCAAGAGAAACATAACAAGCGGGAGTTTGTTTAACTCATCAAACTGACCCTCTCTCTCAAGCGAGACGGCGGTCTCGGAGGGAGTTACTGGAGACTGCAGTCTAGCCGACGCTTCTATTCTTGCCTCACCTACCTGCCGTAGGCAGAACAGGAGCAATCGACAGACCCTCGTCTCTAGCATCTGCTTCCTCATCACCGGTCTCGCCCCCACCAGTTACCTCCTGAATCTCCGCAGCCTTGCGCGACTTAGATCCGATAGGAGATGCTTTCTTTTTTCGGCTCGGGGAGCCTGTTTCTTTCCCAGTCTCCGTTTTCTTTCCACCTCCGGAAACGGCCGGTCCGATTATAGCACGATTGTCAGCGAGTAGTCCCACACGACGAAGTCGATCCTGACCAATAATTCTACTGGTAAAGCGAGCCGCGGTTGGAATGGCCCGCAAAGACTTGAGTTGTTGTTGGTACATGGTGTCTGTAGGCGCATCAGAATTCCCTACCACACAAAAATGAGTTTCGCGTTAGGTTATCAAACCCGGAAGTTTCAAACTCATAACGAAGGGATATACTTACTTCCTTCTAACCATCTCCTCGTAAATCCAGGAGGACAACGCACAAAGAACCAGTCATCCTTATACACAGTCAGCTTGGACCACTTCCCATCGAAGAACTTTGTGTTGGGCGAAGCCTCTAAAAAATATTGAGATGGTGAAGCAGTGGCTCTTCTCTTAAGTTGAAACAGATACCGGACATCCTCTCCGGTGGGCTCTAAGTGTAGGTACTCTCTATAGAGAACGAAAGTACCTAAGAGGGAAGCATCTGCATTTAGATGCAACTGCGTTGGCACGAGGCTGAAATAGTTCAATACGTCCCGAATGAAGTTGTTAGCCGGGGGCAAGCACCCAAAAACACGTCTTCTTGTTCTAGAAAGTGTACCCTCCTGGCGGGGCGTGAGCCGGCCTATCGTCCCTCCTGGGCGCACGAACGTCTCTTTGGGGTATATTGAACCGAATCGCCATGCGCCTCACCGTCGTCTCATCCATATGCGATGGCACAGAATCAAGCGGATTCTCAAGAATAACCGCGCCCGCCACCATATCTGGTGCCACCAACATACTTCCTTCAACAATATCTGCGTGCTCTACTTTCTCATGCTCAACCGACGACTATTGTCCTCCGGACTACACCCCGTATCAGACGCTTCTGGCGAACTTATTGCTAAGAAGTAGTGGATTCTCCGGAAGTCTCAATTTCGCCGCCCTTCGAGCTAACATCGCTAGTTGAGTCAAATGGGGACGATGAATGCTGCGAAGCCTCGGCTTTCGAGATTTTTCGCGTTTTAGATCTCGTATCCATTTGCTAGCTAAACTTTCGACATACTTGCATTAGACATCGCATTGTACAACCTGTACCCTTCGTGTTGGTGTAAACTAATAGGTGTGTGCAGTGTTGAACAGTGTTATGACAATACACTTGTAAGTTAAAAACTTGGACACAGCGACAATTAAGAGTCCCCACGAGACTGTAACCATCGTCGCAGTCAACTAAAGTTTCTTATGTGGCACCGAATCATGACTACGTTACAATTAGAGTCGTTAAAACATTTTCAATAGTTCAATAGTTCAGTCACAGTCTGATTATGTGCTCTAATCGTATGTGCCAGGCTGCGTCGTTGGCTGAATTATGATTAAAGTAAACTTCGATCTAATCGTATAGCATAGCAAAAAACGACGTGAACCCAAGGGCGGGTTGTACGAAGTTCGATCCTCGAGTGGGGAAGGCGAAGTATGACTGAAGTGGATTTGAAGCACCAAGGCCAAAAAATCTCGTACCCCTTTAGAGGTATGAAAGATGGTACCCCCATAAGGGGTACGAAAATTCGTATCTGTGAGGGGTCCGAAAATTTCGTATCCCTACCAGGGATATGAAAATTTTGAATCCCCACGAGGGGTACAAAAATTCGAATCCCCTCCATGGGATACGAGCTTCCACAAATTCGACCATGCGATACGGATCCCCAATACTTCACCTTCCCCCCCTCTTATCCACTTCGATTTCAACTCCTTTCCTCCAAATTTCGTGTCCAATCCTTCTCCCCCAAAATCTCTTCTTCCACCAACTTCTCTCCCTCATCACGAAGCTGGACGTTGCCACGGCCTAACCTCGAAATCTAACTTTGTGCTCAACTCAATGGCCGTTCATGAGCTCAAGGGAGTGAGTGATCTCGAGCCACATCAAAGTCCGCATTGAGGCCAAACCGATAGTTGGAGCTAAGCCCATGACAAGAGGCAATCACCAACATTCGAGCCCGAACCCACGTGTGCTCTCAACGATTCAATTCTTTTGGGTCTCTATGTTTTGGTTCAGATCGCAGAAAAAGAAGAAAAGAGGATAGGGGAGGGGTGTTGAGAATTTATTAGGAAAGAAAAGAGAATGGGCTTGGCCCATTGACGTTTCGTATCCCATAGGGGAATATGAGCTTGCATATCCCAGAAGGATATGAAAATTCGTATCCCGTTGGGATACGAAATTGATGTGCCCCTAAGCATGGGTACAAGCCCTTTTTAAAAAAAAGACAGAATGAAAATAATAATATAATAATGTAAAATGTAAAATAATATATGTATGCGTGCGTACATATTAACGTGTCTATATGTACATATATATACAATCCTATGCATACGAGTATACATATATGTACAAAACATATGCCCATATACACTCACACTTATACATGGATACACCCTACTTTTCATTTTCATTTCCCATCGCATCACAAAAAATCACACAATCACGTGTGAGCGTGCATGTGATACCATGTCGATAGCAATTCGTTTGTGTAACAACATAAACGAGAATCGATGACTAACTTTTTACATTCATGAGTCAACAGGAACCAAACAATTCAGCAAATATTTTCCTTTCAACTCAAAGCACATCATGTTAAGATAAGACATAGTTTGGAAGGCAAACGTTAACCGACATTCTTGGTCTAGTTCCCAAAAGGACACCAGACACGCCCGACCCAACATATCGCGTGACATTGCGGTTCGAAGTGTCGCCAAAATACCAAGGATTCGAGATCAAGAGAAGTCACGCAAGCACAAACCTCACATCCACTCAAAACGATGCATTTACCATATTTTCGTACCCCTCAAAGGGTACGTGTTTCGTATCCCCCAGACATGTGTTTCGAGTCCCCTCACATCCTGTTCTGAAACCCTTAGCACCTCACTTCCAGTTTTTTTTAATCCCTCATATGTCTAAGCTTCGAACACCTTCTGGTTCGTATCCCCATGCTCCGAACCCATGCCTTCGGATCCCCCAAGTACACAACGCCTTCGAGTCCCTCAGCATTAAGGAGTTTTGAACCCTCCTTCCTTTCAATACGCCGTATCTCTAGGGATACGTACTCAAATCCCTTAGGAGATACGAGACACTCGTATCTCCAAAGGATACGAGAGCCGAATTTCTGGGAATGCATCTTTAAGGGATACAAAAACGAGTTTAGTGGTCCCCAAATCCTACCTACTCCCATATAACCACTCCACTATAAATACCCTCAAGCTCACACTTCAAAGGGGTTGAAAATTAGTTGATTTGACATCTCTTGAGAACTCCAAGTGACCTCTTTAATAGCAACCTTGCTTTGAGGAAAAAGAAGGACAAAAGTGATTTTTTTTCTCCAACATTCATATATAACAATTATGACTTCAAATTACATGGAAATGTTTGTAATTAAATCCATAGAAGAGGTCTATATTTTGTAATCTATTGTTGTGAATAAAATATAAGCAACTATTCCAAAGTGGACGTAAGCCCCTCATGGAACCGAACCACTATAAATCTCTTGCATCATATACTGCTTTTCTGCACTTATTTTCCATATGTGAAACTATATTCTTAAGTAATTAAGAATCTTGGGTGTTAACGACATTTTTTTGGCATCAACAGATATTAAAGTTATAGTTCGCAGTTGTGCTCCAGATTTGTAAAAACGGATGTAGGAGAAGAATTTGGGTAAATTGCCCTTTTTAGTTTGAATTACCTATGTTTCAGTTTGTTTAAGGAAATTTATTTAATATTTATACATTTGCCTATTTTATACTTTTTTTGCAAAAAGACTGTTTAAAATTAAAGAAATATGCACAAATTATAAAGGAATAGATGTGTAAATTTACGTATTTCACTATTTTGTATGTAGTTTGTAAAGTCTATTCTAAATAAAAGTTGCTCATTCCTTGTAATTTAAGTTATATCGGTACTCTTCCCTTTTTAATGTTTGATCAAATTTATGGAAATTACAGTAATAGATATTTTAATGAAATTTGAATTTTCAATGAATCAAAACATAGAAAAATTGTTCTAGTTAGTAGTGTGGACTAAAGTGTAAAATAGTTAAAATTAAAAAATTAATAAATACGAAATTATTGCACTAACATATATTAATACACTAGTCGTCCAAATAAATGTAGTTACCACTGGTTATTATTTTGAATTACTAGGTAGACGTTATAGTAGGTTTGAACTTGAGATGTTCTCCATGAATTACGAGTATGAATTGGTGTACCTGTAATAAATGAAGAATTAATTATTGTAACCTTGGGGATTTATTAGTATTAAGTATGACAATAAATTATAGAATTCAAAAGGGTTACAAATAGGGCAAATAAGAATAAACTGTTATAACTTAAATTTATGGGAAAATAATGTAATAATAAATTTGGAGAGAATTGACGAGTTACAACAAATAGGATTTGATGGAAATTAATGGGATTGGTTTTAATGGCATTCAATCCAGTGTCTATTGCCTTGGTAAAAATGTCCATTATGGTTATTAATGAGATATGACAATTATGCTGAAAAAGAATTTAAATAGGGAACTTTGGTTAGAATTACCATAATCATACTAATTCCAATAAATTATCTTAGATCTATAAATCTTATCTTATAAACATCAATATATATCTGATAATTAGTTTAAATCTAAGAATAATACTATAATTAAAATACAGGAATTGGAATTAGTAGGTTGATGAAGCAAGGTCAGTTGAGTTATTCGATAGAAGCTTGCACTTTCCAGCAGCCAAACGTACTTAAAAATGATGTCAGATATCACTGATTATAGGAACTCGTAATAATTTTTGGAATGACGTGAGTAATGTTTCTAACAAACATTGAAGTACTTAGTGGTCGTGGGGTCGGCCTCCCTACCGAAAGAAGGAACATAAGCGATATTAAATGTCGAGGAGCCTGCTTCACAATTAAGGTATTAAGTAGTCTGATCCACCTTTTTAGGGTATTAAGTGATTGGATTTGTCATTTTTCTATCTAGAGGAATATAGGTTGTAGTCGAGCTCGCCCCTTTCCTTAGAATTTGTTTTAGGAGTACGGGTAGTATACTCAGGCACGGTCCTAAGGAGTACGAGTAGTATTCGTAGGGTTCACTCGCAATATGTATTAACTGATTGTAGGACTCGACTTCTTCCCACTGATGTACTAAATGGCTTACTGGGTGCAAATTTAAGAATCTCTAAAATGGTTCGCTTCCTCTAAGTATTAATTTGCTAGGTTAGAGTCTGCCGTAGGATAAGGTATTACAGACACCAAAGGTCTTTCTATCTTGCGAAAAGTAATAAATGGCTTAAAATTTCCCAATAATTCCAATTTGATAGCAACATAGGGGTACGTCGAGGAAAGGATTTAAATGGTGCGTCATCATCTACCTATCTCGTAGTTACAAAGTAGCAGCTTACTATCTCTCGCACGTTTTTATGGGAATGGGATATGCCAATAAATGAAGTCTTAATTAGTAGTTAGAGGATTTAGCAGCTAGTATCCTCTAATCAAATTATAGTATTTTAGCGAACCAACTTTCAAGACATTAAGTGACTACAGGATCTGCCTTGCATATATTGAGTGAGGTCGCAAGTTGCTAAATAAAACATCCTCTTTAACAGTTTAGTGAGGTGTTAAGCAGTTAAAAGGTTTGTCTCTTAGATATTATCGTGAGGTGCTTTAAATGCTTTATATATATATATGGTACTATCTAGAATTTAGTATATTGGTTTCGGAAGTTTGACATCTTTGGTATTGTGGCTTATCATTGTGCTAACAGCGCAATGTTAGGCTAGAATCGCTAACCTTATTAGGGATATAATTTTGGTAAAACCAAATGAGATACATTTCTGTATTATGGACAAACTTGTTCATTTTCAATCGCCAGGACTTTTTTGACCTCCTCTCAATTCAACTCTCATGGTTTCATTAGGAGAAGCAGATCTTTGAAAGCAGACGTGTTTGGTTTTCTTTTTTGTTTTCTTGTGCTTGGTATTGATGTGGAGACGCATTTTTAAGGTGGTAACTACATTCGATACTTATTATTCTATCTTGTTTCTGCTCTTAGTTCATTTCACAATACCCTAATCATGCTCATGCTCATTATTGCACATACCAGATCAACATAGTTCATGTTTGGATGGGTTTAGGTTTCAATTTTTATTGAAATTCAAACTTAGAAAAGTGTGTATTGATATGCAAAGATGGAGCTACTTAACATGTTAAGGAATTCTAGCATACAATGATATATTAAATACATGTATTGGAGTTAGATTTTAAAAGGTCCGACTAAAATCAAAGTACATTCCAATTACATTCTCCTTACAAATTTATCATGTAGAGCAGGGGAGCAATCAAGCTCGAAACAACTAACCATTTAACTATCGTAATGGCTAGTATATGGGAAGATGATAAAGTTAAGCAATAATAATTCACGCTAAATACTTCTATAAAATCAAAATTCTTGCTTTTTCCAATAGATGACTGCCAACTTGGGATGGACAACAATTAGATATTGACTTTCATTACATGTGCATACACCTAGAGCTGTATGTGTTGAGATGATCACAAAATATTCCATCAACAATGAAAAAACAAACCACACACAACTAAAATATAAGAAGACTTATTGGAAAAGAGGCTAAAATATTGTCTTAGCACTTAAACTTTCAAAGCAACCAATTCTACAAAAATACGAATGATTTTAAAATAATAAAAAGTTGTATGTTAAGTTGATTAATGAGACAACAATATTTTTCAAGACACATAAAATATAATAATTGCAACATGTACGGCTTTCATCATAGATAAATTATCTAATAGAGTCAAAGGTCCATATTTAATTAGTTTACAACATTAAAAAGCATAGGACAACATGTACAGCTTTAATCACAAATAAATTAGCTAATAGATTCAAAAGTCTGAATTTAGTTAGTTTAAAACACAAAATAACATATGACAGCATGTACAACTCTCATCGTAGATAAATTAGCTAATAGAGTCAAAGTCATACTTTACAACATAAAATAACACAGGATGCAGAAAAAGATTCTTACGTGGCTGAATTTTTAAATTTGCATTCGTAAATTTCTAGATACATGCTTCCAGCTAAACAAGTTGACATCAACTATATGGAGTATAAAAATTGATTTGTCATGTAAAATATTTGACACAACTGCACAAACCTAGTTCATAATTCGACAAAAAAATATAATAACTGCTGATGTATTTGGATATGATATAAGAAAATTTTATTTTCTAAAGTTGAATTGTAAAAAATAGGGAAAAAATTTGTAACAAAAACAATTGCTTCTTAAGAAAACCTTCTAACATAAGGTATTATACTAATTATAAAAATGCCAAATTGTTTGTTAGCAACTGGAACGGATTTCTTCATATAAACAGTATGAAAACATAGTTCTACGGATGAAAACGCATATTAAAACAATGAAACCAAATTGAGTAGTAATCAAACTGAAAATCTAAGTAAGTATCCCCATAACACACAACATGTTGCTTATACACTTTTAGCACAATTTTCACTGAATCGGGACATTCCTTAAAAAATATTTGTTTGATTATCTGAAGAAAAAAAGATCCATGGATTTCAACTCATTCATTATATTAGAAAAAAGGTAAATTCTATTTCAATCCATGTTTTTAATTAGTAGCCCCCTTAAAAAATTAAAATTTTAACGACTAAAGCACCATTAAGAAGTTATCTTCTTATCTGATCTCACAATATAATATTTACTGTAATATTTTAAAACACCTAAGCTTCAAAACCCTAGATTTCAAATCAATCAAGGAAAAATTCATTTGCAAACAAGAATACAATCAATTTTAAAGGAGAAAATGATTCCTCATTGCAATCACAACAGGTAATTGAAGAAAAATAAAAAATTTGAGTTTTTTTTCACTTTTCAAGTACAGCCGATGCACAACGAATTGAGTGATTTTGCATAAAACCACATAGGAAGAGTCCTAGGAAATTATAAGAACCTAGTAGTATGAAGGAGGGGATACATATTCAACCACGTATATTTCTTACGTGGGTAGCTGATAAACAACGTATAAATCCTTCATTGATTTATTGCTTACCACGCAGCTTGGCAGAATTCCATCAATAGACGATCTAAAGTCCAAACCCTAACTTCAAAACCATAACAAAATGGAGCATTCCTTTTTTTCTTCCTTCAATGATGAATTCGATCGAGTGATTTTGCAGTGAAATTGATTTGTGTGGAAAGATAAGATTTGGGTATAGGGTTGTGGTGGAAAGAAACGATTGCGGTGGAAGAGAATAGTTTTTCATGAGAAATGGAGAGCACAGAAAAGTCAGGGGTAAGTTTGGAACAGATGGGTAGGGGTGAGCAATATTCGGTTCAAACCGAATTAACCGACCAATCCAGTTCATTTCGGCCGGTTCGGTTTGGTTTCAAAACTGAATCGGTTTGAATTTGGTTTGTAAAATATATTTTTCCGGTTATCGGTTTAACCAAATTAACCTAACTTGTAATTTTTTTAATCTAATTTTATTGTATTGTAGTACTTTAAATAATTATTTTAGCTATATAATACAAAGACATTTGTTGCAAATAGATCAAATCTTATCATAAACATAAAATTTACCATACAAACTTTCTCCAAGCATCAATTTATGGTTTACTTTGAGTGAATGCGTCATTAAAATTATAATATATCCTTTAAGTTTGGTTAAATCGGTTATCGATCGAATTAACCAAAACTATTTTGGTTCGGTTCGGTTCGATTTGAAAAAAATTCGGTTTCAATTCAGTTTGAGTTTTTTTACGTTTTAACCAATCGAACCGACCGAACACTCATCCCTAAAGATGGGGGGGCAACTTACTAATTTTATGGATATACGGTTTTTTTCTTTTTTTGGGGTCTACTAACTAAAAACATGGGTTGAAATAGAATTTGCCAAGGAAAAATGCCAAACTGATAGTTAACAACATCAAAACACTGATACGAACATAATTAAGTCTGCATATGCATACTATTAATTCGCATATGACCAACGCGGTTATAGTTACAGTTCTTAATGGCAGTACACATGTTTTCCAAAAACATACTGCTAGGTTTTGTATGTATCAAATCAAAAGTGCACCATTATGAACAGATTAAATTAACTGTTAGAGGTACAATTATACTTACCACAGGAAGGTAAAGAAAAATTGGTAATACTTCGAGTGGAATAAAGTAAACCTAATTGCAAAGTTTTAAGGAATCGCAAATGTATACATCTAAATAGTAAAATTGGTAGTTTCCAAAATTGATTGGAAAATAACCTCTTCACGTAATAAACACGATAAGGTAATTGTTATTCTAATCCACAATATTAGTAAGTTAATCAACCCTATTTTATAGGATCTTTGACTTTTACTAAAATTTAAATTTTAATCAGTACATCCACACAAAAAAACTGTACGTATTCTCTGCTTCTCAATCTTCTTCCATCACTACAAGAAAAAACACTTTTCGCAACAGGCGATATCTGTTGCAGTAGACCTATTGCAACAGGCCTGCGCCTGTTGGTATAGCCAAAGTTGCTAAAAGTCTGCAACATTTTCTGCCTGTTGCAATAAGATGTTGCGGTATCATTTTTTGCAACAGGCTTTTGCTGTTGCAACAGATCATTTTGCAACAGTATATGCCAGTTGCAATAGATCCGTAAATCTATAAAAAAAATTTACAGCTTATAGATATTACATATTAAATGTATTCGTTTTAGTAATATTGTATATCACAAAATAAAATAAACAAATAAAATTTTTATTTTAACAAAGTTTGAATACTACAAACAATTACAATAAAAATTTCTACAATTTTCATACACCACTCATGTATAACAATTTTTCCCATACAACACATTTTTTTCGAATAGAATATTTTCTAATCATATTTCTACTCTATCATCTAGTGTATATCTGGGACATCAGCAAGAGGCTCTTAGCTTGCTTCACCGTACTGGCTAGGTCCATACTAGTGTTTAGGCTGCTCTTTGAGTAATCTTCTGACATTTTTTCCCGGCAACATGTGAAGCAAAGCATGCCGCATTATGAAACAATTGTCCAAAAAACAGTGATTAATTCAATATAGACATATAGATAAACTAGCACTGCATGTAGCCAGATGGAGTAACATTTAACATTCAGCTTGTTTCAAAATCAAAATAAAGATATGGTACCTGCTTATTTGCCAACCTACATATATGACTAAGATCGCAAGCCCCAGCACCAAATGCATTAACCACTCCAAGCATTCCACCCATTTGTAGTTATCAAAAAACTGATGTTTCTCAATGCTAAGCCTTCTAAGTTTTTGCCTCTCCCTTGCTTTGTGATTCTGAAACCAACATAACGCTATTAGTTAACCACTGATGCATGTTTAACTCATAATACTTTTGTATCTGTTGAATTGTAGATATGATCTTTTCAAAACTGCAAAATCTATTTTTTTTAATCACTCTTTAGTCATGACATAATTGTCAATGCATCATGGAGTAGTTAACATAACTATGGGAAAACTAATATTTTTTACATCAAAAAACATATTTAGTAAAAGATAATACAGTATGATGATATCTTGACAAGGAGGTATAATAATGTAAGGGGCTCGTTGAAATAGTAGCCTGAATCAATGACAGAATTAAAGATGCCAACCAATTTGCACGAATATTAAATTATGTTATTCCTTCTCAGTGGAAACGAGCATACAGATTAGAAGCAGACATAGTAAAGACGAATATCAGTGTCTGCCATTGTTGTTTGTTATAGCATCAATGTAATAATTTTGTTACAGGTCAGAGACCGAATCCATCTCATTATTTTCTATTTTCTTATATTTGAAATTGGGAAAGTCTTTTTAACACAGAATTTTGACACAATTAGTGATACAATTAATCTTTATTATTGAATCGCGCTCTAAATTCTACTACTCCATATAAGAAGAAAAAAATCCAATGATCGCTTAGTTTGTATTTAGTTTTGTGTTCAAACTTTTGAAATTTTGTTCAAATGTAGAGCTTTTCCTAAAGCATGTGGTCTCGTTGCCTTATTGATCATAGTGAAGTACAAAGGTGTTAATTCATATACCAATATATAAAGTTTGTACCAAAAGGGCGTGTGTGAATATTTCTGAACAAATAAACTAAACGATGCAACTTTTTTGACTGATAAAAAACAATCGAGTGGAGTAGACTAAAATGGAAACGAGGACAGCTCTGAGCAAAGCATGCACAAAATTGTCTACCTAAACCTTCTCTAGCCATATCATGATTTTCATCATTTTCATGACTGTTAATAATATTAACACAAAATAATACTAACAAATCAAGTAAAAAAAGGAAGTTTTGCATACTTTAGTGTTCATCCCTTAAAAGCAGATCCCACCACAATATGACTTTTTGTTTATGTGGCTTAAAAGCTCTCTCCAACGCAGTGACAGAAGAGCTTAAAGAAAAAGTTACAAGATTATCAACAAACCATCACCACTACGCTTTGTTAGATTCCTTCGGCCCAACAATAAGTAAGAAAGTGTACTAAAACCTTGTGCTTTGTTTTCTTTAATCATTGTACTTTATTTCCTGTAACATCGCTTCCAAGCTTAATTAGTCTTCAAAATCAATTTTTAGCTCGGTTTTGGACTGTTCAAGAACGACATTGATGAGAAACAACCAAAATTCCAGTGTACCAGACTCAATACACATGGGCGTGACCATCATTATTTTACCTAAGGCCAAGGCAAGTCAATCTATGTTATTGCTACCGGTGATGATCAGATCCATTCAAATAGATCATAGGAAATGAAATTAACCATTTCAAAATCAAAACAAAAACTTAAATGAAAGGAAAAACAAACCTATGTGTGACGACCCAAACTTCCCCGTAAAGGAAAACCCGGATTGCTTTGAGAACAATACTCATCAGAACACAGAACAACAGAACATTTTCATTGCTATTACAACAATTACATCAGAGTACAAGAATATTCCAGAATACAAATGAATACTTTACATTTGATAAATACAATATCAGAGATTTTAATTACATTTAAATAGCAGCGGAAAAATAATACAAAATTACAACTAAAAGAAATACACGGATACAGAGCTTTCCGAATATCGCTTCAGCTGTAGACCAGGATCCTGTGAATATAATATCTGCAAAACCAAAACTACTAGCTGCCCATATTTTTCCACACGGGCAGCTAGTAGTTTTGGTTTTGCAGATATTATATTCACAGGATCCTGGTCTACAGCTGAAGCGATATTCGGAAAGCTCTGTATCCGTGTATCTCTTTTAGTTGTAATTTTGTATTATTTTTCCGCTGCTATTTAAATGTAATTAAAATCTCTGATATTGTATTTATCAAATGTAAAGTATTCATTTGTATTCTGGAATATTCTTGTACTCTGATGTAATTGTTGTAATAGCAATGAAAATGTTCTGTTGTTCTGTGTTCTGATGAGTATTGTTCTCAAAGCAATCCGGGTTTTCCTTTACGGGGAAGTTTGGGTCGTCACATTTATGGGCACCCAGAGTTTAGGTTAAAACAATAAACTCCAGGTCAGTCATGGGACTGGTATGAGAACTCAAAACTAATTTAGCTAATAAGACAAATCCAAGGACCACGCCGCTAATGCGGAACGGGTTTTATTCCAATGGATTGTCGGTGCATAAATTAAAGTAAATCGTTAAACAACGCAATGATTTTTGGAAAAATGAAACCATTATAAGACCCAGGTCCCATCACACAATGCAACGCACACCAGAGGATAGGGTTTTACCTTATAATGATCAAAAGATGATAAATACGTTAAACCGATATTATCATTAGTGTGTATATGTTTAAAAGCAATTCAAAATAAATGTATCAATCCTAGACGGCATGGGTACCATATATCATGTCGCCATACTAGTTATACAATCAAAACCGCAATGGTCGTATCGGAGATTTGAATTCCATCATGAGTCAAGGCTAGGGAGGAGCTCCTTACCGATTCGAGGCACTCTAGCGGATACCTCAGGATTCCCCGCAGTGAACCCTTGGATAGCTGCAGGGCCGGTCCCCGCCTATGGGCAGTGGATTAGTTATGCCTGAACACACGTTTCCCGGTCCCTTTGGACCATAACCCACAGGTCCCAGGATCGAAACCTGGCTCTGATACCAACTGTAACAACCCTCAGTCCGGCCCGGCCTAAACCGAACTAGAATGAAGATTGTTTTGAGAACAGAACACATCAGAACACAAACAAGAGAACATTTCCATTGATTATTACAACAATTACATCAGAGTACAAGAATATGAGTACAAGAATAAATACTTTACAACTTGAAAATATAAAATCCGAGTTATTACATAATACATTGCAGCGGAAAGATAATAATACAAAATAATACAGCGGGAGACTAATATGCTCTGGACACAGCTTTAAGCTTCAACCCAGAATCCTGTTATAAATGAAAATCTGCAAAAACCAAAACTCCAACTGCCCGTGTGGAAAATAAGGGCACCCAGAGTTTAGGTTAAAACAATAAACTCCAGGTCAGTCATGGGACTGGTATGAGAACTCAAAACTAATTTAGCTAATAAGACAAATCCAAGGACCACGCCGCTAATGCGGAACGGGTTTTATTCCAATGGATTGTCGGTGCATAAATTAAAGTAAATCGTTAAACAACGCAATGATTTTTGGAAAAATGAAACCATTATAAGACCCAGGTCCCATCACACAATGCAACGCACACCAGAGGATAGGGTTTTACCTTATAATGATCAAAAGATGATAAATACGTTAAACCGATATTATCATTAGTGTGTATATGTTTTAAAAGCAATTCAAAATAAATGTATCAATCCTAGACGGCATGGGTACCATATATCATGTCGCCATACTAGTTATACAATCAAAACCGCAATGGTCGTATCGGAGATTTGAATTCCATCATGAGTCAAGGCTAGGGAGGAGCTCCTTACCGATTCGAGGCACTCTAGCGGATACCTCAGGATTCCCCGCAGTGAACCCTTGGATAGCTGCAGGGCCGGTCCCCGCCTATGGGCAGTGGATTAGTTATGCCTGAACACACGTTTCCCGGTCCCTTTGGACCTATAGTGTGACCACCAACGGCCTATAAAAATAACGAGGCGCCTCAAAATCCAATATCCACAATGAGTAAACTGTCAGCGCTGGTAGGTCCCTGACATCACTCTAGCTAGAAAGATAACGTGTGCACTCCCTGCGTTCCCTTCTCCCGTTTTTGACTCATACCGGGGTGTGAGGTTCGTGAAGTTACGTTATACCCACAAGGCCTGCTTTTCAACAAAAGCCTTGATCAATGCATCTTGGCGTGCCACATTGTCAGACCATACCATATCATTGATCATCTACCAATATATAACCGGGTGTTAAGCGAAGAATAAATTCTCCACCACCACACAGTTATACGTAAAACAGAGATCAACAAGTACAATATAAAGGAATACCATGTCAGACACGCAATCCATTTACTAGTCCGTTCTGGGTCTGAACGAAACTATATCCGGTGGAATTCCCAAATACGTCTGAATGATCACCAACTTTCCCTCATCTTGGGTGTACGGTCCAATCAAGATATCAATAATCATTCATTCAATATGGAAATTTCCCGTTCTTCAATAACCGTCTTCATCGTCGATCTTCAATCATCGTATGAATTTATTCGGAATGGGTTGAACCCGGTCTTTCCGAATAATTCGCGCAATTTAAAAAACGTGTGTTAAAGTAACACAAACAACGTCTCATTCCAAATCAAGAATATTCTTTTGATTAAATGATCTTTTCTCTAGGAAATTTTCCCCTTAATTTTATCAAAGATAAAATTCCTTTAAAACATATAGTTAAATAATCCTTTGGATATCGTTTCAAAAGATTTAATCTTTTCTCAACTACATTAAGCCCTATCCATCTAGTCGGAATTTACGTCTTACCGAATAAATCATTTATTTCATTAGCCCAGTCCCAACCTATTTAACCCATGGAGTAAAACTGGTGGTACTCCATATCTAGACCCAATATGTTACGGTAAATTTAATTACTGTTTATCATTTAAATCTAATTAAAGATTTAACTAACGCATGGAGCAAAACTGGTGGTACTCCATTCTCGATCACTTATTGAATTTAGTAAATTCAATTTCTTTATTCCTCTTTAATTCTGATTAAAGGTTCGTTAAAACTCTATTTGGTATTAACCTTCCATAAATTATTATTTAATGATTTTTCAACTTTAAGAAATTAATCTTATCTTAATTGGGTTAAAGAACAAATGTTGCTTAAAACATTGTTCACGACAAACCCCAAAATCCTATTTCTTTAAATTTCAATTTAATGTATTAAATTGGAAACTTCGCTCTAGAAAATTTCATTAAATCTTTAATTAAAAGATTAATGAATGAAAAATCATAATTTCACTATTGATTTGGGTTTCAAGAACTAATGTCATTTAAAACATTATTCACAATCAACCCACCATCAATTTCCAAATAAATTTTCAATTTTGTTTAATAATTGAAAAATCTCTTCTTTAAATCTTTATTAAAAGATTTATCCTTCCTTAAGTAGGATTCAAGAACAGTGTTATTTAAGACACCATTCACGACAAACCCAGCATCTTATTTAATATTAAATATAAAACTTTGAATAAAATATATCGACCTATATTCAATATTAAATTCTAAACCAACATATTTTAGCGTTCCTAACTTTAATAAAAGAATAACTTTTATTAACAAACATTATATAGCGTTCTAATCTTTAATAAAAGAATAACTTTTATTAACAAACATTATTTATTGTTTCTAATCTTTAATAAAAGAATAACTTTTATTAACAAACATTATTTAGCGTTTCTAATCTTTAATAAAAGAATAACTTTTATTAACAAACATTATTTATTGTTTCTAATCTTTAATAAAAGAATAACTTTTATTAACAAACATTATTTAGCATTCTAATCTTTAATAAAAGAATAACTTTTATTAACAAACATTATATAGCGTTTCTAATCTTTAATAAAAGAATAACTTTTCAAAATGCAAGCTTTCAAAATAAATTAATGATTTCCTAATGTAAATAACGTAAATCAAAAAGTTGTGATAACCCCAAACTTTGGGAACGGGAAAACAACGTTAATAACCATAATATAGAGTGCCAACGACACGGATTTTGCCCGACCTTAATCGATCACAAAATCGACCAAGACCGTTCAAAACTCGCATACGTTAACTTTGGGAATACAACAACATCAGAACAATAACAGCAGACTTTTATAACATCATAATAAATGTTACATCAGAGTACAGAATATATACCAGAGTACATTAAATAAAATTACAGCGGAAGATAAAATTACAATACTTTTAATACATTAAACAGCGGAAGACTTCTAAGCTCGTACGTCTCAGAGAAGGGTGTTAACCACCAAACAGATATATATTAAGAGAGATCAACGAATGTAGTATAAAGGACTACAACGTCAGACATACATTCCATTTATAAACTTATGCTCTGGGTCTGAGCGAAAGTCAAATCCGTACAAATCAACGCTACGTCCGGACGGCTACTACTGTCGCCCCTTCAAGGTAACTACTCCTCTCATGGGTCTCAATAGCAACACACCCATTCGATGTGAAGATCGTCGGTCTTCAATCACCGTCTTCAACTCTTCGAACGTCGTATCATTATTTGGAATGAGAGTAAACTCGGACTTTCCAAATAATTCTCGCATATATAAATTTGCAAACCATTCTATATCGTTATTTATTCTTTTATAAATATAAATATCGTCCATTCATTTCATGCATATATATATCGTCCATTCATTACATAAATATCGTCCATTCATTTCATATGCAGTAATACTACTCTAAACATGAATTTTTATATCATATGCGATTTCTTGATTATGCATTTCATATGCGACTTCATGCTTTTTAAAACATGTTAAATTTTCATATGCGGTTCATGCTTCTAAATCATGTTTCATTTCATATTTTTATATTTTTATTCGCATGTGAAATGTAAATAAAAATTCCCTTCTTATTTTCATCTTTTTATTTACATGTGAAAAGTAAATAAAAGTTTCATTACTTTTATTTATATAAAATATATAAATAATATAACCATTTCATGTTTTCATTCATTTATTCATTTATAACATGAAAATATTCATTGCTTTATGGTTCATTTTCCATTTTCGATCACTTTCTTAATTCAGTGATCTTAACTACTTAATTCCCTTTCAATCTAATTAAAGATTTAATTAAAATCTTATTTAATTTTAATCTTCCAAAGTCATTATTAAATGATTATTCAAATTTTAGGGAATTAATTCTATCATAAATTTGGGTTAAAGAATAAATGTTATTTAAAACATAATTCACGATAAACCCAAATTTAAATTTCATAAATTTCCCATTTAATATATATAATTAGACATCATTTATTTCAGAGTATTTCATTTAATCTTAGATAAAATATTAATCATCTTCGATTTCCTTTATAAAATGTATAACATAATTTATACGGGTTAAAATGGAGTTACTATTTTTAAAATGGACCGAATAACCCAATTCATTTTCCTTATCCATTTATTATGTTTATCTTTACATTTTATTATTTAATAGCGGGCCAGACCTCTCACATTAGGCCTACAACTTGTGGATGCTGGATATGCCGGTTGGTTCCGGGCAGACTTCTACCACAGGTTGGGCTTAACCTCGTGTCTTGACCCAATTCGTATTTGCGCACTTGGACCTCTCACATTAGACCCAACATTTATGGCTGCTGGATATGCCGGTTGGTTCCGGGCAGACTTCCGCCATAAATGTGACCTAACCTCGTGTCCAAGTACAATTAATAATTATAATTATCTCCTAAAAGTATTATTTTAAAACATTTCATATTTTAGAATATCTAATTTCTAAAATATCTTTCATTCTTTTACTTATCCTTTCATTTCAGTAAACATTAATCTTTCCATATTAATATCATAAAACTATTCCCAAAATGTTTCAATTGTTATATCAAAAACTTACCATTTTAATATTAAATGAAATCTTCCTCAATTAATCCATTTATGTTAAATTTTAAAATCAAATCTTCTAAATTTACAAGTTAACATAAAAACGAGATTTTTCAATTCAAATCTTCATTATTATAATTGGAATGAAATCTTACCAATTTAAACTTTTTATTTCATCCTTTTTAAATGTGCAATCTTCTTAATTAAATCATCCATTAATTCCATTAATTGAGTAAATAATGAAAATATTTCAAGTTCCTCAATAACACTAATTATATATTCACTTTCATGTACAACTCTCATGTGCAATATCCATATATAAATTTTTTTATATTTTTAATCAGAAACACTACGAATATATTTATTTACATATTTTACTTAAAAACGCTTAAAATAAACTTGCTTTCATGTTTTTGACATAACAATAAAAATAAAGTTGCATTCATATTTTTATGTAAATAAAAAAAAAAAGTTTCATTCATATTTTAACAGAACGATGCAAATAAAGTTTGCATTTATATTTTATCAAAACAGTGTAAATAATGTTTGCGTTCATATTTTTATCAAAACAATGAGAATAATGTTGCATTTATATTTTGTAATAAACAATGCAATTAAGTTTGCATTCTTATTTTATTAACAACAATGAAGTTATAATTTTTTCTAAATTTACCTAACTCGCTAAAAATAAGTTATCAATCTTATTTTAACTTAAACAATGAAAATATATTTATTTTCTACTTTCACTTAACGCGCTAAAAATATAACAACACTCATATTTTTACATAAACGCTGGAAATAAGGTTGCATTCCTATTGTGACATTAACTATGAAAATAAGTTTATTTTCTTATATCATATAAAAGAGTATTTTATATGTTAACATTTTTCTACGTTTCAAATATCATATAAATGAATATTTATTTACATACACCATACTATGTATTCTAATGGCCCTTTTTATCTAATGACATTCTAACTTAATAACATTCTAATCTAGTGACATTCCAGTGTTAATGTCATTCTAATTTAATGACATTTTTAATAAATGACATCATAGTAATTTAACTTGAAGGACAAACTCCTCTCAACATGAATAGACAAATTCATGTTGACATAAATGACAATTTCAATCTTCACATAAATGACAAGTTAAATTTTCACATAAATGACGAATTCAGTCATAAATGACAAATTTATCTTACATAATATATCCCTAATAAAAAATGGCATGTTTATTCTAATTAAACATTTACGACATATATGATTTTTCAACTATAATTAAACACATATGACGATTATGATTTGTCAATTCAAATCACACCAAAATCTAACCGTCCGATTTTGGTAAATTTTATGTCATCGGAAAGCTCTTTCCAAGACGGTCCTAACGGATCCAATCTTGGGGAAATTCAACGGTCGGATCTTTTTGTACGACCCTTTTAAAGTTGTGATTTCAAAACGCGAACTACCGCGCGTGTTTTGCTTAGTTTTAAATTATACTATATATATATATATACTTTTGTCCGCCAATTCTAGTGCGACGCAGAAATGTTTTTCCTTATTTTCTTTTTCATGAGAAAATATACATTTTAACATTGTTTTCCTTTACATAAGAAAATATATATATATTTTAATCTTATTTCCTTTATATTAGAAATTAATGTTCAATTTCTTTATTTACATTACATTAGAAAATAATGTTTACTTTTTTATTTACATTTCCTTTACAATAGAAATTGTTTACTTTTTCTTCTTTACAATAGAAAATGTTTACTTTTTCTTCTTTACAATAGAAAATGTTTACTTTTTCTTGAAACAAAGAAAATTGTTTCTTTTCTTTTAAACAAAGAAAAATGTTTCTTTTCTTTTAAACAAAGAAAAATGTTCATTTCTTTTAAACAAAGAAAAATGTTCATTTCTTTTAAACAAAGAAAAATGTTCATTTCTTTTAAACAAAGAAAAATGTTCATTTCTTTTAAACAAAGAAAAATGTTCATTTCTTTTAAACAAAGAAAAATGTTCATTTCTTTTAAACAAAGAAAAATGTTCATTTCTTTTAAACAAAGAAAAATGTTCATTTCTTTTAAACAAAGAAAAATGTTCATTTCTTTTAAACAAAGAAAAATGTTCATTTCTTTTAATATAGCTAATTAAAAGAAAAATGTTCGCAAGTGCATGATGGATTTTTGTTGCCCTTTTTATTTCATTTCTTTTAATATAGCTAATTAAAAGAAAACAACGTCATTTATACTAACTAACAAGATGGCGAACCACAGGACCACGCCGCTAAAGCGGAACGGGTTTACTCCATTGGATTACCAGTGCATAAATAAGTGACTCGTTAAAATAACGCTATGCTTTTCAAAGAAAATGAGACCGTTATAAGACCCAAGTCCTATCACACAATGCAACGCACACCAGAGGAAAGGGTTTTTCCTTATAACGATCAAGATATGATAAATACGCCAAACGTAGTATATATATATATATATTTTTTCTTTTCAAATCATTTCAATATAAATGTATTAATCCTAGGCGGCATAGGTACCATATATTATGCCGCCGTATATAAGTATACAACTAAAACCGCAATGTCGTATTGGAGAGTTGGTTTCCATCATGAGTCAAGGCTAGGGAGGAGCTCCTTACCGATTCGAGGCACTCTAGCGGATACCTCAGGATTCCCCGCAGTGAACCCTTGGATAGCTGCAGGACCGGTCCCCGCCAATGGGCAGTGGATTAGTTATGCCTGAACACACGTTTCCCGGTCCCTTTGGACCTATAGTATGACCACCATCGGCCTATAGAAATAACGAGGTACCTCAAAATCCATCATCCACAATGAGTAAAATGTCAGCGCTGGTAGGTCCCTGACATTACCCTAGCTAGAAAGATAACGTGTGCACTCCCTGCGTTCCCTTCTCCCGTTTAAGACTCATACCGGGGTGTGACGTTCGCGAAGTCATTTTAATCACCGGGCAGCTAGTAGTTTTGGTTTTGCAGATATTATATTCACAGGATCCTGGTCTACAGCTGAAGCGATATTCGGAAAGCTCTGTATCCGTGTATCTCTTTTAGTTGTAATTTTGTATTATTTTTCCGCTGCTATTTAAATGTAATTAAAATCTCTGATATTGTATTTATCAAATGTAAAGTATTCATTTGTATTCTGGAATATTCTTGTACTCTGATGTAATTGTTGTAATAGCAATGAAAATGTTCTGTTGTTCTGTGTTCTGATGAGTATTGTTCTCAAAGCAATCCGGGTTTTCCTTTACGGGGAAGTTTGGGTCGTCACACTATGTCAGCAATTTCAGCCAATCAATAACAATTAGATAATTCAGTCATCACGAAAAAATAGTAGATTAACGAAAATTCATGGAATCGAATTGAAAGAAGAAACTGACACAAAACCCTAATTTGAAACTAAAATTAGACGAACGGATGTTTTGAAAATCAAAAAATGGAAAGCAGAAAAGATGTAACCGAAAGTAATCAAGAACGATGGAGTTCAAATCATCGCCAGTGACCTGATGAGAAGATCTGAACGGACCTTCTCTCGCAAGCAGAGAAATGAGGACGGTGGGAGTTGAGTAGATCTGAATGAAATTTTCTTCGTACATAATGAAAAAAATGAAAAAAGCGGCGGAAGCTCTGAGGCAGTAAGAAAGTAGGGTTGAAATCGGGACCATTGGTTCAATAGGGTATCTAACGGTTGAAAAACAAATGAATCGCAAATGTGGATTGCTGATCGATGCAAGAGCCATTGTTTTGTATTTAGCATTTCCATATAAATATTAAATAAACAATCAAATATAATTAATTCGAAAACAAAATTACACTTTTTGGTAAACCATTACACATAAGTAGTTTTGAGCAATAAATAATATTAAATACAAAAAAAAATTATAAGTAACCTTAAACTAAATTATAGTTCTTTTTTTAAGTTTTTGCCGCTAGTTTTATTAAAATTATTTAAATAAAAAACCTATGAACGTTCTTTTATCAATGAATTTTTTTGAAAATTTTGAAATCATTGGGAAAACCGGATTAGAATAAATATTGAGATTTGCAGCGTAATGTTTATTTATTTTATTATTTTCTTGTAGTGAATATTACTTCGGGAAAAATAATATTCAAAAGTACGCTTTTCGCAAGTGGTTTTACCTGTTGCAAAAAAATTACAGTTATCGCAACTGGTGAAAACAGTTGCTAAATATACAATTTTTGCAACTGGTTTGAAAGTGTAGTTGCAAATAATATGTCTATTGCAACAGGAATGAAAGTGCAGTTGCTAAAAGTATGTTTTCGCAACAGGCACGAAAGCGCTGTTGCGAAAAATATGCTTTTCGCAACAGGAAGGAAAAGCCTGTTGTTAAATCTTATCTATTGCAACAGCTACGAAAGGTCTGTTGCTAAATATCATTTACTGCAACTGGCATTTGAGGCCAGTTGCAAATAGCTAGTTGCAATAGGGTATTTTTCTTGTAGTGCGTGTGTTTTTCGTCATTCTTCTCAGTTCTGGAATCCTATCGTCTAAATCCAAGCTCAAGCGTTAAGCGGAGTAATTCAACATAACAGTAAGTAGTTTTTTTTGGATGTTGATTAATTGTATACAAAATTGTTTTTTTTATTATCACCATTATCACATATAATTATAGTTAGTTATTTTCTGAAATCATGAAAAATTGATAGAAATATGTCTGAGAAGAGAATCGGTTTACATCTTAATGAGGAAGACGGTTGTTGAAGTGCTTGCTGAATCAAATTAATAAAGATTTATGTTTCTACATGCTTACGCAATGTTTTCTTTATATGTAGGAATTGTTGAAAAGTGTGTCTTCCTTTGTGCCTCGGTAGGCATAACTAGATGTGGCCTATTATTTAAGAAGTGGAAGAATGATATGTCAGAAGAAACATTGCTTGTTTTTGAAAAATAATAATTCAGAAGATACGTTGCTTGTCTTAATTGTAGATATTTTTCTTAGTATTGATTTAAAGTGTTATTGAAAAAAAATGTCTTACGATAGAATCCTTGTTACAAAGTGTTATTCAGAAGGCTTGGTTAAGAGCATTATGTTTTATGTATTGCTTTATTTGTGTTGAGTTTTAAAAGTTTGTTTAATGTGGCTTGTATGTTCATTTGGGTATCAAAAAGCTTTTTAATCCCATGATTATTAGAACTTAAAAGGTGCGTATGACTTTTAATCCCATGTTTGTGTAATTCAAGAAATATAAATGACTTGTCTATATGACTCTTACATATTTTCCTGAGTAAAGGTAACAGGCTGTAGGTACTTAAATTGCTAAAGTGACTTGTTTTGTAACGACCCGTATTCTTGGTCGATTAATTTTAAATATTTTATATCGTTTTAAATATTGAGTTGATAATATAAAAGAATTTTATATGAAATTATCGATTTAAAAATCAATCTCGATTTAATATCGAATATATTAAATTATCGTAATACGAAAACAAAGCGTAATTTAATTTAGAGCTAAAACTGAATCAAAAACAATTCAGATGACCAATATATATTCTATTTGAATATAGACGACGATAATAATAATAATTTATTATCAAATAATTTATTTGTGCTGAATTTAAATTATTTTATATCAATTTAATATGGTTATTTTATATATACGTTCGAATTAAAATTTATAATCTATTCTGTTGAGTTCAGAATAGTGTTATTACGTTGAAACGTCGGTCGGTAGGTTTAAATAGCGGTTCGTGATGTCGAGTTATGAGCCCCGATATTATTTTAGTGGATAAGCACGAGATCAAATCAATATTTGTTTAAAATAAAGTGAAAATCTCTTTAAATCAATTCAATTTAATAGGGAAATCTTTTTAAATAAAATAAAGATTTGTTATGTACGAAATGTCCCCCTTCTCCTTTATAAATACTCGACTCCTACCCTTATATTTCCATTTTCCTTTTCAGCAATCAACTTCAAAACCGTGAAATCCTCTTCTAATTCCTCTGCCTTCCATCACTTCTTCCACTCAATTGTGAATCGATTTCCACCGCATTAAAAAAAAGGGGATTTGAAACTAAATTAGATTGGCATCTCGAACGATGCCCTGGCGCTCGGAGGTAAGGGAACTCGACAGTGAAACCATCGTGATATAGGGATTTCAATTTTGGGGGTTTTCGAAGTTTGGGGCCATCGATTTGCAAACGAGTGCGGGTTTTGGGTTTGTTATTGAAATTAGCTTCTCAGTTGAAGTTTGAGTGGAGATTCGTCATTAAACCTGTCGCACCTTTTACCGGTGCTTTGCGATGAAGACGGAGTAACGCGAAGTTGGAGATGGGTCGAGAGTCGAAGGCTCCGATGTGGGATCGTTTTTTTAGAAGGAGGTTGAAATTGAGGAGGTCGCGTGGAGCACTTTAGGTTCAGTCTGACATCGCGATTCCGGTGGATTTGGTGGAATCAGGTGTCGCAGTTTTTCGTTGATACTGTATATAGGTGGAGTTGCCGAGTTTCCATGTTGGGGACTGTTGGTGCTGGTGATCGAACTGAGTGGTTAAGGGAGGGGTGTGGAAAAGAGATGCAATTTCGATTTCCATGAGTTCAATAGCATGGAGCTAGGGTGCGATGTGGTGGGGATTTCAAGTTGGAGTACGCTGTCCATTGATGAACCAGAGTTCGACTTCTTTTTTTTATGGGGATTTGGGAAATCGATATGTTATTTTCAGTACGACAGTCAAAGCATGAAGAAATTATTGTTGGTGTTTGTAGTGGAAACTGGTGGAAAGAGTGTAAGTTGAACATAGGATGATCATTAGGAAGTGAAAGCCAGTTTTAGCTGCAATCTAGGCAGAGTGGTACAAAGGCACTACTGTCAACTAGAGTGCAGATTTGTTTTTGGGAGTGTAGGAAAATCTTGTCTGGAAATGTACCGTGGGTTAGAGGCTTGTTTGGTCATAGAAGCTGATGTTGAGACAATGCAACGTGATGATGAAATGGTGTGGACAACGATTTAGGCTAATGTTGCTTTGGATTGTCGAGAAAGGCTTCGTGGAATCGATCGGCGAGTTGTTTCGTCGATTTGTCGGGATTGGTTAAAGAAGTAAGGTATACATTATTTTTAGAAATTTAAATTCATAGAACAATTTATTTATTTGTTAGTTAGTAGTTAATTTAAATAAATAGTCGTTTAACCGCTAAATATAATTAAATACTCGTAGGTGCAAATAAATTCATTCGAAATAATTTGAGAGATTCGTAGCCGCAAAGATATGACATTTTACAGGATATTCAGCACATCAAGGTGAGTAAATCTCACTCACAAATTTAAATTTAAATTTATTTTTATTGTTAAAAATAAATTTGTTGGTTGCTTGGGTGCATGAATGAATTGTTGAATTATTGTGGTTATTGGATATTTCCCGCAATACTATTAGCGGATGCCCGTAGTATCATTAGCGGATGACCCTACACCCACATATATAAGAGGATCCCCTTTTATACCGCAATATCATGCCTTGAAGCAGGATTGGTATTACTTATGCGACTAACATCTGTGGATGCAGGGAAAACAGGTTGGAGGAATCCAACTGGATTCCTCAAATTTATTTATTGTTGTTTACCTATTTATACATGTGTTATGTGTTGAATTGGACTGATGGTTTGCTTATTTGGGTATTTAAATATCACTGGCCCTAAAGATTGATATTTAAAAATATCAAAAGGGAATTAAAAAGGAAAATTTATTTTTTGAAATAAAAGTGGAATTTTGAATGAACTATGAAATATTTACTTGTTTTAGTAACAAAAACAAGTAGCCGAATTTATAACAAGGTTATAAATGGAAAGAAAAAAAAATTCATTTGATAATGTTATATTTTCTTCTTTTTTTATTCAAGTCTGAATTTAAAAGGGAAATTTATTTTCCAGAATAGGGATTGAGGTTCAAATAAGATTTGAAACAGGAAATTGTCTTAAATATTCAAAACAAGAAAAATGGAATTTATAAACGATGTTTATAATTGAATAGAAAATTATCATTGGACAATTTAGAAATGGAAAGTCAAGTGCTAAATTTTGAAAAGGGAAACTATTTTCCGAAAGCAGAAAAGAAATTTGAAATAGAGACCTGTTTCAATATTTGAAACAAGTAGTTGGATTATAAACGACGTTTATAAATGGAAGTGGAAAATGATCCTAGAATAGTTGGATTATTTAAATTCAAATTTGAATTGAAAATGGGAAACGGGGAATCATTTCAAAGGAAATAATGAAATCATTTTTGATGCTCGGAATAAAGAAAACGAAATAACTATTGTTGGATAATTAGAATTTAAATTCAAGTATGGATTAAAAAGGAGAATTGAAAATCCATGTAATTCATTTGGATGTTCAAAGGGTAAATTGAATTGGAATAAATCCGTAAGGTTTTATAAATAGGATTCGACTATGTCGAATTTATAAAAATATTTAATCTCAGAAAGAATATTGGATTTATATGTAGAAACTATAGTTGAAATTTGATGCGAAAATAGATTATGTATTTATATTTTATATATATATCTATTATGTATATATATAAGTTATATAAAATAAACTATTACGAAATTGGAATCGAGTTTCATATAGATTGTTAAAATGGAAGTTTTGTTTTAACAAGGAAGAAAATTTATAAACAACGTTTATAAATGTGATGAAATAATCTTCATCGAGTAATTTGGAAAATAGATTCCAAACGTAAGAAACGGAATAAAAGGTGAGGTGTAAACGAGTGTTGTATTACAAACTTTTATCTGTCTCTAGATAAGAACGTTGTCGATCAAGGTCTGAGAGGTAAATAAAATAACCCAACTTGAAAGACTTCACTATTATCAAGGGATGATATTAGTTTGTAATGGTGAAGGTGTTGAATAACTTGATTTTCTCCATAAAGGAAATTTATAATTGAAATTCGATTATATCGAATTTTTATAAATAATTTATATCCGAGGAAATTCGAATTGAATATAAAATTTAGTTTTAAATCAATTCATAACTGGGTTATGAATGTGGCAATAAGGAATCGACGAGTTTGGAGAAATCGATTCGGATAACTGGTTTATTTTAAAATATTGAAATGGTGTTGAAATTTACTAATAAACGAAGTTTAAACGTTTATATTTTATTTAATTAAAACGAACTCGCCGCGGCGCCGTAGTTCGCAATTTGGCATTTCGAACTTCAATTGAGTATGCCAAACTCAATATAAGTCGGAATTTGATGAAACAAGAAACGCGCGAACCTATTGAATAATAGTTTTCTAATGGAAGAGAATAATCTTGATTTCGTCGTATAAATTTTGAGTTATGTCAAAATCAAATTTTCAGAAAAAGCGCCATAATCGCTTTAAGCCATAACGGTTTATTAAATAAAATTTAAGGATTTTGAGTGAACATAAACCCGAATTTCCAAAATAAAATCCAGTTTGAGTTATAAATTAAAGATGAACTCAAGGGGAATAGATAAAATGATTTTTGATACAAAAATCAGATTTTTTATTTATTGAATAAAGTTAACTAATTTCAAAAGGAATTAGTGAATAGAGTTTTGACTTAAACTTAGTTTAGTTTAAATGAATTGATTTTGTTAACTGAAAATTGGAATTTCAAATAAAAACTTGGATTTGAATTTGAAAATGAGCAAGGGATTTAAGTTTTATTTATGGGTAATCGAATGCATATGTATTGAACGCGATATGTTCAAATTAAATACAGGTTAAGCCAAGAAGCTAATTAGAAAATTAATTAGCAAATGGAAGGCGATTGAAGTAAAAAGTGTTGAACTGATTTGGAATGAATTGGGAATGGGCGTATATATTTCAAACAGGTATGGGATGAAGATTACGATGAGAGTATGAACATTATATATTAAGTGCCCGACAAAAAGGTACATGTTTAAATTTTCATATGAGGTTTTATGCGCCGAATCGGCAAGCCGCTTGGCTTTTTAATTTTCTTTTTGAATGAAAAGGGCCTAGAGAGGCGAGTTGAGGTTTGAACTATTTGCCGATACAAAGGAGGTTAGGGTGAATTTTTCCAAAAAATTAAGGAGTTAGAATATTTTTAAGAAATTTTGATAATAGAAATCGATATAACGATATATATACAATTCGCTAAGAAAATGAATTAAAAATAAAATATTAGAAAGGGGCCAGTGATTGTTTGATGGATGTTTATTTTTCCTTTGATAGTTAAAACACCGGCTATCAAAGATTTTTACCATCGTTGTCAATACGGAGAGACCGGTTGGATTTAATATCTGAAAACCACTCCGTATAGACATAGGTGTCATGAATTAGATTATGCTGAAAATAATCGAAGACGGAGTGAAATTCAAGAGCTGTTATGTTTGTCCAGTCCCAGGGCAACGTGTATGAACGAATGTCTGACAGAGTATTCCTACGGTCACATAAGACGATCTTTTCAAGGTATTACGTCTGGTGGCGGAGAAATTCGTTTCTCTTAGCTTTTATACCCGTAATATTTTTGGGAAGATCAACTAGTGATTTGACGGGTTTGACGATGTGGCATGCAAAGTGTACGGTAGCCAGATGGTCTAAAAGATAGACGTAGCCTCAAGCTTCACAACCGGGAATTGACAAAAATCAGGCAGGCAACATGGCTATGTGGGTCGCCCCCATTAGGGTGTATAATCACTTATCTAGAGAAATTCCTTTTACTTCTTTAATCTATTCCGATGCTGTCACTTTTCGGGAAACGGTGGTTTGAGCCCAACCGTTGGTGATATACATTCGATACACTCAAGCGAAATGAGTGGTCGGTCATGTATGGGCCGGGTTGCAAGACGTTCTTGTTGAACCCAGTGCATTCCCCTCTAGAGATACACTATCGGAAGGTGGTCCCTTACCATGTCATAGTTGGAATCCAATCTCCAATAAGCGCCCTGCGGTTTTTGATTTTATATTATATATGTAGAGCGTGAGATGCAAGCATTCTACTATTTGGTTATTTATTTGATTAGACATTATTATAATATCACTGGATTTTGATATCAAAAATGTTGGGGTTATAGTAAGGTAAAAACCGTCCGTGTTTATATGTGGGCTGGTCTTACTAATATCTTTTTCTTTAAAAAAATTTGGAAGTTAAACCATATGGTTGGAGTTTACTCACACCAGTCCCACGACTGACCCAGAGTTTGTTTTGTTTTGTTTTTCCTAAACTCTTGGGAGCCCAAATTTGTACAGGCAGTCGAGTGTTTCAGGCTTTTATAGATACACTTAGAGGAGCTGGAAGAAGGAAGCTTCACCATTAGTTATCCAGAGTTAATTCCGCTGTATCAAATGTTATGTTGTACTCGAATGATGATATGCATATATGTACAAGACAGATTTGTATTCCTAAGATATGTTATATAATATATTTTATTCGTTCCGCTTTGAGATTCTGTATTGTCATTTCTGTTCTTCTTCTATCTTCTCTATTTTCTTTAACACTAATGACTCGTATTTCTGTATTATTTGAGTTGGACGTGTGTTGCATTAGTCAGCTCAGATAGTATGGATTTGCGGGCCACTACATGTTTATTATTAGCTTCATTTTTGATGAACCTATTGATGTTTGCCTCCATGATATGTTTATTTCTAGCAAGGATTTCTTGTTTGTCCCTCTCCACGTCATTTGCATTTTTATGCATACGTATAATAGCATGTATGAATGACTAGTATGAGTGGCTGCACAAGTTAACATATACAGCAATATAACTTGATTACCAAATTAAAATCTTATAAATTAACATGTCGGTATAATTTATATTAGCATGTTTTACACAATAGATTTATATGTTATCTATGTCACATTACGATATAAATTGTATTTTTTTTCACACAATTAATTTAGTATGAGATCTTGATTTTAGGCTAGTTGTATTATTATTAATCTGATATGGGAATTGTGAAATAACGCAGAATTGTTAAACAAGAAGCGCAAAATCAATTGTTAGATATATTATATGGTGAAATCTTTTAGTTAATTCACTCGTGGATTAACTTACAAAATAGTTGTGGATTAACGTCTTATTAAAGTAAAATGGTGTATTAACTTTTTAAAACCATGGTTAGAATAAAAATTACCATACGATAAAGAATCACAATACGAACGAACTTAACAACAATTATTCGAGGAACAAAATCAGAATAAAAAATCATAGAAATGAACTAGTGAATTGTGGGTCACAGTCGAGCATAAAAGTCCAAATTTACAGCCTAGATAACCTCAGTGAAGGTAATGGTAATTAGTACAACCTCGGCGGTACAGTTGAATGAGTCGAGAAGATTAAGAAGATGTTAAAAGAACTAATGGAAGATACCCTGCTTCCTATGGGTGAGCACTGCTGCAGAAGCGGGGACGAATAATTGCAGCTAAGAAGAAGCAGCTACATTTAAATTTAGTGTAGTTCTAGGCACCCATTTTGTGCCCACGGCTAACACCAACCAAACATTTTTTATTATTATTTATTTTTACACTCGGCTGATCATTCATGGTAGCCACTAGCACAAAAGTGGGTGTCTTTATCACCGCACTAACTTTATTACATAGCGTTATTCTATGCATGCAAGCCAAGCCAATTTCTTGCTTAACAATTTAAGTAATACACAAGTGACTAGAATAATGGACAATCCTAAACTATGGATCACTTTTGACTAAACTAAAAATCATATCTCGTTGTTATCTACAAGATACCGCACTTTATGAAACTTATGGTGGAAAATGTTATATAGAATAACTAATAATGCAATTTTTGATTCCTTTTTTGGTAAACCAGTCACGCAACAGATTCAAGGTTTCCTAGATACTCGGGACTCGAGTACGTTCTTACGGAAGTATGCAGCGATTTGGTCGAAGTCGCATTCAGAAAAAAGCTGGAAATATGGTTAATTCTCGGATCGACATCCTCGATTCGATAGCACTTCGAATCAGGCTGGCCTTGGACTGGACACGAAATACTTCAAAATGTCTCATATCCCAAACTTCGGATCAGTTCATACTTCTATCCTTCTCAAAACACTTGATCGCACTGATTCGATCACTTTAAAAAGCATGCGAACACATACAGATCATTGAGAAACACTTTCGGGCATTAGGTTTCTTGGCAAATGTAGGATCATCGATCCTAGGATCGGATTGCTCAAAACACTTAAACACACTTGTTGATCACCTAAAAAACAACGTAGAAGCTCAGATCTAGCACAGGTTGGAAGGATTTGGATTTCATATCCCAAGCATGGTGGGATACGAAATACACATTTCATATCCTCAGGATACCAAATACGTATTTTGTATCCTTAGGATACAAAATGCTCCTTGGGTTTGGAACATTCAAAAAACCATGATCGCATGGACACGATCACCAGAAAGCATGGATACGCACAAAGATTTGGGTTTGGTAAACTTCAGGTACGAAGTATGTTTGTTTGGATCTAGCACATTCAAGAACCATGATCACATCGAGTGGATCACCTGAAAAAATTTGTGCGCATCAAAAGAATCGACAACATTTGGGATCGCCGATCTCAGGATCGGTATAACATTGGATACAGAATCCTGCATGATCGGAGCATGTGGATCACCAAAACGAAGGTCGCGACTATGTATTCTTAGACTTAGTACAATTGGAATACGAAATCCCATGTTTGGATTTGGCAAACTTGACACCATGTTAGGTGCATGTGGATCACTCAAAAATTAGGTGATCAACATGTGCTGATCACCTAATTTATCGAGCTCGAGCTAGGCTACGAATTTTAGGAAAATACTTGAACTTTGGCTAACTCCCCGGGAGTTGTTCCGATCTCGGGATCAACAGGACTCCTAGGATGCGAAATTTTTGACTTTAGCTACCAACATCACCTAATACCCCACTGATGTGACACTTAAGGGGACATTTTGGCTCTTCATTTTCAATACGTCGGAGACTTCTTCTTGGAGCTTATTAGTGACTTCTTTCATGGTTTTCATGGCTTTGGAAGGACTTTTAGACTTGTAAACTTCACATAGAAGTTTACTCGCTATATTTTGACATTTGGATTGACTTTTGACTTGCTACTTGGACATTGGACCATACTTGAAGCTTTTTGGACATAGAAGAATTTTAATGGACATTTTGGCATTGTAGGGAGTCGACAAGGACTTTGTTGCTTTCCATTCACAACTTTATAAACTCAATGTGTTGAAACTCTGATTAACATTGTAACTGTAATGACCGTGATGAATAGTTACTACGAAGTGTGTGTAGGCGTTAGTGGAAAACCACTATAAACTCGATGTTCTTTACTTTTCTGCATCTCTATGTTTGGATTGCTTAGTTAATTTGGATAATTCACTTAATATTAACCCATCGAGTGTTGGCATGTGCGAGTGATCGGTTCCCTACGTCAACATTTTAGCGCATCAGGACGGGGATGTTGGGTTACCTTCCGATTTTGGATTATCAAGGAAACATATTCTCTAGGATTTCGTTATGGTTAAGAGGAAACATATAAGTTTCCCTCGTTCAAAATAAGAAGGTGTAGAGGAAAGATAGGAAGTATCCTCTATTCGGCATCCGTCGAACTATGTTACTCGTGAGGATATCGATTGGCCGTCAAGGATTTAACTAAGGATTTGAATTCTCGATTGGAACAGCAAGAAGAGCATTTCTTAAGACAGGAAGCTGCAATGAACACTCTTCTTGCTAGGATTGAAGATATCATAAGGCCGTTAGGTAGGGTAATATGGTCGAAACAAGTGCTACTGTTCCCTAGGGACTTGGGGGCAATTCCCCAAGAACAACCGTGTGTCGACATCAATCCAAGACAGGTACCAGATGGGTTATGCTCGGGGGCACCACCCAAAATTGCATTATGGCTCGGCTTAGGTTTTGCTTAATCAGGTTTCAGGCTCTGGAGTTGGGAATGTCGCTCAAGAGCTTGCGCACGTAGTTTTGCATACAAGAACTCATGTACTTACAAAAGCTTGGTTTTTTCCAGTCGAGGCACCTCGTGCTAGGTTTGAGGCATATATCTTCTTTGGGGCTCAACAATTTGCTAATGTTGTACTTAACACCGGGGGCGCCAGTGCATATTTGAATGATGGACTCGCTTGCTCGGTAATAGTAATTATGGTCAGATCACTTATATTAATCGACGATACACTTGAGGCGGGGCCTCTCTTAGATTTGGATTGCATTACTCGTTGTCCATTCACTCATAATATTCAAAATTCTCGTAACCGACTGGATTTCAAATTCCCGATTTTGGAAGCTTTTGATGGTAAGGAGGATCCTAAGGTTCACTTAATGCACTATAAGCATCACATGGAAGTACTCTCGGCCACAGAGAATGTTATAGTGAAGTGCTTCACTCTTTATCTTACATACATTGTTGACATGTGGTTCCATCAGTTCGAAAATGGATCGATTAATTCTTGAAATGTTTTGGTTAGGAAATTCATCGAATAGTTTGGGATCCACATTGCTCGACCCAAGAACATGATGACGCTTAGGGCAATTAAGCAAAGGGCTGGCGAGACTGCTTAAGTTTCTGGAAATGCTTAATGTTGATGTGGCTTCGACCGATCGACCGGACCCTTCTATGGTTTTGATGGTCGCTGTTTCTGGTGTTACAGATATGACAGATTTAAAGATCTCGCTTCAGTGGGATCCACCAAGGGATCTTGGTAAATTCTATTTTAAAGTTGAACGGTTTCTTATGGAGGATGATGCAAGAACCAACAAGAAAGTTCTTGAACGTAATTTGGTTCATGGTGAGGAATCATCCAATTCAGGGAAAGGAAAAGGAAAGTATGCTCCCCGTAATGATCGGAATGCGTGGAATCAACCCGAGTTCACTTTATGTGCATAACTTATTTGCCCTCTAGAGAATATTTATCCGTAAGTGAACTTTGTTACTCCCTTTAGAAGCCTCTCGCGAGGGTATCGACCTAAAGGGAGAAGGATTCTAGTAAACATTGCATGTTTCATGACTTGGACGGTCATGGTACTAATGAGTGTAGGAACCTCTGGGATATGATTGAACAACGTGTCAAATGTGGAGAGCTGGTGAAGTTCGTTCGAAATTGAGTTGTAGTACCGAGATAGGCACAACTACCTTCTCCAGCTCAGCATGGGTATGGACTGGGGACTAATCCCTTTGGCTTGGTTATGAATTGATGTAGTTCTCTAGATTCTCTGATTTTGCAGCTGTTGCCTTTTGGATATTTTGGTTTCTAGCTTTCTTGGATTCTTATTTTATCAGCTTTTCATCTCTTCGAACTTTGGATTTTGGTCTTTTTGCATTTGATCCTTTGGATTTCTGGCATTTATACTTTTGGTCTTTTGATATACCAATCTTATGGATTGTGAATGTGGTTATTTTGTCTTTTGGCTTGTGGATATAAACCTGCGTTTATCTAGATTTCTAGCTTATGTACTTTGGCTTTTTAGTGATTAAAACTCTGGATTTCTGCTCTGGAATCTGGTTATGTTGGCTCCGGCCTCCGGGATATTATGCTTCTAGATATTATACCACTAGTTTATCGGTTGTAGATGGTTTTAAGTCACATCACATACATATGGGATTAGGTCTTAATACTTAGGCGTGCCTTTTACCCGACTATAATCTGTCCACCTCACAATTAACAAATCACTTTGGTTTACATGATTGTAGGAGAGAGAAGGGCCCATGTCCGTCTACTTTTGTACGGGATTAGGCTTTAAACCTTAGGCATGCTCTTTATATATGAGAAACCATCCTATCTCCTACGCTCATCTTTGGATTCACCAGGCTTGGGAGTTTGGAGGGCCTAATTTTGCCTACCTATGTACGGGATTAGGTTTTAATTCCTAGACATGTTCTTTCCGGATGTGAAACCATTCTCGATCTCCCACTTTCAACTTTGGATAACCGGCTTTCGATTTTGGAGGGTCTAAGCCCATGTACCCATGTACGGAATTTCGCCTTAATCCCTTTGCATGCTCTTTGTGGACGATAAACCATCTATTTGGATATTCAACTTTGGATTTTGGAGGACCTAAGTCCACCTACCCATGTACGACGTTAGTCCTTAATACTTAGGCATTCTCTTTGTGGACTATAAACTGTCTGATATCTTACTTTCATCTTCGGTTCTCTGGCTTGGAATGTCCGAAGGCTTAATCTTCCCACCCATGTACGGGACTAAGTCTTAATCCCTAGGCATGTTCTTTACGGATGATAAACCCTCTTACTCCCTTCACTCATTTCTAGTTACTTGGCTCGAAAGTTTGGAGTGCTAAGCCTGCCTACCCATGTATGAGATTAGGTCTTAATCCCTAGGTATGCTCTTTACGGGTGATAAACCATTCAGTCTCCTCCGTTTATTCCTCATTTTCTGCTTGAAGGATGACTATGTCGGCCTAACAATGTACGAGAACCGGTGAGACCTATAGGCATGCCCTTTACCCGATGCTAGTTCATCCCCTTCGAAGTTAACAGAACTCAATGAACTTGAAATCAAAAGCGGCTCAGTTGACTCACCCACGTACGGGATTAAGCCTAAAGCCCTAAGCGTACTCTCTGCTCGGGAACAGACTACAAGGTTTTCCTTTGGTTTTACTAAAAACACCAACAATTGGAAACTTTGGTAAAAATTACTTCGCCCAACGGGATGCTGCTTGCGAAGTAAGGAAATTTGGAATCCGAATTTCAAACATTAAGGACTTAGCGTAGTAAGGACTTTGCTCGCTAAGTTTAAAAATCCTGGTCCCCAAGTAAAGACTTTGCTTGGGAAGGGGTGGGTTATCTTGTCAGGACATGGCAAGACCGCCTTGCCTAGTGGTCGGTTGGGCCCTACCTGTTTGGCGTATCCTTGGTCCTCTTGACAGGTTTTGGCAAGGGCGCCTTGGACTCTTATGGCTTATCCTTTGTGTAACAACCCATATTTTCTGCCTATTTATTTGGATTATTTTAATTATTTAAAATATTGGTTTGGGTTTAAATAATCGAATTTAACAATTTTATTTTGAATATATTATTTAAATAAATAATAAAATAATATTTTAATTTCAAAAATATTTAGAAAATGTGGAATTTGCAGTATAATGTGGTCGGGCAATTTAAAGTGAGTTACATTGTCTATAGTGAAATTATATCGACGATTTCAATTCTAAACGACGAGGAAATATATATAGTTTATAATTTAAATATATAGAGAGCTGCAGCGGCGTGGCAGTTCGCGATTTGGCGTTTTGAACTTTAACTGGCCGTACAGGGTCCAAAATAAGTTGGATTTTCTCGAAACAAGAAACGTCGGGACCGGTTGGACAATATCTTTCTAGTGGAAGAGAAAAATCCAGTTTTCATCGTGTAGATTTTATTTTATGTCCAAATCAAATTTTGAAAAGGTCGATATGGAATATATATATATATATATATATATATATATATATATATATATATATTATATCGATTATTCATATAGAATAAAGGGTTTTTAAATATTTTAAATATCGATTTGGCTTGGTATTCAACTCGGGATATTTTATTGTGGTAGTATACGATATTCTGGTTGTGTATGGCCAGTGGCAATATTTTATTTATATTATATTAAAGTATTTTAAAATTAATTTATTTTATTTTAAATTGGCAGTTATAAAAAGGACTTTATTCAAACGACTTCTGTTTTCGACGAAACAAATTTTTATTGGGACCGCAACAGTAAATTATTGCTAGATTTTCAAGTTGCACGCAAAACGGTGTTATTCTGTGAGCGTGGCAAAATGAAATGCAAAATAAAACGATCAATTTGGACGTGTACTAACGCTATTTGAGCAAACGGACTCGGAATTCGATGAAACAAGTTTCGTTAGGACCGTATCGTCAAAATATACTATGCCGTCCACCCGCGTCTTGAACGAGGTTTGTATGTGAGCGAAGCAGCGAATAACAGCATTCAGAAAATGCGATAGGTATGAAATAAAAATCGTTAGTCAACATCGCTTGTCACGTCAACATAAAATATATTATTTACATATTATATAAACCCCTTTAGATCAGAATTTACAGCCCAAGCCTCATTTTCATCAGCCATTTTGCAAAAAAGTTCCTATTTACATTTTAATTTATTTCTTTGAATCCGTGACGAATTTGAGAGGAGTTCCAAAGGAAAAGTGGTAGATCGGGTTGCTGTCTACCTACTGACAAAAAAAGGGGGTGATCGGGTGATGGTGGTGGTCGGAATTCGCGATGAACAACGAAGGACAGTTTTCGTTTTTGGCCCAAATTACACGGATTGGGTTGATTAGGGAGGCAAGGACCTTGGGGGTTTCGTAGAGGAGAGTTTCAGCTTCGATTTGGCACCGGTCTCAGGTTTTACGGTGGCCGATGGTTAGAGAAATTGGGAGATGAACGTGGGTGGTCAAATTTGGGTATTTTGAAAAGCAACGAATGGAAATTTGCTAATTCCGACGCCAATAGTGGTCGAGGGGAGAAGCGGTCTGAAGGTTGAGGTGGCCTAATGGGTGGTGGTTCGATCTGAGGTGGTGGCATGGTCTCCAGTTAACTGTGGTCGAAGAAATCGGGTTCCGAACGAATTCCGTTCATCTCGGTTTTTGGGACGCCGGGGCTTGAACTGGGGTCGGGGATCACTGGCGAAGGGAGCTGGGGGTCTGGCGGTTCCAGCAGGGTCCTGGTGGCGGTCTTCGGTGAAGTGACGGCGGAGCTAGGATGGTCCGACGAGGTGGTGTTCGTGTATTGTAAATGGGGAAAACAGACGGATTGGGGTTGAAGGAGGATACGAGAAGGAAACCGCGTCGTGAACAGTACAAGGGAGGATGACATGGCGCTAAGTAAGCTAAGGTGATTAATTATTTAATTTAAATATTAATTAGAGTTAATAATCGTAATTATACACCAAACTTTGAATTCGTGTATATTTCACATACATTGACGAAATCTGACGAAATTGGATTCGTTGGGATCGCAGGGACGAGACCTATCCATGGCACTGACTAGGAGTCGATCTGACGCAGTTAAATATTCAGCTAATTTTGAATGCTTGACTGAATTTAAAAGTAACAAACGTGTCAACCGTCAACCAGAACAAAATCCGGTGAGTTAATTCTCACACCTTCTGGAGTCCTGTGATGTGGCAAATCCAAAGAAAATATAATTCACCATTTACAGTATAAATTGGTTGATTGGATGCGATGGATGCAAATTGATTGTTATTGTTTGATTGGTTGAAGTTATTTATTTATTTAATTCGTATATTTTTATCCAACTGTTATCTGTGATGTAGAGAAGGACAGGTTGGAGGGATCCAACCGGATTTCTTAAATAAGCTGTATTTATTAGGTTGTGCATATATATGAATTGATCAGCCTGACTGACACCAAAACCTATTCGAATGTCGATGGTTGAATATTATATTCAACAAAATTTGTGTTTGAAATCAATCCACAGTAGTTGATGAGGTAACTGGCAGTAAAAGGCCTGAAATAGATTGTGTTAAATATCGGTCTACCGTCAGGTGGATTGACGTGATTTCAAAGTTATAAATTATTTTATAACTTGATTAAAGTTCCTCAGTCAATTTATATAAACAATTAAACTAGAGATTTGTTAATAAATATATTAAACCGATTTACAAATGGAATTATTGAAATAGTTTATACACGTCAAAAGCAGAAAGCCAAAGGATTTAACTATGTGTTGGTAAAGTGGAACAATTGTTTTTTAAAAAATTAGATGGTGTTTTTAAATTAATTAAGCTATTTAATTAATTTAAACTTGGGAAATGACAAACGGTAACCAGTTAACTGCTAAGTGAGGTGTACAGTCGACAAGAATAAACCGTCTTTGTTTGAAGTTGATAATTGGAATAAATTTGCTTTAAATATTTTGAATATTTGTTAAAGTTTAACGAATGATGTAAAATAGTTAGTTAATCTTCGATTAACTATAAATTAAGGAAACTACTGGATTATGTTAATGAAGTTGATTTTATTTAATAAGCTTTTCAAAATGATGATTATACTATCTTTAGTTAATGGCAGAAGTTACCTATCTATAGTATAGTAAAATTTACCATTTGTTTGTAATTAAAATGATGACTTTAGTTCGAATTAAACTAAGGAAGGGTTAAGTAGCGATAAAGTTAAATATAAAAGGCGATAAGATTTTGATTCCAAATTAGGATATTCTAAGCGAAATGATGATTTAAGTTAAAGATATTGTTTTAGTGGATAGCTACTTAATCAAAGAATTAAGTAAAAGGATTTTGAGCGAAGATTTCAAATATAAGGAACGATTTTATAAAACCCGATTTGAAATCAGAGGAAAAATGAGATTTTAATGTTAGTGGTTAAACCAATATTATTCTGAGGTAAGAACGGGTCGATCAAGGTCTGAGAGGTAACTAAAATACCTCAACTTGATTGGATTCACTATTATCGAGGAATGGTATTAGTTTGGAGCGAGTGAAGGTGTTGAAATTGGTTTTACTCTATACAAGGAATATCGAACTCCAATGCAGGGTCTTGGGAAATTAAATAATATTGCAATATTAGTTTCAAAAGAAATAAGAATATTGATTTCAATTTTTAATTAATATTTGTTATTCAATTAGAGTTGATCGAATATATTATTTGAAATAGAGTTAGTCAAGCATAGTTATTCAGGAAGAGTTGCCATTGCGTACGACAGCTAGCGTAATTCGCAGGGCTGTAGATAGCCTACGGTGGTCGGATGTTTCCTTAGGGAATCAGGCGTAACCATCCTGATCGCTGCGATCTAGAGTCAAGCGAATGGAGTAAGTCGAATATTAGTTAACCGATAGGAGTACTCAAGTCAAGTTAGTCCAGTTGAGTTAAATAGGTCGAGTTAGAGTTAATCGATCAAAGTAAATCAGTTAGAGTTAATCAGAGGAAATTTGGTTTATATCATTAGGTATATACATATATGGATATCGCGAGTTGCTTGAATATAAGGGAAAGGGAAAAGGGTTTCACAGAGATATATCGATATTCCCGACGGAAATGGAAAGATGGGTAGGGATATATATATATATATATATATATATATATATATATATATATATACGTACTCAAAATCATACAAACAGTTCTGTTATAAAAGAATAAGGTTAAATCAAATATTTTGAATGTACTGGAAGATTTAGAGGTTTATTAGCTATTGGGTTAAATATATTTTAAAGAAGCCAAGTTAGGTCAACTGCTGAATCATCAAACTCATGTTATGTACACAATTGTTATTTGATAGTTAAAACACCGACTATCAAACCTTACCAATACGCTTGTTGGTATGGAAAGACTGGGATTGAATTATATTCGAAAACCATTCCGACCAACAAATACGTGAAGATGTCAATTGGAGATTTATAAATTGAAGACCGTGGATCTCCATAAGCGGAAGGATTACTTGACGAATATTCTCTGTGTTGCAACCAGAGTTATTCTGACATGATTCGGTCGTGATTGGAATCTATGGATTGGAAGGACTACTCGCTACTGATTCTTGCGGTGATTCCTATATAAGGATGTAGTAGGAGGGTGCCTTCGGTTCATCATGTTCCTGGATGACTTGTATGGACGAATGTTTGACAGAGTATTTCCCTAAAACCACGTACGTTGATTTTTACAAATATACCGAGTTGGTGGCAAAGAGGAGCACTTCTTTAATACCCAGAGTATATTTTTGGACGTCAATTAGTGATTTGATGGATTTGATGATGTGGCATTCAAAGTGTATGACGACCGGATATGTTCTGACCTCAAGCCTCATCAACCGGGAAATGACAAAAATCGGGCAGGCAACATGGCTATGTGGGTCGCGCCCATTAGGGTGTATAATCACCTATCTAGAGAAATTCCATTTGCTTCTTTAATCTATGTTCGATGCTGTCCCTATTCGGGAAGGCGGTTGTTGATCCCAACCATCGGTGATATACATTCGATACACTCAAGCGAAATGAGTGTCGGTCATGTGAGGGCCAGGTTGCAAGACGTTCTTGTTGAACCCAATGTATTCGCCTCTAGAGATACACTATCGGCAGGTGGTCCCATACCTTGTCAAAGTCGGAATCCAAATTCCAATAAGCACCCGCGGTTTTTAATTGTATACTATATATGTGGAGCGTGAGATGCAAACGTTCCGCTAGATTGTTATCTACTTGTATCTAGACATTATGATAATATCGGAATAAGTTATGACTTCAAAGGTGGTTTGGGTTATACTAAGGTAAAAATCGTCCGTGTTTATGTGTCGGCTGGTATTACATTATCCTTTGATTTCAGAAAGAATTTTCCAAAGTTAAACAAGTGTGTGTTCTGTGAATTTATCACTGATAGTATTCCAGACTGACCCGGTGTATATTGCTTTTCCTCAAATGTGCTCGGGTCAGACCGAGTGTATTTCAAGGTTAGGTTCGTTTGGAGTTCAGCAGCTGGAAGCAGGCGGCTTCACCACTAGTTATATACAGATATTTTTCCGCTGTGTCTGATGTATGCTGTACTCTGATGATTGGTATGTATATACAGTTCTTTGTATAAAAAGATTTGTTATATTATATTTTATTCGTTCCGCTGTGAGATTCTGATATGTGTTCTTCTTCTTTCTTCTATTCTAATATTTCTTTCTTTCTATTCTCACCCACTAATTTCTTTCTCATGACAATCTAGTGTTTTCGATACTTGAATAGTCGACATGGTGATTTTATGTCGATTTTCGGGGTCGAAAATTCCTGGGTCGTTACAGTGGTATCGGAGTTATTGGTTTAATGATTAACCTTGGCTCTGTGGCGTGTCTCAACAGAGATAGGGTTAGTAATGCCCTAGATTGAGTTGAGTATATATACGAGAGAGCGTATTTGTAATTTGATATCAAAATTATTTTTGCCCAATTTATTTTATAATAAAATAAAAGTAAAGGTTATTATAATATGGGCAGATTATTTGGATTTGTTAATGTTGATTGTGTGATATGTTTGGATTGTATGCTCGATCTCAGGGATATAAACCTGAACCTGAATCGACTTGGTTAAAACCAATATGAAATAGATAATTCGAATAAATCAATCCAGATTAATAAATTTGAATGGATAACCTGGGCTATAATTATATTTGTAACCTCATATGAATTTAACTGGGTGTATAATTGGTTGATGTGAATGACATGGATGTTTTGAACATAATTGACATTGGTTTTGGGAACTAATGAATTGGTTTGAGTTAAAAATAGGTGCAGACGAGCCAATTTAGCTTTAAATCAATTCAAAGGAGAAATTCTGGAGTTAATCGAATCCAGAGCTGCACAATAATTAAGCAAACTCGAATATAAATTATCGCTTATCGCATAATAACGCTCGCAAAAAGGTACGCCTATGAAAGTATGAAATTTTGGTTTTATTTGGGTTTTGAGTTTCGATTTTGATTTTTCCGACCATGAGAGTCGAGGTATATATATTTCTCGATCCTGCAATATTGCAGATGGTCCTCCGTGCAAGGGAGACTCTGCCGAGATTTTTCCAAAATTCATGGTGTTATAATTTTTTTTAAATTTTTTAGGAAACTCTTTTATTTGAAATAAATTGGTTTTAAAACCAATTGGGTCAGTTTGGAAATAAATTCGAGTTTTAAAATTAATTATTTTTGGAAGGATAATGGGATTTAACATTTTTTCTACCTTAGCAATTTCGAGGATGAAAATATTTTAAGGGGAAAGGAATGTAACAACCCGTATTTTCTGCCTATTTATTTGGATTATTTTAATTATTTTATTTATATAAAATATTGGTTTGGGTTTAAATAATCGAATATGACAATTTTATTTTGAATATATTATTTAAATAAATAATATAATAATATTTTAATTTCCAGAAATATTTGGAAAATGTGGAATTTGTAGTATAATGTGGTCGGGCAATTTAAAGTGAGTTACATTGTCTATAGTGAAATTATATCGACGATTTCAATTCTAAACGAGGAGGAAATATATATAGTTTATAATTTAAATATATATAGAGTTGCAGCGGCGCGGCAGTTCGCGATTTGGCGTTTTGAACTTTAACTGGCCGTATATGGTCCAAAATAAGTTGGATTTTCTCGAAACAAGAAACGTCGGGACCGGTTGGACAATATCTTTCTAGTCGAAGAGAAAAATCCAGTTTTCATCGTGTAGATTTTATTTTATGTCCAAATCAAATTTTGAAACGGTCGCTATGGAATTTATATATATATATATTATATCGATTATTTATATAGAATAAAGGGTTTTAAAATATTTTAAATATCGATTTGGCTTGGAATTCAACTCGGGATATTTTATTGTGGTAGTATACGATATTCTGGTCGTGTATGGCCAATGGCAATATTTTATTTATATTATATTGAAGTATTTTAAAATTATTTTATTTTATTGTAAATTGGAAGTTATAAAAGGGACTTTATTCAAACGACCTCTGTTTTCGACGAAACAAATTTTTATTGGGACCGCAACAGTATATTATTGCTAGATATTCAAGTTGCATGCAAAATGGTGTTATTCTGTGAGCGTGGCAAAATAAAATGCAAAATAAAACGATCAATTTGGACGTGTACGAACGCTATTTGAGCAAACGGACTCGGAATTCGACGAAACAAGTTTCGTTAAGACCGTATCGTCAAAATATACTATGCCGTCCACCCGCGTCTTGAACGGGGTTTGTATGTGAGCGCAGCAGTGAATAACAGCATTCAGAAAACGTGATAGGTACGAAATAAAAATCGTTAGTCAACATCGCTTGTCACGTCAACATAAAATTTATTATTTACATATTATATAAACCTCTTTAGATCAGAATTTCCAGCCCAAGCCTCATTTTCATCAGCCATTTTGCAAAAAAGTCCCTCTTTACATTTTAATTTATTTCTTTGAATCCGTGAATAAATTTGAGGGGGGTTCCAAAGGGAAAGGGGAAGATCGGGTTGTTGTCTACCTACTGAGAAAAATTAGGGGTGATCGAGCGATGGTGGTGGCCGGAATTCGCGATGAACAGCGAAGGACAGTTTTCGTTTTTGGCCCAAATTACAAGGATTGGGTTGATTTGGGAGCCCGGGACCATGGGGGTTTCATAGAGGAGAGTTTCAGCTTCGATTTGGCACCGGTCTCAGGTCTTACGGTGTTCGGTGGTCACAGAAATTGGGAGATGAACGTGGGTTGTCAAATTTGGGTATTTTGAAAAGCAACAAAGGAAAATTTGCTAATTCTAACGCCGACAGTGGTCGAGGGGAGAAGCGGTCTGAAGGTTGAGGTAGCCTGATGGGTGGTGGTTCGATCTGAGGTGATGGCATGGTCTCCAATCAACTGTGGTCGGAGAAATCAGGTTCAGAACGAATTCCGTTCATCTCGGTTTTTGGGACGCTGGGGCTTGAACTGGGGTCGGGGATCACTGGCGAAGGGAGCTAGGGGTCTGGCGGTTCTAGCAGGGTCCTGGTGGCAGTCTCCGATGAAGTGACGGCAGCGCTAGGATGGTCCGACGAGGTGGTGTTCGTGTATTGTAAATGGGGAAAACAGACGGATCGGGGTTGAAGGAGGATACGAGAAGGAAAACGCATCGTGAACAGTACAGGGGAGGATGATGTGGCGCTGAGTAAGCTAAGGTGATTAATTATTTAATTTAAATATTAATTAGAGTTAATAATCGTAATTATACACCAAACTTTGAATTCGTGTATCTTTAACATACGTTGACGAAATCTGACGAAACTGGATCTGTTGGGATCACATGGACGTGACCTATCCGATGGCACTGACTAGGAGTTGATCTGACACAGTTAAAAATTCAACTAATTTTGAATGCTCGGCTGAATTTAAAAGCAATAAACGCGTCAACCGTCTACCAGAACAAAATCCAGTGAGTTAATTCTCACACCTTCTGGAGTCCTGTGATGTGGTAAATCCATAGAAAATATAATTCACCATTTACAGTATAAATTGGTTGATTGGATGCGATGGATGCAAATTGATTGTTATTTTTTGATTGGTTGCAGTTATTTATTTATTTAATTCATATATTTTTATCCAACTATTATCTGTGATGCAGAGAAGGACAGGTTGGAGGGATCCAACCGGATTCCTCAAATAAGCTGTATTTATTTGGTTGTGCATATATATAAATTGATCACCCTGACTGACACCAAAACCTGTTCGAATGTCGATGGTTGAATGTATTATTCAACAAAATTTGTGTTTGAAATCAATCGACAGCAGTTGATGAGGTAACTGGCAGTAAACGGCCTGAAATAGATTGTGTTAAATATCGTTCTACCATCAGGTGGATTGACGTGATTTTAAAGTTATAAATTATTTTATCACTTGATTAAAGTTCCTCAGTCAATTTATATAAACAATTAAACTAGAGATTTGTTAATAAATATTTTAAACCGATTTACAAATGGAATTATTGAAATAGTTTATACATGTCAAAAGCATAAAGCCAAAGGATTTACCTATGTGTTGGTAAAGTGGAATAATTGTTTTTAAAACAATTAGATGGCGTTTTAAATTAATTAAGCAATTTAATTAATTTAAACCAGGGAAATGACAAATGGTAACCAGTTAACTGCTAAGTGAGGTGTACGGTCGACAAGAATAAGCCGTCTTTGGTTGAAGTTGATAATTGGAATAAATTTGATTTAAATATTTTGAATATTCGTTAAAGTTTAACGAATGATGTAAAATAGTTAGTTAATCTTCGATTGACTACAAATTAAGGAAATTACTGGATTATGTTAATGAAGTTGATTTTATTTAATAAGCTTTTCAAAAAGATGATTATACTATCTTTAGTTAATGGCAGAAGTTACCTATCTTTAGTATAGTAAAATTTACCATTTGTTTATAATTAAAATGATGACTTTAGTTGGAATTAAACTAAGGAAGGGTTAAGTAGCGATAAAGTTAAATATAAAAGGTGATAAGAGTTTAATGGGAGATTTTGATTCTAAATTAGGATATTATAAGCAAAATGATGATTTAAGTTAAAGATGGTGTTTTAGTGGATAACTACTTAATCAAAGAATTAAGTAAAAGGATTTTGAGCGAAGATTTTAAATATAAGGAACAGTTATATAAAACCCGATTTGAAATCAGAGGAAAAATGAGATTTTAATGTTAGTGGTTAAACTAATATTATTCTGAGGTAAGAACGGGTCGATCAAGGTCTAAGAGGTAACTAAAATACCCCAACTTGATTGGCTTCACTATTATCAAGGAATGGTATTAGTTTGGAGCGAGTGAAGGTGTTGAAATTGGTTTTACTCTATACGAGGAATATCGAACTATAATGCAGGGTCTTGGGAAATTAAATAATATTGCGATATTAGTTTCAAAAGAAATAAGAATATTGATTTCAAATTTTATTGAACATTTGTTATTCAATTAGAGTTGATCGAATATAGTATTTGAAATAGAGTTAGTCAAACATAGTTATCCAGGAAGAGTTGTCATTGCGTACGACTGCTAGCGTAATTCGCAGGGCTGCAGATAGCCTACGACGGTCGTATGTTTCCTGAGGGAATCAGGCGTAACCATTGTGATCGCTGCGATCTAGAGTCAAGCGAATGGAGGAAGTCGAATATTAGTTAATCGATAGGAGTACTCAAGTCAAGTTAGTCCAGTTGAGTTAAATAAGTCGAGTTAGAGTTAATCGATCAAAGTAAATCAGTCAGAGTTAATCAGAGGAAATTTGGTTTATATCATTAGGTATATACATATATGGATATCGTGAGTTGCTCGAATATAAGGAAAAGGGAAAAGGATTTTACAGAAATATATCGATATTCCCGACGGAAATGGAAAGCTGGGTAGGGATATATATATATATATATATATATATATATATATATATATATATACGTACTCAAAATCATATATATAGTTCTGTTATAATAGAACCAGTACGTCAGGCACGTCCGTTGGACGTGTGCAAAGATAATCAAAAGTAAATTTATGGACTGTGAAATGTTAATCATATGCTTAAATAATGTGTAGATACAAATAAATATATGAGTTAAATTCTATCTACTCTCAAATATATGAGCTTACATGTACAGATCTCAATGTTATTTTTTTAAGCATTAATTTGTTTTTTGTCTTAATATTGAGTGGAGAAGAAATATTGTGTGGATTTACACTGATAACTGTAAATAAAAATATATGGTATAACTGCGGATTAATGAAAATTCATGCATTCATAAGTATGTTGGAAAATCTCAGTTATAGTGGCTTCACTTATTTGTTTGTTTCATTATCAGCAAAAATATTGAATAAACAATACCGAAGTATGGTTGCGAAAGAATGAACGAATAGAAAATAGATTATAAATTTGAAAACTTAATAATCTTAGAAATACATATTACTGGCCATTCTCTGGATCTTAATTAAGATACATAAGTTGTAGTCATTAAAAAGGGATAATTTAATTAATAGATATGGGAACTAAATAAGTGGTAGGAGAGTCATAGAAAGACATTATTGAGTATTTTGAGCAAACAATAAGAAAAAGTCTATTTATTTTATATCCTAGTAAAAACCATGTTCATATACGTTTTAGCATACATCTACTATCTCAGCACGCTCCTATTTTGTGCGCAAACAGGTACAGCTGGGATTTCCTTATTAAATAATGAAAGATCCATTTGTCGTTATAAAATATTTTCATGATTCATGGAAACATGAGGCACATTTGGAGTAATGATGAGAATACCGAGCAAGATGTGTGTAACATCTAGCAAACCTTTCATCATAATAAATTGTTATGAAGATATTGCAAAATCAAAATGTTGTTGCAATGGAACAACGAAGGTGAAACATACTGCAAAGTTTTACAAAAAGAGCTTCAACATATCAAATTGTTGATGTGGTGGAAGAAACAACAAGAAAGCAACCAAACTGCTTCAGCTCACAGATGAGCAATCACCCAGCTATATACAACTCAGTGCATAGCATTTAATATTCGTACAAACCAAAAGAGCTACTTCAAAGCATGACGTGAAGGTTATCCAAAATATGAACACCCAGCTAACCAAAGACATAACTTTTGAAAGGAAACATGCATGCACCATGCCATTAAATATTATTTCTTCTTCCGCTGATCCTTACCCTAGCTGCTATGCTATCCATGTATTTCCATCTCTCAACACCTGCCTATTGATATGCATAATTAAAAATTTGTAAATTAATGAAACTGGAGCTTCTAAACTTTTTTTTGAATTTCCTGTTATTCCTTTCATGCCAAAGCAGCCAGCAATATGTGAAATTTAACCAAATGAAACTGTCAAGCTCTACTTTATTTAAGATATCGGAACATTTTAATTCCGAAAATCAAACTGATCCTGAATGAGATCGACTCCAACTTCATTTCACCCCAACTGAACCGAACATTTAATCCATACGTAGAAGGAAAAATCACAATCACAATCACAAAAAATGTGTGTAATCATCAATCACAAAATTAGTGTTAATAACCATTTTCTATACCCATGAGATTTTCTCTGCTAGTTCTCCAAACTGCATGAACATGATCAGTTACACAAATCCCATGCCTGTTAAACAAAAAAATAGAAAAAAGGAAAATAATGTAAATGAAACGAAGTGTAAGGGAGTTTTGAGAACTTACACAGTATACGGACATACAAAACGTTAAACTATAATATCAAAGAATATCATAGCCAATGTATGAATAACCGAAATGAAATTGGCATATCTACAAAATTATTTAGAATTTTCTACATAAAAATAATTGATGGAATACGGACTTACATTTTGAAGAAATAAAAGCTTTTATGATATATTGTACTCACAACTTTGAAATTTATTCCATAGATTCAAGCTTGCTAAACTCAGAATTTGGTGCACCAAGCTTCTCATAATGGAAATGCAGATTCCTCAAAGGGATGCTGTGGTCACTAAACCTATTTTGAAATAAAAAGGTATTTCAAAAAGATTTTGCAGAAGTTCTATTAAAAAGGTATTTATATATCATCTTTCCTAAGATAGTCGTAGAAAATTAAAATCGAATTACGTGTAATTTACTCATTTTACCAAGCAACATCTTAAAAATACCAAGCAACATCTTAAAAAGTTCTATTAAAATCAAATTTTAATATGTTGCTTGGTATTTTAATAAAGCAACATCTTAAAGATTTAAAAGATGATATTGTTGGAATAAATGAATAATGAAGGTGTAGGGTATAGTATCCCACAATGTAGGAATAATCCCACATTGTAGGGTATAAGAATTTATCTTGGTATATATACTTAAGTATACAGACTATTATAAATTCCTTAGAGAGTGCTATGGACCAACAATGGGGACCATAAGGGGTGGTGCACCGCACCACCCCGCACCCGCGCCCGCGCCCGTACGCGTGTGCGAATGGGCGTTTGAGGCGTCTTGTAGGCACTTAGAACTTTGCAATGTGCACTGTGCATTGTGCATTAGCGGGCCGAAACTCGTCACCCGCAAAAGATATAAATAAGATCGAGTTAGAACCGTTTTCTTCATCGAAAAATTAATCGACTTTCTGACCATCTTCTTCCTCCCACACAGTTGTTCTTACAAACACTTCTCTTGAGTTCGTCGCCGTTCGCATCGCCAGCGCAGCCTTGCGGAATTGATTCCATTTCACCTTGGGAAACAGTTGCTCGTCTTAACCCGTCGCGCCGTAGGGGGAGCAATTCTGTTTTAAGGGAACAACACAGTGTTGGATTCGGATTTAAAGATCGAACTTGCAATCGGAATACAAAATGGTAAACTTTCCTGTTAATCTAATTTTGATTTTTCTGTCAACCCAATTTCGAATTAGGGTTTATCTGCAATAACAATCTTAAAACGGAATTGTGCTTGTGTGTAAACGTGTTACTGATTGAAGTCAACTGCTTGCAGACGATGGCTCAAGACAGTAACAGTTCCGCAAACAAGCAGCCCGTACCACCCACTGTACCTCCCGCTCAGACCGGTACTTTGGTTCCTCAACATGTACCTTTCTCATATGGAGAACGGCCAGAGAAATTCACCGGCGTGGATTTCAAGTGGTGGCAATAGAAAATGCTTTTTTACTTGACCACACTAGGACTGGCCAAGTACCTTGAAGAGGACCCTCCGAAAGTGGATGAACTCGAGCCTGACGCTACAAAAGTCGAAGCGCTCACTGCCTGGAAGAGTTCAGACATCATTTGCAAGAATTATATACTGAATGGCCTCGACAACAGTCTTTACAATGTATATTGTACTGTACAAACCACAAAGATCCTCTGGCAGGCACTGGAAAAGAAATATAAGACTGAAGATGCCGGCATGAAAAAGTTCATAGTCGGGAGGTTTCTGGATTACAAAATGGTCGATTCTAAGACAATAGTCAGCCAAATTCAGGAACTTCAAGTCATTATCCATGAAATTCATGATGAAAAGATGGAATTGAGTGAATCTTTCCAAGTCGCTGCTGCAATAGAAAAATTACCTCCATCATGGAAGGAATTCAAAAACTACTTGAAACATAAGCGCAAGGAGATGTCCATGGAGGATCTGGTTGTTCGTCTCAGAATCGAGGAAGACGACAGAAAATATGAAAAGAAGGCAACAAACACCATGGTGGCCAAAGAAAATGTGGTCGAGTCCGACAAGAACAACAAAAGAAAAAGGGAGCATAATCCAGATGCAAAAAAGGCTAAGTAGTTCAAAGGGAACTGCCATAATTGCGGAAAGAAAGGTCATAAAGCAGTTGAGTGCCGAGGACCAAAGAAGAAGAAAGACGAAGCCAATGTTACTGAATTTGATAGGCTCTCAGATGATGTTTCAGAAATGAACTTATCTGCTGTAATCTCCGAATGCAACTTGATTGGCAACACGAAGGAATGGTTTGTGGATACTGGTGCCACAAAACATATTTGCGCCAACAAATGGATGTTCTCCAACTACAAGCCTGCGACACAGGAAGAGCAACTCTTTATGGGTAACTCCTCCACGTCAAAGGTTGAAGGCAAGGGAAAAGTGGTACTCAAAATGACTTCTGGTAAAGAAATCACTTTGAATGACGTGCTCCACGTTCCAGACATTCGGAAGAACTTGGTCTCGGGATCACTACTGAGCAAGAATGGATTCAAGTTGGTCTTTGTTTCTGATAGTTTTGTGTTGTCTAAAAACAGAGTGTATTTGGGTAAAGGGTATGTTAGTGATGGTCTGTTCAAAATGAATGTAATGACTATTGTACCAAAGGATATGAATAAAGTGGAATCTTCTATTTATATCGCCGAGTCATTTAATATATGGCATAATAGATTAGGACATGTTAACTTTGATACTTTGCGGAAAATGATAAACTTAGAATTTATCCCTAAGTTTGCCATAGACTCAAATTATAAATGTGAAACACGTACAAAAGCTAAAATGACTTGAACCTCCTTTCATAATGTTGAAAGGAACACTGAACCTTTAGATTTGATACATACAGATGTATGTGATCTAAAATTATGTCAAACCAGAGGAGGTAAAAGATATTTCATCACCTTCATCGACGATTGCACTAGGTACTGTTATGTGTACCTATTAAGAAGTAAAGATGAAGCCTTCGAAATGTTTAAACAATACAAGGCAGAAGTTGAAAATCAACTCAACAAAAAGATAAGAGCATTGAGAAGTGATAGAGGTGGTGAATATGGATTCCCATTTGAGGAATTTTGTGCTCAAAATGGTATAATCCATCAAACGACGGCACCATATTCTCCACAATCAAATGGAATAGCAGAACGTAAGAATCGTACCCTAAAGGAAATATGAATGCTCTGCTTATCAGTTCTGGATTACCGGACAATTTCTGGGGTGAAGCAATACTTTCAGCTAACCATATACTGAATAAAATACCTCGGAAAAAGACCTTTAAATCTCCACATGAACTTTGAAAAAATAGACCACCATCCTACAAATACTTAAAAGTGTGGGGGTGTCTTGCCAAAGTAGAAATACCAAAACCGAAAAAGGTCAAAATTGGACCAAACTATAGATTGCATATTCATTGGATATGCTCATAATAGTAGTGCATATCGATTTTTGGTGTACAAATCTGAAATTGATGACATTCACGAAAACACCATTATCGAGTCACGAAATGCAAGATTCTTTGAACACATTTTTCCTCTAAAAGCCTCTATTGAATCAAGTGTTCAAAAGAGGCCAAGAGATGCAGAGACTCCCGAGGATAATGCTGATCAAAGAAAAATGAATGATGAAACTGAGATAGAGGAACCGAGAAGGAGCAAGCGACAAAGGATCTCTAAATCCTTTGGACCTGATTTCTATGCATATATGATAGAAAATGAACCTCTAACTTACCAACCAGCAATGTCATCTCCCGATGCTCCTTATTGGAAAGAAGCCGTCAATAGTGAAATAGAATTCATTCTGCAAAACCATACGTGGGAACTAGTGGATCTCCCTAAAGGATCAAAACCACTAGGATATAAATGGATATTTAAGAAGAAACTAAAGGCTGATGGCTCAATAGACAAGTATAAAGCAAGACTTGTAATAAAAGGATTCAGACAAAAGCAAGATCTGGATTACTTTGATACATACTCTCCAGTTACCAGAATAACATCAATTAGGATGCTTATTGCAATCGCATCTATATTGAATTTGGAAATACACCAAATGGATGTGAAAACTGCGTTTTTGAATGGTGAACTGGAAGAGGAAATATATATGCAGCAACCAGAAGGGTTTGTAAACCCAGGAAATGAAAATAAGGTGTGCAAGTTAGTGAAATCTCTTTATGGCCTTAAACAAGCACCAAAACAATGGCATGAGAAATTTGATGAAACTATGTTATCAAATGGATTCAAAATAAATGAATCAGATAAATGCGTCTATATAAAATGTATAGATGTTGGGTATGTCATTGTTTGTCTCTACGTTGATGATTTACTGATCCTAGGAAATAATAAGGTCATAATAAAATCTACGAAGGACATGCTATCCTCTAGATTTGATATGAAGGACCTAGGAGTGGCCGATGTAATTTTAGGTGTAAAAATTATAAAGACACCACAGGGATATGCTTTATCTCAGTCACATTACATTGCTAAAATTCTTGAAAAATTCTAATATAACTACTGCAAAATCACCAGTAGATATGAACCAAAATTGGGTAAAGAACACCGGTGATGGTATATATCAACTGGAATACTCTCGTATATTGGGAAGTATTATGTATGTCATGAATTGCACTAGACCTGATATTGCGTACGTTGTAAGCAAGCTAAGTAGATATACCAGCAATCTTGGTAAAAATCATTGGAAAGCAATAATCAGAGTCCTAGGATATCTAAAGTATACACAAAACTATGTGTTGCAATATGATAAGTATCCTTCAGTAATAGAAGGATACAGTGATGCTAATTGGATAACGGGCTCAAATGACACAAAATCCACAAGTGGATATGTGTTTACTTTAGGAAATGGAGCAATTTCGTGGAAATCATCCAAACAGACTTGCATAGCAAGGTCAACAATGGAATCTGAGTTCATTGCTCTGGATAAAGCCGTGGAAGAAGGAGATTGGCTTAGGGGATTTTTAGAAGACATTCCAAATTGGGAAAAACCAGTACCCCCAATATGTATACATTGTGACAATCAATCTGCTATAGGAAGGGCAAATAGTACATTGTATAATGGTAAGTCTAGACATATTCGTCGTAGACATAAAACCATAAGACAACTTCTCTCTAATGGAGTTATCACTATAGACTACGTACAGTCAAAGGATAACATAGCGGATCCACTAACAAAAGGCTTTCCAAGAGAGAAAGTTCAAATCTTATCGAAGGGAATGGGCTTAAGACCTATAAACTAAAAGTTTTCTAAAACGGAAACCCTACCTAGTTGACTAGAGATCCCAAGATCTAGGTTCAAAGGGACAACTAAGTTATACAAAAAGGCACTGTTAAAATACAAACCATTCCTATGATAAGTCAGTGCACAACCCGTCGGAGAATAGGATAAGCTTAGCTTTTAATGATGTCTATACTGTGGTGTTGTAAAAGACCCAAGTGGAGTATTACGAGATACTCTTTATAGAATCACCTACGTGAGTGTGAAGGTGCCGCTTCAAAAAGAATTGTCGGGTCGAATTCTTTAAACACTCATGAGACCAAGCGGGTGTTCATGGCAAAAACGAACACAAACAGAGAACCAAGGAAGTTCAGAAATCATGTTGCGTGTTATCTACTATCTTGACCTATGCAAAAAGCTTACAGTTCAAGGACATTTACAAGTCTACTGATTCGCTAGTAGGTCAAATAGATAAACACTAGGAAAGTTCAAGGCCATAGTGCTACTTTAACCGATACAACATAATTTCACTAAGTTAAGAACAAATTAAAAGAATTATTCATTCATGTGGGGGATTGTTGGAATAAATGAATAATGAAGGGGTAGGGTATAGTATCCCATAATGTAGGAATAGTCCCATATTGTAGGGTATAAGAATTTATCTTGGTATATATAATTAAGTATAGAGACTATTATAAATTCCTTAGAGAGTGCTATGGACCAACAATGGGGACCATAAGGGGTGGTGCACCGCACCACCATAAGGGGTGGTGCATCGCACCACCCCGCACCCGCACCAGAGCCCGCGCCCGTGCCTGCGCCCGCACCCGCTCCCATACGCATGTGCGAATGGGCGTTTGAGGCGTCTTGTTGGCACTTAGCACTTTGCAATGTGCACTGTACATTGTGCATTAGCGGGCCGAAACTATATTTTTGTTGCACTGTGCATTGTGCATTAGCGGGCCGAAACTGCTGGGTTTAATGGTCATCTTTTTGCGAGTGGATACAAATTCAAATGGGTTGCAATGTTTAGAAACGGGTCGCTACCTTTCCAAACGATGCGTCCGTTTGAACCGGATCGTCACCCGCAAAAGATATAAATAAGATCGAGTCAGAACCATTTTCTTCACCGAAAAATTAATCGACTTTCTGACCATCTTCTTCCTCCCACACAGTTGTTCTTACAAACACTTCTCTTGAGTTCGTCGCCGTTCGCATCGCCAGCGCAGCCTTGCGGACTTGATTCCGTTTCACCTTGGGAAACAGTTGCTCGTCTTAACCCGCCGCGCCGTAGGGGGAGCAATTCTGTTTTAAGGGAACATCACAGTGTTGGACTCCGATTTGAAGATCGAACTTGCAATCGGAATACAAAATGGTAAACTTTCCTATTAATCTAATTTTGATTTTTCTCTCAACCCAATTTCGAATTAGGGTTTATCTGCAATAACAAATATAAATACCAAGAAACATCTTAAAAAGTTCCATTAAAATCAAATTTTGATTATTAACATTGCATCAGTGTTGAAGTTTTTGCATATTTATACAAAAAGATTGTATAAGGAATTGTACTCGATTATAGTAAATATAAAGCAATAGTTAGAGTTCAGAATAAATGTTTATCAAAGATCCCAAAAATTTTGTGGTCTACAGCAAATGGACTCATGCATTTTGTCGTCGATTCTGAATAAGATAAATATATATAAATGAGGCTTGTTATTTAGCATTCATTTTTAGCAGATTTCCCCGCTCATTCATCTCCATCTCATCATGATTTTTATTGGCGTAATCTTTGCTTATTTACGCCCAATTTAGAGATAAACATAAACGCTTACCAAATTCCCTCACTTTTATTGTACGGTTCTAGTGCACCCACTGACAAAAATTTATTAATCGAAGTTTCACAATTACGAAATGTTATCGAATTAACAATCAGCTTTCTTTAACCTTGTCCATTCGCATACTCATAAATTGATTACATAAACTAATATTAATGGAGATGAATAGACAGTACCAATTAAGCCTACCAAACTTTTAAATCCATGCCTATTTTGCTTACATACTTATTTTCCTCATATTCAATGGATCAAACCATGTTCAAACAATTGCTTTACATATATGCTAGTTTACTTTATATCTACACCTTCTATTGCAAATAAATAATAAGATAAATAACATTAAGCCAGTATATCTATTGAAATAACTCCAAAAAAAAAAACTGCAGTTTACTTACCATTTGCCTATAAGGAGTAGTAAATATAAAACAATATTATGAATATTAACCGTATTAGTAATGATTTTTTTTTCAATATTTTGTGGTATTAACTATTAAAGCTGGTAGCCTTATAAATATAAACTTCCCTTAATCCTACTTGGTAAAATATGATGATGAAAAGTTGGAAAAAAAAACTTGAAAAGTGTGGATTCAAAGAAGTTCAAATTTATTAGACTATATATAATATATACTTTATGTACTTTTTCATAAGAAATTCGTATTAATAGGATAATATGAGTAGCTGTTATTACTATAGGATGTTTCTACTTTTAATTTCCATTATGTGAGCATTAAATACGATTTAAATGCATACTATAAATAACCTTGATCATATTCTAAAGATAATTACTATGCCAGTAAAATGTAGGCAGACTCATAAATACAATGATTTCCCTTTATTCGCAATGTTTATTTGAGAAAAAAAAATCTGAGAGCACACAATAGTGAGAATTAATGGTGAAAGTGTAAGTATTAAATATGGGTAAATTTATTTTACAAATTTAAATTATAAAGTTTTGATGAATTTCATGAAACAGTTGTTAAATCCTATTATGTGACTAAATATCTAAACTTTATAGCAACATATCGACCTTAAATCTGACACTGCACCAAAAATTGGGTGTAAATAGCCGTTATCATTAAATACGGCTATTAAATTATGAGAAATATAAAAAATGGAATGAGCAATGAATACCATAAGATCATGCTTACATCAAAGTTATGAGAGCATTTAGTGAAATCAAAACACAACCAAAATAATTGTAAAACAAATAGTGCATGATCAGTCTACTTATAATTATATCAAGTGATTTGAGGACGCCAAAAGCTCGAGTTTCAAGGTATTTATCTTATAATTTGACTGCTTTATTATGGAATTAAAAAATTAGGCTGAAACATAATGCTAGTATGAAGAGTATTCATATTACATCAATAAAGGATCACTTTATAGAATCTTCAATATGAGAATATCACTATTTTAAAAATGCAAATTAGAAAATGAAACATAAGTTATAAATTTTCATATTATCTCCTTATTAATTAGCCTAGAAACCATGTTATTAATTCACACATAAAATCTTCAAATTTTAAATCTTCTGACGATTACAACAAAAACTACATAGGTTTACATAATGTTTTATTTATGCACATCAACTTTATACAAAGCTACCTCCTTTATAAAATTGATGCACTTAAAACAAAGACATATATTAAGATAACTTAAGTATCAAGCTGGCTAGTTTTTTTATATGAACTAAAGGAAGAAGCTTTTGTGAGGCAGTCATGTACTCTTTAATAACAAATGCGCAAAGTACGCCATAAGAAAAATTAAATATGTAGGAATAAAATGGCATCTACCATGTCAAAACTGGATTGTAAAGGAAACTCATGATATTTTAAAAAATCCATTTGCATCATTTTATCTCTTTCTGAAATGAATTCTAATTATTTAAACATGAACCTATCGATTTATTTATAAATTTAGTAAAAGAAATTATTAAGAATATTGTATAACCCTTTACATACCTGCTGGAGATTTAGGCAAGAGAAAGAGTTGAGAAATTTAAGTATCTTCAGCAAGAAATAGGCATCAGTCTCGGCCTCGCAGACTAATTTGTTTATTTATATGCTTGCAACAGATTTAACAATGAAAACCTGATCATGAATCTATGTGATGGTGAGAAAAATATGTACCTTCCGCAGGAAAAAAGCTTAATCTCGGCCTTGGATTCAGAAGCGACCAAGGATTTAAGTACCCTCACTTATCCGATTGTTCCATAAAATGATGCAAGAAGAAGTTAGTTTCCATCATACTCACGGTCATACAAATCGTCCTCTCATCCTGTACCTATTGGACAAAAAAATTCAACAATTTGATCACTTATTCCATGAGTATGCAGGAGAAAATCATGGAAACCTTTCGATTGAATGAGCCAGCTAGTCAATTTTGAGTTAAGAAATGGAAAAATATAAAGAAAAAAGGAAAGAAAGAGTCAATAGGTAAATGTATACTATATGCTCCTGTAAGTAAAGGAGGTAGTATATAAAAATTCTTAATTGCAACACCTAGTAATTATATAAAACATGTTAGATTTTGGTGAGTTGCTACACATAAAAGCATGCAAAAAAAGCAGCTTCTTGCATGTATACAGAGCAAGATATAATCAAATGTGGGCCACATAAAACGGCACATTAAGATTCTAGCATTATACATTTGATTTGGTGGTTAGAAATAGAAACTATAAATGGATAATACACATTCCACGTAAATTAAAAAAGGAGAAAACATATAAAATCATGCATAAGTAATTAAACCTGAGGCACTACGACACATTATTTTATATATATGAATAACATGAAGCCATACTAACAATAGCAATGATGACTCATCATTAATGGTGGAGACAGTAACATTAGAAAGATAATGTATAACCCAAAGGGAAGCATTATTTCGCACAAAGGTAAGTCTAATTACCAATGAACGCTACTACGTATTCTTAATACGTGTAGAGCACTAAACCTATCAAATACATAGCCTTTTCTAGTTGAAAATGTTATCTTATATAAAGCATTATCAACTATACATGCTTACTTGCTGTTTAAATCGTTGATAAATCCACTGTCAACTTACACAGTTACACGATCCCGCTGACTTTAATAATTACACAAATATCATACCTGTATTTCAGCTAAATTACATGATCCCGCTGAATTTCTCGCTTCCTCGCCTTAGTTATTTGAATTGAGCTTAAAGCCAAAATATCAAATTATGGATGGTGTTGAACTCGCAAATCCCCTTAAAAAGACAAATAGTAAAATCAGAGTTTAAAGTCAAATATTATCTTTAACAAACACAGCAATAAACAAAATAAATTTTGAATATGAAAGATGAAGAGGATTATTAGTGAATAATATTATAGTTAGGTTTATGAAAGTACTAAAAGCTTGTGTTCTAGTTAAAGCAAAGGCAACAGTAGGAAAACGAAGAAGGAACTTTGCAGATTGAAACAAAATCAGTTGCATGTGTCTCACAAAATAAAAAAGGTATATTATTTTGAAAAAATATATTTGAAGATAGTATTTTGCCACTGAAATCACTTACAGTCATCCATGATACAGTTAAAGAGGTAGGCAATGGAGGAGGACAACATCAGTACTCATAAATGGAAATCTGGAACTCGAATTTCCTGCAAAAGTTAAAGAGGATTAAATAAATCTCAATTCATAAATTGGGGGAACTACAAAATTGCTTATAACAACTGAATTATAATATATATGTGCAATAACTCAATATGTTATTTTTCACGTTCTTTACATGAAAAAGATTTCTAAATGCCAAAAAAACGGTGTGTTTTAATTTTGCTAGGAAATATACCACGTCCAATTACCCGGAGTAGGCAACCTCAGCTGGCATTGAAATCTCTTACTCTTAGATATATTGTTTGTAATCTTGCTCAGAACTAAAACACCCAATAATAGGAAGCCACCAATAACAACAACAAATTCTCTAAAGATTTAATGAACAGTATTTTAATTGGCATCACTTTAAAGTTGAGGCAATCAACCAAGCATCTAAATCATGTTATAGGATGAAACACAACGTATAATTAAGTTTGCAGATCACAGGCCAAGTTTAAAACTAAAAAAAAATTCAAAGGCATAAGTCCATTGAGCCAAAGAGGGAGAGATTTGCTCCCAACATCGCTAGTAGTTCAAAAAAGCAATAATCCAAAAAGACTTGTGCAATCATCAAGTAATTAAAATAACTGTTACATCCAACGGAAAATCGCATATTTTAATCGATTGTCAATTAAACAACTATGGAATTGAAAATTTAATCTCAATTTCAAAAATTGAAACTACAGATGGTATTTGTTTACAACCTGATCCAAAACAAACCAAAAATTCAACTTTACCTAGAGAGATGTAGTAATCTTTAACGCGAAATAGATCACCGCTACGCGTCTTCTCCAAAGAGTCTGATTTCATATACTGATGATCCTGAAATTAGAAAGGAAAAAAGTAAACGAACTAGTATGAATCTCATTATGAATTTGTAGAGAAATAAATTAATACGAAAGTAGATGTTAAATTACCTAATAAATTACCTGTTACAAACAATTGAGGCCTTTGCTTTGTTTGATATTCATCGCTGCAGGTAAAAGAAACTGATTAAGAGACGCATGAAATAGATTATAAGAAAAGAAAGAAGGATCAACGTACTCATAAGTGGAAGCGGAGAAATGATGAGTTCTAGGGTTGAGGACGGAACGCATGAACTGGTAATTTGGATAGTGGAGTTTGTGGAGAAAGGGCAGCGAGGTACGGTCACCGAGTTGACGAATGACTAAACTACCCCATCAACGCAATGTAAATTTAAAAGGGTGTTTTTGACATTTCAAAAGCTTCAAATTGAGGTATTCCTATTATATATAGATAAGGTTAAATCAATTATTTTGAATGTATTGGAAGATTTAAAGGTTTACTAACTATTGGGTTAAATATATTTTAAAGAAGCCAAGTTAGGTCAAGTGCTGAATCGTCAAACTCATGTTATTTACACAATTGTTATTTGATAGTTAAAACACTGACTATCAAAACTTACCAATATGATTGTTGGTATGGAAAGACCGGGATCGAATTATATTCGAAAACCATTCCGACCAACAAATACGTGAAGATGTCAATTGGAGTACTTGACGAATATTCTCTGTGTTGCAACCAGAGTTATTCTGACATGATTTGGTCATGATTGGAATCTAAGGATTGCAAGGACTACTCGCTACTGATCCTCGGGGTGATTCCTATATAAGGATGCAGTAGGAGGGTGCCTTCGGTTCATCCTGTTCCTGGATGACTTGTATGGACGAATGTCTGACAGAGTATTTACCTAAAACCACGTACGTTGATTTTTACAAATATACCTAGTTGGTGGCAAAGAGGGGCATTTCTTTAATACCCAGAGTATATTTGTGGACGTCAATTAGTGATTTGACAGATTTGATGATGTGGCATTCAAAGTGTATGACGACCAGATATGTTCTGACCTCAAGCCTCATCAACCGAGAAATGACAAAAATCGGGCAGGCAGCATGGCTATATGGGTCGCGCCCATTAGGGTGTATAATCACCTTTCTAGAGAAACTCCATTTTCTTTTTTAATCTATGTTCGATGCTGTCCCTATTCGGGAAGGCGGTTGCTGATCCCAACCGTCGGTGATATACATTCGATACACTCAAGCGAAATGAGTGGTCGGTCATGTGAGGGCCAGGTTGCAAGACGTTCTTGTTGAACCCAGTGTATTCGCCTCTAGAGATACACTATCGGCAGGTGGTCCCATACCTTGTCAAAGTCGGAATCCAAATTCCAATAAGCGCCCGCGGTTTTTAATTGTATACTATAAATGTGGAGCGTGAGATGCAAGCGTTCCGCTAGATTGTTATCTACTTGTATCTAGACATTATGATAATATGGGAATAAGTTATGACTTCAAAGGTGGTTTGGGTTATAGTAAGGTAAAAACCATCCGTGTTTATGTGTGGGCTGGTCTTACTATTATCCTTTGATTTCAGAAAGAATTTTCCCAAGTTAAACAAGTGTGTGTTCTATGAATTTATCACTGATAGTATTCCAGACTGACCCGGTGTATTTTGCTTTTCCTCAAATGTGCTTGGGTCAGACCGAGTGTATTTCCATATTAGGTTCGTTTGGAGTTCAGGAGCTGGAAGCAGGCGGCTTCACTGCTAGTTATATACAGATATTTTTCCGCTGTGTCTGATGTATGCTGTACTCTGATGATTGGTATGTAATGACCCGTAATTTGGCAGGAGAATAATTAACTAATTTAATTATTAAATATCGATTTAACGATATCAATAACTGGAATTGAATAATATTTATATTTAATTAATATAAATAATAGGATAATATATTTCCAGAATTGCCGGAAATAGTAGAATTCACAATACGATGTGAACTGGACCTTATATAAGCTATAATTCAGTCTGTGATTGAATTATAATAACAAATATATTGAATCGACGACAGTTGAACGTATAATTTATAATATAATTATAATCGAGCTCGAAATGGCGCTGTAGTTCGCTATTTGGCGATTTGAACTTCAACTGAATGTACAGGATTCCTTTTAAGCCGGATTTCTGTGAAACAAGAAACGTGTGGAGCTGACAGAGTATATCCAATGGATCGCGTAAGTTGATCTGTTCAAACGTATTCATGTTTGGTGGCGGAGGAATTCGTTTCTCTTAGCTGTATACCCGTGTTATTTTTGGATAAGTCCATTTGTGATTTGGCAGGTATGACGATGTGACATTCTAAGTGAATGAGGATGACTTGTGTGGATGAATGTCTGACAGTGTATTTCCAGAAAGGTCACGTACATTGATTTCTTCAACCATACCAAGAGTGGAAGCGGAGAAGGAAACTTCTCTTAGCTAACACATAATGTATTGTTGTAGACGTCAATTAGTGATTTTCGATGGATCTGACAATGTGGCATTCGAAGTAAATCTGATGTAATGATAAAGCGTAGCTTCTAGCCTCATCAACCAGTAAATGACAGAAATCGGGCAGGAAGCATGGCTAAGTTGGTCGCACCGAAGTAGGGTGTATAATCACCTATCTAGAGAATATTCATTTGCTTCTTAAATCTATCAATGCTATCCCATATATATACGGGAACGGTTGCTAATCCCAACCGTTGGTGATGTACAATCGATACACTCAAGCGAAATGAGTGGTCGGTCATGTGTGGCTGAGTTACAAGATGTTCTTGTTGAACTCCGGTGTATCGTTCCTAGAGTACACTAATCGGAAGGTGGTTCCATACCTTGTCATAGTTGGAAATCCATTATCCAATACGTGCTTGCGATTTTGATTGTATGCTATGTATGTAGAACGTGAGATGAAAGCGTTTCTGCTAGTTGATATCTATTTGTACATAGACATTATTATAATATCAAAAGGTTTTTGATATAAAGATATTTTGGATTCTCATAAGGGAAGAACCCGTTCCTTTATGCGGCGTGGTCTTATGAGATATCGTTTACTTGTTCATATACCTGTTTAAACTGTTTTACTCATACCAGTCCCATGACTGACCCGGAGTTTATTTGTTTTGTTTTCCTTAAACTCTTGGGTGCCTAATTTTGTACGGGCAGTCAAGTAGTCAGGAATTTACAGATATACTGGAAGAGCGTGGAGCAGGAGGCTTCAAGATCATATAGCTATAGTTATTTCCGCTGTGTTGTAAGTGTTGTACCCTGATAAGTGCTATTGTATACATAACTGTTATATTTCAAAGTTATGTTATATATTATATGTTATTCGTTCCGCTGTGAGGTTCGTGTTACTCTGATGTTGTGTTCTTCTTCTTCTTCTATTCTAAGTTTCTATCTTATCTTTCCTCACCCTCTATCTTCTTTCATTAATTACCGGGATTTTTCGATCTTTTGGTTATCGACATCGAGTTAATGTCGATAACCAAAGTCGCTAAAAATCCGGGTCGTTACAGTTGGTATCAGAGCTTAAGTTAAGTTTTACCTTGGCTCTGTGGCGTGACTCGGTAGAGATAGGGTTAGTAATACCCTAGATTGAGTTTGAGTGTATATATACGAGTGTGTATTTGTATTTGATATAAAAATGGTTTTATATTATGGGGATTCATTGGCCGAATTGTTTATGAGTTCTGGTCGATCAGTTTGATCCACTGTATCAGTAGGAGTAAATAAACACTTGAATACGATGGACCGACACAGTATGGATATGTGATATATTATCATATATAGGATATATTTGTTGTTATTATAATCGAGTAAGATTATAAATTAAATGGTTAAGTATATAACCAATCAGAATCATATAAGTAAAGTATATGAAATAAGATGAATTAAATATGAATTCAAATCAGATTTGGAATTTAAAATAAGGAAATTTTAAGTTCCTGGGAGATTTTGAAATGTTTTCAAATGGAAGTATTTAGTAATGGTTTTGAAAATGATATAGTATTGAAAATCACTTGGGTCGCTGGAAAATAATTCCGATGATGACTGCGCAGTATCATCGGTGTGATTTTCGAGTTCTAAGTGGTGGATTACTACCAGAGATTTTGATTTGAATTGTTTTGAGAAAACAAGTGTTTAGAAATTCAAAGGTTTTGAATTGGAAGTATGATTTCAAATTGATTTGAAATTTACCCAGGAATTTAAGTTCTAGAAATTAAAATTTAACTAATGAAGTTAAATAAAATGAGATGGTAAAAATAAATTGAAATTTAACTTGAACATAGTTAAATAGAATTGAATTGGATTAGAGAATAATCTGTTATTGAATTGGGTTGATGAGTTAAGAATTTGAAATTTGATATTGAGGTTCGAATAAAATTCGGTTTGGATTTGAGGATATGAACTGATTGGAATTTGATTGAGATAACACTTGTATATGATGAGTTGATAGCATATGGAAGTGGTAGGGATATAATGATATGCCCAACAAAAAGGTACGAGTTTATATTTTATATGAATTTGAAATTTATGAGCCGAATTGGCAAGCCGTTTGGCGTTTTGATTTTCTTTTGGGTTGAAGAAGGCCCAGAGAGGCGAGTTGGAGTTTGAGCTATTGACCAGTACAAAGGAGGTGCTGGCGAAATTTTTCGAAAGTTTAAAGTGTTAGAAAATTTTCAGAATTTTTGAAAATTTTAGTTAGTCGGAATGAATAAATATTTTTGTCGATATTAATTGGTTCAGTTAAAATCAGAAATAAGGGATAAACAAATCTTAGGAATTCCAATAGATAGGGTCGTCCTCTAACTTAGCAATTTCGAGGACGAAATTATTTTAAGGGGGAAAGATTGTAATGACCCGTAATTTGGCAGGAGAATAATTAACTAATTTAATTATTAAATATCGATTTAACGATATCAATAACTGGAATTGAATAATATTTATATTTAATTAATATAAATAATAGGATAATATATTTCCAGAATAGCCGAAAATAGTAGAATTCACAATACGATGTGAACTGGACCTTATATAAGCTATAATTCAGTCTGGGGTTGAATTATAATAACGAATATATTGAATCGACGACAGTTGAACGTATAATTTATAATATAATTATAATCGAGCTCGAAATGGCGCTGCAGTTCGCTATTTGGCGATTTGAACTTCAACTGAATGTACATGATTCGTTTTAAGCCGGATTTCTGTGAAACAAGAAACGTGTGGAGCTGACAGAGTATATCCAATGGATCGCGTAAGTTGATCTGTTCAAATGTATTCACGTTTGGTGGCGGAGGAATTCGTTTCTCTTAGCTATATACCCGTGTTATTTTTGGATAAGTCAATTTGTGATTTGGCGGGTATGACGATGTGACATTCTAACTGAATGAGGATGACTTGTGTGGATGAATGTCTGACAGTGTATTTCCAGAAAGGTCACGTACATTGATTTCTTCAACCATACCAAGAGTGGAAGCGTAGAAGGAAACTTCTCTTAGCTAACACATAATGTATTGTTGTAGACGTCAATTAGTGATTTTCGATGGATCTGACAATGTGGCATTCGAAGTAAATCTGATGTAATGATAAAGCGTAGCTTCTAGCCTCATCAACCAGTAAATGACAGAAATCGGGCAGGCAGCATGTGAAGACCCGTAACTTCCCCGTAAAGGAAAGTGTCGGATAGTTCGAGAACAAGCCACAACAGAACGCATACAGAAGAACATTTCATTGTATATTACAACAATGCATCAGATTACAAGAATATACAGAGTATAAAAGAATATAACACAGAAATATCAGAGATTTAAATTACATTTAAATACATAGCAGCGGAAAATAATACAATACACAACTAGAAGGAGATATACGGATACAAAGCTTTCCGGATATCGTTCCAGCTGTAAACCAGGATCCTGTGAATATAAATCTGCAAAACCGAAACTACTAGCTGCCCGTGTCGAAAATAAGGGCACCCAGAGTTTAGGTTAAAACAATAAACTCCAGGTCAGTCATGTGACTGGTGTGAGAACTAAAACAGTTATTAATCTTTATTTCAAATCATTAGGTAAATCAAGGGACCACGCCGTATAACACGGAACGGGTTTCCTCCCAGGAATACCAGTGCATAAAACGAACAGCGCAATGCTAAATAAAGAAAAATGAAGCTGTTATAAGACCCAGGTCCTATCACACAATGCAACGCAGCCGAGGATAGGGTTTTCCCTTATAACAGCCAAAGAATGCTTGATACGTTTAAAACAAATCGTTTGATACTATTATAAGTGCATAGTGTATAAAACAACTTCAAATCATAAGTATCAATCATAGGCGGCATGGGTACCATATATCATGTCGCCATATATATAGGTTTACAAATAAAACCGCAAATGTCACGTATTTGGAAATTGGATTTCCATCTATGAACCGAGGCTAGGGGCAAGATCCTCACCGATTCGAGACAATCTAGCCTACCATGTCTCAGGATCAGAGCTCGAGTGACCCTAGGAGCGACAGGGCCGGTCCACCGATGTGGATTAAAATGCCTGAACACTACGTTTCCCCGCCCTTTGGGGCGCAAACGAGCCAACGAATGACTCCATCGGTTCGAGAACGACCGATCAATCCGAGGCGCCTCGCAACAGCAACAACCACATAAGTCAAACTCGTCAGGGCGTGTAAAACCACTGACGCCACTTCTAGCTAGAAAGAAACGCAAGTCCTCCCTGAGGTCCGTCTCCCGTTTTTGGCTCATACCGGGTGTGAAACACGCGAGGTAAACGTTACACAAAGCTACGCCACAAAGGCCGTGCTTTGATCATCACCACAAGACTTTGCTTTTCAACAGAAGCCTTGATCATTTGCATCTTAGCATGCCACACAGGCAAACCACTCTATGCAACCGATATCAGTCACACAGAATGAAATCCAATGTCAGACACACAGTCCATTTACAAGTCCGTTCTGGGCCTGAACGAAACCGGAGGCACCTAGTACCCCGCATATCCATCGATCTCCAAGTACGTCTGGACGATCACTAACTGTTTCCATCTTCTTGGGTGTACAGCCCAATCAAGATCATCAGTTATCACCCAAACGACGTGAAGACCTCCGGTCTTCGACCATCGTCTTCATCCTCGACTTATCGTCGTATCAGTTATTCAGAATGGGATAAACCCGGTCTTTCCGAATAACTCGCGTATATTTAAATAAGTGTTACACAAACACAACATACGCCTCATTCCAATTCATTAGTCACTAACCGTAAATTAATCAAGAGAATAATTCCCCAAATATTAACCCCGAAGGCCGAAACCAACATCAGATCAATATCCAGAAAACCATTCTGCTTGGCTAACCGACAGTTAGTTTCTAAATTTCACGTTCAAATCTAATTAAAGATTTAACTATCGCCTGGAGCAAAACTGGTGATACTCCATTCTCGATCTTTTCAATCTAATTAAAGATTCATTAAAACTCCACTTAGTTTTAATCATTATCTGGGTTAAAGAATCAGTGTCATTTAAAACACGGTTCACGATAAACCCAAAATCACATTCATTAATTATCGGGTTAAAGAACGAGTGTTATTTAAAACACTGTTCACGATAAACCCAAAAATCAATATCAATTCAATTCCAATTAAATATCATTTAATTGGTACACTTCATTAAATCTAAATAAAAAGATTTAATCTTTTCTCAACTGGGTCCAAGAACAGTGTTAGTGAAGACACCATTCACGACAAACCCAAATCACATTCATTAATTATCGGGTTAAAGAACAAGTGTTATTTAAAACACTGTTCACGATAAACCCAAAAATCAATATCAATTCAATTCCAATTAAATATCATTTAATTGGTACACTTCATTAAATCTAAATAAAAAGATTTAATCTTTTCTCAACTGGGTCCAAGAACAGTGTTAGTGAAGACACCATTCACGACAAACCCAAATCACATTCATTAATTATCGGGTTAAAGAACAAGTGTTATTTAAAACACTGTTCACGATAAACCCAAAAATCAATATCAATTCAATTCCAATTAAATATCATTTAATTGGTACACTTCATTAAATCTAAATAAAAAGATTTAATCTTTTCTCAACTGGGTCCAAGAACAGTGTTAGTGAAGACACCATTCACGACAAACCCAAATCACATTCATTAATTATCGGGTTAAAGAACAAGTGTTATTTAAAACACTGTTCACGATAAACCCAAAAATCAATATCAATTCAATTCCAATTAAATATTATTTAATTGGTACACTTCATTAAATCTAAATAAAAAGATTTAATCATTTCTCAACTGGGTTCAAGAACGGTGTTAGTGAAGACACCATTCACGACAAACCCAAATCACATTTGATATTAAATACAAGGCTCTGAATAGAAAATATATCGGCCTATATTCAATATCAAATTCTACGATTAACAAATGTCGTATTGGAAATAACGATATAAAAATATATCTTTCAAATTTCCATGACAACACCTGTATAATCACGAATTCCAACATCGAAATATTCCGAAGACAATTTCGATTCAAATCCACTCCAATGCAATCATTGGAAATTTTGGTTATTTTCAAAACCCTTTTCGAATTCAATTTATTTATTTAAAAATAAATAGAATTATAATTCTAGTTCAAAACTAGTTCATTTCGATAAAAATCTATTTTTATCTTTTCAAATATGGAGTTTTTCATCCCAAATCTTCACAAATCATTTCTTATGATTTTACATAAATTATTACTATTTTTAATAATTTTATCAAGGCCTGTACAGTCGATTTCCATCAACGGCCATCGAACTGCACTTACAGCGACCTTTTTCGAATTTGATTTGGACGTATCTCCAAATCCAACCGTTAGATTTCAAATTTCTAACCTTCTTTAGAAAGCTCTTTTCGATACGAACCCAACGGTTCCGGTTTTAGGAGAATCCGACGGTCGGATCTCCCGTAATGTCCGTTTGAAATAAATGGTCGAAATTCGCGAACTGCCGCGGCGCGGCGCGTTCTATTCAGGCCATTATATTATATATATAATATATATAATATATATTTCGTCGATTTCTATTTAAAACGAATTATATAAATAGTTTTAAATTCGTTTCAAATTCTATTTCAACTTCTATTTCAATTTAAAGCAAAATTGAATTCTTCTTTATAAATTCGTTTAAAAATTCATTTCTATTCAATTCGAATTTCAATTCAATTTGAATTCATTTCAATTCGCTTTCTATTCCATTTGAATTCGTTTTCAATTCAATTCATTTCGAAATCGTTTTTAATTCAATTCATTTCGAAATCGTTTTCAATTCATTTTGAATTCGTTTTCAATTCAATTCATTTCGAAATCGTTTTCAATTCAATTCATTTCGAAATCGTTTTCAATTCAATTCATTTCGAAATCGTTTTCAATTCATTTTGAATTCGTTTTCAATTCAATTCATTTCGAAATCGTTTTCAATTCATTTTGAATTCGTTTTCAATTCAATTCATTTCGAAATCGTTTTCAATTCAATTCATTTCGAAATCGTTTTCAATTCATTTTGAATTCGTTTTCAATTCAATTCATTTCGAAATCGTTTTCAATTCAATTCATTTCGAAATCGTTTTCAATTCATTTTGAATTCGTTTTCAATTCAATTCATTTCGAAATCGTTTTCAATTCAATTCATTTCGAAATCGTTTTAAAATCGATATAAATATCGTTCACGTCTAAATGGCGTCAATCTAATCAATACGGCTTCATAAATTTCTATTTTCAAATATTCTATTTCAAATATTTCTATTTCAAATATTTCTATTTCTAAACTGGAATGAGGCCCAATCAATTACCATATAAAGTTAACTATATGGATTTTCATACAACACATGTATATAATAACATTGAAAATAATCAACCATCAACCAACGTGCACTACACTGTATAAGCATCAAATATAGATATCTAACGCTTATAACAGCCTGTCAATCAATCGATCGACATATTTAATCAATCAGGATGAGTGAAATTCATATTTCATCCCAACACCCGTGTGGGGTTTTCAAACAATCAAACACAGATTTTATTTGTGCAGTTGGGCGATGTGTAAAATTTATCGTCCCAATCAATGTCATTCAAATAAGTGTACATAAACAAACCATCTGGTTTGTAAATGAATATTTATTTATTCACTTCACTATTTTCATATTCACGTTAAAATTATATTTTTAACGATAAAACATTTTATTTCAACCTATGAATTTCTATTCAATTCATTTATTCAATAAAATGATATTTTTATTTTTCTAACATATTTTAGAAAATTTCGGCGGCATAACGGCACGATACTAGAAACGGGACGAGGCCTAGCCTTGTCCCCGGACTAGTGAAGGCCCACGCCATTCACATATCAATTTTAATCAATTTCCAATTCAACCAATCAATCAAATCCAAATCAAATAATCTAACCTACTACACAACCAAACAAACAAGTCCATGGTATGTGGACGGGTGTCGGGTGCTTCTAATAAGCACCGTCTGCATCCTAGTATATATATATATAACTAGAAAAATGGAATTTGAGTGAGAAGTTCTCACACCTATTGCTATCCTAGCTCCACGGCACTTCTTTTGCAGAAGTCTTCGTCGTTTCGCCTTTTTGTCACCTTCGCTGCCCAAGGCCACTATATATATAAAAATCGAATTTTTATTTCGCTATTCAATAAATAAAAATCGAATTTTTATTTCGAAGTTCAATATATAAAAATCGAATTTTTATTTCAAAGTTCAATATATAAAAATCGAATTTTTACTTCAAAGTTCAATATATAAAAATCGAATTTTTATTTCAAAGTTCAATATATAAAAATCGAATTTTTATTACTATGGTATAAAGATAAAAATTATATTTTTATCACGCTATTTTCCACCTAAAGATTTTGCCTTTTCACTTTCAAAGAAAACTCCTTTTCATTTTTTTAAAGTTCATATCTTTAGTAAAAAAAAAACAAAGTTGTTATCTTTATAAAAACAAAGTTTTTATAATTCTTAAAAATTCAGTTTTTTTTTTTAAAACAAAATAATATTCAGATTTTAAACAAAATAAAGTTCAGTTTTAAACATTAATAAATTTCAGTTTTAAACATTAATAAATTAACAAATCTAAACTTACAGTGTTTCAAAATAAGGGGGTTCACGTCTGTTTGCGGGTGGAGCAGGTGGTCGGAAAGGAGGGGGTTTCGGTTCCGAGGTGACGCCGGAGACCTTGGTGGCGGCGGCCTTCTGATGGTGGCGCGGTTGACTAGGGAGCCTTGACGTTGAGGGCGGTGGGTTTCGCGAGGAAGGGGGAATGGTCTGCTGCGTCGGATGGAGTAGGGGGTGGAATAGGCGGCGGCAGGGATGTCGATGTCGCGGGTTCGGGGTCCCTTCGCGGAGGATGGCGGCGACGGAGTGGCGGCCGGTCTCGCGGAGGAGGCGTCGGCGAGATGTCGCCATTTTTTTTTTTTTTATTTAATCCGGGGATCGGGTTTCTGATGGAAGAAAAAGGGATGGGGGGGGTTAAGTGAAAATGGTTTTATTATTATATATCTATATATATATATATATTTTTTTTAAACCCTAAACGTTGACTTTTCCTTCGAACCCTAAACGAGACCCAACGACTGTCATCCCTAGCGTATTACCCCCATTCCGAACACAATGGGATATGTATCGCAAGCTGATTCGACTGTTTCGATCAGTTTCCGTTGAATTTACATTTAAATCTTTATATTGAATTTTAAACGTACATTTCAAATTACCGGGGTCGCATACTAGCTCTAAAAATTGCAGAAAAATATTTTCTAGCTTCGTATTGACGATACGGTCCTAACAAAACTAGTTTCGTCGAATTCTGAGACCGTTAGAAAAATGGTCAATTTCCAGTCGATTAAAATCAACTGAAAATGGTCAAAACACGTTTTCCTTTGCCACGCTCACATATTGATTCGAAAAATTATGAAATTTGGAATCTAACAATAGTTTGGCATCACGGACCCAACAAAACTGGTTTCGTCGAAATCCGAGGTCATTTGCAAAATGTCCATTTTTAAGGGCCTGAATTCCATAGCGACTATTCAGAATTTTCAACTGGACATATCTTTTGATTCCCGATATGAAATCTTGATTTTTCGGATTCGTTGGAAAGATATTCACTATTAGATTCCATTATTTTTGGTTTCACTAAAATCCGGATTGTTTTGCACCCGGTACATTCAATTGAAGTTTGAAATCGAATTATCGAACTACCGCGCCATTTTCAATTCTATTTATAATTATATATAAATATTTATATTCTAACGACGACGTATATAAATATATACGTCGAATTCAATTCAAAATAAATTTCTCGTCGATATTATTTAAAATAATTCATTTTAAATAATCAAAATTCGCTAAAATTGCCAAAATAAAATTTTCAAACTAGCTCGCATTTTACGGGTTGTTACAATCTCCCCCACTTAAAACTTTTCGTCCCCGAAAAGGAACAAAGTCGAAAGTGGTTTGATTATTCAACTCTATGCTCGATCTGGCGTTCCTTCTCCAACTTTTCAGTTTCTGAGAATTTTCAAAATTTCAAAAATTTGGCTAACACCCTAAATTTTTGAAAAATTTCGCCATAACCTCCCCTGCACCGGGAGCATCGGGGAATTTCAAATAGCTTCCCCGGTCCTTCAGATCTCAAAAAGAAAAAGAAAAAGCCAAGCGGCTAGCCAATAGGCTCACAAAATCATCATCACCCAAACAAAACAGGAAATTATGTAGTAAACATGTACCTATTTGTCGGGCAAACAAATTTTATTCTCTGCTCTAGCCTCCTTGCTATGACCTGTTCAAAGATATATATACGTATATGCAAGCAAATGCGACCAATTTTCAATATAGTTCAATATTTGGTTTACTTAGGCATAAATGGTTAAAATTAGCAAACAATTAAACACACAACTCAAACATCAATAAATTGGTGGATTAGAATTTTCAAATTCATAATTTGATATATATACAAAAAATCATGTTTTGGTGCCAATTCACAACAATGTGTTCTAACTATATATAAGTTTTGGTTCTCACACCAGTCCAATGGAAATATATAGATATCACACCTTCGTTACTCGAACATGAATACTAATGACAACTAGTCAATCATCAGAATCATCTTCGGGCCACTAGAGTATGATTCTATATCTATCCAGTATATTAAAACTTCGAATATACGTTCATGACGCGTATATGCAAAATCTTTATATACTCGATTGTCCATATTCAAAATAAATAAATAATCAAATACGTTTTAAAATGGCTTAAATTTTCAAAACAAAATTGTTTTCATTTGAAAAATATACTCTTCACACTCGTTCTAGGATACTACTGATCCTATCTCTAACGAGTCATTCTAATTGGATATAACTAATCCAATATCTGATGAATTCTTTCGTATGGTTCTAATGTGTCTTGTTCTCGAGCTCTGTAAACCAAAGCTCTGATACCAACTGTGAAGACCCGTAACTTCCCCGTAAAGGAAAGTGTCGGATAGTTCGAGAACAAGCCACAACAGAACGCATACAGAAGAACATTTCATTGTATATTACAACAATGCATCAGATTACAAGAATATACAGAGTATAAAAGAATATAACACAGAAATATCAGAGATTTAAATTACATTTAAATACATAGCAGCGGAAAATAATACAATACACAACTAGAAGGAGATATACGGATACAAAGCTTTCCGGATATCGTTCCAGCTGTAAACCAGGATCCTGTGAATATAAATCTGCAAAACCGAAACTACTAGCTGCCCGTGTCGAAAATAAGGGCACCCAGAGTTTAGGTTAAAACAATAAACTCCAGGTCAGTCATGTGACTGGTGTGAGAACTAAAACAGTTATTAATCTTTATTTCAAATCATTAGGTAAATCAAGGGACCACGCCGTATAACACGGAACGGGTTTCCTCCCAGGAATACCAGTGCATAAAACGAACAGCGCAATGCTAAATAAAGAAAAATGAAGCTGTTATAAGACCCAGGTCCTATCACACAATGCAACGCAGCCGAGGATAGGGTTTTCCCTTATAACAGCCAAAGAATGCTTGATACGTTTAAAACAAATCGTTTGATACTATTATAAGTGCATAGTGTATAAAACAACTTCAAATCATAAGTATCAATCATAGGCGGCATGGGTACCATATATCATGTCGCCATATATATAGGTTTACAAATAAAACCGCAAATGTCACGTATTTGGAAATTGGATTTCCATCTATGAACCGAGGCTAGGGGCAAGATCCTCACCGATTCGAGACAATCTAGCCTACCATGTCTCAGGATCAGAGCTCGAGTGACCCTAGGAGCGACAGGGTCGGTCCACCGATGTGGATTAAAATGCCTGAACACTACGTTTCCCCGCCCTTTGGGGCGCAAACGAGCCAACGAATGACTCCATCGGTTCGAGAACGACCGATCAATCCGAGGCGCCTCGCAACAGCAACAACCACATAAGTCAAACTCGTCAGGGCGTGTAAAACCACTGACGCCACTTCTAGCTAGAAAGAAACGCAAGTCCTCCCTGAGGTCCGTCTCCCGTTTTTGGCTCATACCGGGTGTGAAACACGCGAGGTAAACGTTACACAAAGCTACGCCACAAAGGCCGTGCTTTGATCATCACCACAAGACTTTGCTTTTCAACAGAAGCCTTGATCATTTGCATCTTAGCATGCCACACAGGCAAACCACTCTATGCAACCGATATCAGTCACACAGAATGAAATCCAATGTCAGACACACAGTCCATTTACAAGTCCGTTCTGGGCCTGAACGAAACCGGAGGCACCTAGTACCCCGCATATCCATCGATCTCCAAGTACGTCTGGACGATCACTAACTGTTTCCATCTTCTTGGGTGTACAGCCCAATCAAGATCATCAGTTATCACCCAAACGACGTGAAGACCTCCGGTCTTCGACCATCGTCTTCATCCTCGACTTATCGTCGTATCAGTTATTCAGAATGGGATAAACCCGGTCTTTCCGAATAACTCGCGTATATTTAAATAAGTGTTACACAAACACAACATACGCCTCATTCCAATTCATTAGTCACTAACCGTAAATTAATCAAGAGAATAATTCCCCAAATATTAACCCCGAAGGCCGAAACCAACATCAGATCAATATCCAGAAAACCATTCTGCTTGGCTAACCGACAGTTAGTTTCTAAATTTCACGTTCAAATCTAATTAAAGATTTAACTATCGCCTGGAGCAAAACTGGTGATACTCCATTCTCGATCTTTTCAATCTAATTAAAGATTCATTAAAACTCCACTTAGTTTTAATCATTATCTGGGTTAAAGAATCAGTGTCATTTAAAACACGGTTCACGATAAACCCAAAATCACATTCATTAATTATCGGGTTAAAGAACGAGTGTTATTTAAAACACTGTTCACGATAAACCCAAAAATCAATATCAATTCAATTCCAATTAAATATCATTTAATTGGTACACTTCATTAAATCTAAATAAAAAGATTTAATCTTTTCTCAACTGGGTCCAAGAACAGTGTTAGTGAAGACACCATTCACGACAAACCCAAATCACATTCATTAATTATCGGGTTAAAGAACAAGTGTTATTTAAAACACTGTTCACGATAAACCCAAAAATCAATATCAATTCAATTCCAATTAAATATCATTTAATTGGTACACTTCATTAAATCTAAATAAAAAGATTTAATCTTTTCTCAACTGGGTCCAAGAACAGTGTTAGTGAAGACACCATTCACGACAAACCCAAATCACATTCATTAATTATCGGGTTAAAGAACAAGTGTTATTTAAAACACTGTTCACGATAAACCCAAAAATCAATATCAATTCAATTCCAATTAAATATCATTTAATTGGTACACTTCATTAAATCTAAATAAAAAGATTTAATCTTTTCTCAACTGGGTCCAAGAACAGTGTTAGTGAAGACACCATTCACGACAAACCCAAATCACATTCATTAATTATCGGGTTAAAGAACAAGTGTTATTTAAAACACTGTTCACGATAAACCCAAAAATCAATATCAATTCAATTCCAATTAAATATTATTTAATTGGTACACTTCATTAAATCTAAATAAAAAGATTTAATCATTTCTCAACTGGGTTCAAGAACGGTGTTAGTGAAGACACCATTCACGACAAACCCAAATCACATTTGATATTAAATACAAGGCTCTGAATAGAAAATATATCGGCCTATATTCAATATCAAATTCTACGATTAACAAATGTCGTATTGGAAATAACGATATAAAAATATATCTTTCAAATTTCCATGACAACACCTGTATAATCACGAATTCCAACATCGAAATATTCCGAAGACAATTTCGATTCAAATCCACTCCAATGCAATCATTGGAAATTTTGGTTATTTTCAAAACCCTTTTCGAATTCAATTTATTTATTTAAAAATAAATAGAATTATAATTCTAGTTCAAAACTAGTTCATTTCGATAAAAATCTATTTTTATCTTTTCAAATATGGAGTTTTTCATCCCAAATCTTCACAAATCATTTCTTATGATTTTACATAAATTATTACTATTTTTAATAATTTTATCAAGGCCTGTACAGTCGATTTCCATCAACGGCCATCGAACTGCACTTACAGCGACCTTTTTCGAATTTGATTTGGACGTATCTCCAAATCCAACCGTTAGATTTCAAATTTCTAACCTTCTTTAGAAAGCTCTTTTCGATACGAACCCAACGGTTCCGGTTTTAGGAGAATCCGACGGTCGGATCTCCCGTAATGTCCGTTTGAAATAAATGGTCGAAATTCGCGAACTGCCGCGGCGCGGCGCGTTCTATTCAGGCCATTATATTATATATATAATATATATAATATATATTTCGTCGATTTCTATTTAAAACGAATTATATAAATAGTTTTAAATTCGTTTCAAATTCTATTTCAACTTCTATTTCAATTTAAAGCAAAATTGAATTCTTCTTTATAAATTCGTTTAAAAATTCATTTCTATTCAATTCGAATTTCAATTCAATTTGAATTCATTTCAATTCGCTTTCTATTCCATTTGAATTCGTTTTCAATTCAATTCATTTCGAAATCGTTTTTAATTCAATTCATTTCGAAATCGTTTTCAATTCATTTTGAATTCGTTTTCAATTCAATTCATTTCGAAATCGTTTTCAATTCAATTCATTTCGAAATCGTTTTCAATTCAATTCATTTCGAAATCGTTTTCAATTCATTTTGAATTCGTTTTCAATTCAATTCATTTCGAAATCGTTTTCAATTCATTTTGAATTCGTTTTCAATTCAATTCATTTCGAAATCGTTTTCAATTCAATTCATTTCGAAATCGTTTTCAATTCATTTTGAATTCGTTTTCAATTCAATTCATTTCGAAATCGTTTTCAATTCAATTCATTTCGAAATCGTTTTCAATTCATTTTGAATTCGTTTTCAATTCAATTCATTTCGAAATCGTTTTCAATTCAATTCATTTCGAAATCGTTTTAAAATCGATATAAATATCGTTCACGTCTAAATGGCGTCAATCTAATCAATACGGCTTCATAAATTTCTATTTTCAAATATTCTATTTCAAATATTTCTATTTCAAATATTTCTATTTCTAAACTGGAATGAGGCCCAATCAATTACCATATAAAGTTAACTATATGGATTTTCATACAACACATGTATATAATAACATTGAAAATAATCAACCATCAACCAACGTGCACTACACTGTATAAGCATCAAATATAGATATCTAACGCTTATAACAGCCTGTCAATCAATCGATCGACATATTTAATCAATCAGGATGAGTGAAATTCATATTTCATCCCAACACCCGTGTGGGGTTTTCAAACAATCAAACACAGATTTTATTTGTGCAGTTGGGCGATGTGTAAAATTTATCGTCCCAATCAATGTCATTCAAATAAGTGTACATAAACAAACCATCTGGTTTGTAAATGAATATTTATTTATTCACTTCACTATTTTCATATTCACGTTAAAATTATATTTTTAACGATAAAACATTTTATTTCAACCTATGAATTTCTATTCAATTCATTTATTCAATAAAATGATATTTTTATTTTTCTAACATATTTTAGAAAATTTCGGCGGCATAACGGCACGATACTAGAAACGGGACGAGGCCTAGCCTTGTCCCCGGACTAGTGAAGGCCCACGCCATTCACATATCAATTTTAATCAATTTCCAATTCAACCAATCAATCAAATCCAAATCAAATAATCTAACCTACTACACAACCAAACAAACAAGTCCATGGTATGTGGACGGGTGTCGGGTGCTTCTAATAAGCACCGTCTGCATCCTAGTATATATATATATAACTAGAAAAATGGAATTTGAGTGAGAAGTTCTCACACCTATTGCTATCCTAGCTCCACGGCACTTCTTTTGCAGAAGTCTTCGTCGTTTCGCCTTTTTGTCACCTTCGCTGCCCAAGGCCACTATATATATAAAAATCGAATTTTTATTTCGCTATTCAATAAATAAAAATCGAATTTTTATTTCGAAGTTCAATATATAAAAATCGAATTTTTATTTCAAAGTTCAATATATAAAAATCGAATTTTTACTTCAAAGTTCAATATATAAAAATCGAATTTTTATTTCAAAGTTCAATATATAAAAATCGAATTTTTATTACTATGGTATAAAGATAAAAATTATATTTTTATCACGCTATTTTCCACCTAAAGATTTTGCCTTTTCACTTTCAAAGAAAACGCCTTTTCATTTTTTTAAAGTTCATATCTTTAGTAAAAAAAAAACAAAGTTGTTATCTTTATAAAAACAAAGTTTTTATAATTCTTAAAAATTCAGTTTTTTTTTTTAAAACAAAATAATATTCAGATTTTAAACAAAATAAAGTTCAGTTTTAAACATTAATAAATTTCAGTTTTAAACATTAATAAATTAACAAAACAAAACAAATCTAAACTTACAGTGTTTCAAAATAAGGGGGTTCACGTCTGTTTGCGGGTGGAGCAGGTGGTCGGAAAGGAGGGGGTTTCGGTTCCGAGGTGACGCCGGAGACCTTGGTGGCGGCGGCCTTCTGATGGTGGCGCGGTTGACTAGGGAGCCTTGACGTTGAGGGCGGTGGGTTTCGCGAGGAAGGGGGAATGGTCTGCTGCGTCGGATGGAGTAGGGGGTGGAATAGGCGGCGGCAGGGATGTCGATGTCGCGGGTTCGGGGTCCCTTCGCGGAGGATGGCGGCGACGGAGTGGCGGCCGGTCTCGCGGAGGAGGCGTCGGCGAGATGTCGCCATTTTTTTTTTTTTTATTTAATCCGGGGATCGGGTTTCTGATGGAAGAAAAAGGGATGGGGGGGGGGGTTAAGTGAAAATGGTTTTATTATTATATATCTATATATATATATTTTTTTTTTAAACCCTAAACGTTGACTTTTCCTTCGAACCCTAAACGAGACCCAACGACTGTCATCCCTAGCGTATTACCCCCATTCCGAACACAATGGGATATGTATCGCAAGCTGATTCGACTGTTTCGATCAGTTTCCGTTGAATTTACATTTAAATCTTTATATTGAATTTTAAACGTACATTTCAAATTACCGGGGTCGCATACTAGCTCTAAAAATTGCAGAAAAATATTTTCTAGCTTCGTATTGACGATACGGTCCTAACAAAACTAGTTTCGTCGAATTCTGAGACCGTTAGAAAAATGGTCAATTTCCAGTCGATTAAAATCAACTGAAAATGGTCAAAACACGTTTTCCTTTGCCACGCTCACATATTGATTCGAAAAATTATGAAATTTGGAATCTAACAATAGTTTGGCATCACGGACCCAACAAAACTGGTTTCGTCGAAATCCGAGGTCATTTGCAAAATGTCCATTTTTAAGGGCCTGAATTCCATAGCGACTATTCAGAATTTTCAACTGGACATATCTTTTGATTCCCGATATGAAATCTTGATTTTTCGGATTCGTTGGAAAGATATTCACTATTAGATTCCATTATTTTTGGTTTCACTAAAATCCGGATTGTTTTGCACCCGGTACATTCAATTGAAGTTTGAAATCGAATTATCGAACTACCGCGCCATTTTCAATTCTATTTATAATTATATATAAATATTTATATTCTAACGACGACGTATATAAATATATACGTCGAATTCAATTCAAAATAAATTTCTCGTCGATATTATTTAAAATAATTCATTTTAAATAATCAAAATTCGCTAAAATTGCCAAAATAAAATTTTCAAACTGGCTCGCATTTTACGGGTTGTTACACAGCATGGCTAAGTCGGTCGCACCGAAGTAGGGTGTATAATCACCTATCTAGAGAATATTCATTTGCTTCTTAAATCTATCAATGCTGTCCCATATATATACGGGAACGGTTGCTGATCCCAACCGTTGGTGATGTACATTCGATACACGCAAGCGAAATGAGTGGTTGATCATGTGTGGCTGAGTTACAAGATGTTCTTGTTGAACTCCAGTGTATCGTTCCTAGAGTACACTGATCGGAAGGTGGTTCCATACCTTGTCATAGTTGGAAATCCATTATCCAATACGTGCTTGCGATTTTGATAGTATACTATGTATGTAGAACGTGAGATGAAAGCGTTTCTACTAGTTGATATCTATTTGTACATAGACATTATTATAATATCAAAAGGTTTTTGATATAAAGATATTTTGGATTCTCATAAGGGAAAAACCCGTTCCGTTCTGCGGCGTGGTCTTATGAGATATCGTTTACTTGTTCATATACCTGTTTAAACTGTTTTACTCGTACCAGTCCCATGACTGACCCGGAGTTTATTTGTTTTGTTTTCCCTAAACTCTTGGGTGCCTAATTTTGTACGGGCAGTCAAGTAGTAAGGAATTTACAGATATACTGGAAGAGCATGGAGCAGGAGGCTTCAAGATCATATAGCTATAGTTATTTCCGCTGTGTTGTAAGTGCTGTACCCTGATAAGTGCTATTGTATACATAACTGTTATATTTCAAAGTTATGTTATATATTATATGTTATTCGTTCCGCTGTGAGGTTCGTGTTACTCTGATGTTGTGTTCTTCTTCTTCTTCTTCTTCTTCTTCTATTCTAAGTTTCTATCTTATCTTTCCTCACCCTCTATCTTCTTTCATTAATTACCGGGATTTTTCGATCTTTTGTTTATCGACATCGAGTTTATGTCGATAACCAAAGTCGCTAAAAATCCGGGTCGTTACATGGTATGTATATACAGTTCTTTGTATAAAAAGATTTGTTATATTATATTTTATTCGTTCCGCTGTGAGATTCTGATATGTGTTCTTCTTCTTTCTTTTACTCTAATATTTCTTTCTTTCTATTCTCACCCTCTAATTTCTTTCTCATGACAATCCAGTGTTTTCGATACTTGAATAGTCGACGTGGTTATTTTATGTCTTGAAAATGGCGCCATGAGCCCTTCTGGCTTATCCCTGGTCCTCTTGTCAGGTCTTGGCAAGGGCGTCTTGGGCTCATCTGGTTAGTGGTTATTCAAGCTTTCATGTTCGTCTAATCATCTGATTTGGTTATCTTGTTATTGGCTATTCTAGTTTTTTGGGGTTCAAGTTGCTTTGTTTTCCCAATTCTCAATTGTTCCGAATATCTTGGTTATCCTTCGTACTATGATCCAGAGCGATCATCGACTCTCTTTGGTTTTGGACTTCTGATTAGCTAGATATGAAGCAATCGTCAATTTTCTATGGTTTTCTGGCCTTTTCCATTAATACAATCCGATGTGATCATGGCTTTTTACCTTTCTTGTTCTTGTCTATTGGATTTCTATGTGAACTTCTTTGAGTTCCCAACTTTTAGACAATAAAATTTATAGAGTATAGCAAATCACATCTCATTTTTCTCAAGGAAGGCATGTTTTGGGGGACAAAGCGTTGACCTGCTTTTTGGCAAAGCAGTCACATGACTAATTCATGGTTTTCTAAGTACTTAGGACTCGAGTACGTTCTTACGGAAGTACGAAGAAATTTGGTCGAAGTCACAAAGTGTTCAAAAAACATTGGAAATATGGTCAATTCTTGGATCGACGTTCTTGATTCAATAGCACTTCGAATCGGGATGGCTTTGGATCAGATACGTAATACTTCAAAACATCTCGTATCCCAAACTTCAAATCAGCTCATACTTCAATCCTTCTCAAAACGCTTGATCGCACTGATGTGACTACTTCAAAAGGCATGTGCAACACGAACAGATCACTGAAAAACACTTGTGTGTATCAAGTTTCCTAGCAAACTGTGGTTTCACTAATCCCAGGATCGAATCGCTTAAAACACTTGAGCACATCAGGTTGATCACTTAAAAAACGATGCAGAAGCCTGGATCTTGCACAAATCAAAAGGAACGGGATTTCATATCCTAAGCATGGTAGGATACAAAATATGTTTTCATATCCCTAGGCTATTAAATGCCTAGGTTTGGCACATTTACAAAACCATGATCGCATCAAGACGATCACTAGAATTCATGGTTGCGCATTGAGGATTTAGGTTTTGTAAACTTCAGGTACGAAGTATATTTGTTCGGATCTGGCAATTCAAGAACCATGATCACCTTGAGCGGATCACTTGAAAAAGCTTGTATGCGTCGAAGGAGTCAACAGTGTTTGGGATCGCCGGTCCTAGGATCGACATTAGGCTAGATATGAAATCCTGCCTAATCAAGGCGTGTGGATCACCAAAAACGAAGGTCGTGACTTTGTACTCTTAGACTTGGTATAATTAGGATACAAAATCCCAGGTTTGGATTTACCAAACTTGGCACCGTGCCAGGAGCGTACGGCGCACTCATTTTTTGAGTGATTAACATGTGTTCATCGCCTAATTTCTAGAGCTCGATCTGCGATGTGAATTTTAGGAAGGCACTGGGATATGAATTTTAGGAAGGCACTTGAATTTTGTCTAATTCCCAGGGAGTTGTTCCAGTCTCGAGATCAGTGCGACTCTCAAGATACAAAATTTTAGACTTTGGCTACAAACCTAATTTATAAGTAACCCCACTGATGTGACACTTGAGGAGATCTTTCGATTGTTTACATCCAGCACGTTGAAGACTTCTTCTTGGAGCATTTTAATGGCTTCTTTCATGATTTTATGGCTTTGGAAGGACTTTTGGACTTACAAACTTCACATAGAAGTTTACTCACTACATTTTGACATTTGGATTGATTTTTTACTTGCTACTTGGACATTGGAGCACACTTGAAGCTTTTTCGACATAAAAGAATTTCAGTGGACATTTTGTCATTGTAGGGAGTCGACAAGGACTTTGTCGTTTTCCATTCGTAACTTTGTAAACTCAATGTGTTGAAACTCGGATTAACAATGTAACTATAATGACTATGATAAATAGTTACTATGAAGTGTGTATAGGCGGTAGTCGCAAACCACTATAAACTCGATGTTCTTTACTTTTTCGCATCTCTATGTTTGGATTGCTTAGTTAATTTGGATAATTCGCTTAATATTAACCCATCGGGTGTTGGTATGTGCAAGTGACCAATTCCCCATGTCAACATCAATTATCTCAGACTAATCTAAACATTATAATTTTAGTATGCTTATTTACAATATTTCCTTACATAAGTCATAAAGACGGTACGATATCTAGAAATAACAAATTTAAAATAGTAGATAGCTATAAATAAATAAGCATTTTCATCATTCTTGTATGTCACTAACAGTCCTTTCTATTGACCTATTAGAGTTTAACTAAGAATAAAAAAATGATAGAAGGGCAAGACACACATATGGTGAGTGAAACACATCATATAAGTGTTTAATATGAATAAGCTAGCAAGAAACACTTATATTTGAAAATCATACCTTAACTTGTGTCACCAACATCTAACAAGTTAGTTGAACAATATACAATATCGTAATGACATTGGATAAGGTCTTCGAAAATAAAATAAATTCATATGTACTCGATCCAACCTAAGATCTCAACCCAGTGTCGTCAACTTGTATACACGGGTTTTTCTACTCTAAGCATCCTATCCCATCAAAATATAATTGTCTTATTACTGGAGAACTACATATCTCAATCCCCGCTTACAAGTTGTCATTGGTTACACTAAAGAACTTATTCGTATAAAACATGTACCATAATGCCTACACCATTGAAATCATCATCAAAGGTCATTGGTCGCAACAATGAACTCATTTCCTTTGAATAATGTGTCGCACCCATCATCATAAAATTGTTCACCAATGGACTCATTTTCATCTGAAAAATGCATCGCAATGCTATCGTTAAACATCGATCATAATGTTAAAGGACCAATTTCTTATGAAAAATCTAGCTCCATGCCTTTACTCGTAATCTTCATTAGGAGGCATTACTGTTTACATTGAGGAAGTTGTTTCTTCTTGAAAAATATATTGGAATGTCTATTCTCGTAACCATCGGTCGAATAACCCATAATTAATCTATTAAAATAAGAAACTTTTTGAAAGTACTTTGAAACATAACAAATAGTATAATAAAATATCCCTTGTCTCTCCACGATCTTCATGCAATGAACTATGGGTCAAACGGAGGTCGTATGTCGAAGCTATTAACGTTTAAAGTTATGGCAAGTTTAATTAATCATACAAATGATATTATTATTATGTTATTATTATTTTAGTATACAAGTATTCTTCCTTCATCTTATTCCTATATGTACTTTTGTGGCCTATGGTTTTCAGCACTGTCTTCATTGCTCCTTCACCAATTCCATAGAAAGGCATCCGATGATTTGACTCCCTCGTTATGCTTCTCTTGCTATACACTACCAATAGACCTCTACTAAGTCACCTCTAGCCATCCTAGTGTAGTCCGCTACCGATGATTTATAGACCCATATCTAGGCCAGTTCTTCATTATTTGTGTAACAATTCTTCTATTTGGCCCTTAAAAGTCGACATTAATATGACCTTCGTTTTCACGCACCGAGCTTTTAACTTTTGGAATGACGCATTGTTAAGGGGAAAAGAAAGAAAAGACAAAATAGAATCTCACCCAAATGGAACAACATATATTATTTAAATAATCTTTGCAATAAAAATTTCAAATGCATATATTTTACTCTATCCAGCTTGGACACTTATAAATCTATGTCCTTTAAAATGCTGGATACAAAAGAGAAAACAAAATGCAGTAGTAATATAATTTATGACCATATGTCAAACAAGATATCCAAATCCATCCTAGAAACTTCAAGTGTCTTTAGCTAAACTAGAAAATTACTCGTATCTAACACAAGTATAAATATATCAAGGTTCGTTTGGCAAACCAGAACAAGAAATATTGATCATTATTGTATCACAGTGTCATATGCCATGTTTTATGCCTAACAAAAACCTTTGAATAGAAGAACATCTCATAAGACCATGTATCAAATAAAAATGGACACGTTTTTACCTAATAATAGCTAAACCATGGTTATCTAATGGTGATTTTATTTCTAACGAAACTCTTTGAAATACTTTCAATTAAGTATATAAAATAGTTGAAATTGTTACATTTGTTGAATTTGAAAGCATACTTAGGTATACAATCAAGTCCGTAAAAAACGTGTGTTGATGATTTGATTCCAATAATGACAAGGAAAGAGACTATAACGATTTGTGTTCTACATATCAGAGGATTGTAGATATTTATATTTTTCGTATATAGGGTTGTATGGTTCTATAAATTTGGGAAATGGCTACCAAGTCCATTTCCTACCTTTACTATTTTTGTTGTATTTTTATATAACCACTTTATCCTTAGCAAATATTGCATCGTTGATAACCGCTAATTGAGAAAGGATCTGAACCAAATGCTACTTTCGTTGGAGTTGGATGATGGTTTCCCATTCCATAGAGTGATCATATTAAACAAATGGAGTTATTGTTTGGGAGGAATGGATGAAATAAGGTTGAAAGGGGTTTGGATAACTTATTGGATCAAAAGAGGCCATTAGTGGGTGGGTCCAAGGCCCATTTTGGGAATAGAGTTAGTGGGTACTAAAATGATAGGAGAATCATCTTTAATTCATTACACAATTCTTAAAATAAATCCCAAACCCATTAGTAGCTTCCATGTAACGACCCGTATTTTACGTATCGGAGGATCGTAAAATATTTTTATTTAGTTCCTCAAGGGTCGAATCATTCTAATCTTTTAACATGTCATTTATGGGTACGTGAGACATGTCCATGATTTTTACCAATTTTATTCGTGACCATTTCGCCCCTACCAGTTTTGTACTGGACATAACTTTTGATTGGAATCGAATCAGGTGCTGAGATAGATTTCATTGGAAAGAAAATGTTGTTGCCAATTCCGTAGAGTTGTCACATTAAAGATATGGCTCAGTGGTTTGGGAGGAATTGCTATTTTAGTGTTACACAATTTCTGTTCAGGTTTAATTGTCATTAGTGGGCTGATTTGGGAGGCCCATTCATGCAAGGGCTGTTGGCTATAAATAGGGGGTTGGAGGCATGGGAGAATGGTTAGTTTATTCACTTCTCTTATTTGGTTGAGCTCGTGATCCTCCTTGCTTAATCAAATATCTCTCTTCCACTATTAAAATTCTAGATCTACACGAAGAGAATGAAGATCTACATCATCCAAAGCTAGATCTTGTAATACCCAGAATTTTAGTTAATACTAAAATTCACTAATTACAGGATAAATAATCTCAGATGTGGGAATTGGGGGTAACGGGCTGCGTCATTGCGTTCGTCTCGGAAAAATACGCGAAATAGAGTCCGAGTTTTCGAGAATCGGAGTCCGTATGGCCCAGTTAAGGCCCAATGAAGTTTGCAGAAAAATTAAAGCTAAAAACAGATTTAAAGATTTAAAATCAGATTTCAAAATGGAGCCAGCGGGGGTAGGCGGGGAGCTTCCCGCCCTAACCATGTCGACAGGGCTGTCGACAGGCCTGTCGACAGGAGGGTAGACTTGCCTGTCGACTTGCCTGTCGACATGGGCGCGGCGTCCAGAGAACCTGGGTGCACCAGGTTGGGTTTTAGGCTGGCTTGGAGGGCTGGGTTCTAGAGATTTCCTAAATCTAACGGACCTAATCTAATCTAGGGTTAATCTAAGGGCCTAAAACACTCTCCTAATCTATAAATACACCCTAAACCTACCATAATCCATACTAAAAATAGAAATGATGGCCTCATGCCGCCAAATTAAATCTTAGAAGGAGCCTCCACTAATTTATGAAGGAAATTGCAAGCTAATCACTCTCTAATCAATCTCTAATCCTCACCATCTTCATATTTAGCAACTAATTCCACTTCATAAGTTTGCTAATCTTGGTTTTGGTGAGTTTCTATCACTTTAACATCAATTGTTAAAGTAAGTAGATTGGGTGTAATGAGACTTATGGTCTTAAATGCGGATTAGTGAGTTTGAATCATTTGTAATGATATGCTACTCTATGTTTTCCTATGTTTATGCATAATTAATAAGTGGGTTTATGCATGTTTGATAAGTTGGTTTATGCATGCTTAATAAGTCGGTTTATGCATGTTTAACAAGTGGGTTTATGCATATTTAATAAGTGGATTTATGCATGTTTAACAAAGGGAGTTATGCAAGTTCATATGCAAGTTATGTATATGCTTAAATGCAAGTTTAACATGATATGCAAGTTATGCATGCTTATGCAAGTATATGAATGCTTATGCAAGATATGTATATGCTTAAATGCAAGTTTAACATGATATGCAAGTTATGCATGCTTATGCAAGTATGTGAATGCTTATGCAAGTATGTGAATGCTTATGCAAGTATGTGGATGCTTATGCAAGTATGTGAATGCTTATGCAAGTTATGTGTATGCTTAAATGCATGTTTAACATGTTATGCAAGTTATGAGAATGCTTATATGCAAGTTCCACATGTTATGCAAGATATGTGTATGATAATATGCAAGTTTGGGTTAAATGTAGTTGGGTTAATATATGCTCATATATTCAAGTTGACATCCTCTTAACCCATGACAAAGTTATGATATTTGTGATGGATCTTCCCCTTTATTATGTCATGAAATGAGAACGATTTACGTGGGGAACGATGGGGTTGGTAAATATGTTAATAAAAATATGATTGGGTATGATTAAGCATACCATAAAAATAAATTAACATAAGTGGGAATTTACCTATTGAGTTAGGTCTACCCCATGGGAATTTACCTATTGAGTTAGGTCTACCCATGTTATGAAAAACTTAATATTAATTAGGGATAATTAATATGGGGGTGATTAATTAGGTGTAATTAATCGACTAAGACACGAGGTTGGACTCATTTGTAGTGTAAAACTGCCCGGACCCGACCGGCTTAACCAGTTGCTACAAATGTCAGCCCAATGTGAGAGGTCTTAGCCATAAATTAAATACGTGATTAAAGTAAAGACACGAGGTTAGACTCTGTTATGACGTAAGACTGCCCGGACCCTACCGGCTTAACCAGGCGGTCATAACAGCCAGTCTAATGTGGGAGGTCTTTATGGGAAATCACGGTCTTAATTAATTAAGAAACACTTAACCATGTTAGCATGTAGTGGGACATGAGGGGTTAAGTGGGTGCCTTGGGTGGCATGTGGAAATTTAGTGGTTGCCTTGGGTGGCATGTGGAATCTAGTGGGTTGCCTTGGGTGGCAATAGAAAATACGATTAGAATACTTAACCAAGTGGAAACATGTAATTAAACATGATTAAAGGGTTAAGTGAGATACACTAGATAAGTGACAAGCTTAGGTGGGTAGCTTGTTGGGGGCCCATTTCAACCAATATCCCAAACGTATCTTTGTGGGCTCGACTCTAGTCGAGTGACGGGACACGCATATTGGGCTTGATTATAAGAGGCCAAAACGGGTTAGCGGTGGCAACGCAAGTCCAACGGGTTTCATATGCGTGTGTGGGCCCGGGCTGGTAGATAAGCCGTTGTTGCATCGTGTAGATATAAAGCCGTGCACCGTTGATATTATCAGGTGGCCACTTTGGGGAATGATACACCCCATTGTGGGACCAGCACGGCTATCTACGGTAGGGAGCCGATCGCTGGGAGTAGTGGGTACACCTAATAAAGATAGGGGCAGACGGCACCTATGTAGGGGTACACGGAACTACTGGGTAAAATTACTAAGTACACCTAGTGGAGATAGGGGCAGACGGCACCTATGTAGTCAGCTAGGGGTATACGAGACTACTGGGGAAAATTTTCTAAGTCCTTGGGAGGGATCAACCTTTAAGTAGAAATGACTGGTGTGGTGCAGTGAAGTAATTATCCTTGGGTGGGTAGATGCGTCTTTACGGTTATCTTAGTTCATCCTAAGTCTATCAAGCTGCTTAGTGTAGCCATTTATCCCCAGACATTACCGTAGGTCAAGTTTATGTCTTCTCTGGTTACTTTAATGATTGTATTGTTAAAGTTATAGGACTCGCTCAGACTTATGTCTGACCCCGTTGTTTTTATCTTTTTCCCAACCCTCAGGTCCTACGGTGGATCCTAGCAGTATTGGAGCTTGATCGGATTGTTGTTCCAGTCTTTAGGAGCTTGGATAGATGTAAAGCTCCAGTTACCCAGTTATCTTTTCTTTTGTCTTGGCTATTGTATGAGAGAGTGGGATTATGTACTTCTTTATTTTGATGGATATTGTACTTGACTTTTATTGTGGTTTTATGATGTAACCAGACATGTTTACTTCCGCTGTTATGAGATGATGTTTTAAATTTCAAGTACTATTTATATCTGTCTTGTTGTAATTTTTCTGTTCTATATTCACTAAAATACTCCACCGATGCTATGGCATTCCCTTAGTGAGTGACCATAGCGGGCGTGGGGTGTTACACGTGGTATCAGAGCAAAGGTTACCGGAACAGATAAATTTTTTTTTTAGAAAAACTATTTTTATAAAAACATTTTTGGAAGAGATATTTTCAAAAACATGTCTTTAAAGAGAAAAGTTTTTGAAAGAAAAGCATAATCCCCAAAAACCATATCTATATCCTTCGAATTCTCCGTTTTGAATCTTTCCTTTTTCGTTTCAGCATGGCTGAGGATCTTAACTTTCCGGAGGGTGTGACGGTACCAGTATGTTATAGGAGATTGATGGAGGCTAGGGCCACCACTGCGGGTCCAGCAAATATCCCTCCACCAACCGTAGCACCCGATCTTCCTCCTCCCCCTCCTCCTCGCACGGATACTTTTGCTAAGACTTGCAAGGAATTTAAAGCTATGGGAGGGAAACCTTTTCAAGGATCTGAAACTTTTGTGGAGGCTAGAGATTGGCTTAAGGAGGTGGAAGAATTGATAGATATCTTTGAGATGGAAGAAGGAAAGAAAGTCAAGTTGGCTGCTTGGTTAATGAAAGGAGAGGCCTCATTCTGGTGGGAGGTCACTAATGGAGAACGCCCCGTTGACTCTTGGGCGGATTTTAGGCAAAGGTTTGTGGCAAAGTTTCTCTCAAGGGCGGAGGAAAACTTGTATATGGAAAGATTCTTAACTCTAAAGCAAGGAAATCTCTCGGTGAAGGAATATGTCAACAAGTTTAATCAATTGGCAAGGTTTGGCCTAGACATGGTGAATACACCGGAGAAGAAGGCTTTGAGGTTCGTGAAAGGCTTGAATGAACCGATGCATGGGTTGGCTATGACTCATATCCCTATGGGGGCCACCTTTGAGAAGCTAGTTGACATGGCACTCATGCATGAAGAAGAGAAGGGTCCCAATGCTAATAGGGCATCCGAGAAGAAGGGAGATCAAAAGAGACCTCAGCAACAACAACAAAACAAAGGTGGGAAAGGCAACGGTGGCAAAGGCAAGAAGAAGAAGTGTTTCAACTGTGGGACACCTGGCCACCTAAGCAAGGATTGTCGTAAGAAGAAGAAGACTGGCTGCTTCCACTGTGGCGAAGCAGGGCATTTAGTGAAGGATTGCCCTAAGAAGGGGCAAAGGACGGGGCCTACCTCAGGTGGACAGGTGCAAGCTCTTATGGCACCAGGTCAGGCTAGGGGGCAAGTACAGGCTCTCGCGGTTCCACCAATTCAGGAGAGAGGTAGAACTATTTCCGTTGAAAGTCTGGTTTTACTATTTGATCATCATGTCCGTACATTGTTTGATTCAGGCGCATCGCATTCGTTTATCTCATCATCATTAGTTGAGTCACTGCACTTAGACACCAGTCTGGTAGATGATCCCTTGGTTGTTTCAAACCCAATTAGGGGCTCCACTTATTTGTCCATGATATGTTTGGGTTTGAAGATTTCTATACTTAGCATTGAGTTTAGATGTGATGCTTTTGTGTTGGGCTTCACGGGCTATGGGTTGATTTTGGGCATGGACTGGTTATCCAGTAATGGTGCCATTCTTGATTGCGAAAGGAGAGTTGTTAGGCTCATGACCCGCTTGGGTAACACTCTCGAGATTTCTTGTAATTCCATGGACTCTGTTATGCTAAGTTATCTTGAGTCGCTTGACGCTTCGGTCGAGAGTTTGCAATCTGTTAGAGTGGTCCGGGAATATCCGGATGTGTTTGAGGAGGTGAAGGGCTTACCTCCGAAGCGGGAGATTGACTTCCGAATATATCTGGTGGATAATGCTAAACCTGTTTCTTTACCAGTGCGCCACATGGCTCCTCGTGAGAGGAGGGAACTCCATAAGCAATTAGGGGAGTTGCTTGAGAAGGGGTTCATAAGACGAAGTATATCGGAGTGGGGTGCTCCAGTAGTATTTGCTACGAAGGCGGATGGGTCCCTCAGACTTTGTGTAGACTATAGAGAACTCAACAAGCTCACAAAGAAGAATAGACACCCATTGTCGAGGATTGATGATCTTTTCGATCAGTTGGTTGGCGCTTCAGTATTTTCTCAGTTGGACTTAGCCACGGGGTTTCATCAGTTGAGGGTGGCTGAGGATAGCATAGACAAGACTGCCTTTAGAACTCCGGATGGTTTCTATGAGTGGCTTGTGATGCCATTTGGGTTGACGAACGCCCCTGCATACTTTGTTGATTTGATGAGTAGGGTGTTCAGGGAGTTCCTTAATAAATTCGTGGTGGTCTTTGTGGATGATATCTTAGTATTTTCTAAGAGTGAAGAAGAGCATGCCCTACATCTTGGGGAGGTATTGAAGACTCTTCGGGCACATAGCCTTAAGGCTAAATTCTCTAAATGTCACTTCTGGAGGAAGGAAGTACGGTTCTTGGGGCACGTGGTCTCCAAGGAAGGGATAGTTGTGGATCCCGCGAAGGTAGTATCAATTCAGGATTGGAAGGTTCCAAAGAATGCTACCGAAGTAAGAAGTTTCTTGGGGTTGGCGGGTTATTATAGGAAGTTTATCAAAGACTTCGCGAAGATATCAGCCCCATTAACCCGCTTAACGAAGAAGAATCTTGTTTTCACATGGGACGTAGATTGTGATGATGCGTTCCGACAGTTAAAGAGAGCTTTAACCACTGCTCCAGTTTTAGTATTACCAGATGGGAGCAAGCCGTTTGTTGTCTATACCGATGCTTGTGGGACAGGACTTGGCGCAGTCTTAATGCAAGAGGGAAGGGTAATAGCCTATGGTGGAAGGCAGTTGAGGGCACATGAGAAAAATTACCCTACCCATGATTTAGAGTTGGCCGCTATTGTTTTTGCGCTTAAGATTTGGCGCCATTATCTTCTTGGTGAAAGGTTCGAATTGTTCACTGACCACAAATCATTGAAGTACTTGTTTTCTCAGAAGGATTTAAATCTGAGACAGCAAAGGTGGATGGAATTCTTAGCATCCTATGATTTCGAGATAGCGTATACCCCTGGCAAGGGTAACGTGGTGGCGGACGCCTTGAGCAGAAAGAGGTTGTCCTTGAGTCCATTGTTCGTGGAACAACGAAGCTTGGAATTTATCTCGATGTTTGATTTCAGACCTTCCATTGACTATGTACCCGGTTTGCTAGCTTCTTTGGAGGTTAGACCTACTCTTCTGGGGCGGATTGGAGAAGCACAGAGAGACGACCCACAGTTGGTTGAGTTGGTGGAGAAGCTCATAAGGGGGGAGTCGTCCAGCCATTTGAGTAGGTATACCCTAGACGATAGGGGGTGCTTGCGTAGAGATGTTAGACTTTGTGTACCGCAAGACGAGGGTTTGAGGAAGGTTATTCTTGATGATGCACACCGTTCTAGGATGACCATTCATCCCGGTGGGGACAAGATGTACCAAGACATGAAGAGGGTTTTCTTCTGGGCCGGTATGAAGAAAGATGTGGCCGAGTATGTCGCTCGATGCTTGGTGTGCCAACAAGTGAAGGCGGAGCAAAAGAAACCAGGTGGGTTGCTTCACCCATTGGAAGTTCCGCAATGGAAGTGGGATAACGTCTCGATGGATTTTATTGACGGGTTACCCAGATCAAGAAAGGGTAATATGGGAATTTGGGTGGTGGTAGACAGACTTACTAAGAGCGCCCATTTCATACCTGTGAAGAGCAAGAGGACCGCTCCATGGCTAGCTTCAGTATATCTTCGAGAGATAGTTCGATTGCATGGGGTACCCTCTAGCATAGTGAGTGATCGAGATCCTATCTTCACTAGCGAGTTCTGGAGGAGTTTACAAGAAGTAGTGGGGACTCAATTGTGTCTAAGCACCGCATATCATCCTCAGACAGACGGCCAGACTGAGAGGGTGAATCGGGTTCTAGAAGACCTTTTGAGGCTTTGTATCTTAGATTTTGGAGGTACATGGGAAGAGCATCTTCCATTGGTGGAGTTCGCATATAATAACAGCTTTCAGTCCAGTATTGGTATGGCTCCTTTCGAAGCTCTCTATGGAAGGCCTTGTCGATCACTTGCATGTTGGTGGGAATCTACGAATAAGATCTTGCTTGGGCCTGATATGATTAGGGAGACTTCTGAGAAGATTGACTTGATTCGAAGAAGGATGAAAGCAGCGCAGGATAGGCAAAAATCTTATGCGGACAGGAGAAGGACGGATCTTGAGTTTGAAGTTGGGGACATGGTCTTTGTCAAAGTGTCTCCGTTACGAAATGTGGTTCGCTTTGGATCTGTTGGGAAGTTAGCACCAAGGTTCGTAGGGCCATTTCCCATCAAGGAAAGGATTGGACGGATGGCATATAGAGTGGAGTTGCCCGACAAACTTAGTGGTGTACATGATGTATTCCATGTGTCCCATTTGAGGAAATGCTTACATGAGACCGCAGAGGTGGTAGAGCCGAGCTTGCTTAGAGATGTAGAGGTAGAGCGTGATGCGACTATTCGACGAGCTCCTACTCGCATCCTTGGGTCAGAGACTAGGAAGTTGAGAAACAGAGAGGTTCAACTAGTCAAAGTGCAATGGGGAGAAGATGAGAGCAACGCAACTTGGGAGACGGAAGCGAAGATGCATTCATTGTACCCATTTCTTTTTGAGGGTACGTCTTTACTTTCTCCTCTATCGTTGTCTAGTACTTATCTTATCTTTAGTATATCCTCTCGTTAGTACTGATTGACCTTTTGATAGGGTAAACCTATGGTTGAAACATGTGTTTGAGACATGTTATGGTTGATGGATGCAAGTGGATGCAAGTGTTTGCTAGTGGTTGCTCGTGGATGCATATACACACACTCTAGGCACTAGATCGGCTCAGTCACTTCATATTGCATATTGCATAAAAATTGTATGTGTAGGAGGCTATATTTATGGATGTATAATGATTGTGTTATCATATGGATGATGCATTTTGGTGAATGATTGTGCACTCATGTAGATATTGTATGTGTCGATAGGGTTCTCTCGCATACATAATGGATGCATGGCACTATCATGGTTTGCATATGTTCATACATTAGATAGGGAACATATACACACACTTTTTGCATATGCTCATACATCATTAGAAACCGTGTAAGGACAATGGATGCCCGTGGTTGATGGATTGAGTAGATGGTTGTTTGTATGGTAGGATATGCATTCTCCTTAGCTTAGAGATTTCGGGGACGAAATCCTTTAAGGAGGGGAGAATGTAATACCCCGAATTTTAGTTAATACTAAAATTCACTAATTACAGGATAAATAATCTCAGATGTGGGAATTGGGGGTAACGGGCTGCGTCATTGCGTTCGTCTCGGAAAAATACGCGAAATAGAGTCCGAGTTTTCGAGAATCGGAGTCCGTATGGCCCAGTTAAGGCCCAATGAAGTTTGCAGAAAAATTAAAGCTAAAAACAGATTTAAAGATTTAAAATCAGATTTCAAAATGGAGCCAGCGGGGGTAGGCGGGGAGCTTCCCGCCCTAACCATGTCGACAGGGCTGTCGACAGGCCTGTCGACAGGAGGGTAGACTTGCCTGTCGACTTGCCTGTCGACATGGGCGCGGCGTCCAGAGAACCTGGGTGCACCAGGTTGGGTTTTAGGCTGGCTTGGAGGGCTGGGTTCTAGAGATTTCCTAAATCTAACGGACCTAATCTAATCTAGGGTTAATCTAAGGGCCTAAAACACTCTCCTAATCTATAAATACACCCTAAACCTACCCTAATCCATACTAAAAATAGAAATGATGGCCTCATGCCGCCAAATTAAATCTTAGAAGGAGCCTCCACTAATTTATGAAGGAAGTTGCAAGCTAATCACTCTCTAATCAATCTCTAATCCTCACCATCTTCATATTTAGCAACTAATTCCACTTCATAAGTTTGCTAATCTTGGTTTTGGTGAGTTTCTATCACTTTAACATCAATTGTTAAAGTAAGTAGATTGGGTGTAATGAGACTTATGGTCTTAAATGCGGATTAGTGAGTTTGAATCATTTGTAATGATATGCTACTCTATGTTTTCCTATGTTTATGCATAATTAATAAGTGGGTTTATGCATGTTTGATAAGTTGGTATATGCATGCTTAATAAGTCGGTTTATGCATGTTTAACAAGTGGGTTTATGCATATTTAATAAGTGGATTTATGCATGTTTAACAAAGGGAGTTATGCAAGTTCATATGCAAGTTATGTATATGCTTAAATGCAAGTTTAACATGATATGCAAGTTATGCATGCTTATGCAAGTATATGAATGCTTATGCAAGATATGTATATGCTTAAATGCAAGTTTAACATGATATGCAAGTTATGCATGCTTATGCAAGTATGTGAATGCTTATGCAAGTATGTGAATGCTTATGCAAGTATGTGGATGCTTATGCAAGTATGTGAATGCTTATGCAAGTTATGTGTATGCTTAAATGCATGTTTAACATGTTATGCAAGTTATGAGAATGCTTATATGCAAGTTCCACATGTTATGCAAGATATGTGTATGATAATATGCAAGTTTGGGTTAAATGTAGTTGGGTTAATATATGCTCATATATTCAAGTTGACATCCTCTTAACCCATGACAAAGTTATGATATTTGTGATGGATCTTCCCCTTTATTATGTCATGAAATGAGAACGATTTACGTGGGGAACGATGGGGTTGGTAAATATGTTAATAAAAGTATGATTGGGTATGATTAAGCATACCATAAAAATAAATTAACATAAGTGGGAATTTACCTATTGAGTTAGGTCTACCCCATGGGAATTTACCTATTGAGTTAGGTCTACCCATGTTATGAAAAACTTAATATTAATTAGGGATAATTAATATGGGGGTGATTAATTAGGTGTAATTAATCGACTAAGACACGAGGTTGGACTCATTTGTAGTGTAAAACTGCCCGGACCCGACCGGCTTAACCAGTTGCTACAAATGTCAGCCCAATGTGAGAGGTCTTAGCCATAAATTAAATACGTGATTAAAGTAAAGACACGAGGTTAGACTCTGTTATGACGTAAGACTGCCCGGACCCTACCGGCTTAACCAGGCGGTCATAACAGCCAGTCTAATGTGGGAGGTCTTTATGGGAAATCACGGTCTTAATTAATTAAGAAACACTTAACCATGTTAGCATGTAGTGGGACATGAGGGGTTAAGTGGGTGCCTTGGGTGGCATGTGGAAATTTAGTGGTTGCCTTGGGTGGCATGTGGAATCTAGTGGGTTGCCTTGGGTGGCAATAGAAAATACGATTAGAATACTTAACCAAGTGGAAACATGTAATTAAACATGATTAAAGGGTTAAGTGAGATACACTAGATAAGTGACAAGCTTAGGTGGGTAGCTTGTTGGGGGCCCATTTCAACCAATATCCCAAACGTATCTTTGTGGGCTCGACTCTAGTCGAGTGACGGGACACGCATATTGGGCTTGATTATAAGAGGCCAAAACGGGTTAGCGGTGGCAACGCAAGTCCAACGGGTTTCATATGCGTGTGTGGGCCCGGGCTGGTAGATAAGCCGTTGTTGCATCGTGTAGATATAAAGCCGTGCACCGTTGATATTATCAGGTGGCCACTTTGGGGAATGATACACCCCATTGTGGGACCAGCACGGGTATCTACGGTAGGGAGCCGATCGCTGGGGAGTAGTGGGTACACCTAATAAAGATAGGGGCAGACGGCACCTATGTAGGGGTACACGGAACTACTGGGTAAAATTACTAAGTACACCTAGTGGAGATAGGGGCAGACGGCACCTATGTAGTGAGCTAGGGGTATACGAAACTACTGGGGAAAATTTTCTAAGTCCTTGGGAGGGATCAACCTTTAAGTAGAAATGACTGGTGTGGTGCAGTGAAGTAATTATCCTTGGGTGGGTAGATGCGTCTTTACGGTTATCTTAGTTCATCCTAAGTCTATCAAGCTGCTTAGTGTAGCCATTTATCCCCAGACATTACCGTAGGTCAAGTTTATGTCTTCTCTGGTTACTTTAATGATTGTATTGTTAAAGTTATAGGACTCGCTCAGACTTATGTCTGACCCCGTTGTTTTTATCTTTTTCCCAACCCTCAGGTCCTACGGTGGATCCTAGCAGTAGTGGAGCTTGATCGGATTGCTGTTCCAGTCTTTAGGAGCTTGGATAAATGTAAAGCTCCAGTTACCCAGTTATCTTTTCTTTTGTCTTGGCTATTGTATGAGAGAGTGGGATTATGTACTTCTTTATTTTGATGGATATTGTACTTGACTTTTATTGTGGTTTTATGATGTAACCAGACATGTTTACTTCCGCTGTTATGAGATGATGTTTTAAATTTCAAGTACTATTTATATCTGTCTTGTTGTAATTTTTCTGTTCTATATTCACTAAAATACTCCACCGATGCTATGGCATTCCCTTAGTGAGTGACCATAGCGGGCGTGGGGTGTTACAGATCTACATCGGGAAAGATAGGTTGCATCAAATCAACTGAATTAGAGGAAGTTCTTCATTGTCCGAATTCGAGAATCATCGTTTTAGAGCAAGATCGAAGTGTTGGTGAGCGATAAGCGTCTCTCACACAGATTCAATCAAGTGTATGGGTTTTTTGATTTCATTTTCATCATTTAAAGTTGTTTTTTCATAGATCTAATAAATGTAAGTATTTTTTTTAATTTGAATCACCAAAGAATCTTATTAGCAACTTAAATCGGTAAGTTCTTATGTAATTACATGTTGTTGTTTAATAATTGTTGTTTATTGTGTGAATTGTTGTTGGTCGAAACGTTGTTTGAAAACGTTGGAATCGAATTGATCTTGAGAGTATGAAATCAAGTTGAGGTCAAGCTTGGATCTAGTTGAGTTTGGCGCAAACATGGTTGCTTGGATCAGATCTACTTTGGTATGGAAGATTCAAGGAAGATTGATCAAAGCATTATTGAAAAGCATGGATCAAAGTGGAAATCAGTGATCGAGCAAGATCCTTGATGGATCTCTAGAATTTTATAGCGATTGACAAGCGTTGTAGAAAAGTCATGGATCGCACACGATCCATACGGGCAGATCAACACTTTTTCGTGGATCGTGCAAGCTATTTTGATGGATCGTCCTGGGTTTTAAGCCATGGATTGCGAACAATCCAGGACGAATCACATTGGAGCAATGATAGCATTCCAAAAACACTGCAGAAAGTTGTTTTAAGTGTTATGGTATGAAAATTTACCCTGTGAGCCTAAAATGGTCCAGCGTATATGATAGCATTCGAGAAACGCTGTAAAAAGCTGTTTTAACGCTCAGTTCAGTTTTCCAAAGCAAAGAAGCTGAAAATGCTATGAAATGCAGTATCGACCAGATGAAGCTTGTTTTCAAGTCGACGATGATAGTAACTTCGAATCGAGTTCAAGAAGGAATGTTTGAAGTATTGTGAGACGCTTGTTGATCATTGAAATGCAATGAATGTGAAGATGACTCAAAGTAGTGAGTCGATGGATAATGGATGCTCAAGAAGGTTGCTGTAACGACCCAGAAAATCTGAACCAATTTAAATTTTTTAAATTGGCTAAAATAATGGATTTTAAATATTTAAAATAAATATTTAAATAATGGCGATGAAAACTGAGTTTGAATCGAAAATTGAAAACGAATATAATTAATTATAATTATAAACAAGGCCTAAAATGGCGCTGTAGTTTCAAAAATTGAATTCAAACTTTGTCGGACTGTACCGGGTGCAAAACAATCCGGATTTTAGTGAAACCAAAAATATTTAAATCTGTTAGTGAATACCTTTCCAACGAATCTGAAAAATCGAAATTTGATAGCGGGAATCAAAAGATATGTCCAGTTGAAAATTCTGAATAGTCGCTATGGAATTCAGGCCCTTAAAAATGGACATTTTGCAAACGACCTCGGATTTCGACGAAACCACTTTTGTTGGGTCCGGGATGTGAAGTTATTGCTAGGTTTCAAATTACATAATTTTTCGAATCAATATGTGAGCGTGGCAAAGGAAAACGCGTTTGACCAGTTTCAGTTGATTTTAATCGACTGGAAATTGGCCATTTTTCAAACGGTCTCAGAATTCGACGAAACTAGTTTTGTTAGGACCGTATCGTCAATACGAAGCTAGAAAATATTTTTCGAGAATTTTTAGAGTTAGTATGTGCCCCCGGTAATTTAAAATGTACGTTTAAAATTCAATATAGTGATTTAAATGTAAATTCAACGGAAACTGATTGTAACGATCAAATCAGCTTGCGATACATATCCCATTGTGTTCGGAATGGGGGTAAAACACTATGGACGACAGGCGGTGGGCCTCGTTTAGAGGTCGTATGAAAAAGTTGCTTTTTGAAAACAAATTAATTAAATAAATTAAAAATATAATATCTTTTCCTCTCCCCTTAACCCGCTCAGCCCTTCCCTTTTTCATTCGATCGAAATAAAATTAAAAAAAAAACCTCGCTGCCTTCCCGCTCGTCGCCCACCACCGGAGCGTCGCCCACCCCATCTCACCTCCGCCTCCCGATCCTCCTCCTTCTTCCCACCGCCTCTCCTCCTCTCTCTCGCGTGGAACCCCAGACCCGCGCCCACCTCGAAGAACCCTCCGCTGTGCCCTAGCCTCCCACCGCCGACTGCACCACCTCCGCGCCTTCTTTGGCCACTCCGTCGCCCCGACGCAAGCAACCCCCACCCCCTTTATCAACTGTGAGTTTTGTTTTTATATATATCAAATATTCTTTTTAGTTTTTTTATTATTACATGTTTGATTTCAAAATAAAAATAGGTTCTGATGATATTGAAGTATGGATTTTGATGATAATAAAGTTATGATTTTTACGTTATAAAGGAGATGGCTTTTATGTTATAAAAACATGATTTTTACTTCATAGGAAAGTACGACCTTTTTGCATAGAAATATATATATATATATATATGTATATATAAATTTTAATAAAGGAAAAATGTGATTTTCTTGTTTGAACATCGAAGTAAAAATATGATTTTTATATATTGAACATCGAAGTAAAAATATGATTTTTATATATTGAACATCGAAATAAAAATATGATTTTTATATATTGAACATCGAAGTAAAAATAAGATTTTTATATATTGAACATCGAAGTAAAAATATGGTTTTTATACATTGAACATCGAAGTAAAAATTCGATTTTTATATATTGAATAGCATAATAAAAATACGATTTTTATATATTGAATAGCATAATAAAAATATGGTTTTTATATATTGAACATCGAAGTAAAAATTCGATTTTTATATATTGAATAGCGAAGTAAAAATTCGATTTTTTTTATATATGTAGTGGCTACGGGCGAAAGCGACAAAAAGGCGAGAAAGGCGAAGATTTCTCTAAGTGAAGTGTCGTGGAATTGAATTAGCTAATCGGTGAGAATTTCTCACTCTTCAGTTTTTTTTTCTATATATATATATATATATATATATATATGTGTGTGTGTGTTGAAATAAAAGTGAATTGCTATATATATATATATATATATATATACGCCCCTCGTCCACAAACCATGGACGATATTTATTGATTGAAATTGGTGTGAAAATTGATTGATAGCGAATGATTGTTTTGGGATTGTTTGTGGTTGATATTGATTGATTGAGGTTGAAAAATACCCGTTTGTGGTTGAGAAATATTTGGTTGAAACCACATAGGATTAGTTTGTGGAAATGAAATAAATATATACATGCCGCCTGCGTGCGAACTAGATGCATGATCCCCATTGTCAAAAACCGCGAGGTTTTAAGGTAGAGCGAGGAGCCGTACTAGGGACGGTCCCGGTTTTAACTACCCTGCCGTTATGCTGCCGAAATTTTGAATAATATTCGTGTGTTTGAATTATTTTCATCTGCTTAAACTATATTTATTCATTGAATAGAAAACCTTCATGTGTTGAATTGATATTCATTCGTTGATTAAAAATTCATGTGTTGAATGGTATTCGCGTTTTAAATATAAAAACCACGCTTTTATCTATATATAGAAACTATAGAAAACCTTCATGTGTTGAATTGATATTCATTCGTTGATTAAAAATTCATGTGTTGAATGGTATTCGCGTTTTAAATATAAAAACCACATTTTTATCTATATATAGAAACTATAGAAAACCTTCATGTGTTGAATTGATATTCATTCGTTGATTTGAAATTCAAGTGTTGAATGGTATTCATATTTTGAAATAAAGTGTTTGATAATAAAAAAAATCACCTTTTATCGACTATATGAACTGTGTAAAATAATCTCGTTTTAAAAGAAATTGTTTTACGATAAAAATCCTATTTTTGTCACCTATATGAACTATATAGAAAAATAGTGTTTTGAAATGAATTGTTTTACAATAAAAATGTAATTTTTATTGTATGCATGAATCGTTGAAATGTGAAGTGTTAAAAATAGCCACTTGTTCAAAATAAACATATATGAGTTGAAATATTCATTAATTAGCTAATGAAATGATTTGCACCTATGTATGTAACATTTGAATGAATGGTGTTTTTAAACCAAATAGAAATCAAATATGAAGTTGAATAGAAAATGATAAATGATAAGAACTGTATATATATGTACATGCATATTCATTGAACAGGTTATAGCAAAGGGGCGAGAGAAGAGGAATAAAATTTTGTGCCCGACAAATAGGTACACATTTACTGTTTTGTTTGGGTGATGATTTTATGAGCCTGTTGGCAAGCCGCTTGGCTTTTTCTTTTTCTTTTTGAGATTAGAAGGACCGGGAAAGCTATTTGCGATTTCCCGATGCTCCCGGTGCAGGGGAGGTTATGGCGAAATTTTCCAAAATTTTAAGGCGTTAGTGAAATATTTGAAGTGAAAACGATATTGAAATTGTTGAATGAACTATATTTATATAATTATATAAATATAAATAAAATTAAAACGAAACGTGGTCGTGCAGTTCGCATTTTGAAACCGTGATTTCAAACAACTAGTGCGGGAAATCCGACCATTGGATTTTCCCGAAATCTCAACCATCGGGTTCGCCTTGGAATGATTTCCCAACGACACCAACCTTGCAAAAATCCAACGGTTGGATTGTCTGGAATGTTTAATTCAAATCTGATGAGAAACAGCGCCAGAAGCGATTATATTTACATATATATAAATATAATTATATATTTAATCGAATAACGACGCTGCAGTTCGTATTTTGAAATCGAAAATTCAAACGATTGTACCGGGAGATCCGACCGTCGGATTTTCCCGAAACTGGAACCGTTGGATTCGTTTTGAAAAGACCTTTCTAATGATGTAAATTTTGTGAAGATCCAACGGTTAGATTTTCAGATATGTGTAAATCAAATCTGAAGAAAAACAGCGCCACGGCCGCTTTATGGCCCGAAGCGTCGTTTTGAATAAATTAGCTATTTTAAAATAAATAAAAATAGCGATAAATAGTTATAAAATATCATAAGCGATATGGAATGGAAATAAACTGAATTTGCTCGATTTATGTGGCTTTTGATAGTTGAATGTTTTGGTGTGAAAATTACATTAAAGAACAAGATTGGCGTTGTCAAATAATTTAACCATTGAAGTAAATTGATTTGAAATTCTAAATATACGTGAATTATTTGAGAAGGCCAAGTTAATTCTCATTTCAAATAATTGACCGACGATTGAAAGTCGAAGATGAAGACGATGGTCGAAGACCGGAGATCTTCACCTCGTTTGGATGGTAACCGAGGTCCTGATTGGGAGGCATCCCGAAATATGGATAATGAGTGGTGATCGTCCAGCCGTACGTGAAAATCGAAGGGTTTGCGAGGTATTTAGTGCCTCCGGTTTCGTTCAGACCCAGAACGGACTTGTAAAGGGACTGTGTGTATGACATTGGATTTTATTCTGTGTGGATTGAATTCTATTAAATATACATCTGTTTGGCGGTGGAGAATTTATTCTTTTGCTTAACGCCCTTCTCTGTGACGCACGAGCTCAGAGGTTGTATATCGATGGACATTAGTCGCATGGCATGAATTGCCTGTGTGGCATGCTAAGACGCAATGATCAGGGCTTCTGTTGAAAAGCAAAGTCTTGTGGTGATGATCAAAGCACCGCCTGTGTGGTGTAGCTTTGTGTATAACGTGAATTCGCGAGCCTCACACCCCGGTATGAACCTAAAACGGGAGAAGGACCTCAAGGAGGGCATGCGTTTCTTTCTAGCTAGGGTGGTGTCAGTGACCTACCAGCCCTGACATTTATATACTTTTCACCTATGTGGTTGTTGCTGTTGCGAGGCGCCTCGGTTTGATCGGACGATCCGGGTCCGATGGAGTCATTCATTGGCTCGTTTACGCCCCAAAGGGCGGGGAAACGTATTGTTCAGGCATAATAATCCACATCGGTGGACCGGCCCTGACGATCTAAAGGGTTGATGCGTTCTGATCCTGTGGCTCGGGCTAGAGAGTCACGAATTCGGTAAGGACTATCTTTTGCCTTGGTTCATGACGGAAATCCAATTTCCAAATACGACATCGTGCGGTTTTGATTGTATATATATATGGCGACATGATATATGGTACCCATGCCGTCTATGATTGATAGTTATGATTGAAATTATTTTGAAACATATAAACACTAGTCATAATATCAAATGCTTTTGTTTTATTCGTATCAATCATATTTTGGCCATTATAAGGTAAAACTCTATCCTCCGGTTTGCGTTGCATTGTGTGATGGGAACTGAGTCTTATAACGGCTTCATTTTTTTTATAAAAAGCATAGCGAAGTTTAAAAGAAATATTTGTTTGAAAGCACTGGCAATCCAATGGAGTAAACCCGTTCCACGAAAGTGGCGTGGTCCTGTGATTAGCCATATTATATATGTGTTGAATGGATTTCTCATACCAGTCCCATGACTGACTCGTAGTTTGTTTCACTCTCAAACTCGGGTGCCCCTTTTTCTACACGGGCAGCCTTGTATTCAGGTTTAGCTGGTTCTTTCTGGATAGCTAGAGCTGAAGATGGATTCTATCATTTATCTCTTTTTATGCTGTTCAGCTCCTATTGTACATATTTTGTTTGTTTTCCGCTGTAGACATTTATGTATAGCTGAACTGTATTTGTTCTAAGTAAGATCCTGTATACTGTGTAACTCTGATGATTACTTTTATCCAGTATATTTTGTTGTTCATTATCTGGTGTATTTATTTAATTCTGTTCTGCTTTTATCTTTTTCTGTGTTATATTCCAAAGATAACCCTTGTTTCCGTCAGAACGGGATTTCGGGTCGTCTCAGTTGCTTGAGCTATGAATAACCATCAAGCGGGACGACTAGAGATACTAAAGGCTGAGAGATTATCGTTATCGTAGGTTCTAGCAGGCTCAAATCAGGAGTACAATGGGGGAACCCAAAAGATTGGAAGGTTTTTGGTCGAGCATCCTAGGTATCATTGAAAGGCCTAGAGATATGTATCATTGAAAGGCATATGGAGTTTATGCTAGAACTAGGTGTTACCATTAGCACTTGACATATGGCAAGGTTGGCTGTCACACAAATAACAATGGTTTCGAAGTAGGATAGGCAATGATAGTCAAAGTCATGGATGTTGGTTGCTTTTATTGTATCGTCTATTGTGGATTGTTCGACATCAAAGGAGGTATCTCTTGGGTGCTTGTCTGATGGTGGTTTAGGCCTTCATTGCTTGTGCTTGGAGGATGTTAATCTCGATTAGGATGGTCTATACTAGATAACTAATTGCTATGCTATGTCTGCTACACTTTCTCTAACTATTGTAAAGGTTATCACTATCGTATGTAGGGAAGACAGGTTTGGGTTCTTCTCTATGGTTAAGTTGGCAGATTGGTTGATTTATCTACCTATTCTCATATACTTTATTGTTTATGTTAGATAGTTGTTTTATCGTTCACTAAGACTGTTGTCTGACTCAAGGTTTTATGTTTCCACTTACTACCTTGGGATGTTCATCCGGATTTGGATTGGCAGACTAAGTAGCAGGTTACAGGTAGCAGAGCTTACTGAGGCGAGGATACAGAGCGATGACGAGCAGGAGGTTTGTGTATTAGCTTTTCTATTATACATACTAGATGTTTTCCTGTAATGTCCCATATTTTTGGAAGTCAAATATTTAATTTAATTTATTATTTTAAATATTATATTTGGAATATTAATGGATTTTAATATTTATTTCATTATTTTAAATTGAAGTTTAAATTTAAATTTATATATAATTTAAATTGTAATGGCGCGGTAGTTCATAATATTGAATTTTCAAGTCCAACTGAACATACAGAATCCGTTTTAAGTCGGAATTCTGTGAAGCTAAAAACATTTGAATCTAGTTGATTATAATTTCTATATGAAGGAGAAAAATTCAGATTTCGTGTCATAAATGTTTAGTTATGCCCATTTCAAATTTTAAAATAGTTGCTATGGAAATCGTTAATAAGCGATAACGTTTATTTAATAAATTAAGTAAGGGTTTTAATATAATTTGGATATCGTTTAACCCGAAAATCTCAATATTGAGTTATAAATCCATATTCGGTTATATTTGAAGTTATATGATAATTTTATTTGGATAAATATGTTTATAATAATTTATTATTATTTAATTAAATTATTTTGGAATTTAATAATATTTTAATCGATATTATATAAGTATAAAAAATGGCCATTTTGCAAACGGTCTCGGTTCTCGATGAAATTAGTTTCATTAGAACCGTACTATTAAATTATTATAAGAAAATAAAATTTCGTGGCAATCCAATGTCGTATGTATAATGGTAGCCAGAAACGTGTCTTTTTTATTTAATCGTTAAATTATTTAGACAAGAGTAACTTTAAAAGAATAAACGATTGGCCAATAGAACTCCAAATTCAACGAAACATATTTCATTGGATCCGTAAGGAAAAGGCCTAGTAGAATGCCAAAATTTCAAGTTGATTGGATTTATTTTGTGATCATGGGAAATTTAAACGCGTGATTTTTAACCTATGATTTATAAAGGACTTTTTACAAACGACCTCAGAATTTGACGAAACATGTCTCATCGGGCCTGGAATAAATTTTTATGCTAGGATTTGGTGTTTCATCTCAAATGGAGATCGTACATGCTTGTTTTAAAATGATACTTCAAATGTAATTTTATTTAATAATATTTTGTTAACTCATCACCCTATAAATACACTTTCTAGTCAACAAACCTAATTTTCATTTCTAATGGTCAACTGCCCAAAATATTTCTGCCGCCTCACATTAAAACGAACAACAGAAACTCTTCCCTCTTCATTTTCGTTTATTTTCCAATTCTTGCAACCATTCAAAATTTTACCAAAAGAAAAACTCTCGAGCCCTAGTAGATGTACAATATGACCGGTGGTATGGAGAACTGGGTGCTGGATCGGCCGAAATATCTCTCGAAGTCGTTGGCGGTTAGGAGGCTTTTTCTGGCGATTGACTCGATCAGAGGTCGATCTGTTCAGCTCGGATGTAGATTGCGGAGAGACGCAGGTCTGTGAGGGCATGGATTAACGACCGACGGTCGTGAGGCGACGAAAATTGGCAGCAGTTGGTGCGAGGTTTTGTCTGAGGCAAAGCAGTGTAGAACAGACAACAGCGTAGGGTCAAGAATGGTGTCGGCAAAATGGAAGCAATTATATACACCGGAGCCGGATTAAGTAATGCAAATTTTAGTTACTTCATTTTAATTTAGCAAAGAAAAAGGGATGAATAAAGAAGCATGGGAATATAATAAGGATAAGCTGGATAAGTTGGCATGCATTACATTCATGCTGATGTCGGGGTATTTTAGTATCATGTAATGCACAGATACCTTTTGGTAGTTTCACTATACATTTTAGTGCATTGTAAAAAGTTTGGATTTGGTACATGATGCAGCTTTGTGGACACAAAGACGTGCGCGAAGAAGACATATAACATGTAGATTGAAGAACATCTCGAATAATTATGTCGAACCTGGTTGTTTCCCAAACTAGTCGGCCAACAAAAGTTGCCTAACCAAAATAATAATCAGCCGTTAACTGAGGATTTGGAACGCGATTAAATTTGACCATAAGTAAGTTATAAATAATTATATATGTAGGGATAATAAATTTATTTAAATCATGTTAACATATATCCTAAATGTCTTCCTTTCCGTAGACAGAATTAAACGAAATTAGTTACACTAAAATCGTGGTGATGAGCATAACATTATGGAATTATTTTGAATAGAAATGAAGATAGCTGAAATTTATAGTTCAATTATCCGTTGTTTAATTTAACTGTAACCGAACAGCTACAACAATAAATGAAAATCAAGGTGAGTTAAACTCACTCAATTTTCCCCATTTATATTTTATACAAGTTGGTTTTTTAATTTGTATGCTATGGTTGCTAATGGTTGATTGTTTAATTACTATATATTCATATATTGATTGAACTGATGAAATTAAACGCTGTTTAATTTCAGTGAAAACCAAATCGTTATTTTAACTGTTGGTTCCAATGGGGGTAACTTACCTTGTTGGTCACGTTTATAAAATAAACGTGCTTAATTGTTTGAATTATTTTGTTAATTGGTTGATGTTAAATAATCATTATTTACTATTATAGAAATTATCAGTTAAATTGAATTGAATGAATTTATGTGAAATAATCTATTTTAATGCAGGGAAGAACGGGTTGGAGGGGTCCAACCGGATTCCTCAAATATATTAGATATTATTTGGTCCCATATTATCATTATGTGAATTGTTCTGATTGAGTGACTGATTTGATTGTTGACCGTTGACCTGAAATTCAATGTTTGTTTTGTTTTAACCAATGAGCAGAATTGGTTGAGTAATTGATAGCAGATAGCCTAAAAATGAATCATTTTATAAATATTGATTTACCATTAGGTAAATTGATAGAAGTGAAATAAAATTCGTTTATAACTGAAGTTAGATTTTGAAATAAATTATTTTGAATAAAAGTTTATTAAAAGAAAATAAATAATTATTATTTGTTATAAAAAAATTAAGTGATTATTAAATGATCTTATAAAGAAAATTTCTTATGTTAATAAGATTTTATAAGCAAGAGAGTAGAAGTCAAACTAACGATTAAGAATTGGATAATTATTTCTAAGGAACAAGTTAATTGAATTTATTTAAATTAATTATATTATTAATTTATTTAAAAGAGAACTGATCGGAATATGTAAATGAATTAACCGTACTTTGAGTTAACTAAGTCAACCATTTTAGCTAGGATTGATTATTTAATTAGATCATTTTTGAATTAATTTAATGCAATAGTTTAACAAATATTTTTTTTAATTTTAATAAGATTTTAAAAAGGAATTTACTATTTATTATAATTAATAAGGAAATTAAGTACTTCAACGGAAGTTAATAATTGAAGTAAATTATTATTTTAATTAATAATAATTTAGGAGATTACTTTTTATTTGAAATTCGTTTAAAAAGTAATCGAAGATGAGATGAAATTTAATTGAATTGTGAAAGGAGTTAACGAATGGTTTCATATTAAAATCCGAGTTTTTATAACAAAGTTATAAAACGAATTTTAAGCGATAACATAAATTTATGTTGACTTAATGTTTGAATTAAGAAAAAGGAAATTGAGAATAAAAGGTTTTATATTAAACCAGAATTATATAAACGAAGTTTATACAAAGAAATGAGGTTTTAACTCATTAATTTTAAATTAACATTACTTAATAATGGAATTAAGTAAACTGGGGAAATTGAATTAAGATTTTCAAAGCTGGAAATGGTCGAATGGATTAGAAAAAGAGAGTGTTAAAAGCGAATTTAGTAAAGGAGTGAGTAATAGGGTTTGGAACAAAAATCCGAGTTATTAAATGAATTGTTTATAGAAGTAGAAGGGAAAGTGATATTTTAGAAATTCGTTTATTAATCAATGAATTAAGAAATAATAGTTATATCCGAGAAGAGGATTTCCAAAAGTAAGAAGGTTTTATAAAACCGTATTTTAAATAATATAGTTAAATGAGATTTATTTTTGATATTAAGATGAAATATGGATTTTAGTTACAATTCATATCTATCTTAAGATAAGAATGTTGTCGATCGAGGGCTGAGTGGTAAATAAATACCCTAACTTGAACGATTACAAAATTATCTGAGGATGTTATTAGTTTGTAATGAGAAAGAGGTTAAGAATAATTTATTATTTCCAAATTTGAAATAATAACGCAATGTTAATCACAAGATTTAAGAATATTTATAATGAGATTTCCAAACTAATGGAAAATAGGAAAATTTGAGAATATATATACTTATATATAACAATATTTCCAAAAGTAAAAGGAAATAAAAAGTTAAGTTTGTAATGAGTTTATTCTGAAAGAATAGAAATTGTATATTGTTTCCAAGTAATAATGTTTTACGTGAAATTTGTTAAAACCAAGGTTGGGAATATATATATAAGTTTAATTCTAAGTAAATAATAAAATAGTTTTGAAATAATCTTATGTTAAATAAGAAGTGAAATGCTATGTTGATATATTGAAAAGGTTTTAAAGTTTTAAATTAACCATTTGTTAAATTTAATTTTAAATGAGGCCAAGTACTGATGAGTGCTGAATCAGTATACTCATTTTTTGTTCTCGTGATTATCTATTTGATAGTTAAATAACCGACTATCATATCTGATCTATACCATTGTTGGTACAGAAAGACCGGAATCGAATTTATATTCAAAAATCATTCCGTACCAACAAATACGTGAAGATATTGATTGAAGATGGAGCTCTTGGAGACCATAGATCTTCATAAGCGGAAGGACTACTGGTCGAATTTCTCTGCCGCTGCGGCCATAGTTATTTGATTTGTGATTCTATCGTGATTGAAATCTACGAATCGCCAAGACTACTCGCTACTGGTCCATAGGGTGATACTTATATAGGATGTGGTTCGAGGATGCCTTCCGTTCATCCTGTTCCTGGATGACTTGTATGGACGAATATCTCACAGAGTATTTACAAAGGAGTCACATACGTTGTTTTCTTCAAACGTACCCAGTTGGTGGCATAGAAGGGAAACTTCTTAAGCTTAACAACCATAGTATTTTTGTGGAAATCAATTAGTGATTTCTGGAGGATCTGACAATGTGACATTCAAAGTGAATGGTGGTCAGATGTTCCAAAAAGTAATAATGACCTCAAGCATCATCAACCGGGAAATGACACAAAGTCGGGTAGGTCGTATGGCTATGTGGGTCGCACCCATCAAAAGGGTATCTCTTTACCTGATCTAGAGAAATCAAATGCCTTTGGTTGTCCCTTTTTATTTTTGTATGTATGCTATCGTTCGGTTGGTTGGCCGCTAATCATGGTAATGATATATTCGGTACTCTCAAAAGAAGTGAGAGGATGATCATGTTTAGCCTGGGTTGCAAGATGTTCTTGTTGAACCCCAATGTATTCATCTCCAGACGTACATTGTCGGGAAGGTGGTCCCATATCTTTCCAGGAAATCCATTCTCCAATAAGAGCCCGTGGTTTTGATTATATACCATGTATGTGGAGCGTAATATGCAAGCGTTTCGCTAGATTCCTATTTATTTGTATTTACACATTATTGTAATATCAGAAAAGATATTGATTTCAAAAATGCTTTGGGTTATCGTAAGGTAAAAACCGTCCGTATTTATGCATCGATTTGGTCTTACGATTATCCTTTTCTTTCAAAAAGATTTTGACTTAAAAATCAAGTTGGATGATACCCTTAACTTAGTGTGTTTTTCTCACGCTGGTTCACCAGACTGATCTCGCATTTGTAATGCTCGAGTTAGACCGAGTTGTACAAGTTCAGGTTGTCGAATGCTGTGAAGAGACGAGCCAGAAGATTTCAAACATATGATATTATAAAGATACTATTCCGCTGTGTGTTGTATATGAGGGCAAAACTGTTATAACTTTCTAGATGTGTGATGTACTCTAATGATTTGAGTATTTTTAAAGCTTTCAGTAAAGATTTAATTCCATATTATATTCTGTTCCGCTGCGATGTAAGACTCTATGTTATGTGTTTCTTCTTCTTCTATTCTAATAATTCTTTCTATCTTATATCACCCTCTAATTTCTTTCTAATAACGTTCCAGTATTTCCGATGCTTGAATAATCGACATGGTGTTCGGTGTCGGTTTTTGGGGTCGAAAATCTGCTCGGCCCCTACAAGTGGTATCAGAGCTGTTGGTTTAGTAATAACCTTGTGTAATGACCCGTATTTTTAACAAATAATAAATAATTTATTTAATTATTTAAATACTAGTTTGGTAATTTAAAATGAACAAAATTAAATAATATTGAATATTTAATTAATATTAATAATTAAATAATATATTTAAATTTCGAAATAGTCGGAAATAGTAGAATTCATAATATTGTGTGAATTGGATTATTTATAATATTTAATTATGTTTAGAATATAATTATAACAACGAATTTATTTATAAATGTCAGTTGAACGTATAATTTATATTATAATTATAATCGAGCTCGAAATGGCGTGGCAGTTCGTAAATTGTCGACTCGACTTTAAACGAATATATAGAATCCGTTTTATGCTGGATTTCTATGAAACAAGAAAAGTTCGGAGCTAGTGAAGTATATTTTCGAATGTAAGAGTAAAATCGAGATTTCGTCGTGTAGATTGTGAGTTGTGTCCAAATCAAATTTTCGAAAGTTGTTATGGAATTCCTTTATAATGATTTAATTATATTATAAAAGGATTTTTAATATAAATTGGATATCGATTCAATCCGGATTTGAAATATGGAGTTATAAATGCATATATGTACATTTTGGAGCTATATGATATTCTATGTGAATATATACGATAATGTTAATTTATTAATATTAAATTTAATTATTTTTAAATATATTAATATTTAAATGGGTTTATTTAGAGCCTCAAAAAATAGCCATTTTTGCAAACGACCTCCGTTTTTGACGAAACTAAATTTGTTGGATCCGGAATATTAAATTATTGTTAGATTTCAATTTTCGTGATTTTTGGAGTCAGTATGCGGCCATGCGGAATTTAAATATGAAAAACGGTCGATAATTTGACTTTAAAAATACGCTGTATGAGCAAATAGACTCGAAATTGGACGAAACAAGTTTCGTTAGGTCCGTAATGTCGAACTATAGTTGTATATCCATTTTCATTGAAATTGGGTATCGTATGTAATAATATGGATTTTAAATCAACGAATACAAATAGCGATAAGATAAATAAATAAAATAATATGGAAAGCTTCCCTTAGAAGCTATTTATTTCTATAAATACATCTCCACATCCAAACCCTGTATTTTTATTTATTCACTAGTCAACACGCACCATTCTTCAGCCGCCACTGTTTCCTTTCATAAACCAAAACTGTGATACTTAAAAATCAAAACAAATTTCTGTTAAATTCCTAAAATCCCTAGGACGGTCTCACTGGGTTCGATTAAGCATGAGCTCCAAGCTGATGGGGTCTTCATACAATTCGATCCAGATTCCTGAACCCTAAATTGCGGTGATCTAAGCTAGGGTTTAATCGAAAGTTGTTTCGTGATGCTGAAGCGGGTGCGGTGAGTTCGAGAGTATGAATTCGGGGGCTCGATACTGATAACGGGTTCCGTTCAAAGGTATGTCGTGAGTGGAGAGTTCTATGCAGTGAAGGTTGAGCAGTCGAGTTTGTTGAAACGGGTAGGGGAAGAGGGAGTTTGTGATGGAGATTGAAGTGGTGGAGTATACGAGCGTGACGACCTTGTTTTCACGGTCTGTAGAATGTCTGAAATGTTTGAGCGGAATTTGTTGTTCCACGTGATGAAGTTTTGAGGATCGAGTGTTTCCAAAATAGCATGGATGAAGTGGATTAGAAGGGGAGGATGCTGGTGAACTTGGTTGTTGAAATAGTTGAGGTGTTATGAAGGTGGTCTGAGGGATGTGACTCGAGATATGGAGTAAAATGTTGTTGTCGAACTTTTAGGGTGAAAGGGAGAATGTTTGTTTGGTTTGTACAAAATGCAGATACTGTAGAGGGATGGTAATGGACTACATCCATGGCAACTTGGTTAAACTTAAGAGGAGTTCGAACAACCTATCTATATATTGAAACAAATAAGAAGATTATGCCACAGATTAAAATAGAACGTGATAAATGGAAATGAATAATGTTATGGTATGATACATTTTATATATTGTGTGTTAAATTTAAAACATATATAATTTTAACGTTTATAAATTGGTCGTATGTTAATAGAATCCGGCGAAATCGATCATTGCGGAACTAATGTTGCTGAAAACTGAGCTATAGAAATTTCATGATAAAATCAAACGATTGTTTGATTTTAAATGCTAATAAATGCAGAATCATCAACTGTAGAACAATGTGAGTAAATCTCACTAACTCTGTACAGTTTATATTTTTATAAAAATAATCTGGTATTGATAAATGATGATTGATTGTTGTGTGTTGATTGTTTGCTTGAATTGCTGATTTATTGGTTGAAATTGTAGATAACAATATATATATATATATATATATATATATATAAATCATTAATCAAATATTGATTCTGTTTATCCGAATATTTCATATTGAAATAAAATCGATGTTATTTATATTGTTTAACATCTGTGGATGTAGGGAAACAGGTGGGAGGGATCCAACTAGATTCCTCAATATTTGTAATACTGTTTGTTTTCATATATTGTGATATATGATGTGATATAAAACCTGTGATTGATTATGATGACACTGGTCTGTTTAATTGGTGTTTAAAATACCATAAGAAATACTGGAATGTAAAAAGGGAATTTTCAAAGTGTATTTTGAAAATGAAATATTTATAGGAAATAAATAGAATTATAAAAGGAATATTTATTTAGAAAATAAATAGAATTATAAATGGAAATATTTGGAAAATAAATAGGATTATAAAAGGGATTTGGTGAGATATAAAAGAATTATAGGAAATTGATTTGAAGTAAATATTTAATAGAAATCTGTTTTAACAGATAAATTGAGGAGAATAATTTATAAACGATGTTCGTAAATTAAGGAAATACTTATCATTTGATAAATTTAATATACAAATCTGAATTTATATAGAGAAGTAAAATCGGTTTTAACACCGATAATTGAAATGGAATGTGAACGTAGTAGCTATAAAGGAAATTTGCAATGAGATTATAAATGTTGGAAATGAAATAAGATTTGTATGAATAATTCTGCAAATAAAAATATAAATAGAATTTGGGTTTGAGATATTGTTTTTAAATACGAAATCAAACCGTTTTGATTATATAAAGAAATATTATTCACATTCTATGTGAAAAATTAGATTAAAGTAAATATTTTGCAAATAAAATATTATAAAGAAATTTGGGGTTTGCATTAGGAATTTAAATGGAATTACTGAAATTAGAAACTGATTGGAAATTAGTTGAGTTGAATGGCTTTCTGGGTATCGATCTGATGTTGGTTTCGGCCTTCGGGGTTATACTTGGGAAGTTGTTCTCTTACTAGTTTACAATTAGAGACTATTAGAGATGGGAAGATATTGATGCGTGAATCATAAATAGAAACGTTTTCCATAGTTAATAACGTATATTTTCTAATTTTAGAAAATAAGGATTTTATGAATATATGGAAACGATAAATGGGAAATTGGGAAATGAAATGATGATTGATCGGTAAGATTTCCATTTGGGAATACGACCGTTGTTTCTACACATGTTTTCATTTGATAGTTAAATCACCGACTATCAAAGATTTTGACCATTTCCATTGTAAATACGGAGAGACCAGGATCAGATATATTATCTGAAAACCACTCCGTATGGCATCAGCGTTGCGAATCAAATATGATGAAGATAATTGAAGACGGATTTATGTAAGGGTTGTTCAGTAAATCCTGGGTAGAAATCAATTTTATTTCAATATGAAAATGGTCAGAATAGTACCTTCGGGTTGTCCAGTCCCAGGACAACTTGAATGGACGAATGTCTGACAGAGTATATTCTGGCAGATCGCGTAAGTTGATCGTTTCAAACGTATTTACGTTGGTGGCGGAGGAACTCGTTTCTCTTAGCTTATACCCGTGGTATTTTTGGGGAAATCAATTTGTGATTTGACGGGTATGACGATGTGGCATTCAAAGTAAATGAAGGAGTGATCTGTTAAAGATACGTTATGACCTCATGCCTCATCGACTAGGAAATGACAGAAATCAGGCAGGCAGCATAACTAAGTTGGTCACACCCAATTAGGGTATATTGTCATCATCTAGAGAATATTCATATTTGTTACTTCTTTCAATTCTGTATCTCCTGGGAAAGGTAATGTTGATATGCCAACCATAAGGTGACAATATATTCGGAGCATTCAAGCGAAATGAATGGCCAGTTATGTGTGGTTGAGTTACAAGATGTTCTTGTTGAACTTCAGTGTATCGCTTCTAGAGTACACTGATCGGTAGGTGGTTCCATACCTTGTCATAGTTGAAAATTCATTATCAAGCGTGATATGAAAGCATTCTACTAGACTGTTATTTGTTTCATTTAGACATTATTATAACATCAGAAGAGTATGGATTATAAAAGAATGTTTTGGGTTATCATAAGGTAAAAACCATCCATGTTTATGTGTGGGTCGGTCTTACGATTATTCTTTCTTTTAAAAGGATTTTAAAAGTTAAACAAATGGTTAGAGTTTACCCACACCAGTCACATGACTGACCCAGAGTTTATTTTGTTTTGCTATCCCTAAACTCTTGGGTGCCCAATTTTGTATAGGAAGTCCAGTAGTCGGGATTTTACAGATACTTGAAAAGCTGGAGCAGGAGGCTTCAGGATTACAGCTATTGTTTATTTCCGCTGAGTTGTAAGTGTTGTACTTCGGTAATGGTATTATATACATATATTGATCTTATTTCAAAGTTATGTTATATAATGTATTTTATTCATTCCGCTGTAAGATTCATGTTACTCTAATGTTGTATCTATGTTCTTCTTCTGCTTTTATACTAATTTTCTATCTTATCTATTCTCACCCTCTAACTTCTTTCTATTAACTATCTGGTGTTTCCGATGCTTGAATAGTCGACATTGAGTTTATGTCGATTACCAAAGGTCGCAAATCCCCCGGGTCGTTGCACCTTGGCTTTGTGGCATAACTCGATACATATAAGGTTAGTAATACCCTAGATAGAGTTAAGTGTATATATATGAGAGCGTATTTGTAGATTTTATATACAAATATTTTTTGTTGTGTTGTTTGATCGGTTCGAGTGTTGAGAAGCATTGAACTGGCAATGGATACAATATTGTTTTGTAAAGAGGGTAAATGAAATAATTTTACCCAAATTATATTTTTGTATAGAAAAGTAATAATTTTATCAAGTTAATGAGATAATCATGGATTGATTTGAATGAAATTCAGATGGGATTAAAAATTTGAATGGTTTAATATAACCAGAAGAAATTTCACATATAAAATTGTGAATAAGAATTGTAATATGAAATTGAATGGATCTGGGTTTAACTTAAAGATAAGTTAAAACAGAATGAATTGGAATAGATGATTTTTGAAATAAAATCAGAATTTGGATTTTTAATGGATAAACTAATCTGGAAAGTTATTTAGTTAATTGAATATGGAATTAGAATTTAACTTGGTTAGGTGGAGTTGAGAATGATACTGAAATGAAATAAAATTGATTGGGGAATTGAAAATTGAATGGATGACAATTAAATAGAAATCAGTCGGATATTAGACGATTGATAATTAAAATGTGGTTAACCCAAATAAATGCTATCAAAGTAAATATTAATATTGAATGTAAATTCAATTAAGTTAATTGAGTTAGTTGCGTATCGGTTGTAGATTGGTTGGATACAATTCATCAAATAGCTAGTTCAATAAGAGTTGAATGAATTGAAAACTAAATTCCAGTATAATAATTTGAATGAATCGAATATGATTTGAAATTAATAATTTAATCTTGTAATTGCAATGAATGAATGCTCCATGTTTTATTATGGATGTGTGTGAACTATACTGGTTAATTAATGAAATATTATTTTAATTTCAGGTAATTGATACTTACATGATTATCTGAGTCAAGTACAGGTGCCAGATGGGTATAAAGATTGATTTGATTGTGTATATTGCAGATATGTTGAGCAAGTATGCTCAATAGCACTCGTAAAACGTACGTCTACGCGAAAATATAAAATTTTTGTTTTTGAATTTTGTTTTTCAACCGTGTGGGTCGATATATATATATATATATATATATATATATATATATATATATATATATATATATATTATTTGTTCCTGCGTTATCGTAGAAGTCCCTCCGTACAGGGGAGACTGCCAAATTTTTCTAGGAATTGAAAGTGTTAATTTTTTTTCGATATTTTTGGAAATTTATATTGATTATAATAAATTGGTTTTTGATTTAAAATAAATTGGATTTTTAAAAGTGAATGAGTCCGTGAAATTTTTTCTAACTTAGTAGTTTTGAGCACAAAATTCTTTTAAGGGGGAAGAATGTAATATCCCGTATTTTTGGTAGTCAAATATTTAATTTAATTTATTATTTCAAATATTATATTTGGAATATTAATGGATTTTAATATTTAATTAGCTATTTAAAAAGAAGTTTAAACATTAAATTTACGTATAATTTAAACCGAGCTCGTAATGGCGCGACAGTTCATAATATTGAATTTTCAACATCAATTGAGTATATATAATCCATTTTTAGTCGGAATTCTGTGAAACAAGAAACGTTTGAATCTAGTTGATTATAATTTTCGATGAAAGAAAAATTCAGATTGCGTGTTATAAATGGTTATTATGTCCAATTCCAATTTTAAAATAATCACTATGGAAATTGTTAATAACCGATAACGTTTATTTAATAAATTAAATAAGGGTTTTAATATAATTTGGATATCGTTTAACCCGAAAATGTCAATATTGAGTTGTAAATCCATGTTCGGTTATATTTGAAGTTATACGATAATTTTATTTGGATAAATACGTTAACAATAATTTATTATTGTTTAATTAAATTATTTTGGAATTTAATAATATTTTAATCGATGTTATATAAGCATTAAAAATGGTCATTTTGCAAAAGGTCTCGGTTTTCAATGAAATTAGTTTTAATGGAACTATATCATTACATTATAGTGAGAAAATCAAAGTGGCAAACCGATGTCGTATGTGACGATGGTAGATAAAAACTTCTCTATTTTTATTTAATCATCTATATTATTTAGACAGGGGTAACATTAAAAGAATAAACGATTGGCCAAACGAACTCCAAATTTAACGAAACAAATTTCATTAGATCCATAAGGAAAAGGTATAGCAGAATGCCAAAATTTCAAGTTGATTGGTTTTTTTTTTTGTGATTGTGGAAAATTTAAATACGTGATTTTTAGCCTTTGATTTGTAAGGACTTTTTAAAAACGACCTCGGAATTTGACGAAATCTGTCACATCTGGTTCGAAACATTTTATGTGCTAGGATTGGGAGTTTCATCTCAAACAGAGATCGTACCCGCATGTTTTAAAACGATACTTCAAGTGTAAGTTTATTTAATAATATTTTATAACCCTTTGCCCTATAAATACACTTTGCAGTCAACAAACCTAATTTTCGTTTCAGATGGTCAATTAACCAAAATTTTCGGCCGCCTCACATTAAAACGAACGGTAGAAACTCCTCCCTTTTCCTTCTCGATTATTTTCCAATTTCTGCAACCATTAAAAATATTCCCAAAAGAAAAACTCTCGAGCCCTAGGAGATGTACAATATGACCAGTGGTGATGGAGAACTAGGTGCTGGATCGGTCGGAATCTCTCTCCAAGTCATTGGCGGTTAGGAAGCTTTTTCTGGTTATTGACTCGATCGGTGTAACAACCCGAAAAATCAGAACCAATTTAAAATTTTATTTTAAGGAAATTTTGTTAGAAAATGCATCAGAATTTAAAATTTTCATTATTTTAAAGTAAAAAAAAAGAGTTAACAATAAAAATTTACATTTTTATTGTTTATAAGAAATGATGTAAAATGACCATGGTTTGAATAGAAAAGTTTAACAATAAATTTTTTTTATTGCATGTGAGCAATGATGATTAAAATATGTCACATTAAAAATTACATTTTTAATATAAGAATGGTTCAATAAAGAAATTACATTTTAATGTAGAATGATGCACTTAAAAAGATTCTAGCTTGAAACGTGTTAACATTAAAAATGCCTTAGGAACTTTAACGACATTTCTTAATCAATTGATTGAAAATAATGTGTAGGTTATAAACAAAATAAATTCTAACAATATATATATATATATATATATATATATATATATATGTGTGTGTGTGTGTGTGTGTGTGTGTGTGTGTGTGTGTGTATGTATACATCTTTGGCTGTCCTCTTAAATATTTCCCCTGTCAATTCAAAATGTTACTTTTAGGAATTCAAAACGTAGATTACATGTTCAAAACCTTCATTAATTAGTCAATTTTAAATGTGAAAAGTTGCAAATATTCATTTCTAACAATAATATTTAATACTGTAGTGTTAGTTCTAATTTGTAACAAATAGTATTAATTTAGCATTCATTCTTTCCATTTTATCCTCTCGCTCTTTCATTGTTATCTACTTTTGAAATTCTAAAGAAAGAAAGATAAATGTGTCATTATAACGTGTAATCAAAGGGGATTTAAGGAAACATAAATGAGAAGTAAATATGCCACCTTAGTCTTAGTCAGCAATTCATTTTCTTGGTAAACGTATAACATACAAAATGTGAATTAATGGGATAAAACCAAAAATTAAGAGAATTTATTATTATTATTATATTATAAATATCTCATTTCTAAACCCTAATCACAAATTAAAATAGCCGCCGCCACTTCATTGAAACAATGGCCAGATTCATCCAAAAAGGATTCATCAAATTCTCTCAATCCTTACAATGAAATTCGAAACTTCTAAAGACAAAATCAAAGAGCCTCTCAAGCTCTACAAAATCATACGGTGACGATGTTTCCTCGTTGCTCATGGCATTCAAATTCTGGGCTCGAATAGGCGATGTTCGAACGAGTTTTCAGCACAGGATAGGGGCTCGAGTTCGGCCTCCCTCTCGGCGTGTGTTGGCGTGATGATGGTGGTCGTTGTGGCATATTCTGATGGAAGTCACGGGGTTGTAGATGGCGGCGCAGGCGGTTCTTGGATGGTGGACAATGGGTCCTCGCGATGCAGAATGATAACGAGGAAGGAGGCATTACAGCGTGGCACGCGTTTTCCACTAATCCATGTAATTAGTAAATTAATTTTTAGTTTAAGATTAATTATTTAATTAATTTTTGTTAAAGCTTGAAAAATCAATATCTAGGCGATACGATGTCAGAATGCAGCAAAATCAAGTCCGTCGGAATCGTGTTGAAACATAATACGTCATGGAACTGACTAGAGCTTAAATGGAGCATGCTGAAAATTCAGACAAAACCCAATGTGAGATTTCTCGATTTAAAATTTAGATATATATATATATATATATTGATTATGGTTGTGATGTTAAATTTGTGTGTCGTATAAAATTTAGGTTGACTGATTGAATGTGGTGGTGATGATATGTTGGATTATATGTTATATTAAAATAAAATTATCATTTTATTAGGAATGTCATGTTAGTATAAATTATCATTCTAGTAATGAAATGTCATGTCATGTTAGTATAAATTATCATTTTAGTGATAAATATCATTTTTAGAAGCATGTTATGTTAGAATTAAAAATATCATTTTTTTTTTGAATCATTTATGTTAGAAATGAAATTTGTCATTTATGTTAGAAATTAAATTGGTCATTTATGTTAGAAATTAAATTGGTCATTTATGTTAGAAATTAAATTTGTCATTTATGTTAGAAATTAAATTTGTCATCATTTGTTAAATTAGAAATGACGATATAAATTTGTCATCTTTTGTTAAATTAGAATTGACGATACAAATTTGTCATCTTTTGTTAAGTTAGAAATGACGATATAAATTTGTCATCTTTTGTTATATTAGAATTGACGATATAAATTTGTCATCTTTAGTTAAATTGGAATTGACAATATAAATTGTCATCTTTTATTGAATCAAGATTGACAATATTAAATTGTCATTTATTAGTATAATGATATGTTATAAATGTCATTTATTTAAAAACATTATGTTAATATAAAAATATCATTCATTTAGGAATGTCATGTTATAAAATGTACATTAGAATAAAAAGAACATTTTGTTAGAAAATGTACATTAGAATAAAAAGAACATTTTGTTAGAAAATGTATACTTGATTAAAAATATCATTTTTGTTAGTAATGTTACATTTGTTAAAAATATCATTTTTGGTTAAAAATGTTGCTTGTGAAATAAAATAACATTTTGTTATAAAATGTTTTATTAGATTAAAAACATCACTTTGGTTAGAAATGTTTATTTAGAATAGAAATGACATCTTTGTTATAAATATTACATTACAATAAAAATGTCTCTTTTGTTAAAAACATTACATTAGAATAATCATATCATTTTTGTTAGGAAATGTTCATTTAGATTAAAGGTAACATTTTGTTAGGAAAAGTTTATTTAAATTAAAGATAACATTTTTATTAGAAATGTTTACTTAGATTAAACATGTCATTTTAGCAGAAATGTTTGTTTAGATCAAACATGTCATTTTTATTAGAATTGTTTACATTTGAAATAAATAACATTTATGTTATAAAATGTTGCATAGAAATAAAGCAACATTTTTGTTTTAAAATGTTTCATTAGAAATAAATAGCATTTTTGTTATAAAATGTTAAGTTTGACCAAAAATAGCATTTTTGTTATAGAATGTTACATTAGTATAAAAACATTATTTTGTTAGCAAATGTTACATTAGAATAAAAACATCATTTTATTAGTATATGTTATGTTAAAAAAAACATGTCATTTTGTTAGTAATTGATGTGTTAAATAAAACATGTCATTTTATTAGCATATTGTTTGTTAAATAAAACATGCCATTCAATTAGTACATGTTAAAACAAAACATGCCATTTTGTTAGTATTTGTTGTGTTAGATAAAACATGTCATTTTATTAGTATATGTTATGTTAAAATAAACATGTCATTATATTAGGATTATGTTTTGTAAAATAAACATGTCATTTATTTAGGATCATGTTTTGTAAAATAAAAATATCATTTTTATTGTATTAAAATTGTCAAAAATATAAGTATCACTTAAGTCCATTTCGAATTGTCAGAAATGAAGTATCATTTATGTTCATTTAGAAGTATCATTTATGTTCATTTTAGAAATTTCATTTATGATCATTTGGAATTGTCAGAACATGAAGTTCAATTATGTTCATTTAGAAATGTCATTTATGATTGTCAAAGATAAAATTTACATTTTTATATGTCATGTATACATTAGTTTTGTATACATATTAAAATTTACATTTTTATATGTCATGTAGACTAGAACACATGTTTGTCAAATAAATATGTCATTTAGATTAGAACATATTGGTCAAATAAATTTTTCATTTAGATTAAAACATATTTTGTAAATAAATAGGTCATTTAATTAGAAATGTCATTTTATTAGAAAAGTTATCATAAGTTAAAATATGATTTGTGCTAGATTAAAACATTATCATTATAAATATTTATTTATAATTAAAAAATGAAAATTCATTAAATAAAAAATAATTCAAACTGAACTGTAATCGGTTAAATTCATTATCCAATGATTTATTTATATGAACCGTTGTTGGCTGAAAACCTCACACGGGTATTGGAATGATATTTGTCATACACTAATCCCAATTGTTTAGTAATCTATCAATCGATGGATTGACGATCTGTGATGAGCATTATTTATTTATTATTTTAATGCTCACACAATTATTAATTCCACTCTGGATGTGAATGGATGGTTTATTGATTTTTGATCATTACTGTTATATACATATGCAATGGATACATATGATCGAATTTATATGGTAATTGATGGAGTCACATTTCGATTCAGAATACTTTTAATAGAATAATATTTGAAAATAAAGAACATTTTTATATAAAGAATAATTTAAAAATAATGAATATTTTTCAGTGAAATAATTACAATTAAAACTTATAATTGCACTTTTGACACGAGGTTAGGTTGCATTTGTGGTGGAAGTCTGCCCTGACCCGACCGGCATATCCAGCAGCCACTAATGTTAACCTAATGTGAGAGGTCTAAGTGCGCAGATACGAAGCGGGCTATGACACGAGGTTAAGCCTAACTTGCAGGATAAGTCTGCCAGGACCCGACCGGTATATCCAACATCCACAAGTTGTAGGCCTAATGTGGGAGGTCTAGCCCATAATAAACCATAAATGGACATGGTAATGAATTGGACTATTTAGCCCATTATAAGTTGAAATGTCATTTTAACCCGAATGGGTTTATCGATCGTTTTTATTTATTTTATAATGAATAGAATAAAAAGTAGTAATATCCAAAATCTAATATTTTGAAAACATTATTTTAATAAAGAAATAGAATAAAACTTTAAATTTAGATTTAATGAAGTTTCAAATAAATTAATATTTACTTGGAATTAAATAAATTGGATTTTTGGGTTTGTCGTGAATGGTGTCTTCAGTAACACCATTCTTAAACCCAGTTGAGAAAAGAATAAATTTTTTAATTAAGATTTTTAGAGTTTTCCAATTATTGGAATAAAATGAAATGTGAATTGAGTTTATTGTGACCTGTGTTTTAAACGACACTTGTTCTTTAACCCAATTAACCATGAAAATATAATTTGGAATTTATAAATCTTTTATTACGATTTAAATGGGAATTTTCCAGAGTAAAGTTTTCCAATTTAATGTATTAAACTGGAATTGAATAGAATTCGATTTAATAATAACCGAGATGAGCTTTTGTAAAAGAAGACCATTTCTATATATGGAATTTAAAAGTCTTGGTCGTTATTCCATTCATATTATCTGTCTGATACGGGAATTAATATCGATTATATAATGATTTGATTTCTGTGAAATTCCATATTTTATGGAAGATGATTTTTGGTTTTATCATGAACTGTGTTTTAAAATGACATTGGTTCTTTAACCCAGTTAAAGATAAGATTAATTTCTTAAAGTTGAATAATCATTAAATAATGATTTTGATATTAAAACCGAATTGGTGTTTTTAATGAATCTTTAAAAAGAAGATTTAGGAATAAATTTAAAGAATTTATCTTTGATAAAATTAATGGGAACCTTTCCCTAATAATGTGAATATTTTATTAAAAGAATATTCTGAATTGGAATGAGGCGTTTGATGTGTTTTATAGCACTTTATTATTGGTTATAAAATACGCGAGTTATTCGGAAAGACCGGGTTAACCCATTACGAATAATTACTACGATGATTAAGAGTCGAAGATGAAGACGGTGATTGAAGACCGGAGGTCTTCACATCGTTTGGGTGATTACCGATGTCTTGATTGGGAGGCATCCCAAGACAAGGTAATAAGTGGTGATCGTCCAGACATACTTGGAGATCGATGGATATGCGAGCACCTCTCTCCTGTATTGGACATATATGACGAGGAATAAGGTGTCTGCGGTTTCATTCAGACCTAGAACGGACTTGTAAGTGGATGTGTGTCTGACATTAGATTTCATTCTATGTAAATTGATTTCTATTCAATATATAACCATTGGTGGCGGAGAATTTATTCTCTTGCTTAACACCCTTAGAGGTTATGTATTGATAGTTATTGATAGCATGTCGTGGATTGTCAATGTGGCACGCCAAGATGCAAATGATCAAGGCTTTTGTTGAAAAGCAGAGTCTTGTGTTTGATGATCAAAGCATAGCCAATTTCGGCATAGCTTTGTGTATAACGTCACCTCACAAGCCTCACACCCCGGTTAAAGTCAAAAACGGGACAAGGGAACACAGGGAATGCACACGTTTCTTTCTAGCTAGAAGTGGTGTTAGGGTTTTACAAAGCTCAACATTTTTACTTATGTGGTTGATGGATAATGAGGCACCTCAAATTTATTGGTCGATAGTGACCATTTTATAGGTTCAATAGGACCGGGAAACGTGTGTTCAGGAATTGCCAATCCACTAACATTATTTGTGGACCGTCCCTACAGGATCCAACGGTTCACTGCGGGGGATCCTAAGACATTACTAGAGTGTCTCGAATCGGTAAGGAGATCGTTCCTAGCCTTGACTCATGATGGAAATCCAACTTCCAATACGACATCATGCGGAATTGATTGTAGAACTAGTATGGCGACATAGTATATGGTAGCTATTCCGTCTATGATTGATACATTATGATTGAAATGTTTCTTTGAAACGCATACACACTAATAATAATATTAAGTCCGTTTTAACGTGTCAAGCATATTTTGACCATTATAAGGTAAAAATCTATCCTCCAGTTTGCGTTGCATTGTGTGATGGGACTTGAGTCTTATAATGGTTTCATTTTTTTCTAAAAAGCATTGCATTGTTTAACGATTTACTTTATTTATGCATCAGCAATCCAATGGAGTAAGCCCGTTTCGCTTTAGCGGCATGGTCCTGTGATTAGCCTTATTGCATTGTTTCATACTAGTCCTTCTTGTTGGATATGGAGCTGGCTACACATGATAGGGGGTGCTTGCCATGTTGTTTGGTGGCGAACAGTGGACTCTTACCCCTACATGTCCCTTATTTATTAGGGTTGGTTATTAAAGTTGAGAGGTTGGCCATAAAACAAGGTGTTTGAAGGATCATCTGTATGTCACGGTGGGAGGTTAACCCACTGCCTGTGAATCGTTACAGTTGGTATCAGAGCTTTGGTTGGCTTAAATCATTGGGGTACAACTCGTTAGAACTGAACAAAAGACTCATCAGAGGTAGGATTTGTAAAATCCTATAAAAGAATACTCATTAGAGATACGATCAGTAGCATCCTAGAATGAGAAAACTCGTTGGAGATGGGGTTGTTATGCCCTCGAACGAGTTGAGAGTGACAAGTTTATAATTAACGTATTTGTGATTATATATGTAATCCGATTTTAGAAAATATGATTTTTATATATACAAAAGTTATATATATTCTTGAAAAGTTAATCAACTAATCGATTGATGATTGTGTTGTGTGATTGTTAGTTCAACTAATAAAATTATTGAAACCCATAAAAGAATGAAAATTTAATTGGTTAGACAACTTTTAGCTTCGTTCCTTTCCGAGGACGAAAAGTTTTTAAGTGGGGGAGATTGTTACAACCCGGTAAATCAGAACCAATTTAAAATTTTATCTTAAGGAAATTTTGTTACAAAATGCGTCAGAATTTAAAATTTTCATTATTAAATTTAATTATTAAAGTAAAAAAAAGAGTTAACAATACAAATTAACATTTTTATTGTTTATAAGAAATGATGTAAAATGACTATGGTTTGAATAGAAAAGTTTAATAATAAAAAAATTTATTGCATGTGAGCAATGATGATTAAAATATGTCAACTTAAAAATTTACATTTTTAACATAAGAATGGTTAAATAAAGCGATTACATTTTAATGTAGAATGATGCATTTAAAAAGATTCTAGCTTGAAACGTGTTAACATTAAAAATGCCTTAGGAACTTTAATGACATTTATTAATCTATTGATTGGAAATAATGTGTAGGTTATAAACAAAATAAATTCTGACAATATATATATATATATATATAGACATCTTTGGCTGTCCTCTTAAATATTTCCCTTGTCAATTCAAAATGTAACTTTTAGGAATTCAAAATGTAGATTACGTGTTCAAAACCTTCATTAATTAGTCAATTTTAAATGTGAAAACTTGCAAACATTCGTTTCTAACAATAATATTTAATACTGTAGTGTTAGTACTAATTTGTAACAAATAGCACTAATCTAGCATTCGTTCTTTCCATTTTATCCTCTCTCTTTCATTGTTATCTACTTTTGAATTATTTTTAAAAAAAAATGTGTCATTATAACGGGTAATCAGAGGGGATTTAAGGAAACATAAATGAGAAGTAAATATGCCACCTTAGCCTTAGTCAGCAATTCATTTTCATGGTAAATGTATAACATACAAAATGTGAATTAATTGGACAAAACCAAAAAATAAGAGAATTTATTATTATATTATAAATATCTCATTTCTAAACCCAAATCATAAACAAAAATAGCCGTCGCCACTTCATTGAGATAATGGCCAGATTCATCTAAAAAAGATTCATCAAATTCTCTCAATCCTTACAATGAAATTTGAAACTTCTAAAGACAAAATCAAAGAGCCTCTCAAGCTCTACAAAATCATACGGTGATGATGTTTCCTCATTGCTCGTGGCGTTCAAATTCTGGGCTCGAATAGGCGATGTTCGAACGAGTTTTCAGCGCAGGATAGGGGCTCGAGTTTGGCCTCCCTCCTATCATGGGTAGGCGTGATGATGGTGGTCGTTGTGGCATATTCTGATGGAAGTCACGGCGGTTGTAGATGGCGGTGCAAGCGGTTCTTGGATGGTGGACAATGGGTCTTCGCGATGCAGAATGATACCGAGGAAGGAGGCAGTACAGCATGGCACGCGTTTTCCACTAATCCATGTAATTAGCAAATTAATTTTTAGTTCAGGATTAATTATTTAATTAATTTGTGTTAAAGCTTGTAAAATCAATATCTAGGCGATACGATGTCAGAATGAAGAAAAATCAAGTTCGTTGGTGTAACAACCCGGAAAATCTGAGCCAATTTAAAAAATTTATTTTGGCCCTTTTAGTGAATTTTGGATACTTAAAATGAATTATTTTAAATAATAACGACGAGAAATTTATTTTGATTAGAATTAGAAAGTATATATTTATATAGATCGTCATTAGAATATTAATAATTTATTTTAATTATAAAAGGAATTGAAAATGGCGCGGTAGTTTGAAAATTCGATTTCAAATTCGAATGAATGTACAGGATTCAAAATAAACCGGATTTCAGCGAAACCAAAAATATTAGAATCTATTCGAGAATATCTCTTCAACGAATCCAAAAATTTGAAATTTCGTACTGGGGATAAAAAGTTGTGCTCAGTTGAAAATTCAGAATCGTCGCTATGGAATTTTGGCCCTTAAAAATGGAAATTTTGCAAACGACCTCCGTTTTCGACGAAACCACTTTTGTTGGATCCGGGATGTCGATTTATTGCTAGATTCCAAAATTCGTAATTTTCTAAAACAATATGTGAGCGTGGCGAAGCAAAACGAGTTTTGTCAGTTTCAGTCAATTCGTATCGACTAGAAAATGACCATTTTTCAAACGGTCTCCAAAATTGATGAAACTAGTTTGGTTAGAACCATATCGTGAATATGAAGCTAGAAATAATTTTTCTGGAATTTTTAGAGTCTGTATGTGACCCCGGTAAATTAAAATGTACGTTCAAATTCAATGTATAGATTTATATTTTGAATATGATGGAAACCGATCGAAACAGCCAAACTGGCTTACGATACATATCTCATTGTGTTCGAAATGGGGGTAATTAGCTAGTGGCGACAGTCAATGGGCTCGATATGGGGTTCGGATTAAAAAGCAACCTTTTGGATTTAAAATATAAATTAAATAAATATATTTATTTTCTACTTAAACCCCCTACCTCCTTTGACCAAATGGAAACATTCAGAAAGTACATAAATAAATAAAAAATTGATCCTCCGTCGTTCTCCTCCAACCGCCGTGCGCGCTGCCTCGTGCCGCCATCGTTGAGCTCCGACCGGACCCCGCCGCCGTTCTTCTTCCCTCTCTCCGATCTATCCCCGCACCCCCTTCTAACTCGTGGACCCCTCAAAAAAAACAAAAAAAAACCCTGGTGCCCAAAACCAAAACTGCACCCCCACTGCGAAGCACCTCGGATCCGCCACCTCCTGAAACGACCCGAACTTCCCCGGTGACGAAAGCCCGGATTGAGTCGAGAACAAGCCACATCAGAACGCAGACGTAAGAACATTTCATTGTTTATTACAACAATTCCATCAGAATACAAGAATATGCAGAGTATAAACAAATAATATACATCAGAAAAATATCAGAGATTTAAATTACATTTAAATACATCGCAGAGGAAATAATACAAAACACAACTAGAAGAGATATACGGATACAGAGCTTTCCGGATATCATTCCAGCTGTAAACCAGGTTCCTGTGAATATAAATCTGCAAAACCAAAACTACTAGCTGCCCGTGTCAAAATAAGGGCACCCAGAGTTTAGGTTAAAACAATAAACTCCAGGTCAGTCATGTGACTGGTGTGAGAACTAAAACAGTTATTTATCTTTATTTTAAAGTTAGGTAAATCAAGGGACCACGCGGTATAACACGGAACGGGTTTCCTCCCAAGAATACCAGTGTACAAAACAACAGCGCAACGCTAAATAAAGAACAATGAAGCTATTATAAGACCCAGGTCCCATCACACAATGCAACGCAAGCCGGAGGATAGGGTTTTTATCTTATAATAGCCAAGAATGCTTGATACATTTAAAACAAATCATTTGATACTATTATAAGTGCATAGTGTACAAAACAACTTCAAATCATAAGTATCAATCATAGACGGCATAAGCGCCCCATCTCACTATGTCGCCATACTAGACTCTACAAATAAAATCGCAAATGTCACGTATTTGGAAATTGGATTTCCGTCTGTGAACCGAGGCAAAAGATAGTCCTCTACCGATTCGAGACGCTCTAGTCCGTGTCTCAGGTCAGAGCTCGAGTGACCTTTGGATCGTCAGGGCCGGTCCACCGATGTGGATTAAAATGCCTGAACACTGCGTTTCCTCGCCCTTTGGGGGTGTCAATGAGCCAATAAATGACTCCATCGGACCCGGATCGTCTGATCAAACCGAGGCGCCTCGCAACAACAACGACCACATAAGTCAAACTCGTCAGGGCGTGTAAAACCACTGACGCCACTTCTAACTAGAAGGAAACGCATGCCCTCCCTGAGGTCCTCTCCCATTTCTGGTTCACAACCGGGGTGTGAGGCTCGCGAATTCACGTTACACAAGCTATGCCACACCGACGGTGCTTTGATCATCAACCACAAGACTTTGCTTTTCAACAGAAGCCTCGATCAATTGCCACTTAGGCATGCCACACAGGCAATTCACTCCATGCGTTTGATATCCATCAATATATAACCCCTGAGCTCGTACGTCTCAGAGAAGGGCGTTAAGCAAGAGAATAAATTCTCCGCTACCAAACAGATATATATTTAACAGAAATCAATCACACAGACTAAAATCTAATGTCAGACACGCAGTCCCTTTTACAAGTCCGTTCTGGGTCTAAACGAAACCGGAGGCACCTAGTACCCCGCATATCCATCGATCTCCAAGTACGTCTGGACGATCACTAACTGATTCCCTCCTCTTCGGTGTACGGCCCAATCAAGATCATCAGTAATCGCCCAAACGATGTGAAGACCTCCGGTCTTCGACCACCGTCTTCATCTTAGACACCACGTCGAATTAGTTATTCAGAATGGGATAAACCCGGTCTTTCTGAATAACTCGCATATATAATAAACAAGTATTACATAAACACAACATACGCCTCATTCCAATTCAGAATATTCTTTTATTCAAATATTCTTATACTTTGGGAAAGGTTCCCATTAATTTTATCAAAGATAAATCCTTTAAATTTATTCTTTAATCTTCTTTGAATATCAATTCAAACTAGACGGGATTAGCGAACCACACCGAAGTAATCATTTATTTCCCAATCCCAACCTATTCATCCCATGAAGTAAAACTGGTAATACTTTATATCTAACACCACGGTGTTATCGGTAAATTCAATTACCATTTCACGTTCAAATCTAATTAAAGATTTAACTATCGCCTGGAGTAAAACTGGTGATACTCCATTCTCGATCTTTTCAATCCAATTAAAGATTCATTAAAACTCCATTAGTTTTAATCTTTAACTGGGTTAAAGAATCAGTGTCATTTAAAACACGGTTCACGATAAACCAAAAACCACATTCTATTAATTATCGGGTTAAAGAACAAGTGTTATTTAAAACACTGTTCACGATAAACCCAAAAATCAATACCAGTTCAATTCCAATTAAATATTATTTAATTGGTACACTTCATTAAATCTAAATAAAAAGATTTAATCTTTTTCTCAACTGGGCTTAAGAACAGTGTTAATGAAGACACCAATCACGACAAACTCAAATCACATTTGATATTAAATACAAGGCTCTGAATAGAAAATATATCGGCTTATATTCTATATCAAATTCTACGACCAACAAATATCGTTTTGGAAATAACGATATAAATATATCTTTCAAATTCCCATAACAATACCTGTATCATCACGAAATCCAACATCGAAATATTCCAAAGACAATTTCGATTCAAATCCATTCCAATTCAATTATTGGAAATTCTGGTTACATTTAAAACCCTTTTCAAATTCAATTTATTTATTTAAAAATAAATAGAATTATAATTCTAGTTCAAAATTAGTTCATTTCGATAAAAATCTATTTTTATCTTTTCAAATATGGGATTTTTCATCCCAGTTCTTCTCGAGTCACTTCTTATGATTTTACACAAATTATTACTATTTTTAATAATTTTATCAAGGCCCGTACAGTCGATTTCCATCAACGGCCATCGAACTACACTTACAGCGACCTTTTCCAAATTTGATTTGGACATAATTCCAAATCCAACCATTAGATTTCAAATCTTTAATATTCATTAGAAATCCCTTTTCAATACGAACACAATGGTTCCGGTTTTAGGAGAATCCTACGGCCGGATCTCCCGTAATATCCGTTCGAAGTCAATGGTTGAAATTCGCGAACTGCTGCGGCGCGTTCTATTCAGGCCATTATATTATATATATATATATATATAATATATACTTCGTCGATTTCCTTTCGAAACGAATTTTATAAATCTTTTGAAATTCGTTTTCAAAACGATTTTAACTTCCGTCTCAAATTCAAATCAAATTTGAATCTTCCCAATATAAATTCGTTTTAAATTCATTTCAAATTGATTTCAATTCAAATCGATTTTTAATTCAATTTCAGTTCGTTTTGAATTCTATTCAATTTCAATTCGAATTCAATTCTGTTCAATTTCAATTCGAATTCATTTCTAATTAATTTCAATTCGAATTCATTTCTAATCAATTTAATTTCGAATTCATTTCTATTCAATTTCAATTCGAATTCATTTCTAATCAATTTCAATTCTATTCAAAAAATCAGATTTTTAAATCACTTTCGATGTTCATTATAAAATGAATAAAATCGATATAAATATCGTTCACGTCAAAATGGCATAAATCTAATCAACACGGCTCATATATTTCTATTTTCAAATATTCTATTTCAAATATTTCTTTTTCAAAACTGGAATGAGGCCCAATCAATTACCATATAATGTTAATTAAATGGATTTTCTACAACACATGTATAAAATAACAACGATAAATAATCAACCATCATCTAGAGTGCATTCTACACTGTATAAGCATCAAATATAAACATTTAACGCTTATGACAGTCTGTCAATCAATCGATCGACATACAACTAATTATTGGGATTAGTGTATGTCATATATCATCCCAATACCCGTGTGGGGTTTCAATCAATCAAACACAGATTTTATTTGTGCAGTTGGGCGATGTGTAAAATTTATCGTCCCAATCAATATCAGTCAAATGTGTGTATATAAACAAATCATTCGTTTTGCTTATATTTATTTCGTTTTAAATACACGTTAAAAATTCTATTTTTAACTATAAAATATTTTCCACTATAAAATATTTTATTTCATTTCACATCACATCACGCAATCAACTACACATCAAAATCAAACAAACAAGCATACAAGCCGTCCATGGTCTGTGGACGACGGGTGTCGGGTGCTACTAAACACCATCTGCATCCTAGTATATATTTTTAACTAGAAAATTAAATTAAAGGTGAGAAGTTCTCACCGACTAGATAATCCAAATGCCACGACTCTTCTTATGTAGAAATCTTCGCCGTTCTCGCCTTTCGTCCATTCCATTGTCCGTAACCACTACATATATAAAAATCACATTTTTATACCCTCTCTACTTCACGATAAAATAAAGTTCAGATTTTTATTTCACTTCCTATATTTACCACGCTTCTTCCTATATAAAAATTATATTTTTATATTTCTACTTCTTATATAAAGATTGAATTTTTATTATCATAACTATATAAAAAATTATATTTTTATATTTCTACTTTGATAAAAACCATATCTTTAATACTCTACCTAAGTAAAAATCATATTTTTATTATGCTACTAGTATAAAAATTATATTTTTAACTTTTCTATATTATAAAAATTATATTTTTCACCTTTTTATATTATAAAAATTATATTTTTAACCTTTCTATATTATAAAAATTATATTTTTCATCTCTACATATAATAAAAATTATATTTTTCATCTCTATATATAATGAAAAATATATTTTCATCTCTACATGTAATAAAAATTATATTTTTCATCTCTACATATAATAAAAATTATATTTTTCATCTCTAGAAATCATATTCCTATGAAAACAACGTTATTCCCTCCTAACAATATAATTACAGTCCTAGAAAATTAATTAAACAAAGAAAGAAACTCACTTTTCTTTTTCGGAGGGGTGGAGGTCGCGTTCTAATTGAAAGGGGGGCTTCACGTCGCAGGAAGGAGGAGGAGGCGTTGTTGGTGGCGGGTGGTGGTCGCAGCAGGGGGCGCGTTCGAATGGGGGCTTCGACCTTGGGGATGTCAATGGGGTTCGTGATTTCAGAGGGGAGGCCAGGACGGAGGGCGATGCGTTGATTGGAGGAGGGGGGTGTTCCGGCGAGGTCGATTGGCCGGCGGTCGTGGCGACAAGGCCTGAGGCGGCGGCTGTACGAGATCGAGTTCGGCGTTTTTTTTCTTCTTCATTTAATTTTTCTAATTTGGTAACTGACGGGGGTGGGCGGTGTTTGGGGGAAAAGGAGAATAAGGGTTGACCGGGGGTTTTATTTAATTTAATTCACTTTTTAAATTCCCAAAAAGTTACCTTTTATTTTAACCTCCAAACGAGACCCACCGACTGTCGTCCATAACTAATCACCCCCATTTCGAACACAATGGGATATGTATCGTAGGCCGGTTCGGTTGTTTCGATCCGCTTTCGTCAAAATCAAAATATAAATATATATATAGAATTTGAACGCACATTTCAATTTGTCGGGGCCAAGTACTAACTCGAAGAATTCCAGAAAAATATTTTCTAACTTCGTATAGATGATACGGTCCTAAAAAAACTAGTTTCATCAAATTCTGAGACCGTTTAAAAAATGGCCATTTTCCAGTCGATTAAAATCAACTAAAACTGGTCAAACGCATTTTCCTTCGCCACGCTCACACAACGATTTGAAAAATTATAAAATTTGAAACCTAGCAATAGTTTGACATCCCGGATCCAACAAAAGTGGTTTCGTCGAAAACCGAGGTCGTTTGCGAAATGGCCATTTTTAAGGGCCGAAATTCCATAGCGACTATTCAGAATTTTCAACTGGACATAACTTTTTACCCCCGCTATGAAATTTCAATTTTTCAGATTCGTTGGAAAGATATTCTCAATTAGATTCAAATATTTTTGGTTTCGCTAAAATCCGGTTTATTTTGAATCATGTACAGTCATTTGAATTTTGAAATCGAATTATCGAACTACCGCGCCATTTTCAATTCCTTTTATAATTATAAATAAATATTTATATTCTAACGACGACGAATATAAATATATACGTTCTAATCTATTCAAAATAAATTCCTCGTCGTTTTTATTTAAAATAATTCATTTTAAATAATCAAAATTTACCAAAATTGCCAAAATAAAAAAAAATTAAATTGGCTCAGATTTCCGGGTTATTACAATCTCCCCCACTTAAAACTTTTCGTCCCCGAAAAGGAACGAAGCCGAAAGTAGTTTTACAAATCAACTCAACTTTCATTATTTTCGCTACGGCTTAAGTTCTTCAACTTTTCAGATTCTAAGAACTTTTAAAAAAACTCAAAAAATTTGGCTAACACCCTAAATTTTCGAAAAATTTCGCCATAACCTCCCCTGCACCGGGGACTTCGGAATATTTCATATAGCCTCCCATGGCCTTCTTCAATCCAAAAGAAAAAGAAAAAGCCAAGCGGCTAGCCAATCGGCTCATAAAATCATCATCACCCAAACAAAACAGTAAATTATGGTAAACATGTACCTATTTGTTGGGCAAACAATTTTATTCTTCGACTCTAGCCTCTTTGCTATGACCATTTCAATGTAAGTACATGTATATGCATGCAAATGCGACTAATTTTTCCATACAATTCACTATTTGATAAAATTTGGCTAAATGGTTCAACTTTAATTAATCAAACAATAATCAAACAACACAATCAGTAATCAATTAGTTGATTAGCTTTTCAAATTTATAACTTTGATATATAGTCTAAAAATCAGATTTTTGATGCAAAATCACAACAATAAGCCCTATCTAATTTTGGTTCTCACACCAGTCAATATGAAATATATAGATATCACACCTTCGAAACTCGAATACCAATTCTAATGATGTTCAAACTATCATCAGAATCATCTCCGGGCGACTAGAGTGTGATTCTATATCTATCTAATATATTAAAACTTCGAATATACGTTTGCAGGGCGTATATGCAAAATCTTTATAAATTGGATTGTCCAAATTCAATACAAAATAAATAATCAAATACGAATAATTGATTTATATTTCAAAACAAAGTCTGTTTTCATTTTAAAAATATACTCTTCACACTCGTTCTAGGATACAACTGATCCTATCTCTAACGAGTCATTCTTATTGGATATTACTAATCCAATATCTAATGAATTCTTTCATATGGGTCTAAGGTGCCTTGTTCTCTGAACTTTGTAAACCAAAGCTCTGATACCAACTGTGAAAACCCGTAACTTCCCCGATAAGGAAAGCCCAGATGATCTAGAGAACACGACAAAATAGAACACAGACATAAGAACATTTCATTGTTTATTACAACAATTCCATCAGAATACAAGAATATGCAGAGTATAAAAAAATAATATCCATCAGAAAAATATCAAAGATTTAAATTACATTTAAATACATCGCGGTGGAAATAATACAAAACACAACTAGAAGAGATATACGGATATAGAGCTTTCCGGATATCATTCCAGCTGTAAACCAGGTTCCTGTGAATATAAATCTGCAAAACCAAAACTACTAGCTGCCCGTGTCAAAATAAGGGCACCCAGAGTTTAGGTTAAAACAATAAACTCCAGGTCAGTCATGTGACTGGTGTGAGAACTAAAACAGTTATTTATCTTTATTTTAAAGTTAGATAAATCAAGGGACCGCGCCGTATAACACGGAACGGGTTTCCTCCCAAGAATACCAGTGCACAAAACAACAGCGCAATGCTAAATAAAGAACAATGAAGCTATTATAAGGCACAGGTCCCATTACACAATGCAATGCAAGCCGGAGGATAGGGTTTTTACCTTATAATAGCCAAGAATGCTTGATACGTTCAAAACAAATCATTTGATACTATTATAAGTGCATAGTGTATAAAACAACTTCAAATCATAAGTATCAATCATAGACGGCATAAGCGCCCCATCCCACTATGTCGCCATACTAGGCTTTACAAATAAAACCGCAAATGTCACGTATTTGGAAATTGGATTTCCGTCCGTGAATCGAGGCAAAAGATAGTCCTCTACCGATTCGAGACGCTCTAGTCCGAGTCTCAGGTCAGAGCTCGAGTGACCTTTGGATCGTCAGGGCCGGTCCACCGATGTGGATTAAAATGCCTGAACACTTCGTTTCCCCACCCTTTGGGGTGTCATTGAGCCAACAAATGACTCCATCGGACCCGGATCGTCCGATCAAACCGAGACACCTCGCAACAGAAACAACCACATAAGTCATACTCGTCAAGGCGTGTAAAACAACTGACGCCACTTCTAACTAGAAGGAAACGCATGCCCTCCCTGAGGTCCTCTCCCGTTTCTGGTTCACAACCGGGGTGTGAGGATCGCGAATTCACGTTACACAAAGCTATGCCACACCGGCGGTGCTTTGATCATCAACCAAAAGACTTTGCTTTTCAACAGAAGCCTCGATCAATTGCCACTTAGGCATGCCACACAAGCAATTCACTCCATGCGTTTGATATCCATCAATATATAACCCCTGAGCTCGTACGTCTCAAAGAAGGGCATTATGCAAGAGAATAAATTCTTCGCCGCCAAACAGATATATATTTAACAGAAATCAATCACACAGACTAAAATCCAATGTCAGACACGCTATCCCTTTTACAAGTCCGTTCTAGGTTTGAACGAAACCGGAGGCACCTAGTACCCCGCATATCCATCGATCTCCAAGTACGTCTGGACGATCACTAACTGATTCCCTCCTCTTGGGTGTATGGCCCAATCAAGATCATCAGTAATCACCCAAACGATGTGAAGACCTCCGGTCTTCGACCACCGTCTTCATCTTCGACACCATGTCGAATTAGTTATTCAGAATGGGATAAACCACGTCTTTCTGAATAACTCGCGCATATAATAAACAGGTGTTACATAAACACAACATACGCCTCATTCCAATTCAGAATATTATTTTATTCAAATATTCTTATACTTTGGGAAAGGTTCCCATTAATTTTATCAAAGATAAATCCTTTAAATTTATTCTTTAATGAATATCAATTCAAACTAGACGGGATTAGCGAACCACACCGAAGTAATCATTTATTTCCCAATCCCAACCTATTCATCCCATGAAGTAAAACTGGTAATACTTCATATCTAACACCATGGTGTTATCGGTAAATTCAATTACCATTTCACGTTCAAATCTAATTAAAGATTTAACTATCGCCTGGAGTAAAACTGGTGATACTCCATTCTCGATCTTTTCAATCTAATTAAAGATTCATTAAAACTCCACTTAGTTTTAATCTTTAACTGGGTTAAAGAATCAGTGTCATTTAAAACACGGTTCACGATAAACCAAAAATCACATTCTATTAATTATCGGGTTAAAGAACAAGTGTTATTTAAAACATTGTTCACGATAAACCCAAAAATCAATACCAGTTCAATTCCAATTAAATATTATTTAATTGGTACACTTCATTAAATCTAAATAAAAAGATTTAATCTTTTTCTCAACTGGGCTTAAGAACAGTGTTAATGAAGACACCAATCACGACAAACCCAAATCACATTTGATATTAAATACAAGGCTCTGAATAGAAAATATATCGGCTTATATTCTATATCAAATTCTACGACCAACAAATATCGTTTTGGAAATAACGATATAAATATATCTTTCAAATTCCATAACAATACCTGTATCATCACGAAATCCAACATCGAAATATTCCAAAGACAAATTCGATTCAAATCCATTCCAATTCAATTATTGGAAATTCTGGTTACATTTAAAACCCTTTTCAAATTCAATTTATTTATTTAAAAATAAATAGAATTATAGTTCTAGTTCAAAATTAGTTCATTTTGATAAAAATCTATTTTTATCTTTTCAAATATGGGATTTTTCATCCCAGTTCTTCTCGAGTCACTTCTTATGATTTTACACAAATTATTACTATTTTTAATAATTTTATCAAGGCCCGTACAGTCGATTTCCATCAACGGCCATCGAACTGCACTTACAGCGACCTTTTCCAAATTTGATTTGGACATAATTCCAAATCCAAAAGCTAGATTTCAAATCTCTAATATTCGTAAGAAAGCCCTTTTCGATACGAACCCAACGGTTCTGGTTTTAGGAGAATCCGACGGTCGGATCTCCTGTAATATCCGTTCGAAGTCAATGGTTGAAATTCGCGAACTGCCGCGGCGCGGCGCGTTCTATTCAGGCCATTATATAATATATATAATATATATAATATATACTTCATCGATTTCCTTTTGAAACGAATTTTATAAATCGTTTTAAATTCGTTTTCAAAACGATTTTAACTTCCGTCTCAAATTCAAACCAAAATTGAATCTTTCCAATATAAATTCGTTTTAAATTCATTTCAAATTGATTTCAATTCAAATCGATTTTTAATTCAATTTCAGTTCGTTTTGAATTCCATTCAATTTCAATTCGAATTCAATTCTATTCAATTTCAATTCGAATTCATTTCTAATCAATTTCAATTCGAATTCATTTCTAATCAATTTAAATCCGAATTCATTTCTATTCAATTTCAATTCGAATTCATTTCTAATCAATTTCAATTCTATTCAAAATATCAGATTTTGAAATCACTTTCGATGTTCATTATCAAATGAATAAAATCAATATAAATATTGTTCACGTCAAAATGGCGTAAATCTAATCAACACGGCTTCATATATTTCTATTTTTAAATATTCTATTTCAAATATCTCTTTTTCAAAACTAAAATGAGGCCCAATCAATTACCATATATTGTTAATTATATGGATTTTCTACAACACATGTATAAAATAACAACGATAAATAATCAACCATCATCCAGAGTGCATTCTACACTGTATAAGCATCAAATATAAATATTTAACGCTTATGACAGTCTGTCAATCAATCGATTGACATACAACTAATTATTGGGATTAGTGTATATCATATATCATCCCAATACCCGTGTGGGGTTTCAATCAATCAAACATAAATTTTATTTGTGTAGTTGGGCGACGTGTAAAATTTATCGTCCCAATCAATATCAGTCAAATGTGTGTATATAAACAAATCATTCGTTTTGCTTATATTTATTTCATTTTAAATACACGTTAAAAATTCTATTTTTAACTGTAAAATATTTTGCGCTATAAAATATTTTATTTCACATCACATCACACAATCAACTACGCATCAAAATCAAACAAACAAGCATACAAGCCGTCCATGGTCTGTGGACGACGGGTGTCGGATGCTACTAAACACCATCTGCATCCTAGTATATATTTTTAACTAGAAAATTAAATTAAAGGTGAGAAGTTCTCACCGACTAGATAATCCAAACGCCACGACTCTTCTTATGTAGAAATCTTCGCCGTTCTCGCCTTTCGTCCATTCCATTGTCCGTAACCACTACATATATAAAAATCACATTTTTATACCCTCTCTACTTCACGATAAAATAAAGTTCAGATTTTTATTTCACTTCCTATATTTACCACGCTTCTTCCTATATAAAAATTATATTTTTATATTTCTACTTCTTATATAAAGATTGAATTTTTATTATCATAACTATATACAAATTATATTTTTATATTTCTACTTTGATAAAAACCATATCTTTAATACTCTACCTAAGTAAAAATCATATTTTTATTATGCCACTAGTATAAAAATTATATTTTTAACTTTTCTATATTATAGAAATTATATTTTTCACCTTTTTATATTTTAAAAATTATATTTTTAACCTTTCTATATTATAAAAATTATATTTTTCATCTCTACATATAATAAAAATTATATTTTTCATCTCTACATATAATGAAAATTATATTTTTCATCTCTACATGTAATAAAAATTATATTTTTCATCTCTACATATAATAAAAATTATATTTTTCAACTCTAGAAATCATATTCCTATGAAAACAACGTTATTCCCTCCTAACAATATAATTACAGTCCTAGAAAATTAATTAAACAAAGAAAGAAACTCACTTTTCTTTTTCGGAGGGGTGGAGGCCGTGTTCTAATTGAAAGGGGGGCTTCACGTCATAGGAAGGAGGAGGAGGCGTTGTTGGTGGCGGGTGGTAGTCACAGCAGGGGGGCTCGTTCGAATGGGGGCTTCGACTTTGGGGATGTCGACGGGGTTCGTGATTTCAGAGGGGGGGGGGTAGGACGGAGGGCGCTGCGTTGACTGGAGGAGGGGGTGTTCCGGCGAGGTCGATTGGCCGGCGGTCGTGGCGACAAGGCCTGAGAGGCGGCTGTACGAGATTGAGTTCGGCGTTTTTTTCTTCTTCTTTTAATTTTTCTAATTTGGTAACTGACGGGGGTGGGTGGTGTTTGGGGGAAAAGGAGAATAAGGGTTGACCGGGGGTTTTATTTAATTTAATTCACTTTTTAAATTCCCAAAAAGTTACCTTTTATTTTAACCTCCAAAAGAGACCCACCAACTGTCGTCCATAACTAATCACCCCCATTCCGAACACAATGGGATATGTATCGTAGGCCGGTTCGGCTGTTTCGATCCGCTTTCGTCAAAATCAAAATATAAATCTATATATAGAATTTGAACGCACATTTCAATTTGCCGGGGCCACATACTAACTCGAAGAATTCCAGAAAAATATTTTCTAACTTCATATAGACGATACGGTCCTAAAAAAACTAGTTTCATCAAATTCTGAGACCGTTTGAAAAATGGCCATTTTCCAGTCGATTAAAATCAACTAAAACTGGTCAAACGCGTTTTCCTTCGCCACGCTCACACATTGATTTGAAAAATTATGAAATTTGAAACCTAGCAATAGTTTGACATCCCGGATCCAACAAAAGTGGTTTCGTCGAAAACCGAGGTCGTTTGCAAAATGGCCATTTTTAAGGGCCGAAATTACATAGCGACTATTCTGAATTTTCAACTGGACACAACTTTTTACTCCCGCTATGAAATTTCAATTTTTCAGATTCATTGGAAAGATATTCTCAATTAGATTCAAATATTTTTGGTTTCGCTAAAATCTGGTTTATTTTGAATCCTGTACAGTCATTTGAATTTTGAAATCGAATTATCGAACTACCGCGCCATTTTCAATTCCTTTTATAATTATAAATAAATATTTATATTCTAACGACGACGAATATAAATATATACGTTCTAATCTATTCAAAATAAATTCCTCGTCGTTTTTATTTAAAATAATTCATTTTAAATAATCAAAATTCATCAAAATTGCCAAAATAAAAATTTCAAATTGACTCAGATTTCCGGGTTATTACAATCTCCCCCACTTAAAACTTTTCGTCTCCGAAAAGGAACGAAGCCGAAAGTAGTTTTACAAATCAACTCAACTTTCATTATTTTCGCTATGGCTTAAGTTCTTCAACTTTTCAGATTCTATGAACTTTTAAAAAAATTCAAAAAATTTAGCTAACACCCTAAATTTTCGAAAAATTTCGCCATAACCTCCCCTGCACCGGGGACTTCGGAATATTTCATATATCCTCCCATGGCCTTCTCCAATCCAAAAGAAAACGAAAAAGCCAAGCGGCTAGCCAATCGGCTCATAAAATCATCATCACCCAAATAAAACAGTAAATTATGGTAAACATGTACCTATTTGTCGGGCAAACAATTTTATTCTTCTACTCTAGCCTCTTTGCTATGACCTTTTCAATGTAAGTATATGTATATGCATGCAAATGCGACTAATTTTTCCATATAATTCACTATTTGATAAAATTTGGCTAAATGGTTCAATTTTAATTAATCTAACAATAATCAAACAACATAATCAGTAATCAATTAGTTGATTATCTTTTCAAATTTATAACTTTGATATATAGTCTAAAAATCAGATTTTTGATGCAAAATCACAACAATAAGCCCTATCTAATTTTGGTTCTCACACCAGTCAATAGGAAATATATAGATATCACACCTTCGAAACTCGAATACCAATTCTGATGATGTTCGAACTATCATCAGAATCATCTCCGGGCGATTAGAGTGAGATTCTATATCTATCTAATATATTAAAATTTCGAATATACATTTGCAAGGCGTATATGCAAAATCCTTATATATTGGATTGTCCAAATTCAATACAAAATAAATAATCAAATACGAATAATTGATTTAAATTTCAAAACAAAGTCTGTTTTCATTTTAAAAATATACTCTTCACACTCGTTCTAGGATACAACTGATCCTATCTCTAACGAGTCATTCTTATTGGATATTACTAATCCAATATCTAATGAATTTTTTCATATGGTTCTAAGGTGCCTTGTTCTCTGAGCTTTGTAAACCAAAGCTCTGATACCAACTGTGAAAACCCGTAACTTCCCCGATTAGGAAAGCCCGGATGATCTAGAGAACACGACAAAATAGAACGCAGACGTAAGAACATTTCATTGTTTATTACAACAGTTCCATCAGAATACAAGAATATGCAGAGTATAAACAAATAATATACATCAGAAAAATATCAAAGATTTAAATTACATTTAAATACATCGCAGTGGAAATAATACAAAACACAACTAGAAGAGATATACGGATACAGAGCTTTCCGGATATCATTCCAGCTGTAAACCAGGTTCCTGTGAATATAAATCTACAAAACCAAAACTACTAGCTGCCCGTGTCAAAATAAGGGCACCCAGAGTTTAGGTTAAAACAATAAACTCCAGGTCAGTCATGTGACTGGTGTGAGAACTAAAACAGTTATTTATCTTTATTTTAAAGTTAGGTAAATCAAGGGACCGCGCCGTATAACACGGAACGGGTTTCCTCCCAAGAATACCAGTGCACAAAACAACAGCGCAATGCTAAATAAAGAACAATGAAGCTATTATAAGCCCCAGGTCCCATCACACAATGCAACGCAAGCCGGAGGATAGGGTTTTTACCTTATAATAGCCAAGAATTCTTGATACGTTCGAAACAAATCATTTGATACTATTATAAGTGCATAGTGTATAAAACAAATTCAAATCATAAGTATCAATCATAGATGGCATAAGCGCCCCATTCTACTATGTCGCCATACTAGGCTCTACAAATAAAACCACAAATGTCATGTATTTGGAAATTGGATTTCCGTATGTGAATCGATGCAAAAGATAGTCCTCTACCGATTCGAGACGCTCTAGTCCGTGTCTCAGGTCAGAGCTCGAGTGACCTTTGGATCGTCAGGGCCGGTCCACCGATGTGGATTAAAATGCTTGAACACTGCGTTTCCCCACCCTTTGGGGTGTCATTGAGCCAACAAATGACTCCATCGGACCCGGATCGTCCGATCAAACCGACGCGCCTTGCAACAGCAACAAGCACATAAGTCAAACTCGTCAGGGCATGTAAAACCACTAACGCCACTTCTAACTCGAAGGAAACGCATGCCCTCCCTGAGGTCCTCTCCCGTTTCTAGTTCACAACCGGGGTGTGAGGCTCGCGAATTCACGTTACACAATGCTATGCCACACCGGCGGTGCTTTGATCATCAACCACAAGACTTTGCTTTTCAACAGAAGCCTCGATCATTTGCCACTTAGGCATGCCACACAGGCAATTCACTCCATGCGTTTGATATCCATCAATATATAACCCCTGAGCTCGTACGTCTCAGAGAAGGGCATTAAGCAAGAGAATAAATTCTCCGCCGCCAAACAGATATATATTTAACAGAAATCAATCACACAGACTAAAATCCAATGTCAGACACGCTGTCCCTTTTACAAGTCCGTTCTGGGTTTGAACGAAACCGGAGGCACCTAGTACCTGGCATATCCATCGATCTGCAAGTACGTCTGGACGATCACTAACTGATTCTCTCCTCTTGGGTGTATGGCCCAATCAAGATCATCAGTAATCACCCAAACGATGTGAAGACCTCCGGTCTTCGACCACCGTCTTCATCTTCGACACCACGACGAATTAGTTATTTAGAATGGGATAAACCCGGTCTTTCTGAATAACTCGCGTATATAATAAACCAGTGTCACATAAACACAACATACGCCTCATTCTAATTCAGAATATTCTTTTATTCAAATATTCTTATACTTTAGGAAAGGTTCCCATTAATTTTATCAAAGATAAATCCTTTAAATTTATTCTTTAATCTTCTTTGAATATCAATTCAAACTAGACGGGATTAGCGAACCACACCGAAGTAATCATTTTTTTCCCAATCCCAACCTATTCATCCCATGAAGTAAAACTGGTAATACTTCATATCTAACACCACGGTGTTATCGGTAAATTCAATTACCATTTCACTTTCAAATCTAATTAAAGATTTAACTATCGCCTAGAGTAAAACTGGTGATACTCCATTCTCGATCTTTTCAATCTAATTAAAGATTCATTAAAACTCCACTTAGTTTTAATCTTTAATTGGGTTAAAGAATCTGTGTCATTTAAAACACGGTTCACGATAAACCAAAAACCACATTCTATTAATTATCGGGTTAAAGAACAAGTGTTAATTAAAACACTGTTCACAATAAACCCAAAAATCAATACCAGTTCAATTCCAATTTAATATTATTTAATTGGTACACTTCATTAAATCTAAATAAAAAGATTTAATCTTTTTCTCAACTGGGCTTAAGAACAGTGTTAATGAAGACACCAATCACGACAAATCCAAATCACATTTGATATTAAATACAAGGCTCTGAATAGAAAATATATCGGCTTATATATCAAATTCTACGACCAACAATTATCGTTTTGGAAATAAAGATATAAATATATCTTTCAAATTCCCATAACAATACCTGTATCATCACGAAATCCAACATCGAAATATTCCAAAGACAATTTCGATTCAAATCCATTCCAATTCAATTATTGGAAATTCTGGTTACATTTAAAACCCTTTTCAAATTCAATTTATTTATTTAAAAATAAATAGAATTATAATTCTAGTTCAAAATTAGTTCATTTCGATAAAAATCTATTTTTATCTTTTCAAATATGGGATTTTTCATCCCAGTTCTTCTCGAGTCACTTCTTATGATTTTACACAAATTATTACTATTTTTAATAATTTTATCAAGGCCCGTACAATCGAATTCCATCAACGGCCATCGAACTGCAATTACAGCGACCTTTTCCAAATTTGATTTGGACATAATTCCAAATCCAACAGCTAGATTTCAAATCTCTAATATTCGTTAGAAACCCTTTTCGATACGAACCCAACGGTTCTGGTTTTAGGAGAATCCGACGGTCGGATCTCCCGTAATATCCGTTCGAAGTCAATGGTTGAAATTTGCGAACTGCCGCGGCACGGCGCGTTCTATTCAGGCCATTATATATATATATATAATATATACTTCATCGATTTCCTTTCGAAACGAATTTTATAAATCGTTTTAAATTCGTTTTCAAAACGATTTTAACTTCCGTCTCAAATTCAAATCAAAATTGAATCTTTCCAATATAAATTCGTGTTAAATTCATTTCAAATTGATTTCAATTCAAATCGATTTTTAATTCAATTTCAGTTCGTTTTGAATTCCATTCAATTTCAATTCGAATTCAATTCTGTTCAATTTCAATTCGAATTCATTTCTAATCAATTTCAATTCGAATTCATTTCTAATCAATTTAAATTCGAATTCATTTCTATTCAATTTCAATTCGAATTCATTTCTAATCAATTTCAATTCTATTCAAAATATCAGATTTTGAAACCACTTTCGATGTTCATTATCAAATGAATAAAATCGATATAAATATCATTCACGTCAAAATGGCGTAAATCTAATCAACACGGCTTCATATATTTCTATTTTCAAATATTCTATTTCAAATATCTCTTTTTCAAAACTGAAATGAGGCCCAATCAATTACCATATAATGTTAATTATATGGATTTTCTACAACACATGTATAAAATAACAATGATAAATAATCAACCATCACCCAGAGTGCATTCTACACTATATAAGCATCAAATATAAATATTTAACGCTTATGACAGTCTGTCAATCAATCGATCGACATACAACTAATTATTGGGATTAGTGTATGTCATATATCATCCCAATACCCGTGTGGGGTTTCAATCAATCAAACATAAATTTTATTTGTGCAGTTGGGCGATGTGTAAAATTTATCGTCCCAATCAATATCAGTCAAATGTGTGTGTATAAACAAATCATTCGTTTTGCTTATATTTATTTCATTTTAAATACACGTTAAAAATTCTATTTTTAACTATAAAATATTTTCCACTATAAAATATTTTATTTCATTTCACATCACATCACACAATCAACTACACATCAAAATCAAAAAACAGGCATACAAGCCGTCCATGGTCTGTAGACGACGGGTATCGGGTGCTACTAAACACCATCTGCATCCTAGTATATATTTTTAACTAGAAAATTAAATTAAAGGTGAGAAGCTCTCACCGACTAGATAATCCAAACGCCACAACTCTTCTTATGTAGAACTCTTCGCCGTTCTCGCCTTTCGTCCATTCCACAGTCCGTATCCACTACATATATAAAAATCACATTTTTATACCCTCTCTACTTCACGATAAAATAAAGTTCAGATTTTTATTTCACTTCCTATATTTACCACGCTTCTTCCTATATAAAAATTATATTTTTATATTTCTACTTTTTATATAAAGATTGAATTTTTATTATCATAACTATATAAAAATTATATTTTTATATTTCTACTTTGATAAAAACCATATTTTTAATACTCTAGCTAAGTAAAAATCATATTTTTATTATGCCACTAGTATAAAATTATATTTTTAACTTTTCTATATTATAAGAATTATATTTTCACCTTTCTATATTATAAAAATTATATTTTTCATCTCTACATATAGTAAAATTATATTTTTCATCTCTAAATATAATAAAAATTATATTTTTCATCTCTACATGTAATAAAAATTATATTTTTCATCTCTACATATAATAAAAATTATATTTTTCATCTCTAGAGATCATATTCCTGTGAAAACAACGTTATTCCCTCCTAACAATATAATTACAGTCCTAGAAAATTAATTAAACAATGAAAGAAACTCACTTTTCTTCTTCGGAGGGGTGGAGGTCGCGTTCTAATTGAAAGGGGGGCTTCACGTCGCAGGAAGGAGGAGGAGGCATTGTTGGTGGCGGGTGGTGGTCACAGCAGGGGGGCGCATTCGAATAGGGGCTTCGACTTTGGGGATGTCGACGGGGTTCGCGATTTCAGAGGGGGGCGCTGCGTTGACTGGAGGAGGGGGTGTTCCGGCGAGGTCGATTGGCCGGCGGTGGTGGCGACAAGGCCTGAGGCGGCGGTTGTACGAGATCGAGTTCGGCGTTTGTTTTTTTTTTTTCTTTTAATTTTTCTAATTTGGTAACTGACGGGGGTGGGTGGTGTTTGGGGGAAAAGGAGAATAAGGGTTGACCGGGGGTTTTATTTAATTTAATTCACTTTTTATATTCCCAAAAAGTTACCTTTTATTTTGACCTCCAAACGAGACCCACCGATTGTCGTCCATTACTAATCACCCCCATTCCGAACACAATGGGATATGTATCATAGGTCGGTTCGGCTGTTTCGATCCGCTTTCGTCAAAATCAAAATATAAATCTATACATAGAATTTGAATGCACATTTCAATTTGCTGGGTTCACGTACTAACTCGAAGAATTCCAAAAAAATATTTTCTAACTTCGTATTGACGATGCGGTCCTAACAAAACTAGTTTCGTCAAATTCTGGGACCGTTTGAAAAATGGCCATTTTCCAGTCGATTAAAATCAACTAAAACTGGTCAAACGCGTTTTCCTTCGCCACGCTCACACATTGATTCGAAAAATTATGAAATTTGAAACCTAGCAATAGTTTGACATCCCGGATCCAACAAAAGTGGTTTCGTCGAAAACCGAGGTCGTTTGCAAAATGGCCATTTTTAAGGGCCGAAATTCCATAGCTACTATTCTGAATTTTCAACTGGACATAAACTTTTACCCCCGCTATGAAATTTCAATTTTTCAGATTCGTTGGAAAGATATTCTCAATTAGATTCAAATATTTTTGGTTTCGCTAAAATCCGGTTTATTTTGAATCCTGTACAGTCATTTGAATTTTGAAATCGAATTATCGAACTACCGCGCCATTTTCAATTCCTTTTATAATTATAAATAAATATTTATATTCTAACGACGACGAATATAAATATATACGTTCTAATCTATTCAAAATAAATTCCTTGTCGTTTTTATTTAAAATAATTCATTTTAAATAATCAGAATTCACTAAAATTGCCAAAATAAAAATTTTAAGTTGGCTCAGATTTCTGGTTTATTACACCTCCTGCCTGAGCCGCCGTGAAATCTCCTACCTCCGACGAACTCCGTGCACAGCGAAACACCTCCTTCCATTGATAACGTGAGTTTTCTACATCATTTAACTTTAATTTCAGTCATTAAATATATAGGAAACATAGATATAGGAATGTGATTTTTGTATAAATGAATTTTGTTCATAAAAAGATATAATTTTTATTTATAAAGCTATGTTCTTACTTTATATAAAGCTTTGGTCTTGTTTATAAAAAGTATTGATTTCCATATATGAATAACTAGAATAAAGTTTTGATTTTTATGTATACAAAATAAGCATAAAAATTGAATTCTTATATATAGAGAGAGTTGAAATAAAGAAATGATTTTTATGAAAAATGAAGAAGTGATTGTTATATATATAAATCAAAGATAAAAATTTGATTTTTATATATATAAAGCGAAGGTGAAAATATTATTTTTAGTAGGTTAACAAATTATTTTGGAGTAGGATAAAAATAGAATATTTATATATATATGAAAAGATAGGATTTTATTTATATTTCTAGCGAATAAAAATATGATTTCTATTATATGAGAAGTGAAATAAAAATACGATCTTTATACGTAGGGTTTTGAAATGAAAAGTCGATTTTTATAATGTTTTCATTATGATAAAGATTCGATCTTTATATAAGAAGTAGAAATATAAAAATATAATTTTTATATAGAAAGAAGCGTTGTAAAAATATATGAAGTAGAAATAAAAATATGATTTTTATTTATTGGAATGAAGCGATAAAAATATGATTTTTATATATGAACAACGTGAAAAGGATGCGTGGGAATTTTGAATAAATCCAGACCGTTCAGAAATAGAGAATGGAGGAGTGGAACCCAAAGGTGAGAACTTCTCACTTTGAGTTTCATTTTCTAGTTAATATATACTAGGATGCAGACGGTGCTTAGCAGCACCCGACACCCGTCGTCCACAGACCATGGATGACTTGTTTGTTTGATGTGTTGTGAAAATTTGATTGTGTGATGTGGAATGAATAAATATTTTATAGTTAAAAATATAATTTTTAACATGTATATAAAATAAATATTTATAAACAAATCAGACGATTTGTTTGTGTACGCACATTTGACTGATATTGATTGGGACGATAAATTTTACACATCGCCCAACTGCACAAATAAAGCCCGTGTTTGATTGTTTGAAACCCCACACGGGTATTGGGATGATATTGGACATACACTAATCCAAATAATTAGTTGTATGTCAATCGATTGGTTGACAAGCTGTGTAAGCGTTAAATATTTGTATTTGATGCTTATGCAGTGTAGAATGCACTTTGGATGATGGTTGACTGTGTTTGATTGTTGTTGTATACATGTTGTATGAAATCCATATAATCACGTTATATGTTAATTGACTGTGTCTGATTCCAGTTCAAATGAATGAATGTTTTAAAATAATAATTATTTTTAAAATAACGAATATTTTAAAATAATATTCAGTAAAGAATCAAAATCTGATTTTGATGTCCGATTTGGGACGGGCACGAATGTATTAAGATATATAAAGCCGTGTTGATTAGATTAATGCCATTTTGACGTGAATGGTATTTATATCGATTTTATTCATTTTTATAATGAAAATTGAAAAGAAAATGGTTTCGAAATCTAATGTTTTGAAAATACTACCATTTAATATCGATGATATGGAATATTCAATTTTGATTTGAAATTGAATATGAAGTTGAAATCGTTTCGAAAACGAATTTAAAACGATTTAGAAAATACGTTTTAAAATGAAATCGATGAAATATATACAATATTATATATATATAATAGCCTGAATAGAACACGCCGCGCTGCGGAAGTTCACAAATTTCGACCATTAACTTCGAGTGGACATTACGGGAGATCCGACCTTCGGATTCTCCTAAAACTGGAACCATTGGGTTCATATCGAAAAGAGCTTTCTAAAGAATATTAGAAATTTGAAATCTAACGTTGGATTTGGAATTATGTCCAAATCAAATTTGGAAAGGTCGCTGTAAGTGCAGTTCGATGGCCGTTTATGGAAATCGACTGTAATGGCCTTGATAAATTATTAAAAATATCAATAATTAGTGTAAAATCATAAGAAATGATTTGGAAAGAATTGGGATGAAAAATTCCGTATTTGGAAAGACAAAAATAGATTTTTTATCGAAATGAACTAGTTTTGAATTAGAATAATAAATCCAATATTTTTAAAATAAATAAATTGGATTTGAAATGGTTTTAAAAATAACCAGGATTTCCAATATATGAATTTGAATTGAAATTATACTCGAAATATTTCGATATTGGATTTCGTGGTTATATGGAGATTGTGGAGGAATTTGGAATATATATATATATATATATATATATATATATATATATATATCGTTATTCCAATACGATATTTGTTGGTTTCAGAATTTGATATTGAATATAAGCCGATATATTTTCTATTCAGTGCCTCGTATTTAATATCAAATTGGATCTTGGGTTCGTCGTGAATGGTATCTTTAATAATACTGTTCTTGAACCGAATGGAGTTAAGAAAATTAGAAACTAACTGGAGATTAGTTAAGTTGAATGGTTTCCTAGGTATTGATCTGATGTTGGTTTCGGCCTTCGAGGTTAATACTTAGGGGATTGTTCTCTTACTAATTTACGGTTAAAGGCTAATGTGAATTGGGTTTATTGTGAACTATGTTTTTTTTAACGACATTCGTTCTTTAACCCAATTTACAGTGAAACGTGATTTGGGATTTATAAATCTTTTTATTAAGATTTAATGGGAATTTTCCCAAGGTAACGTTTTCCAATTTAATATATTAAATTGGAATTAAATGGAATTCAATTTGATAATAATCGAAGTGAACTTTTGTGGAGGAAGACTGTTAATACATATGGAATTTAAAAGGCGTTGCCGTTATTCCATTTATATTATTGGTCGGATATGGAAATTGATATCGATTATATATTGATTTGTTTTTCCGTGAAGATTCCATAATTAATGGAATGTGATTTGGGTCGTCGTGAATGTTATCTTTAATAATACTATTCTTAGACCCAGTGGAGTTAAGAATATCAGAAACTAACTAGAGATTAGTTAAGTTGAATGGTTTCCTGGGCATTGATCTGATGTTGGTTTCGGCCTTCGGGGTTAATACTTAAGGAATTGTTCCCTTGCTAATTTACGGTTAAGGGCTGATGGAACGGAATGTGATTTTGGGTTTATCGTGAACCGTGTTTTAAACGACATTGGTTCTTTAACCAGTTAAAGACAGGATATGATTTCCTACGTTAAGCAATCATTAATATTGATTTTTGGGAAGATTAAAACCAAGTGGGGTTTTAATGAATCTTTAATTAGATTGAAATGATATCCAAAGGAAGATTAAAGAATAAATTTAAAGAATTTATCTTTGATAAAATTAATGGGAACCTTTCCCAAAGTATAAGAATGTTTGAATAAAGGAATATTCTGGATTGGAATGAGGCGTATGTAGTGTTTTTATAGCACTTGTTTATTATATGCGCGATACACAAAAAGACCGGGTTTATCCCATTCTGAATAACTGATTCGACGATGTGTCGAGGATGAAGATGGTGGTTGAAGGCCGGAGGTCTTCACATCGTTTGGATGATACTGATGTCTTGATTGGGCTATACACCCAAGGCAAGGTAATAAGTTGTGATCGTCCAGACGTATTTGGAGATCGGCGGATATGCGAGGGCCTCTCCCCTGTATTGGACATACGGGGGAGGAATAAGGTGCCTCCAGTTTCGTTCAGACCCAGAACGAATATGTAAATTGATGTGTGTCTGACATTGGATTTCATTCTATGTGATTGACATACATCGGTTGCATAACGTGAATTGCCTGTGTGGCATGCTGAGATGCAAATGATCAAGAATTTTGTTGAAAAGCAGAGTCTTGTGGATGATGATCAAAGCACGACCTTTGTGGCATAGCATTGTGTAGCGTTAATTCGCGAGCCTCACACCCCGATGTGAACCAAAAACGGGAGAGGACATCAGGGAAATGGACATTTGCTGGTTTCTAGTTAGGAGTGGTATTTTTGGGTTTTACACGCCCTGGTATTTTCTTGTGTGGATGATGGATTGCGAGGCACATCGTTTATATCGGTCGATCCGGGACCGATGGAGTCATTTGGCTCATTTATGCCCCATAGGGCAGGCTAGCATATTGTTTACGGTATTATTAATCCACTCCGTGTGGACCGACCATGATGATCCAAGGTGCAGTCGCGGCTGTTCCTGAGGCTCAGGCTAGACAGTCTCGAAGTGGTAAGGACGATCCCTTGCCTTGGTTCATAGATGGAAATCCAACTTCCAATACGACATTTTGCAGTTTTAATTGTAAACCTATATATGGCGACATAGTGGTATGGGGCACTTGTGCCGTTTATAATTGATACTTATGATTGAAATTGTTTTGACACTATACACTTATAGTAATAACAAAACATGAAATTTTACGTACCAAGCATTCTTGGCTATTATAAGGTAAAACTCTATCCTCCGGCTTGCGTTGCATTGTGTGATGGGACCTGAATCTTATAATAGCTTCATTGTTCTTTATTTAGCATTACGCTGTCGTTTTATGCACTGGTATTCTGGGAAGGAAACCCGTTCCTTGTTATACGGCATGGTCCCTGGATTTACCTAACTTTAAAATAAAGATTAATAACTGTTTTAGTTCTTACACCAGTCACATGACTGACCTGGAGTTTATTGTTTTAACCTAAACTCTAAGTGCCCTTATTTTGCACGGGCAGCTAGTAGTTTTGGTTTTGCAGATTTATATTCACAGGATCCTGGTTTACAGCTGGAATGATGTTCGGAAAGCTCTATATCCGTATATTTGTTTCAGTTGTGTTTTGTATTATTTTCCGCTGCATTGTAACTTGTAAATCTCTGATATTTAGTAAATGTGTAATATTTATTCATACTCTGTATATTCTTGTATTCTGATGAAATTTTTGTAGTAATCAATGAAATGTTCTTCTGTTTGTGTTCTGATTTGTCGTGTTCTTAATTCAATCTGGACTTTCCTTCCCGAGGAAGTTCGGGTCGTTTCAGTTTGGTATCAGAGCTTTGGTTTACATAGCTCGGAGAACAAGACCCGTTAGAACCAAACGAAAGAATTCATCAGAGATTGGATTAGTAATATCCAATGGGAATGACTCGTTAGAGATCAGATCAGTAGTATCCTAGAATGAGTCGAAAGAGTATATTTTCAAATGAAAACAAATTTTGTTTTGAAAATTTAAACTTTATTATTCGTATTTGAATATTTATTTTAAATTGATTTGGACAATCAGGTATATAAAGATTTTGCATATACGTCTGATCCACGTGTATACGAAGTCTTAATATACTGGATAGATATAGAATCACACTCTAGTCGCCCGGGGATAATCCTGATGATGATGCATCATCATCAACATTTGTGTTCGAGTTTCGAAAGTGGGATGCATATATATTTCCAACTGACTGGTGTGAGAACCAAAACTAGATAAGGTTTATTGTTGTGAATTGGCATCAAAAACATGATTTTCTGTATATATATCAAAATTATGAATTTGAAAGCTAATCGACTAATTGATTGATGGTTGTGTTGTATGATTGTTTGTTATCTAAGAAACCATTATGTGAAAGAATGGTACATATAAACCAATTGAACCAAATATTGAACTGTATTGAAAATTGTTTGAAATTGCATACATATACACGTGTATCCATTGAACAGGTCATTGCAAAGAGGCTAGAGCAGAGGAATAAAATTGCTTGCCCGACAAATAGATACATGTTTATTGTATTTCTTTGGGTTTGGATGATTTTATGAGCTGACTAGCTAGCCGCTTAGCTGTTTCTTTTTCTTCTTGGATTGGAGAGGCCTGTATGGCAATTTTGGGATTTTCCCGGTGCTCGCATGCAGGGGAGGTTATGGCGAAATTTTTCGAAAATTTAGGGTGTTAGCCAAATTTTTGAAGAATTTGAGAAGTTCTTAGAAACTGAAAAGTTGAAGAACTTAAGCCATAATGAAAATAATGAAAGTTGAGTTGGTTAGTAAAACAACTTTCAGCTCCGTTCCTTTTCGAGGACGAAAAGATTTTAAGTTGGGGAGATTGTAACAACCCGGAAAATCTGAGCCAATTTAAAATTTTATTTTGGCCCTTTTAGTGAATTTTGGGTATTTAAAATGAATTATTTTAAATAATAACGATGAGAAATTTATTTTGATTAGAATTAGAACGTGTATATTTATTTAGATCATCGTTAGAATATAAATAATTTATTTTAATTATAAAAGGAATTGAAAATGGCGCGGTAGTTTGAAAATTCGATTTCAAATTTCAAATGAATGTACAGGATTCAAAATAAACCGGATTTTAGCGAAACCAAAAATATTAGAATCTATTCGAGAATATCTCTCCAACGAATCTGAAAAATTGAAATTTCATAGTGGGGATAAAAAGTTATGCCCAGTTGAAAATTCAGAATAGTCGTTATGGAATTTTGGCCCTTAAAAATGGAAATTTTGCGAACGATCTCCGTTTTCGACGAAACCACTTTTGTTGGATCCGGGATGTCAAGTTATTGCTAGAATCCAAAATTTGTTATTTTTTGAATCAATATGTGAGTGTAGCAAAGTAAAACGTGTTTTGTCAGTTTCAGTCAATTCGGATCGACCAGAAAATGACCATTTTTCAAACGGTCTCCAAATTTGATGAAACTAGTTTGGTTAGAACCGTATCGTCAATACGAAGTTAGAAATAATGTTTTTGCAATTTTTAGAGTCTATATGTGACCCCGGTAAATTAAAATGTACATTCAAATTCAATGTATAAATTTATAATTTGATTTTGAAGGAAACCGATCGAAACAACAAAACTGGATTACGATACATATCCCATTGTGTTCGGAATGGGGGTAATTAGCTAGGGGCGACAGTCGTTGGGCCCGATATGGGGTTCGGATTGAAAAGCGACCTTTTGGATTTAAAATAAAAATTAATTAAAAAAATATATTTATTTATTTTCTACTTAAACTCCCATACCTCCTTTGACCAAATCAAGACATTCAGAAAGTAAATAAATAAAATCGAACCCCCGTTGTTCTCCTCCAACCGCCGTGCGCGCTGCCTCGCGCTGCCACCGCTGAGCTCTGACCTGACCCCGCCGCTGTTCTTCTTCCCTCTCTTCGATCTATCCCCACGCCCCTCCCCTTCTAACTCGTGGACTCCTCAAAAAAAAAACCCTAGCGCCCAAACCAAAACCACACCCCCACCGCGAAGCACCTTGGATTCGCCACCTCCTGCCTGAGCCGCCGTGAAATCTCCTACCTCCGACGAACTCCGTGCACAGCGAAACCCCTTCTTCCGTTGATAACGTGAGTTTTCTACAGCATTTAACTTTAATTTCAGTAATTAAATATATAGTAAACGTAGATATATGAATTTGATTTTTGTATAAATGAATTTTGTTCATAAAAAGATATAATTTTTATTTATAAAGCTATGTTCTTACTTTATATAAAGCTTTGGTTTTGTTTAAACATAGTATTGATTTTCATATATGAATAACTAGAATAAAGTTTTGATTTTTATGTATATAAAGAAAGCATAAAAATTGTATACTTATATATATAGGGAGTTGAAATAAAGAAACGATTTTTATGAAAAATGAAGAAGTGATTGTTATATATATAAATCAAAGATAAAAAATTTGATTTATATATATATAAAACGAAGGTGAAAATATTATTTTTAGTAGATTAACATACTATTTTAGAGTAGGATAAAAGAAGAATATTTTTATATGTGTGAAAAGATAAGATTTTATTTATATATCTGGTGAATAAAAATATGATTTTTATTATATGAGAAGTGAAATAAAAATATGATCTTTATATGTAGGGTTTTGAAATGAAAATTCGATTTTTATAATGTTTTCATTATGATAAAGATTCGATCTTTATATAAGAAGTAGAAATATAAAAATATAATTTTTATATAGAAAGAAGTGTTGTAAAAATATATGAAGCAGAAATAAAAATATGATTTTTATTTATTGGAATGAAGCGATAAAAATATGATTTTTATATATGAACAACGTGAAAAGGATGCATTGGAATTTTGAACAAATCCAGACCATTCAGAAATAGAGAATGGAGAAGTGGAACCCAAAGATGAGAACTTCTCACTTTGAATTTTATTTTCTAGTTAATACATACTAGGATGCATACGGTGCTTAGCAGCACCCGACACCCGTCGTCCACAGACCGTGGATGACTTGTTTGCTTGATTGATGTGTTGTGAAAAATTGATTGTGTGATGTGGAGTGAATAAATATTTTATAGTTAAAAATATAATTTTTAACGTGTATGTAAAATAAATATTTATAAACAAATCGGACGATTTGTTTGTGTACACACATTTGACTGATATTGATTGGGATGATAAATTTTACTCATCGCCCAACTGCACAAATAAAACCTGTGTTTGATTGTTTCAAACCCCACATGGGTATTGGGATGATATTAGACATACATTAATCCCAATAATTAGTTGTATGTCAATCGATTGGTTGACAAGTTGTGTAAGCATTAAATATTTGTATTTGATGCTTATGCAGTGTAGAATGCACTTTGGATGATGGTTGACTGTGTTTGATTGTTGTTGTATACATGTTGTATGAAATCCGTATAATCACATTATATGGTAATTGACTACGTCTGATTCCAGTTCAGAAGAATGAATGTTTTAAAATAACGATTATTTTTAAAATAATGAATATTTTAAAATAATATCCAGTAAAGAATCAAAAGCTAATTTTGATACCCGATTTGCGATGGACATGAATATATTTAAATATATAAAACTGTGTTGATTATATTAACGTCATTTTGACGTGAACGATATTTATATCGATTTAATTCATTTTTATAATGAATATTGAAAAGAAAATGATTTCTAAATCTAATGTTTTGAAAATACCACCATTTATATATCGATGATATGGAATATTCAATTTTGATTTGAAATTGAATATGAAGTTGAAATCGTTTCGAAAACGAATTTAAAACGATTTATAAAATACGTTTTAAAAGGAAATCGATGAAATATATATAATAGCCCGAATAGAACGCGCCGCATCGCCGTAGTTCGCCAATTTCGACCATTGACTCCGAATGGATATTACGGGAGATCCGACCGTCGGATTCTCCTAAAACCGAAACCGTTGGGTTCGTATCGAAAAGAGCTTTATAACGAATATAGGAAATTTGAAATCTAACATTTGGATTTGGAATTATGACCAAACAAATTTGGAAAAGGTCGCTGTAAGTGCAGTTCGATGGCCGTTTATGGAAATCGACTGTACTGGCCTTGATAAAATTATAAAAAATATCCATAATTAGTGTAAAATCATAAGAAATGATTTGGAAAGAATTGGGATAAAAATTCCATATTTGAAAAGATAAAAATAGATTTTTATCGAAATGAACTAGTTTTGAATTAGAATAATAAATTCAGTATTTTTAAAATAAATAAATTGGATTTGAAATGGTTTTAAAAATAACCAGAATTTCCAATATATGAATTGGAATGGATTTGAATCGAAATTATACTCGGAATATTTCGATATTGGATTTCGAGATTATACGGAGATTGTGGAAGAATTTAGAAGATATATATATCATTATTCCAATACGATATTTGTTGGTTTCAGAATTTGATATTGAATATAAGTCGATATATTTTCAATTCAGAGCCTTGTATTTAATATCAAATTGGATCTTGGGTTCATCGAGAATGGTATTTTTAATAATATTATTCTTGAACCGAATGGAGTTAAGAAAATTAGAAACGAACTGGAGATTAGTTAAGTTGAATGGTTTCCTGGGTGTTGATATGATGTTGGTTTCGGCCTTCGGGGTTAATACTTAGGGGATTGTTCTCTTACTAATTTACGGTTAGAGGCTAATGTGAATTGGGTTTATTGTGAACTATGTTTTTTTTAACGACATTCGTTCTTTAACCCAATTTACAGTGAAATGTGATTTGGGATTTATAAATCTTTTTATTAAGATTTAACGGGAATTTTCCCAAGGTAACGTTTTCCAATTTAATATATTAAATTGGAATTGAATGGAATTCGATTTGATAATAATCGAAGTGAACTTCTATGGAGGAAGACTGTTAATACATATGAAATTTAAAAGGTGTTGCTGTTATTCCATTTATATTATTGGTCGGATATGGAAATTGATATAGATTATATATTGATTTGTTTTTCCGTGAAGATTCCATAATTAATGGAATGTGATTTGGGTCGTCGTGAATGGTATCTTTAATAATAATATTCTTAGACCCAATGGAGTTAAGAATATCAGAAACTAACTGGAGATTAGTTAAGTTGAATGGTTTCCTGGGCATTGATCTGATGTTGGTTTCAGCCTTCGGGGTTAATACTTAAGGAATTGTTCCCTTGCTAATTTACGGTTAAGGGATGGTGGAACGGAATGTGATTTTGGGTTTATCATGAACCGTGTTTTAAACGACATTGGTTCTTTAACACAGTTAAAGACAGGATATGATATCCCAAGTTAAACCATCGTTAATACTGATTTTCGGGAAGATTAAAACCAAGTGGAGTTTTAATGAATCTTTAATTAGATTGAAATGATATCCAAAGGAAGATTAAAGAATAAATTTAAAGAATTTATCTTTGATAAAATTAATGGCACCATTTCCCAAAGCATAAGATTATTTGAATAAAGGAATATTCTGGATTGGAATAAGGCGTATGTTGTGTTTTTATAGCACTTGTTTATTATATACGCGCGTTATTCAGAAAGACCGGGTTTACCCCATTCTGAATAACTGATTCGACGATGTGTCGAGGATGAATACGGTGGTTGAAGACTGGAGGTCTTCACATCATTTGGGTGATTACTGATGTCTTGATTGGGCTGTCCACCCAAGGCAAGGTAATAAGTGGTGATCGTCCAGACGTACTTGGAGATCGACGGATATGCGAGGGCCTCTCCTCTGTGTTGGACATACGGGGGAGGAATAAGGTGCCTCCGGTTTCATTTAGACCCAGAACGAACTTGTAAATGAATGTGTGTCTGACATTGGATTTCATTCTATGTGATTGATATACATTGGTTGCATACCGTGAATTGCCAGTGTGGCATGCTGAGATGCAAATGATCAAGGCTTTTGTTGAAAAGCAGAGTCTTGTGGTTGATGATCAATGCACGGCCTTTGTGACATAGCTTTGTGTACCGTTAATTCGCGAGCCTCACACCCTGGTGTGAACCAGAAACAGGAGAGGACACCAAGGAAATGGACATATGCCGGTTTCTAGTTAGGAGTGGTGTTTTTGGGTTTTACACGCCCTGGCATTTTACTTATGTGGATGATGGATTGCGAGGCGCCTCGGTTATATCGGTTGATCCGGGACCGATGGAGTCATTTGGCTCATTTATGCCCCATAGGGCAGGCTAGCATATCGTTTACGGAATTATTAATCCACTCCGTGTGGACCGGCATTGACGATCCAAGGTGCAGTCGCGGCTATTCGTGAGGCTCGGGCAAGACAGTCTCGAAGCGGTAAGGACGATCCCTTGCCTTGGTTCACAGATGGAAATCCAACTTCCAATATGACATTTTGCAGTTTTAATTGTAAACCTATATATGGCGACATAGTGGTATGGGGCACTTATGCCGTCTATGATTGATACTTATGATTGAAATTGTTTTGACACTATACACTTATAGTAATAATAAAACATGAAATTTTACATACCAAGCATTCTTGGCTATTATAAGGTAAAACTTTATCCTCTGGCTTGCGTTGCATTGTGTGATGGGGACCTGAGTCTTATAATAGCTTCATTGTTCTTTATTTAGCATTGCGCTGTCATTTTATGCACTGGTATTCTGGGAAGGAAACCCGTTCCATGTTATACGGCGTGGTCCCTGGATTTACCTAACTTTAAAATAAAGATTAATAACTGTTTTAGTTCTCACACCAGTCACATGATTGACCTGGAGTTTATTGTTTTAACCTAAACTCTGAGTGCCCTTATTTTGCACGGTCCGCTAGTAGTTTTGGTTTTGCAGATTTATATTCACAGGATCCTGGTTTACAATTGAAATGATATTCAGAAAGCTCTGTATCCGTATATTTGTTTCAGTTGTGTTTTGTATTATTTTTTGCTGCATTGTAACTTGTAAAACTCTGATATCTAGTAAATGTGTAATATCTATTCATACTCTGTATATTCTTGTATTCTGATGAAATTGTTTTAATAAGCAATGAAATGTTCTTCTGTTTGTGTTCTGATTTGTCATGTTCTCAATTCAATCCGAGCTTTCCTTCCCGGGGAAGTTCGGGTCGTTTCAGTTGGAATCGTGTTGAAACATAATACATCATGGAACTGACTGGAGCTTAAACGAAGCACGTTGAAAATTCAGACAAAACCCAGTGTGAGATTTCTCGATTTAAAATTTAAAAATAAATAAATATATATTTATATTGATTATGGTTGTGATGTTAAATTTGTGTGTCGTATAAAATTTAGGTTGATTGATTGAATGTGGTGGTAATGATATGTTGGATTATATGTTACGTTAAAATAAGATTATCATTTTATTAGGAATGCCATGTTCGTATAAATTATCATTTAAGTGATGAAATGTCATGTAGTATAAAATTGTCATGTCATGTTAGTATAGATTATCATTTTAGTGATAAATATCATTTTTAGAAGCATGTTATGTTAGAATTAAAAACATCATTTTTTTTTGAATCATTTATGTTAGAAATGAAATTGGTCATTTATGTTAGAAATGAAATTGGTCATTTATGTTAGAAATTAAATTGGTCATTTATGTTAGAAATTAAATTTGTCATTTATGTTAGAAATTAAATTTGTCATCTTTTGTTAAATTAGAATTGACGATATAAATTTGTCATCTTCTGTTAAATTAGAATTGACGATATAAATTTGTCATCTTTTGTTAAATTAGAATTGACGATATAAATTTGTCATCTTTTGTTAAATTAGAATTGACGATATAAATTTGTCATCTTTTGTTAAATTGGAATTGACAATATAAATTTGTCATCTTTTATTGAATTAGGATTGACAATATTAAATTGTCATTTATTAGAATCATGATATGTTATAAATGTCATTTATTTAAAAACATTATGTTAATATAAAAATATCATTAATTTGGGAATGTCATGTTATAAAATGTACATTAGAATAAAAAGAACATTTTGTTAGAAAATGTACATTGTAATAAAAAAAACATTTTGTTAGAAAATGTATACTAGATTAAAAATATCATTTTTGTTAGAAATGTTACATTTGTTAAAAATATCATTTTTAGCTAAAAATGTTGCTTGTGAAATAAAATAACATTTTGTTATAAAATGTTTTATTAGATTAAAAACATCACTTTGGTTAGAAACGTTTATTTAGAATAGAAATGACATCTTTGTTAAAAATATTACATTAGAATAAAAATGTCTCTTTTGTTAAAAATATTACATTAGAATAATCATGTCATTTTTGTTAGGAAATGTTCATTTAGATTAAAGGTAACATTTTGTTAGGAAAAGTTTATTTAAATTAAAGATAACATTTTTATTAGAAATGTTTATTTAGATTAAACATGTCATTTTAGTAGAAAGGTTTGTTTAGATCAAACATGTCATTTTTATTAGAATTGTTTACATTGGAAATAAATAGCATTTCTATTATAAAATGTTACATAGAAATAAAGCAACATTTTTGTTCTAAAATGTTGCATTAGAAATAAATAGCATTTTTTTTATAAAATGTTAAGTTTGACCAAAAATATCATTTTTGTTATAGAATGATACATTAGTAAAAAAACATTATTTTGTTAGCAAATGTTACATTAGAATAAAAACATCATTTTATTTGTATATGTTGTTAAAACAAAACATATCATTTTGTTAGTATTTGATGTGTTAAATAAAAGATGTCATTTTATTAGCATATTGTTTGTTAAATAAAACATGTCATTCTATTAGTACATGTTAAAACAAAACATGTCATTTTGTTAGTATTTGTTGTGTTAGATAAAACATGTCATTTTATTAGTATATGTTATGTTGAAATAAACATGTCATTTTATTAGTATATGTTATGTTGAAATAAACATGTCATTATATTAGGATTATGTTTTGTAAAATAAACATGCCATTTATTTAGGATCATGTTTTGTAAAATAAAAATGTCATTTTTATTGTATTATAATTGTCAAAAATATAAGTATCATTTATGTCCATTTCGAATTGTCAGAAATGAAGTATCATTTATGTTCATTTAGAAGTATCATTTATGTTCATTTTGGAAATGTCATTTATGATCATTTGGAATTGTCAGAACATGAAGTTCAATTATGTTCATTTAGAAATGTCATTTATGATTGTCAAAGATAAAATTTACATTTTTATATGTCATGTATACATTAGTTTCGTATACATATTAAAATTTACGTTCTTATATCTCATGTAGATTAGAACATATATTTGTCAAATAAATATCTCATTTAGATTAGAACATATTTGTCAAATAAATTTGTCATTTGGATTAAAACATATTTTGTAAATAAATAGGTCATTTAATTAGAAATGTCATTTAATTAGAAATGTAATTTTATTAGAAAATTTATCATAAGTTAAAATATGATTTGTGCTAGATCAAAACATTATCATTATAATGTCATTGTGGTAGTGAAATTAAATTATAAATAATTATTTATAATTTAAACAAATGAATATTCATTAAATAAAAAATAAATCAAACTGGATTGTACTCGGTTAAATTCATTATCCAGTGATTTATTTATATGAACTGTTGTTGGCTGAAAACCCCACACGAGTATTAGGATGATATTTGTCATATACTAGTCCCAATTGTTTGGTTATTTGTCAATCGATGGATTGACAATCTGTAATGAGCATTATTTATTTATTATTTCAATGCTCACACAATTATTAATTCCACTATGGATGTGAATGGATGGTTTATTGATTATTTATCATTACTGTTATATACATATGCAGTGTATGAAATCCATATGACCGAATTTATATGGTAATTGATGGAGTCACATTCCGATTCAGAATACTTTTAATAGAATAATATTTGAAAATAAAGAACATTTTTAAATAAAGAATAGTTTAAAAATGATGAATATTTTTTAGTGAAATAATTACAATTAAAAATTATAATTGCACTTTTGACACGAGGTTAGGTTGCATTTGTGGTGGAAGTCTGCCCGGACCCGACCGGCATATATAGCAGCCACTAATGTTGAACCTAATGTGAGAGGTCTAAGTGCGCAGATACGAAGCAGGCTATGACACGAAGTTAAGCCCAACTTGTGGGATAAGTCTGCTCGGACCCGACCGACATGTCCAGCATACGCAAGTTGTAGGCCTAATGTGGGAGGTCTAGCCCATAATAAACCATAAATGGACATGGTAATGAATTGGACTATTTAGCCCATTATAAATTAAAATGCCATTTTAACCCGAACGGGTTTATCGATCGTTTTTATTCATTTTATAATGAATAGAATAAAAAGTAGTAATTTCCAAAATCTAATATTTTGAAAACATTATTTTAATAAAGAAATAGAATAAATCTTTAAATTAAGATTTAATGAAGTTTCCAATAAATTAATATTTACTTGGAACTCAATAAATAAATTGGATTTTTGGGTTTGTCGTGAATGGTGTCTTCAGTAACACCATTCTTAAACCCAGTTGAGAAAAGAATAAATCCTTTAATTAAGATTATTAGAGTTTTCCAATTATTGGAATAAAATGAAATGTGAATTGGGTTTATTGTGAACTGTGTTTTAAACGACACTTGTTCTTTAACCCAATTAACAGTGAAAATATAATTTGGAATTTATAACTCTTTTATTAAGATTTAAATGGGAATTTTCCAAAGTAAAGTTTTCCAATTTAATGTATTTAACTGGAATTGAATAGAATTCGATTTAATAATAATCGAGATGAGCTTCTGTAAAAGAAGACCGTTACTGTATATGGAATTTAAAAGGCTTGGCCATTATTCCATTTATATTATCAGTCTGATACGGGAATTTATATCGATTATATATTGATTTGATTTCTGTGAAATTCCATATTTTATGGAAGATGATTTTTGTGTTTATCGTGAACTGTGTTTTAAAATGACATTGGTTCTTTAACCCAGTTAAAGATAGGATTAATTTCTTAAAGTTGATTAATCATTAAATGATGATTTTGATATTAAAACTGCTTTGGTGAATGAATCTTTAAAAAGAAGATTAGGAAAAAAATTAAAGAATTTATCTTTGATAAAATTAATGAAACCTTTCCCCATTAATGTGATTATTTTATTAAAAGAATATTCTGAATTGGAATGAGGCATTCGATGTGTTTTATTGCACTTTATTATTGATTATAAAATATGAGAGTTACTCGTAAAGACTGGGTTTAACCCATTCTAAATAATTACTATGACGATTAAGAGTCGAAGATGAAGACGGTGATTGAAGATCGGAGGTCTTCCCATCGTTTGGGTGATTGTCAATGTCTTGATTGGGAGGCAACCCAAGACAAGGTAATAAGTGGTGATCGTCTAGACGTACTTGGAGATCGATGGATATGCGAGCACCTCTCTCCTGTATTGGACATATGGGATGTAATAACCCGGAAATTCTGAGCCAGTTTAAAATTTTTATTTTGGCAATTTTAGCGAATTTTGAATATTTAAAATAGATTATTTTAAATAATATCGACGAGAAATTTATTTTGAATATAATCCGAACGTATATATTATATACGTCGTCGTTAGAATATATAATATTTATATATAATTATAAATAGAATTGAAAATGGCGCGGTAGTTCGATAATTCGATTTCAAACTTCAATTGAATGTATCGGGTGCAAAACAATCCGGATTTTAGTGAAACCAAAAACATTAGGATCTAATTGGTGATATCTTTCCAACGAATCCGAAAAATCAAAATTTCATAGCGGGAATCAAAAGATATGTCCAGTTGAAAATTCTGAATAGTCGCTATGGAATTCAAGCCCTTAAAAATAGACATTTTGCAAACGACCTCGGATTTCGACGAAACCAGTTTTGTTGGGTCCGTGATGTCAAATTATTGCTAGGTTTCAAATTTCATAATTTTTCGACTCAATATGTGAGCGTGGCAAAGGAAAACGCGTTTGACCAGTTTCAGTTGATTTTAATCGACTAGAAAATGGCCATTTTTCAAACGGTCTCAGAATTCGACGAAACTAGTGTTGTTAGGACCGTATCGTCAATACGAAGCTAGAAAATATTTTTCTGGAATTTTTCTAGTTAGTATGTGACCCCGGTAATTTGAAATGTACGTTTAAAATTCAATATAGTGATTTAAATGTAAATTCAACGGAAACTGATTGTAACGATCGAATCAGCCTACGATGCATATCCCATTGTGTTCGGAATGGGGGTAAAACGCTATGGACGACAGACGGTGGGCCTAGTTTAGAGGTTGTATGTAAAAGTCAACTTTTTGCAAATTAAATAATAATAAAAAATATATAATAAAACCCTCTTCCCTTTTATACACTGGCCCCCTCTCTTCTTTCAAAATCGATTTTTATCAGGAAAAATAAAAAGGAAGAAGAAGTCGAAGCGGGGAGGAGCCGCCGCCCTCCCCGATGACCTCGCCGCCGTCGCGGTGGCGCGACTTCCCCCCCTCCTCCAGTTCGAGCGCGACGCTCCCCCCCCCCCCCCGAAACCCCATCCCGTCGCTCCAGTGCCAAAGACCAACCCCCCCCCCCCCCCCCGATTCGAGGCCCGCCACCACCCAGAAGGGCCGCCGCCGCTCCACTTCGCCCTCCCCCTCCTCTGTACAAACTGTCGGCGCCCGGTTCAGCACCTCCCCGCTGCTCTGACGACCTGAGAAACCTCCAGCACCTCCAGTGTCACCCTCCGACCATCCCGAACCACCACTTCGCCTCGTCAACGCCCAATGTAAGTTTTACTTTGATTATTCAGCTTAATTCAATTAAAAATATGATTTTTATATTTTTAAAGTATTAAAAATATAATCTTTACTATATAGAAGATGTAAAAATATGGTTTTTGTTTATGTAGAGGATAAAAAAAATATAATTTTTACATGATAGGAATATTAAAAATATAATCTTTTATATTGTAGAAGGATAAAAATATGATTTTTACATAGTAGAAACTATAAAAATGTAATCTTTATAAGATAGAGAATATAAAAAAAATATCATCTTTGTATATGTAGCGAAATAAAAATCTGATTTTTATTATATATACGTTGGAATAAAGAGGTGATTTTTGAAAAGGCGAAATCTATATTTTTGAAAAGGCGAAACCTATATTTTTGAAAAGGCGAAACCTATATTTTTATAAAGGCGAAATCTTTATATTTTTGTAAAGGCGAAATCTTTATGTAGAGTATAGCATAGTAAAAATGGGATTTTATATATTGAATAGCATAGTAAAAATTTGATTTTTATATATTGAATAACAAAGTAAAAATTCGATTTTTATATATTGAATAGCATAGTAAAAATTTGATTTTTATATATTGAATAACAAAGTAAAAATTCGATTTTTATATATTGAATAGCGAAGTGAAAATTTGATTTTTATATATTGAATAACAAAGTAAAAATTCGATTTTTACATATGTAGTGGCTACGGGCAACGAAGATGATAAAAAGGCGAGAATGAAGAAGATTTCTCTAAAAGAAGTGCCGTGAAGTTGGATAGCCATAGGTGAGAATTTCTCACCTTTCAATTTCATTTTCTAGTTATATATATACTAGGATGCAGACGGTGTTTAGTAGCACCCGACACAATCGTCCACAGACCATGGACTTGTTTGTTTGGTTGCATAAATTAGTTAGATGATTTGATTTGAATTTGGTTGATTGATGAATTTGATTGATGTGTGAATGGCGTGGGCCTTCACTAGACCGGGGACAAGGCTGGGCCTCGTCCCGTTTCTAGTATCGTGCCGTTATGCCGCCGAAATTTTCTAAAATATGTTAGAAAAATAAAAATATCATTTTATTTAAAGAATGAACTGAATAGAAATTCATATGTTGAAATAAAATGTTTTATCGTTAAAAATATGATTTTTAACGTGAATATGAATATAGTGAAGTGAATCAATAAATATTCATTTACAAACCGGACGGTTTGTTTATGTACACCTATTTGAATGACATTGATTGGGACGATAAATTTTACACATCGCCCAACTGCACAAATAAAATCTGTGTTTGATTGTTTGAAACCCCACACGGGATGAAATATGAAGTTCACTCATCCTGATTTATTAAATATGTCGATCGATTGATTGACAGGCTGTTATAAGCGTTAGATATCTATATTTGATGCTTATACAGTGTAGTGCACCTTGGTTGATGGTTGATTATTTTTCAATGCTATTATATACATGTGTTGTATGAAAATCCATATAATTAATTTTATATGGTGATTGATTGGGCCTCATTCCAATTTAGGAGATAAAGAACAATATAAAATAAAGGTTCATGTGTTGACTGTACTCATTCGTGAGATTAGTCATGTGTTGAACGTAATATTTTAACAATAAAATTTACATCTTTGTCAATATAATATAAATGTTCATGTGTTGGCCGTACTCATCCGTTGAGATTAGTCATGTGTTGAACGAAATATTTGAAATAGAAATATTTGAAGAGAAATATTTGAAACGAAATATTTGAAATAGAAATATTTGAAAAAGAAATATTTGAAACAGAATATTTGAAATAGAAATATATGAAGCCGTGTTGATTAGATTAACGCCGTTTTGACGTAAATGATACTTATATCAATTTTATCGATTTCGAAATGAATTGAATTGAAAACGATTTCGAAATGAATTGAATTGTAAACTATTTCGAAATGAATTGAATTGAAAACGATTTCGAAATGAATTGAATTGAAAACGATTTCGAAATGAATTGAATTGAAAATGAATTCGAATTGAATTGAAAACGATTTCGAAATGAATTGAATCGAAAACGATTTCGAAATGAATTGAATTGAAAACAATTTCGAAATGAATTGAATTGAAAACGATTTCGAAATGAATTGAATTGAAAACGATTTCGAAATTAATTGAATTGAAAACGATTTCGAAATGAATTGAATTGAAACGATTTCGAAATGAATTGAATTGAAAACGATTTCGAAATGAATTGAATTGAAAACGATTTCGAAATGAATTGAATAGAAAACCAATTTGAATTGAATCGAATAGAAAACGACTTTGAAACCGAATTGAATTGAAAACGAATTCAAATTGAATTGAATGCGAATTGAAATGAATTCAAATTGAATTGAAATTTGAATTGAATAGAAATGAATTTTAAAACGAATTTATAAAGAAGAATTCAATTTTGCTTTGAATTGAAATGGAAGTTGAAATTGCTTTTGAAACGAATTTAAAACTATTTATAAAATTCGTTTTAAATAGAAATCGACGAAATATATATTATATATATTATATATATAATATAATGGCCTGAAAAGAAAGCGCCGCGCCGCGACAGTTCGTAAATTTCGACCATTTATTTCAAACGGACATTACGGGAGATCCGACCGTCGGATTCTCCTAAAACCGGAACCGTTGGGTTCGTATCGAAAAGAGCTTTCTAACGAATATTAGAAATTTGAAATCTAACGGTTGGATTTGGAGATACGTCCAAATCAAATTCGAAAAAGGTCGCTGTAAGTGCAGTTCGATGGCCGTTGTTGGAAATCGATTGTACGGACCTTGATAAAATTATTAAAAATGTCAATAATTTGTGTAAAATCATAAGAAATGATTTGAGACAAATTGGGGTGAAAAACTCCATATTTGGAAAGATAAAAATGGATTTTTATCGAAATGAACTAGTTTTGAACTAAATTTAAAACCCAATTATTTTTAAATAAATAAATTAGATTTAAAAAGGGGTTTTAAATAATCGGAATTTCTAATATATTTGATTGGATTTGAAATGGGTTTATCGTGAACGGTGTTTTAAATAACACTAGTTCTTTAACCCGATAATAAATAGAATGTGATTTGGGTTTGTCGTGAACTGTGTTTTAAATAACACTACTTCTTTAACCCAGTAAAAGGAGTCTTATTGAATCTGCAATTAGATTGAGATGTGCATTGATAATCTAAATTATCAAATTTGGAAAATAAGCGAGAATGGAGTATCACCAGTTTTGCTCCAAAGCGATAGTTAAATCTTTAATTAGATTTGAACGTGAAATGGTAATTAATCTTACCGATAACACCATAGTATTAGATATGGAGTATCACCAGTTTTGCTTCATGGGATGAATAGGTTGGGATTGGGAAATAAAATAAATAATTACTTCGGTGTGGTTCGCTAATCTCGACTAGTTCAGAAAACCATAATTTGGTTTGAAATGACATCCAAAGGAAGATTAAAGGGTAAATTCTAAAGAATTTATCTTGGATAAAATTAATGGGAACCTTTCCCTAAAGATGTGATTTTGTGAATAAAAGAATATTCTGAATTGGAATGAGGCGTAGGTTGTGTTTGTGTAACATTTGTTTTTAATATACGCGGGTTGTTCGGAAAGTCCGGGTTTATACCCATTCTGAATAACCGATTCGACGATAAGTCGAAGATGAAGACGGTGGTTGAAGACAGGAAGTCTTCACATCGTTTGGATAACTACTGACGATCCTGATTGGGCAGTACACCCAAGAGGATGGAAATAGTTGGTGGTCGTCTAGACGTACCTGGAGATGAATGGATATGCGAGGAAAGTGCCTCCGGTTTCGTTCAGACCCAGAACGGACTTGTAAATGGATTGTATGTCTGACATTGGATTTTATTCTGTGTTGATTGATTTCTATTAAATATACATCTGTTTGGCGGCGGAAAATTTATTCTTTTGCTTAACGCCCTTCTCTAAGACGTACGAGCTCAGAGGTTGTATATCGATGGACATCAGTCGCATGGCATGAATTGCCTGAGTGGCACGCTAAGATGCAATAATCAAGGCTTCTGTTGAAAAGCAAAGTCTTGTGGTTGATGATCAAAGCACGTCCTATGTGGCAGCTTTGTGTATAACGTGAATTCGCGAGCCTCACACCTCGGTATGAGTTAAAAACGGGATACGGACCGCTGGGAGAGCACGACGTTTCTTTCTAGCTTTGGTGGTGTCAGTGACTTACCAGCCCTGACATATATATACTTTTCACCTTTGTGGTTGTTGGATGAGGCGCCTCGATTATAGGTCTATAAGGACCGGGAAACGTGTGTTCAGGAATAACCAATCCTCTAACGTAAGTGAGGACCGGCCCAGCCGCATCCGGGGTTGCCCAGAGTGCGTAACCCGGAGGCATTTGCTAGAGTGTCTCGAACGCGGAGAGGAGCTTGCCCCTTGCCTCGACTCATGACGGAAATCCAATTTCCAATACGTGTATTTCGGCTTTATTTGTAGAGCCTAGTATGGCGACATAGTGGGATGGGGCACTTATGCCGTCTATGATTTATATTTATGATTGAAATTGTTTTGACACTATACACTTATTATAGTATCAAATGATTTGTTTTAAACGTATCAAGCATGGTTGGCTGTTATAAGGTAAAACCCTATCCTCCGGCTTGCGTTGCATTGTGTGATGGGACCTGGGTCTTATAACAGCTTCATTTTTCGAAAAAGCATTGCGTTGTTTATTCTATGCACTGGTATTCTTGGGAGGAAACCCGTTCCGTGTTATACGGCGTGGTCCCTTGAATTACTCTCTTTTAAAGTAAAGCTTTAAGTAACTGTTTTAGTTCTCACACCAGTCACATGACTGACCTGGAGTTTATTGTTTTAACCTAAACTCTGGGTGCCCCTATTTTCCGCACGGGCAGCTAGTAGTTTCGGTTTTGCAGATTTATATTCACAGGATCCTGGTTTACAGCTGGAATGATATCCGGAAAGCTCTGTATCCGTATATCACCTTCAGTTGTGCTTTGTATTATTTTTCCGCTGCTATGTAATTTATTGTAATCTCTGATATTTATCGAATGTAATTTATTCATTTATACTCTGTATATTCTTGTATCTGATGGAATTGTTGTAATAGCAATGAAATGTTCTTCCGTCTGCGTTCATTTGTGTGTTGTTCTCAAAGTATCCGCTCTTTCCTTCACGGGGAAGTAACGGGTTCTCACATTTGGTACCAGAGCTTTGGTTTACAGAGCTCGAGAACAAGACACATTAGAACCATACGAAAGAATTCATCAGATATTGGATTAGTAATATCCAATTAGAATGACTCGTTAGAGATAGGATCAGTAGTATCCTAGAACAAGTGTGAAGAGTATATTTTTCAAATGAAAACAATTTTGTTTCAAAAATTTAAATCACTTTATACGTATTTGAATATTTATTTATTTTGAATATGGACAATCGAATATATAAAGATTTTGCATATGCGCGTCATGAACGTATATTCGAAGTTTTAATATATTAGATAAATATAGAATTACACTCTAGTCGCCCGGAGATGATGTTGATAATGACCATGGCATCATCAATATTTATGTTCGTGTTTCGAAGGTGTGATATCTATATATTTCCATTTAGACTGGTGTGAGAACCAAAACTAATATAGTTAGAACACATTGTTGTGAATTGGCATCAAAAACAAGATTTTCTGTATAAATATTAAATTATGAATTTGAAACTCTATTTCACTAATTGATGGATGTTTGTGTTGATTGTTTAGTTTGATAATTTTGAACCATTTATGCCTAATTGAATCAAATATTGAATTATATTGAAAATTGGTCGCATTTGCTTGCATATACATATACTTATATTGAACAGGTCATAGCAAGGAGGCTAGAGCAGGGAATAAAATTTGTTTGCCCGACAAATAGGTACATGTTTACTACAATTTACTGTTTTGTTTGGGTGATGATGATTTTATGAGCCTATTGGCTAGCCGCTTGGCCTTTTCTTTTTGAGATTAGAAGGACCGGGGAAGCTTTTCAAAATTCCCCGATGCTCCCGGTGCAGGGGAGGTTATGGCGAAATTTTTCGAAAATTTAGGGTGTTAGCCAAATTTTTGAAAAGTTGAAAATTCTCAGAAACTGAAAAGTTGGAGAATGAAAGCCAGATCGAACGTAGAGTTGATTAATCAAACCACTTTCGACTTTGTTCCTTTTCGGGGACGAAAAGTTTTAAGTGGGGGAGATTGTAATAACCCGGAAATTCTGAGCCAGTTTAAAATTTTTATTTTGGCAATTTTAGCGAATTTTGAATATTTAAAATAGATTATTTTAAATAATATCGACGAGAAATTTATTTTGAATATAATCCGAAGGTATATATTATATACGTCGTCGTTAGAATATATAATATTTATATATAATTATAAATAGAATTGAAAATGGTGCGGAAGTTCGATAATTCGATTTCAAACTTCAATTGAATGTACCGGGTGCAAAACAATCCGGATTTTAGTGAAACCAAAAACATTAGGATCTAGTTGGTGATATCTTTCCAACGAATCCGAAAAATCAAAATTTCATAGCGGGAATCAAAAGATATGTCCAGTTGAAAATTCTGAATAGTCGCTATGGAATTCAAGCCCTTAAAAATAGACATTTTGCAAACGACCTCGGATTTCGACGAAACCAGTTTTGTTGGGTCCGTGATGTCAAATTATTGCTAGGTTTCAAATTTCATAATTTTTCGACTCAATATGTGAGCGTGGCAAAGGAAAATGCGTTTGACCAGTTTCAGTTGATTTTAATCGACTGGAAAATGGCCATTTTTCAAACGGTCTCAGAATTCGACGAAACTAGTTTTGTTAGGACCGTATCGTCAATACGAAGCTAGAAAATATTTTTCTGGAATTTTTCTAGTTAGTATGTGACCCCAGTAATTTGAAATGTACGTTTAAAATTCAATATAGTGATTTAAATGTAAATTCAACGGAAACTGATCGTAACGATCAAATCAGCCTACGATGCATATCCCATTGTGTTCGGAATGGGGATAAAACGCTACGGACGACAGGCGGTGGGCCTCGTTTAGAGGTCGTATGTAAAAGTCAACTTTTTGCAAATTAAATAATAAAAAAATATATAATAAAACCCTCTTCCCTTTTATACGCTGGCCCCCTCTCTTCTTTCAAAATCGATTTTTATTAGAAAAAAAAAGGAAGAAGAAGTCGAAGCGGGGAGGAGCCGACGCCCTCCCCGATGACCTCGCCGCCGTCGCGGTGGCGCGACTTTCCCCCTCCTCCAATTCGAGCGCGACCCTCCCCCCCCCACGAAACCCCATCCCGTCGCTCCAGTGCCAAAGACCAACCCCCCCCCCCCCCCCCCCCCCGATTCGAGGCCCGCCGCCGCTCCACTTCGCCCTCCCCCTCCTCTGTACAAACTGTCGGCGCCCGGTTCAGCACCTCCCCGCTGCTCTGACGACCTGAGAAACCTCCAGCACCTCCAGTGTCACCCTCCGACCATCCCGAACCACCACTTCGCCTCGTCAACGCCCAATGTAAGTTTTACTTTGATTATTCAGCTTAATTCAATTAAAAATATGATTTTTATATTTTTAAAGTATTAAAAATATAATCTTTACTATATAGAAGATGTAAAAATATGGTTTTTGTTTATGTAGAGGATAAAAAAATATAATTTTTACATGATAGGAATATTAAAAATATAATCTTTTATATTGTAGAAGGATAAAAATATGATTTTTACATAGTAGAAACTATAAAAATGTAATCTTTATAAGATAGAGAATATAAAAAAATATCATCTTTGTATATGTAGCGAAATAAAAATCTGATTTTTATTATATATACGTTGGAATAAAGAGGTGATTTTTGAAAAGGCGAAATCTATATTTTTGAAAAGGCGAAACCTATATTTTTATAAAGGCGAAATCTTTATATTTTTGTAAAGGCGAAATCTTTATGTAGAGTATAGCATAGTAAAAATGGGATTTTATATATTGAATAGCATAGTAAAAATTTGATTTTTATATATTGAATAACAAAGGAAAAATTCGATTTTTATATATTGAATAGCATAGTAAAAATTTGATTTTTATATATTGAATAACAAAGTAAAAATTCGATTTTTATATATTGAATAGCGAAGTGAAAATTTGATTTTTATATATTGAATAACAAAGTAAAAATTCGATTTTTACATATGTAGTGGCTACGGGCAACGAAGATGATAAAAAGGCGAGAATGAAGAAGATTTCTCTAAAAGAAGTGCCGTGAAGTTGGATAGCCATAGGTGAGAATTTCTCACCTTTCAATTTCATTTTCTAGTTATATATATACTAGGATGCAGACGGTGTTTAGTAGCACCCGACACAATCGTCCACAGACCATGGACTTGTTTGTTTGGTTGCATAAATTAGTTAGATGATTTGATTTGAATTTGGTTGATTGATGAATTTGATTGATGTGTGAATGGCGTGGGCCTTCACTAGACCGGGGATAAGGCTGGGCCTCGTCCCGTTTCTAGTATCGTGCCGTTATGCCGCTGAAATTTTCTAAAATATGTTAGAAAAATAAAAATATCATTTTATTTAAAGAATGAACTGAATAGAAATTCATATGTTGAAATAAAATGTTTTATCGTTAAAAATATGATTTTTAACGTGAATATGAATATAGTGAAGTGAATCAATAAATATTCATTTACAAACTGGACGGTTTGTTTATGTACACCTATTTGAATGACATTGATTGGGACGATAAATTTTACACATCGCCCAACTGCACAAATAAAATCTGTGTTTGATTGTTTGAAACCCCACACGGGATGAAATATGAAGTTCACTCATCCTGATTTATTAAATATGTCGATCGATTGATTGACAGGCTGTTATAAGCATTAGATATCTATATTTGATGCTTATACAGTGTAGTGCACCTTGGTTGATGGTTGATTGTTTTTCAATGCTATTATATACATGTGTTGTATGAAAATCCATATAATTAATTTTATATGGTGATTGATTGGGCCTCATTCCAATTTAGGAGATAAAGAACAATATAAAATAAAGGTTCATGTGTTGACTGTACTCATTCGTGAGATTAGTCATGTGTTGAACGTAATATTTTAACAATAAATTTTACATCTTTATCAATATAATATAAATGTTCATGTGTTGACCGTACTCATCCGTTGAGATTAGTCATGTGTTGAACGAAATATTTGAAATAGAAATATTTGAAAAGAAATATTTGAAACGAAATATTTGAAATAGAAATATTTGAAAAAGAAATATTTGAAACAGAATATTTGAAATAGAAATATATGAAGCCGTGTTGATTAGATTAACGCCGTTTTGACGTAAATGATATTTATATCAATTTTATCGATTTCGAAATGAATTGAATTGAAAACGATTTCGAAATGAATTGAATTGTAAACGATTTCGAAATGAATTGAATTGAAAACGATTTCGAAATGAATTGAATTGAAAACGATTTCGAAATGAATTGAATTGAAAACGATTTCGAAATGAATTGAATTGAAAATGAATTCGAATTGAATTGAAAACGATTTCGAAATGAATTGAATCGAAAACGATTTCGAAATGAATTGAATTGAAAACGATTTCGAAATGAATTGAATTGAAAACGATTTCGAAATGAATTGAATTGAAAAAGATTTCGAAATGAATTGAATTGAAAACGATTTCGAAATGAATTGAATTGAAAACGATTTCGAAATGAATTGAATTGAAAACGATTTCGAAATAAATTGAATTGAAAACGATTTCGAAATGAATTGAATTGAAAACGATTTCGAAATGAATTGAATTGAAAACGATTTCAAAATGAATTGAATAGAAAACCAATTTGAATTGAATCGAATAGAAAACGACTTTGAAACCGAATTGAATTGAAAACGAATTCAAATTGAATTGAATGCGAATTGAAATGAATTCAAATTGAATTGAAATTTGAATTGAATAGAAATGAATTTTAAAACGAACTTATAAAGAAGAATTCAATTTTGCTTTGAATTGAAATGGAAGTTGAAATTGCTTTTGAAACGAATTTAAAACTATTTATAAAATTCGTTTTAAATAGAAATCGACGAAATATATATTATATATATTATATATATAATATAATGGCCTGAAAAGAACGCGCCGCGCCGCGGCAGTTCGTAAATTTCGACCATTTATTTCAAACGGACATTACGGGAGATCCGACCGTCGGATTCTCCTAAAACCGGAACCGTTGGGTTCGTATCGAAAAGAGCTTTCTAACGAATATTAGAAATTTGAAATCTAACGGTTGGATTTGGAGATACGTCCAAATCAAATTCAAAAAAGGTCGTTGTAAGTGCAGTTCGATGGCCGTTGTTGGAAATCGATTGTACGGACCTCGATAAAATTATTAAAAATGTCAATAATTTGTGTAAAATCATAAGAAATGATTTGAGAAAAATTGGGGTGAAAAACTCCATATTTGAAAAGATAAAAATGAATTTTTATCGAAATGAACTAGTTTTGAACTAAATTTAAAACCCAATTATTTTTAAATAAATAAATTAGATTTAAAAAGGGGTTTTAAATAATCGGAATTTCTAATATATTTGATTGGATTTGAAATGGGTTTATCGTGAACGGTGTTTTAAATAACACTAGTTCTTTAACCCGATAATAAATAGAATGTGATTTGGGTTTGTCGTGAACTGTGTTTTAAATAACACTACTTCTTTAACCCAGTAAAAGGAGTCTTATTGAATCTGCAATTAGATTGAGATGTGCATTGATAATCTAAATTATCAAATTTGGAAAATAAGCGAGAATGGAGTATCACCAGTTTTGCTCCAAAGCGATAGTTAAATCTTTAATTAGATTTGAACGTGAAATGGTAATTAATCTTACCGATAACACCATAGTATTAGATATGGAGTATCACCAGTTTTGCTTCATGGGATGAATAGGTTGGGATTGGTAAATAAAATAAATAATTACTTCGGTGTGGTTCGCTAATCTCGACTAGTTCAGAAAACCATAATTTGGTTTGAAATGACATCCAAAGGAAGATTAAAGGGTAAATTCTAAAGAATTTATCTTGGATAAAATTAATGGGAACCTTTCCCTAAAGATGTGATTTTGTGAATAAAAGAATATTCTGAATTGGAATGAGGCGTATGTTGTGTTTGTGTAACATTTGTTTTTAATATACGCGGGTTGTTCGGAAAGTCCGGGTTTATACCCATTCTGAATAACCGATTCGACGATAAGTCGAAGATGAAGACGGTGGTTGAAGACCGGAAGTCTTCACATCATTTGGATAACTACTGACGATCCTGATTGGGCAGTACACCCAAGAGGATGGAAATAGTTGGTGGTCGTCCAGACGTACCTGGAGATGAATGGATATGCGAGGAAAGTGCCTCTGGTTTCATTCAGACCCAGAACGGACTTGTAAATGGATTGTGTGTCTGACATTGGATTTTATTCTGTGTTGATTGATTTCTATTAAATATACATCTGTTTGGCGGCGGAGAATTTATTCTTTTGCTTAACGCCCTTCTCTGAGACGTACGAGCTCAGAGGTTGTATATCGATGGACATCAGTCGCATGGCATGAATTGCCTGTGTGGCACGCTAAGATGCAATAATCAAGGCTTCTGTTGAAAAGCAAAGTCTTGTGGTTGATGATCAAAGCACGTCCTATGTGGCAGCTTTGTGTATAACGTGAATTCGCGAGCCTCACACCTCGGTATGAGTTAAAAATGGGATACGGACCGTTGGGAGAGCACGACGTTTCTTTCTAGCTTTGGTGGTGTCAGTGACTTACCAGCCCTGACATATATATACTTTTCACCTTTGTGGTTGTTGGATGAGGCGCCTCGATTATAGGTCTGTAAGGACCGGGAAACGTGTGTTCAGGAATAACCAACCCTCTAACGTAAGTGAGGACCGGCCCAGCCGCATCCGGGGTTGCCCAGAGTGCGTAACCCGGAGGCATTTGCTAGAGTGTCTCGAACGCGGAGAAGAGCTTGCCCCTTGCCTTGACTCATGACGGAAATCCAATTTCCAATACGTGTATTTCGGCTTTATTTGTAGAGCCTAGTATGGCGACATAGTGGGATGGGGCACTTATGCCGTCTATGATTTATATTTATGATGGAAATTGTTTTGACACTATACACTTATTATAGTATCAAATGATTTGTTTTAAACGTATCAAGCATGGTTTGCTGTTATAAGGTAAAACCCTATCCTCCGGCTTGCGTTGCATTGTGTGATGGGACCTGGGTCTTATAACAGCTTCATTTTTCGAAAAAGCATTGCGTTGTTTATTCTATGCACTGGTATTCTTGGGAGGAAACTTGTTCCGTGTTATACGGCGTGGTCCCTTGAATTACTCTCTTTTAAAGTAAAGCTTTAAGTAACTGTTTTAGTTCTCACACCAGTCACATGACTGACCTGGAGTTTATTGTTTTAACCTAAACTCTGGGTGCCCCTATTTTCCGCACGGGCAGCTAGTAGTTTCGGTTTTGCAGATTTATATTCACAGGATCCTGGTTTACAGTTGGAATGATATCCGGAAAGCTCTGTATCCGTATATCACCTTCAGTTGTGCTTTGTATTATTTTTCCGCTGCTATGTAATTTATTGTAATCTCTGATATTTATCGAATGTCATTTATTAATTTATACTCTGTATATTCTTGTATCTGATGGAATTGTTGTAATAGCAATGAAATGTTCTTCCGTCTGCGTTCATTTGTGTGTTGTTCTCAAAGTATCCGCTCTTTCCTTCACGGGGAAGTAACGGGTTCTCACATGGGACGAGGAATAAGGTGTCTCCGGTTTCGTTCAGACCTAGAACAGACTTGTAAATGGATGTGTGTCTTACATTGGATTTCATTCTATGTAAATTGATTTCTATTCAATATATAACCATTGGTGGCGGAGAATTTATTCTCTTGCTTAACACCCTTAGAGGTTATGTATTGATAGTTATTGATAGCATGGCGTGGATTGTCAATGTGGCATGCCAAGATGCAAATGATCAAGGCTTTTGTTGAAAAGCAGAGTCTTGTGGTTGATGATCAAAGCATAGCCTATTTCGGCATAGCTTTGTGTATAACGTTACCTCGCGAGCCTCACACACCGGTTAAAGTCAAAAACGGGACAAGGGAACGCAGGGAGTGCACACGTTTCTTTCTAGCTAGAAGTTGTGTTAGGGTTTTACAAAGCCGGCATTTTTACTTATGTGGTTGATGAATTATGACGCGCCTCAGATTTATTGGTCGATAGTGACCATTTTATAGGTTCAATAGGACCGGGAAACATGTGTTTAGGAATCGCCAATCCATTAATGTTATTTGTGGACCGGCCCTTTAGGATCCAAGAGTTCACTGCGGGGGATCCTGAGACCTTGCTAGAGTGTCTCGAATCGGTAAGGAGATCGTTCCTAGCCTTGACTCATGATGAAAATCCAACTTCCAATATGACATCATGCGGTTTTGATTGTAGAACTAGTATGGCGACATAGTATATGGTAGCTATGTTGTCTATGATTGATACATTATGATTGAAATGTTTTTTGAAACGTATATACACTAATAATAATATCAAGTCCGTTTTAACGTATCAAGCATATTTTGACCATTATAAGGTAAAACTCTATCCTCCGGTTTGCATTGCGTTGTGTGATGGGACTTGAGTCTTATTATGGTTTCATTTTTTTTCTAAAAAGCATTGCGTTGTTTAACGATTTACTTTATTTATGCACTAGAAATCCAATGGAGTAAACCCATTCTGCGCTAGCGGCGTGGTCCTGTGATTCGCCTTATTATTAGATAAGCTAAGTAGATTTCTTATACCAGTCCCATGACTGACCTATAGTTTGTTTCACTTGCAAACTCGGGTGCCTATATTTTCCACACGAGTAGTCAAGTAGCTTGTTTTGCAGATTCGTAGAGTAGGATTCTGGATCGAATCTTAAAGTTGTGTCCAGAGCATTAGTAGTCTTCCGTTGTGTTAGTTATTAGTTCCGCTACATTGTATTAAATCTTTTGTAAACTATCTTCCGCTGTATTATTTATCGATGTACTCTGATATATTTTGTACTCTGATGTTACAATGTAATAAAAGTCTTTTGTTATATGTTCTGACGTGTTTTATTCCTAGAGTTAACTTATTCGGGTTTTGAACGGTCTTGGTCGATTTAGCGATCGATTAAGGTCGGGCGGAATTCGAATCATTACAATCAGAGGTCGATCTGTTCAGCTCGGATGTGGATGGCAGGGAGATGCAGTTCTGCGGGGGCTTAGATTAACAACCGACGGTCTTGAGGCACCAAAAATTGGCATTATTTGGTGCAAGGTTTTTTCTGAGGCGAAGCAATGTACAACAGACAACATCATGGGTCAAGAATGGTGTCGGCAAATTGGAAGCAATAATATATGCTGGAGCCTGCTTAAGTAATGAAAATTTTAGTTGCTTCATTTTAATTTTACAAAGAAAAGGGATTTATAAAGAAAAAAAGAAGCATGGGAATAAAATACGGATAATTTGGATAAGTTGGCACGCATTGCATCCATGTTGTTGTCAGGGAATTTTAGTATCGTGTAATGCATATATACCTTTTGGTAGTTTCACTATACATTTTAGTGCACTGTGCAAGTTTGGATTTGGTACATGATGCAGTTTTGTGGACACAAAATACGTGCACGAAGAAGAAATATAACGTCCAGAATGAAGAACAGTTCGAAGAATGATTTCGAGCCTGGTTGTTTCCCAAACTAGTCGGCCAACGAATGTTTCCTAACCAAAATAATAATCGACCGTTAATCGAAGATTTGGAACGTGATTAAATTTGACCATCAGTAAGTTATAAATAATTATATATGTTGGGTTAATAAATTTATTTAAATCATGTTAACATATATCTTTAATATCCTCTTTTCTATGGATAGAATTAAACGAAATAAGTTACACTAAGATCGTGGTGATGCGCGCATAACATTATGGAACTATTTTGAACATAAATGAAGATAACTGGACTTTACAGTTCAATTAAACACTGTTTAATTTAACTGCAACCGAACCGCTACAGTGAATAAATGAAAATCAAGGTGAGTTAAACTCAGTCAGTTGTTCCCACTTATATTTTATATAAGTTGGTTTCTTAATTTGTGTGCTATGGTTGCTAATGGTTGATTGTTAGGCAAATACATATTCATATATTGATTGAATCGATGAAATTAAACATTGTTTAATTTCAGTGAAAACCAAATCATTATTTTAACGGTTGGGTCCAATTGAGGCAACTTACCTTATTGGTCACGTTTATAAAATAAATGTGTTTAATTGTTTGAGCTGTTTTGTTAATTGGTTGATGTTAAATAATCGTTATTTACTATTATAGAAATTATCAGTTTAACTGAATTGAATGAATTTATATGAAATAATCTATTTTAATGAAGGGATGAACAGGTTGGAGGGATTTAATTGGATTCCTCAAATACATTAGATATTATTTATTCCTATATTATCATTATATGAACTGTTCTGATTGAGTGATTGATATGGTTGTTGACCGTTGACCTGAAATTCAACGTTTGTTTTGTTTTAACCAATGAGCAGAATTGGTTGAGTAATTGGCAATAAATGACCTAAAATGAATCGTTTTATAAATATTGATTTACCATTAGGTTAATCGATAGAAGTGAAGTTATAAAATTTGTTTATAACCGAAGTTAGATTTTGAAATAATTTATTTTGAATAATAGTTTATTAACAGAAAATAAATATTTATTATTTATTGTAAAAAACAAAGTGATTATTAAATGATCTTATGAAGAAAATTTCTTATGTTAATAAAATTTTATAAGCAAGAGAGTAGAAGTTAATTTAACGATTAAGAATTGGATAATGGTTTCTAAGAAACAATTTAATAGAATTTATTTAAATTAATTATATTATTAATTAATTTAAAAGAAGAGCTAATTGGAATTGGTTAACGAATTAACCGTGTTTTGAGTTGACTAAGTCAACAGTTTTAGCTGGGATTGATTATTTAATTAGTTCGTTTTTAATTAATTTAACGTAATAGTTTAACGAATATTTGTTTTAATTTTAATAAGATTTTAAAAAGGAATTTACTATTTATTTTAGTTAATAAGGAAATTAACTACTTCTATGGTAGTTAATGATTGAAGTAAATTATTATTTTAATTAATAATAATTTAGGAGATTACTTTTTATTTGATATTCATTTAAATAGTAATCAAATTTAAAATGAAATCTAATTGAATTTTGAAAGGAATTTATGAATGGTTTTATATTAAAACCATAGTTTTTATAACAAACTTATAAAAGCAATTTTAAGCGATAGCTTAAATTAATGTTGACTTAATGTTTGTATTAAGAAAAGGGAAATTAAGAGTAAAAGGTTTTATATTAAGCTAGATTATATAAACAAAGTTTATACAAAGAAATAAGGTGTTGAATCGTTAATTTTAAAGTAACGTTACTAAATAATGGAATTAATAAAATTAGGGAAATTGAAATAAAATTTTCAAAGCGAGAAATGGTTGAATGGATTAGTAAAAGAGAGTGATAAAAGTGAATTTAGTAAAGGAGTGAGTAATAGGTTTTTGGAACAAAAATCCAAGTTATTTAACGAATTGTTTAAAGAAGTAGAAGGGAAAGTGATATTATAGTAATTCATTTCTTAATCAATGAATTAATAAATAATAGTCATACTCGAGAAGAAGATTTCCAAAAGCAAAAAGGTTTTATAAAACCATATTTTAAATAAATTTGTTAAATGAGATTTGTTTTTGATATTAAAATGAAATATCGGTTTTAATTACAATTCATATCTATCTTAAGATTTGAACGTTGTTGATCAAGGGCTGAGACATAAATAAATACGCAAACTTGAACAACATCAGAATTATCTGGGGATGGTATTAGTTTGTAATGGGAAAGAGGTTAAGAATAATTTATTATTTCCATATGTGAAATAATAACGCAGTGTTAATCGCAAGATTTGAGAATATTTATAATGAGATTTCCAAAGTAACGGAAAATAGGAAATTTTGTGTGTGTGTGTGTGTATATATATATATACTTATATATAACGATATTTCCAAAAGTAAAAGGAAATAAAAAGTTTAGTTTGAAATGAGTTTATTCTGAAAGAATAGAAATTGGATATTGTTTCTAAGTAATAATGTTTTACGTGAAATTTGTTAAAACCATGGTTAGGAATATATATATATATGTGTTTGTGTGTGATTTAGTTCTATGTAAATAAAATAGTTTCGAAATAATCTTATGTTAAATAAGAAGTGAAATGCTATGTTGATATATTGAAAAGGTTTTTAGATTTTAAATTAACCATTAGTTAAATATATTTTTAAAAAGGGCCAAGTACTGCTGAGTACTGAATAAATATACTCATTTTTGTTTCATGCTTATCTATTTAATAGTTAAATAAGCGAATCTGACCTATACGATTGTTGGTACGGAAAGACAGGAATCGAAATTATATTCGAAAACCATTCCGAACCAACAAATACGTGAAGATACTAATTGAAGATGGAGCACTTGGAGACCATAGGTCTACATAAGCAAAAGGACTACTGGTCGTATTTCTTTGGCGCTGCAACCAAAGTTATTTGATTTGTGATTCTATCGTGATTGAAATCTACGAATTGGGAGGACTACTTGCTAATAATCATTAGGGTGATACCTATATAGGATGTGGTGGCAGGGTGCCTTCGGTTCATCCTGTTCCTGAATGACTTGTAAGGATGAATGTCTGACAGAGTATTTCCAAAGGAGTCACTTATGTTGTTTTCTTCAAACATACCAAGTTGGTGGCATAGAAGGGAAACTTCTTGAGCTTAACAACTAGTATTTTTGTGGAAATCAATAAGTAATTTTTGGAGGATCTGACAATGTGACATTCAAAGTGAATGGTGGTCAGATGTTCTAAAAAGTAAGTATGACCTCAAGCATCATCAACCGGGAAATTGCACAAAATTGGGTAAGTTGCATAGCAGTGTGGGTCGCACCCATCAAAGGGGTGTATCATTACTTGATCTGGAGAAATCAAATGCCTTCGGTTTCTCCTTTTTATTTTTCTATGTATGCTATTGGTTCGGTTGGCTGGCCCCCAACCATGCTAACGTTATATTTGGGACTCTCAAGAGAAGTGAGGGGCTAGTCATGTTTAGCCTGGGTTGCAAGATGTTCTTCTTGAACCCCAATGTATTCATCTCCACAGGTACATTTTCTGGAAGGTGGTCCCATACTTGCCAGGAAATCCATTCTCCAATAAGAGCCCACGGTTTTGATTTTATACTATGTATGTATAGCGTGAGATGCAAGCGTACCTCTATATTGCAATTTATTTATATCTAGACATTATTATAATATCAGAAAAGATATTGATTTCTAAAATGTTTTGGGTTATCGTAAGGTAAAAACCATTCGTATTTATGTGTGGATTTGGTCTTACAATTATCCTTTTCTTTTAAAAAGATTTTGACTTAAAAATCAACTTGGATGATACCCTTAAACTTAGCGTGTTTTTCTCGCTATAGTTCATCATACCGATCTGACATTTGTAATGCTCGGGTTAGATCAGGTTATACTGGTTCAGGTTATCAAATGCTGTGAAGAGTCAAGCTGGAAGAGTTCGGACTATGATATTATATAGATACTATTCCACTGTGCGTTGCATATAAGGACATGTTATTATAACTGTCCAGATGTGTGATGTACTGTGATGATTATAAGCATTTTTAAAGCCCACAATAAAGATTTAATTCCATATTATATTTTGTTCCACTGCGATGTGTATGTTGTGTGTTTCTTCTTCTTCTTCTTCTATTCTAATATTTTTATCTCACTCCCTAATTTATTTATAATAACGTTCCAGTATTTTCGATGCTTGAATAGTCGACATGGTGTTTGGTGTCGACTTTCGGGGGCGAAAATCTGCTGGTCCACTACATTTCCGTTGTTATGTACTTCTCTGAGTGATTATGTAGTGAGGCAGTTTTACAAACACTTGTGTTGTAATCCAAGGATGTATGAATATTATTTCTAGTTGTTACGAAAGTTCATGTCTCTGCTCAAACTTGCTTCAATATTATTACCTGTTGTATATGTGTTATTATAATTTATCCTTGCGATTTGAGTTATACGACAGGTTCCTCATTTGTTTATCTTACCTTGATGATCGTCTGTAGCTGCGTGGCACACCTTTCAGCACATTATTCCTCTTGTTAAGTGCAGTAGTTGTGGGCGGTCATCACATTTGGTATCACAGCTCTGATTAATCAATTTTAGCTAACGTTCGAAGACGTAATAATATATGAGAGACGTATTTGTATATTTTTGATGGATGTATACTATATATTCGTATATAGTATAATAGTGCTTGAACTCAATTCCAGTTTTCTCGCAAGTGGTAATCATTCTATATTATAGATTTAGAATGAGTCGGCGACCATCGAGACGCGTTGCTAGGGAGGAGACTATTCTTAGAGGGGGAAATGGCGATACACCAGATTTCCTAGCCATGTTTGAGTCCATGATGGAAGCATTCATGAGAAAGATACCCGCTCTAGGAACAACCGGGGTAGATATAAGGGTTCAGGTGCTAATGCCGAGGGCCGTGGACTTCGCAAAGCTATGCAAGGACTTCACTTTTCTCGGAGGAAAGCAGGTTAAAGGGATAGAGCTGACTAAAGAGGTATTAAGATGGCTAGATGCTTGTATTAAGATTTTTGGAGACTTGGGTATAGATGATGTAACCAAGAGAAAACTTGCATCTAGGCAGCTGCAAGGAAGAATTATGGATTGGTGGAACTCTGTCACTCTCGAGACTCCTAAAGATGGGATTACATGGGAATAGTTCCAAGTTAAGTTTGAAACGAAGTTCATCTCGACTACTCAGAAACCTGTTCTGTTTAAAAAGTTTGTGGAGTTGAAGTAGAATGTTTGTTCAGTGTTGGAGTATGTTTCTGATTTTGAGGCTTTATCCAAATATGCTCATTTGTATACTAAGACTTCTTACCAAAAGAACGAGAAGTTTGTTATAGGTTTGGGCACCTACATAGGGAGACTGTTAGTGGATCATCTGGACGATCCATATGAGAAGGTTGTGGAGAAAGTTGTTCGACATGGAAGCTTGTTTCCTAAAGAAGAGGGAGCTGTTGTTGCTGCGAAGCTCCAAAACCACAGCAAGGTGGTAATTATAATAAGAAGAGGAAGCAACAATAGCAGAAAGGAAAAGATGGCAAGAAGAAACCTAAGAGTGAGGTAGTTTGCTGCAACTGCTAACAGAAGGGCCATTTCGCAAATGAGTGTAAGATGAAAAGAAGTGCTTCAAGTGTGGAAATCCTGGGCATGATAAGAAAGATTGTCCAGGGCTAGCGAAAGAAGCATATAGTGAAGGTTTATGCTTTGGAAGCCGTGCCATCTTCTTCGAGGTCTCCTACTACAGAGGAGAAAGGGAAGAGCGTTTTTGTTCAAGGTACTCTTTCTATTAGAGGTGTTTTAGTTCGAGTCTTGTTTGATACCGGAGCATCGCATTCATTCATATGTAATTAGCTTGTGTTTCGCTTGGGTTTGGAACCTGAGATTTGTGATAGACATTTGGTTGCGACTAGCCTAATTGGGGGTTCGTCGACCCTTTGTAAGCTTTGTCGTGGTCTAGTGTTATCGAGTCATTGTTTCTATTTTGTGTGTGATCGCTTTGTTTTAAACTTCGCTGGGTTTGGGGTCATCTTGGGTATGGATTGGCTCAAGAGGTATGCGGAAAGAGTGAATTGCAGGAAGCTTGTGGTGAGAGTCGGGGATATGGAAGGGCTAAAGGTTTTGATTCGATGTAAGCTTGAATATGGTGTCTTTGTGAGCTTTCTATATTTTCTTGTAATTCTATAGGAAGACTTGTCATCTATGCTGATTGCTAATGAGTTTGAGGATGTCTTTGATGAGGTTAAAGGGTTGCCGCCGCATCATAAGATCGAGTTTAGGATCGATTTGGCCGAGGGTGCTAGATCTATTGTTATGCCTCTCAGGTGGATGGAGCCTAAGAAACAACGAGAATTAAAGGTTCTAGTTTGTAACCTTTTGGGGAAAGTATTCATTCGGAGAAGCGTGCCTGAATGGGGTGCACCAGTTGTGTTTGCAACCAAGGATGATGAATCTTTAAGATTGTGTGTGGATTATCGTGAGCTGAACAAGGTGACTAAGAAGAACAAGTATCCCTCGCCAAGGATAGATGACTTATTCGATCAGCTTCACGAGGCCAAAGTGTTTTCTTAGTTTGATTTGGCAATGGGATTTCACCAGTTGAGAGTGGCAAAGGATAGTGTGCCGAAGACTTCTTTTAGGACACCATCCGGTTTTCTCAAGTGGTTGGTGATGCCATTTGGGTTGACTAACGCACTAGCGTACTTCATGGATCTTATGAATAAAATTTTCATAGATCAGTTGAAAAAATTCGTTCTTGTATTCATGGATGATATTTTGTTTTACTCCAGGAATGAGGAAGAACATAAGATGCACTTGCGAGTTGTTTTGGAAATCTTGCGAAAGCACCAGTTGAGAGCTAACTTTTCAAAGTGTCACTTATGGAAAAATGAAGTGAGATTCTTAGGCCATGTTGTTTTTGGAAATGGAATAGCGGTTGACCCCGCTAAAGTGGCAGCAATCCAGGACTGTTGGCAGGATTTGATTTCAGATCATGGTGTGAGTTGGAAGATGAACTGTTGGCAAGCTTATCGATAAGACCTACTCTCATCGAAAGGATTGGCGAAAGCCAAAAGCGTGATGGAAAGCTTGTCGAGATCATCCAAAAGTTGGAACCAGAGAATAAGGAATTCAAAGTTGATCGAGATGGTTGGCTTCAGAAACAAGGATGACTGGTTGTTACTGAAATAAATGGATTGGGAGATGAGGTTGTTAAGGAATGTCATCACTCGAAATTTATGATTCATCCTGGTGGTAATAAAATGTATCAAGATATGAAGCGAGCTTACAATTGGGAAGGGATGAAGAGGGATGTTGGAAAGTTCATTTCCAAATATATGAACTGTCAGTTAGTAAAAGCTGAATAGAAAAAGCCAAGTGGATTGCTTCAGCCATTGGAAGTTCCTACATGGAAGTGGGAGCATATATCGATGGATTTTATCGATGGTTGCCTAGAACCAGGGCAGGAAATGAAGGCATTTGGGTCATATTGGATCGCTTGTCCAAAAGTGCAATGTTTATTCCAGTTAGATCGACTAGGATAGCATCAAATTTAGTTTAGCTATATATAAAATGGACAGTTCAATTACATGGTATTTCGAAAAGCATAGTGAGTGATCGAGATCCATTATTCACAAGTGGATTTTGGAAGAGTTTGCAAGAAGCTTTGGGAACCGAATTGTGTTTGAGTACGGCTTATCATCGCCAAACTGATGGTCAAACTAAAAGAGTTAACCGAGGTTTGGAAGATCTCTTTAAAGCCTGTGTATTGGATTTCGAGGATGCATGGGAAGACCGTCTACATCTAGTCGAGTTTGGGTATAATAACAGTTACACGTCGAGCATTAGGATCGCACCATACAAGGCGTTGTATGGTAGACTTCAGATTGTATCGAGATGATAAGGAAGACTTCGGATTGTATCGAGATCGTTCAACAACGAATGAAGGCAGCCCAAGATCGTTAGAAGAGTTACACCAATAAGCATCATAAGGATTTGGAATTTGACATCGGTGATATGGTTTTCGTGAAGAATTGTCCTTTGAAGCATGTTCTTCGGTTCAAAAGTAAAGGAAAGTTAGCTTCAAGGTTTGTTGTATCGTTTCCGATAGCCGAGCAAATTGGAAAACTCGCATATAGATTGGATTTACCCGAGAAGGTGTCGAGTGTGCACAATGTTTTTCATGTGTCCTTTCTACGGAAGTTCGTACACGATTCGAATGTGTTAGTATCTACAGATCAGTACGAAGACCTAGAAGTTGAGTCTGTAGTTACAAAGCCCCATAAGCGGCTTCGCGTTGTGGGGAATGACATGAAATAGCTTAGGAGCAATACAACTAGGTTAGTCAAGATACAATGAAGTGAGGATGAAGACGATTGTACGTGGGAAATAGAAGAGAAAATGAAGGTGACCCATCCAGAACTCTTCGTTGGTATGACCCATAAATGTTGTGTCACTTTTACGCCATTATAACTTGTATTATTATTGTTGATAGAATTCTGCATGCTAGGATAGGACTATGCGTGCATGGCTTGATGGATGCTGGTTTGGATGATAGAATTTGCCGCTTATGTATGATAAGCATGCAGAATTGTTTTGGTTACTTGGAATTTCAGGGGCGAAATTCCTAAAGGAAGAGAATGTAACGACCCGTATTTTACGTATCGAGGGATCATAAAATATTTTTATTTCCCCAAGGATCAGGTCATTCTCATCTTTTAATACGTTGTTTATGAGGATGTGAGACATGTCGATGATTTTTATCAATTTTATTTGTAACCATTTTGCCCCTATCAGTTTCTTACTGGGTATAACTTTTGATTGGAGTCGAATCAGGTGCTGAGATCGATTTCATTGGAAAGGAAATAGTGTTGCCAATTCCGTAGAGTGGTCAGATTAAAGATTTGTTCAGTGGTTTGGGGGAAATCGCTATTTTGTGTTACACAATATATGTTCAGGTATAATTGTCATTAGTGGTTGATTTAGGAGGCCCATTAAGGCAAGGGTTGTTGGATATAAATAGGGGGTTGGAGGCACAGGAGAAAGGTTAGTTTCTTCACTTCTCTTATTTGGTTGAGCTCGTGATCCTCCTTGCTCAATCAAATATCTATCTTCTTCCATTAAAATTTTAGATCTACATGAAGAGACTAAAGATCTATATCATACAAAGCTTGATCTATATTGGAAGAAGATAGATTGCATCAAATCAAGTGGATTGCAGAAATATCTTTGCTGCCTGAATTCAAGAATCATCCTTTTAGAGCTAGAAGTGTTAATGAGTGATAAGCATCTCTCACACGGAATCAATCACATATATGGGTTGTTTGATCTCATTTTCATCATTACAAGTTTTTTTTGCATAGATCTAATCTATGTCCGTATGGTTTTAATTTAAATTAGCATAGGATCTTATTAGCAACTTAATTTGGATAGCTTTTATGTAATTACATGTCGTTGTTTGACGATTGTTGTATATTGTGTGAATCGTTGTTGGTTGAATCGTTGTTTGAAAACATTATAATCGAATTGATCTTGAGAGTGTGAAATCAATTCGAAGTCAAGCTTGGATCTAGTCGAGTTTGGCTAAAACATGGTTGCTTGGATCTGATCTACTTTGGTTTGGAAGATTCAAGGAACATCGGTCAAAATATTGTTGAAAAATATGGATCAAAGTGGAAATCATTGATCGGACAAGATCCATGATGGATCACTGTTGTAGACGCTTTGGCATGGCTCAAGGAGTGGTAAAGGAGTATATCGACAAAGTGGAAGTGGTTAGATCAGCCAGAAGTTGAAGAATCAGCCAAGAACCAAAATCTGGAAATCTACAGCGTTGGGAAATGCTGTGGTAGGTGCATGGATCGCGCAGGCAAAATATGATGGATCGCCCACGTTTTATCGATGGATCAAGGTATTTTACTTGGTCTGACAAAGGGGACAGATCACTGGAATTTGACAACGTTTGACAAACGCTGTAGAAAAGTCATGGTCGGGCATGATCCAAGGGGCGGATCATCACTTTTTCATGGATCACAGAAGCTATTTTGATGGATCGACATGGGTTTTAAGGCATGGATCGTGAACGATCTAGGATGGATCACACAGGAGCAGTGATAGCGTTTCAGAAACGCTGTTGAAAGCTGTTTTAAGTGCAGTGGTCTGGAAATTTAGCCTATGAGCATGAAGTGATCCAGGGTATGTGATAACATTTGAGAAACACTGTAAAAAGCTGTTTTGACGCTGAGTTCATTTTTTCATAGCAAGGAGCCTGAACATTCTATGAAATGCATATCAACTAAACGAAGCTTGTTTTTGAGTCGACGACAATCGTAACTCCGAAGTGAGTTCAAGGAGGAATATTCGAAGTGTTGTGAGACGTTCGCTGATCGTTAAACGCAACGAATTTGAAGATGACTCAAAGTAGTGAGTTGATGAATAATGGTTGCTCGAGAAGGTTGCTTGAGCTATTAATAACCATCAAGTGGGACGATTAGAGATATTGAAGGCTGAGTGGTTATCGTTGTCGTATGTTCTGGCAGGCTTAAAGCAGGAGTACAATGGGGGAACCTGAAAGACCGGAAGGTTGCCGGCCGAGTACCCCAAGTATCATTGAAAGGCCTAGAGATACGTTTCGTTGAAGGCATATGGAGTTTATGCTAGAACCGGGGGTTACCATTAGCCTTTGACATATAGCAAGGTTGGCGGCCATACGATAAACGATGGTTTCAAAGCAGGATATGCAGTGATAGCCAAAGTCATGGGTGTTGGTTGCTTTGCTTGTATCGTCTTGTATAGATTGTTCAACATCGAAGGAGATATCTCTTGGGTGCTTGTCTGATGTTAGTTTATGCCTTCGGGCCTTATGCTTGGGGAATGTTAGTCTCGATTAGGATGGTTTATACTAGACAAGTAATTGTTATGCTATGTCTGCTATGTTTTTCTCTGGCTATTGTAAAGGCTATCACTGCTTGATGTAGGGAAGACACGTTTGGGCTCTTCTCTGTGGCTAAGTTAGTAGATTGGTTGATTTATGTACCTATTCTCATATGTTTTATTGTTGATGTTAGATAGCTGTTTTATTGTTCACTAAGATTGTTATCTGACTCAAGGTTTTATGTTTCCTCTTATTACCTTGAGTTGATCATGTGGATTTGGATGGGCATCCTAAGTAGCTGGTTATAGGTAGCAGAGCTTAGTGTGACGAGAATGCAGAGCGCTGACGATCAGGAGGTTTGCATATTAGCTTTCCTATTATACATACTGGATGTTTTCCGCTGCTATGTTGTTATGTTCTTCTTTGAGTGACTATGTAGTGAGGCATTTTGTACAGACACTTGTGTTGTAATCCAAGGACATATGGATATTCTTTCTAGTTGTTATGAAAGTCCAAGTTTCTTCTCAAATATGCTTCACTCTTATTACCTGTTGTATATGTGTTATTATACTTTATCCTTGCGCTGTGAGTTATACGACATATTCTGCATAGCTGCTGGCACACCTTTCAGTGCACTATTCCTCTTGTTAAGTTCAAGAGTAGTAGGTGGTCGTCACATTGCACCTCACAAATCCTTTTATAAACCTTACTTTAATTAGCCTAATCTCGTTATTCACTACTACAAAACAGATCATTTGCGGTTGTTTACCCCTCTGTTGCTTCTGTTCAACAACCGATGCAAATGCACAAGGCGCAACAGGTCAAAATTTGTTGCTCCCGTTATTCAACGAATGCATAAAAAAAACACTTTTTGCTTTCGTTACGCCAACAACGGAAGCAACAATAGGGCAAAAAGTGCAATAATCAACCCTGCTTTTTTGCTTCTGATGTGACCACAACTGAAGCAAAAAATTACCTTCTACCAAATCATCATGCAGCACTACTGATATATTATCAAAACAAATAATTATCGGTCATAATTATATCATCAACTAGATAACATGTATAATATAATAATACAATATGCAAACAAATGTAAGTCATAAATAATCCACATTTAATAGTAACAACATTAATAACATAAATGAAAACAATATGTAATAGTAGCTGCAAAAATACAATGAGGTCAGAACAAGTTGAGTTTGTTACCTCTACACGTCATATATAATAAGTACAATGAAATTAAATAACACTGAAGATTTAAAAAAACGCACTTTCAAATTTTAGCTTCAGTAATCTACAAATGAAGGCACCTACGAGACAGTGTGCTGAGTGTTCCCCTTCCCATGTGATTTTAGCTCAATACACCTGCATAAGCTTTCAGCATTGTTGTCCACTTCTTCCGAAAACTGAATTGTCCGCCTGCAACATGAAATAACATACAAATAAATAAACAATCAGTTTTTATATTAACACAAATTTGTTTTTATATCAACACAAACTAATAACCCAATGTTTGGACATTGATTTCTGGACATTGCATTGAGATGCAAAGGTGATATTAGCAATTATTAAATACAATAAAGAGGAATGCTAATACTCATATATTACGTACAAGAACGAGAAATATTCTTGGTTTTTTTTGATAAATTCCAACACCTTGAACAAGAACTACAATAACATGAAAATTACCCATTATCCACTCAAATAAAAAAAAACAGTATTTGCAACAACAACAAAAATGCTCATTACTGACAATGGATCAAGAATGGTATAAACAACAACTTCATCACTGTCAGTTAATCAAATTTACGTGCACAACCAAACGCCTATGAAGGTTAATATAATATTAGCAACATGTAATAAATAGATATCCCAAATACGCAAGAAGGGAGGAAAATAAGCATAGAGGTAAGTTTTAACGACCCTATGAAATATACTAATTCACAGCTCCACCTTACACTACATTCATTTCCAGTAAAGAAGAATGAATTGAATGCAGTTCATATATGTTTTTATGACATGTATCATCAGCTACAACTTGATTAAAAGTAAATCATGTATCCTGTCTGTTAAAAATTGCAAAAAAAAGGCTAAAAAATAATATATCCTACTTGTTTGATAGTCATATGTCCAATATTATTCACTTATCTTAAATATCTCAAGTTCGTTTCTGCTTTAGTAGATAATCGGACTGGGTATTACGAATGAATCCCCAAATGTTTACTAATATATTTTTGTGCTGACTGGAACCATTATTTTCCAGCTATGTTCATGTGTGGTATAATTCTAAATATATATTTTAAAAAATATACAAAATCTAGTGGCATAGATAGAATAAGTTATTAGTAATCATATTATTCTCCATTTAGATACTTAAACGGAGATTCTGAGACATCTATAGAGCAATTGTTAAGCGCTATATGTTCAATAAACATCTGCCCTCAAGTTTCCAATAAACAATATTAGAATATATTATTTAATAAATGTCTGTAAATTTCAGCTAGTGATGATATTAGTATGTTTTAATCTATACAATGGTTTGAAATATTCCATCTAACTTTAATGTGAATTTGCTTAGAATCATCATTGTAAAATTCTGGCACGAACTGCATTATCTAATTAATGTGAAATTTATGGCAAAGTAATCCCTATTCCAGGACTTTTTTTAAATGAAAACAAGAAAAAGCACAAAGATATTACTGACTTATCTTAAATATCTCAAGTTCATCTCTGCTTTAGTAGGTAATCAGACAAGATATTATTAATGAATCCCCCAATGTTTACCAATATATTTCTGTGCTGACTGGTACTATTATTTTCTAGCTATTTTCTTGTGTGGTATAACTCTAAACATATATTTAAAAAAATACAAAATCTAGTGGAATAGATAGAATAAGTTATTAGTAATCATAATATTCTCCATTTAGATGCTTAAACGGAAATTTTGAGATACCTATAGAGCAAATGTTAAGCACTATACATTCAATAAACATATGTAATCAAGTTTCCAATAAACAATATTAGAATATATTATTAAATAAATGTCTGTAAATTTTAGTTAGTGATGATATTAATATGTTTTAATCTATACGGTTTGAAATGTTCCATCTAAATTTAATCTGAATTGGGTTAGAATCGTTGGAAAAATGCTAGCATGAACAACATTATCTAATTAATGTGCAAGTTCAAGGCAAAGTAATCCCAGTTCTAGGACTTTTTTTAAATGAAAACAAGTAAATGCATACAGACCCTAAACACATGTGCATTTACAGTAGCATGTGTAGGAATTGGACATAAATGGATGCATGTCCTATTCAGCAGCATTTAACAGAAAAATTTACTGGGTACTTGCCAACACCCAACAAGACTACAAGTTGTGCATAATGATATTTTTCAATTTCTTAAATTAAAAACAGAATGTCGTTCACTAGCAGTAGGTCGTGAGATTTTGTTGGTTCATTTTAGAAATTTGTCCTAGACCGACTGATTGGATATGATTCACTAATGCTTATTTTTACGTAAATCACATTTTTATTCAGTAGAAATTGCTGGATTCTTCAATTAACCAGAAATTATAGGAGGTGGTAAGCAAAAACTTAATATAGGAATTTGCATGTGATCACTCTGCAATACACTAAAATGGAAATTCCATTCCTTCCACTTTTGTCACAAAAACATCAGGTAATTAATACAATTACTGTATTAGGCCTAGAAAATCTATACAACCATAAATAATTCCAAAGTGTCCCATTGTATTATGCCTAGAAGATGCGACCTTGGAACTGCCAATAATCTAATTTTTTGATTCATCATTACAGCAAGAAACACTGAAGTCACAAGCAACTTTATAATTCCAGACCGCTTCGAAGTTCAAACTCAAATCTCTTTATTCCTTGTTCTAACCATAATACGCTTAGCCGTCGTTTTACTTTCATTTCACCTAAGCGTCCGTGTATTTATCTTAGTTAGTAATAATTTGACCAATTTTTTTGCACAGTAAATTAACAGCATCTACACAGCTAACTAAAAGACTAAAATAGGATAATCTATATTGTGAACTATCTGATATAGTATCATATTTTACAAACGGTTTTTGAGTTTAATAAACATGGGCATGACAACATAAAACTTAATTAACCAGAATGAGGAAAATAATATTCACTCCAAACATAAAAATGAAATATGACTTAGACAATATAATAGGTATAAGCAGCATTGTACTTAAGCTCATAATAAGGACTACCGTTTGGCAACCAAAATACTGGGCTTTGCTGCATATACTCACAGTCGTAAAAGAATGCGAGAACGTGATGGCTTTCGGTATTGACAACTTCAAAAGGGGGGAAATCACAAAAAAATAGGGTGGTGGAGCAAAACTAACGGAAAATAAGAAGAGCAGAGATGAATGTTTAAGAAAGAGAATCACTGAACAATTTTTCAAAAAAATATCAGGCAATTTGTCTCAAAAAAAAAACATTACAGAAACGCCGAAGTAAGGGAATACCTAATCTAATCATTCACCAGCACATTCTACCGAGATGGATCTAATTGGATTCATCTAAATTATTGCTCTTTGAATCCAGCAAAGTCAATCGAAAATAGTTGCGAGAAACAACCAGGATAAGAAAAATCCAATAGAATTAGGAATGGAAGATGGGAGAAAATAGTGCATTTGATTAATAAGGGTAAAGAATTAAGAAGCATGAGAAAGCATTTGAGGGGTTAGCCGCCATTAGAGCATTCCTAGCAGTGGATGCTTAATTGAGCGTGGATGCTCAATTTCGAGCGTGAATCCCCACCCATCCAGCAGTCGGTAGGGGGACGCTCTGTTCTTTTTTATTATTTGACAATTTTACCGTAAACGGTTTTCAGAAAACCGTTTATGGGTTAAACGGTTTTCTGAAAACCGTTTAACCAAAAAATGGTTTTCTGAAAACCATTTGAATTTGGTTTTTTTTCTAGAATTTGGTCGAACGGCCAAAACGTAGTTAACGGCTATAAAATTGAATATTAAAATAAAGTTTAAATAAATAACCGTTGGTATACAGTAAAATACATTTCAAATTTAGAGCCGTTGCAATTTATAGCCGTTATTGAATATACTTTAATACATTATTTTTTATATAGCCGTTGCAATTACGGGTTGAAGAAGCTATAAAACCACTTCAGGTGTGCACATTTAAGCTTCACAACACCAAAAATGTCTCATAATGTCCACAACGACGATTCTATTTACGAATCAGATGCGCAAATCGAAGAATCAATAAACTCTAGCGACACTGATATGGATTATACTGATTCTGATTCCGATGAAGGCGATGAAATGTGGAAGCATACAAAATTTCTGCAGTTTTCTTCAGATAGCTCGACCGATGGCGATAATTTACTGGTTATGATGCAAGCTGTAGCCGTGCAACAATTAAAGAATAACCAACATTTCTTAGTTGAAAGTTCATCTCGGGGTAATCGAGGAGGCAGCACGTACGGTCGTGTAGACAAACGGAAGATGCGGGATCATAAAGGAGGTACTGCAAGATTACTTAGAGATTATTTCAACACCCCTTGTACGTATGGTCCTGAAGACTTCAGACGCCGTTTTCGTATGAGCAAGAACATGTTTATGCGCATTTTCAATGGAGTGGTTGAACACGATAATTATTTTGTTCAAAAACGTAATAAGGCGGGTACCTTAGGATGTTCGCCGTACCAAAAAATTATAGGCGCATTACGTGTAATAGCTTATGGAATAGCTCCAGATGCGTTTGATGAGGTTGTCCGAATGGGTGAAAGTACTATTACCTTAAGCCTTGAAAGGTTCTGTGTAGCCATAATTGAAATGTACGGTGAGGAGTATCTACGTGCTTTGACGCAAAGCGATGTCAACAAATTGAAAAGGCTAGGAGCCAAAAGAGGATTTCCCGGCATGTTAGGCAGTCTAGACTGCATGCATTGGGAATGGAAAAACTGTCCTACAGCATGGCACGGCCAGTTTGTTGGACATTACCCTAAAGCGACAATGATACTCGAAGCAGTTGCTTCACATGTTCTGTGGTTTTGGCATGCATTTTTCGGATGTCCTGGCTCAATGAACGATGTTAATGTGCTTCACCAATCACATTTGTTTAAGAGCCTTGCACATGGAAAAGCACCTGCATGTGATTTTAATATTGTAGGAAATACATACGACATGGGGTATTATTTAGCGGATGGCATCTATCCTTCTTGGGGTACGCTTGTCAAAACAATTCCCACTCCTGAAACAGAGAAAGAAAAATACTATGCTAAAAGGCAAGAGGCAGCGGGAAAAGACGTAGAACGTGCATTCGGGGTTCTCCAAGCAAGGTTTGCGATTGTTAAAAATCCTGTTAAATTATTTAAGCCACAGGTTTTGAGCAACATTATGCGTGCTTGTATTATAATGCATAACATGATCACCGAAGAAGAAAGAGGAAAATTTCCGTCTTATTTGGGATATGATCCTGATAACACAACAACTGTTGTTGCTGATCGAAATCCAGCGACTCTTGAGGTATTTCTAAGGCGACTACGTAAAATTAGGTCTAGGGAGGTCCATAGTAAACTGCAGGACGACCTGGTTGAGCATTTATGGCATACGAAAGGTACTGCTTAGATATAGTCTATGAGGTTGTTGAACTATTGTAACGTTGTAGTACTCAATTATTGTATTGTTTTATGTACTTTAAATATTTTGCCTTTCTATTTAATAGTGTGGCTAATATGCAAAATGCACGTTTGATTTAATATAACTCATTATTTTCACTATTCAGAAGTGGACGACCCAAACTGTATATAACTCCTTGACTCCTTAAAAGCCTTAACTCATTATTTTCACAATTCAGAAGTGGACGACCCAAACTGTATAAAACTCCTTGACTCCTTAAATGCCTTAACCCTTTATTTTCACACTTCAGAAGTGGATGACCCAAACTGTATGTAACTCCTTGACTCCTTAAATGCCTTATTTTCAAATTTCAAAAGAGGACGACCCAAATCTGTAACTCCTTGACTCTTTATAAGGAGCACGACTTTTAATGTCAGTGGAGCACGACTTTTAATGTCAGTGGAGCACGACTTTTAATGTGAGTTGAACACGACTTTAAATGTAAGTTGAGCAAGACATAAACTAAACGATATAATATAGCAATACATACTGAATACGATACATACTGAATACGACATACATACTATAACAATACTGAATTCACACATAAACCAAACGATAAACCAAACAATACATACCGAATACGACACATAAACCAAACGATACATACTGAATACAACACATAATATAACAATATACTACTCAAACTGTATAATATGATTGTACCATAACCCGTACGCTTCATGGCCGACGAAGTTTGAACGGTACTTGAAAAGATAGAGTGAGTCGTACGTCGACCGTTTCTCCTGAAAGACGCCATTCTTTTTTATCTCATCAATTACTTTGCGGTAATTCATACAGTCGGTAGTAAATAAGCAGAAGGCGCTTCTGGTTGCTAAGTTGGGCCTCTGTACTCTACACCTAGTATGATTGTTGTATAAATCATTGAGGGTAGCCCAAAAATCTTGATCTAACTCTTCTTCCATATGTACTACGTCTGCTTCAATGTACGCCTTTATCAAAACAACGCAGTCTGAAGCAGTCCAGTTTTCGTTTGCCATTTCGAAGTGTGTGGTTAAACTACAATTCAAACGTTTAATATAGGTAGAGCAAAGTTAAAGCAAAGCAAAGTAAAGTAAAGTAAAGAAAAGTTAAAGTAAAGCTAAGTAAAGTAAAGTAAAGTAAAGTAAAGTAAAGTAAAGTAAAGCATCACACCATTCAAGGGAATCATTAAAGTTTGTTTGGTTATACAACATTACAGGGTCAGAGCAAGTAAACTTACCCTATTTTCCTTATACTCGCATCCTTTACTTTATAAATACGGAGGTATGGTTGTTTTCCTTATACTCACAAACAAATCCACTTCTAAGAAAACAACAATGGCTGATCCCAACAACAACAATTTCTCTGGCTATACCGATGATAACATTGGTAATTTTACTAATTTATTATCTCAAGCCGACAACCCCTCAATGATTCCATCCCCGTTCCTATCTCCAGAACAAAGTCAATATCTCCACCATATGAACCTCACCCAGCAGTACAGTACCATGTACGGCCAACTTCATAATCAAAACGTACACCAACAGATGTTTGCTCCGGCCCATGTACCGGAGAAAGCCAAGGCCAAACGGTCTTACACCAAGCGAAAAACAAAAGAAACTCCCGTTCAAAGTAGCATGGAAAAAACTGTAGCTACTGGTAAAATATGGAAAGCAGCTGATTATACAGTGTTAGCTAATGCATGGGTAAACGCGTCTGTTGTTGCTGAAGGCCGTTCTGGTGGTAAGTTTTTCTACCAGAGGGTTAACGATTTATAAAACGGAGATCCTGAATGCGTGACACGAAGATCAATTGAGAGCACGAAGACTGCATGGTATAATTTGAATAATATGTGTACCAAGTACAAAGGGATAAAAGCATTAAGGGGGATTCGCTTAGAAGCAGTCAAACATTCAGAGATATGAAGGACGATTATGATACCATATATCGTGACACATGTAAAACTGAATTCATTGCTCATGCAGCATTGGAAATTCTTTCTTTTTGTCCACGTTGGGCCAATCTATGCGAAATGGATGATGTATATCTTATGGACACCGAAGAATCTAACTTAAGAAATGTAGCTTCCAGACCTTCGGTGGATTCATCCCCGGGAAATACAGTAGAAGCTCCTATAGCTACAGACGAGGATGGGAATAACAGTACACCTGTGACTCCAAATTCGGGAATGATGTATGGTGGGGTTGAAACAAGGCCAGAAGGAATAAAATCAAGCAAAAGAGCACTGCTGAGAAATAAGGAAACAAAAGATTTAGCATCGTCTAGTGATAAACTAACTTCGTTGTTAAGTAATATATCACTCGCATCCGTCTCCAACAACGAAGACCGTGAAAAGCGTAAAGATAAGAAGCTGCAGATAATGGAGATGCAACTGCAACAAGATGCCGCTAGAACTACAGCTCTCATACAAAGAACTGCTTACAAAGAAAAACGTGAAAGACGTTTGAAGGAAAACGAAGATGATGCATTTCTATTAAGGGATATATCGCATTTGACCGGACAGGCTCTTCAGTATGCTTTAGCAAAAACAGACCGTATATTGAGGGCTCAGCAGAAATGATATCAAGGAAAAGAAGGAATTTCCGAGATGTAGACACAGTCTATGTTGCTATTTCGAGTGTGTTGTATCCTAGCTTTTGTTTTCTAAGATGGTTGTAATTCTTTTTTTTCTATGCTGCTATTTCTGGCTTGTTGTATCCTAGTTTTAATTTTCTATGTTGGGTGTATTGTTTTGTGGGTTATTAAAAAAATTTTACTAGTTTTAAGTAATTTATATTGAAATCCATGTTCTAAATTAATTTGAAAATTTATATTTACATAAATTTAAAAATTAATTCACACATATTAAATTAACACATCAAAAAGCGTATTATCTTAAAAAAATAAAACAATGTTTTATACGGTTCTCACATAACCGTATAAAACCAAAGGATATTTAAAAACCGAAATTAACCCCTAAACGGTTTTCATAAAACCGTTTAGAGCTTAAACGGTTTTATGAAAACCTTTTAGGGCTTATTCGGTTTTCTTGAAACCGTTTAGGTCTCGACGCTCAAATTTCTGAAATGGCGAGCGTCGCCAGTTCAAACTGCTCCCCACCCTCGTCGCGCCACTGCTGGAGAGCGTCGACTCCACTTTCCTCCCCATTTCACCTCCCCTCTACTCTGGTGGGAATGCTCTTAGTTCCACTGCTAGGATTTCATGCGCAAAAATACGAGGCGGCTACAGATGGAAAGCGACATGGGCTTTTAACGTGTATATGGGTCGGGCCATCACCAGTTTGCCTAGTTTATGAAATTAGGCCCTTCTTTTCCTTCATTATAAAAAGTAAAAATCAATCAATCAAAGAATATGAATGTAGCAACTATAAATATAGCGTTAAAAATATTTCATGATAATACTGTTTTAAAGATTATTTTGATTGTGAAAAGAAAAAAAAATTAGGGAAAAATGCATCTCCATTTTAATTGAATTTATTCTTATTTCCTTTTTTTCTTCCAAATAATGACAAATCTAACTCTACACATTTGAATTTCAAATTTATCGAGTTGCATCCTTGACCAAAACATATATACTGCTTGCTGAATACTAGTTATTAACTATTAAATATTACTTATTAATTATTAAGTACTACATATTAATTAAATATTAAATGTTAAACATTAATTACTCAATAATATATTTTTAATTATTAAATGTAATTTACAAATTACTAGTAAATAAAAAATATTACACATAAAAAAATAATCATTAATTATTTACAATAATTAGTAAAAATAAATTATTTATTAACAATCATAAATTATCAATATTGTGCATTTGGTATTAAGTATTAAATATTAGTATTATATTTACTTTTTTTTAATTATATATTAATTATTATCAAAAATAATTATCAATTATCTAATGGCAGTTTTTTAATTATAGTTTTTTATTATTAAATATTAGTTATTAAATATTATATACTAAAAATTAATGATTAATAGTAAGTATAAAATTTAAATTATTTGTGGTCATTAAGTAGTATTTATTTTCTATGAAATAATCTATATTAAATATTAATTAGTGTATGTTATTTATTATTTACTTAAGTGATAAAAGGAATCATTAATTACTAAATTGGATACTAAATATCACATCGTATGTATTAAATTATGTTATTAATTATCAATTATTGAATATTTGTCTTAATAATTATATAACTATTAATAATTAATTATTTAATAGTAATTATTAAATATTGCTTCTTAATTGTAAAATATTACTAATTAATATAATATTAAATTTTAAACATTATTATTAAATAATAATATTAATTACTAATTATTTATTATTAATTATTAAATTATTTGCTAATTACCAAATGTAATTAATAAATAATAACTATAATTAACAATGACAAATTATTAAAAATTATAATATTTATTGATTATTCATAATAATTAGTAAATATTAATTATTTAATGATAATCATTTAACTTTAATCAACTGTAAAAAGACATGCATAAGCCATTGTTTCTGATTATTGATATGTGCATTTGTTCAAATAAAATAATTTGCAGTTGCTTCGGTGCATTTACTTCAGTTCCTAAGGAACCGATGCAAATAACACGATTTGCTTTTGGTGCATTTGCTCCTGTTCTTAAGGAACCAATGCAAAAAACACTATTTGCTTCTGTTGTAAGAACAACTGAAGCAAATAATACTATTTGCTTAGGTGCATTTTTTTCGGCTTTTAACATAACAGACGCAAAATATATTATTTGCTTCTGTTCCGGGCACAACCAAAGTAAATGGCACTATTTGCTTCGATGCATTTGCTTCGGTTCTAAAAACAACCGAAGCAAATTATACTATTTGCTTCAGTTGTGATGACAACTAAAGCAAATGAGGGGAAGCAACAGACATATTTTGTATTAGTGTAGTGTTGTTTCCTTAGGCCACGTCACACCTTTCAATGGTGGGGTTGTGGTGGTTTCTGGTGCGGGAAGAGCTTTAGCTTTTCATTGTCGGTAGTTGGATTTTAGCTCCCCTATTGGTCGACGACGTATAGTTTACCACATTAAGGTATGATATATGTCGGCCACTGTCTCTTTAGGTTCTATGAGGCTTTTGAATCCGATGGCATACCTTGGGTCTATAGGCTTCCCTTCTTTCTAATGTTCGATTAGTATTCTTATTTCCCCTTCTTTACAGGATCGTCAACCTGACATTGTTCACGTAGTGGTGGACTCCGCACAACAGATGGTGACGTCAGTTAGTGATGTTACAACATCCCCCCTTTTCGTCGTCTTCTTCCTTATCCCCTTCCACTTCATCATCTCGTTTTTCTCATTCAATTCCTCTTCTTAGCTCGGCCGAAATCAGGATCATAAATGATCATTTCGATCGATTGACTAGGAACTCTTTCTCGTGTTGGTTAGACCATCATATTTCTTCAAGTCATGTTCTTAATGCGTCAGATTCATGTAGTTTTGAATCAGTCACATCGGATATTGGTCCTACAAATAGTCGGTTGTACTATTCTTCATTTTGTTCTGCGCAAAGGAGTACGTGGTATATGCCGCGTATCCCTCGCACTATTTGCACTCGTTCCTTCGTTACGGTGGAGCAGACTATTCGATCTTGTCGCCGAACCCTTTATCTTATCTGATCAATTTTTCTCTATCTATTCTCTAGGCATGCTGATTGTTTTCTCCTTTCTCTCTTTGAATAACGAACATCCTGTTATGGAACATTTGGGTATAAGTAACGAAGCCTCTCTTTCGCGTTTGAAGCGCATCGTCAAGAAGCACTCTATTTTCTTGATGGCTCTTTAGGAACCTTTCATGCGGTTGGAGTAATTTCAGACATCGTCCTTCGATTTAGCTATAGGGGTGACACTTCCAATGTTTCCAACAAAATTTGGATCCTTTGGGATAAAGACATTTTTGCACGAGTAGTCTTCGATCTGTCTCATCTCTTGTCAACCAAGTTTTCATTCCCATGTTTCCTTTCCCCTTTTTATTTTCTGCCTTATTCCTCAGATGCAACTGTGTCGAGCATCTGCGATTATGGCAGGATTTGTTATTACTTCTGATCCTGGTCTCTGGGGCTTCATTCATTACAGGAGATTTCAACATTATGGCTTGCCAAGCAAAAGGAGGAGTGCTTCTATCAACTACGCAACAATAAAGGATTTCAATTCTTTTGTTATCCAATCAGGACTGTCTGAGCTATCCTTCGTTAGCTTGGACTTTACCTGGTGTAACAACCAAGAAGGCTCTAGTAGGATCCTCTCTCGTCTCGACACTACACCAAAACAGGTGATTCCCAACGAGTATAACCGTCGCAAACAATTTCAGCAACGCTTATTAGTGTTGCTATGGAGGGGTGGCAAATTAGTACCAACGCTTATAAGCGTTGGTAGATTTTCTGTCCCAACGCTTATAAGCGTTGGTATATTTTCAGTCGCAACGCTTATAAGCGTTGGTAGATTTTCTTTAGCAACGCTTATAAGCGTTGGTAGATTTTCTTTACCAACGCTTATAATCGTTGTAAGATTTTTGTTTGCAACGCTTATACATGTTGCAATACATTTGTTTGTAACGCCTATACATGTTACAAAATTTTAATTCACAACAAATATAAATTTTTATAATAACAGAAATATGTATTAACAACTCGCATATTCTAACATTAATATTCAATTAATAACCAACATGATGATAATATAGACGATATTTAATATGAATCAAAAACTAATATTAAACTCAATGCATACTAATAGATAACATTCATAACATAACGACATAGAATATCAGTTAACAATAAACAAACATAATACCTAATTAAGATGTCAAATTCAATAATACATAATTAGTTTGCTAAATTCAATACATAAATAAGATTTTACAAATAACGAATACGAAACTCTGGCCATATAACGAAGCCTCCATCTGAAAATTCACATAACTTGTACATTCTATTTTGAGGACCATCATAAATTGGTGAATCCGGTTCAAGAACTTCAACAACCCAAATTACTTTCTCTATATTCGGTACCACTTTCCTAAAATGACAAACTGTTTGTGTTCCAAGATAACCTTTTGCTACCTCCTTCTCTAGATCATTTGACAATAGCATTACGTATTTCTTTTCCATTGTAGATGAATGAAGATCATTAAGTGACACATTTGGAGTAACGGTTACATTATTACTTATAGGAGAATCCTTAAATTAGAAGCACCTTCTGTACGAGGAGTGGAAGGACTTGCAACAAGTTTTTCTTGCAAATTAGGTATAAATTTCATAAAAGTTGAAGTAATTGAATTGATGGCGTTATTAAATTGAGTAGCTACTTGCCTTTCTATCTCCAATTTCCAAACGGACAAATCCACGGCTTGTTTTTTATCAGCTACAGCTTTTACAGCTCGAGCCACCTTTACTTGTTTTATAGAAGAAGTAGAACTAATTGCTCAACAATAATTTTTCTTCATGTCGGAACAAAAAACTTCTGCAATTGGATCATTATCAAGATCATCTACTGCGCCACTAGAACTACCATCCAATTTTCTCTTTTCTTCCGCTGCCTCTAGAAGTGCCTGCATTCATTGAATATCACATTAAATTGAAAATTTCAGTTTCTTGTTAAAAACACAGAAACATCTCGCACAAAATACCGAATTCACAAAAGTCAAAACTCAGCAAATGCTGAGGCTTACGACTCGGCTCAGCATTAGGTAAGGCTCGGCTCAGCATTAGGTAATTTCTTGCAAATTAGGTATGGCTCAGCTCAGTAGTTGCTGAGCCAAAAGGCTCAGCATTTGTTGAGCCAAAACTCAGCAAATGCTGAGCCTTACGGCTCAGCTTTGCTGAGCCATAGCTGAGCAGCATTTGCTGAGCCTTAGGTTCAGCATTTGCTGAGCCTCAGGCTCAGCATTCAGCAAATGCTGAGCCTGTGGCTCAGCAAAGCTGAGCGGTAAGGCTCAGCAGTTGCTGAGCCAAAACTCAGCAAATGCTGAGCCTCAGGCTCAGCATTTGCTGAGCCAAAACCCAGCAAATGCTGAGCCTGTGGCTCAGCAAAGCTGAGCGGTAAGGCTCAGCAGTTGCTGAGCCAAAGCTTAGCAAATGCTGAGCCACGGCTCAGCCTGTGGGTCAACTTTGCTCAGCCGTGGGCTCAGCATTTGCTGAGCCTTACGGCTCATCTTTGCTGAGCCAAAACTCAGCAAATGCTGAGCCTTACGGCTCAGCTTTACTGAGCGGCAAGGCTCAGCTAGCTGAGCCTGTGGCTCAGCAAAGCTGAGCGGTAAGGCTCAGCAAAGCTGTATATGTTTTCGGTATTTGTAGAAACCCAACTTTATGTACTCAACATTGTTCAGGAAAAACATCATGAGTTCAGGCAAATAATGATCAATTAAAATAATTTACTGAGCTTAACAACATATATGCAAACCTACATATGTTTCTGCAGCACATGGTAGTACTTCTCCCGATTTTCTTTTATGTCTAACCTTCCAAATCGTCGTTCGTGAAATATTTGCTTCTGGATTGGATAAGACCTACAAGAAATATCAAAGTTGACAACACATAATTAATATAACATTCTACAAACAACCATTTGCAAAAGATAATTTTATTACCATTTCATGGTGCACTCTATGGTAAGGTTTCCTTCCTAGAGTATGAGTAATTTGGTTTTTCGCTTTGTTTTTTGCATTTTTTTTACGTTGCTCCATCTTTTCATTCGTATACTCAATATCAAGGAACTTTTCCCACCACACTCTATCTATATCATCTGGACATCTGTCAATGGCAACACGTTTAGGAATCATAGTGTCATCAACTTTAAGAAGACTTTTTCTTAATGTTGACTTCATTGATCTATAGTACGGTGGGAAATGTTTCTCTAATAATGGTCGAGCTATGCTAGGGTCTACATCCATGTCAAATTCTTCCTATCACGAGAAAAGAAACAAAATAAACGAAATCATGAAACAATCAAATATATCATAATTTAAACTTGATGATGAAATTGATATGAGTGAAAATACCAAAAGCCCTTCCCATAGTTTATCCTTGTAGAAGCTATCTACGGCCCTCCATTCTTTGTAGCCAACGGGTATATGACAACGAATTAACTCACCACTACGGGTATAAAACATTAAATATATTTCTATTTGTCAGCCTTTAATTCGGTAAATTTTTAATGTGCATTAATAAACTTTTATCAACAAAATTAAATGCACAGATAAGTTAATGAATATCATTATAACATTATACAGTATTGTTCTAACTATATTAAAAAGGTTTAATGTTACTACTTTATTTTTCTAATAAGGCTCTCATTAGTCTTATTTATTTCTCAAAATCCTAAAGATAAAATGTAAAAAGTTTTAATTTTCTAGTAGGTGCTTAGAATCGTTTGTTTTAATAGTTGGAATTCTTTTAAGAAAAGTGACAAACTCGACTTCAGTTTGATGCACCAATCAATCACTTCATCATTGTAAATGTGCTAAAAGTTTTCCTCCTATTAAAAGCTACAACTTTTGTAATCTAGATTTTCTTTTACGGAGAAACACAAAAAACATAAAAGAGCTGCTGTGCAACAGCAGCTACAAGCTGCTGTGCAAACAGCAGCTTCTTTTAATGGTTGAAGTTCAAATAACAGTGCAAAATTTGTGTGTGTACCATTAGAAGTATATATGCATTCGGAAAAAATAAGGGTTACAAAAAATAGCAAATAAACCATGTTGAGAGAAAAAAGGGGGGAAAACTTAAACGAGGAGAAATGTTCGTTTTTTGTAGGCTACTTCAAATATTTCATATAATTACCATTACCCCCATTTTGGCTTCACAATTACTGTTCAAATCTATGCAACACAAGATGGGCACGTGCTATAACTTAAATGAGGAGAAATGTTCATTTTTTATAGGCTACTTCAAGTATTTCATATAATTACCATTACCCCCATTTTGGCTTCACAATTACTGTTCAAATCTATGCAACACAAGATGTGCACATGCTATAAATCATCTATCTGCAGGTTTGATTATTTTTTCCTAATTAGCATATGTGCGTCCCAAATGCATGAAACTGGAAACAATCATTTAAAAAGTTTAAAATATAACAGTAGTAGTTTCCAACGTCTCATCTCTCGTATGCATGTAGCTACAATGTTTAAAATATATCAACTCAGATGCAAAGATTTTGTTCATATATACTTCTCTAAATAAACTTTTAAATGTCTCATCTACTGCAAAGCTCAAATTTTAATATAAATCATGATATAACTTGAATGCTTCACTAGAAAAATGTATCTATCTAAAATCATTATTAGAGAATAGCTTTGGAAATGCAAAGCAAAAAACTTTTTAATTGTCTCATCTACTTCAAAGCTCAGACTTTAGTATAACTCATGATATGCACCGAGTGGCTGTTATGGTTAGTGTTTGCAAAGCAAAAACAGCTGATGAATATATCAAAAACTTAGGTAAAGGTTATGAAAACGATAGTATTATACATAAGTTCATAGCCAAATAATGAGCAGCTTGCCATGTCCCGACCATAAAATATAATTTTAGTTGAAAATATTGCTACACAACTAAACCATTAGCATAGGTTCCTTTCAGCTCAAATAGGATATAATATAAAAGATAATACTCCTAAAATTCTAAATTGTCAACATTCAGACCGAAAAAATTAAAATTCTTGCGTCTTATGTTTATTTACGCATCCATACCAATGTCCTCCATAATTTATTCATCACCATCGTCGGCTTCATTAGTATCCTTAATATTGAAATCAAACATGAAATCATAATCATCCTTTTCATTTTGACCATAATGTCATGTTTATAAAATACTCTTTACTAATTATATGTTCACGTGAGATAGATCATAATTAGCATTGATCTACTGTCAGAAATATAGCATAATCTAATTTTTTTTAGAGAAGAGCCCATTTAGTATTAATTAACTTTATGTGATCTGTAAAAATAAAGTAATTGGGTAGGTAGGTTAACATTTTAATAAACTCCATATAACAAGTCTGCTGGAAAAATTATAGTTCTGACTATCAAACTTATTAGCAACCACTTTTAGTGATAAAGCAGATAAAGAATCAAATTAATTCTTAACTATAAGCTACCACAATAAAGAGAAAAGGATCAGCAACCACTTATAATAATAAAGCAGATAACGAATTAAGTTAGTTCTTAACTACACGCTACCATAATAAGAAGGATTAAGTAGGATTCACCTGAACAAGAAATCGCCTGAAGTTGAAATCGGATCTCTTGATGTCGTAGCTGAAATCAAATCATCCAAACGAGAGGCCGATTCATCAAGGAGAAGCCCGATTTCGATTCGTAAGGTTATGATACTCGTACGATTTTGATTTTGAATCGGATCGCGATTTCAATTTTTTAGAGGTGTTGAGTTTCCTGTTTTAGCGGCCGATGAATGGAAAATGCGTGAATAAGCGTTGGAGGTAGAAAATTAGGGTAAGCCTTACCAATTTACCTTTTTGCCCAGGAATATTCAGCAACTATCAATTTAAACATATCCCTCAACATAAATAAGCGTTGGTAAAAATAATAATTATAGATGTATATTTATGGTAACACATTTCTGCATAGCAATGCTTATTATTGTTATTACCCTACAATACAAATAAGTGTTGGCGATTGTGAAAAAAAAGGGTTGCCAAATGACCATTATGGTGTAGTGCGATCTGGTTTTCGGTTTGGAGGGATGGCTTGGCTTTCCCTTTGCTTTCTCGTTGGAACATCTTCATCGTACTTCTCGGATCATCCCCTTATGATTCTTAAGTGTTCCCCTTTTTCTTTGTTTGGGCATACGTCGTTTCATTTCCAATCCATGTGGAAATCCCATCACTCCTTTATCCCGACCGAGGAGGAAAATTGGTCTATTCCTCTGTCCGGATGCCAGTTGGCGGCTTTCTAAATCAAACTCAAGCGCCTAAAGATCTATTTACAGAATTGGAACACAATGATGTTCAAGAACATTTTTGATAGAGTTTCTATGGTAGAAGAAGCTCTCATCCTAGCTGAAGCATCGTATAACGCTGATCCATTTTCCCATCAAATCGCCTTTTACTCCAAACTGACAATTGAGAATGCTTTCCTTTGGAAAAACTCTAGGATCAAGTGGATTTTTAATGGAGTGCCAACTCAAAGATCTTCCATTTTTCCATTAGGAAGAAGAATAATACCCTCACTATCCGCCAGATCTTGTGCCCGGATCCTTTTGTAGCGTCGTCTCCTCCCAAAATTTTGGTGACAATTGTTTCGCATTTCCAGCCTTTTCAGGGCTTCCCTTCTGTCCTTTCTCGAATCCTGTCCTTCATCCCCTCCATATTTCTTCCTTAGGAAGCCGACTCTCTTTGCAATCCTTCAAAATTGGAAGAGATCCGTTCATACGTTTTCTTGCTCAACAACGATAGTGGGAGTGGACCCGATGGTTTCAACGATTATTTTTACCAGTCTGCTTGACCGAGGGCCAATCATTTGTCAGGATTCTCCCTGGCGATTTGATCTTTCTTTCCTAGTGCTATGGTCCCAAAGAGTTGGACATCCACCAACCTTGCTCTTATCCTTAGGTGTGATAATCGTCGATTGTTCTCTAACTTTCATCAGATTAGTCTATTTAACTTTTCAAATTAGCTTGGCTCCAAGATTTTGGCTTCTAAGCTCACCCCAATTCTTGACCATGTTATCTCATCCTCTCAGGCGGGTTTTTTGAAAGGCCTCCTAATCACTTACAATGTCCTTCTTTCTCAAGAACTCATTTCCCAAAACGGCCAAAAGACTGGAGGATCCAATATGGTGGTCAAGCCTGACATGGCTAAATCTTACGATCGCATGTCTTGGTTCTTCATCATTCGTGCTTTTCAGTCTTTCGGATTTCCTAAGCCTTTTATTGATATGGTCTGGAGACTGGTGTCGAGTTGCTGGTTTTTTATACTTGTTAATGGTGCGCCCAATGTCTTTTTCTAATCGGGGAGAGACCCCCGTCAAGGAGACCCTCTCCTCCCAACTTTGTTTGTCATCACCGCTGAAGCTCTCAATAGTGGGATTCACTCTCTTACCAATGTTGGGGTAAATTCATCATTTTGGAATCCCAAGTGGTTGCCCCATGATTTCTTTGTTGTTATTAGCCTATGAAATCATCATCATTTCTAATGGCAACCGAAGTTCGTTCCGTAGGCTCCTTTCTTTCCTGCATCAATATGAACGTTACTCTGGTCAGCATGTCAATGCTTCAAAGAGGTGTTCTCAGCCAAGTCCAAGATTCTAGGAGGATTTCTAGGATTGAGCCTCATTCGTGTTTCTAGGTAAGGTCTCTTCCTCTTCCTTATTTCAATATTAGTTTATATCGTGGTCACAAGCTCGGCACGATATTTGACCCTCTAACCGAAAAATCTTGGGAAAGATTTTTAGATGGTACTCTTCTCTCATCTCCTAAGAAGGTCACCTTGTTCTGATCAAGGCGGTTCCCTATTGTCTAAGGTCCCATGTCTTTGCATCCATGATGCCTACCTCGTCTTTCTTTCATTCCTACCAGTCTCTGGCTTCATCCTTTTTCTTTGGTAAAAGAGACGAAATAAAGAGGCACCACAGGATTTCCTAAGACACAGTTTGTCATCCCAGGAATGAGGATGGCCTTAGATTGCATAACCCAAGGGATGTGTGTAAGGCTTATACTTTTAAACTTTGGGTTAGATTCCGAGCTAATGACTCGTTATGGGCTTCGTTTCTCAATGCAAAGTATGGGCTATTGAAGACCGACTCATCTGTTTGACTTCTTATGTGAGTGGGACATGGAAACGAATGCAGTTGGTCAAAGTCCTTTGCGATTCGCTTGGTTGGGTTTTATGCTGGAATGGGAAGCCTTTCTCTATTCGGGAAGCTTGGAATTTTGCTAGAATTCCAAACCATAGGATTTCATTTTTCTCCTTTATCTTGGACTCTCAGATTCCTCCCAAGGTCTCCATTCTTATACTGAAAATCTTCTTTGGTAGACTACCCTTGGATGCTAACCTTATGAAGATTGACATCCAGTTGGCATCTCGTTGTAGGTGCTACAAGTTGGGTTCCATGGAGTCTATTACCCACTTATTCTTAGGAGAGTTGCTCAATATATTCGGCATTTTTTTTGGTTGTTTGTTTGGGCTAAAAGGAACCTAGTCCTATCTATTGTCTTTATTAGGTGTTTGGTGGGCTAGAGGAATGGGAAAGGATCTTAGATCAGTCCTCCTCATGCTCATCCCCTGTCTTGTCTACTAGCATCTTTGGTGTGTTGGGAACTAGGAAGTTTATAATTAGAACCTGTTGCTTACTTCGCCCATCTCTCGAAAAATACCCAACGATGTCTATTTCGCTTTCTGAGGTAGGCCCTTTTATGGCCAACCTGAATGCTTTATCGATTTTTTGGCGGGTATCTTCCCTATGAAGAGTAGGTCCCTCCCTAGAGAGGGTGTAGGGTATAGATTTTTTTTAGGTGGTGACAATGGTCTTTTTGATAGATAGCTTGGTTCGTGCCTTCTTGTAGCATATGGAGGTTCTGTGTGCGTAATGGGTACTTGGTGATTCTAAGTTTTCCAAATTGTTTGACTGGTCTGTGTAGCTTCTTGGTTTGGAGGCTTCCTAGGGATTTGATTAGGTTTTTGCCTTCGTGCTCATCCGAGTTCAGGCAAGTTACCCTCTTTGGGGGTGTGATTATTTAGACGAGGCTGAGCTTGTTGCTTAGTTCTTCCGGCAGAGCTGGTAGTGGTTTTCAGTTGTTGTTGGCTTTTTTTTTCAGAATTATGTTTTCTGTTTTTTGTATGTCATGTGTACTACTATTTGGATTTTTTATCTAGTCCTAAAATTGCATAGCTTTGGTGTACTATTTTTTTGGCCCATGGGAGAAAGGCCGTTTTTCTCCATTTTTGATATTTATTGTTTGTTAAATGACTAGTGGGCTCTAATGGACAATTATTCTTCTGCCATTTCTAGGCATTTTATTTTTTAGCGTTGGGCACCAGATAATTCCATGTCCAAAGCATTCACAGTTAGTGTATAGGGGAGTATGAATTTATATTAACCTCATGTAAACATGTTCTTCCATATTTATCTTTTTCATGTATGGATTATTCAGCTTATACTCTACCTTGGCTTCTTTTAGAACACGATCGTAAGATGGTCGATTTAATTCCCATTTGCTCTTGTCAATTTCTTTAGCATTGCCATCTATGCTACCTATTTTGTTGATTCCTCTGTTGATCCACAAGGTTAAGTGTAAATTTTTGAGTCCAATCGAAATAGGATAGGTATTTATCATGTCCCTTTCAAATTGAAAGTCAGCATCCCATTTTTTAATAAAAAAGAGCTTATTGATCATGAGCCATGAACCTCCATTAATTACTTTATCCAATCCTCATTAAGGCGGGTTTCACTAAGAAAATGCCATTGCCTTTAGAAATGACCTACAAGGAATCCTTCGGTTTCCATTCCCTTTTCACATAAGCATTAAATTAAATATAATAGGTATTTTACTAGCCATATTGATATACATGAATTTTTCTGGATTTTGTTGGAGCATTCATAATCTGGTTCATTTATTTCAACGTATTCTTCTTCCACATCCAAAATCAGATTATGTGATCCAATATCTTTATTGATTCCTATTCTTTTCCCCAAGATTAGACCCATGGTTATGTGCCCATGATGCAATTGATTTTCAGTTTAGAAACTTTCTCAATTTAGAAACTAAGCATGGTTATGTACCGATGGCTATGACCTCTCTCAGTTTATGAACTGAGTAAGTGAAAGGAACAGTTTAGAAACTGAGCCTAGCTCAGTTTTGTAACAACCCGGAATTTTGACGATAATTAGTTTAGTTATTTAATTAGATACAAAAAAAAGAGATTTTTGTAAATGATCGAATTTGACCATAAAATTTGCACAGCTATGTTCATGGTGGAATTCTGGCCAATTTTTATATTTGGAACTTCGCAAACAGAGTCCATATAAAAAAGTTATGGATGAAATACGAAATTAAACGGAAAACAAATCAAACAGAATAATATGCAAATAATAATAAATATTTCCCTGCCACCTCACTGCCTGGTCGACCGCTTGGTCGATATAGGTAGTGGCGGCCAGGGTTAACTTATATAAAAAAATTATATATTTGGACTTATTTTTCTTGAATTCAACCTGATGATTTATGGTCATTTCTACACCTATAAATAAAGAGCAGTACCCCCAACTCATTTTCTCATATTTTCTGGAGGTAGCAGTAAAGCTTTGCCATTTTTAGTCCTCTAATTTTTTCTAAAACCTAAAATATAAACTCATACAAATCTAATAAACAAGGATTGGAGAGGTTAGATTCATATTTATGCAAAAGGGTCGGTTCTTCGATGAAATAATTCTTTTATTTAAATTTCCTTCTTCTTTTCCTATTTTTCTTTTAGATCTATAAATATGAATTAGTGTTTATGAATCTCCTTTGTAAGTAAATTATAGATCTATAGGATTTGGTAATTATAAGCCTAAAAGTCTTGTTCGTATTTAGATTTGTATACTTTTAGGTGAGTGGGAAATATATTTGTTGTTTATAATAACTTATATAATTCATTTTCATTGAATCTGAACTATATGCCTAAAAGTTATCAAATTTATTAGTTTTATCAAATCTAAAATAATACACGTGAAAATTAGATATGGATCTGTAGGCCATTTTGGTTTATAAGGCATACAATTATTCTTAGGTAGTTTATGGTTATTATAAACACCTCGAATCTAGAAATCGGCCCCTAAATTAGTGTTAAATTGTAGTATTTTATTCTAGATTCATAGTAATTAGGTGTTGATATGTGATTTGTGCATTTTTGGTTAGAATAAAAATCCTGTTGTTTTTTATATTGTTTAGGGTTTTACTTGGTTATTGTAATTATTATCTTGTTGTTCTTTTTAAATAAAAAGGCATTATTTGAAATCAACGATAAATATAAATAACCTATTTTTGTTATTAGAAATATATCGATATTTCAATTTTAGATATTTTGGACAAAATTTACAATAATTAATGTTATAAACCCTTTTATGAGATTTTGAATCCTAAACAAGATTAAACACAAAAAGAATTGTTTTGGTTGTTTGTTAAGACTAGAACATAAATAGTAAGTGTTACTACAAAATTCAACACTGAAACCCGTTGATGGTGAAGGGGTATCGGATCGCAACTAATTCAGAGGGAATGACTCTTAACCGACAACAAGCTACTGAGACTACTATGGCCAAAAGAAGAAAGGAGAAAAGATGATCAGTGAGTTATCGGGACAAATGTAAAAAGAAGAGTTTTAGGTTTGACACAAAAGGAGACAGCGACAAAGCATGCCGACACCAAAGGCCATCAACATAGGCTCGGTTCCGAAAGCATGGCATGTAAAGCTGGAGGCAAGAAAAGAAAAACAATAGCTGTAAGCACATGACCCGAGACCCGAAACCCAAAACCAAGAAGGAACTCTATATTATCCGTAGCATAAGTAGAGTGAGACGAACGGCTATTGACACTAATTTAACTTAGTGTCGATACAGAAGGAGGTAAAGATGCCAAAGTCATAAAAAGCTAAAACACAGGAACAAAACTCTGAAAGTTAGCTGTTAGATTCAAGGCTTATCGAACACTGAGAAACAACTTTAGGGGTCTTCAAGAGACGTGCCGGAAGCATGCTGTCGTAAGACCGAAACCAATTCCAAAGACTCAACAAAGGAAAACAGAAGCTTATAAGAAGAAGGGTTATCCACATTAACTGGTTTAGAGTCGATACCAAAAGAGGTAAAGGTTCCAAAGGCATGAGAAACTAAAGCACAAGAGCAAATGCTATGAAGACTCAAAACCGGAACTTAATGTCAAAAGCTGAGAGCATCTCCCCAACGCTTATCATTGAAGACCGAAAGTTGTTCCTGAATCTATCAATACCAATGAACTTCATGCCTATACATGTGAGAAGCAGCGCCAGGCAACTTCTAAAGCCAAAACCGACACATTGAAAGCAAAGTTAGATCTGATAAAATATTGAGAAGAAAGAAAGACAGTCGAAACCGAGACAATCGGAACCGAAGACGTGAAGCGGCCGACACCATGCTACCGCATCGAAATCGGTTTCTGCTTAGCTAAGGACAAAAGGGTCCCGGTTTGTATATAAATAACACCCTAGGGGTCACATTTGAGGGGCCTTTTCTCATTCCCCAATCTTGTGTGCATTTCTTATAGAGTAAACCCTAGTTCCTAAATTACTTTGGGGACTTCCTTTGTAAACACTTATGTACTCAGATCAATGAGTAATAAAGAATGAACCAACACATAGCATAATTTCTATGATTTTCCTTTCTACTTCTTTCACATATCACCTTATGCATTATTGGCAACATATGTCTAATATGCAATCCCAAAATTTTCTCCTAGATTACCAAAATACCCTTCTACAAGCCATTTAACTTCCTAACTTGTGTTGCGCTTAGTGAACCCTTATCCCAAGATAACTATTGGTTGTTGAGTCACGTATGCGTGATACTCGCCCTTTGGGGGAAGAGTAACTAATCTTCGGGCTTATAACCTTGATATCTAGGAAACGGTGAACTAACTCAAGCTTGTGGGAACTAAATAATCTCATGCCATCCTAAGGTCCACTTCCTTAGACTTACTTCCGGTGTTGACGAAAAATATCATTAACATTTTGGCACTAGATGGAGGGCTTGAACCTCTGACCTTGTGGTTAAGGGTCACATCCCTAATTGTGTTGTTACATCCTGGATTGGACTAAGCTTTGAAGAAGCAAGATTATAGGCAAAGCGTCCTAACAAGAATCTTCCGGATTTCAAATGGCTATGCCAGATATTACTGACCTGAGAGTAATGAAAGAACAAAGGTTAAGAATGGAAGCCTTGCAAATCATCAATTGGATAAAGGAAGTAGAACAATACGTTCTCGATTGTCGGAGCAACAAACCTTACCACATAGGACAAAACCCAACCTTTACTCGAAGTGGTTCTACGTTAAAAGGAGTACGACCTTTTCTCTCATTTTGGAGAAGCCATTCGATCATGCGTAAGAGGAACAGTGCTTGAAAAAGGAATGATGAGAGAATTTAATCATTTCACTTCCAAATGGTTTAGAAGGATTGCACTTTAATCTAGAAACAATCGGAAAAGAAAGCTGGAAGAGGCAAGAAAAGCCACAAGGCAAAGTAGCAAAAGGATAAAGCTACAATAGCAAAAGGGAAATTTGAAATCAAGACTACCAAGGGAATGCAACCTTATTACATCAATTGGGAATATCTATTTCTTAACCAAACATAAGCTTAACTTCTGGCCATCTAAAAAGAAGAAGACAAAATACAAAAGAAAATTGGGAGGGCCTTACCGCCACTATCATATGATGAATGGACATGAAACCAACCACTGTAGAGTTCTTGAAGGGATGATTATCAGATTCTTTAATCAAGGCCAATTGCAAGATTTCGTAAAGGAACCAAACTAAGATCGACAAAAGTATCCTTAAGAAAGGATTGTTTACAATTGCCAAAGGGTACGAAACCCTCTCAAAGTTTAGGATAACTGAAAGGAGTCAAACTACAATGGTTAAAAACCCTTGTTACTACCAATATGTTCAGGGCAAGGCACCCCTCGAAAGGGGGTGGAGTATAAGCCTTTAACATCGTCCAAATCAGAAAGTACCGGGTTAAAGTATCAAAAGCACAAGCCTTTGATCCATGCTAGAAATGGTCGGGACAGAGCATCTAACTAGCGCACCTTGCCTCTACTCATAGACGAGTATGCCCTGCCTATGCTATGAACTAAGCACGTCCAATCTTTGCTTACAGAAGAGCACGTCCTACCTCTACTTATGTTCCTCGTATCCCGCGGAAGGGAACGAAAAACCCTTATCACCGCCTACGATGGCCATGGTAAGTCACCTCTTGGAGGGAAGGTGGAGTGTAAGCCTCTATCAATGCCTACAATGGCCAGGATAGAGCATCGAAAGAGTGTGCGTTTAAGACGCACCCATGATGGCCCGGTTAAAGCATCTAATCCCTTATCAACACCTACGATGGCCAAGGTAAGGCACCTCCTCGAGGGTGTCGGGTATGTCCTTGGGTCCTTCTTAAGAATAAGGTAGCCAAGTGCACCGGATGCACAGGCGCCGAGAGTGGCCAATAAAGCACGTGCGCCCTCTGCTTTGACAATCACAAGCCCAGAAAGTGGCTAATAAAGCACGTACATCCTTTTCTTTGTGAAATAAACCCGAAAGGGGGCTGACACTTCTATTAATACCAAATGGGGATATATGGTCTTCTTTCAAAATACCCCAATCTAGGTTGGTTCGAGACTTCTGTTATTATCAGAATGGATTTCTGGTCTACTACTAAATACCCGAATATGGGTTGGCTTGGAACATATATTAATAGCCAGAAGTGGGTTTCTGGTCTGCTAACAAATGCCTGAATTTGGATTAATTTTGGACTTCTAACTAATTGCCATAAGGAGTGTTTTTCCCTCATCTTATCAGTACCCTAATCCGGGTCAAGAGACTCTAATCCTTATTGATTGGAAAAAGGATCTGATACCAATGACTCAAGATGGTAACTCAAGTCCTTCATCTAAAAGCCTACAAATGAAGATATTAATCCTCCATATTGCTTAAGGAGATTTTCTTAACTCATATGCGTGAAATTCTTTCCCTTTATTCAAATAAAATATGTAATACAAACAATCACACTATTGCATTGCAAAAAAAGTAAAATGAGGGTTATACTTTCCTTAACACATTGCACAAGAACGTTCTTAGAAGAATTATGTTAAGGATTGTTATTCCCAAAATATGAAACATTAATAAACATTTTGTCCAATCATGCGTTCGCTTGTTGTTCAATTGCGACATAAATTCTATCTCATGAGGAATGAGAAAATTATCATATATATCTTATGAAGCTAACACAAGATAGTGTGTATTAAGTTTATGCAGAACAGTACAATAGGACTTTGGGAAGAAAGCATTCCTAACAAGGAAAAAAAGTCACATATTAGGTGACATCCACACGATCTAAAAACTTGTCTATAAAACCATTTCACAAGTTACTATGTATGCATTACAACTACATCAAGTGTTTTACATTTAGGACACACAAGCATCACGTCATAATTATCAGGTAAAGAAGTCCCGTTATAACTAGGCTCTTTAATCCGAGTCATGATTCTTTAAAGCATATTCCAAGGATGCATAACCCGCTTTTGTTTTCTCCAATTCAACATCTAGTTCCTCAATTCAATGAAGTAATTTACTTATTTCTTCATCCAAGTTGGTAGAAGGATTTACCCTTAATTGCCTTTGCAGCTCAAGGATGGTTTTATCTCTCTTTAAATTGACTCTCTAAGATGGACACTTGTACATTCAAATTCCTATTAGCTATCTTTTGGAGGTAGTATGTCCATTCCCTCCTCGAAGTGGAAGCGTCCTTGAAAACCTGCTTTTGTTCTGCAATTACAATTGATTATTCCCTAAATTGAGAAGGGGGAATTTGGAATTGATCCCCTTACTCACAAACAAGATAAAACACAATAATATGCAAAATTTAGCCATTGAAAAATGATAGTAATAACATCATCCTCTTTAAAGAAAGATAACTTCATGGACTTTACCTAGACAAATTCTGAACTGTTTTAGTAATACTCATCTCCATAAATTACAAAAGTACAAGCTTACTTATCAATACATCCATCATTTGTATTATACATCAATACAGCATGGCTGACCATAAGTCTTATTAAAATTATATCATGGGGGTTTCCCAGAAAGTTGAAAGGAAAGTAAGAGTTTGACTTGAAAAGTCAAAAATACCCCTTCACTAGAGGAGGAAAATGTTACTATAAATTCAAAACCGAAACCTACTATCAATGAAGGATATCGGATTGCAACTAACTTAGAGGGAATGACTTGGAACCGATAACAAGCTACTGGGACTACTAAGGCTGACAGCAGAAAGGAGAAAAGATGACCAGTAACAAATGTAAAAAGAAGAGGTTTAGGTTCGATACGAAAGGAGATAGCAGCAAAGCAGTGTCAACACGAAAGGCCATTAACATTGGCTCAGTTCCGAAAGCATGACATGTACAGATGGAGGCAAGAAAGAAAAAAATAGTCAGAAGCACATGACCCGAGACCTGAAACCAAGAAGGAACTCTATATTATCTGAAGCATAAGCAGAAAGAGACGAAGGGATATCGAGAATAATCTAACTTAGTGTTGAATACAGAAGAAGGTAATGATGCCAAAGTCATAAAAAGCTGAAACATAGGAACAACACTTCGAAAGCTAGCTGTTGGAGTCAAGGCTGGTCGAACACTAAAAAACAACTTCAGGAGTCATCATGAGATGTACCAAAAGCATGTTGTCGTAAGACCAAAACCAATTGCAAAGACTCAATAAAGGCAAACTGAAGCTTATAAGAAGAAGGGTTATCCACACTAACTGATTTAGTGTTCATACCGAAAGAGGTGAAGGTTCTAAAGGCATGAGAAACTAAAGCACAAGAGCAAATACTGTGAAGACTCGAAACCGGAACTTAGTGTCGAAAGATGAGAGTGAAAAGTCATATGTTTAGAGTAGGATCGACTTATTTGGAATAAGCAGAAGTATATGTGATATTCTAACTTGACTTATACAATAGTTATGCAAATAAATTTTAAATGATATAATATATCATAGATAAGTAAATGTAGTAACTAAGGTAAAGTAACACCAGAAATTTTTATACTAGTTCGGAGCACCGTCCTACATCCAGTCCTAGACTTCTTCTTGCTTTTAACTAACAACACTCTCTCTTCATCCGGAGGAATAGGTTCACAACATATTCGCGCACCAACAACAAGACTTGTGCACCCACAATGAGATTCAATGCCTGAGAAATCGAACAGGACTACAAGAATACAACAAGAGTTTGACTTTGATTTGTGTTCTTGAATAAAACTGAGTAGCCAAAAGTTTGAGTACACCCTTCCTATTATCTTAACCTTAGATATGTAACATGTTTGTGGAGATTTGAAGAAAGTAGTTTGCTATTAAATCTAGAGATATGAAATATATTTAGAGATTCAAAAGCAATTTGAATTTTCCAGAGAGCTTTTAGAGTGCAAGAATAAAGATCAAGATAGATTAAGAATCGGTAAGAATTGGTGATTTTTAAATCAAGTTTTTTGATGTATATATAATAACTGAAGAGTAGTCAACATTCATGAAGAGTTTCAACGAAGATAAGTAACGATTTCTATTAGAAATGAAAAGGAATCTCTTCATGAAAGAAGGTGACCTTTCAAAAATATGGATGTTATTGTCGGATCAGTCAACTGGTATAAAAATCTCCAGTCAACTAGTAGAAAATATAAAATGTATATGTATTTGAATTATGATAGAAAATTGCCTTTATTGGGCATTTTATCTTTTAACAGTCGATATGGTTCAAGGAAGAAGCCCAGTAACGGCTGTTTCATGCCATTTTCATATATATATATATATATATATATATATATATATATATATCTGTGTGTGTGTATTTATAAATATGTTTATGTGTTTTGTGCACTTGTGTTATAATAAATGAGGATAGATTTTAACTAGATTCTAACCCAATAAACACAAACATACATACATACATACATACATACATACATACATATATATATATATATATATATCTTAACTCTTCAATTGATCTTCATTTCTTTGTTGTCATGAATCAAAAATCTCATGAATCAACATTCTCCCCCCTTTTTGACTGATGACAACCGCTTGCAATCTTGTAGAAAATTTTATTTTCTCCCACTGAATGTATGCTTGCATACATTTGTCTCCCCTTGACAAGAATGCTTCTCTGCAACATTTTATTAGTGCATATAATATATAATTGCCATTTTTGCTTCCCTATAACAAAATGTTAGTGTATAAATATATATTCAATACTTTCTCCCCCTTTGTCATTGATTAAAAAGAATACATAACATGATAAAGCAGTAATAGAACATAGTAGAGAACACAAGAAAATAGATAAAGATCACATAACAAGGAGATAGTTTTGAAGTGCAAGCAGCAAAACAAAGTATGAAATTCATGTGAGACTATTTAGTACAAGTCTCTAGGGTTCATTAAAAGGAAGAGTACAAAATGCAAAAGAGATCATCTAGTACAGATCTCATAAGTTCATCTAGTTCAAAATAAAGATAAGAAAACTTACTACCATGACATTCTTAGAAGTTATCTAACTCTGTGCTTTCCAATGTTGTCCAATTGATAGGTGAAATAGGCCTTTTACCGAGATGCGTAGCTTGAGTAGAAGAAGAGATTAAACACAAAATCGTATTCCATATATTACCAAGAAATTTCTTGATCTTGTCAAATTTCTTGTCCACCTTTTTATCAATTCTCTTAAGTCTAGCCTCAAGAAGAAGTTGATTACGTGCTACAACATCAATCGCTTGGCGAGTAGTCTGAGATTCCTAGTTAAGCGGACATCTTCTGGATTAGCATGAGCAACACTAGATGATGGTTGGCCTTTCTCCCTATTCTTCCAGGCTTCCAAACTCATTATTCTCCGAACCGAGGGTGGTAATTTCATCATTTTAAATTCTTACTATCCATAATTTTTACATTATGCTTGTCGGATGATGGTTCAGGTATATCCTCATGAGCAAAGAAATGCATGAGATATTCACCATAGTAGAAGTAAGTTGGAGTTCTGACAGTAAATAGTAATATATGATCCAAGATGATTTGCATCCAATTTATTTGAACTTCATCATAAACAACATACAAGGCTCGGAAGGTCTCGGCATACACTAAATAAAATGTTATAGTGCGAGCCATGATTGTACGAGTTAAGGCTGGGAGTAGTAATCTTGCAATAGGTCTTAGGCCTTTAGTTCTAGAGTCATTCGAGTCATCATCAATAAATAAATGACTTACTTCATAACGAACTCCAGTGTCATAAGATAAGTGTTCTAATAGTTCCATTTGTTGAAGAATTCAGCATAGTACCCATTCATTCTACGATAAGAAAAACCGTTTTGCCACACACCAAACTCCATGCACAATTATGTGGATTTCTAAGAACTAGATTATCTAAATTTAAGTTTGCTATTTTTTTTACCATAACAATGTTAATCTTCCGATTGTTTTTGCTCATAATCCATCAGTGATTCTAGCCTTCTGGTTTGCGCTAATCATTGTAAGCCATGTACTTCAAAATAAGGGGATTTGATAAACACACCTTCAATGAACTTTAGCTTTTCCAATTTTCTCCATTTATCTTTTGCAGTATCATTGTAAATCCATTGGGAGATATATGAATCTATGGGTTTTTCTTGTGATAATAAAGCACCTCTCCTTGATCTCTTACTTGGAAGAGCCATAGATTTGACGAATTGAGGGATAAAATTTTATTTTTGCTGATGGAGGAAAGATAGAGTTTTTATTTGAGAAGCTTGAGTTTTAAAAATGAAGTAGAAAACGTAGTTTTGGGGATATTAAGCTGGAAATTGGGTAGCAGGTTTTTGCTCCGGAATAGGCTACCAGTCGACTGCTACGGAAACCACCAGTCGACTGATGGTTGTTAAGCTGGTTTTCCAATTTTTCTTTATATATATATATAATATGTTTATACGTTTTCAGCACATTTTTGTTGTAAATATTATGAATAACACTTTATTAATCATTAAGCTTAACTTTTCTTAGTTTCACATATATTTTTATATTAAAGAAAAACAACAAGAAATACCAATAATTATCAATTGCATTATCCATCATTGCAATATTTATTACAAAACATAAAAAAAATTCAAATGATGTGGATGACATCTCTGGAGTCGCTGATAGTGGGTAGTGACGAGGTTCTAAACCACCCGACCTTCCACAAACTCGAATCGCAATTTGTTCAAGAAAACTTGGCTTATGTGAAGTTGTTTTCTGTTCATAAAATAATTCATGTCGTAACTTCATATGTTCCTGCTGATAGTGATGTATTTCGTCGATCTTATACCTTGTAGAAGGCGAAACACAGAGTTGTCCTTTTCTTTTAGCATCTGGAGCGAAACCATTATGATAATTATGTCATCTCAAATTTGGATCTTTAAGCTGGAGAAACTAGAATTTCAACTAATTCGGAAGAGGTTTTCTCCGTTGATTTCGTTTGAGTTGATTTTGGAATTGATTTGTTTGACATAGTGTTTTTAGTTTATCTTAGTGTAAATACTATTTTGGCTTGTAGAAGAAAAAAGCTCTTCTAGATATACATACACACACACACACACACACACACACACACACACATATATATATATATATATATATATATATAGGAAGGAGGTGCATGAAAATAGCAGCTAAAACTTGATTAATGAACGGTGTTTCTGTTTTTAGCCATTTGTTTTATCTAGGAGTTTGTTAATTATTATCTAAAAATAGTTTTCAGAAACTTATACTTAATAGTTTTTTGTTAAATATGTTTAACATGAAAGATAGTGTGACTCATTTGATAACAACATTTGGCAAGGAGACAAGGTGCCCGGGTTCGAGTCCTTATAAGAAAAAAAATTTACTTCTATTTTTTTCTATAATTTATCGAATTCATAAATTTTTTAATTATATTATAGCTTTCTTATAAGTATATGTTTTAGAACTTTGACAATTATTTTTAGAAAACTAAAATTCTGGACTTTTATCACATAATTAACTAATACCCAACAAATTATGTTCTAAATTTTTAACTAGCAAAACATCAGAAATAAAAGGTAAACTAGATATACCATAATTGCTCACATCGCCTTTGCCAATGATATATCCTTTGGAATTATCTCCAAATGTGACAGTTCCTCCTTTTGAGTAGATAATATTTGTTAGCATTTCTTTGTCTCCTAAAATATGTTTCAAGCAACCACTGTCGAGTATTCATTTTCCTCTATTTTTGAGTGGGACCTACTAAAAATACATAAAGTACGTTGGTACCCACTTCCTCCGTTAGGGTCCTAAAAGTTAGATCTTAGGAAACCAAACCCAAAATGGTTCGGTATCCTTTTAAAAATAAAATTGATATTATTATGCACTCTTTCTAAGAAAATTTTAATATATTTAATCCTACTCAGCGGATTATTTGTTTTAGGAACCCATATACTAATACATTTAGAGCACATTATGTTTGGAACAATTTCAGGTGTCTTTATATTAGATGTTACCGGTTTGTTAGATCAAGATTTCTTCTTAGTATTAATTTTCTATACATATTCTAATCCCTTGAGAATTTTCTAAGATTTTAGGTAAGTTCTCCCTACCTTTATTAAAATTATTAACATTTTTAGAAATATCATCTAATTTTATCTTAAGACTAGAGTTATCTAATTTTATGATTTTAATCCTATTATTTAAATCATGATTTTCAGAAGCAAGCAAATTGTTCTTCTCTTTTTGAGTTTCAATTTCTTGACTCAATAAGGAGAATTGAGAATTTGCATTAGATAGAATTTCCTGAATTTTTCTAATTTCATCCTCTAAAATCTCCTTTTCGTCTTTTAAAAAATCTCTTTCAAATTCTGTTTTTTCCTTATCTTCATTTGCTTTTTTAAACTTTCTTTTATAATTATTTCTAGATTCTAGAATTTCAGTATTAATTTCAACCATTTTTCCAAAATATCACTAACCTTGGTTTCTTTTGCCGTGAAGCACATGTTAGCTTGTTCGTAGTCACTGTGACTATCACTTTCAGAAGACGAAGTATCTGAATCATCCCAAGTTACTGAAAAAGCTCTCTTCTTCTTATCTTTCTTGTTGTGATGCTCTTTCTTTAGGTCTGGAAATTATTTTTGATAATGTCCAGTTTTGTGACAATTATAGCATTCAACTAGAGATGAATCTGCCTTATTATTTTCTTTTTAGGGTTTTTCTTCATATTTTTCTTGAATCTCTTCTTGTATTTTAGAAATTTTCTGAAATTTCGGGCAATGAAAGCTATGTCTTCTTCATTTGAATCTGATTCATCTTTTTTAGCATGAAAATCTAGAATCTTTTTCTCTTAAGAGTTAATTTTTTTAGCCAGCAAAATCACTTCATATGATATTATATTTCCTATTAACTCTTTGGGTTTCATTGTAGAAAAATCATTAGCTTCTACGATAGCCGAAGCCTTTCTTTTCCATTCATCCGTCAAAGTGTTTAGGATTTTTGATACGTTAACAAAATCAGTGTATTCACAACACCAAAAAAGATGATTTATAACGCATATAGTCATGACAAAGAAGATTCATAACAGCAACATCCGTAAGTATCAGGTGCGTTGCTAATGTCGTTAGAAAATTTTATCACGAGAATAGTCGTTATATAAAACGACATCTCGTAACGAGCTTATCCGTTGTAAGACAAACATGTTGTAATGATCTGGACTATTGTAACGTATATATTTTGTCGTGACACTACTTGTTATAACTCGGTCATTTAGTAACAAGCTTATTTGTTATAAGATAAACATATTGCAACGATCTAAACTGTTGTAACATAAATATTTTATCACAGCGCTTTCTGTTATAACTCGGTCATTTTGTCACGAGCATACTCGTTATAAAAGCTGCATGTTAAAACGAACATATTTGTTATAATATTAATATATTATCATGATATCATCCATTGTAATAGTTGTTTTTTGTCACGAGCATTGCTGTTGTAATAAAAATTTGGTGCAAACATTATCACAACTATACCCATTGTAATAATGAATACTGCAACTACCCCAACAATATACACGTAATAAGCCATATACATGTAGCATACACACACAATTCACATGAAACTTATAAAATTCAGAAACAAGCAACAACAAAACTACTGAAACAACAATTGATTATGTAACGATACACATTTCCATAGAGTTCAAAGTACGATACATAACATCAATGTTAACATTTAAAGTTCTAAACAATATACTTCCAACATAAATAAAAACTACATAAAAATAAAACAAAGTGCAACTTTAACATTTATGCTAAAATTTCTACAAAGTACATAGATGACGCTCAGATCCTTACCAAAATCTTCAAAACATCAACTTCCATCATCATCATTGAAACTAGCTTTCATCTTTTGTCTTTCTTCAGCTGCTTCTACCAATGCCTATACAAATGAATCAAAAATTAAATTAGATCATTTGCATATTACAAATAAAAGTCATTTTTTATCATCAAAATTTAGGTACAGACTACAGAAATCAAAAGAATATGAAACAACATGTGCATAAATATAATATGATCCCCAGCCCATTCACTAGTGGGATGCGGCTGTAATTAAACAAAAACTCTTGCCTCTCCCACTTCAAAATATAATTATATTGCCAGAATGTAAATGTTCTGAACTACAGTTTTGAATAAAGAAAAATTACTTAAAGGTCTCTAGAAGCATTTATAGTTAGCCAGCTAATTAGTACAAAGGCTTGTATTTTTTTCAGATAATTTTAACAGAAAAAAATACTTCATAAATGTTTAAATATAAACAAAATTTTCAAATTAGGCTTTAAAGAAAGACTTATATATCAGACTTTGTATAAAAACTTATTATTAAACTATACCCCTTTTCATACTGTTAGGCCTTGGTGCTTGACTAAGAATTTTAATTGCCAGACATGTGTGACGGCTTACTATACGAGAAAAGCAAGTACGTGGGCTTGGTGGTTTGGTAGGTACAAAGCTAAAACATTAGATAAATGTTGATCAGGATTGCTGACAATGCAACACTTATCAACATATAAATTAGCTGGAGCCTCGGCCTTTCGAATTTTACAGCATTACTTTGTAGTTATCATAAATAATCGTTATTTTTTATTCCAGTCAAGTTATCTATGAGTAATAAAACAGTCCAACCTTAGATTCAGCAGTTAAAAACTCAAATGCATGTCGTAGCCCATGTATAGGAGGTGTCCCTTACTGCTTTTTTTTTTTTTTAATTTACTGCATTTGGCAGTTTTCTGCTTCATTTTTTAGTTCCATTGAGTCCGTCAAAATCTGATTTTTTTTTTTTGGTTAAACAACATGATAATGCATGAACTGTAGAATAAAGATATGAATTTGCATTCTTCATAATGATGTAGAAACAACCGGTAGGTGGAAAAATGTATCACTTGTATATGATTATAATTTCGATACTTCATGCGGTTGTTGTGTTTATGTATTTCAATACATGAGTTTATATTCGTTTCAGAATGTAGATTTTATCTATAATTTCTGTTGATGTAACATGCGTTAGTTCAGTACATTGTTTTGTTCATTTTCACTCTCTGCACTTTGTTTTCTGACCATGCATGCATTTCTAGAATAATATTCTTTAAAAAAGTTGAAGGCCAGGGCCCTCAGCTTTAATGTTGCACGACTTATCAATAATGGCCATTCTATGTGCTTTTTTTGAGGTAAAAGCTATGACTTTCTTCGATATACATCAGATATATTCTTCATTTTCTATGCACAATGCAAATATTATTTTTCGCTCTTTAATTTTTTACATTGACATTAGTAAATTTAACTTGTTACTTCATACATGAATGTATTGACATTAGTGAGTTATAAACTCATGTCAAAAGATGCATGGTCCACATACTATGGTATTTTTGTTAGAAAATGAAACATCAGCCTGTTAGCTGCTGCCCATGATTGTGCATTTTGTAATTATGAACAAAAAGAAGAGTAAACAAAATAAAATAGGTAAGAAGTCAAAGATTGTGGATACATGCATCAAAGATTCAAAAGCATAAAGTATCAAATTATTTAGTGACAAAAAGCAACGAATAAGATGATCCACTCTGAAAAAACAAAAAGGAAAGTTGGTGTTATGTGTGTATGTACTAATTCAGCTTTGACCATCATCTAAACAATGCTTTATTCGTTTCTTATACGGCTCTTATCTTGCTTTTATCTTTTTTTCTTTCCTTCAGTTTCTGGGACTATTATGTATCTTACTATGATGTTCCTTGGTTTACAATAACAAATTATGCATTGTATTTGTTAAGCAGTTTGTTCGTGCCACATATTTCATAACAGAATTACGCATATGGAACTGTAATTTTCAACGAAATTTTCATCTCTCAGATTGATAAATTATTATGCGGAACCAGCCAACGAAATCAAATGATTCTTTTCATTATTGTATCGTCGCGTGCTGCTCGTGCCAGAGAATTATGTGTAGATATCGCTACAGTAGAAGCAATAGCTTGAAATTGGTGATATAGAATGATTTGGACAATCGTATGACTGGAATACGTACTTCGATGTAAACATGTGATTTTTCCCTTTTTATTCTTTTTTTGTTAAAAAAAAACTAGTTAATGTTATAAAATAAAACAGAACATATGCTAAACAAGAAGCCATTAGAGAGAACAGAAAAGATAGGGGAGAGACTTTTATTTCTATCACTTCAAGTGTGTACAATTTCTATTACATTGGCTCCTTTATATATATAGGCTTTAGAGCTGATGTTAGACTTATTCCCATGATGTGGGACTAAATAAAATATGACAAGAGCATATTCACTTATATATATATATATATATATATATATTATAACACTCCCCCTTGAATATGCGTCTTCAAAATGTTGAATGCTCTGCTAACTTGAAGTTGTCCCTTTTAAAATATGTATGATGATTGCTCCCCCTTATAATTATCTTGCTTGCATATATCCATTCAGTTGATACAACTATTGTCTGTTGCCTTCAAAACTCTATCTGGAAAACCCAATGCGAAAAACCTTAAACGAGAAAAAGAGTACAACGTTTGACATTATGAATATCATATAAAAATGATATTCCTTAAAATAGTTTGATGCTTCAGGATCAAAACAATGCCTCATTAAAAACCTTTTTATGAAAAACCCTATGGGAAAAATCATAAATAAGGAAAATAGTGCAAATTTATTTCATCTTTAGGTAACATATTTTACAATGTTGCCGTAAGGGTTGATACTTTAGGATCAAGATAATGCCTCATTAAAAACCTTACTAACAAAAACCCAGTGGGAAAAATATTAGTGAAGGAAAAGAGTACATTATAGCATATTTTTATATGCTCCCCCTTATTTATAACTCATTATTCAATTAGTCTATTGATGTAGTCGACGCATGCCAATTTTGTACATCATCTTCTGGAATGTTGATTTGGAAATTTCCTTTGAGAATAGATCTACCCGCTTTTCTTGAACTGAATTTGTTTCTCCTCTTTCTTGTTATCCGTTTCATTCATGTGTGAATAGAAATTTAGAAGAAATGTGCTCCATCCTATCACCCTTGATATAGTTCACTTGAATCTGAGCCATGCAAACTGCCTTATCTTCTTCATAACTAATAGATTACTGCATCAAAAGATGTTTGATACTTCTGGATCAAAATGTTGTCTCGTCAAAACCTTACTAATAAAAACCCGATGGGAAAAATCTTAGTGAATGAAAAAGAGTACAATGTACAATATCATATTTACTACGTGAAAAGCAGTATGATACTCCTGGATCAATGTAATGCCTCCTTAAAACCTTAATAAGAAAAACCCAGTGGGAAAAATCTTAAATAAGGAAAAATAGTACATTATAACTTATTTTTTATGTTACTTTTGGGTTGATACTTCTGGATCATGACCCATACCTCATTAAAACCTTACTAAGAAAACCCAGTAGGGAAAAACTTAGTTAAGGAAAAAGAGTGCATTATATAATACTTATGGATGCTCCCCCTGATTTAATAATTTCCTCTGAATTCATATTCTTCTTTCAATAAATCAAATTTCTTACAAATACTTCTTAATGAAGTTTTTCTTTTAAAACTCCATGTGCATTTCCATGCTTCAGACATGTTTTCTTATTTAAAACGCCTTCCTTTTGTGATTTGTATGTTACTAATATTCATTTATGAATACACTTCAGGTGCTTAATATTTTCTATTTCAATCGGACTTGCACGTTGTTATACATATTTGATGAATAAGACAACTTTCATTACTAAGCAGGAAGTAATCTACTCATCTTGAAGTATATCAAGATTTTCATTACAACAATACTTAGAAGATTGAAGTATCTCAAGATTTTTATTGCAACAACACTAAGCAGGAAGTAATCTAATCACCTTGAAGTATATTAAGGTTTTCATTACAACAATACTTAGAAGAATGTTGTAATCTATCGTCCATGTTCTTGGTATTCTTTATAATAACAAATGTTATTTATGTTCTTCAGGAACTTATATATTATAATAATCTTTGCATATCGCAACTACCACTTCAATGGATATTAAGAGTTTTATTACAACAATTCTTGAAAGTAGGAAGTGGTCTACTTATCATGAATTATTTCAAGATTTTCATCACAACAATACTTAAAAGAATGTTGTAATCTACATTTCTTGCTCTTTACCATTGCCAAAGTTATTTAAATTCTTCTGGAATTTGTATACTTTCATCGTTTATACCTTCAAGATATTGTAAGCATTTTAAAAACTTTCACCACTTTAATCAATTCAATTATCTCTGAAAATACAATGCTTATGGCACTTAACATGTTGTTGACACTCTATGGTGCTTCAGTAACTTCCATGTGCTTTTGTCATTATATATTTCTTTTTTTATTTTATGAACTACAGGTTCATATCTTATGGACTACAGGTCCATATATCTTATTTAGGAGAATTTCATGATGGCCAATCATGTTTCTCTCTAATATGGGATTTTTAATCCATTTATAAATATAAGCGCTTTATTATTTATTAATTTATCATCGATGATTATTTCTAGTCAGTTCTATACATAATTTATTGAGATATCAAAATTTATCATGCTTTAGGTACCTAAACCACTTCTGGGGTTAATTTTGACAATCATGTCATGGGTTTCTTTCAAAGTACCATTAAGTGTTTTTCAGGAACACTCACCTCCTTTATTTTGCATATTTATGACTTACTCCAAAGATATTTTGAATTGACTTTTATACCACATTTTCAGCTGTGATTTACACCTTTTGAACCTTCGGGGATTCAAATGTATATTGGAGAAAGTCTATTAGGGACATAATTGATAATTTATGCAAGTTACTTAATACTTTGCATAATTTTATATGTTAGCAAATATTTAACATTGATGATTCCTTTATCCTCCCCCTCAATGTTGACAAACATTGTCACTTTAAATAATAAACCAACTTTGGATTCATTTTTGATCCATTATAGCATCATAGCTAGCAAATACATTAGATGTATTTCAATTGTAGGAGGATAATGCTCTTATTAATTGATAAGATGCATTCATATTGTATTGCTTATTCCCTTCCAATGGTCTAATGACTTGGAGGAATTTCTATCATTTGAATATGCACATGACTTCAGGTCATTCAATATTGATGTCAGTCGACTGCATAAATAATATGAGTTCATAACAACTTCAGGTTGTTAATTAAATATCGCATATATGTGTATATACGTGCGTCCACATATTACATATGTAATTGATTTGAATATTCTTTATCATTCAAGTTATTTATTTTAGAATAAATTGTTTATAATGTTCCGACCATTAATTTTTTTTCTTATCAAGCAATGTCAACGTGAATTTTAAAGATCGTTTAATAATATCCAAAATATCTGATTTGGAACTGTATTGAACTTCTGGTTCAAAAGAAATCTATGAACAACTTCGAGTTGTTAATGCATATTAAACTTCTGGTTCAAATAATATATAAACAATTTCAAGTTTGTTAAACTGTATTGAACTTCTGATTCAACTGTATTGAACTTCTGGTTCCACTGTATTGAACTTCCGATTCAAATAAATTATATAACAACTTCATGTTGTTAAAATTTATTCTTTGGTATAATATGTAAATATAAATATATAAGCAAGATACAGCTCATTTTGAAAATTGTGAAATCTTTGGATATCAATTTTATTAATGTTATTATTTCACACAATTCAATAAAGCTTCAGGCTTTTAAATTATGAAGTATTTCAAGTTCATTGATTAAGGAACTTTAAGCTCCTATGCATATATATAAACATACATATTATATCTAGTTTATTAATTTATGACGAACTTCTGGTTCTCAACCTTTTAACATACTTCTAATTTAGAAGCTTTTACATCTTGCTAACTGTTAAGATTCCAGACTATAAACTTCATAAAAAAAATTCTTTTTTCATAATTCAAGACTTCAGGTCTCAGAACTGAGTTATACAACCTTTTCCATTACATTAGATATTAGTTGCCAAATACATTGACTAATAATACATATTTCTATTCTTATTCCAAACACAATCATACATCATTTAACTTACAATAGCCAATGTGTTTAATACGTTTATAATAATATGGTAATACAATATATATTACCATAACGAAACATATAATGCATTTATTATAAAAATAACGGAAATAACCATTATACGGTCTAAATATATGGATCAAATAAATAAATTTTACTTAAATCAACATAATAAAATTTGGATCTAGCTATCGTACTGATCAACGACAAAACTGAAAGAAACAACTTATAGTTGTACTGCATTTTCAATAATCATATTTTCTAAAATATCATATACATGCATAATGCCTGATCCAGAATTGAGTAGAAATGCATAATTATAGAAACGAGATTTACATTCTTTAATATGAATGATTCGAAGAACTTGCAGATCTATACATAAAATTCACAACAATAAAAAAATTACATGTTTCAAATATACTATACATATATAGATCTTTCTTTTTATATCAAAATTACTTCTTACCATCATAGAAACTGCAGGTTCTAAGTTTTCCATTTTTATAACAAAAAAATACTTTTGCATTCACTTCTGGTGTGCAATATTAAGATCAATATTTAGATCTTAATATGATCTTCCAGATGCATATTTTCTTTAGTCATTAAATTTGCATCATCATCTTTGGTATTTGAAAATATTTCAATGCAAATTTTTTTATAGACATATTAGAATATAATTTCGCTTCTGGGATATTCCATAAACACCATGTATGGAGTTTTAACACATATTTTTTTTTCTACAAATATTTGTCGCCTTTAATTGTAGAAATCTCTTTTAAAGATATTTTATTATTTTCAAATAAACAGATCTCTTCTGGAGATATTTTACCATTTCCAAATATACAAATACCCTCTAAAGATATTTTGTTATCAACGCTTCTGGGATGAACTTATATCTTCCAGAGATAAATATATAAAACTATTGAAATGTCATATCAATATACAAAAATACATTCAAACCTTAAATGCATTAACAAAATTAGGTGCATTAAATAAAAATAAGATTCAAGAGAGAAAAGAAATCACTACTTCTGGAGTGTATGATATTCCTTCAGGGAACATATCTTTTACTTATGTAATTGCAATGAAACAAAAAAATTCTAACATCTCTTCTAGGATGTTGGGTTTGCTATATAAAATTAAATCTCTAAAACATCTCTTCAAGAGATTAATATGTATACTATATCTTCAGGATATTCAATTAATATAAACTGTAATGTCAGTTAAATGAAACATGTTTAGAGATTTTCTATTGAATCTAATGTTTTTGTCACATATTATAATGTGTGTGTGTCTTTTAACTTCTTCTGGAAGTACAATCTTTTTATGTCACAACTTTTAAGAAAGCTTTGGGCTTTTGTTTCATCTTTCTCATTTGTATATGAACTTCAGGTTCTTTATTCGCATATGAACTTCAGGTTCCTCATTTGCATATGAACTTCAGGTTCCTTATATGCATATGAACTTCAGGTTCCTTATAAAAAAAAAATTGTACATGAACTTCATGTCATAAGAACTTCAGGTCATTTACATATGAACTTCAGGTTCCTAATTGGTTTACATCATGAGTTTTCAATCTCACTTCTAGTGATAAATAAATATTGCTATTGAATTTTAAATGCTATATCAATATATTCTATACACATAACTCTGTTGGATATACATAAAAAAAATCATTTTTTAAAAGACATATTCTGTCTTTATTGGGTATACATAAAAAAATCATTTTTTCTTCAAGAAATATTCTATCTTTAGTCTATTTAAAAAAAAATACATATGAAAAATAATAGTAGATCGGAAAGGATAAAACTAGATCTACCTCTACATCATCAATAATGTAAACAATACATATATAATCAATTCTCCATTTGCATTTGAAAAACTCAAAATTAGACCCGCAAAGAATTGAAAGAATATATCTACACATATTTAGGATCAGAATAGATAATTAGATCTAAAAAGTTAGATCCACTAAAATAGAATCTAGATCTACAAAAACTGAAAAGAAAAGTGATCTAGAAGTATGGATCACATCTAAGCAGAAGATACAACAAGTTCATATATGTAGATCTATGTGATTTCAAAACATAAAAATAATAATTTACATGATAGATCTATAAATATAGATCTAGAATATTTCAAACAATTGCTCTAATAGAGTTTCGTGCTGATAACGTGTTATAAAATAAAACAGAACATATGCTAAACAAGAAGCCATTAGAGAGAACAGAAAAGATAGGGGAGAGACTTTTATTTCTATCACTTTAAGTGTGTACAATTTATATTACATTGGCTCCTTTATATATATAGGCTTTGGAGCTGATGTTAGACTTATTCCCATGATGTGGGACTAAATAGAATATGACAAGAGCATATTCACTTATATATATATATATATATTATAACAGTTAACAAATTTTACTTACATATTTCTCAAGTGCGCATGGAATAACCATCTCAGTTTTTTTTACTTGTATGTGCAACATTCCAAGTCATGGCACATGTAACCTTCTCTCCTGAATTCTCAACTTCCTACACAAACAAATGTAAATAAATTATTAAAATATACTATATGTTAGTAATTAATGTTCATGAAAGAGCAGCTACGTACTAGCTCTTCATATAATCTACGATAAGAACTTCTTCCCAAGATATGAGTCATCGTACATTTTCTTTTATTGTTAGCAATAGTTTTGCATTGTTTCTTCTTTTTGGCCATGTACTCAATGCCAACAAACCTTTTCTACAAAACCATATCAACGTCATTGGGGCGCTACTCGTACGTAATTTGTTTGGGTATAAGCTTCCCATCTTGTTTAAGTTAGGTTTTACGCACTTTCGTCTTCTTTGATCTATAACATTATGGAAAAAATTTCTCTAATATTGGTCTAGCAACCTTGGGATCGATATTCAACTCAAACTCCCTCTACATGCGTTAAAGGAAAATAATAAATAACATATATGGATAATACAATGTAATGCTTGATTGCATCACAGCATAGTAATTAAGTAATGAATTGACAGAAAAATGAATGGTGAAAATGGAACAGGAGAGTATGTAAAATGGAGAAAGAGAAATTTAACCCAATAACAGTGCAATAATGATTAAATTCTGTTGCATGCATTTCTTAACTTGACACTAAAAATGAACAGAACTATAAAGGCTGCTTGCACTTGAAGATATGAGAATTAGGAATTAATTATTAGAATCACCAGTTTATTGGAGGCTAAATTAATGATTAGGAAACAAGTTTTCAAAAAAGGTAATGTCATTGTTACTGTTATCCTAATCCTTCAAACTAAAACGTAAGTGAATAAATATGAATAATTAATATGAATAAACGGAATTGTATATTGCTTTTTACTAAATTTTATTGCTTGTTATCATTTGTTATTTCTTATTTTTTTAATATTAATGTTTGTTATTATTTATCATTGCTTACTGTTGCTTGTTTATTTCTTGTTGCTAAATTATTCTAGATCATTATAACTAATGTTGCCTTTTGATCAAGTGCTGATTAATTGTTTTTACTTGGTTTTGCTTGTTTTTTGTGCTTGATTGCTTTTTTGCTAGTTATAGTTATCTATTATACACCATGCTTGGAGAAAGATAGCAATAGCAATTTATGACAAAATCACATGACATCCAATGTCATTTTAGCTATTGATATGAAATCTATACAAGTCAACCACCAAATGATATCTGCACCACGCTAATATTGCAGCTCCCATGCTTCCTACGTTACCGACACAGTTTCACCCAACATGTACTTCAATCTAATATCAAGGGGGGGATATGTTTGCTTCTTATAGGGAAAGATCTAACTTTCAGAAAAGTGGACAATATAGCATCCATATTGGAAAATAAGCCAGTGACGTAACAGATATCAACTATTAAATTTCATTGTTTTCTAATTACAAGAAATAAAGACAGAGGACTTCTCGATACATAACAAATTTAGAAGATAACACTGATAACAAATTTGTAGGACAACACTTCACCATAGAATTCTTTATTTTAAGGACAAAGGATAAATGATTATATTTATTTTCTAAAGACAAATGATAGAAGAATCATAATTTTTCTCAATGAAAATGATAATTGTCCTAACATTATTATTCTGAAGTGCAAAAATTTTGTTACCCTGAATTATGAAGCCCTGTCTTTTAATTATCCCTTGAACCAGATGAAAATCCACCAGTTGAAATTCAGTGTCACAAATTGTATCTCAATAGCTGCTCCTGTCAAATTACTAATCCTACCAACTCGCTTATTACCTCTAATGGAATGCTACGACAATATTATTTCTTAGGAATCACAAAACAAAAAAATTATAAAATACATATATTAATTATCCATCTAGCATAGCTTAATAAATCTCTATTGTTAGTTAAGAGAATTCAATGAATATGAAATCCAATGTGATTTTTTGAAATTTCAAAAAAACCAATACCTATCAACGGAATTTCATAAATTTATCAATTGAATCAAAACCATTGGAGAACTCCTACATTTCTAATTAATATGAGCATGCGGCTATGTAAGTTTTATTCGAAGGACGTAATTTCAAATACGCTTATACGAAAAAAGAAAAAAAAAGAAACATCCGAAACACAAGACTCGATAGACGCTGGTTTTGAAATGTGATGACAAAGTATTATACAAGCTTCGATAACAGTTGTTCATGCCTTACAATATAGATTTTATGTCCCAATAACGCAATTTAGGCTGAATATTAGTCTGAATATATACTCAGTTTACGCTTCAGAAAATTAAATTGATCATAAACGTTTATTTAACGAGTACTCAATCTCAAAAGTTCATCTAATGGATGCCTAAAAATAGACATCCATTGAACGCAACATGCTAAATGAATATCCAAAAATGAAGAATATTTTACACTTGCATATTTAGCATTGAATGCCATGAGCTTCTAACTTTTGACACTCGTTTAGTATTCCGCATAAGTGAAAGGATATAATAACTTATTCAAAAGATAATGTAAAATTGATCTGTGAATTGTTCTTATGAATAAAATTATGCAAATTATGCATATGATATTTATATTTAACATATGTTGTCATATACAACATCCGTCAAATGTTAGGTAGAAATAACAGGTAGGAACTTTGATATGTCACTTCAATGGATGTGCATATGATATTTATGCTTAGTCAATTACGTTTTAGTTGTTGCCTAACGTCATATTAATTATTTGTTATGAGGGTTCAATTGATAAATTTATGATGGTTTCTCCTACATTTCTAAATTACTCCTACATTTCATAAACATGAGCACTTGAATCAAAACCATTGGAGAACTCCTACATTTCTAAATCTGAGCGTATTTTTTCAATGGTTTTAATCCTTCAAACTTAATCCTAAAGTGACCAAAACATAAAATTAACCTATCAGCATTTCATATTAGAAACAAATTAATACAAGCATTATATCTAACCAAGGTATGGTTACCAAGGTAACAATTTAAACATCACCATCCATACATCGGCGGCCTCATCACTACCTAACCATCCCCAAAGCTATAAACATCACTGTCTGCACATATCATCTCGCTATGCAATTTTTTAAAAAAAGAATTTTGAAACTAGTGAAGTAGTTCGAAAATGAGACGACAATTAAACAATATCTAAATAAAAACAGAGGAAAAAAAGAATGAAAGAAAAAAGTGAACACAATCACTAATCTACTTCTTCCTTCAACTTCCTCACTGCAGCCAAAATTCAACCCAGTCCACCTGCCAGCTTCCAACCACACTTCAGACCTGCTGCAACCACAAAATTTACCAAAACACTTCAGTAACCACCAAACTGCCCTTATAGTCTGTGCAACCACCAAACACCAACTAAAACACAACTCCTCATTCAAACACATACCAACATACATACCATTCCCTACTACTACCATCCCCACATTATGAATCACTCATTTCAACCATCATCTCCTTCCTATCACAAATTACCAGAACCAAAACTGCCATCCCTCTGTACAACTTCTGTTGCACAATGCCTCTCTGCAAAGATCCCCCATCTCTTCTAAAACCAAATTACATTCACACACCATCGCCAACACTTCAAATCCTACAAAACTGCCCCATACCGCGTTCAACAACTGCCTGTCAATTACCCCATCACTGTCAACAACATCAACTAATACTTCTTTCATCAGACCTTAACTGCAGCAATGTCAAACACTTCAAAAACAACCCATAATTTGAACCATTTCTTTTACCTGTAGTGGCTATTTGTCCTTTACAAGTAAAATATTTGAGTAACAGAAGTAGATAAAATCAAAACAAATAACAAAGTTCTTGTATAAGTATCAGAGGCACATACTTGAAATGTAAACAATGAAACTCCCTTAGGAAGTACTAGAAATTGCACATTTTTGCTTTTTGCCCTCTGCATGCCATAAAAGCATAGTACTGATTGACAGCATTGTTAAGACGAAAAAAGAAAAAGTTCATGGATTATAAATTTTAAAGATAGGCAAAAAAAAAGAAATATACACATAATTACGCTTGCCATTGAAGATCCACTAAAATTTCATTCAAATTTTAGTAAAAAAATAAGCCTGTAATCCAAATTTAACAAAGAAAACCAATTTCGAAACCACACAGCGACGGAAGCAGGATGGCCAAGAATCACATGTTAATCGTACAAATAAGTGTGGAAATTGAATGAAGAAAGAGTGAATTCAATTTATATTATATCGAATATAAGAAATTATCTAACAATCAGAAGACACATTAGATTCACAAACGATGCTTCAGATTCAAAAGGAGTTAGGATTCATCTGGAATTTTGGTAGCGCAATCTTCATGAATCATGAGAACGGGATCGATGTCGAAATTATTAAAGGGAATGGGAAAAAAAGCCCTAGCGTTGAGAAGAGTAACGTAACCCCCTATTAGAAGCCTATCAAACGAAGGAGAACTAAATAAATTACAAACTTGTGCTCTATAGCTAACGTAATTACAAAGTCATTAAATTATGTCACGATAATGGTCGTTGTAATGCTGTGATCACGTAAACATTTGTGATAAGCCTATAACGAATATAGTCGTGACAAATTATAAAATAATTCTGCTACAAAATTGCTGATTTGGTGTTGTGTTTTTCTCCTAAGCCCAATATTGAATGATAAATATTTTGAAATTGTGAATACATATCATTGATAGATTCATTTTCTTTCATTTTAAATTCTAAAACTGGTTTTTAAGCATAGATATTTTGCTTTGCTTAACCTTGCTAGTTCCTTCGTGTGTAACTCAGTGTGTTCCCTAAATTTCATATGCGGAATTGCACATACAAATTCGATCAAAATCATTTCTATCTAAGGCACAATGTAACACATTCATGGCTTTAGCATTAGCAGTAGCTTCTGCTTTTTGAGTAGTTGACCATTCAGTATAATTTGTACTGGGTTGTGTGTATTCTTTTTAAGTGATATTCCAAGAATCAAAGCCATTAGCTTGCATATATATTCTCATATGTGTAGCTTAATAACTATAGTTCATGCCATTGATAAATGGAGATCATGCAGTAGACTGACCTTCTGTGTATACAGTGTTCGTGCTTGAGGCAGGTTTAGTGTTATTTTAGATAATATTGACTTATCAAATAATGGTTGTAAGGTTAAATGATGACCTTGCTTTGGTACCAAATTAAAAATCGTGTGACTTAGAGTGTGATCGACTTATATTGAATATGCGGAAGTATATGTGATACTATAACTTCACTTATACAATAGTTAAGAAAATAAATATTAAATGATATAAGATATCACATATTAGTAAAGGTAATAAATAAGGTAAAGTGACACCAGGAAATTTTATATTGGTTCGGCGCACCATCCTAAATCTAGTCCGAGATTTCTTCTAGCTTTTATCTAACAACACCTTCCCTTCATTCAGAGGAATAGTTTCACAACACACACGTGCACCAACAACGGGACTCGCGCACCGACAATGAGATTCCACTCATGCGCAATCGAACAAGACTTCAACAATACAACAATAGTTTGACTTTGATTTGTGTTCTTGAATAACACTGAGTATCCAGCAGTTTGAGTACACCATTCCTATAATCTTGTCCTCAGATATATAATGTGTTTGTGAAGATTTAAAGGAAGTAAATAGCTACTGAATATAGAGATACAAAATATATTCAGAGATTCAAAAGCAATTTGAATTTTTCAAAGAGATTTTAGAGTGCAAGAATAAAGATCAAGATATAGATCATGAATCGATAAGAATTGGTGATTTGTAAATGAATTTTTTTGATGTAAATATAATGGCTGAAGAGTAGTAACCTTTCATGAAGAGTTTCAGCGAAGAAAAGCAACCATTTCTGTTTGAAATCAAAAGGAATCTCTTCATGAAAGAAGGTGACCTTTCAGAAATATAGCTGTTATTGTTGGGTCAATCAACTGTTATAAAAATCACCAGTCAACTGGTGGAAAATATATATATATATATATATATATATATATATATTTGAATTATGACAAAAAAATAGTTGTTACTGGGCATTTTATCTTTTAACAGTCGACTGGTAGAAAATGAACCAGTTGACTTGTTCAGGGCCAAAAGCCCAGTAATGGTTATTTCATTCCATTTTCATATATATATATATATATATATATATATATATAATACTTCAGGAATGGTGAAGCTTTTTTGAACTTCCCGGTTTACCCATTAGTATAATAACAAAACAACTAAAAAGGAAAAAGGTTGGTGGCTCACTACAACAATAAAGGCTTTTCATAGCGTTTAAAAAACGCTATTGTATCCTAATATAGCGTTTTAGAGAACGCCATGTAATGACATGCTATGTTCGACCTTCAGGTTTAAATAGCAGAAACAAAAACGCTATAAAAAGTTAATTTTTTATAGCGTTTTATGTGTGCTATCCAGTAAAAACGCTATATAATATTTCATCCGATACTTACTTTCTATAGCGTTTATCTATATGTTTCTATAGCGTTTTATCTATATTTCTATAGCGTTTGTTTAATTATACAATGGCATCCCCGATGTGTGTTTCTATAGCGTTTTTATTCAATAGCGTTTATGAAACGCTATTGAATGAATATCAATTTATAGATTTTATCTATGACCATTGCAGCATTTTTCATACACGCATGCGCGCGCGCACACACACACACACACATATACATACACACACACACACACACACACACACATATATATATATATATATATATATACACATATATATATATACACACACACAGAACATTCAAATAGCTTTTCATATATTAAAACTTAGTGCTACGTACACATCATTCAAACAACTCTTCAATATTCAAAATTAATATTTCATACATTGTTTAACCAACTTTTCCATGTTAATATATCATACAATTTTGCATCACCAAGTTACTTACAAAGCAGACAAACTATGAATTTAATCTTTCTTTGCTTTTGATATTTTCTCCAGAACATCAACAATTGTGGTCCTGTTAATGTCAAACAAATGGAGAAGGTGTTAGTAATTGTTATATCATATATTCTCAAAGTAATAGAAACTTAAAGAACAAGAAAAAAACTATGACTAAGGCATAAAATATGATGCACTTATACAAGGGGCTAATGGTATGTACAAAAGCAGCATGATATATATGTACAAAAGCATAGACCAACTTAAGTGTAGACTAACTAAATTTTGTAGTGGTATGGTATGTACAAAAGCGCAAAATAATCGATGTATTCATTTTTCTCATAAATTTAGTTATTGCGTAGATAACGAATGGAAAACAAATATTGTCCACATAATACAATAATCTTCATATCTGTCTGGTCATGAGAAAACAAGAACATCTAGCATAGCTCATTGTTTCAATGATAGTACTCTAAATTAATGACAATAAAACACCAATTGTCTAGCATAGCTAATGGTAAATGATCCCTATCCATTTATTTTTCACCCAATAATTTGGATTTGATCTCCATTCTATGGTCGTTCTCTATGAATGGGTCAACATTATAATGTTGTGACATATGTACTTTAGTGTAAATACCATGACTCGTTCAAAATACTTAGTGTAGACACTACGTTTCACCCAACATTGAAAATCTTCCATAAATTATCTCATCATAATCCTATAAAGTATGAAAATTTATCGAGAAACAGGTCGAATGCATTCCATTAGTGTTCTGTTATCTCTGTTAATGAGATTATCCAACTAAAAAGAAGCGGTATTAGACATAAAAATATATCTCGTGGATATACTCTTTGGACCATGCTAATATATGATCAAATATTCTATCTAGTGAATATTTTCCTAATGAAATCATAATGCATAAGTATATTGTCTTTCATGCTATAAGTACTTAACAGTATTAATGAGTTTTTGAACGTATCAACACTTTATTCTTAAAACAATTGATTAAATATCATGCATGCTGCTACATGCATCTTTGTTTACTACAAAATGTACATTGCTCTTTTATTCACTTGCTTATAAACTCATGTTGCCTTGGACCACATATTTAATAGGTTTAAATTTATGGCTCGTTATTTTGGCCATTATCACCTAACTCGTTGTCATTTGCAAAGAGTATTTGTTGCTGCACATATTGCAATTTCAAACCAAAGTTTAAATTTTCGTTTCCATTTTTGTTTCGTTCAGTGGTAGATTTCCATTCCGTTTCAAAAATTCCATTTTAATAATTCAACACGTTTTTATTTGCAAATACAATTAATATGTAATGCTAACATAGCCTAGCTACACTATATTTATCCGCATACTTGTAACAATTAATTTTTATATATCAAAATTATTATTGTATGCCACTGTAATTAGAATTGAACATCCACTTATTTTGTAGAAAAAAGTTTAAGGTGACATATTGATTATATTGTGCATAGCTAACAGAATCTTGTGCCTGAAAAGTTTTTTTTTTAAAAAAAAACATGTTATTACAATGGTAAAAGAACAATATATCCTACATCAGTTAACTTGTTTTCTTTTGAAAAAGACTATTTTATTTGTAATGTGTACCTTTACTGTAGAATGGAGATGCTCAAACAGAAATTGGAGGATATATTCGTCCAAGAAATTAATTACAGTAACCTATGCCAAGCTTTCACTGCTTCCAAAGAAGAAAATAAATTAAGATCTTTTCTTTTTAACCATTCAGCTCTCCCAAAGAAATAGTAGGTTCAAGTTCATTCTTTCTTTTCAACTCCTCATATTTCATTATTTTTGTCTTAGTTTTCAAGATCGAAAAAAAACTTCAAGATGATTCAAAGTTTTCACACAACCATTTAATCGAGGCTCTAAGTTCTTACTGGGAGCTCAATCTTAGCCATCAAGTTACCATGATGAATAAACATTCAACGATATTTTAGCCCACGCAAGAACAAAAAATGAAATGAAAAAGAAACTAAAATGATGGGAATATTATCACCTGAAAGTTCTTTGTGAATTCATATTTGCATCATAGGAATGTTTCCTAAGTCATGAATCCCAACCAAAATTCATTCTGAGTGTGGATGCTTCATTGAGAGCACCATTGCTATTTGCCGGCATTGGAATTGAGCCATTTGGAGATTGAAAAATCCTGCACAGGCCCCGAAGTCAAGGGAAATGAATTCAGTTTAATCTCCATCAGGTTTGTAGAAAAAGAATACATTTCAATATAGCTTAAACAAAAAGTTATACTTTGTATTAAATAAGAATATTTATTCACAAATGCGACAAAATGTTAAATGAAACTATAGGCATTTTTATTTTTTTCATCATCATTCAAACATATTTTAGGGAACAAATAGAATGAAACTATAGACAAATAGAATGATTCAAACATATTCAAACTATAGCATTGAACATCTTATGACCTGTAACCACAAGACGGTAGCTCCAACTGAAGAACCAACTAATGATAGTGAATTAAACGTATAATTTAGAAGAACAGAAATGTTAATAAATAATAATTAGTCAGTCATAACTGAATGAACTGTAATAGAATATTTTTTCAAATCTTAAACTGTTTGAATGTTATAAAGGAGCACTGATAAAACGTAAAATATGTAACTTTCTACCTCTAGCAAATATATGACATGAATGACAAGTTACTGATGTGGCAATAAGTGCAGAATCTGGGCTGCATATGCTAGTTTAATGCTTGACCTGAACCATACGTTTATGAAATGGTCTATGCTTTTAAAATCAAAGAATTCGTAGTTGCATTGAAGTTTGAGAAAGCATGCTTGGCATATGATAGCTAGGGTTACCATAAAATAACAACAGGTAAACGACTCCATTAATAACAAGTTCAGCTTACGTAAAAGTACCAGATACTTAAACGACAAACTGACATGTAGAGAACAAGCTTATATGTTGGATCTACCCTTAATGGAATTGCATATAACTAGTCTTAAAGCTAAGGTGCATAAAAATATAGAAAATTACCTTATATAATATTTCTATCATCAACTTGAGCACCTTAAATTCGACGGCTTATGACACAACTTCCGTTGCACACAAATCTCTCTGCACATTAGTTTTTAGCCATAACTGAATCATACCATTTTTTTTTGAAAATTAAGCTGAATCGCAGAAAATCCAACCAAAGATCATTTTTCCAGCAAATCTCTCAATGCCATATAAGGACAGCTATAGAACAGAAATCCTACCAACGGACCTGTTGCAAAAAAGAAAAGGTTCTTCTGTAGGAAAACTCATCTAGATGCGAGTGATCGAGAATAAATTAGAGCAGCACAAGCAATGAGTGAAATGAAATATAATGGATGGTTTGTGTAGTAAACTATATTATCTTTTTCTCTGTGCAACGCTGGTTCTTTTGTAAGAAAAACGTTGATGCATTTGCTATCCTAAGTCTACTACCCAGTTTGCCTGAAACATTAAGGATTATTCTGTTGCAAGTAACATAATATGGTTAAACAATTCGAATAGATGACTGTTAAAAAATGTATGTCTGTATTTGTAAATGATACTTACTATACATTGTCCGTATATTTTAATAACAGCAAACGATTCAAATAAAAGTTCAAGTTTAATGTAATTCAATCTTGTAAACGTTATTGTTTTCTTATATTGCACTCAATAGCCTTATCCTTGGTAATTAGCAGCCCATTCTTCTAGGTCTAAATATTGAAAATCTTTTCTAAATTTGTGCTTACATCTTTTTTTTTTTTTTTGGTGCTGAAATCGAGCTTAGTTGGGTTAATGATTTGTCAAACTGAGTGAAATTTTCAAAAATCTGTCTGAGCAAAATATATTTGAGTTCCTACTTCTTTATTTTTCTTTCTCTAATTGAGATAATAGTCCTACTTTCAAAAAAAAATTGTACAAGGCGAGTATCATTGTTGCTCTGATATCTTTGTTTATCAATGCAAATCTCTTTATAAATTTGTAAAAACTGAAGTATGCTATCAGACTAAAAAAACTGGATTGTGATATTTAAAATGATATTTAATAAAGGTTGCAGGTGCATCAATCATGGTTTGGTTGGATCATGCTTCAAGCTCTGATCTTTGAAGAAGTACCTGACCAATTTGAGCATCAATGGGAATAATTAATCTAGCAATGATTCAAGCAATGGCTTAAAGCTGAAGTAAAACAAGACCACGGGAATTGCTACTCAATTGAAAGAGTGCGTCTTATCTGGTAATAAAGCCCCACAACAGAATTTTTTTAATTTTGTCCTAGTTTTATCAGCCTTATTTTGAACTGATATTGCAGTAAGACAGCGAAAAACAGTATCTACAGGCCAAGGATTGAGAACTGATAACTTACTGGCGATGCAACATATATATCAAAATACATCATGGAATGCCAAGTAGCTGAAACTTCATAAATTATTCACTAAACACATAAATGGTCAGAACATTCACCGTATACACCACCGACAACACAAATAAGCACTGAGATAGAATGGTGAGAGCGCTTACCTCAAACTGGATGAAACGAAAACGTCCAACAGAAGATTACCGTTCCAAAGAAAATACAAAAATTCTCAAAACTGTAAAACGAGAATACAAAAATAAACATAAACAAAGAGCTCTGGTACTAAATACCTTTGTACTCAGATGTTGCCACCTTTCTTGTCCTCTATTCCTTTTTCAGCTGGATCCATAACGTTCAATTTCTAAATATCAAATTATCAACACGTTATTACGACAGCAAAAATACATAAAAACTAGAAATATGTATACATTGCAAATAAATTTATATTCTTATAAACCAACAATTAACAGTTGTCATTCTTCAATTTCGATAGTCCTGGAAAATATGACAATAAAGGAAAATACTAAATCATTTCAATTAACGTATAAAATTAAGTTTTAGCTTAGTTCATCATCCATCTTTTAATTTCCTCTTTGTAACTCAATTGAACTGAATCATACAAGTGAAAGTAAATTGAATACCATAAATTCCAGCCCATGCCCTCTCATCTGGACAGAACACGCCATGTCAACCACGCCTCCAATTCCAGCTAGCTAGCCTACACCCAATTGCACCAAAGATGACCTACAGGTCATAACCTATCCAATAAATATGGTTCTTCCTGTACCCGTTGCTTTATTTAAGTAGACATCTAGTGCAAGTTCTGTGTCAGTGCCAACAAATATAGCAAAATTCTCTAATCTGAACTTAGATGCAAACAATGTTTAGGAAGTAATGAAGTAAATAAACATCACCATTGTTCTTTACCTTTTGAAAATGATGAATGATTTCTGTGTAATAATAATAAGAATAAAATAAATTTGGTGGAAACAAAAGCAGTAATTCAGTTGGTTACAGAAAAAAAAGTGGGGAATGAAAACCTATATTTCCTGCTTTAGAATATTAAAAGGCATTCTAGTGAATGATGAGCAGTCTTTATTCTGACCTTTGATGAGTGAACTTTTTTCATCATTGCTTTCGCTTTAATAATCCTTACATTTACAAAATAACATGATTGTCTCTCAAAGTTCAAAGTACATCTCTCTCTTACAATTTTATAATTTGCTAATAGTAAGCGTACTAATCTGTGTAGTATGATAGTACGAAGTTTATGCTTCCTCATGACTCAGCTCTTGGTGAGGATGTATGAGTGGTTATAAGGCACAAAATTTGACATAACCAGTATGGACAATTATATTTTTTTTCTTTTAAGTGAGAGGTGTAAATCGGAAGAAACCAACTATAACAGGACAGAATACAAGTTTTACATTAGAGCCAACTTTCATTTTTACGCCATGCACGTAGCTCTTATTGTTCCAAAATCTTCAAAATCATAAAACAGAGAATTTTCTTCATTATTGTTCTCATATGTCTCACTCTTTTTGCTAAATAAATATGTCCTTTTCCCCTTAGTTTGAGACCCTGCTGTGAAAATTTGAGCCAAGATATGTATGAAGTGTATTTATTTAGGGTATTTCATAAACATCGTAGCTAGCTAGCACAAATGTCATTTTAAATACATCATCACATCAGCAATTTCTATATATGAAAAATGGTTTATTTGTTGAAATGAATGCAGAACACATGCTTCATTCTTGTACAACTATCTCTATTTTCGGCCTAAAATGAGAATAAGCATTCAATAATATCATTTAGTATACATATAGTGATATTATATCTCTATTATCACTATTGTAACGATTATCTTAACATACAATTACAATTCAATACCATAATGATGACTAATGACATCTATTAAGACATTCAATAATATCATTTAGTATGACTTCTATTGTGTCATTATGTATTTGTCACTTGTAACATTGAAATAAAAAGCCTTTTAAATATAGGAAATACAACACTGAAAGTCTGAATGACTTCTGAAAGTGAAAAAGATTAATGTATATAGCTTTACTTCTCCATATTCAGTTACTGACCATACAAGATTTTCTACCTCATTAATTATCTGTCCCTTTTTCTCGCACATCTGTTTCTCAATCTAGCAGCTAAAATGGAATATCATGTTGATTAAAAAATGTAAAGTTTGAAATAATAAATTAACTCAAAAAGTGAACATCCATCTGGTGAGATTCAAATGTTAAGCTTAGAAATTTAAATGACAAGAGATAACATGTTTTAAGAAACACATTAACTGACCCATTTAATCATATTAAGTAGGGAAATTTAGTAAAAATAATATTATAGGGTGTTTGAATAGAAAGGGTCCAATAATACACAGGGAAAAGGATTCTACTATAAGTAATAATACCGCACTACTGAGTTATAAAACAACAACTTGCAAATTGTATTCATATCCCACAACTGAAAGATTAAATCTATGTTACGTAATAATTCTCCACCGCTTAAGTGAGTGCAGTTAGTGACATTTTGTTATGACGAGGATAATCAATGGAGTTGAATACTTGTTGCTATTGATTTATTCTATCTCATCATTATTATTATTATACATTGCTAATAATATGGAAAAAGAAGAAAAGGATTTATTTTTTATACTGTACAATATTTTCAAATACCCTTTCTCTGACGATGTAAAAGGCAATCTTCATGTATTTTCTTCTGACGATTATCAACAATTGATTGCGAATAAGTTTTGCATGCATTTTTTTATTGCACTTTGGTTTCTTTTTGTTTTGTTTTGTTTTGTTTGTTCACTTTTACATTTTGCGTTAATTTTCATTAAAAAAAACACAGACAAAAAATTAGTAATTTCACTTTTTGTTAACTATTTTTGTGCACTCTATTCAGTGTTATTTCATTTGCATTTGTTCATTGCTTTGTGCCTGCAATTCCCTCCTCCAATTCTAAACATCTCAACCCGCACCATCTCTCCCCATGCAATCTAGACCCTTCCCATTGTAACACATTTTCACCTTCAACCTCTAAACCCACCGACCCTCATCTAAAATAAAAAAGACAACTCGTTTCACGCATAGGTAAGCCAACTGCTTCATCTCACCGGAATTCGACTTCGAACCAGCCTCAATCCGCGGCCAACTGCCAACAAGTAACCATGAACTGCCTCACTGTCATAATTACTCAAACCCTTAATCTCCTTCATCAGAAAACACCACCGAGACCTAAATTCTACCAGTAAATTCAAGCCATGCACCATCACCAATACAACTCCCTTCAACTAGACCATTGCCATACACCGCCACCACTCAAAATTACTATAACTCCATCATCAATTTCAAACCTATCACTAACTCTTTCCTCAACTATCATTTCCTCCCACGTACCACGTATCATTACTCCTATTCATTTCTGCCTCCATACTACTTCTGACTAACTCCTCAAACCAGCATCAAACTGCTGCCTCATTTCCAAAATTAAATAACAGCTTTCATCCAATCCTTCACTACAAGTTCTTCCAAAGTACAGAACAACCACTCTCCACACCCATCTGCACCAAACCTGCCTGACAACCCAGGCTTCACCTGAACCAACAAACACGCTCCACCTTCAACTACAGACATCAACATTTTACTTACAATATTTACTTAGTTATGATTTAGGTGCATTTTCCCTATTACAATCTTTGTACTTACAAGTCTTCGCCCTTGCAATTTTTACCTTCTCCGCCGACTTGTCGATTGTTTGAACATCTAATATAAAATATCCATGTATATACCAAGTTGGAAAAACAACTATCTTAATGATATGCAAAAACTACTATCATACTTGAAATACAATGAATTATTATTATTATTCAGCCCTTGATAACTTATCAACTTCATTTTATATCTATATATTAGATTGATATGTGAAGCACCTATTAGATATTAGTAATAAGAAATCAAGAATCATAAGAACAAGCAGTAAAAAAATTTATGATAAAGCTTGTAGTACCTGTAGCTTCCTTCGTGATTTTAGAATCCTGATTCGCCATCGCGATTTCGATGAAGGACAACAGCAGCGATTTGGGGGAGATGTGGTATCAGCTATCGGCCAAGAGCGATTTGAGAAGACACGAGATATGTTGAGTGCACGGTTTCGAGGCGATGTGATATCCTCTGGAGGAGGATGTGACGCGTGAGCAGGAGGCGATGAAGACTTCGAACATACGACAGGCAGATTTGAGAAGAATTGTTTTGGGAAGGAAATGGGCAAAATCAATTATTTTACTTCCCGCCCAGCGAAAATAATTTCCCGCCTCTGTTCTTGAATAGCGTTAGGATCCGAGATTTCCTTTTAAATAGCGTTAAAACCCTAAAGTTTTGGAGCGTTAACCGATAAAATGCGGCAACGCTATGTGGTATAGCTATCTAATCCCCATTTTGTTGTAGTGGCTTATGTGTAATTTTGCCTTCCCGTACCCACGTTCTGATCCCACTTCACCAGTTTCCCATCATTTTAACTCCTGTTAGTGGCACGCTTTCATCCACTTCCCAAAAACAAAATCATTGCAACATCGGCAGAAAGGCGTGGAAGGTATCGATTTCAACAAAACCACCGCAACATAATCGATGGCCCCAACCTATCCTACAAGATCTGCATCAAAATCGGTATTGTACGCTATCCAACCATGAAGATTTCACCATTCTTATTTTCAGATCCCTTCACTTCATCCGGATGTTCATCGGTTCGATTGTTCATAGGTATTTGTAATTAATTTGAATTGCTTTGTGCTTTTGTTTGTTTAAGCTTCGTTCGTTTCTTTTCCTATGGCAGACATCGTTCAGAAAGGAAATATATTTGTAGTCCAGCGTTCATCAATTGCCTCTGCATAAGGTTTGTATGTCCTATTTTCTTTTGCTTTTTGCATTGATAAGTTTGTAATCGGTTTGGATCTACATCGATCTTCTGTGTTTTTTTATTTTATTTTGCTTTTTCTGTTGGTCAATTGCCAGCCATGCCGATTTCACCTCTCTTAATTTCAGATCCCTTCAGTTCATCCTCCTGTCCGTCGGTACAATTGTCTACAGGTATTTGTAATTGATTTGATAAGTTTTTAGTTCCTACTTTGCTATAATTCCATATATTTTTGCTATATATATGGGGTAGCAACACTTGCTTAAATTGTTTGACAGCAAAATACCAAAGATGCATAAAAATAAAACATATATTATTTACTGACTTATAAGTTTCTTACCTGCTAATTTGTTCTAACTGACTTTAAACTCAACATACTGTTTTCAAAATGTATATAACCACGAATGCTAAATTCAATATGTATTTAGCTTCATTCAAAATTATGATTTGTGTTAACATGCCCAAAATTTATTTGTTCAGTCAGTGTGCATCATACAAGTCAGAATTTATTTGTAAAACCCATAGTGTCTAGACAGCAAATTTGGTCAAGTTGTGTTTTGGACACGTGTGACATGTCCAAAATTCAACCAGGAAATTTGCCTATGTTCTTTGATGGAGCAAAGAAGGCAAACTTGGGTGTGTGTGTGTTTTTTTTTTTTTTTTTACTTTTTCATTAAATTAGTTTAACCTCTAATTTTTATTGTCCTTCTTAACTATCACATTTACTCAATTAATTACTCTGTTTGATGCAACAAAAGCATGTCCCGCTTAAGTATTTCGATGATGGTAGTCTTTCTTAAACTTTGAATCTGATGTAAGCTTTCATCAGGATGCTTTGCTTGCAGTAGATAGTGATGGTAAAATTTTGTATAACTTTTTTTTAATTGGTACAACTACTACCCCCACTCATTCTACTCCACGTTTCATAACACTACTATCTTTTGAAAAGAATAAACAGTTTTATCTGAACTAGCTAATTAATAGTACAACTAATTTAGAATATAAAATCATATGTGCGCATTAGATTTGCATATCCTGAGGTAGTTTTATTCGTTAAAAAACCAACATCTGGAGTACAAACATTTGCTTTGAGATGGATTGAAGTACTTTTCGGTCACCACTAAAAAAACAATTATTTTTTTAACTAACTACCATATTGAAAGAAAACTGCAATTTGCAAGTAAACAAGAGAATTTGTGTTGAACGATTCTACAAATATTTATGTAGCTGTAAATATGGTTCTACAAATCAAAAATTATTACTATCATTTCAAAATTGCATTAGAGAGATAAAGTAAACACAGTCGTACATTTATCTGCTGATGGTATTGTTCCACGCATCAGTTGGAATTGATATGTTACCCAAGATGTTGCTATAAATAAGTTTTCATAGCTAAAAGTGATCACAACTCATAATTTATTGTTCATGTCTATGCCGATAAAAATTAGTTACTTTCAGGTAGGGCCGGTCCGAGGAGTTTTGGTGCCTAAAGCGGACTGTAAACCAAGGCCCTTTCACACATAAAAAAATGCATGCGTCCTCTCACACATAAAAAAAAATGCGTGCGGCACAAATAAAAAATTCAATAGTAGTAATAATAATAATTCAAGTCATACAAAAAAAAATATACTAAATTGAGATTTCTTTTTCTCTTTTTTTTTGTCTTTTTTCTTCTTTTTTTGAAGGCCTCAAAAGTTCAAACTGGGATTTGACTTCAATTCAGACATAGCCAGGTAAAACTGAAAGTTCAAAATATGTTTGTATGTTACCAGTTTGATTATCTCAACAAGTTAGAAGCAAATTAGCAAATTTAAACACAGATAATGAACTACAAATTAGTAATATAACATTGTAAATTCTTATTTCGACTATTTCATCTACACTGTTACAAACTACGGTGTAGGTAAACTACGGCTTCAGCTCGAACTACAAACTAGTCATATAATATTAGTTTAAAATATATAAACTGGTAATGAAAATCAATCGATTAACCATATATTTAAATAGCAATTATTCATCAGCAAGTTAGAAGCAACCCAAAGAAGCTCTAAAAACCTGAAACATATTTTCGGTTTCAAAATTAGACTTAGGCCAAATTCGAACTAGGTCAAAATCAGAAAATCAATACTAAAATTTTGAGCTCAAGTTGCGCGCTCCCTACTGCGCCACTGCCTTGTCAGAGAGAGTCGATCGCGACTCCCTACGCGCGCCCTATGTTTGCTGCTGGATCCACTCGCGTATTTTGTTTCTGGATTCGCCTGGCCGAGATCGATAATTCGAGGATGGAGATGGATGGATGAAGGGGTATTTTATTTCTGGATTCTAGGCCCTTCATTTTTTGGGGCCCTAAGCGAACGCTTCACTTGCTTTGGGTTAAGGCCGACTGTGTTTCAGGACACCCCTTCAAAATGGGCATCTTAATTGTCGTCTTGAAATGATATATTTTCCCTTTTGAAAATTAGTCGTTTAAGTAAATTTTGCAGCAGTATTTGATTTTCATGTTTAGTGCATCTCGATTTGTTCTACCCTTTTTTCTTTTCAATAAATACCCACAGTAAGTATTTCACTGTTTGTAAGACAAGTCTAAATACTCATTAGTTACCAGACTAAGGGAATGCTTTTGACCAAACGTGAAAAGAATTATGTTAGCCTAAACTGCACAATTCCTTACTTAATTTACAGAATTTTATATACACTAAGAATACAACTCAGTTTTAAATAAAATTATCTCTTGGTGTTCAACAATTAATCGGTCAATTGCGTTTGAAGCTGAAGAGGCTAATTTGTGCTCGAAAAATATAGTAATGACTTTAGTCCTATTTGTGCATACTGTTTCTGTTTGGTATTCGATGTATTTAGGAATTCTTATTACAAGCAGGCGTACTCAATAAGTACCCCATATAGCGCAGCACTAATGCTGCATAGATGCCAATAGTCTTTATTTAAAGAGTTGCTCCTCTTCTTTCTTCTTTAATAATTGGTATTAACTTCTAATATAAATTAAGAGTATATAAAATGATATTTTGCAAAATATTATGATATGGAATCCAAATCTTAGGAGCATGTATTTAATGATAATTTATGATGGTTTTGTGAATGAACTTAAGGATCAAAATGATTGTAGATATGAAAACAGTGGATAATCATTAAGGACTTGCATGTGGACTACAAACTGAAAAGTTTGTTATCTAAAATCAGTTAGCTTATTGTGTTGTTTATTCCCATCACATTTTACCATAGTTTTTTCACCATTATCTCTTTAATTATCTGAACTCAGTTAGCTTATTCTATTGTGGTCTTTTGATAATGCAACATAAGCGTTTGATTGCTATTTTCTGAGATGGAGGGAGGGTAAGTATAGTTCGATTCATTTGCATTAGTTCTTCGTCTACTTTAGGGAAGAGAGTTGTAGATGAGATAATCGTATGAACTTTTGTATGGAGCAAAAAAGGAATCTATGTTTTTTAATCTATATGCAATTACCAATTTCCAGTTGGCACATAAGCAGTATAAATATTCATTGATCTCTTAATCCTTTTTCTCAAATATTGAAAAGTTAATATACTTCTAAATTCTAATGTTAGCTTTACAAATGTACACATTCACCTAATATAGTACAAACACTTGATTATGTTATCAGTCATAGACTTATTCCACGTCTTATCCAATGCAAAATCAGATTCATTCTAAGCTCATCCCGTTATTCACCCACTATGGGATATCCAAGTTGATTCTATGCAACCGTCATATAAACTCAACAGAACTGATGAAGAAGGTAGAGATGGAGAGGTGGAGATGGAGAGGAGGAGATGCAAGAATAAGTACCAAATGATGAGCTAGAGCCTAGAGGTAATGATGCAAAAATGGTCGGTGGAGCTAAGAATCCTAAGGAAGGTTGTCATTATGTGGTGAGATTTAGTACAAGAGGATGCATCCAGGGCCTATGGTAGTTCTACCATTGAGTTTTAGTTCATGCTAAACTCAGTTTTGGGTTTCCAAAATGGAAAGTTTGCATTTAAAGTACTCAATTAAGATATTTCATGAAGTTACATGTAATTACTTAATATTTTCTTGGTTTTAAGGTTGTATGTTAGTGTTAACGAGGATGGAAATAAAGATATATTATCTTAGTGCTTTAAATTTTGTAAAAAAACGTTATGCATATGTATAACCTGACAAAAGGTACCATACACTATTGTACGATTATTTAATTTCCTGCATGTTTAATCTTTCCACTTTTTCCCCTGTTGTTGGTCCGCCAAAGTGGTATTGTACACGTTTTTAATGTGTTTTGTGGTCTTTGGTCTTATTTCTCCATCCATCTTTGCACAAAACCCACTTTTGCTTAAGGTGTTTATGCACACGTCCAACGGATGTGCTTTTGTACTAATATATAATACGAATACTTTCCATATGGTAAAGCTTTTTTAAACTTCCCAAACAGCCCATGTACGTTTTTACGAAAAGTTTTGTATGGAAAGAAAAATGTTGGCATATGTGTCATTTCATCAGTTAGTCCTCTATCATTTCTCCACTACCGTTTCAACAATTAGTCCACTACTCCTTCCCACTTTCTCCCATTTCTTTTTTTACCGATCTGCCTTCAACATTTCTGTTTTCAGTGTTTCAGTGTTCTTCTAACCGATACCAAGGTTAACATAGGTCCTTCCACTATCTGGCTTCCTTAATTTACAGTCTCTGTCCTCCGTCAGGACCTTAGCCTTCGATTTCCTTTTCCTTTTGAAATCCAACAGTTTAAACTCGAATTTAGTTCTCCAAGTTCAGTATGGTAAAAAAGATATCTACCCCATCGATTGCTTATGATGTTTTACTGAAATATTTTTCTAGATCTGATTTTTCTGTTTGTTCTTCTGTATTATTTATAATAGGGAAAGTGAGAGAAAATGAAAACAAAGCAAGAAACGAAGAAGAGCTTGAGTTGCTCACGCTGTGCCGTGGACAAAGGAATAACATAGACAAGAGATGTTCAGTTGCAGATTTGGGTAAAGGAAACTTTTAGACATAGGATACAAATGTCTGTACTTATTTGATTTGTGTGGTTTTAGCAAGTTCGGTGAGGATCTATTTCAATTTTATGTCTGGAGAACAACGTCTAATTCTGAGTCGGTTTCGTTCAGACCTTGATTCCAGATTTAGCAATGGATGGCTTTGGTTGCGGGAATTTGCTCTCTTCTCCCTCCAGTAGTTTCTGAAATTAAATTACAAATACATCCGTAATATTAGCCTGATTTTATGTGTAATATATATTCCACTGTCAAATTACTCCTGTTGTATACATGTACTCTGTCTCCTTAGATTTCACTTTTAATGTACAATTTTTTTTAATTTATATTTAATGCTAGCAATGCTGTATACATTTTTTAAAAATTGAATTTATTTCGATGATTTTGTGGCTGTTTAAAGGTGCTTCCTTTCATTTCTAAATAGATGCTCTTTTTCTGTTTTTTTCTATGTGCATTTTCTGCAATTGACAGACCATACTGTAATTCTATACGTAGCACTAATTCTTTTAAAAAATCGATTTATGAATTCTACTATCACATATATAATGTTTCTAACTACTGTCAAAACTATTTCTTTATGTTTTAATTATTATTTTTCTATTTTTTTTCTTTTACCGTTCTCTGTTTAAAACTTCCTCACCGACCACTGTGTGTATGTATCTTCCATATGTCATTACTATAATTACATATGTTTTGTTACATGTTCTGCAATATGCATTAACATGAATGGAGAATTAAAGGATATGATTGATGGCCTTTTATTGAATGTGGTTACACATGTTATCAGTTGCAAGGATAGAGCTTCCTGATGTAACAACATAAAAAGAACCAATAAGAAGGTGCAAGGATAGAGCTTCATGATGTAACGAAGACCAAGCATGCAAATTAGTTGTAGGAAAGCCAAGTAACGCATGTTCAAGCTCGGATGATGTCAATACAATATTAAAAGTGTGCTGCACTAGGATACAACATCAGAAATTCTATATTGAAGAGTGCTGAGTGAAAGAAATTGAACAGTTCGCTTGAAGGGTAGCTAAAAGGTTCCACATTTCTAGTAATGTATTTATTTAATTACTTATGGGGTAGTTTTACAAGATACTAAGAGCATCCCCAACGCGGGGTCGGTTGAAAAACAACCGACCCCCAACGCGGGGGTGAAACGGGGGGCCAGGGTTGCTTTGGCAACCCTGGAGGTTGCTGGAGCAACTAAAAGGTTGCTCCAGCAACCGGCCGTAGCCGGCTTGGGGGAAGCCGGCTTTGGCATGGCCGGCTTCTAAGAAGCCGACCATGGTGGGGGGAATTAATTTATTTCCACCCCATGGTCGGCTTCTACGAAGCCGGTTTACTTTTAAAAAATAATAATAATAATTGGCCGTTGCATTCTGACCGTTGTTTTATGTTATCGTTTGATTTTAATCTGTATGTACAGTAGTCCTTTGTACATTATAACACACAACATTTCTACATCAAACCACACATCTATTCCTTCTTCAATTTTTGTTCAACTTATTTGCAATGTCAAACATTGGTAAACGAAAGAAGGGTGTCTCCAATTCTGCACAGAAGCAACACACTAATCAATCCGACAACAATCAGTTTCATATCCATCCGTCGTTCCAGTAGAATCAACAATCCAGTTATGGTAACTTCCTGAATGTTTCGAACTATAATTATCCTCAACAGAGCCCGAATTTCTATCAATCCCAACAAAACTCCAATCATTATCATAGTACTCAAAATTCTGGTTCCGGTCAAAACACGTATTTTTAGCAAAACTGCAGTGAGCATCACTACGCTTCTCCAAGAAGCCAACAATGGTTAGTATCGCCTGAAACTTCTCCAAATCTGTCAAGAAATTTGAATTGTATGGTTGGAGATAACAGTGGCTTGAATGAAGTAACAGAAGTCGATGATACTGAAAATCCAGATATTTTTCATGCCACACTGAGAAGATCAAACAAAATAGTGAAATGGTCTCCATAAGAACAAGCAAAACTAGCATTTTGTTGGGTGGAGTGCTCCAGAGACAATCTTAAAGGGACTAGTCAGTCCGATAATTCATTTTGGAGTTCTGTTTCAAGACTATTTAACGACCGTAGCCCCGAAAACCCACCGAGAACAATCGACTCTTTGAAACAGTCATGGAAGAGAATCAACGCTAACTGTCAAAGTTGGAATCAGATTATGGCTGGGCTACAAAGTAGACAGCAAAGCGGTGCCAACGAGATGGACTTGGTAAATTTTGATTACTTAAATAATGGTTAATATGTTTTACTGTATAATAATTCCACCTTACGTTTCTTCAACACATACAGCTAAAGAGTGCGAATGAAGCTTATATGGCAGAGCACAAAAATCAACCATTCAATTTGCATAATTGCTACGCCATCTTATCTAGAGAGGAAAAATGGAGCACTATACGCCAAGAACATTCAGCAGCGTGATTTATGCCAAGAAGGCCAATGGTGTAACACCCCACCTCCGCCAGGGTGGCTCTTGCAAGCACTCTGACTTTGGAGGGGCGTTGAATCAGGTAAACATGCATAATGATATATCAAGGCAGAACAAGAACATATGTATATATGTAAACAGAGTAAATAACATAGATAAAACAGCGGAAGATTTTAAACCATTTCAAAACAAGTCTGGTACAACATAATGTCAATTTTCCAAATAAACAAGTCTAGTACATAAAACTGGAAGCTGAAAAGGAAAACATAAAGTAGCTATCCCCAAAGTGGAAAACCATAGCAAGCTCAAATCCAAAGCATACGTGAGCTATCCAAGAAAAGCAGCTAAGATCCAAGCTAAGTACCGGTATTCCCACCCTGTAAACCTGGGGGGGGGGGAAACGAAAGAAAAGAGGCGAAAGAAAACAGGTCAGTCAAAAAGACTGAGTAAGCCCTACTACAATCAATGTAAACTGATAAAGTTAACTGGCATGAGCAGCAGGTATGAACATAGGGATAACAACATACTAGCATGTTGATTAACTAACAAGGCAGATAAAGGTGTCATCGCATAATCCGGTTTAAGGTTTTGCACCACAGGTGTGCTAACATTCTAACATGTCATGTATAATCCAGAATTTATCCCTTGGCCCAAACTTGGCCCAGTATCAGGTGTTTGACTCAAACCAAGATCTAACTTCTTGGTATCAATTCTAGTATAACAGGATTAGGTGTTACCCCAATGTTCACATCGAAACAGGACGGAACAGAATGGTCCATACAGAAATAGAGTTTGGGAAAAATGGGCTTTTACCATCCCAACAGATAAAGTACAGAAACGGAATGCTAATAATAATGGGCCTTTACCACCCTAACAGATGAAGTACAGAAACGGAATACTAACTAGAATGGGCCTTAACCACCATAACAGATAAAGTACAGAAATGGAATGCTAACAAAAATGGGCCTTTACCACCCTAACAGAACGGTACCACGCAGAAACAGACGGGTGTTGCCACCCAACAAAACAGACGGTACCAACAGAATCAGACAGAACTAAGTGTACCCTAAATCCTACCCAAGCGATCGGCTCCCTAATACATAAATATCCTGTGTCGGCCCCACGATAGGGTGTATCACTCCCTAAAGTGGCAACCAATTGGCACAGGCATATTTACAGATGTCACGGCGTCTTACATCCTCAGAGGCAGACCGGGATCCATGCACGCACATGACCCGGTTGGAACGCACCATCAACACCCATCGCCATTATCAGAATGAACCACTTATAATTAGTTCAGTAAGCGTGCCCGGACCCTACCTACAGTTGGGTCAAAGTTTTGATACCAGAAAGGGTTACTGACTAATATGGGTCCCAAACAACAAATGACACAAGTATTCCCCCTTGTGTCCCCAGACTATCAGATTCAGATTAACTTATTGACAGAGTTCAGACATACTAAGTTCAGACGATTAGTTTTCAGACTAACGGATCAGATAACAGATTTACAAACTTGCCTAACTTAGTGTGGGTCCTACAGATCCGCAAAACAGGTTCGTTTAATTTATCAACCAAGTTGGTTTATCCAGACCAGATATCAAATTGGTTCTCAGCCTTACCAAATTACTGAATTGATTTGGTTAAGTATAGTTCATCTTAACCCCGTTAAATCACCGAGTTCAGATTGGTTAAGTGTAGGTTAACTTAACCCCGTTAATTTACCGAGTTCAGATTAGTTAAGTATTAAGTGGACCATGACTTAACCCTAATCACGAGGCATTAATTAATTTAATGCGCCTTAACCTCTCACATTAGACCTTGTTGTGGTTACTAGTTAAGCCGGGCGGGTCCGGGTAGCTTTACACCACAACTTGGTCTAACCTCGGGTTCAAGGTACAACATGACCAACTTCTCACATTGGGTCCTATTGTCTGTAGCAACTAGTTAAGCCGGTCGGTTCCGGGTAGGTTTACGCTACAAACTCAACCCAACCTCGAGTTGGCCACACTTATCTTTTCTAAGTGTCATGTCCATCGTGTTTCCAAAACACCTTACAAGTTTTCAAGCAATTGGGTAGACCTAACTTAATAGGTAAATTCCCAATGGGTAGACCTAACTTAATAGGTAAATTCCCAAGCTCATGTTTTTATGTCTTTTAAGTTTACCCAATCCCATCGCTTACATATCGCAATAGCGCATAAAGGATAGAAAGAGGGAACTTGGCATAATTATGACATAAAAATGTTGAAGCCACAAGTTCAACATGGTGGCATATGAAATGTTCATGTGTTCATACACTTGCATATTACATTTTTAGGCCTCATAAAACCAAACTTGGCATATTCATGATACATGGTGCTAAATGACATGTAGAAATTGCCATAAGTTCGCATTTAGCCTCACATGCAAGTTATCATAAGAGATATGGTAACTTACATGTTGCCAAAATGAAACCTTTGGCATAAAGCTTGAAGCTTTATGTTCATAAACCCAAGATAAGCTTGCATAACATGATAACATGAACCAAATGAGCATCCCAAACTTGCATAGCATAACTTGCATATCATATGACAACTTGCATATCAAACTTGCATAACTTAACTTGCATATCATATGACAACTTGCATATCAAACTTGCATAACTTAACTTGCATATCATATGACAACTTGCATATCAAACTTGCATAACATAACTTGATGAACTTGCATATAGCATCATAGTAAACTTGCATAACACATCATAGTAAACTTGCATATCATACATTTAACTTTAGAGTTTAAGTATGAAAGGAATAGGGCTTACAATGCTTAAGAAGTCACAAAAATATGACAAAGCCCTTATGAAATCAATTAAACCCAAAATGCAAGCAAAACCCTTGAGCCAAAATGATCAAGACTCTTTCTTTATGATGCAAATATATAAACTTGACTTGAATGCAAGCTAATGATGCTCATACAAGTTTGAAAACACTTGTATGCATGGAAAATCACTTAGGAATTTATTTAGGAATTTTATGAAGAGAGTGGAGGCCATGAGAGGATTGATTTTGCCATAGTTTAGTTGTATGAATGAATAATGATGATTTAGGGTAGGTTAGGGTCTTATTTATAGATTAGGCAAGTGTTTTAGGCCATAGGATTAACCCTAGATTCAATCCAAGCCATCAAAGCATGTCTTGGAGAAGAAGTCAAGTGTAGGAACCATCTAGGGCCTTTAGATTAAAGATGGACCATGAGAACCATTCAAATGCAAAATATGCATTTGAGCGAATCGGCCCACGGGTTGACAGCCAAACACCCTGGATTAACCCCTAGTCGACCCAGCGGGCTCGGGTCGACCTCAAAAATCGGCCGGTTCGGTTATTCCCCTCTCCCAATTCGCTGTTTTGAACATTTTTGCATATTTATTTATTTAATTTTCAATTATATATATATATATATATATATATATATATCAATATATATATATTTCTCTGTGCAACCCATTTCACTTAATTAAGTATACTTTAATTTGGGAATTTTTCGTGAAACTTCGCGAGGCCATATCTTGGTCATACAGACTCCGATTTTCGAAAACTCGGACTCTATTTCGCGTATTTTTCCGAGACGAACGCAATGGCATAGCCCGTTTTCCTTGATTCAGATTTTACAGTTTAATTCTGCCTCCATTTATGTTATAACATGTTATTCAAAAATACGGGTTGTTACAAATGGGGAGGAATCAAGCCCGGGAAGTCCAGATCCTCAAGAAAACACCCCCTTTTCTACAAGTTCCGGTGGTAGGCCTCCTGGTAAATACAAAGGTAAGAAAAAAACCATTGCAGATTACAGTCCGTACTACGAACAACTACACAGTCGAATGGTAGATTCAGAGGAATCAAACCGACTTTTGGCGGAAGCGAGGGAAGCTAAGAGAGATGAGAGATCCAAGGAGAAGCAGCATAGACACGAAGAACTTCAAATATCAAGAGAGCGTGAGTTGGATGTTAGGGAGCGTGAGTTAGCTCGCGTCGAACGAATTGATGACGGGGCACTAATGACTGTCAATTTGGATACATTAAATCCAATGCAACGATTGTTAATGGAGCAAGAACTAGAAGCATGCCACAGAAGACGCATGGGATATGACGTATTTATGTTTTGATCGTTTCCTTGTAGTTGTTTGTTGCTATGTCGTTATTTAGTTTTTAGTTACTAAGTACCAATGTTGTAGGAGTAAAAGATTATTAAATGAGCGTGAATTTCCTTTTTTAATTGTCACTAGCAATCTTGCAAGCATGAACTTGTAATACGAGAACATTAACGTAATATTTCATCACTGTAGCAAACAAAGGTACATATAAGCATTAAGGAAAACATATAACTAAACAACGAACGTAATTTAACTTAAACATCCAGATAGAGTTCACCACTTCCTATTGATTGCCGGCATGCTCCCAATAGTGTTCGACTAATTCGTCCCTTAATTGTAGATGTGCTTGGGGATCTCAAACGTCCTGGATAAGCAGCAAGTACTCGGCAAAAGTATTCGGGTCCTTGTACGGCTTACTTCTAAACGACACTGCTATATCCGGGTAGTTTTTAAGTTGCAGTTCGAATCCCCCTTTCTTCTTCAACTATCATATTATGTAGTATAATACAACAATACATGATATCTGATATAACTGCTTGTTCGTGATAGTGCACCTCATTTCTTAAAATATGAAACCATCCCTGTAGAACTCCAAATGCTCGTTCTACGTCCTTTCTCAGACTCTCTTGTTGTTGCTTAAATTTCGCCTCTTTGGCATTGTTCAGCTTTTTAAATGCCTGCACAAAGTGTCTTCCATTTCGGGTATATACCATCAACCAAATAATAACCAACAGAATGGTCTGTATCAGCAATTTTATAGTTGTACGGCGGTGACAGATCGTTGTACAAATTATTAAACAAGTGTGATTGACGAAGAACATTAATATCGTTTAATGATCCAGGAACACCAAAAAATGCGTGCCATATGTACAAATCGAAAGAAGCGACCGCTTCTAACACCAACGTTGCCTTTTTTTGTGTGGCCTATGTATTGGCCTTGTAGTGCAACTGGACAGTTTTTCCACGTCCAATGCATACAATCTAAGCTGCCCAACATACCCGGGAAACCACGTTGATCTCCCATTTTTAACAATCGTTCGACGTCGCGTGCAGTGGGGGATCATAGATACTCTTCACCGAAGACACGAACAACTGTTTTGCAGAACTCTTTCAAGCATAGAATTATCGTTGATTCACCAATTCGTAATTTATCATCTAACGCATCAGCTGAACTTCCGTACGAAATCATACGAAGTGCCACTGTTGCTTTTTGTAGCGATGAAATTCCTAGTTCTTTGATAGCATTTCTTTGGTGAGTAAAAAAAACATTGGACTCAGAAACCTTGATGAGAAGTCGATCAAACACTGTCCGCGACATACGAAATCTACGACGAAAGTAAACGTCGCCATATATTGGGTTTGGCACAAAGTAGTCCTTCATCAACTGATTGTGCCTCCCCGGATAGTCACGTCCGTAGCGTATATCTCTTCTACCCACTTGGCTGCCTCCTTGGGTTGATTTGGAGCTCTCTGCTATATCACGTTGCATCGCGTATAAAGTTTCTCGTTGGTACGTTAGCCGCTGTTAGTTGTAGTTTTCTTCGACTTCATCTGAACTAGAAGACAAAGATGTTGAGGAATTTGTGAAGCACCATAATCGCTTTAAACCATTCATGGTGTGAACGATGATTTCTAAGCAATGATAATTGGATGAGTTGGAAGAACAACACTACGGTTATTATAAAGCAAACCAAGGGTCCCAGCACATGACATAATTGGACTAAGTTAAAAGTGTAGGAATTTTGGCTACTTTGTTATGTTTGAAGAAGTCACGGGTGAAGAAGTGTTAAAGGTAGGGGGCCTACGGAGGATGATTGATAAAGTAAAAATGTTAACTAGGAGACGAAATATTGATTTGTTTTATATGCCAGTGTATAGTGTAGATTCCTACAACATGAATGATGGCGTTACTTTATCTTTAAGTCACTTTATTGCAAAGTTATGTTTTATCACTGTCATGAAGGTTACGTGGGTGTACAGAGAGAAGACAATTACTCACTAGAAATTGCAGCAAATCATTATACATGAAGTATGCCCTTTCAATGTCCATAGGTATACAGTGAACACTGATGCCTACTGTTAGTGAACAGTTTGGATTCCATCAACAAGAAATATGGATTCACTTCACCTTTCTGTCACTTTATCATGTTTCTCCAGAGCTTGGACCAGTCTTTATTGGAATTTGATACGGCAAAGTTTACAAATTTAACCCTACGCAGTTGAATTAAAAGTTTACAAATATTACCCCTGTCTAATATATATGCACCAGTTATATTTCTCTAACGTACCAAGAATTGAATACAGTTTCTAATCCTTTCCTTATTTCTAAGTATTTCTTTTCAGTTCCGGGAATGGACAACTTTGAAATTGACGATGAAACAATGAATAATTGTTACGAAGCGTTTGAACGGTCAAGGGATAGTGTGCAACACAACAAGACTATGATTGAAATTGGCGAAGGAGCACCAGGTAAGTGTAAATCAGTGAAGTCGAGAACAAAATCTTTGAATGCTCGATTGCGCGAAGTTGTAGCAAATCAAAGACCTGGGAAGGAGATCGTTTACGGAGGACAAGTAATCGAGCCCCTACATCCTATCGGTCCAACACTACCTGCTGGATCTTACCCTATTTGTTGTTGTGGAACTGAATCGTTTGTTGTTGTTGCCAAAACTGAAAAAAATGTTGGACGTCGATTTTTCGGATGTCCTTCCTTTGAAGACCATAGGTATTACCCTAATGATGTTTAGTGTTGTAATTTTATGCAATGGATAGACCCCCCGATGTGCGAACGTGGACTTCAATATGCACTGGAAGCGCAAGCCAAAATAAGGCGGTTGAACAAGATTGTTGCTAAGGCAACTAGAGCTAGCTTTGTCAGAAATGCGTAGTATTTGTATTTTCTCGGAACGAAGTTTTATTATTTAGTGTTGTTTTCGGTATTTTCTGTTGTTCTGTTTCCTATTACGTGTTGTTGGTAGTTTCTGTTGTTCTAGTTCCTATTAAGTGTTGTTTTGAATGTGTTAACGTTTGAATCTATTGTTGAACAAGATTGCCCTCTTGTCATATAAAAATGCAAAATAGTTAAATATCACGTTGACATAACAAGGATTATAGATAACTCCGTACTCTACGTAAGCATATCAAATTAAACATACATTCAAACAACATTAAAATCATAATACCGTAAGACTACTCCGTTCCATAGCGGGTCAACCAACTATAGCGGAGTTTATATGCCTTGTAGCCAACAAATTCCTCACCGTACTCAAAAAGGTAACAAGAATCATATGTTGCTTGGTTTGTTTTAAAAATGTTTTCGTCTTCAACAGTTTCGATAATCTTTGTGTACCGATCACAAGCTTCTGCAAAACCACGATTAGCTGTTTGGAGTTCAACTGATGTTCGTCTAGTCGACCGGGAACGATGGTTGTTGTACAACCTCATGATCATTGCCCATCTTTCTTCATATGTTAAATCCCCTCCACCTTGCATTGGTAGCTCATCTATTTTTTCAACGTCAATATAGACTTTTACGAGGGCCAGCAAATCCTAGGAAGAAAATTCTCGAGTTGCAGAATTCATTGTTTGAACACTATCACTAGGTCGTTGATTTACTGGAGATGGACGCGGAGCTGTAACCGCTTGATGCTGATTCGGTCCAGGCACCTCTTCGATTTGTGTATCTTGAACTACTCCAACTCCGTTAGCGTTGAGTAGGTTCCGTTCATACTCATTAAAAATCCTTCCCATATGTTCATCACTTATTTCGGAATCGTCCATGTAACCTATGCATCAGTAATATAACTGGATTTTCTAAGTACAAAGTATGTTGATAACAAATATTACCTTTCAACAAAGAAGAAAATAGATTTCTCACTTCAGTCAGGAACGGTGATGCTTGAAGATATAAAAGGAATAGGAAGGATTATCAAATATGCAGTACTTATAAGGATAATGTACTGCCTATAGCGAAGTACAACAAGGTGGACTACTCCTTACTGCGTTCTCGTGATATTTTATGGTAGATTCCCTGCAGTGACCATTTACATCACAAGAAATGTAGGCAGTGACTAGTAATTTCATATACTGTTGTCATTTACGTGGGAAAGGACTTGTCAATGCAACTAACAATAACATCACAAAAACTTTTGGCATTTATTTTTACCATCAACGGTCGCCTTCTACTACAACTAAACACAGGGACAGCAAATTCAACGCACAACAACAATGAATCTTACAGCATACAACAACAACAGTTTTACAAACTACAACAACATTCAAACAAACTTCAACAACAACTTAGAAGCGTACGACCAAGCCACAGTCATAGAAATTAAGACAACTAAACACACGAACAGAAATTCCGAAATAAAATTAATATTAAACATGTACTAAACACAAACATCTACCACGTCCTAGGGAAAGGTCCTGCTCGAGGTTTATCAGCAACAATCTTGTTCAAGTGTCTTATTTCAGCTTGCACTTCCAGTGCATATTGACGTCCACGTTCGCACATGGGAGGGTCAATCCACTGCTTAAAGTTACAACATTCAATTTGATCAGGACAAACATTGTGATTCTTGTAGGATTCACAAGCAAAAAAACGACGACCAGCATTTTATTTAGTATTGGCAACAACCACGACCGATTCCTGCCCGCATCGGCAGAGAGGGTTGGATCCGATTGTACGTAGCGGCTGGGAAACCTTCCCTTCACGCACAATTTCTTTGCCAGGTCGTTGAGTAATGGAAACCTGGTCGTCATTTTCGCAGCTGTTCATATCTCAAATTGTGATTGTGTGGTAATTTACTTATGAGTTAATACAGCATAAAACTGGGCCATATAAATAGATCTTCAAAGCCTATAGTGAGTCATGCTCATTGACTGCTCCAATCTTGCACGGTTCCCATAATGCAGTCATTCTTTATCAGTCATTTGTCCTGTTTGGGTCGTCCTCAAAATATTCGAAAGGAGATTCCCTACAGTTGTATCAGTGTCCAGTTACATCAGTAACTATTTTACTGCCAACATAAGATTTGATGTGTAGTGTATAGTGTCCAGTGGATAGGGTGGATTCCTTCTACTTGGAAATTGACGTTACTTTTATCTTTATGTCACTTTATTACAAAGTTTGGTCGTATCGCTTTCACCTTTCTGTCGCTTTATCACATTTGTCTAGAGAATGGACCTGTCTTTATTGGAATTTGAAACGATAAAGTTTACAAATTTAACCCTACAACGTTGAATGGTAAACGGATTCCCATAGTAGACAAGTCCTTATTAGGAATTGCAACATTTCATGTTTACTCCACATGTTGCCCCTATAAATATATACGGTTACTACGTTGTAGTTAGCTGGTACCAAAATTTTCACCAAAATGAAAAAATGTCTTCATGGTCATGGCCCCCGTCAATGGATTCGAACTATGATCAAAACTTTTCTGAGCGTCCTCCTTCAAGTCCAAGAACAGATATTGATTGGAATATCGAATACCAAGAGCGGCACTATGAGGAATTGCGTCAAGTCTGCCCGGAGTTGGCCCGCATGACGATTCGTCCACCAGTTGCTCATGTTCCAGATGTAGGTCATCAAGTAGTCCAAACTGTAAGAACGCTTACAAGCGGCTATAGTCCCTCGTCCTCCGACTGTTCCAGATGTAGGTCATCAAGAGGTATGACGAGTTTCAGTTAACCAGTCTCCTAACGAGCAGGAAGTTAACTCCTATCCCGTTTGTTGCAACTGTGGTTATGCGGTAGAGGTGGTAGTCCAGGCGGACGGAGAGAATATTGGTCGCAGAATCCAGTTATGCTTGCTATGGCCTAACAGATGCAATTATTTTGAGTGGATAGACGAGCGTTTCCCTCCAAGGGCAATTTCTTACGCCAACGAGTTAGAGCAAGAGAATAGGCGACTTCGAACCTCTTTGAATGAGCGTAACAATTAATGTGTTTGCATATTGAATGTACTATCGTTAGCTGTTGTGTCTTTACAAGCTTTTGTATCTTTACGCTTATTGTTTAATGTATCGATGTTGTATCCTTAAGTTTATTGTTTGATCAATTGGTGCTATTGATAAAAATAAACAATACGAGTATTAACAATAACAAGATAAGTTACAAGGTACAACAGAAAGAGACATGAAGATAACAATACAGTACAACCACTAAACCCAAACGAGATGCTTTTTACACACATACAACTACAATACAACCATCACAGTCTAACAAATAAGATAACAACAAGATCGCACATACTAAGAAAATTACTACTACACCACACTAAAGGATAACATACGAATACATATAGTAATACTAACATATCACGTAAACTGAATCTAAGGTATATCACCAAATATCCACGAATCATCTGCAAGAGGTGCTGCTTGTCCACTATAGCCATGGTCATCGTCATCATCATCATCATTGTCATCTACTTGTCGTATACGATGATATCGCTCGTCATCCGCAGCAGTTAGCTCAGTAATGCGAGCCGTCAACTCATCAACTATGCGCTTATGCTCTATATACATCGTATCTCGAAGACCAACATGCATAAGATATAGTTCCTCGTAGGGAAGAACAGCGGGATCTGGAAACTGTGTGACAGTAGGCCGTGAAATATCAATATATGTATTCGGACCGGATGTCCCAAGAATGCCCACGGTCCAACCATAACTCGTCGGCGTAGTCGAGTGAGGTGGCTGAGGAGGGTGTTGACGAGGAGGCTGAAGAGGCTGACAAGGATAGCGAGGCGACTGAGGAGGCTGATGGCGAGGAGGCCTATGCAAAGTAAGTGCGCTCTAAGACATGTTGCGTAAAACACATGGATCACCAAAAGGAGTGTATGCGGAAGGACAAACAAAATAAACTCCGGTGGCATGTACAAACGTTGCCGTATTAGTACGCTCGTAAAAAGATCCCCAAAAAGTAATGTAATCTCTACCGGTAATGATAAATCTATCAGCTGGCCACCACTCACCGGCATACTGCTGTAAATCAGCACTGTAATAGACCTGTAAATGACCCCTATCAGGGTGGGGATCATCGGGAACAACGTCGACATCGAGTAACTGTCGCCAACAGCGCTCCCCCAAGTACCAATAACATCCTAAAGCGGGTGGTGACGATACCAAAGGAAATCGTCTACCAGACAGAAATAGAGCGTGCTGCTGCGCTGGGCCTAGCAAGAATGGGGAATCGACAAATGAACGCCATAGAACTGACTCTCGTGTGGTCCTCATCTCTATCCGAGTACGAGCCACTGCAAATACATGACGGCAATCACCTCCTGGTGCAACCCATCGGTTCTCGGGCGCCCAAGCTTTCGCACAAGGGTAGAAATGTGATAGTGTATGATCTAATGTCGGAAATGTCATGTTATGAAAGTACTAAAATACCAATACTGCATAACCTCCCAAAAACCAGTAATCGACGACCCACGAGTCCTAACAGTGCACTGCTGCTCCAAACCCCTATACAAATGAGCTAAAATCGGCGGTACCTCAGTCATATGTAATAGGAGTACTGTCGAACGACATGCCCGCAACAACAGCTACATATCCACATGGCAATGTGTTTGATGAATTCGTGAGAAATAAATTACCCATCATATATAATATAAACAATTTAAGAATCTCTAAGTGGTGAATCGCAGGCTGACGTTCCACTAAGTCCATTACGGCTTGCTTCATGAAAGAGGTTCTGATATGATGATTGTTTGTTAAGCCTCCCCCTCGTAAGTTCAAATGTGGAAATATACTAGCCAATAAATCATACTGCTGATATATCTCATCATATGCTAAAGTGGCACCCTGACCAATTGGTATGCCAGTAAGCATGGTAAAATCCAGTGGCGTAATACCCATCTCTCCAAAACTAAAGTGAAATGTATGTGTCGTTTTCCACCAACACACGGCTAAAGCACCACATAATTGAACATTATTATTGTACAGGTTTTCAATACCTAAGGATGCAAATTAAAAATATTAAAATCAAGAAAATATATTTCATTTTCTAACATACGTAATATGTAAGTGGGTTCATCAAAATTACGTACTCAAGAAATCTCCAAAACCAATACTTCTAAGATATCCTGCAATAATTCCATCTGTGTCGTACGCACGAATCGTCTTATACAAACGAACGATACTAACCCACGATCCTCGTGTACGATCAGTACGAGCCTAAAACATACAAAAAAATAATTAATGTTCGTACGACACACTTCTTGATCAAATACCGACTAATACACTAACCAGTTTAAGAAGTTATACCTCAAACAACGACTTCAAGTTATCGGTAAGGTGTATTTCCCCTTCAGACAGTTCGCGAAAATCAGCCAACGTTTTCTCTGCAGACAAATTAACATCGATGTGTGGATCCAATGCAGCATAAACACCGGCTTTAGCAACCCGTCTTCTCCGAACGGGTTTTGAACGACGAACGTCGGTTGGACAAGTGTCTTCAACCGGTTCATTCTCCGCTTGTGCATTGTTGTTGGAGGCATTACGACTCCCAGAACCAAAAATAGCTTTACCCAATCTTCTCACTTTTTTTTTTAAAGAGGAATGGAGCTTTCGGCGGAGGAAGAAGGAAGGAAAGAGTGGTGGCTGCGAAGGTTTTGAGAGCAAAGTGAGATGGGTGGAAACAAATAGGGGAGGGGGGACCCGACACGCGGTTAAGGGTTAAAACCCTTAACCGGTGTTGGGAAAACCGGTTAACAATAACCGGCTTTCCCAACACCGGCCAAGGGTTTTAACCCTTGGCCGCATTGGGGGGGGGGGGGGGGGGTTGCTCGTGTCAACCCCCTCGAATTGACCATGAGCAACCCCCTATTGGGGATGCTCTAACGTGTTTGCAATTATTATGTATTTAAGTCAATAAAAAGTTTTATGGGATAGTGGCTGAGCATACTGAGGATGCACCGAGAGCCAAGGATATAAAGTTGGTTATGCATATAAAGTTTCATGAATGAACAGTAGGTCTTATATATGATAGGCACACGTATATTTATATTTTAGGTTCTTTTGTCTATATGTAACCAAAATTGGCAACTGAACTAAAGACCTACTGTTCATAGCTATAAATATTAGGATAGTGATGTTGCTGAAAACAAGCAAGGTATGTTATTGTTACTTATTTTTATGAAATTATTCAAGCTAAATTATATCAAAGTTGACTACTGAGGATTACATTATTAATAATTTAAGTTTAATATTTGTTAATTTATATACTTAGAAATTGAGTAATTGCTGAAGGGAAAGAATCAATACGAAGGTGCAAGGATAGAGCATCTTTCTGATGTAATGAGGGAGCAACCACACAAGTGTGTTGTAGGACAACCAAGTAATGCAACTTCAGGCTTGGATAACGAGTATCAATACAATATTATAAGTGTGGCGCATGGGGATACAACATCAAAAGTTCTATACTGAAGAGCAACAAGATCATGCTGAGTGAAAAAAATTGGACAGGTCGCCTAGAGAGTAGCTAAAAAGTTCGGTATTTCCAGCAGTTATGTATTTATTATTTATTTATGCTGAAGTTCTACCCGATACTAAAGTCTTTGCAATTATTGTGTTTTTAGAGGCAATCAGAAGTTTTATCAAATATGTAGTGGGGCTGAGTTGAATGTACTGAGACCTAAAGGATATAAAGTTATTTTTTTGGCCTGTGTACCTTTTGCATATATGACTTGGTTGGCAGCGAACACACTGATTTGTTCATATAATATTTGGTTGTTGCGGTTCTTAATATTCCATCTTCTTTGCACAAAACCAAACTTTGCTTCAATTGTTTACGCACACGTCCCCAACGGACGTGTCTAAGTACTGATATATATATGTGTTTGTGCGTATTTTGTGCATTTGTGTTGTAATAAATGAGGATAGATTTTAACAAGATTCTAACACATTAAACACACAACAAACAACACACACATACATATATATATATGTATATATATATATGTATATATATGTATATATGTATATATATGTATATATGAGTTAGGCTCAATGGCACCCCAAAATTTGAGCATCCTTGTAGCACTATACTTTTAAACCACTCATTTATATTAGAAAATGTTAGTGGAGGGAGAGAGAATAAGTAGAGGAGAGAGAAGAGGGATTATGTGGCAGAAAATAGGAAGGCTAAAGGGGTGCTCAAATTTTGGGGTGCTATTGAACCTAGCTCTCTCTCTCTCTCTCTCTCTATATATATATATATATATATATATATATATTTATTTATTTATATATATATAACTTAATTCTTCAATTGATATTCATTTCTTTGTTGTCGTGAATCAAAAATCTCGTGAATCAACAGAGACCATCTCCCTAATGCTTATCGTTGAAGACCGAAAGTAGTTCTTGATTCTATCTATACCAATGGACTTCGTACCGATACGTGTGAGAAGAATCGTCGAGCAACTCCTAAAGCCGAAACCGACACACTGAAAGCAAAGTTAGATCTGATACAATGCTGAGAAGAAAGAAAGGCAGCCAAAACCGAGACAACCGGAACCGAAAGATATGAAGAGGCCGACACTATACTACCGCATCTGAGAGGGGATTCTACCAAGATAAGGACAAAAAGGGTCCCGATTTGTCTATAAATAAGACCTTAGGGGTCACGTTTGACGTGACTTTTTCTCATTCCCCAATCTTGTACTCATTTCATGTAGAATAAACCCTATTTCTAAATCAATTTGGGGATTTCCTTTGTAAACACTTATGTACTCAGTTCAATGAGCAATAAAGAGTGAATCGACACTTAGCATAATTTCTATGATTTTCCTTCCAACTTCTTTCACCTATCACCTTGTGCTTTCTCTGCAATAAAATGTCTAATACGTAAGCCCTAACCTTTCTCCTAAATTACCAAAATACCCTTCTATAAGTCGTTTAGCTTCCTAACTTATGTTGCGCTTAGGGAACCCTTATCCCAAGATAATTGTTGGTTGTTGAGTCTCATAAGCTTGATACTCACCACTTAAGGGAAGAGTAACTAATCTTCGAGATTAAACCTTGATATCTAGGAAATGGTGAACTAACTCAAACTTGTGGGAACTAAATAATCTCATTATATCCTAAGGTCCACTTCCTTAGACCTATCTCCGATGTCGACGAAAAATATCGTTAACAGTAAGTATTAATAAAATAAAAATTAGTAACTACGTTAACTCCGCACTTAAAATATAAATTTAGATATCTGTCTAAATCATGTAATTAACGCTATTATATTATATTAATAAATGTTTTTTTGTTATGCGTTTAAATTTGAATGGATTATATTTTATGTGGATGTATGTGGAAAAATAGTCCATACTATATGGAAATAAATATTATGATTGTTATAGCAATAAATATGGAATTGAGTTGCTATACTTAAAAAATAATGAATAAGGTAATAAATATTATGACCTTGTATGTTTTGGGGAAATTAATTTAAATAGGAAATAAATGTCTAGATGGTTACAATTTAAATTGTGATTAAGAACAGGAGTTGCAACTCCAACTAGAGGAATAAATAAGTAATAAACCGACATATATATTCAAATAAGAGTTAAAAGGAATTGAATTAATTTAGTCATGTTTGGGAGTTACAAATATTAGATTATAATTTTAAATGGGACTGCAATAAACGATAATAAATAGGATAATCATTGCCTTAGGAAATATAATCATTAGGGTCATAAATGGAAGACAAACCTAATAGAAATAATAAATGGAATAATAAGGGGATTGATGGGTATTGGTTGTCGCAGTAAATGCTAAGTCCAATACGGAAATAAATAATTAAACATCATAGGATAGGAGGTTGTAGGTTTTCCTTATTTAATTCTAGTTTTTGGCAATGCCATCAAGTTTTTATAGTGACCGTACGCTATGTATAAAACTGTAGTAACAGGTGTTCTGCGCAGGCGCAAAACAACGAAGTTGGGTTTAATGTGTACAACACATAGATTGTGGTTTGAAGTGTAAAGGCACTGTAAATACAAACAGGAGAGAAGTAGAGTGCTCATACTACTAAGTATTGTGAAACCTAAGTAACCACCACATGAGGTGCTATAGAGCCTAATACAGAAGTAGAAGGCAACATATACTCAACAAACGCATCAAACCAACGAGCAAGGGCCATCACATAGTATGTTGAGTCCTTTCCATATACATACTTCCGATCCTAGGATTTATCCATCATCAACTTCTCATTTTTCTTTCTGTATCGACCTTCCTTCCATAATTGTAAATCATCTCCTACTCGACAATAATGTACCTTCTATACTCTCCGTCCTCACCAATAAATTTGTAATATATATTATCCAGTTCCATACGCATTTTTAATTGCATATGTTGCCAAACATGTTCTCCATCATTCCAAGTAAATTCCAGTTTTTCCATAGCAAAACCAAGGAGAACTAGGTGGGACTCAGACATTTACTATTGGGGTAGGAGGCTCAGGGGCTTTTGGAACCCTAAGTCTGACTTTGGTCTAGGAAGAGGAGTCTTAACATAGAGTGGATCGACTACCTTACGAGACTCAGAGACATGTCCAAATGATTTGCATGTTTTAGGTATATGTGGCTTACACTTGTATTTCACATCCACAAACAAATCATGGTCGTTAATATAAATATTTATCTCAGTAGGAAGAGGTTTATCTGGAGAAATTTCAATAAGGGATCGCACAATAGTTAGATTCTTCTTTTCTACTATCTTTGCATCAAAACATTTTAGCTTTCCAATTTGACAAGCTAGCCGATTAAAGCCAAGAATGGGCTAGGGAATAAATTGTAATAGCCCACAAGTTCATACCTTTTGAGTTGACTGAATATGTCCAACCCAAATTGCACGAAAATACGAATCATTAATAAAAAGAAGCTAGAGGGTGAGAAATGGAAAGAAAGAAAATTAGAATAGAAGAAAATAGATAGAAGATAGAACTGAACAACAAAATAGATCTCACAATTGCAGCGAAATAAAATAAAACAATATATATATACCCTTTTGGAATTACGAATATGCATATGTATTTACATACATTATTGAAGTACATCACATATACATCACAGCGGTAAAAAAAACTTTATATATATTCGAAAGCCTCCTGCTCCAAGGTCTTCCAAGAATTTTTGTAAAATCCTGAATTACTTGACTACTCATTCAAATTTGGGAACCCAAGAGTTTTAGGAAAACATAGAAAAATAACTCTGGGCTAGACATGGGACTGGTGTGAGTAAACAGTTTTAAAACAGCTTGAGAAATAAAGGGTATCTCATATGATCACGTCGCACATAAACACGAAACAGGTTTTCCCTTATGAGGACCAAAACATTTTGTATACTGAAATCAGATATTATGACACTTTCTAGGGTTTTCAAAATAAATTAGTATCTAGCGAAATGCTTGTAACTCACATTCCACTGCATCATTTACAAACAAAACCGCCAGGCGCTTAAGGATAATGGGTTTCCAACTATGACAAGGTATGGATCCACCTTCCAATAGTGTATCTCTAAAGAGTAATACACTGAGTTCTATATGAACATCTTACATCTCGACAACACATGACCGATCACTCATTTTGCTTGAGTTTATCGAATGTCTTATCCCCAATGGTTGTGTACAGTAACCATTATCCGCAACATACAACATCGATACAATAAGAAACAAAAGGATTTTCTCTAGATAGTGATAATACACCCTAATGGTAGCCACCCACATAGCCATGCTGCTTGCCCGATTTTTGTCATTTCCCGGTTGTGAAGCTTGAGGCTATACTTACCTTATTGATATATCACATCTTCATGCACATTGAATGCCACAGCGTCAAACCTGCCAAATTATAAATTGATTTTCCCAATACCATAGGTATAAAGCTAAGAGAAAAGAACTTCTCCGCCACAAAATATAGTTTGAAAAGATTAATGTATATGACCAGTTAGGCGTACTTTGTCAGACATTCGTTCATACAAGTTGTCCAGGGGCTGGACAAACCGAAGGCACTAACTCTACTACATTCGTTTGGGAATCACCCTCAGAATTAGTAGAAGTAGCCCTTCCTCTTCAATGTCTTCAACTTGACTTCAAACTAAACAACGCCTAGGTTGAAACAAAGTAGTATCTGGATTTCATCTAGAAAACTATTCCCGGTCTCTTTGAATCGATGAACGTTAATATCTTTTAGGGCTAAGTGATACTTAAAGAAATCAGGTTATCATATTCAAATAAATTTCAATATTTATATTGATTATCAAGACTTATCTGTTGAAATTATTATATAGAATTCCAAATTTCAATAGTAGTTTATATAAGTCAATTTTATCTTAATAAGACGTGTAAATGTTTAATATAAAATAAACAAGCTTATTGGGTCATACCACAACATTACAACCAATCAAATCAACTATAACAACACATCTTGTCTATCACAATTCAAATTTAACTAAATGTCGTTCATAAATCGGTTGATCTTGGAAAAATATTATTTCCAAATCATATCCATCTAGTGTTTGATTTTGTTTAGGAATCCACTATTTATACGGATTATAATGGTATCATTATAATCCATACTCCAAGATATAATACTAAAAATATAACTTTTATTTCATTTCTTTAGATGAATAAGTAATTCAATAGATAATTAATTTAAATTTTATTTAAAACGGAAAGTAAATAATACTTTCCTGAATTCAACTTAGTCGATTATCAATTCAACATCTTTCCAATTCATCTCTATTCGAGTTATATCCCAAACTTCGGGATAATCTCATTGTTACAGGTTAATCAATTTCTCTTACCAATATCCCTCACAACCATTCTCATCTACAAAACATTTGCTCCTAAAATTATTCACTTTATATTGTGAATATTATTCCTTCTGAACTCATTCTATCACACAAACTTGATTTCACTAATAAATACCAGTACATGGTCAAATTTTGTTTATCTGTTACTTTATAAATTCACATTCACATTCACATGAATTTCAATATTTAGTTTAATCGCCGTTAATTCAACTTTGAAATCATTTATTAATTTATCGACCCAAGTCGATTTAAAATAACATTAAATGTTCATTTCAAAATAATTGAGTTTATCACAACACAGTATTTCTAACGATCAGCCATCATCCATTAATTACTACATATCGTCAATTACAGTTCAAATGAACCAACTTGAATCAATTATATGGATTTTAGAAATAAGAAGATTCATATTTTAATTATTTTAATTAATTCGAAAAGAAATAAATTTAGCTCTATTTATTTATTTATTTAAATAAAATGATTTTGTTAATTCTGACAAAGTACAACTCCATTCACTACAATCCTTGTTTGATCATCTACCATCTGCTCCTTTTCAGTTTTCATCATCCATACTAACCATTTTTCTTTTATTTATAAGTACTTTTATATATTTTAAATATTAAATTTATTCCTATAAGAAGAAACCCTTTATTTTATTTTTTTTAAAATTCATGTTCCCTTCTCTAGAATTTTTTCCTCCCTTCCTTCTTTTTTACTTCCTTTCTTTTACTTATTTTTTCTTTATTTCCTTTACTTTCCATTTTCTTTTATTTAATTTTATTTACAGGTATGTGTGTGTGTGTGTGTGTGTAAGGCATCAAACAGTAATACATTCAAGTGATAATTCAAAATGAAAATTTAAAGTGAGTTTACTCACATTATTTTGTCCTCTGTTCTTCTATTTTTCTATCTACGGTTCTCTACCGGATTTCTTTCTAGTTTTGGGCAAATGAAATATGATTGTATGAAGTAGGCTAGTGTGTATTTATAGATGTAAATAATTAATAAAATAATGTGACATCACATGTATGCATGGGAAATGAAATACACATGCAGATGGAATGTTATAGTTGGGCTTAGGTAATTGAAATGAATAGAGCTATGTTTTTCTTAATTGTGTGTAGTTTGATTATAAGAATGAAGCTATGGTTTTATAGCTGTGTATTGGAAAGAACGTTGTCTAGGTGATAGCTGGTCTTATAATTGCTTTAGATAACAATGCATGATGTATCTATATTTGTATAGCCATGTGCAATTTGGTAGGGGATTATTGGGTAGCTGCTGCTGTTGCACTTGTTTTGATTGAAAATGGATATTGTTGAAGAGGCTTTACACACTAAAATCTTACCTTTCCCTAGAAAAAGGCATGGCCATGTGCAAAATGGCTTATAATTGCATGTGTACAGTCTACATGAAGTACATATGAACATGTATAGCCATGTGCAAATAATGAGGTACAAATTTTGTGCAGCCTATGTATTAAGTATTATAAAAACCAAGCTTGATTGCCAAGAAATTTTAACTATTAATGTCCATTTATTTAAATATTTTAAATGGCACATTCATGGTACAAAAGCACATCTCTTTATTTTATTGTTTTGATTCTAAATACAAAAGTGTTAAATCTCTTACTAAAGTAACATTTCTTTCCTATGAAGTAAAACTCATATCTTACTTAAGTTATTTACATTTAATTTTACATAAGTTATGTCTATTTTACATGGGTTTAAAAACCATCTTAAAAATACAAAACAAAATACAAGGCATTACTTACTTGTTTACACACATATATTCATATGTTATGGAAAATTATATATATGTAGAATTTTATAAAAAGATCATTTAATCTTCTCTAATAACTAAATCCAATTTATTCAATTATATTAATTACTTAATATAATCAATAAATTATTATTTAATAGAATTAGTCCAAAACATGTTCGATTAACTAGGTCCATACTGAAATAGACAAGACTTGCTCTCTGACGCGATCAACTGATGAACTCCATGTAGTTACAATGAACAGTTACCACCTATTATGGATGAGGATGCTTCTAACTCTTTCATTCTTTCATTTTTGATGCAAATTTTAGGTAAAACAATCCATCCACATCCACATATGTAATGCATAAACCAGCTTGTAATCTCCATGCTCCTCGACAGGCAAGGCTCATGTCCACACCCGGAGAAGTTGAGTCAAGGAAGAAGCCGACCAATCGGTCTTTCCAAAATATGCCAGCAGCATCAAATACCTTATGAGGAGGGATGGAAGCCTATTTCAGTGTGAGGAATGGTGCGGTCAATCAGAGTAAAATCTCCTGCTATGTTGGGTATAGTGTTCCCGAGAGAGGACCATTTTGGCTTTGGAACCCCATTTGTATTATTGCTATTTCCATGAGCAGGTTGCATTGCAGATTTTGATAAGCATTACCTCCAAAAGTTGTTGTACATTCTGCATTAGCTATATCATTAGGGTCTGCAGGCAGCCTGTAGCTCAATGAATCACATTGTTGTTGCCAACAATTTTTTCACATTCAACATGATGTATAACATCAAACTCACAAGAGATATTATCGGTAGTTGAAATTAAAGTTAGCAGCTAAATAAGTATGCACATGAGCAGGTTGGGTCACTGTGTTCTCAGCAACTGGGGCATTTGGTCAAACATATGGCATGCACTGCTTTTCCAAGTCGGTCGGAGGGACTGTGAGGGTAATGGGATACAAACTACAACTTACATCCCTTAAAGTGTACACAACATCGTCTGAGTTGTACTCACTATCAACTGACATGGAATTAATACCCAACATTTTTCGAATTCATTTGAAAGCAGGTCACTACCGAGACATCTGGCCGGAGCGCTAAATTCTCAAGACGATCTAGTTCATTTGCAATATTCAGTGGCAAAGTAGGGGAGGATATAGCTTGCATAAAAGTTCGGGAAGAATTATCAGAAGTTAGCAGAGCTTGCAACTTCAGAGGAGCAACATTATCGGAGGTAAGCGAGATTTCAGGATTCGCTAACGAATCATGACCCAGCGAGTTCACGGAATCAGTATGAGTCAATACATGGTCGGAGTCAGAAGAAACTTAAGGGGTTTGAACGGATTTACAGTATCTAGATCTGGTGACAATTGAAAATTTGGAATGTGATTTGGATTTTCTTTCCTTGGCATGCTTAAGAAGAGGAGAGGATGTGGTTGATTAAGATTTGGAAGGGAAGAGGCGCAAGAAATGGATCTGGATTTGGGATACCATTTTTACAATAGGAGTGATTTGATTTGCAAATTCTACTTAATCTAAACTAATATAATTAGAAATGAGAATTGGACTTAGTAGGGTAACGATGTGAGGTTAGTTAGCTTATTTGATAGAACTCTGCACTTTCGTAGTTTGATATATGTACAACTGATGTGGGATATCATTAACCATAGAAACCCATGACGATAAGTAATTGCGTACCGAGAATTGTTTCCTAAAATCAGGTTTACTTTGGGTATTGAGGTATTAAGTTGCTGTAGGTCCCCCCCCCCCCCTCATAACAACTCTTCGGTTTACGCGGGGGAAGACAGGTATTGGCTAGTTTTCAAGCTTTGTTTTCGGTTTTTGTTCTTTTATGTTCGGTATTGATGTGACTATTTTCTTTTAAGATAGTTGCTTAAGTCAATACTAGTTTTCGTATCATATTCCCGTTCTGAGTTAATTTTATTATACTTTGATTATGCTTACACTCATTATTTGCAGGTACCAGATTTACACTCTTCATGCTTGGATGAGTTTAAGTTTCTATTTTTATCGAAGTTCGAGCTCACAAAAATGTAGGGTGTTACAAGTTTCATTTCGGAACTAAGCCTTTTTGTAATGTTCCGTATTTTTGATAATCAAATATTTAATTTAATTTAATTTATTAAATATTGAATTGGAATTTATAAATGGATTTATAATATAGAATTCGTTTATAGAAAGAAGTTTGAATGTTATATTTATATTTAATTAAAAATAAGCTCGTAACATCGCGGTAGTTCATAACATTAAGTTTTGAGCTTTAACTGGATATATAGAATCTGTTTTAAGTCGGAATTCTTTGAAATAAGAATCTTCCGAATCTATTTGATTATAATTTTCTAATGAAAGAGATAAATGGAGATTTCATGTTACAGATTGTTAGTTATGTCCAGATCGAATTTTTAAATAGTCATTATGAAATCGTCTGTAAACCATATCATTTATTTAATAAATTAAAAAGGTTTTTTTATATAATTTGGATATCGTTTAGCTCTAAAATGTTAATGCTGAGTATAATTCCATATTGGTTGAATTTGAACTGATATATTATGTCATTTGGATATACAATGACAATGATAATTTATTATTAATAAGTTAAATTGTTTTCGAATTCATTAAATATTATTATATCGATATTATATAACCCTTAAGAATGGTCATTTTGCAAACAACCTGTAACACCCCATAATTTTTCTAAGTAGCAAATAGGTAATAGTGCATATGTATATTTTAATGTAAAAATTAATAATATGTAAACAAAAAGAGTAAGAAGAGAATTAGCGCATGTAATTAATTATGTGCATATGCAAGAATAAATCAATAAATAAAAAGAAGAATTAGTAAATTGATTGTAAAATAAGGATGTGCAATTGAAATAGAAAGAAAACAAATGTCAAAAGAGTTAAATGCATGAAGGAAAGAGATTAATATGCAATGCATTAAAAATAGTACAATATAATGTACTAATTAGAAGTAAGAAGAAAAGAAATTGAATGAGTTAATGAGCGTACAATTCAAATTTTGTATACATAATGTAATGAGCAACTAATAGATAAATTTAATTGCGTGAAAATAAGAAAGATGTATATATATACATACACATAACGGTTAAGAATTTAATGCATACAATTAAAAATGTGTAGATGCATGAACAAAAATAAACATAAATCTAATGCATGGAAAAATATAAGAACATTAGAAATATGCAACAAAGAATTAATACAATTCATATTGTATATAAAATAATGGAAGGATACATTAATGGAAAAGAAACCGCATGTGGGAAAAAGGAAAAGGTTATATATGAATAAAGATTGATGCATTAAATAAATTAAGTAATATGAAAAAAATGTATGTGACAATTAAGTTGCTGCAATAAATAAATTAAAGGGAAAATTTATTGGATATGAAATATGAGCGTGAAATTAGAATAAAGGGAAAGCAATAATTGTAGAGATAAATTAATTAAAGAAAGGAAGATATGCAATATATCTAATTGCACAAAAGAAACGTCATAAGTGTATGAAAGGAAAAAATAAGCAATCAATTAGCTTACTCTAGAACATTCTTTTCTTTAGCGAGGTGTAAGGTTTAGATGAATTCTATTTTAATCATAAAGCCCTAGTTGCTCTAGCCTACCTATAAATTAAACTCAAAACCTAACCCTAAAAATCACAATCCCAAAGCTACGCTAAAGTTGTGCTCCTTTTTCCCCAAATCTTAAATCTACTTTCTTCCCTTTCTCTTCAAAATCTATTCTTAAATTAAAAGAATTAGATTTAGAATTTTTTCTATTTCAAGATAAAAAGAAAAAGGGATTTTGGATCTACAAATCTACGCCGCAAGAAAGGGAATAACTTTGGATGCTAATCTAAATCAGACCTTGGAAAGCAAAAATCACTGTGAGTGGAATTAAACTATGACTTTTTGATAATGTTATAGCTATCATTTAGCATTCCCAAATATATGTAAATTGTGAAATTGCAAGTTTAACTATAAATTGCAATCATAACAAGATGAAACGTAAAAAATGAATAGATCTGCGAATTCATGTCTTGAATATAGTAAACTATGGGAATGGTTAGCATGTCATGACATCAATAATTTGTTTATTTAACCAGTTGAACGTTTACATGATTTATAGAATAACATTGAACATGAAATCAGATTAGTCGGAGTATTATACAGTTCACATGAAAAATTGTCATATATATGTACAAGGAATGGCTTGAGTAAGTGTATGACTATATTGACCAAATTATGTTTAAAGATCTGAAATTTGATTATAAGTATAAAAATAATTTGGGTATGAAATGGGACATGTCTAAATAGTGATTTGGGACATAAATTAGAATGAATGTGAATATGAATTTTAGGCATAAATTGGAAAATATATGTCGGTTTGGATTGGTGCAATATATATTTATACAAACATACATACATACATATATATATATATATGCCTTAATTAATGATATGGGGCATAATTAAAAGTGAATTAAAAAGAGGCATAAAAGTCTATAATTTGAATAGTGAATTAGGCATAATTCAAATGGGGAAAGGTTTAATTGATTAATTAATTAATTAATAATGGAATGTTTAGTAATTACAATTAGGAATTGTAATTGTACTTATGACACGAGGTTAGGTTACATTAGTGGTGGAAGTCTGCCCGGACCCGACCGGCATATCCAACAGCCACTAATGTTGAACCTAATGTGGGAGGTCTGAGTATGTAAATACGAATCAGGCTAAGACACGAGGTTAGACCCGACTGTGAAATAAGACTGCCCGAACCCGACCGGCATATCCAGCATCCACACGTTGTAAGCCTAATGTGAGAGGTCTAGCCCATTATAACCATAATTGGACATGGCAACGAATTAGAACACTTAACCCAATTAAATCTATAGTGGTGTTACGAACCAGTTGAATTGGGTAGGGGTTAAGTAAACGTGTTAAAGAAATGAGAAAGGTTAAGTTAATCTTAATTAATGCCATAATGGAGAATGATAGCAACCTATTATGAACATATAGGGAAAATATGAAAGTCATATAATAGGTAGACTTGTCCTAGGGACAAGGGAAGATGATAATAAGACTAGAGAATGGGACAACTTATATTATAAAATAAGTTGAATACAAACTACAAAGCGATAATGAGTAATCTGTGGATAAACATAACATGAGTTATGATTAGAAAACCTTAGTTAAGAGAACTAAGTAAATAACGATAAAGATAATTAAGTACTAAATCTTAGTTAAGAGAACTAAGTAATAAACCTTAGTTAATAGAAATAAGTAATAAGCCTTAGTCAAGAAAAATAAGTAATAAGCCTTAGTTAAGAAAACTAAGCAATAAGCCTTGGTTAAGAAAACTAAGCAAACAACGATGGATTGTGGGACATCAATAGATGGAAGTATAACTGAATAAGAAGATTGATATGGGGAAAAACTTATATAAGAAATAATTTAGGATTATATAAGAAATAAGTTAGGATGGATAATGGGGTACAAAGCTTATTAATGAAACTTACAAGTAATGAGTCATATATGAAACATTAATAAGCGAGGGTAACTTGGTAAACTTGGAAAGGAAATCAATGTGATGGAGAATAACCAAGTTAAATGTGAAAACCCACTAGGTGCCACGTGGCGCAAGCGTGTAAATATATGGTTAGACATAGGGTCTAATGACATATAAAACTGAGGCGCTTGGACCAGTCCATACGTTAGAGGATAAATAACCATAAGGGGTAGAGCACCGGGATGTCAAAAGACACAAAGAGGAGCGCATGACCATCTAGATATTCTTGTAGGCTCTAACGGACTGGGTTAAGAACCACGTGGCTTCCCGGGATGTAGGGTACTCTTGGTATTCCTCTGTGAGTGGCAGATGATCCGCCTGTGCTAACAGAGGTTAGGTCTGCGCTGGTGAACCAATGAGTGTGCCTTGATTGCAAAAAAATAAAGGGGAATCAAAAGACTAAGATGGACCAGCGTGATTCGACAAGACCAGTTACTGCCCCGTGATAGCAATTCGTCGTCTACCTAACATCTTCAGTTAGCACGTGAAGCGGAAAGGTCGAGAACTCCAAAAGACCATACATTTTGCTATCTAGTTATGGGTGAGGTTGGCCAATAGGATCGAAGGGCATAGGGGGCCGGGATTACAGTTCTTATTTTTGATTTTCTTGGGTGCCTTTCATTTGTTAGTTGAGGGAGGGGTCTAGTGGGACCATAGCCACTGTAAAAACAGACCTTAGCATCTGCAATCGGCAGATATTCGAAAGCTTCCGACCGAATTCCGTGTTTCTTGATTAGCTCTACTACGGGACTCGGGCGCACATATAGAGAACATGTGCAAATAGACATCGAGTATGATTGACGATACGTACGTGGGGAAAGTCTAGGTGCACTCATGTCGCTCTGGGTGGTGTACCATAGACTAGAGGGCATTATTCGATGACTGGATCTAGTAGAATCTAGAATGGCAGTCCAAACGCTTACGTAACACAGTGATGATAGTTTTAGGCAAACTTAGCATTGATATACATACGACATGCGACATTGGATAAGGGACTGCGTACATACGGTGGAGACTATACGAGTAGAGTATACCTTAATTGGGGGTAGCTACATATACAATATATTAGGTTAATCTACTAGAGAGTAGATGGGTGCGACGTGTGTGTAAGCCTTGAGTGCTAATAACACAAATAACCTAATAAATAAGAAAATATAATTGAACGGTATATGTAGGATTATCCAAGAAGTGTAGTTTAAATTCATTCACACAGAACTTATGTTCTGACCCCCTCCTCATAACATTCGCAGGTTAGGTTCATGACAGAGACTGTGTAGCTTTGGATACTGGTTTAGCAGTATTATTATTAAGATAAAGCTATGTTTCAACTACATTATATTATATTCCTTCCTTTGTGAGATGTTTTCCGAACTCTGACAGGTTGTATGTCTCTGTCTTTTCTGTAGGATACCAGAGCAAACCGACTTGGGTTTTAATGGATTGGGTTTTTGGAGAAAAAAATCGGTCCGTCGGAACGTGGGTTGTTACATCTGGTATCAGAGCTTCGGTTTAGTGTTCCTAGGGAAATAATGAGTGAGCATATTTGTATTTTCAAAAATATAAATATAAAAATAATATATATAGGCCTAAGTCCATAAAAGAGCCCACTAGGTAGAAAGAGTAAAATATGGAAAGATTTAGGATATTGGTTTGTACACTAAAGGAATGAACATAGAAATTTTAAGACCCTTAGGTGGTTTGGTTGGAAAGTGTACAATATGATTTGATGTTGGAGAAAGTATCCCATAGGATGGAAACTGAAATGTTAGTATTTCATAATAGTGGGTTTAGAAGTGAAACCTTATAAGTTAGAAAAAAAAGGTTAGAATGTGGAAAATGGATTAGGAACATATATAGTTGAGAAGTGTCTAGGAAAGCCTAGTTGAGTTAAAGACCCACTTTGAGTCTAACCCAATGATTAACTTTTAAGAACTTGAAGTTGTAAAAGTTTTGGCAAAGGAGTTTGTGGTGTTTTCAAGTTTTAATCTTAAAAGTATTTTTGATGTTTGAGGAAAATATGTAAAGAACATATTTAGTGCATGTTAGGTTTTAAAGTAAAGTGGGGTATATATTTTGTAAAACAATGATTACTTGTTTTAAAAAGAATTCTCTCATGAAAATGTTGCATGTAAAAAGGAAGTTTTAAAATCTATATTCTGTTAACAATAAATTTTGATCATTGATCTATAAAGAAATTTTGTTGGAAGGACAAAATAAGTTGTAGAGAGTAAGAATAGAGTAGATTTTTGCACCTTGCAGAAAGCAGCCAAAATTAACATAGGTAGAAACAATGTGAACCCAATTAAGAAGTAGTTGTTGTCTACTCCAGTTTTGTGATTTGAAAAAAAAATGTGTTTTGCAATTTTATTTTGAGACATGTTTTTATGGTTTGGCAAAAGAAAGTTTTGGAGAAGAAAATAGAGTTTTAACACTTTTAATTTTTGGAAGAAAAATGTAATTAAAAGAAAGGAAGCCAAACCATGTTTTTAAAAAAAAAAATGGAGTAGATAAGGATTAGTGCCTAGAAAGAACGAGAGAAATAAATAGCAAACATCATCTTGGAATGTTATAAAATTCCCGTAGAATGCATAAGCATTAATAAACTTAGGTTTGTTGCTTGAGAAAAAGAAAAGACTAGTAGTGATTACTAGGTAGTGAAAGGAAAGTAAGTGTGTAGATTCCGTTGTTTGGACTTGTGACTTAGTCCTAAGATTCTTGGCCCGTAATAGTAGCTATCTAGAAAAATGGAAAGGCTTATTTGAAAAATAATAATCTTAAGTAATTAGACTAAGTCAAATAAGCTAAGGAAGAGAATAGCCTAACTAAAAAGAAAACAACAAATTCAGTAAAGCAACAAACGTGACGGGAAAAGAAAATGAAAATCTTAAGAAAAAGATGAATAAAAATGAAAATTTTCTTATGTGGTTGTACTTGGATAGGAAAATAGGAAATCTTTATAGAATAGTTATGTAGAAATCCAAGTTCAATTAGAAAAGGTACATAAAACAAAAAGGAAGATGTGAATTTTTTTCGTTTTATACCTTTTGGTAAAATAAGAAATCGAATTTAGAGAATTAGATTTTTCTAAATTTCGAAATTTAATGATGGTTGGTAGGGTTTTGGATGCAACAATTGGATGAACTATGCTCTTACTCTATAAGAGTGTGGGAAAATTTGGATGAAAAACTATTTTGGTTTTCAAAATATTGCATTCGTATAGAACTGCAAGTATATTTAGGATGTGAACAACATGTTTTAAAAAGAGATTTTAAAAGTTTGCATACATATACGTGGTACCAATTAGGCATACATGCATTACTATGATGTATTTCACTTTGCACATGCGCACAATGTTTGAGAAAAAAAATTGGAAGCACACATGATGGATGTATGATTGCGAGGGATTATCTATTTTACCCTAAATGAATTTCGGGGACGAAATTCCTTAAGGGTGGGAGAATGTAACATCCCACAATTTTTCTAAGTAGCAAATAGGTAATAGTGTGTATATATATATATATTAATGTAAAAGTTAATAATATGTAAACAAAAAGAGTAAGAAGAGAATTAGCGCATGTAATTAATTATGTGCATATGCAGGAATAAATCAATAAATAAATAAAAAGAAGAATTAGTAAATTGATTGTAAAATAAGGATGTGCAATCAAAATAGAAAGAAAATAAATGTCAAAAGAGTTAAAGGCATGAAGGAAAGAGATTAATATGCAATGCATTAAAAATAGTACAATATAATGTACTAATTAGAAGTAAGAAAAAAAGAAATTGAATGAGTTAATGAGCGTACAATTCAAATTTTGTATACATAATGTAATGAGCAATTAATAAATAAATTTAATTGCATGAAAATAAGAAAAATGTATATATACATACATGTAACGGTTAAAATTTTAATGCATGCAATTAAAAATGTGTAGATGCATGAACCAAAATAAACATAAATTTAATGCATGGAAAAATATAAGAACATTAGAAATATGCAGCAAAGAATTAATACAATTCATATTGTATATAAAATAATGGAAGGATGCAGGGCCGACCCTGAGTATTTGTGGGCCTAGTGCGGGCCTAAAATTTTGGACTCTAATTTTTTTTATATGAAATTGAAGTTAAGTGAAAATGTGCTTTTTCTACTGTGCATCTACATTGAGAAAATTGCGTGTTTCAGCAAATTCATATAGTTTTTACCCACATTTTCAATCTGTCAACTAGAGATCCACACAAGCCACATCTCCATTTTAATATATTGATTGATGTCAACAAAGCATACAATCATATCTACTTTTGCATAGATAAATTACTATCAAGCACACGCATCCTGACAAGAAAAAGCAGCTCTAGTAAATGTAATATAGTTTTTTTCGGGGCCCCCTAACCTAATGGGCCCTGTGCGGTCGCATGGCTGGCATTAGGCTAGGGCCGCCCATGGAAGAATGCATTAATGGAAAAGAAACCGCATGTGGGAAAGAGGAAAGGGTTATATATGAATAAAGAATGATGCATTAAATAAATTTAGTTATATGAAAAAAATGTATGTGACAATTAAGTTGCTGCAATAAATAAATTAAAGGGAAAATTTATTGGATATGAAATATAGGCGTGCAATTATAATAGAGGGAAAGCAATAATTGTAGAGATAAATTAATTAAATAAAGGAAGATATGCAATATATCTAATTGCACAAAAGAAACGTCATAAGTGTATGAAAGGAAAAAATGAGCAATCAATTGGCCTACTCTAGAACATTCTTTTCTTTAGTGAGGTGTAATGTTTAGATGAATTCTATTTTAATCCTAAGGCCCTAGTTGTTCTAGCCTGCCTATAAATAAAACTCAAAACCTAACCCTAAAATTCACAATCCCAAAGCCACGCTAAAGTTGTTCTCCTTCTTCCCCAAATCTTAAATCTACTTTCTTCCCTTTCTCTTCAAAATCTATTCTTAAATTAAAAGAATTAGATTTAGACTTTCTTCTATTTCAAGATAAAAAGAAAAAAGGATTTTGGATCTACAAATCTACGCCGCAAGAAAGGGAAGAACTTTGGATGCTAATCTAAATCAGACCTAGGAAAGCAAAAATCACTGTGAGTGGAATTAAACTATGACTTTTTGATAGTGTTATAGCTATCGTTTAGCATTCCCATATATATGTAAATTGTGAAATTTCAAGTTTAACTATAAATTGCAATCATAACAAGATGAAATGTAAAAAATGAATAGATCTGCGAATTCATGTCTTGAATATAGTAAACTATGGGAATGGTTAGCATGTCATGACATCAATAATTTGTTTATTTAACCAGTTGAACGTTTACACGATTTATAGAATAACATTGAACATGTAATCGGATTAGTCGGAGTATTATACAGTTCACATGAAAAACTGTCATATTTATATACAAGGAATGGCTTGAGTAAGTGTATGACTATATTGACCAAATTATGTTTAAAGATATGAAATTTGATTATAAGTATAAAAATAATTTGGGTATGAAATGAGACATGTCTAAATAGTCATTTGGGACATAAATTAGAACGTATGTGAATATGAATTTTAAGCATAAACTGGAAAATATATGTGGGTTTGGATTGGTGTTATATATATTTATCATATATTTATGCCTTAATTTATGATATGGGGCATAATTAAAAGTGAATTAAAAAGTGGCATAAAAGTCTATAATTTGAATAGTGAATTAGGCATAATTCAAATGGGGAAAGGTTTAATTGATTAATTAATTAATTAATAATGGAATGTTTAGAAATTACAATTAGGCATTGTAATTGTACTTATGACACGAGGTTAGGTTACATTAGTGGTGGAAGTTTCCCCGGACCCGACCGGCATATCCAGCAGTCACTAATGTTAAACCTAATGCGGGAGGTCTGAGTACGTAAATACAAATCGGGCTAAGACACGATGTTATACCCAACTGTGGAATAAGACTTCCCGGACCCGACTGGCATATCCAGCATCCACACGTTGTAGGCCTAATGTGGGAGGTCTAGCACATTATAACCATAATTGGACATGGTAATGAATTAGAATACTTAACCCAGTTAAATCTATAGTGGTGTTACGAACCAGTTGAATTGGGTATGGGTTAAGTAAACGTGTTAAAGAAATGGGAAAGTTAAGTTAATCTTAATTAATGCCATAGTGGGGAATGATAACAGCCTATTATGAACATATAGGGGAAATATGAAAGTCATATAATAGGTAGACTTGTCCTAGGGACAAGGAAAGATGATAATAAGACTAGAGAATGGGACAACTTATATTATAAAATAAGTTGAATACAAACTACAAAGCGATAATGAGTAATGTGTAGGTAAACATAACATGAGTTATGATTAGAAAACCTTAGTTAAGAGAACTAAGCAAATAACGATAAAGATAACTAAGTAGTAAATCTTAGTTAAGAGAACTAAGTAATAAGCCTTAGTTAAGAGAAACAAGTAATAAGCCTTAGTCAAGAAAAATAAGCAATAAGCCTTAGTTAAGAAAACTAAGCAATAAGCCTTAGTTAAGAAAACTAAGCAAACAACGATGAATTGTGAGACATCAATAGATGGAAGTATAACTGAATAAGAAGATAGATATGAGGAAAAACTTATATAAGAAATAAGTTAGGATCATATAAGAAATAAGTTAGGATGGATAATGGGGTACAAAGCTTATTAATGAAACTTACAAGTAATGAGTCATATATGAAACATTAATAAGCGAGGGTAACTTGGTAAACTTGGAAAGAAAATCAATGTGAAGGAGAATAAACAAGTTAAATGTGAAAACTCACGAGGTGGCGCAAGCATGTAAATAAATGGTTAGACATAGGGTCTAATGACATATAAAACTGAGGTGCTTGGACCAGTCCATACGTTAGAGGATGAATAACCATAAGGAGTAGATCATTGGGATGTCAAAAGACACAAAGAGGAGCGCATGACCATCTAGATATTCTTGTAGGCTCCAACGGACTGGGTTAAGAAGCACGTGGCTTCCAGGACGTAGGGTACTCTTGATATTCCTCTGTGAGTGGCAGATGATCTGCTTGTGCTCACAGATGTTAGGTCTGTGTAGGTAAACCAATGAGTGTGTCCTGATTGCAAAAAAATAAAGGGGCAATCAAAAGACTAAGATGGACCAACGTGATTCGACGAGACCATTTAATGCCCTGTGATAGCAACTCGTCGTCTACCCACCATCTTCAGTCAGTACGTGAAGCGGAAAGGCGGAGAACTCCAAAAGACCACAGACTTTGCTATCTAGTTATGGGTGAGGTTGGCCAATAGGATCGAAGGGCATAGGGGGTCGGGATTACAGTTCTCATTCTTGATTTTCTTGGGTGCCTTTCATTTGTTTGTTGAGGGAGGGGTCTAGTGGGACCATAGCCACTGTAAAAGCAGACCTTAGCATCTGCAATCGACATATATCCGAAAGCTCCCGACCGAGTTCCGTGTTTCTTGATTAGCCCTGCCACAGGATTTGGGTGCACATATAGAGAACATATGCAAATAGACATCGAGTACGATTGACGATACGTACGTAGGGAAAGTCTAGGTACACTCATGTCGCTCTGGGTGGTGTACCATAGACTAGAGGGCATTATTCGATGACAGAATCTAGTAGAATCTAGAATGGCAGTCCAAACGCTTATGTAACACAGTGATGATAGTTTTAGGCAAACGTAGCGTTGATATACATACAACATGCGACATTGGATAAGGGACTGCGTACATACGGTTGAGACCATGCGAGTAGAGTATACCTTAATTGGGGGTAGCTACATATACACTATATTAGGTTAATCTACTAGAGAGTAGATGGGTGCGACGTGTTTGTAAGCCTTGAGTGCTAATAACACAAATAACCTAACAAATAAGAAAATATAATTGAACGATATATGTAAGATTATCCAAGAAGTGTAGTTTAAATTCATTCACACTGAACTTATGTCATGACCCCCTCCTCATAACATTCGCAGGTTAGGTTCATGACAGAGACTGTATAGCTTTGGATACTGGTTTAGCAGTATTATTATTAAGGTAAAGCTATGTTTCAACTATATTATATTTTATTCCTTCCGCTATGAGATGTGTTTCCGAACTCTGACAGGTTTTATGTCTCTGTCTTTTTGCAGGATACCAGAGCAAGCCTACTCGGGTTTCGATGGATTGAGTTTTTGAAAAAAAAATCGGTCTGTCGGAATGTGGGTTGTTACACAACCTCGGTTTCCGATGAAATCAGTTTCATTGGAACCATAACGTTAAATTATTGTACAAAATCAAATTTTATGGTAATCCGATGTCGTATGTGACAACGGTAACGGTAAATGCTCAGTCATTTTGTATAGTGCAAATTAAATAAATTTAATATAAATAGAAGATATTTGTGTGTAACTCAAGAAAATGATCGAATTAAGTTGCGAAACCAATTTCGTAGAATTCGTATTAATGTTTAGAGTCTTGATAGGTAGTTTGTTTGTTATTTTTGGAGACCAGTTATATTTTGGTGTGCAAAATGGCGTCGGTTTGCGATAAAATACCATTTCGGGAAACAGTCTTGAAATGTGATGAAACTTGTGCCTTTGGATCTATATTAATTAGCTATTATAAGATTTCAATTTCCGTATCGATCGTACTTACCATTCGATCGTGCAAAGAGTAAATGCCTAGATTTTTGTTTAATCGATTTAATTTGGAATTAAAGAATAACCAATTTCAAATGAACCCTGATTTCGGCGAGACTAATTTTATTAAATCCGTAATTATTTGTTTCTGTAGTATTTCAATGTTCAATTTAATTGGAATTATTTTGTGATCGTGCACAATTTAAATGTTGTCAATTCACGTATATGAATTATAAAGGAATTCTTACAAATTATCTCAGAATTTGACGAAATCTGTTCCATCGTGTTCGGAATATTATTTTATGCTATTTCAATTTTCATCTCGATCGGAGATTGCATGTAATGGTTTTAACGTGCTACTTCACGACGAAGTTTTGTATAATAATATTTTATTCTATAATTTTCTCTATATATACTACCTTCGTACAAATCCTAATTTTTCTTCTATCGTGGTCAACTGCTGTTGGAGCCGCCTCCATTCTCAACGAAGGAACCATATCGTTTGATTCATTCTTCCCTCATTTCTCAAAATCTAATGATCTATACCCAAAATTTTCTTCTGCAAAGATGTCAAGCTTGATAGGAATTAGAACTTGACCGGCTATGATTAGAAATCACCAACAATGCTAATCGGAATCATCTCGAGAATGACGGTGGGTTATTGGAATTTCTAGGATGAACGGGGAACTCAAGTCACGAGCTGTACAGGCTGAACAACGGTGGCAGAGTGGCATATGCACTGGTGATCCCGAATCAAACTCTGGTGAAGTGGTTGAGGGTAGGACATCGTTAATAGGAATCGAGCGTTGGTTTGTTGAATCCAACAATGAGCTAAAAGAAGAAGTTTAAATTGGCTGCTTTTATTTTAAATAATTAATTAAGTTTTATAATGAAAGTGATTAAGGATTTAATTATGTAATTGAATCATATATCCTTAAATTTTTGATAAACTGCTCATATTTTGTCAGAACTTGACGAAACAAGATGTGTTGGACTAGTCTTGACGAGCACTACGTCATGAACCAGATTTGGACGAGTTTGGAATCAACTGGAATTTTCAATTAAATTAGAGGCTTGTTTAATTTAACAAAAACAAGCCATTTTAACTACATATCAACTCAAGGTGAGTATAACTCACTCAACTTTGACCCACTTATATTTTATATAAGTCAGGATTTCAATTGTGTGATATGGTTGATAATTGTTTGTTGTATGCTAATGGGTTTTTTACATATTAATTAATTGACTGAATTACACGTTAGTTTAATTTAAATGAAATCTAATCGTTATATTAATGTTGGAATCAAATAAGGTAACTTACCTTGTTGGTCATCTTTATATTTATACAAACATGTTAAATAATTTGGATGATATTAAATTGTTGTTATTGACTGTTATAAAATCATCAGTTTAACTTAATTGGATAATTTGATTTGAGATAACTTATTTGGATGCAGGGAATGACAGGTTGGAGGGATCCAATCGGATTCCTCACTCGTAGTTGTTAAATTTTATATATTATAACATACGTTGGAAAATATGAATTTGTGATGTAGGGATTGACAGGTTGGAGGAATCCAACAGGGTCCCACACTAATATTGATAATATTTGTCAATGTGATTAGATGTGTTAAGTTGGACGTGAAATCAGTTAATATTTCATGATTTTGGTACTTTAGTAGACATTGATTGGCCTCTTTAGTACTATTGATAAAATAAAAGATTTATTGGAATCGATATTAAATCGGTTTTGATCGTTTCCAAAGTTATATATATTTGAAATACGACATTTGTTTTAAAAATAAATGTTGAAATTTTATTTTCATTTTTATAATTGTTAAATTATAACTGATGGAAATTCCGAGATGTTATTAAACAAATAGTTAAGTGATCTAAATTTGTTCTATTACTAAGCTGGGATGCTAAAATGGTTTTGTAAGAATTTAAGTGTCGTAAGGGAAGGTTATAAAGATCTAAAATATTGAAATGGGCTAAATGGAATTCTAAGTGAAATGTGAATTTATTTAAAAAAGCTGGAAAAAGATATTTCATAAATGATGAATGTTTTTACAAACATTGTTTATAAATATACGAAATGTGGTTAAATAGCATTTTGTGAATGAAATTAGTGAATAAATGGAATGTAAGTATAGATTGGTAAGTTTAATTCAATAATTAATATTGGATTCAAAGCCTAGTGTTTTAAATGATTTAGTAAATGGTTATCAATTAGAGTGAAAACTATTGATATTGGCCTATAAGTATTAAAAGAATAGTTTTGTAAAATTAGGTAAGAAATTATGGGATTAGTTTGAAAAGAATAATAGTTTACTAAATGATGTTATAAAAGAAGTTAAGTGAGTTTTTGAGAAATAAACCTAAATGGCTAAGTTATTGATAAACCTAAATTTTAATAATAAACATTATTATTTTTGTATATAATAAGGAATTCACAGACCGTAACACTATTGTTATGAGCAATGATTTCCGAAGGAATATGGTGTGGTTTTTAAGAAATTGGAACTTGATGTCGTTGGCTGAGTCGAGTAACTTTCAAGGTGTCGATCTGACGTTGGTTTCGTCCTTTGGGGTTGTATACTTAGAGATTTATTCACTTACCAATTTACAATAAGGAGCTGATAGAATAAGAGTGAAATGATAATTGAATATTCTTATATTAAATAAGAAAAAAGTGAAATGTTTATCCTAATATTAGAAGATTTAGAAGTTTTAATTAGCGATTGGATAGTTAAAGTGGCCAAATGATGTTGGGTATTGAATCGGTGAGTTCATTTTCTTTATGGGTGAATGATTGGTTTTTGATAGTTAAATAACCGACTATTAAATCTGGCATATACGATTATTAGTATGGAGATATCGAGGTCGAATTTATATTCGAAAACCATTCCGAACCAGCGAATACGTGAACGTGGAAGATGCTGACTGAAGATGGAGTAGTTGAAGACCGTGGATCTTCATAAGTGTAAGAACTACTTGTCAAATTTCTCTGATGTTGCAAGCAGAGTTATTTTGATTTATAAATCTAGCGTGGTTGGAATCCACGGGTTGCAAGGACTGTCCACTGCCGATCCATAGGGATCATACCTAGGATTAGGCAAGAGGGTGCCTTCGGTATGTCTAGTCCCAGGACAACTTGTATGGATGGATTTCTAACATAGTATTTCCAGAAAGGTCATGTATGTTGATTTTCTCAAACGTATTTCTCTTAGTGGCCGAGAAGACACCTTCTCTTAGCTAAACATCCTGAGTATTTTTGTGAACTTCGATTAGTGATTTTCTGGAAGATCTGACGATGTGACATTCAAGGTAAATGGTGGTGTGCTATCTTAAAAAGGTAACTGAAGCCACAAGCTGTATCAACCGGGAAATGTTATAAAATCGGGTGTGTCCCATGACTATGTGGGTCGCTCCCATTTAGGTGTATTGTCACCATCTAGAGAAACTTCTATTTGTTCTTCTTTCGTTTCTGTATCTCGCAGGAACACAGTGGGCCCAATCCGTAAGGTGACAATATATTTAGAGCACTCAAGCGAAGTGAGTGACCGATCATGTTTAGTAGGAGTTGCAAGATGTTCTTGTTGAACTCATTGCATTCCTCTCTAGAGATACACTATCGGAAGGTGGTCCCATATCTTTTCATAGTTGGAAATCCATTCTTCAATAAGAGCCTATGTTTTTTGATTATATACTATGTATGTAGAGCGTGAGATGCAAGCGTTCTGGTAGATGGTTATTTATTTGGTTTAGATACTATTATAGTATCAGAATAGATATGATTTCAAAATGTTTGGGTTATCATAAGGTAAAAACCATTTGTATTTATGTGTGGATTGGTATTACGCTATCCTTTTCTTTCAAAAATATTTTTACTTTAAAATAAAGTCGGATGATACCTATAAACTTAGTGAGTTTTCTCATTTGGTTCACCAGATTGACATGTGGCGTTTGCAATGCTCGGGTTAGACCGAGTTTTACTGCTTCAGGTTATCGAATGCTGTGAAGTCCAGAGATGAGCTGGAAAAGTCCAGACATATGATCTGTACAGTATTTATTCTACTATGTGTTGTATATGAGGACAGGTTGTTATAACTGTCCAGATGAATTGATGTACTTTGATGATTGTAATTATTATATATTACGCTCTCAATAAAGCTCTATTTCTATATTTTATTTTGTTCGCTGCGATGTGAGACTCTGTTTATTATTGGTTCTTCTTCTTTTCTTCTTTCTAATATTTTCTTCTTTCCTCATGCTCTAATTTCTTTCTGTTAACTATCTGGCATTTTCAATACTTGGGTTTTGGCAAGTAATATGGGTTTATGTACTATTTTCAAGGTTCGGGCGTCGGATTACGCCGGCTCTGTGGCATAACTCAATAGAGATAGGGTTAGTAATACCCTAAATTGAGTTTGACTGTATATATATGACAGCGTACTTGTAGATTATATAAAAATGTTTTATATGTGTCTGATCGGTTCAAGTGTTGAGAAGTATTTGAATTTGCTTCTGACACAATATTGTTTCGTAAAGTGATTAAATGAAATAATTTTACCCGAAATATATTTTCGTATAGAAAAGAAATAATTTTATCAAATTATTGAGATATTGGTGTGTTTAGTTGATTTGAATGAAATTCATATTTGATTATAATGATTTGAAATGGTTTAGTATAGCAAAAGATAATTTCAATGTGAGATTTTTAAATAAGATTGAATGAATCAGAATTTGGATTATGAAAGGAAAGTGTTAGAAAATCAATTAGTTAATTGAATATGGAACTGAAACTTAACTTGATTAAGTGGATTTGAGAACGTATGTTGGAATTAAATAAAACAGATTTGGAATTTGAAATTTGAATAAATATAAATTCAGCTGATTTGGTTAAAGTGGTTGTGCATTGTTTGTTGATTGTACGGATTGAATAAAATTCATCAACAGTTTAAATAAAAGTTAAATGAATAAAATTTATCAACTGCTTGGAGTGAAACGCTTGTTGACTTCTTCCTTGACAATTTGCTTTCCTATACGACCGTTGTTAAGAAATGCAAATCCATATGGGGGCCGAAAGGAGAGCTTAAAGTTAAATCTGATGGAGTTCTCTTCATATTCCAATTCTCATGTGAAAAAGACAGACAAAAGGTACTTATGGGTGAGCCGAGCATTATGAAAAATAAACTGTTCATTATCAAAACATATGATCCAAATGTTAGTAATGTCTGTGGGATGGTGAAATTAGAACTAGTATGGGTCCAATTTTATAACATACCACTCTTTGCCTGGTCACAAACTAGTACAAATCGGTTAGCGTGCAGGCTTGGGAAATTAATCTGCTTGGATAAAATGATTGAAAAAACTGAGAGATCAGAGTATGCCAAGTTTTTGATGCCAGATGAAGCTTTAAATGATGATTTTCTAGAAAAATTAGCAGATTGAGGGAGGGGGGCTCAGCATATAAAAGTTAGTTACCTGTGGAAACCGCACCTCTGCACGAAATGTTTGTTTTTGGGCACAATGAGGATGAATGTGAACTTAACAAAGTAAGGTAAACTACTTAAAAAGATAACATCAGTGGTAAGCAACTGAATGGGGAAATACAAGCAAGCAAAGTCATTCAAAGTAAGGACAAAGGAAAAGCTGTCATGAAAGTCAATCACATGATGAACAGAAGGGATATCATACAAGTTAATACTGTGATTGCTCAGAAGGAAGCTGCATGGAACAAATTTGAGAGAAATAAGAAGAAAGTTTCTTTCAAAACACAGAGGGTTTCTTACAGAGTTAAGCCAAGATCACTACACATGGAAAGTACAAAAAGAAAAGATATCTGTTTGGCAGATTTTATAATTGAAGAGGGCGAGATAAATGAGAGAGATGCACAAGAAAAGAAAGAGAGACTGGCTAATAGAATTACATCCAAGAAAGGTCAGACTATTCTTATAACTGATCCACTTCTTAATAAAAACAGCTTTGACTTACTTGTGGGTGAGATGGATTGCTCAATGGTGAAAGAAAATCAAAATGATGACTACATTGTCAAAAATAAGGTCGCAACTTTTCTTGACAATAATGCAACAAAGAGAGCAAATGAAATACAAGGTAATGACATTGCAAATAACACTACAACACTTGAGGTTTCAACCTTTGTTGCTCTAGGAAATGATAACACTGATGAAGTCAACTATGAAAAGCATAAAAATGAAGTTACCAGTGTATTTACTGCCACTGAATTTGAGCCGCACTTGCTAAATTGCTTATCTGGGCTTGGTGTTTACACTTTAGCTACCAGTGGGATCATGAGAATGTGGAACATCAGAAGACAACTCCATCATCAAGTAAAAGCACAGTTGATGATACCACAAATATCAGTGATGTATGCAGTACCAAGATTAACACTTACAGTAATATATCTTCCCCACCTAGACAAAAGGCAGCCGAGAAGTCTCATTTATTTGAGGTGGACAAGAACAAAAAGGACATACAAAGTGCCAAAAATGCCAAAAACAATAAGCTTGCAAAGTTTGATTCACCATTGACTACTAGTGCTCTTACTGGTATTAACTCAAATTAGATATTGACTAGATCTAAGACAAGAAGTGCAGACAAACACATTGAGCTTAATAATGCTGCAAAACATATGTGTTTGGAACATTAGAGGGGATCACATGGACATCAAAATAGATAGATGCAAGCTTCTAATCAGGAAATACAATCTCTCTACCCTAGAAATTCTAGAAACTAAACTCAGTGAACAACTACCTGCTAGAGCAACGAGGTACATCAATCCAAACTGGGAAATGATTCATAACCTACAAGATGCAAGTTATGGCAGGATATTACTTATTTTTAACCCATCCATTCATAGGTTCACTAAATAAGATCCAGTAGTCAATACATTCACTGTCAAAATCTGCACGTGCCCACTTCTATGATATATTTCTTCACCTTTGTTTATGCTTTTAATGTTGTCGCTGCTAGAGAGTCTCTCTTTCTTGAGATGTCTACTTTAAAAGAAAACCTTCACCTATGGCTTGTCTATAGTGACTTCAACTCACCTCTCAAGCTCCCAAATAGAACTGGGGATCTAATGTTTCTCTTTCAGAAATTAGGTCCATCAACTTGACTATTTCGAACTCTAATTTTGTTGAGATTAACACGTCTGGTCTTGAATACTCTTGGAACAACAGTAAAAGAGATGGAATATGCACATTTTCCAAAATTGATCACTCTTTTTGAAAAGTCTCTCTTAACACTTGGCAAAGCCACTCTAATGAACTTGCAATGCCAATTCTTTTTTATCACTCTCCTCAAGTAATACATTTAGATGAGAAGGAGACCATTAGATTTCCCAGCTTTAAGTCTTCTGACATTTAGATGAAGGAGCTACACTTTCTCGAAACTTTGAAGAAAACCTGGGATGTTCCTTGGTATGGGAATGCAATTTATATACTATATAAAAAAATTAAAGCTCTACAGAATTTTTTGAAGGATTGGTCCTCAATGAAAGTTGGGAGTAGCAGTTTGAAGTTGAATATGCTCCAAAACTTGCTTGGTCAAGTTCAAAGACAAATGCAACAAAATCCATTAAATGCCTCTCTTGCTAGCCTTGAACATGGCCTTTCTTGTTATCACAAGGAAGCTATGATCATGGAATCTATGATGAAGAAGCAAAAGTTGAGAATGAGATGGTTTGAAGATGGGCCTAGAAATTTTGCATTTTTCATGCTGCTTTGAAAGCAAAAAAAAAACTAGAGAGAACATTCATATAATTGTTGACTTGGATGGTCAGGTGCATTCCACTCAACTCAACATTCAGAATGCATTTATTAAATATTACTCTTGTCCTTTTGGCAATATTGATAACTTTGAACCACTAATTGAGGACATTGATCCAATGCTCTTGCCTAAGTTAAGTAGTGAAAAAAATAACTTATTTGAGTGACATGATAATCGATGAGCAGATTAAGGAGGCTATATTCTCCCTTATCAATGCTCATATGGTGGCCTTGACGGATATAATGCTGTTTTTTTACACTTTGTGTTGGAAAATTATGCAAACTGATGTTTGCAATGCCATTAAATAGTTCATTAAAAAAGGGGAAAATGTTTGAATCATTTAACAACATTGTTATTGCTCTTATACCTAAAGTGAGGAATGCCAATGTTGTGAGTGCCTTTAGGCCCATTTCATGCTGTAATAAGATCTAGAAATACATTACCAAAATTATAGCAACCAGACTCAAACATGTGCTTCCATCTCCCATATCTGTAAACGAGTCTGCATTTCTGCCAAATATAAATATTTTATATAATGTGCTACTTGCACATGATCTTATCAAAAGATATAAAACCAGAAACATCTCTCTAAAAGCAATGCTCAAACTTGATATAAGGAAAGCATTTGGTACACTTCAATGGACTTCAGTTATTAGAATTCTTAGCTTTATGAATTTCCCACCTTGCTTTACTACATGGATTTATGTTTGTGTGAGAACGACGCATTTTCTATCAATGTCAATGGATCCCCAGTTGGCTTCTTTTATAGCAAATAAGGCATTAGGAAAAGGGATCCAATATCAACATATTTTTCATCATTGTTATGGAGATGTTAACTAGGATGCTTAATAAATTGATTGCTTTCAATCAATTTACCCTACATCCAAAGTTTAATGATCCTTGCATTACCTCCTTAATGTTTGTTGATGATTTCATCATTTTTTTGTAAACCTGACAATATAACATTGGATAGCATTATGACCACGCTTGAGAAATTCTATAACCTTACTAGTCTGAAAATTAACTATGAAAAATCCAAAATTATGCTTGTTGGTGTATGTCATCAACGCAATGAATACATTCAGAACATTAATGGTTTGAATTGTAGTGATACTACCATCTCTTATCTTTGTCTACCTATGGCCACATCTAGAATTACTACAATGCAATGTCTTCCTTTGTTTGAGAAGATCACCAAAAGGCTGGAGTGTTGGTCTACTAGTCTTCTCAGTCAAGCTGGTAGATTAACACTCATTAAATTTGTCATCATGTCCATGCAAGTATAGTGGTCTCGTACCTATATACTACCAAACAAATTGCACTCTATGATTAAATCTAGTTTTATGAAATTCTTGTGGAAAGGTAATACAAATGCCAAATACTTTGCACCCATTTCTTATGCCAAGCTTGAAAATCCTATCCAAAAAGGTGGGCTTGGTATTGTTAATACCAAAATATGGAATATTGCCTCAATAGGCAAACACATCGATGATATTCTATTCAACAAAAAATTCCCTTTGGGTCAGGTGGTCCTTGAGGCATGTTCTCAAGAATAACAGCTTCTGGTCTTTGAGAACCCTTCAAGGATTCAAATGGACTGGGAAAGGAATTAATAAAATCAAACAGAAGATTCTCCAATTCATTAAGTATGGTCATATGGCTTATGATCGTACTAGTTTTTGGGAGGACCCTTGGATTAATTTCGGTTATATCTTTAGCAATGAAGTTTCCTTTTTGGCAATGCAACAATCTGGTGTGCACCAAACGTGCAAAGTTGCAAACCTACTTATGATGACCGTGTTAGTCTGCCGAGCACTACCAACTAGAATGTTCAAGCAATATGGAATAAGATTGCAAGCAACAGCTTTCAAGTAACCAATGATCTCAGTGTTATTTAGAAATGGCAAGGTGAACAATTCAAAATTAAAAACCTATACATTTCCTTGCATGGTACTTCATGTCTTGACAATTGCAGATGATACAAGAATAAATGGAAAAGGGATAACAATCTGAAGGAGAATATGGGCTTGTGGGAGGTTCTAAATTGTGTTGTGCTTACTAGAGAGAAGCTAGTTATGTTTAGGATGATCACCGAAGTCAACTGTGTATTTTATGGATGCATTGCCTGAAAGTATTGAACACTTGTTCTTTGAATGTGCTGTTATCATGCAACTTTGGAATGAAGTCCTTGCTCAAATTAATGAATACTGTTTCTCGACCACAAGTAATGCTCAATGGAACTACATCAGAAGCAAGATCGGTTACAAGAGAGCTAAACCCAGACTTTTTAATTTCATTCCGAAGAAGGTAGTAAGCAATATTTAAAAGGAAAGAAATGTTGTGTCTTTGAGGATGCGCATGCAGTGAATTACATGCATTGAAAGCAGCTGTTATGGCAAAACGTTAGGGATGGGATTAATTTCCTGAAATTCACATTTGATCCTGGCATTTTTGGGCTATGACGCTGCTACTAATGTATATGTGTGTAATGCTTTTGTCTCTGTTAGATTAGGCATTGATATGATGTGTTGTCTTTGTGTTGTCTTTATTTATTTTTGCTCGCTTTGTTACTATGTACTCGCCTTAGTATATCAATAAAAGTGGTCAATAAAAGTGGTAGTGGTCCACTAAACCTCGTCGCCTCTGCCAAAAAAATAAAATAAATTAAAGCTAAGAAAATAAATTCTAATACAATGAAATTGGAACGAAGAATTGAAACTGAATAATTTAACCCTATATTTGCAAATGAATACTACATGTTTAATTTTGAAGATTGTATAGATATACTAGTTGATTAACGAAATATTATTTTGAAATTTCATATATTTGTTACTTATATGTTGAATTGAGTTAAGTACACGTACCAGAAGGCTACAGGAATTAATGTTGGTTTAATAGATCGCAATAAAGCACTTAAAGTACAATACCGAAAATAACACTGACCGAAAATAACCAACTTTGAAATAATATTCAATGAAATCATGCACATTCAACTTGTCACAACTCAAACTAATTCTTAACCGATTTTCACTCACTGAACATATAGCACTATTCCAACTACTATCAAGTTCTCGACGATCAGACAAAAGTTTCATTAACCTCACTCTAATTTCATCCAAACAAGTAGTGATTGGTAAATGCCTTTTCCTTCGAAATCCATTTGTTGAAACTCTCTGAACAATTTAATGACATCTCGTCGTAACGACAAGCAGAAAAAAAACCATTAGCAAACTTCTCAAAAGGGATTTCACTCAAAAAGTTTGCCATGGTAGATCCACCAGAATCTTTAAAATTCTTTAGTGCTATATTAAAATCATCCAAATTAGAAGCTTATGCAACACATGCAAACATATGTAGCAATAACTTCTTCTTTGATTTGGAAAATTCAAATTTTAAAGTAACCTTTAAATTATTGTTCAAATGATAAAAACAAGAACCGTGCATCAAATTTGGAAACATTTTTGGAATGACATCAATAACACCAAGATGATGATTAAAAATGAAAACAAAGTCTCTACTATCATCTTTGAGAAATTGTTTAAGCTGTCCACAATATAAGATCCAATTATTTTCATTTCACCAAAGACAATAAAATAACTATAAGGAAAAAACCTGGAAATGTACAAACATATAAATAACTAAATGAAAACACAGTGCAGCATGTATCATGAAAATATTCAAAAATTTATGCATAATAATTAAATAATTGCAAAATAAAATGCAATTATTGAAAAATTAAGAAATAATTTGTTATGAACTGCTGCTGAAATTTAATTCGTTTTTACCGGTAGCAGCCATCAAACATGTAACAACCCAAAATTTTAATAAAGAAACCTAATTGAAAAAATAATAAAATAAATATTAATCAAAAAATTATTGGGAAACGGGCAACAAGGATTGTGCCATTATGTCCATTATGAAATATTGGCTAAGATATGCATTTGGTTTGCCAAAATCGGACTTATAACAAAAAAGATATTGAAGAAAGAAGTTTGAAATTCGAATTTGAAATAGCAATAAACAATGAATTAAAACAGAATTAGTTGCAACGTTAATCATGATCAGTTGGGCGACCAACCCTTAGCTGGGTCGGTGGGAGGGTCGACCCAGATCCCACGTGGGTGGCCCCATCTGAGTGAAGTGTGCAACCCCGGTGCTCATGTCTTTGGTTGATTTGTGTTGGGTTTTAGGTTGCGTTCTTCTGGAGAATTCCTTGATCTGATGGCCTAAAATCCAACGATCTAAAACACCCTAGCTCTATTATAAATATGCTCTAAACCTAACCAAATTTTCACTACTCCAATCTCTACCTCCACCTAAAAATAACCTTCTTCTCAAATATATTTCTAACGGAATACCGCGGATTGGGTTTGCATATATATTGTAGAATATTCATAGATAGAGATTACCCACCGCGGTCAAATTGGTTTTTCTTTAAAAATTATGAGTAATTTCAGATTGCAAGATTCAATACAAATTGAGGCTTTTCTTGATAGTATAATAATTTATAGATTACTTCTAAATTCTATTTTCCTTTTTGTCAACAATCTATGTAATCTTATTTCTGTTCTATCATTTCTTCTTTCTGATTCAACAAAAATTTATTCTATTACTGCATTTTTATTCAGTTCATTTATACCCCTTTTTCTTTGTATGTAATCTCATTACAGTTCAGTTTGAGTCTTATTTGATTTCAGATTTGTTCTTATTTATCTGAGCCGAGGCCATGCGAGGGCCTAGGCCATTATTCTTTTTGTTTTGATGATGAGTTTAAGCATTCAAGAGCCTAAACCATTTATTTCTTCTTGTTTATGCGCTGTTTGGGTTAAAATATTAAATTGAAAATAAAGGCGCAATTGTGAAAAATAAGAAATATGTATAAAAAGGATAAATTCGGCCTATTGAGATTATGCAATAAATATAATTGAACTATAACTTTGATAAATTTAATAAATGACATTTAGATAGGTGTTAATGATGGGAGTTGGGTTGTACAGTAAAAATTAAAAAGAGTTGTTTATAGACAACCATGTAAATTGTAGTTTATGATATGAAAAAAATTAACTGAAGAAGATAGGTTCGTTAGTAAACTTAAGATTTGTGTTAAGTTTAAAATAAAAAAATTAATAAGCATGTGTAGTAGGGGTCCGTTTCAGCAGCGATGTTTGATTAAAAAAATAAGGTGCACGTAGCATTGGTCCGTTCAGACAATAATGGAAGGTTGATTAGGGAAAATAAGAGGCCAATTAAAATAATAACTGGGGACTCGGTCTAGGAGTGACTTACATCATATGCATTTAGGTTGGGAATTCATACCAGTTCGTTTTCCTTCTATCACACTACACCTAGTTCTCACGAGGAGGCGAAGGCACGCTCACTACAAGAAAATTTGCTTTCAACAACAATATAGGACAGGGTTGACCATTAATTGCGGTGGTTGGACCTTTCACAAATTATAAACCCAGGTAAAAACCAAAGACAACATGTAAGAACGCTGAGATCATCATGCATTAGATTTACATTCATCGTTTCGTCTAAACTTTCTGTTGCCATGTGTAAATTAATTTCCCTCTTCTCCCCAAAACAGTCATTGCCACTCTTCTACCCAAAGCTTTCATTGCCGCCTAAATCAATTTCCCTCTTCTCCCCCAAAACAGAAAACCCTAAGTCATAAGCGACTACAAACCTTAATTCTAAAATTTTCATTGCCGCGCGTAAATCAATTTTCGTCTTCTCCCCAATACAGAAAACCCTAAAGTCATAAACGACCTTAAATCTTAATCGCCTCTGATCTGCAAATATTTCAAAACGGCCTTTCTAAATCTTTGCAGCCTCTTCTAAAGTTCAAATCTTAGATTCTCGCCTAAATTTGTTTGAAGCTTCTACTTTTCATAGGTTCGGTTTCTTTCCAAAATAAATTTAATTAGCCATTTTCACAAGTTCGGTTTTTTTCAGCCATTAAATTTAGGGGTTTTTGGTATATGGTCTCGTAGTTTTTGTGGGTTATGCTTTACAGTACGGATACACTTGGAAAAATGTTGGATGTTAAGTGAAAATTGGGTAATCTGAAGCTACTTTTGTTATTGAGTTTAATAATTAAGTATTTTGTTTATATTTTTAATTCTCTTGTGGTAGAGACACCAAATAGTTCTGGGTTCTATCTATAATTTGCTAATATTATATTATAGATATGCTAATGTTAAACAAATGTACCATGGAGCTATGATGCCACACAGTATGGATGAAGCAATTTGTATATCCACACAGTATATATCCATACTAAAAAATTACCATGCATACAAATTTTGTAAATGATGTCTTGTTTTCACATGCTAAAAATTGAGTTTAGAACTCTGCAGTAATTTACTGTGTGGCATCATAACATGCTTATAGCAGAGAAGGCTAATATGAAATATTTAAGCTTTAAAGCATGCTGCATTCATGTTTCTTTGTCTATATGAATGTATGTATAAGTACGATGATGTTGCATTCAAAATTCATTTGTTCTTTTACTGGTCAGTTTTTTAAAGTGTTACACTTATTTCCTTATGCACCTTGTTGCTGAATAAACATATTGGGTAAGTTGCTTATAACATTTTTGTGTGCTACATAAGTCAGTATTACCATGGTCACTTTCCTTCGTGACGCAGTCATTCTTTGTTTGCTTAAAATGCAGGTTTTTTGTATAAACCTATGTTTAACTCTTCTAAGATTTTTCAGGGCTGAAGGTGGAAGCCTTGCATTGCATGCTTTATGCTTCTATGCTTTAAGTATATGTTGATGATGCAAGGTTGAATAACATAAATATTGGGAAGATTCCTAATTTTTATGCTTCTCAACTCTTGCCTCATCAACTTACATAGGAGAAGATGTTGCAAAAAAGATTTGCATGGCATTATCCTGCTTATGACCAGCATCAAGAGTTGGCAGCAGTAAGTGCAAATAACTTGTCTGAATATAAATTTACAAAGCTTAGCCTACCAGGGTTGGAAAAACTGAGCTTACTAAAGCATTGGTTGCATCCTACTTTGGCTCGGTAACCTCTCTTTCTTTCATGTTTACAAAGCTCAGCCTCACACAAAGTTTGTAATTTTGCTTGTATAATCAAAATCAATCATTTCTAAGCTTTTACTAAGCATCATTTGTAGTTCATGTGTTCTGTACGCCTTATAGTAATAGGTAAATTTTATCCAGGTTTGACTGTTAGATTTGTATTTTGATTTATTTGGAAGAAGTTGAATAATACATATATGGATGCACAGATATATGTGAAGAAAAGAGCAGAATATTGGGGCGGGGTGAGATGCTAATTTCTTTTGTTTTCCTGTATATTGATGTTTAGACTTTCATTTCAGTTAAAGTTTTCTTTTTGACAATTTCTATATTTCTATAGATCTTAGTTGTTCGACATGAAAAAGAATAATAGGTTCACAGAATTATAGGTGTTCCGATTCAATTTGTGTTGACCGGTTGTGATTATCAGTTGGATTATCAAATGAGTTATGCATTAATACTTTTGTGCCTTTTGGCAGTCAACCAGTAGTTTTACACGTATGGGCTGAAACCCGAACATCAGTTAGATCATTATAAGTGACAGCTGATTGGCTTTCGAGACCGTTTACAAAACTTCAGCAAATTAGCTTTTTAGACATTCTCAATTACATTTCGTGTCTCCAGATTTGCACTAGTTAGATCATTGGCATCATTCCAATGTGCTAATCATCCTTCATCAAAGTCCCAGGTATAATTATAAATAGTTGTGCTTTACCTAATTCAACTATGAAGTAGAATTTGATTTGACGAACAGGCTTCTCAAGGGGACCTTACATCACAGTAGCCACTATAAATGTAAATGACGCCAATGATCTAACTAGTGCAAAGCATGGTTTGCCAAATTCATCTCTTAATGTTCTACGTGTGGAGCCAATGATCATTTGCTGAAATCATTATGACTAAGTTCCAGGGTGGATTCTCAGTCATCCCCTTAAGTTGAGATTCTTTGACTCAAAACACATCCTTATCAAGAGCATACTCAAACACATGCATGGTTATAATTATGTGAGCTGTAGCTATTTTAACCCAATTTCAATTGCTTATCTTTTGTACTATTGGCTATTGATTTATATTTGAAGATTGTGGACTTTGGTGTAACACACTTTAGAAATGGTGTGAGTCATGAAAAAGATCAACTTATTCTTAATTTGTATCGTTACATTCAAGTAATTCTTTTTACTTGTTCATATCTCTGAATGTCACTCTAGCTTTTGATTTTGTTACTTGTTCATATCCCAACATACTTATAGAGGTTTTTAGTTCGATGCTTAATGAGATACTGCCATTCATGTAGTAATGATGGTAGGATATATGCATGCTTATATAAACACTCTTACTTATTATTTGTGCTTTCTATGTCTTTTTGTTGAACTTGTGGGGTGATGAGCTGAGAGTGCAATGCCATATGGGAAGGAGTCGAAGGAGGAGTTGTAAAAATTAGTGGAAGGAAAGAGGCTCAAGGTTAATATCTATAGTAGCGATCAATATGGTCATTTTGTTGGTGATGTCTATTTCAATAACATTTTTATTCAGATATTCCTAAAAATGCAAGAAAAAATAGTCTTTATATATTTGTTTACCTATACATGAACTTATTACTAATGGCTGTAAAAGTTTACATAGGAGAAGATGTTGATAAAAGGATTTGCATGGCATTATCCTGCTTACGACCATGGTAATAAAGTGTCTCGGTTCATGTACAACCCTCACATAATACGAGAAGTTATTAGCGTTTTGAATCGAATAGGTTATAACTATGTACTAAAACCATAATTGTACAGGGCCTGCTGGATTGAGATTTTTATCATGGCACTTAGCAGGAAAAATCAAAGCATTTGATGTAAACTTCAGGTAATATCTCGCTTTTTTTCATTCCCTCATCTCGGATACAATGTTATCGTTAGCCACATGGGATATGATTTTAACTTAAATTGAAAACTCCTGTTTTCCATGTCTTTTGGGAAGTAATCATATGTACATATCCCACGTACGTCACCTATCTGAGAATAGTAAGTGAACTACTTCAGTTTAAAAACTAAAGCTTTTCAGTTTAAAACTTAAGCGCGACTTCAATGTTAAACAAGTATGGCTTCAGTTATCAAACTGAAGCATTTCTTCGGTTGCTCCAGTTTTATAACTAAGGCATGACTTTAGTGTGTTTGGTTGCGTATCAGTGCTCTTAAGTATTGCATGGACATTTTGGTTTGATGCTCTTACGTAGTTTCATTTCTCTCATAAGTTAGGATTTTTTTCCTTTTCATCTCTTTGCGGACATTATGCAGTGGTTCTAATGGTGCACTACACCACAATAATGGTGCACCTGTGCACCCCTGTATTGGAGCAAATGCACCATAGTGGTGAACTACACCACATAGTGGTGCAGTTCACCACTGTGAATGCACCATAGTGGTGAACTACACCACATAGTGGTGCAGTTCACCACTGTGGTGCATTTGCACCACAAGAGTGGTGCACATGTGCACCATTACTTTGATGCAGTGCACCATTAGCACCATTGCAAAATGTCCGACGATGACAACGATAATTAAAAGAAATCATCATTGTTTCGCTAATAGATAATTAATAATGAGAATTGATTGAGCTTATACTTAGAGTGTTGAAGCTTATAGTTACAGTGCTGACGAACAACGGAGCAATCTACAGTGTGGACTAAAAGGAAACAATAAACGACATGCTTAAGCGGTATGTATCAAAACCAAAGGTTGAAGGAATAAATATGTATATTTTTAACATGTCATAAATAGGTTTGTTTTCATAAGTTTGTCTAATGTTGTATGACATTTGTTTATGAATTTATGTAAATTTGGTCTATGGATATTGTATTCATATTACTTTATGAAAATGATGATTAATAATTATATGTTCATATGGTAGTTTCTAGTTTGATATGATGTTATGTATATTGCTTAGTTGAAATATGATGAAACAAAGTGGAAATATCAGGAATAAACGACAATAGAAGAAAAACGCTATGAAATATCATTAATAGCGTGTATAATCCGCTGTTGAAAATGGAAGCAATGCACATTTGAAACCCATTAAAAGCTCATTGTAATCGCTATGCATAAAATATTAACAGCTCCGAAAAAATGCTGTGTATAAAACATTAACAGCTCAGAACAAACGCAGTGAAACTCAATTTTTAACAACGTTTATTTTCCACTGTTGAGAAAAAGGGGCCTACGACAACATTTCGTTATACGGCGTTTATCAAAATGTTGCAATATCATATAACAACATTTTTGATGATGTTAAAAGCCTTTTTTGGTGTAGTGGCTTATACTGAACTGAGTAGTAAGGGGTCCAAATGTGGTGTGTACGGGAACGTTACGGAGGGGCGCTAAGCATGCATTGCGCCGATTATGGAAGAGAAGATGTTGTGATGCCAGTGATTTTGGCTACGCCTATAGAGCTGATGGATCGGGTCTGATAAATTCGAGTGCAACGTCCCGTATTTTTAATGGTTGGATAATTAATTTATATAATTTTTTAAATAGTGGTTTGGTAATTTAAATGACTCGTATTCAAATATTTTAAATATATAATTAAAATAAAGAGTGTAATAATAAATTTATTTCTGAAATAGTCGAAAATAAGGCGATTTTGCAACATTTTATGAATTGGATAATTCAAGAAATTTAATTGAGTTTAGATTCGAATTATAATAAGAATTTATTTATTAAATGATGTTTGAACGTATAATTATAATTAAATTATAAACGAACTCGCAGTGGCGTGGCAGTTCATAATATAACATTTTGAACTTTAAAGGACTGTGTAAGGTTCGTTATAAGTTGAAATTCTTTGAAACAGGAAACATTCGAATCTATTGAACTATATTTTTCTAATGGAAGGGAAATTTTGAGATTTATATTGTAGATTATGAGTTATGTCCAAATCAAATTTTTAGAAAGTTGTTATGGAAGCGTTTATAAACCATAATGATTATTTATTTAATAAAATAAATGGATTTTAATTTAAATTGAATATCGATTTGACTTAGATTTTGAAATATCGAGTTATAAATCCAAGTATGTTTATTTTGGAGCAATATGATATTCTATTTGGATATACACAGTAATATTAATTTATCATTATTAAATTGAATTATTTTTTAACGTATTAATACTTTATTGGTTTTATTTAAGTCTTAAAAATAGTCATTTTGCAAAGGACCTCCATTTTTGATAAAATGAATTTTATTAAATCCATAATGATTAATTATTACTAGATTTCAAATTTTGTGCCAATCAGTGTTGTTTTATGACCGTGTAGAATTTAAATGTGAATTGGTCAGTAATTTGAATTTAAAATAATGTTGCGTGAGCAAACAGACTCAAATTTCGATGAAACAAGTTTCGTTGGGTCCAGGATGTCAAAATATAGCTGTATATCCATTTGCATCGAAGTTGGATATCATATGTGATCATAATATTTTTAAACAACGAATATAAGTCACGATACAATAAAACTGAATAAAAAAATAGAATAAAAAAGTAATAGACTATTCGTAAATACCCCCATACCCTTACCCTAACCCTAACATTTTTCCATTCACAGTCAACAGTAGAAATCCGCAGCCACCCTCTTATATAATTCGTTACCTTCAAAAATCCAAAACTAATTGGATAAAAATCTATAAATTGCAATACAAACATATTTAGATTTCTGGAATGATTCTCTTCAATTATATGTGGGTTTCGAGGGTTCGGAGTACTTTTTGTTCCTTGGGTTTTGTGAAAAACATGGGTAAATGGTGCGTAGGTTTGTGGAAATTGAAGCATCAATTGATTAAACCAAGGTCGTAGTTGTGTTCATGAGAAAGAATAGTATTTGCTGGTGAAATTTGGTGGAGAATAGCGAAATTTTTGATCGATCTTGTACTGTGCAAACTCGAAAAGCTAGCGCTGTCCTGATTTATAAGTAGCATGTGAACTGAGGTTGATTTATATAGGATGGAAGAGATTTTGATATGGAGTGGATTGGTAATTTTTGTTTAATATATTATGAAGACGGAAGGAGGTGAGAGGATGGAATGGCAACTATGAATAACCTGTGCAGGTTCTAAGGTGATGAGGACAGGAAGAAGGGTATTTAACGTGTAATGACATGGGAATAGGGGTTATAAAGGTTAATAATTATTTTAATTATTAATTGATGACTGGTATATGTATAGAAACTTTAAAGTTGATAATTTTTGCACACATTATCAGTATATGACGAAACAAGATCCTTTGGGATCGTATGGACGTAGGCTACACAATGAAATCGGTTTGGAGTGATTTGGACCTCATTGCAATTTATGGTATAATAAAACGCTTGATCAGATCTATCAAGATAAATTGTTATTCGACGATGAATAACCAAAGTGAGTAAACTAACTAACTCTGTCTAGTTTATGATATTGTAAACATATTTTGATGTTGATAAATGATGTTTGAATGTTGTGTGATGGTTGTTTAAATGTTGTGTGATGGTTATTTCGATGAATTTCTATTAAATTGGTTGAAATGACAGATATAGTTGTATATATAAATCGTTGGTTAAATATTTATTCTATTTATCATGATATCTCATATTGAAATGAAATTGATGTTATGTATGTTGTTTAGCATCTCTGAATGCAGGGAAATAGGTTAGAGGGATCCAACTGGATTCCTTAAAATTATTATTGTTTATTTTCATATATTATGATATATGATGTGTTAAATGTTCCATGGTAAATTTGGTCGTGTTGGATGTTTGAATAGCACTGGCCCTAAAATAACTGGTATTTAAAAACCATAAAAATATATTCGAATAAAAATAAAAAAATTGGGGTTTTAAAAGGAAAAATCTATTTTTAAATTGAAATGAAAATTTTGAATGAGATAGAAAATAATAACAACAAGTGGTTTAATTTATAAAACGATGTTTATAAATGAAGTGAAATAATTATCATTGGATAATTTGGGAATATAAATTCAAGATTGAATTTAAAGGGAAATGATGAAGTAAACTATTTTCATAATATTACAACTAATTATTATTTATCTAATAATAATCAAAGTGATGGATAAAATTAATGGAGGTTTACGAAACTATAAGGCCCTATTTATAGTTGAATGAATTTTAAGCAGAATTATATTAATGATAATATAAATTAAGTTTATATTGAAGTTTAAATTGAATTCTTATTGGATTTCTATTTAATTAGAATTTATAAATCCAAATTGGATGAAGTGATAAAGAAATCCCATGTTTTATTGAATATGTTATCGTAATGATGGACTATGAAATGGAATCGAAACAGAAAATTCAAATTGATTAATGTGGTTAGGCGAATTTAGTTATAAAGATTATTATTTTCGTATACAATAAAGAATTCATAGACTATAACACTATTGTTATGAGAAATGATTTCCAAAGGAATATTATGTAGTTTTTTTGAAATTGGAACCTATTTACTTTAGTTTAGTTGAGTAACTTTCGAGGTGTCAATCTGATGTTGGTTTCGGCCTTCGGGGTTGTATACTTAGAGATTTATTCACTTACCAATTTTAAAATGAGAAGTTAGTTAAGTAGAAGTGAAATGATAATTGAATATTCTTATATTAAATAAGAAAAATAAGAAATGTGAAGAGACGGAAATGATTTTCAATGTTAATAACGTATATTTTTTGAAATGTAGAAAATATATAGTTTATGTTAAATGGAAATGTTTTCCAAGAATGGTGAGAGGGAATTTTTTTTTTTGGAAAACGAGAAATTTGAAAATGGTAAATTAATAAGAAATTAATTCAAAAAGGGCTCAGTGTTGCCTGATGGTTGATCAAAAGAAATTTCCATTTGGAAATAGGATCCCTAGTTGTATGGATGCTTCCTTTGATTGTCAAATTACCGACTATCGAAGTTTTAACCCATTTTATATTTCTGTTGTCAATACGGAGAGACTGATATCAGGTTTATTGTCTAAAAAACACTCCGTATGGGCATAAGCATTGTGAATCAAATACGCTAAAGATGATTGAAGATGGAGTATAGTGCAAGGGTTGTTCTATTAATCCTAGGTAGAAATTACCTAAGATCAATTGATGGGATGGCGCCTTCGGTTTGTCCAGTCTCTGGACAACCTATATGGGAGAATGTATGTTAGAGTATACCTAACAGATCATCTATATTGATCTCTTCAAATGTATTACCTTTGGTGGTAGAGGAATTTGTTTCTCTTAGCAGTATACCCGTGATATTTTTGAGGCAATCAGTAAATGATTTGACGTGTTTGACGATGTGGCATTCAAAGTGAATGATGCGGTGGTATCATAAAAGGTAAGTATGACCTCAAGCCTTACAACCAGGAAATGGAAAAAATTGGGTAGGCTGCATGGTTGTGTAGGCCATTCCCATTAGGGTGTATTGTCACCCATGTAGAGAAATATTTACTCGCTTCTTTATTCTATCGCTGTTGTATGCTTCAGTAATGGTTGATAATCCCAACCATTCGTGACAATATATTCGGTACACTCAAGCGAAATGAGTGGTCGGTCATGTGCGGTCGGGTTGTAAGATGTTCTTGTTGAACCCGATATATTCCTCTCTAGAGATACACTATTGGTATGTGGTTCCATACCTTGTCATAGTTGGAAATATATTACCCAATAAGAACCCGTGGTATTGATTGCATACTATGTATGTGGAACATAGATGCAAGCATTTTGGTACACTGCTTTTTACTTGATTTAGACACTATTATAATATCATAATAGTATGGATTCAAAGAATGTTTTAGGTTATTGTAAGGTAAAAATCGTTCGTATTTATGTGTGGATCGGTCTTACAGTTATCATTTCTTGTAAAAGGATTTTTAAAAGTTAAACCAAGTGGTTGGAATTTACTCACACCAGTCCCATAGCTGACCCATATTTTATATTGTTTTTTTACCCTAAAGTCTTGAGTACCCAAATTTATACGGGCAATCAAGTAGTCGGGATTTTGCAGATAAACTTGGAAGAGCTTGGAGCAGGAGCCTTCAGCATTTTATAACTATCATTTATTTCCGTTGTGTTGTAAGTGTTGTACTCTGATAATGGTATGTATATACAAACGGAATTGTATTTTCAAAATTTATGTAATATAATTGTGATAACCCCAAACTCCCGTAGTACGAAAGCAAGGATAATCATTGGAATATAACATATTTAACGCAACAACAGATTACAGATAAATAACATCACACATTAAATTATAGAATAATATGTCATCATCACAACGGAATTAAAATGTCATCCACAACAGAGTTGCACAGGATACAGGATACAACTTAGCACTTAAAAAGTCTCAGCAAATAGAAATAATTCTAAATCATCATCAAGTACAACATAGATAAATGATGTCTAAATGTCCTAAAATAGAAATAAAAGATAGAGGTGATCCTCATCTTCTGCCCAAGAGCATACTCCACTTCGGTACATAGCCAACATAAACCTGTTACCTATCACTTGGTTGCCCATGAAAATAAGGGGACCTGAGTTTGCAAGTGAAAACAAACTATGAGTCAGTCACTGGTATGAGAAATCTTTACTTAACTTATCTAATAATAAGGAAAATCACAGGACCACGCCGCTAACGCGGAATGGGTTTACTCCACTAGATTGCCAGTGCATAAATTAAATAAATATTTTAAAAACAACGTAATGCTTTTTAGAAAAATGAAATCATTATAAGACTCAAGTCCCATCACACAATGCAACATAAACCGGAGGATAGAGTTTTACCTTATAATGGTCAAACATGCTTGATACGTATAAAACAATATTTAATATTATTGTTAGTGTCTAATCAGTTTAAAAACACTTTCAAAGTAAATGTATCAATCCTAGACGGCATAGTACCCCATCCTACTATGTCGCCATATATAGGTTTACAATCAAATCTGTAATGTTGTATTGGAAACTGGGTTTCCATCATGAGTCAAGGCTAGAGATGGTCTCCTTACCGATTCGACACACTCTAGCAAATGTCTCAGGGCTCAGACGCTGGCGAGCCATTGGATCCTCCAAGGTCGGTCCATAAATACTTTAGTGGATTAGTTATGCCTAAAAAATACGTTTTCCGTTCCTATTGGACCTAACACTTGGCCAGTAGCAACCAATATTCCGAGGCCCCACGATTTATCATCCACATAAGTAAAAATGTCTGGGCTCCATACCATGACACCACTTCTAGCTAGAAAGAAACGCATGCACCCCTTGGGTCCTTTATCCTGTTTTTGACTCATGCCGGGGTGTGAGGCTCGCGAAGTAACGCTATACACAAAGCTATGCCTAAATAAAGCTATGCTTTGATCATCAACCACAAGGCTCTGCTTTTCAACAAAATCCTTGATAATTTGCATCTTGGCATGCCACATTGTCAATCCACGCCATGCGACTGATAACTATCAATATATAACCTCTAAGCTCGTATCTTAGAGAAGGGTGTTAAGAAAGAGAATAAATTCTCCGCCACCAAACAGATATATATTAAATAGAAATCAATTCACACAGAACGAAATCCAATGTCAGACACGCATCCATTTACAAGTCCGTTCTGGGTCTGAACGAAACCGGAGCACTTTATTCCTCGTCCCGTATGTCCAATACAGAAGAGTGGTTCTCGCATATCCGGACAATCAGCAAGAACATCTGGACAGCTACCACTTTAACCCTTTCAAGGCAGCAACTCCCATCAAAAGCATTAGTAGTCGCCCATTTGATGTGAAGATCGTCGGTCTTCAAACACCGTCTTCAATATCTTCGATTTAAATCATCGTATAATTATTTGAAATGAAATTGAACTCAGTCTTTTCAAATAATTCTCGAATATATATAACTTAAATCATTTCATATCATTAATATTATTTTATAACGGTTTATTGCTATTTTTATAAAAATGGCCCAATTTTATTTAACGATGCTTCAGGTCAGTAGGCGGCCCTGGCGATGTTTTTATCCAAATTTCAATTACACATTTCTCAAAATTTAACCGTTGGATTCTAACAAAACTTAATGTCGTTGGAAAGAATTTCCCAAACTGGACCTAACGGTTCCAGTTTTGGGAAAATCCGATGGTCGGATCTTTCGGTATAATCGTTTAAAGTTACGATTGCCGAAACGCGAACGACCGCGCGCGATTCGTTTAATTTTAATTTACAATTATATATATATATATAAACAAATCGCCCAACGATTTCACTGACATGTTTAAAGTGATGTTTTCAACAAAACGAAACATATCTTAACATATAAACATTTTTACTGTTTCAACAAATTTTCCTAAATATGATTCTTTTTATAACGAATCAACATATATATTAAAAATATCATCTTTAATGTTTCAACAAATTTTCCTGAATATGATTCTTTTTATAATGAATCAACATATACATTAAAAATATCATTTTTAATGTTTCAACAAATTTTCCTAAATAGGATTCTTTTTCATGTTTAAAATTTTTGACAATTTCTTTGTTCACATATACAATAAAAAGATAATTTTATTGTATAAATTATTTTGATAGTTTCTATGACTTACATGTTACAATAAAAAGAGTATTTTTATTGTTTAACACATTATAACAATTCTATTATTAACATGTATAATAAAAAGAATATTTTTTATTGTTTAACAAATTCTAACAATTCTAATATTAACATGTACAATAAAAAGATTTTTTTTTATCATTCTACGAATTCCCTACATATCATACATATAAATAAAAAGGATATTTTATTTGTCTACATGTTTTCTACAATTCATATGTAAAAATAAAAAGAATATTTTATTGTCTACATATTTCCTACATTTCATATGACAAATAAAAAGAGAATTTTATTTGTATAACAATTTCTATGTTTCTAATGACAAATAAAAAAGAGAATTTTATTTGCATAACATTTTTTATGTTTCTAATGACAAATAAAAAGAGAATTTTATTTGTATAACATTTTCTATGTTTCTAATGATAAATAAAAAGAATATTTTATTTACATAACATTTTCTATGTTTCTAATGACAAATAAAAAGAATATTTTATTTGCATAACATTTTCTATGTTTCTAATGACAAATAAAAAGAGAATTTTATTTGTATAACATTTTCTATGTTTCTAATGAGAAATAAAAAGAATATTTTATTTGCATAACATTTTCTATGTTTCTAATGACAAATAAAAAGAGAATTTTATTTGCATAACATTTTATATGTTTCTAATGACAAATAAATAACATTTTCTATGTTTCTAATGACAAATAAAAAGAGTATTTTATTTGCATAACATTTTCTATGTTTCTAATGACAAATAAAAAGAGTATTTTATTTGCATAACATTTTCTATGTTTCTAATGACAAATAAAAAGAGTATTTAATTTGCATAACATTTTCTATGTTTTTAATGACAAATAAAAAGAATATTTTATTTGCATAACATTTTCTATGTTTCTATTGACAAATAAAAAGAGAATTTTATTTTCTACATGTTTTCTGCATTTCATATGTGCAAATGAAAAGAGAAATTTATTTGTCTACATGTTTTATATTACATATGTATAAATAAAAAGAATTTTTATTAAACATGGAAAATAAAAAAGGAATTTTTATTTATATACAAATTTCTATATTTAACATGACAAATAAAAAAAGGAATTTTTATTGGTAAAACAACTTCTATATTTAACATGACAAATAAAATGGAATTTTTATTTGTATACAAATTTCTATATTTAACATGACAAATAAAATAAAAAAAGAATTTTTATTTGTATACAAATTACTATATTAAAACGACAAATAAAAAGGAATTTTTATTTGTATACAAATTCTATTTTCAACATGACAAATAAAAAAAACATTTTTTTTTAATTTGTAACCCATTTCCTATGTTTCAACATGACAAATAAAAAGAATATTTTTATTTATAACCAATTCCTATGTTCAACATGACAAATAAAAAAAAGTATTTTTATTTTTATACAATTTCTATTTTCAACATGACAAATAAAAAAAGAACATTTTTTTATTTGTAACCCATTTCCTATGTTTCAACATGACAAATAAAAAGAATATTTTTATGTGAGTATTAGACACACCCCTAAAACAAAACTTAATTAGGCTCACACCCGGTGATAAACTTATTATAAATTAGGTCTCTATTTTTTAAAACTTGATCAAACAATAAATTAAAAAATAAAAAAATTACGTAAATTAATATTAAAATAAATTATGCAGTCGACAAAAAAATCAGTCCAAAAAACACGGCAAAAACAAGAAAACAACACAAAGCAGCCAAAAAGTGCAATTAAATGCATAATATTATACACATATATGAATTTTCTTGCATACATATGTGCATGTATTCCAGTTTTTGCATCCGTGTTGATTTACTTGCATATTTCAGTGCAATTATTGCATAATTATAACATAAAAATGTGCAATAATTCATACCAGCGCAACTCAGTTCATTTTTATTTGCATTCATGCGTGCAAATAAATAGCAAATATGCACACATGTGTGCAACATATCTGTAGGCAAAATGTTAGCTGAACTACCTTTATGCAATAGTTGCATACATGTGTGCATCTTTCGGCAATAGTTGCATATATGTATGCAATTTTTTTTAATTGGCGTGGACTCCTTGGATTGTTTCTAGATTTTAGAATTTTTTTTTACTGCATGCCGCATTTTTTTTCTGACTAGAATTGAAGGAGGCGTAACCAAAAAAGGAAGAGGCGAAACCTGAAAAGTAGGAGGCGGCAAATCAAAAAGAGGGACCGAGTTTGAAGAGCAAACATGGGAGGGACGTGGAAAGTATGTTAAATTGTAATAGGGACCTGTAAAAAATGCACCCTATTTTTATTTGTATACAATTCCTATTTTCAACATGACAAATAAAAAAGAACATTTTTTTTATTTGTAACCAATTTTTATTTTATCCTATCATTCATGTATATACAATAAAAAAATATTTTTATTGTATTTAAAATTTTGTCCAGTTCAGTCACATCCAATTAAATCCAACAGATCAACACAATCAAAATATTTCAAATCAAATCACGAACAACACACAATCTGAATCTTAACAACGGATATATATAAATCTCCAATGCAATAACAATTAAATTTTAATTTTAATTTTAATTTTTAAATAAAAAATATCACAGTGCTTTGTAATTCCTTGAAAATTTTATATCGATCTAAATTCTCTAGTCGCTTCTAAAATGAAGTAGACTCCGCCATGATCCAAACGATTCCTGTTTCATGCGATTTTGATCACGCACAAATAAGCTACGAATTTTATTGTGTTAATCAACAACAACAACAACAAAAAAGCTATATATCCTAAACAAGTTGGGGTTGGCTAGATATGGAACCCAAAATTAAAAGAATTTTATTGTGTCAATAATGTTTTTAAATTAAATTAAATAAAAAATTAAATAAAAAACAATACCTTACTTCTTCCAGATAACAAAGCCGATGCTTTCACATATTCGTTCAAAACTAGGGTTTAATTTTCTGATCAAACCGTTCAGCTTTGCCACAATCAGACCGTGCTACGTCGGAGAGGAAGGAGGCACGCGCAGAGGGGGCCCACAATGGTGAACTCGATCTACCCTAGGTGGCGGCACGGTGGTGCAAACGATGGGTGTTTGGGGCTTTAGGTCTCGTCGAAGACTCGATGACAAGAGGGGTTGTCCGTACGGATTTGAAGAGGATGAACAGTTCTACAAAATTGCCAAAAGAATGGAGAAATTTCACTGAGTGGATGGGGAGAGATTTTAAGGGATGAAATTTGGAGGTTTCTGGCCATGGAATTGAAGAAGGCGACGGCTTGTTTTCTGAATTAGGGTTTTGGTTAATCTATATTTATAATAAAATACTATTAAATTCTCTAATTTACAAAAAAAAAAACCGTTAACTCCTAATAAGTCCAAATCTAGCCCAACGAATGTTGTCTCTAGCCAAATACCCCTATTCCGGACATACTAGACTAGGTCCCATCAGCCCATTTGATTGTTTCATCCCACTTTTCTTTAAATTAAAATATAAACCATTTAATTATTTAATTTGATCGTACATTTTAATTTACCGAGGCCACATATGGACTCCAAAAATTCCTGAAAAATAAATCTAGTTATGTTTTTATGACGCGGTCCTAACAACATTAATTTCGTCGAATTTGGAGACCGTTTGAAAAATAGCCTTTTTAATGGTCGATCTAATTCAATAAAAATTATCGAACACATTTTATTTTACCACGATCATATATTAATTCCAGAAATTATGGAAATTTAAACCTAGCAATAATTTGACATTCCGGATCCAACAAAAATGGTTTTGTCGAAAACGGAGGTTGTTTGCAAAATGACTTTTTTTTAAACTTTATTATTATTTATAAATGGAATTTTTAATATCTGGCACATTTTCTAACAAAATTTCTTAAAACAAAAATTTTAAATTGGTTCTGATTTTTCCAGGTTGTTACAATAATATATTTTATTCGTTCAGTTGTGAGATTGGTATCTACGCTGATTTTGTTGTATTTATGTTCTTTTTCTTCTTCTATTCGAACTTTCCTTTCTTTCTATTTCTCATCCTCTAACTTCTTTCTATTAATGATTCGGTTAATTTCTAGTGCTTGGCTATTTGACATGGTATTTGTGTCAATGACCAGGATCAGGAACCATTCGGTTCATTACACTGGGACCATAGTCGGCATATGTTATCACAGTTATGGTTTAGGAGTTGATCGATAAGTAAAATTAGGTTATATCCTAATTTATAAAATTTTAGTAAGTGGTGTAGAAATCAAATGATTTGATAACCATCTATATTCATGGAAGTATGCTCTAATCCTTGTTTACTTTGTTGAGCTTTAATTTATTACCTTCTAGATTTCCTTCTTTATTACTCATGTAAGCAATTACTGAACTCACTAGGCTTTATGTCGGACTAGTTTTCTTTATTTCTTCTTCCTTCCTTCTTCCCCAGGTTCTCAAGGTGGAGGATCTACTGCTTGAGAGAGCTTTGATCCAACTCTGTCCTTTGGAGATTCTCATTCGTCTGGTTCTTTGTGCTTACATGTACCTTTCAACATTTGGTTTATTTCTGTACTTCTATTGAGGGATACTTTTTACACTGTACTCTGATTTGTTGTTTATGAGACAACTATGGTTTTATGACCTATGATGTAATAACACTTCTTATTTGGCTTTAAATGAAATTTCAAATTCCGATGTGTATTATTTATGTTGTCTAGTGAATTTTAGCCTATGTGACGTTCTTTTATACCTATGTGCTTTATATTTCTTAATGAAATCCTTATATGAGTAACACTAAGAAATGTGAGGTGTTACATTTGGTATCAGAGCCTAAGATTGCAAGATCAGTAAAAATTTTTTTTAAGAAAAAAGTCTTTTAAAGAAAAGTGTTTTTAAAATGAAAAGGTAGTTTTTGAAAAATATACTCTCCAGTTAATTACTGAATTTCCTTGGTTCCATTCTTGAATCCTTCTCTTTTCTCCATTCGCAACATGTCCCGAGCACCCAATTTTCTGGAGGTATCCCCGTTCTGACTTGGTTCCATAGGTATTTAGAAGCTATGCCACCAGCTAAAGGGCAAAGGAATTCCCAAGCACCCCTTAAGCCATGGTGGTTCCTCTTAATCCAACACCAGCGGTTGATTTCTCTAAGCATTACAAAGATTTAACTGCTCTTTGCAGCAAGACTTTTCTTGGTTTAGAGACTTTTGTTGAGGTTCATGCTTGGCTCAGGAACACCGAGTGCATTTGTGGACTTTTGGAGCTTGATGATAGGAGGAAAGTTTAATTAGCTGTATGGAAATTAAAAGACGAAGCTTTGTTTCAGTGCGAGGGGACTGAGGCAGGGCGTGGTTTTGACACTTGGGATGACTTTACTATTAGGTTTGAAAGGAAATTTCTATCTTTGGCGGTAGAAGGCATGCAATTGGAGAATTTTCTAGTTTTGAGCCAGAGTGATCTTTCGATGAAGGACATCAATAGTTCAATGAGCTTTCTAAATTTGGAATGGATTTGGTGAATACAGCTCATAAGTAGGCTGTGAGGTTCGCTAAGAGTTTGAGTTAACTACTACAGGGATTTGCTATGACTCATTTCCATGGGTGCTAAATTTGAGAATCTTGTTGAGATTGCTCTTATGCATGAGGATGGGAAAGGTGATCTTGTGGAAAGTAAAGCTAAGGTATCTAAGGAAAATCTTGGAAAGAAGAAATAGTGGCCCAAAAAGGTTAATAAGAAGCCTGAAAAAGTATAAGAAAGATTTTAAACGCCATGGATGTGACATGATAGGTCATTCTGTAAAGGACTACAGAAAGACTATTAAGAAAGGAAACTTCTTTAATTATGGACAACAGGGTCACTACAGTAAGCAATGTCCACCGAAGCAATGGAAAGGAGTTGGTTCATTTTGCATACATTGGAGACGACTCATGCTAATGTTGGTCCATATAAGAGCTAGAAGGTGTAGTCCAAGTTTTGATATATCTTTATGACTTTCTGGTTAGAACCTTATTTGATTCTGGCACTTCACATTTGTTTATTTCCACTTCATTTGTCAATTGTATGCACCTTAGTATATCTCTTGTTTTTGATCTAGTAGTGGTTTCAAACCCTACAAGAGGTTTGGCTCATTAATCTATGATGTGTAAGATTTTAAGACTTACTACATTAGGTATCGAGTTTGATTGTGATGCCTATGTACTGGGTTCTCGGGATATGATATTATTCTAGAGATGGATTGGCTGGCCATGTATGGAACCATTCTTTGAATGCGATAGGAGGGTAGTGAGATTGATGACTTGTCATAGTAGGGCCTTAGAGATATCGTGCGACCTACGAGGGTATGTCATGTTGAGCTTCTTAGAGTCCCCAGATACTTCTATTGATGATCATGGCTTAGTACCCAAGGTAAGGGATTTTCCGAACGTGTTTGAGGAGGCGAAAGGACTACCTTCGAGGTGAGAGATCAAGTTCCAGATTTATTTGACAAATAATGCTAAGCCTGTTGCATTTCCTGTATGTCATATGGCTCCAAGGGAAAGGAAAGAACTAAGTAAGCAAGAGGGCGAGCTATTAGAGAAAGGCTTTATTAGATGGAGTATATTTGAGTGGGGAGCACCAGTTGTATTTGATACTAAGGCAGATGGCTCTCTCCGTCTATGTGTGGATTATAAAGTATACAAGCTCACAAAGAAGAATCGACACCCACTCCCCCGGATAGACAATTTATTTGATCAGCTAGTGGGTGCACAAGTTTTCACTCAGTTGGATCTGGCGATTGGGTTTCATCCGCTTCAATTTACAGATGATAGTATGGATACAACAACATTTAGCACTTCAGATGGATTCTTCGAGCGGTTGGTTATGCCCTTTGGGCTTACCAATGCACCTGTATATTTTGTTGATTTGATGAGCCGAGTGCTTAGGGGTTTCCTAAATAAGTTTATAGTGGTGTTTATGGATGACATCTTGATCTCATAAGATGAGGATGAGCATGCATTGCAGTTGATAGAGGTTCTCTATACTCTTCTGGCCCATCAGTTGAAGGTGAAGTTTTCGTACTGCCACTTTTGGCGTAAGGAATTGAGGTTCTTGGGGCAATATAGTTTTGGAAGATTGTACAGCGGTGGATCCCCCTAAAGTAGTTGTTGTGCAAGACTGGAATGTCCCGAAGAATGCTCCTAAGGTTAGGAGATTTCTAGGTTTAGCAGGGTTTTATCATAAATTTATTAAGGACTTTGCACGGATTTTAGCTTCGCTTACCCGCCTTACTAAGAACGGGGTATTCTCATGGGACGTGGATTGCGAGGATTCCTTTATGATATTGAAGAAGGCTCTCACGACTGCTCCAGTGTTAACTCTTCCAGATGGAGCTAGAGATGTTTACAGTGGATACGGTTGCTTGTGGTACAAGATTGGGCGCAATCCTAATGCAGGTGGGTAGGCTAGTTGATTATATGAGCAGACATCTAAGGGTACATGAGAAGATTTATCCTACCCATGATTTAGAGCTTGAAGCTATTGTTTTTTCCCTTAAGTCTTGGAGGCACTACTTGTTGGATGAAAGGTTTGAGTTATATGGATCATAAATCTCTCAAATATCCATTCTCGCACTGATATCTTAACTTGAGGCAACAACGTTGGAAGTAGTCATCTTGAGGTGCAATGTACTCTATTGGAATAGATTAGATCCAACTAGCATGACGATCAATAGCTAGCCGATATTCTGAACCGACTAGTTAGAGGCGAGACCTCTAGGCACCTTTCTAGATGCTCAGTTAACGTGAGAGGATGGCTACGTCATGATGGTAGGTTATGTATGTCGCGCATGGGAGATATGATGAGTGCAGTATTATTGGAGGCCTATCGCTCTCGGTTGACAATCCATTAGGGAGGAGACAAGATGTATAAGGATATGAAGAAGGTCTTCTATTAGAAAGGGATGAAGAGAGACATGACATATTTTGTAGGAAGATGCAAATTATGTCAGAGAGCTAAGGCTGAATAAAAGAAGCCATACAGATTATTTAAGCCCTTAGATGTGCCATAATGGAAGTGGAAGAGCATCTCAATGGATTTCATAGATGGTTTGCCTAGGTCGAGGAAAGGCAATACCAGTATTTGGGTAATCATGGATAAATTAACCAAGAGCACTCATTTCATCACAATCAAGAATAAGAGGACCACAACTGGATTAGCTTCGATAAACTTGAAGCAGATTATCCGACTTCACGGAGTCCTCACTAGTATCATTAGTGGTAGAGACCCCATTTTTATCAGCGAGTTTCGGAGGAGTCTGCAGGAGGCATTCGGGACAAAGTTGAGACTTAGTACTGCATGCTTCCCTCCGACAGATGTATAGACAAAGAGGGTTAATCGAATTCTTGAGGATTTATTACGGCTATGCATTTTAGACTTTGGAGGAAGTTGAGAGGAGCATCTTCCCTTGGCTGAGTTTTCTTATAACAGTAGCTGTCAGGCAAGTATTGGTATGGCACCTTTTGAAGCTTTGTATGGACGTCCCTGCAGATCACCATCTTTTTACAGGGTGACTGCCGATAGACTTCTTCTTGGACCAAAGATGATCAAAGAGACCTCAAACAAGATCAATTAAATTCATAAAAGGATGAAGGCGGCTCAAGACATAAAGAAATCTTAGGTGGACAGGAGGAGGTCAGTTCTTGAGTTCAATGTGGAAGACATGGTTTTCATTAAAGTATCTCCCCTTAGGAATATGGTGTGGTTTGGTTCAGTTGGGAAATTAAAACCGAGATATGTGGGACCATTTCCTATATTACAGAGGATAGGCCAGATGGCCTATATAGTTCATCTACTAGAGAAACTATCAACCACGTCTCGCATTTGAGGAAATGCCTACATGATTATGTGGTGATAGCAGAGCCAAAAACTTTAGAGGAGTCTGAGGTCAAGAAGGAGACTTCTGTCAGATGAGTACCTACAACTATTCTGGATTCTGAAACAAAGAAATTAAGAAACAAGAAGATAAGGCTTGTCAAGGTTCAGTGGGGAGAAAATAGAAGCGAAGCAATGTGGGAACCCGAGGAGAAAGATTCACGCATCGTTTTCATTACTTTTGATAGTACACTCCCAATGCTTTCTTAATTTTGAACTTATCATTTTCCTATCTTTTGAATTAGCGGGTCTTAAAAAATCCTATGGATGGTAGAACATGGTTTAAACATGTTATGATTGATGATTCAAATGGATGTAAGTTTTTTCTAGTGGATGTAGTCGACGCATACACACACACTAAGCACTAATTAGTGATCGATAACTAGGACACTAACATACTTGCATATGGATGTGTGTGCACTTTTAATTCACCTTTAATTTATGGATGAAAATTTGGTGTTTATCATATGAATGTTGCATTTTGTTGATGGTGGTTGTAGCATGCATACAGAACCTTATGTACCATTAGGCTTTCCTTTCATACATTTTTGGATGCATGACACTGATATAAATTGTATAAAAGGGGGTCGACTAAATCAGTAGACTGCCTAGTTTTGAACCTTATCATTTTCCTATCTTTTGAATTGGTGGGTCTTAAAAAATCCTATGGTTGGTAGACCATGGTTTAAACATGTTATGATTGATGATTCAAGTGGATGCAAGTTTTTTCTAGTGGATATAATCGACGCATACACACACACTAAGCACTAATTAGTGATCGATAACTAGGACACTAACATAATTGCATATGGATTTGTGTGCACTTTTAATTCACCTTTAATTTATGGATGAAAATTTGGTGTTTATCATATAAATGTTGCATTTTATTGATGGTGGTTGTAGCACGCATACAGAACCTTATGTACCATTAGGCTTTCCTTTCATACATTTTTGGACGCATGACACTGACATAAATTGTTTAAAAGGAGGTCGACTGAATCAGTAAATCGCCTAATTTCTCACATTAGTTAGGGGCATATACACTATGATATTGCATATGTTCATAAAAAACATTAGAAATTATAAAGACAATGGATTCTCGTGATTGGTAGATAAGTTAACGGATATAGGTAATCATATGATAATATTTAAAATATTCTTCTAGCTTTGGAGATTTCGAGGATGAAATCCTTTAAGGAAGGGAGAATGCAACAAGCCAAAATTTTAATAAAGAAACATTATTAAAATATTAATCAAAAAATTACTAGAACATGAGAAATGAAGGTTGCACCATTGAGTCGGTTACGAAATTCTTGCTAAGATAGACATTTGGTTTTCTGAAGTCGGACTTATAACAAAAAAGATATTAAAGAAAGAAGTTTGATATTAGAATTTGAAACAGCAATAAAAATCGAAATAAAACAGAATTAATTGCAACGTTAATCATGATCGATTGGGTGACCCAGCTCTTAGTTGGGTCAACCAGAGGTCGACCCAGACCCCACGTGGGTCGAACCATTTGGGTGACGTGCGCAACCTGGTGCACTTGTCTTTGGTCGATTTGTGTTGGGTTTTGGGGTGCGTTCTTTTGGAGAATTACTTGATCTGATGGTCTAAAATCTTAACCTAAAATCCAACGATCTATAACACCCTGGCTCTATTATAAATATGCCCCAAACCTAACCTAATTGTCACTACTCCTTTCTCTGCCTCCACCTAAAAATAACCTTCTTCTCAAATATATTTCTAATGGAACACCGTTGACGCTCTTTTTAGTCGAAGCTGTCACACGTCAAGAATATCGTCAAAAAACACAAAGCAATTTGGTAGAAGTCACATTATGAACATAAAAGTGGCCCGGGACCCCTTTAGATGGTCTCTTTTGGGCCCGAAAACATCGATTATGGTGCCTTTCATAATAATTTATGTATCTCTCTGAATTAGCTTTAGGCACAACTTTTGTTTCGTCCAAAAAGACTTATAGTTTGAAAGTTATGCTCATTTCCGTGAACATATATAGGATTTTCGGATCCCTCATCTCCAATATTTCGTACCCCTCAAGATTTGGATCCCTCCAGTTTGGATCCCAACAGCTCGAATCCCATGGCCTCACAAAGTTTCGCCTTCTTCAACACTAGGAAGTTCGAACCCCTCGGGAAAAGACGAGTTTTGAATCCCAGTTCTTCGGATTCCTCGGCATCAGCAATCTCGTACCCCGTCAGTAAATGTCCAGAAACCTCGACGTCCTCACCTCCACTCAGTTTCGTGTCCCTCGGCCGCTTTTCAAATCACTCGGCTTTGATGAATTTCAGATCCCCTTCCATCCACTGTATCCCCCCATGGGATACGAAAACTTGTATCCCTCAAGAGATAAGAAATTTGTGTATCCCTAGGGATACGAAATTCATATCCTGCAAGGGGATATGAAATTCATATCCATTAGAGGGATAGAAATTCATATCCCCCTGAAGGGATACGAGTTTTCCTGCAAAACTAAAGGGGACTCGAAATTCATCGGCGCTGCTCTCCAAGGATACGAAATTCAATGTTTGGGCCCCATTTTCTACGTACTCCATTACCAAACTCCACTGTAAAAATCCCTTCACTTCAACATAAAAGGGGTTGGATTCTTGGCATTCTTGAAGCTCTCAAACACTATTAATGTCTTCCATCTTCTTTTCCAAGGCTACTGGATATAGCTTGGATTATTAAAACATTGCATACATGTTTTCCGTCACTTGTTGGACATCAATAAGGATAATTATGCCACTTTTGACTGTTCTGGACTTCTTGGACATTGTTGCTAAAATTGGACATAGTTGACCAAGTCAACACCTCTCAATAAAGAAAAAAAAGGGCGTTTTAGTCAAAGTTTAGAATCAACATACATTTTGTTTTTCTATTGTAACGCTTTAAACTTAAATATCGTCTGAACTTGTATAACGTTGTAATCAAATATTATATGATGAATGATTACTATAAAGTAGACGTAGGTGTTAGTGCTGAACCACTATAAAAAGCTGTGTTCTCCCGCATTACATTATTATATCTTCTGATTGCTGGATTTTTACAACAAATCACAAGAGTTGGCGTTTGTTGAATTAACAACAATTCACCTTGTCAACATTCTGGAGTGCCAGGAAGGGGGTGCACAGCTTTAACCTCTGCTTCCGATTTTATTCTCGACTTCGGTCCTTCGATTTTGAAATTCAACCTCAACTTTCTTTTTGAAATGAACTTCACTCGCTTTCCAACGTGGTTAAGCGGAAACCAGTGATTTTCTCGGAAGGAGTAGGTGTCGAGGAAGAACAAGAGCTCTCCTCGACTAGAAACCCCTCTAACTACATCACTTGAGATGACATCGACAGAGTCGTCAAAGATCTGACCAAAGATCATAGTTCTCGCTTAGAACAACAGGAAGAACACTTCCGTCGCCACGAGGCCTCCGTGGCCACTCTACTCGCCCGACACGAAGGATTTACAAGGCAGTCAGGCAAAGGAAATGTTGTCGGAACAAGTGCTAGTGTTCTGCAAGGATTAGCTCGGGACTTGTGATAATTCCCGAAGAACAACCCCATGTCGACACCAATCCACAGACAGTTATTTGGTCGCTAGGCTCGGGGGCAACCCCTCCGTCCTATCCAAGGCTCAGCTCAGGTTGTAGCCAATCAAGTTTCAGGATCAGGCATTGGAAATGCCACTCAAGCGGCAATATGTGCAACCTTGGACACAAGGACTTCCTTAGTTCCTAATTTTGGATTCATTCCTATCGAGGCACCTTAGGCTAGGATCAAGCCGGATATTCTGCTTGGCGCTCAACCTTTCGCTAACATTAAACTCGATGTTGGGGGCATCGACATCAACTTGCACAACTTGAACCCATTTCTTGGCTTAGGCAGTGAGAAACAAGCCGCCGATGTCATCCGACGCTACGCCCGTGGCAGGCTACTCCAGGCTAACTTGGACTGCGTCAGTCACAACCCCTTTACTCTAGATATGAAGAACTCTTAGAACCCACCGGACTTCAAGCTGCTGGTGTTGGATCCTTACGATGGTAGGAGAGACCCTACTGTTCACCTCATGCGCCACATAGAAGTGCATTCTGCCTCAGAAGGAATCATGGCCAAATGCTTCCCTCTTTATCTCATCGACATAGCCGCTCTATGGTTCAGACAACTAGATCCAGAATCGATTAATAGTTGGAATGTCTTGGTCTTTAGGTATGTTGAGCAATTCAGAGTTCATATCGCTCAACCAAGGAACGTCATGACTTTGACATCCGTCAAGAAGAGAACATATGGGACTCTGTGCAAATTTATCGAGCGATTCAATGCAACAATGGCCTCTGTTGATAGACATATCCATCCATGGTCCTAATGGTCGCCATCTCTGGCATTCTCGACAAAACCGACTTTAGAGTCCCACTGCAATGGGACCCGCCAAGGGACCTTGCTGAATTTTACTTCAAAACTGAAAGATTTTTGAGGGAGGAAGGCTATTATGACAAAAAGCACGTACAACCGGCTAACTCTACAGAAGGCTCAGGGCCCCCTACACTCGATAGAGGCAAGGCCAAATCTCGGGACGACCAAAGTTCGCGACCTCGGTTCCTAGCCTACATCAGGATCAACCAAAGACTGGAAAGGATTTATCTTGACACACCTTTCTCGAAGCCTCCCAGGAGGGATCCAACTCCACGTCAAGCAAGCTCTGATAGGTACTGGCTCTTCCATGAAATTCCAGGTCATGACACTAACCACTGTTGGCCATTCCGCAACCGCGATGACGCCCGCATCAGGTATGGTGAACTACAACAATATGTGCTGAACCCTGCAACAGCTGCGCCACTTGCCCTACCCCCCCCCCACAACATCTTTGGATAGGGGCAGAACTGGTCATCCCCAGGGCATGGTCATCAACTGATCCCACTCAACGGATCTTCATGGCTTTCTGGACTTTGATCCATTACTTTTGCTTATTTTTAATATTGGCGACCTCTCACCTTATTTTTTTTCTTTCCATGTAAACAAAGCGGCAACACCCGCCCACATGTACGGAACTGGCTTGTGGTCTCTAGTCATGTTTGGTGTTGGACGAACGACCGTTGTACTCATGAGGAATTAATAAAATACTATTTTCGAGCTCCGGCTCATGTTGGATCAGTCTAGTATAAATATAGTCCCCCATTGGATTAGTCCAGTATAAATATAGTCCCACACTGGATCAGTCCACTATAAATAAAGTCAACACTTGACCTGTCTAGTATAAATACGTTCCCACTGCACTGGATCAGTCCATTATAAATAAAGTCCCCACCGGATCGGTCAAGTTTTAAATACAGTCCCCCTGCACTGGATCAGTTTGGTTTGAATAAAGTCCCCACTAGATCAATCCAGTATAAATACAATCCCCCGCACTGAATCAGTCCAGTATAAATTAAGTACCTGCTGTATCAGTCCAGTATAAAAACATTCCCCCCCACACTGGATCAGTCCAGTATAAATAAAATCCATGCCGGATCCATCTAGTATAAATACAAGACTCTGGTCTCCCCTTCCCTGATTAGTTGAACATGAACTTTAAACTCAGGTTCTTAGCTTCGGACTTCGGTCTGCGACTTCCCTTAAAAGAATAGGCCTTTTGGGTGTTAAGACTACTAAAGAGATTGCCAAACATAAGAACTGCCCGACTTGGCCCGCCGAGCACGGGAGTTCCTTATCGCAATCCTCTCATCACAGGAACCTTAACAGCCTAGCCCTTCATACACATAACATTACACAACTTGGTCCGTTAAGTGCAAATCACTTTTTTGCTGGTATATATTTTCTCTAACAAGGCCCAAACAAGCCCATGGCTTCTTATTTTCTGGATCTCAAGCACCCTGGACTCGACAACCCATTCTAAATACAATCCAAATTGATCGTCAGCTTCCAATGGATTTCTAATTAATACGATTCAAAGCGATCGTAGATCTCTAAATAATACTTTCCTAAGAGATCACGGTCTTCGATGAATACGATTCCTAACGATCATCGAACTTTTACTTTCTAATCCGATCCCAAGCGATCGTGGCTTTCTGAATAATGTGACCAAATCGATCGTCGGTCTTCTTCAAAGTTCAAGCTTTCTAGTTTTCCGACTCATAAATAATACAATCCAAAGCGATCGTGGGTTATTGGGTTTTTCTTTCCCTAAAACACACCTTACTTTGACTAGCAAGATATGTTTTGGGGGCAAATGTTGACACGCTTTTTAGTCGAAGCTGTCACGCATCAAGAATATCGTTAGAAAACGCAAAGCAGTTTAGTCGAAGTCATGTAATGAACATGAAAGTGGTCCGAAACCCCTGTAGATGACCATTTCGGGCCCGAAAACATCGATTACGATGCTTTCCTTCCAAGTTTGGTAGTTCTAAATTAGCTTCAGGTACAACTTTCGTTTAACCCAAATAGACTTACGATTTGAAAGTTATGCCCTTTCCATGAACATGTGTAGGATTTTTGAATCCCCCATCTCCAATATTTCGCAACCCTAATGATTCAGATCCCTCCAGTTTGGATCCCAACAGCTCGGATCCCACGTCCTCACAAAGTTTCGACTTCCTCAAAACCATGAAGTTTTAACCCCTCTAGAACCAATGAGCCTCGAATCCCAGTTCTTCGGATCCCTCAGGATCAGCAATCTCGTATCCTGCCACTACATGTCTAGAAACTTCGACCTCTTCACCTCCACTCAGTTTCGTGTCCCTCGGCCGCTTTCGAATCCCTCGGCTTTGATGAATTTAGGATCCCCTTCAACCCACTGTATCCCCCCAGGGGATACAAAAACTTGAATCCCTCAGGGGATACGAATTTTCATACGCCCAGGGATACGAATTTCATATCCCTCAGAGGGATGCGAACTTCGTATCCCCCAGAGGGATACGAACTTCGTATCCCTTAAAAGGATACGAAATTTGTATCCCTCAGAGGGATACGAAATTTGTATCCCCCAGAAGGGATACGAGTTTTCCTGCTAAACCAAGGGGGGCTCGAAATTCATTGGTTCTGCTCTTTAGGGATACAAAACCCAGTGTGAGGGCCCTATTTTCTACCTACTCCATCTATAAATACCCCCACACTTCCGACATAAAAGGGGTTGGATTCTTGGCGTTCTTGAAGCTCTCAAACACCATTAATGGCTTTCATCTCTTCCCCAAGGCTATTGGACATAGCTTGGATAATTAAAACATTGCATACATGTTTTCCATCACTAGGTTGGACATCCACAAGGATAATTATGCTACTTTTGGACTATTTTGGACTTCTTGGACATTGAAGCTAAAATTGGACATAGTTGACAAAGTCAACACCTCTCAACGAAGAAGAAGGGCATTTCGGTCAAAGTTTAGAATCAACTTACATTTTGTTATTCTGTTGTAATGCTTTGAACTTAAATATCCTCTGAACTTGTACAACATTGTAATCAAATATTATATGATGAATGATTACTATAAGTGGACATAGGCGTTAGTATCAAACCACTATAAAAAGTTGTGTTCTCTGGCATTACTTTATTATATCTTCTGATTACTGCATTTTTACTACAAATACACATGAGAGTTGGTGTGCGTTAAATAAGAGACAATTCCCCACGTCAACATTTTGGCATGCCAGGAAGGGGGCACACAACTTTGACCTCTACTGCAGATTTGATTCTCGACTTCGGTCCTCGAATTTTGGAATTCAACTTCAACTTTCTTTTAGAAACGAACTTCACTTGCTTCCCGACATTCTTAAACAAAAACAAATGATTTGCTTAGAAGGAGCAAGCGTCGAGGAAGAACAAAAGCTCTCCTCGACCGAAAACACTTCTAACTATGTCATTGAGACAACATCGACGGAGTCGTCAAAGATCTGACCAAAGATCTTACTTCTCGCTTAGAACAGTAGGAAAAACACTTCCGTCACACGGAGGCCTCCATGACCACTCTTCTCGCCTGACTCGAAGGATTTACAAGGCAGTCGGGCCAAAGAAACATTGTCGGAACAAGTGCTAGTGTTCCGCAAGGATTAGCTAGGGACTTGAGGGTAATTCCTGAAGAACAACCCCATGTCGACACTAATCCACAGACAGTTATCGAGTCGGCTTGGCTCGGGGGCAACACCCCCGATCCCATTCAAGGCTCTGCTTAGGTTATAGCAAATCAAGTCTCAGGATCAGGCATTGGAAATGCTACTCAAGCGCCAGTGCGCACAGCCTTGGATACAGGAACTTCCTTAGTTCCTAATCTTGGATTCATTCCCGTTGAGGCACCTCGGGCTAGGATTAAACCAGATATTCTACTTAGCGCTCGACCTTTTGCTAATATTAAACCCAATGTTAGGGACATCAGCGTTAAACTGCACAACTGGAACCATTTCTAGGCTTGAGCAATGAGAGCCAGGTCGCTGATATCATTCGACGCTACGCTCGTGGCGGGCATCTCAGACCAGCTTGGACTGCGTCACTCGCGGCTCCTTCACTCCATACATAAAGAACTCTTAGAACCCACCAGACTTTAAGTTGCCGATGTTTGATGCTTACGATGATAGGAGAGACCCTATCGTTCACCTTAAGTACTACATATGCCACATGGAAGTGCATTCCGCCTCAGAAGGCATCATGGCCAAGTTCTGCCCTCTTTATCTCATCGACATAACTGCTTTATGGTTCAGAGAGCTAGAGCCAGAATCAATTAACAACTGGAATGTCTTAGTCTCTAGGTTCGTTGAGAAATTCAGAGTTCATATCGCTTAACCAAGGAATGCCATGACTCTGATGTCCATTAAGAAAAGAACAAGCAAGACTCTGCATAAATTTTTCGTGCAATTCAATGCAGCAGTGGCCTCTGTTGATAGATCAGATCCGTTGATGGTCCTAATGGCAGCCATCTCCGGAATTCTCAACAAAACCGACTTCAGAGTACTACTGCGACGGGACGCGCCATGGGACCTCGCTGAATTTTACTTCAAGGCTAAAATATTTCTAAGGGAGGAAGATTCCTATGATGAAAAGCCTGTATAGCGGGCCAACTCTACAGAAGGCTCAGGGACATCTACGCTTGACAGAAGCAAGGGCAAATCTCGGGATAACCAAAGCTCACGACCTCTGTTCCCAGCCTACACCGAGCTTAACCAAAGCCTTGAAAGGGTTTATCTTGACATACAAGAAACTGCTCCTTTCCTGAAGCCTCCTAGGAGGACCCGACTCCACAGTAAGCAAGCTCTGATAGGTACCGCCTCTTCCATGAAATGCTAGGTCATGACACTGACCACTGCATTCTGTGCCGCAACCACATTGAAGCTCGCATAAGGCATGACGAACTACAACAGTATATCCTGAACCCTGCAGTAGCTACGCCATCTACTATGCCCCCACAACGTCTTAGGATCGGGGCTGAACTGGTCGTCCCCAGGTCATGGTCATCAACTGAACCCACTCAGTGGATCTTCTTGGACTTCTGGACTCGGATCTGTTACTTTTGCTTATTTTTAATGTTGGCGATTCTCACCATGTTTTTTCCCCTTTCCATGTAATTAAAGTGGCAATGTCGGCCCACACGCACGGGACTGGCTTGTGGTATCCTGTCGTGTTCAGGGTTGGACGAACGACCGTTGTACTCATGAGGAATTAATAAAATACTACTTTCAAGCTCTAGTTCACACTGGATAAGTCCAGTATAAATATAGTCCCCCAATGGATCAGTCTAGTACAGATATAGTCCCACACTGGATCAGTCCACTATAAATAAAGTCCACCCTTGATCAGTCTAGTATAAATACGTTCCCATTGCACTGGATCAATCCAGTATAAATAAAGTCCCCACTGGATCGGTCAAGTATAAATATAGTGCCCCCATGCTGGATCAGTCCAGTATAAATAAAGCCCCCACTGGATCAGTCCAGTATAAATACAATCCCCCGCACTGAATCATTCCAGTACAAATAAATTTCCTACTGCATCAATCCAGTACAGATACATTCCCACCACACTGGATTAGTCTAGTATAAATAAAGTCCTCGTTGGATCCATCTAGTATAAACACCAGACTCCGGTCTCCCCTTCCCTGATCAGTCGAACATGAACTTTATACTTCGGTTCTTAGTCTCAGACTTCGATCCGCTACTTCCCCTAAAAGACTGGGCCTGTTGTTATTAAGACTCTATTAATGAGATTGCTAAACATAAGAACTACCCGACTTGGTCCGCTGAGTGCGAGAATTCCTTATCGCAAGCCTCTCATCACAGGAACCTTAACAACCTAGCCCTTCATACACATAACATTACACAATTTGGTCCGCTGTGTGCAAAGCACTCTTTTGCTGGTACATATTTTCTCCGGCAAGGCCCAAACGGGCTTATGACTTCGTATTTTCTGGATCTCAAGCATTCTGGCCTCGGCAACCCACTATAAATACAATCCACATTGATCATCGGCTTCCAATGGATTCCTAATTAATACGATCCGATGCGATTGTAGATCTCTAAATAATATGATCCCAAGCGATCGCGGCCTTCATCAATATGATCCTGCGGTCTTCTATCAATACAATCCCAAGCGATCTCAGACTTCCATTTTCTAATACGATCCCAAGCGATCGTGGATTTCTGAATAATGCGATCCAAATCAATCGTCGGCCTTCTACAAAGTTCAAGCTTTCTGGTTTTCCAACCCATAAATAATAAGTGCCAAAGCGATCATGGGTTTCTGGATTTTTCTTCTCCCAAAACACACCTTCCTTTGACAAGCAAGATATGTTTTGGGGAATGTTGACATGCTTTTTAGTCAAAGTTGTCACACGTCAAGAATATCATCAGAAAACTCAAAGCAGTTTGGTCCAAGTCACGTCATGAACATAAAAGTGGTCCGAAACTCCTTTAGATGACCACTTTTAGGCCTGAAGACATCGAGCTATGCACAGTAAATCTTGTCCCCCTCTGAATTAGCTTCAGACACAATTTTCGCTTTGCCCAAACGAACTTACGGTTTGAAAGTTATTCTCGTTTCCGTGAACATGTGTAGGATTTTTGGATCCCTTGTCTCCAATATTTCGTACCCCTCAAGATTAGATCCCTCCAGCTCATATCCCAACAGCTCAGATCCCACGGCCTCACAAAGTTTTGACTTCCTCAACATTAAGAAGTTCGAACCCCTCTAGAACCAACGAGCCTCGAATCCTAGTTCTTCGGATCCCTCAGCAATCCTGTATCCCCCCACTCCGTGTCCAGAAACTTCGACCTCCTCACCTCCACTCAATTTCGTATCCCTCGGTCGCTTTCGATTCCCTTGGCTTTGTTGAATTTCAGATCCCCTTCAATCCACCATATCCCCCAAGGGATATAAAACTTGTGTCCCTCAGGGATACGAATTTCGTATCCCCCTAAAGGGATAAGAGTTTTCCTGCAAAACCAAGTGGGAAACAAAATTTATCAGTGTTGCTTTCCAAGGATACGAAATTCAGTGTGTGGGCCTCATTTCCTACCTACTCCATTACCAAGCTCCATTATAAATGCCCCTGCACTTCTAACATAAAAGGGGTTGGATTCTTGGCATTCTTGAAGCTCTCAAACACCATTAATAACTTCCATCTTCTTCCATAAGGCTATTGGACATAGCTTGGATAATTCAAATGTTGAATACACGTTTTTCATCACTTCTTAGACATCTACAAGGATAACTATGCTACTTTTGGACTTCTTGGACATTGAAGCTAAAATTGGACGTAGTTGACCAAGTCAGCACCTCTCAATGAAGAAGAAGAAAGGCATTTTAGTCAAAATTTAGAATCAAAATACATTTTGTTATTCAATTGTAATGCTTTGAACTTAAATATCGTCTGAACTTGTACAACATTGTAACCAAATATTATAAGATGAATGATTACTACAAAGTGGATGTAAGCATTAGGGCCAAACCATTATAAAAAGCTGTGTTCTTCAGCATTACATTATTATATCTTCTGATTACTGCATTTCTACTACAAATACACCTGAAGTTGGCTAGCATTGAATAAGCGACAATTCCCTATGTCAACAAATACTGTGGATTGAGTTTGCATATGTATTGGAGAATATTCATAGAGAGAGATTATCTATTGGGGCCTAATTGGATTTGCTTTAAAAATTGTGAGTAATATCAGTGATTGCAAGATTTAGTACAAATTGATGGTTTTTTTGATAGTATAATAAGCTGTAGTTTCCTTCTGATTTCTATTTTCCTTTCTGTCAACAATCTATGTAATCTTATTTATGCTTTATCATTTCTTCTTTTTAATTCAACAAAAATTTATTCTATTACTACATTTTTATTTAGTTCATTTATACCCTATTTCTTTGTATGTAATTTGATTATAGTTCAGCCTCAGTCTTATATGATTTCAGATTTGTTCTTATTTATCTGAGCCTAGGTCACCATTCTTTATATTTTGACGTCTAGTTTCGACCTTCAAGAGCCTAAACTATCTATTTCTTCTTGTTTATGCGCTGTTTGGGCTAAAATATGAAACTGACAATAAAGGCACAATTGAAAAAAATAGGAAATATGTACAAAAAGAGTATTTAAGCTTATTGAAATTATGCAATAAAGATAATTGAACTGTAACTTTGATAAACTAAATAAATGATATTCGGATAGGTTCTAGTGACGGGGGTTGGGTTGTACAGTAAAATTTAAAAAGAGTTATAGACAACCATGTAAATTGCAGTTTATGATATGACAAAAATTACATGAAGAGGATAGAATTATCAATAAACTTAAGATTTGTTTTAAGTTTAAAATAAATAAATATATGAGCATGTGTAGCAGGGGTCAGTTTCAGTAGCAATGACTGGCTAGGGAAAATAAGGGGCTCATAGCATTGGTCCATTCCAGTAGTTAGGGTTGGCTAATTAGGAAAAATAAGAGGTCAATTAAAATAATTATTGGGGACTAAGTCTAGGGATGAATTATTTCAATTTGCATTTTGGTTGGGGATTTGTATCAGTCAGTATTTCTTTTATCACACTACACCGAGGTCTCACGAGGAGGCGGAGGCACGCTTATACTGAACTGGGTAGTAAGAGGTCCAAACGTGATGGGTACAGGCGCATTCGGCGGGGAAATGAGTGTGCATTGCGCCGATTAGGGGAGATAAGATGCTATGGCCCCCGTGATATTTGCTTTGTCCTTAGAGAGCTGATAGGCCAGGTCTGATAAATCCAGCACCATAGTGGGCATATGCTATTACAATTATGGTTTAGGAGTCAATCGATGGGTAGAATTAGGTTATATACTAATTTACAATATTTTAGTAAGTGGTGCAGAAGTCGAATTATTTGACAATCGATTATATTCATGGAAGTATGTTCTTTGTCCTTATTTACTTTGTTGAGCTTCAATTTATCACCCTGTCTAAATTTCCTCCTTTATTACTCATGCTAGTAATTACTTAACTCACCAGGCTTTATGTTTGACTAGTTATCTTTATGCCTGATTAGTTTTCTTTTTTTCTTCTTCCTTCCTCCCCAAGTTCTCAAGGTGAAGGATCCAATGCTTGGGAGAGCTTTGACCCAGCCCAGTCCTTTAGATATTCTTATTTGTCTTGTTCTTTGTGCTTACATGTACCTTTCCACGTTTGGTTTATTTCCTGTACTAGATGTCGAGGGATATTTTTTACATGGTATTCTGATTTGTTGTTTATGAGACAGCTATAGTTTTATGGCTTATGATGTAACAACTCTTCTTATTTTGCTTTAAATAAAATTTCAAATATCGTTGTGTTTTATTTATGTTGTCTTGTGAATTTTAGCCTCTGTGATATTGTTTATACCTATACTCTTCATATTTCTTAATGATATCCTCATATGGGTAACTGTGATGATCGCCCATAACTCTCGCACTTAACAAGAGGAATAATGCGCTAAAAGGTGTGCCATGCAGCTATGGACGATCATCGAGATAAGATAAACACATGCGAAGCCTGTCGTATGACTCACCGCGCAAGGATGAAATATAATAGAATATATATAACAGGCATTAATAGTGAAGCACGTTTGAGCAGAAACTTAACTTCCATAACAACTAGAAATAATATTCATACATCCTTGGAATACATCATAAGTGTATGTACAAGCTGCCTCACTACATAGTCACTCAGAGAAGTACACATCAACATAACAGCGGTAACATCCAATATATATAATAAAGAAACTAATACACAAGCCTCCTGCTCGTCATCGCTCTGCATCCTCGCCTCACTAAGCTCTGCTACCTGTAACCTGCTACTCAGTCTGCCCATCCAAATCCGGATGGACAACCCAAGGTAATAAGAGTAAACAAATAACCTTGAGTCAGACAATAGTATTAGTGAGCAGTAAAACAACTATCTAACATCAACAATAAAGTATATGAGAATAAGTAGATCAACCAACTAATCGACCAACATCAATAGAGAAGAAACTCAAACCCGTCTTCCCCACATCCGACAGTGATAGCCTTTACAACAATCAAGTAGATACAAATAGTACATTCATGGCAATGAATTATCAAGCGTAGACTATCCTAATCGATATTAACATCTCCCAAGCACAAGCCTTGAAGGCCTAAACCAACATCAGGCAGACACCCAAGAGATATCTCCTTCGACGTCGAATATTCTACACAATACGATACAAGTAAAACAATCATCATCCATGACTCCGGCTGTCACTGCCAATATTGCTTGAAACCATCGTTAATCGTATGAATGGTTCGTCACTTCCATCCATCAAGGGCTAACGGTAACCCGGTTCTCGCAAAACTCCATGCACCTTAGAGATTCATATCTCAAGACCTATCATGACTGCTCAGGGTACTCGACCATTCAACCGGTTTTTTAGGCATCCCTATTATACCCCTACTTTGAGTCCACTAGAACCTATGACACAGTAATTTCTCGGCCTTCATAACTCTAGTCGTCATCACCGACGATTATCCACAGCTCAAGCGCCTTCTCGAGCAACCATTATCTACGAACTCAACACCCTTGATTAGTCTTCACATTCGTTGTATTACGACGATTAATGAACCCTTCATAATACTTCGGACATTCCCCCCTTGAATTCACGTCGAAGCTATAACCATCATCGATCCAAAAATATGTTTTGTTTGGTCGAAACTACATTTCATAGTATTTTCTGCTTTTACGCTACGAAAAACTAAGCAAAACATCAAAACTGGCTTTCACAGCGTTTAGGAAACGTCATCATATCCCTGCGTCCTATTCTGGATCAGTCTGCTATGAAAAACTAAGCAAAACTGGCTTTCATAGCGTTAAGGAAACGCTACCATATCCCTGCGTCCAATTCTGGATCAGTCTAGTGATCGACCTCCCAAAATAGGCCAAACACGCATGCGCAACACACGTTTTTATGTGTGCGATCCATGCTCCAGAAATGGCCGATCCATCAGCATTTATAGCGTTTCTGAAGCGCTGTCAATTTCTGCCTGATCCATAGTATTTCACCCAATCCATGCTATGAAAACTACCCGATCCATGAAAATTGCTCGGTGCATAGCATATTTTGCGATCTAAGCTATGGAAACTGTCCGATCCATGAAAATTGCCCGATCTATGCTATGAAAACTGCCCAGAAAGTTCAACTTTTTCCAGATCCATCAAAACTTACCCGATCCATCATTTTTTAATGTTTTTTGCTAATTTTCACTTACGCAACACTCACAAACTCCCAGAAAATTCAGCTTTTGGCAGATCCATCAAAACTTGCCCCATCCATCATTTTTCATGACGATCAATGATTTTCGCTTGCGCAACACGCCAAAACACCACTGATCCATCTCAAACACCACCGATCAATCTCAAACACCATAGATCTAAATTCGATCAAAAAATCAACCATTGATTCAAGCAATAATCAACAAAAATTAAAACAATGGTTCAACAAATGATCAAATCAATAAATGGATCTAAACATAGAATTAACATATGAAATTACCGTTTATAAGTTGTTAGATTAGATCCTATGGTGATTTGAATTAGAATCATACTTACATCGATTAGATCTATGCAAAAACAACTTGGAATGATGAACATAAGACCAAACAACCCATATACTTGATTGAATCCGTGTGAGAGATGTTTATCACTCACCAAATCATCGAATTAGAATGAAATTAACTAATCCCAAATCTAGACAACATTGATCAACCTTCAAACCTCTTAGTATGATGCGATCTTCCTTCACTCAATGTAGATCTAGCTTTGCTCGATGTAGATCTTCAGTCTCTTCGCGTAGATCTAGAATTAAAATGGTGGAAGAGAGGTATTTGATTGAGCAAGGAGAATCAAAAGCTCAACCAAATGAGAGAAATGAAGAAAGTAACCCTCTTTCCATGTTGCTAACCCCCTGTTTATAGCCTCTAACCAGCCTATTAATAGGCAACAACAATTCAGCCTATTAATGACTAGCTAAACCTGTACAAAAATTATGTAGCACTAAAACAACGATTTCTCCCAAACCGCTGAACCAAATCTTTAATGTGACCACTCTACGGAATTGGCAACACAATTTCCTTTCCAATGAAATCGATCTCGGCACCTGATTCGATCTCAATCAAAAGTTATTCCTTGTTCAAAACTAACAGGGGAAAAATTGTCGCAAATAAAATTTGTAATTTTTTTGGACATGCCTCACATCCCCATAAATAACATATCAAAATATGAGAATGATCCAACCCTCAGGGAATTAAAAAAATTATTTTACGATCCTTCGATACGTAAAATGCAGGCTGTTACAGTAACATTAAGAAATGTGGGGTGTTACAAAACAAACTTGAGATCTACCCTTCATAAGAATAGCATCAACAAATATTAATGGCTGACAATATTGAAAACCATGTGCATAAAGCTTCAAATCCAATAAAAACCCTTTCAAATTGACGTGTAATAAAGTTATATTCCAAAATAACCTTACTATCGGAATTAGAAACAAAAACAACATCACAAAAGGACTTCAGAGGGTGATAAGACATCATATCACTTCCATGTAATTCTCCAAATGTCAACCTCTTACCACTGTAAGTAAAATAATACTTCAAGATAATATTGTACTCAGTTTGAAACAAGTTAATAATATCCTTGGTCTTCATTAGCAGATTAGCTTGAATATGATCATAAACCAACAATTTAATCAATTTACTTGATACTGAAGGATCAGTTACACCATGAATTCCAGCAGCACAAGACATGTTCAGGTTGAAATCTCTTTACAAAAAAATAGCTAGGAAGATTGAACTTAACAAAAGCATGAATCTTGGAACTATAATTTTTTTCTAGAACAAACAGTCGTAACTCTTTCCTTATCATTCTTAATCAAATCGAGCTTGTATCCAGTCTTCATACTATATATTAATACACTAAGCCTAACACATCCTGAATATTGCTAACCAACACCACTAAAAACAGATTGATTCAAATCATTCCTCAATAACTGCCTAAATTGAATATTAGAATCACTGGTAGTAGTAATGAAGAATCAATACTAAAAGAAACAAAATCTGACCTTACATTGTTAACTGAATAACTAGTAGGAACCATCTCAACAAAAATAACCAAGTAGTCCTCATGATTATATGCAACCAACTGCAAAATAGATTGAAGATTAGAATTAGTTTCAACATTCCTTCTCATACCATCTTTAAAATGATATAATTCACATGACAATGGACTTAAATCAGTCCATTTACCACAAATGATATAATTCAAATGACAATGGACTTAAATCAGTCCATTTACCACAAACGACGCTTCTCAACATAGCAACATAAGTACCAAAATGAAGACGTAAAGAGAAGCTATCATGCACAAACTTCAACAGCACTAGTACACCAACATCACTAGGACACTGTAAAATTAAGAACAAAACAACAGTAATTAGATAGAACTGCAGATATATAAGCAATAATATCCTCTATGCACAATATTTGTACGCATGGAATAATTGCTGACAAATCAGCAATAATCACCAAAAACTGCAGACATATAAACTGATATACACATTTTTTCTAGAAAATAAATCAAATGAAGTTTATAACATATATATGCAAATAGTCAAATAAAACTATAGATATACATGCAATAATATCCTATATGCACAATATTTGTATGCGTAGAATAATTGATGACAAATCAACAATAATCAGCAAAAAATGCAGACATATAAGCTAATATACACATTTTTTTATAGAAAATAACACAAACGAAGTTTACGACATATATTTGCCAATAATTGCATCCAAGTCTGCAAAACAACTATATTTATTTCTTCGATTTTAAAACACATCAAAATCCGTGCGAATTCCAATCAATAATTTTATGCCAACAAATCTAATCAAAAATTTCCAACATCAGAAATAAACATATCAACCATCTACTTCTATTCTAAAACACAAACATAGTTCCAATTCCATGTATTTAAATCTGAAAAAGAAACATACTTAAAAAGATTGACATAAAAAATGAACCAAAAGCTACTTGAAAGAAGAAAGAACCATTAAAACAAAACAATGGGAATAAGTCCAATTATATCCGAAATAAGGACGAAAATCAAAGATCAAACTAAATCCAAATAAAAATCGAGCAATCAAAACATTTAGCGCCATTAAAACAATCATCAATGCAAACAAGACTTTTGTAGACATGGAATAGCCGCAAAAAAAGAGGGATCGGAAATCCATATAACATGGCGGTAAGAGTTATACTGGATTAAATTAATTATCAAACAGACCGTTAGGGAAGTTTGTTTACTGTCACTTAGTCAAAATCAATTTTTCCGAAACCTAAAAAACGTGGAACATGTTTATAACATGTCTCTTTAAAATAATCTAATTTACTTAATTTTCTCCACTTTTGTCTCCTTATATCTCTTTAATTTTAAACATTCTCTAACATATTATTTTTTGATGTTCAACTAAGACTAGTTGAAAAAACCTAGTTTTTTTAAACCATAAAATCTAACGGTCGGTTTCCCACCGTTAGAGATGTTGTTTTTCATTAATCATATTATTTTTCGATGTATAACATGTATACTATTTTGACAAAAATCAACTTTTCCAAAGCAAAAAAAAAAAAAAAAAAAAAAAAACCTGCAACATGTCTACAAGTGTCTCCTTAAATCTCTTCAATTTAATTTACTTAATACTCAGTGGTCTAATTCCCTTAATTTTCTTAGCATTTGTCTCTTTAGATCTCTCAAGTTTCAAATATTATCTACCACATTATTTTTTGATATTTAACAAATAGTTTAATTATTCAGTCTAATGGTCAGTTCCTACCGCGCTAGATGGTCCCATGAAATTTATAAAAAATCGAAAATACCCTTCATCGTAAGAGCTCTACGTGGTTTGTAAGAAAACCACGTAGGAGCACTACTTGGTATGCTACAAAACCACGTACGGGCCCTACGTGGTTTTGTAGCGTACCACGTAGTGCTCCTACGTGGTTTCCTTACAAACCACATAGTGCCCCTACGAGGTAGTCTGAAAATTAAGAAAGAATATATAATTGAAAAGGGCACTTTCGTCCTTAATTTTTTTTATAAAAATGGGGGCTACTGAGAAGCTATGCTCTTGTCAGCTATGCTCTAAAACAACGCCAAAATACTAATCATTATCTAAAGACCGACGAAAACAATCTAAAAGACGACCGCGCTCCTCCTTCTGTTGTTCTCCGTCAGCGCCGAATATCTGGATCTGTGTTGCAAGAAAGGTATCTCTGAATGATACGCTCGTTTGCTACCGCTTGCTAAACTTCCATTCAGGCAGAATTTAAAAATTATTTTTCAAACCATTGGGCATGTAGCGTAAAAATTAACTTGGTAATTATTTTTTAACTCTTTAGCTAACAATTATTGATTTGATAGCTTAGGGAGGGGGACAAACGAGCAGCGTATTTAGGCCCCGTTTGGCTACTGGTTGTTGCAAAATGGCTTATAAGTGTTGATTATGATTATGATTTTAGTTGAAATTTCAACTTATAAGTCTAAAAAGAATAAGTAGGTTGCAGACAGTATTTTGATGGGCTTACTTATAAGTCCAAATTTTGACTTATACCCAAACACAGGCTCTTATCCTCATTTTCTAAACCATTAACTATTTAATGCTTCTTTTAAATGTTTTTGTATCACTGATGGTTTATTGGTGCTTGCTGAATTTGAGCTCAGGATTAGAGCTTGTTCAACTAATACGTATGTGCTTAACCGCCATATGTGCGCCACTCCATTCAAAATACTACGATCACGTAGATGGATTAAATACGCCAAACGTGAAGGGGGAGTGATGAAAATAGTAGTCTCACATTGGAAAATATTCAACTAAGATCCTGGACATATACTAAGAAGCTACTGTTCACATTAATCAATTGATTTTGTGAACAAACCAAGTAGCTCTCTAAACTATAAAATGCCAACAAGTGGTATATAACTATTAAGTATTCACCCTTCACGTGAAGGGAAGTGATGAAAATAGTAGTCCCACATTGGAAAATATTCAACTAAATCCTGGATATATACTAAGAAGCTACTGTTCACATTAACTAATTGGTTTTGTGAACAAACTCAGTAGTTCTCTAAACTATAAAATGCCAACAAGTGGTATATAACTATTAAGTGTCCACCCTTCACATTGCCAATTAGTTTTGTGATAATCCGAGGTTCTCTAACACGGTATCAGAGCGGGTTTAATTCGTGTGCAACTTCCACACTTGTCCACGTCACCACGTCACTCGATAAGATCCACGTGTTAGGCTCAGGATATGTCACACATGCGAGAGCGTATTGAGATAAGTCCCAAATCGGGGATTTTGTAAAATAAATCGTATATAACTATTAAGTGTTCACCCTTCACATTGCCAATTGGTTCAGTGATAATCCGGGGTTCTCTAACAGTTAAACATGTGAGGTGTAGATTTTATTTTAGTTGAAGCCAGTAAAAACTTGTCACCAAACTATTATGTCACTAGGAGTATGGTATAGCAATGATTTCAACAAAAAATGAATATCTTGATATTTCAGAAATGGTGACATAGCTGAACGGTTTGCTTCCCAACACTCGGGAGGTTGTTTCCTTTGAAATAGATTGATATATTGAAGGCATGTTTGCTCTTTTGTTTTTGTTGTTATGCGTGCTATTAGTATTACATTTGAACTTGAGCAAAAAAATAAATTAAAAATAAAAATAAATTATGCTTCCTTTTATTTGTTTCAGTTGCAAAAAAATGCAAATCACGAAGTCCGCTCAAAAAGTTACCTCATATTTTACATCACGGATATTTGGATCAGCTAGGAAACATTCAAGTGCAAATCGTGTACCTGATACCCTGGTTGAGGCGGCTGATACAGTAGTGATCGGTGCTGGAGTTGTAGGCTTGTCAATTGCAAGAGAGTTGGCCCTGAAAGGAAGAGATGTCTTGATTGTTGATTCGGGAAGTACATTTGGTAGCGGTACAAGTTCTCGCAATAGTGAAGTCATTCATGCTGGGATTTATTATCCTTTTAATTCATTAAAGGTATATTTGCACTTCTTTTCAAAAATTAGGGGTTGGTCAAGTTACTTTTTGTTTAATGGATGTTAGGATTATGTTATCATAACTGCAAATTTGGTTAATCTTTACTTTCATTAATTAATTATTCATGTGGAAATTAAGTTATTATGTGTTCAATTCCCCTATTAACTCAATTTAGTTATTCTAACCTTTGCCTGTTTCTCTAACCCTTTGATCGAGTAAATGTTTCCGAAGTTTACATAATAGTTGAACAATAGGTCACAGTTTACACTCAAAATATTTCTATTATTTTGTCAACATTCAGAATATTCCATCATGTTATTATATAAAACGATAATTTAAATATTAATTCATTGGAAAAGAATCTATTATTTGATGTTTTGAAGTACATCAAATTCATTTCTTATTATGCTGGAATCAATGTTTGATTTCATAGCATATCAGATTTGCTGCTCATGAATGTTTATGCTGTAAGGCAATGTTTATAGTAAATGGAGATACCATAAGTTGGCCTTTAAAATTTCTATATTTTTTAGATACACCAGTCGTGATATTTCCTGTTCCAACATTTTTAGGCTTGCTATTAAGAACTTTTGGTTAATTACAAATTTCTCTCATTTTCATTTCTAGAAAAAAACCTTTTCTACGTAGGCGAGATTTTGCGTTAGAGGGAAGGAATTATTGTACAAATATTGTATTGATAGAGGAATTCCATACAAACAACTTGGCAAACTCATTGTTGCTACTAGTGATGCAGAGATACCAAAGTTAGAAAATTTGATGTGCTATGGGGTTACAAATGGGGTAGAAGATTTGAAAATGTTAGAGTCCTCCGAAGCTATGAAAATGGAGCCTGAGCTTCAATGTGTCAAAGCTTTGCTGTCTCCAAGTACTGGAATTATTGATTCACACTCGTTCATGCTGTCATTGTTGGTACACATTTTAGTTTATTTATATTACATCTTTGTTGTATTTAGCTTTTATGTATATGGTTCGTAATCTCTCAGCAAATGCTATTTATCTTATTTTTATCATATCAGTATTTAATGCAAGTAGGCAACCCAGATATTAAATACAAGAATATTGAAAATTGTACTATTGACATATCCCATCACTAATGATACATGGTTTTATGTACAGAGACTAAAGTTGTCTAACCATGGTTGGAATTAAACCTGTACATTAGCTAAATATATGTTGATTTGTCTTTTGTTTATATTCAGAATTAGTCAGCCTTCTTTGTGATTTTTCTAGCACATGTCACATTAAAAATTCGAATTTATAAGATGCAAGAACTTTTTTATAGACACTAATGTTGAAAATCCGGTTTCACCATCAGATCGCATGTACGGTTGAATTCGTTGTGCATAAGAAAATTTCAGTTCTTTAAAATTGTTATTTGGATATTAATCAATTACGAAGTGAGAAAAGAGAAAAAGTATATTATTTATTTTGGAACGTGTGGTTGAAATCATGGGAATTTTAGATGTAACATAAGTGAATTGTAGCTGATCAGTGCCTTATATATACTCACTCTTGTCATTTTCATTTTATTATTTAATTCACATGTGGTTGAAATCACGTAGGGATTTGAGGAATAGCAAAAATAAGATGTAGCTGATCCTTCGTCTACGCACACATTTTTTTTTGTGTTACGAAAAGAAGGGTTTTGGGGGGGGGGGGGGGGTGGGGGAGTGTGTTGGAGATGCATATATGCAAAAATTATAGGTACAGTGATATTGACGTATACTTTTTTTTTAGAAAAAAAATACAAGGAGTAATGTAATACATTTCAATCATTAGATCCATGGTTTGAATCTCCTCTATCTCACCCAAAATCTCACCTGAGATCTCCTTCTCACATTTAGATGAGATGAGATATCAAATCTCATTCATACCTCGTTCGACACCCACCTTGTATGAAATATTCAAATCTAATCCAAAATATGGATTTATATCTCAAACTTAAATCTTCTTTTGCATGGTACTTTTTCATTTTCATATAGGTTCTAAAGAAAGTACTAAATCCAATTACTATTTACCAGTTATCGGAATATTTTTTGGTTTTACATTTATCTTGATGATTCACAACGAAAGAATTCATTTTTTATTGTTCAAATAAGATGGTGTTGTTCGATCGTTAACGAGTCAACTAAGCCAACCATTCTATAGTCTTCTGTAGAACATTAATTTCAATTCTTTTTTTCTACAATTTTTGTTTTTCTTTGAAAATTTTATTTCATTAAAGTCAAGTATTTTTTGTTTGTCTTTCTAATTTTCCTTTGGAATCTATAATTGTAAAATCATTCAAACATCAATTTTAAACGTATAAATTACCTAGCAATTCTCTCGAGATGTACTTCAAAACCCGAGATGTACACCCGAGGTACACATGTCATTTGAGATATCATCCAATGACGAGATTGCTTGTGTGAAAATTCAAAATGAAAAGTGATCAAAATCCGAGATTTAAAATCATGGTTAGATCCCATACAAAAATAATAACACAATAATATCCAACTTCTGAAATGTATTGTGTCGGCTATTTTGTTCTTATATGTCATTACATGTATAGTGTCATGACTCAACCATTTCATATATCTTAGGATTGCGTTGCTTCGCACAGTGTCATCCATAATTCTAAGTGTTTTAAAAGTGTTTGGCCAAAGCAATGAAATGCAAATGGGAGGTGCAAATGCTGAATCCTAACGGCAAAATTAACCCTTTCGGTTAATAGCTTGAAGTGTGGTAGCTTTAATATGATTCTTACATGTCTACGTTTGCATTGCAATTTCAAGTAATTAACTAGTCGACTAGTCAAGGTTGAGGCATCGACTTAAAGCCTTGACTTGCAATTTGTAAGTATTTCGGGCGACTGGAACGAAATAGGTCGACTAGTCATTGACTAGACGAACGACTTAACGACTAATTTTTAATTGGACCAAAAAAGTCGAACCTTAATCACCGCCTCTCCATTGCCGCCACCGCCTCTCCAGTATAGCCGCCGTCCCTCCTATGCAAAATACAAAGTAGCCAACCACCTGGGCATTTAACATCCAAGATATGTATCTTTAAGAGGTGAAAACGCTTTAGATATTAAAGGCTAGTTTTCAATCTAAAGAATGCGGTTTTACAAACACAGCAAAATACATCATTATATGTTTGATACATCATTTTATATAACATGCTGCCTTCTAAGAATCACTTTATATTGCTGGCATGTCACTAATATTGCTGCTTATCTATGGCCACTGTCACTTTTTATTGATGCCCTATAAGAAACAACGAGGTACGTTAGTACATGTTTGAATTTTATCCATATGTATTAGTTAGAAATTTAGAATTACATATATGTATTTATTTATTTATCGACTAGTCTACGACTAGTCCACTAGTCGACTAGCTGGACCTCTATCGACTCGACTCGACTTACCGCCGTAATAACCATGCACTTGTAAAATGTGAGTGAGTATGCATTGAACACTCAACACAATACGCATGTATGTTTGTGTCATTGAATTTTTTTGCTTAGTAGTCGGTACATAGTCATTTCTATTATTCATGCTTCTAAATGGTGAAGAACTTTATGCTGTTCATTTCTACCTACCTACAGGGTGAAGCTGAAAACTCTGGTGCCACCATATCTTACAACACTACTGTGATAGGCGGCCATATTCAAAACAACCGCCTACATCTCCATATAACTGATAGCAAAATCATCGAAAATCACAGAGAAATATGTCCTCTTCCTCCACCTCAACTTACACTAATCCCAAGTCTAATTATTAACTCGGCTGGACTAAGTGCCATTCCTCTTACTAAAAAATTTGTTGGTATTAAACACGAAGTTGTTCCTACAGCATATTATGCACGTGGTTGCTACTTCACTTTATCAAAGACTAAATCTCCTCCTTTTAAACGTTTAATATATCCTATGCCAGAAGATGGAGGCATTGGAGTTCATGTCACCCTCGATTTAAACGGTGCCGTCAAATTTGGTCCTGATGTAGAGTGGATAAACAGCCCTGGTGATGTCCAAAGTTTCCTTAACAGGTACAAAAACAATGTGGATTTTTTTATTACATTCCTAGTAGACCAAAACAATATAGAACGTTTTGTATGCACCAACTCGGTCGTTGGAATGTAATATTAGTCCATAGTCATTGATTAGAGGAAAAAGAAGAAGATACCTTCCAATAATTGTTGATCCCAATAACATCATAAAGTAAAAGGTTGCGATGTATTCATAATATTGAAGTGGTTGGGTCTTTAAAATCTAATATAAAAAATATCGATGATGAAATTAGTATTTCCACCAAATATAGGACCTGCTTTCAAATATTCCTTATCATAGTCCTATTTCGTGAGCCCTAGATTTTTTTTATATATTAAAAAAAAACAACGAAGGGACTTATTTGAAGCAGAAAAGTAACTGAACCTGCTCCTTTGTTTTGGAAATTTATTCCAGATGAAAATTACCCTCTTTTTAATCATGTCAGGAACACCCTTTTCCCTGAACTCGTGTAATTAAACATAAACGTTAACACCATTCTTTTAACCAACTTTGATAATGGATCGGGTGGATGACTTTGCGTGGATGAGCATGAAATTTACTGCACAAGCTGCATTGAATGCTAACTATAAATGGCTCCCTCATATGTTATGTTGAATTTAAGACAAGTTCAATCATTTCTCAACAAATTAGGGTTTTATAAATTGATTTTATGTGCTTTCTATGATGAGATTAAATGGTAATTTGAATTTCATATTAATTTAGGAGAGGTTGCACTTGATCAGGCGTTGCTAAATCTTGAGTTATTTCAGGTTTATGTTTTAACAACTTTTGATTTTCAAGTAAAATCGGTCAAGAGGGAATGAGTTCTAACGTAAGCAGTTATTTTGCTTATTGCTAAAATAAAGTTTACTGTAGATTAGAACTTTTATCTGCTTAATTACCTGTAACACACCAATCAGAACTCATTTTGCATGCTTCAAATTTCATTCTCCATTAATATGTTGAAGACCAGCTCTCCTATATATGCTTTTTCTGTTCTTTGCTGAAGTCTCTAGTGAACCCCCTACCCCCCCCCCCCCCCTCGTCCTCTTTTTTTCCCCCGTCAAACCCTTTTCGATCCACACGTGCAGCCGATATGAATTTGCCACCCTCTTCTTTGCTACATTACATTTTACACTTACGCTTTGTAGCGCTGCATTACTCGGATTTTCGTTCTGTAGTATGAATATCATATTCACAGAAATGATAGTATCTTGAAACATGTTTCATGATATACTGCTGCAGTTATTTCAGCGAAAATGTGCAGTGTATAATGCAAATTTTTGTGGTCCAAACAAAAAATTTCAGTGCTTTGAAATTCATATATTTGTTGTGTAGAATGCACATTTTTGTCAAAAATTATTACTGGTTTTTTTTTTCCTTTCATGAAACTTGTTTCTAGAAGGGACAGAAGTGATTAAAATTATGAAAGGTGTTTGAAAAGAGCGTTCCTTTATTTTAGCGATCAGTCTGAAATATTTTTTCAAAAATGTTAGGATTATTCAAATTAACCATAATTTTGGGAATATGATCTTTAGACGCTTAAAACTTATAAATTTCCATTTGATTTAGGATTGTGTAGCTTCACAGTTCATTCAGGTAAATTGAGACTGATTTCATGAATTTCTCCAGGTTCTATCAGTCCTCCGATTATCATGTGGCCTGATTGTCTGCTTTAAAGTCTCATCTTCATTAACAAATATAATTCTATTAATGTCTTCAATTTCAGACTACTATTTCTGTTCTATCAACTATATGATGTATTGGAGTATAGAGTTATGCTTTTTTCATTGATGTTAAATAAGCAGCTATGCCAGCCATTGTTGAAACTTAATGAAAATATTAACTTGATATGTTTCAGGTATGACTATCATGTCAATGCTGACCGATCTGCTATATTTTATTCTAACATAAGAAAATATTACCCAAATCTAAAAGATGGATCTCTAGAACCAGGATACTCTGGAATCCGACCCAAGCTTTGCGGCCCTAATCAGCCTATTCAAGATTTTGTAATTCAGGTGCTTCTACTTTCGATGTCTGTTCTATTCATTTTGATATTTCCTTCTGTCATATAAGTATTAAACATCAGTATGTTTGACACAGATTAACATAATTTAAAAAAAAAAAAAAAAAAAAACGGAATGACACACAATAATTCCACATTGAACTTTTATGAATTTGATTGCATGCAGAATTATGATTGAAGAATTAAACAGCTTAGTTATTGAGATTGAATTTATTTGCATTTGATTTTTGAGAAGTTTCCTTAGTATTTTTGTGCACCTATATTTTCATCTGTTTGGAGTTATCATCTGAAAAGAATTTTGTTCCAAAGAAATTTAGGGTGTGTATAATTATATCATTTAAAGGAATCGGCACAATACGTCCGTGTTATTTGTACCATACAGTTCAGATTTACATATTTAACCTCACAACACACCTGAATTCAAATTTTTACCGCAGGTGTTTTTGTACACCGGTTTTAAATTACAATGAATATTTTGAAATAAGCTGTTACTTTGTGCAGTCTTGTTTTCTGGTTATTTGGTGGTAATTTATGATCTGTCTAAGATTTTTATATGATTTTTATTTTTTTTAATTTGTCAATTGAAAATTCTTTACATGGAAGCATCAATGGATGTCATAAATGAACATTATGTTCTTGGTCTTCTAATCATGTAGGATGAGGATGTCCATGGTGTACCGGGGCTGATTAATTTATTTGGCATAGAGTCTCCAGGTCTGACTTCAGCCTTAGCCATTGCAGAGTATATTGCATCAGTGTCCTCAAAATATGTGAACTTGTAAACACCTGCAGGACTATGTGTCTATACCATAGAAAACTGTGTACTGTAGAAACTTGTATGTTTTCTTTTAGTTTTTGGATGTTTCATAAATTATATATTCGGATTGAAAGCACTGAAGTAGAAACAGGAAAATGTTGATATTGACAAATTTCAAGATCAAGGACAGTCCTTTTAAAGTTTATTCAAAAAGGCAGTCGTTAAGAAATTTAATGAGTCTTGATTGTCGCCTTCTCTCTCGTCTTCTTCTTCGAACAGGCTAATCTCTTCTTCTTCCATCATGTTTACGTGCGGTTTTTCTTCTTCTTTTGATTGTCTCTTCCATAGATTTATATTTTGTTTCAATCTTCAATATTTGTCAATTTCGATTTCAAGTTGAAATTTATTAGATTTAGGTTTGAAAATTTCTATTTAAACTTTTTTTTTCATTAGCATTTTAATTCTTTCCAAAACATGATCATGTTTATTCGTATGTGTTCGTTTTTGATGATTAATGGCGTCTTCGGGCATTAGTGGCAGGTTTGAAATTTTTTTTTTTTTTTTTTTTTTGGGTGTTATTATAGAGAATTGTTACTTTTTATATTTGAATCGAATGTTGTTTTGATTTTATGCAGTGGTTATTTACATGATTTACACTGCATTCAATGAAATTGTATTGTTGTGTTTAGTTTGGCGGTTTTAAGCATCATTTTTTGTTTTTTAGTATCATTTTAGAGAAAATAAAGATTATAATTGTTTATTTTTTTTTTTTTTTTTTTTTTTGGTTCTAATTTTGAAATCGTAGTTGTATAGTTCATATTGTTGCATTCGCCATAATTTTATAAGTTGAATTATTTGTTTTTTAATTAAGCGTTCCGTGATCTTTGGTTATGTATCATTTTTGTTTTAAAATTTAGTATCAGGTTTTGGGTGTTACTTTTATATTCTGTATGTGTTAGTTTTATATTTATAGGTATCAATATTATTTAGTGTAGGTATCAATTTTAAATAATTGTTTTTTTTTTAAATATTCTCTTGTAATGGTGACAATGACCTTTGTGTAGGCATCAATTTTAAATAATTGTTTTTTTTTTTTTTTTAAATATTCTCTTGTAATGGTGACAATGACCTTTTTGTTTTGTTTGGTTTTAATGATACTTGTTTTAACATTCGAATTGCTCGTTTTGGAGGAGCTAATGATTTAGAGAAGTTCTGATGGAATATCAAATTTAAAAAGGATATGAATTTGTATTTTTAAGGATAGTTTTACCAGAATATCCGATGTTTGCTCTTCATCTACAAGTGGATGCTTATTTTAAAGTGCATGCTTTTTGTGATTTTGGACAACTTAATAGGTTTTTTTATTTGGAATTTGGTTAACGAGCATTTTTGTGGAGGTAGCCTTAAAATTTTGAATGATTTTCATCTATTAAGTTCATTTGTTAAATCATTGATTATTGATAAAATTCTCGCTCATCCTAGTAAGGAGCCTATATATATCATGGATGATTTTCGAAGAGAATATAATCTTGAGTTGTCATACATTCTTTTGCTTATTGTGAAAAACAATTTGCTTTGATTGAATTGCATAGTGACGATGCTATGTCTTACAATGATTTGAACTGCTATTTGGAGGCCTTAAATAAGCATAATCTTGGTAATGATATTGAAATGGATGTTAATGCTTCTACTAAATAATTAGAAAGTATTTGTTGGTCCTGATGCTTGTATACTTGGTTTTATGCATTGTTGAGCTATGTCTTTTTTAGTTGCTACTCATTTAAAGGGACGACCAAGTGTTTTAATGCGGGCTATTGCAAAGAATGGTAATCAATACATGGTTTTACTATTTGTGTTTCTTGTTATGTAGTGATGTTTTTCCTTGTCATGGTAAATAATTAGTATTAGTTTTTGTGTTTGATAGTATCATTTTAATGTTTCAGATTTTATTATGAGTATCATTTCTATTTCATATGCGTTATGAGCTTTCGTTGTTTTGTTTTTCATTCCATGTTTTTGTTCTGCCCGTATTTGTTCTTGTTAGTAATAGTATCAAATTAATGTTTTTAGTTTGTAGTTATCGGGTTTTAGGTATTTTTAACAATTTCTAGGTATTAATTTTGGATATGATTGTTGATTTAACTCTGTTTTTATTTTTATTTTTATTTTGGGGTATTATTTGCAGATTTTCTTTCTTTCTTTAGCAATGGGTGTAGTTTTGGTTGGAAATGTGGATAATCAGAATGTTTTTTATGTCATTCATTGCATCAAGAAAGCTATGATTTAATTTATGTCGAATTATCATCAAGGTTTATTTTCAGGTATCTGTGAAGTTATTCCGAAGGCATCCCACAATTATTGTTAAATACATGAAGCAAAATTTACTTTTAGCAGTTCAATCAAAGATGCAAATATTTCTATTGTTGATTTGTTTAAAATTTGTTCTAGAGATTCAGATTTGTATGAATTTGAAAGAGCACATTTATTTTTTTAAAAAATTGAGGGTATTTCGACTGTAAATTTTCGAAGACAAACCATTTAATAAGTGGACTGTTTTTTTTTTTTTCTGGACAAAAGGTGTGGTGGATATAGATATAATTTCCCTGAAAGTTTTAATAGTTGGATTTTAGATGAAAAAGCATTGTCTATTACATCATGCTTTGATGAATTTTGTGTTAAAATCATGAAACGGACTTTTTGAAGGAAGGAGTGTCGATTGTGGAATACTATTCTTTGTCCTTTTATGAAGTGTTGATTAAAAGAGCTGATTAAAGAAAGTATTTGGATGGGATGTCTACAAATATTAGAATTTGTTTGTAAGGTGAAATCTGCATTGTCTCATCGTGTTAATCTTAGGGAGTGGACCTGTAATTGCAATAAATGGAAAGTCATAGGATTTCATTGTGCTCATGCTATTAAATGCATCAATAGATCAAAATTATGCGTTTCAAAACTGCTAAACCCACTCGCCTACAAGCGACTGTATTATTCAGTCGCAGCTGTTATTGGCCCATGCAGTATAACGGATCCCACAGTCGAATTAAAAAATTGTAAAACTGCATTAATTTGTGACCAGCCAACCAATAAGAGAGCGAGTGAGTAAACAGTCGCTTCTAGGCGACTGATCCTAACAACCCTCTTATGCGTTTATGATTTTATTGAAGTCACAAGATTTTGTAGTGCTCATGCTATTAAATGTACCCAAAAAGCAATATGTATGTTGTGCGATAAAGGATAATATAGACGTATTATAGGGTTCTTTTAATATAATTCAATAACATATAAGTAAGTGCAAGTGAAAATGAAAATGGTTGTAGAATATGTTATAAGCAATGTTTAGTGCCAAAATTATCATTTTGATGCAGTTAGTATCATTCTCATGTGTGTTGGTAATTATTTTAGTATCAGTTTTCATGTGAGTAGATATCAATATTTATGTCTGAAGATTTCTTGTGAGTATCAATGTTTCTACATACTGCATTTCAACACTGATAATAATTACAATATAGTTTATAACAAAGAAAAACAGACAAAAAACACATGTGGGGTGCTTGCTGTGCATGGTTTAATATTTCATGTGGTTTAAGCTGCATGTGTTGAATGTTAAGTTTTTTACACTTACTGTATTATTTCTTCAACTTCAGTTCTCTGGAAAAAAATACATATTAGCATTGATTTTGTTGTTTAAATTTAGTTTTAATAGATATATTTTATTTTGCTATTCCGAGGAATTATGTCATGCTAGTGTCATAAAAGCTTTGAGGCTTAGGTTGTTTTGCTCATTTGATCTCCTTAGATGCCAAGAATGAAGATATATTAGCATTGTAGCGTATGTCAAGGTTATCGGTGTTAATCGTCGCCACAATGCCAAAAGGAAGAATATCGCTTCTATATAATTATTTTGTACCACTTCTTCCAAGAACGGGAGAACTAGATGTTTTATAATTCTCTCTCTCTTCTCCACTATTCTGTTTTGGAGAGGATTAATATATGTTGTAATTCGGTGAATGTAAAAAATATTTTGTATTCGTAGATTAAAACAGTACTTGCCGTTATTATTGTCGTCATTGCATAGTTGTGCTTGTACAAAGCATATTTTGTTGTGAGCAGATCCGTATTAAGAATAAATAAATAAAATAAGAAGATAAATTAAACTTCAGTATATAATAATGATCATAATTCTAGTGTATTATGATTAAAAGACAATTAAGAATCATCTTTTTTTGTTGCATATACATATCATTTCTGTTAACGGGTAGTGATTATCGGTTTCATGTATGTGTAAGTACCAGTTTAAATTTTTGTCGATATCAATTATATATATATATATATATATATATATATATATATATATATATATATATATATATATATATATGTATATAGTATTGAAATTTTTGGCACCCGCTAGCATTTTCATTGTCCGCGCATTTCGTTCAGCTCAAAAGCATTGCAGACAGCCGAACAAAACTCATATGGTGTCAGCGTTATGATTGGATATCCCTACATCCCCTAGAACATACATATGTTCACGACAACATTCTAATTTTAGCAAAATGAATTTTGCTAACGATATTTTTTGTCAACACCGGTAATAGGTCTAGGAAAGTGGACCTAAGGGGAAAATGGGTTGTTTAGCCTTTGCAAGTCTGAGTTAGTTCACTGTTTCCTAGATATCAAGGTTTAGAATCCAAAAGAATAGTTACTCTTCCCTCAATGGGGTGAGTGTCACATTTAGGCAATTCAAGAGCCAACAGTTATCTTGGGATAAGGGATTCTGAAGCACAACCCTTAGCATGGGACTGAACGGTTCGTAGAAAGGGGTTCTGCACTGAGCTTGCAGAAGGGTCTAGGTTTGTAGGAAGGGGTTCTTCCCCTAGCTTGCGGAAGGATTTAGGATTGGATAAAGGCTCATGTATATGTCGAAACCAAATAGTAAGTTGCGGCAACATAGCTAAGAAATTGCATAGCAAACTCGTAAGAAAATATGCTAAGTATTGGTTCACCCTTTATTGATCTTTGATCTAGAATACATGATTATAATAGAAGAAATCCCCAAATCGATCTAAGAATCAGGGTTTACTCTAGAGAAAAAGAATACAAGAATGAAAATGAGAAAAATCGCCCCCAAAATGTGACGCCGGTGGTCTTATTTATAGAGAGTCGGGGCCCCTTCTGCTATTGGGCTAGCAAAAGCCTCTGTCGGCGGCTTTTCCTCTTGGTCTCGAATAGTTGGATCTCAGCCGCTTTTCTGGTGCTGGTTATAGCTTTCGGAAATGAGGGTCCCGGTCAATCGAAGCTCCTTCGTGATTGATATGAGCTTGCCGTGTAGATGGCTTTCGGAAGACTTTTATGCTCCCAGCTATAGCTTTCGAATGTAGGCTTCCGATCTCCTTATGAATATTTTGTGGAGCTTGCCCCCTTGATGTATGTAGACAGATGTCGGCTCGAAACCCCTATCGGTGCCGATACTTCGTAGATTAGCGTGGATATCTTGTATCCTCTCTAGGGTGCTGGTTTGCCTTCCGGTGGATCTTTTGGGTGTGGTCTGGCCTTCCAAAGGGTAGCTTTCAGTGCTTTGCATGTTCTTTACTAGAGTGATCTTTCGGTGCTTGAATGTTCCGGAAGCTAGTTTCGGATAACTCCTGTGTGCTTTAGGCTTGGCATTTTTAATGCCTTCGTCTCCTAATGTATTGGTATTAAGCGGGTTAATACCGATAGCCCTCCCGTCCTTCTAGGTCTCGATTTGTGGAGCTTTTGTCTCTTTCTTTCTTAGTTTTTGACTTGGATGACCTTTTGTTACCTATCCATCATGCTGGAACCACTCTGCCGGTACTCCTTCTTTTGCATATAGTTTGAGTTCCTTCCTTCTGGGATGATGTCGGTTGCACAACTTTCGGATAGTTTCTTATGCTCTCGGTTATTCCTTGTATTTGACTTTTGCTTCCTGGGAATCATTTGATATTTGTATCAGTCTGCTATCCGTTTGCCGTCAGCCTGTTCCGGAGTTAATTTTGGTAGTAACATTTGCCCCCTAGTGAAGGGGTATTTTCGACTTTTCAAGTCAAACTTTTAAGTGGACCTGTTATTCCTCTCTTACACTATATATACCTCCTCCTTATTGGCTTCTTTCTTTTCTTTATCATTTCCTGGAAAATTCATTTTGAGAAGGTATCAGCTACTTAAATAAGTATATCGGTAAGTTATTCATGTTTTTAGTTTTTTAAAATTATAATGTTATTAGCCAATGTTAGGCTGCGATAACCATCGACTTTGCTTTCCCTGAACTGATTTTAGTTTCCTCATTATCAGTCTATGGTAAACAATTCAAAATTTGTTTGGCAACTTAAATTAGCATTTTTATTTTGCTTTCATCTTATTGCGGTGGCGCTTGAAAATAAAATATCCTGCTACTGTTGGGATTTTTTTGTAGGATAATAAGGTTTATAGCCTTTCAGATATTGATCTTACCTAATTGCATAAAATTAAACAGGTCATACTTGGTATTATGGGGAAGAAGCACATTGCTTTCAAACCTGATAGGAATGACCCTTTGCCGAATGATCTTTCTGCCTCTAGGAAAGTGAGTGCTGTCGAGAAGCATTCTTTGATCTCGTCTCAAGACCAAGTTAATGCTATTCTTTAGGATTTTGGGATTTTAGGTGTCGATGCCATCTTTCCTCGTGAAAAGGACACCGTTTCTTCCCCTCCGGAGGGTTACTTTGCTTACTCTACGATCCATATTTGGCATGGAGGTTTTATCCCTTTTTCGGATTTCCTTCATCGGTATTTACAACATTTGAGAATTGTTTCTATCCAACTTTACCCCAACACTTACACTTACCTGCTGGGTTTAGAACTCTTATCTTTAGAATCAAAAAATGGTTCTTTAAGTCCTTTCACTATTGATTATTTGGTTCATCGTTCCAAGATCAGTGACACTAATCCTCATATTTATCGTGTAAATACTACAATGAAACTGTTATCTAAAGGAACGACAAGGTTCAAAGATTGGGAGAATCAATTTTCCTTCATTCGATTCCCTTCTGGCATCACCGGCAGCTTTCACACTCCAAGTATTCATATTCGAAAGCTCTTTTTTTTTTTTTTTTTTTTTTTTTGCTAGTCCGTTACCTTACTTTCTGTACCTTGTCTTCGTTTTTACAGATGTTGTTACCAAACTACCAAGTTTCGGGGATAAGGAGGTAACTGATCCCCTGGGTGCTGTTTTTGGAAAATACAGCAACCGATCTTTGATTCTCACTTCCTCTATTCTTCGAAAGCATTCTTTATTACCAACTGGTCAATTCATCATCCGACAAGCACCTTTGGTCTTACTTAGAAAAGGGGTTCCATCTTTGTCATTGGGGAGGGAAGCTTCTTTTTCTCCCAATTCTCCTTTGTTTCTTGACAACTCAGGCATGCTTTTTATGTATTTTTTTTAAGTCGTTGTTGTACTTTATCCTCATCTTCGTTTTTTTCATTGCATGTCAAAAGTCGCTCTTATTGAGTCTAGTAAAACTGGCTCCTCCTCCTTGATCCCAAAAGTCAGAGTTTCTTCTCTTAGGGATGCACTAGCAAGGTCTAAAGAAAATGTAAAAAGGAAGCTTCTGGAAAAGGGTTTAGAAGACTCTCCGCCGAAAAGGTCTAAAGATGTGATGAGCCCAGCTGTTCATTCTGACATGGTTCCTGCTATCCCTGAGATTACTTCTCCAATGAAGGTTTTTGGCTCAGACACTCGCTACGTTGGGTCTTCCGAGGTTTCTAATGAGTTGCATCACGCGATGGGTTTTTCCTCTTCTTCTGAAAACATTTCCCTTCTTGAGTTTACCAATCCTCCTAATGGTTGTAAACTTGATGAATTAGTTGGATAAGTTATTTCTTCTTCTGCTTTTTCCAGTGTTGATTTCTCATTTGATTCCCCTGGAGGTTTTCAAGCTTTGGTTGAACAACTATTTTTGGTATCATGCCTTCATCTTTCTTATTTTCATGTCTTTCTTTAATTATTTTGTACCTGACCGTTGTGCCCTTTACAGGCTATCAAGCGGTGGTTTGTGACGCAAGACAATACTTCATATTCTAGCTCTGAGCTATTAAGGCTTAGAAGGGAGAACGTGACTTTGAAGAAGGAAAAAGAAGTTCTTATTCTTGCAAAAGAGGGTTTAGCTGCGGAGCAAAAAACGTTGGAGCATGCTTTATCGGAAGCTAGGAACTCTATTGCCTTGTGAAGAGAATCCCACTTGGCTTTGGTTGAAGAAATTAACGCTTTAAAGAGGAGTCTGGAGAGATTCAAAGAAGATATTGGCATGCTCGATTCTCCTTATTCCTCCTTACAAGACTAGAATTCCTTTCTGGACAAAGAGAATAATTCTCTCAATATCAAACTCGGTAGGAAGAAGGCGTTGTTGACTAGGTTTTCCGGTGTAGTTAGTGATGCTAAACAAAGAATTTGTTGCTTTCTTCAGACCACTTTGGATGAAATCATGGTTAACTCTTTTGAAGATGCTTTTCTTCTCCTTTATGCGGATAACATGGACAAATGCTCGGATTTAAATTTCTCTTCTCTTGACCCGTCTTTGGTGGAAAGATTTATGTCCAAGATTTCTTGTATGAGGAAGAAAGAAGAAGTTCCTATGAGGAGGGAGATTGACGTAGCTGAACTTTTGTTTATTGAAGATGTTCCTCTTGAGGAGTTGCTTGTCGATGACAAAAGAGACCTTATCGTAGTATCGCAGGCTGTTTGCGCCAGTGATGATAATTCCAAGTACATCAATGTTATTGTGGGTGAAGAGGAAGAAGGTGGTGATAACTCTGCGTGTGTCGATGGTACCTTTTCGGCTTTTGATAATCTAGATGAAGCATGCAGCAAAGGCACTGGAACCGTTGAAGACGGCCCTGTCTCAGTTGGCCTCTCTAACCTCCCTGAAGTACGAAGGATGGGGAAAGGCCCAAGTTCCTTGGGTTCCATTTCTATTGAAAATCCACAAGTTTTTGTTCCTACTTTGAGGTATAACATTTTCTTTGATACACACTCTTTTGCTCACCTTTAATAATCAATCTATAATTCTTTTTGCCTGGACGAGAGGGAAACAGTTAAGTTTTAGGCATTTTATTCTTAGAAAGACTCGGCTGGAAGCGATTCGTCTCATTAGGGAACTATACAAATAGGAGAATGAATATAACATCCTGTCCCACAAACATCTTCTTCTTGATAAAAGTGCTACAAAGTTACTGCTTTTTAAAAAGAGAGAAGTTGCTCCTAGGCTATGAACGACCCGATTGCGATGTGAGAGGCTCTTGAAAGAAAATGTCGAGCTTGTGACTGTGTTTTGGATGTTAATTTAAGATAGGGATACATTACTAAAATTTTTGTATCAAATTTATAGTAGATATGAAACCGTGGATTTCTCCTTTTTAGGTGGTCGTAGCGGGGGTCTTCTTGGACGTCTTCACAGAAGGTGCCTAGATGAATAGGGCATTGACTTACACTTGGGCGAATGCTAGAACCTTCCCCTAGTTACCTCCATTCCTAGAGAGTTGCCTTTAGATAAACTTAAATTTAATAAGAATCGATTTGTATCTGAGACCTTTAAGAGATCAATCTTGTATGAGAAAGAGGAATATACGTGATGACTGTACTTGCTTGGTTGATAATATAATGATTTATCTTTCCTCTAATTCTTTTGATATTTTCCTTCAGAGCTTGTCTTCTGCCTCGCATTTACTCTCTAGGGCTTTCTTAGAAGATTATGGTAAATTAAAGAGAGAATACCAAGAGAAATTTCCTCTCACTAAGTCTTCTTCCTTGGCACAATATTGCTTCTTAATGGATCTTGAGAAAGTTTATATTCGTTATCCTCGGATCCTCCTTGATTTCCTTGGCGGGGATAAGGACCCATTTTTAAGAGAGATCCATACATATCGGCCGAGGTTGGCTCTCGGTTATGACAGTGTACCTTCTGGAAAATGAGATTATCATAAGTGTCCTCCAGTTTATACACCTGATGGATTTGAGGTTCCCTTTGATTCCTTATTTTACCTTACTGCTGACATCTTAGATAAAGTGAGGAAAGCCGCCTTCTTGTCCTAAAACTCATACTAAACACTTGTAATGGTGCTTTCACTGAGAGCTAAATTACGCTTATACGAAAGTTCCAGTACTGGATTATGGATGTTTTCCCTTCTGGAGATGTGCTTATCTTACAATCTTTTTGTAAATAATTATGCAAAGAGTGATGTACTTGGCATATTTTACGTCATATGTAATAGTCTATAGTGATGGTGCTTATAAACAGAGTTAGGAGTTGTAACGGTAATACTTAACATGCGTTCACACATTTTAGCATAAATGTTCTTTTGTTATGGTTTCACTATGATATTTTGTATAGAATTAGTGCACTTTACTAGAAGTTTGCCTTATAGGCCTTCATAGAGCATCACTTGCTCTCAGCAAGGTCAATAGTGCCATGATATTGAAGATATGATATGTCTATCGGGCATACTTGTATTTTGTGTGTTAGTGTAAGCCGCTTAGTGTAGAGGGAGTTTTCCGGAATTCCCTCTCTATAGGATTTCTATCGTTCTAATTTTATCAAAAGTCCCCGAAGGGACTTTTGTACCCTCTCAAGGTTCTACTAATGGAGGTCTAAGATACGCATTTGAGCTTTCACTTGAATTCGTACTTTAGTGTTGTGTGACCCCATGCATTGTATAAATACTTGATATACTTTGATAATAAATTGATGAATGCGTGAGTTAGGACACTTCCCTAAGCAAATGAGAAGGCCATGAGTTTACCCCTAGTGGTACCAGGAGTGTGATCCCATGCGAAATTCAGATTATTGAGAAGGTTGAATATCTCCTTCTTGTTTGGATTAGGTTCCTGAGTTGATCTAGATTCAGATATTTTTGATGAGACCAGAAATCCACCTCTGGTTGTGGTCCGAACTTGAATCAACCCAAATTCGGGTATTGAGATAGGAGTCTCAAACCAATCCTTATTTGGGAAAATAAAGATCGAAGATCAAGATTCCATTCCGGGTATTACTAGAAGTCCCGAACCAATCCTTGTTCGAGTAATAAGATATAGGATTAGAAATCCACATCTGTCCTCTGTTGAGATTTGAATCAACCCAGATTCGGGAATTGAGATAATACCGGGAATCCACTTCCGGTATTTGTTGAAATTCGAATCGACCTGGATTCGGGTATTGAGATAGGAGTTCCGAACCAACCCTTGTTCAGGTAAATAGAGATTGAGGACCAGAAATCCACTTCTGGTATTAATGTTTTGGTACCTCCTTTGGGTTTGATTTATGAAGTAGAGGTTGTACGTGCTTCTTGGGTCACTCTCTGGGATTTTCATGTCAAAGAGGAGGATGTACGTGCTTTGTTGGCCATTCTCTAGGACTGTACGTCCAGTGCGCTTGGCTAGCTTATCCATAAGTAGGGCCCAAGGACTTATCCGACTTCCCTCCAGAAGGAGCCTTATCCTGACCATCGTAGGCGATGATTAGGTCTTAGACACTTAAACATGTCCATCGTAGACACAGAATTAAGGTTTATTCTTTTGATGCTCTATTATGACCATTGCAGGTACTGATAGAAGCTTACACACCACCCCCTCCAAGGGGTGCCCTATCCTGACCATCGTAGGCGATGACAGGGGTTTGCATTCCCCTCTGCGGGTAATGCGGAGCATAAGCAGAGGTAAGACGTGCTCTTCGGCGAGCAGAGGTAGGACATGCTTAGTTCATAGCAAAGGCAGGGCATACTCTTCTACGAGCAGAGGTAGGGCGTGCTAATTTTAGATGCTTCGTCACGACCATTTCTGGTGTGGGTCGGAGGCTTACGCTTTTGATGCTTTAACCTAGTCCCTCTGATTTGGGCATGGAGAAAGACTAACACATCATCCCCCTCTAGGAGATGCCTTGCCCTGGCCATCTTGGCGGTGACAAGGATTTTTAACCTTTTCGTTTTAAAACCCCTTTGGGTTATTTAGCTTTTTGAGAAGGGCTTCCGTACCCTTAGTTGTGTTTGATAATCCTACTCCTAAGGATTTCTGTTGAACTTGATCTGATTTTTTTTACAAACTCTTGTAATTGACCTTGATTGATGAATTTGATGACCATCTCCACAAGAATTCTACAGTGGCTAGTTTCATGTCCATTCATCATGTGGTAATGACAGTAGGGTCCTCCCGGCTTCCTTTCGTATTTGGGTTTCTTCTTTACGGATGACCAATAATTGAGTTCGTGTTTGGTTAAGAAATAGATATTTTCCATTGAAGTGGTAAAGCAGTACTCCTTGGGTAATCTTGGCGTAAACTTCTTCTGTAACACCCCGAATTTCAGTTAACACTGATATTCACTAATTACAGAATTAATAATCTCAGATGTGAGAATCAGGGGAAATGGGTTACGTCATTGTGTTCGTCTTGGAAAAATACACGAAATAGAGTCCGAAATTTTGTAAATCGGAGTCCGTATGACCCGGTTAAGGCCCAAAGAAGTTTTCGGGAAATTTGAATTTCGAAACATGCAGAAAAGGGGGCCAGGCGGGAAAACTCCCGCCCAGCCAAGTCGACTTGGCTGTCGACAGGGCTGTCGACATGCCTGTCGACTTGGCAGTCGACAGGGCTGTCGACTTGCCCTGTCGGCTGATTCTGGCCTGGGTGCACCTGGTTGAGTTTTGGGCTGGGTTGGAGGGCTTGGGACGAAATCTGACGGACCTAAACTAACCTAGGGTTAATCTAAGGGTCTAAAACACAACCTAATCCTATAAATACACCCTAAGACTACCCTAATCCATACTAAAAATAGAATCTATGCCATCATGCCGCCAAAATGCAACTTAGAAGGAGCCTCCACTAATTAGAGAAGAGGGTTGCAAGCTAATCAACTACTAATCCACCTCTACTTCAACTCTAGCAACTATCTAAGGAGCTAATCTTGGAGTTTGTGAGTTCCTATCACTTTAATAACCAATTGCTAAACTAAGTAGATGAGAAGTGATGAGATCATATGGTTTTGCTTGCGGATCAATGAGTTTTAGGTCATATGTTATGATGCTAGTTTGCTAATCACTATGTTTAACACTTATTCATGATGACACTATGTTTATGCAAGTTAAGTGTTTGGGTTTATGCATGTTAAGTGGTGGGTTTTATGCATGCTAAGTATTTGGTTTTATGCATGCTAAGTGTTTGGTTTTATGCAAGTTAAATGCTTGGTTTTATGCTAGAATCATGTGTGAAATAAGTGACATGACATGCAAGTTTAACCTATGAGTTTGGATCTATAATATGCATAATCTATGCAAGTTGTTTGGATTAGCGATATGCATAACATATGCGAGTTTACCTTTGTATGTCATACATACATATGCAAGTTCATATGTAACATGTTATGCAAGTTTGGTGGTTGATTATATGCAAGTTCATATGTAACATGTTATGCAAGTTTGGTGGTTGATTATATGCAAGTTCATATGTAACATGTTATGCAAGTTTGGTGTTTGATTATATGCAAGTCTATATATGACATGTTATGCAAGTTTGGTGGTTGATTATATGCAAGTAACATGTGCAAGTTTACACCTTTGTATGTCATACATACATATGCAAGTTTACCCCTTTGTATGACATAAGTACATGTGCAAGTTCATCCCTTTTAGACCTATGACATGTATGCAAGTTGACACCTTTATGATAGGTCTATGACATGAACATTTATGCAAGTTACCATCTTTATGACATATGTGATTCATGTAAGTTTGGGTTGGTTATTTATGCAAGTTGGGTTTATGGTCATATATGCAAGTTGACACCTTTTAAACCCATGATAATGCTAATGATATGCTAAGTTGAACCCATTGTGTGTATGATGAATCTCCTCTTTTAAAGTATGTCATGTTAACGTATTTACGTGGGGACGATGGGGCAAAAATTAATGAACACATAAAATTGTGTGAAGTTGGTATGATTAAACATACCATAAAGTGGATGGACATAATTGGGAATTTACCTATTAAGTTAGGTCTACCCATATTATGGAATTGGGAATTTACCTATTGAGTTAGGTCTACCCATATTTTTAAATATTTGTAATTAATTAGGGATAATTAATACAAATTATGGGGGTGATTAATTAGGTGTAATTAATCGACTAAGACACGAGGTTGGACCCTTTTGTAGCATAAGACTGCCTGGAACCGACCGGCAAATCCAGCGGCTACAAATGATTGGCCCAATGTGAGAGGTCTTAGTCATAAACTAAATATGTGACAAGTGTAAAGACACGAGGTTAGACTCTGTTATGGTGTAAGGCTGCCCGGAACCAACCGGCATATCCAGCTGCCATAAAAGACAGTCTAATGTGAGAGGTCTTTACAAAGGTTACGATCTAAATTAATTAAGAAACACTTAACCAAATTAGCATGTAGTGGGGCATGAGGGGTTAAGTGGGTGCCTTGGGTGGCATGTAGTAACAAGTGGGGGTGCCTTGGGTGGCATGAGGAAACTAGTGGGTTGCCTTGGGTGGCAATAGAAAATACGATTAGAATACTTAACCAAAGTGGAACATGTAATTAAACATGATTAAAGGGTTAAGTAAGTGCCTTGGGTGGCATGTGGGAATCAAGTAAGTGCCTTGGGTGGCATGTGGAAATGTAGTGGGTGCCTTGAGTGGCAATTAAAATATGATTAAAAGACTTAACCAAAAGTTATAACATGTAAGTGGACATGGTTAAAGGGTTAAGTGGGATTCACTAGAAATGACAAGCTTAGGTGGGTAGCTTGTGGGGGCCCATTTCAACCAATATCCCAAACGTATCTTTGTGGGCTCGACCCAAGTCGAGGACGGGACGCACATATTGGGCTTGACTGTAAGAGGCCAAAACGGGTTAGCGGTGGCAACGCAAGTCCAACGGGTTTCATATGCGTGTGTGGACCCGGGCTGGTAAGTAAGACGTTGTTGCATCGTGTAGGTATAAGCCGTGCACCGTTGATATTATCAGGTTGCCACTTTGGGGGATGATACACCCCACTGTGGGGCCAGCACGGGTATCTACGTTAGGGAGCCGATCGAATGGGGGGTAGTGGGTACACCTAGTGGAAATAGGGGCAGACGATACCTATGTAGTCAGCTAGGGGTACATGAAACTACTAATTATAGATTACTAAGTATACTTAGTGGGATCAACCTTTAAATTGGGAATGACTGGTGTGGTGCAGTGTAGTAATTATCCTTGGGTGGGTAGATGCGTCTTTACGGTTATCTTAGTTCATCCTAAGTCTAGTTGGCTGCTTAGTGTAGCCATTTATCCTCAGTCGTTACCGTATATCAAGCTTACGTCTTACTCTGGTTACTTTAATGATTGTATTGTTAAAGTTATAGGGCTCGCTCAGACTTATGTCTGACCCCGTTGTTTTTATCTTTTTCCCAACCCTCAGGTTATCAGAGTGGGCCTAGCACTAGTGGGCTTTGATCAGACTGCTCTATCTATCTTTTGGAGCTTGGACCGTGGATGTAAAGCTCAGTTTATCTTTTCTATTATGGTTATTAAGTTATGTAGTGGGATTATGTACTTTTGTTTTATCAGGATGGATATTATGTACTTGACTCTTGTTTATGGTTTTGGTGTAACCAAACATGTTTTACTTTCCGCTGCAATGAAATGATGTTTTAAATTCTCAAGTATTACTTATATCTGTCTTGTTGTAATTTTTCTGTTCTATATTCACTTAAAATACTCCACCGATGTTATGGCATTCCCTTAGTGAGTGACCTTAGCGGGTGTGGGGTGTTACACGTGGTATCAGAGCTTAAGGTTACCAGAACAGATAAAATTTTTAGAAAAACTATTTTCTAAGAATATTTTTGAAAGGAGTATTTTCAAAAACATGTCTTTTAAGAGAAAAGTTTTTGAAAGAAAAGCATAATCCCCAATAGCCATATCTATATCTTTCAAATTCTCCGTTTTGAATCTCTTCCTCTCTCGTTTTGAGTTTCCCCTCCGCGTATAGATGATCTTTCTAAGATAGATAAGAATGGAAAACCACTTCAAAGGACTTAGACATTAGTCGGACTAGAAGTTGGTTCAAGAAGGAGGAGGACTTGTAGGTGCCTATTGGATAGACGATGGGAGGAAGGCTCAAATAGTTTGTTTGGTTAATGAAGAGCGAAACCTCATTTTGATGGGAGGTTACGAGTGGAGAATGGGAAGAAGAGGGCTAGTAGTTATCCTTTTGGGAGGAATAGGACACCTTATTAGGATTGTCCAAAGAGGCAATGGCAAGGTACGGAATCTCCTGGAGGGTAGTTGTATTCCCTCACGGCTAGTGTACCAGATGGGGATAGGACCGTCTAGGTTGGAATTTGGATTTCTTTATTATCCGGTTCGAACTTTATTTGATTCTGACGCATCGAGTTCGTTTATCTCATCATTGTTAGTTGAGTCACTGCACTTAGACACCAGTTTAGTAGATGATCCCTTAGTGTTTCAAACCCAATTAGGGCTCCATGATGTGTTTGGGTTTGAAAGTTTCTATACTTAGCGTTGAGTTTAGATGTGATGCTTTTTGGGCTTCACGGGCTATGGGTTAGTTTTGGGCATGGACTGGTTATCCAGTAGTGGTGTCGTTCTTGATTTTGAAGGGAGAGTTGTTAGGCTTATGACCCGCTTGGGTAACACTCTCGAGATCTCTTGTAATCTCATGGAATCTATTATGCTAAGTTATCTAGAATCGCTTGACACGTCGGTCGAGAGTTTGCGATCTGTTAGAGTGGTCCGGGAATACTCGGATGTGTTTGAGGAGGTGAAGGGCTTACCTCCGGAGCGGGAGATTGACTTCCGAATATATCTGGTAGACAATGCCAAACCAGTATCTTGGCCAGTGTGCCACATGGCTCCTCGTGAGAGGAGGGAACTCCATAAGCAAGTAGGCGATTTGCTTGAGAAGGGGTTCATAAGACGAAGTATATCGGAGTGGGGTGCTCCAGTAGTTTTTGCCACGAAGGCGGATGGGTCCCTCAGACTTTGTGTAGGCTAAAGAGAACTAAATAAACTCACAAAGAAGAATAGCCACCAATTGCCGAGGATTGATGATCTCTTTGATCAGTTAGTTGGCGCCTAAGTATTTTCGCAGTTGGACTTAGCCACGGGGTTTCGTCAGTTGAGAGTGGCTGAGGATAGTATAGAGAAGACTGCCTTTAGGACTCTAGATGGTTTTTATGAGTGGCTGGTGATGCCATTTGGTTTGACGAACGCCCCCTCATACTTTATTGATTTGATGAGAAGGGTGTTCAGGGAGTACCTAAATAAGTTCGTGATGGTCTTTGTAAATGACATCTTGGTCTTTTCTAGGAGCGAAATAAGTTTTCGTATGTGCTCAATAGGTTGAGCAAAGCCAGTTATGGGATAAACGGTGGTTTTGGAGCGAGACTGGCGAGGACATCCAGAGTTGGACAAGGGCTTAATTATTTAGCCGTTTTTACTAGTATCATCTCACGTAGGTCGTCTGAATTCGAAGGAGGTATCCCTTGGGTGTTTGTCTGATATTGGTTTAGGCCTTTGGGGCTTGCATTTGGGGGATGTCGAGTTCGACTAGGGTGGTCTGCGTAAGAGATGGACAGTTGTGATGATTTTGGATGGGATTCTTAGCATCCTATGAGTTTGAGATAGCGTATACCCATGGCAAGGGTAACGTGGTAGCGGACGCCTTAAGTAGAAAAAGGTTGTCCTTGAGTTCATTGTTCGTTGAATGACGGAGCTTAGAGTTTATTTCTATGTTTGACTTTAGACCTTCCGTTGACTTTGTACCCGGTTTGCTAGCCTCCTTGGAGGTTAGGCCTACTCTTTTGGGGCGGATTGGCGGAGCACAGCGAGACGACCCACAGTTGGTTGAGTTAGTAGAGAAGCTCATGAGGAGGGGGAGTCGTCCAGCCATTTGAGTAGGTACACCCTAGATGGTAAGGGGAGGTTGCGTAGAGACGGTAGACTTTGTGTACCGCAAGACGAGAGTTTGAGGAAGGCTATACTTGATGATGCACATCGTTCGAAGATGACCATTCATCCCGGTAAGGACAAGATGTACCAAGACATGAAGCGAGTTTTCTTTTGGGCCGGTATGAAGAAAGACGCGGCCGAGTATGTCGCTAGATGCTTGGTGTGCCAACAAGTAAAAGCGGAGCAAAAGAAACCCGGTGGGTTGCTTCACCCATTGGAGGTTCCGCTATGGAAGTGGGATAGTGTCTCGATGGATTTCGTCAATGGATTACCAAGATCGAGGAAGGGTAATACGGGAATTTGGGTTGGGGTAGACAAACTTACTAAGAGTGCCCATTTTATACCCGTGAAGAGTAAGAGGACTGCTCAATGGCTAGCTTCAATCTACATTCGAGAGATTGTTAGATTGCATGGTGTACCTTCCAGCATAGTGAGTGATCGAGATCCTATCTTCACTAGCGAGTTTTGGAAGAGTTTGAAAGAGGCGGTAGGGACTCAGTTGTGTTTGAGCACCGCAAATCATCCTCAGACGGACGGCCAGACCGGGAGGGTGAATCGCATTTTAGAAGACCTTTTGAGGATATGTATCTTAGATTTTGGAGGTACATGAGAAGAGCATCTTCCATTGGTGGAGTTCGCATATAATAACAGCTTTCAGTCTAGTATTGGCATGGCTCCTTTCGAAGCTTTTTATGGAAGGCCTTGTCGATCACCTACATGTTGGTGGGAATCTACGGATAAGATCTTGCTTGGGCCCGATATGGTTAGGAAGACTTCGGAAAAGATTGATTTGATTCGAAGAAGGATGAAAGCGGCGCAAGACAGACAGGAATCTTATGCGGACAAGAGGAGAACAGAGCTTGAGTTTGATGTTGGGGACATGGTCTTTGTCAAAGTATCTCCGTTACGGAATGTGGTTCGCTTTGGATCTGTTGGGAAGTTAGCACCAAGGTTTGTTGGACCGTTTCCTATTAAGGAAAGGATTGGACAGATGGCCTATAGAGTGGAGTTGCCCGACAGACTTAGTGGTGTACATGATGTATTCCATGTGTCACATTTGAGGAAGTGCCTACATGAGACCGCAGAGGTGGTAGAGCCGAGCTTGCTTAGAGAAGTAGAGATAGAGCATGATGCGACTATTCGACGAGCTCCTACACGCATCCTTGGGTCAGAGATTAAGAGGTTGAGAAACAGGGAGGTTCAACTAGTCAAAGTGCAATGGGGAGAAGATGAGAGCAACGCTACTTGGGAGACGGAAGCGAAAATGCGTTCATTATACCCATTCCTTTTTGAGGGTATGTCTTTTAACTTCTCCTTTATCGTTTGTCTAGTACTTATCTTATCTTTAGTATGTCCTCTTGTTAGTGCCTTTGACCTTTAGATAGGGTAAACCTGTGGTTGAAACATGTGTTTGAGACATGTTATGATTGATGGATGCATGGGGATGCAAGTGTTTGCTAGTGGTTGCTCGTGGATGCATATACACACACTCTAGACACTAGATCGGCTCAATCACTTCATATTGCATATTGCATATAATTGTATGTAGGTAGCTATATTTATGGATGTATAATGGTTGTGTAATCATATGGATGATGCATTTTGGTGAGTGATTGTGCACTCATGTAGATATAGTATGTGTCGATAGGGTTCTTTCGCATACATATTGGATGCATGGCACTATCACGGTTTGCATATGTTCATACATTAGATAGGGAACATATACACACACTTTTTGCATATGCTCATACATCAGTAGAAATTGTTTTAAGGACAATGGATGCCCGTGTTTGATGGATTGAGTAGATGGTTGTTTGGATGGTAGGATATGCATTCTCCTTAACTTGGAGATTTCGGGGACGAAATCCTTTAAGGAGGGGAGAATGTAACACCCCGAATTTCAGTTAACACTGATATTCACTAATTACAGAATTAATAATCTCAGATGTGAGAATCAGTGGGAAACGGGTTACGTCATTGTGTTCGTCTCGGAAAAATACGCGAAATAGAGTCCAAAATTTTGTAAATCGGAGTCCGTATGACCTGGTTAAGGCCCAAAGAAGTTTTCGGGATATTTGAATTTCGAAACATGCAGAAAAGGGGGCCAGGCGGGAAAACTCCCGCCCAGCCAAGTCGACTTGGCTGTCGATAGGGCTGTCGACTTGCCTGTCGATATGCATGTCGACTTGGCAGTCGACAGGGCTGTCGACTTGCCCTGTCGGCTGATCTGGCCTTGGTGCACCTGGTTGAGTTTTGGGCTGGGTTGGAGGGCTTGGGACGAAATCTGACGGACCTAAACTAACCTAGGGTTAATCTAAGAGTCTAAAACACAACCTAATCCTATAAATACACCCTAAGACTACCCTAATCCATACTAAATATAGAATCTATGCCATCATGCCGCCAAAATGCAACTTAGAATGAGCCTCCACTAATTAGAGAAGAGGGTTGCAAGCTAATCAACTACTAATCCACCTCTACTTCAACTCTAGCAACTATCTAAGGAGCTAATCTTGGAGTTTGTGAGTTCCTATCACTTTAATAACCAATTGCTAAACTAAGTAGATGAGATGTGATGAGATCATATGGTTTTGCTTGCTGATCAATGGGTTTTAGGTCATATGTTATGATGCTAGTTTGCTAATCACTATGTTTAACACTTATTCATGATGACACTATGTTTATGCAAGTTAAGTGTTTGGGTTTATGCATGTTAAGTGGTGGGTTTTATGCATGCTAAGTATTTGGTTTTATGCATGCTAAGTGTTTGGTTTTATGCAAGTTAAATGCTTGGTTTTATGCTAGAATCATGTGTGAAATAAGTGACATGACATGCAAGTTTAACCTATGAAGTTTGGATCTATAATATGCATAATCTATGAAAGTTGTTTGGATTAGTGATATGCATAACATATGCGAGTTTACCTTTGTATGTCATACATACATATGCAAGTTCATATGTAACATGTTATGCAAGTTTGGTGGTTGATTATATGCAAGTTCATATGTAACATGTTATGCAAGTTTGGTGGTTGATTATATGCAAGTTCATATGTAACATGTTATGCAAGTTTGGTGTTTGATTATATGCAAGTCTATATATGACATGTTATGCAAGTTTGGTGGTTGATTATATGCAAGTAACATGTGCAAGTTTACACCTTTGTATGTCATACATACATATGCAAGTTTACCCCTTTGTATGACATAAGTACATGTGCAAGTTCATCCCTTTTAGACCTATGACATGTATGCAAGTTGACACCTTTATGATAGGTCCATGACATGAACATTTATGCAAGTTACCATCTTTATGACATATGTGATTCATGCAAGTTTGGGTTGGTTATTTATGCAAGTTGGGTTTATGGTCATATATGCAAGTTGACACCTTTTAAACCCATGATAATGCTAATGATATGCTAAGTTGAACCCATTGTGTGTATGATGAATCTCCTCTTTTAAAGTATGTCATGTTAACGTATTTACGTGGGGACGATGGGGTAAAAATTAATGAACACATAAAATTGTGTGAAGTTGGTATGATTAAACATACCATAAAGTGGATGGACATAATTGGGAATTTACCTATTAAGTTAGGTCTACCCATATTATGGAATTGGGAATTTACCTATTGAGTTAGGTCTACCCATATTTTTAAACATTTGTAATTAATTATGGATAATTAATACAAATTATGGGGGTGATTAATTAGGTGTAATTAATCGACTAAGACACGAGGTTGGACCCTTTTGTAGCATAAGACTGCCCGGAACCGACCGGCAAATCCAGCGGCTACAAATGATTGGCCCAATGTGAGAGGTCTTAGTCATAAACTAAATACGTGACAAGTGTAAAGACACGAGGTTAGACTCTGTTATGGTGTAAGGCTGCCCGGAACCAACCGGCATATCCAGCTGCCATAAAAGACAGTCTAATGTGAGAGATCTTTACAAAGGTTACGATCTTAATTAATTAAGAAACACTTAACCAAATTAGCATGTAGTGGGGCATGAGGGGTTAAGTGGGTGCCTTGGGTGGCATGTAGTAACAAGTGCGGGTGCCTTGGGTGGAATGAGGAAACTAGTGGGTTGCCTTGGGTGGAAATAGAAAATACGATTAGAATACTTAACCAAAGTGGAACATGTAATTAAACATGATTAAAGGGTTAAGTAAGTGCCTTGGGTGGCATGTGGGAATCAAGTAAGTGCCTTGGGTGGCATGTGGAAATCTAGTGGGTGCCTTGAGTGGCAATTAAAATATGATTAAAAGACTTAACCAAAAGTTATAACATGTAAGTGGACATGGTTAAAGGGTTAAGTGGGATTCACTAGAAATGACAAGCTTAGGTGGGTAGCTTGTGGGGGCCCATTTCAACCAATATCCCAAACGTATCTTTGTGGGCTCGACCCAAGTCGAGGACGGGACACGCATATTGGGCTTGACTATAAGAGGCCAAAACGGGTTAGCGGTGGCAACGCAAGTCCAACGGGTTTCATATGCGTGTGTGGACCCGGGCTGGTAAGTAAGACGTTGTTGCATCGTGTAGGTATAAGCCATGCACCGTTGATATTATCAGGTTGCCACTTTGGGGGATGATACACCCCACTGTGGGGCCAACACGGGTATCTACGTTAGGGAGCCGATCGAATGGGGGTAGTGGGTACACCTAGTGGAAATAGGGGCAGACGACACCTATGTAGTCAGCAAGGGGTACATGAAACTACTAATTATAGATTACTAAGTATACTTAGTGGGAACAACCTTTAAATTGGGAATGACTGGTGTGGTGCAGTGTAGTAATTATCCTTGGGTGGGTAGATGCGTCTTTACGGTTATCTTAGTTCATCCTAAGTCTAGTTGGCTGCTTAGTGTAGCCATTTATCCCCAGTCATTACCGTATATCAAGCTTACGTCTTACTCTGGTTACTTTAATGATTGTATTGTTAAAGTTATAGGACTCGCTCAGACTTATGTCTGACCCCGTTGTTTTTATCCTTTTCCCAATCCTTAGGTTATCAGAGTTGGCCTAGCACTAGTGGGCTTTGATCAGACTGCTTTATCTATCTTTTGGAGCTTGGACCGTGGATGTAAAGCTCAGTTTATCTTTTCTATTATGGCTATTAAGTTATGTAGTGGGATTATGTACTTTTGTTTTATCAGGATGGATATTATGTACTTGACTCTTGTTTATGGTTTTGGTGTAACCAAACATGTTTTACTTTCCGCTGCAATGAAATGATGTTTTAAATTCTCAAGTATTACTTATATCTGTCTTGTTGTAATTTTTCTGTTCTATATTCACTTAAAATACTCCACCGATGTTATGGCATTCCCTTAGTGAGTGACCGTAGCGGGTGTGGGGTGTTACATCTTCCCTTGTCAATGGGATTCAACCCTTCTATTACCAAGTCTTGTTGCTTTAGCCATATTTTTGTTCCTACCTTCCACAATAAGCTGAGGTTAGGGTGCTATCCTTTCGGACCAGTTGTTGGCGAAGCGGTTGAAGTCATCTATTATTTCCCTTTCAAACACCACTCCTTTGATTTGCTTGTGAAGAGTTCTCCTTATATGAGAGAAGATGTTACCATCCTTTGATATAGATCCACTTAGAGGAAATGTTAGGGTTTGTCCTATGTTGGAAGGGCTATTATTCCAATTGTTAGAATCATATTGTTCTATTTCCCTTTTCCGCTAAATTATTCGCAAGGCTTCCACTCTCAGCCTTTGTTCTCTTGTCGCTCTTGGGTCAATGATTCCTGACATATCCGTTCGAGATTAAGAAGACTCTTGTCGGGACCTTTTATCCATAATCTTGCTTCTTCAAAGCCTTAGTCCAATCTGGGGCGGAACAACACAGGTAGATATGTTGTAAGGTTAACCAAAGAATTGGAGGTTCAGGCCCTCCTTCTAGTGCGAAAGTATTAACAATATTTCTCGTCAACACCGAAGATAGGTCTACGGAAGTGGACCTAATGGAAAATGGATTGTTTAGCCTTTGCAAGTCTGAGTTAGTTCACCGTTTACTAGATATCAAGTTTGAGAATCCTAAAGAATAGTTACTCTTCCCTCAATGGGGTGAGCATCACGCCTAAGCAATTCAAAAACCAACTGTTATCTTGGGATAAGGGATTCCTAAGCACAACCCATAACGAGGGACTGAACGGTTTGTAGAAAGAGATTCCGCACTGAGCTTGCAGAAGGGTCTAGGCTTGTAGGAAGGGGTTCTTCCCTTAGCTTGCAGAAGGGTTTAGGATTGGATAAAGGCTCATGTATATGTCAAAAACAAATAGTAAGTTGCGGCAACAATAGCTAAGAAATTACGTAGCAAACTCATAAAAAAATATGCTAAGCATTGATTCACCCTTTATTGATCTTTGATTTAGAATTCATGATTAGAATAGAAGAAATCTCTAAATCGATCTAAGAATTAGGGTCTTATTTATAGAGAATTCGAGGCTCATTCTGCTATTGGGCTATTCGGCTAGCAAAACCCTATGTCGGCCGCTTTTCCTCTTTGTCTCGGATATTTGGCTCTCAGTCGCTTTTGTGGTGCTGGTTATAGCTTCCAGAATGAGGGTCCCTGTCAGTCGAAGATCCTTCAAGATTGATATGAGCTTGCCGGTGTAGATGGCTTTCAGAAGACTTTTATGCTCCCAGCTATAGCTTCCAGACGTAGGCTTCTGGTCTCCTTGTGAATACTTTGAGGAGCTTGCCCACATGATGTATGTGGACAGATGTCGGCTCGAAACCCCTATTAGTGCTGATACATGGTAGATTAGTGTGGATAACTTGTATCCCCTTTAGGGTTCCGGTTTGCCTTTCGGTGGATCTTTCGGGTGTAGCCTGGCCTTCCGGAGGGTAGCTTCCGGTTCTTTTCTTGTTGTTTATTAGAGTGACCTTTCAGTGCTTGAATGCTCCGGAAGCTAGTTCTGGATAACTCAATTGTGCTTTAGGCTTGGCATTTTTAATGCCTTCGTCTCTTGAGGTATCGGTATTAAGCGGGCTAATACCGATAGCCCTCCCGTCCTTTTGGGTCTCGGTTTGTGGAGCTTTTGTCTCTTTGTTTCTTAGCTTTTGACTTGGATGGCCTTTCGTTACCTATTCATCATTCCAGAACCACCCTGTCCGTACTCCTTCTTGTGCATACAGTTTGAGTTCCTTCCTTCCGGGATGGTGTTGTTTGCACAACTTTCAGATAGTTCCTTATGCTCTCGGTTATTCCTTGTATTTGACTTTTCTTCTGGGGAATCCATTTGTATAAGTCCGCTATCCCTTCACCGTCAACCTGTTCCGGAGTTAATTTTGGTAGTAACAAATATTATGTTGTTATATGACACCAAACTCATATATATATATATATATATATATATATATATATATACCCATCTTCTTTTAAATGTCCTGTAGCGTCAAATTAACCACAACTTCAATCTATGCACTCACTCTCATACAATGCGAGCCATGCGCAATAGATTTTTACCTTGGCGAACATTTTTTAACTGAACTTGAAGTTATACAGAGTTCTCCAACACTTGGAAAGGTATTTAACAGCTCATGCGGTTTGACTTAGAACGATACCATCGTCAAGCAGTTTCTACAAAAAATCCTCTCTTCTACAACTGAATGAGATCGTGATCTAACATATAACTCTACATTAATAAGAATTTGGAGCTCAAGCTATATATTAAACTTAGGTTAACGCTACATCGTATTTGTCTCCTCGAACCATTGGCTCTGATACCATGTTGAAAATTTCGCCAACCCGTAGCATCTTCACATGAACATGCACTTTATTCAGCGTAAATGGAGGAAGACCGCTAAAAACAAAGTCCTTTTGATGCCAGCATCATGATTAAATATCCCTAAATCTCTCTAGAATAAATATATGTTCATGAAAATATTTTAATTGTAATAAAGGAATCCTTTTTTGTTATACGTCACCAATCTTATATGTACATAATTATCTTTTTTAAGATATTCTACGATGTGAGACTAATTGCAAATCCAATCTGTGCATCCACTCTAATATAGTGCAAGCACCTAATGGGTAGTGGGTAACATTTTTCTATTTCATTTTAGATGAGACTTTCAGTTTAATAATAACTAGGTATTAGTTTTCACCAGTATGATATAAGTTTTGTCAGACACTGTCATGATTAAGATGACATAATTACACTAGAGTGAAGGCATATATTTTGATTAAACAACTACTAATTTTTTATTAAACAAAGTACATGGGAATCAGTGAAGTTTCCTTCCAAAATATATTTAAGCATATCATTTGTTATTACGTATCCTCCTCTAATCGTATCATTGTCATTCTAGGCAATTTCACTATTTTATGCAAAAAGAATTTGAATTAACTTTTCAACAAAGACTAACTGTAAAAGATTTTGCACTTACTTTTGTGATGATTATGCCAAAGAGGAAAAGTTTGTATCGTAATCTATTGTTTTTGGATTAGTAAAGTTCGATATTTAGCGTGAGACAACTTCAAGTCTGCTCATGTTAGTTCAGCAATAGCTAGTGGCTTTATAACTTCTACCGATTCTCCTGCTATTTCTTCCTTTTTTTTTCTTTTGATTAGTTTGATGTTTCTTCTAGCGGTTTCTCCTTTTTTCCTCTGTTGTTTCTCGTTGTTATTTATCGAATATTTCAATTTTTTTTCTTTTTGTTTTTGCTATTTCTTGGAATATTCCAAGAAATCACCTTTTTAGACCTCTTGTTCTTTCATTTACTCTTTTCACGTAAGAATATCCTTTTGGTTACTGCTATCTTTTTTCTTTCTTGAGTGAGTTTGCTTCATTTTTTTTTTTTTTTTGCAATTTTCTACTTCAGGCTCTTTTGTGATATGTAAATTGAAATTCAGAGAAGTGAGATCAAGTACTGAAAGGGATGATTCGCTTGTTCAAGCTTGTATCCTTCTCCATTTCGGTCTCCGACTTTTCTTTTTCAGCAAAATCAATCTCGTTTGTTAGAGAGTTCTCATGCTGCTTTTTAATTGTTCCGTGTTCATCAATAGCTGCACACCGTTTTTCATTACTTTGCTTTTCTTTTTCTTGAAGCAGCTCAGCAAGTTTTTCTTCTACTTTATTTCCTATTTTATGTTCAATTGTAGCGTCTTCAACTTTTTATCATCCACTGTTTCCTCAAAATCACTGTTGATGTGAGAAATTGGTTATTTGCGCACGTCAAACCTAAAAGTGGGTTTAGAAGTAGATCTGATATCCAAACAAACAAAGTACGAGAAATGTAAAGGGAAACACAACTTTTATAGTGGTTTAACACTAATGCCTACGTCCACTTTATAGTAATCATTTATCATAATCTATAAAACGAAAGGTAATAAATATCTATATTGATAGTAAAAAAAGAACAATAGGAATTCACAAATATCCATAAAATGAAAGGTAATAAATATCCTATATTGATTGATTAAGAAAAGGGGAATATATTTTCATAGTTCGTAAATGAGAAAAATAATTGCGAGCATGAGAAAGAAAGAAAAGGTAAAGACAGGGATTAGTGTGAAATTGGGATTTAGCCGTGTTACACATTAATTCAATAACCTAAAACTTGTGAAAAAGAATATCTTGCAATTATGAATTTCTATTGCAGTGATGGCTTAAACTATGGAAATAAATTCTTATATAGTCTTAGTAACCAACCAATCAGGAATAGACTTCACTAAAGAATAAATTACGAAGAAAGAAAGAAATAAGGTAATATAAGCGAAAGATGTTATGTAAAGAAAAGAAGTAAGAAATCACGTTAAGCACTTGATGAATTGGAAATGAATCTAATCTATTAAAATAATTGTACGGGGAAAAAGATGAATCATAATAGGTAGCTTGGGTTGCAAAAATGAAGGTTATGGAAATGAAAGCTAATTAAAAATAAACATAAAAGTGTAGATTAAGTTTAACAAGCATAATCCTATGACTAGGATGCAAGTTGTGACTGAAAAATGAACTGTAATCTACATTAACATAAATATGATAATTGAGGAATCATAATAAAGAAACATGATTTACTTGCAAGTATTATTATGGCAGGGAATGGTTGAAAGACAATTGGCCTTTAATATGAACATATTGACTTAAAACGCGTTAAGTTATGAACCTAAAATTCTATGGTGACCATGCGATTAGGCGTTAGGCATTAATATGAACATATTGACTTACAAGGTATTAAATTACGAGCCTCAAATTCTATGATGGCCTTGTAATTAGGTAATATTTTATGGTGGCCTTGCCATTAGTGGATATTTTATGGTGGCCTTGCAACTAGGCAATTCTATGGCTATTAAATTGTTCTATGATTACTAATAAAGTTGATTAACAGTTAATGAATATTCAGATTTAATGGATTAAAGAATATTGCAAATCAATGGAAGAAAAGAAGTATGTAAAATGCATAATGATAAATTAGGCATAGGGTCTAATAAAATAACAATATGCATTTGGTCCAATTCTAAGGGATGAAAAGACCAATGGAGCAAATAATCTTGAATGTCCGTAGACATGGTGGGAGCACATCCAAATTATTATTCGAGGAGAATGCAAGGAAGTTCAGGACTTTCACGGGACGTGAGGATACTCTAAGATGACCCTTTGGGTAGGCCTAACCAAGTCGTACCCAAGAGGCAGGTCTGTACGGTCCCATCCATAGAGCATGCCTTGGCTACATTTATGTCGAGGGAAGCCTAAATGGTTGATATGATAATTTTTAGGATCCGACGGTTGCCTCGTCTCCGAGAGCAGGCTTCATGGTTAGGACCCAACAAAGATAGTCAGTCGTCGGATACCTATCATCATCAGTCTTAGCGAGTGAAGGAAAGACTGAAGCTAAACCAACATGTCAATGATCTTTCACTATTGGGACATTGGATGAGGGGACAACACCAAATTGGATGCTTAGAATGTTTGTTAGAGGCATGGTCACTTAACTTTTTGAATGGTCTTTAATTAGTTGGGGGACCAGTGATGCCATGGGCACCGAGAAAAGAAACATACCAATCTATGGATATCTATAATTTAAGCCTAACGAATCTGTCATTTACGGATATAGAAATCCCCCGTCTAAGTTTTTTAGGGGAACTCAAGATTAGGGCACTTTCGTAGGGTGGCGATAGAGGCTTAGAACGCTCTCGTAGCGTGGCCTAGTACGCTTTTGTAGCAAAGCATAGAGATTTAATACGCCTTTGTAGTGTGGTCTAGTACACTTTCATAGTGTGGTGATGGAGATTCAATACGTTTTCTTAGTGCGACGATGGAGACCACTCAAGAAGGATATTATGGGCGTATCTTAAGATGAATAACATATAGCTACATATGTATGATTTACTAGGTTAATCTACTTGGGAATAAATGGGTATGATTCATGCATGAAATTGGAAGTCTAACGAATAATAAATCCAAATAACTTAATAAAGGTAAACCGGTGATAGAACGACATATGTAGTTTTATTTATATAATATAATTTGTCCATTCAGCAGAACATTTGTTCCGACCCCCTCTTCATAACAAACCAGTAGGTTAAACAGGTGGCAGAGATTATACGGCTTTGAGCCACTTGTTAGACAGTATCATTATTATGGTAAGTAATTACTTACTATTATATTTTATTCTTTCTGCTATGAGATATTTTATTGTGAGCTATGACATATTTTAACTTTGCCTTTCTACAGGATACCAAACAAACTGACTCGGGTGTGAATGGAATTATATATATATATATATATATATATATTTGTGTGTGTATACACTACAAGAAAAATACCCTATTGCAAATAGCTATTTGCAACAAGCAATAAATGTCAGTTGCAATAAATGATCTTTAGCAACAGACCTTTTGTAGCTGTTGTAGTTGATGAGATTTTGCAACAAACCCTTTCTTTCTATTGCGAAAAGTATATTTTTAGTAACTGCGCTTCCCTTCCAGTCGCAAAAACATACTTTTAACAACTACGCTTCCATAAAAGTTGCAACAAACATATTATTTGCAACTGTGTTTCCAAACTTGTTGCAAAAAAAAAAAAAAAAACTTTAGCAACTTTTTTTCGCTTGCAATAACTATATTTTTTTACAACTGGTAAACCAAGTTGCAAAAAACATACTAGTAAAAATAAGTAGTAGTTTTTAATTAAGAAGTCATAAACGACTACTTATAATTAACCTTTAATAAATAAGCAGTAATTTTTAATGATTAACTTTTCATAATTAATTTTAAATAGTTACTATCAAATAATTAAGTATTAGTAATTATATAATAATTAAGATTAATATTGATATTTATTAGTTAATAATAAAATTTAAATATTATAAAGTGATATTTATAATTGATAATTAAATAATAAGTATTAATAATAAAAGTAATAATAATTAATAGTTAAAAAGTAATAAAATAAATAAATAATAATTAATAGTAATTTTTGTATGAATTAATATGTAATTTGTGTTTGAAAGAGGTATTTTTATGAGTTAATTAATTATTTGTTATTACTAATTCTTGATATTGCTATTTTAAATTTTTTAGGTGTTTTTAAATTTATATTAAATTAATGTTTAAATTGATATAAAATTATAAATTATTATTTAATTTTAAATTATATATTTAAATAATTTAAATTTGTAGATGAATAATGTCATTGTTTAGTCAAAATTAGGAAAAATAAATTAAAAAATAGTTTCATGATAAATAATCAGTAAATTATAGTTAATAATTTATTATGGTAATTAATAATAATTAGTAAAAAAAATTCTCCATACTGCCCTCTTTCTTTTGGCTATCTCCGTAAATTTTTGGCTCACACCCACCAAATTTTCTTTTGGCAACCATTGCTCTTCCCAAGAATATGTTCTCTCCCATCGTAATTTTCTCTAAACGAACGCAGAGCTCAAAATAAATGAAGGCGGTTCTGTCTCTATCCAACCTAACCCGCCACCTACTCCTCCCCCACTCTCTTATTTCCTCCTCTCGACCTACCTGCCGGCCTCCCCGAGCTGTCCCGATGACTCCAAATCCTGTCTGGCCAAGTTTGCTTCTGCTCCAGATCCGCACGAACATGGAAGACCCGAGTGCTTCAAATTCTTTGGTTGGATTTGTTTTTATTAAAATTTTGGTTGGATTTGTTTTTTTAAGGTCCACATGAACATGGCAGACCCGAGAGCTTCAGATCGACATGAACTTGTGTGAGAACAACCCCTGTGAATAATGATTATGCCGTGATTTTTTTCTTCTCATTTTTATGTTTTGGAACTACAGATCCTAAGTTTGGGAAATAAATCGCTAGATCTTGAACCTAATCATTTTTTATTGTTTGAGCCAAAAGCTGAAAGGAACAAGCCCAGTTCCATCGCTATCTAGCTGCAAGTATTTGACTTACGGTGAGCAAAACTCGCATATTGTACTAGTAAAACTCGCATATCTTTTTTATTTTTTTCAAATTAATGTGCAAAATATTATTCGCATAATAACATACATATCCAATCTAATAAATGTAAGGATAAAACTGTGAATACAATCACAATAAACATTCATTGTTTGCCTTACTTTCATCACAGTTTAAAATTTGTTAGTTTATAGGGTTATGGAGTTTGTTTCCTGCTAGAATTTGATTTACTTAATTGGTTTGGTGATCGGAATGTAGTGAAGTTGAATCCTTTCTTGAATTTGTTAAAGGTTGTGGTTTGGTTTCTTTGTTCTTGGATGAAGGGGGTGATCTTAGTTTGATAGCTGTGAATGTCGGTCTGATATTGGATTATTCAACAACTCTGAACAGTTGGTTTTCGACGACTTGATGTAGCTTTTTGTATGGCTCTAAACTATTTTCTTGTTGAATTTCTTGATTTCTTGATTTTTTTTCTTTCCTGGATTTGTGAAATGCAAAAGAGATTGACTAAATTTTGAATGGTGCAGCCGGAATTAGACACGGTTCTAGCGAGGCAGATTACCCTCAAATCTTAGATGAAGAGGATTCCCATTGATGAGAATTAGATTGAAAGTAAAGAAGTTGTTATGCAATAACTTGTTATGGTACCGTGTTGAATTCTTGAACAAAACATGATTGAGAATTTAATTGAGTATTGAGGATAAAGAAATGAACACAAATTTTCTCTTTATTTGATTCTGTACAAAATGATTTTTTCTGATAATACAAAATGTGAATGATAAAAAACTTTTATAGAAAAAAGTAAGCAGAGGATAACAAGCAGGAAAATACAATTGGGCTTGAAATAAAACAATATGATGCGGCTCAAGACTGCACGTGAGAAGCAGGAGATCACCAATATAATTTTAATAACAAATAAAAAAATGACAGATCAATATGTTTTAACACCCTTTCTTTATTCTGCCTTTTCTAAACCACTCATAATCATGCCTTCTGCATGCAATCTTTATTCTCTGTTTTTTTGCCAATGAAAATCAGAAATGGTGATTTTCTATCAATGCTAATGGTAACTTTTTGTAATTTCAAGTGCTAACTTAGTCTGGGCGATCCAAATCGCAGTTTTAAATTCGAATTTGATTAATGTTATGCCTTTGTGTGTTTACATTAATCATAAATATATAGTACTAGCAGATACAGATTCGTCTATAAATGATACCGTCCGTTATCTTTGCATATTCTATAAAAAACCGTTAGCTTGTAATAATTCATTTATACTTACAACCCAGTAACTCACCTACTGCTCCATGTCCTTGTCCATTTTGATATATTTTCTTACATATTATAATATGCTTTCAACATACTAAATATGAGACTGAATTATATTCTAATATTTTTAAGTAGCATCCAAACCGATACGTGAAATAGATCTTCTATGTTATGCTACTGTAACGACTCGACACTATTTAAGTACTTAGAAATATGTTTACATTGTATTGAGCACCATCTATAACTAAAATGTGTAAAATCCTCATCCTGGTTTTGAATCATATATTACCCTTGGTTAACATTATGTGGATTTCATGAGCCTTGAAAGATTTCCAAAAAACTATGCTATTTGGTTTCAGAAGTTTCTCAAAGCAAAATAAGTGAGCTAAGCACAAGGGAATATGATGTAGACTGGCATCTTAATATGTAAACATTTGTAAATATAATGTTTTTTTATCGATTGTTAAAATTGGATAATGCAGGTGCAGATTAATGCTTTTGCCCCTGCTTTAGAGGATTTTGGAGAAGTGCTGAATGGATTTGGAGGGAAGACAGGCATCCAGGGCAGACAGGGCAGTAGTGTGGCGTCGCAGGATGGGTTTTGTATGCGACAGGAGCTCGGTGACCATATCAAAATATCATGCATATTTACCATACAAGGAAGATATTTGTTATCCGATGACAATGGTACAACTCTAGCATACTTTTTGGTGTTATTCAATGATTTATTTTTCCATTGTACTAGTTGTACTAGAGTTTGTTGAAAAATTTGATAACATTGGGACTATCTTATTCTGCACATGTAATTTAGAAAGTTAGAATTAGGTTAGTGTGCTGAAATAAAACCATTGCATTACAAGTTGAAAGAAGGAAGTAAAATCCATTTGTGGTTTGCATTTTTATTGTATAGTTAAAAGCATGCAACCTTGATTCACAATCTGATGCATTTTCACTTCAATTTGGATACATAACTCATCTTACCCGGATTATTATTCCAATTCTTTAGTATAGTTGGATTTCAAAAATTAATAGCTTTGGTCAAATTTATGTTGTGGCCTGGAAAGCAATTTGTGCCATATAGGAAATATCTGGTCAATTAGGCAAACATTATCATGAGCAATATGATTGAGAATAGATTTGGAGAAAGAAAACGATACAACCCATATCGGAATTTTATCACTATTATCCTCAAATGATTTGGAACATAGGCAAAATGGGATACATAGGCAGAGGACCGAGATAGCCTTCTGTAGTTTATTATGATTTAGGCTCTCTAGTCCTCAAGTATTAGATATACACCAGACGTCCTAAACTAAGTATGATCCTACCAATCCTTCCAACCACCGTGATTGTTCTCAACTTTTCTTCACAATGATGTTGATATATGACTAGGTATATTTTACTGTTATGTAGGTATATTTGCTGCTTGAAACATTTGTCTTGATGAAACGACCCAAATTCGCCCTTATAGGAAAGCCCAGATTGAGTTGAGAACATGACAAATCAGAACACAAACAGAAGAACATTTCATTACTTATTACAACAATTTACATCGGAGTACATGAATATTCCAGAGTATGAATAAATAACATACATTTGACAAGCATCAGAGATTTAAATTACATTTAAATACATAGCAGCGTAAAATAATACATAACACAACTGTAAGAGATACACGGATACAGAGCGTTCTGAATATTGCTCCAGCTGTAAACCAGGATCTTGTGAATATAATATCTGCAAAACCAAAACTACTAGCTGCCCGTATGGAAAATAGGGGCACCTAGAGTTTAGGTTAAAACAATAAACTCCAGGTCAGTCATGTGACTGGTGTGAGAATTAAAAATAGTTATTTAATCTTTAATTCAAATGAAGCTATTATAAGACTCAGGTCCCATCACATAATGCAATGTAAGCCGGAGGATATAGTTTTACCTTATAATAGCCAAACATGCTTGGTACATTTAAAACAAATCATTTTGATATTACTATAAGTGCATAGTGTATCAAACAACTTCAAATATAAATGTATCAGTCATAGACGACATAGTATCCCATGCTACTATGTCGCCATATAAATTTACAATCAAAACCGAAATGTAACGTATTGGAAATTGGATTTCCGTCATGAGTCAAGGCCAGGGATGGCTCCTCACCGCTTCGAGACACTCTAGCAAATGCCTCAGGACTACACACTCTGGGTAACCCTTGGATGCTTCAGGGCCGGTCCTCTCTTACGTTTGAGGATTGGTTATTCCTGAACACACGTTTCCCGATCCTATCGGACCTATCCATCGGCTTTGTAGTAACCGATATATCCGAGGCACCTCGCAATCGAACAACCACATAGGTAAATGTATAATAAATGTCTGGGCTCCATACCATGACACCACCCATAGCTAGAAAGAAAAGTCGTGCACTCTCTGCAGTCCGATCCCGTTTTTGACTCATACCGAGGTGTGAGGCTCGTGAATTAACGCTATACACAAAGCTATGCTATATTAAAGCCGTGCTGTGATCATCAACCACAAGACTCTGCTTTTCAATAGAAGCCTTAATCCTTTGCATCTCAGCATGCTACATTAGCAATTCACACCTTGCAACTGATGTCTATCGATATATAACCTCTGAGCTCGTACGTCTCAGATAAGGGTGTTAAGCAAGAGAATAAATTCTCCGCCACCAAAAAAATGCATATTTAATAGAGATCAATCAACACAGAACAAAATCCAATGTCATACACACATCCATTTACTAGTCCGTTCTGGGTCTAAACGAAACCGAAGGCACATTATTCTTCGTCCCGTGTCCAATACAGGAGAGAGGTCCTCGAATATCCGGTCGATCTCCAAGTACGTCTGGACGATCACCACTTATTACCTTGTTTTGGGAGTACAACCCAATCAAGACATTAGTAATCATCCAAATAATGTGAAGACCTCCGGTCTTCAACCACCGTCTTCATCGTCGACTTATCGTCAAATCAGTTATTCAGAATGGGTATAAACCCGGCCTTTCCGAATAACTCACGTATTTTATAAACAAGTGCTATAAAAACGCAATATACGCCTCATTCCAATCAAGAATATGCTTTTATTCAAATATTCACATCACTAGGGAATGGTTCCCATTAATTATGTCAAAGATAAATCCTTTAAATTTATTCTTTAATCTATCTTTGGATATTAATTCGAACCAAATTAAGGTTTATCCAAACTAGTCGGGATTATCGAACCATACCGAAGTAACCATTTCTTTTATTATCCCAATCCCAACCTATTCATCCCATGGAGCAAAACTGGCAATACTCCATATCTAACACCACGGTGTTACCGGTAAATTTAATTACCATTTCACATTCAAATCTAATTAAAGATTTAACTATCGCTTGGAGAAAAACTGGTGATACTCCATTCTCCATCATTTCCCAAATTTGAAAATTTAAATTATCAATTCACATTTCAATCTAATTAAAGATTCATTAAAACTCCACTTTGTTTTAATCTTACCAAAAATCAATATTAATGATTATTTAACTTTGGAAACACAAACATGTCACATCGACAATCTAGACCGTACTATTGATTTCTGTCGATATATAACCTCTAAGCTCGTACGTCTTAGAGAAGGGGTTAAGCAAGAAAACATATTCTCCGCCACCAAACAGATATATATTTAGTAGAGATCAACCATACAATTCAAAATACAATGTTAGACATGTAATCCTGTCTTTAACTGGGTTAAAGAAATGTCATTTAAAACATAGTCCACGATAAACCCAAAATCTCATTCCATTAATTATGGAATCTTCACGGAAAACAGATCAATATATATAATCGATATAAATTTCCGTATCCGACTAATAATAAAAATGGAATAACGACAAAGCCTTTTAAATTCCATATATAGTAACAGTCTTCCTCCACAGAAGCTCACTTCGATTATTACCAAATCGAATTCCATTCTATTCCAATTTAATATATTAAACTGGAAAACTTTACTATGGAAAATCCCATTAATCTTAATTAAAAGATTTATAAATTCCAAATCTCATTTCACTATTAATCGGGTTAAAGAACAAATGTCGTAAAAAAACAGCTCACAATAAACCCAATTCACATTCCATTTTATTCCAATTAAATGTTAATTAACTGGAAACTCTGATAATATTAATTAAAAGATTTATTCTTTTCACACGGGGTTTAAGAACATTGTTATTTAAGACACTATTCACGACAAACCCAAAATCCAATTCTTTTATTCAATTATTAAATATTAATTAATTGGAAACCTTCACTAAATCTTAAATTAAAGATTTATTCTTTTCTCAACTGGGTTTAAAAACGGTGTTAGTAATGACATTATTCACGACGAACCTAAAATCCAATTTGATATCAAATACAAGGCACTGAATAGAAATTATATTGGCTTATATTCAATATCAAATTCTAAAACCAACAAATATCGTGTTGGAAATAACGATGTAAATATATCTTCCAAATTTCCATAACAATATCCGTATAATCACGGAATCCAATATCGAAATATTCCGAAGATCATTTCCATTCAAATCCACTCCAATTCATATGTTGGAAGTTCTGGTTATATTAAAACCCATTCTCAATCCAATTTATTTATTTAAAAATAATTGGATTATAATTCTAGTTAATAACTACTTCATTTCGACAAAAATATATTTTTATCTTTTCAAATATGGAAGTTTTCATTCCAATTCTTTCCAAACCATTTTTTATGATTTTACACAAATTAACAATATTTTTAATAATTTTATTAAGGCCCTTTCAGTCAATTTCCATCAACGGTCATCGAACTGCACTTACAACGACCTTTTTCAAATTTGATTTGGACATAATTCCAAATCCAACTGTTAGATTTCAAATCTCTTGTATTATTTGGAAAGCTCTTTTCGAGACGAACCCAGTGGTTCCGGTTTTAGGAGAATCCGACGGCCGGATCTCCCGTGATATCAATTCGAAGTCAAAGGTCGAAATTTGTGAACGGTCGCGGCGCGACGCGTTCTGTTCAGGTCATTAAATATATATAATATATATATATTATATATATTTCATCGATTTTCATTTAAATCGTATTTTATAAATCATTTATAAATTCGTTTTAAAACGATTTTAACTTCATTTTCAATTTTAAATTAGAATTGAATATTCCTTACCATTGTAATATTTAAATGATAATTTTTTTAGCATATCTGATTTGAAATCATTTCCTTTTCGATATTCATTATATAAATGAATAAAATCGATATAAATATCGTTCGCGTCAAAATGACGCATATCTAATCAACAAGGCTTCATATATTTCAATATTTTCGTGTCCATCCCAAATCGGACATCAAAAATAATATTTTGATCCATTACTGAATATTATTTTAAAATATTCATTATTTTAAAATATTCATTATTCGTCATTTTAAAATATTCGTTAATTTAAAATATTCGTTCTTTCCGAATTGGAATCAGACACGGTCAATTGCCATATAATTTTATTTATATGGATTTCATACACACATGTACACAACAATAATCAAACATAGTTAACCATCATCCAGAGTGCGTTACACAACTGCATAAGCGTTAAATATAAATAATTAACACTTACAACAGTCTGTCAACCCATCGATTGACATACAACTAAACAACTGGGATTAGTGTACGTCAAATATCATCCCAATACCCGTGTGGGGTTTCAAGCAACAAATATTGAATATTATTTGTGTAGTTGGGCGATGTGTAAAATTATCGGCCCAATCAATATCAGTCTAATGAGTGTACATAAACAAATCGTCCAATTTGTAAATGAATATTTATTTTCATTCATATACACGTTAAAAATATATTTTTAACCATAAAATATTTATTTCAACACATGAATATTTTATTTAGTTCATAAATTCAATAAAAACGATATTTTATTGTTCTAACATATTTTAGAAAATTTTGGCAGTATAACGGCGCGATACTAGAACCGTAATAAGGTCTAGCCTTATCCCTCACCTAATACTGGCTCGCGCCATACACATACCAATTTTAATCAATTCAATTTACATCCCAAATCAAATTCAACCAATTTATCAATCAAAACAAACAACCAAACATCCATGGTTTCCAACAAAGCTGTCGGGTGCTACTAAGCACTGTCTGCATCCTAGTATATATATTTAACTAGAAAATAAATTAGAGTGATAAGTTCTCACCCAAGCTATACCAATCACCTCGACACTTCTATTGTAGAATTTGGTCGTGCGGCCTCCGTTTTGTCGTTTCCGTCGTCCGATTTCGCCTCTTTTGTTCTAGAATCTTCATACAGCCTCCAATCCTCACCAAAGTATGTCACTAGCCTAAACGCGCCATTCCGGACAAATTTTTCCTAGTGGACTTTCTTCCAAAACTGCACCAATTCGCCGGAAATCGCAAAAAACAGCAGCAGATCCCTGATCTTCGGACGCGTTTTCCGGATAGCTCTGCAATCCAAAATAGGACTTCCAAATACCCACATTGAAGATAATATCATGCTCTTTGATTTTGGTGCTGTGGATTTTGCCTAGAAATGCACGGTTTGGGAGTTACTGGCAAAGGGGAGTTACTTGTAAAAACGGGATTTTTGTTGAAAATGAATTTTTGAGTGATGGGGGCCCCACGGCCGGAGCTTGGTGGTCAGTGGCGGCGGTGGATCCTGCTAGTGGTGGGGGGAGGCGCAGGTGGCGGGATGGTTGCCGGAGGTGGCGGTGGTTGGCAGATTTAGGATTTGGGGCTTAGGGTTTTTTGCAAATCAAAGAAGAAGAGAGAGGAGGGAGGAGAGAGAGAGAGAGGAGGAGGGGAGGAGCAGGAGGAGGCCGACGATGCAAGGGGGCTGGAGTGCGGTAGTCGTGCGTTTCTCTTTTTTTTTTTTGTTTTACGAGGGAAGAGAGGAAGAGAGAGGGAGGGTTGACCAAGTATAATTATATGTATATTTAATTTAATTCCAAAAAGTTAGTTTTTCATTCGAACTCCAGATCGAACCCAATGACTGTCATCCCTAACCAAATTCCCCATTTCGGACACAATGAGATAGGTCCCGTAAGCCAGTTCGACTGTTTCGAATAGTTTTCGTTAAAATTAAAATATAAATTAATATAATATTCTATATTGATTTTAACGTACATTTTAATTTAACGGGGTCACATACTTAGTCCAAAAATTCCAGTAAAATAAATCTAGCTATGTTTTGATAATATGGTCCTAATAAAACTAATTTTGTCAAATTTGGAGACCGTTTGAAAAATGGTCAATTTCCAGTCGATTAAATTCAAACTGAAAGTACCAGATGCGTTTAAATTCACCATGCTCACATATTAATTCCAAAAATTATGAAAATTGGAATCTTGCCATAATTTGACATTCTGGATCCAACAAAAGTGGTCTCATCGAAAATGGAGGTCGTTTGCAAAATGGCTATTTTCAAGGGTCATATATTATATATAAATTCCATAGCGACTATTTTGAATTTTAAACTGGACATAACTTGTCATTCCCATTATGAAATCTGGAATTTTCATATTCGTTAGAAAGATATAATTAAATAGATTCAAATATTTCTTGTTTCACTGAAATCCGATTTACTTTGAATCCTGTATATTTATTTGAATTTTGAAATCGAATTTTCAAACTACCGCGCCATTTCATGCTCGTTTTATAATTAAATAAATTTATTCGTTACAACTTCAATTTAAATAAATTTTTAGTCGTTATTATTTAAAATAAATCATTTTAAGTATTCAGAATTCATTAAAATTGCCAAAATAGAAATTTTAAATTGGTCCTGATTTTTCGGGTTGTTACAATCTCCCCTACTTAAAATCTTTTAGTCCTCGAAAAGGAACGGAGCTGAAAGTTGTTTAACTAACCAACTCAACTTTCATTCTGGCTTTCAACGTTTCAGTTTCTAAGAATTTTCAAATTCTTCAAAAATTTGGCTAATACCCAAAAATTTTGAAAATTTTCGCCATAACCTCCTTTGTACGAGGAGACATTTAAAACCGCAACTAGCCACGTTGGGCCCTCACCAATCTGAAAGAAAAAGAAAAAGCCAATCGGCTCATAAAATCACCCAAACCCAATAAATTATTAAACATGTACCTATTTATCGGGCATACAATTTTATTCCTCTTTTTAGCCTCCTTGCTATGACCTGTTCGTTATATACGCATGTACATATATGCAATTTCAATCAATTTTCAAGTCAGTTCAATATTTGATTTAATTTGGCTTAATGGTTCAAATTTTTTATTAATCAAACCAATAATCAAACAACACAATCAACAATCAATTAGTCGATTATCGTTTCAAACGCATAACTTTTTTATATATACAAAAATCATATTTTTAGTGCCAAATCACAATAATAACCCCATCTAAATTTTGGTTCTCACATCAGTCGATTGGAAATATATAGAGATCCCACTTTCGAAACTCGAACATAGAATCCGATGATGCGATCGCTATCATCAGAATCATCTCCGGGCAACTAGAGTGTGATTCTATATCCATCCAGTATATTTCAGACTTCGAATATACGTTCATGACGAGTATATGCAAAATCTTCGTATACTAGATAGTCCAAATTCAATATAGAATAAATATTCAAATATGGTTTAAATTTTCAAAACAAAATTTGTTTTCAATTTTAGTTTAAAAATAACACACTTTGAAACTCGTTCTAGGATACCACTGATCCTATCTCTAACGAGTCATTATTATTGGATATTACTAATCCAATCTCTGATGAATTCTTCCGTTTCGTTCTAATACGTCTTGTTCTCGAGCTCTGTAAACCAAAGCTCTAATACCAACTGAAACGACCCAAACTCGCCCTTACGGGAAAGCCCAGACCGAGCTGAGAACATGACAAATCAAAACACGAACAGAAGAACATTTCATTGCTTACTACAACAAATTCACATTATAGTACAAGAATATTCCAGAGTACGAATAAATAACATACATTTGACAAGTATCAGAGATTTAAATTACATTTAAATACATAGCAGCGGAAAATAATACATAACACAACTGTAGGAGATACACAGATACAGAGCATTCTGAATATAGCTCCAGCTGTAAACCAGGATCCTGTGAATATAATATCTGCAAAACCAAAATTACTAGCTGCCCATGTGGAAAATAGGGGCACCTAGAGTTTAGGTTAAAACAATAAACTCCGGGTCAGTCTCGTGACTGGTGTGAGAGCTAAAAATAGTTATTTAATCTTTAATTCAAAATAAAGTAAATCAAGGGACCACGTCGTAAAACACGGAACGGGTTTCCTCCCAAGAATACCAGTGTATAAAACAAACAACACAATGCTTTCTGTAAAAATGAAGTTATTATAAGACTAGGTCCCATCACACAATGCAACGCAAGCCGAAAGATAGAGATCGCCAAACATGCTTGGTACGTTTAAAACAAATCATTTTAATATTACTAAAAGTGCATAGTGTATCAAGCAGCTTCAAATATAAATGTATTAATCATAGACGACATAGTATCTCATGCTACTATGTCGCCTTATAGGTTTACAATCAAAACCGAAATGTCACGTATTGGAAATTGGATTTTCGTCATGAGTCGAGGCCATGGATGGCTCCTCACCGCTTCGAGACACTCTAGCAAATGACTCAGGACTACACACTCTGGGTAACCCTTGGATGCTTCAGGGTCGGTCCTTTCTTATGTTTGATGATTGACTATTCCTGAACACACGTTTCCCGGTCCTATCGGACCTATCCATTGGCTCCGTAGTAACCGATATATCTGAGGCTCCTCGCAATCCAACAACCACATAGGTAAAAGTATAATAAATGTCTAGGCTCCATACCATGAAACCACCCATAGCTAGAAAGAAACATCGTGCACTCCCTACAGTTTGATCCCCTTTTTGACTCATACCGAGGTGTGAGGCTCGCGAATTAATGCTATACACAAAGCTATGTTATATTAAAGTCGTGCTTTGATCACCAACCACAAGACTCTGCTTTTCAACAGAAGCCTTGATCCTTTGCATCTCAGCATGCCACACTGGCAATTCACGCCGTGCAACTGATGTCTATCGATATATAACCTCTAAGCTCCTACGTCTCAGATAAGGGTGTTAAGCAAGAGAATAAATTCTCCGCCACCAAAAAAATGCATATTTAATAGAGATCAATCAATACGGAACAAAATCCAATGTCAGACACACATCCATTTACTAGTCTGTTCTGGGTCTAAACGAAACCGGAGGCACACTATTCCTCGCCTCGTTCCAATACAGGAGAGAGGTCATTGAATATCCGGTCGATCTCCAAGTACGTCTGGACGATCACCACTTATTACCTTGTTTTGGGTGTACAGCCCAATCAAGACATCAATAATCATCCAAATGATGTGAAGACCTCCGGTCTTCAACCACCGTCTTCATCGTCGACTTATCGTCAAATCAGTTATTCAGAATGGGTATAAACCCGACCTTTCCGAATAACTCACGTATTTTATAAACAAGTGCTATAAAAACGCAACATACTCCTCATTCCAATCCAGAATATGAATTTATTCAAATATTCACATCATTAGGGAAGGTTCCCATTAATTTTATCAAAGATAAATCCTTTAAATTTATTCTTTAATCTTTCTTTGGATATTAATTCGAACCAGATTAAGGTTTATCCAAACTAGTCGGGATTATCAAACCATACCGAAGTAACCATTTCTTTTATTATCCTAATCCCAACCTATTCATCCCATGGAGCAAAACTGGTAATACTTCATATCTAACACCACGGTGTTACCGGTAAATTTAATTTCCATTTCACGTTCAAATCTAATTAAAGATTTAACTATCGCTTGGAGCAAAACTGGTGATACTCCTTTCTCGATCATTTTCCAAATTTGATAATTTAAATTATCAATTCACATTTCAATCTAATTAAAGATTCATTAAAACCCTACTTTGTTTTAATCTTACCAAAAATCAATATTAATGATTGTTTAACTTTGAAAACACAAACATGTCGCGTCGACATTCTACATCGTACTATTGATTTCTGCCGATATATAACCTCGAAGCATGTACGTCTTAGAGAAGGGTGTTAAGCAAGAGAATATATTCTCCGCCACCAAACAGATATATATTTAGCGGAGATCAACCATAAAGTTCGAAATACAATGTTAGACATGTAATCCTGTCTTTAACTGGATTAAAGAACTAATGTCATTTAAACACTGTTCATGATAAACCCAAAATCTCATTCCATTAATTATGGAATCTTCACGAAAAACAGATCAATATATATAACCGATATCGATTTCCGTATCCGACTAATAATACAAATGGAATAACGGCAAAGCCTTTTAAATTCCATATATCATAACAGTCTTCCTCCACAGAAGCTCACTTCGATTATTACCAAATCGAATTCCATTCTATTCCAATTTAATATATTAAACCGGATAACTTTAATTTAGAAAACCCCATTAATCTTAGTTAAAAGATTTATAAATTCCAAATCTCATTTCACTATTAATCGGGTTAAAGAACAAATGTCGTTAAAAACACAGTTCACAATAAACCCAATTCACATTCCATTTTATTCCAATTAAATGTTAATTAACTGGAAACACTTATAATCTTAATTAAAAGATTTATTCTTTTCACACGGGGTTTAAGAACAGTGTTATTTAAGACACCATTCACGACAAACTCAAAATCCAATTCTTTTATTCAATTCCAAATAAATATTAATTAATTGGAAACCTTCATTGAATCTTAAATTAAATAGTTATTCTTTTCTCAACTGGGTTTAAAAACAGTGTTAGTAAAGACACCATTCACGACAAACCTAAAATCTAATTTGATATCAAATACAAGGCTTTGAACAGAAATTATATCAGCTTATATTCAATATCAAATTCTGAAACCAGCAAACATTGTATTGGAAATAACGATATAAGTATATCTTCCAAATTTCCATAACAATATCCGTATAATCACAGAATCCAATATCGAAATATTCTGAAGATGATTTCCATTCAAATCCACTTCAGTTCATATATTGGAAGTTCTGGTTATATTAAAACCCATTCTCAATCCAATTTATTTATTTAAAAATAATTGGATTATAATTCTAGATAATAACTAGTTCATTTCGATAAAAATATATTTTTATCTTTTCAAATATGGAATTTTTCATCCCAATTCTTTCCAAATCATTTATTATGATTTTATACAGACTATCAATATTTTTAATAATTTTATTAAGGCCCTTTCAGTCGATTTCCATCAACGATCATCGAACTGCACTTACAATGACCTTTTCTAAATTTGATTTGGATATAATTCCAAATCCAACTATTAGATTTCAAATCTCTTATATTCCTTGGAAAGCTCTTTTCGATACGAACCCAATGGTTCGAGTTTTAGGAGAATCTGATGGTCGGATCTCCCGTAATATCAATTCGAAGTCAATGGTCAAATTTCGCGAACGGTCGCGGCGCGACGCGTTCTATTCAGGCCATTAAATATATATAGTATATATAGTATATATATTATATATATTTCGTCGATTTCCATTTAAATCGTATTTTATAGATTGTTTATTAATTCATTTTAGAACGATTTTAACCTCATTTTCAGTTTTAAATCAAAATTGAATATTCCTTATCATTGTAATATTTAAATGATAATATTTTTAACATATCTGATTTGAAATCATTTCCTTTTCGATATTTGTTATAAAAATGATATAAATATCGTTCGCGTCAAAATGGCGCATATCTAATCAACACGGCTTCATATATTTCAATATTTTCGTATCCATCCTAAATAGACCATCAAAATCATATTTTGATCCATTACTGAATATTATTTTAAAATATTCGTTATTTTAAAGTATTCGTTATTCATCATTTTAAAATATTCGTTAACTTAAAATATTCGTTCTTTCCGAATTGGAATCAGACATAGTCAACTGCCATATAATTTTATTTATATGGATTTCATACACACATGTATACAACAATAATCAAACATAGTCAACCATCATCCAGAGTGCATTACACAACTACGTAAGCGTTAAATATAAATAATTAACAGTTACAACAGTCTGTCAGCCCATCGATTTACATACAACTAAACAATTGGGATTAGTGTACGTCAAATACCATCCCAATATCTGTGTGGGATTTCAACCAACAAATATTGAATATTATTTGTGTAGTTGGGCGATGTGTAAAATTATCGTGCCAGTCTATATCAGTCTAATGAGTGTACATAAACAAATCTTCCGATTTGTAAATGAATATTTATTTTCATTCATATACACGTTAAAAATTATATTTTTAACCATAAAATATTTATTTCAACACATGAATATTTTATTTAGTTCATACATTCAATAAAAATGATATTTTTATTGTTCTATCATATTTTAGAAAATTTTGGCAGCATAACGGCATGATACTAGAACCAGAATAAGGTCTAGCCTTATCCCTCAAGTAATACTGGCTCGCGCCATACACATACCAATTCTAATCAATTCAAATTACATCCCAAATCAAATTCAACCAATTTATCAATCAAAACAAACAACCAGACAACCATTGTTTCAAACAAAGGTGCTGGGTGCTACTAAGCACCATATGCATCCTAGTATATATATTTAACTAGAAAATAAATTAGAGTGAGAAGTTCTCACCCAAGCTATACCAATCGCCTCGACACTTCTACTGTAGAATTTGGTCGTGCGGTCTCCGTTTTGTCGTTTCCGTCGTCCGATTTCGCCTCGTTTGTTCTAGAATCTTCATACGGCTTCCAATCTTCACCAAAATATGTCGCTAGCCTAAACGCGCCATTCCGGACAATTTTTGCCTAGTGGACTTTCTTCCAAAACTGCACCAATTCGCCGGAAATCGCAAAAAACAGCAGCAGATTCCGCGATCTTTGGATGCGTTTTCCGGATAGCTCCGCAATCCAAAATAGGACTTCCATATACACAAATCAAAGAGAAAATCATGCTCTTAGACTTTGGTACTGTGAAGTTTTGGCTATAAATGCATGGTTTTGGAGGTATTGACAAAATAGGGATTTTTGTTGAAAATGAGTTTTTGGGTGATGGGGCCCCATGGTCGGAGCTAGGTGGTCAGAGGCGGCGGTGGGACCTGCTGGTGGTGGGGGGAGGCGCAGGTGGCGGTATGTTGGCTGGAGGTGGTGGTGGTTGGCAGATTTAGAATTTGGGGCGTTGGGTTTTTTGCAAATCAAAGAAGAAGAGAGAGGAGAGGACGGATGAGAAAGAGAGGAAGAGGCCGGCAACGCGAGGGGGGCAGGAGTGCGGCAGTTGTGCGTTTTTCTCTCTTTTTTTTGTTTCACAATGGAAGAGAGGAAGTGAGAGTGAGGGTTGACCAAGTATAGTAATATATATATATTTAATTTAATTTATTTCCAAAAAGTTAGTTTTTCATTCGAACTCCAAATCGAAGCCAATGACTATCATCCCTAACCAAATACCCCCATTCCGGACACAATCGGATAGGTCCCGTAAGCCAGTTCGACTGTTTTGATCATTTTTCGTTAAAATTAAAATATAAATTAATATAACGTTCTATATTGATTTCAACGTACATTTTAATTTACCGATGTCACATACCGACTCCAAAAATTCCAATAAAATAAATCTATCTATGTTTTGACGATACGGTCCTAACAAAACTAATTTCGTTGAATTTGGAGACCATTTGAAAAATGGTCAATTTCCGGTCGATTAAATTCAAACTGAAAGTACTAGACGCGTTTAAATTCACCATGCTTACATATTAATTCCAAAAATTATGAAAATTTTAATCTAGCCATAATTTGAAATCCCGGATCCAACAAAAGTGGTTTCGTCGAAAACGGAGGTCGTTTGCAAAATGGCTATTTTTAAGGGTTATATATTATATAAAATATATATAAATTCCATAGCGACTATTTTGAATTTTAAACTGGACATAACTTTTCATTCCCATTATGAAATATGAATTTTTCACATTCGTTAGAAAGATATAATTAAACAGATTCAAATATTTCTTCTTTCACTGAAATCCGATTTATTTTGAATCCTGTACATTTATTTGAAATTTGAAATCGAATTTTTAAACTACCGCACCATTTCAGTCTCGTTTGATAATTAAATAAATTTATTTCTTAAAAATTCAATTTAAATAAATTTTTAGTCGTTGTTATTTAAAATAAATCATTTTAAATATTAAAAATTCATTAAAATTGCCAAAATAAAATTTTTAAATTGGCTCTGATTTTCCGGGTTGTTACACTTGAACTTTGCAGTGGATGTGATATGTTTTTTTGTCTAGACTTTTGTATTTTGTGTGGTTGTTTCTGTGTAATTAGGTTATTTATGCTCATACAGTCAGTATTGATTATGTTTCAAACAACATAAACTGGAGTAATCAACCTGCGGCACTGTAGTGCGTTCATTCTGCTGATTATACCTTCCGACCATACTTTGTTTCAAATTAATCCACTTTTTTACATAGTATGTTGGTTCATTCTTTCATTGTTTGCATTAAAATTAGAAGTTTTATGTGTACTGTTTTCGTAGGTATGGGTTAACATAGCCGTGGATCCTGAAGCTTTTCTACTAAGGCCGAATTTGGAGATGTACACCATTCAAGAGACCGTCATTCAAGAGGCCATCAGAACAATCGTGGCTTGGCACAAAGACTTCATTTCACTATAGTAGTATATGCTTTTATAGCTTTAGGTGTTATTTTGGAATTGTTGGTACGGTATGCGTTTCTGTTATGTATGGATCACGTTTGCTACTGTGCTATTTTTTTTTTTTTTGTGGGCAAAGCAAACTATATTGAACTTTGAATGTAACTTCAACTAATATTATGGATGGATTACGTTTATATTATGTGTGAATCTATTGTTTTGTCCATGCCTTTTGGAATATATTTTTATTTCTTCATAATATATCTTATCGTTATTACAGTAAATTATTGAGTGTAGGTATTGGTTTATTGTATGTATCATTTGCAATTGTTAGTTGCAGTAGAGTCATTTGCCATAGCAAATAACAGTTGTACTTAGACTTATTGCTACAGAAAATATTAGTTGTGGTATCTTGTTTGCCGAATGCCTATTGTGGGTTTACAACTGTTATTTGTTGTTGCAAAATGATCTGTTGCAATACCAAAGGCCAATTGCGAAAAAGTATACCGCAACTTTTTATTCCAACTGGAAAAAAAACTTTGCGAAAAGGGACCGACTTTTTACAACTCCAACTATGGAGATGGGTGCTGGCCTGTTGCAATAGGTCTACTATAGCAAATGTTGCGAAAATTATTTTTTGTTGTAATGATATATATATATATACACACACACACACACACACATATATGACACAAAAGTGGACCTAAACTCAAATTTCAGTTCATGCATAGTTTTGGAGAAGCTAGTGTGAAAGAGAAATTTCAGATGAAGAAATATAATTTCATGCAAAGGATTTGGAAACGACAGTTAAGAAACCACATTATACTTAGACCTACAATTAAACTTTTAAAAAGAACTAAAAAAAAATAAATATAGAAAAAGAATTATAGAAAAGATTTCAAGTATAAATTTAGTGGTTTGTAATATTGAGAGTTACGTTAAAATAATTTTGAAGAAAAAGTTAATTATGCAAATTTGTTTTCAAAAAAATACGTGTAAGCAAGTTGTGGGGTTAAGCAATATAGTGGTTAAGAGAAAGCGCGAATAAAGGAATTAGACATACGTGATACATATATTATCTTAAGTGAAAGAAAATACGAAAGCTTTTCTTAAATAACATATTGTGATTAATTTATTGGAACAAAAAGAACTTTAAGATAAGTTTTTATGAGTCACGATGTTTGTAAGTAAACAAGTTAAAGTAACAAGGAAATGTGCAACGAAAGAGGTGTACAAAATATAGGTGAAATGCCATATTTTGTGCTACCTATTTCAAGAAAGTATGAAACAAATATTTAAATAATGAAATTTCCTTGTTACCTTATAAAGAACATAGAAGTCCTATTTGGAAAAGATTCATATAAACTTAATCATACTAATTCCTCAAAGAAATGTGTATTAAAACAAATAAGGTCTCCAACTAAGTTAAAGTGCATAATCCTTTTTTTATTTTTGGGAAAAGTTTTGAGAATACAATATCTAATTAAATTACAATGAATGGCTCCAATAGTGTGCATGAACTATTGGTAAAAGTATAAGGAATTATTTTAGTATATAAGTAAACCTTAAAACCTGAGTGGTAATCATGGAAGTCTTAAGGGAGAAACTAAAATATAAGAATGAGAAATGGTAAACACTCAATGGCTATGCAGTGATATATGGGAATTGGAAAAATGGAAAATTTTAAAAGATATTTCAAGTGATTAATGTTTAATAGAAAGAAGTTAAAGATGTCAAAGGGATGTGATCCTAGGCCTCATAGTCCTTGTGAATAGTAACATTTTGCCGTTTTATCTTTTACCTAGTAGTAATTGCAGTAGAGTCCGTTTTCTTTTAGTATAGATTTGAACTTCTATGTAATGTTCTATTTTATTATTGAGAATAAAATATTTTAGCTTGATACTCTCCTTCTAGGTGTTTATGATGATCAGTAGAAAAGAATAAGGACATAACATATTGTAAATCAAATGAAAATACAAGCAAACGATTAATAACTAAAAGAACACAAATTTTTTACAGAGATCGACCGAGATAATAACTGCGATAAATGAGAACAACAAGAGAAAATAATTTTTTCCAAAGTAAGTTTGGGGAACAGAAAAAGAAATTATTCATATGTAAACTATCCTTGGTATAAAAAATAGGAATTTTTGTTAAGATTAGCGATAAAGGTTTCCAAGAATGGGAGAAAGGTGCATAAAAAAAATATAAAATATGGAATTTCTCACTTTTGACCTTTTTCCAACATTAGAAATCGAACTCGAAAAATTAGATTTTTTTGAAATTCGCAAATTTAAAGTTGGTTGATAGGGTTTGGATGCAAAAGTTGGATGAACCATGTCCTTGTTCAGCAAGGATATGGAAAATTGGATGAAAATGTATTTTTATTTTTAAATTCATTGCATTCATATAGAAACTGCCAGTATATTAAGGTTGTGTGCATATGTTTTCGAAAGTTTTCTAAAAGAAAGGTGCATTCATATAAGAGGTACCGCTTAGACATTTATTGCATTCATGAATTTTTACGATGTGTTACAATTTGCACAAGTACACGGATGGTTGCAAAGTTGGATGTACACATAATGGTTGTAAATTATGGGAGGAATCAAATAATTTTACCTTTACCAAATTTCGGGGATGAAATTTCCTAAAGGGTGGAAGAATGTACCATCCCACATTTTCAATAATAAAAGTGATTATAATAATTACAGAAATAACTAATAATGGAAAAATAGACATTTTGGGAATATCTAATTTTGGCTATGAAACATATGCCATAGCACTCGTAGCAATTCTGTGATTTATTTATATATAAATATGTTCCAAACGGAGTTCATGTGGAAAATTTAATAATGCTCAAAGGTTTGTGTAAGTGCATATGAATAAATTCATTTTGAAAATACACGCATACATTACTTCCATAAATAGTATGCGTTTGAATTTGGAAAACCAAAGAGCAGAATAAATGAGAAAAAAAAAATTCATTATGCGAACATAACATTGAAATGGTATATGCAGAATTAATTAAAAAGAAACGTTGCAAAATAATAAATGGAAGTTAATTAATAGCATGTTAATAAATAGAACGTGATGTTAAAGTTTAAAATTGTAAAAATAATTAATAGTAACATGCATGTAAGCGTATGTAAATATAAACATATATATATTTCATATAAATATATAAATTTCATAACAATACGCACTTGGATATGAAAGTTAATGCCCGTCATTAATGACATGAATAGGAAAATAAGGGGAATAACATTAAAGCATTAATTTGATATTAAACACATGTTGAAAACAGAGGAAATTTACGCGTAAGTAATAAAACTAGAAATAAATATAATGTTTGAAATATTTTGTAAATATACATAAATAAATCTCAAAGTATACACACATATTATGTAGCGACTGGCCTTTTCGACCGCTTCAAGTCGGTAATTAAACCAACTTAAATTGCTCAAAATCAAAGATTGTCCTTTAGCTTACGGGTTTAACAGAATCAAACATAGAAATCACAAAATAAATTAACTACAATATCTCACAGCAGAATAAACTTTATACAAAATCAAAGTTGCACAATAAATTTTACATAGGACATAGATTTTAATTAAATAAAACTTAGAATTTCCGATCCAGGTCGTGCGCATCTTCACGTGTTTCTAACTTCGATAGCTGAAATCTATAGATCTGCAACACTCATGTCTGACCCGAGCGTTCTGTGTAAAATACAAAACACTCGAGTCAGGATTAACTTTATTCAAGTAAATCAACTTCAATAAAATACTAAAATATAAAAGTTAATCCTAACTTGTATAAGCAACTTGTAAACATTCAAATATGTATCCAACTTATCAAGAAATCCTGGTCATCATAATTTTTTTCTAGAAATCAATGCAGTACAGCAAGGCATGACATGTTTTAACAAAACAAAGCAAGCGTGCATACTAATGTATTTCAGGTTAATACAACAAGGCAAGGTGAGTATATCAACATGTGTTTACGTAATAGGGTATCGGAAATACATCTTGACAACATGATGAACAACAACATTAACATGGTGACAAAGGCACAATGATGACATGAAATTGGACAACAAAGAGGCAACAGCAGAAGGCAACCAAAAAGTTTGGCATGAACAACAAACAAAGCATCAACTATTATATATCAATTTGCATTGATGTTGAAAAACTTGCATAAAATAAATCATAAGTAAACTCACCTTGCATGGACATGATGAAAACAAGAAACAAACACGGACAACGACTAAATCAATAAATTGAACCACACATACACATAACTCGGCATAATGGGGAAGGGAAAGGCAAGGATGATGGATTAGATTTCACCAAAATTTTGTATAAACTGAACAAAATTTCTGTCATTTTCAAATTAATTTTCGGACTGGTTAACATTAGAATTTGAAAAATCATAAAATGAAAAGTTGTTGCAAATTCTTTTCTCTTCAATTTTTTTTAGGGTCCATCTATTTCCACCCCAGTAATTGCTCTTCACACCCCGGTTAATAATTTAAAATTTCAATACCAATTATGCCCTTTAATGATATTTTAGAAACTTATATACTTATTTACAATATAGGGTCCGACTATTCCCATCCCGTTATTTGCTCTTCACCCCCAATTAAAATTTTAAACTATTTTTTCCACTTATACCCTTCAATAATAAAATAGATAATTTATTCAATGTTATGTGACGATTAAAAATAATAAAACCAGTCATGCATTATGTTTGAGGTTAAATTACAAACAATAATTAAAATAAAAAACCAGAGGTGTATGTGATTTAAAAAAAGATATAAAATACAAATAATGATTCAAATTTGCTAACACCGATTAAAATTTTAAAAATTGTAAAGTAAATGGTGTATATAACTATGTGTTTTGAGACCAAATAGATCAGCAATTTATAAGAATTGCAAATGTCTGAATAGCAAATAATTAAATCATTACTGTAGAAGGTGTTAATTTAAATAAATCAACGCTCAGATTGGAGTGTTAATTAGCATAACTAATGTTAGGCAGTCAACGACGTTGTCTATAAACGTTAATTAATTCGATCAATATGTTAAAGAGAGAGCTGCACAAACAAACTGCAACTTTGAAATAAGAAGTAAAAAACAAAAACAAAAAATGAAGTAAGGGCATTTTTGGAATAAGCGGGGTGGGAAGAGAAAAAGTAGGGGTGTATGTTTTATTTTCTATTTACTGGGGGGTGAAGAGAAAATAATGGGGTGCGAATAGACGGACCCTTTTTTTATTTAAAAAAAAACTGATTTTGATAAATTTTGAAAAAGATATGATCAGAAAAGCAACAAACAAATACTTTGATTAAAAATCTAGGTCCAAAATGCATTTGAAAGTTTGTCAGTTTCAACCTAGAAAACTTTGAAATCTGAAAAATTGTTCAACACAAAATTTGTAGCTATTTCAATTTCATTGAATTTAAAAAAAAAAGTGGATTTGGATCATCTAACAACAAGTTACGGCCTCTACAAAACTAGTAAAAATCTGGAAAAAATAAATAAAGAATAGAAACATGTGTAAATAAGGTTTGGATTTGTGGATTTTGGGTTTCGGTATTGTATGTGTGGTGTGACCAGCGGGTGCTACAGGGCTTAGTTAGATCCAGACACTAGTTTGATGGTGTAGAGGCAATGTGGTGGCTGGCTTGGTGTTTGATGGTGGGTTTTGTTTACTAGAAAAGGGGGAAACAAGGGGCTTACAAGAGAAAATGGATCTAGATTTTAGGATTTAAAAGGTGGAAGAGAGGGGAGTTTGGATTATAAATTTGTCTTTGATTTAGGGAAAGGTGGGATATGAGATTAGAAATTTAGAAAGAAGAAGTTTTACAAAGAAAGAGGAATGAAAGAGGATGAAGAAGACTGACCGACATCTTTGAGAAAATGAAAATGAGAAGTTGAGAAAAAGAATATGTACCATTATTTCTCCTGAAGACTTTTGAACTTCAAACGTAAAATTATTAATGCGGTGTGAGATGGAAAAACTTTCTCAAGAAGCCAAACAAATATCTCAATAATAGAAAAAGAGGACATGTAAGTATGAACACACAAAATGTCTATTTGTGCGTTTTACACACTGTAAATATCAGATTTATAACAAATGCAAGCAGATTTTGATGAAACAAAAAAGGAAGATAACATAGAATTTAGAGTAAAATCATTAAAAAAAAGAAATTTTAGAATTTTCAAACTTTTGATATTTCAACTCAATTTCAAATTTAACAAAAAATGACTTTTCAGAAAAATTTACAATTTGATAAAACTGGGAAACATATTATTCAATGTTAAAAGTTTACAATTTAAATTTAAATCTTAATTAAAAACCATTTTAAATTCAATAACTTAAATGGTCGAAATTTATGGGATGTTACAATCTCCCCCACTTAGAACTTTTCATCCTCGAAAAGATGAGGTTGTTAAGAATATGATTATATATACAACAAAATACTTATACTAGTACAAAATTTAGTTTAAACAAATAATAATAGGCTTTTAAACTTCAAAATTCCATAAATTTTAATTTGTCGAAATTATTTCTTAATAAAACTTAAAGTCAAAATATGAAATAATTTCTTCAACTTAAAATCCCGGTTTCATTTTAAAATGACTGAAATACAATGTATTTCTTTTATATCAATTTGTGATTCACTTCAAGCTTTCAAAACAAAATCATTTTCAAAAAGTATCAAATATTTCACACGCAAATCAATATATATGCTACCCAGATCGGGGTTTATCCCAAATGTAAAGGCCACTAGGCACGGCCTACGCATGTATCAATATCAATAAATGATATCTCCCCGTAGGGCAGAGCATCATCAAGGGGAAAACATCATCAAGGGCTTACACCCGCATCATACATTTAGTCATGGGTTATCGCATCTTGGTAACATATCAAATCAGTCCATATCCCAAAGTTATAAATCGTTTCGCAACAATAATTTTACAAAAACTTCCAATCTTCGTATTGTTGTTTCTCAAAATCCTTCAAAATATCGGGATTTAAGTCATCAAAAATTCCTTTGTTTATAAAACACTTTATAAACCATTTATCATATTCCAAATAATTGGAAAATCAATTTCATTCAATAATAGGAAATCAAATACGATCAATTGAAAATACGATTTTCAACTTTCAAATATACAAATTAAAGTTTTCAAATTTTCATAATCAATGGTTTTATTTAAACTTTCAAGCTTTCCAAATTTCCTTAAACAAAGGCTTGAGAAAAAAATCATATTAATTCATAAATCAAATTAAGCTTTCATGAAAATTAATTTCAAATCATTTTGAAATATTCATTAGATTTCCTACACTTTTCATATTCACATAAGATATGATTTTCAGAAAAATTCAAACTTAGCTTGTCATTCATGCGTTTGAATTTGAATAAAATAACCTCCTTCTCAAAATATACCTTGTCAAAACCTTTCTTAACCATTTCTTAGATATGCTAGGTTTCATATATGTCAAAACAATTAAGAAATCTATTTCAACCCGTTTCAATTGTCTTTTACATCTCATTTTCAGTACATGCATTAACATAGTATAAAATCAATACTTCGAAGACTCAATTGTCAATTGTTCTTATAATTCAAAGTTCAAATATTTGTTTCAAATCCAAAACTATGTCAATAATCTGACTTTAGTTTAGACTTTTTCTGATGCACAGTAAATGAAAGAGTACAAGTATACGAATGGAAAGCACAAGCATGAATAAAACAAAAGTGAGTAGATCAAACAACAACAAGTAAAGCTGAGTGAACAAATCAAAATGAATAAAGGAACTATCTATTCTCAAGGCAAATGACGTAAGCGATACAACTATGAATTCCATTCTTTTCCTAATTTAAATTGGATTTGCTTTAGTTCATATTTCCAAAATATTCACTTGTCATCATATTTTTTTTCTTTCATTCAAGTCATTCACAACTAACTATTTAAACTTACAATTTAATTTTGAACATTCATTTGTAAATTCCACTTATATTTCATAACAATGTAACTTTATTTAAATTTTGATCATTTACCTAAGTTCACATTAATTTTTCCAAAGCATTTTCATTAAAAAATTCCAAATCATTTTTATGTATTTATCAAAATAATTAGTCTAAGAATTTCTCGACATTTTGATCGGAATCATATAGTCATCCCACTTTCGAAACTCGAAAATGAATACTAGTGATGTTGTGATAATCACCAGAATCATCTTCAAGCGACTAGAGTGTGATTCCATATCCATCCAGTATAGATAAGCTTTGTATATACATTAGCTAGGCATATATTCAAAATCTTATATATTCAATAGTCCTTGACGTCGAAAAAATACTCAAAATTCTTTTTTGTATGGTACACATCTCCAAATATATAAGACAACATGATATATTTCAAAATAATTTATCAATTTCAAAATAAATTTACTAATTTCAAAATGCTTTTGCTGCGCTACTCTTTCAAAATATTAGTTTCAAAATAATTTATATTTCAAATTACGCTCTCTCTAGTGTAATTTCAAGTGATTGAGTCTTACTAAACTCCATAAGCTAAGCTTTGTGTAATCCGATGTTCTGATACCAACTGTAACGACCTTCCTTTTCAACCACTTCAAGTAGGTAATTAAGCCATCTTAAACCACTCGAAATCACATATTTTTATTTAGCTTATGGCTTCAAGAGAATAAAACATAGAAATCACAAAATAAATAAACTAATATCTCAAAGCGGAATAAACTTTATACAAAATCAGAGTTGTACAATAAATTTTACACAATGGAATTACATAGATTTTAATTAAATAAAATTTCACAAAATGTTTGATCCAGATCGCGCACGTTTTCACATGTCTCTAACTTGGATAGCAGAAATTTATAAATCTACAATTCTCGTGTCTGACCTAAGCGTTCCATGTAAAATACAAAACACTCGAGTCATGATTAACTTTATTCAAGTAAATCAACTTCAATAAAACATTAAAATATAATGTTAATCCTAACTTGTATAAGCAGTTTCTAAACATTCGAATATGTGTCCAAATTGTCAAGAATCATGGTCATCATAAATTTTGTGTAGAAATCAAAGCAACATAGCAAGGCTAAGCATGTTTTAATAAAACAAAGCAAGTGTGCATACTAATGTATTTCAGGTTTATACAACAAGGAAAGGTGAGTATCTCAACATGTGTACTTCAATTTATGTAATACGGTATGAGAAATACATCTTGACAAAATGATGAACAACAACACTAACATGGTGACAAAGGCACAATGATAACATGTAATTGGACATCAAAGAGGCAACAACAAAAGGAAACCAAAAAGCATGGAATGAACAACAAACTAAACATCAACTATTATATTTGCATTTGCATTGATGTTGAAAACCTTGCATGAACTAAATCGTGAGTAAACTCACCATGCATGGATATGATGAAGATAGGAAAGAAACACAGACAAAATCAATAAATTGAACCACATACACATAACTCAACATAATGGGCGAGGGAAAGGCAAGGATGATGGATTTAGATTTTACCAAAAAAAATTATAAACTGAACAAAATTTCTATCATTTTAAAATTAATTTTTGGACTGACTAACGTTAGAATTGGAAAAATATTAAATTGGAAAATTGTTGCAAATTCTTTTCTCTTCAATTTAAGGAAAGGAAAAACTAACTTTTGATAAAATTTTAAGAAGATATGATAAAAACAGCGACAAATAAATATTTAGATCAAAAATCTAGGTCCAAAAATGCGTATGAAAGATGGGTAGTTTTGACCTAGAAAAATTCAAAATCTAAAAAATTGTTTAACATAAAATTTGTAGCTATTTCAATTTTGTCCAATAAAATAAAAATAAAAAGTGGATTTGGTTCATCTAATAGCAAGTTTTGTCCAATAGAAACATGTGTAATAGGGTTTGGATTTATGAATTTTGGGTTTGGGTCACGTATGTGTGGTGTGACTAGCGGGTGCTACAGGGCTTAGGTGGTTCCAAGCACTAGTTTGATGGTGTAGAGGCAAGGTGGTGGATGACTTGGTGGTTGGTGGTAGGTTTTGCCTGCTAGAAAAGGGGTTTACAAGAGAAAATGGATCCAGATTTTAGGATTTAAAAGGAGGAATATAGGGGAGCTTGGATTAGAAATTTATCTTTGATTTGAAGGAGGGAAATGAGATTGGAAATTTATAAAGAAGGGAGGAAGAAGAAGACTGGCCGACGGCTTTGAGAAAATGAAATGAGAAATTGAGAAAAAGAATATGTACCTTTATTTCTCCTGAAGACTTTTGAACTTCAAACGTAAAATTATCAATGAGGTTTGAGGTGGAAAAACTTTCTCAAGAAGCCAAACAAATATCTCAATAAATAGCAAAATAGGACATGTAAGTATGAACACACAAAATGTCTGTTTGTGCGTTTTACACACTATAAATCTCAGATTTAGAACAAACGCAAGCATAATTTGACGAAATAAAAAAGTAAATTAACTTAGAATTTAGAGTAAAACCATAAAAAATAAATTTTAAAATTTGTAAACTTTTGATCTTTCAACCCAATTTCAAATTTTGACAAATTTTAACTTAAATTGACTTTCAATTTAATAAAATTATTAAACATATTACTTAATGTTAAAATTTTGTTATCTAAATTTAAATATTAATTAAAAACCAGTTTAAATTCAATAATTTAAATGGTCGAAATTTACGGGATGTTACGTATTAATTACCCATTTGAAATTCGAACTAGATGGACTACAAAAACAGAAACAATAATTGAAAATGGTTAAGAAATATAACATTAAGAGTGTTGTTTGAGGAAGAGAAAATCATGCATCAAGATTGGCCCGATACATGTTTTTATAACATGTATGGCTCGACCCATACTTGAGGAGGGTCGACCCATCCATGGGTTGTGTCTACCCACGGATCAACCAATACGGGACAGAAATAACGTGTATTTCTTTGTTGAGAGGCTCGAATTTAATAATAGTAAATCAAATGGACATAGTTCTTTTAAGCACCTATAAATAAACCTATAGGTCCTAGCTCTTGAACTCATATTTTCTAAGAAGACGATGGAGCTCTACCATTCCTTTCTCTTTCAAACTCTTCAAAAACAAAATGGATTTGATTTGGGTTATTTGATTTGAGAATTGGAAGCAAAAGCAATGGATTCAAGATTTAGATTTCCGGATTACTTGTTCAAATAGATAATAGGCCAAGATACGCATCAGATTCAGAATTTGGAGCTAAAATCGCAATATGAGTGGATTAAAATTATTATTTTATGTAATGGTATATGACATCATTTGATTCCTATTAAACTAATAAGATATTCTCTCAATCCTCTTTTTCCTTTTTGTGTCATATTTTATAGTTTTATGTTGACTTTTGGTTTTGTGCAAAATATGTATTAATCTACAATATTGGGATATGTATACAACTAATTATAGACCTAATTTTGTGCAGTTGATTATAGTCCCTTTTGTTTGCAAATGTTGGAATATATAATTCAATTGGAATTCTGAATAAAAAAGGATCTGTTAATTTGGGGTTAAATGAATTTATATACCAAAATGATAAGAAAAGAGAACATGTGCTGAGAATAAAAAAGGAATTCGCATATATCTATTAAATGAAAAGTCAGGAATAACCTACATTGATCGTTTATGTAAAAGGGAATATATCGGTATAATTGGTTAGTGAGAAAATCAGGAACATAATTGCAAGCATGAAAAATAAAAATTAAACAAGGACATGGATTAGCGTGAAACATGGATTTAGCCATATTGCACACTAACTCAATAACCAAAAACTTGTGAAAAGAGATATCTTGTAATTATGAGTTTCTATAGCAGTGATTACCTAAACTATGGAAATAGGTTATTACATGGTTTTAGTAACCGATCAATCAGCAGTAGGCCTAACTTCCGAAAGAATAAGTTACGAAGATAGAAAGAAAAATGGTAACATAACTAAAAGATGTTATATAAAGAAAAGAAGTAATAAATCTGGTTAAACACTTGATAAATTGGAAATGTATGTAACCTAATATAATAATTGTATGAGGATAAAGATTATAGGCTGTTTGGGTTGCAAAAATGAAGGTTATAGCTAAATGTGAAATGAAGGCTTATTATAAATAAACTTAAAAGTGTATATTGAGTTTAATAAGAATAATCCTATGATTATGGTTTAAGTTGCGATAGAAAAATGAATTATAATTTATATTTACATAAATATGATAATTGGGAATCAAAATAAACAAATATTGTTTATTTGCATATATGAATACGACAGGGAATGGTTGAAAGGGCAGTTGTGCTTTAATATGAACATATTAAATTAAAATGTGTTTAGTTACTGACCTAAAATTCAATGATGGCCTTGTGATTAGGTGTTAGGATTTAATATGAACATATTGACTTACAAGGTATTAAGTTACGAGCCTAAATTTCTATGGCAGCCTTGTGATTAGGAAATATTCTATAGTGGCCTTGCAACTAGGCAATTCTACGGTTATTGAATGGTTGTATGATTACTAATAAATTTGATTAACAAGTAATGAATATTTAGATTTTGTAATGATATGCCTTTTTGACCGCATCAAGTTGGTTATTAAATTAACTTAAACAACTCGAAATGACAGATTGTTATTTAGCTTATGAGTTTAGTAGAATCACATCACAAAATCATAACATGGGATAATATTTATAACAAAATATCAGAATTTTACAAAATTTTACACAATGGAAAATCGTACATAGATTTTTATAAACTAAAATTGCAGTAAATATCGAACCAAAAGTGAGCATCTTCATGAATCTCTAACTTCGTTAGATGAAATATTTAAGCAACAATACTCAGTCTGACCCGAGCGTTCCATGCAAAATACAAAAACCTCGAGTTAGGATTAACTTTATTCAAGTAAATCAAACTCAATAAAACGCTGAAATATAATAGTTAATCCTAACAAAATTAAAGATGTTTCAAGCCATATGATTTTTAGTCAACAAAAGGGTGTATGCAATTTTTCAGCAAAGCACGGTAAGACATAGTATGCAATATGTTTATATATGTTCATAGCAGGTTGTTCAATATATAACATGCATGCATATGGTATCGACAACATGTAAAAACAATGCATGCCGGTGTTACTCAAGCTAAACATGAATGGAATCGAGGTGAAAACATATTTGCAAGGAAGTATCACATATAGTCTTTGGTACATGAAAACAAAATAGTTTGGCATGAAACTATAGTGGTGCAGCAAGTCACGTATTGACCAATAATATCAAGAGAAAGGATATAATGCTAGAACATGGACCAAAAAAAACAAGGCATATATATATATATATATATGTGTGTGTGTGTGTGTATATCCACACACATATGTGCAACCAACCAAAATTTATGATCAGTAAATAAATAATGAACAATCAGGCAAAGTCATATGCAAAGTTTATAAGTCAAGCCAAAATACACATGTGTTTCTAACACCAAAACAAGCAGCAATGAAACAATCATAAGGTGAAGAGCCATGTGAATCAAACAACCAACGATAAACACCCAAGATTAAGCTATCATACTTAGTATCTATCGATGTTGAAATGCTTAAATTAAGAAATCACGAGATTAACTCACCTTAATAGCAGCGGATATGGGTGTATACAGAGATGCGAATTGGCGGCCAGTGATGTGGTTATTATCCAAGATGTGGAGGTGGAGCATTAGAGGAGAAAATGGCCGTTTGGGTGTAATACGTTTTCCGGGCTTGTTGAATCATTTACGTTCGCATGGATGCATTATAATGTCATTAGTTTAGTACCAAATTAAGGGAGAACGTATAAAATAGTTGGTAGAAAAATAACAGAATGGAACAGGTGGAAGAAAGAATGTGGTATGACTTTGCTTTGTCAATGTATATTGAAATATATGGGTGTACATATGGCAATCTGAATGTTCGAATTTTATGAAACGAAAAATGACGTTTTCTTCAAAATACAGTCTAGTATTTTTAATTCAAATTCGCATAAATTTCGGCAACGTTTCAATCGTAGAGATATATTAAATGTTTAATTAATTTAATGTGAACGAACCAAACTTGCTTATTTTTCTACAAAATTTATTCCTACCTATGTTTAATTGGACGCATCTCAAATAATTTTTTTTGGATTTTTATTTAAATTTTAAAATTTTATTATTATTTATGATATATCGTTTGCTGCTACTACAAATCAATTGGCAAAATCGTTTCCAACGGAGCGACCGAACTTTGACATTTTTGATATAACTATTTAGATAACTTCTATATGAAAATAATAAATTTTAAAGATCAACGTTTCAATATAAATTGATTTAATATTTTAGTTTCCAAGTAAATAAATTATAGATTAAATTTATCGTTTAATTCTTAATTTCAAATCAAACGTACCTTATATATTATTGACACTCAGCTTCATGATAATTTCTTATTAAAAATCATATTGAACGGTTCATTATTATCATAAATTTTCTTCTACAACCATTTTAAATTAGATAATTAAATTTAACTCAATAACTTAAAATAGTCGAAATTTACGGGATGTTACAATCTCCCTCATTCAGAACTTTTCGTCCTCGAAAAGGGGAGTTTGTTAAAAATATTCTTATATATACAACAAAATACTTATACTTATACGAAATCTAGCTTAAACAAAATAACAATAGGCTTTCAAACTTCAAAATTCCATAAAATTTAATTTATCGAAATTATTTCTTAATAAAACTTACAGTCAAAATATAAATAATTTCTTCAACTTAAAATCCCAGTTTCATTTTCAAAATTATTAATATACAATATATTTCTTTCATATCAAATCATACTTCGCTTCAGGATTTCAAAACAAAATCATTTTCGTATAGTCTCAGATATTTCACAAGCATATCAACGTATATGCTACCCAAATCGATAGGTTCCCCCCAATGACAAGGCCATTAGGCATGTCCTACACATGTATCAATATCAACAAATGATATCTCCCGTAGAGAAAACCATCATCAAGGGCATACAACCCATATCATGCCTTTCTTTAGTCATGGGTTACTCGCATCCTGGTAACATATTAAATCAGTTCATTTTCTGAAGTTATAAATCGTTTCACAACAATAATTGTATAAGTACTTTCAATTATAGTATTGTTGTTTTTTCAAAATCCTTCAAAATATCAGGATTTAAGTCGTCGAAAATTTCTTTTCTTATAAAACACTTTATAAATGTTGACCAGCCTTTTGGCAAGGCCATCAGAGCCACTAAGTCAGTTCAAGCCTGACTCCATGCAAAGTATCCTCTGACGGATTTAGTCTTACTCCTAATTGATCGCCCCTAATAATTCTCAATGATCAGATTAGATATCACCTGTCACTACTAATTAAAATCATGCCGCCTTATACGGGAAGAACACTTCTCTTAGCTCTCCTAAAATGCTGGATCAGACAATACGTGTCTCGGCCAATCTGCATACTGTAGCATCTATAAAAAGATCATTTAAACAAAGAAAAAAGGACTTTTGATCTTTTGGATGAATTTCTGCTTATGTTATTACTGTAGTCATCCTATCTTTAATAAATCAGTTCATTTATAAGAGATTATAAAGTGGATGTTGATTCGTTAACGCTGAACCACTATAAACTTGTGTGTGATCGCATTTCTATACATTTTTCATTTATTTGTCTTCATTTATTTTCTACACTCTCATGTCTTGGGTGTTGTGCCATTTTTTGGTGTCAACACTTTAGTGCTTTCACTGAGAACGTTGATATTCTCAACATTTTTTAGGATTTTTCTCTACTTTCGGACCACCAAATCCGAGACGAGATCCTACCCTTTTTTCCAACATCGTTGAACCATAGATGGTAAATCCACAACATGAAATACCAGGAAATAGCCGCAGGCTGTGATGCCAGCAGATGCAGCCAAGCGGCCGATTGTCCCAGGGTCTACCCTGGACCAACCTGTACTACCATCTTTAGTGCAACCATCTGCAGCGAATCAAACCACCCCCTCAGCAATTGCCACCCGCAATGAATTTATGACCGTGGTGGAGCAGCTTCGGCAGACAACGACAACGTTGGACTCTCAAGCGTGGGAAAGTGATGCGATGAGATAGGACATGGGTCGTATGCCGAGACAACTAGAAGAAATTAGGAAGTAGTAACCTTCCCTCCATTTGCAGGACCAAAATTCTGAAGACTCATCGTCTTCCGAAGGTAATAGAGATTGATGTCCACCGCGATGCCCGCTGGAAAGAGCCAAAACGTATAACAACTGCAACTGGAAGGGCATTCCAATTAGCTCAGAATAGTTGATCAAACTCGGGTCGATCTGACTAATGCAAAAGGCATCGATCCAACGGCTCGACAAGGTCGAAGTACCTCCCCTTTGGATCACCAAAACACAACCCTGGATGTCCAAGCTCTTGCTCTTCCTCCCCGACATCTTATAAACAACTGGGATGCATGCGGAAGAGGAAGGACCGGTCAAACGTCGACTCGGGCGACGTTGCCTGGAGAAGGAGCAGGGAGGAGTCGATCAGTTGACGATGCCGATTGATATACCCTCATTCCCCTCGATTTAACTGCCATGGTACACCATATTATGAATGATAGTAAGGACTATAAGAATGAAGACTAGGGGACTTTCACAAATGACCTTCTGTAGGCAGAATTTCCCTGAAGGTTTAATATGCCCCAGATGAACCATTATGATGGAACCACTAACCCGCAACAGCATTTGATGAGATATTCATGGCATATAGATGTGGATGTAGCCCCAGACAACATCAAATGCAAAGATTTCTCTATTTTTCTAAGTGAAGTAGCGCTTATGTGGTTCACTCGTCTCTCCCCAAGGTTGGTCCAAAGCTTCAAAGACTTAAGTGAGAAATTTATGAACCAGTTTGGCCTCCACGCCTCTAAGTCGAAGCATGTCATGGCCCACTCCGTAGTTAAGCAATGAAGGGGTGAACCCCTAAGGAAATACATTAGTTGATTTAACTGGGCCGCCACCGAAGTAAGCTATCCCAATCATGAGACTGTTTTGGTGGCCATGGTAGATGGCATTGACAAAAGGACGGAGTTTGGGAGGTATCTAATTGGGAAGCCACCTCCGACAATTGATATGTTTTATGAAAAGGCCAATATCCAATCGAGGCAGGAAGATGCATAATTGGATGAGGAAGACGGGTCGAAGGATGTAGTCGGTAAACCCATCCAGAGTAATGTAGCATTTTAGCAGTCTGGTGATAATTCCGGGAAGGTGGAAGTGAATGTCGGTAGTCGTGGTAAACGAAATAGTAACGAACTAAAGGGAGCCAATGGAAACCCTGGACAAAGAGGGAACTCCAGGAAGCGACCCCGGTTCCAAGTCTTTGAAAGTTTAAGGGCGTTGAATGACATGCTGGAGAACATTTATCTTGATACATGTAGTATAGTTCAATACAAGAAGCCGCCCTTGTGTGAATGTATGGAAAAGGAATGGGAAACTGCGAAATTTTGTTTGTTCCATGAGATTTATGGGCATGCAACTAATGAATATTGTCACCTTGGGGACATTGTTGAGAAGCTAATTCGAGAGGGAAAGCCAGATGAGTACAAGGTGGCCCCGAGGGACAGGGGGAAAGGAACCTCGACGCCTAAGCAAAGTTAAGCAACACCCAGAGCCACTGCCCATGAAAAGGAAAAAGGAATAGCTACCGACGCCATTGCTGGAGGACCTCATCCGGCTGGACATAGCGTTCAAACTATGAAACGATATGTAAACGCCGCAAAATACTTTGATGTCGCGGGAGGCGGTAACCCCAAAGCTGCAAGCCCCATAAAGCAAAGGAAAACAATGATTAATGATATCATTTTCCACGATAGGGAGTCGATCGGTGTAGAAGCCCCAACCATCAGTCCAATAGTAGTAACAGCCATCATAGGCCCAGCTATAGTACGAAAGGTTCTGACTGACAACGGGAGTTCGGTGAACATATTGTTCAAATAAGCTTATGATCAGATGGAGTTGGAATTGAAGGACTTGAAGCCATGCACCGGCCAAATACATGGTTTCAATGGATCATCCACCGAGTCGGTCGGTTTAATCAAGCAATGTGTAGTTGGAAGATGGAGACCGTAGGAGAGTACGGATCCTACCATTTGTCGTGATGAATATAAACTCCAACTATAACCTGTTTCAAGGGCGATCGTCCCTGATAGTGTTTAGATCTTGTATCACTCCTTTCTGTCTACTTTTGAAATTTCCAACCAATGGAGAGATTGGAACGGTATGCGGAGATTAAATAACATGACGGGCGTGCTAATTAGCAAAATGGAAATAACAACGAAATAAAGATAGTAAACAGTCAGAAAATAATCCTTCCTTTGCTGAAGGGAAGGAAGCATAGCAACTATAAAAGGCATCCCGGTTTGGACCGTCCACTCGCCAATTCGAAGGCATTGATCCAAGAGAGGACGAAGAACAGGGAAGCAGAAAGGCAGCTCCAATTGAGACCACAGGGGAGACCGTGATCGACGATGACGGCCTGGCTAGGGTCTTAAAGATCGGGTCCCACCTTGATCCTTTCCGGATGAGGGAATTGACTGAGTACCTCCAAGCTAATCTAGACGTGTTCGCATGGACCCACTCTGACATGTGTGGGATCTCACCCTCCATCATGACTCATTCCCTTAGAATTGACCCAAAGTATGCTCCTATAAAGTAGAAGGTTGATGCTCGGCCCAGATAGGTCTGCTGCCCTAAAGGAAGAAATTGTAAAGATTCAAGCTAATTGGTTTATTCAGGATGCAATTTATTCCAAGTAGATAGCCGACCCCATGTTTGTGAAGAATGCCAATGGAAAGTGGCGGACTTGCATCGACTTCTCTGATTTAAACAAAGCTCTCCCCAAAGATAGCTTCCCATTGCCAAAGATTGATCAATTGATCGACTCAACCGCAGGGAATGAACTCTTGTCATTCATGGACGCTTACTCAGGTATAATCAGATTGCAATGCACGTCTCAGACCAAGAACACACCAGTTTCATAGCGGATCTCGAGTTATATTGCTACGTAGTCATCCCCTTCGGACTTAAGAATGCGGGGCAATCTATCAACGTCTGGTCAATCGAATGTTTCATGATCATATATGAAAGACAATGGAGGTTTACTTAGATGATATGCTGGTGAAGTCGAGGCAATCATCCGATCACGTCAGAGACTTTTCCGAGATGTTCGACATCCTCTGAAGATATGGAATGAAGCTTAATCCCTTAAAGTGTTCTTTTGGAGTAGCATTGGGAAAACTCTTGGGTTTCATAGTTATCTCTCGGGGGATCGAAATCAATCCCAACCAGATCGTAGCAATCGAAGGAATCCAGAAACCTAGGAGGATCAAAGACGTGCAAAGCTTGGCGGGCAAAGTCACATCAATGGGTCGGTTCATATCTAAAGGAACAGATAAGTATTTATCTTTCTTTGAATTAATTAAAAGTGGGAAACGAAACTTCAATTGGACACCTGATGTCAAGGCCTTTCAGAACTTGCTCGATCATTTGGGTAAACCTCCTCACTTGCCCAAACCGATTGACTATAAAGATCTATTTGTGTATTTGGCGGTGTCCACGCATGCAATCGCTCGATCCTAATCTATGAAGAAGATGGGGTACAATGACCAGTTTATTATGTGAGCAAGAAACCGACAAGGGCTGAACGCAACTACCCGAAGATTGAAAAGCTTGCCTACAATCTACTGATTGCGTCACTGAAGCTTCGACATTATTCCACGCCCATCCTATCAAAATGTTCATCGACCAACCACTACAACAGGTTTTGCGATGGCCTGAGGCAAGCGGAAGACTGCTCAAATGGAATATTGAACTTAATCAGTTCGACTAAACTTTTTTTTCCAAGAAAGTCCATTCGGGGGCATGCACTGGCTGACTTTATAGCTGAATTTACTACTCCAGAGGATGACAGCTTGGAGGACAGTACTAAGCTTTCAGACACCAAATTAAGATCAGACACTTGGAAGTTGTATACAAATGGGGCCCGTAACAATCGACGTTCTAGTGCTAGCATAGTATTATTATACCCTAAGGGCGGAAGATCTATTTTGCCCTAAGATTTGATTTCTTGGCTACCAACAATGACTCCGAGTATGAAGCCTTGGTTGTCGGGCTCGAACTCGCGAGAGACTTAAGAATAACATCGCTCGATATTTCTGTGATTCACAACTTATTGTATTTCCGGTTTGGAAGGAGTATCAAACTAAAGGAGTCCGGCTTGTAACTTATCTCAAACAAGTCGAAGAATTGTTGCAAGGCTTCGATCAGTATAGCATTTCCACATTCCTAGAGAGGAAAACCAAAAGGCGGATAAATTGGAAAAACTCGCTAGTTCTGACAACATAGGTGAAGTAGAGTTAGTTCCTATAAAGACTTTGAGCATTCCAAGCATCAATCGGATGGAGGTCGGTCAAACAGAAGTCGAACCTGAAAAAGAATCTTGGTCGACTCCCATCAAGAATTTCCTCTTGCACGGTATTCTTCTCGAAAGAAGGAATGAAAGATGACCCCTTGTGTGACAAGCCTCTAGATACATCATCCGACAAAATCAACTTTAAAGAAGGGGTTTCTCCGTTCCAATGTTTCGACGCGTAGCTGATGATGATGTCAAGAGAATATTATTGAGAGAAGTGCACGAAGAAGAGTGTGGTGCTCATACAGGAGGGTAAACATTAGCTAAGAAAGTGCTGCTATATGGATACTTCATGCCAAACATTAGCAAAGACGCAGCCAATTATTTTGGGCGATGTGATAAATGCCAAAGGTTTGCTCAAATCCCACGGGCTCCACTGACAGAACTCATTTAAATGGTCAGTCCTTGACCATTCGCTGTCTGGGGAATAGATATCATTGGGAGTTTACCGATCTAAAAAGGAGGTGTAAAATATGCGATCGTGGCTGTGGACTAATTTACAAAGTGGGAAGAAGCCAAACGATTAACCACGATCATAACAAAGCGAGTCATCAATTTTGTTGTCATAAATATTACATATTGGTTTGGTTTACCTCGGACTATCATTACTGATAATGGGACTCAGTTCGATAGCTTAGAATTTAGGGACTTATGTGAACGATATCATATCGAGAAAAAGTATACGACAGTTGCGCATCTGCAATCTAATGGGTAGGTTGAAGCCGTCAACAAAATTATTAAGTCTATCCTGAAGAAACGATTAGAACGAGCCAAAGGAAAATGGGTCAAGGAGCTTCCTCTAGCCCTTTTGGCATACCAAACGACCCATAAGACTATCACTGGCCTTACTCCCTTTGCACTGTCTTATGGATCGGAAGCAGTCATTCCCATAGAATTTGAAAGTTCCTTCACATAGAACTATGTACTATGATCCGTTATCAAATAAAGCCCTTCACTTTGAATCATTAGACATGATTGATGAAAAAAGTGAAGAAGCAAACCTCTGTGCTAAGGATCACCGATGTAGGGTCGCTCGATATTACAATAAGAGAGTCTGACCTAAGACCTTCGATGTTGGTGACCTTGTTCTAAAATGGATCTTCCCGACTCCCATGCATCTGGGCCCCAAGTGGGAAGGGCCCTATGTCATCTAACAGAAGCTTGATAATGGAACCTTCAAACTATCAACTGTTGATGGTAGACTTTTATAAAAAGCTTGGTACGCTGAGCATTTATGATGTTAACTTACTTAGAATTTTTTGTTTTTCTATTATTTCATTTACTTAAGTTTTGTAATAAGGTTTGTTTGTTACCCACTGTCATTTGGGAATAAAAGCTCCTTTCCTACTCTATCCTATTACTATAATGGATTTAGGTTATGATCCGACCGACATAAGGCAATGACATATTCCCCGACCTATCAATCCAGGTTTTCACGAGTCAACCTTGTTCCAGAACCAAAAGACAGAACGAACGACTCTGAACTTGAAAATGACGCTTGAACCCCCGGACCTTGGTTTATAGACTAAAAGTAAGGATGACACCAATGCAAACAACATAATTGAGTATCAGCACAACTTTTGTTATCACGACTAGAGAAGGAGTATAAAATTATGGACGAGTGTGAAAGATGCACTCTGACTAAAGACCGCTCGATCCTCGGAACTCTAACCCCTAACGACTAGGGAAGTGTATAATAGAACTAACACACTCCTTTCCAAGGACATTCGACCCATTAATAGAGTCGAATCGATCAAGGGTCGGTTGGAGAATTCAACATCCAAATAGATCCCCCATGAAAATAGGGGCATAAACAAGTGATCCGACTAGGGGTTACTCCTAAATAATCTTTGATATTAAAGGTAGACAGGGTGTATTGACATAGTACCCCTCCGACTTTTGTAACCCTTCGACATGGTATTAATGATACAAGTATTTGAAAGCAATAAAGCTTAGTTGAGTAATCATATAAGTTTTGTTCACAAAATGATGTTGTTTATAGGTACATTAAACATCGTCGACAAAATACAAGACGACAACAAAAGATGCGAGGGTTGCACTCACATGAGACTTCCAAAAGGCATAAAATAAACATACATCAAAAGATTCCTATTCTCGGGGAGGCTTCCCACTAGAATTCTCCATTTCCTCCTTTTCCTTTTCTCTCTTCCAAATCTGCTCCTACATTTCATCGGTATTCATAGCAAGCTTTGGACTTTTAAGCGTATTACCAAAAGAAACGGATCGAATAGATGTTGTGGTGTCATGCTTTCTTTTGCTCGGATTAGTCGGGATGGGAAAAGGAGCACGTTGCTAGAAGAAAGAAGTGTTAGTGGAAGGTAACGAAGAGGAGGAATGTTGAGAGGTTCATCGGATATTTCAGCTTTAAGGGAAGAAAATTTTTCCTCGTTCCTAGCCTTCATCTCCGCAAGAGAAGGGCGGTCGGACTTTTTGACCTCATATACAAATTCTACACCATCACCCTCAGGCTGGACATTGCTAGCCTCGGTTTCTCTCAGAGCATCGGCCTCTTTATCATCATTACTAAGGACAGAAGTGGATTCCTACTCTGGCACTTTAGCCACTGCCTCGGTGACTTCTTTTTCCAATGGTGCTTTTATAATAAGAAGAGAAAAAAGTTATGATTAAAAAGAATGGATAGTCGATGTAATTAAAAAGGAAAGAGAGAATTGCCTCTGACTGTTGCCTCAGTCGGTCGGTTAGAAACATGTGGTTTAGGAGTCAGAGCAGCTGAACTTTTTTGGGACAAGGAGAGAAGAATGTTGTATGGACTACATTCCTTTGCTGCTCCAAAGGACTGATTTAGAGGAGGAATGGAGGACGAAACAACCTCAAAATTTGTAGAGGGGAGAGGGAGAGATTCTTTTGTCTTGGTTGCACTAATCTCCCTTCCACGGACCGACTTCCCTTTAGCCTTATATCGCTCAGCGTCTGTTAATTCCTTTTAACTTTTTCTTCCCTTCGACCAACACCGCTCGCTCATCATCATGCAAATGTTTGGCCATAAAAGCCTCTTCATCCCCTGACAGTCTTATTGTTGCATCGACCTCTTCTCTCATGAACACTTTCCATATATTGGTTAACACCTTCTTGTAGTCTCTTATCCAAGACAGGTTTCTGAGGTGAAGGACACGTGAAATAACACTTAACCATTGGCTCCAAACCTTTTCTTTGTACTTGTAACCTCTAATGCATGTTCATCTTTGATCGAGTGGATATTAATGTCATGCTGGAGTCGAAGGTTCCTAGTAGATTCGATTGCAGCGACAACATTTTCCTCGGCTTTTTTCTATCCAACTCAGATGAGTCTAGACGTGCTTTAAGATTTTGCATCTCCAGGTTTAACCGACCTTTGTCACCCCTTAAGATCTCAATATCGGTTTTTAGGGAATACACTCTTGGGTCTTAACTCAAATCGGGTCTTTAAACCTTCTGAAATCTATCTGCACCCATCCCTTGCAGCAATCACTTCAGACTCACACTCCTCCACTCTCTTCTTAAGCCACTCAAAAGCCTCCATGTCAGATTCCAGCTCCCTCCACAAACCAACATTCTCCCTCGACTTACTCCTAACCACTTCACATACCTGCCTTGCACATGCATGCATTTTGTCATATTGAGTCAGAACAAAATCGACATTATTCTTGATTCGATCATGAAAGCTTGGTTGGAACGGTTGCAGCATGGGGCAGGCTCAATTCCAGTAAAAAAGAGATTCGGGAAAGTTCCTCTAATTCTTTGTCTCGATCGGCAGCTTCCCTCTCTTGGTCCGAAGAGGCCGGTATTTGAGGGCCTTCTCCAAGATGACCAAGAAAGTGGTTAGAGCCATGATCATGAATTCCAACCGACCGAGTCTCGGTAAAATGGTCGACTAGGAGTGAAGAATGACTTGGAGCAGCTTGAGAATATTTGGCTTTTTCACTGCCCTTGGGAGTTTTATCTTGAGGACAAGAAATAGATCGATGCTCAGGAGACTCATGCTCCTTTCTTCTCTTGGACTTACTTCCCCTCTTCTCCCTTATTCTTATGCTTCCCCCGATCTCCTTTCTCTTGCCTCCCTTTCTCACGAACTTTTTTCTCTTTCTTTTTTTTCCTCTTCTCCTTCTCTTTTTCTTCTTTCTCTTTCGTTTTCTTCTTATCGCCCTCGTCATGGCCATCTTTCCTAACTTACTGTGGGGCCGATCCAACAGGCCCACCTTCCAACATAAGTGAATTAAAGTTGTCGTGATAATACTCCTCATCAATAACACCTGTAGCATGACGAAAAAATTTAGGTTAACATTCAAGGTACACAGAAAAAATAGTATTGTGAGGTGCAGTGCTAGTGCTATGTATTGTTTGAAAAGGTTCTCTAAAACCAACCCGGGTCTGGGACTTGGTTTGTATCTCCAAGATCTTTCGGGTCAGTCTGTCTGGATTCTTCCCCGGAATTAAAGAAAGCATATACATCCAAATTATGAGTAGAGATGATATGGTCAGGCATTTCTAGATTTTCTAAGTTATTGAGAGGAGAGGTCACTTCTTCCTCCTATGGACTATGGATAAGAGGGGAATCCCTTCTAACGCAAGACCCTCTCGGTTGACGATCAGCAAGTTCCTCCTCATCTACTTTCTTTAGGGCCTTCTCCGAACAACTTTTAGTCAAGTCCTTCTTCGCTTTTAATCGTTCGGAACCCCAAACAGTCTCCCAAAAGAAGGCTTTCTCCCCTTTCCTTTGGGGCGAGCATCTTTATTTCCTCCGGATGAGGGTTGGACACATGAGCCCATGACTAAGGGCATGACTTTGACAACAGTTGATGTTTTTTGTGAAAGAGGTATATCATCCTGAGTACCATGTGAAGAAGAAGCCTGATCATCTGAGAGCCTTAATGTCTTCCTCATACCCAAAAGGTGATAAGAATGAAGGTTTGCATCAGTCAGAAGCTCTTTGTAATGTTGGCATTTCTTCGAAGGGCAGCCTAGGCATTGAAGCGCTTTTGGAGTTCTTCCCCTGTGGGTCTTTTTGGCTCATCACCTACATGAAAAGATTTATATGAGGAGCTTGCTTATGATTAATTCAATTGAGATGAACGACTTACGACATTGAAGCCAATAGTGAGAACATCTTGGTTGTTGTTTATATAAAATCGGTCGTTCTTAGTGTCACCTGTCTTGCTGGGGATGCCCTTGATGATTTTTCGATTGTGGACGACCTTTAAAAAAGAAAAGAGGGAGACTTTTTCTTATGATGTCTAAAGTTTAAGAAGAACATTATGTGATCAAGTGTTGAGAGTTGGTGCAAATACTTCGTGTAAAGAACGTACAAGGATAGTAGGTTGGTGTATGCCATCGGGTGAAGCTACATAGGTGCCAGATTCAGTTACCTTAGGAAATCGAGTACGAACGAAGAAAAATAGGGGATAGCCCCGATGGTGCACATTGTGAGAGTGAGCGCCATATAGCCAATCGATGGATTATGAGGACGATCCATCTCTGTCGGAGCGAGGAAATTAAGCCATGAAATCTTATGTTTTACACTCAAGTTTTTCAATTGCTTTTCACTCATTGTACCGGGCCAAGAGTTAGGAGGATCTCTTCGATAGGTAGCCCCGGGGTGATTATCTGGCACAGTTACTGCCTCACTTGATTCCGCTTTTTCGTAACAGGAGGCAAATTGGATGATCAACCATGGGTATCGATGTCAAAATCGGATTCGGAACCGATCCTAGAATTAGAGGGCAAGGACCTCTCCAAGTCTATAGGAGTGGATATGACCTTTTCCCTGCCAGCTTCGAGGTTACAAGTGCTGCGTCGTTCGACCATTGCAAGTTAGGTTGTTCATAAAAAGCCATCGGTCAGATTGATGAGACCATAACATTTCAACATATGCATTTACACGTATATGCAATATAAAGTGACAATTTAAGATAAAAGCAACAATTAAGAATATGTTCGACTGTATGACTTTTGAACTGACCGATAACCTTACGGACCCAAGGTCGGTATCACCCTCAAACCTAATGAAAGCATTCACTCAGTCTACAGTGCTGGGTTCGCAAGCACCGATTTGCATGTCGTCCTTTATCTCCTTTTACATGGTCATATCAAAAATCGTCATCATTGCCTGAGCATACCCGTACAATTACACACTCTCTTCCACTGCCACGTGTCCTCAGAGTTGACGACGCCTAAAAATTCATAATACTTCAAAGAATGAAGTACTACTTTATTCCCATGCCTCTTCATAAAGACAAATCCACCTCCATCGCTAACAATCATCACTGCGCTGCAGGAAATGTCAATGGCCGCCTCCTTACCAACAGGATGTAATTCTGGCGAATTTGAGGACGACAATTCAAACCACGAATTGTATGGAATGTTATTTGAAATAAGAAAGGAGAAATAGGGAAGACTTATGTGCGTAATTGCATCAGAATTTTCTTAAAAAAGAAACATTGATTCATACTCGCATACAGATTGAAGGAGACGAACTTGATTGTCTCCAGACAATGATTTTTTGATTATTTTGTTACAATAAAAAGTTTGGCTGTGGTAGAAAAAGTAAAAAATGGATTAAAAAGGTAGGCCAGTCTTTTATAATAGGACACGGGGACTCTTCTTTTTCTATTGATGTGACTATTGGACCTGACCTTAGGTTGACATGTCAATCCATTAGTGATCCAAGACTGACCGAATAGACACATGATTGAAGTGCTTCATCATTTCCTGGACTAGTTTTGTTTCCCAAGGTATCTGATCATCCGACTTTTGATTCGCATGGTCCATGCTCACGTGATCAAGCTAGCACAAACATATCCCTTCATTCCAAGATGATCCAAAATAAAATATATAAAGAACGCCCCATTTTTAACACGATGTACTTTGGGGCGTAGAGCGTTGGCTAACCTTTGGCAAGACCATCAAGGTTCACTGACTATGTGAATCTTGGTCAAAGTGACATGATGGATCGATCAACTCTGACTGAAGGACTGGTCGACCGATGAATCAATCGATCCTGTCCTGAGATGTAGGCCGAGCATAAGGACCTGATATGCAAGCCAGCTGGAGCTCATGATCTTCGGAGCAACTAAGTCAGTTCAAACCTAGTACCATGCAAAATATCCTTTGGTGGATTTGGTATTACTCCTATTTGATCGCCCCTAATCATCCTCAATGAGCGGATCAAATGTCACCTGTCACTACTAATTAAAATCATGCCACCATATATGGGAAGAACACTTCTCCCAGGTGGATACCCAGTGCTAAAGGCTCCTGTACTCAAGCGCGAGAGGACTTCCTAGGTAGTCTCCCGTCCTAGTACTATTCTCAAGGCTTTCCGGGCTCTGGGGGTGGTCGATTAGTGTGCACAGCCTTTCCCTCACAATGTGAAGAGGCCGGGACTCGAACCTGCGCGCTCCAGATTACCAGCCGGGTAACCTTACCATTGCGCCAGGCACCACCTTGGGAAGAATACTTCTCCCAACACTCCTAAAATGCTGATTCAGACAACACGCGTCTCAGCCAATCTGCATACTGTAGCATCTATAAATAGACCATTTGGCCAGAGAAGAGAAAAAAGGACTTTTAATCTCTTAGACGAATTTCTAATTATATTACTATTGTTATCATCTCATCTATAATAGATTAGTTCATTTATAAGAGATTATAAAGTGGACGCAGGCTCGTTAACGCTGAACCACTATAAACTTGTGTGTGATCGCGTTTCTCTACATTTTTCATTTATTTGTCTTCTTTTATTCTCTACAATCTCATATCTTGGGTGTCATGCCATTTTTTGGTGTCAACACTCTAGTGCTTTCACAGATGAGATGATTACGAAAACTCAAGCATGAATAAATCAAAGATGAGCAGGTCAACAAAAACAAGTAAAGCTAAGTGAATGAATCAAATTAAACAAAAGAACTATCTATTCTCAAGGCCAAGGGGGTAAACGATACAGTTACGAATTTCGTTCTTTTCCTACTTTAAATTGGGTTTGCTTTAGTTTATATTACCAAAATATTCGCTTGTCATGATAAATTTTTTTATTTCAATCAAGTCATTCACTATTAACTATTTGAACTTACAATCTAATTCTAAACATTCATTTGTAAATTCTACTTGACAACAACATATGTTTATTTAAATTTTGATCATTTATCCAAGCTCATATTACTTTTACCAAAGAATTTCATTAAAATTTATTGAAATTGTTTTTGAATATTTATCAAAATAATCAGTCTATGTATTTCTCAATGTTTCAATCGGAATCATATAGTCATCCCACTTATTAAACTCGAAAATAAATACTTGTGATGTCGCAACAATCACGAGAATCATCTCCAAGCGACTAGAATGTGATTCCATATCTATCTAGTACAGATAAGACTTGCTATATATGTTAGCCATATTTTCAAAATTTTACATACTCAATAGTCCAACCTTAACATCAAATAAAATACTCAAAATCCTTTTTTATAAGAAACATCATCTCCAAATATATAAGACAAAATGGTACATTCCAAAATAGTTTATCAATTTCAAAATAAATTTGTTTCAAAATATATTAATTTCAAAATAACACAACGCTCCTGCTGCGCTACTCTTTCAAAATATTAGTTTCATGATAATTTACATTTCAAATTATGCCCTCTCAATAATGATTTCTAGTGAATTTTTTTTGCTAAATACCATAAGTTAAGCTTTGTGTAAATCAAAGCTCAGATATAAACTATAATGACATGTCTTTTTGACCGCTTCAAGTCGGTAATTAAACCATCTTAAACCGCTTAAAAAGACAGATTGTTTTTTAGCTTACGGGTATAAGAGAATCACATCGCAGAATCACAACACCGGATAAATAAACTATAATATCTCACAGCGGAAGCATTTTATAACAAAATATCAGAGTTTACAAAAATTTACATAGCAGAAAATCATACATAAATTTTTATAAACTAAAATTTCAGTAATTGCCGAATCAAAAACGTGCATCTTCATGAATCTCTAACTTCGTTAGCTAAAATCTTTAAGCTGCTACACTTGGTCTAACCCGAGAGTTCCATGCAAAACGCAAAACACTCGAGTCAGAACTAACTTTAATCAAGTAAATAAACTTCAATAAAACACTAAAATATAATAGTTAATCGTAACCAAATTTAAAATGATTAAAGATGTTTCAACCCATATTATTTTCACTCAACAAAAGCGCGCATGCAAGTTTTCAACAAAGCATAGTGAGACATATTACGCAATATGTATATATTTGTTCATGGCTTGTTGTTCAGTATATAACATGCACGCAAATGGTGTTAGCAACATGTAAAAAGAATGCATGCCAGTGTTACTCAAGCTAAACATGCATGGAATTGAGGTGACAACATATTTGCAAGGAAGTATCACATATAGTCTTTGGCAAAGACAAAATAGTTTGACCTGAAACTATGGTGGTGCAACAAGTCACGTATTGACCAACAATAACAAGAGAAAGGATACAATGCCAAAACATGGACCGGAAAATACAAGGCATATATATATATATATACACACATATGTGCAGCCAACCAAAATTCATAATTAGTAAATAAACAATGAAAAATCAGGCAAAATCATATGCAAAGTTTATAAGTCAATGCAAAATAGACATGTGATTCTAACACCAAAACAAGCATCAATGAAACAACGGTAAGGTGACAAACCAAGTGAATCAAGCAAGTAACGCTCAACTCCCAAGATTAAGCTATCATACTTAGTTTCTATTGATGCTGAAATGCTTGAATTAAGCAATCGTGAGATTAAATCACCTTAATGAAAACAGATATGGTGTATACGGAGATGCGAAGTAGAAGTCGGTGATGCGGTTATGATCCAAGGCATCGAGGTGGGGCGTTAGAGGAGAAAATGGTTGTTTGGGTATAGTATGTGTTCAGGCTTGCTGAATCATTTACGTGCGCAAAAATGCACTACAATGTCATTATTTTAGTACCAAATTAAGGGATAACATATAAAATAGCTGGTAGATAACACATGGAGAGGAAGAGACAAGGCTCTTTGGTTTTGAGAAGGAATAAGGTGCATTCGAAAGGTGAGGCAAATCTTTTGACATTGTTGTGTGTGTGTGTGTGTGTGTATATATATAACATGCATTGAAAAACATATAGAACAATGTGAATGGTTTTCAATCCTAATAGTGTACCTTACGAACTTTGAACGAATTTAAGAATCTATTTTTTTCTTCTTTCTTCACTCTTGGAAATTATACAGGTTGGAATGAATGAAGGGAAGGTAGGAAGGCATTTAGATCAGTAATAATAGCTACGCTCATTTTTTGCATGGGAAAGGGGTGAGAATGAATGAAACATAAGGTCTATATATCTTATGTATTTGGCAAATGGAACGTTTAAAAGGGAAGGAAATGAATGGAAAATAAAATAAAAGAATTGAGAAGTTAGGAAAAGAACGTGCTATGACTTTGCCTTGTTAATGCAACAACCCGCCTTTTTAACTTGTTCAATCCGGCAATTAAACCAACTCAAACCATTCACAAAGGCGGGATATTAGGAGTACTTACACATTGGAATAGAAACAAATGAACTTTTATTATCTTTACAGTAATTTATACATCGGAATACAATAGATATCAAAGTACATCGAATATACAGTGGAAAATTCTGAACTCAGCGAAAAAACATTGATCCAAAACATAGCTCTTGCCAAGATCCAGAATCCTGCTCTAACCAACCGCAAGGCTAAAACCTGCAAACCAAACTACTGGCTGTCCATGTAGAAAAATTATAGGCACCCAGAGTTTAGGTGAAAAGAACAATAAAGTTGAGGTCAGTAATGAGACTGGCGTGAGAACTCAAAAAAACAGTTTTCTTTAGATTCATTTTAAAGTATGGTAAATCATAAAACCATGCCATATGACACAGAACGAGTTTCTCTATTATAAATGCCAGCGCATGAAAATTTGCAGTGTTTTTTTTTGAAAAATGAAGCCACCATAAACTCTCACGGCACACACATAATGCAAACGCACACATGGGCAAGGTTTCTCCTTGTGATAACCAAAAATGCTTGATACGTGAAAATCCTTTGATATTATTATTAGTTAATAGTGTAGAAAATCCTTTCGCAAGTAAGTGTGTCTATCCTAGCCAACATAGGCACCATATACTATGATGACATATATTATACAACTGAAATCGTTCAGGCTCGTGGTGGAGAATGGATTTCCAACAAATGACCAGACAAAGGAACTTCCTTAAAACGAACCAAATTGAACACCTCTAGAGGGATGTCTGAGGATCAACAGTGATGCTCCTCATGTTACACAAGGTTAGGTTATCGCTTAAATGGATAACTTAGAGTACGCCTGAGTATGTCATCTCATGGTCGTTACCAACTTTTTACCGGGATCTCGCGTCATCAACATCCACAAAAGTAGAAGTTTCCACATAAGTAATACCTGGGCTCTATACCATGGTTCACTTTTTATCTAGAAGGAGGCAGCACACCCATATCCCTTCTGCGTTTCTACCTGTTTTGGCCATTTCCGGGATGCGAAGCTTGCCGAAGTCCCCTTACAAATAGCTAGGTTTATCTAATCCATGCTCTGATCATCAATAACTCATCACTTGATATGTCACACTGTCATTCTATAACATATAATTGATAATCATTAACTATATAACCTTTGTGCTCATACATCTCAAAGAAGGGTGTTAAGCTAAGGAAATAAATTCTACACCACCAATTAGAAATATGTTTAATCATACATTAGAAAATATAATCTCAGACACACATCCATACAAGTCCGTTCTGGGTCTGAAAAGAATCATAGGCACCTATTCCTCGCCCAATAAAGGAGAGAGGCCCTTGCAAATCCAAAAATTCTCCAAGTACGTCCAGACCGCTACCACAATATAAATCTCAAGATGGAAGCTTCCCACTTGGGGCCATCAACAAGCAGTCCTTCTGATGTGAAGATTCCCAGTCTTCACCCACCATCTTCCATTGCTTCATGACTTCGTATAATTATTTGGAATGGTTTTCCGATACAAATCTGATCATGGTCTTTTTAAATAATTGGTGAAATTTAAAAACACAATAATGGATTATGCAGGATTTCAGCTAAATCTCCTTCCACTTTGGATTATTTTAATTAAACTTCTTTAAACCCATTCTCAGGTCATCTTCAACAACATCCATATACGTTGAACTTATAAATCAACATTCAATCCTTTAAATCTTTTTACCAAGATTTTTGTTAACCTTAATCAAGGTTTTCTATTAAATAAAATCCTTATGGTTTATTTCCAAAAACATTCATAAATCCTTAAGAAAGATCTTGGCTTTTCTTTCAAAATGGTCTCCAAATCAATTTTATTTAATATCATTTTTATTGGCCCTTCATCATAATCCTTTTCAAATTCTCAAACATGAAATCTACTTAAACGAAGATCGTAACCCAAAAATCTGTATCCCAAAAATTAATTTCATAACTTCCACTTTTAAAACATATCCTTTTTAATCAAAGATAATTCAGCGGCAAAAATCTCAATGATCATTTATTAACTTTTCACCTAGATTCATTAATTCTACTTTACTTTCTTCTTAAAACTCATCTCGAAATCAAGATCATTAACTATCATTTCAAATAGCCTTTACAAAATCTTAATCCTTTTTAAAATTCCAATCATGACTTTATCTTTGGCGAGTCAAAGAATGAAGTTATTTAAGACCATTCACAACAAATCCAAAACCAATTTGATGTTGAATATAAGGTTTCGAACAAAAATTATCAACTTATATTCGATACTAATTCTCATAATAAAAAATACTATAAACGTAATATGATATAAATATTCCCAGATATTAATTATGGAATTTTATACTAAATATCCGAAGATTATTTTATCCAATTCCATCTTACTAATTCTAGAAAACATTTATTCCAAAAGATTAAACTAAAATCATATTATATATGAACTAAATAGAAATTACATCACTTATGTTCGATATCAACTTCCATACTCGATTGATACTATAAGCGGATTAACGATAACTCTACCTTTTAAATTCCTCAAATAGTACAATTTTACTTATGGACTTAATAACGACATTCGAACATCACTTTCAGCCATTTCCAATTTCATTAATAATTGGAAAACCATTTTATCTTCAATAGAAATTAAATCTCACTTAAAACCCACTATTAACTTCTGAAAATATTTTGTTAATAATTTAGAACTGATTACTTAAGTTTTCGATAATTATTCGTAAGTTTAAACCTTCAAAATGTACTATTTTCGGAAAAACATTGCAAAAGAGTTTCAAAAGCATTACAAAAGTGTTACTAAACAGCTGGTTTAACCAAAATAGCTTTTAAATTATCAAAAACTTAACATTTTCAACACAAATCACTTTCAAATTATTATTTATCATAATTTTTCCGTATTTAAAAAAAAATTAAAGTAAACATTTTTTGCTTATCTACTTAAACTCAACTTAAATTTCCAAATTTACGATTTCAGATCGATTTCTAAAACTGAAAAGCCATATATTGTCAAAACTATTTTGAAAATTGTTTCCAACTTTTCAAAAGTTGTCCGTATATACATAAATTTCGTTTCCAAATTGTTTTGGATTTTAATTTCAAAACTTTATATTCATGCCCAATTATCAATATATAAAATCGTTTATATTTTCAATTGAGAAGGAGACCCACCAGCCACCTATATAATTCCGTAATTTGGTGTGGTAGGTGTACAAAATTATACAAATAGTACTTCACAACATTCAAACATCCATAACATTTATCAACAATACCATCAATAATGTTAGTTTCTGTGTGCAAGCGTTACAATACTTAACGCTTATCAGTGTATATGTGTTATTACCTATGCATCCATTCATCCAATCATCAAACACATATATTTAACATACATAATTAAATATAAAAACAAACAAGTGTCAAGAGTTCTCACCGACGTATCCACTCTGCCAAACGGACATTGTAACATCATACCGTGCTCTAACTTTTTCTTACTTCAGTAATAGGCCAACTTCCCTTGAGTTTTTTGACTAGTTACTCTCTGAATTTGGAAAAGTGCCCAACCACAAAGTTGTATGAAATTCTTTTCTCTTCAGCTAAAAAAGGAAACCATGGCGAAAATGATGAGGAAGAGAGTGAGGCTTAGGAGGAATGAAGAAAGTAGTTTATTTTAGGGTCATTGTATAGCCCTTCTATAAGGGTATTGGTAATTCTCAAATGGACACATGTCCCTTTCATGTAGCCTTCTTTATGCATGCATGCACCTAATAGGACCCCTCCCCTTCATCCTTATCCTAAAGCTCCTAGAAAATGTGTTTAACTAGGAACACCTTTGAAACACTTTAGAAGTGTTTTTAGTTAGTAATACTTATAAACGTAACTATTTATTTATTTCTTAGTCACGTTTTATTTTTTAAACATCCAGTAAGTTATGTTATCAAACTTAAACAATATTGGCAACATATTAGTGTTTCAAAAATGTTTATTTTAATTTTATTATATATATTAAAATATATTTATTTAATAAAACTTGTATTAACAAAATAGCTTTATAAATGAATTTTAAAATCTTGATAAATCTTATTAAAATTATATCCATATATTTTGACAACATTAAATATTTTCCATCATTTAACAAATTAGAATATATTTTATAATTAATCCAAATTTATATTTTGACCATATAAATCCATTTTGTATCCAGAAAATTCAAATTATATATATAAAAAAATAGTTTTCAATTGGTTAAAAATTATAGATCATCACAGTTAATGTACATTGAAATATGCGGGTGTACATACGGTTATCCGAATGTCCGAATTTTATGAAATGAAAAATGACGTTTTCTTCAGAATAAAGTCTAGTATTTTTAGTTCAAATTCGCTCAAATTTCGACAATGTTTCATTCATTGTGATTTATTAAAAGTTTAATTAAATTAATGCAAACGAAACAAACTTGCTTATTTTTCTATGAAACTTATTCCTACTCTATGTTTAATTAGACGAATCTCAAATAATTTTTTTGATTTTTATTTAAATTTTATAATTTTATTATTATTTATGATATATCGGTTGGCGCTATCGCAAATCAATCGTCAAATTTGATTCAAACGGAACGACTGAACTTTGACGTTTACGATATTGTTGTTTAGATAACTTCTATATGAAAATAATAAATTTGGAAGATCAACATTTAAATGTAAATTGATTTCATATTTTAGTTTCCATATAAATAAATTCTAAATTAAATGTATGGTTTTGTTCTTATTTTCAAATCAAACGTACCTTATATATTGTTGACATTTAGCTTCGTGACAATTTCTTATTAAAAACCATATCGAACCATTCATTATTATCAGAAATTTTATTTTAAATCGATTTTAAATTTGATAAATAAATTAAATTCAATAACTTATAGGGTCGAAATTTACGGGATGTTACAGATCTAATGGATTAATGAATATTGCAAATCAACGAAAAAAGAAGTAAGTAAAACGCATAATAATAAATTAGACGTAGGGTCCAATAAAATTATGATATGCCTTTGGTACAGTCTAGGGCTGTAAATCGGTCGGACGGAGCTGGACGGAGGCGTATTCGGTTTTTGTCCTAAAAAAATCGGACCGAACACAGACCAGACGAATTTTTTTTCTCAGACAAATCTTCTTGTCCTAATTCGTGTCCTAAATAAAATCGATCGGACACAGACATATATTTTTCGGACACGGACTCGAGCGGACACAATCGGACATGGTTATTTATATCATATTTTACACTTTTTATTAGGTTTTCTTTCAATTATATATCGAATTATAAAGAATTCGGACGAATTCGAATGAACTCGGACCGGACATGATTTTTTCTTGTACAAATTTTCTTGTCCTAACTCGTGTCCTAAATGAGAATCGAACGGACTTGGACGGGCGTATTTCGGTCACGAACACGAATGGACGTTGGACATTCATACAAAATTTACAGCCCGAGTACAGTCCCAGGGGATGAAGAGCCTAATGGGGAAATTCATCATAGGTGTCAGAAGACATGGTGGGAGCATGTCTAACTTATTGTTCGACGGGACTAGAAGGAAGTGCAATACTTCTACGAGACATGAGGATACTCTGAGATGGCCCTTTGAGGAAAGCCTAACGCAGCTGTATCTCCAGAGCTAGGTTTGTATGGTTCCATCCATAGAGTACGCCATGGCTTCATTTATGTCGAGGGCAGCCTAAAGGGCTGATGGGATGATTTTTATTTGACAACTATCTTGGCTCCATGAGAAAGCTTCATGGTCAGGACCCAACAAGGATGGTAAGTCGCCAGATATCTGTCATCGTCAGTCGGAGCGAGTATATGAAAGATTGGAGCTAAACTAATAGGTCAATAATATTTCAGTATCGGGACATTGGATGAGGGACAATGCCAAATTGGAAGCTTAGATTGTTTGTTAGGGGAACAAACACTTAGCTCTTTGAATGGTCTTTCATTTGATAGGGGGTAAGTGTGGCCATAGCCTCCAAGAAAAGTGATAGACCAATTTATGGATATCTGTAATGTTGGCCGAACAAAGCCATCCTTCATAGATATAGAAATTCCTCGTCTGAGTTTTATAGGGGAACTCGGATTAGGGTGCTTTTGTAGCGCGACAAAAGAGGCTCAATACATAGCGTGAAAAGCGCGATAACAGAGGCTTGGTACACTCTCGTAGCGTGACCTCGTACGCTTTCGTGGAGAAGCAATAGAGACTTAGTACGCCTTCATAGCATGGTCTAGTAAGCTTTGATATCATGGCCATAGAGATTCAACATGTTTTCGCAGTGCGGTGATGGAGACCACTCCATTTAGGTACAATGGGTCGTACCTTGAAATGAAGGGCATATAGATATATATATAATATTAGGTTAATCTACTTGGGAGTAGATGGGTATGATTCATGCGTGAAATCAGAAGTGTAATGTGTTATAAACCCAAATAACTTAATAGAGGTAAACTAGTGATAGAACTATGTTTGCAGTGTTATTTATAGAAAGTATAATTTGTCCGTTCACCGGAATTTTGTTCTGACCTCATCCTCATAACAAACCTGCGGGTTAAAGAGGTGACAGAGATTATATGGCTTAGGGACACTTGTTAGGCAGTGTCATTATTTTGATAAGTATTTACTTACTATTATACTTTATTTTTTTCCGCTGTGAGATATTTTATTGTGAGCTTTCATATATTTTATCTTTGTCTTTCTATAGGATACTAAACAAACTAACTCGGGTTTTAATGGACTTGGATTTTTGTATTTTCAAAAAATTTCAGACCCGTTAAAATTTGGGTTGTTACAATTGGAGTGTAGAAATAAATTCATTGGGAAGATTAGGAACATCAACGGTTGTGTGCGTTTTCTGATGATGATAGTAGACTGGGACATTTTTTTTGTTAGCAGCGAGTCATCCTTGATTTAGCAATAGTGGGTTAAGAACGTTATCTTCAAAAGGCGAGCCGCTTATAGTTGGAGGATAATGGGCTAAGACACTGGGTTATCTAGTAGCGAATCGTCGTCTTGGCTTAGTGCTTAAGATTATCTAGGAACATTCAATGAGGTGGCCAGACTACCACCACAATTGGGTTGAATTCTGTATCAATCTGGTACCACTTGTCATGCCTCTACGGAGTATGATATGCATAAAGTTGGAAACGAGCAATTCTTTATTGCTTGTTAGATCGGCCCTGTGGTGCGAAGGTGATCTCTATATTGGACTTTTCGACGTAATTTAGTTGACGGAGAGTAGTTGGATGGAGTTTGTCGATTATAATGCTTACACTCCGCTTTGATTTTGGTTGGTTAGTTATGCCATCAAGTTAACCGACGAGCTAGCATGATATTTTGGTTTCTTGGATCTGTTTCGAGATATTGCTTTGAGGATTTGTTCTTTTGCTACCTAATTGCTATTTCGTCTTCCCATTGACGAAGAGAAAGCACAAGATATTGGTCAAGTTTTGTTGATGATGTATAGAAAACACCAAGTGATGGTTTGGCTTTGGAGCATCACTTCAAGCTTGAAAGAAGTGAGTTGCTTGGGTCATATTACGTAGATTGTGATGTTCATATTGATCCTGTGAAAGTTGAAAAAGTTTGAAGTTCAAAGTTGACCCAAGCGAAGCTTCAGATCTAAGTATAGTTGAGGTGTTGGTGAGCGTATTGACGATATGAGTAACTTTCATGTTGTGAGTTTTTGGCTGAAAGTGAACTTATTGAGAGAAGCAACATAAATTATTAAATGTTACGGTTTCCAAAACAGATAGGGCTAGGGTTTGATAATAAAAAATAATTATTCTCAAATATATGCCTAAATTTATAGTAGGGTGTCCAAAATAGGCTAAATCGACACCGACTTCGATTGGAACGTGCAAAAGTCGATCCAAACAAAAAAAGGCCTTCTAAGAACAGTGGAATATGTCCTAAGGCCCAATTCCATCGTTTATGACACCTAACTATTTTTTTCGTACATTTAATTTCCATAATTACAATTGACACACATTACGAATTTGCATGATCAAACAGTACATTAAATCACCTTGAAAATCGTCTTCATATATCACCTCACTACTACCATTATAAAAAGTATGTGTTCCATCGTAATACAAAACTATGCTCTAAAACAACAATTTTTTGCATGCATCATGACAGTTTTCTCTTAAAAAGTCCAATCTCGAAATATGACGGTCCTTATACTTTTTCTTCACAGGAGAACCATCTGAACTCAATGGAAGTGGTTTTACGCCTTTATTAGGAAAAGTCAAATTTTGGAAATGTCAATTAGTTAACGACTAATATTTAAATAAAATACATAACTATCAGATCGTTAATGTATGGGTCGTTGGATGAAGAACAACAATCAAAGCCATAGTAATGGAAGTGATCATTTCGAAAGAGAGACCAAGTTGACGAGGCATGGACCGTTAGAGCGTAGAGATAAATCCTTCGAAGAAAATCGATTCAAAACCTAAACCTTCCAGACGATGCTTTTCAAAACAATTTTTCACCAAGCCAAGGGAGTGCATAGAGTCGAAGCTACTTCCATCTTCCCACTTGAGGCCGCCATCCGATCAAAGTATGCCCTATTTGTTTGAAGACTCTTCAAGCCATTCGAAGCAGATATAAAAGGGAACGAACAAGAGCTCTAGCCTATAAATATGAACATATATCACTAGAAAAGAGGTTGCTCAATAGGAAAAAATCAAAGAAAAATTGTTAAAAAATTTTAGGGAAAAGGATAGACGCACTTTTATTTTATGCCAGGAACGGGCCCAAAGACCAAACTTGCTTAAACTGTTTTTTCGTTTTCCCCTTTATACTTCATTTTGTTCAAATTTGTTTTACATATCGCACTATCTATCAAAACCTTCGAAATACTCACTACCAACAAAAATGGCATCGCAAAATAAATTCACCGCCATCATCTTCAACCATACCTGAAACTTCTATGCATGAATAAAAGCAATTGGAATTTAAAAATCAATTTTCAATTCGTGAAGGGGATTGTTAAAGTGACTCCACTTTTGATTAAGTGGAGTACCATTTTTAGTTTACTTTAAAATTGTTAAGGGGAGGTTAAAATAAATTATCCTCCCCTTAAATATATTAATAAAATTTCCAATACTAACCCTATATTCCTCATTAATGCAACCTTAAAATATTAACTCTAATTTAATTCTGCACATAGAAAAATAATAATATGTGAAACATAATCGTTTTGCACACATGAAAATTACATATTCAAGCATTGTTTACTTTAGTTTTCACCGTCACAGTAGGCATGAAACAATATAACAACAAATAACACATACAAAACACACTAGTCAAAAATGAATAAAAGCAACAACATACAAATACACTTAACACAGCATGAACAGAAGCATAAATTCCCTTAACAAACATTTATTTTAATGTTGGAATATGTATTCTGTTTTAATGTAATTACTTTTGACAAATCATCTCATAGCAAGGTTATTTCTCTTATTAAACCGTAAGATCTAAACCGTAACATACTATATTCACTTGAACAAAATCCAAAATTTCAATGAGGAATTGTATTCATCGTTCACACAAATGAATGAAATTCATCCGCTTTCTACAAACTGTATCCATCTTTTTCAACAAAATCTAAAATTTCAAAAAGTTATTTATTAGCACTTGAAAAAAAAATTCCCCTTTTTTTTCCATCTCTCGCATATTTGGATTGAACTGAAATTGAATTTAATCCATATGGTTTAGGGGGTGATGAAGTTAGGGATACTTTAGTCTACATTTTATTTTATTTTTAAAATTCCAAACCAAGATGGAGTCCCCTTAAATTTATCTCTCTCTTAACAAAAAATGGAATCCCTTTAACAATCTCTTCGTGAAATCAGAGGTTTAAAACCAACTGAAAATTTACAACAAACTAAAGGCAAACAAATCAAAGTTGAACCGCAAGTTAAATTCAAACCAAATTCACAGTTGAAAGCCTAGATGAACCACAGAAAACGAAATTGAAGCCTACCAAGTTACAATTACTACATGGACCAAACGAATAACAACTTAGACAAAACTGAGATAGAAGACAAAAGAAGAAACGAACAAAAAATAACATAACGAAATCAATCAAAAAAAGAAGAAAGCATAGTACAAAAGGTACACCATGTTACAAAAACCAGTAATATAGTTGTATTTCTATTTTTGTAGTATTAAACTTGTTACACATGATAACGGAGAAAACAAGCAACAAGAAAACCTGTCGATAAAAAAAATTGTTGAAGAGATGCAGAAAAGCAAACGAACAACAGAGAAAATAATGAAAAACTATCCAGGAAGAATTACCAATTTACCAAACGAAACTCAAATGACAATTGTTTAACTAAATGATACTGTAAACTGTGTAACTGATACAAGCAGTATCATATGATTTGATTTACTGTTATAGTACCAAAAATATTAAATAAGAAAAAGTTGGAAAAAAAGACAAATTAGAAATGAAGAACTTGTAGACCAGCAAATAAATTCGATAATCGCATAAATAGTATCGTTTTGCAATAAGTTACATACTGCAAAAATGATCCATATAGTTTATTTGTTGAAAACAAAGCTTTGGAGCTATGAAAATAGTGTTTTGATATAGTTTTGATCAAAACTCAAAAAAGCTTCGTTTATTCAGGGTGACTGTTAATGGCGTTTAGGATAACTCCTTTCTCTCTTCCATTTTCGTGATTCTTTATCTCCTCAAAACCCTCCTTTCTTCACTTCTGTTTCCACAATTTCTCTCTTCTCCTCTTATCCTAGTTTACGCTAAGTGTGATTGCCCTAATTAAACCTCTACGTCTCGATCTGATTTAATCTTTTTTCATGCAATGGGTCTGAGTGCAAACGACACTCCTTTCTTCTTCCTCATTAGCTCTCAGGGCTTGGTTCCCAGAATCACAACTGGCGCCACTTCTTGCTATGCGCTGAACAACTTCAGGTAATTACTTAATCGAGTCTTTCAACTGGTTGTTCTGTGTTGGTCGGAATCTGTGTCACTATTATGGAGTTAGTAGGCGAGCAGTAACTCCTTTTTAATCGATTTATTTTCACGTTTTGTTGTAGTTCCTACTTCTATGATGGGATTTATTGATTATTGGGTATTCAATGTTTTGCTTGTTTATCGTCTTGATGGTAGAACTTGGCGTTGGTTGTGTATTTTGTGTGACTGAATTTAGAGTACTAGTGTTTGGTTGCCATTATCGTTTGTCTGTGCTTGGATCCTGTTCATGTTCTCGAACGAAATTTCCTGGCTTCAGTTGGGTTCAATTGTGAGTTTTGGGAATGTTGGTTTAATGTCATTCACTGGAATTTGCAGCAACACAGGTGAAGCAAGAGCTCTCGACGTTGCTATCAACTTTCTGATGAACTTCGTATCCTCCCATACTCGCGTTGTAACCTTCTAGGCCTTCTGAAGCGATGGTTCTAGTGCTTGCCAAGCCAATTAAACGGAATTCTCTAATGTCATTTCTGGAGCGACATGCTGATGGGTGTGGAACTTGAGAATTTGAATGGGGCAGAATGGTTTAGCTACTCTGTAGCCACTAGCTGTTGTTCTGTTTGGTCACATCTATGGAGGAATGGTTACTCTTGCAGTTACCCTACTTTGGATTTATGGCCACACCATCAATGCAACTTGGTCCTTACGAGCAATGGTGGACGGACCACCTTAGAAACCGTATTTTTGTAGTCTAGTACCTTAGCTAGCTCCGGTGCTCTAAGTCTGAATATGTAGAATGGACGGATCACTGTAAACTCCGTATGTCGTGGACGGTCCACATTAAAAATTGAATGTAGCTGACTATCAGCTAACAGTCACCTGTATTATATTATATTTATTATTATTAGTTATAATAAAAGGTGTTTGCGATCACCTTAAAAACCGGTTAGCTATGCCAAAAAGAATTGACATGCACTTTGTATTTGGAATAAAAACATTGTTATTGTTATATACCAAAAATGATATGCAGTAGCGAATCATTTGTTAAGATTGTCTTACAAAAATGATGTATAATCACTTGCAGAAATGACACCTTCTAACTAAATATATCAGAATGCTTTATTAAAATCGATACCTAATAACAAGCGAAAATGTTACCTTGTTACTATGTATAACAGTGTGCCCTAGCAAAATCGATACATGTATTTATTCAAAAATGATACCATGTGACTGTAAAATACACAACACTTTGATAAAACTGATACCTATGTTTGCCTAAAAATGATACCTTATTACTTTATATAATATAATGCTCTGACTCAGCTGATACCTGTGAGTGTTCAAAAATGATATCATGTTACTATGTACATTGTAATACTTTAACAAAACTAGTACATATGTCTTTTCAAAAATGATACCTTGTTAGTGTATATAGAAAACTTAAATTTTTCATGGCTTGACAGATAGCACCAGTATCATATCTTATACCAAGCAACATGATACTCATATATGTGAAGTTTCAAAATTAAGGAGAAGGCCAAATGATAGTGTAAATGGAAAAAAGTTAGTGGGACCCCTGAATTCCACCTTTAGTGTAAATGTGTCTTTCTCCCTAATTTTGAAAGTTCTCATACTTTTCACCAATTTTTTTCCAAATTTTGTCCTTTAAAAGAAAATCCTCTAATCAAAAAATAACGTACATATAATTAGTACATGAAACCAATTTGTTTTATTGTAAAATAGGATGATGACTTGGTCAATCCTCCTCTAAGAGACAACAAAATGATGTCTAAAACAGAGGAACAAAAAGATATATCCAAGGAGGACGACTCAAAAACAGACATGACGTATAAATATGGCCTGCAAGTTATCTTTAAAATCATAAAATTTATCAAAGAAAAGTTAGACTGAATAAAAAACGTATAGAAATCTTGAAGAACACACATTTCAATAACTTTTTTGTTGTCTTTTATGAAGTGAAGATAAAAGTGAAAGAATGCAAAAAAACACCAATACAATTTGGATGCAGTATACAATTGTTATTCGGTTGAAGATGATGCTTTCATATCCGATAAAGAAAAAAAATTGAAAGTAATGGCTAAGGACATTAGTTTACTGTTTGCTTTACCTTTGGAAGGATGGAAATAGAGTCTGCACCTAAAATTACAAACAAAACAATTCCGTTAGATTGCAAAGAGCTTCAACAAAAAATTTAGTTAAATAATTTTCATATAAAAAACGTAATAGGAAAAAGAATCATACAAGAGATAGCAAAGACGAAGGAACAACATGATGAAGATCTTCCATTGTTGATAACAGAGGAGATTCTATTGATCTTATGTTTCTCCAACCACCGACAAAAGTTAATATGGTGAATTCTGCTGTTCTTGAATAATTTCCAAACAAAGAACACAACTTATTGGCCATAAACATTTGAGAAGAATTTCAGTAAAAAAATAAAAAATTCCATCCATAAAACAGGAAAAAAGTCAATGTATTCAATGCTTCCCTTGGTAAGATACATTATTAAAAATTTGCTAACGCATTAGAAAAAGATTACAATTTAGATTCATTTTGAATCTTTAGTTTCTTGTATACAATACTATATTTTGAATAATTCAACTCATTAACGAAAGATGGATAGTTAGAAAGATGTTGTCGTGATTATGGGATCTCAGAAACTTGAAAGCAATTATCGTTAACAAATCTTGGATAATATAAAGTAAGGATAGGTATATTTTAGTTCAAGCATTGTAACAACTCTCTTTTTAAATGTTTCAAGTCTATAATTAAACCAACTCAAACCATTCAAAATAGCAGATTGTCATTTTCTATGAGGTTAAAAATAAATCATCACATAATCATATATACAGCAAAGCTGTAACACCCCGTATTTTCTATGAACATAAAAGTAACAAAACAAAGTATACTTAATTTTTAAGGAAAGAATTAAGGGAAACGGGTTGCGTCATTGCGTTCATCTCGGAATTCTGCTTGAGATAGAGTCCGAGTTTGCGTAAATCGAACTTCGTATGAAGAAGTTATGACCTTCAGAAGTTTTCAGAAAATTTAAACAGCTCTGTCGAAATTCAAAATTCAAAACACAGACCCGGGCTGGGCGGGAAATTTCCTGCCTAGGACCCAGGTCGACCTGGGTAGAACAGGTCGACCAGGGGGTTGACCTGGGGGGCGACCTCCCCCCTATTTCCAGATCAGTGGATAGATTCGTTTTTCTGCATTTAGACGCCCGTTCTGACCAGATTCATTGCTCCTAAGCTATTTAAACACCCCCAAACCCCACTTCTTCTCCACACCAAACCATTGTAATGCTATGCTGCCTCAATTTATATTAAAATAAATCAATGGCGTCGCTACTCTGCTGAAACCTAAGCTAGAACAAGTGCTCCTTCTTCTTCCAATCTGAATAAGATTAAAAGAGAACAACTACAACCCCTTTTTCTTTTAGAATCCAACCAAGGTGAGTGCAGTTATTTAAAGATATGAAATTTAATAATGATCTTGACATGATTATAAATCTGAATTGGAGATTATGCATATTCCTGTTTATCAGATCTGTTTTTCTGTGTAGATCTATCTTATTCCTGTTTATCAGATCTGTTTTTCTGTGTAGATCTATCTTATTGTAACTATTCTGTATCTCTTCCTTCCTTCTGTTCTACAGCCAGGCTACCACGAGCCTGCGAAAAATCTCATAAGAGATGAACGCACGAACGCTAAATTTAGGGAAAATATTGAATGATGCATAATTGGACATAACAGATTTGTGACTAAATTGAGAACATCTCACATGTTGTAGTTTAAGATCTAGATCTAGGCATACTATATATGACGGTTTATGATTTGGAAGAAGGAGAATTATTGTATGACAACATATGACTTGTAATTTGGGAACATAATGCATGTTATAATTCAAGATTTGATTTTGAGGACATAATACATGTTGTAATTTAAGATCTAGATTTCGGGGCATATTTTATATGACGATCTATGACTTGGAAGAAAAAGGATATATGATTTAGGCGTAAAAGATCTATATTAAAATAGGATAACTATTAATAGTGAATACGTCTAAATGGGGATTTTGGATATTTGATATACGCTAAAATCAAAGGCTATAATTTGGCATAATTCATATTGTTTATCATGATTTGGGTTTTTGGAGAATATTCTGTACTATGTAAATTTAACTAGAAATTTGGGGCATATGTTATATTATTAATTATGACCATAATTTGGGCATGTAAAATTAGGCTTAATTTTATGATTAAGCGAGGCATGTCAATGAAATTTTAAGGGAAGATTAAATCTGTTAAAATTGCCTAATCTGCTAAATCTGTTGAAACTAAATACGGTAATTTGGGGTATGAAAATCTGTAGGCTCGATCTAAAGTTGAGCAAAACATGTTAATAGAACTTTGGATAATCTGTTGTAACTTGTAAAGAAGCTAATTGGTCGAATTGGCATAATTAGTCTGATATTGGCATAATCTGCGAATGAATACTTTAGCTAAAATAAGAATGCTGAGACACGAGGTTAGACTCTGTTTGCAGTAGAAGCCTGCCCGGACCCAACCGGATTAACCAACAACCGCAAACTGTCAGTCTAATGTGAGAGGTCGTAGGCATAAAGATGCTTAGAAACAAGGTTAGGTCTGGCTTGTGGCAGAAGTCTGCCCGGAACCGCCCGGCACATCCAGCGGCCACAAACTACCGACCTAATGTGAGAGGTCTGTGCATTAATATTTAATTAATGCAAATCTAAGATAAATGTGATACCTAAAACGTGTTGGGTGGATAGGGTTAAAACAACTGGACTGATGAATCTAATAAAACCCGTTTGAAAATCTGTAGGCCCAATACAAAGTTAGGTGAAATAATCTGTATGTCTATTAATCTGTATATCTGATCCGTTAGTCTGAAAACTTGTTAATCTGTATGTCTGATTTGAGAACTAGTTAATCTGGACTTTGTACATCTAAAATCTATAAGCAAGTTAATCTGAAATCTGTTAGTCTGGGGACACAAGGTTAGGAGGGGTAATTACTTGTGTCATCTGTTGTTTAGGACCCATATTAGTCAGTAACCCTTTCTGGTATCAAAATTATGACCCAACGCTAGGTAGGGGTCTAAGGCACACTTACTGAACTAATTGTAAGAGGTTCACTCTGATAATGGCGAGGTGTGTTGATGGCGCATTCCAACCGAGTCATGTGCGTGCATGGATCCGGTCTGCTCTGAGGGTGTAAGACACCGTGACATCTGTAAATAGGTCTGTGTCTATAGGTTGCCACTTTAGGGAGTGATACACCCTTCTGTGGGGCCGGCACAGGGTATTTATGTATTAGGGAGTCGATCGCTTGGGGTAGAATTTAGGGTACACTTAGTTATGTCTGTTTTTGTTGGGGTACCGTCTGTTTCTGTTGGGGTGGTAATACATGTCTGTTTCTATGTGGTACCTTCTGTTGGGGTGGTAAAGGCTCATTACTAGTGTACACCTAAATCTAATATTCTGTTTCTGGAGGGATTATTCTATTTCTGTCTCTGTTCGGGTGGTAAAGGCCCATTACTAGCATTCTGTTTCTGTACCGTCTGTCTCTGTTCGGGTAGTAAAGGCCCATTACTAGCATTCTGTTTCTGTACCGTCTGTCTCTGTTTCGGTAGTAAAGGCCCATTACTAGCATTCTGTTTCTGAACGTCTGTCTCTGTTAGGGTGATAAAGGCCCATTTCTAGCATCGTGTTTCTGAAGAGATCATTCTGTTTTCTGTTTAGACATTTGGACAACACCTAATTCTGTTATACTAGTATTAGTGCAAAGCAATGAAAACCAAGTAAGAAGCTTAGTTTAGCCTGTATCATTCTGTCTCTTCTGTTATCCTGCTACTCCTGTTATGGTTATCTCTCATCCAGTTTTATTTACATGCCATGATACTGTTATCTGTTTATATGCTGAAAGTCACTGGACTCACCAGACGTATGTCTGACCTGGTTTGTTTCGCCTCTTTTCTTCCGTCCCCCCCCCATGGTTCTCAGGGTGGAAACATAGGAGCTTGATTCAGTTTTCATCTGCTTGAAGTGCTTGAAATATTGCTTGACTTTGATTCTACCTATTTATGGCATTCTCTGTTGGGGATTATGGCTTTAAAATTATGCATTCTGAAGGATTTTGTATAAAACTGATATTTGTGTACTTGGGTTTTGGTATTATGATGTAACCAAATTTATTTCTGTTTCTGCTGTAATAAAGTTATAAATTTTTCAAGTACTACTTTAAGTATCTATCTTGTAATATTCTGTTCTGTTTACTTATATCGCTCCACCGAAGTTAAGGCATTCCCTTTGTCAGTGACCTTAACGGAGGTAGGGTGTTACACTTGGTATCAGAGCTGAAGGTTACCAGATTAGATAAGAGTTTTTGAAAACTATTTTCAAAAAGGTTTTAAAAAGGAATTATTTTCAAAAGTAGAGTTTATTTTGAAAAACATAATCCCCAAAAGCCATATATCTTCCCTTTGATTCTCCGTTTTGAATCTCTTCCTTTTTCTTTCCAGCATGTCTGGGGTACCTGAGATACCCGAGGGCATACATATACCAACTTGGTTCAGAAGGTATCTAGAGGCAAGGGCCACCGCCGCAGGCCCAGCAGACATTTCTCCTCCTCCTCCCCCTCTCCGCGTTGATACTTTTTCGAAGATATGCTAGGACTTTCAGGCAATGGGCGGGAAACTTTTTCACGGGTCAGAGACGTTTGTTGAAGCTCGAAATTGGCTTAAGGAGGTGGAAGATTTGTTTGGTATCTTCGAGATAGAAGATAGAAGGAAGGTCCAATTAGCTGCTTGGTTAATGAAGGACGAAGCCTCGTTTTGGTGGGAGGTCACGAATGGAGAGCGTCCGGTGGATACATGGATGGATTTCAGGCATAGGTTCGAGATGAAATTTCTCTCACGAGTAGAAGAGAATTTATACATGGAGAGGTTCTTGGCATTAAAGCAAGGGAATTTATCAGTAAAGGTGTACGTCAACAAGTTCAATCAGTTGGCGAGATTTGTCTTAGACTTGGTGAACACACCTAAAGAGAAGGCCTTGGGATTCGTTAAAGGTTTGAATGAGCCGCTACACGGGTTGGCTATGACCCAAATTCCTATGGGGGCTACCTTCGAGAAATTGGTTGACATGGCATTAATGCATGAAGAGGAAGCCAAAAGTGAGAAAAAAAGGAAAAGCTCGAAGGACCACAGAACAAGAAAGCATGGCCCAAAAAGGAAACACAAAAGAAGGATTAAAAGTCTGAAGATAAGAAGGAGAAAAAGTGCTTTACTTATGGAAGGTTGACTCATCTGAACAAGGATTGCAGAAAGAGGAAGGGCGCTTGCTTCAACTGTGGAAAATGAGACACTTCACTAGAGACTGCCCGAAGAAACGAGGGCAAGGGCAGAGGGAAGAACCTACTTCTGGAGGGCAGGCCATTGCTCTCGTGACTGATGGATAGGATAGAGATAGGAAAATTTCTGTAGAAGGATTAATTTCCTTATTTGATTATTGAGTTAAAACTCTCTTTGATTCTGTCATTTTGATTCTTTAATTGAGACTCTGCACTTTAATACTAGTCTTGTTTCTGATCCTGCTATAGTCTCAAACCCCATGAGGGTTACGACTCATCTGTTTGTGATAGGTTGGGGTTTGAAGGTATCTGTGTTAAGCATTAAGTTGACTGTGACACATACATTCTGGTTTTTGTGGGATTTGGTGGGGTTTTATCATGCTTAGTTTCCTAAGAATCATTTGATAATCTGATCTGTACAAGTAGTCTGTAAGTATCTGAATATTTCTGAAAAGGATAGGGGTTTTTACTCGAAGCGTGAAGTAGATTTCCAGTTTTGACATTGTTTAATGGGAGTAATTCTCTGAATGTCAATCTGATGTTGATTTCGGTCTTCGGGGTTGATACTTAAAGATTTATTTTCTTAACCGATGTCTAATGGGAACAGAACTTTTGTTTTAATTGTACTTGCTTCTATCACCCGACTGTATCCTATCGATCGAGTCTTCGACCTTTAGGTAGAAACTAATGGGTGTAAACATGTGTTTGAGACATGTTATGTTTGATGGTTGCAAGTGGTTGCTCGTGGATGCATATACACACACTAGGCACTAGATCGGCTCAAAACCACTCTCATACTGCATATGGATGTGTGTGTATTTTTCAATTTTTGTGGATGCAAAATGATTGATTCATCACATGGATGTTGCATTTGGATGAATGGTTATGCACTCATATAGAAATGATGTGTATCAAATAGGATTTCTTGCATACATAATTGGACTCATGGCACTAACATAATTCGCATTAAGGAGGTCAACTGAATCAGTAGACCGCCTGATCTTTGCACTAGATAAGAGACATACACACACACTTTTGCATATGTACATACAACATTAGAAGTTTTCTAAGGACAATGGATGCTTGTGGATGATGGTTGAGTAGATGAGTGATTGTATGGTAGAACACATTCTTCTTAACTTGAAGATTTCTGGGACGAAATCCTTTAAGGAGGGGAGAATGTAACACCCTGTATTTTCTGTGAACATAAAAGTAACAAAACAAAGTATACTTAATTTTTAAGGAAAGAATTAAGGGAAACGGGTTGCGCCATTGCGTTCGTCTCGGAATTCTACTTGAGATAGAGTCCGAGTTTGCGTAAATCGGACTCTGCATGAAGAAGTTATGACCTTCAAAAGTTTTAATAAAATTTAAACAGCTCGGTCGAAATTCAAAATTCAAAGTTCGAAATTCAAAACACAGACCCGGGCTGGGCGGGAAATTTCCCGCCCAGGACCCAGGTCGACTAGGGGGTCGACCTCCCCCTTTATTTCTAGATCCATGGACAGATTCGTTTTTCTGCATTTAGATGCCCAATCTGACCAGATTCGTTGCTCCTAAGTTATTTAAACACCCCCAAACCCCACTTCTTCTCCATACCAAACCATTGTAATGCTATGCTGCCTCAATTCATATTAAAATAAATCAATGGCGTCGCTACTCTGCTGAAACCTAAGCTAGAACAAGTGCTCCTTTTTCTTCCAATCTGAATAGGATTAAAAGAGAACAACTACAACCCCTTTTTCTTTTAGAATACAACCAAGGTGAGTATAGTTATTTTCAGATATGAAATTTAATAATGATCTTGACATGGTTATAAATCTGAATTGGAGATTATGCATATTCCTGTTTATCAGATATGTTTTTCTGTGTAGATCTATCTTATTCTGGTTTATCAGATCTGTTTTTCTGTGTAGATCTATCTTATTGTAACTATTCTGTATCTCTTCCTTCCTTCTGTTCTATAGCCAGGCTACCACGAGCCTGAGCCAAATCTCATAAGAAATGAACGCACGAACGCTAAATTTGGGGAAAATATTGAATGATGCATAATTGGACATAACTAATTTGTGACTAAATTGAGAACACAACACATGTTGTAATTTAAGATCTAGATCTAGGCATACTATATATGACGGTTTATGATTTGGAAGAAGGAGAATTATTGTATGACAACATATGACTTGTAATTTGGGAACATAATGCATGTTATAATTCAAGATCAGATTTTGAGGACATAATACATGTTGTAATTTAAGATCTAGATTTGGGGGCATATTTTATATGACGATCTATGACTTGGAAGAAAAAGGATATATGATTTAGGCGTAAAAGATCTATATTAAAATAGGATAACTATTAATTATGAATACGTCTAAATGGGAATTTTGGATATTTGACATACGCTGAAATCAAAGGCTATAATTTGGCATAATTCATATTGTATATCATGATTTGGGGGTTTTGGAGAATATTCAGTACTATGTAAATTTAACTAGAAATTTGGGGCATATGTTATATTGTGAATTATGACCATAATTTGGGCATGTAAAATTAGGCTTAATTTTATGATTAAGCGAGGTATATCAATGAAATTTTAAGGGAAGATTAAATCTGTTAAAATTTCCTAATCTACTAAATCTGTTGAAACTAAATACGGTAATTTGGGATATGAAAATCTGTAGGCTCGATCTAAAATTGAGCAAAACATGTTAATAGAACTTTGGATAATCTGCTGTAATTTGTAAAGAAGTTAATTTGTTGAATTGGCATAATTAGTCTGATATTGGCATAATCTGCGAATGAATACTTTAGCTAAAATAAGAATGTTGAGACACGAGGTTAGACTCTGTTCGCGGTAGAAGCCTGCCCGGATCCAACCGGCTTAACCAGCAACCGCAAACTGTTAGTCTAATGTGAGAGGTCATAGACATAAAGATGCTTAGACACGAGGTTAGGTCTGACTTATGGCAAAAGTCTGCCCGGAACCGCCCGGCACATCCAGCGGCCACAAACTACCGACCTAATGTGAGAGGTCTGTGCATTAATATTTAATTAATGCAAATCTAAGATAAATGTGATACCTAAAACGTGTTGGGTGGATAGGGTTAAAACAACTGGACTGATGAATCTAATAAACCCGTTTGAAAATATGTAGGCCCAATACAAGGTTTGGTGAAACAAACTGTAAGTCTGTTAATCTGTATATCTGATCCGTTAGTCTGAAAACTTGTTAACCTGTATGTCTGATCTGAGAACTAGTTAATCTGGACTTTGTACATCTGAAATCTATAAGCAAGTTAATCTGAAATATGTTAGTCTGGGGACACAAGGTTAGGAGGGGTAATTATTTGTGCCATCTGTTGTTTGGGACCCATATTAGTCAGTAACCCTTTTTGGGATCAAAATTATGACCCAACACTAGGTTGGGGTCCAAGGCACGCTTACTGAACTAATTGTAAGAGGTTCACTCTGATAATGGCGAGGGGTGTTGATGGCGCATTCCAACCGGGTCATGTGCGTGCATGGATCTGGTCTGCTCTGAGGATGTAAGACACCGTGACATCTGTAAATAGGTCTGTGTCTATAGGTTGCCACTTTAGGGAGTGATACACCCTTCTGTGGGGCCGGCACTGGGTATTTATGTATTAGGGAGCCGATCGCTTAGGGTAGAATTTAGGGTACACTTAGTTTTGTCTGTTTCTGTTGGGGTACCGTCTGTTTCTGTTGGGGTGGTAACACCTGTCTGTTTCTGTTTGGTACCGTCTGTTGGGGTGGTAAAGGCCCATTACTAGTGCACACCTAATTCTAATATTCTATTTCCGGAGGGATTATTCTGTTTCTGTCTCTGTTCGGGTGGTAAAGGCCCATTACTAGCATTCTATTTCTGTACCGTCTATCTCTGTTCGGGTAGTTAAGGCCCATTACTAGCATTCTGTTTCTATACCGTCTGTCTCTGTTCGTGTAGTAAAGGCCCATTACTAGCATTCTGTTTCTGAACGTCTGTCTCTGTTAGGGTGATAAAGGCCCATTTCTAGCATCGTGTTTCTGAAGAGATCATTCTGTTTTCTGTTTAGACATTAGGACAACACCTAATTCTGTTATACTAGTATTAGTGCAAAGCAGTGAAAACCAAGTAAGAAGCTTAGTTTAGCCTGTATCATTCTGTCTCTTCTGTTATCCTGCTACTCCTGTTATGGTTATCTCTCATCCAGTTTTATTTGCATGTCATGATACTGTTATCTGTTTATATGCTGAAAGTCACTGGACTCACTAGACGTTTGTCTGACCTAGTTTGTTTCGCCTCTTTTCTTCCGTCCCCCCCCCCCCAGGTTCTCAGGGTGGAAACATAGGAGCTTGATTCAGGTTCCATCTGCTTGAAGTGCTAGAAGTGCTTGAAATATTGCTTGGCTTTGATTCTACCTATTTATGGCATTCTCTGTTGGGGATTATTGCTTTAAAATTATGCATTCTGAAGGATTTTGTATAAGACTGATATTTGTGTACTTGGGTTTTGGTATTATGATGTAACCAAACTTATTTCTGTTTCTGCTGTAATAAAGTTATAAATTTTTCAAGTACTACTTTAAGTATCCATCTTGTAATATTCTGTTCTGTTTACTTATATCACTCCACCGAAGTTAAGGCATTCCCTTTGTGAGTGACCTTAACGGAGGTGGGGTGTTACAAAAGCGGAATATCTCGCAGCGGAAGCTAATATTTTACAATAATATAAAATCTTTAATTTATACATGATATCATAATGCAGAAATAAATATAGATACAAAAAAAGACTGAATACAAAATCTCATCAATACAAGAACAAATGAAAAAAGGGGAATAATTGAATATAAAATGATCGATTGATGGCTAAATTCCAGTGAATCCCTAGCTCTAATGGACAAATCTTCAAAGCTGAAATACTCGGCCTGACACAACCATAATACCAAAAAAAACACTTGAGTCAGGACTAACAATCTCACATAAGTAAATCAACTCCAGTGAGTATGTTAATTGAAAAGCAATAGTGCCTTAAAGGATGTTTAGGATAACCATTCTCTAAGGATCCGTGGAACTAGATACATATAATATAATACGCTATTAATAGTGTCTACGGTAAATATACTATTAAAAATAGCATAAGCAGGGTTTTCATATTACCCTTACGCCATTTATAATACCGTAGTCTATACAGATACCGTAAAGTCCACCGTAAACTAGTGGCTATCAAAGAGCACTCTATAGGTATAGTACAAATCAAAATCATAGGGGGCACGATTAGGATAATATGACAAAGCACCGACGCAATACCTAATGGCAGGATTCTATCGGATTGTAGAGCCAGGCTAGTGGTAATTCATAACTGCAACTACCGTTTACCTCGTGTAACAATCCCGTAATAAAAGGTGGCCACCAATGAATCACAAATTTAGAGATATGGTATCAAAAGAAGCATGTTCGAACAAAGCTGCGACCTCGCTGGCCTGGGTATAGCTCCTGTTTTAATCATTTTAATTACGACTTTAATGGTTAAGGCTATTCATCATGGTTCTCTTGCTCCATTCCAGTAGCACGCACCAAACCATCCTACTTCATTCTGGATTCTTCGCCATGTGTAGAGTTGTTAAAGTGATATCGGTATTGGTAGAGAGTATGCCAATACTGACTCCGGTCTCTTTAACAACCAAACACTTATTTCATACCATGGTCATTAAATATGAAATCATATTCTAATATCACAAATCAATTAACATCAAATATCAATTTTATTTATCAATTTCTCAAATTGATTCAATTATTCAATATCTTTTCGAATTCATATTTACAAATCGATTCATTATCAAAACATTAGATTTTAAATTACACGTCACAACATTATTGAATTGAATCTTTATATTCAATCATTTCGAACTTAAATTTCTCAGATAGAAAACATATACTTTTATTTTAAAATAATTTATGTAAACATATAATAGTTTAAATAAAATAGTTAAGTTTGATATAAAATAATTTAAAAGAAATAGATAGATCTGATATGGAATAGTTTAAATAAATAGATAAGTTTTGATAGAAAATAGTTTGAATATAACAGTTAAGTTTGATATAAAAAAGTTAAATAAGATAAATAAGTTTAATATAAAATTGTTTAAATAAAATAGTGGTAAAGTATATATTAGTTGTAAAATAAAATAATACTAATTCCAAGAAGTAATCCAATCCAAATCAAATATCCGCATTCTCAAAATTCGACTTCATATTAATTAAGATTTTGTATTTCAATTCAATTTAGCTTAAATCTTAATTGGTGTAAATTCCAAATTTAAAACAAATGGTTGAAGTTAAATTATAACCTAAATCCCACTTTTAAACCCTTAACTTCAAATTGGTTCGAACTTTGAATTTTAATTCATTTCATATCATTGGTTTTAAACCAACCTTCAGATTTTCAAATATTAAGTTTTATTACTTAAATTAATTCTTTAAAAATTCAAATTCTATCATTTAAATCAATTAAACCATTTATACTTAACAAAAATTTTATGTTAATTAACTCAAATCTTTCCATTCAATTATTTTAAATGAATTTGAATTTATATACCATTTGAAATTCTTATTCCAATTAACATATTATTTTCAAAACAACTAATCAATTTTTTAAATTTAGTTAAATCACTCGCTATAAATTCAAGTTTAGATATTTGAAATATTAATTTAAAGCCAAAGTATAAATCAATACCAAAATCAATTTGATAAATCAAAATATACTTATGAAAATTTTGAAATAATGTTATCCTCAAATAACAAATCCAATTTAGTTGATTCAATTTTACTTAAATTCAAGCTAGAATATTTAAAATCTTAAATTTAACTAAGATATTTAATTTACATTTCAAAAAAGGTACATGCTTATGAATATATTTTTAATTATAGTTTTTTATTGACCACGACATTCATATATAATTTTCTGTCCTATCGTCAATTGATATAGATATATATTATTTCAAATCGTTTCAAAAATTCTAATTCTGTGTATATATCATTTCGACCTACATCCGAAATCGATTCGAATTTTATATCCAAAATCTGTACAGTCATTCTGTTATCTACAATTTCAACCCATAATGATTTTCCTAAATCGGCAAAGAACATGCATTGTGAGAACAATATATATATAATTATAACATCACAGCAATCACACATCAATCAGAACGTAACAACAAATCACAAAATAATTTATATCGTGTCATTTATTGTAAAAGCCTAAAATTTACCGTATTTTGAATCGACAATAAACCACACAAGTCCGATCTGAATGGCAAAAACCCTCGGACACTAACTTTGCGCATACAACAATATCAGACAGAGACTTTCATTAACATCATTGAAATGTTACGTTAGAGTACAAGAATATATATCAAAGTATAATTAACTATAACAATGCACGGCGGAAATATAAATGTATAACTCTTAACATAAGACATATAATGCTCTGGACACAGCTTTAAGCTTCAATCCAGAATCCTGCTCAAAGTATCTGCAAAACAAACTACCCGGCTGCCCATGTGGAAATAAGGGCACCCGACACTAGTATATAATATGCTTCTTGCTTCGCCTCATTTGCATCATTTGTGACAACAGCAGGTGCAAATAGTAATATTTGCATCAGTTCCATCTGAACATTTGGTGCAGTTGGTATGAGGAAAGCAATAGATAATGCAAAATTACGCTTTGCATCGGTTTTCTATAACACTCGAAGAAAATGCACAGATGCAAATAGTTTTGGTTACACGGTTGTAAATACAACTGATGCAACTATGTTTAATTGCATAAGGTTCCTGACAATGGTCAAATTTTCAAAACATTCATGCCTATTTTTTTTTTTCACTTTGCGGGTTACTTCCAGCTATCACACCTTTTATCCCGCTTCAATTACTCTTTCTTCGTTCTCCTTTCCCAATCCACCTACAAAAAAACCTAAAAATCAGATTTTACCTTTAATTCGCAATTGATTTCTTAACTTGGATTCGAGTACACCTTCTCGTTACGGTACTGAATCTTTCTTTGTGTAAAAATCATAATGAAAGATACCAAATTTTCTAACATAGGAATTTATGACTCAGTGATTAAGAGTAGGGGACGAGGTCTAAAAACGGATTTGGGTAAATATTCAAAGCCTGAGAAATTGTGAATAATGATATGCATCATCTCGCCATCTCCACTGCAATTTTCAAAATCGATGATTGGAAAGCTGCTATCTTTTGATTCAAACTCCCATGATCGGGAGTTCAACAAATCAACATTTTCAGTTCTATTTAAATCCTGGGATCTGCATTTCAGTTCACTTTGACAGTTCCAGACCAAGATTCAAAAAAAGATGGAATCGATGCCCAATAACAAGTCTCATCTGAGTGAATGGCATCAAAGATGGAAACCATAAAAGTTTCTGGTTCCTTATGGGTTTCCTAAAGTATGAAGATCTAATTCGGTTTCAAACCCCTACATGTGTTGATCTATCACAACATGGAAATTGTGCATGCAAAAGGAATTCTGAAACTACTTCGGAGATAAACTCCGGAGGCTTCCCATAATGGAAAGCAACATCGGTGTCTTGGCTTATGTTTAGGTAAAGATTATCTTGGGATTCATCAATTCTTTGCATTATATCAGACCTGCTAATAACCTAGCATCAATGATGTGTTTTCATGAATTAGTTAATTGATTATTTACATTCTGTTTGTGTAGAAACCAGTCAAAAGTAGCTTGTGACTTACAAAATTAAGATTTCGGTGATGTAGTTACTAATAACCTAGCATCGATGCTATGTTTACATGAATTCTTTTGTTGTTATCCATGTTCCATAAGAACGATTGTCTACCACCATTTTTAGACTTTTTGAATATCAATAGTAATTACTAACTACCTAAATGTTCTTGTAAAATAAGAGGTTTGTTCAATTAACCAAACCAAGTCAATTACGATTTATAAGCTATAACTACTATAAAGATTATTCCTTTCATCTATCCTGATGGATGTTCATAAATAACCCCGAATATTTCAACATTTATTTCTACTTAGCTACAAAAAGTGCCAAAAACTGATACACCAAAAGTATTTGGTAACTAATACACTTATAATCCCCTAGTATCCAAATCAATACTAGAAAAAGTTTTAGGAGTGCATAATATATTATACAATGAGTAATTTCCTTAATTCCATTACCGTTGTCGTTGTTATTATTAACTGTTGCTATTTTTAGAAATAGGCAAAAATTTATTATGTTATCAAAATAGCAATAGCAGAGGCTCAAATAAATACAAGATAAGTACAATATATTTTTTATATAATCATGCAAATCATCACAAAGATCATACTTTCAGATTTGAGTCTCGGCTAGTTTCCTTTTTGTATATAGCCGCTCGTATTTGATCTTAAAGTTGTGAGAAGCCTAAAGGAATGTACAAGATCTCATCTTCAATGATTTCAACAAAATGTCAATATCATTTTTATTATACCATACTATTTCTATAGGTATCACTATTTTTTCGTCTCCACTTATTATTCAATTCGGAATTTAAAAAATGTGATTTTACATTTATATACTTGCAATGTTCTTTAATTAACAACATTCCTGAAACATAGTTTAATTCTGACATGCTTCAGTAGAAACAAATTTAATTATAGTTGATACTTGCAAAATGTTTACAGCATGTCTAAACATTTTGTAGTGCGTCCCATCAAATTGTCTTTATGACAGTGTCTTCTTTAATAAACCACATTTTTGAAACATAGTTTAATTCTCTTATATTTTCAAAAATCAACATGAAGACATTACAAATGCTAGCTAAAATTAGTTGTCGTTCTTTCCACCAGCTAATATTAATTCCTAAAACGTTTTTTTTAAACTCAGTTTGATGGGTGATGTTGTAATAAAAGTAGATATGATAATAGCAGCAACATAGTGTTGGTTCATGCATATGTAAGGTGGGGATAACATGAAACAAGCGGGAAATTAAAATTGGGGAAAACCAGCTTTCCAGGTCTAGTGAAGTGGTCAAGGCAACTCGTTAGAGTTGCCGTTGTAGCGGTTTCTATAATGGGCTCGAAATCGAGAGAGATATCTATGTATGGATCATACGTACTGGAAGTGAATCCACATTTTTTGTAGGTGACATCGGATTTTAAAATCCTAATGAACAGTTTGTGGGCAACGCATAAACAATCACCAATGGCGGCATATAAATCACCAATGGCAGCCATCATCTGACATGTACACTGCATAATCACAACATGAAAAATATGTGTGCACTTGCCAACCAGCATTTGCTTTTTCAATTTTCAATTTTGTATGTCTTGATTATTTGATTGAAAAGATTGCATTTGGCATGCCTTCATTAAGTTTCACTGCATTTGGCATGCCTTCATTTAAGTAGAGCAATTTATTCTTGTTAGTGTAATGAAGTTAGAAGCTTCTCAAGTCTTTTTTTTCTGTGACATGACAAATTATCAGAACAAAGCTCATGTCTTTATTCATTTAGCTTGCTTTCATGACAGTGTTATTAACTTGGCTAAGCTTTCTAATGTAGTTTAAAAATATCTATTTTGTCATTTAACAAATGAAAGTGCGGTCCCCCTCTTTAACAATTTTCCCAGAATCAAAGGACTCTTTAATGTTAGCTAATAAATAATCTTTCAGGTTGTCTCAGCAATGAAGAAGTTGGAACTCAGCCCATTTGGTCTCAACAACGAAAACGCCGTTTGCAGTCCTCTAGCATTTGATTTGGGGTAAGTCAGTTTCACAAATTACAGTATATAATTCGTTATAGTACATGAGAGCATCCCTTTCCATAGTATCAGCAACATCATCTTGATTAATGTATTAATGGTTATTGTTGCTACATTTATAAACTAGCATTTTCATATATATATATATATATATATTTTATGCATTTATCTCCATTTATCAACTACCTTTCTTTGGCTTCTTGTTTAAGCTTTAAGGTTTTAGATTCCAGCGCAGCTTTAATATTTTGTCAAGTTTCGTATAGATTTTTGTAAATGTCATCGGCGATCCCCAAATCAATTTGTTGCGAAAGCATGTCACACTTGTTTTGCAAATGAGTAATAATATCATCCTCTTTTTCTTTGCTTCTGTTCCATTTTTTCAATCCATTATTGACAAATTTTATATGAACTTATTTAAATAAGTGCTAACCCTCAACTATAGGACATATAGTAAAATTAACAACGTCAGAAATAAAGTACGCTTTTTTTAACTAGTCAGCAGGTAAATCCACATTTGTTAAACGTAATAAGCATGTATGTTTTTGTTAAATTTTGCGATACTATATGGTAGAATTGAAGTGGATGGAAGTACTTTCGTGTCGGAGAGGACGGTTCATAAATCGGAGCTCATAGTTGAAAGTTGCACCTGAAGAAGTGTTCGGTTTCAGTAGGGAGGTGCAACAGACGTCTGTCATAAGGGGTGAAAGACGTCTATGTTGTCAGGGAATTCTTCTCGAGACTTACAACAAACGTCTATCACTTTGACAGACTTATGTGCTGAAACAAGTAGGTTTTCCAAATTTGGACGGACGTTTGTCCAACCCCATGACAGACGTCTGATAAGGTACTTCGGTTATTTTGGGCTGAGGGCATTATATGTTGATTTGTGAAGATACCGGGGGAAATTTGGGCAATTGCTACATTCTAATCTCTCCCTATATAAGCAGTTTTCAGGATTAGGTTATCACTACCAGAAGATACCAAAAATCAAGAGATTAGATCAATGTTTATTCTAATTAGGGTTTTGGCAACCCTAATCTTCGTCAATTCTTTTCTCCACAAAATCAATTTTTTCTGGTGAATTTGATCATTGTAATCAATCTCTTGTACTCTAATATTAATATTAATAAAAAGTTCTCTCTCAAAGTGGACGTACACTGACAAGACGTCTGTGGAACCATTGTAAATACTTGTGTGATTCACTTTTCATTTATGCTCTACTATTTCTCTTGTTTGGTGATTGTAATTGGTACTTGATTGGGTTGAGATTGTTTTTATATATTGACTAGTTAATTTTGCACTATTACCATGATCTTATCTTCCGCTGTGTTGGGGATTTTGATTTGAGCGGTCTTGAGTCGTAATTCTCTACAATATTTGGTATCAGAGCATTGGTGTTAGTAGATAGTTGTAGAAATGCCAGAATCTGATTCAAATAGTAACTCAACAATAGGTCCAAGTGATGCAGCTCCTTATGTACGTAGGTCGTACGCAGCTTCCGGTTCACAATTGGTTATCGACAAGTGGAATAACGATAATGACTTCGAAAAATGGCAGTGGAAGATGAAAGCGGTTCTTAGGCTGAATCGGGTACATCGGGTAGTGTTTAATACACATTTATTACCAGCAGACATCTCAGATGTAGAGAGGGTGTAATAGCCCGTAAATCCATACTATCTGAGTCGACTAATAACACCACACGTCCAACCCAAATTGCACAGAAACACGAATCATTATTAGAAAGAAGTTAGAGGATGAGAAATAGAAAGAAAGAAATATTAGAGTAGAAGAAAACAAAGATCACAAACTCACAGCGGAACGAATAAAATATATTAGGTAACATAAATTTTGAAATACAATTCAGTAACTTTATATACATACCATCATCAGAGCACAACACCTATTTCTGGAACAGTTATAAACACCTGTTTCTAGATACAAACATGGTACACATCGGAATATATGATAGTCTATAGCTAACTAGTGAAGCCTCCTGCTTCAAACTCCTCCACGTGAATCTGTAAAATCCCGACTACTTGACTGCCCGTACAAATTTGGGCACCCAAGAGTTTAGGGAAAATAAACAAAATAAACCCTGGGTCAGTCATGGGACTGGTGTGAGCAAACTCCAACCATTTGTTTAACTTTTAAAATCCTTTCGAAAGAAAGGATAATAGTAAGACCAGCCCACACACAAACATGGACGGTTTTTACCTTACTATAACCCAAAACACTTTGATACGAAAATCCAGTGATATTATAATAGTGTCTAAATCAAATAAATAACAATCTAGCGGAACGCTTGCATCTCACGCTCCATGTATAATATAAAATCAAAAACCGCAGGGCGCTTATTGGAGATTGGATTCCGACTATGACAAGGTATGGAACCACCTGCCGATAGTGAATCTCTAGAGGGGAATACACTGGGTTCAACAAGAACATCTTGCAACCCGGCCCACACATGACCGACCACTCATTTCGCTTGATTGTATCGAATGTATATCACCAACGGTTGGGATCAGCAACCGTTTCCCAAAAAGGACAGTATCGATAGATTAAAGAAGCAAATGGAATTTTTCTAGATAGGTGATTATACACCCTATTGGGAGCAACCCACATAGCCATGCTGCCTGCCCGATTTTTGTCATTTCCTGGTTGTTGAGGCCTGAGGCTACGATTTCTTATCATTCATTGATAGCACAATCACTTTGAATGACACATTGTCAGATCCGTAAATCATTAATTGATTTGCACAAATATATTATGGATATTATGCTAAGAGAATAAATTGTCCGCCACCATATATATTTATACAGACTAACATATTCGATCATTGGAAATACTTTGTCAGACATTCGTCCATATACGTTCGTTCTGGGATTGAACGAAACCGAAGGCACCATTTCTATTAATAGAAAAAGTCCTTGCACTTTACTCCGTCTTCAGTTATCTTCATATAATCTGATTCGCAACGCTACTGCCAATACGGAGTGGTTCACGGATAATAATCCAACCGGTCTCTCCATATTGACCACGATATTGGCAAACACTTCGATAGTCGGTTATTTAACTATCGAAGTAAAACAAACATCCATTCAAAACATCAAACAATCACTGGACTCCTTAATTAATATTTCATTAATTAAATCATTTCTCCATTTCCTTGTCAATATTTGTTAAACAAATATTTTCAATTATCATCTTGGCATTTTCACTATTTGGAAAACATTTCCGTATATCGCCTTCTTTTATTTTCTATACTTAGAAAATATCCTTTACATATAATTGGAAAACATTCCAATTACTTATCTCTTTCACGACCGTTCATTTCTACACTCAGGAAATAATTATTTATTATATTTCCAAAACTGCACTTCCTTGGGTTAAAATGAATGTTGTGTAAAACATCGTTACGACAACCCAAAATACTGCATTCAACTAATCTTAATCAAACATTTATCTTCGAGACTGAACCTTGCTATTTATCAGTTAAAAATGAAATCAATCAAGTTAGGGTACAACTACCTCTCAGACCTTGACTAAAAACATCCTTAACTTCAAAACGGACAAAACCACTTATCTCAAATCATCAACACCATAAAAAAACCACATATTCATTTTTAAAACGTGTGTATATATATATATATCTTCTCTTTCTATTACCATATTTTCGATTTCCTTTTTGTTTATAATATTCTATTTTAAAGTTCGTTTCCTTATCGGATTCTATATATATTGATATATAGATTTCTAACTATCAAAATTTCTTAAAAATACTCTAACTCCTTAAATTTCCGGAAAATTTAGCCATAACCTCCTTTGTACCGGTCGATAGTTCAAACCTCAACTCGCCTCTCTAGGACCTTTCCATTCAAAAAGAAAATCAAAAAGCCAAGTGGCTTGCCGATTCGGCGCATAAAAACTCATATGGAATTTAAACATGTACCTTATTGTCGGGCACACGAATTATAACCTTCATACACTTCATCCCATACATGTCTAACTCATATACGTCCATTTACATTTTATTCCAACTCAATCTGGCCATTTTAATTCAATTCACTAATTAATTCTCTAATTAGCTCTTCTGCCTATTCCACTTTCTGTTTGAACATATCAGTTCAAATACAAATATTTACTTGCTTACAAACCCATTTGAATTCCATTTTCAATTCAATTTCCATATTCGATTTCGAATATGAATTACATACCTCATTCACTTATCTATTGTCCAATTCAACCCAAAGGTTCATTAACTAATTTTTCTTCTAATTAGTTAATTCTATTCAATAAATTTAAAATCTGATTTTGTTTCAAAAATCATTTCATTTACACAACTTGAGTTCTTATTTATTTTACAACTCAAATCCGGATTTTTCTAATGGAAATTCGGATTTTATTTACTTAAAATCCTTATATCTATTTATATAAACCATTATGGTTTTTAAACGATTTTGGCGCTGCTTTTCTGAAAATTTGATTTTGATATAACTCAAAATCTATCAGACGAAATCCAGATTTTTCTCTTCCATTAGAAAACCATTATCAAATCGGTCCTGACGATTCTTGTTTCAAAGAATTCCGACTTAAATTGAGTTCTATACACTCGATTGAAGTTCGAATCACCGATTTACGAACTGCTGCGCTGCGGCGAGTTCGTTTTAATTATATTTAATATATAAAAACTTTTAAACTTCGTTTAAAATAAATTCAACTCCATTCTAATATATTTTTAATATATATCAAACCAATTTTCCCAATTCAACTCAATAATTCTGATTATCTAAAATCGCTGATTTTTCCTTACTCAGTTATACATTTATTTATACTCGATTTGTTATTTTAAATCCCAATTCCTTTTATAAATAAATTATAAAATTCGGTATAATCGAATTCCAATTATAACTCCTTTGGATTTTCTCAATTCAGTTTATATTCTAAATCCTAGAATATAATCAATTATTCTATTTTCGACACGTTTTCCAATTTCACTTTTTAAATTCTCTCTTGAATTTAAACTTCTAAATTATCCAATGATGATTTATTTCCCTATTTTTATAAACATTGTTTATAAATTAATTTTCTTATTTAAAAATTAAAACAAGCTTTCCTTTCAAATACCTATTTGAAACCCAACCCTTCTTTTTTATTCCAAATTTCGGAATAAAAACTATAATTTCCTTTTTTTCGAAATGATTTCAATTTATACTTTTAAATTCATATTTGAATTTAATATTTCAAGTTATCTCTTGATAATTAATTCATCATATTTATAAACATCGTTTACAAATTTTCTTGTCTTATATATTTAAGCAAGTTCTATTTAGAAATCTATTTACAACCAAAATCTTATTTTGGAAATTTCTATTTATAATAACTTATATATATGACACACAATTTATTTTCATATTCAATTTAACTTCTATTTAAATAAATCCGAATTAATCGAATTCAAATCATAAATCCTTATGGATTTATTTTAGTTCAATTTATATTCTGAACGTCAGAATAAATTCCATCGTTTATTTCTTTAAAACGATTTCCCTATTTCTATTTTTAAATTCACATTTTGAATTTTAAATATTCAAAGTATCAAATGATAAATTTTCCACTTTATTTATAAACACTGTTTATAAATTCATTTCAATTCTCTGCATTAATTAATTTATAAACAACGTTTATAAATTCACTACTTGTTTTATGTATTCAAACAAGTTAACATATTTATAGTCCAGTTTAAATTCAAATTATATTTTAGATAAATAGAATTTTCCCTTTAAATTTCAAAAATACCAATTATCAACCACGGATTTTCTAACACATCATATATGACAATATATATGAGAACAAACAAATAATAATATTCTTGAGGAATCCAGTTGGATTCCTCCAACCTGATTTTCTTGCATCTATAGACGTTAGCCAACATAAATAATACCCATCTTGCTTCGAGGTAGGATATCGCGGTATAGAAGGTCATCCACTATCATAGCGTAGGCCGTATAGGGTCATCCGCTAATGATACTGCGGGCATCCTCTAATGGTACTGCGGGAATCCAACCACCAATATATATATATATATATAATAACCACAAACACAAATCCTAAATAACTAATATATATTTAATAATAGCCACAGTAATATTTAAACGCATCCAAGCAGCCATCAATTATTTTTAATGACTAAAAATAAATTCTAAATATAAAATTGAGTGAGATTTACTCACCGAGATTTTTAATTTGATCCATTACGATTCCCAGTTTATTTCCAGCTTACGAATTTTCGATCGACTCCGTTCATTAAATCTTGTATAATTTAAACATGCCATTTTAATTAATTTTAACAGAAATAAAAATTAAATTACTAAATAAAAATAATAATTACCTAATCCTTTGCTTGACCTTATTTCATCTTCTCTAAAATGCTCACGAAATCCTCAAACACCAGTCCTCATTTCGACCCAGTCCTCACAACACCGAACCCTCCTTTCTAGCTACAACTTGCTCATCATTATCAGAACACGCTCAATCCTTTGTCGAACAATGTGACTACATTTCTATCCCAGAGAAGCAACTACAAAATCTGTACTTTTGATTTTCCATGCCCTCAAAATCCTACCATTTCTTCACCGTTTAACATACCTGATTCTCTGTCTTCACCTTCCTACTGTGCAACCATCATCTTAGTTCACCCCCTCATCACACAATCAAAAAGCATCTCAAAACACCCTCTCAAAACACCCTCCAACAATTACTGTCTCGATCAAATTTCTTCTGACCTGAAACAAATCGAAGCTTCTTCCCCAACTTACTTCTCCTCTCGCTACTTCCCTGTTACCCAACTCGAGCATCCTACACCAGATCTGAATCGCGGCAGTGTATCTTCATTCACACGCATCAGGTCAGATCCGCCCTCCATGCCACATAGTAGTGATCTCGCTTTCCATCTTGAACAACAAAAATCGAAACCAAAACTTTGGAGACCCCCCAACCATATACTGCTATAATCGCGATATCCACCATGGCAATATATAACTCCATCGCAGCTTCAGTAACCAGTGTCGATCTTTCTTTGAAACGCGGTGCGCTCCATCGATCACCACCATTCCACTACGCCCATCGTTTGACCTAAAAACCCTTCTACGACTCCGTCCTAACCTCGATCGAGAGTTGTCGTTTGTGGAAACAAATCCATTTGCTGGCCGCGATACACCAGAATCGAAGATTTCGAAATCGGACTTGAGTTCGTTCTCTTTTTTCCCCGAACTTTGATTTCTTCGAATTGGGAAAGCTGAAGCTTTCATTTGGTTTTATATTGGAAATGGAAATAAGAAGCAAGCAGGTTCAATTCTGAATTTAAGAAGGAAAAATGGAGATTAATATTTCAATTTGAGGCTTTGATTTCTAATTGAGGGAAGGGCGGAATTTATAAATGGTTTATTCTCAAGAGGAGCAGCATTTTGATTTTTCCCTTCTGGTTTGCAGAAGAAATGAAATAAGGGGAGATGTGTGATTATATAGAGGAAGGAGATTTCAGTGTTAAGGAATTGTAGGTCTGCGTTAGTACAGAAGTAGGTATAGGCTTAAGTACCAATTATTTAATATGATTTGATTTGTTTTAATTTGATTTGAAATTGATCTTATCCATTAAAAATATTCCGGGATTAATAACTTGAAATCATGAACCCGGACCCTTATTTAAACGTAACAACCGACGTTTCAACGTTATAACACTATTCTAGAAACCCTGGAACAGACCTTGAAGCCTTATTCGAACATACGGAGAATATGTTAATTTAAATCGATATAATATAATTAAATTCAAAACAAATATATTCCTTGATAATAAATTGTTATTATTATCGTTATAGATCAAATAAAATTCATATTAATCATTTTTGACTCAGTTTAAATTTCGTATTTAATTATTTCAGATTCCGGTATTACGATAATTATATATATTCGAAATAAATCGTATTTTGATTCTTAAATCGATAACTCAATATAAAAACTGATTTATATTATCAACTAAATATTTAAACCAATATTAAATAATTAAAATAAATTGACCAAAAATCCGGGTCGTTACAGAGAGAAGAAATGGAAGAGTGGTCACTACACTTCAACTTGCTATGGAGGAGAATGTTATCTTTGAATTTAGTGGTGAGATGACTGCTAATGGTATTTGAAACAAGTTGGAGGAGTTGTATATGAAGAAGTCACTCACAAATCGACTGATCTTGTTGCGGACTTTCTTTACCTACAAGATCAAGGAAGGGACTTCGCTAAAGACGCACTTGAATGTCTTTGATGATTTGCTAATGAAGATGAAGGCGGTATACTTGAAGATTGAGGAGGAACAGAAGGCGATGATATTGCATGTTCATTGCCTAAGCGCTATACTAGGTTCTCAAAAAGTTTGATCTATGATCGGGATACATTGACTCTTGATGATGTCAAGACAGGTCTTCTTAGTAAGGAATTGTAAGATCAGATGAAGGAGCTGAGTGATGGTAGTAATGGTGTAGATAATGGTCAAAGTTTATTTACGGAAAAGGAGAAATCTGAGAAGACGGGAAACCGAGGGCATTCTAAATCTAGGAAGCCCGGTTGGAAAGGAAAGTCGAAGGAAAGAAATGGCAAGTGCTTTATATGGAAGAAACCTAGTCACTGGAAGAATGATTGTCCAGACAAGGGGAAGAAGGAAGTAGAATCTTCATCAGCTACGGTGGAGATAGATGTTGGAAAAGGAGACGTAGTTTTTTGTCGGCAGTAGCATCATATGTTTCGAGCAACGAATGGGTGCTTGATCCGGGGGCTTCATATCACATAACACCCAATAGGAATTTTTGTTCTTCTTATGTCGATCGAGAAGGAAATTCAATTGTTATGGGAAATAGTGCAGTTTGCAAGTCGAAGGACGTTGGATCCGTGCCAATTCGTATGTTTGACGCAGTGATTTGGGGGTTCCCAATATACACAAACATGTATACACACACACACACATATACATACATACATACATGTATATAAGGAAATTCAATTTGGACACAAAAAGTTGGCACAAAATTGGACACAGCAAATCTCAACCACCAGACCTCCCCATGAATTCCACTTTCCACATAAAAACAAACAAATCCAATGGTCCAAGCTTTGTGTCTCTAACTTTGTGTTTAATTTTGTGTTTCAATAGCCTATATATATAGCGGCTATTTGAACATAAATATTTGACGGAAATCAAGAGACGCGAAATCTCAATTGTTGGATCAATTTGTCTTTATTTGAAGGGTGGAAAATAGAGGGCAATCCAATGATTGATAATATATGTCCCTCAATTTGTGTCAAAATATTGTGTTTAAGTAAACTTTCCTATATATATATATATATATATATATTACCGTGTTAACTTGCAGAGGTCCATATAATAATACATTTTTACAACCAGTAGCAAATTTATGCTGTGAAATTAGTTTAGTCTTGCAAATTATCTGTTTTTAATTTTCAATAACCAATTGGTACATCATAGCATGTTTTTTTTTATGTTTCAAATACATTTTTATTTATCGACATTATATCTATTATCTCAAATCAGGTTCTTGTTTTAGATCAAAGCGAAGAATCATGCCGGAAGTGTTGTTGTATTACGGTAATTCATAGTCTATGCTATATTGCTTAATGATTGTACGTATCAAATGTTTGAATCATTATACTAAAATGAATTTATGAATCACTTTTTTGTATGGATTATGGACACCAAAACTGATATATATATATACACACATATATTGGAATTATCTTATTCGACCTGTATTTGTCATCAATTTGATTTTATTTAAAAATGATTATAACATTGTATGCAATAATTATTTGTTATGAGAAGAATTTTTTTTTGCATTGTGTACTGACATCTGAAGCAACAAAGTGATATTTGCATCTATGGTCAGAAACAACCAATGCAAAATAAGGATGGGTCAAAGGCAAGGTCCCCTATGTTGCATTGGTTGGCATTAATATACGGTGCAAAAATATTTTTTTTGCACTGGTTATCAACAGTAACCGATGCAATAAGTAATCAGTTTTAAGCCGAAAACGTCCCTTTCGCACCGGTTATTGCTAACAATCAATGCAAAATTACAGTTGTTGCATCGGTTCTGGAACTAATGCAACAGGGGGGTAAACAACCGATGCAACTGACCTATTTTGTAGTAATGGACGAGTTTGTAAGGGAAAAACAAACTACGGCTCAGTCATGGGACTGGTGTGAGAACACTAATCAGTTATCTTTAACTTATTCAAGTTTAGGCATATCACGGGATTACACCGTATAACGCGGAACAGGTTTCCTCCATATGAATACCAGTTCACAAAACTTGAAACAAAAATAGATTCATCATTATATTTAGATTTATAAATCAAATCTAATCAACTATATTTTTCTTTCAAACCCATTTTTTGAAAATAATCTCTCGAACTCAAACCCCACTTTTATTACAAATCATTGAAATACTATAGATATTTCTTTCATATCAAAATACTTTACTTCAGGATTTCAAAACAAATCATATTGTAAAATCTCAAATATCTACTATACGAGCATATCTGAACATATGCAACCAGATCGAGAGGTTTCTCCCATCAACAAGGCAAAGGGCACGTACCATCATTCACTCGACATATAGTTGCATCTCCCACTACACGGAGAAGACTACACCGACCAATAACCAATTAAGGTCCTGCTACCCATACTTTTAGTTATGGATTACCCGAATCTTTAGCTACATACTAAATATTTTTATATCCTAAAGTGGAAAAATCATTAACACCAATAATCACAAATAAATCAAATCTATACAAATTTCCATTTCCAAATCATTTAAACATTAGGATCTAAGCTTCCGAGATTCTTTTTTTATTGAAAAGAAATTTTCTTAAACCATTTAAGGTTCTTCAAATTTCCATCCAAATCAATATTCCAATAATCTTAATTAAAATGTTTCACAAACCCTGTGACGACCGCCCATAACCCGTGCACTAAACAAGAGGAATAATGCGCTGAAAGGTGTGCACGGAAGCTATGGACGATCATCATAGTAGGTATCACAAGCGAAAACTGTCATAAACTCACAACAAAAGGATAAAATATAGTAGAATATATACAACAGGTAGTGATAGTGAAGTAGAAAATACTAAACTTTCGTAAAAACTAGAAAGTATTTCCCATACATATGGATAACAACAATAGTGTTTGTACAATTTGCCTCACTACAACACTCAGAGAAATAGCAAACAACGGAAACAAATACTAGATAGTAGTAAAGATAGTACGCTAGCCTCCTGCTCACCATTGATCAGCATCGCCGTTCCCACTAAGGCATCACCTGTCACCTGCTACTTAGTCTGCCTATCCAACAATCGGATGAACAACCCAAGGTAATAAGAGGGAAACATAAAACCTTGAGTCAGACAGCAGTCTTAATGAGCGATAAAACAGCTAACAAACTTTATCAATAAAGTATATGAGAATGGGTAAATAAACAACTAATCTACCCAGCTCCAGAGAAGAACTTACACTTGCCTTCCCTATAATTGACAGTTATAGCCTTTACGATCCAAAACATCCAAAGGAATAATAATTCAGTCATCGCAACTAGAACGACCATTCATACATAGCAGTAGCAACTCAACCATCATCACATAAAGCATACAAACGTCCATGACTGACTCTGGCTATCACCGTCAGTCCTTGCTTTGGAATCCTCGTTATCGTATGACTGGCTAACACTTACCATCACTTGTCAAGGACCACACACGACACCCCTGTTCTAGCAAAACCCCACACGCTATACACAACAGTGGTACACACTATCCTCAACACGTGTCTAGGCCATACACGACGCCCAGGGCACTCGACCTACAATTGGTCTTCAATTGTACCCTTGCTTTGAGTCTGCTAGAACCTACCACAATGGAACTTCCTTGGTTTTCTTATCTATAATCGTTATCAATTACGACTATTTATCATCTCAGAACACTTTTGAGATGTCATCACACCAATTGCATTACAACAAGCAACAAACACTTTTCAACACTTCCAAACTTCCTAATTGAATTCACTTTGAAGTCACATCACTACCGGAAGTGTCCGACCAGAAATGGTAGAAACGGTTGACCGGAAATGGCTGACCCACTTCTGGCAGACCCACTTATGGTCGACCTACTTTGTGCTGACCTAAGTTTGTGCTGACCCAACTATATGCCGAACCACTTTAGGCCGACCCAATTCTATGCCGACCCACAATAGGCCGACCCAACTTGACTTGCTCCCCAAGACATGATTTGGAACCAACCAACCCACTTCTTCTGACTAGGCCGACCCACTTACAGCCGATCCAACTTAAGGCCGACCCAAAACCTGCATATTGCAATTCAACTCCGATTTCGACCAAAACTTCGCCAAACGATAAATCCGACGAAACTAACTCATCCAATTCATCCAAAAGGATTACAAACATGTTATGAAATCAACAATGTCATCAATATGAAAATTCTATCAATGATAATGTCAAATTCACCAGAATCACCACAAATATGCATATGAACAAAAACCATGGATCTAACTTGCACATTCGTATGAAATATCATAGAATTTACCTATCTAAACTTGCTAAATCAGATCCTAGGGTGATCTATATGAAAATTAACTTACCAATGCATAGATCTAAGGAAAAACACTTGAATTTGATTGAAAACATGATCTACTACTCATACACCTTATTGACTCCATGTGAGAGATGTAATCCACTCACCTATTCTCCAAAATAAGCTAAAATGGTAGACATAAGAATTCTGACAGCAAGCACCTCGCACCAAACACCTCGATCCGATGAATCCTTGCCTCAGTTGATATAGATCTAGCCTCCAATGGTGTAGACCTATGATTTCCCTCCTTGGATTTGGATTTTTAATGGTGGAAAGGTGTTAGAGGAAGGAGGAGCACAAGGCCACCCAATGAGAAAATAAAAAACTAAACTATTTTCATACCCCTCACCCTCAATTTATACCCTCCCATCAGCCCACTAATGGACCTCTCCAATTCAGCCCATTATGGCTTACCAAACCTGGACAGCCAACTGAAAAACCTTAAAACAACGATTTCTCCCAAACCGTTAAGCCAAATCTTTAATGTAACCACTCTACGGAAAGGCAACCATCAATTCCTTTCCAATGGCACAGGTCTCACCCTCTGATTCGACCTGAGTCAATAGTTACCCTGTACAAGACTGACAGGGGAAAAATAGTCACAAACAAAATCGGTAAAAATTATGGACATGTCTCACATCCCCATAAGCAACATATTAAAAGATGAGAATGATCCAACTCTCAGGAAATAAAATAAAAAAAAATTACGATCTTCCGATATGTAAAATGCGAGCTGCTACATTCTCCCCCTTAAGAATTTCGCTCTCGAAATTCCACGCAAACACAACAATTCTGCATGCCTACCATCCATGAGAAGCCAATTCTATCATCCAAACTAGCAACCATCAAGCCAAGCATCCATAGCCTTATCCTAGCACGCGGAATTTTATCAAACAACAACAAGATACAATGATATAACGATGATACGATATAAAATGGTCCTACCGACGAAGAGTTCTGGATGAGTCGCCTTCATGCTCTCTTCCGTCTCCCATGTACAATCGTCACCATCTTCGCTCCATTGTACCTTGACTAGCTTAACCGTCTTCCTCCTAAGTTATTTCATGTCCACAACACGAAGCAGCTTACGAGGTTTAACAATAGCGGTTTCCACTTCTAGGTCCTCTTACTGTTCTGGAGATACCACCACATTCGAATCATGCACGAACTTCCCTGGAAATGACACACGGAAAACATTATGCACACTCGACATCTTCTTGTGTAACTCCAATCTATATGCGAGCTTTCCAATTCGCTCGACTATCGGAAATGGTCCAACGAACCTAGGAGCTAACTTTGCTTTATTTCCGAATCTCACCATATGCTTTAACTGTAACACCCCGTATTTTTTGTGAACGTATAAGTAACAAATCAAAGAATAATTAATTTTTAAAATAAGAATCAAGGGAAACGGGTTGCGCCATTGCGTCCGTTTCGAAATTCTACTTGGAAATGAGTCCGAGTTTGCGAGAATCGGAGTCCGTATGAGGGAGATATGACCCTCCGAAGTTTCAGGAATTTTCAGAGTTCAAAACAGTTCGAATTCGAGTTCAAATTCGAATTTCAAAACTCAGACAGACTGGGCAGGAAATTTCCCGCCCAGCACCCAGGTTGACTGGGGAGTCGACTGGGCAGTCGACACCCCCAGGACCAGGTCGACTGCGCAGTCGACTTGGGTGTCGACCTGGTCCCCGAACCTGGTTTTGGGCCTGGGTGCATTCTTATGTATCTGGTCTCGTTTTCTGCCTAGATTCGTCTGCCTAAACCTATTTAAACAACCCCAAACCTAGCCTTCTCTACACACAATTCTATTCTGCTTCTACTCTGCCTCTGTTCTAAATAAAAATAAAAATGGCGTCGCTACTCTGCTGGAATCAAAACTAGAAGTTAATCAACATCAACCTAAGCAACTCAATTCAAGCTTGAAACTTCAACAACGGTTAAAGAAGATCAACTAACGTCACTCCAACTATCTTTCTTTTAGAATCCAATCAAGGCAAGTACAGTTATTTTCCGATATAAACGTTAATTCTGATTGTGACATGAATTGTAAATCTGAATCTGAGATTATGTCTGTCATGTTCTGTTTAGATCTACCTTATTCTGTATTTCTTTTTGCTTTCTGTTTTATAGTCAGGCTACCACGAGCCTGAGCCAATCTCATAAGAGATTAACATACGCTAAAATATTTAGGACAATAAAATGAATAATGCATGAAATGGGCATGACCGATATGTGACTGATTTGAGGAAAGAACATAGGTTGAACTTGGAACTTAGGACATAAATCTAAGGCATATAATTGAACCTATGACTTGAGTTTTGTGGCATAAAGAATATTGAACATACGACTTGGGAAGTTGAGGCATAAAATTTACATTGGACATATGACTTAGGAATTGGGGCATAAATTTGACCGTAGGCATGTAACTAGTTTAGATACATATTACATGTTGTAAACTAGATCTGGATCTGAGCAAGCTATGTATGATAATCCGTGATTTGGGGACATAATTCAATATCTGATTTTAAGAATAGGATACATGATTAAACCTAGATTTGCGGCACATTTTAAGAAGGGGAAGATATGTGACTTAGGTGTAGAAATTAAAATCTATAATAAGATTTGAGGACTATTAAGTGTGAATACACCTAAATAGGGATTTTTGGATATATGGCATGCATTGTAATATTTGGTATAATTTATAGATGAATCTGCTGTACAATGCTAGTTTAACCAAAATGGGAACATATGTTATATGGTAAATTATGTCCATATTCTGTGTTATGTAAATTTAGGCAAACATGGGGTATACGATCATATTGTGAATCATGACAATTATTTAGGCCTAATTTATGATTAAGCAACGCATGTAAATAGAATCTTTAGAAATATTAAATCTGCTAAATCTGTCATCTGCTAAGTTTGTTGAAAATGCCAAATCTGCTAAACCAAATCTGTTGAGATGCCTAAACTGCTAAATCTGTTGAGATGCCTGAATTGCTAAATCTGTTGAGATGCCTAATCTGTTATCTGCTAAATCTGCTAGTTTGCTTAATCTGCTAAATCCGTTAAGTAGCCTAATCTGCAAACTCTGTTATCTGCTATATCTGTTGAGTTGATATAATTAGTCTGTTATTGACATAATCTGAATTGGCTATAGTTATGAATAATTGACATGTATATTAGGCGTGGGCATAAATGGTAAATTATTAATTAATTGGCCGCAAAGATGAACATGGCTAACTCGAGGTTAGAATGAGTTTGCGGCGTAATCCTGCCCGGAACCGCCCGGCACATCCAGTGGCCGCAAACAATAGGTTCTAATGTGAGAAGTTAGTCATAATATGCTTAGACACGAGGTTAGGTCTGGCTTGTGGCAGAAGTCTGCCCGGAACCGCCCGGCCCATCCAGCGGCCACAAGCTAGCGACCTAATGTGAGAGATCTGTGCATTAATAATTAATTAATGCAAATCTGAGATAAAAATGATGTCTAAAACATGTTGGGTGGATAGGGTTAAACCAACTGGACTAATATATATAAATAACCTGTTCATGAATCTGTAGGCCCAATACAAAATTAGACAAATCTGAAATTCTGTTAAATCTGTACATCTGATCCATTAGTCTAAAAACTTGTTGATTTGATTTTTTGATCTGTGAACTAGTAAATCTGATCTTTGTATGTTTGAACTTATAAACAAGTTAATCTGAAATCTGTTAGTCTGGGAACACAAGGTTAGGAGGGAAATTACTTGTGTCATCTATTGTTTGGGACCCATATTAGTCAGTAACCCTTTCTGGTATCAAAACTTTGACCCAACAGTAGGTAGGGTCCGGGCACACTTACTGAACTAATTATAAGCGGTTCATTCTGATAATGGCGTGGGGTGTTGATGGTGCGTTCCAACCGGGTCATGTGCGTGCATGGGCCCCGGTCTGCCTCTGAGGATGTAAGACGCCGTGACATCTGTAAATAGGTCTGTGCCAATTGGTTGTCACTTTAGGGAGTGATACACCCCTACTGTGGGGCCGACACAGGGTATTTATGTATTAGGGAGCCGATCGCTTGGGGTAGGGTTTTAGGGTACACTTAGTTCTGTCTGTTTCTGTTGGTACCGTCTGTTTATGTTGGGTGGTAACACCTGTCTGTTTCTGCGTGGTACCGTCTGTTTGGGTGGTAAAGGCCCATTTACTAGTGTACACCTAATTCTACATTCTGTTTCCGTAGGGATTAATCTGTTTCTGCTTCTGTATGTTTCTGTTCGGGTGGTAAAGGCCCATTATTAGCATTCTGTTTCTGTCTGTTTCTGTTCGGGTGGTAAAGGCCCATTATTAGCATTCTGTTTCTGTCTGTTTCTGTTGGGGTGGTAAAGGCCCATTACTAGCATTCTATTCTGTGGAAAATTATTCTGTACCCGTTTCTGTTTCTGTTTATACATTAGGGTGACACCTAATTCTGTTATACTAGTATTAGTGCAGAGAAGTGTTAAGAAATAGCTTATATCATTCTGTTATGCTGTTATATCCGCTACACCAGATACTGTTATCTCTCATCCAGTTTTATTTTCATGTCATGTTATTATTATTTGTTTATAATTGAAAATCACTGGACTTGCCAGACTTTATGTCTGACCTTGCTTGTTTTCGCCACTTTTCTTCCGTTTCCCCCCAGGTTATCCAAGGAGGGAATACTTTAGCTTGATCTGGATTCCTTCTGCTTGAAGTGCTTAAAGTATGGCTCGGCTCTGTATAGCTTCCGTTCTGTGGGGATTATGATTTTAAAGTTTTGTACTCTGATGGCTTTTGAACAAGGCTGATATATATGTACTAGAGTTTTTTTGGTAAAGTTGTAACCAAACTGATTTTTGTCCGCTGCAATAAAGTTATAAAGTTTTTCAAGTACAATATTTATATCTGTCTTGTAATATTCTGTTCTGTTTACTAAAATGCTCCACCAAAGTTAAGGCATTCCCTTTGTGAGTGACCTTAACGGAGGTGGGGTGCTACATTAACGGTGAAACCTTCACGAAAACTATATCGTCAACGTCGAATTCCAAATCCTTACGATGTTTATCGACGTAACTCTTCTGACGATCTTGGCTGCCTTCAGTTTTTGCCGAATGATCTCGATACAATCCGAGGTCTCTCTTATCATTTCTGGCCCAAGTACCAACTTATCTCTAGTTTCTAACCAACATGTTGGAGAATTGCACGGTCTTCCATACAACGCCTCATATGGTGCCATCCCAATGCTCGACTGGTAGCTATTGTTATATGCAAACTCAACCAGATTTAGATGGTCCTCCCATGATACCCCAAAATCCAATACACAAGCCCTTAGGAGATCTTCCAAAACTCGATTGACTCTCTCGGTCTGACCATCAGGTTGGGGATGATATTCCGTACTCAAGCACAACTCGGTTCCCAAAGCTTCTTGCAAACTTTTCCAAAATCCTCTCGTGAATAATGGATCTTGGTCACTCACTACACTCTTTGGGACACCATGGAATCGAACTATCCATTTCACATAAAGTTCAGCCAATTTCGACGCTGTCCTAGTCGACTTGAAAGGAATGAATCTTACACTTTTGGTGAAGCGATCCACAATGACCCAAATACCTTCATTTCCTGCCCTGGTTCTAGGTAGTCCATCGATAAAATCCATCGATATTTGCTCCCACTTCCATGTAGGAACCTCCAATGGCTGAAGCAAACCACTTGGCTTCTTCTGTTCAGCTTTCACCAACTGACAGTTCATACACTTGGAAATGTACTTTCCAATATTGCACTTCATCCCCTCCCAGTAGTAGACTTGCTTCATATCTTGATACATCTTATTACCACCGGGATGAATCGTCAAATTCGAGTGATGACATTCTCTCAGAACCTCATCTCTCAATCCATCAATATCAGGAACAACTAATCACCCTTGCTTTCGAAACCAACCTTCTCGATCGACTTCGAACTCTTTGTCTTCGAGTTCCAGCTTCTGGATAAACTTGACAAGCTTTGCATCTCGCTTTTGGCTTTCGCCAATCCTTTCGATGAGAGTAGGTCTTATCATTAAGCTTGCCAACATTTAAGGTTCCAACTCATACCTTGGCCTGAAATCAAACCTTTCCAAATACTCGAGGCTCTTCCTTTCTGAAAACATTGCTCCCAAACTTGCGTGTCTTCAACTTAACGCATCTGCAACTGTGTTGCCTTTGCCAGGAGTATAGGCTATACCAAAATCATACGATACTAGATACTCTAACCATCGCTGCTGCCGAAGATTCAAATCCTTCTGGGAGAAAAGATACTTCAACGACTTGTGATCCGTAAACAACTCGAATCTAACTCCCAACAGGTAATCTCTCCATATCTTCAGAGCAAACACAATCACCGCCAACTCCAAATGATGAGTTGGGTAATTCTTTTCATGCGGCTTCAGTTGTCGACTTGCGAAGGCCACAACCTTATCCTCTTGCATTAACACTGCTCCAAGTCCAGTACCACATGCATCAGTGTAAACCACCATCTCTTCATTCCCATTTGGAATGGTCAGCACAGGGGCACATGTCAATCTCTCCTTCAGGATTTCGAATGCTTGCTCATACTTTGCATCCCATGCGAACACTTGGTTCTTCTTCGTAAATCCTGTCAACGGTGCAGCTATCTTGGAGAAATCCTTGATAAACCGTCGGTAATAACCAGCTAACCCAAGGAAACTCCGAACATCCGTCACATTCTTAGGTCTATCCCAGTCCTGGATTGCTGCCACTTTAGCGAGGTCAACCGCTATCCCATTTCCAGAAACTACATGGCCTAAGAATCTCACTTCATCCTTCCAGAAGTGACACTTTGAGAACTTAGCTTTCAGCTGATGCTTTCGTAAGATCTCTAACACAACTCTCAAGTGTGTCTTGTGTTCTTCTTCATTCCTGGAGTAAACCATACTATCATACACAACACAAGCACAAACTTATTCAACTGATCTCTGAACACCCTATTCATAAGATCCACGAAATACGCTGGCGCATTTAGTTAACCCGAATAGCATCACCTACCATTCGAAGAATCCGAATGGTGTCCTAAAAGCAGTCTATGGCACACTATCCTTCACTACCCTAAACTGGTGAAATCCCGTTGCCAAATCCATTTGAGAAAACACTTTGGCTTCATGAAGCTGATCGAACAAGTCATCAATCCTTAGCAACAGATACTTGTTCTTCATAGTCACCTTGTTCAGTTCACGATAGTCCACACATAACCTTAACAAGCCATCTGCCTTGGTTGCGAACACCACTGGTGCACCCCATTCAGAAACACTTCTCCGAATGAATCCTTTTCCCAAAAGGTGACGAACCTGCACCTCTAACTCTCACTATTCCTTAGGCGCCATCCACCTAAGAGGCATAACGATTGGTCTAGCAACCTCAACCAAATCGATTCTAAACTCGATCTCACGATGCGGCGACAACCCTTTGACCTCGTTAGATACATCTTTATACCCCTTAGCGATCAACACAGATGACAAGTCTTCTTGTGTAATCACAGGCGAATATACATAGCTAATGAAGACACCCTCTTCGCGCTTACACTTTATCATCACCTTTCGCCCTTCCACATCCCCGACTCTCACCTCTAGCTTCTCGCAATTCACCCTTGCCGCATACCTCTTGAGCCAATCCATGCCCAAGATGATCCCAAACCCAGCGAAGTTATGAACAAAACAATCACACACAAAAGAGCAACCATGACTCGACAACACTAGACCACAACACAACATGCACAAACTGGACGAACCCCCAACTGGATTAGTCATGATCAATGGTCTATCACAAATCTTTGGTTCCAAACCCAAACGACACACAAGCTCATTGCAAATGAAAGAATGCGATGCTCCAGTATCAAACAAAACTCGAGCTGAAATATCATGAATAGAAAGAGTACCTTGCACCACGACACCCTTTCCCTTCTCCTCTGTAGTAGGAGCTTTTGAAGAAGACGGTACTGCCCCTAAAGCATAAGCCTTAACCTCTTGCTTCCCTTGAGTTGATTCTGGACAATCTTTCTTCTCATGTCCCGGCTTCCTACACTTGAAGCACTTCTTTTCAGCGTTAGGATTCTTGCATTCACTAGAAAAATGGCCCTTCTGCCAACAATTGAAGTAAGTCACTTCTCCCTTCTGCTTCTTTTGGCCATGTTTTCCTTTCTGTTGTTGTTGCTTCCTCTTCTTGTTATTACCACCCTTTTGTGGTTTCTGCTCCTCTTTAACTGCAACAACATACATCTTCTTAGGAAACAGACTTTCATACCTCAAAGCCTTCTCGACGATCTTCTCAAAGCTATCATCGAGGTGATCCACAAGCTGACTCCTAAGATATTCATCCAATCCCAAGACAAACTTCTCGTTCTTTTGATAATGAGTATCCACATATGAACGAGCATACTTCGACAAGGTCTTGAAGTCAGAAATATAGTCAAGAACTGGACGATCATTCTGTTTAAGCTCCACGAATCTCTTAAATAGAATAGACTTCTACACGTAAGGCATCACCTGTCACCTGCTACTTAGTCTTCCCATCCAACAATCGGATGAAAAGCCTAAGGTAATAAGAGGGAAACATAAAACCATGAGTTAGACAGCACACTTAGTGAGCGATAAAACAGCTAACAAACTTCATCAATAAAGTATATGAGAATGGGTAAATAAACAACTAATTTACCCTGCTCCAGAGAAGAAATTACACCTGCCTTCCCCATACTTGACAGTGATAGCCTTTACGATCCAAAACATCCAAAGGAATAATGATTCAGTCATGGCAACCAGAACGACCATTCATACATAGCAATAGCAACTCAACCATCATCGCATAAAGCATACAAACGTCCATAACTGACTCTGGCTATCACCGTCAGTCCTTGCTTTGGAAACCTCTTTATCGTATGACTGTCTAACACTTGCCATCAATTGTCAAGGACCACACACGACTCCCCGGTTTGTAACAACCCGTGTTTTTCGACCATTTGAATCTGAAAATTTAAATTGGTTTTGAATATTGTATTTGGAAAATTTATGGATTTTAATATATATTTTGATATCGTTTAACTTGAACTTTATAAACAATGAATTATAATTCTATATTGATTAAATTCGAAATGATCTATTACTTCATTTGGAAGAAGGTTGGCTCCTCATATTTAAACTGGATACATACGATTGTTTTTGACCAACGAGGGCCCAAAATATTGAATATTGAAATAAAGATAGAGAATGGTCGAGTAATTAGACAAAACTCAACATGCTGGCATGTGAGGTCATAAATACCAATATATACATAAAGCTCAAATGCTAAATTTGTCGAGACAACTTTCTAGATTTTGTCTTAAACTGTTATCCAAGTATTTATGTGCAAAATGAATTGATGCGTCGGATTTACTGAAAAGATATATATTATTCTAACATCAAAGCTAATGGGAAAGAGATCATACACCAAAGTAAGTGTAAAATTCTAATGTAAACAAGTACAGAGAAAAAGAAAACAATAGTTATGATTATATTAACTATACCACATCATTCAGAAGATACATGCAGAGAACTTACTTAGATATATAAAATCAAATTTATACATTGAATGTTACAGCTCAATAGAAAATAAATAGCCTTACAGCTATGACAAGATATGACACAAATCTAAAATCTATCAATTGAATAAACAATACAGAGTTTCTCAGATACATAACCCATACCAGATTTGATACAACCAAATATAAAATTCAACAAAAATCTCGGCCAAGATCCATCATCTCAGTCAGTTGAATCTGGAAAAGAAGGAAAGGGAAAAGAGAAAAATCTGGTTAGAATAGTATTTATTCCTATCGAAATAGCTAGGGAACACTGAGACGAACAGCTAAAGGAAATGACAGTGCATAGCTAAATTGAGTGTATGTATATATGCATACATCAGTTAGAAGTACAATGAACAGCAATTTCACATGACAAATTCACTATTTAAAATCCGAACACCAAAAATATAAATTGACAGTCCTGAACAAAACAGGTACAAGAAAAATCCATTTCAAACTACACTGTTTTCTCACAATAAAATCCGAACAGAAATCTACAATACAGTTGAAATAACTTTGATGGAATTTACAGCTCATAGCTTCACAACCCTATATGACCTACACGCATGTACAGTTAAATCAATAAGCGCTGTAAATCACTATACAAATTCAACCAAATTGCTGCTATAATCACGCAACCGGATTTCCAGTTCAAATCACATGAATGACAGAACAATACAGCAGCTAAGAACTAGGTTTAGCTATGATCAAGGCTAGGATTTCACAAATGATTTCGACATTGATCCAATCCATACTTTTGCACAACTATAAATACTGCAACCACTCAACAAGTTTTCATCAAATTCAACAACCCCAATTCGAAAGCCAGGAAATTCAAACACAGAAAAAAAGAATATATATATATATACAGTAAAAAGACTTATCTTCTCTCGAGGAAGCCGAACCCTGAAGGCTTTGTGGAAGGCTCGATTGGGTGTAGTGAAGATGTTAGGAAGCAGCGCCGTTGTTGAAAGGGCTCGTGGCACGCTAGACGTTGAAGAGGGTTTGCTTAGGGTTCGCTGAACTGATTAAAGAAGGAGATGAAGGGATGAACGAGGTAGTGGTGGCGTTGCGTCTCCATAGGGCTCAACGTGCTGGAAACCGAAATAGCAATTAGGGTTTGAGAATGGGAAAAATTTGTGGCGGCTGAACTAATGGGAAAGAGGATCGGATGTAGGGTTTATAAGTGTGAAGCGGGTTGGGACTGTTGGGCCGACTAATAAGGTAAAGGCCCGTTTAATTTTTAAAAGAGAATCCATGTTTAAAAGTTTAATTTGATTATAAAGTTCGCAATACAATTTCTCACTCATACAGTAGCGGATTTACACGCGGTCAGAAGTGTTAGGACCGTGGGGTCGAGTACTTCGAGATGGAGCAGACACAGTCCGGATCTGGAATGACTAGAATTTTTATTCGAATTAAACGTCAGCTAAATTGATCAAAACAGACCAGTTATCGACAAATTCCAACCAAGGTGAGTTAAACTCACTCAGCTCTCCCGTTTATATTTTATATAAATTGGGTGCTTTTGTTTTACGTGTTTTGATTGACTGTTGTTAGTTATACCTATATACTGTTGATTTAACAGATGGGATTAAACAGTCGTTTAATTTCAGAAATACCCACTAGCTGGGGTTGACCCACACAAAATATTTCCTTTGACAGGTCACGTTTATAAAATGTGTTCGAATTTGTTTGAATTGGTTGAATGGACTGTTATTTGATTGATAGCCGTTATAAGAATGACGAATGATTGATTTTGATGGTCGTTAAACCATATTTCAATATCTGTTCTGGTATTCACAAATGTATAGAATTGGCTGGGTAACTAGCACCACTGGACCCAAAAATCAATCTATTTATAAAATATGGATTTTTATCGGCAATGAATCGATAATATTTAAGTTATAAATATATTTTATCACGAAAATAGGATTTGAAAGATTATTATAGTGAAGAGTTATTCAAAAAGGAAATAAATTGTTTTAAGCAATAAAATAGGTTTTTAAATTAATTAAGTTATTTAATTAATTTAGAAAAGGAAAACAACAAATGAAATTCAGTTATTGGTTAACTGAGGTGTACGGTTGACCAAAATCAACTGTGTTCGTTTTGAATGGGAAACGAGTTCAACTTGGATATGAAGTAGAATTAATTGGGTTTGAATATTCGGCAAGGAGTGTTAAATGATTTGAAAATCCTTAATTAACTATAATTAAGGAATTTCTTGGATTGTTTTAGTGTTACATTTTAGTTAATCTTTGATTAACTAAGACTCAGAATAAGTATTTAATTGGTTAAGAGTTAATAAAGTAAAGTATTATTTAATCAGCTTTTTAAGGGTGACCGTTATCATGTTTTTGATAAATAACCAAGTCGACTATATATTTTGCATAGTTAACATTTATAGATAATTTTCGTTTTAATTAATAAGGATTAAACCCATGGGTTAATTGGAGTTCATATGAAGTATGGGTAAGGAGTTTTAAAGTGAAAGGTGTGTTGTTAACAAGGACTTACTTGATTAAAGGAATTAAGAAAAAGGGTGTGCAAGGATTCCAAAGATAAGAAATGGGTTTAAAGACAGATTTGAAATCAAAAAGGGAAAATGGGTGTTTGAGGTTCATGGTCAAACTAATATTTTCTGAGGTAAGAACGGGTCGATCAAGGTCTGAGAGGTAACTAAAATACCCCAACTCGGTTGGCCTCACTATTATCAAGGAACAGTATTAGTTTGGAATGAGTGAAGGTGTGAATTTTGTTTATCTTATACGAGTAATATCAAGCTGTAATGCAGGGTCTTGGGATATTAAACAATATTCCAATATTAGGACGAAGGGAATAAGAATATTGATTTCAAGTTTTATAGGATATTTGTTAGTCAATTAGAATTGATCGAATATAGTTAGAGATAGTCAAATCAAGTTGTCTAGGGAAGTTCCATTGCGTACGACTGCTAGCGTAATTCGCAGGACTGTAGATAGCCTACGACGGTCGGATGTTTCCTGAGGGAATCAGGCGTAACCATTGTGATCGCTGCGATCTAGAGTCGAGCAAATGGAGTTAAGTCAAATATAGATGAATCGAATAAGAGTAATCACGTCAAGTTAATCGAGTTAAATAAGTCGAGTGAGTTAAGTAAAGTTAACCAATCAAAGTAATTCAAGCAGAGTTAATCAGAGAAAATTTGTTTTATATCGTTAAGTATATTTTAAAAGTGGTCGAGTTGTGCCAAGTGTTGTTTTCACACTATTGTTATTCGATAGTTAAATCACCGACTATCGAAAATGGCCAATACGATTGTTGGATGGAAAGACCGAGATCGAATTATATTCGAAAACCATTCCGACCAACAAATACGTAAAGAGATCGAAAATGATCGAGATGGAGCAGTGAAGACTGTGGATTTTCATAAACGGAAGGACCACCAATAATCTCTGGATCGCGGTCAGAGATAAGCTGTGGTTCTGTCGTGATTGGAATCTGCAGGTTGCAAGGACTTCTCGCTACTGATCCATGGGGTGATTCCTATATTGGATGTAGTAGGAGAGTTCCTTTGGTTTATCCTGTTCCTGGATAACTTGTATGGACGGATGTCTGACAGAGTATTTCCAAAAGGGTTTATACGCGTTGATTTCTCCAAACGTACTATAGTTGATGGCGGAGAAAAGGTTATTCTCTAGCCAGATAGCTAGAGTATGTTTGTGGACGTCAATCAAGTGTGATCTGGCGGATCTGACGATGTGGCATTCAAAGTATATGATGACCAGATGTGTTCTGACCTCAAGCCTCATCAACCGGGAAATGACAAAAATCGGGCAGGCAGCATGGCTATGTGGGTCGCTCCCATTAGGATGTATGATCACCTATCTATAGAAATTCCTATTGCTTCTTAATCTATGTTCGATGCTGTCCCTTATCGGGAGACGGTGGTTTGAGTCCAACCGTCGGTGATATACATTCGATACACTCAAGCGAAATGAGTGGTCGGTCATGTGAGGGCCGGGTTGCAAGACGTTCTTGTTGAACCCAGTGTATTCGCCTCTAGAGGTACACGTGCGGAAGGTGGTCCCATACCTTGTCAAGTTGGAATCCAATCTCCAATAAGCGCCCGCGGTTTTCGATTGTATATATATACGTAGAGCGTGAGATGCAAGCGTTCTACTAGATTGATATTTACTTTTATTTAGACACTATTATAATATCAGACAAGATATTGATTTCAAAACTGTTTTGGGTTATCGTAGGGTAAAAACCGTCCGTATTTGTGTGTGGATTTGGTCTTACGATTACCCTTTTTCTTTCTAAAGGATTTTAACTCTAAAATCAAGTTGTGTGATACCATTAATGCTATGCGAGTTTTTCTCACTCTGGTTCACCAGACTGACCCGGTGTTTTGTAAATGCTCGGGTTAGCCCGGGATGTATAGGTTTAGGTTCTCAGATACCGTGAAGGCCAGTGACAAGATGAAGGTGTTCAGATGTGTGATATGATTAATATTCCGCTGTGTATATGAGGACAGATTATTATAACTGTCCAGAGATGGTGAGGTACTCTGATGCTTGTAAGTATTTTAAAAGACTCTCAGTAAAGTTATTTCTGTATTATATTTTGTTCCGCTACGATGTGAGACTCTGTGTTGTGTTGATACTTCTTCTTCTTCTATTCTAATATTTCTTTCTTTCTTATCTCACCCTCTAACTTCTTTCTAAACGATCCAGTGTTTTCGGTGTTTGGAGGATCGGCATAAGTCATGGTAAAGGTATTTATGTCGATTTTCGGGGCCGAAAATCCTCTGGTCGTTACAGTGGTATCAGAGCTATTGGTTTAGAAATAACCTTGGCTCTGTGGTGTGACTCAATAGAGATGGGGTTAGCAATACCCTAGATTGAGTATGAGTGTATATATATATATATGAGAGCGTACTTGTAAATTTGATATAAAATTTGTCTATATTGTGTTGACTGCTTTGTTGAATGGTTTAAGGATACTGGTTGATACAGGGTGTACAACTGTATCGATAGGTGTTCCTAAACTTTCGAACAGAACAATTCGATACAGTATTGTTTAAAAAAAAAAGGGTAAATAGAATAAATTTTACCCAAATATATTTTGGTATATAAAGAAATAATTTTTCTCAAATTTTTGAAATATTGGTTGATGATTAATTTGAATTTAATTCAAATTGGATTTGAATCTTTTAAATGAACTAGAATGGGAATTCAAATTTGAAAAAAAAGGGTCTATGTAACCAGTGGAATTTGTAATTTAAAATAAGAAATCAAATAAATCAGAAGTTAATATATAAGTTAATATGGAATGATTGGATTGTGTTGATTGTTGATTGTTTGTATAATCAAATTCATCGACAATTGGATGAATTAAAATTAGAAAATAAATTTAAAATATTATTAATCTGGATAAAATCGAATATGGAAGAAAAACGTAACTTGGTTAGGTAAAACCAATTTAAGAATGAATTCAATTTGAATGAATTCAAATAAATTGGGGTTTAAAAATTTATTGGATAAATAAAATTGGGATTCAAATAAAGTGGATTGTCATTTGGATTTTGAATTTTCAAAGAGGTTGAGGCCCAGAATAGCAGCTGTAGTTATGTCGATCGAGCCTTGCAGAGAAGGTGCTGGCAAAATTATAAAGAATCTTTAAAGTTCGGGATTTATTTTGAATTTAATGCGAAAGCAATAATTTTAAAATAATAAGATTCGGGATATTCTTCCTACTTAGCAATTTCGAGGACGAAATTATTTTAAGGGGGAAGGAATGTAACAACCCGTGTTTTTCGACCATTTGAATCTGAAAATTTAAATTGGTTTTAAATATTGTATTTGGAAAATTTATGGATTTTAATATATATTTTGATATCGTTTAACTTGAACTTTATAAACAATGAATTATAATTCTATATTGATTAAATTCGAAATGATCTATTACTTCATTTGGAAGAAGGTTGGCTCCTCATATTTAAACTGGATACATACGATTGTTTTTTACTAACGACGGCCCAAAATATTGAATATTGAAATAAAGATAGAGAATGGTCGAGTAATTAGACAAAACTCAACATGCTGGCATGTGAGATCATAAATACCAATATATACATAAAGCTCAAATGCTAAATTTGTCGAGACCACTTTCTAGATTTTGTCTTAAACTGTTATCCAAGTATTTATGTGCAAAATGAATTGATGCGTCGGATTTACTGAAAAGATATATATTATTCTAACATCAAAGCTAATGGGAAAGAGATCATACACCAAAGTAAGTGTAAAATTCTAATGTAAACAAGCACAGAGAAAAAGAAAACAATAGTTATGATTATATTAACTATACCACATCATTCAGAAGATACATGCAGAGAACTTACTTAGATATATAAAATCAAATTTATACATTGAATGTTACAGCTCAATAGAAAATAAATAGCCTTACAGCTATGACAAGATATGACACAAATCTAAAATCTATCAATTGAATAAACAATACAGAGTTTCTCAGATACATAACCCATACCAGATTTGATACAACCAAATATAAAATTCAACAAAAATCTCGGCCAAGATCCATCATCTCAGTCAGTTGAATCTGGAAAAGAAGGAAAGGGAAAAGAGAAAAATCTGGTTAGAATAGTATTTATTCCTATCGAAATAGCTAGGGAACACTGAGACGAACAGCTAAAGGAAATGACAGTGCATAGCTAAATTGAGTGTATGTATATATGCATACATCAGTTAGAAGTACAATGAACAGCAATTTCACATGACAAATTCACTATTTAAATCCGAACACCAAAAATATAAATTGACAGTCCTGAACAAAACAGGTACAAGAAAAATCCATTTCAAACTACACTGTTTTCTCACAATAAAATCCGAACAGAAATCTACAATACAGTTGAAATAACTTTGATGGAATTTACAGCTTATAGCTTCACAACCCTATATGACCTACACGCATGTACAGTTAAATCAATAAGCGCTGTAAATCACTATACAAATTCAACCAAATCGCTGCTATAATCACGCAACCGGATTTCCAGTTCAAATCACATGAATGACAGAACAATACAATAGCTAAGAACTAGGTTTAGCTATGATCAAGGCTAGGATTTCACAAATGATTTCGACATTGATCCAATCCATACTTTTGCACAACTATAAATACCGCAACCACTCAACAAGTTTTCATCAAATTCAACAACCCCAATTCGAAAGCCAGGAAATTCAAACACAGAAAAAAAAAGAAATATATATATATATACAGTAAAAAGGCTTATCTTCTCTCGAGGAAGCCGAACCCTGAAGGCTTTGTGGAAGGCTCGATTGGATGTAGTGAAGATGTTAGGAAGCAGCGCCGTTGTTGAAAGGGCTCGTGGCACGCTAGACGTTGAAGAGGGTTTTCTTAGGGTTCGCTGAACTGATTGAAGAAGGAGATGAAGGGATGAACGAGGTAGTGGTGGCGTTGCGTCGCCATAGGGCTCAACGTGCTGGAAACTGAAATAGCAATTAGGGTTTGAGATTGGGAAAAATTTGTGGCGGCTGAACTAATGGGAAAGAGGATCGGATGTAGGGTTTATAAGTGTGAAGCGGGTTAGGACTGTTGGGCCGACTAATAAGGTAAAGGCCCGTTTAATTTTTAAAAGAGAATCCATGTTTAAAAGTTTAATTTGATTATAAAGTTCGCAATACAATTTCTCACTCATACAGTAGCGGATTTACACGCGGTCAGAAGTGTTAGGACCGTGGGGTCGAGTACTTCAAGATGGAGAAGACGCAGTCCAGATCTGGAATGACTGGAATTTTTATTCGAATTAAACGTCAGCTAAATTGATCAAAACAGACCAGTTATCGACAGATTCCAACCAAGGTGAGTTAAACTCACTCAGCTCTCCCGTTTATATTTTATATAAATTGGGTGCTTTTGTTTTACGTGTTTTGATTGACTGTTGTTAGTTATACCTATATACTGTTGATTTAACAGATGGGATTAATCAGTCGTTTAATTTCAGAAATACCCACTAGCTGGGGTTGACCCACACAAAATATTTCCTTTGACGGGTCACGTTTATAAAATGTGTTCGAATTTGTTTGAATTGGTTGAATGGACTGTTATTTGATTGATAGCCGTTATAAGAATGACGAATGATTGATTTTGATGGTCGTTAAACCATATTTCAATATCTGTTCTGATATTCACAAATGTATAGAATTGGCTGGGTAACTAGCACCACTGGACCCAAAAATCAATCTGTTTATAAAATATGGATTTTTATCGGCAATGAATCGATAATATTTAAGTTATAAATATATTTTATCACGAAAATAGGATTTGAAAGATTATTACAGTGAAGAGTTATTCAAAAAGGAAATAAATTGTTTTAAGCAATAAAATAGGGTTTTAAATTAATTAAGTTATTTAATTAATTTAGAAAAGGAAAATAACAAATGAAATTCAGTTATTGGTTAACTGAGGTGTACGGTTGACCAAAATCAACTGTGTTCGTTTTGAATGGGAAACGAGTTCAACTTGGATATGAAGTAGAATTAATTGGGTTTGAATATTCGGCAAGGAGTGTTAAATGATTTGAAAATCCTTAATTAACTATAATTAAGGAATTTCTTGGATTGTTTTAGTGTTACATTTTAGTTAATCTTTGATTAACTAAGACTCAGAATAAGTATTTAATTGGTTAAGAGTTAATAAAGTAAAGTATTATTTAATCAGCTTTTTAAGGGTGACCGTTATCATGTTTTTGATAAATAACCAAGTCGACTATATATTTTGCATAGTTAACATTTATAGATAATTTTCATTTTAATTAATAAGGATTAAACCCATGGGTTAATTGGAGTTCATATGAAGTATGGGTAAGGAGTTTTAAAGTGAAAGGTGTGTTGTTAACAAGGACTTAGTTGATTAAAGGAATTAAGAAAAAGGGTGTGCAAGGATTCCAAAGATAAGAAATAGGTTTAAAGACAGATTTGAAATCAAAAAGGGAAAATGGGTGTTTGAGGTTCATGGTCAAACTAATATTTTCTGAGGTAAGAACGGGTCGATCAAGGTCTGAGAGGTAACTAAAATACCCCAACTCGGTTGGCCTCACTATTATCAAGGAACAGTATTAGTTTGGAATGAGTGAAGGTGTGAAATTTGTTTATCTTATACGAGTAATATCAAGCTGTAATGCAGGGTCTTGGGATATTAAACAATATTCCAATATTAGGACGAAGGGAATAAGAATATTGATTTCAAGTTTTATAGGATATTTGTTAGTCAATTAGAATTGATCGAATATAGTTAGAGATAGTCAAATCAAGTTGTCTAGGGAAGTTCCATTGCGTACGACTGCTAGCGTAATTCGCAGGGCTGTAGATAGCCTACGGCGGTCGGATGTTTCCTGAGGGAATCTGGCGTAACCATTGTGATCGCTGCGATCTAGAGTCGAGCAAATGGAGTTAAGTCAAATATAGATGAATCGAATAAGAGTAATCACGTCAAGTTAATCGAGTTAAATAAGTCGAGTGAGTTAAGTAAAGTTAACCAATCAAAGTAATTCAAGCAGAGTTAATCAAAGAAAAATTGTTTTATATCGTTAAGTATATTTTAAAAGTGGTCGAGTTGTGCCAAGTGTTGTGTTCACACTATTGTTATTCGATAGTTAAATCAACGACTATCGAAATTGGGCAATACGATTGTTGGATGGAAAGACCGGGATCGAATTATATTCGAAAACCATTCCGACCAACAAATACGTAAAGAGATCGAAGATGATCGAGATGGAGCAGTGAAGACTGTGGATTTTCATAAACGGAAGGACCACCAATAATCTCTGGATCGCGGTCAGAGATAAGTTGTGGTTCTGTCGTGATTGGAATCTGCAGGTTGCAAGGACTTCTCGCTACTGATCCATGCGGTGATTCCTATATTGGATGTAATAGGAGAGTTCCTTCGGTTTATCCTGTTCCTGGATAACTTGTATGGAAGGATGTCTGACAGAGTATTTCCAAAAGGGTTTATACGCGTTGATTTCTCCAAACGTACTATAGTTGATGGCGGAGAAAAGGTTATTCTCTAGCCAGATAGCTAGAGTATGTTTGTGGACGTCAATCAAGTATGATCTGGCGGATCTGACGATGTGGCATTCAAAGTATATGATGACCAGATGTGTTCTGACCTCAAGCCTCATCAACCGGGAAATGACAAAAATCGGGCAGGCAGCATGGCTATGTGGGTCGCTCCCATTAGGATGTATGATCACCTATCTAGAGAAATTCCAATTGCTTCTTAATCTATGTTCGATGCTGTCCCTTATCGGGAGACGGTGGTTTGAGTCCAACCGTCGGTGATATACATTCGATACACTCAAGCGAAATGAGTGGTCGGTCATGTGAGGGCCGGGTTGCAAGACGTTCTTGTTGAACCCAGTGTATTCTCCTCTAGAGGTACATGTGCGGAAGGTGGTCCCATACCTTGTCAAGTTGGAATCCAATCTCCAATAAGCGCCCGCGGTTTTCGATTGTATATATATACGTAGAGCGTGAGATGCAAGCGTTCTACTAGATTGATATTTACTTGTATTTAGACACTATTATAATATCAGACAAGATATTGATTTCAAAACTGTTTTGGGTTATCGTAGGGTAAAAACCGTCCGTATTTGTGTGTGGATTTGGTCTTACGATTACCCTTTTTCTTTCGAAAGGATTTTAACTCTAAAATCAAGTTGTGTGATACCATTAATGCTATGCGAGTTTTTCTCACTCTGGTTCACCAGACTGACCCGGTGTTTTGTAAATGCTCGGGTTAGCCCGGGATGTACAGGTTTAGGTTCTCAGATACCGTGAAGGCCAGTGACAAGCTGAAGGTGTTCAGATGTGCGATATGATTAATATTCCGCTGTGTATATGAGGATAGATTATTATAACTGTCCAGAGATGGTGAGGTACTCTGATGCTTGTAAGTATTTTAAAAGACTCTCAGTAAAGTTATTTCTGTATTATATTTTGTTCCGCTGCGATGTGAGACTCTGTGTTGTGTTGATACTTCTTCTTCTTCTATTCTAATATTTCTTTCTTTCTTATCTCACCCTCTAACTTCTTTCTAAACTATCCAGTGTTTTCGGTGTTTGGAGGATCGGCATAAGTCATGGTAAAGGTATTTATGTCGATTTTCGGGGCCGAAAATCCTCTGGTCGTTACACTGTTCTAACAAAACCCCACACGCTATACAAAACATGTGGTACACGCTATCCTCAACACGTGTCTAGGCCATGCACGACGCCCAGGGCACTCGACCTACAATTGGTCTTCAATTGTACCCCTGCTTTGAGTCCGCTAGAACCTACGACAACAGAACTTCCTTGGCCTTCTTAACTCTAGTCGTTATCAATTACGACTATTTAACATCTCAGAACACTTTTGAGATGTCATCAAACCAGTTGCATTACAACAAGCAACAAACACTTCCAAACTTCCCAATTGAATTCACTTTACAGTTACATCACCACCGGAAGTGTCCGACCTGAAATAGCCAACCAGAAATGGCTGATCAGAAATGACTGACTAGAAATGGCCGACCCACTTTTGGCCGACCCACTTATGGCCGACCCACTTATGATCGACCCGCTTTTGGACGACCCACTTTTGGACGACCCACTTTTGGCCGACCCACTTTGTGCTGACCTAAGTTTTTGCCAACCCAACTATATGTCGACCCACTTTAGGCCGACCCAACTCTATGCCAACCCACAATAGGCCGACCCAACTTGACTTGCTCCCCAAGACATGATTTGGAACCGACCGACACACTTCTTCTAACTAGGCCGACCCACTTACGGCCGACCCAAAACCTGCATATTGCAATTCAACTCCGATTTCGACCGAAACTTCGCCAAACGATAAATCCGACGAAACTAACTCATCCAATTAATCCAAAAGGATTACAAACATATTATGAAATTAACAATATCATCAATATGATAATTCTATCAATGATAATGTCAAATTCACCAAAATCACCACAAATATGCATATAAACAAAAACCACGGATCTAAATTGCACACTCGTATGAAATATCATAGAATTTACCTATCTAAACTTGCTAAATCAGATCCTCGGGTGATCTATATGAAATGAACTTACCAATGCATAAATCTAAGGAAAAACACTTGAATTTGATGAAAAACATGGTCAACTACTCATACACTTCATTGAATCCATGTGAGAGATGCAATCTACTCACCGATTCTCCAAAACAAGCTAAAATGGTAGACATAAAAATCCGGACAGCAAGCACCTCGCACCAAACACCTTGATGCGATGAATCCTTGCCTCAATTAATGTAGATCTAGCCTCCAATGGTGTAGATCTATAATTTCCCTCCTTAGATTTAGATTTTTAATGGTGGAAAGGTGTTAGAGGAAGGAGGAACACAAGGCCACCCAATGAGGAAATGAAAAACTAAACTATTTTCCATACCCCTCACCGCCTATTTATACCCTCCCATCAGCCCACTAATGGGCCTCTCCAATTCAGCCCATTATGGCTTACCAAACCTGGACAACCAACTGAAAAACCTTAAAACAGCGATTTCTCCCTAACCGCTGAGCCAAATCTTTAATGTAACCACTCTATTGAAAGACAATCATCAATTCCTTTCCAATGGCACAGGTCTCACCCTCTTATTCGACATGAGTCAAAAGTTATGCCCTGTACAAGACTGACAGAGGCAAAATGGTCACAAACAAAATCAGTAAAAATTATGGACATGTCTCACATCCCCAAAAGCAACATATTAAAAGATGAGTATGATCCAACCCTCAGGGAATAAAATAAAAATATTTTACGATCTTCCGATATGTAAAATGCGGGCTATTACAAAGCCCCTTTCAAACTTGGTATAATCAATCCAAATATCTTACAAATCATTTATAATAATATATAATAATTTTTCCCTATTTTTATTTATTTAAAAATAGTCCATTTCAATCGATTGATGTTTCAGGTCATTCAACGGTAGTGTCGTTGTTTCTATTCATTTTTGATTTGGACTTATCCCAAGATCTAACCGTTGGATTTTAACACTCTACATGTCATTTGAAAGCTCTTTTCTTTTTAAATCAAAATTTTTCAGTTTCGGGAAAATCCGATGGTCGGATCTCCAGGTACATCAGTTTGAAGTTACAGGTCGAAATTCGCAAACTACCGCTGCGCGACAAGTTCTATTCTGACCAAACTTCGATTTTAATTAAATCGAATCTCTTCTAAGATAGTTTATTAAACATATAACAACATCTGGAAATTATATTTCCAATTTCAACTTCAATTTCAAATATTTCCAATAATTGGATATTATAATATTATTTTATTATTAAAATAATATTATTTTCAAACTTTATTATTTTGAATCCAAATTTTCCTGGCATCCATTACAAAAATAAACAAGAAAGTTTTGAAGAGGAAATCCTTTCAACACACTTCCCAGATACCCTAATCGAACTTCACTTTTCATAGTTACTATTCATTTTAAAATAAAAACTTGAACATGCCATAACTACTTGAAAATTATTTCGAATCAATTTATTTCTTTTGCAAATGTTCATCGTAATGAATTAAACTATATTCATCCAAAATCGAACATCAAAATTGGACTTTTATTTTTCGCCCATTATTATATTATTAAAATATTGATTAAAACTGATTTTTTGTCAATTAATAGATTAACCGCAATACACAATCTTCAACAAACATGGCATTCGATAACAAATGGGGTCCATACCTATATTCAACAACCAATATCAAGTTAATTTCCAATTCCATAACCATTTAAGGTTCAAACTCAATCCAATGTCAACGTTTTCAACTCTAAGTGTCATATACTTATGTGACTATATAAAGGTCACCTAAAAACATATCTTTTCATATCAAACATCGTTAAACCATATCATAGAATCATATTTCAACCAAACACTAATATATAACTCAATCGAGTTCACAAACAACAACCAATATAAACTAGTACTTATTATCGTTTAAAATCTCTCATCTTATATTCCACTCCTTCTAACTTCAATCAAAGGACGTCTAAATGTTTTCAGACCATTTCGGCAGCCTTCCGGCATCACCGGAAATTTCTAAAAATGAAATGGATAGAGGTTCGACGCTATGGGGTTTCGTAAATTGACCGGCGAATAAATTGATGTATATTTGGTTTTTGGAGCAATCCGGGTGGAGTTTCGGGGTGCTAACGAGTTCGGGTCGAAGTAGGGTCGACATGTGGGGCTGGATAGGGCTGTTGGGGCGCTGGTAGGGTCAGGGGATGCTGGTTTTTGGTTGGATTAGGGTGGAGGCCAAAGGAGGTGGTTTTAAGGGTGGAGGAGGTGTTTAAATGGATTTTTAGGGGTGTTTAGGGTATTTAGGAGGAAGGGGGCTCACGTGAGGGGTGGTGCTGACATGGAGGGGCTGGTGGGTGGCAGATTGGGCTGAGGCAGCGGAGGGGGTCGGTGGGGGGAGAAAGGAGGGATAGAGGAGAGAAAGAAAAGAAAATGAAGTTAAAGTGAGCAAAGGAGTAAAAGGTGGTTGTATTTATAGCCAAAATATTGTCATATAGATTAATGTATTGTCATCCATCTAGTTTAGGGGAGAAAGCACATTTAGTTCCATTGGAAGCATGACAACCCCAAAAAATACAAATAGTAATTATCTAGTTCAAGGTGTAAATGCGTATAAGGTTACATATAGTCTTTTACGCATCTTTTACTTGTGTGATCACATATTGATATTGTTTTCGACGAAATATGGAATTTCGACATATTTTTCTGTTATGGCTACAACGAAACTGATTTCATCGAATTCCAAGTCTGTTTGCTCAAAATGTATTCGTTCGAGCTCAATTCGAGTTTAATTTATCGATTTGTTTACATTGAATTACATACGGCCGCATACTAACTCCGTTTGATGGGAAATTTGAAACACTACCACATTTTGACATTCCAGATCCGATAAATGTGGTTTTATCGGATTTCGAGTCCGGGTGCAAAATTTCTATTTTCTTGGCTATTAGAATAATATTAAAATATCAAATTTTAATATATTTAACCTTCTAAATAAATTTTAGAAGCTCGCTAACCTTATCTTAACTATTTTGTAGTCGTATTCAAATATTTATCTCAAAATTTATAATTTCGGTGAATAGTGTCAAATTTTCATTCATGACGAAAATTGTTTGAACTGATAAGTTGATAAAACCGATTTAAATAACTTATCTAACTGTTATACTTTTTGAAATCGTATTTAAAAATAAGTGTATTGTATTCAGAATATTGCGCGATTATTTTAAATTCTTAAAAACTCGAAATTTCAGAATTTTAAATTGGTTCCAAAATTTCGAATCGTTACATTTATATCATATGTTTGCGTGTCACACGTGCACAAGTCATATGACAAACAATCGTGAATTTTTTAATGCAATCTTAACACTCCAAATGTAATTTCAAAAAATTTAATTTAAACTTAATAAAAATGCTAGTTGTGAGTTAGTAAACTCTCTTTGGTTTGAGTTATTGTCGAAGTGATTGGATTTTAAACTGAAATCAACATTTGATTTTAGCTTAAATTCCAACAAGTTTAGAAGTTTGCCAATTAAAATCCTGCTAGCTTATGTCAATATGAGTTCAACGGATCCAACGATGTTCGATTTCGACCTCGTACTATTAAGTTATTGCATTTATAAATTTCCAATTCCACTTGATTACAAAATTGATTAATTTAAAACTAACTGCAAATTAACATGCAGTTACCTTATTTATTTTCCAACCAAACCTGAGACCTAGAACAAATGAACACACCAGAACCACATCTTCTCCCCAATCTCTTCTTTCCATGTAATTTCGATTTGATTTCACCGATGAACTCCTCATCCAAGCCTTCTTCTTTAGGACTCCGGCATGTTGAACTGGAATGCCTCCCTTTACATGCATCGTCGGGCTTCAACCCACAATTTGCAGTGTCGCACGCAATACTTTGTTCCACGAAATCCTCTCAACGATCAAGTACAGGTGCTAATCCATGCTATGAACGAGGATCCAAACATGTTTTTGCAAATCAATGACCAAATAATCATCAAAATCGAGCCCTAGTTCGATAGGCCATGTAGGGCTCCAGCATTCGTGCGTACCATCCAAATGCACGTAAAAATGGAGATGTTCCCTCAATACTACTCAAAGATCCCAGCTTCTAATTATATCGATTGAGATTTTTTGGATTTTTATTTTCTTTCGAATGAACTCCGAATCAAAAAAAAAGAAGAGGAGAGGAATGGAGTTCGGGATTGGAAAATACAAAGGGAAAGAAAATAATGGATCCATTTTTAATTGCTTCTGACTTCCTTTTTCTTGATACATGTGTTTATTTTATTTTTTTCTTATAAATATTTATTCGCTTATTCACTTAAATTCAATCGAGCGTTTCAATCTTGCATGGACGCTAGAGTGTTTGATTTTTAAAAAAATAGACATTGCACATAATTTACAATTTCAAATCCTCTAAAACTAGTTTTTTCGAATTTCAAAACTATTTGTAGAAATAATATTTTGACACTAAAATATTATTTTCTAATGCGATTCTAATACCGATTTAATTCCAAGCTATTTATTATTGTTTAAAATTTATGAAATAAATTTAGTATCGTTATAAATTTGTAAAATTAAGAGTAAATAATACAATATTACTCGTTAGTACTCCTTGTTAATATGGTTAAAAATGATTAATCAACAGAGTCGGTTGAGATTATTGAATTAATTTTCAATTAATATTTTGATCATTAATTCAAATTTATAGTTAAAGATTCGTTAACTATATTAATTTAAAACATTTTAATTTGCTAGTCATTGCGAGTATATTACATAAATCTACGTTACTTTATAAACTACCTACAATCAATTTGAATTTCGAATTTGTTTCATTGTTTGATTTTATGTCTTCAGTATTAGTTAATAACAAAATATAGTATCGGTTTTCACAAAAGTATCAATTTTTCCTTTAAACGGTATCATTTTCAGTTTTTATCAAATTATAATATCAATTTTAACACTTAATATTAATATTAATTTACCATGGTAAAATTATAAATATTTAGTATCAATATTTTAGAATTTATTTTTCTTAGTACTGCATATATTAGATTGTTTTGTTAAAATCAATGCCTAAATAAATACTGAAATGATATCTTGATACTATATGGAACATAATGCTCAGCAAAACTAATACCTAAATATGTGAAAAAAATGATACTCTATTATTGTTTACAATAGAATGCTTTTACAAAACTAATACTTATTTGTATTCAAAAATTATACTATGTTACTTTAGACTACCCGTCTCTCCACTACACAATATCAGCTCTAAGTACAGATATAACATTTTTTTTATACACATATCATTTTCAAAACTCAATATCACAAATGCATTTACATATTACCAGTTTTTCTTTTAAATATCCACTTGCATAATATTAATAGAATAGTAACACGAAGATAATGTACAAAATACGAAGGTGAAGGAAATAACAAACATTCGTCCATATAAAGAAAAACTTCTCATTTGAAAGAATCATCAACAACAATAGAAAAGGAAAACCAAATCAATACAAGAAAAGAAAGCATGCTGAAAATCAACGAAGCTTTAGATCATTGTAGCAAGATGTCTTTTTAGAATTTTGCAGCTCCACATAAAAGAATTGTAGAAACGAACAAAAATAATAGAAGAAGAGGCGACAAAGGAAAGAAGATGAGATAATAAGCTAAAAGGGAATTATTGAAATTAAAACAAGAATTAAAACAAAAAAAATAGAATTTCAAAATAAGGAGGAAACAAATATTCAGACACAAATTGAACAACAAGATAGTGATTCTAAGGCAATAGCGGATGATATTAGTTGAGCATGCTGCACATGAAAATTAAGAAAATAAAATAGGAAATGAAGTAGAAGAAAAACTTATTGAGCAAAAATTAAAAAAAAGAAAAAACAAAAATAAAGTAAAACAAAGTACAACTGTTGGCGAACATAACAGCTAAAAAAGCATCATGAGTACTCTCCAACAAATATCATTTATTCGGCTAAAAAAGAAAAGACAAAAACTGAAATGGAAAAGGATATAAAAATAATCAAGCAAATGTTCCCTTTCAATACTTGACCTCACTTCTCCAAATTTTAATTTACATATCACACAAGAAGTAGAAAAAATCGGCAAGAACAACAAAGAAAACCCACTCAATAGAGAAAGAAGATAGCAGCAACCAATAGGAAAACATATTCTTGTGTGAAAAAAGTGAAAGAAAGAACAATAAGACCAAAAAACGATTCCTTTGAATATACCAAAAAAAATTCACAAAGACGAAAAAGAAGGCGAAAACTGAAATAAACACTGAGAAACAACAGGAAGCTCCAGAAGAAAAAAGAGAGCAACCAACAGAATAAACTATAGACCAATCAGAAGAAGAAGAAAAAGAAAAGGCAGGAGAACTAGTAGAAGATATAAAGCCACCAGTTATCATAGAAACAACATGGGAAACTTTGATAGTTGTCGCATTACAAATGCCTAACCATATTGACCAATAAACAACAAAGTGTCATCAATTTTTTTTCTCTTTGACGCAATCATCACAAAAGTAAGTGCAAATTTTTTCACTGTTAGGATTTGCTGAAAAATTAATTCAAATTCTCTTTTGTTCAAAACAGCGAAGCTGTCTGAACTGGCAAAGATATGATTAGAGGAAGATGTGTAATAATACAAGATATGCTTAAACATGTTTCTGAAGGCAACTTTAGGGTCCGTTTGATTTTGAACGGGAAGGGGCATTTGGAAGGGGCATCGGAAGGGGAATTGTTGGGAACGGGGAATGTGTTCTTTTTACGGAAGGGGCATTTTGGAAGGGGCAAAGTTATTATTTAAATGTTTTTTGTATATATTATTTTTAATTGTTTGTGTGTGTTTATTGAGAACCAGAATAATAGATCGCAGAATACAACTTGCAGAATTCAAATTGCAGAATTCAAATTGCAGAATTTAAATTGCAGAATTTAAATTGCAGAATACAAATTGCAGAATTCAAATTGCAGAAATAAAAAAAAACATAATACAACGAATACAAACTCCTTAATGCATTCCCGCAGCAACTAGTTCGTTTCGTATATTTTCTCGTACTGTCGCCATGGTGGATGTTGTTCCGGTTCTTTGAACGGGGTCTCGATCTCTATTTCCGCGATTTGATATACTGTAATATTCGTCGAGGTATACGTCTGGAACTAAATCAGGGTCGTCATCATACGCCATAAAATCTGGATCACCAGCGTTGTATTTTCTGATGTAGTTGTGAATAGCCATTGTTGCAGTAACAATTTGTACTTGAACCTGAATCCACTAAATAATACTGTCCAGCTGGAGGATGAGGGAAATTAAGATCCAGATTATTTATAGCTTCCCGAAATACTTTGGCGTCGTGCGTAGTTCCTTCCCATCCCGCTCTTACAAACGTAAAAGTTAAATCAAACGCACAAACAGCCATAATATTTTGTGTAGCAGTTCCTTTCCGCCCTACAAAACGTTGCATGTCTTCTTGACCCACGTAAGCCATCACATGTGTCCCATCAATAGCCCCAATACAGTTTTTAAAGAAAGGATAATATCGGGGTGAAGAACGAATTTGTTCTGGGATTCGGTTAAAATGGGAATCGGCCGGTCTAATAATATCGACTGCCAATAAAAGAACTGAATACAAAACTTTATGAAACATAACATTAATCGTACCATTTGATCGTTGAAACCGCTCTCCAACATGCCTTGTAGGGAGGGCCAATGCAATTGTATATAGAAATACAACCACCATTTCTTTTACTGTTATGTGCATTGAGGGCTCCAGTCCGTAATTCTGTAACCGTTCACACAAGGATCTGAAACATAATCGCTTCATTCGAAAATTTCTTTGACAACGATCTGCGTGTCCCGCTAGTATTTCATGAACCCAAACAAGACCGGTACTTGCGGAATTGTGTATTCTGCTCCTTTGTCGTGTTTGAACAGTCATAATTTCTTGAATATCAAGCACATCTTGCAAATCTTCAAGATCGGATTGGTCAGAACCTGCCATATTTGGTTGAAGAAGTAGAGAAAAATGGACATATATTGTGGTGATGTAGTGATGGTATGAGCAGAATATGTATAGGGAGAGGGAAAAGTGAAGGGGCCAAAAATAACTGTCGCGTCGGACGTGCGTCGGACGCGTCCGACGCGTCTGACGCGAAATCTAAGTTTCCAGCCGTTAAGCTTGAAGGGGCAAAAGTGTAGGACCCATCGTAGACGCGTCCGACGCGTCGGACGCGTCGGACGCAGATGCGAACATTAACTGCCCAGTTAACAAATCAAACGCTACCTTACTGATGGCTAAGTAATCTATTTTAAAAAAAAATTAACAACTACTTAATTAAAATGCATGCCTTCGTTCTGGTGTAAGTTAAATTGTTTAAATCAAAATAATGTCTGACAAAACTAATACATAACTGTTGAATACATATACTTAGTTACTGTTAAGTTGTAAGTCTCATCTAAAATGAAACTGATACCTTAATATATAAGAAACTGATATTCACTGTTTGTATATAAAATATGATACCTACAAAAAATGAAACCGATATCCAAATATATAAGAAATTGATAACCACTATTTGTATAGAAAATATGATATCTACAAAAAAAATGAAGCTGATACCTAGATATATAAGAAACTAGTATCATCTATTTGTATAGAAAACATGATATCTTTAAAAAAATGATACTTACACATATATGAAACCGATACCCACTATCTGTTAACAAAAAATGATACATACATGCAACAAAAAAATGATGCTTCATATTTGTTTTTTTATCACGGTATGCTTAAATTATGATCACTATTATATATTGAAATTTAGTTTTTCTTCTTATTTTTTAATTCTTAATACAGATAATTGATTGGTTCATAATAGGATGTGCTTTGTACAAGCACAACTATGCAATTACGACAACAATGATGGTAGATATATTTATTATCCACAAATACAAAAATATTTCTTACATACACTAAAGTACAACAAATATTGATTTTGACCAGACAAAAATAGTGGAGATAAAAAGAAATTATAAAATATTTAGTTCGCTCATTCTTAGAAGAAGTAGTGCACAATAATTATGTAGAAGGGATGTTCTTCCCTTTGCATTGTGATGACTATTGGACACTGGTAACTTTGACATACGCTATAATGCAATGATCACGTCTTGATTCTTTGTGCCTAAAGAGATCAAATGAGCAGAACAACCCAAGTCTAAAAGCTATTATGACATTTGTTACTACCAAATTCAACACCTAGACAAGCTAGCGATGAAGGGGTACCAGACCACCATTTGAATGGAAGAGCAATTTGAAAGTAAAAACTCAGTACTAGGAGCTGAAAGCATAAGAGAAGCATTTGGAACAACAAGCAACCGACACCATCATTAAAGAAGAAAATCTGGATCCAGTGTGAAGGGAAGGATACCGGCAGGGTTGTTCCGACACAAAAGGTAGCCAATGTAGGTTCATTTTCAAAGGCACCCTACCTGCAACAGGAAGCAGATGGAGAGAAAGGACATAGGCATGTAACCCGAAACCAAGAGGGGTGAAAGGGGCAATTGGCATTACCTTGCTTAATGCCAATACAAAAGAAGATGAATGCGTCAAAGGCACAAGGATCTGAAACATAAAAGGAACCTTACGAAATCAGCTATCAGGGCCAAAGATTTATGATCACGAAGAGGCAATTCTAGAAATCAACAAGCAATGCATTGAAAGCTTCCTTCTGAAAGACCAAAACCCACTCCAGAAATCTTCCGATAACATATCTGAGCTTCTAGGAAGAAGACATATCCACACTAGCTTGCTTAGTGTTGATACCGATAGGGGCGATTGCCCCCGAAACAGAAGCAATCAAATCCCGAAGGCAATGAAGACTTAAAGACAAAACCGAAAGTTCATGACCGGAAGCCGAAAGCTTTCCCCGAATCGATCCATACTGACGTGCTTGGTATCGATATAAAAGATAAGAACATCGTCAAAGAGAAGCTCCAAATACTGAGACCATCCTTCCAAGAGCCGAGATCGGCACCCTGAAAGCAATATTGCATCCATCAAAAAGGCTAGGAGAGCGACCGAGAGCCAAAGCAACCGGAACCGAAAGGAAAAGGCAGTTGACACATAGCTGTTTCACCCGGAAGAGGCTTCTGCTAACCCTATGACAAATGGGGTCCCGATTTGTCTATAAATAAGACCCCAGGGGTTACATTTTCAAGGCTGAATTCTCATTTCTCAATCTTATACTCTTTTGTTATAGAGTAAACCCTAATTTCTAAATCGATTTGGGGATTTCCTTTGTAAACACTTATTTATTCAAATCAATGAGCATTAAAGAGTGAACCAATACTTAGCTTAATTTCCATGAGTTATTTTGCTACTTCCCTTACATACTATCCTATGCTTCCTACGCGACAATTGATTCTTACCAAAGTCCTAGTCCTCTCTCAAGATTACTGGAAAAAAAAACCTTTCTATAGGCCAGTTAGCTTTCTATCTTGTGTTGTGCTTAGAGAACCTTAATCCCAAGATAATTGTTGGTCCTCGAGTCTCGTAAGCGTGATACTAACCCATTGAGGGAAGAGTAACTAATCTTCAGGCTTAAGACCTTGATATCTAGGAAATAGTGAACTAACTCAAGCTTGTAGAAACTAGATAATCCCATTTTCCCTTTAGATCCGTTTCCTTATACCTATCTCCGGTGTTGACGAAAAATATCGTTCATAACATTGATATGACATAATTCTTATAATAACAAACTAAAATATATGTATTTTAAAAAAAATCAATGTTAATCTATATTTTCTACAAAGAACTAAAGTTAAAGAAATGATACAACAACTACGGAGAATAAATGAAATTCAAGACATGCAGCTTAAACTATATATAATACATTAAGTGGACTTTCCATAACAAGCACCCGACACATTTATTTTTCCTTTATTTTTCTTTGTTATAAACTATTGTAATTATTTATCATTGTTAAAATACAGTATGTATAAACACTGAAACCCAAAAAATATACAAACATAAAAACAGATAGTTACATAAATAAATAAAAACTGATACTAACAAAATTACTAGTACAGATAAAAATGATACTAACTGCATCAAAATGATACTTGTGACAATAAGATATTATCCATGCTTAACATATACTACAACCATTTTTATACTCACTTGCACTCACTTATATGTTATAGGATTATATTATAAAAACCTTCTAACACTAATATGTTATCCTTTATCACACAACATGCATATTTCTCTTTTGGTATAGTCCTTATACTCTATAATTTTAGCTAGTATTTTTTATTAACATAATTTATTTTCAATCCTCTCTAGATTACAAAAGTAAACTCTTTTTTCTTCATGCATAGTATTTTTTTCCACTGACAACTTTTTCCCTTTGGGCAAAGTGGATTGTGGGATATACGTTACGATCTTTCTCATATTGTCGAATGGGTTAGAAATCACTTTGAAAGTTCATCCAAAAGATAAGTTGAAAACAAGAGCAAGCATAGTCTATGAAATATTAGCAGACACAGGTTATTGCTAGAACATTGTTGACTTTGTATCAAGACTTCATAAAAAAAATGGACTAGATATTTATGAGGTGTTGAAGTAGAGGTTTATTTAGTTCAAGAAAAGTATACATTCGATATTGCTGACTTATAGATATTTTTATTTATTGTAAATGTCGATATGATATTAACATTGGTGTTTTAAAAGCTAGGCCTGTGCGAATTTTTACGTACCCGATACTATGCAATATTGGATACAACTTACTGTCCAAGTATTGTTCTTCTATCTTGCTTGTAATTAAGCTATTTGTGATAAAAAAAATAATGTTGTTACTGTTTTGTATGTGAAAATGATAATGAATAGCTGCTGATTACTTATTATGATTATCTTACAAAAGTGATACATATTCACATGTAGAAATAATATCCTAAAACTGCATATATCAGAATGTTTTATCAAAACTAACACTTAAATGCATGAAAAAATGACATAATGTTACAGTATAGAATAAAATGCTATAACAAAACTGATACCTATACATATTCAAAATGATACACTATCACTATATATAGAGATATGCTTTTACAAAACTGATACCGATATGTGTTCAAAAATGATATCATGTTACTGTAAATAATACAACGTATAACAAAATTAATACCGACGTGTGTTCAAAAATAATACTTTATTACTGCAAGCAATACGACACTGTAACAAAACTGATACCAATGTCGGTCCAAAACTGATAAACCTGCCACTATATACAAAAATCTTTAATTATGCATGCATGAGCTGATACCACAAATATCAATAACCAATACCAAACAGCAAACAACAAATGACACCCATAAATATTCAAACTCTGAAGACTTGTAGACATCTCGTCTAATTTATTCTTCAATCAATTCTTTTAACCGACCTTCGATAGAAGGATAAAGAATAGTATTTCACAATCGACACTCCACTCTGCTTCTAGTCATTTGTTCCATGACTTTAACATGAATTCCATCAAAGCATAATGTAATCGACAATGCTGCTTTGTAACAACTCGGGATTTTGAAGATTACCGAAATATTAAATTAAAATGTAAATTATAATTTAATATTGGATTAAGAATCAAGAGATGGAATAAATTGATGATAATATGGTTTATTTAAAAATAAATAATGTATGTTGGTTAATAATTTGGGTTTTGGTGTAAAAATTGGAAATGAAGTGTAAGATAAAGTGTTTATGGGTTATATAGTGAAAAATAAGTGATGGAATTAAATTATTGGGTTAAAACTTATGATATTGGAATTTTATTCCAATACTAGTCTTTTTATCCTAAAATAAAAGGATAAATAAGGAAAAAATTAAACTATTAGGGATGTGATATTGTTCGAGATATTGAAGATAAAAAGAATAATGCAAAGAAGTTTATTATTATTGATTGTAATTGGTACAAGATTGAAAAACAAAGCATATATATAGGCAATGGGCCAAATGTTCACTTGCTGAAAATAAGAAACTATCCTATAATAACTGATATAATGGGTCGAGCATGTGAAGCTCAAACCTGTGTGTTTGTATGATAAAAGATCTGGCTTCAGTGGGGACACGATTCGTATGTGAAACCGACATTACCCCCCCCCCCCTCAAACACATTTAGGGTTTCCTTGTCTTCTTCACTCCGCCGCCATCACTCACTCTTAATTCCTCCTTTAATCTGACAAAAATTTTTGTTGACAGTGGTTTTGTTAGAACATCGGCTCTCTGATAATACGCTGGGATGTGGCATATCATTAATTTTCCAGCTTGGGTTCGTTCTTGCACGAAATGTAGATCTATCTCCAGATGCTTTGTTCTTGAGTGTTGAACCGGGTTGAGAGATAAAGATACTGTCCTTCTGTTGTCACAACAGATCACCGGTTTTCTTTTTGGAGTAAAACCTAATTCATGTAACAGTGACTCGATCCACGAAATTTCAGCGGTGGCGCTAGCAAGAGCACGGTACTCAGCTTCAGTGCTTGACCTTGATGTGGTTGCCTTCTTCTTGGTGCACCATTAGAAAAAATTTGTGCCAAGGAACACACAATATCCCGATACCGACCTTCTGTCATCGAAGTCATTCGCCCGGTCTGCGTCACTGAATCCTTGTAAGTTTATTTCCTTTCGGTTTTTATTGTTATTCCATGGTGTCTGGTCCCTTGAAAGTATCTCAATAACCTCTTGACTGCTTTCCAATGTTCATATAATGGGTTTTACATGTATTGACTTAGTTTATTTATGCTATAGCATATATCTGGTCGTGTAATTGTCGCAGATTGCAATGCTCCAATTACACTTCTATATTGAATAACATTGTTAATGGCTTCACCCTTGAATTTTGATAAACGTGAACTGCTGGTCATTGGTGTTGGTAGGGACTTAGCTTGATGCATGTTGTTCTTTTGTAAGATTTCAACAATATAACTCTGTTGGGATAAAAACATTTCACTTTCACGTCTTCTGATTTGAATCCCTAAAAAATAATGTGGTTCACCAAGATCTTTGATGGCAAAACTTTTGTCAAGAACATTTATGATCCTGTTGATTTCCTGATTGTTATCCCCTATTATTAACATGTCATCCATGTATACAAGAATGTAGATGACATTTTTATTATCCTTTTTCATGTATAGGGAGTTGTCTGATTTTTCCTGTGAAAAACCAATTCTTGATAATCTTAGCTTTAACTTTTCATACCATGCTCTCGAAGCTTGCTTGAGGCCATATATAGCCTTGTGCGGTTTGCATAACAAATATTTATTATCATTGCTGACATTATATCCTTCTTGTTACGACATATAAACTTCTTCAGTTAGCTCACCATTTAAGAAGGCATTATTTACGTCCAATTGCTTGATATTCCATTTTTTACATAAACTATAGTCAGTATGATCCTGATTGTTGTGGGTTTTATTACTGGTGAAAAAGTCTCGTTAAAATCAAACCCAAATTGTTGAGCATATCCCTTAGCGACAAGCCTGACCTTGAACATTTCTATTGTCCCATCTGCCTTCCTCTTTATTTTGTAAGTCCATCTGCATCCTACGATGTTCTCGAGAGTAGGTGGTGTAACCATGCTCCAAGTTTTATTTTTCATTAATGCCTCATATTCAGCATTCATTGCTTGTTTCCACTTTTCTGACTTGACTACTTGAGTGTAACTCCCTGGTTTGACCTCATTCAATGATATATTATATACCTTGGGTTTGTAAATGTAACACCCCACCTCCACTAGGGTCACTCTTTCGGGGGCACTAGCTTCTGGGGGGCGTTAGAACTGGGCAAGCATGCATAATGATATATCAAGGCAGAACAAGAACATAAATATATATGTAAAACAGAGTAAGTGAGAATAAAACAGCGGAATATCTCAAACCATCTCAAAACAAGTTTAGTACATCATAAAGTCAACTGCCAAAATAAACATGTCTAGTACATCATAAACAGAAATACTGAAATACATAGTGCTATCCCCAAAATAAAGATGATAAACCATAGCGAGCTCAATGTCCAGACATACATGAGCTATCCAGCGAACAAGCAAGCGATCCAAGCTAAGCACCACTGTTCCCTCCCTGAGAACCTGGGGGGGGAACGGAAGAAAAGAAGCGAAAGGAAACAGGTCAGTCAAAAAGACTGGTAAGCCCTACTACGATCAGTCTATAAACTAATAAAGTTAACATCATGATGGGAACTGAGATGAACATACTGGCAATAGATAAAGGTGTCATCACATAAAAACGATTAAGCTTTGCACCATAGTGTACTAGCAAACTAACATAACAGGTATTGATCCCTTAGCCCAAACTTTGGCCCATTAACATGAGGTGGCCTTAATACAAGGCCCAGCCCAACGGTCTAGTCGATCGGCTCCCTATAAACCTAACACGTCAAGTGTTGGTGTCCATACGGCCCACATATGGTTGTAGTCAGACTGTGCTGGGTCCACCTTTGGGTGTATCAAGCCCTCGGGTGCCAACCCCAGACACCTAAGCAATAATGCACAGTCTGAACCTACTGGTACCCGTGCCTCGAGTTTGTCCAACACCGGACTACGTGCACGTCCGTAGCCCGCCTGGACCCGCACCGCTGTACCACTCAGCCGCCGCTTTGGTCGCTTACATCCGTCCAGTAATCGTGCCCCGCCCTAGCCTAGCCTCTAGGGTTGTGAATGATACCAAACTGGGATTACTGCTGGAACAGACCACGTTACTAGGGTTTTCTAAGAGGGTTAAGTGTGGTTTAACCCCTCACTAATCATGGATTAAATTAGTTAAGTGTAACCAACAGTTCACCACTTAACCCCATTTAATCCCTCGTATCCCCAAAATTGGTTAAGTATTAGTGGGCCATGACTTAACCCTAATCATGAGGCATTAATTTAATTGTCCCTTAACCTCTCACATTAGACTTTGTTGCGGTTACTAGTTAAGCCGGGCGGGTCCGGGTAGCTTTACACCACAACTTGGTCTAACCTCGGGTCCAAGGTACACATGACCAACTTCTCACATTGGGTCCTATTGTTTGTAGCAACTAGTTAAGCCGGTCGGTTCCGGGTAGGTTTACGCTACAAACTCACCCCAACCTCGAGTTGGCCACAATTATGTTTTCTAAGTGTCATGTCCACTTTAATTTCAAAACATAATTACAAGTTTAACAAATACTTGGGTAGACCTAACTTAATAGGTAAATTCCCAAGGGGTAGACCTAACTTAATAGGTAAATTCCCAATCTTATATTTTCATGTATTTTAAGTTTTACCCAAACCCCCCCCCCCCCCAACGTCATTCTATCGCTTACATATTCGTCATAACGCATAAAGGATAGAAAGAGGGAACTTGGCACAACATACATGAGGAATCTTACATATCATAATAAACATGCATAACATGTTGGACTTGCATAACTTAGCATAGTGAACTTGCATAAACATGCATAACTTGTTAAACTTGCAAATCATGGCATAGTGAACTTGCATAAACATGCATAACTTATTAAACTTGCAAATCATGGCATAGTGAACTTGCATAAACATGCATAACTTATTAAACATGCAAATCATGGCATAGTGAACTTGCATAAACATGCATAACTTATTAAACTTGCAAATCATGGCATAGTGAACTTGCATAAACATGCATAACTTATTAAACATGCATATCATAGCATAGTGAACTCGCATAAGCATGCATAACTTATTAAACATGCACAACATAGCATAGTGAACTCGCATAAGCATGCATAACTTATTAAACATGCATAAATCCCAACTTTCATCACATATTAACTTTAGAGTTTCTAAAATGAAGGTAAGAGGGCTTACCAATATTATGAAGACACAAATCTACTAATAAAGATTGAGAAGCCCTTTATGCAAGCATATAAAAACCCAAAACAAAGCTCCAAATAACAAAGATCCCAAAAACTCTAGCTTAGCAAATAAAGCTTGCAACTTGATGATGTATGCAAGCTAATGATCATTCATACAACTTAGAAATGCTTGTATGAACATCAAAACCTTCATAGGAATGATTTATGAAGAGGTTGGAGGCTAGGGTTTTTAGGTGGAGGCCATTTGAGAATTCAATTTGACATAGTTTGGTTGCTAGAATGAATAATGAGGTTTTAGGGTAGGATTAGGGGCTTATTTATAGAAGATTAGAGTGTTTTTAGCCCTAGGATTAACCCTAGGTTAGTTTAGGCCCGTCAGATCTCGGAATTCTCTAGAACCAAGCCACACAACCAAGCCCAAATCAAAATGGTGCGCCAGGCAAAACTGCCCGGCCACCCCGTGTCGACAGGGCTGTCGACAGGGCAGTCGACACCCTAAGACCCCTGTCGACATGCCTGTCGACATGGGGGTCTGGGCGGGAGTTTTCCCGCCTGACGCCAGTTAGCCCTAATCCTTGTTTTTAATTTAAAATTTAAATCTGTTTTTAACATAGAAATTTCTGAAAACTTCAATGGGCCTTAACTGGTTCATACGGACTCCGATTTTCGAAAACTCGGACTCTATTTCGCGTATTTTTCCGAGACGAACGCAATGGCATAGCCCGTTTCCCTTGATTCAGATTTTAGAATTAAATTCTGCCTCGATTTATGTTATAACAGGTTATTGAAAATACGGGTTGTTACATTCTCCCCTCCTTAAAGGATTTCGTCCCCGAAATCTTCAAGTTAGGGAGAACGTATCCTACCATCCAATCATCCATCTACTCAAAGCATCATCCACGAGCAATCATTGTCCTTAAAAGATTCTAAATGTTGTATGAACATATGCAAAAGTGTGTGTATATGTACTTATCTAATGCAAAGATCAATGCAAAATATGTTAGTGAAATGTATCCATATGTATGCAAATCCCTAACATAATATATAATATCTATATGTGTGCACATAACATACACCCATATGCAACATCCATGTGATAACACACAATTTTCATCCATGAATAAGCATAAACACTCATGCATATGCAATATGAGGAGTGTGCGAGCCGATCTAGTGCCTAATCGTGTATAATGCATCCACGAGCAACCACTTGCAAACACTTGCAACCACTTGCAACCATCAAGCATAACATGTTTCAAACACATGTTTCATCCAAAGGGTTTCTACCTAAGGTTCTCATGACAAGATAATCACGATAAACTAGATAAATATGGGTAGCAAAGAGAAAGATATGCTAACAAAAGGAAAGAGATTGAGAGTGTACCCTCAAAAAGGAATGGATAAAGCCCACGCATCTTCTCCTCGGTTTCCCAAGTTGCGTCTTCTTCGGCTTCACCCCATTGAACCTTCACCAACTTGACCTCTCGATTCCTTAGCTTCTTGGTCTCCGTCCCCAAGATACGAATCGGAGCTCTCCTCAAAGTTGCCTCTTTCTCTACTTCCACGTCTTCAAGAATGTTAGGTTCAACCACCTCAGCGGACTCATGTAGGCACTTTCGGAGATGCGAGACATGAAAGACATTATGCACTCCGGACAGCTTCTCGGGCAATTGCACTTTATAAGCCATCTTCCCAATTCTCTCTATGATAGGGAAGGGTCCAACAAATCTCGGTGCTAACTTCCCAACAGCTCCGAATCGGACCACATTCCGCAAAGGAGAAACCTTTACGAAAACCATATCCCCAACATCAAACTCCAAATCGGATCTTCGCTTATCAGCATAGGATTTCTGTCGGTCTTGGGCCGCCTTCATCCGTTTTCTAATCAACTCGACCTTCTCGGATGTATCTCTAATCATGTCAGGTCCAAGTATAAGCTTATCTGTAGTCTCCCACCAACATGTGGGTGACTTGCACGGTCTCCCATATAAAGCCTCAAACGGTGCCATCCCTATGCTTGCCTGATAACTGTTATTATATGAAAACTCAACAAGAGGAAGATGGTCTTCCCAAGTACCACCAAAATCCAGAATGCAAAGCCTCAACAAGTCCTCAAGTACCCTATTCACCCTTTCTGTCTGACCGTCCGTTTGTGGGTGATAGGCCGTACTCAGGTTCAACCTCGTGCCCATAGCTTCCTTCAAACTGTTCCAAAACTGACTAGTAAAGATGGGATCTCGGTCACTGACTATGCTGGAAGGGACTCCATGTAGTCGTACTATCTCACGAAGATATACTGATGCTAGTCCAGATGCGGTCCTTTTGCTCTTCACCGGAATGAAATGAGCACTCTTCGTAAGCCTATCCACAATGACCCAAATGCTCGTATTCCCTTTCCTTGACCTTGGAAGCCCATCAATAAAGTCCATAGAAATACTCTCCCACTTCCATAGCGGGACCTCTAGAGGATGCAATAGCCCACCGGGCTTCTTTGACTCGGCCTTGACTTGTTGGCAAATGATACATCTAGAGACAAACTCTGCCACATCCTTCTTCATTCCAGGCCAGAAGAAAATGCGCTTCATATCCTTATACATCTTATCTCCACCCGGATGTATAGTCAACTTGGAGCGATGTGCTTCCTCAAGAACTTTCCTCACCAAGTCTTCCACCATCGGGACACAAAGCCTTCCGTCTCTCCTCAGCCAACCCTTATCATCTATAGAATATCGAGCAAGGTGACTAGATGTCTCCCCTCGAATCAGCTTATCCATGATCTCAATTATCTGAGGGTCTTCCTTCTGCGAAGCCCCAACCTGATCCAGAAGGGTAGGCCTGAGCTCAAGAGATGCTAAAGAACTGGTCATCGACTCAACTGCCAAAGAGAAATCAAAGGTTGCCAAGAACTCTAAATTCTTCATCTCAACAAATAGAGGACTTAGTGTCAACCTTCTTCTACTCAACGCATCCGCTACAACATTCCCCTTGCCAGGGGTATAGGCTATATCAAAATCGTAGGACGCCAAGAATTCCATCCACCTTTGCTGCCTCAAGTTCAGATCCTTCTGCGAAAAGAGATACTTCAAAGACTTATGATCAGTATACAGCTCAAATCTCTCTCCCAGAAGATAATGACGCCAAGCCTTGAGTGCATATACTATCGCTGCCAGCTCTAGATCATGAGTGGGATAATTCTTCTCATGCACCTTAAGTTGCCTACCACCAAAACATATAACCCTGCCTTCTTGCATCAGAACGGCGCCCAATCCCGTGCCACAAGCATCAGTGTACACGGTAAATATCTTACCACCATCGGGTAAAGCTAGAACTGGTGCTAAGGTAAGGGCTCTCTTGAGTCTCTGAAAAGCAAGCTCACAATCCATATCCCAAGCAAAAACTAAGTTCTTCTTTGTCAACTTAGTAAGAGGAGCGGATATCTTTGCGAAGTCCTTGATGAACTTCCGGTAAAACCCTGCAAGACCTAGAAAACTTCTCACTTCGGTTGCATTCCTTGGAGTCTTCCAATCCTGAACTGCAACCACCTTTGCGGGATCCACCGCTAAGCCTTGCTTGGATACGATATGCCCAAGGAATCTAACTTCCCTTCTCCAAAAGTGACACTTGGAGAACTTGGCCTTTAACTGATGCGCTCTAAGCGTATCCATCACCTCTACAAGATTCCTCGCGTGCTCTTCTTCATCCTTGGAGAAGATCAGAATATCATCCACAAAGACCACGACAAACTTGTTCAAGAACTCCCGAAACACCCTACTCATCAAGTCCACGAAATACGCGGGTGCATTCGTCAAACCGAACGGCATAACAAGCCATTCAAAGAATCCATCTGGAGTTCTGAATGCAGTCTTGTCTATACTATCTTCAGCCACTCTGAGCTGATGAAATCCAGTAGCAAGATCAAGCTGAGAGAAAACAGAAGCACCAACAAGCTGGTCAAAGAGATCATCGATCCTCGGTAACGGGTGTCTGTTCTTCTTAGTCAGCTTATTCAATTCTCTATAGTCCACACAGAGTCGAAGAGAACCATCTGCCTTAGTAGCAAACACCACAGGCGCTCCCCATTCGGATATACTTCGTCTGATGAAGTTCTTCTCAAGCAACTCCTTTACTTGTTTGCTGAGCTCCCGTCTTTCACGTGGAGCCATGTGCCGAACGGGCAAAGAAACAGGCTTAGCATTGTCCACCAGATAAATGCGAAAATCAATCTCTCGTTTAGGGGGCAACCCCTTAACTTCTTCAAAAACATCTGGATAATCCCGGACCACCCTTACAGACTGAAGGGTTTCCTCTGACGAATCGAGAGATTCAAGATAGCACAACATGACGGGATCCTTCGAATTGCATGAAATCTCTAAGGTGTTGCCAAGGCGAGTCACAAGCCTCACAACCCTATGCTCACAATCAAGAATGGCTCCATGTCTAGACAGCCAATCCATGCCCAAAATCAATCCGTATCCCCTGAAACCAAGAACGTACGCACTACACAAGAACTCTACACTGAGTATAGAGATCCTCAGATCCTCACATATCATAGATAGATGAGCAGAACCCCCAATGGGATTCGAAACACAAACGGGATCATCCACTAAGCTAGTACTAAGGTGCAAACTATCAACAAGATCAGATGAAATAAAGCTATGTGATGCACCAGAATCAAACAAGGTACGAACTGGAAGATCAGAAACATAAACAAGGTTCTCAACAGAAACACTACCTCGATCGGGAACTGGAGCGGTATTGAGAGCATGAACTTGCCCTCCTGAAGGCCCAGCACGCTGAGTCTGCCCCTTCTTCTTCGGGCATTCCTTGCTGAAGTGACCGGTCTCACCACAGGAAAAACATCCACCGCTAAGCTTCCTTTTCTTCTTCCTACAATCCTTAGCAAAGTGTCCAGGCACACCACTGTAATTGCATTTTCCCTTGCCTTTGTTGTTGTTCCCCTTCTTGCTCTTGTTCTGATTCCCCTGACTGCTTTGACCACCTTGATTGCCTTTACCCTCAGAATCAGTCTTCTTTGCTTGGGTCTCACTCGACTTGACCTCTTTCTTTCCATCTCCCTGAAGTAGAGCCATATCGACCAAACTCTCAAAAGTAGCCCCATGCGGAATATGTGACATCGCCAAACCCTGCAGCGGCTCATTCAATCCCCTGGCGAATCGAAGAGCCTTCTTCTCGGGAGTGTTCACCATATCCGAACCAAAACGGGCCAGCTGATTAAACTTGTTCACATACTCCTTGACAGACATATCACCTTGCTTTAATGCAATGAACTTCTCCATCTGTAAATTTGCCTCAGCAGAGGATAGAAACTTGGCCACAAATCTAGCCCTCAAATCGGCCCAAGTCTCGACGGGCCTAGTCCCATTGGTGACCTCCCACCAATAGGCTGCTTCGTCCTTCAAAAGCCACACTTTCAATAAGATCTTCCTTTCGTCATCAATCCGAAAGATAGCAAATAAGTCCTCAGTGTCTTTCAGCCAATTCCTAGCTTCAACAAAAGATTCCGTGCCTAGGAAATTCTTGCCTCCCATCGCCTTGAAGTCCTTACAAACCTTCGTGAACTCAACCTGAGGATGCTGAGGGGGAGGAGGAGGAAGAAGAGCCTCAGCAACTGGAGGAGGAGGAACATTAGCAACGGGAGGAGGAACAGGAACCACCGGAGGAGGGACATTAGGGGGAGGATTCTCAACTACAGGAGGAGGAGTGGGAGTAGGGTTTGCGGGGCCAGCTGCCGCCCTAGCTTCTAGAAGTCTCCTATACCAGAGTGGTACGTTTACTCCATCGGGGATGGCAAGATCCTCAGCCATACTGAAACGAAGGATAAGATAAGATTAGGTCACGGGAACGAAGGATAACGCTAATGGTTTTTTTGGGGAATAGCCTTTTTTTAAAATACTAGACTTTTCTTTGGAAAATACTTTATACTTGTTTTGAAAATAGTTTTTCAAAAGTCTTTTAAAAACTTTTTGTTCTTTCTTGTAAACCATATGCTCTGATACCAAATTTGTAACACCCCACCGCCACTAGGGTCACTCTTTCGGGGGCACTAGCTTCTGGGGGGCGTTAGAACTGGGCAAGCATGCATAATGATATATCAAGGCAGAACAAGAACATAAATATATATGTAAAACAGAGTAAGTGAGAATAAAACAGCGGAATATCTCAAACCATCTCAAAACAAGTTTAGTACATCATAAAGTCAACTGCCAAAATAAACATGTCTAGTACATCATAACAGAAATACTGAAATACATAGTGCTATCCCCAAAATAAAGATGATAAACCATAGCGAGCTCAATGTCCAGACATACATGAGCTATCCAGCGAACAAGCAAGCGATCCAAGCTAAGCACCACTGTTCCCTCCCTGAGAACCTGGGGGGGAAACGGAAGAAAAGAAGCGAAAGGAAACAGGTCAGTCAAAAAGACTGGTAAGCCCTACTACGATCAGTCTATAAACTAATAAAGTTAACATCATGATGGGAACTGAGATGAACATACTGGCAATAGATAAAGGTGTCATCACATAAAAACGATTAAGCTTTGCACCATAGTGTACTAGCAAACTAACATAACAGGTATTGATCCCTTAGCCCAAACTTTGGCCCATTAACATGAGGTGGCCTTAATACAAGGCCCAGCCCAACGGTCTAGTCGATCGGCTCCCTATAAACCTAACACGTCAAGTGTTGGTGTCCATACGGCCCACATATGGTTGTAGTCAGACTGTGCTGGGTCCACCTTTGGGTGTATCAAGCCCTCGGGTGCCAACCCCAGACACCTAAGCAATAATGCACAGTCTGAACCTACTGGTACCCGTGCCTCGAGTTTGTCCAACACCGGACTACGTGCACGTCCGTAGCCCGCCTGGACCCGCACCGCTGTACCACTCAGCCGCCGCTTTGGTCGCTTACATCCGTCCAGTAATCGTGCCCCGCCCTAGCCTAGCCTCTAGGGTTGTGAATGATACCAAACTGGGATTACTGCTGGAACAGACCACGTTACTAGGGTTTTCTAAGAGGGTTAAGTGTGGTTTAACCCCTCACTAATCATGGATTAAATTAGTTAAGTGTAACCAACAGTTCACCACTTAACCCCATTTAATCCCTCGTATCCCCAAAATTGGTTAAGTATTAGTGGGCCATGACTTAACCCTAATCATGAGGCATTAATTTAATTGTCCCTTAACCTCTCACATTAGACTTTGTTGCGGTTACTAGTTAAGCCGGGCGGGTCCGGGTAGCTTTACACCACAACTTGGTCTAACCTCGGGTCCAAGGTACACATGACCAACTTCTCACATTGGGTCCTATTGTTTGTAGCAACTAGTTAAGCCGGTCGGTTCCGGGTAGGTTTACGCTACAAACTCACCCCAACCTCGAGTTGGCCACACTTATGTTTTCTAAGTGTCATGTCCACTTTAATTTCAAAACATAATTACAAGTTTAACAAATACTTGGGTAGACCTAACTTAATAGGTAAATTCCCAAGGGGTAGACCTAACTTAATAGGTAAATTCCCAATCTTATATTTTCATGTATTTTAAGTTTTACCCAAACCCCCCCCCCCCCAACGTCATTCTATCGCTTACATATTCGTCATAACGCATAAAGGATAGAAAGAGGGAACTTGGCACAACATACATGAGGAATCTTACATATCATAATAAACATGCATAACATGTTGGACTTGCATAACTTAGCATAGTGAACTTGCATAAACATGCATAACTTGTTAAACTTGCAAATCATGGCATAGTGAACTTGCATAAACATGCATAACTTATTAAACTTGCAAATCATGGCATAGTGAACTTGCATAAACATGCATAACTTATTAAACATGCAAATCATGGCATAGTGAACTTGCATAAACATGCATAACTTATTAAACTTGCAAATCATGGCATAGTGAACTTGCATAAACATGCATAACTTATTAAACATGCATATCATAGCATAGTGAACTCGCATAAGCATGCATAACTTATTAAACATGCACAACATAGCATAGTGAACTCGCATAAGCATGCATAACTTATTAAACATGCATAAATCCCAACTTTCATCACATATTAACTTTAGAGTTTCTAAAATGAAGGTAAGAGGGCTTACCAATATTATGAAGACACAAATCTACTAATAAAGATTGAGAAGCCCTTTATGCAAGCATATAAAAACCCAAAACAAAGCTCCAAATAACAAAGATCCCAAAAACTCTAGCTTAGCAAATAAAGCTTGCAACTTGATGATGTATGCAAGCTAATGATCATTCATACAACTTAGAAATGCTTGTATGAACATCAAAACCTTCATAGGAATGATTTATGAAGAGGTTGGAGGCTAGGGTTTTTAGGTGGAGGCCATTTGAGAATTCAATTTGACATAGTTTGGTTGCTAGAATGAATAATGAGGTTTTAGGGTAGGATTAGGGGCTTATTTATAGAAGATTAGAGTGTTTTTAGCCCTAGGATTAACCCTAGGTTAGTTTAGGCCCGTCAGATCTCGGAATTCTCTAGAACCAAGCCACACAACCAAGCCCAAATCAAAATGGTGCGCCAGGCAAAACTGCCTGGCCACCCCGTGTCGGCAGGGCTGTCGACAGGGCAGTCGACACCCTAAGACCCATGTCGACATGCCTGTCGACATGGGGGTCTGGGCGGGAGTTTTCCCGCCTGACGCCAGTTAGCCCTAATCCTTGTTTTTAATTTAAAATTTAAATCTGTTTTTAACATAGAAATTTCTGAAAACTTCAATGGGCCTTAACTGGGTCATACGGACTCCGATTTTCGAAAACTCGGACTCTATTTCGCATATTTTTCCGAGACGAACGCAATGGCATAGCCCGTTTCCCTTGATTCAGATTTTAGAATTAAATTCTGCCTCGATTTATGTTATAACAGGTTATTGAAAATACGGGTTGTTACAGTAAACCCCACTCTTTGATCTAGTTATCATGTGATGCCCTGTTTGTGTTTATTGTGCTCGTAGTTGGTGTTATAGGCTGGTTCTTGTTGAGTTTTGGTCATTGTTGCTTCCCTCATTTACATGTTCTTGCTGGTTGCTGTGAACCTCTTCATTATCATCGTTACCTACATTTGTCTGAGTGTTGCTTGTATTGTTGAGATCAGTTTGTGTGTGTATGTTGAGTGTGTCTTGTCCCTCTTTATTGGTGAATGAATGTCATTTGCTCTGTCAGAGGTGGCATGTTGATGACTTTGATCCCATGATTTTGTCTACACTCTTCTTTTGCAGCTTGCTTATCTTCACGTGGGAAAACATTTTCATCAAATATGACATGTCTTGATATGTAGACCTTACCATTTACGTCCAAACAGTTGTAGCCCTTTTGATTTTGTGGATAACCAATGAAAGTGCATGGGCATGATCTCATGCTAAGTTCATGTATGTTGTAATCTCTTAAGCATGGAAAGCACAGGCACCCAAAAACTTTCAACATTTCATAATCTGGTTTTTCATTGATTCATGAGGGGTTTTATTGTTCAACACTTTTGCTGGCAATTTATTTATAAGGTACACAGAAGTGTTGAATGCTTCATTCCAATATTTCATTAGTAATGGCCCTTGTAATAGCAATGTTAAACCGGTTTCGACTATGTGTCTGTGCTTTCTTTCAATCATACCATTTTGTTTAGATGTATGGGGGCAGGTTAACCTATGGTTTATCCCCTTTTTAATAAAAAAAATTTGTGAGTGGTTTAAACTCACCCCCACCACCTATTTTTATTGCTTTTACGTTGCAATGAATCGGCTTTTCAATAAAAGTTATAAACTGAATAATTGTATTACATGTCTCTAATTTGCTTTTGAGCATGTGTATCTTGAATAAGTGTCAACAAGGGATAGATAGTACATGTGTCCTTGATATGAGTTTAGTGGTGTTGGTCGCTACAAATCAACTGCAACAAGCTCTAGAGGCTTGTTATATACTGTTTCAGATCTACTAAAAGGAAGTTTGTGGCTTTTTCCCAGTTGGCAGTGTGCGCAGATGTGTTTGACAGGTATGTTTTCAAAATAAATGCCATTATAATTTAAAATATTTCTAATAGTTTCCAAACTGGGAATACCAAGTTTCATATGCCAAGAGTCAACTACAATATTATCATTACATCTATTATTCTTACTACTAAGAGAATCATAATTACTAGTGCTACTGATGTCTACATAGTTGCACCAAATTTCTTTATTCAAACCGTTTCCAGTCTTCAAGTTGCCAAATTTGTATAGTCCATCGTGTTGGTCACCATGTAGCAATATTTCGCGACTTAGAAGGTCCTTAACTAAGCAAAAATTTGGGTGAAATTCAAAGAAAACATTATTATCTTTAGTGAATTTAGAAGCACTAAGTAAATTTTTGTTAATTGTGGGAACTCTAAGTAAATTGTTTAGCATAAGTTGTCTTTTCCCTTGTATAGTGCCTTTACCAATGTGTGTAATGTAGGCAGTGTTGCCATCACCCATGTGTAGTGAATTCATACTTGCATAGCCTTTGCTCCCAATATTTAAGTTCTGAAGGCTATTTGTGACATGATGTGTAGCTCCTAAGTCTGGGTACCACTCGTCCAGTTCATCCTTGTCAGTCTTGTCTTCATTACTGGTCTGACCTTTGTCTTTGTCCCTAGTAGTTCCTTTGTTTTTATTATTTATGATAGCCATATTTGCTCTTGGTGCTTGGTTGTTCTGATCTGTTTGCGGTCCACTGTAGTCATTGTTATATCTGAAGTAGCACCTGTTTTCCATGTGTCCAAATTTTTGACAAATTTGGCACTTCGCCCTATTGTTGTTGTTCCATCTGCCTTGTCCATGACCTCTCTGTGGTTGATACACTCCCTAGGGTTGGTATCCTTTCTGGTACTGGCCTTCTTGTTTATTTGAGTTGTTGTTCCTCTGAATTTGCTTGTTTTTAGCCATAGCATAGTTTGCAAAAAGGTCCCCTTGTATAGTTTTCTGTTGATTTATTCTCCCTTCATGGGCTAGCAGTGCAGATCTGACGAACGGTAAGTCAGGTAATGTTTGTTGTGTTGCAATAATCGTAACTAATGACTCGTATTCTTCATCTAATCCTCCAGCAATGAACAATATCTATTCGTTGTCACTTAATTTATGTCCCACTGCATTTAGTTTATCGCATAATTTTTTTATTTTGCTTAAGTATTCCTTCATTCTCATATCCTCTTTTCTTGAGTTTTGTAGTTCCCTTCTGTATTGCATTACACGTGCAGCTGATTGTGAGCTGAAAATCTGGTCTACAGTGGTCAATATTTCATATGATGAATTGCACCCCAAAATTTGTGACAGTAAATTCGAAATAATAGATGATAGGTGCCATTACGATAGCAAGCTGTCTTGTTTTTGAAATCTGATGTAGTGAGGATTCAGTATGGTGTTTCCCTCTTGATCAGTCATCATGAATGATGGAATAGGTGGTATACCTTTTATGTATTCCGATAAAACATAACCTTTGAGTGCAATCTCTATTTGACATTTCCCTAATATGTATTTTTTTCATCCAGAGATCTGGTAATGACTTGGCTTTTTGGTTTGATCAGGTTGTGCCAGTTTGGTGAAGCATCATTGCCCATGCTGTCAAAGAAAGTTGAAGTGGCTTCGTTGCTATTTGTCATGGCTATTTAGGGTTCTACGAGGCAAGAAATTGCAGCAGAAACCTGAAGAGGATTGCAAATCGAAAAGTGAGCTGGAAAAGTGGATATGTATGCTTGGTACAGTAGTTTGGTTCTCGTAGCCGCCTATAGTGCCTGGCAAGACAAGACCTTAACAGCAGCATCTACAATCTCCATTAGAAACACGGTGAGATCAGGAATCAGCAGCTAGTTGTGGCTAGGCGTGGCTGGTTTCAGATCGATGATCCAATATCAATAGAAAGTTGGATGTCCCTTCGATAAATCTCTAGTGATGAAGATAAAATCCGAGGAGAAAAATATTAAAAAAAAACTTTCTGTTTGATTTTTAGCCTTTCGGCAGTGGAGCTCTTATACCATATTAGAGATAAAAAGAATAATGCAAAGAAGTTTATCATTATTGATTGTAATTGGTACAAGATTGAAAGACAAAGCCTGTTTATAATGGGCCTAATGCTCACTAGCTGAAAATAAGAAACTATCCTATAATAACTGATATAATGGGCCGAGCATACGAAGCCTAAGCCTGTGTGTTTGCATGATAAAAGATCTGGCTTCAGTAGGAATGCAGTTAAAATGTGAAACCAACATAAGGAGATGGTGTTTAATTGTTAAAACACATTTGTATAATTTATAGGAGGGAGAAATGAATTTTTATACGGGTAAAATATGTCAAATTGGAATTATTTTCCCATAAGCAACATTATTGACAAATGTTGTGTAATAAAAGGAAAATATGAAGAAAACAAATATTTGTAGTGTAAATATGTTTGAAATAATGTTTTAGAGTTACAACAATATTGAAAATATTTTTATACAATTTAATTCATGTAGAAATAAAACTTTGTTGGTGGAAAATGATGAAAATAGTGATTTCCCACCATAAAATGTGAATACTGGTAAATAATTCATACTAAATTGTGTAAATAATATTTTTAATTAGAAATCTTAGTTTTTATCATTACTAACATGTTCCATTTATAAAATCATGAAAAATGCAATCCCTTTCATATAAATTGGAATTTATATGAGGAAGTTATGTATAGTTTAGTGTAATGTACAATATACCATGGCTTAAAATATTCTAAGTATTGATAATGAGCTTTAGAAAAAACAAACCCATACCTTCTACCCATTAGCCATATCTGGAAGCTTCAGAAATTATGAACGATCATTTTCTCCTTGCCAGATGTTCTTCCTCAAAATCTACTAAACAAAAGAATGAAAATGGCTTCCACATCAAATTAAAAACTCATCAAAAACTCATGCAATCTAGAGGAAATTCAAGTTAGAAATGGAAATTAAAGGTAATTTCCAATCTCAGAAACATCTCAATTCATCAAAATCAAAATAGGTTTACTGTATAACCCTATTTTGATAAATTTCTCCTTACATGTACTTCTTTTTGCTTCTACAAGTAGCTAGAGTTTGAATCTCCTCCAAAGGCCCAACCTTTGCTACTATAAACTCTCTAAATCGCTACCAAAAATTAGAGGTAAGCAAAAGTGCTTATAGTAAGTTAGAAATTTTGAATTTGAATCGTAACGGTAAAAGTTCATTGTTGATTATTGAGTTCATTTTTGTGTCTAAAAAGTGTCCCTTTATAAAAATAATAACTTCCTCATATTGAAACCAAATACTGCCAAATTTTAATATGTTATAGTCCATTATTTTAAGTTTTTTCTGCACTTTCATTAGTTTCTGGGTAGTTTTGATATGCTATCATGTCATCAAAGTTGACTCAAAACTAGATTTTCAGCATAGTTCATTTTTTGTTTGGAAAGTGTCATATTTGAAAATGCATATCTTCTTCATTTTAAAGAGAAATGCTGCAAAGTTAAAATATACTATTTAAATTAGAGGTTGCAAATTTTCATTGGTTTCTGGATAGTTTTGATATGCTGAACATATCATCAAAGTTGGCTAAAAACTAGGTTTCCAGCATAGTTCATTTTGTGTCTGAAAAGTGTCATCTTTGAAAATGCATATCTTCTTCGTTTTAGAGTGAAATGCTGCCAAATATTAATATATAATAGTCCATATTTTTAAGTTTGATGCTGAAAATTTTCGTCATTTTCTGCACAGTTTTCGTATGCTAAACATACCATTAAAGTTGGCTAAAAGCTAGATTTTCAGCATAGTTCATTTTGTATCAAAAAAATGTCATATTTGAAAAATGCATATCTTCTTCATTTTAGAGCGAAATACTGCCAAATTTAAATATGTTATAGTCCATGTGTTTATGTTTGATGCGTCAAATTTTTGTTAGTTTTTGGGTAGTTTTGATATGCTAAACATATCATCAAAGCTTGCTAAAACCTTGATTTTTGGCATAGTTCATTTTGTATCAAAAAAGTGCCTTCTTTAAAAGTTCATATATCTTCTCTATTTTACAGAAAAGTGATATCAAATTTTAATATATTTTTTTCTATGTGCTAAAGTTTATTGCTGCAGAATTTTGTTGATTTATGGGCAGTTTGTATATGCTAAACATATCATCAAAGTTAGCCAAAGACAAGATTTTTGTTTTGCCATTTCAATTTGCAACATTCCTTTGGGAGAGCCAATGAGGTTGAATGACCCCTACCATTTATTTATATTAGTAAGATCAACTTACAACATAAATACAAAAGAAGACAAAAAATATAGAGTACGAGGAAGAAATAGAAAGGAAAAGTACAACAATTATTCCTATTTGCTAAGCACATTCCTGTCGAAAGCAAAGGGAGCCATCACAAGTTCTCTTCTTCTGCAAGCACTGATCACGTAGTACAGTTGCATCCTGTTTCTTTTCTTTCTTTCAAATATTCGAAGATTTGTTTCATTCCATATTTCTTTTACCATAACCTTCGCCATGGTTAGGAGCTCGTAAGTTGTTTCTTGTTTCCATCTTGTCGCCTTGCAAATGCTCAGCCATTCTTCTTTACTGTCGTGATGTGGAGCAGCAAAACCCCCTTTCTTTCATTTTCTTCCATGCAAACTGTATTAAGGAGCATTTGAAAAGTAGATGTTGTGTATCTTTACATGCAGAGTGACATAAAACACAGTCTACATTTATATTTATTCCCTTTCTGTTTAAATTAGCAAGAGTGTTCAGGGCATTATGTAATACCTTCCAGATATTGAAGTTATGCCACTCTTTACATTTCACATTTCATATTCTCGTGTACCATAGGATCTTGTTCATGTCAGAAACCCCAGACAGAGTATAATATACTAAAGTAGTGGAGGGGTATTGTTTTTCATCGGACTAACCAGGACTATCATGCTGCTGGAAAACATAGAGCTTATTATTGAACTGCTGCCATATACCATTGACTAAATTGCTGCTAGTACGCGGTAGATTTCTCCTTCCATTCGATATATATGTGCTGTGGATTTTGCATTCAATGGTATACCAGAAAGGAATATGCCCTCATTTGACACATTATCTATCAAAAGCATCCCTTTATTAAGCCAAGGCGATCACCAGAATCTAGCCATCCTGTCATGAGCTAGCAGAATGATGGAGTGTGGTAATAATTTATTTCTAACCTTTAACTTAGTTTTCCATATCCAACTCTGAGAAGGTTTAGGGCTTGCAGTCCATATATTTTCTCCTTTTAGATTGTACTTGTTGCTCCATACAACCCATAATGTTTTTACTTCTATAACCAGATTTTGAAAATGCTTAGTTAGAGCTACAATATTCAAATGTTTATATTCTTCATCCCAAATCGCCTATTATATTTCGACTTCTCAATCTTATGATACATTATTAGGGGATAGCTTGTTTGAGTAAATAAATCCAGTCCATTGAAATTCATAATTTGTCGTTCTAATCATGGACAAGAGCTTCAATGGAAGTAGGAAGGTCCTACACCATTATATAGCCATTGAGAAAATTATAGAGTTAACAATCACTAGACGACCTGGTTGCGACAGGAATCTGTTTTCCCATCTCGAGAGAACTGAAGTTATTTTTTCATATAAGGGAATACACTCCACAATAGATATTCTGATTGTAGAATGCGGTATCCCTAAATATGACATATTCTTATCCATAGGCAGCATGTGAGTAAGGTTGTAACAATCATGTTCTTGCATTGGGGACAAACCTGATAAAAGTATATGTGATTTGGAGATGTCAATTTGGAGGCCTAAGAAGGAGTAGAAGGAATTGAGAATGTTCATGATACAAGTAAGGGAATACTGGGTTGGCTTGGAAAATATTAACAGGTCATCAAGGAAGGCTAATGAAGTGATCATGGGAATAGACCATTTTGGATGTAGTTATAGTTCTTTAGCATTACTTGCCACTCAAAGGCTAGAGACAAGGACTCCATTATAATTATGAAAAGGTAATATGAGATGGGGTCTCCTTGCCTTAATCCATTCATCCCTTTGAATTAACCCACGGTATGGGCATTGAATACCAGTGAATATCTAACTTTCGAGATGCATAGATGAATACATTTGATGAATTTTGAGGGGAAGCCCATTTTTTCCATCACACATGTAAGGGCAGTCCATCTAACCGAGTTAAAGGCCTTTTTGATGTCGATTTTCATCATAGCTCTGGGGGAAATGTACGACAAAGAGTATCCTTTAAGGAGTTCATGTGTAAGAAGAACATTGTCAAGTATGCTATGATTGGGTAGGAAAGTAGCCTGGTTTGGAGAGATTAAGGATTGGAGCACCATGTTTAGCCTTTTAGCTAATAAGCGGGATATTGCTTTGTAGATTACATTGCAACAGGCAATCGATCTGAATTGGGTAACATTAGAAGGGTGTTGGGTTGTAGGCTTTAAGGCTAAGTTGGTTGAGTTGATATCACTATGAATTTTGCTATTATCAAAGAAGCTATGCACAACTTTTAATATTTGAGGGGAAATAGTCAACCAATAGTGTATGTAGAAGGATGTAATGTAACCATCAAGGCTAAGGTAGGCACATTTTCTCATAGTAAACATTGACTCTTTGATGTCTACATCAGACACAATATCTGTTAGGGTTGGTAGTAAATCAGGGGCAATAGTTGGAAATGTTGTCTGAGATAAATGAGAGGTCAACATTTTTTGGTTGATCACCAAGTGATTGGCGTAGTATGAAAGGAAGGCTTCATCAACAATAGCAAAGGAGAAGTGAGTGTTTCCTTTCATATCAGTAATAGTACAGGTATATACTTTAATTAGCTTGTTTTATCTTCACAGAAGCATGATAGATTTTCGTATTCTTATCACCATTAATCAAACAGAATTCTTGATTCTTTTGTTACAACATGTTGGCTTAATTTTCTAGAGCTGCTTCTAATTGCATAGTTAGGTCTTTTTCAAGTTGACTGACTGTTAAATCATTATTGCCATTAAGAATTAGATGTTGTACCTGTTCTAGTTTCATGGAAATCTCAGTTGAAATTTTATTACCTTTCCCATAGACTTTCCTCGACCAATTTCCGAGAACTTCTTTAGTATTCTTCAACATATTTAGTCAGTTTTGCATTGGATTACCATAGGTTGGAATCTTTCGTGCCTCTTCAACTATCTATTTCATATCGTAACTAGAAATCGAAGCATCAATTTTTTTTAAAATTAAGTTCTTTTGTTATTGCAGTGGTCCCCAGGTGTAGGAATAGAGGGCATTTGTTAGACCGTAATGGCGTAGGGATGTTAAAGTGGACGGTATGCTAAGTTTCCAAGGTTTTAGGGTTCATAAGATCATGATCTATCCTAGTAAGTATACGAGGGCCATTAGATGACTTGTTGTTCCATATGTATTGGGATCCAGATGAAGGAATTTCAATTAATGAGGAAAGATGCATAACATGACATAGAGGGTTCTTCATTAGACTTTGCTGCTGCTTTTGAGTTAATTGACAATTGAATTGAAAATCGTTATGATGATTTTCGTAGATTTGTTATTCGATAACGGGTTATCTCAGTTTTGAAGATATTTTGAATTTTTTTTAAATTTAAATATCGGTAAATATCGATATTTGAATATTTTGATGGTTTTAATTGTTTTGATTTCAAAGAAAATTTGGAAATTTTTCTTAAAATTCATGGTTTGGAAAATAAAAGTTTTTATGTCATTTTAAAGGATTTTTAATCAATTAATAATATCTTTTAATTATTTTAAAAATAGATAACCTATTTAAAAATGGGCTTTTTCCATACAAAGTTTATATAAAAATTCCTAAAAAATTGTTGAAAAATCCAATTTCCTCTATAAAATTATTATATATATTAGCTTATTTTCATGAATTTTGGCGTATAAGAACGGGAAATAAACGATTTGGTAAAAATGCATGGTACGAGACATGTATTTTTGCTTTATTGCTTAACATCGGACTTGTATGATCGAAACCGGTTTGTAGTGATATTTTGAGATGTTGCCAAAGACTATTGGTTTGAGAACTATTTTTTTTTTGAATACGCTCGATGATGAACCAATTTAGATGTATTTTCATGACAACCGATGAAAATAAGACGATTTTGATGTTGAAACTCTAATTTGAAATTATGGTTAGAATTAACCTTCACGATGTTTTTTATACTTGCCAAGGAGATGAGGCAAGTTATTTATAATGAATTAATAGTGTTTTGACATTATGATGGTTTTTACTTATCGATAAGATGAGACAAGTCACGTTGCCATTATTATTTGTCGAGAGAGAGATGAAGCGAGTTGGGTATCATTACACCGGTTGATGAGATGAGGCAATGTGCATTTGATGATGTTTCATTATGGTTTCTCTTGTATGGCATCGACTAATGATTAGTAAACCTATAGGTGCGAACGTATAGTACGGGACGTACGTTAACGTTTATCGGGTTCCTACTCGAGAAGATGAGACACATTCAAGATGTTACTAGTAGTATAGACCAAGTACATGATTAGAGTCACTACGATGTTTACAATGTTGTTACTAGCCTTTAATCAGCATGATGTTATTACTCGGGTTTTGTGACTGGGTGCCATCACAATGTTCTGACTATAGTCAATCAAGATGATCACGATGTTATCATGTTTTATGACCCCAAGTCATCAAGATGAATGGTACCAAGTAATAGTAGTATAGTCAAGATGTAAAGAACGTGCAATCTTTTACGAAGTTTCGATTTTTCAATTTAACCTTTTTGATGATGATGTTTAAACATGGCCTTGAGTATGAAAAAGACTACATTTACATTATGTTTGTGGTGATTTCGATTATGATTGCCTTTAACCCTTATTGAGTTTTTATGATAGATTATGAAGATTTGATGTTTCTTTATGAAGTTATTATATGGTTTTCATCCCTTATCCACTTTATTTATAGATGTCCTCAAGAGAAACCATATGCATGTTACTTATTGAATTCCCTTAAAATAGATAGATGAATCACTGATGCCCCTTTCTTATGAATGATATGATGATTAACATATTGTTCCGTTGACAACAACAAAATGGTTTTCACCCTTCCGCTTCTTACTAAGATCCTTACTACTGATAAGTTCTAGCTCGCCTGACCCGTGTTTGTTTTTCACTCGGGCCAGACCGAGTTGCAAGTTAGGTATGGATTTCAACTTCCTTTGGATCGTTTTGCTAGCTTTTGTTGGGCTTTACCATTTCATCTTGGATATCATATTTTTCTCTAGTAGACGACTTTTTTTATGTTATCATGATGTGTATATTCTTTTGTCGGATGGTTATAATTGTAATTCGGTAGTCCATGCTACCTATATATGATGTACTATTATTATGAGGTATGATGATGTATGTATACATTCATTGTCCTAGGTTTAATGTTCTATGGCTGATATATTTACTTACTCGTATATTACATTGATTCTAAGATAGTCTGAAACCACCATAGGGTGCATTAGTTATAGACTAAGTGTGTCGACCACTTATGAGGTAATACAAAAATAGAGGTATATTCAACATGATGAGCCCTTAACTGATGTATTGCTATGACGGTCGCCCTTAACCAGCTTCATTATCTGCATTAGTAGACAAGATAATTACCTGGTAATCCTCTTTACTGGTGTGGGTCTCGTGAGGAAGCGTTACATCTTTCATCTAAAATCCAACTATTAAATATTTAGTCCATATATTCACTCTATCTTTTACTAGAAAAAAATAAGTCGGCTCACTTATCAAATTGTTTATCCTCTAAGAAGTTCACAATTGTAGCACTGTCGATTTCCGAAAAAATGATGTGCTTCTTCAAAATCATACACGTTTGAAGTTTTAGAAGAAATCTTAAACAAATCAAAAATAGAAATATTTGTATTCTTTGACTTATTGTTGAAAGTAAATAGTGTTCCGTATGTATGTAGCATTAACTATGGAATATCACAGGAAAGACTTCATGAATACTTAAAATTACACTTTGGTGACGGTTCAACATAAAAAAATTATCTTGAAGCATTTCTTTAAATGACGTAAAACCATCTCAATTTTCCACATTCTCAACAGAAATTACACTCATAGCTAGAGGGAAAAAACATGTAAATAACGTTCCAGAATAAAAATCAAAACAGAGTTAAATCAATAATCATATTAAAAACTAATACATAGAGAATGCTACAATGATTAAAACTTGTAAACATAAATATGATAATGTTACTAACAAAAACTTATACTGGCAAAAGCAAACATGGAATGAAAAACAATATAAATAAAAGCTCATAAAATGTATGAAATAAAAATGATACCCATTATAAACTCTAAAACTTAAAAATGGTATTATCAAGTACAAAAATTTATACTAATTATTTGCCATAACAAGGAAAAACATCACTACATAACTTAAATACATAAACAGCAAAATCATACCTTGATTTTCATTCTTTGCAGTATCTCCCATCAAAACACCTAGTCATCCCTTTCAATGAGTAGTTTCTTAAAAAATCAAGCTTGGCAATGCTTAAAACCAACTGTACAAGCACCAAGACCAACAAACACTCTTTCAAATTGGTTGGTACAAGCATTATCATTTATTTAAATATAACTACCTGCATTACGCTTCTTTATGGCCACCAAATACCAACTCAAGTCATTGTAAGACATAGTATCATTACCATGAAATTACATTAACCCAAGTTACTTTCCACAATAATTGAAAGAGTAAGACAATTTCAGATTTTATTCTCTTTGAAAATCATCTATGATATATCTAGGCATCTTACTAGGATGATCACGAATTTCATCACTAACCCATGATTCAACAATCAAACTAGAAAGGTGGGCATTATTCAAATTTTCAAGGTCACCCCGCAAAAATGCTCGTTAATTTTTTTTTAAATAAAATAACTATTAAATTGTCCAAAATTACAAGAAGCACGCACTTTAAAAACATACCCACTTGTAGATGAAGAGTAAACAGTAGTTATTCTAGTTGTAACAACCCGTATTTTCAATAACCTATTATAACATAAATCGAGGCAGAATTTAATTTATAAATCTGAATCAAGGGAAACGGGCTATGCCATTACGTTCGTCTCGGAAAAATACGCGAAATAGAGTCCGAGTTTTCGAAAATCGGAGTCTGTATGACCCGATTAAGGCCCAACGAAGTTTTCAGAAAATTTCAAAGTAAAAACAGATTTCAAATTCAAGTTTGAATTTGGAAATTAAGTCAGATTGGGCTAGGCGGGAAAACTCCTGCCAGAGCACCCAAGTCGACAGCCCTGTCGACTTGGGAGTCGACTTGGTTGGACCCAAGTCGACAGCCCTGTCGACTTGGCTGTCGACTTGGTTCAGCCGGGCAGTTTTGCCTGGTGCACCATTTTGGAGTTGTGTTAAGTTTGGGGGCCAGATTCAGTTTTGAGGGCTGAGATTGGAATTAGGGTTTAATCCTAAGGCTAAAACTAATCCTAATCTCTATAAATAAGCCCCTAACCTAACCCTAAATCATCATTATTCATTCAAGTAACTAAACTATGGCAAAATCATTCCTCTCATGGCCTCCACTCTCTTCATAAAATTCTAAGTTATTTCTATGAGAGATTTTCCATGCATACAAGTGTTTTCAAGCTTGTATGAGCATCATTAGCTTGCATTCAAGTCAAGTTTCCATATTTACATCATAAAGCAAGAGTTTTGATCATTTTTGCTCAAGGGTTTTTCTATTGGAGCTTGCATTTTGGGTTTATTTGATAGCATAAGGGCTTTGTCTCAATCTATATATATTTTTGTGTCTTCATAAGCATTGTAAGCCCTTTTCTACTTTCATATTTAAACTCTAAAGTTAAATGAATGATGCAAGTTTGGTTGACCATTATGATATGCAAGCTTATCATGTTATATTATGCAAGTATGCCATGTTATGATATGCAAGTTTACCATGTTATGTTATGCAAGTTTGCCATGTTATGATATGCAAGTTTATCATGTTATGTTATGCAAGTTTTCCATGTTATGATATGCAAGTTTATCACGTTATGTTATGCAAGTTTGATATGCAAGTTCGTCATATGATATGCAAGTATGTTATGCAAGTTTGGGATGATCATTTTGTTCATGTTATCATGTTATGCAAGCTTATCTTGAATATATGAACATAAAGCTTCAAGCTTTATGCTAAAGGTTGCATTTTGGCAACATGTAAGTTATCATATCCCTTATGATAACTTGCATGTGAGGCTAAATGCGAACTTATGGCCATTTCTACATGTCATTTATCACCATGTATCACCAATATGCTAAGTTTGGTTTTATGCATGCTTTTGAGGCCTAAAAATGTAATATGCAAGTATATGAACATATGTACATTTCATATGCCACCATGTTAAACTTGTGGCTTCAATACCTTTATGTCATGATTATGCCAAGTTCCCTCTTTCTATCCTTTATGCGCTATTGCGATATGTAAGCGATGGGATTGCGTTTGGGGTTGGGTAAACTTAAAAGACATAAAAACATAAGATTGGGAATTTACCTATTAAGTTAGGTCTACCCATTGGGAATTTACCTATTAAGTTAGGTCTACCCAAATGCTTGAAAACTTGTAATATGTTTTGGAAACATGATGGACATGACACTTAGAAAATATAAGTGTGACCAACTCGAGGTTGGGTTGAGTTTGTAGCGTAAAACTACCCGGAACCGACCGGCTTAACTAGTTGCTACAAACAATAGGACCCAATGTGAGAAGTTGGTCATGTTGTACCTTGAACCCGAGGTTAGACCAAGTTGTGATGTAAAGCTACCCGGACCCGCCCGGCTTAACTAGTAACCACAACAAGGTCTAATGTGAGAGGTTAAGGCACATTAATTAATCAATGCCTCATGATTAGGGTTAAGTCATGGTCCACTTAATACTTAACCAATTTGGGCTTGGTAGATTAATCAGGGTTAAGTCGTGAACTCATCGTTACACTTAACCAAGTTAATCCATGATTAGCAAGAGGGTTAAACCGTACTTAACCCACTAGAAAAATCCTAGCAATGGGGGTCCACTCCAGCAGTAATCCCAAGTTTGTATCATTAAGACCCTAGGGACTAGGCTAGGGAGGGGGCACGATTACTGGACTTGAGGTAAGTGACCAAAAACGACGGCAGATTGGTACGCCGGTGTAGTTCCGGGCGGACTATGGTCGTGCATATAGTCCGAAGCCGGAGAAAACATGCACGGGTACCAGTAGATCGAGACTGTGCACATATGTTTATGGTGTCCAGGGGTTGACACCCTAGGGCTTGATACACCCGACGGGAGACCCGGCACAGTCTGACTACAATTATGTTTGGGCCGTATTGATACCAACACGTGACGAGTTAGGCTTATAGGGAGCCGATCGACTAGACCGTTTGGTTGGACCGCGATTAGGGTCACTTCATGTTATTGGGCCAAAGCTTGGGCCAAGGGATCAATACTTGTTTATTCAAGTCATGTTATTTTGCTAGTACACCTGTGGTGCAAAAACATTAAACCTGATTATGCGATGACACCTTTATCTACCTTGTTAGTTAATCATCATGCTAGTATGTTGTTATCCTTATGTTCATCCCTGCTTCTCATGCCAGTTAACTTTATCAGTTTACATTGATTGTAGTAGGGCTTACTCAGTCTTTTTGACTGACCTGTTTTCCTTTCGCCTCTTTCCTTCCGTTCCCCCCCCCCCAGGTTCTCAGGGTGGGAATATTGGAGCTTAGCTTGGATTTCTGATCGCTTGCTTGTGGGATTTTAGCTCATGTACGGTCTTGACATGAAGCTAGCTATGGTTATCACTTATTTTGGGGATAGTACTTATGTATTTCAGTTTTTCAGTGATGTTGTTTTTATCTAGACTTGTGTATTTGGAAAGTTGACATTATGTTGTACCAAACTTGTTTTGAAATAGTTTGAAATCTTCCGTTGTTTTACTTATCTTATTTACTCTGTTTACATATATACATATGTTCTTGTTCTGCCTTGATATATCATTATGCATGTTTACCTGATTCGAACGCCCCTCCAAAGTCAGAGTGCTTGCAAGAGCCACCCTGGCGGAGGTGGGGTGTTACACTAGTAGAACTATTCATAAAAAAAACTAATTCATATCCCTTTCGAATTTTATATGCAACCAAAACATCCCTAATATCGTTGGTTTATCCAAAACAAAAACCAACAAAATCAAGAAACGGATAATTTCAAAACTCCTTCATCATATCTTTTAAATAACTTTTACTATGTACAACAATATTTGAACACAAAGACCGAATATATGATGAATAATTTGAAAGACTGAATGAAATTGAAATAGAACCATCATTTTTTCAATATAGAACCCTTCACCTTAACAGTAAAAGAAAATAAAGAACTCTTCTTATGCAGTTGAAAACAAATTATACTCTCAAGATCAGAATCAATATCAAAAATAATAATTTTATTCTTGAGCACATAAATAATCTCAATGGATATAGAAGATAGTTGAGACCAATGGCAATATATTTCTTTTTTCAAATAATAAAAAGAGCAATCTACAGATAAATGAGTGCTTCAAGAAGTATCATAGAACACAAACAAAACAAGAAGGCCATTTTCACCACTGCAAAAAAAATCACTAAAACAATTATTTAAAGCTGATACCTATGAAATATAAATTTGAAACCTATATTAAATAATACTGATAATTATAAAATATAAAACTGATACCCAAAAGCAGTTACTTAATTTTGAAACAAAAATGATACACAAAGATCATGCAATGTTTGATTTAAAAAATCAGTACTTCAACTCGTAAAATTATGATCAATGCAATCAAATGAACTATATAAAAACTATAATTTCAAAACTAGAAAAAAATTATTATCCTTATTTTCTTTAAAATGATACTAAAATAAAAAAATGATGCTAGAACTTGATATAAACCAGACTAAACACAAAAATACAATTTCGTCGAATGCAATGTAAATTATGTAAATAACTACTAACCAAAACCAAAACAACATTCGATTCAAACATAAAAAATAACATTTATCCATGAAAAACATTGAAAAACAAATCAAGCATGTTGCTGCTTGTAACACCGCACATTTTTAATAATAAAAATATATTAAATAATTGTAGAAATATTTATTAATGAAAGGCAGACATTTTTGGAATTTTCGTAACTTGGCTTCGAAACATGCACCATAGCATTGGTAGGAATTTTTATATTACTTTAAATATATAATATGTCCCGAACGAAGTTCGTACGGAAATGTTATGAACGTACAAATTTTAATGTCAGAAAATATTTATATGTAAATACGTGCACATATAATTTATATTTAAATTATATGCATGCATAATTCCTAGGGTAACGCCATTTGAAATTCGAAAAAAATAAACAACGAAAATGGAAAGAAAAAAATAGAAACTATCAGGAATATTAACATTAAAGATAAACGTTTAGTACAGGGAAAATCACGCAAATCAAAAGGTTCGATATACATTTTGAAAACTTGTATGGGCCGGCCCATACTTTGGGGTAGGTCAACCCATGGATCGACCCATTAAGGGGTTGTGTCGGCATATGGGTCGTCCCAACAATAGTAAGCATCGACTCCTACGTGGACCAAATGACATATTCTTCTATTTAGTGGCTCAGATTTTATAAACGTGAATCAGATGAAAGTGATTCTTCTAAACACCTGTAAATAAATGTAAAAGTCTAGCCACCAAACTCTTTTTTTAGCAAGCGCGGAGGCCCTGCCGTTTCAATTCTTCTCCAAACTCTTCTAGAAGGGAAAATATTAGTCTTAGGGTTTCTGATTCAAGATTTTGAGATGAATATTATAGATTTAGGCTATAGGCGCTCAGATTCCCCGTCCGTACGAGGTAAATTCCTTGACCCTAGAAATAATATTATTCATTTCATTATTTTAGACTCAGATTTGTAAATCCATGGTCGTTATAGTAGTAGGTTTAATTAGGGAGGACCACGGATGATAAAATCTGAATCAGATTCAGGAATTCGAAAGTATAGTGGATTTAATTATCCTTTTTGGTAACTGTATAAAATCATTTGATTCTTGTACTATTTATCAAGATAAATAATTATAAAACCATTTAGTTGCGATAAATCTATTTCTGTAATGTTCGAGGAGTGGTTCTAATAATATAATCACTTCCTTAACCTCTTTCTATTAGAAATAATACAGTATAAATTTTGAATTGTAATGTGATATGGTTAAGTGTTTAATACTTAATTGGGGTAAATTATATTAAATTGTTGGGAAAGTGAAAAGAAGTTTAAACTTGATTATATTAAGAATTACAATAAGTATGTCAAAAAAAACTAGGAAATAGTTTGGGTACAGGAATTGCAATTGTACCTAAAATAAATGGGAAGTTAGTAATAGATTAAATTAATTGGTTGTGGAAAAGGGATACATTTCCGTAATTATATTCATGGTGAATACGAAGAACGTAATTACAAGAAAAAGGAAATGATATGGATTAGTGCGAAATTGGGGATTAGCCATACTGCACGTTAATTAATAGCCTAAAAATAATTCAAAAAAGAAAGAAGGAAGGAATGGCTTGCAAGCACGAGTCTCTATTAACTTATATTATGGAAATATATTTTAGTACATTTCCAACAACCAACTAGATTAAGTGTGTGAAAAACTTCTTGTAAATGAGTAAACTTACAAAGATGATAACTAAAATAACTATATGACTGTAAGAAGTTATATAAGGGAGACAATAAGAAACCATAGTAATGTGAAATGAATCGGGAATGTAACCCATTATTAATTATGTGGAAATGAGAATGAAATATAAAATGTAAACTAACTATATGGACAAGTAAAATTATAACATACGTGTTATAACTAAAAGAGGTAACGAAATAAGAGAGAGACTTATTATGAATAAACTTAAATTACGGGAATTAGGTTTAATAAGCGAATTCCCAAACTATGTTATGGTAATATTACAACATGAGGTTCTAATTAAAACGGAAAAAGGGTATTGAGAGGGCTTTTTATAATTAAAGTTATAATTCGGAGATAAGTTTAATGAGCATCTAATAATAAGCAATGGTTTGTTATAGCAGTGAAGGCTGATTACAAGAATTTTCGATTCTCTACCTTTCTTTAACATAAGAAATCGAATTCGAATTTTTTTATAAATTCGAAATTTAAAGTTGGTTGGTAGGGTTTGGATGCAAAAGCTTGATGAACAACACTCTTACCCTGCAAAAGTATAGGAAAAATTGGATGAAAAAGTATTTTTGATTTTCAAAATATTGCATTCATATGGAAATTATCAGTATATTTAGGATGTGTGCATCATGTTTTCAAAATATTTTTAAAAGAAAAGTGCATTCATATTGATGGTACTGCTTGGCATTCATTGCATTTATGAATTTTTATATGTGTTACACTCTGCACAAGTACAAGGATGGTTGCAAAATTGGATGTACGCATGATGGCTATAATTTTGTGAGGAATTAGATAATTTTACCCGTACTAAATTTTGGAGATGTAATTTCCTAAAGGGTAGGAGAATGTAACACCCCACATTTTTAATAATAAAAATATATTAAACAATTGCATAAATATTTATTAATGAAAGATAGACAATTTTGGAATTATCGGAATTTTGCTTCGAAATGTGCACAATCGAATTCGCAACAATTTTCTGATTAATTTACGTATGTAATATGTCCCGAACGGAGTTCGTATAGAAAAGTTATGAACATACAAAATTTAGTGCTGGAAAAATATTTATATGTAAATATGTGCAAATATAATTTATATTTTAAATTATATGTTTACATGAATTCCAAGGGACACCGTTTGAAATTCGAAATAAACGGACAACGAAAACGGAAAGAAATTAATAGAAATGATCAGGATTATTAACGTCAAAAGTAAACATTTAGCAAAGAGAAAATCACGCACATCGGATGGCCCGATACACGTTTTGAAAACATGTATTGGCCAACCAATACTTGGAGGTGGGTCGACCGATGGATCGACCCATTAAGAGGTTATGTCGACCCATGGGTCGACCCCGCAATAGTAAGGGTCAACCCCTATAGGGGCCAAATGACATGTATTCTCCTGTCTCATGGCTCAGATTTTATAAACGTGAATCAAACAGTCATGGTTCTTCTAAACGCCTGTAAATAAACGTACAAAGCTAGCCGCCAAACTCATTTTTTTCAGAGCAAGCACGGAGACCCTGCCATTTCATTTCTTCCCCAAACTCTTTTGTAATATAAAATATTTGTCTTAGGGTTTCTGATTCAAGATTTGGTGATGAAGACTGTAGATTTAGGTTATAGGAGCTCAAATTCCCCATCGTATGAGGTGAATTCTTTGAATCTAAAAATATTACTATTCTTTTCATTCTTTTATACTCGGATTTGTAAACTTGTGGTAATTACAGTAGTAGGTTCAATTAGGTAGGACAACGGGTGATAAAACCTGAATCAGATTCAAGAATTGGAAAGCAATCAGGTGAGCGGATTGAAATATCCTTTTTTGTAACGGTATATAATCATTTGATTTTTGTACTATTTAACAAGATAAATAATTCTGAAACCATTCAGTTGGGGTAAATCTATTTCTATAATGTTCGGGGAACGGTTCTAATAATATAATCCCATCATGCCCCTTCGGGGACATCCGATAAAATTGGAACGATACAGAGAGGATTAGCATGGCCCCTGCGCAAGGATGACACGCACAAATCGAGAAATGGTCCAAATATAATTTCTTCCTTTACCTCTTTGTCTTAGAAATAATACAGTATAAACTGTGAATCTATAATGTGATAAGGTTATGGGTTTAATACCTGATTGAGGTAAATTATATTAAATTGTTGGGAAAGGGAAAAGAATTTTAAACTTGATTATATTAAGAATTACAATAGGTATGTCAAAAAAAGTAGGAAATAGGTCGGGTATAGGAATTAGAAATATACCTAAAATAACGGGGAAGTTAGTAATAGTATAATTAGTTGGTTGTGGAAAAGGGATACACTTCCGTAATTATATTCATGGAGAGTATGGATAATGCAAAAAAGGGAAATGGTATGGGTTAGTGCGAAATAGGGGATTAATTGTATTGTGCGCTAATTAATAACCTAAAAGCAATTCGAAAAAAAAGGAACGTCTTGCATTTTTGGATCTCGGTTAACTTATATTATGGAAATAGATTTGGATACATTTCCAACAAAGTTGGTGTGTGGACAACTTCGTGTAAATGAGTAAACTCACAAAGACAATATGTAAAATAACTGTACAACAGTAAGAGGTTATGTAAGGGAGATAACAAAAAACCATAGTAATGTGGAATGAATGGGTATGTAACCTATTATTAGTTATATGCAAACAAGTTTGAAATATAATAGGTAAACTTGTTATATGGACAAGTAAAATTATAACGCATGAGTTATAATTAAAAGAGGAAATGAAATAAGAGAGGGTTGAATATACTTAAATTATGGGAATTAAGTTTAATCAGTGAATTCCCAAACTACGATTATGGTAATCTTATTACATGAGGTTATAATTAAAATGGAAAAAGGATATTAAGAGAGCTTATTTTAAATAAACTTATAATTTAGAGAATAAATTTAATGAGCATATAAACTGAGCAATGGTTTGTTCCCGCAGCTAAGGTCGATTAGGGAAAATAGGTGGCCAATAAAATAAACAAATGGTGGTTCGTTCCAACAGCGAAGGCTGATTGGGGCAAATAAGTGGCCAATGAAATTAATGCGATAATAGTGGTCCGTTCCAACAGCGAATGCCGACTATGGAAAATAAGTGGCAAACGAAGCCCATAAACAAATAATTCTAATTTATACTAAACATGTAAAATGTTATGTTAATTAGCAGTAAGAAAATTAAAGCGCATAATGAAGGATTAGACATAAGGTCTAATAATAAGATGGTGAGGTGCTTAGACCAGTCTGAAAGAACCCGGAATGAAGAGCCCAACGGGGTAGATCATCGTAGGTGTAATGACCTGCCATTTTGCCCGCTACGAGTCGTTAATTAAACCAACTCGAACCGATCAAAACGAAAGATTGTTATAACTTATGAAGTTGAAATATAAATCATCACAGAATCACAGATACAGAACACAGAATATCTCACAGCGGAAGTAAAAGTTGTATAATATTACAAAATCTTTTAAATACATACATGATATCAGAGTACAGAAAATATGTAAATCAGCGGATGACTGAATACATAAGCTTACATAAAGAATTAAAATAAATTGAAAATCAAGGATACATGACTTGACTTCGGAAATACTCAAGCTCCACTATGCCAATCTCCAAAGCTGAAAATACTTGGTCTGACCCGAGCATTTGCTAGAAAACAAACAAAATAATCGAGTCAGGACTAACATTTTCATATAAGTGAATTAATTCAAATGAAATGTTTAACGAAATGCAAATAACTTAAAGGATATTGGGACTCCATCCTTTAAGGATCCGTGAAACTAATACATATGATATAATACGCTATTATAATAATGTCTATTTAGTAAAGTAAATATTTTAAAAATAACGTAAGCAGGATAACATTTTTACCCTTACGCCATTTACAGACATTGCCATACACATTGCATATAAAACACCAGTACGTCGGTAGATAGGGATGCACCGCGATACGACAACATCAGATCAAAATCGTATGGGGCTCGATCAGGATAAATATGACAAGGCGCCAAGGAATACCCAAGGTAGGATTCTACCATTTGCATGCCCGAACCGGTAGTAACGCATAGTAGCAACTACCGCCCACCTCGGAACACACTCCCATAATCAAGGGTGCACCCAAATTGATCACAGTAGTCATAGAGATGGTATCGAAGAAGTGTGTCCGATCAGAGGTGCTACCTCACGTAGTCACGGTATAGAACCTGTTTTAGTCATTTTAATTATAACCCGAAGGTCAAAGTCAATCCATTATCGTTCTCTTTCTTCAAATCACGTAATCGCCTCCATATCATCCTACTTCGTTCTAGATTCTCCACCACGTACATAGTTGTTAAAGTGGTAACGGTATTGGCAAAGAGTATGACAATACCAACTTCGGTCTCTTTAACAACCAAACATTTACATTTTTCACACCGTGGTCATTAAATTTGAAATCATATTCAAACATCGTAAATCGCTTAATATCAAGTATCAATGTAATTTGTTACTTCCTCAAATCAATCCAATTATTCAATATCATCTCAAATTTCAAATTCATATTCGCTAATCGATTTATTATCAAAACTTCACATTCAGTTTGGATTAAATGTCGCAACTATCATTATTCGATTAAATCTTTATATTCAATCATTTTGGACTTACATTACTCGGATTTAAGATAGATACTTTTATTTAAAATAGTTAAGTTAAATAAGAAAAGGTTTAATAAAATAGTTAAATTCATATAAATAGTTTATATAAAATGGATAAGTTAGCTATGAAATAGTTTAAATAGAATGAGTAGGTTTGATGAGAAATATTTACGTAGAATAACTAGGTTTGGTATAGAATACTTTAAGTAAGATAGTCAAGTTTTATATGAAAATAGTTTAAACAAGACAAGTAAATTTAGTATAAATAATTTAAATAAGATAGGCAAGTCCAATATAAATTAGTTGTAAAATAAGATAATATTAACTTCAAGAAGTACTCCAATCTGAAATAATTATCCAGACTTCCAAAATTCGACTTAATCGTTAATCAGAATTCGACGTTAAATTCAATTTAACTTAAGATCGACTGGTATACATTTCAAGTTTCAACCCAAGTGTTCAAACTAAATTATACTTACAAATCCTTCACTTTGCTTTTCTTTGAAATCATAAATTCCATGTTTATTTCATAGCATTGGGTTTAAATCAAACTTCAAATTTAGGTATTCATCTTATTACTTAAATCAATTTTTCACAAGTTTAAAAATTTTCAATCAAATCAAATTCTTGAACTATTGAGGCTTAATACAATTTTTATGTTAATTTGCCTCACGTCTTTTTATTCAATAGATTTTTTAACAATAATAATAATAGCCTTTAAGATCTTCCTTTAAGATCTTTAATCGAGTTTACGTATCAACTTCCAAAATAATAAAGCAAAGTTAGATTTTATCAAACCATTAAACTATATACGTTTAACATACAAATTCAAGTCACAGTGTTTGACACGTTCTTTAAGTTAAATTATGCAGTCCATGTCGAAAATCAAATTTATAAATCTAACTTATCTTATATTTTTCTGAAAACAATATTATCTTTAAATAATAAATCCATCTTATAAAATCATGTTAAATCCTTTTATTTACATCAAATTCCCTCAAATTCATAAATTCCAGTTAAAATACTAAATCTTTAATTTAAACTAAGATATTAAAAATTTAGTTTCAAAATAGATACATACTTATGAATTTTCAGAAAATAGTTTTTATTTATTGACCATGCTATCCATATATAATTTTCTATCATATGTTCAATGATACAGATATGTATCATTTCAATCTGTTTTTATATTTTAAATTCGAATCCCAGGTATTTATCATTTCAACCCGCATCCCAAATTGATTCGAATCTATTTCTCAAAATCTATATGATTCATTCGGGTGTATATCATTTCAACACATGGTGATTTCTTTATAAATCTATAAGGAACGTGCAGGGTAAATAACACAACATAGCATATCATACATCCCATCCAATTGTGTCATATAAGGGGATAGTGTACGTGTCACATGTGCATCAATCACATAACAAGTAATATCTAGAGCAACCTAACATTTCATCTAACATCTCAAATATTTAATTCACTTAATCAAAAGTTAATCTATGAGTGAGGGGAAACTCACCTTTCGAGGCTAGGAAAAGGATATAAAATTGACATTGAATTTTGATAGCCAGCGACGAATATGTAACCAATAATTTTGTATACATATATACATAGGTATACATGTACACAAATGTGGTATCGGAGGTGCACGAACCCCGTTCCAACTCAATTCTCAACGAATATGGCAAGTGAATCCCAGCTCTCTCAACTAATTAACCAAAGCGAATAAATCTGTGTCTTCAAAAATGACATGCAAATGAATATATATGAAAATCAAAGTGAAATCTCACAAGCCTGAATCGAATAGGCAGTGAATCGGATCATATACGAAGTCCTGGAGCAAGATCCGCAATAGCTGCTCCAAACAGTGAACCCAGTCAACTCCAGCGGCCATTCAGGCATTTCATCAAGCAACTAGAGTGCATAATGCAGCAAACCTCTCCATACAACCAAATGAACTCGGGAGGTGCGCCGACCAGGTCCGATGGTCGTTGGTGAAATCGCCTAGAAGTGGAGCTTCATTGCGATCGCTTGTCATTTATAATTTCAAATCTTGGCACTTTGGCTTCGTGCTGCAAAGAGAACCGCAACCCAATCAAAGTGGAGGCGGAGGCCTAGCATGCATGTTCGGTAAGGTGGCAGGTGAACCGAGTGCTGCTTGGAGGATGGCCAGTGGTGGATGCATGACGCGATTTAGATAATTGGATCTACGGTGGAGGGTGCGATAGGTTTCGGGTTTTGGTGATTGGGTGTTGCGAAAGATGGCTTCGAATTGTGGTGGAAGGAGAGAGCACTCAGCGGCGTGGGTGAACTACTGGAGGCGGCTTCCGATTTACAAAGGGAAGAGGCCATTTTTTTTATTCTCGATTTCGATTTTAAGAAGAATGAGGAAAGGGGAAAACATGAAATGCGCATATAAGGAAAAAGTAATGGTGTACGCGTGTTACCCTTTTGATATGTGTCTCCTTCCTATCTTAGTTTTACACCAGCTCTTTTTTTTATATGGTATAAATTTAGTATACATTACCAAGCATATTTGTTGAACACGGATGAAATAAGGTACAAGGTATATAAAACCAACACTGACAATTTTCCGATTTTGCGTTTAATCCCATGAACAAATATTGAATGTAACTCGTCACTTTTTTTTTCCAAACAACATACAAGTTCAAATATCCATTAGAATTCAAATACACGCTCACAACGTAACTTGGGCTTTTAAGTTTCAAAGGTCATAACATTCACTTAAACATTGAATCTTAAATAAATTTTCTATTTTAATACGTAGAAATCACTGGTTCGTTACAATCTCCCCCATTCAGCGCTTTTCGTCCTCGAAAAGGAAACGTCGTATATGATTCAATCTACTTATACAACTATACGAATACCACCTTACTTATGTAGCTTTAGAACTTGTTAGGAAGAAAATAGTTATAGAATTTTAAAACTCAAAATTCACTTAAAATTTTTATAATGCCCGAAATTTACGGAAAATTTCGGCAGTACCTCCCCTATACGGTTCAATCGGGAAAAATTTCCCGCATACAAAAACAAAAATATACATCTCATCTATGCGATGAGGCATCCCAATATAGGGGAAACAACATATAAACAACCCAAATGCGATATGTAAATCGAAATACGTACCTTATTTAGCATTTTAAAGCATATTTTCTTATTTATTTTCTTAGCATTTTGCACAAAAGCGAACTCCTTATGCAAAGCGCGTCATTGCAACCTACTAAGACACTCAAAATATAATGAGAATCAACCATATATATCTTAAAGATTAATGTGCATAATAAAAACTTGACATGAATACGAATAGCATTTGACAAAAAGCAAATGAAACAAAACAATGTACAATCTTACAAACATGCAAATACATGTTTCATTTTTATTCACAATTCATTTCATGTCCATGTCAATATCAATCTTATGAACTTATATTTCGCTTGCCTAAGATTTGTTTACTTATTGATTTCATTTGAAAGGAAAGAGAACAAATACGATACAAAACATATATATAATAAAATGTAAATGGTTCCAAACGATTCTCAATATTAATGTTCGAACACAACTCTATGCAAGTTAAATTGACATTCCACTACGTTTAGTTTGGTAAATTGACTCTTATCACATATCATACATACATACATGTCATTTATTTGCTTACAATTTTTATTTCACTTAGGCAAATCTTCTTTCATTTTACAATATGAATTTTTGTCAATTTATGTTCATTCAAGTTATATATATCAACCATACATAGTAGCGGCCCTAAATTTTTCTTCATTCATGCAACATTCTTTATTGCTGCTGCGGAAAAAGGGGGAGGGAAGCAGCCTAGCTGCTGCAAAATCTCTTGTTGCTGCTGCTGCTGTTATAGCAGCAGCCCAAAATGACTTTTTTTTCACACTACAACTAAATTTTAGATTACTACATGATATATGGTTTGTCCTTATTGTTCACACCTCCTTGATGAATAACATTGGCCCACTTGGAGTCTTCTAACCCAGGCTATGTTGTCAGCTAATGCGACCACTGGCTACAACATACATAGCATGTTAAAGGGATTCAAAATATATTGCAATACTGAATATCAACAAGATTCAACCTACCCACTACCTAGGCAGGTACTACTATGCAAGACTTAAAAAAAAAGAACTAACCCATCCTACTTTGACAGCCATTTAAATGATATTAGTGTGGACATATACACATGTAACAGTATAGGATACAATTTAGTTTACCAGTTGAGGCAATTAATGGTTTAATTGTAGTGTGAAAAATATAGTTTTAAATGGAATTTCGAAGAAATTGTATCACATTGATTTCAAGTTTTAAATGGAAATAAGATTGTGATAAAATATAGTTTTAATGAGTTAATTTATATGAAATTTTAAGTTTCAAATCGTATTGTTTATTTTAAACTAGTATTGGTATTGGTATAAGTATTGTTTTACCGATCTCTCCTTTTCGAGGATGAAATTTTTTACGGTCGGGAGATTGTAACGATCTAGAATTTTCAACGTTTTAATATACAATCAATTTGGATTTAATAAAGTTTAAGCATAAATTTTGAGTCTTGAATTTGTAAATATGATTTTATTTGTAAAATTTAAAAATTTTGAAAGATAATTTATCTTATAAAGATTTTGAATATTTTATTTTTAATAAGTAATGATATTATCTAGTAATATTTACATTGATATAAGAATATTAAATTTATGGAGAATGGTTTATTTCAAAAGATGTTATTTAAAATTTTGCAAAATAAAGAGTTGAATTCAGAATAAATTATAATTAAATATCGGTTTAAAATAATCGTTTAGTTTCTGAACGCCCAGTCTTAAAATATTTTATAGAATTTTACTGTAATTTTTAATTTGGGAAATAAACATATATTTTCTAACATATTTTAGGCCAACTGTGGTCCTTTTGATACTTTACAGATTTAATTAACCAGTCTATTTTATTACTGTTTTGGGATTGGGGCGTATTCTTGCACATAAATATAATTTTACTTCGCTGCTGTTGGCAGTAAATAATTAAATATTGGTTAAATGGTATTAGTACAAATACGGGAAAATGGCCTTAAATCAACACTTGTTTACTTTACTACAAGGGTCTCTACACGTTTCCATCCTCAACGGTGTTAAACCCCTCGCCTTCTCCCTTCTCTTTATTTTCAACTTACACCAATATCATCGGCCATTGAGAAAAGGGGTTTTAAATTTATAATTTCATTCGCCACTTGTTAAAAATTTTGCTGGTTGCTCAACACATGCCAAAACGTTTCTGAAACAACAGAGAGGTTATCCGTCTCCTACTTCTTACTTTCTTCCTACCATTTCTGCGTTCTTCTTGTTATATAATCTGTATTCGCAACACAGAAATTGAAACAGAATATAAATGTTTCTAATTTGCAACAGACTTAAAGCGTTACAAATGAAAAAATAGTACTGTAACCTGTTCAAAACAAATTGATTTGCACACAAATCAATTCAGCGACAGAAGTATTATCTCTGTCAAACAGTACTACTATGAAATAGTACACAAATCAGACAACAACACAGTATTGCTGATACAAACAGAAAGTTAAACCACAAAGAATTGAAGTCTAACCGAGTTTGTCTGAGGCCTGTATTCACAGTTTCCTTAAGACTTTCAGTCGAAGCCTCCCAGGATACAACAGACGAGAATGCTGCTCGAGATTGTAGCGAGTACGTATCGACAGTGACGATTAATCAATGGCAGAAAGAGATAGCGGAAGGAAGAAGAAAACTGTAAATTATTCCGGTAAAATGATTTGATCAGAATCATTAAGCATTTATAGTTTTCAAAAAGATGCGTTAACGGGTCGCACCCGTTTGAAAAAACGCAACCGTTGCCGTCTGATTCAAATGAACGCGTCCGCTCATTTGAACCGTAATGGGTCGCACCCGCTCATTCCAAACGGGTCGCACCCGTATTCGCCATTATTCCAAAAAACCCGTCTGAAAATTGCAGAGTTTTTTAGTGCAAAAATAAGGTTTTATTCAAGGCCCAAGCCCAAGCCCAAACCCGGCCCGGCCCGGTTCGGTACGGTCGGTCGGTCGGACGGGCGGGCGGCGCACGCGCGCGCGTGTGTGTTCATCAGATATAGGTCCTCCCTCTCGCACAAAATTACCTGACCCTAAGGGCCAATTAAGAGAATGAGGATCCTATATTTCTACACAACATTAACCCATTATTTGCCAATGTGGGACTAAATATATTTCATTCACCTCTTTAGAGATTTCAACAATCCCCCACATGAATGATAATATATTTTATCCCCCACACAAATTGAAATATCACTGACTACATATGGAATAATATTTTATTTAGGATAAGTAGATATTTCACTTTGAACTTTCCTTAGTTAAAACTCATCGGATATACTTGGCTAATCGGTGAATTATTTCATCTTGAACCGTCAGCCGTTTTTGTATAACCAGACAATAAGTTTAACAGAACATTATTTCCCTTCTCACCCAATCTCTTGGCTGTGTTCATTTTGGTCCTGAAACACTTTTCTGGTTCTGCGAGTGTATATAGAGAATACAAGCCTTTAATATTCTCATAGAGCCGACCCAGCTCACACTAACATAGGTGATCGCTACCATTAGGAGTATCCTACATATACCCCACTTGTTATTTTACAAGATATGGTCATCATTAAAAAGCATAGCTTTAACCTGTGAAACTTCTGTAGGCATGCATTTTATATTGTGCACCATAGGAATGGAGTAGGATTAAATGCATTACATCTTGAGTTATTCAGAACTGGTTTGCCTATTGATCCTAGTCCGTGGGATCTCCAGTTGCTAGGATAGGTTTCCGTATAAGATAACTCTTGTTGGTTTAGGCTTTTAAACCCATTCCCCTCGATGCGCAGTCAATTTTCTCTCGTGATAACCCTTTTGTAAATGGATCCGCTAGGTTATCATTTGTTCTCACATAATCTATGGAAATAGTTCCATTTGAGAGTAACTGCCTAACCGTGTTATGGCGTCTTCGAATATGTCGAGATTTGCCATTATAAACAAAGTTTTTCGCTCTACTTAGCGCTGCTTGATTGTCGCAGTGAATACATATGGCCGTTACAGGTTTAGGCCAAAGTGGAATATCTTCTAAGAAGTGACGAAGCCATTCTGCTTCTTCGCCTGCTTTATCTAAAGCAATAAACTCAGATTCCATCGTTGATCGAGCTATGCATGTTTGCTTAGTAGATTTCCACGATACTGCTGCTCCTGCTAGAGTAAAAACATAACCACTTGTGGATTTTGACTCCTCTGAATCGGCAATCCAGTTTGCATCACTATATCCTTCTAATACAGCTGGATATTTTCCGTAATGCAAAGAATAATTTGTGGTATTCTTTAAGTATCCAAGCACTCTCAGTAGTGCTTTCCAGTGTTCCTTTCCTGGATTACTTGTATACCTGCTCAGTCGACTTACTGCATAGGCTATATCTGGTCTCGTGCAATTCATAAGATACATTAGCCATCCTATTACACGAGAGTATTCCAGTTGCATTACACTCTCATTAGTGTTTTTATGTAGTACTTCTGATGGATTAAAAGGTGTTTTTACTCCTTTGATCCCAAGATCTTGAAATCTTTCAATCACTTTGTCAACATAATGTGACTGAGATAATTCAATTCCATTAGGGGTTCTTATTATTTTGATTCCCAAAATAACATCTGCAACTCCTAAATCTTTCATATCGAAATTGTTGATCAGCATTTTCTTTATGGTCTCTATAACTTTTATGTTAGGACCAAAAATTAACATATCGTCCACATATAAGCAAATCATGACATATGATTGTCCAATTTGTTTATAATAAACACATTTATCACATTCATTTATACGAAAACCATTTTGCATCATGACACTATCAAATTTTTCGTGCCATTGTTTTGGAGCTTGTTTGAGTCCGTATAATGATTTTACCAATTTACAGACTTTATTTTCATTTCCCTTGGATATAAAACCTTCGGGTTGCTCCATGTAGATTTCCTCATCGAGATCTCCATTCAAGAATGCCGTCTTTACATCCATCTGATGAATTTCTAGATTATAGATGGATGCAATTGCTATTAACATTCTTATTGAGGTTATTCGTGTAACAGGTGAATATGTATCAAAAAAGTCTATTCCTTCTTTTTGACGATATCCTTTTGCTACTAATCTGGCTTTATATTTGTCGATAGAGCCATCTGCTTTCATTTTCTTCTTGAAAATCCATTTGCAGCCAATTGGTTTTATTCCAGGTGGAGTATCAACAATTTCCCAAGTTTTATTACTTAGAATTGAATCAATCTCACTTTGGATTGCTTCTTTCCAACACGAAGATTCAGAAGAAGACATGGCCTCTTTATATGTTTAAGGTTCATGTTCAAGTACGTAAGTGAGGAACTCAGAGCCAAATGATTTGGATGTTCTGGCCCTTACGCTTCTTCTTGGTTCAACTTCATCAACTTCACGATGAGTTTCATCTTCATGTGGGCTATTTGATTCTTCTCGTGTCCTTTTGGGGACATTATTTCCTTCATTTCTTTTGTGTGGAAACACATCTTCAAAGAATGAAGCATCTCTTGATTCCATGATTGTATTTACATGGATATCATCTATATCAGACTTGAATACCAAAAATCTATATGCACTACTATTTTGGGCTGGCCCTAAGTAATAACAATCTACTGTTTTTGGTCCAAGTTTGACCTTCTTGGGAGGCGGGATAGGAACCTTTGCCAAGCACCCCCACACTTTGAGGTATTTGAAGCTTGGTAGATGTCCTTTCCATAACTCATATGGAATTTTTCCCGTTTTACTGTGAGGAACTTTGTTTAATATGTGATTAGACATATTCAAAGCTTCCCCCCACAAGTTCGTTGGTAAACCAGACGTTAAAAGCATTGCATTAATCATATCTTTTAACGTTCTGTTTTTCCTCTCGGCTATGCCATTTTGTTGTGGCGAATATGGTGCTGTCGTTTGATGAATTATTCCATTTTCTGCACAGAATTGTTCAAACGGCGATTCATATTCTCCACCTCGATCGGATCTCAATATCTTGATCTTCTTATTAAGCTGATTTTCTACTTCAGCTTTATATTTTATAAACGATGTAATTGCCTCATCTTTACTGTTTAAAAGATATACGTAGCAATATCGTGTATAATCATCAATAAATGTGATAAAATACTTTTTCCCACCTCTTGTAGGTATTGATTTGAAATCACATAAATCAGTATGTACCAAACCTAGTGGTTCGGTGCTTCTATCAACAGTATGAAATGGTTTCTTAACCATTTTTGCTTCTACGCATGTCTCACATTTGTAGTTTTTATCCACTTGAAATTTAGGAATTAACTCTAAATTTGCAAGTTTTTTCATTTTTCGGAAATTAATATGTCCTAATCTATCATGCCATAATAGAGTTTCATGCTCAACGATATAAGAAACTTCCTTTTTATTCATAGCATTATCAGAACACATATTATTGCCGATCACGGCTACATTTGCCTTAAATAGGCCATCACACAAGTAACCCCTTCCTATATAGATTCCTGCCTTGGACAGAACCATCTTGTCTGACTCGAAGACCATCTTGAATCCCTTTTTCGAAAGCATGGACCCAGAAATGAGATTCTTGCGGATCTCTGGAACATGAAGGACATCATTCAGACGAATAGTCTTCCCAGAAGTGAACTTGAGGGTGACTGTTCCTTTGCCTTCAACCATGGAAACCGATGAATTGCCCATATAGAGTTTCTCATCTTGATCCAATTTGGTGTAGGTTGAAAAGACGGACTTATCAGAGCATATATGCCTACTAGCACCCGTGTCCAACCACCATTGTGCAGAATTCTGGATCAAGTTGCATTCGGTCACAACTCCTGAAAAATTGGATTCATCGATGTCCATGTTGTCCACCACATTTGCTTCTGAATTTTTCTTTTTCTTATGTCTGCACTCTTTTGCTTGATGACCAGTCTTGCCACAAACCCAACAATCACCATTGAATTTCTTGGACTTCTTCTGGTTATTCTGCTTGTCCTCTGGCGCCTTTCTTTTCTTGTTTTTGTTGAAGTGCCCTTTTTTCTTTGACCCTTCAGTAACAAGCGCCTCTTCACTTTTAGGTTGAGTGACTCCACGATTATCTGCCTCTATCTTTAATCTGACGATGAGGTCTTGTAAGGATATCTCCTTCTTTTTGTGCTTCAAGTAGTTGCGGTAGTCTCTCCAAGATGGTGGCAACTTTTCGGTAATTGCTTCAACCAGAAATGATTCACCAACTTTGTGACCTTCTGCTTCCATCTCATGGATAATAATCTGCAACTCTTGCACTTGAGAAGTCACTGAATTTGAGTCCACCATTTTGTAGTCCATGAACTTGTCGACAATGAACTTCTTCAAACTAACATTCTGCGTCTTGTATTTTGTAGCCAGTGCATTCCAAAGAGCTTTTGCAGTCTTTATGGGCTGGAAAACTTTGTACAAGACTTTATCTAGGCAGTTGAGAATGTAGTTTCTGCATAAAAAATCCGAATGCCTCCACGCATCAATAGACGGACCATCATGCTTTGGTGCATCCTTGGCATTTCCTGGTGTAGGCGGCACCGGTTCATCTTCTTCAAGATACTTCTGCAAGCCAAGGGTGGTGAGATAGAACAGCATCTGATTCTGCCATATCAGAAAATCATCACCTTCTCCTTTGAACAATTCTGGTTTGTTCAAATTGCCAGCTTTGAGCGTCGTTTGCTCTGTTTCCATCTCTGTTTTGTCAAAAACAGGGAAAGTCTTAAGATTTTATATAATCTGTATTCGCAACACAGAAATTGAAACAGAATATAAATGTTTCTAATTTGCAACAGACTTAAAGCGTTACAAATGAAAAAACAGTACTGTAAACTGTTCAAAACAAATTGATTTGCACACAAATCAATTCAGCGACAGAAGTATTATCTCTGTCAAACAGTACTACTATGAAATAGTACACAAATCAGACAACAACACAGTATTGCTGATACAAACAGAAAGTTAAACCACAAAGAATTGAAGTCTAACCGAGTTCGTCTGAGGCCTGTATTCACAGTTTCCTTAAGACTTTCAGTCGAAGCCTCCCAGGATACAACAGACGAGAATGCTGCTCGAGATTGTAGCGAGTACGTATCGACAGTGACGATTAATCAATGGCAGAAAGAGATAGCGGAAGGAAGAAGAAAACTGTAAATTATTCCGGTAAAATGATTTGATCAGAATCATTAAGCATTTATAGTTTTCAAAAAGATGCGTTAACGGGTCGCACCCGTTTGAAAAAACGCAACCGTTGCCGTCTGATTCAAATGAACGCGTCCGCTCATTTGAACCGTAACGGGTCGCACCCGCTCATTCCAAACGGGTCGCACCCGTATTCGCCATTATTCCAAAAAACCCGTCTGAAAATTGCAGAGTTTTTTAGTGCAAAAATAAGGTTTTATTCAAGGCCCAAGCCCAAGCCCAAACCCGGCCCGGCCCGGTTCGGTACGGTCGGTCGGTCGGACGGGCGGGCGGCGCACGCGCGCGCGTGTGTGTTCATCAGATATAGGTCCTCCCTCTCGCACAAAATTACCTGACCCTAAGGGCCAATTAAGAGAATGAGGATCCTATATTTCTACACAACATTAACCCATTATTTGCCAATGTGGGACTAAATATATTTCATTCACCTCTTTAGAGATTTCAACAATCCCCCACATGAATGATAATATATTTTATCCCCCACACAAATTGAAATATCACTGACTACATATGGAATAATATTTTATTTAGGATAAGTAGATATTTCACTTTGAACTTTCCTTAGTTAAAACTCATCGGATATACTTGGCTAATCGGTGAATTATTTCATCTTGAACCGTCAGCCGTTTTTGTATAACCAGACAATAAGTTTAACAGAACATTATTTCCCTTCTCACCCAATCTCTTGGCTGTGTTCATTTTGGTCCTGAAACACTTTTCTGGTTCTGCGAGTGTATATAGAGAATACAAGCCTTTAATATTCTCATAGAGCCGACCCAGCTCACACTAACATAGGTGATCGCTACCATTAGGAGTATCCTACATATACCCCACTTGTTATTTTACAAGATATGGTCATCATTAAAAAGCATAGCTTTAACCTGTGAAACTTCTGTAGGCATGCATTTTATATTGTGCACCATAGGAATGGAGTAGGATTAAATGCATTACATCTTGAGTTATTCAGAACTGGTTTGCCTATTGATCCTAGTCCGTGGGATCTCCAGTTGCTAGGATAGGTTTCCGTATAAGATAACTCTTGTTGGTTTAGGCTTTTAAACCCATTCCCCTCGATGCGCAGTCAATTTTCTCTCGTGATAACCCTTTTGTAAATGGATCCGCTAGGTTATCATTTGTTCTCACATAATCTATGGAAATAGTTCCATTTGAGAGTAACTGCCTAACCGTGTTATGGCGTCTTCGAATATTCGGAATATTTTATGGAATTATTATTCATAGAAACAATAGAACGATTTTTATGGAATTATTATTCAATTTATTTAAAATGAATATTCGGAATGTAAAAATGATGTTGGAAATGAAATTATTTAAATGGGAGTATAAATTTGAAAAGTCTACAATAAGATTTGAAATTCTATGATTATAAATAACGTCAATAAAGGACAAAGCAATTTTGAAGTATTTTGATGATTTATATTAAACGGGTTGTTTAATTTGCAAAGAAATTTAACATTGAATTTAATTTCAATCTTTTGAAAACATAAAAATGATCGATCGATATTGGGAAAACGAGTTTGAAATCAAATTATTTTCGAAATGTGACCGGATAATGGGTTGAAATTTTTAAGAATTGGTTTGGAACAACGATTTTTAACGATACTTGTGAGAAAGTGAACCGGTATTGGAAAATATTATTTTGAGACTTTGCTAATTTAAATTCAATATTTTAAGATTTGAAATGATAATTTGAAGTAAAGCAATTTCGAAACAAAAGTGTAAATACAAAATATCAATTGAAATATAAGGTTAAAAATTTAAGTTATGAAAATTAAGTTCATTCTAGAGAAGAAATTTAGGTGATTTATTTTTAATAATTATATAGCCCGAATTGAACGCGTCGCGCAGCTTTTGGTAACTTTGGAACTTATGTCATTATGTTTTGAAGATATAAGATTTGAATAATTGTTAAATTTCAAGGGAAGGTTTTAGCGATAACGGGGTTTATGTAAACCGGGAAAAAAATCCAACCTTGAGTGTAAGTGAATTAATAACGATTTGGAAGGAGATTTGAAATTTCGAAATCCGATATAATCCATAACTATTGTTTTAAATACGCTTATTACTTGGAAAGACCAGGATCGAATATTTCGAAAACCATTCCAAGTAATAATATGACGTTATGAAGAAATTGAAGACTTGGAAATCGATGAGTGAAGACCGAGAATCTCGAATTGTTTGTATTGATTGTTGATGTCTCGATTGGGCAGATCACCCGATACGAGATTATAACTGGCATGAGATCTGAATATATTTGGAGATTTTTGGACTGTTGTTCCGTTCAGACCCAGAACGGACTTGTATGGATGGTATGTATGACATTGAAATTGACCGCGTAGCACTGATCATTATTAATATATTTCTAACTTGTGGCAATTAATCATTCTCGTCCCTAAGTCGTATGAACTTAGAGGTTGTGTATTGATAGAAATCAGTGACATGTCATGAATTGTCAATGTGGCATACTAGAGTTATGAAATGAACGAATGGATCAAAGCTCGACTTATTAAAGCATAGCTTTGCGTATATCGTGACATCGACGAACCTCACACCTCGGGTTGATGGTAAACTGGCGGTTAGGTTGTATACATAATCTCTAGTGAAATTCGAAAGCTGCGGCGGTAGATCTACCTTGAAACCTAAGAGAATAAAGTATATACGGTGTCCGATGCCTGGATGTTATCCGGGATATAAACTTTTGTGCTATGTATTCGTTGTCTGTTGTCTGGATGTTAACCCGGAATACTTAGCTTTGTGTCCTCTAATGATCTTTCGTGTCAGGAACCATCATGTTGGAAACCCAATCTCCAATACAAGCCCAAGCGATTTTGATTGTATACATGTATGTTAATATAACCAATTGGGGTTATGGGGGCTACGATTCTATATTTATTTGCGAAATGGTTTTTGACACTATGTATTAATGAAAATATTAAAAGAAGATTCTACGTATTAAAACATTTTTGGCTATCATAACACAAAACTCGCCCATCTGGTGTGCGTTTGCATTGTGTGATGTGGGATGAGTTTATGATAGCTTCATTTTCTAAAGTCATTACGAATTTCTGTGCATGGGAACTCACATGGAATAAACCCGTTCCGCGTTAGCGGCGTGGTCCGGTGAATTATCCCAACTTTAAATTAAACAGAAAAAAAATAACTGTTTTGCGTTCTCACAACAGTCCCACGACTGATCTGGAGTTTATTGTTTCCCCACCTAAACTATGGGTGCCCATTATTTTTGTATGGACAGCTAGTTGTTCAGTCTGCAGGTTTAGCTTTTAGAGCTGGATTCAGTTGGAGCTAGAGTTTTGGTTTGGTCGTACTTCTTCCGCTGCGAGCATTTGTTTCCGCTGAGCATTTTATGTACGCTAATTTACTGTAACTCTGATGCAAATTTTTGTAGTGAAATGAAAAGTTCCGTTCTTTGTGTTTAAATATGTTTGTACCCATAACTATCCATCTTTATGAACGATTTAAGTTGGTTTAATTACCAGCGAGAATCGGGCAAAAAGGCGGGTCGTTACAGTAGGTGTCTGGAAGTATGGTAGGAGCACATCCACTGTATTATTCGAGGGGACTGGAAGGAAGTGCGCAACTTCTACAGACGTGAGAATACTCTGAGATGACCCTCTATGGTACGCCTAATGAAGCTGTACTCACAGAGGCAGGTCTGTACTGTTCCATCCATAGAGTATGCCTTGGCTATATGTATATCCAAGGAAGTATAAAGGGCCAATAAGATGATTTTTAGGATTCGACGGTTGCCTTAGTTATGAGAGCAGGCTTCATGTTCAGGTCTCAATAATGATAGTAAGTCGGCTGATACCAATCATTGTAACGACCCGGATTTCTAGTCGTTTAATTTTGAACATTTATATTGGTTTAAAATGTTGTGTTGGAAATATAAATGGATTTTTATAACGAATTTATTAATTAAAAATGAAATTTGAACTTATGGATTATAATTTCATTAAAAACAAGATCGTAACGTCGTAGTTGTTCGTAGTTTTACATTTTGAACTTCAATTGAATATACAGAAATATAAGTCAGTATTCTTTGAAACAAAAATCATTCGGATCTATTGGATTATAGTTTTCTAATGGAAGAGAAAAATCGAGATTTCATATTGTAGATTTTGAGTTATGTCAAAATCAAAATTTCAGAAAGTCGCTATAGAATCGTTTAAGAACCATAAAGATTTATTTAATAAAATAAAAGGATTTCAAATAATTGAATATCAATTTAACTTGAAAATGAAAATATCGAGTATAAAATCAGAATTAGTTTACTATGAAGCTATATAAATTCTATTTGAATATAGATGATAATAATATTTTATTATCGATAGATTTATTTGTTTTGAAATCGATTTATACTATATCGATTTAATATGAAATCTAAGAAGAGCCAATTTTCAAACGACCTCGGATTTCAACGAAACCAATTTATTAAAATCCGTAATGGTTAATTATTGTAGGATTTCCAGTTTCATGTCAATCGGAGTTAATACACGATCGTGTACGATATAAACACATATCGATTTATGTTTTGAATTTAAAATAGGAGTCTTTCAAAAGGTCTCTGAATTCGAGGAAACCGGTTCTATCGTGTCCGAAATATTAAGTTATTGCATGGTTTTCGATTTTTATTCAATTGGCCATCATGTGCGATCATTTGAATTGAAAACGTCAAGCGATGAATAGTGTTTTCCATTTGTAAAAATACCCTTAACCCTTATTTCTGAAATTCCTAATTTCCAAATTCTTTTCCCATTCAATTCTAAACAGCAATTTAAATGCATCCTATCTCTCAAACGGTTGAGTATTAGTGAAATTCATCAACTAAGGAATTGAAGAGGGTAGTGAGGCGGAGACTTCTTTGGTGGTGACGTCCTTTGCAGTGGACATAGGATGTAGGTTTTTTGGCTTCGAAGTCACGGAGGTTTAAAGCCGTTTCTAGCGAACTTGGGGAGAATTAGGGAAAACTGTTTCAAGTGAAGGAGGGGGCCGATGTTGCACATCGTTTGGATGGTGTGGCAGGCCCTACAATAGCATATGGCCGTAGTTACTCTCCGATGATTGGAAAAACTACTTGTCTTTGGTTTTGAGTTTGTGAAAGGTCTATAATGCGCCGTCGGTGTCGAGGAAGGCCAGTAGGGGTAGCCGATGGGTCGGCGCTGGCGAGGGTGGTTAGTGGCGGAGGTCCGGTCACAGGTGGTAGTTCTGGCAATGGGTTGAAAGGAAGGTTACGCGATGTCAGGGATTACTAGGAAGGAAAAGTGATTTAAGGAGGTGGTTTATTAAATTAATACGGTAATTAAGAATGTATTGATATAATTAGTAAATATATATTAAACTTAAATCGTATAAGATTGTAACGATTATATCTTCATCATACGTGAACAGAATTTGACGAAACAAGATCCATTGGGAACGCGTTGACGAGTACTACAAGTCCGTGGTGAATTGGAATGGATTGGAGTTAGATGGAAATTTATCTAATTTTAAATACCAGTTTGAAATCAGATAAAACGATCGGAAATCGTCGAATTAAAACGAAATGTGAGTTAACTCTCATGCTTTCTGGAATTCTATGATGTGTTAAATTCATATTATTATAATTTATCATTGTTAGCATAATTTGGATTATTTGGATGATTGCTGATTGACAATGTTTAAAATACCGTTGTTTAAATGATTTAGATTGAAAGTTTATATCATATGCATGTATTAAATGAAAGTATAAGCTGCGATGCAGGGAAGAACGGGTTGGAGTGTAATGACCCGCATTGTCAGAGGTATTATAATTAATTTATTTAATTATATAAACAGTGATATAGTGAATTAAATCATCGTTTAATTAAATAATATGGAATAATTAATTTAATTAAATAATTAAATAATATATCTAATTCAGAAATAATCAAAATATTGGAAATCAAAATATAATGTGAACTGGGTCATCCCTAAGATTTAATTTAGCTTAGAGTTGAATTATATTAACGAATATATCCAATCGACGTCAATTTGAACGTAGAATTATAATATAATAAAAATAGAGCTTGAAATGGGGTGGCAGTTCGCTATTTGACGATTTGAACTTCAACTGAATATACAAGGTTCGTTTTAAATCGGATTTCTGTGAAACAAGAAACGTGTGGAGATAGTGGAGTATATCTTTCTAGTGGAAGAGAAATATTGGGATTTCGTCGTGTAGATTTTGAGTTATGTCCAAATCAAATTCTCAGAAATGCAGCGCCCTGACCATAACGATTTAATTATATTTTATATAAGGATTTAAATAGAAATCGAACATCGATATAACTGTAATGATGTAATATCGAGTTGTAAATTCATATAGGGATATTATGAGCTGTAGGGTATGCCACTGTGAATATTGACGATAATATTTATTTTTAAATATTAAATTTAATTATATTTATATATTTAAATAGGCTATTTAAGGCTTTAAAAATAGCCAGTTTTGCAAACGACCTCGGAATTATACGAAACTAATTTTGTTGGATCCGCAATATTAAATAGTTGTTAGATTCCAAGTTTGGTGATTTTTAGAGTCACTGTGTGACCGTAGGGATTTTTAGAGTGAGAAACAGTCAGTATTTCGACGGATAAAAATACGTTGTGTGAGCATACGAAGTCGGAATTCGACGAAACCAGTTTCGTTGGGACCGTAATGTCGAACTCTAGCTGCATGTCCAGTTTGGTGATTTTTAGGTATAGTATGTAATCACTGGGATTTTTAGAAGGCAGATACAAGGAGAAAATCGATAAAATAAATATAAAAAATCAAATAAAAAACATCCCCCTATTTTTCTTTGGATCCACAGCAGGCCGCGCCTCACCGTTTCTCAACCACCAATGTTACCTACCACCCACAGCTCTATATAACCGCATTAACCCAAGAACGCAGCAAGAAATCCTCAAAAGAAAATCACAAATTAAACAAATAAAAATTCTATAAATTACAAAGTGTATATGAGTGGAATCAGCGAAGCAAGGGCTTCACTTCCGTGTGAGTTCTGTCTAGTGCGATGGTATTTGGGGTTCACTATGGTATGGCGTCGAAACCTAGGGTTGGAGCATACGATGATCGGAGGCCACGAGGAAGGGAACGGGGATTAGCAGGGTGATCGGGATGGTGAGGCGCTCGTTGTGTGAGATCTTGGATGGGTTCGGTTGTAGTTGATGTCGCGTGAAATCCTGGGAGTACTCGACAGTCCTACTGACGCAATTTTCCACTAGGGTGCGATCCGTGTAGGAGGTTGACCATCGTGTAGAGACTTGGATGAGGAGTGGTTCGGTTGTGTCAGTGTGTTGATTCGGTGAAGGATTTGAGAGAGGGAAATGTTCGGTAATGGTTTGGAAATACTAAAGCACGGTTTAGTTTTGGGGGAGAAAAGGATCGGGTATGGGTTCAATTTTGTTAAGGGTAAGTGTGCCGAAAATAGGGTAAAGCCCAACTTTAAATTAAAATATAGTTTTAATTTAAATTCAAAAATAGTATCTTATATTGTATAAACCATATCTTGATCATACGATATCAAATTGACGAACCGTAAGTCGCGTTGGGATCGTATGGATGGACACTACACAATGGGACTGACCGCGAGTCAATTGGAGCATGTTACAATTTATAGCGAAATAAATTGTCCGTCAGAATCAAAGATGGTTATCGTTATTAACGATGATCGTCCAATGTGAGTAAAACTCACCAACTCTGAACAATTCTATTTTTACAACTTATTCTTAGAACTGTTAAATATTGTCTGTTTGACTATGTGTCGACTGTTTGATTGAACTGCTAGTCAGTTAGTAGAAATTATATATATATATATATATGCATATATATATAAACTGTTAAATATTTATATGTCGATTCTGTTTATCAGAATATTTCACAGTGAAGTGAAATCGATGTTAATTATATTGTTTAACATTTGTGATGCAGGGAAACAAGTTGGAGGAATCCAACTGGATTCCTCAACATTTATTTTACTGTGATTTAAATATTTTGATATATAATGTGATATATAATCTGTTATTGATTATGTGTGTTTGAACGATATTTATCGTTGTTATATGGCGTGTTAAATACCATAAGAAATACCAGAATGTGGAAAAGGGATTTTCAAAGTATATCTTGAAAATAATTTATTTATATAAAATCAATGGATTTCATATTATAAAAGAAAAAGGATTTGGAATAAAAGGAATTATATTGGTTAAACAGATATAGAGGGAAATATTCGTAAAACAAATATAAAGGGAAAATATTTGTCAAACAAATAGAAAGAGAAATATTTGTAGAAAATTTACAAATAGATTAAAAGGGATTATTTATTTATTTAGGAAATAAATAGAATTAGAATAAAGGGATATTTATTTGAGACAAATAAATAGAATAAAGTAAATATTTATTTAGAAAATAAATACGATATTATAAAAGGAGTTAGAATTAATCAGTTAGAGTTAAGGAGTAAATCGAATATAGTTTATTTAAAAGGAGTTAATCAGTTAGAGTAAACCAGTTAGAGGTAATCAAATAGAGTTAGTCGATTAGAGTTAAAAACGAACTAGAGTTAATCAAATAGAGTTAATCGATTAGAGTAAAAAACGAACTAGAGTTAATCAAATAGAGTTAAAGATATAGAGTTAAGCAAAATTAGAAACTGACTAGAATTAGTAAGTTGAATGGTTTTCTAAGTGTCTATCTGATGTTGGTTTTGGTCCTCGGGGTTTATACTTAGGAAGTTATTCTCTTGTTAGTTTATAGTTAGAGTCTGATAGATGTGGAAGAATAGTGATACATAATTAAGCCATGGAAATGTTTTCCAGTGTTAATAACGTATATTTTCTAAACATTGAAAATGAGGAAATATATATATATATATATATATATGTTGGATGATTGATCGATATGATTTCCATCTGGAAATAGTATCGTTGTTTGCACACTTGTTTTTCTTTGATAGTTAACTCACAGACTATCGAAGTTTTGACCATTTTAACGTTGTTAATATGGAGAGACTGGTTGGATTATTATCCAAAGAACCACTATGTATTGGCATAAGCGTTGCGAATCATATATGCCAAAGATAATTAAAGACGGAGTAAAGTGCAAGGGCTATTGTATAAATCTTCGATAACAGTGTCTAAGATGGATATACTGAATAGTGCCTTCGGTTTGTCCAGTCCTAGGACAACTTGTATGGACGAAGGTCTGACAGAGTATATCCAATGGATCGCGTAAGTTGATCTGTTCAAACGTATTCACGTTTGGTGGAGGAGGAATTCGTTTCTCTTAGCTGTATACCCATGTTATTTTTGGATAAATCAATTTGTGATTTGGAGGGTATGACGATGTGACATTCAAAGTGAATGAAGATTTGATATGAAAAAATAAGCGTAGCTTCTAGCCTCACATCCGGTAATGACAGAAATCGGGCAGGCAACATGACTAAGTCGGTCGCTCCGAAGTAGGGTGTATAATCACCTATCTAGAGAATATTCATTTGCCTCTTTAATCTATCAATGTTGTCCCATATATATACGGGAAACAGTTGCTGATCCCAACCGTTGGTGATATACATTCGATACACTCAAGCGAAATGAGTGGTCGGTCATGTGTGGCTGAGTTGCAAGATGTTCTTGTTGAACTCCAGTGTATCATTCCTAGAGTACACTGATCGGAAGGTGGTTCCATACCTTGTCATAGTTGGAAATCCATTTCCCAATACGGGCTTACGGTTTTGATTGTATACTGTACATGTATAACGTGAGATGAAAGTGGTTCTGCTAGATTGATATCTATTTGTACTTAGACATTATTATAATATCAGAATGATATTGCTCGTCAAAAATGTTGGATTCTCATAAGGGAAAAACCCGTTCTGTATTCACGGCGTGGTCTTATAAGATATCATATACCTGTTTTAAACTGTTTTACTCACACCAATCCATGACTGACCCGGAGTTTATTTTGTTGTTTTCCCTAAACTCTTGGGTGCCTAAATTTGTACGGGCAGTCAAGTAGTCGGGATTTACATATACTTGAAGAGATGGAGGAGGCTTCAAGATTTTATAGCTATTGTTTTTCCGCTGTGTTGTAAGTGATGTACTCTGATAAGTGTTATTGTATACATAACTGTTATATTTCAAAGTTATGTTATATATTATATGCTATTCATTTTGCTGTGAGATTCATGTTACTCTGATGTTGTGTTCTTCTTCTTCTTCTATTCTAAGTTTATATCTTATCTATCCTCACCCTCTAATTTCTTTCATTAATTACCGGGATTTTTCGATGTTTTGGTTAGTCATCATTGAGTTTATGTCAATAACCAAAGTCGCAAAAATCCGGGTCATTACATGGAGGGTTCCAACCGGATTCCTCAAATATTTTTGTGTTACTTTTTCCATATGTTTATATATGAATTGTTTATCTCAAGTAACATTAACTTCTGTTTGGATATTGATTGTTTGAATTGGATGTTGAATGGTTGAATTGTATTCAACGTTGATATTTTTTAATCAATAGACAGTACTGATTAAGTGGCAACAGATGGCCTTAAATCCATCTTTTTAAGACGTCGAATTGTCATTAGGCGAATTGACGAAGTTTAAGTTTGAAAAATTATTCTGATAATTGAAGAAAAATTATGAATTATATTTTTATAAAATAGAAGTTTTGTATATGGATCGATGTTTTAGACTTAGTTTTTATAAAGTAGTTATAAATGTTCTATATAGCAAATTCCTGTATTTTAAATAAATTTTATAAGCAATAAAGTTTGAAATTAGCCGAAAGATTAATAATTTGGAATAATTGTTTTTATAAAACAATTAAGTGATATTCTTAAATTAATTAAGTTTTTAATTAATTTAAGAGGAAAGATTAGTGGAAATCAGTTAACAAGTTAACTGATGTTTTCGAGCCGACTAAGTCAACTGTTTCAATTGGAATTGGGTGTTAGTTTAATTTATTACCAATTAGTCTAATAGTAATAGTTTTGACAAATGATTGTTTAAACGTGATAAAATTCCTATAAGTTAACTAATCTTCTAATTAATTGTATATAAAGGTAAATACCGAGTTGTTATTATTAATAAAGTAAATTATTATTTTAGTAACCAATTAAAAGGAATTAAATATTCTAATTTTTAGTTAATAACAAAGTTAGCTACTTTATTATAGCTAATGATGAAGTCAATTATTATTTTAATTAATAATAATTGAAGTGATTACCTTTTTAATTGAAATTCAGTTAGGAAAGTAATCGAGTTTGGAATTGAATTGGGTAAAGGATTTATGGGGGGGATTGGATGAAAAATCCATTTTTTATAAACAAAGATTTATAAAGGGTGTAAAGTAAATAAGATGTGTCTAGAAAATAGCTTACTTAATAATGAAATTAAGTAAATGGAATTTAATGGAATGATATTTTCAAAGATGCAAAAGGAAGATTGTGAATGGTTCGATGTAAAAGAATTTGGTAAGAGACTAGAATACCGTAAGTGGATTCAGTTATAAAGTACAAGTTGAGTTATTATAAGATGCTAAAATTGATTTGCATAAAAGGATTGGAAAATCTGTCTAAGTATTATAACGGAGATCTGAGCTAATGTAATGATTTAAAACAAGCATTCACTTAATATTTGAATTAAATGGAGATGATCTAATTTGTGTTAAAGAGTTTTAAGGCTAAAAGATGGTATTTTACTAAAGGTTTACTTATTAAATAAGTTATGTAAAAATGATTCGAGATATAAAGGAGATGTCAAAAATGTAATGATTTTGGTAATGGATTTTGAAATAAAATCCGAAGTTTAAAACAAATAATTTAAAGAAGTCTGAAGCTAAAAGCTTTGTGCTAAGTAAGAGTTTCCTTGATCAATGAATTAAGCGGAAGTGAGTACAATTGAAAGGAGATTTCAAAATTAAGTATGGTTTATAAAACCATATTTTAAATGAAATAGTTAAATGAGATTTGTTTTGATATTAGAATTAATATCAGTTTTGAGTTACAAACTCATATCTATCTCAAGATATGAACTTTGTCAATCAAGGACCGAGAGGTAAATAAATACCCCAACTTGAATGGCATCAATATTATCTGAGGATGATATTAGTTTGTAATGGTAAAGGTGTTCGAAATAATTTATTATTTCCACAAGAGAAATATTATTGCAACTTCATTTGCAATGGTTAAGAAATATAATTAGACTATTGGGATTTTCCATAAAACAATGTATTACTAGACATTGTTGGCCCAGATAGGAAGTGTAATTATACTTGTACCTTTCGGTTAAGTATATAACACTATTTTCTAAGTAATGTTTTAGAAATATACTTATTCCAAGTAATAAGTAAACGACAATGGTTTTTCGAAGAGATGAAAAGAGGTTATATTGGGTTGGAAATATAAGTAAATACGGAAATTTAATTATTATTATTTCCATAATGTTATTATAAGCCTTATTCGGCAGAGTTTTGAAGTTAATTAAAACTGGTTGGGTAATATGATAAACAATATGTCAAATTACATCGTGTAGCCCTATATAAGAATGGTAACTAGATTCATACCATTGGGTAAGAAAATATAGCGATATTTCCATGGTAAAGGAAATAAAAGTGGTTTTGAGAATATATATATATATATATATATATATATATATATAAAGAGAGAGAGAGAGGAAGTTTCGAAAAATAAAGGAAATGAAAAGGGGTTTTGTAAATATATAGAAATATTTTTGGAGTAAAGAAAATAGGAAACGAGTTTGGTGAATACGTTTATTATAAAGATATGGGTACTGGTTAACGTTTTCAAAGTAATGTAAATGGGAGAGATCTGTTGAGAAGAGTATATAGAATCAATTTCAAATCTAAGAAATGAGCCTGATAAATGGTTTAATGAATGATTTTGATAAAGAGAGCCTGAGCTGTTGAAGTACTAATCTGCACTGTTTTTGATTTGATAGTTAAAAACCCATTATCGATGAAATGATTATTTTTGACTGTTGACGTGCTAGTTCGAAGAGACCGGGATGGGAACTAGACCCAAAACCACTTTGAACCAACTTTGCCTTCGAGGACTAACATTGTAGGGATGCTTATGATTTGAATATATAGATCTTCGAAGTGAGAGGGTTGCTCGCTGATGTATCTGGTTAATTACCGAAATTAAAACTATGGCAGTAAACCTCTTGTTTTGAGGTATTTTCGGTTTCATTCTATCCCAGAACGAACTTGTATGGACGAATGTCTAATAGAATATTTCCTAAGATCATGTACGTTAATTTTTACAAATATACCAAGTATGTTGGCGAAGAAGACAACTTCTCTTAGTACAACACCTAGAGTATATTTGTGGATGTCAATTAGTGATTTGACGGTTCTGATAATGTGGCATTCAATGGTTGAATGTGATGTTCCAAAAGGTAATCATGACCACAAGCCTCATCAACTAGGAAATGACATAAATCGGGCAGACAACATGGCTATGTGGGTCGTTCCCATTAGGGGTATTATCACCATCAAGAGAAAATTCATTTGTTCTTCTTTAGTCATTTCTGTATGTTTACGGGAAACGGTTGTTGATCATAACCGTGGGTGATGATATACTCGATACACTCAAGTTGAATGAGTGGTCAGTTGTGTATGGCCGGGTTCAAGATATTCTTGTTGAACCCCAGTTTATCCCCTCTAGAGTACACTGATCGGGATGTTGTCTCAAACCTTATTATGTTGGAAATCCAAATTCCAATACGAGCTGTACGTTTTTATTTGTATACCAACTATGTTGGAAAGTGAGATGCAAGCTTCCCGACAGTATTCCTACTTTATTTGTGGTTTGGTAGACATTAATATAATATCACGGGATTTGGTATAAAAAGTGATTTTGACTATCGTAAGGTAAAAACACGTGTCATGTTTATGTGTGGTTGTATCTTACGGGAGGGCCATTCTTTGAAAAGATTTTCTGAATTAAGAAAATTGTTTATGAAGTGAATTCATCACTGAAAGTATTCTAAACTGATCCGGGTGAATTTGCTTTTCCTCAAATGTGCTCGGGTCAGAACAAGTATATTCCTAGGTTTAGTTTTAGTTGGAGCTTCAGAAGAGGAGTTAGAGTCGAGACGTATTCCCATATTTTCTGTTATAAATTTATTTCCCCTGTGTGTGTTGTATTCATGTTCTGTATCCTGATTGTGTAATCATATATATATATATACACACACACACACATAGTTTCTCTTTGCGTAAAGTGTATTGATGTATTATATTTTATCCATTCCGCTGTGAGACCCTGATCTTCTTATTGTTCTATTCTAACATTTCTTTCTCTTCCCACCCTCTAATTTCTTCCTATTAACAATCTTGTTTTTATGTGCTTTTGAGTTAGACATGTGTAGTTAAATGTCAGCTTAAACGGTTCGGAAAAGTTGGGTTGTTACAGTCATCGTCAGTCGGTGTGAGTACGGGAATGACTGAAGCTAAACCGATAGGCCAATGATTTTTCACTACCGAGACATTGGATGAGAGACAACACCAAATTAGATGCTTAGATTATTTGTGGGGCACAGTCACTTAGCTCTTTGAATTGTCTTTCATTAGTTGGAGAGGGTCGAGTGGGTCCATAGCCACCGAGAAAAGAGACAAATCAATCAATGGATATATGTAATGTAGGCCTAACGAAGCTGTCCTTTACAGATATAGAAATCCGCCAATTGAGTTTTGTACGAGAACTCAGGATTAGAGTGCTTTACTAGGCACGGCGGTAGAGGCTTATTCGCTTTCGTAGCATAGCCAAGTACGCTTTCATGGCGTAACGATGGAGACTTAGTGTGCTTTTGTAGCATGATCTATTACGCTTCCATAGCATGGCGATGGGGGTCTCGTATGTTTTTGCAGTGCGACGATGGAGACCACTCAAGGAGTGAACTATGGGAAGTACTTCAACATATTAGGCATACAGCTGCATATGTATGATATATTAGATTTAATCTAACAAAGAGTAGATAGGTATGACGTGTGCGCAGAGGCAAGATCATAATTGACTCAAATAACCTAATAAATGTGAAAATGTGGTAGAACGGTATATGTAGTGTTATTCCTAGAAATTATAATTCGTCCATTCACCATAATTTTTGTTCTATCCCTCTGCTCATAATAAACTCGTAGGTTAGAAGGTGACGAGATTATTATGCTTAGAGACACTTGTTAGACAGTGTCATTATTATGATAAATATTTACTTACTATTATATTTTATTCGTTCCGCTACGAGATATTTTATTGGGAGCTCAAATATATTTTTGCCTTTCTGTAGGGTACTAATCAAACCAATTCAAGTTTTAGTGAATTTAAATTTTAGCATTTTGCTAATAAATCAGGCTAGCTGAAATTTGGGTTGTTACACACTACTGCTCAAAGACACCATTAATCATCGAAAATGAACACAGACCAATAAAGCTGATCATAATTTTCGAATGGATTGAAATGTTGATAAAACAAGGAAAACAAGCTTAAGAGAAAAAATTCAAACTTGAATCTGGCGAATTTCAATCTGGAATCGAGATCAACAAATGTTGAAAATTGAAACAAAAAAATAAACCGTGAAAGAGACGATCGGAAAATAAAAAAATCGCACGCAAACACGATGAAGAAGGATAGATTAACACTATTGAAGAAGAAGACGAAAAAAATCGTGATATTTAGGGTTGGTTCAAAATATTAATACTTTTGTCTTTCTGAATAAATTTTGGACTAACCGTTCTTGGGTTTGAAAAAACCTGCAAGTTTGTTATTGATGGCAAAACATGTCGTAAACACCAAAGATTCCTATTACTAGGAATAGTTAATTTGGTCGCAAGACTAAGTAAGAGAAAGCGGTAAATGACACAAGTATTTATAGTGGTTCGGCCGCGGATTAGGCCTACGTCCACTTTGGAAGGATGTTGAACTTTTATTAATCACGCAAGAATTACAAGGTAGAGTCATGCTCATTACATTCACTTTCATAATTGAAATATGCTAGGTATTTGGGAAAAAGAATATTTAATTATCCTTCTTCCTCAAATAGGAGATGCCATTAATGGAGTTCATGAAGCTCTAGAGAGGTCTCAAGTGAAGAAAATCCAACCCCCTTGAAGTGTGAGGTCATGGGGTATTCATAGAAGTGGGGTAGGTAGGATTAGGTGGGAGTAGGTAGAAATAGGGACCATATGCAGAAAATTCGAACCCGCCGCCTGCACACCTCGAAATTTCGAACCCGGGCTTGGGTTCGAAATTTCGAACCCAGGTTTGGGTGCGAAATTTCACACCCAGGCAGGGGTGCGAGATTTCGCACCCGCTAGGTTCGAAATTTCGAACACGGGCATGGGTGCGAGTCTTTTCGAAGTGCGTGTGGACCGCAGGTTCGGGCACTTCGAGTGTAACACCCCACTCCCGCTATGATCACTCACTAAGGGAATGCCATAGCATCGGTGGAGTATTTTAGTGAATATAGAACAGAAAAATTACAACAAGACAGATATAAATAGTACTTGAAATTTTAAAACATCATCTCATAACAGCGGAAGTAAAACATGTCTGGTTACATCATAAAACCACAATAAAGGTCAAGTACAATATCCATCAAAATAAAGAAGTACATAATCCCACTCTCATACAATAGCCAAACAAAAGAAAAGATAACTGGATAACTGGAGCTTTACATCTATCCAAGCTCCTAAAGACTGGAACAGCAATCCGATCAAGCTCCACTACTGCTAGGATCCACCGTAGGACCTGAGGGTTGGGAAAAAGATAAAAACAACAGGGTCAGACATAAGTCTGAGCGAGTCCTATAACTTTAACAATACAATCGTTAAAGTAACCAGAGAAGACATAAACTGATATACGGTAACATATAGGGATGAATGGCTACCCTAAGCAGTCAACTAAACGAAGATAAAGGATAAAGACGCATCTACCCTCCCTAAGGTAAATTACTAAACTGCACCACACCAGTCGTTCCTAACTTAAAGGTTGATCCCACCCAAGGACTTATAAAATTTACTAATTAGTACCTGCGTACCCCTAGGTGACCAAGTAGGCGCCACGGGGCCCTACAATCCACTAGGTGTACACACTACTTCCCATTCGATCGGCTCCCTAACGTAGATACCCGTGCTGGCCCCACCGTGGGATGTATCATTCCCCAATGTGGCAACCTGATGAAACTAAAGGTGCACGGCTTATATCTACTCGATGCAACAACGGCTTACCTACCAGCCCGGGCCCACTCACGCATATGAAGCCCGTTGGACTTGCGTTGCCACCGCTAACCCGTTTGCCTCTTACAGTCAAGCCCAGTATGCGTGTCCCGTCCTCGACATGGGTCGAGCCCACAAAGATACGTATGGGTTACTGGTTGAAATGGGCCTCCACAAGCTACCCACCTAAGCTTGTCCCTTTTTCTAGTATATCCCACTTAACCCTTTAATCATGTTTTAATTACATGTTCCATTTTGGTTAAGTATTCTAATCGTATTTTCTATTGCCACCCAAGGCAACCACTAGATTTTCTCATGCCACCCGAGGCACCCACTTAACCCCTCATGTCCCTCTACATGCTAATGTGGTTAAGTGTTTCTTAATTAATTAATTAAGAACGTAACCTTTGTAAAGACCTCTCACATTAGACTGTCTTTTATGACCGCTGGTTAAGCCGGTTGGGTCCGGGCAGCCTTATGTCATAACAGAGTCTAACCTCGTGTCTTTACATTAATTACGTATTTAGTTTGTGCCTAAGACCTCTCACATTGGGCTAACATTTGTAGCAACTGGTTAAGCCGGTTGGGTCTGGGCAGTTTTACGCTACAACTGAGTCCAACCTCGTGTCTTAGTCAATTAATTACACCTAATTAATCACCCTCATAATTTTATATTAATTATTCCTAATTAATCAAGTTTTCTTAACATGGGTAGACCTAACTTAATAGGTAAATTCCCATGGGGTAGACCTAACTCAATAGGTAAATTCCCAACACATAGTATGGGTACACCTAACCAAATAGGCAAATTCCCATACTATGTTTATTTATTTTGTGTTATGCATAATTATATTAATTTCACACAATCTTATTAACTTATGCATTTAATTACCCCATCGTTCCCACGTAATTTCGTTCATGATATAACACATATAAAAGGTGTCAACTTGCATATGAATGAACATGTTTCAAAGGTGCCATCTTGCATATTAACAAACACATAACTTGCATATGAACTTGCATAACATGTCACATAACTTGCATATAATATGTCACATAACTTACATATTCATTTTGCATAACAAACTTGCATATTAGCTTATAGACTTGCATAATGTGTCATCATGAACTTGCATATTAATAAACATGTAACTTGCATATTTACATACATGTAACTCGCATATTAACAAACATGTAACTTGCATATAAAGAAACATGTAACTTGCATATTTACATACATGTAACTTGCATATTAACAAACATGTAACTTGCATATTATCAAACATGTAACTTGCATATTTACATACATGTAACTTGCATATTAACAAACATGTAACTTGCATATTAACAAACATGTAACTTGCATATTTACATACATGTAACTTGCATAGCATATTACCATGAACTTGCATAACATGCATATGATTACATAGCCCACAACTTGCATATTTAGCATCATGCAAACATAACATACATCATATTAAACTTGCATAAGCTTACATACTCAACATGCATAAACATAAGATTAATGCTAACATCATATCATATGATTCAAAGCTCATTAACCCACATACAAAACCATAAATCTCATCACATCTCATCTAATTAGTTTACCAAAAGATCATCAAAGTGATAGAAACTCACAACTAGCAACTTTGAACACCAAATGAAGAAGATTAAGATGCTAAGAAGGGATTAGAAGTTGATTAGAGAGTGATTAGTATGCAACCCTCTTCATAAAATTAGTGGAGGCCATGAGAGCTAGCATTTTGCCATAGTTTAGTCACTAGGTTTAATTATGAATGAATTAGGGTAGGTTAGGGTCTTATTTATAGATTAGGCAAGTGTTTTAGGCCATAGGATTAACCCTAGATTCAATCCAAGCCATCAAAGCATGTCTTGGGGAAGAAGTCAAGTGTAGGAACCATCTAGGGCCTTTAGATTAAAGATGGACCATGAGAACCATTCAAATGCAAAATCTGCACTTGAGCGAATCGGCCCACGGGTTGACAGCCAAACACCCTGGATTAACCCCTAGTCGACCCAGCGGGCTCGGGTCGACTTCAAAAATCGGCCGGTTCGGTTATTCCCCTCTCCCAATTCGCTGTTTTGAGCATTTTTGCATATTTATTTATTAAATTTTCAATTATATATATATATATATCAATATATATATATATATATCTACACAACCCATTTCACTTAATTAAGTATACTTTAATTTGGGAATTTTCGTGAAACTTCGCGAGGCCATATCTTGGTCATACGGACTCCGATTTTCGAAAACTCGGACTCTATTTCGCGTATTTTTCCGAGACGAACGCAATGGCATAGCCCGTTTCCCTTGATTCCCATTTTAGAATTAAATTCTGCCTCGATTTATGTTATTACAGGTTATTGAAAATACGGGTTGTTACATTCTCCCCTCCTTAAAGGATTTCGTCCCCGAAATCTTCAAGTTAGGAAGAACGTATCCTACCATCCAATCATCCATCTACTCAAAGCATCATCCACGAGCAATCATTGTCCTTACAAGATTCTAAATGCTGGATGGATATATGCAAAAGTGTGTGTATATGTACTTACCTAATGCGAAAATCAGGCGGTTACTGATACAGTAAACCTCCTTAATGCAAACCATGATAGTGCCATGCATCCAATATGTATGCGAAACCCTATTGACACATACAAATTTCTACATGCGTGCACAACCATACACAAAAATGCATCATCCATATGATAACACAGCCATGATACATCCATCAATCTAACTACCACATCCATTTATGCAATATGCAACATGAAGTGACTGAGCCGATCTAGTGCCTAATGTGTGTGTATATGCATCCACGAGCAACCACTAGCAAACAATTGCATCCATATGCATCCATCAACCATAACATGTTTCAAACACATGTTTCAACCATAGGTTTTACCCTATCTAAAGGTCATAGGTATTAGCGAGAGGATATACTAAAGATAAGATAAGTACTAGACAAGCAATAAAGGAGAAGTTAAAAGACATACTCTCAAAAAGAAATGGATACAAAGAACGCATCTTTGCTTCCGTCTCCCAAGTAGCATTGCTTTCGTCATCTCCCCATTGCACTTTAACTAGCTGAACTTCTCTGTTCCTCAACTTCCTAGTTTCTGACCCAAGGATGCGAGTAGGAGCTCGTCGAATCGTCGCATCACGCTCTACCTCTACATCTCTAAGCAAGCTCGGCTCTACCACCTCCGCGGTCTCATGTAAGCACTTCCTCAAATGTGATACATGGAATACATCATGAACACCACTAAGTCTGTCGGGCAACTCCACCCTATATGCCATCCGTCCAATCCTTTCCTTAATAGGAAACGGCCCAACAAATCTCGGTGCTAACTTCCCTACGGACCCAAAGCGAACAACATTTCTCAATGGAGATACTTTGACAAAAACCATGTCCCCAACCTCAAACTCAAGATCCGTCCTTCTCCGATCCGCATAAGATTTCTGTCTATCTTGCGCTGCTTTCATCCTTTTTCGAATTAAATCAATCTTCTCTGAAGTCTCTCTAACCATATCCGGCCCAAGCAAGATCTTATCCGTAGATTCCCACCAACATGTAGGAGATCGACAAGGCCTTCCATAAAGAGCTTCAAAAGGAGCCATACCAATACTGGACTGAAAGCTGTTATTATATGCGAACTCCACCAAAGGAAGATGTTCTTCCCATGTACCTCCAAAATCCAAGATACAAAGCCTCAAAAGATCTTCTAAGATACGGTTCACCCTCTCGGTCTGACCGTCCGTCTGAGGATGATATGCGGTGCTCAAACACAACTGAGTCCCTACCGCCTCTTGCAAACTTCTCCAAAACTCACTAGTAAAGATAGGATCTCGATCACTCACAATGCTGGATGGCACGCCATGCAATCTAACAATCTCCCTAACATAGACCGAAGCAAGCCATGGAGCGGTCCTCTTACTCTTCACGGGTATAAAATGGGCACTCTTGGTAAGTCTGTCCACCACAACCCAAATTCCCGTATTGCCCTTCCTCGATCTCGGTAACCCGTCGATGAAATCCATCGAGACACTATCCCACTTCCACTGTGGAACTTCCAATGGGTGTAGCAACCCACCGGGTTTCCTTTGCTCCACTTTAACTTGTTGGCACACTAAGCATCTAGCCACATACTCGGCCACATCTTTCTTCATACCGGCCCAGAAGAAAACTCTCTTCATGTCTTGGTACATTTTGTCTCCACCGGGATGAATAGTCATTCTTGAACGATGTGCATCATCCAAAATAGCCTTCTTCAAACCCTCATCTTGCGGTACACAAAGTCTACCGTCTCTATGCAACCATCCCTTATCATCTATGGTGTATCTACCCAAATGGCTGGACGACTCCCCTCTTATAAGCTTCTCTACCAACACAACCAACTGTGGGTCGTCTCGCTGAGCCTCGCCAATCCGTCTCAAAAGAGTAGGTCTAACCTCCAAGGATGCCAACAAACCAGGTACAAAATCAACAGAAGGTCTGAAGTCAAACAAAGAAAGAAACTCCAAGCTTCGTCGTTCCACGAACAATGGACTCAAAGATAGCCTTTTTCTACTTAAGGCGTCTGCCACCACGTTACCCTTACCAGGGGTATACGCTATCTCGAAATCATAGGATGCTAAGAACTCCATCCACCTTTGCTGTCTTAAGTTTAAATCCTTCTGAGAGAATAAGTACTTCAATGATTTATGGTCGGTGAACAACTCGAATCTCTCACCAAGAAGATAATGGCGCCAAGACTTAAGTGCGAAAACAATCGCGGCCAACTCTAGATCATGGGTAGGGTAATTCTTCTCATGCACTCTCAATTGTCTCCCTCCATAGGCTATTACCCTTCCCTCCTGCATCAAGACTGCGCCTAATCCTGTTCCACAAGCATCGGTATAAACAACAAACGGCTTACTCCCATCCGGGAGCACTAAAACTGGAGCGGTGGTCAAAGCTCTCTTTAACCGTCGGAAAGCATCATCACAATCTACATCCCACGAGAAAACCAGATTCTTTTTCGTCAAGCGGGTTAATGGGGCTGATATCTTCGCGAAGTCTTTGATGAACTTCCTATAATATCCTGCCAACCCCAAGAAACTTCTTACCTCGGTAGCATTTCTAGGAACTTTCCAATCCTGGATAGATACTATCTTTGCGGGATCCACAGCTATCCCTTCCTTAGAGACCACATGCCCTAAGAATCGCACTTCTCTTCTCCAAAAATGGCATTTAGAGAATTTAGCTTTAAGACTATGCGCTCGAAGAGTCTCCAACACTTCCTTGAGATGTAAGGCATGCTCTTCTTCATTCTTGGAAAAGACCAAGATGTCATCCACAAAAACTACTACAAACTTATTCAGATACTCTCTGAACACTCTACTCATGAGATCAACAAAGTATGCGGGGGCGTTTGTCAACCCAAATGGCATCACTAGCCACTCATAAAAACCATCCGGAGTCCGGAAAGCAGTCTTCTCTATACTGTCCTCCGCCACTCTTAACTGATGAAACCCTGTAGCTAAGTCCATCTGCGAAAATACTGACGCGCCAACCAACTGATCAAAGAGATCATCTATCCTCGGTAATGGGTGTCTATTCTTCTTCGTGAGCTTATTAAGTTCTCTATAATCCACACAAAGTCTGAGGGACCCATCCGCCTTCGTGGCAAACACTACTGGAGCTCCCCACTCCGATATACTTCGCCTTATGAACCCCTTCTCAAGCAACTCCCCTACTTGCTTATGAAGTTCTCTTCTCTCACGAGGAGCCATGTGGCGTACTGGCAAAGACACTGGTTTGGCATTATCCACCAAATAAATTCGGAAATCTATCTCCCGCTTCGGAGGCAAACCCTTTACTTCTTCAAACACATCCGGATATTCCCGGACTACTCTGACAGAACACAAACTCTCGACCGAAGCATCGAGCGATTCAAGATAACTTAGCAAAACAGATTCCATGGGATTGCAAGAGATCTCGAGAGTGTTACCCAAGCGGGTCATGAGCCTGACAACTCTCCTTTCGCAATCAAGAACGGCACCATTACTGGATAACCAGTCCATGCCCAAGATCAACCCATAGCCCGTGAAGCCCAATACAAAAGCATCACATCTAAACTCAACGCTAAGTATAGAAATCTTCAAACCCAAACATATCATAGACAGATATATGGAGCCCCCAATTGGGTTTGAGACAACCAAGGGATCATCAACTAGACTGGTGTCTAAGTGCAGTGACTCAACTAACGATGATGAGATAAAAGAATGCGATGCGCCAGAGTCAAACAAAGTACGAACTGGATGATCAAACAGAAAAACCAGACTTTCAACGGAAATAGTTCTACCTCTCTGCTGAATCGGTGGAACTGAGAGAACCTGAACTTGCCCCCCTGACTGAGGTGGTGCTATAAGAGCTTGCACCTGGCCTCCTGAGGTAGACCCCGTCTTCTGCCCCTTCTTTGGGCAGTTTTTCACAAGATGCCCTGCTTCACCACAATGAAAGCAACCGGTCTTCTTCTTTTTGCGACAATCCTTACTAAGGTGTCCTGGTGTTCCACAATTGAAGCACTTCTTCTTCGTCTTCTTTTTGTCACCATTGCCTTTTCCGCCCTTGCCTTGTTGTTGCTGTTGCGGTTTCTTCTGATCCCCCTTTTTCTCTGGTGCCTTAGAATTCTTATCATCCTCATGCATAAGTGCCATGTAGACAAGCTTCTCAAAAGTGGCCCCCATAGGAATGTGAGTCATAGCTATTCCTTGCAATGGTTCGTTCAAGCCTCTAACGAACCTCAAAGCCTTCTTCTCCGGTGTATTCACCAACTCTATGCCAAACCTTGCTAATTGATTGAATTTGTTGACATATTCTTTCACCGTGAGATTCCCTTGCTTCAAATTCAAGAACTTCTCCATAAACAGATTCTCTTCCGCCCTTGAGAGAAACTTAGCCCCAAACCTTTGCTTAAAATCTGCCCAAGAGTCAACAGGGCGTTCTCCATTAGTGACCTCCCACCAGAATGAGGCCTCTCCCTTCATTAACCAAGCCGCCAACTTGACTTTCTTTCCCTCATCCACTTCAAAGATATCTAGCAACTCTTCCACTTCCTTAAGCCAATCTCTAGCCTCTACGAAAGTCTCTGAACCAAGAAAAGGTTTTCCTCCTATAGCCTTGAACTCCTTGCAAACCTTAGCAAAATTATCCACTCTAGGCTGAGGAGGAGGAGCGGTTGTCTCTGGTGTAGTAGCATTGGCCGGACCCGCAGCCGCGGCCCTAGCCTCTTGCAACCTCCTATACCATAGTGGTATAACTAAACCCTCCGGGATGTTAAGATCTTCAGCCATGCTGAAACGAAAGAGGAAAGATTCAAAAAGGAGATTCCGAAAGATAAAGATATGGCTATTGGGGATTATGCTTTTCTTTTTCAAAAACTTTTTTCTCTTAGAAGACATGCTTTTGAAAATACTTTCTTCGAAAATACTCTTAGAAAATAGTTTTTCTCAAAAATTTTATCTGTTCTGGTAACCTTAAGCTCTGATACCACGTGTAACACTCCACTCCCGCTATGATCACTCACTAAGGGAATGCCATAGCATCGGTGGAGTATTTTAGTGAATATAGAACAGAAAAATTACAACAAGACAGATATAAATAGTACTTGAAATTTTAAAACATCATCTCATAACAGCGGAAGTAAAACATGTCTGGTTACATCATAAAACCACAATAAAGGTCAAGTACAATATCCATCAAAATAAAGAAGTACATAATCCCACTCTCATACAATAGCCAAACAAAAGAAAAGATAACTGGATAACTGGAGCTTTACATCTATCCAAGCTCCTAAAGACTGGAACAGCAATCCGATCAAGCTCCACTACTGCTAGGATCCACCGTAGGACCTGAGGGTTGGGAAAAAGATAAAAACAACAGGGTCAGACATAAGTCTGAGCGAGTCCTATAACTTTAACAATACAATCGTTAAAGTAACCAGAGAAGACATAAACTGATATACGGTAACATATAGGGATGAATGGCTACCCTAAGCAGTCAACTAAACGAAGATAAAGGATAAAGACGCATCTACCCTCCCTAAGGTAAATTACTAAACTGCACCACACCAGTCGTTCCTAACTTAAAGGTTGATCCCACCCAAGGACTTATAAAATTTACTAATTAGTACCTGCGTACCCCTAGGTGACCAAGTAGGCGCCACGGGGCCCTACAATCCACTAGGTGTACACACTACTTCCCATTCGATCGGCTCCCTAACGTAGATACCCGTGCTGGCCCCACCGTGGGATGTATCATTCCCCAATGTGGCAACCTGATGAAACTAAAGGTGCACGGCTTATATCTACTCGATGCAACAACGGCTTACCTACCAGCCCGGGCCCACTCACGCATATGAAGCCCGTTGGACTTGCGTTGCCACCGCTAACCCGTTTGCCTCTTACAGTCAAGCCCAGTATGCGTGTCCCGTCCTCGACATGGGTCGAGCCCACAAAGATACGTATGGGTTACTGGTTGAAATGGGCCTCCACAAGCTACCCACCTAAGCTTGTCCCTTTTTCTAGTATATCCCACTTAACCCTTTAATCATGTTTTAATTACATGTTCCATTTTGGTTAAGTATTCTAATCGTATTTTCTATTGCCACCCAAGGCAACCACTAGATTTTCTCATGCCACCCGAGGCACCCACTTAACCCCTCATGTCCCTCTACATGCTAATGTGGTTAAGTGTTTCTTAATTAATTAATTAAGAACGTAACCTTTGTAAAGACCTCTCACATTAGACTGTCTTTTATGACCGCTGGTTAAGCCGGTTGGGTCCGGGCAGCCTTATGTCATAACAGAGTCTAACCTCGTGTCTTTACATTAATTACGTATTTAGTTTGTGCCTAAGACCTCTCACATTGGGCTAACATTTGTAGCAACTGGTTAAGCCGGTTGGGTCCGGGCAGTTTTACGCTACAACTGAGTCCAACCTCGTGTCTTAGTCAATTAATTACACCTAATTAATCACCCTCATAATTTTATATTAATTATTCCTAATTAATCAAGTTTTCTTAACATGGGTAGACCTAACTTAATAGGTAAATTCCCATGGGGTAGACCTAACTCAATAGGTAAATTCCCAACACATAGTATGGGTACACCTAACCAAATAGGCAAATTCCCATACTATGTTTATTTATTTTGTGTTATGCATAATTATATTAATTTCACACAATCTTATTAACTTATGCATTTAATTACCCCATCGTTCCCACGTAATTTCGTTCATGATATAACACATATAAAAGGTGTCAACTTGCATATGAATGAACATGTTTCAAAGGTGCCATCTTGCATATTAACAAACACATAACTTGCATATGAACTTGCATAACATGTCACATAACTTGCATATAATATGTCACATAACTTACATATTCATTTTGCATAACAAACTTGCATATTAGCTTATAGACTTGCATAATGTGTCATCATGAACTTGCATATTAATAAACATGTAACTTGCATATTTACATACATGTAACTCGCATATTAACAAACATGTAACTTGCATATAAAGAAACATGTAACTTGCATATTTACATACATGTAACTTGCATATTAACAAACATGTAACTTGCATATTATCAAACATGTAACTTGCATATTTACATACATGTAACTTGCATATTAACAAACATGTAACTTGCATATTAACAAACATGTAACTTGCATATTTACATACATGTAACTTGCATAGCATATTACCATGAACTTGCATAACATGCATATGATTACATAGCCCACAACTTGCATATTTAGCATCATGCAAACATAACATACATCATATTAAACTTGCATAAGCTTACATACTCAACATGCATAAACATAAGATTAATGCTAACATCATATCATATGATTCAAAGCTCATTAACCCACATACAAAACCATAAATCTCATCACATCTCATCTAATTAGTTTACCAAAAGATCATCAAAGTGATAGAAACTCACAACTAGCAACTTTGAACACCAAATGAAGAAGATTAAGATGCTAAGAAGGGATTAGAAGTTGATTAGAGAGTGATTAGTATGCAACCCTCTTCATAAAATTAGTGGAGGCCATGAGAGCTAGCATTTTGCCATAGTTTAGTCACTAGGTTTAATTATGAATGAATTAGGGTAGGTTAGGGTCTTATTTATAGATTAGGCAAGTGTTTTAGGCCATAGGATTAACCCTAGATTCAATCCAAGCCATCAAAGCATGTCTTGGGGAAGAAGTCAAGTGTAGGAACCATCTAGGGCCTTTAGATTAAAGATGGACCATGAGAACCATTCAAATGCAAAATCTGCACTTGAGCGAATCGGCCCACGGGTTGACAGCCAAACACCCTGGATTAACCCCTAGTCGACCCAGCGGGCTCGGGTCGACTTCAAAAATCGGCCGGTTCGGTTATTCCCCTCTCCCAATTCGCTGTTTTGAGCATTTTTGCATATTTATTTATTAAATTTTCAATTATATATATATATATATCAATATATATATATATATCTACACAACCCATTTCACTTAATTAAGTATACTTTAATTTGGGAATTTTCGTGAAACTTCGCGAGGCCATATCTTGGTCATACGGACTCCGATTTTCGAAAACTCGGACTCTATTTCGCGTATTTTTCCGAGACGAACGCAATGGCATAGCCCGTTTCCCTTGATTCCCATTTTAGAATTAAATTCTGCCTCGATTTATGTTATTACAGGTTATTGAAAATACGGGTTGTTACATCGAGACTCGTGATTTCTTTAGGATTTGAGGCCTCGGCTCGGGAATGGTTCGGACTGTGAGGCCTTTGTTTGGCAATGCTTGGAGGAGCGGCAAGGTTCGAGGAAGTTGTTGGCTGAATCCTGACTCTGAGTCGATCTGGTGATTCTGGGCAACACACTTGTTGGCGGAAATCGGATGAATCGGGTGGTGCCCACAGTTTCGACCTAACCGGCTAGGTCGATCGCCGCGGGGACTGTGGGGCCCGGAACCCCACTGGCGTGGCGTCCGTACCCGCTGGACGGCTCGCCTTCGGCTCGGCTGCGAACGGATACTGATGGAGGTCGTGTTCGAGGGATGCGATATTCTGCTGGTGGCCAGACTCATGTCTTCTGGTACTAGCGATCGAAGCAACTAATGAACTTATTAAGAACCATAAACCAATCTGCCTGAGCTTCCTCCTTTGCTTCGAGTCTTCTTTATTCTGTGTCTATGTGTGTGTACCCTACGGGTGAGCAAACCTCGGTTCGGTTTTGGGGTAAAACCGAAACCGGACCCAATACCGAAACCGAAAGACCTCGGTTTTAAAAATCGATAACCGGAACTGAAGAATTGGTTTCGGTTTCAAAACCTCGGTTTCAGTTTTCATCGTTTCGGTTTCGGTTTTAAAACCGATTTAAACAAAAAATATTATAAATTTAAACAACCATAAAAGAAAATAAAATAAATTATTTCAGTTAAATTAAAATAAATTGTTTCAACCGAGTGTATTGAGACACATGGTACATAGTATAGACTAATAGACTGTAAGTCATCCAAAGTAGTACAAAGCTAAGCTAGCCAGCTCTAAGTTGAAGACAAGAAACAAAAAAAGAAAATGAGCAGGTGCACTATAGTGAACCATACTAAGCAGACCAGCAACAACTTGGAATTCTAGAAAATAGTCTACGGGTACCTCAACTTTCATCTTCAATTCCAAACATCCAAGAATCTACAAAAACAAGAAATGAATATTTTATATTAGTCTACCCCTAATCCTGTATTCAGCTAAATCAAATAAGTGAAGCAGTGGCCAGTTTGTATATACTATATAATACGAAAGAACATGCAGCAAGAAACAATGTGCAACGTTTTATAATTCGGTTCGGTTCGGTTTGAACCTAAAACCGAAACCGAAATATTTGTACGGTTCGATTTTTAGATTTTCGGTTTTGATTTTGGTTTTTCTCGGTTTCGGTTTTTTTGGTTCGGTTTTTATCGGTTTCGGTTTTATTTCGGTTTTTTGCTCACCCCTACTGTACCCTACCTACATCGAAGCATTGACTTCACCTCAAGTTTGCTTGCACCTACACTGGAAACCATTTATTCGACTTCAGAGAGCTATATTTGGCTCCGAGCCAGCTTTAAACCTCATACCCCATGCTCCCCTCCACCTCAATCAATCAGGGCATCTGACGCAGACGCTCCGCCTCAAACATTGTAGCGTTATATTGGTATTTATTTCCATAATTGAACATTCAAACCTTCATTTTCATAATTGAATCATATAAATCTTTGTTTCCATGAACAATTGTCTAATTACTAATTTATTTATTTGTGGGACGTTACACTGAAAGGAGCATATGAAAAGTAGCATGGTATTAAATTATGCATCATACCCTCATGTTTGTCAAACGTAGGATTGGTTATTTTTCCCCAAGGAGGCGAACTTTGTATCTCTCGACTTGTTCTTCTTGAGAATGAACGCACTTGCTCTAGTTGCAAAAATACCTTATATTATAATTTGCGGGGACTTCAAATTGGTCAACCTTTCTCTCTCTTGTACTTCATGGTATTGGAACGGAACTCTTCAAAAGAAGCACAAAAATTACTACTGAAAATCACAAGTAAAAAGACTTATGTACGATACAAACTTATTTCACACAATCAATCCACTAACGCCTTAGCCAATAATGGTTCCTTTTCTTAGATACTATCCAATGACTTGTTGCAGTTATTATGCCAATTTGACTCTTGTTTCTTGAGTTCTTTGGACTTGTAGGGAACTTGCTTATGGTTACCGGTATGACGGTATCCAGTAGGGTATTCTTACTAAAAAAATATAATAAAGATTTAGAAAAAAATAATGAAAATGCAAATATAAACACGCAGGCTCTTTATTCAAGGCACAAGTTTGCTATAAAGATAGCTGAATTAATTACAAGAGCTAGCATACTACACACACATGCAAAGAAATAAACGATACTTACACTCAATAACAAACTTTAACGTTGAAATGGGTACAACGGCCTATCTGCATGGCCATAATCAATAGCCTTCCACACAATGTTGAAATGCGATCTGGAATAACCACAATCCCATTCCACCTCCAAACATTCTTTATTCAAAGATAGTATGCATCAGGAACATGGTGGAAAAATTGGTTGAAGTGAGACCCAGGAATATTGTCCTCCCATTTAACCTCCTCCCACCATTTTTCATCCCCAATGATTGATTTAAGTTTAGGGACTGTTTCAACCTCAAACGGGAGTGACTTCAACAAAGAACAGCGGTGAATTTGCAAACTAATGAGTTGTGGAAAAGCCAGGGTAGCGGCAGATATTTTTTCTAAGTTATCCAAGCTGGTCAAACAAAATGCCTGGAGCAAAGGAAAAGTCACTTGTGGGTTCACTTCGTTATTAACTGCAATTCTCATGCTACCACAACGGTCTATGGTAAAATATTGGAGAGATGGGAGATGAGCAAACCATGTTATATCCTCTAGGCATGGACATTTGTAAATGTTAATCAATCGTAGCTTAGCAAATAATATTCCTAGTGCTATGTCTTTCCAAACTATCCTTTTTAGCTGGTCAAGTGAAGACAACTTAAGAGTTTTCAAATTTAGTGAAGCAATGTCCTTATCAGTTTTGTTGTTGTCAAAAACTATTTCCTGTAAACCATTAGAACAAGAGCTTATGTTCAATTCCTCTAATCGATGTGGGTTTCTTATCATTGCCATAAAAAGGAAGGTCGTACTATGCAAATCTTCTATTGCAAGATAATCTATAGGTAATTTCGGCAATGACATGAGCTTACTCAATTCTTCTTCGGTTTTAACAGTTGTTCTGAAGCATAACAATTTTTTCTCTATGCCCTTCAACTCTTCCACATCAACTGATGGACACTTTGAAGTATCAATTGCTTTAAACATATCCAATTCCAGTAGCTCTGCTAGCTCAGAAAACACTCCCCTTGGTATATTTGTTATGCGATTATAACTTAATATCAAATACCTTAACTTTTTCAGATTTTGTAGTTCCATAGGAAGATTTGTGATTTCATTACATGATAAATTTAGGTATCGAAGCTTGACTAAGTCGCATACCGATTCAGGAAAGCTATCAAAGGAATTAAAAGACAAATCTAAGTGATTTAAACTGTGAAATTTGCCAAAACAAGATATACCTGTGAGTTGGTTGTATCTAAGTAATAAAGTTAAGAGATACGGGCAAGTAGGAAGATCCGAGGGCAGCTCTTCTATCTCATTATACATTAGTGATATGCATTCTGCCACTCCCCATTTTTCTTTTATACTAGACGCATCTCGCAATTGAAGTCCAGCTTTAACCATCCACTTGTTTTTATTTGTTCCATTGTCAGAAGTTGACCATATTGCCAAGTCTCTTAAAACATCATGCATTTTTATTCCATCACGTTCTGTATCCTCCAACAAACAAGCATCTAGAAGTTTTCCAACTAAAGAACGACCAAACCGATAGGCTTGATGTTTACTTTCGAAGGTGTCTATCAAACCAATGCCCAACCAAAACTCTACTAATTCATTTGTATCAAATTCGTAGTCCTCAGGCCACAATGAAACGGTAAGGAAACATTTTTTCAACTGTTCAGTAGCTAAATAGTCGTAACTAGTTCTCAAAATGGTATCCAACTTTTTATCAACGCCCGAAACATGATGACCTTGCGAATCTTTTAATAGAGAAAGAGTGCTTTCCCAATCGTCTATATTTGACTTCGTGGACATTGCACGACCAATTATTACTAAAGCAAGCGGCAAACCTTGGCATTCTTTAGCGATGTCTTCTGCAAGTTTTTGAATACCCCGATCAGAATGCATGACTTCCTGACCAACTTTGTTTGCAAAAAGAGTCAGTGATTGTGTATGATCTAGACATTTCATCTCAATTATCTTTCTAACTTCCATACTAGCGCAGACTGCCTTGTTCCTAGTAGTAAAAACCACTTTATGTTTTTTACGATTCCCTTCGTTAAGGTCTGGAACTCCAACTTCACATAAATTCACGTCTTCCCATAAATCGTCTATGAACATCAGGAAATTCTTATTTTCTAGAAACTTGTTGATTAGACGAGATTGTGACACAACGTCACCAGTCTCATATAATCTAAGGTTCTTAAATATTTGACTTTGAACCCGGGCTACATCACTTTGCTTGCTGGATGCCACAATCCAAATTACGATTTCAAACATGGAAGAAGTTCCAACAAAATGATTATGAGTCCTTGTTAGCAATCTTGTTTTACCGACGCCTCCGGGTCCCCATATGCCGATAATATTTGACCTTGAGTAGTCATCATCAATGGATGTAAGTAAATCAGTAAAGTATAGATCGTGAAGTCCCTCAACTGCATTTGACATAGGTATGACAGTGTTAGAAGTATAACAATCCACCATTCCTGCATTTTGAAATGAAGAGGCTCGTCTCAACAGTACATCCACTTCCCTAGTCATTTCATCACATCTGCGGCCTTGGTTACACTTGAAACAAATGGGATGCTGGTCTACGTTTAATTCATCATCTACCCTACCCAACATACCATCAACTTCATTTCGCCAAACAACCACTTCATTAGTAGGAATTTGTGATATTCTTTCACCTTCATCTATTCTTACATTGATATCGTTTTTTCTAGCATTCAATTCCTCCCTTTTCCGTTGGAGATTCTCCACGTAAGTGGAAGTAAAAAGCATGTATTTTATCTGCGATAGTGCCATGTCCACGCAATTATTGTAAACAGGAGCAATATATGTATCAGGATTCATGGCTAGATTAATTTTGATGATAGGAAAGAAGAAGAGGAATTGAATCAATGAAAGTTTATTCTATCAACTGTGCGGTAATATATTAGTACACTTGATCTTAATTAAATTATTGCAAACAGCAAGGCAAGTCGCATTATTGTGGAGAAAAGTAAACGAAGAAGACATCCAAACAAACATATACTATATCAATAATACTCACCGTTATCAATGATGTCCATGAATCAGTCCAATCTGACAATAAAATAGAACAGCATTAATGCCGTCAATGAGATTTCCAGAGCCGACCATTACGTAAGGCGAGCCCAAATATTTTATTCCAAGGTCAACTAAGTTGGTATGGGCAATTATATAACGTTAACGCTGGTTACGTAACACAAGTTTCACTGAAACTTATAACAGAAATGCTATTTGAACCGAATCCGCTTCGGTTGATTTATGCGAATAGAAACATAATTTTCGGAGTGTCCCACCAAAACACTACTAGAAAGACCTCATATTGCGACGACCCATGGCGACGGCTAGCGACGGCAAAAAAAGCGACCGTAGCTAGCCGTCGCATAATTTGATAACAAAATCCACCGTGGCTCTTTCTTCCCCGATTCAGTTTGCCCCAAATTAAAAAAAAAGAAAACCGACGTTACCTCTTGCTGCTGCCGTCGTCCGCCCCTAAACACCCAATTTCTTCCTTCAAAACTCCATTCTATCCTCCTAAATTGCTCCGGTATGTCTTCTAATCCCTAATACATGTTTAATTAGGGTTATTTAGGGTTATTGTGTATGTTTATTTGGGGTTGTAAATTGATTGTTTATGGGTATGAAATTGGTTGTATTGTGAGTTGCATATGATGTTGGTATTGGTATACATTGATTTGGAGGTTGAAATCACTGATTATCACATATGTGTTTGATTTAGGAGCATGAAAACGACGATTATCATTGATTATCACATATGTGTTTGATTTAGGAGCATGAAAACGGCGATTATCACATATGTGTTTGATTTGGGGATTGAAATCATTGATTGTGTTGTAGGTTGATTGTATTGTATGATCATTTGAGAAAAAATGAAATAAATGTGATTGTTTAGCGGTAGTAACTTGATTATGACTAGTGAAACGGTGTAATGATGGCTCTTATGCATGCACGGTTAATTAACTTCATAATTTATAACTTTAAACTAAAATTAAGAAAAAGTAACTCAAACTAATTTATACTTCATAATTTTCACTGCCATGTTATTTTATAAATTGAAAGTACAAATTGAAAGTAACTCAAATTGAAAGTACATATAGACGGAAAAAGGCGCAAGGCGCAACTAAGGAGCTTTTCTGAAGTTTAAGACGCACCAATTAGTGAAGCGCAAAAAAGCCCATAGCGTAAAAAACGCACTTTTTTCATTTGTGTTGTTTTTTGGTTTAAACTTAGATTGAATTTTTTTTTTGACTACTTATGTGAACCCCTTAGAAAAATTTGGCCCCGTCCGACAAGTGTTGTATATGATCGTTATATGGGTATTCGTTTTTACACAAAACGGAAATCTATATTCATCTGATACAATATTCGTTGGATTTGTCCTAGTATTGGACAAGTTACAAATATAATAACGTAAGCATATTTTATAAGTCATTTCAGTTTAAACGGTTAACAAAGTTTCGATGGCACTTCCTATTTGTTCCCTATGTATACGCATCTGTGTACGATACAGGGACCAAAGGGAAGTGCTGCCGAAATTTTGTTGAACCGTTTAAACTGAAATGATTTATAAAATATGCTTACGTTATTATATTTGTAATGGGAAGTAGGTAGACCGGCCGTCAAAGTAAAAAAGAAATAAACAAAAAATTCGAAAACATGCAATAATTATAGATTAAATTTTACAAGATTTTAAATAGTATAAAGTGTTACGTTCGATCGAACTTTCTAACATATTTGTTGCAAATCAGGAAAATGTTCGATTATTTTCGTGATCGCAGTTGGAAGTATCAACCCTGAACCGGTAAGAAATGGTCGATAAAGGAACATTTTTGTAATGGAGTTCAAGAATTTATTAGATTCGCTAAATCTAACAATCGGAGTAACGTAGACATTCGTTGTCCGTGTAGTAAGTGCAGACATCTGAAACATTGGAAGCCAGATGTAGTAGAAGTGCATCTGTATAAATTTGGTTTTGTGTCGAATTATCACTTATGGGATCGTCATGGAGAACTTGTTCAACCTACGTCTAACCCTGTAGCGGTAGAGGACGATAGTACAATGATGAACGATAATACAGTGACAAATCCGATAGAAAATATGGTGCAAGATGCTGCACGATCAATGTTTCCTAACATTGAGCAAAGCGACGATGAGACTGGAAATGTTGAAGAGCCAACGGCGGAAGCAAATTTTTTTTATGAGTTATTGAATTCTGCTAAGAGGCCGTTGTGGGAAGGGTGTACAAGCGGAACCGAGTTGTCTGTAACCGCCGAATTTATCACTTTGAAATCAAAATTCAATCTTACAGAAGCTGCGTTTACAGCAGTTGTACAAACTGCAAAACGACATATGCCGCCCAATAATTTGATGTGCGATAGTCATTATAAAGTGAAAAAACTTATGTCCTCTTTTGGATTACCATATCATAAGATAGATACATGTATTAAAGGTTGCATGTTGTATTGGCAAGAAGACGCTCACCATAGAAAATGCAAATTTTGCAACGAAGATAGATACAAACCAAGGAAAAAGAAAGGAAAAGAAGTTCCATATAAAAGAATGCATTATCTACCCATAACCCCCAAACTTCAACGGCTATATGCATCTTCCGCTACAGCGTGTCATATGCGATGGCATAGCGTGAGAACATCAGAAGAAGGAACTATGATACATCCGTCTGATGGTGAAGCATGGAAACACTTTGATAGGACTTATCCTGAATTTGCTGCCGAGAGCCGTAATGTTAGACTCGGTTTATGCACGGATGGATTTTCGCCATTTTCTCAATTTGGTAGTAAATATTCATCATGGTCTATCATTGTTACTCCTTATAACTTACCCCCATGGATGTGTATGAAAAATCCGTACATGTTTTTAACGGTTGTCGTCCCCGGTCCCGATGATCCGACACAAGGAATTGATGTTTATCTACAACCGTTGATTGAAGAGTTGAAAACACTGTGGCATAAAGGAGTCGAAACATACGACATTTCGAGAAAAGGAAATTTTCGTATGTTTGCTTCTGTATTATGGACTATTAGTGATTTTCCCGCGTATGGCATGCTTTCAGGTTGGAGCACTGCTGGACGTCTAGCTTGTCCTCATTGTATGGAGGAGACACGGGCATTTTCATTGAAGTATGGAAAAAAAAATCTTGGTTTGACTGTCATCGTTGTTTTCTCAATATTAATCATAAATTTAGAACGGATAAAAAGAACTTTAAAGCCAACAGAGTAGAGACTGTCATCGTTGTTTTCTCCATATTACCACCTGGTTTTTTTAATGTAATGGAGCATTTACCTATCCATCTTCCATCCGAAGCACTTCTTCGAGGTCCAGTCCAGTATGGATGGATGTATCCGTTTGAGAGGTAATTTTGTATATAATTTCAATAATCGTGATAGATTATAACTTAGATAGTTTATTGTACCAACGTATAAATTAAATTAATCTTATTATAGGTACTTGAATCATTTGAAGAAAAAAATTAGGCAAAAAGCTCGAGTAGAAGGTTCGATTTGCAAATCGTATCTTGAAGAAGAAGCCTCATTTTTTTCTCTCATTACTTTAGTGAAGATGTGAACTTGTCTTTTGTAACTGTTCCTCGTAATGAACAAGTTGTTGAGCAGGAGTCTTCTCAAACAATGTTATCTATTTTTAGACAACACGGAAGACCTACATGAAAATGTGTGGAAATATGGTTAAGCGATAAGGACTACAATGTGGCACACACATATGTTCTGTTAAATTGTGCGGAAGTTGCACAATTTGTCAGGTAATACTAAATTCATGTATTATTCAATTACATGTACATATACATTTATTTATTTCTATTAATAAAAATTGAACATAACACATACATGCAGTATCTATGAATCACAACATCCATCTGGTGATCTCAGTACAGAATTCACTCGATGGTTTTCAGACTATGTTCATGATCCAAAAAACTGTGTTGTTAACGAAGGATTACGACATCTTGCTATCGGACCAAAAAGAAATGTCAAAACTTATCCAATATACTTTGTCAATGGATTTAAATTCAACACCAATGATTACGGAGCCGAAAAATTAACGTATAACAGCGGTGTATTTGTCAAAGGTAGTGATGATCCAGAGGAGCATATAAAAAAAAATTACGGCGTCTTAACGCAAGTTGTAGAGTTGACATATTATGTTCATCCCATAGAGAAAATTTATCTGTTCAAATGCAACTGGTTTAGCAATGTTCCTGGTTCTGGAATCAACGTGCACAAAGATTATAAGCTAATCGAAATAAGGCATACGTCGCATTACTACAAGTATGATCCATTTGTGTTAGCTAAGCAAGCATTACAAGTCTATTTTGCTCTGTACCCATCCTTAAAAAAAGATAAAGCAGATTGGTGGGTTGTTTTTAAAACAAAGGCAGGATTTACATTTGATGGGAATAATATTCCAGACGAAGCAGCGTATCAAGCGGATTTTGAGCCAAATACTGAAATAATAATAGCTGATGACATTGATGTTGGGTCGTTGAATGATGAAGCGAATGTATTAGTAGATGCATTTGTAAGTACTGATGAGAACGATATAGAGTATGAGACTGAGTCTGGATCCGAAGATGATGAAGAAGAATGATGTTATGTACTTATGTTATTTATGTACTACTATGAGCTATGTAATAATAATGATGTTGATTGTTCTTAGCTATGAATTTACTTACGTTCTGTACTAGTATGATTTATGTAATGATAATGCAGTATTGTTCTTCTCATTCTTGATTTATGTTATGATAATGATGACTAATGCTAATAATTCAAGTTATTTTGTATGCATATTATATGATTGTGACAGATATGTCTGGCGATAGACGACGATCGAGGAGTACATCTCAGCCTACTCCTTCACCATCTCCTGGAGCAGGATCAGGATCTGGTCCGAGCGGTTCAGGGGCAGATCTTCGCCAACCTGTGGAGATTGTTCCGAAGAGTGGCGGGTAAATGTTCAAATTTATTTCAATGTATATTATTTAAAATATTATGAAATGTTTATATTAACATCTACACAGGGGATTTGAGATTGAGCCAGCGGAGTTCATTTTAGACGTATCAAGGCAATCTTACACAAGTAGAATGCAGGGCGCTTGGCCGCATTGGGATAGTATTCCAGCACATATCAAGAATGTCATTTTAGCTGATTTATTGGTAAGTATTTTTTATAATAATATTAAAAATTAATATACTTGGAATAATTACAAATAAATGTAATATGCAGGTTGCCGTACGTGTTGAGGAGGAGGATATGCCCTCATTTTTGACATATTGGAATATGAAGATGCGAACGAATTATCGACAGATGGTTAACCGAGCCAAGAAAAGCAAAAAAAAGCCTCAATTTATGAGTGATGATGTTTGGGCAGACTTTCAAGCTTACTGGGACACAGAAGATGCTAAAGTAAGCTTTAATGACAATATTCACATTTATAATATTGATTGCATTATTTTACATCATCGTGTATCAAATGTAATAGAAAGTAGCAGCTAGAAACAAAGCTAATAGAGAAAAGAATCCTGCTCTACACCTAAGTGGCTCAAAATCATTTCAACAGCACAGAAGGGATTTGGTATAAATTTTAAATATTTGCAGTATATGTTCAGATAAAAATTTAGCGTCTATAATCATGTCTTATCTTTAATAATTTCAGTTTAAAAAGCACGGACGAGAGCCTTCGTTGGCAGACGTATTTAGACACACACATGCGGTGGAGCACACCGATGAAGAAGGAAATGTGACGTATAAGTGGTCGGACCCGAAGAGTGCACGTATAATGGTAAATTTGTTTATCCGTATAAATTAACATGTTACATACTCGTTCATATCACAGTACATAAGTAAAATTTATAACACTTTTCTTAAAATTATATTGCTATTGCAGGGGGAGTATGAGGAAGAGGCTGCCAAAGCGATGGAGGCTAGTGGAAAGGAGCTTACAGTTGCAGATTCTGATGCCATATGGCATTCTATCACTGATCCGCCTACTCGAGGAAGGCGATACGGTTTTAGCAATCAGAAGGTAAGACTTTTTTTAGACGTAAATTACTACAATCACGATGATTTATAAATATGTAAAACAAGAATACGAGTTAATGGAAAAAGTTTAACACTAAGTAGTAAAAATTTGTTTATATAACTTTAATGTGAAATTATTTATTTTACAGGCCGTTCAGCGTGCTTATAAGCGGTCGATGGAGGAGGCGACTATAGCGCGGATGCAAAAGCAGATGAACGAGTTGATGGACTGGCGAAAAGGCCAGATGCAACAGGAAATCGACGAGCGCATCGCGATTTACTTTCAGGAGCATGGCTTTATGCCGGGAGAGGGAGTAGAGGGAGATGATTCCGCTGTATATCGAGAGGAAGACGTGAACGAGGAATCGGAAGAAGACGAGAACGAGGATCAGGGAGGCGGGAATTAGTTCGTAGTGTAGGTGCTTATGTTGACTTGACTCTGGTATGTTCATATACTTGGTTTTTTTATGTTAAATGCACGTACGATGTTATATGATGTGTTTGGACATGTGTATGACGGTTTGTGGACGGAGGTATGAAGTGTTTGGACATGTGCATGACTTATATGATATGTTTGAACGGTTTTATGTGATGATGGTTTTTTTTTTGCTTTTTTTATGTATTTGATGATTGTATGGTTATGATGGTTTGGTTGTTGATGAGTATCGATGAAATAGTGAGATAATAGTGGTGTGATATTGGTTTTTGGATTGAATGGTTGTGGATTGGATTGTAGGAAAGGAATTGCTGTGTACTGCAGTTTTCTGGTTTCAGATATAGCGACGGCTAGCGACGGCCTATTGGTCAATATTGAGCGACGGGTAGCGACGGCTTACAACGGTTATTTTGCAACGTATAGCGACGAATAGTGACGGCTTCCCGGTCAACCTAACTACTTGACACGTCAGATGACACGTGTCCACTAGGGCTGTCAATTTCCTACCCGACCCGTGACCCGACCCGAAACCCGCACGGAAATTAGCAGGTTAACCCGACCCGTTTAGTTAGCGGGTCATTTTCGGGTCAACCCGAATTTGACCCGTTTATAAACGGGTGGGTTTAGGGTTGACCCGCTAACCCGATTTTGACCCGCCAAACCCGATTATATATTGTATCTCTTCCATACTATTAGCCTTTTATGTATACTATTAGTGTTAGTCTTTTATGTATGCAGTAATCAATATGCTCGTATATGTAAGCTGTTATATTTTACCAATTTATTCTTATATGTTGTTAGTTAAATTTTACTTATAACAACTGTATCTCTTCCATACCGGTAGTCTTTAATTTATGCAGTATAGGAATATATACTTATGTATAGAAAATGATTTTTGAATATGGGGATTTCATGCTTTATATATGTGTTGTCTGTTGGTGACTTTGCAACTTGTTTCATGTTGGTGATTATATAACAGTGTGCATGTTGGTGATTTGGCTCTTTTGTTGCTTATATTAGTAGGCAATATCTATCAATGGGTCAAACAGACAAACCCGACCCAACACGACCTGGCACGACCCATTTAGTTAAACGGGTTACGCGGGTCGGGTCGGGTCAACCCGTTTATAAACGGGTCGGGTTAGGGTTGGGAAAATATGACCCGTTTAATAAACGGGTTGACCCGACCCGTTTATAAATCAACCCGAACCCGACTTGACCCGACCCGAACCTGACC